>CM057347.1:382010849-384641559 GCA_030015575.1 Agapanthus africanus | reverse complement strand
CGCGTCAGAAACGAAGCTTATCTGGGGAGACATGATTGCTAAGTTTGAGATTGTGACTAAAAGATGTTAACCTGTACACAAAAAAATATGACTTCAGTACAAGCAATCAATATATATATTGATTGAGTTTGCATGAACGTTTAACCCGAAATATGGGAGGAGAGAAAGGGTCCCACCGGGCATGCCAGAATCTGTAAAGTGTTTTTCGTCATCCCATTGAGATGAGAAATACGTGTCGCTTGTCAGGCGTAGTACAGATTCCCCTTGAGTAAGGTAGGCTAGGGTTTATTGATTATGGAGATCTGAATCTCCGACAGCCGCAAACTAAACTGTTGTTAATTACCCCTCGCTTTTGGAGAGAGAGAACATCCGATTGAAAGGTAAAATTGGTCATGCAAACTCAATGTGCAATATGCGTGTGTTGTGTTTTGAAGGGGACTTAGACGTATCGGGGGCCTCGCAGAGTTTACGGGGGTCCCGCTACCCCGATAGTGGGCTGGGGTTAAGAGGGCTAGCAGCCCCCTTGCGGAGTGCGGGGCAGCGCCCCGCTAGAAATTTTTTCTAACAGTAGACGTGTTTTGGGTGTGGAGCGTGAGGGAAAAAGAGGGGTTAGGAGCATCCTAAGGACGCGTGAATGGCGCGCGAATGCTGGGAGCCTGCGGGTCACGTGCGCGGCGCGCGGGCGCTGGACGCCAGCGGGTCACGTGCATGGCACACGACCGCTGGAAACACCAGCGGGGAAAGGGGCTTAGCCCCTGGGCTGGGAGTTGAACTCCTAAACATGAATTATATATAGATTTGGAATTAAACCCCTAAAAGGTCTGGATGTGGAGTTAAACTTCTTTGAGGATTTGGATCTTAGAGTTGAACTCCTCGAAGATCTTCGGAGATGATCAAAGGAGACCCATTTTTTCTCCCTGGAGTCTCGGATCTTCCCAAAGTTGGATTTTTGAAGGTAGGTCTTCTTCCTCCTCATCTCCTTTTGCTGGATCTTAGAGAAAAAGGGAAGTGGGATTAAAAATCTCCCCTTTAGGGATTTGATGGGAGATATGAACTCCCCTTCGAGAGTTTTATTGTTAAAACTTATTTCTTTTTGGAAAAAGAAGAGTTATACTCTTGATTTAATTGGAAAAGAAAAGAACAGGGAGAACTTGAGAGAAAGGAGATGGAGACATAAACCCTAGAAATTTTTGAGAGAATGAAAAATTGTATTTGATTTTCTCATCATATTTACCTTTATAGGCTACACACTTTACATATAGCCCTTTGGGCTTTTCCATATGGCACTTGTGTCACCCCATGCCTTATATGCTTATTTCTTTTTGCCCATAAGCCATAGGGCTTACAAAATTTTGGCATTTTGACCATATTCCATACATTTATTTCTAAAAGGTTACATTAAACTAATTTATGGTTTCATTCTTTTTGTCGGGGCCGGTCCCTTCCATGCTCGGTCTTGACCTGGGCTTGCGTCCACTTGGCATGGGCTGGCTTTAATTTTGACTTGGTCAATTGGGGTGTAATTTTTGACCCCCAACACTGTTGGGGTAAAAGTTTACACGCCGGTTGACCAAGTCAAAATCAAAGTCAACCCCAAGCCAAGTGGGCCCATGCCCGGGTCGAGCCCGAACATGAAGCGGCCGGCCTGCCCCCATGCCAAGATAAAAATTTTGTAAGAAATAATTTTGTTGTATTTCTTTTATTTTATTTTATGAATAAATGTAAGAAAAATGGGCATAAAACCGAATTTTTGTAAAGCCCATGGCTTATGTGCAAAAAGAAATGGCACATGAGCCATAGGATAGGCAAAATGTCATTTTGTGAAGCCCAAGGGGCTATGTGTAAAGTGTATAGCCTATAAAGGCAAGGATAATGAAAATATCCCAACAACTTTTTCTCTCTCCAAAAACAAATCCAGATCTGAGATCTGTCTCCTTCCTCAAGGTTCTAAAAGCTTCTTCTTTCTTTTGAATTAAATCAAGAGTTTTACTCTTCTTTTTATAAAACTAAATAGTTTTTCACCATAAAACCCACAAAGGGGAACTCAGATCTTCCATCAGATCTATAAAAGAAGAGATTTTTTAAAAATCTCACATCTCTTGATCTTCAAGATCCTGCTAACAGAGAAGGAAGAAGGAGACCCATCTCCAGAAACCCCACTTTGGGGAAGAACTAGGGCTCAAGGGGAGAAGCCCTTCTTCAGCTTCAAAACATCCTAGGAGTTTAACTCCTCATACACACACACACACACACACACACACACACAAAAAAAAATAATAATAATAATAAGCGCTCCTTTCTGGGAGTACAACTCCCATTGCAGGGACCAAGTCCCTTTTGCAGCCCGAACGCCTACGTGCTGACACGTGGGGCGTTCGCACTCAAAGCGCCAGCGCCCTTGCGCTCAGAGTGCTAGCGCCCAAAGCGCTAGCGCCCGAGCGCCCACGTGCTGACACGTAGGGCGCTAGCACTCAAAGCGCTAGCACCCTTGTGCTCAAAGTGCTAGCGCCCAAAGCGCTAGCGTTCGAACGCCCACGTGCTGACACGTGGGGCGTTAGCGCTCAAAGCGCTAGCGCCCAAAGCGCTAGCGCCCGAGCGCCTACGTGCTGACATGTAGGGCGCTAGCGCTCAGAGCGCTAGCGCTCAGAGCGCTGGCGCTCTTGCACTCAGAGCGCTAGCACCCAAAGCGCTGGCACTTTTTCCCACGCATCCTTTGGATGCCCTTTCCTATTCTTTTTTTATATATATGTATACACACACACACATACTCTGCAATACTGTCTCTCCTAAAAAAAAATTTGGGTCGGGACGCTGCCCCGCACCCCGCAAGGGGGCTGCTAGCCCCCTTGACCCCCAGCTCGCTATCCGGGTAGCGGGACCCCCGTAAAAACTCTGCGTGGCTCCCGATATATACAAAACCCCCTTTTAAAACACAACACATGCACGCTGCACATTGAGTTCGCAAGACCAATTTAACCCATTAATAGGAGGTTCTCTCGCTCTACAGGCGAGGGATAATTAACGGCGGCTTAGTCCGCGGCTGCCGGAGATTCGGATCCCCACAATCAATAAACTCTAGCCTACCCTACGCAGGGGGAATCTGTACTGCGCCTGACAAGCGCGCGCGTATTCCCATCTCAATGGGGTGACGAAAAACACCCTACAGATTCTGGTACGCCCGGTGGGACCTTTCTCTCCTCCCATATTTCGGGTTAAACGTTCATGCGAACTCAATAAATATACATGTCGATTGCCTACACTGAAATGATGTTTTTTCCGTGCAGCAATCAATTTTCGACGACAATGTCTCCCAAGACGAATTCAGCTTCCAACGCGACCCCGATCCCGTACGTGGTCAAGGTCAATACTCGTGTGGTTCTCCCCGCAAGCCTCAGTCGACAGTGGGAGGAACTGCCCCGCCAGTTTGGCTCCATCATCATCTATCCTGCCGGAAGCGCTCATCTGGCAGAAATCCTGGCAAAACAGGTGGCCAAGCCGGTCTCAAGGGGCAAGAGGTCGAATGTTGTGATCGCTAAGACACCACAACCGAAGCTTAAGACGGTGTCTGAACGACTCTCTGGCGCTCCAGCTGGGGGCAAGGTTTCCGGTACAAAGGGCAATATCAAATGTTGCGGACGAGCTCAGGCGATGACTCCAACAAATGCACAATCGAGCGTATCTCTAAAATCCTCCATCGCCCGGTCTTCGGCGTCTTCCCAAAGAGCCGAAATCTGCCAGGTGCTTAAAGCAGAAAAGTTAAGGCAGAAACGGCTCAGGTATCAAGCCAACAAGAGGGCCAGGACTTCGGCCAAGTGGAGTCTTGTGAGGTTCCGAAAGCAGGGTTACTCCGCGACGACGGCTGAGTCGGCCGTAAAAATCAGTTATTCCTTCGAACCTCTGAAGTGGGTTAAAAAAAATGCCATGACTGCCAGGATCAAGAAGACAGCGGTCCGAACAATGCTACAAAGAGACATGTCCCAGCTCCAACAGAAAAAGTATGACACTGTCTCTTCAAGAGTCTATCAGGCGTTCTGTGCCGCACGAAAGTGGCGGGGCAAATCCAGAAAAGAAGCGCCACCACCATTCAAGAATCCGGTCAGGACAGCCGCCTTCAAACGACTACCCGCTACCGAAACAGGGGAGTCAAGACAGCGATCTATGAAATCGGTCGCCGATAATAAAAAGACGGCTGGATATATTATCCATACGGTCTATATAGCGGGCGGGCGCCCCAGCGACAACCTTCGCAGCAAAGGCAAGGATTGGGCCACCACATCCCAAGCCCAATCCGACTTGAATGTGGTTGCCGCTTCCCAAGAACAGCCGCCTCCGCTGGATGAAGAAAACCCTCTCGATGAGGATGATATGCAGAAGGACCCTTCGGTCCAGGCAGAGTCAAGCTCGGACAGCGAGGAATAGCCGACTTTCCGCCCCAGGACCGCGGAGCAAGAGCTGCTTCAAGAACTTCGGAAACAGCTAAAGAGCAAAGATAAAGAGATGGCCAAGCTCTATTCAAAAATCGACGACCTAACGAACGTTGTGATGCAGCTTACGACTCAAATTGCTCGAGCGCCTCCCAATCAAGCACAAGTCGCTACCCATGAGCTGGAAGATGACAATCCGAAGCGGCCAATGCCTGTCCCTTTGGGTCCAAGATTCGTCGAGCCGCACGAAAGCCGGCCACATTCTGCTTCTGGGGACGCCTTGGCCCCAGATAACACCATCCCGCTAACACAAGATCGGATAATGGATTTGGTCACCAGCAAGGTTAAAACATTGGTGGCCGAAGCTGAAGCTCAGAAAGAAATTGGCAGTAGTGGGCGGCCATATCCCGCATAGTACAATCTGATCGAGTTCCCGAACGGCTACATCATTCCTAAGTTCGGAAGATTTGACGGGACGGGAAATGCAAACCAGCACGTCTCCTACTTTAAAGCTTCGTGCGGAAATACAGGGGGCAATGATGCGCTCCTTCTTCGTCAATTTGTCAACAGTCTGACCGGTGTCGCTTTCGACTGGTACGCGAGTATACCAGACGGGTCCGTTATTACCTTTGCCCAAATGTAGTCTCTGTTCCGACAAAGGTTCATAAGTGTCAGTGATAAAATCTCCATTGCTGACCTTGTGAGGACCAAGCCGGGGAAGAATGAAAGTAACACCGACTTTATCGCCCGATGGCGTAATCTCACGGTCAAGTGCGAACCGCCGCTGGAGCAGGACCAGTCCGTCAGCCTTCTCATTAGGAACCTCAGCAATTGGATGGTCCCATTCTTGTGTACAGCAGACCTCAAGACGTTTCAAGAGCTAACCAAGAAAGTCCAAATGCTGGAACGCTCGAAGCAAGAGTCTACCCCGGACTCTCAGAGAGACAAGACTTGGAAAAGCAAGCGGGACAACAACCGTAGAAGCGAGAGTTCCAGCAGTACCAATGTCTTCAATGCATCCGACAATGAAGAAAAGCAAAGGGCGGGCGAATCCAAAACCAACCGGTCTCAAAAGCCATTGCTGGGAGGAGATGGGCCTTCCCTAGAGGAGAAAAAGAATAAGGTTTACTCTTTCAGAAGGGACAAGATCCGCAAGATATTTAAAGATGCCTTGAACAACGGCCTACAATTGCCGGAGTCGAAAAGACCCCAAGAAGCAAAAATGACCGACAATCCCCTGTATTGCCCATACCACCGAGTAGTGAGCCATGCGATCGAGGATTGCTATATCTTCAAGGACTGGGTCGAGAAGCAGTACAAGGCTGGAGAGATCGAGCTATCCAAAAGCGTGTTGGTGAACAATCAAGTTGCAACCACCAACTTTATACAGACAGAAGCTGAAACCTTCTGGGAGCGGACAGCCGAACCCGCTACCCTGAGAAATGGAGTGGACTCACCGCGGCCTCCGTGGAGTATGCACATATCTAATAAGACGAAGAAGATGATAAAGCTACTTCGGAAAGAGCCCAGGACAGAATGGGAAGGGCAGAAGAAGCCTACCTTTTTAGCTGCCAATGCGGCTCCATCAGGTTCAAAATCCAAAAAGCTCAAAAAGAAGAAAAGTGCAGCTCGGCGTGAAAAGGAGTCTGCAGGGAGATCGACCATCCAAAAATATATCGATTCCCTCGAAGAATATGAACAGAAGGAAAGAACTCTGATTCAATTGAAGGAGTTCCTCCCTGTACGAGCGGCTGAAATTCTGGAGGAGTTAGAAGAAGACTCCAATGAAGAGATCCCAGTAGTGACCTGCTACGCCATCCATCTTGGCAGCGACTCTGAGGAGGAGCTCTGTTTTCCCGAAGAGGACGAGGAGCTCGCCACAAAGGCCAATCAAATCCAGCTCAGAAGCGGCAGGGCTCTACCGCCAAATCAGGGCAATGCCCCAAAAGGGAAGGAAAAACAGCTCGCAAATGAAGAAGATGGCAGAGAACTTGCCCATGAAGATTCGAGTCCTTCCCCAGTTGACTATAATGTCTTGGCTCATCTCCGAAAGCTTCCGTCTCTCCTTAGCATCTATGATGCCTTGGTTCTATCTCAAGAGCTTAGAGATGTTCTCACTCATGCTCTACAAAACCCTGAGCAGTATCAGGCTTGCTTTGCAGAAATTAATATGAAAGAAGCTTGGTACACTTTGCAAGCCGCCGCAGTCACGTTTAAGGATGAAGACTTGCTACTGGGAACGGCTGAGTATAATCGGCCGCTTTACGTGACCGAGTACAGTGACGGAGATCGGATTAATCGCATATTGATTGATCTGGGGTCCTCAGTGAACATCATGAACTTGCGGACACTGAAGAGTTTGTTAATGGACGTCCGACACCTGTCGAGGGAAAGGATTGTCATTCAAGGCTTTAATCAAAACTGCCAGCAAGTTCTGGGGTCTATAGCTTTGCCAATCAAATTTGGGGATCTGCAAACTGAAACTAAGATATACGTGATCGACGCCGACACGTCTTATAAGATTCTCTTAGGACGGACGTGGCTCCACGATTACGGCATCGTTCCGTCAACTCTCCATCAATGCATGAAGTATACTAAAAATGGTGAAGAAAGACGCATTGACAGAGACATCCAGCCGTTCGGTGTGCATGAAGTCCGATATGAAGATTCTCGGTACTTTATGAACTACCAAAATGCTAAGCCACAACTGACTGAGAATAGAGCGGGCCCAAGACTCAAAAGCAAATCGGAGCTAACTGTCACTTTCAAAAGCAAAAACGCCCAAGTGCGTCCGCGTTTCGGTAGTGACACTGATGAGTCCGACATTGGAAGTCTGTCCTTCCGTAAAACTCGCCCTCGTTTCGGTAGAGATACGGACGAATCTGATACTGAAGGCCCATCTAGCAGCAAATTCCGCCCTCATCTTGACAGCGACACTGAAGAGTCGGAGGAAGAGGGCCTGCCGTGCAATAGCGGTGCAGATTGGACCCCCATGCAACAAGTGAAACTACGAGAGACCTTCGAAATTGCGGAAGGGTCCATAGCCGTCACAAGGGTACCAGAGCGGATGTGTAAAGAGCTCGATACGTTGTCAGTCTCCATCGTGGACCAGCTGAAAACTTTCTACGTCCCCGGAAGGAAAAGTGGACAGAAAGGCATCCTGTTTTATGGGTCAAACCCCATTGTGCACCCGGACGATTTGTCTGTCGCGTGCCTTCCATATGAGAGAGGCATAAGAACCGTCTTCAATCCCAGATACTATGCGCCCGAGATGCGGGAATACATTAAAAAGTGCGGATGCCGGTTATATCAAACGGAGTCCGAAGCAAAGTTTTACGAAGGGCTATGGCATCCACCTCAGGTCCGAGCACTCATCGATGGACGAATTCCAGATAGGCGGGGCATAGGTTTCATCCAGCCTGATTCTAAGGCATGCTACATGACCTATATTGGGGAAGCCAGCGAAGAGTCAAATGATGAAGACGAGCTAGCCGAGCCAGAAGAAGCTCCTCAAGAGCTCGAAGATGGCGGACAAGCAATCTTTGACGAGCTAACCGAGATTGACTTAGGAACGCCCGATAATCCAAGGCCAACCTACATCAGCTCACTCTTATCAGAGGAAATGAAAGCGCAGATAATCGCCCTGTTGCACAAGTTCATCGACTGCTTCGCGTGGACATATAAAGAAATGCCTGGCCTTTCCCCTGAAGTGGCCATGCATAAGCTGGCTATATCTTCTGATGCTAAGCCAGTCAAACAAGCTCCTCGAAAAATGAGAAGGGAACTAGAAGAAAAGGTCATCGAGGAAACCAAGAAGCTCATCGATGCCGGCTTCATCAGGGAAGAGAAATATGCGGACTGGATCACATGCATAGTCCCAGTGAAGAAGAAAAATGGGCATATCCGAGTTTGTGTTGATTTCAGGGACCTCAACAAGGCATGTCCTAAAGACGACTTCCCGCTACCGGTCATAGAAATGATGGTCGATGACACCTCAAATTATGAGTTGTTCACCTTTATGGATGGCTCGTCTGGATATAATCAGATCAAGATGTCGCCTGAGGATGAGAAACACACAGCATTTCGAACCCCGATCGGAATATATTGCTACAAGGTGATGCCGTTCGGACTGAAGAACGTAGGTGCTACATATCAAAGGGCAATGACTAATATCTTTGATGACCTAATCCATAGAGTCGTCGAATGTTATGTTGATGATCTGGTCGTCAAGACTAAAGCCAAGGCAGATCACATCCAAGATCTTAGGACCATTCTCACCAGACTGAGAGAGTACGATCTGAAAATGAATCCTCTGAAGTGCGCTTTTGGCGTGTCATCGGGAAAATTCCTGGTCTTTATAGTCCGACATCAGGGGATCGAAGTTGACCCATCCAAGATAAAGGCCATCATGGAAATGCCCCATCCGAAGGATCTGACGCAGCTGAGATCTTTTCAAGGAAAGCTTGCTTATATACGAAGATTTATTTCAAATTTATCGGGGAGATGTAGGCCCTTCTCAAAGCTCATGAAGAAATGAGCTCCTTTTATCTAGGATGCCGAATGTCAAGCAGCGTTCGAAAACATCAAACAATACTTGTTGCACCCTCTAGTGCTGGCCGCTCCCATTCCAAATAAACCGCTGATTCTCTACACTGCCGCACTAGATGAGTCACTCGGTGCGCTCCTTGCCCAGAATAACGAGGAGGGAAAAGAAAATACCCTCTACTACCTCAGTCGAATTCTAGTCGGGGCGGAACACAACTATTCCCCAATCGAAAAGCAATGCCTGGCTCTGATATTTGCTGTGAAAAAGCTGAAGCACTATCTTCTCGCTCATCGGGTTATGCTGATCTCCAAGGTCGACCCGCTCAAACACTTGATGACCAAAGCAAGCCTAGCCGGCAGAATGGCAAGATGGGCTGTCATGCTACTTGAGTTTGACATAGTTTATACTCCTCAGAAAGCAGTAAAAGGGCAAGCTCTTGCAGACTTTCTCGCTGCTCATCCCATACCAGAAGGGTCACCACTCAATTGCGAGTTACCCGACGAACAAGTGCTGCATCTCGAGAATGACGAGCCATGTTGGGAGCTCTACTTCGATGGGGCCTCATCGATAAGGACCTCCGGTAAATCAAGCATCCCGGAGATAAAAGCAGGGATAGGATTGGTGTTCATCACGCCATCAAAGGGAACCCTACGGCGTTCTTTTGCTCTCACCGAGCCTCGCACAAACAATGAGGCCAAGTATGAAGCTCTGATAGCTGGTTTGGAGCTCGCCATAGAAATGGAAATCCTTCGGCTACGGGTTTACGGTGACTCCCAGCTTGTCGTCAACCAAGTAAGCGGCGACTATAAGATATACAAACCTGAGTTAGCTCGGTACAGAAGCCGGGTGGTGGAACTCATGAAATGGTTCACTCACATTGAACTAATGAGAGTCCCCAGAGCATTGCACGGAAAGGCTGACGTACTCGCTCGCTTAGCCAAGGTGCTGGCTGATCCTGACATGGACGAAATTCTGATCACAGTCAGGAGCCGGCAAATTCTACCCCCAGTCTCTCTACAAGAAGAGGAAAGCGCGGAACAGAAGGGCAGTCCTGTCGAAGAAGCTTCGATCATCCAAGACGAGCCTGATTGGAGAGAACCCTTCATAGAGTACCTCCGATACGACAAGCTGCCCGAAGAAAAATCTGCAAGGATTCAGCTGAAGAAGAGAGCTTTCCGATATGTGTTTGTAAATGACACGCTATACCGCAGGTTATATGACCAACTCTGGCTCAGGTGTCTGTCATTGGCCGAAGCCCAAAAGGTCATGAAAGAAGTTCACTCGGGCGTTTGCAGTGCTCACCAATCTGGCCCCAAGATGCGACTTCAAATTAAACGGCGTGGGTATTACTGGCCCACCATGATACGGGATTGCGGAGAGCATGCAAAGAAATGTTATATCTGCCAAATTCACGGTAATTTTATTCACAAGCACCCCAATCCGTTGCATCCTACGGTGGCGTCGTGGCCCTTCGAAGTCTGGGGAACCGACATAGTTGGTCCAATTGATCCTCCGTCATCCAAAGGCCACCGGTTCATACTGGCTGCAACAGACTACTTCTCTAGATGGGCTGAAGCTGTCCCGCTAAAAGAAGTCAAGACAAAAGATATTCTAACATTCTTCCAGCATAATATTCTATACCGTTTCGGTACACCAAGAAGAATCATTTCTGACAACGGGCCTTCTTTCAAGAGCTACAAAGTCTCAAGATTCGCTACTCAACACAAGATAGACTGGAGATATTCCTCCATCTATAATCCAAGGGCCAATGGGCTAGCCGAAGCCTTCAATAAGACTCTATGCAAACTCCTGAGGAAAAATGCTTCAACCAACAAGAGAGACTGGAATCTCAAGCTTCACGAGGCGTTGTGGGCATATCGTACCACGCACCATACTCCAACTCAGTCCACTCCATACTCATTGCTCTTCGGAGTGGAGGCGGTCCTCCCCCTCGAAATCGAAGTTCCAAGCTTAAGAATGGCCGTTCAGCACGAATTGACGGAGGAGGAAAACGTCCTCCTTCGGCTGGAGGAGCTTGACGCCCTCGAAGAAAAGAGGCTTGCAGTACAGCAAAATCTGGAGCTGTACTGAACCCAAATGTCACAGGCCTATGATACGATGACTCGTCTCCGCGCTTTCAAGAAAGGCGAATTGGTGTTGGTCCTCAAAAGACCGATCATCCCCAATCGACATGCCAAGGGAAAATTCGAGCAAAACTGGGAAGGACCATACGTCGTCGAGAAAGTGTTCGACGGAGGATCCTATAAACTAATAAGTGCTGAGGGAGAAAGGCCCATGCCATCCATCAATGGCCGATATCTCAAGAAGTACTACGCGTGAATGCTCCAAGTCATAGGCGAATTGAGCACACCGGCCCTACGGTCTGGATCATACATCCTGCAAAACCGTATACAATCTACGGGCATAAATGACCCCTATCTCCCCCAAGTCCCGCCGGTGAGATTACTTTTAAAAGTCCCACCAGCGACCACAAAAAAAATAATAATAATACGGTATGTCCACAAGCAAAACGGGCACGGATGAAAACCCGAGAGGGCTCCGTGAGTAAAAACAGCAGGACTGCCGGCGAGTTTGTGAAAACCAGAAAGGGCGCAAACTCGTGAAAAAGAAAAGATAAAACACACTCGCAAAGTCCTCTCAACCTTGTGAGGAGAAAATACCTGCGTAAGATCCTTACGACTCATAAAGGAGCAACACACTTAGGAATCCTCACGATTTCTGAGGAGAACATACACCTGCGAGATCCTCTCGACTCGTAGGGAGAAAATGCTTTTATGAGACCCTTACGGCTCATAAAATTGAAAAGTCTTAGGTGACGGACCTAAACCTGTCTCCTAAGCCATCGCTCCCCAACGGGAAATGTCAAATGATGAGTCGCTTCTGGCGTTACGCTTCAGTGTTAGCAGTGCTGATGCCGACCCAAAAACCAAATCCTAAGTCCTCCCGGGGCAAATGATGAGTTGCTCCTGGCATTATTCCAGTGCAGCAATGCTGATACCAAACAAGATTCAAATTCCAAGTCCCCAAACGGCGAATGATGAGTCGCTCCTGGTATCATATGCCAGTGCAGCGATGCAGACGCCAACCAAAACCTAATTTCTCAAAATTCTCCCGGCCCTACGGTTAGTCCCCAAATCGACTACCGTATACAATCCACGGGCTCAAATAATTCTCATCATACCCATACCCCACCACAATCACCAGTCCAGCGGCCGATCTTCGCCCTTGGACTTATGCTCCTTTTTGGAAGACCCACTCATGTGTCCTCACGATACATGAAGAGAACCAACTTACGGGATCCTCACGACTCATAAGAAAACACCTTCGTGGGATCCTTACGACTTACAAAGGAAAAACACACTTGGGAGTCCCTACGACTCCTAAGGAGAAAGTGCACCTATGAAATCCTTTCGACTCGTAGGGAGAAAATGCTTTTATGGGACCCTTACGGCTCATAAAATTGAAAAGCCTTAGGGAGACCTAAACCTGTCTCCTAAGCCACCGCTTCCCAACAGGAAAAGGCAAATGATGAATTGCTCCTGGCACATGTGCTTCAGTGTTAGCAACGCTGATGCCTACCCTAACCCCAAAATTCCAAACTCCAATCCAATAGACCCCTAAGTCTTTAAACTGGGAACAGATGACCTCTAAGTCGTTAAAATGGGAACAGATGACCCCTAAGTCGTTAAACTGGGAATGAGGGAAATCGCCTCATGACAAATGATGATCCGCTCCTGGTACCATATTCCAGTGCAGCGGTGCTGATGTCAACCCAAATCACATCGAATCAGCAAGTCAACTTCAACCCTGACACCGCAAGAAGCGGAGCAAGTCAAATCAAAGCACCGACCGTCCAAGTCGCTAAAAGAGCAGCACCGACCGTCCACGTCGTAAAAAGGGGAAAACCGACCGTCCACGTCGCAAAAAGGATAGAACTGACCGTCCAAATCGCTAAAAGGGCAGAACCGACCGTCCAAGTCTCTAAAAAGGCAGAACCGACCGTCCAAGTCGCAAAAAGGGCAGAATCGACCGTCCACGTCGCTAAAATGGCAGCATCGACCGTCCAAGTCGTAAAAAGGGAAGAACCAACCGTCCAAATCGCTAAAAGGGCAGCACTGACCGTCCACATCGCAAAAAGGGCAAAACCGACCGTCTATGTCGCAAAAAGGGCAAAACCGACCGTCCAAGTCGCTAAAAGGGCAGTATCGACCGCCCAAGTCGCAAAAAGGGCAGAATCAACCGTCCATGTCGTAAAAAGGGCAGTGCCAGCTTCCCAAAAGCGGGAACCAAATCAAGTCGGCTCCACATGAAAGAAAATCCATCAATTTTATGCATACAACCCACATGTGTGGTGTGCATTTATTGATGGGGGGCAATTTGTTGGGGTAAAAATTTACACCCCGGTTGACCAAGTCAAAATCAAAGTCAACCCCAAACCAAGTGGGCCCAAGCCCAGATCAAGTGGGCCCATGCCCGGGTCGAGCCCGAACATGAAGCGGCTGGCCTCCACCCATGCCAAGATAAAAATTTTGTAATAAATAATTTTGCTGTATTTCTTTTATTTTATTTTATGAATAAATGTAAGAAAAATGGGCATAAAGCCGAATTTTTGTAAAGCCCATGGCTTATGTGCAAAAAGAAATGGGACATGAGCCATGGGATAGGCAAAATGCCATTTTGTGAAGCCCAAGGGGCTATGTGTAAAGTGTATAGCCTATAAAGGCAAGGATAATGAAAATATCCCAACAACTTTTTCTCTTTCCAAAAACAAATCCAGATCTGAGATCTTTCTCCTTCCTCAAGATGCTAAAACCTTTTTCTTTCTTTTGAATTAAATCAAGAGTTTTACTCTTCTTTTTATAAAACTACTCGCCAACGGCCTCCCTTAATAATAATATAGTTTTTCACCACAAAACCCACAAAGGGGAATTCAGATCTTCCATCAGATCTTCCATCAGATCTCAAAAAGAAGAGATTTTTTAAAAATCTCATATCTCTTGATCTTCAAGATTCTGCCAACAAAGGAGGAAGAAGGAGACCCATCTCCAGAAACCCCACTTTGGGGAAGAACTAGGGCTCAAGAGGAGAAGCCCTTCATCAGTTTCAAAATATCCTAGGAGTTTAACTCTTCACACACACACACACACACACACACACACACACACAAATAATAAGCGCTCCTTTCTGGGAGTACAACTCTCATTACAGGGACCAAGTCTCTTTTGCAGCCCGAACGCCCATGTGCTGACACGTAGGGCGCTTGCGCTCAGAGCGCTAGCGCCCAAAGCGCTAGCGCCCGAGCGCCCACGTGCTGACACTTGGGGCGACCACAGCGCTAGCGCCCACGTGCTGACACGTGGGGCGCTAGCGCTCTTGCGCTCAGAGCGCTAGCACCCAAAGCACTAGCGTTTTTTCCCATGCATCCGTTGGATGCCCTTTCCCTTTCTTTTTTTATATATATGTATATACACACACACATACTCTGCAACACTGTCCCTCCCAAAAAAAATTTTAGGCCGGGGCGCTACCCCGCACCCCGCAAGGGGGCTGCTAGCCCCTTAACCCCCAGCCCGCTATCCGGGTAGCGGGACCCCCGTAAAAACTCTGCATGGCTCCCGATATATCCAAAACCCCCTTTCAAAACACAACACACGTACGTACGCTGCACATTGAGTTCGCATGACCAGTTTAACCCGTTAATCGGAGGTTCTCTCGCTCCACAGGCGAGGGGTAATTAACGGCAGCTTAGTCCGCGGCTGCCGGAGATTCGGATCCCCGCAATCAATAAACCCCAGCCTACCCTAGGCAGGGGAAATCTGTACAGCACCTGACAAGCGCGCGCGTATTCCCATCTCAATGGGGTGATGAAAAACACCCTACAAACACATGCGTCACTAACCAATATTGTGACTATTGAATTTTTCGATCCTTATTTTATCCTCCGCCCTCTTTCGTCTATGCATAGCAAACCCAACTTCTCTTTCGAACCAACGCCTTCAAAATTATGATTTAAATAGATAAGGAAGAGAACACAAGAATCATTATCCACCCTAAATTAAATTGTAGAATTGAAAGATCCTTAAGTTTCCCAATCTCGCTTTGATACCAGTTGTTGGGATGAAGTAAGTCGATACATGGAACAATGCTCGCGACAAACCAAATCACGTAATAATAACAACGACGCAATTAACAACGAAAGACAAATTAATAGCAATGCGAGAATAAATAAATAAGAATCAAATAAGAGACGAGAGATTTGTTAACGAGTTTCACTCACCGTATGGCTGGTCCCCGGCAGAGCGAAATCTGCAATATCTATTATAATCTTGAATCAAGTACACCACGAGCAAACCCGAGAAGATTTCTTTCAAATCTCTCTAAATCTAAGTCGTCACCCTCTCAGTACAAGAGTCTCTCTTGATGGCAGTACATTAATCATATGAGAGATCTCAGTTATAGGCTAATTCTAATCCTACCCAGAATAAAAGATAAATCCGAATTACCAAAATTCTGTTCGCGGCAGTTTTATCGTCGACAGACGTCTAAACCACACTTGGTCAGACGTTTGTTTAGACTCTGTATCTTATCAGTTTCTTGGGTAGAGGGCTTCACCTTTCACATCAGACGTCTGCCGCTGCTCTAGATCGGGCTTCAGCATCTCCAGACGTCTGGCTACGTTCTGGACTTTTGATTTTGACTTGACCAGACGTCTGCATCCTCTCCATCAGACGTCTGGCGTTGCTATGGATTTCAGATATGGCTCTCGTGTATGTCCAGACGTCTGTACTCCTCACATCAGCCGTCTACCGGAAGTTTCTCCACAATTTTAACACTATGCTCCAAAGATCCTTGCAACCAAAGATAAAATAAAAATGTAGAGAAAACATATGAAAATGGAAAGGAGAGGGTGAGAGCCTTGCCGTTGATCTCCTATATTTCTTTATTTTCTTTTCCTTTTTCTTTTTAATTCAATCAAGCTGCTAAATGTTGCATTCCTTTCCCCGCCTCTGGAGGTTAAAATTTCAGTATACAACTATAGGACATAATTAATGGGCGTTAAAGCAACTGGGAAGGGGAAATTAGGAAAATCAAAAAGCTTGATTTCAAGCTTCAACTTGCGTACAGCTTTTATATAACAACAATAACAATATTTCTTATCATGTGTCCGCATGATAACCAAATTGACAGTATTTCTTGCCATGTATAAAGATTTGCATGTTGTATGTTTGAATAGTTGGCATCAAACTAATAAATAAGGCTTGGTCCATGATCAGCTCCATATTTATATGGCCGATTTAGCGACAAGAATGGAGGCGGAGAGGAAGATGGGGAAGTTGAAGATAGAGATGAAGGGGGAGAAGAGAAGAGAGGGGCGGGGGAGGTCGAGGGCTGGCAGCTGAGGGAGGAGGTTGAGGGGGTGGCGCAAAGAGGAGGGAGGTGGGGGGAGAGGGGGGGGATGGAGGTGGAGATGAAGGATGAGGAAGATGAAGTTTTGATTAGGGTTTGGGTTTTGAAGGTTAGGATGAAGGAGGAGGGAGAAGATTCTAAGGAGAGGGAGGAGACTAGGAGGGGAAGAGGGTGGTGGCACCATGGCCGACACCAGGCTGTCATCGGCAATGATGGCGGCTGGAGGAAGGAGGGTTCGGTTTTTTTTGTTTTTTAAAGGTTAGTATTAGAAGTGAGAGGTAATATTGGGTTTTTAAATATTTTTCTGCTAACGTGACACAGTTAAAAACTGATGTGATACCATTAAGTACGATGATTTTTTATAATTTTGAAGGGGAAAAAAGGCAGTTTAGTGTCAGGACCCAAATCCATAGGGTGTTTTCAGTACGTGTGTGTATATGTATATGTATATATATATAATAAGGAAGGAAAGAGGCTGATGGAATTTTCTTTTATGGTGTCGAAAAAATACCTCATTTCTCATTTTTTTCGACGATCGGCACCCATCTTCTTCATCGTTATCATCTAAGATGTGGGTACACCAAATTTCATTTGATTCAACAACTTTTTCACTGTTGAATTAGCAATGTAAATAGTTCTATTATCGGTAAACCATTAATTTTGCACCAACTAAATCAACGAAATCAACGGTGAAAAAATGGTATAATCACATAAAATTTGGTGTATCCACATTTTAGATGATAAAGATAGAGGTGCTGTATACCGATCGTCGAAAAAAATAGGATGCATTTTTCCGACGCCATAGAAGGAAATCCTTCCCTGTTGGCACCTTTTCTCCGCTGACCCCTCTCTCTCTCTCTCTCTCACACACACACAGAGAGAGAGAGAGAGACACACACACACACAGAGAGAGAGAGAGAGACACACACACACACTATTTTACTTCCTACATAATTCCAATCTAGTCATTCTATTTGAAAGCTTCTATTTCTGTAGAATCAATTTACTCATAAATGAGGTCAAGACCTTTCCCCCAAAAAAAAATAAAAAAATAAAAAATACTCACAAATGAGAACAATAACAAACATAATCTAAACAAGTGCTTTCCTTTCTCACCAAAAAAAGATCAGGGGTCAGGACCAAAAAACCTTTAAAAATAGAATCATTAAAATGCTACTGTTGCAAATAACCTTTTCATCAGAGTAACAACACAATTTGAGCTGCACAACTGAACTAAAGTTTACAAGTGTATCCTATAAATTAAGACATTAGCTCAATACAAAACTGCATGCTCTATTGCATCTGAAATTCACATGAAAACCCTAAATGACCTAGCTAGGGAATTTGCACCTTAGTTCTAAGCATTATCTTTTTCCCAAGCAATGGCCATAAGATCTCACAAGCTTGCAGAAGCAGAAGTAATATGCGCACGCCGGCCCTCGATAAAGTTTTGGCGAAAAGTCTTGAATTTGCCACACTTGATTGCTTCCCTTATCGCGCGAAAAAATCCCATATAGTGATGAGTGTTGTGGCTGCATCGATTATTTAAGAAGTTAGAATAGGCACATGCGGATGTAATTGAAACTAGAGTCTGATGATACAAGTCATTTCCAAGAATGAAAGACCAATTTACATCTCTAGAAGGATCTGAGCGAGCATTTCGTGAACATTAAGCAGATGATTGATGTAAGCTCGAGTGTGATTCCGGCAAGTGAAGCACGTGCAATTGTCGAAAATAGGTGATGTATCTTTCCTGCAGGAATTTTATAAATAAAAGAAAGCAAGAAGAAAAAGAATAAGATTGCTTAAGGTATTTGTCTTGCAAGAATTGTTGTCAGCTAAATTTAAAGGCATCTGCGTGATTGATTATAATTTTATAATTCGGTGGTCGTTTTGAGTGAAGGCATCTAATCTATCACAATATTATAAGTTTGAAAGCAATAGATATGCGGCAGCAGTAACAACCACAAGCCTTCATCCCAAACTGTGGAGGTCAGCTATGTATATACTATAAGAGCCTGTCTCCTTAGATAGAAATGCATTCACTTTTCTATTTGTCCATTGAACTTGGTGGAAAAAAGAATCAGTACTCAAAATAAACTACAAAGAATAAAAAAAATACTGGGATGGGGGCAATATAGCTTTATTAATCTCTCGTGCAATATATCTCTATTCCATAAACTTCTATTTCCTTTTCTGAAATCTGAAGTAGATTTATAACGCAACTTACATAAAATACCATCAACATCAAACTTTCTCAGTTTCCATTAAAAACGCCACTAAACTTTGCAAAAACAACTATGCCACTGATTTTTCTTTATTACACTCAACACCATTACTATATTATCAGAAATCAGTACTTTTTGCATTAGAAATCCGTACTTTTAGCATCAGAAATCCTTAGAAATCTGTACTTTTAGCATCAGAAATCCTTACTTTTAGCAAATTGCCTCCTTCATCCTCCTCCTAACTTGCCGACAAGGGTATTTCGGTTTTTACAAAGTCACATGAGAAGCGCATATTAGCTGGACTCACGTTTGCAAATGAAAACGGCACTCCGATGTGATTTGGTGGTTTTTAGAGGTTTATTGGTGTTTTATGGAAAATTGAAAAGTTTAATGGCACTTTATGTAATTTACCCTAATTTATATATGTTCATTTGAGATGTACAAATAGTCGAAATCACGCACCTGTAAATTGTTGCTCGTAGGTTTATTTTTGTGCCGTCGCTACCAAGATCGCTGATCTGTGAATTTACAATATCGCCCTTAATTATGTGAAGTGGAAAGTTAAGCGCAAAGCCCCCGAGTGTCAGATGATAAATGTACCTGAATTTGTGCTCAGAAACTATTACAGTGCTTGTTGAAAGTAGTAGGTGAACTAAAAATAATAATCAAATGAGATAAATTATGCTACATACGTGGAGTCAAAAAGATCGATACCAGCAGCTACACCTTGTAAGACCTCCTCTGAAAGCAACAAGAAAATTCATGAAATATTATCAACATTACCATTATAAAAATATATCCATCAACCCTCATCGTAAGTTCTGACTTTTTGTGTAATAGAGGGGACATTTAAGATAACATTACCAAGGTTCAAATCCCATCGGGCACGAAATTAAATAACGACTAAATAAATACCGTTGTGCAAAATAACCAGGTTTTGGCCCAAATAAAGGGTGCCCTAGCTGTGGGGTCGTGTTTGAATATAAAAATATATCCCTCAACCCTCGGCTAACTTCAATGTTTTGGTGAAGTGGTAGGGGAATTTACAAATCATGATTAATATAAATCATCTTCATATATACAGAAGAGACTTGAACTCATATATACAAAGAAAGGGAAAAGCCCCAATTAAAACAAGAAAAATCTTAGTATGATAGAAAGGAAACACATGTTTAATCAGAATGACACAACACTGAAAAAGATGGCATGGTTAATTGGCCTTTTGCTTCAAAAGTTGAAAGAACCATTTTTCAAGTAAATTTTAAGGACAACGCTCTGAGAAAATTATGGGGGCCAATGATGAAGAAGGGGGTCCCCGTCAAGTATATTAACATAATCAAGGATATGTATGATGGAGTAGTGGCAAATGTCAGAACTTGCGGCGGCTTAACGAGTAATTTTCCGATTACTATTGGTTTACATCAAGGATCTGCATTAAGTCCATTCATGTTTACTATCGTGATGGATGAGCTTACTAGAACTATCCAAGATGAGGTACCTTGGTGTATGCTATTCGCTGATGATATTGTTCTGGTAAATGAGACAAAAGCAGGGGTTAATGCCAAATTGGAATTATGGAGGCAAACATTGGAATCTCGGGGATTCAGATTGAGCAGGTCCAAGACAGCATATATGCATTACAAATTTAGTAACCAGAGAAGTCAAAACCATATTGGTATAACATTGGAAGGGCAAGAGATATCACCAAGCGACCAGTTTAGATATCTAGGTTCCATCATAAAAAAGAATGGGGAGATCGATAGTGATGTTAATCAAAGGATCCAAGCTGGTTGGTTGAAATGGAGTGCAACAGGGATTTTGGGTGATCGTAACTTTCCGTTAAAATTGAAAGGGAAGTTTTATCGGAGCGCTATTCGGCCTGTCTTATTATATGGTACAGAATGCTGGGCTCCTAAGAAGTATTATACACAGAAGATGCACGTAGCGGAGATGCGCATGTTTCGTTGGATGTGCGGTAACACTAGAAAAGATAAGGTGCGAAATGAGAATATCCGTACAAAAGTTGGTGTCGTCCCTATGGAGGAGAAGATGCGGGAAAACCGGCTAAGATGGTTTGGTCATGTTCGACGCAGACCTATGGAAGCCCTAATCCGACGAATAGATACTCTCGATATGGGCAATGGCAAAAGGGCAAAAGGGAGACCGAAGAAAACATGGATGGAGGTGATACGAAACGATATGGTTGCCAAAGGACTTAATGAAAGTATATTGTTCGATAGGAGTGAGTGGAGGCAGAGGATTCATGTGCTGGACCCGGCGTGATTCTCATGTTGGTTCATGTAGCCTACCCCATATGCTTGGGATAAAAAGCTCAGTTGTTGTTGTTGTTGTTGTTGTTGTTGGACTTTTTTCACGAAAATATATTTGTAATAGGCTTAGAGTTGGAATTGTTAAGTGGACAAATAGCAGAATAACGTCGACTTAATTATTTAATACTAACCGTAGAAGAATGAAATTGGAAAAAGTGCTGTAAGCAAAAACATGGAAATTATAGAAACCAAGGGGAATTCCAGAATTACCTAATGCCCGCAAGTTTTTCGAACTTAGGAAAAAAATGCATAAGTTTTCTAATGCATGTTGCATTAGTAAATGTGTTAACCAGGGAAGATGGAGTATGAAAGTAGGGGAAGGTATGGAAATGGCACTGAGAAGAAAGAGTAGAGATCTTCATTTCTGTTTTCAATGATGTTTTCTATAAACAATAACAATGGGAATGTAGCCTCTCGCTGTCCATTTTAAGAATCTAAAGAGAAGTGTCAAGAAAAGAGTAAAGTGGTAAGCTACCGTATATGTCTATTTTGAGTTTACATCGATGGTGCTGATAGAAATACTAATACCCAATGCAAATAAAGTCAGAGGTCAATTTATCCCATGGGTCATCGCCACCACAAACACAAGATAAAATAAACAAAAGGAAAATAATGATTCCCAAGACCAGGAACTTAGTTTATAGAAGTAAAGTTAAAACTTGAGGTAGAATACTATAAATTTATTCAAATCTATGCACAAATACATAGATTCCTACCTGGAAGTGCAAGTCCAGATATATAACGCATTTTTTCTTCAGGTAAGCTGTCCTGCAAACGTCACACAAAATACATGGAATTAAATAAAAAAAAACTGTACACAAAATTTTCACCCTAAAATAGGACTGCATTCAACATCCAAATATGATCTTTATATATTGCCCTTGTTGGATATTTAGATATTACTACTTCAGGCTTCTTAGCTATTGGATGTATCACACAGGTTCCTTGTGAAATACTTCGATGGATGGGTTTGATCTATATGCAGCCGCAAAAATTGATAATAGCGTATAAAGATTTTAGGTTCCAAACCTTTCTGTTTACTGCCTTAGCAGATTAAAGTTTAAATTATTGCATATAATAATACCAGCAGTTCAAATGTCATATAACCACTATATACATATTGCAGAAATATATTCTTCCAGGTGTCCAACATGATGGCGCACAGGAAGTATACATTTTCTAGATTGCAAGAGGAAAGTTTATAACAACTTGTTTGTTGTTGCTCATCCATCTCAATACTCTCGTCTCACCTATATTCACATCCTAGACATGTTTCTTGATGTTGGGCTAAGAATAGTTTCCAACAAATGAGTGTAGCTAAATTGATAATGTAGATATGGATGTGGCAATACTCTAATAAACAGGATAAGAAATGAGTGCATCTCCAAGAAGTTAGAGATTGCTTCCATGTAGGATAAAAAGATTGAGAACAGACTTAAGATGGTTTCGACACTTGCAACGAATGCTTATGTGTCCGGAGCGAATCCATAGTCATTGGCCCACAAATGAAAGCCGACTAATAAAGTAATGATGTTACTTCCCTTGATAGCCGCATGGTCCACTATGGCATGAGCTGTTGAATGAAATCATGAATATCTAAAGCTATGGGAAAAAGGATTGAATTTATTTAAACTAAAATATATTATTTAGATACTCATCATCTCTCCCTTGCATTTTAAAAATAAATTAAAATCTATCTGATTCTAATTAGATACAATATTACTATAATTAACTATTCTATTTAATATCGCATACAAATAGAATTCATTCAAATCCAATTAAAAATAGGAGTAGCTTTTATTGACACTGTTTATGCCCTACAATAACCCTCTAAATCTTTATTGCTAACAACACAAAGGAATTTTTCTCATAATTTTATTTAAATTTGTTATCTATGCTTGATTTTATTCACAAATCACAACCTAATTTTCTTTTATTCTTCTATATCAGTAAACTTAGAGAATAAAAATTCAAAAATCTTTGGGGGCAAAAGTATAGAAGGAACAAGGAGGAGGAGGAGGAGGAGGTCGAGGAGGAGGTATGGATTTTCTTTTCCCACAATCATGGCTTTTATTTTATGATTAATTTATTATAATTGTTTTGTACTATATTAAATTATAATGTGGACTGAATGAATGATTGTGAATGAAATTAGTGTAGATTTTGTTAACTGTGTTATTTAGAACTAGCAGTAATAAAAGTTGTAAGCAAAACAATATTTTGAATAAAATATGAATCACAATTATTGTTTATATAAATTTCTATTATATTATTATACCACATTGCAGTTGAAGATCTCCAAATTTGCTTGATCAATCAAATATTTCTAGACTGTTTTTTTTTAATATAATTTTGTAACATGGAGTAGTACTCCAATTCGGTCTAGTTACTCTAATCATATTTTATATCTTATTATTCTTATTAATAAAAGGAAAAAAGGGCCGGTTGGGGTCCTAGAGAAAATTCCAGTCAATGTTCGGTTTATCTCCGCCCCTGCGGTGTTAAATTCTTGGCTCCGTTCCTGAGTGAAAGTAAGCCTACTTTACAATTTCATATGCCATTTGTGCGTTATAATGAACTGCTTTCTTACCATGACCGCATTGAGTAAAGCCGGGCGCTCTTCCATGCTCTCTCCAAGCCCAAAACCTCCAATCCAGAAACCTAGATCAAGTATTGCATGAAGGAGAATACAAAAAGTAAATAGCAATAGATAAAAGAATGATGGATATAAGAAACAGAATCAAATTGAGGCTAACTACAACATATATTAACTTAAATAGTAATAGCATAATTAATAGTAACATAACCTTATCCCATTGAAGTGGGTGGTTTTCCATAACTAAGTTTGATTTGCAATTTTACATCATTCTTTACTTTCTCTATTGTCGATACGATAACACACCAAAAAAACTGATGCAGGAGCATCTAGCCGAGGTGCACGAGCATGCGACCCAGGCCTAAACCGAGTAGGAGTCAAACGCATAACCAAGGCCTAGACCGAGTATGAGCCGAATATTGAGAGATTTGCACGAATATTTGATTGAAAATTCGGCTAAGATTTGGGAAGATTCGTTGCGATTTAAATTGAGATTTGATTGAAAATCTAAATCAATTTAAATTATTTAGATTATTTAGATCTAATTAGATTTAGTTTGTTGTTTCCTTTTTAGATAAGATTTGTTTCTTTTTAGGTTATATTTTAATTCTTATATTTAGAAGGATGAGAATTATTGTATTAGAGAGTGGAATTTGATTATTGAATAAAGATTGCTTGTTAGCAAAGAAAAAATTATGGCTTTTGTGTTAAAGGAGAGACCATCATACCTCGGCCTTGGTTTATCTTTGAGGTTTTGCTTGTGATCTCTCTTGAGAGGGAGTAGATCATGTTGAGCATCATGTTTTCATAGACCGGTTCTCATCGGTTGGTATCAGAGCGTATGTGTCATGGTATTCTTGGTGAAAAGCGAAGTACCGATGGCACACCATAGGCATGGGCGTAGTGCACAACAACGCGAGCAGGAGCTGCGAGATATCGAGATCGAAGAACTTTGAAGACAAGTTCAACGACTAACGGCGACTATCGATCTGCCAACCTTCGGGGACCAGATGATGACAGTTTGGGGTCTGAAGATGAAAACCTTTTTCAATGTTTGGGATCCGACGATGAAAGAAGTATCGAGCGTATAGATCAATATCCAACCGACCACTATAGGGGATCTGATATGAAGGTGGAGTTACCAGAATTTTCAGGTAGGATCAATCCGGAGGCTTTCATCGACTGGTTGTATGACGTCGAGCGAGTCTTCGGCTACAAAGAGAAAAAGATGAAGACGGCCGCACTCAAGTTGAAGGGCCACCCTTCAATTTGATGGGAGAATCTTAAGATCAAACGTGCCCGATCAGGGAAACCCAAAATCTCAACTTGGATGGAAAAGAAGCTTTGCGAAAAGTTTCTATCGGAGAATTATATGTAACAAACCTACATACAGTTGCATACCCTGCGGCAAGAAGACCGATCCATCGAAGAGTACACCAAGGAATTCGATTTGTTGATGAGATGCGGGGTCACCGAGGTCGAGCAACAAACAATTGCTCGATACTTAGACGGGTTTCGCGTCGAAATCAGAGATATCGTCTAACTTCGACGGTATGTTTCCTACAATGATTTGTACAAGTTGGCGGTCAAAGTGAAGAGACAATTGAAGGCCAAAAAGTGGGCAAGGGAAAATCATGAGTTCGGTCGAGGAGATTCCTCATCAGAAAGTGACCGATCAAAAACGGTTGATAACGCCAAAAACAAGTGAGTTGCAAAGAAAGGCTGATAGTTCGAATTCAGCCAAGGAGTTGCAAACAAAGGATGATATTACAACTTCGGCCAAGGAAACACCAGCGAGTTCAAGCAAACTGAGCGGTATAAGAAGAAAGGTGGTCCAATACCACAAGTGCCAAGGGTTTGGTCATTACCAAATCAATTGTCCAAGCTGACAAGCAATAACGATCATCAAAGGAAATTTTGTCGATGAAAAAGTCGAATTGAAACCACCAATTTATGATGAATATAATGATGAGGTTGATGAACTTACTTATAGTGATCATGAAGAGTCTCTTTTGATTCGGCTAGATATGAATGGCCGAGAGAGCGAGAATGAAGATGGTTGGCCGAAACTCGACGAAGAGGACATCTGTAATTCAGTTTATAATAATTTTCTGAATCCCGTCGAATTCATTGAAACGGCCGAACAAAATTGTGAGAGGTATACTTTGATGACGATAATAAGGGGACTTCGTGTTATTCATCGGAGTTGGAGATTCTACATGAAGAGTTCTCAGATATTATTCCAAAAGAAGTTCCGTCTAACCGAGATTTTTAAATCATATTAATCTCGTTCCGGTAGCAATTTTACTGAATCATCATAACAAAGTAGCCGATACGTTGAACCGACAAGTTTCACTTTTGTCGACTTTACAAGTCAAAGTTATCGGTTTTGAGCAGTTGAAAGAATTGTATAAGGAAAATGAAGATTTCGGCGAAATTTGAGCAAAATGTCTATCAGAAAATTTTAAAAATTATATGCTTGTCGATGGCTTTGTTTTTAAAGGGAGCCAATTATGTGTTGAATTTCTCACTTCAGGATGCAACGATTTTGAAAAGTCACAATGAAGGTTTAGTAGAAAATTTCGACCGAGACAAGACCATTGCTTTGATAGAGGAATATTTTACATGGCCGAAATTCGTGAGAGATGTGACGGAGTTTCATGAAGATATAGACAACATGGCCGAACATATTGAGATGCTTCATTAAAAAGTTCAAGCCGAGATAGAAAAGACGAATAAGTACAAAGCGGCAGCAGACAAGTATCGAAGACTGGCTGAATTTGAAGTTGAAGATTTGGTATGGATTAATTTTTTCGATTCAATCGATTTCTTCGAGATGAAAAACACTACACCAAGAAACAGGAAGAGCTGAACTTGAGGTCGAGTTCTTTCCAACACATGGAGTCTGATGCACGAGCATCTAGCCGAGATGCACGAGCATGCGCCCCTAAACCGAGTAGGAGTCGAACGCATAACCAAGGCCTAGACCAAGTATAAGCCGAATATTGAGAGATTTGGAAGAATATTTGATTCAAGATTCGGCTAAGATTTGGAAAGATTCGTTATAATTTAAATTGAGATTTGATTGAACATCTAAATCAATTTAAATTGTTTAGATTATTTAGATCTAATTAGATTTAGTTTGTTATTTCCTTTTTAGATAAAATTTGTTTCTTTTTAGGTTAAGTTTTATTCTCCTATTTAAAAGGATGAGAATTATTGTATTAGGGAGTGGAATTTGATTATTGAATAAAGATGGCTTGTTAACAAAAAAAGATGTGGCTTTTGTGTTAAAGAAGAGGTCATCATATCTCGTCCTTAGTTTATCTTGAGTTTTTGCTTGTGATTTCTCTTAAGAGAGAGTAGATCGTGCTGAGCATCGTGTCTTCGTAGGGCGATTCTCATCAAAAACTCATGTTGAAAAATCTATTAGACTATAGTGTGCTAAGAAGAAAAAGGAAATAACTGACGTCCTCGGATCAAGCAGTGACAACCCCCCCCCCCTCAAAAAAAAACCAACCCCCAAAAAATATCTTCATGATACATGCTAGTTGTAATTTTCAATACTGTAGATATGAAAAAACACTTTATCATATTAACAACTGATTTAGTGTCTGACATAAGATGATAGTTTAGTATAAAAAACGTTACAGTCGCAGTATTTTATGAAGAAAAATGCCAACGTAATATACATATACATTTATAATTTATCAAGGTCATTTGGGGATGGTAGCCTACTGACACATCTACTATAGGAAACTTGACAAAGTAATAAGTTCGTGTGACATGATGCCTAATTCTGATCTCAGAATAATTGAAAATGGCTACGAGCTTTTTTTTGGGGGGGGGGGGGGGGCGGTGGGGGATTACAAAACACAAACCATAACATGGAACTGAGGCTTGACGGTAAGTAAACTAGAAAATGTTGAGGACTAACATTACATATACGATACTGTAATCAATGATTAAGAGCAGGATGCAAAGTGGTATTACAATGCAGCTCAAGCATATCAAAGAGCATTATACAAGTTCCAGAAGTTTGGATATGAAAATAGGAATCCACCCTGCAACATAAATACACCCTGCAACATATTATTGTGTTGGGATGACTGCACAATTTGTGTGGTCCATTAACTCTCTATTAATCAATTTAGGTGCATTAGCACCATTTGTTTTCAAAAAAAAAAAGCGGAAATAGAGATCTAGAAATGACCCTTTCATTTCTTAGGATCAATCGTCCATCAGAATGGTGAATTTGAGAAGGATGTTTTCATAGGATTAAAGCAGAATTGTTAGGTGGAAATGTGCGTATGAGTGTATGTGATCTTAGAATACTTATAAAACTGAAAGGAAAGTTTTGTAGATTAGATATCGGGTAAATAAAAATTTCATGCCCAAAAAATGAACCGAGAATGTTAAGATGAATGAGTGGTAATACCTTAAGAGATAGAATTGGAAATGAGTGATTTCTTGACAAATAGGAGGTGCCCCAATAGAGATAGCATGATGGAAAATGAGATTGCTTGGACAAATAAATGCTATAATTTGAACTAACAAAATTATAATTAATGGAACAACGAGAGCTAGACAGAAGCCTAAATGAACATGGAGGGAGGTGGTTTAAAAATATTTGTTAGTTCCATAATTGAAGAGATGTCCCTTAAAAACTAATGAGAAAGAAAATATTCATGTGGCCAACCCAAAAGGTTTGGAATAAAAGGTATATACTCAATTTATATGTGTGTTTAAAGAATCGGTTTATGACAGAAATATGAACAGCTAAAGTTACCTGCCACATTTCGCATTGCAACTTCAGTTGCACAATGCTTCCTTGCCTCTAAGGAGGATCCTCCAACAACAGATCCCAAGACAGCAGACCCACCTGCCTGATATTCACAAATTACTAGAAGAATCAAGTAACAAGCTTATTAACTATTAAATAGCAAAGAGCAGCCTATGCAGAGATAATGCGATCATGCCATTGAACTGAGCATTTTATTTATTTTTATTTTTACCAAAAGAAAATAGCAAATGAAGCATCTTTATTAAAAAAATACTGAGATAGATCTCTTTTCTATGGAGAATGCCCTGGATAATAAATACGCTAAATGGCACTAAACAACCCTTAACTATTGTTGTTTTTCAGTTAACCACCTTATAGTTTTTCTAAATTATAGTAAGGACCCTTAAAATGCTAGATTTAAGGGTACATTAGTGAAAAAAGATACTTCCTAAAAACCAAAGTTTAAGGGATGTAATGGAAATTTTAAGGTAGTTTGAAAGAGAATTAGAAATGCAAGATTCGAAGGAGCTTCAAAACTCTTGCACAACACTTATAGTCATTTTGTTCTTGAATTAAATATGATCCCATGGCAAGAACCAACGACATATAATGATAATTTAATCTTACATACCTTGTCCAAAGAAAGGCAATTGTCAAGCCAACGGATTGTTCGATCCACAGAAGCCTTATTTCTTTTTTCAGAAACCCAAGCAGGAACTTCATCTGCCAAACTAGTCCACAAGTTGGGGTTTAAGGAAGAAATCATCTCAACATACTCCAAAGGTTTTACCTAATAGAAAAATAAAGGTCATATCAGAAAAAGTAACATGGTTAGATTCAACATATTAATGCCGCATTTAATATTAAAAATAAGGTTAGTTGCATAAATTTCACTGTAGTTTACCCAGTACAACACTATACCCACTTAAGTTATTTATTGGCATGAAGCCCCCTCTGCCCTCTGCCCTCTGCCCATCAACCAAAACCCACGCTTAAAAGCATCTCAAATTTAATTTTCGGAACTCGGTGAGAGTCAAATTTACCTCTTGAACTTATGTATGTTATTTAGAGTAAAATTTGACTGTTTTTTAGGATTTTGGCCAATGAACAGAGGGAGCGTTTGTGCTAATAAGTCACTTGAGGGGGCATAAGTACTATATAAGTACACACGGTAAATTACACATGGGGTTGTGGGCAATAAACCCTAGAATATAAAAATGTGGTATTAACAAATACGAACATATTACCAGCCGGCGACCGCTGGGGGTTTCAAAGGAAGCTCCGAGTTTGTTAGTTGCTCCGCTCTCTGGAAGACTTTCAATCGAATCCCTTGCAGAAGCTACAAAGATAGATTCATGCAAACCTACCATCTGGTGCAACCCTCCAATACTAGATATAGTCTTCTGTGATGGGCATTCAATACTACAATATAACAAAAGAAAATAATATTCAAAAAATTTCAAGTAAAGATGTATTCAAAATATAATTAAATACTTCACAAAATCCAGGAAGCCGTGTTAAAAAATCAGCATTTTTTGGCCTAAAATTTGCACCTTATTTGTTACAGAAAAGCTTCAAAGTGATCAGTATTCCCAACACTGAATGATACTAAAGTCACAGTTTGGTAATAAAACGGTATCGGAAATTTCTCGTCATGTCAATTGAGTTTTGAAATGCTAATACACATCCTCTGTAAATTAAAGCTGACTACATTCTGTGTGATCATCAAAATTCCTTTAGTGTCATGAAACCACTCAAGAACACCTATCTTATAATTCTCGTCACGAAAGCTCCAACAAAGGCTGCGCCAAAACACCGTATTCCTAATGTCTTTAAAGAAGAATTTGAATAAATTATTGACCAAGTCATAATTAAAACGCCTTCATCATTATATATTATCTTCACATATATTAAAAGAATATATATATATATATATATATATATATATATATATATATATTCGAGAATGATATAATAACTTCTCATGGGCTTAGCATCGTAAAATACAAACAGATGACTTGAACAACTTCTCATGGGTATTCCAACGAACACCCAGCACTCAATAAAAATGTCAGAAGAAAAATCAGATACTTTTTATTATTATATTAAAAGATATAGAGAGCCCCTATATATATAGGTGTTACAATATATCTACTCTCATAATTTATCCGATATGTGACTGAACTATTATATCAAACTCTAACACTCCTCAAGTATATATATCATCCATACCCGACTTGTTACAAATAAATTGTATCCTATCACGACCAAGCGATTTAGTGAGTATATTGGCTAACTGATGACATGTGCGCACATATCGTGTCTCAATCTCTGGAGACTCCTTAGTTCCAACAACCTTGTTTCGGACCACACTACAATCTACTTCGATATATTTGGTCCACTCATGGAACAATGGATCTGAAGCAATATAGATAGCAGCATGATTGTCACAATATAACCTCATCAAGTTGTGTTGAACACGTCTAGTTCTTGCAGAAATCGTTTGACCCATACCATCTCACAAGTGATGTCCGCCATAGCACGGTACTCAAACTCTGCACTAGGACACGATACCACACATTACTTCTTGCTCTTCCAAGACACTAGATTCCCACCTACGAACATACAATACCATGCAGTGGATCTTCTAGTTATCGGGTACCCTGCCTAGTTAACATCGGAAAAACTAGCCATTCTATTGTGTTCTCCATCAGTATACAACAATCCTTTTCCCGGAGAACTCTTTAGATATTGAAGAATCCTAATAGCTGTATCTTAATGGCCTGTGTGGAGTGATTTCAGAAACTGGCTCACAATACTAACTGGACATGAGATATTTGGTCGAGTGACAGTAAGGTAGTTCAACTGACCGACCGACCTTCTGTACCTGGCTGGATCATTTAGCAACGTTCTCTGATCTAGTAACAACTTAGAATTTGGATCCATCGGTGTGTGACGAGGTGTGCAGTCCAACATTCTATTCTCAGAAAGTATTTCCAGTACATATTTTCTCTGTGATAGATGGATTCCCTCCTTATATCAAGCTACCTCAATCCCTGAGAAGTACTTAAGTCGGCCAGAAAAGATCTTTGTATGGACCCAAACAATCTCTGAGGGCCTGGTTTGGACGATTTGCAGAAAGTATTAGAGGTTTTAGGATGAGGAGAAGCAATGATGATCACATAGGATTCTATAGACATCAGCATGGCCGCCGAATCATTCTGGTAGTATACGTAGATGACATTGTTATCACATGTGATGATGAGAAAGGTATGCGTGATCTTAAAGTGTATGTTCAAAAACGGTTTCTTTCCTCAAGATTTTTAGTTTGAAACCGCTTCTGAACATACGCCTTAAGATCACGAATACCTTCCTCATCATCACCTGTGATAACAATGTCATCCATGTATACTACCAGAATGATTCAGCGGCCGTGCTGATATCTATAGAACACTGTGTGATCACCATTGCTTCTCCTTATCCCAAAACCTCTAATACTTTCCGTAAATCGTCCAAATCAGGCCCTCAGAGATTGTTTGAATCCATACAAAGATCTTTTCAATTGCCGAACCTTCGATAACTCCTCCTGAACAATAAAACCAGGTGACTACATCATATAAACCTCCTCCTCAAGAATACCATGCAAGAAGGCATTCTTGTTATCAAGCTGATGCAAAGGCCGATGAAAGATAGCAGCCAAAGAAAGGCGTACAGAAGCCATCTTCGCGACGGGGGAGAAGATAACAGTAAAATCATGCCCATAGATCTGAGAATATCCTTTCGCTACTAATCGAGACTTTAACCGAGCGAGAGAGCCATCGGAGTTGAGCTTGACTGAGAATACCCATCGACAACCAACGATACGCTTTTCAGGGGAAGCGGAACTAGATCCCAAGTTTCATTTTACCGAATAGCAGTCATCTCTTCAATATGTTAGTTGTATGTATGACCTAGAGGCCATTATTGTACATGATTGTATATTATAGTGGATGCTTGGACATATATAGAGAGGACTTTCTTACTCGACATGATATTATGCTATCTGGTTGTTCTTTATCTTAACATGTAGACTTATATTGTGATACTGTCTTTCTCTCACATGTTGATAAAGCCCTTAGGATGTGTACTTAACTACCAGGACTATAATGGAGATCATACTAGTGGGGCCAGGGTAGTCCATAAGTTCATCTTTTAATTGTTCCTAGTCGAGAGTGTATCGAGACAGGGTATCGATATTCCAGACTAGACTAGCGTATACGCTTCTTGACCCATATGATGGGCAATAGATGATCTCATATCCATTGGTGTTTAACATCAAAGATAGTATACGGGTGCTCAGTAGAGACTGGGTACACTGAACAGGACTCGCCGAGAACTCCTAGATGGTATTATACCTAACGTCAGATAGCAGTTCTCTGATGACACTGGTACAAGTTAGTCTGTAGACCCAAGATCATCATAGAGTCTTGTGTGATTCCCACTGTGTTTTGATTTCCATCTTACCACGTTCAAGAGAGCGTGCAAAACGGTGGTTTTTTGGTACAGTCCCGAATCAAATGGAGGCAATGAGCGATAGGAGGGGATTCGTCTCTCCCGGTATTGGGGGTTGATGTTGCGCTGTGGTCGATTGGCTATAACAGGAAGTACCTGACCAGGGCTGATACGGAGATTTACTAGTAAGTGTTATCAGTAGTTTCTCGACCCGTTATGAGCCTTATATCGGCATGACTTATTAAGTTACTGGGGTCTGACGTTGTCACCCCTAGACTAGATATGCGATATATCAAACGAAAAGACCGAACTGTACGGTAGTGTTACTTATTGGATTCACAGGAATATGAGCAGGCTTGCTTGTTGATCTTCTGATCGCTCAATATCTGGGTAGCCGTTACGTCCAGCTAGTACCGCTGACGGCTTGTGGATGACTGATATGATCGTCACCTACTGCCGGAGCATTGACGAGTTTTTAGAGTCTTACACAAAGGTTTACTGGCTCGGGCGAAACGAAATAGGAGAACATATATGATATGTGCGGGACCGAGATTAATACGAATATATGATACTGTATTCTAATCTCGCGATATGTGATATCGATCGGTTATATGTGATATAGTCGGGTTATCGAATCAAGTGTTGATTCGATAAGTTGATACAAATGATATTAGTCGGTCATATGTGATATAGCCGGATTATTAAATCAAGTGTTGATTTAATAATTTAATGTATGATTATATATTTGATATATTAATTTTACATTAACTAATATTAGCTCAGTTAAGCATTTCTTTTTCTCATTTTTTGCACTTAATATATATGTGATATATTATTGTGTGTATCTTTGTGTCATGCTTGATGATACATTGCACATGGGTGTATGACACTCACACCATGACATGAATAATTAAAGGTTATTAATTATTTAAGATAAATACAAAATTAGTGGAAAATTGTCATGGCTCAAGATGCTTTTAGAAGCATGTAGAATCATTGACTAAGTCCACCAATTTTGTTTTACTTAAGATATTTATTAACCTAACCATTATCTATAGCCATGGTTAAGTCTCTACATGGAAAATATGAGATATTATCTCACCCATGGTTGTCATTTTCAAGAGGTGAAGAAATTTAGTGAGAAATAATTCTAAAGTGAGCAAAAATCCTACTTCATCAACCTACACTAGATTAGCCTTTTAGTTTAGCTTGTTTGCTTCACTAATTCCCAATTAGTGAAGATGTATCTTGAGTCGGAGATTTCTCGACGTTGATCATTTTCGGTCTCGAAAACTTCAAGCAAGTTTATTCATTTCGCCTTGTGAACCCTTACTAGAGGAGCTATTGAAGTGAAGGACCGGTCTACAAAGGTTGTATTTCTCATTCACTTAGTGTAAAGTTGTTTACATGCATAGCTTACTCCTAATCCTCTAGTTAGATCCTTGGTTTGGGTTACTTAGCACACTAAAAATTTTAAATTGGCATAGTTGATGCCTTTCGAAACCTAGTAGTCGTGCTAGAGAACCCTTCAGTGGTATTAGAGTCAAGCTAGAGAATTAGACGATATTAGTAGAATTACGAAACCGAAACAACTCCGAAACGGTCGAAACAAAACTCTAGTTTCTGTCGAATTTTTCTGAGCCTCTAAAAATTTTTTAAACAGTTGCAGAATGTTACATGGGATGTAATATGAACACCAGAGAAAAACGAACCCAAACCACCGGGTTTGACCCGATGAAAACCATGAAATGACCGGCCTGGCCGGTTTTCTTGACTTGGTTTGGCTTCATTTTTCTTAGGTGTTCCAGTCTCTGGGGTTTGGTCTTTCAGGTATTGTTTGTTTTTACTAATATTGCATGTGATGATATCTTTCTATAAAGACAATTCGGAGTGTTTCGTAGTAATTTTAATATCGTTTCGGGTAACTTAGACGACGTTAAAAAGTTCGAACGAACATTAAACGCCACCTCAAGGTTGGTCTCTGGAAATTTTTTAAAAGTTGGAATTTTTGGGTTTAAAAATCTTCAGAAAATTGTGCGGGATATTGTGTGGACCCCCAAGAAAAACGAACCTCTAACTCGACCTAACGACCGCGGAACCGCGGCCAAAAGGTGATTTTGGCGACGGTTCCGCGGCGCCGTTGGTGAGGCTTGAGACGTGCTCTCTTGTGCTGGTTCGTATGTGCTTGTGGCACTGTCTGGAAATTTTTGAATCTAACTCAAGTGTTGAGTCCTCTGAGAATTTTGGGTAGTTGATCGATTGATCGAAAAGTTTAACGTCGCCTAGTTTTTCTGAATGTGATACAATATTTGGAATCCATAATAATTAGTTTTGTGAAAACTAGTTTGAATTTTGTAAACCTAGCAATTTAGTCTCATTTGATCGGTTGCCACGGGGTTTTGATATGGATCAAAACTCTGTCGCAATCACGTAGTGTACGCGGATACTCACCGGATAACATTACTAGATAGCCACGCCCCAAAACCTCGACCAAGCGACTGTAGGAGAACCCCGTTGCCAAAAGCATCCCTCGGGTGCTCACGGCCGCAGTGTTCCGCCTAAGTGCACTTCGTCGACAGCATCGGAGGGTGCGGCCGTCTACTAAAGTTTACGACGAGTATTCGATCAGGTTGTCGGGAATCTTATTGAATTACTCGACTGATTATTGAAAAGTGTTTTCAATATTGAGACTAAAATGCGGGGTTTATAATGTTAGACATGAAATTCGGAATATGTGATATTCCGGATTTATGATGTCTAAGGAATTCATATGGTTAGGCATGAAATCCGAAGTATGTGATATTTCGGGTTTATGATGTCTAAGGTGGTTGCGGATTCCAATTGTTGTAGTTTTCATTTTCTTTTCTGCGACCGTAAGTGTAATATGTGGTGTATCGCCGGTTCGTTGCTATATGTCAACGACAATTGGAATACGCATATTTAGTTACGTTGATGACATGTGATGTTATGTGTTGCTGGGATATATTATATTGGATCGTCATGTTTGAATAGCCGGAGATTTTTTTGCGTGAGATGAGAGTTTTTCATTTTCATTCATGTAAAAACTTGTATATAATATTCTTTTATTGGGGCACTTCCGGGGTGATGATGATGTCACCATTGATGTATATGATTTACTTTTCTGCATTAAGATAGACCCAAGACGGGGAGCACAAGTAACCGGATTCTAGAATCCAGTGGGAGACCATCTCGAGGAATCGAGACCGGGTCTCCTAATTCTAGAATTGGTAGGGTTGCTTGCCGCTCTCGTAGGGGTCTAGGGATGTGGGTTTGGCTATTCATCGCGACCATGGAACCCGTGTTTTTTTTTACTGGCTTAATTTAAAACACGGACCTCCTAGTATATCCAATATTTCATATGTTGACTTCTGCTGCTAATATTCTGTGATGTGATTAATTTATATGATTAGACGAATGCTTTATTATTATATATATGATATATAATAAATGTTGCTTATGTTTTACATCCGCGCTAGTTCAGCCCCCGCTCTGTCGTTAGTTATCTAACCTAACGGTGCATGACGGGACCCTGTGGCGAATGCGGATTGCATAAGCGTACGTTGTATTTTCGTTTCTTCTATGATGCTTAGGAAGCATAAATGATGGGACTTCATTAATGAGATTAATGAAAGAAAATAAACCTAATGATGTTGTGGATTCAAATTTTCAAAATTGGTAGCTCTAGTTCCTGCTTTGCATAGTGGTATTCCTTATAGAATATCCAGCACATCATTCGATGAGGAAATAGGCGAGATCCATTCACCTGGAGTGACCTCTTTAACAGAAGCTAGAAGATGCTACACCCACTCGGTTTATTTTGAAAAAACTCGATTTTAAAAGCGGATTTTAAACCACTCCTTTTCAAAATCACTCGATTCTACAACGATATCAATTTCATTACGCAAAATGTTTTCTTAAAAACTTGTCGTAGCCCTCCGTCATTTCAGATAATGACTATTTAGTATTCGTGCTGCGTTTGTTGACCTTATCAAGGCGTAGTATACTGTAGCTGATTAGTGCTGATCTCCTAAAACATGAGATGCGATTGGATTAGGGTAGCCGTGCGGCCTTGTTGACCTTATCAAGGGTCGTGCGGGTGGGTTTAATTCAATCATGAAATGTACAGGTTGAACTTGACTTGCGATTTATGGTTTGTTGACCTTGTCAAGGTCATAGATCGCTTGGGGCAAAATATTATCGGGAATTTCAAGTGTTGAAATTTGCAATGAGATTGCATACCTTCTATGAGATAATTGAATCCCGATACCCACTGCGAGTAAGAGTTACTCGTAGGAGAGTTTTGCACATTACAATTAGCCAATCAAGTACGTGTCTAGAAAAATGTTAATGGGGTTACACCCTTGAGAAAACGAGGTTTATTTTAATTAGGTCCGTGCGAAAGCACGGGGAACCTCTCTCAAAGTACCGACACTGGCCTGACCGAAAGATTAGCGAACTTATAGGGTGTAATTAATCCCGGCTAGTCTTACCTTTTAAGGTTTGAAGGAAGATTTGATAAAAACAGTGGAAGTCATCCTGATTAGATAAGATAATAACCAATCTAATCTTACAAGAGCATACGCTAAGTGTTTTCTTCTCTCTCTTCAGGTAGCGAACATGTCAGGCCTTAATCAAGATAATAATATGGATGTATTGACCGAACCTGCTTATTATGCTGAGCTGGGGAACGTTGGTTCCGCTCCGTCTTATAATTGTTATAAGTCTGAGCAGGAAATAGAGGAATGCCAGGATTTCCGTGCCACCCAAACGAAGAATGAGCATTTTGATGCATCTTCTTCAGGTGTGTTAGTTACCGAGAACTGTCCCTCAGTACACTCTACGTCCTGGGTATTAGATACCGGATCGGGATCCCACATAAGTAATATGTTACATGGGCTAAAAAAAGGTAGAGAACTGGGAATAGATGATCATTCTGTAAGAGTAGGGAATGGTGCAAATGTTGCAGCCAAAGCTGTTGGCGAATATCACCTTGTATTACCAAATGGTAATACATTGATTCTGAACGAATGTTATTACATACTGAACCTGATATGCAATATTATATCAGTTTCTTTATTAAGTAAAGAAAGATATAATTTTGTATTATAGGATAATGTTATGAACATTTTCCTGAATCAAAAGTTGATTGGATCAGGCACGTTATGAAATGGCATATACGTTCTAAATCAAACCACAGTTCTTAGCGTACAAAACACACGTAAAAGGAAGAGTTCAGAAATGAACGAATCTTTCTTGTAGCATTGTAGACTAAGTCATATCAATGCGACACGACTGGCTAAGTTATATATAGATGGATATTTGAATCAGTTTGAATTAACATCTTATGAAACTTGTCAGTCATGTCTCAAAGGCAAGATGACCAAAACTCCGTTTACTGGACATAGAGAAAGAGCTATTGAACTCTTGGGACTGATACATAGTGATGTATGCGGCCCTATGTCTACACATACCAGGAATGGTTCCTCATACTTTTTATTACATTCACTGATGATCTTTCAAGCTTCGGACATGTGTTCCTTTTGAAACACAAGTCTGAAACTTTTAAGAAATTCAAAGAATATAAACATGAAGTTGAGAACCAGACGGGTAAAAATATTAAAATCCTTTGATCTGATCGAGGAGGAGAATACTTGAGCACAGAGTTCCTGGACTATCTAAAAGAGAATGGGATTCTCTCTCAGCTTACTCCTCCGTATACACCACACACAACGGTGTATCGGAGCGGGGGAATCGCATCCTATTGGATATGGTGCGCTCTATGATGAGCACCGTTGAGTTACTTATTTCCTTTTGGGGTTATGCGCTTGAGACAGCAACATTCCTATTGAATCAAGTTCCATCTAAATCAATGCCTACAACACCATATGAGATATGGGGTGGAAAGAGACCATATCTTAAACGAGTTGAGATATGGGGTTGTCCGGCCTATGTCAAAAGGCAAAATCCGGACAAATTTGAGGCACGATCAGTTCTTTGCAAGTTTGTGAGATATCCAAAGAATTCATATAGATATCTTTTCTATCACGTTGAGGAACAAAAGGCATTTGTTGCTCAACATGCCATCTTTTTAGAAAAGAAATTTCTTGTAAAAGAAATTAGTGGTAAAGAGGAAGAACTGGAAGAAGTTCCAGCTACACAGACTACAACTGAAGATTTAGTGGAACCAGAGGATTCGATAGTTACCAACGAACCTCAGCCTCTCTGCTGATCTAGTAGGGTTCCCCATCCACGTGAGAGATACTACGGTTTTCTCATTGATGGTAGGAGCGAGGATTGCATCATAGAAGATGATGACCCAACTAGTTTCGAGCAGGCCACACGAGTGGGGACTCTGTGAAATGGTTGGATGCAATACGGTCTGAGATGGAATCCATGTACACCAACAAAGTATGGACTTTGGAAGTTGCTCCCGAAGGAGTAAAACCCATTGGGAGCAAATGGATGTTTAAGAAGAAACTTGGTGTAGATGGAAAAGTTGAGACTTTCAAAACTAGACTTGTAGCAAAAGGTTTTCGTCAACGACCAGGTGTGGATTATGATGAAACTTTTTTTCCAGCAGCTATGCTTAAATCCATCCGGATCCTACTTGCCATTGCTGCATATCATGACTACGAAATCTGACAGATGGATGTTAAGACCGCCTTTCTAAATGATGATTTCGAATAGAGCATGTACATGACTCAGCCAGAGGGCTTCGTGGACAGTGGGAGCAGCGGAAAGGTGTGCAAGCTGCTTAAATCAATCTACGGGTTAAATTAAGCATCGCGGAGTTGGAACATCTGTTTTGATGTTGTAGTCAAAGAGTTTGACTTCGTCAAAAACGAAGATGAACCTTGTGTATAAAAGAAGGTGGCAGAGAGTAAGGTCGTCTTTCTCGTATTGTACGTGGATGATATACTCTTGATAGGAAATAATGTTCATATGCTGCACCCAGTCAAGCTCTTCTTATCACAAAAACTCTCCATGAAGGATCTGGGTGATGCCTCCTACATCCTGAGGATTAAGATCTATAGAGATAGATCTAAACGGATGTTGGGATTGCCTCAATCTAGGTACATTGACACCATACTAAAGAGGTTTAGTATGGAAGATTTCAAGCGTGGGAATTTACCCACGATCTCAGGAATCGCTCTCTCCAAAGAGATGTCTCTCAAGACTGATTTGGAGAGAGCTCGCATGCAAGGGATACCCTATGCTTCGGCAGTAGGCTCTATCATGTACGCGATATTATGTACCAGACCCGATGTATCATACTCACTATGTGTAGTGAGTAGGTATCAATCAGATCCTGGAGAGAATCACTGGATAGCTGTGAAGAACATTCTTAAGTACTTGAGAAGGACTAAAAAATGTTCTTGGTGTATGGTAACGGTGAACTTCAAGTGGAGTCCTTTACCGACTCGAGCTTCCAGAGTGATAAGGACGACTCTAAGTCGGTCTCGGGTTTTGTCTTCACCCTCAATGGAGGGGCGGTTTGTTGGAAGAATTCTAAGCAAGAAACCGTGGCAAACTCGACAATGGAGGCTAAATACATCGCTGCCAACGATGCCGTCAAAGAGGCTGTCTAGATGAAGAAGTTCATAACCGAACTTGGTGTGGTTCCGTCCATCGAGCATCCAATACCTTTGTATTGTGATAACAATGGAGCAGTGGCTTTGGCCAAGGAACCCAGGTCCCATCAGCGATCCGGGCATATTCTGAGACGGTATCATCTGCTCCGGGAGATAGTTGATCGCCGGGAGATCGAAATCAGGAAAGTTGACACGAAGAATAACACGGCGGATCCACTCACGAAAATCATACCCCAGATACAATTTGAGAGACTCTTCGGGATGTTGGGTATGAGATACTACAACTGGCCTTAGTGCAAGTGGGAGATTGTTAGTTGTATGTATGCCCTAGAGGCCATTATTGTACATGATTGTATATTATAGTGGATGCTTGGACATATATAGAGAGGACATTCTTGCTCGACATGATAGTATGCTATCTGGTTGCTCTTTATCTTAACATGTAGATTTGTATTGTGATACTGTCTCCCTCACATGTTGATAAAGCCCTTAGGATGTGTACTTGACTACCAGGACTATGATGGAGATCATACTAGTGGGGCCAGGGTGGTCCATAAGTTCATCCTTTAATTATTCCTAGTCGAGGGTGTATCGAGACAGGGCATCGATATTCCAGAATAGACTAGCGTATACGCTTCTTGGACCATATGATGGGCAATGGATGATCCCATATCCATTGGTGTTTGACATCAAAGATAGTATACGGGTGCTCAGTAGAGACTGGGTACACTGAACAGGACCCGCCGAGAACTCCTAAATGGTATTATACCTAACGTCAGATAGCAGTTCTCTGGTGACACTGGTACAGGTTAGTCTGTAGACCCGAGATCGTTATAAAGTCTTGTGTGATTCCCACTGTGCTTTGATTTCCACCTTACCACGTTCAAGAGAGCGTGCAAAACGATGGTTTTTTGGTACAGTCCCGAATCACATGGAGGTAATGAGCGATGGAAAGGGATTCGTCTCCCCCGGTATTCGGGGTTGATGTTGCGCTGTGCTCAATTGGCTATAACAGGAAGTCCCTGACCGGGCTGATACGGAGATTTACTAATAAGTGTTATCAGTAGTTTCTCGACCCGTTATGAGCCTCAACATGACTTATCAAGTTACTGGGGTCTGACGTTGCCACCCCTAGACTAGATATGCGACATATCAGACGAAGAGACCGGACTGTACGGTAGTGTTACTTATTGGATTCACTGGAGTATGAGCAAGCTTGCTTGTTGATTTTCTAATCGCTCAATATCCGGATAGCCGTTATGTCCAGTTAGTACCACTGACGGCTTGTGGATGACTGATATGATCATCACCTACTGCCGGCGCATTGACGAGTCTTTAGAGTCCTATACAGAAGTTTCCTGGCTCAGGCGAAACGAAGTAGGAGCACATATGCGATATGTGCGGGACCAAGATTAATACGAGTATATGATACTGTATTCTAATCTCGCGATATGTGATATCGGTCGGTTATATGTGATATAGCCGGGTTATCGAATCAAGTGTTGATTCGATAAGTTGATACAAATGATATTAGTCGGTCATATGTGATATAGCCGGATTATTAAATTAAGTGTTGATTTAATAATTTAATGTATGATTATATATTTGATATATTAATTTTACATTAACTAATATTAGCTCACTTAAGCATTTCTTTTTCTCACTTTTTACACTTAATATATATGTGATATATATTATTGTGTTTATCTTTGTGTCATGCTTGATGATACATTGCACATGGGTGTATGAGACTCACACCATGACATGGATAATTAAAGGTTATTAATTATTTAAGATAAATACAAAATTAGTGGAAAATTGTGATGGCTCAAGATGCTCTTAGAAGCGTATAGAACTATTGACTAAGTCCACCAATTTTGTTTTACTTAAGATATTTATCAACCTAATCATTATCTATAGTCATGGTTAAGTCTCTACATGGGAAATATGAGATGTTATCTCACCAATGGTTGTCATTCTCATTCATTCCATTCTCCACTTGATCTTCTCCTTCATCAAAAGAAAGCTCTCTGGGTTTTCAAGAGGTGATGAAATTTAGTGAGAAAAATAATTCTAAAGTGAGCAAAAATCCTACTTCATCAACCTATACTAGAATAGCCTTTTAGTTTAGGTAGTTTGCTTCACTAATTCCCAATTAGTGAAAAGGTAGCTTGAGTTGGAGATTTCTCGACGTAGATCATTTTCGGCCTCGAAAACTTCAAGCAGGCTTGTTCCTTTCGCCTTGTGAACCCTTACTAGAGTCCGGAAGATCACTACTTGGACCGAAGGGATTACTACACGAAGCTATTTTAGTGAAGGGCCGGTCTACAAAGGTTGTATTTCTCATTCACTTAGTGTAAAGTTGTTTACATGCATAGGTTACTCCTAATCCTCTAGTTACATCCTTGGTTTGGGTTACTTAGCACACTAAAAAATTTTAATTGGCATGGTTGATACCTTCTGAAACCTAGTAGTCGTGCTAGAGAACCCTTCACAATCATAGATTGTTTCCAGTCAGGGTGTGCAAGAGCCTCAGATACATTTATAGGAATGGTATAATTATCTATAGATGAAAGCACTGTGTGTAGAAGACAAATGGATATAGGAGACAGAACAGTAAAGTGGATTGGCTGTGGAACGAGGTGCTTTACGAATTGCGATGGGAACATCAAGGTCAGAAGGTGCAGCAGGTGTGGGTTCAGAAATCGGATCAGGAATAAGCTCAGGGGTTGATATAACAGGAGCTGGGTCAGAGGAATATCTTTATTGATTGGGAGTAGAGGTGGTGATAGGAGTTTTCGTGCCCTGACTCTGTTATTGTTTCTATAGATGACGCTGAGAAGGAGGTTGTCAAGAGATTTGTTGTAAGGCCAAGCTTGGCTTCTGTTAAGTTGTCGGATCGAAAACTCAATGCTTCGAATTGGCAACAATAGCAGAATATTGTGATGATGAATTTGACTGGGAAGGGTAAAGATCGTCATCTTACCAATGATCCCCCAACCCAAAAACCGCTGCTTAGATAAAAGATGATAGTTTGGTGAAAGGTCTCTTATAGGATGTCGTGGAGCATGAGGTGATGGATTTGGTTCTTATTTGCTCCACTGCGAAGGAAATGTGGATATTATTGCAGTCCACTTATTCAGAGAAGAGTAGCATGTCCCGGGCTTACTTTATTTCTCATACTTAATTTAGATCGGATCAGAGGAGTCGAACGTTAGAGGAGTACTATGCTGCCTTCAAGAAGGTATGTGATAAGTTACGGGTTATTTTTTTTTTAGAAGCTGATTTAGAGAAAATGAAGATACGCCAAGATAAGCTTGATGTATTGACCTTCCAAGAGAGTCTGAATTTTTCGTATGCTGCGGCACGACCACTAGTGATTGGTAGTGAGTCGTCCAAGAATATTTAGAAGGAATTCCATCTGATCTGAAAGATGTTTATAACTCACCCGAGCATGGAACCAGTCGTAAAAAAATCTACATTATACACTATGCCTCATAAAAGCGGTTTTGGTCGAGACAGGGGTCGTTCTGATCAATGAGGAGGTCGAGGCAGCTATTATGGAAGAAGAGTTAGTAAGGATAATAGCCGAGGTAGTTTCTCGGGAAGAGGATCTAATGGTAGTCGAGAGGGAGTTGAGTGTAATTATTGTCATGAATTTGGACATATAAAGTATGATTGTTCGAAGAAAAGTAACAGTTCTACAGCTCATGTCGCTTCCGGTGCTTACTCTGCTATTAATTCTATGGATGCGGAGACGTTGGAAAGTTTCGGATTGTTCCAGCAGTTTCAGCTCTCTCAGTCGTAGTCATCCTCTAGTGCTATACTTACTAAGACAGTTAACTCTACTGCTTGTCTATCCTCAGTGTTGGGGTCAAAATTTGCACCCCGGTTGACCAAGTCAAAGTCAAGGTCAACCCCAAGCAAGGTGGGCCCAAGCCCAAGCAAGTGGGCCAATGCCCGGATCGAGCCCGAACACGAAGCGTCCGGCTTTCCGCCATACCAAAATAAAAATCATGTAACGAATAATTTTGATGTAATTTTTTGTGCATGAATGTATGCAAAATAGACATAAAGCCAATTTTTTGTAAGCCCATGGTTTATGTGCAAAAAGAAATGGCACATGAACCATGGGATGGGCAAAATGCCATTTTGTAAAGCCCAGGGGGCTATATGTAAATATGTAAGCCTATATAAGGCAACATGATGATGAATAAATATAGACTTTTCATTCCCTCAAAAATCTAGGGTTTGTGCCTCTTTCTCCTTCCTGAAGGTTCTAAACCTTCTTCTTTGTTTTGAATTAAATCAAGAGTTTTACTCTTCCTTTTCCAAAACTAAATAGTTTTTCACCACAAAACCCACAAAGAGGAACTTGGATCTGCCATTAGATCTAAAAAAGGGGAGATTTTTAAGTCCCACCCCCTTTCTCCAAGATCCGGCCAAACGACAAGAAGAAGGAGACCCATCTCCAGAAACCCTACTTTGGGGAAGAACTACGGCTCAAGAGGAGAAGCCCCTTCATCAGCTTCAAAATATCCTAGGAGTTTAACTCCTCATATATATATACACACACACACACAAAAAAAAATAATAATAATGTGTTCCTTTCTGGGAATACAACTCCCATTGCAGGGACCAAGTCCCTTTCGCCTCCCGAGTGCCCACGTGCCTGGCACATGAGGCGCTAGCGCCCAAAGCGCTAGCGTCCTTGCGCTCAGAGCGCTAGCGCCCAAAGCGCTAGAGCCCGAGAGCCCACGTGTCTGGCACGTGGGGCGCTAGCGCTACGCTCAGAGCGCTAGCGCCCAAAACGCTAGCGCCCGAGCGCCCACGTGTCTGGCACGTGGGGCGCTAGCGCTCAAAACGCTAACGCTCTTGCGCTCAGAGCGCCGGCGCCCGAGCACCCATGTGCCTGGCACGTGGGATGCTAGCGCTCAAAACGCTAGCGCTCTTGCGCTCAGAGCGCTAGCGCTCTTGCGCTCAGAGCGCTAGCGCTCGAGCGCCCACATGCCTGGCACGTGGGGCGCTAGCTCCCAAAACGTTAGCGCCTTTGCGCTCAAAGCGCTAGCACCCAAAGCGTCGGCGTTTTTTCCCACGCATCTTTTGGATGCCCTTCCCTTTTTTTATATGTATATATACATACACACACATACTCCACACTAAAAACACCTCCTCCGTTAGAAAAAATTTCTAACGGGGCGCTGCCCCGCACCCCGCAAGAGGGCTGCTAGCCCCCTTGACCCCCAGCCCGCTATCCGGGTAGCGGGACCCCCGTAAAAACTCTGCGGGGCCCCCGATATATCCAAAACCCCTTTTAAAACATAACGCACGCACACTGCACATTGAGTTCGCATGACCAGTTTAACCCGTTAATCGGAGGTTCCCTCACCCTAAAGGCGAGAGGTAATTAACGGCAGCTTAGTCCACGGCTGCCGGAGATTCGGATCCCCACAATCAATAGACCCCTGCCTACCCTAGGCAGGGGGAATCTGTACTGCGCCTGACAAGCGCGCGCGTATTCCCATCTCAATGGGGTGACGAAAAACACCCTACAGAATCTGGCACGCCCGGTGGGACTGATCTCTCCTCCCATATTTCGGGTTAAACGTTCATGCGAACTCAATCAATATACATATCGACTGTCTGTACTGAAATCATGCTTCTTTATGCAGGTTAACAAATTTCAAATTGCAATCTCCGGTCGCAGCAAAAATGTCTCCAAGGACAAGCTCAGCTCTCGACACAGCTCTCATCTCCTACACGATGAAGATGGACGTCAAGACGGTCCTTCCGGCCAGTCTCGGGCGACAATGGGAAGAGCCGCCGCTACCATTCGGCTCTATTCTGTTCGTATCAGCTAACGCCATCCCAGCTCCTCAAGCCCCGGTGACAGACAAACTGGTCTCGAAAGGCAAGAGGCCAAATGTGGTGGTCTCGAAGGCACCCCAACTCAAAGGCAAGTCGGTGTTTGAACGACTCTTCTTGGCTCCAGCTGGGGGCAAGGCCATCAACACCAACAAAGCAACAAGACCTATCGAGCAAGCTCCGGCGGTGCCCCTAACTGCTCGATCGGGTGTCTTCTCTAAGCTCCCCGCAAATCGACTCACGGTGGCTTCCCAGGAAACAGATGCCCGCCAAGCCCTTAAAATTGAGAAGCTAAGGCAGAAAAGGCTCAGATATAGAGCCAACAAAAGGGCCAGGGCTCCTGTTAGGCTGAACATCATGAGGTTCGAGGAACAGGGTTACCCCGCCAAAGACGAGGAAATGGCTGGATATGTGGTCCACACTGTCTACATGGTGGGTACGCGCAGCAAGAGCAAGGACAGGGCCACCACATCTCAAATCCAATCTGGCTTGAATATGGTTGCCGCTTCCTAAGAACGGCCGCCTCCACTGGATGATGAAAACCTTCTCGATGAGGATGATAGGCAGAAAGACCCTTCGGTCCATGAGGAGTCAGGCTCGGAAAGCGAAGATGAGCCAATTTTCCGTCCCAAGAACGCAGAGCAGCAACTTCTCCAGGAGCTCCGAAAACAGCTCAGGAACAAAGACAATGAAATGGCCAAACTCTACTCCAAAATTGATGACTTGACGAATGTCGTGATGCAGCTCACAGCCCGACTTGCCTCTCATCCGCCCAATCAAGCGCAGGGCTCTGCTCGTGAACCGGGAAACGGTGTCCCAAAGTAGTCGACGCCTATTCTCTCAAATCCAAAAGTGGGCGAACCGCATGAAAATCAGTCGCATCCTATCTCAGAAAATGTCTTGGCTACCAATGACAGTAGCCCGCTAACTCAAGATCAAATCATGGATTTGGTTGCCAGCAAAGTCAAAACATTGGTAGCTGAAGCCGAAGCGCAAAAAGATATTAGCAGTAGCGGGAGACCATATCCTGCTCAGTATGATCTGGTAGAATTTCCCAGCGGCTATGTCATCCCTAAATTCGGAAGATTTGATGGGACGGGAAATGCGAATCAGCACATCGCCCACTTCAAAACCTCATGCGGGAATACTGAGGGCAATGATGCGCTTCTCCTCCGCCAGTTCGTTAATAGCTTGGCTGATGTTGCTTTCGACTGGTACGCGAGCATACCGGATGGCTCCGTCACAACTTTCGTCCAAATGGAGTCTCTGTTTCGGCAGAGGTTCATGAGCGTCAGCGATAAGATCACCATAACCAACCTCGTAAGGACCAAGCCAAAGAACAATGAAAGCAGCACGGATTTTATAACCTGATGGCGCAATCTCTCCGTCAAATGCGAACCGCCGATAGAGCAGGACCAATCTGCCAGTCTCCTCGTCGGAAATCTCAACAATTGGATGGCCTTGTTTCTATGTACCGCGGGTCTCAAAACATTCCAAGAGCTGACCAGAAAAGTCCAGATGTTGGAGCACTCAAAGCAGGAGTCCTCCTCTGACTCCCAAAATAACAATAGGTCCTGGAGAAACCGAAAGGACGAAAATCGCAAAGGCGGAGGTTCTGACGATACTGAATCTTTTAACACTTCGGCTAACCGAAATAAGCAAGGGATGAGCGGGCCTAATGCCAACCAGCCTCGGAAGCCAGTGTTCAGAAAGGAAGGAGAATCTCCACTGAAAAAGAAGCTGGATAAGGTATTTTCCTTCAGAAGGGACAAAATCCGTAAAATATTCAAAGACGCCCTGAGGAACGGTCTACAACTGCCAGAGTCAAAAAGACCGCAGGAAGCGAATATGACCGACGACCCCAAATACTACCCTTATCATAGAGTGATAGGTCATGTCATTGAGGACTGCTTCGTTTTCAAAGATTGGGTCGAAAAGCAATACAAGGTAGGAGAGATAGAACTGTCTAAAGGCATGTTAACAAATAGTCCAGCTGCGACCGCCAATTTCATACAAATGGAGACCGAAGTTCTTCGTGAAACTGATTCTCTCAGATATATTCCTTTCTCTGAAAACAATCGACCACCACGTCATTAAACTGGGAATAACCGACCACCACGTCATTAAACTGGGAATAACCGACCACCACGTCGTTAAACTGGGAACAATCGACCTCTAAGTCGTTAAACTGGGAATGTAAAAAAAATGTATGTAAATAAACAAAAAATGTGTAAATAAAAGAAAAATAAAGAAAAGCCGAAATGATGGGGCAACTCGCAATAAAAATCAGCGAGTAAAATAAAGATGAAAATAAAGCCGAAATGATGGGGCAACCGCGAATAAAAGCCGAAATGATAGGGCAATCGCGATCTTCGCGATAAAAAAAGCTGAAATGATAGAGCAATCACGGTAAAAAAAACGGCGAATGATGAGTCGCTCCTGGTATCATATTCCAGTGCAGCGATGCAGACGCCAACCAAAATCCAGTTTCCCAAAATTTGCCCGGCCCTACGGTCAGTCCCCAAATTGACAACCGTATACAATCCACGGGCTCAAATAATTCTCGTCATACTCATGCCCCACCGTAATCATCAGTTACGCGGCTGGTCTCCGCCCTTGGAATTATGCTCCATTGGGAAGATCCACTCATGTGTCCTCACGATGCATGAGAAGAACAAATCTTCGTGGGATCCTTACGACTCACAAAGGAAAAACACACTTGGGGGTCCTCACGACTCCTAAAAAGAAAATACACCTAGAGGATCCTCACGACCCGTAGGGAGAAAATGCTTTTATGGGACCCCTACGGCCCATAAAATTGAAAAGCCTTAGGTGATAAGAATCCAAACCTGTCTCCTAAGCCATCGCTTCCCAAATCCCAAACGGCAAATGATGAGTCGCTCCTGGTACCATATTCCAGTGCAGCGATGCAGACGCCAACCAAAATTCCAAATTTCTCAAATCCTAACGGCGGATGATGAGTCGCTCTTAGTACCATATTCTAGTGCAGCAATGCAGACGCCGTCTAAAACTCAAATTCCCAATGGCGAATGATGTGTCGCTCCTGGTACCATATTCCAGTGCAGCGATGCAGACGCCAACCAAATTCCAAATCCCATACCCCAACGGCGAATGATGAGCCGCTCCTGGTACCATATCCCAGTGCAGCGATGCAGACGCCAATAAAGTCCCAAAATTTTTCCGGCCCTACGATCTGGATCATACATCCTGCAAAACCGTATACAATCCACAGGCGTAAAATGATCCCAATCTCTCTCGAGTCCTACCGGTGAGACCACATTCAAAGTCCCAAAAAAATAAATAAATAAAAAATAAAAAATAAAAAAATGGTATGTCCACAAGCAAAATGGGCACGGATGAAAACCCGAAAGGGCTCCGTGAGTAAAAACAGCAGGACTGCCGGCGAGTTTGTGAAAACCCGAAAGGGCGCAAACTCGTAAAAAAGAGATGAAATGCACTCGCAAAGTCCTCTTGACTTTGTGAGAAGAAAATTCCCGCGTGAGATCCTTACGACTCACAAACGAGCAACACACTTAGGAGTCCCCACGACTCCTAAGGAGAAAGTATACCTACGAGATCTTTTCGACTCGTAGGGAGAAAATGCTTTTATGGGACCCTTACGGTCCATAAAATTGAAAAGCCTTAGATGATATGGATCTAAACCTGTCTCCTAAGCCATCAATTTCCAAATCCTCTCGACGCAATTGATGATTCGCTCCTGGTACCATATTCCAGTATAGCGATGCTGATGTCAACCCAAATCAAATCAAACCAACAAGCTCTGCGGCGGAATCATCCTCCGTCCCAGAATTTACCTCGTGTCGAAATCATGCTTCGTCTCGGGATATCTATCTTCCCTGCCGGAATTATGCTCCGCCTCGGAATCAAATCAACCAACCAGCTCTGCGTCGGAATCATACTTCGTCTCAGAGTGTACCCCGTGTCGAAATCATGCTTTGCCTCGGGATATCTACCTTCCCTGCCGGAGTTATGCTCCGTCTCGGAATCAAATCGACCAACCCGCTCTGCGTCGGAATCATGCTTCGTCTCAGAGTGTACCCCGCGTCGAAATCAAGTTTCGCCTCGGTGTATCTGTCTTCCCTGTCAGAATTATGCTTCGGCTCGGAATCAACCAACGACCTCCTCGTTGGAATTATGCTTCGTCTCGGAATCAAGTCGACTAGCAAGCTCTGTGTCGGAATCATGCTTCGTCTCGGAGTGTACCCCCGCGTCGAAATCAAGCTTCGCCTCGGCGTATCTGCCTTCCCTGTCGAAATTATGCTTCGCCTCGGAATCAAGTCGACTAACAAGCTCTGTGTCGGAATCATACTTCGTCTCAGAGTGTACCCCGCATCGAAATCAAGCTTCGCCTCGGTGTATCTGCCTTCCCTGTCGGAATTATAGTTCGGCTCGAAATCAGTCAGTGACCTCCCCGTCGGAATTAAGCTCCGCCTCGGAATCAAGTCAACCAACATGCTCTGCGTCGGAATCATACTTCGTCTCAGAGTGTATCCCGTGTCGAAATCATGCTTCGCCTCGGTGTATCTTCCTTCCCTGTCGGAATTATGCTTCGTCCCGGAATCAAGTCAACCAACAAGCTCTGCGCCGGAATCATGCTTCGTCTCAGAATGTACCCCGTGTCGAAATCATGCTTCGCCTCGGAGTATTTGCCTTCCCTGTCGGAATTATGCTTCGCCTGGGAATCAACCTCTGCATTGAAATTATGCTCCGGTCAGAATGTCTGCCGCTCGTCGGAATGATGCTCCGATCCCTGAAATCAGGCTCCGCTCTTCGGAATGATGCTCCGATCCCTGGAAACATGCTCCGATCCCTGGAAACATGCTCCGCTCTTCGGAATGATGCTCCGATCCCTGGAATCATGCTCCGCTCTTCGGAATGATGCTCTGATACCTGGAAACATGTTCCGCTCTTCGGAATGATGCTCCGATCCCTGGAATCATTCCTCGCTCTTCGGAATGATGCTCCGATCCCTGGAAACATGCTCCGCTCTTCGGAATGATGCTCCGATCCTTGGAATCATGCTCCACTGTTCGGAATGATGTTCCGATCCCTGGAATCATGCTCCACTCTTCAGAATGATGCTCGGATCCCTGGAATCATGCTCCGCTCTTCGGAATGATGCTCCGATCCTTGGAATCATGCCCCGCTCTTCGGAATGATGCTCCGATCCCCGAGAATCATGCTCCTCGAGGGATGCTCCGCCCCGGAATAATGTTACACCTCGAAGTCCAGCTTCAAGATCCATCAATTTCATGCATACAACTCAAATGTGTGGTGTGCATTTATTGATGGGGGACACTTTGTTGGGATCAAAATTTGCACCCTGGTTGACCAAGTCAAAGTCAAGGTCAACCCCAAGCCAGGTGGGCCCAAGCCCAAGCAAGTGGGCAAATGCCCGGGTCGAGCCCGAACACGAAGCGTCCGGCCTTCCGCCATACCAAAATAAAAATTATGTAACGAATAATTTTGATGTAATTTTTTATGCATGAATGTATGTAAAATGGGCATAAAGCCAATTTTTGTAAGCCCATGGCTTATGTGCAAAAAGAAATGGCACATGAATAATGGGATGGGCAAAATGCCATTTTGTAAAGCCCAAGAGGCTATATGTAAATATGTAAGCCTATATAAGGTAACATGATGATGAATAAATATAGACTTTTCATTCCCTCAAAAATCTAGGGTTTGTGCCTCTTTCTCCTTCCTGAAGGTTCTAAACCTTTTTCTTTCCTTTGAATTAAATCAAGAGTTTTACTCTTTCTTTTCCAAAACTAAATAGTTTTCACCACAAAATCCACAAAGGGGAACTTGAATCTGCCATTAGATCTCAAAAATGGGAGATTTTTAAGTCTCACCCCCATTCTCCAAGATCCGGCCAAACGACAGGAAGGAGACCCATCTCCAGAAACCCCATTTTGGGGAAGAACTAGGGCTCAAGGGGAGAAGCCCCTTCATCAGTTTCAAAATATCCTAGGAGTTTAACTTCTCATACACACACACAAAAAAAAAAGTGTTCTTTTATGGGAGTACAACTCCCATTGCAGGGACCAAGTCCCTTTTGCCTCCCGAGCGCCCACATGCCTGGCACGTGAGGCGCTAGCGCCCAAAGCGCTAGCCCGCGAGCGCCCACATACCTGGCACGTAGAGCGCTAGCGCTCTTGCGCTCAGAACGCTAGCGCCCGAGTGCCCCACGTGCCTGCGCTCAGAGCGCCGGCGCCCGAGCCTCAGAATGCTTGAGCGCCGGCGCCCGAGCGCCCACGTGTCTGGCACGTGGGGCGCTAGCGCTCTTGCGCTCAGAGCGCCCACGTGCCTGGCACGTGGGGCGCTAGCGCTCAAAGCGCTAGCGCCCGAGCGTCCATGTGCCTGGCACGTGGGGCGCTAGCGCTCAAAGCGCTAGCGCCCGAGCGTCCATGTGCCTGGCACGTGGGGCGCTAGCGTCCTTGCGCTCAAAGCGCTAGCACCCAAAGCGCTGGCGCTTTTTCCCACGCATCCTTTGGATGCCCTTCCTTTTTTTATATGTATATATACATACACACACATACTCCACACTAAAAACACCTCCGTTAGAAAAAAATTCTAACGGGGCGCTGCCCCGCACCCCGCAAGGGGGCTGCTAACCCCCTTGACCCCCAGCCTGCTATCTGGGTAGCGGGACCCCCGTAAAAACTCTGCGGGGCCCCTGATATATCCAAAACCCTTTTTAAAACATAACACACGCACACTGCACATTGAGTTCACATGACCAGTTTAATCCGTTAATCGGAGGTTCTCTCACCCCAAAGGCGAGGGGTAATTAATGGCAGTTTAGTCTATGGCTGCCGGAGATTCGGATCCCCATAATCAATAAACCCCTGCCTACCCTAGGCAGAGAAAATCTGTACTGCGCCTGACAAGCGCGCGCGTATACCCATCTCAATGGGATGACGAAAAACACCCTACACTCAGTAGCTCTTATTTCATGGATGATTGACTCAGGAGCGTCAGATCACATGATCGGGAATTCAGGTATATTATCCAAAGAAAGCATTCGCTATCTGAAACTGTCCGCATCCGTTTTCTTGCTCAAGTCAACTACCTTGGAAATCGGCGAAAGATAGCAAGCGTGGTCTCACATATTACTTACACACTTGTCAAACTTGCTGATGGTTCTGTTTCATCTATTAGTGGTATAGTTTCAGTGATTTTAAATCCATCTATGCTTTTACAATCAGTTTTATATATGCCTCGCTTTCCTTTGAATTTGCTTTCTATTAGTCAACTCACAAAATCTCTAAACTGTTGTGCTATCTTTTATCCTAACTACGGTGTATTTCAGAAACTGGGAACGAGGAAGACAATTGGCACCAGACATGTGTCTGATGGTTTGTATCATATAAGTAGCTTTTCAGAGTCGGTTGTATGCTTGAGTGCTTCTACAGTCTTAGATTTATACTGTTAGTTGGGCCATCCATCGTTACAGAACCTAAAAAATTTACATCTAGAAGTTTCTACGACTACTAAGTTATAGTGAGTCTTGTCAGTTACGAAATCACCATCATGTATCTTACTCTCCTCGAGTCAATAAGCGAGTTAGTACTCCATTTAGTTTAGTTCATTCCGATGTATAGGAACCATGTCCAGTTGAGTCGTTATTTAGTGAGCAGTACTTTGTCACATTTCTTGATGATTTTTCCCGTACAACTTGGTTATATTTAATAAAATCACGGTCTGAAGTTTTTTCCGTATTTCGAAAATTCTGTGCTGAAATTAAGACAATTTGATGTTTCTGTGAAAATATTCCGTAGTGATAATACGAAAGAATATCTTTCTTCTGAGTTTCAGAATTTTATGTCTCCATCTGGTATTCTTCATCAGTCATCTTGTTCCTATACCCCCTAATAGAACGGTATTGTTGAGCGTAAAAATCGTCATCTGCTAGAAGTCGTCCGAACACTACTCATTCATCGACAGGTTCCTCATCATTTCTGGGGGATGTGGTTCTTACGGCCGCTTATCTTATTAATCGTATGCCCTTCTCTGTGTTAGATGGTCAAACTCTTTTTTCTATCATATTCCCTAATGACACTCCGTTTTCTGTTCCTTCTCGAATTTTCGATTGTGTGTGTTTTGTCTAGGAACATAGACCTGGTCGAACTAAGTTGGATCCTCGATCCCGTCGGTGTGTCTTTTTGTGATATTCTTGCTCCTAAAAAGGCTATCGTTGTTATCATCCTACCCTTCGTCCTTTCTTTATCTCAGCTGATGTCACCTTTCTTGAGTCGTAGTCTTTTTTTCCCGTGAGTGAATTCCCAAATGACACCAGTGAGATACCATGTCAGAAGAAAAAGATCAGATACTTTTTATTATTATATTAAAAGATATAAAGAGCCCCTCGATATATAGGTGTTACAATATGTCTACTCTCATAATTTATCCGATGTGGGACTAAACTATTATATCAAACTCTTAACAAAAAAACAAATAAATGGGCATTTCAATTTTCATCCAACGCTTTCTACACTATAAAAACAACAAGATGACATAAACAATTTCTCATGGGCATTTCAACAAACACTTGGCATGCAACAAGAAACAAAGAGATTCTGCTAACAACTGCTCATGGGCATTTAAGCAAACATATAACAAGCATCAGAGAGGATCATGAGAGCTTACAAATGGAGGGGGCTGACATGGAGAAGGAGAGAGTCAGGAGAAGGGAAGGAGGCGATGAGGTCGCGAGAGACAAAGTTTGGGAGCCCCTTGCGAGTTGAGATCAACAGGCATGGCGTCTCTACCGAGACTTGGTTTTTCGGGCAGCTGCCCGCATGCAGCAAGCCTGCCCGAGCTCTGCCGTTGCCTCCGCATGCTTTGGTCGCCGCCACAAATCTCATCTCTCTCTCTCTCTCTCTCTCTCGCTTCTTTCGTATTGCGCCTCAATTGAGGACACAGGTCTAATAATGAGACTACCGGTCAACGAAATGGCTTCCGAAACTGCAATTTTTTAATCACCCTAGATTATCCTTAATTATCAACGTTTTTCATTAGAATTCCTTAAAGTACTTTTATTACGGTAACTATTGTTTTTAAAAGATTTTTCACTAAAATATCCACAAAAGTAACACTTAGGTACTTTACTTTAATAAAAAAAACTTTAAAGTGTTTTAGCGAAAATCCATGATATCTAAGGGTATTTAGTGTAATTTTCCCTAATAAATAAATGGCTAAAATAAAGGAACTCTTTAATTTTGCTCGAAAAACAAGAAACACTCTAAACTTATAAAACACCATCTTTTTTTTCTAATTTTTTCTCCCTCCAAATTTCTTTTCTTTATTTCCTTCCCAAAATCTTGAAAAACCTCTCTAAATAGTAAGCTTGAATTAAAAGGAGTCTGGGTTTGGAAAATATGATAATGAAGAAAAAGAAAATAAAATAATTCATTTGATCAATTAAATTTATTGGCGGGAAAAATTTTCGTATAAACTTGTCTTATTGATGAAAATATTAACATAGGGTGAGTGCAGATATTTCAAGTTTACGAAAGCTTACTGATTTTTTGTGCAAGAGTGTGTTTTTGTGTATTTGGGTGTTTTTCTGGATACTTTTTTCCCTATTATTTTAATCAAACGAACGATTGATTATGCACCTTTGGATTAAGATGATGCCATTGAACCGGTTAATTTAATTTGTACTTGTGAAAAGAGAAAAAATTGACATTTACTTGTAAAAATAAAATAAATGAGACAAGAAATGGGAAAACCAGCATGTGATAGTATTTGAAGACACGGTGCATATAAAAGCATAGTCACAATACTCGCGAATTACTCGGCGAATCCGTGAATAATTCGTAAATTTTTGAACGGCTGATTAAATCTCTGATTTAATCGCCGTTGGCGAACGATTTAAATTATTCACGAATTATTCATGAATAATTCGCAAAATTAACGAATAATTTGCAAAAACAACGAATAATTCGCAACATCAAAACCCAGCGTCTCGTATATTAACTTCTTCATCGAAATCCTTTCCGAACATTTTCCAAATACTTACCGAATCTTTCCGAATACTTGCCGATTTTTTTTCCGAATAGTTCTCCGAATCCGAATTTTTGAGCTCGCCGAATTATTCCCGAATGCCCGAATTTGTGATGTGTAAAAGGTTTTCATGATTTTGCTGCTATGACACCACCAAAACTTAGCTATTTTCATATAGGGCTCTCAAAACTTGATATTTCCTTATATCACCTTCAAAATTTCGTCATTAGCGAAAATATCCAGGGATATTTGAGATTGATTTTTAGTAGCTGCGTTATAACTGTTTTGGTTGAATTATGATAAATGAGAATTTGCATTTTTTGGTCAAAACAATTTATTACTTCTCTATTGTAAGAAAATACATATGGGTCTTCCAAAATGGTTGTGGAGTTGAGCATTTAATCAAATAATGGTTAACTCAGAATTTCAAATGCAACATCAAGTTAAGTTGATAACATGTAACACACGGCACTTATATAACATCACTTCTCATACGAAAATTAACTACATAACAAATGGTAATATTCAATGATTTAATGTGAGTACAAGTCTAGAAAAATTATGTACTATCTAAGAAAGTAACGAGAGTTGTAAAGATTTTATGGAAATAGATTAATAATGGAGAGGGCTGATCAGGGGGATAACATCAAAAAATATATAAATAAAAGAGGCTGCACCAAAAGCTTAAAAAAAACAGAAATGAAGATTGTTCCCAATTGCTCATCAATTCTGCTGAGTCCAAACAGTAGGAAAAAAAAGGAACTGACATGTTTAATACAATATCTTAAGGGTCACAAAGAAAAGATGCCATATGCTAACAAACCAGCTGAAAGTGATGATCGCTAGACAAAAATCGCTAGACAAAATATAGAAAATTGCCTTCACGCCAAGCAACATTGCATCTGGGTAGTGTTAGCCTCTGCAGCCGCAACCGAAACCGTCTTCCCTTTTAACCCTCGACACCACTCACTTCGTCACTCCAAGTCAAAGCCTTCTTACTACAGATCCGATAAAGCTCTGCTAGGTTCATTTGAAACGCATTATTGACATTAACAGCCTCGAGCTAGCGCATGCGCTGTTGTATATTTCCTGATAACTAATTTTGTTATTTTACATTAATATATATATATATATATATATATATATATATATATATATATTAATGTAAAATAGCAAAATTAGTTATCAGGAAATATACAACAGCGCATGCGCTAGCTCGAGGCTGTTTTATATATATATATATATATATATATATATATATATATATATAAAAGGACTCTGATTATTTGCTATATTATTTCTTTAGTCGGAAGAAACAGTGAGAGAGGGAGAGAGTATTGCTCTTGAAAGCCTTGTTGACCAAATGGATATATATATATATATATATATATATATATATATATAAGGACTCTGATTATTTGCTATATTATTTCTTTAGTCGGAAGAAACAGTGAGAGAGGGAGAGAGTATTGCTCTTGAAAGCCTTGTTGACCAAATGAATAGGCTTTGACCCGAGCCCCAAACACATGGCAATTTTTCAAACACTGTATATATATGAACCCAATTCTTCAAGTTCCATATATACAACAAATTTTATCTTTATTCTTTCTTTATTTTTCCTTTATTTTCTTTGGATATGGATCCTTGATTCCCGAGTCTATACACTACTACGAATTAGGGATGTCTCTACGATTAGAACCGTAGGGGCAAAGCATTGCCCTACGGTGGGCACCGCAGGGGCAAAAATTTCATCCGGAGGTCAAAACGCCATAGGGTCAAGCATCTATTCCTACGGATGAAACTTTGTCCCTACGGATAAAACCGTAAGGGCAGATACCCCTACGGTTTCCGACATAAGAACAGTTTTATTTTTAATTTATTTTTAAAAAAACTAATATTTTTTACCTACATTGCTCACCGTAGAGGTTGATACTTAACCCTATGGATTCCACCGTAGGATCAAACTCTTCCATCTTTTTTTAATTTTATTATAAAAGAAATTTTTATCCCTACGGTTGTTACCGTATGGGCAAATACATATCCCTACGGATTCCACCGTAGGGGCAAAATATCATATTTTTCTGATATATTGCCGTTAAGCGACAACAAGTAGGGGCAGATGATTGCCCCTACGGTGACAACTGTAGGGCAAAAAAAAAAAATTCCTCCGTTTTTTTGTCGCCATGTACACAATAGTATATATATCACACACTATATCATATCCCCGAATACAGAAATATCTATCAATAACATCCCATGTATAATATATAACGAAATAAACAAATACAATATAAAATCAATCTACAATCATGATCATAATCATCATATACAACAACCGATATCCAAAATATATAATATGTATCAAATAAAGTACAAACATCCTACAAAAATCAAAAAATTATAAATAAATCACTGCTAACTTGATCCAGGTGCTCCACCTCTCCTCACTGCAGTCCCGGGCCGACAGAATCTCGAGTAATGAAGCATCAGGAGTAGGAGTGGACTGTGGAGCCGAAGGAATGGCCTGTGCAGAAAAACCTGGATGAATGGCTTGCTGAGCCGGAGCCGAAGGAGTGGCCTGCGGAGCCGCAGCCGAAGGAGTGGTATGCCGAGTCTGTAAAGTTTTTAAGTTTGTATAATAAAAGAATAAGGAACGATGTACTAAATTTAGTTTATATATCTTGTTGTGAAATTCTAAATCTAGAAATTAAGTTTTGCGAATTGAAATAATATGTTATTGATCTATAGTATTCGTGTCGGATTCGTATAAATATCGGATTCTTGCGAACTGCGAATCCTACCCGTATCTGTATTCGAATCTGTGCTACATAGATTAGAACTATCAAGATATACGTATACACAAACAGAAGTAACATACGTACCATCATCTCATGCAACATATCGAATTTGGCGTTCAGTGTGGACATCTTCTTCTCGAGATGTCGCTCGCGGGGGTAGCGGAAGTAACCGCCGGTGAAGAGGACAACTTTATATGGGCCATATTGGGACTAAGTCCCTGGTCTCTTTTCCAACCACCGTGGTGCCCTCCGTGTACGGCGTTTAGGACAGGGATTCGCACGGCCGGATCGGTCTCTGCGCTGAAATCAATCCCTGATCTCTCCGCCTACTGCATCACTCACGCCTACACCATGTTAAACATTCAAACGTAAGTAAACCATTTAAATTTAAACTTATTAGAACAAATTTTCATTTGAATCGGAAAAAATATTAACACTCATGCAATACTCCTGGGTAACAGCGTCAGGACATCGAAACTCACCTGTGGCTCGATGTGGCATGGACAGATAGATAATCCGTCAACACTCTCGGTGTACCACCCTCCGCCTCGGTCCGTGCTCTCTGCAATTCACAAAAAACACACATATATAACATAGCTTTTCATATTGCATTATATAGATATACATATATATATATAGATATACATATATATATATATAGATATAGATATATATACATATATATATAGTGTAGTTTACCGCTGCTTCTATGGCACGAGTCATGTTCTTAGAGCCACCTGTGTAGGTAGGTCGATCCATCTTCACGGACTTCCGATTCTCCTTATTTTGAGCGGCATGTTTCTTCATAACACAATCAGATTTAATTTCCTAATTAAGCAATAAAAAATAAATTATATACTAAACAGGGGATTGCATTTAAATTACAAACCTACTTGCGCTCAGACGACCAAAACTGGCATAAGAGGGGCCATGTCTCTAAATCGACGCAGCTAAAGGCCGGAGACAGTAGGAGAGCCGCTCTCTCCTCCTCGGAGGTCGCCAGCCATAAGTTGTAACAATCTATCTTCAGCCGATTCCTATTATACCGGATCATACTCTGCATGCTGGTCATGAGACCCCGGTAAATAGCCCGAAAATCGAGCCCTTTATCAAGGTCATCGGGATCAACTGCGGACTGAAAGTAGTAATCCATCTGCAAATACAAGAAATTAACGTTTTTAAATTATAAGTGCCAAAATGATAATAAATTTATTTGATAAAATCAAATAAAAATATATAATAATAGCTGAGCCTGCTCAAAGAAGAGGTCAAAGGAGCGCTTGTGCTGCGTAGCTCAATCAAAATGAAGAGAATACTTCTTGAAGTGACGACTCTCATCTCCCATATACTGGTCGAACTTCTTAGCATTATTGCCAGTGGGTCGGGAGTCGGCGTTAAAAAGAAGGGGGAATGCTTCTTGGCCCTTAGCGGCATCGGGCTTCAACTTGGGGGACAGATTCGACCCTCAAGTCCCACGGACGAGCCATGGCTGCCCTATATCTATAAAAATATATAGATATGCATGCAATATCAAGACAAAACAAATTATGCATACAATAATCAATAAAATAAGGATGGGGTGCTAATATATGATAAAAGAATGTTAGCAATAGAAAAAATATACGCAAAATCAAGATTATTATTGGAAAAAATAAAATGAAGATGTTACAATGTGTATGGAAAATGCATGACTCAAGGACAAAAAAATTGGACAAAAATGAGTTTTATGGAGGGAAATTATTGATCATATTTATCCGTTATCTCGTGGCTCAACTGATAGCTTACTTGAATTCTGAGCTATGGATTCTAATGTGTTTGTTTGATCTATATATCATAAGCTTAATGCATTTGTCTCGTTCACATGATATCATAATCTTTAGAGTGCAGTATATATATACCTCCGGCGACATCAGCATGAGTCTGAGCCCGGGCAGCAACACGAGCAGGATGATAGTTCCTCCGGTGAGGAACAGCCTGTGCCCCGGACGTAGATGCATCCCCTCCAACTAGATAATAAACAATGACGATATAAGTAACTTCTGAATAAAATAATACATAATCAATTTGATGTATTATATAGTAAAGAATATTATCCTGCAGACCGCGCGGAAGGTACGGATCATGCGGGAGCGGGCTTTGTCCCGGATGTGGAGGCACCCCTCCAACTAGACAATAAAAAATGACTATATAAGTAATTTCAAAATGAATATGCGTGTAGATCTATAATATAACATTCAAAATGAATATGAGTGCAATATAGAATATATAAATGTACCTGCTGCAGGTGTGGGATCTAGGTGTGCATCGGATGTGGAGGCATTGCCCTCCAAGTAGACAATAAAAATGACTATATAAGTAACCGCAAAATAAATATGCGTGTATATCTATAACATTCAAAATGAATTAATATGCGTGTAATGTACTTGGAGGTGTGGCAAAGTCAAGTAGAAACTTTCTTGGTTTACCTGCTATTGGTTTAGGATGCAAATCACTTCTAATTTCCCAGTCCTGAAGATCCATCCGCGCACGGATGTTGTTTTTCGATTTCCATCTTTACAAAGAAGCAAGTTAAGTACGTGCTCGGATACTCCCTTCTCGATGTGCATGACGTTCAGACAATGGCGCACTAAATTTGTTGACCATTACGGTAGCTCGTAGAAAATGCTTAATTTGTTCTAGTAGGCTGGAGTGTCATGTTTTGCCGGATCTATTCCGAAAATCACGTTATTGTAATCATCCCACTGAGCAATCACGTCCTCTCCGGACAATGGGGCTGGAGGCCCAAGAAGCTCCTGATGATCATCAAAGTGAGCACTATCAAACCTGTAGGGATGGTCTAGTGGCAAGAAACACTGATGACCGCAATAACAAGGCTTGTTGCTATAATTCAACCGTCTAGATGTTGTATTTTGGTGGTAGTAAGGGCATGATTTTGTAACCATGTATGGACCAATATGATAGCATTCCATACGCAGGAAAGTCATTAATTGTTCACATTAAAACCGCACGTATCGTGAAGGTTGTATCTGCGTCTGCGTCATAAGTCTCCACACCATTAATGAATAAGGATTTTAACTTATCGATCAGAGGTCAGAGGGAGACGTCGATATTGTTTCCCGGTGATTTCGGTCTGTCAATAAGAAGAGACATCATAAAATTGGATTGATGCATAGCCAACCACGACGACAGATTATAAACCATCATTACAATAGGCCATGTTCTGTGGCCTCCACACATATAGTTGAATGGGCAGAAGCCATCACCAGCCAGTCCGAGCCTGACATTGCAAGGATCATTACCGCATGCTTGGTGCCTCCTATCGAAATCCTTCCATGCTGGCGAATCTCTTAAATAACTCATTCTTCCATCTTCGGTTGGAACATCACGGTGATGGCAAATCATTACCTCCACTGTCTTCTTACACTTAAATAGCCTTTGCATCGTATGTGTTATAGGAAAGTATTATGCTACGTTGATAGATTTATTTGGTTTCTTATCAGATACTTTCAGTTTATACCTGTCTTCTCTGCAGGTGGGACACTCTTTCAAATCTGAATTCTATTTTCGGTATAGCACACAATCTTTGGGACATGCATGAATCTTCTCACAGTTCAGACCTAAATCAGACATCATCTTCTGGAGTTCGTACCAGCTCTCGGGCACGTTATTTTCCGGAGCATAGAATCTTTTAGGAACTTGAGAAGTATCGTGAATGACTTATTGCTCCATCTATTTATGCACTTAATCTGGAAAAGATGGACGAACCATGATAGTGTATGATACTTTGTGTTCTCATAAATTAGTCTCATGGCATCATTCATGTACTTCTCATGCTTATCCGCACGTTGTCCCTGACTAGAAGGAATGTCTTCTTTAAAAGGATTACTATCACCGAGAGCAACCTCTCCCATATCCTCCATTTCCTCTCCTAAAATGAAGTTTTCTTCTTCTTCTTCCGTCGCGTTACCATCTTCTTCTTCTCCTTCTCCTTCCCCGTGATATAACCAAGTTGTATAAAATCAAAACCATGTTTAACGATGTGAATCTCTACCAGTTCTATTTTCTTGTACAACTTATTCCCACACCTGTCGTACGGATAAAGGATCTTCCCAAAGATTTCCTTATGATGTTCGCGTGCAAATTCGATGAAAGCAGCAACTCTTGTGACAAACTTAGAGTTCATGCGTTGTTGCCAATTCACGTACATCTAGTTCTTAACTCTAATGTACTCATGGGTCATGTTAGACTGTAGAATATATAAATTATAGGTTTCACAAATGGAAGAAAGTAGTGAAGTTATGGAATCAGTGCTTGAATTGGAGACTGTGGGGCCAGTTGGTTTTTTATGGTGACTATATTGAGAAATTTAAGAACGAGATGGATATTGACAAAGAAGATAATGAGAAGGGCAGTTTGACGTTGAAGAAGATAAATTATCGATTAACAAAGTTATATTTGAAGATACCCAAGTATGAGTTGAATTCTATGTATGTGTGTTTCATTTTATGATTTCGCTTAGGTGTAGTGTTGTTAGTGTGTATGTGATTTGTGTATGTGTGTGTTGTGTATTCATGTTGTATGTGTGTGTTTCGGCTGTCGGAAGTAAGATTTCTATCCTATTAAGAATGTATAGAGCAGAAACCCATTCGCTTGTGCTTTCATCCGTTTTGAGAAAATTTCGGCAGCACCTCTCCGCTGTTCTTCGAGTACACTATAATAGAATAGATAATCATTTCAGTACTGTAAAACAACATTGAAATGAACATCTAATCTATCTTTGGAGAACCAGCGAAAAGGTACCGACGAAATAACTCAAAACAAATGAAAACACAAGTGAATGCATGTGTATGCTTTATATATTCCTAACTTGTCCAAACTGTACAAATCTATCAGTTATCATACGATTGAATTTTCTCGTCACATAGACTACACGACGGTTATTACCACTGAACAATACCGTCCGATTTTTAAGAAACTTCATGTAGTTTTATGTCGCGACGAATATCGAACGTATATTAACCGATAGACGGGGACTAAGGTGTAGTTTGATTTTGATATATGATTATCGATGAGAATATGAAAATTTCATATTATCATTGAGTATCATATATACACTTAGTGTAAGATTTAATTTGAATTGGTTTTATGTTTAAGTTTCAATTTTAAGGATTTGAAGTTTTTAGTTTAAGTTAAAGTTTTTTAAAATTAAGGGTTTCTAATTAATCAAGTTTAAGATTTTTGGATTTAGGTTTGGTGTTAAGTTCGGGTTTTAAACAATTCATAAGGTTTTTCAAAACATTTGCAAATAACAACACCCCTCACACATAAACATGGAAAAATAAAGGAATGAAATAGGAGATGAAAATTTAGGGTTGGGGTTAGGGTGGGATTTACTAAGAGTTCAATGTAGAGGAGAATGATGATGAATTAAGGTTTGGCCTTATTCGATCAGTGAGATCATCATCATTATCTCACACATATATACACATACACACACACGCGTGTGTGCGCACTCTTACACTAAAATATCCTAACCCTCACCCTTAACTGTGATCCTAACCTTAATCTGAATTCTTTTACCTTTTCCTTCCAAATCTACCCTTATCAAATAAATTCTGTAACGACCCTGAATTTTCTATACAAAATTTTTCTTCTTAAAGTACAGAAAGGAGTTTGCAAGTCTGGGCACAATTTAAAAGTTATACTTGCTTAAGAACAGCAAGAAATAGCTTGTAGCTCATTGGTAAAGCCTTGCATTGCTGTGACGTAGCCCCTGTGTCAGAATCCCATCAGCCATATGTATTTTTACTGATTTTTCTTTTAAACTTTTTGGAAACCTAAAAGTTTACATGTTCAATACACGTAAAATGAAAAGTCATAGAAAAACAAACATGTGGAAAATTATATTAACTGCGAGAGAGACACGAGGCAAGAATCCAATGGGCTCCCTCCTCTAGATGGCCAGCGAGATGCGCCACAGGGCCGGCACTGTTGGAGATAGTGCCCTCAAAGTCAATTATTGGATCGCAGGTACGTGATTGCAATGATTGAGGCAGGACCTATACCGATATGACAGTCTTACTCGAGATGATAGTATGCTATCTGGTTTGTCTTCTTCATCGTATATATGCTTTAGTTCACTATTGCATGATGATAGAGCCCATAGGATTCTTGCTTGACTACCAGCAGTATGATGGCGATCATATACGTGGGAGCTGGGGTCTGTAAGCACATCCTTAAAGTGTCCCTAGTCGTAGGAGTTTCGAGACAGGGCATCGATACTCCAAAGTAGACTAGTGTATACAGTCGAGACCCTGACGAGGGGCGATGGCCGGTCTCACAAGCCATTGGTGTTAGTTGGTTCACCTAAGATGTATACAGGTGCTCATTAGGTTATGAGTACACTGGACAGGACTCGCCGGGAATCTGCTAGTTGGTATTATACATATCGTCAGATAGCAATTCCCTGGTGACATGTGTACAGGTTAGTTCATCGACCTGAGATCGTCATTTGTCTCGTGTGAGTTCCCACTGTGCTTAGATTACTACCCTACCACGCTCAAAGGAGTTGTGCAAATAGGTTTTAGTTGGGTACAGTCCCGAGCCACATTGGAGGCAAGTGAGCGGATCGTCGGGGATTCGTCTCTCCCGGTATTGGGGGTTGATGTCGCGCAGTGCACGGGTGGCCATCACTAGGAATCCTCGGCCGAGGTAGTGGAGAATTACTGATTTGGATATGTAGTTTCTCAGGTGGTGATGGGCTTCATGCCGACACGATTTATCGCGTTATTAGGGGTCTGACTTTATCCACCCCCCGAGACTCGATATGCGATACTCTTTAGACGAATGGACCGGACTGTATATACATTGTCACTGTCAGGCTCAGTAGGGTTTATAGATGAGTTCGCGCGTCAGCTTCCCTTCCAATCAATACATAGGCAAAACGTTACGTGCAGCTAGTACCTCTGACGTGCTAGTGGTTATACCCAGTGCCAGTGTGTTGATGAGTCATTAGAGTCTCCCACAGACATTTTTCCAAGTTCGGGCGAAACGTTGTAGAGGCCGTATGGGTTTATGGCAAGGTTCGGAAAAAGCACGTGCGTTTTCGCACATGTCGTTTTTCAGGCAGATAATACTGGTAGGCTTTGGTTTAAGCCGGAACCCAGTATTATACTGTGTAGATATAATATCTTTATCTCAGTTGCATTTATATTCGGTCGTAATATAAATGCGGGTATATTTATACTGATACGGGGTTATCCTGAAATTCGTTTCAGGATCACTTTTGGAAGTTACCAGTTTCCAGTTTTCTATCAACCGTATTTAACAGTCGGTTAAATACGGATTTATCTTTTCTTGATGAGGTGAGTCAGTGTTCTAGAAGGTTCTAGAGATGGTGACTAGGCTAGTGAGTCATTAGTGCATTAATGGAGCAATTAATGCTTGATGACTAGGTTAATTGTGATTGGTTTGCTTTAAATGCTTTCATACTTTGTGTTCATACTAGATATTTTGCTTGTGGTCACCCCCCTCTCCTACACTCACCCTCCTCCTCATCTATAAGTGGGCGGCCTCCCCCCCTCTCATAGTTCATGGTTGTTGTTCACTAGAAAAAGATTATGATAGATTCGGGTTCATGAAAATTAGATAGCCTCTTTCTCATTTCACCCGATCCAAAAGGCAACTTCCATAACCGTTCGTCCGTGACTTTGGGCGAAACTAGACAAAGTGTTCTACTTATTCTCTATTTCATCTTGGTCGTCTCTTTTAGCAAACTTGACGATCGAGTTGCCTCGGTTCAGAGGCGGGAGCCCGTTTAAAGATCCGTCGACGTGGTGCCACCTGGACGACGAGACTGGAGATTCAGGAGATCAGAGCAGCAGCAACAAAATGTGGGATGATGGTTGAAGACCAAAGGACTCGGATCATTCGGTATAACGTTTCTACCCATTTATAATTTGTTAGTTTAGCTTTAATGGCAGATCCGGGTTACGGTACACGATAGCGCCAGTTTGTAAAAAGTTTTTGTTCCGCATTTGGCGTCTGTTAGACGGCCGGGGCGCTACCGTGGACTTACAGGGCCGCCGGGCCCCTCATAGGGAATAGCCCCTGTGTTTTGCCCACTAAACCCCTTGGCCTACCTCACTATCCCTGTTCTGTTTGATTTCCCTAAAAATTAACAGAGAATTAAAATGAAGCTTTAAATCCAATTTTAAATTCTTTTTAATTCTTTCTTCAATTCCAAAACCCTAATTTTACACTATAAATACAACCCCTTACCCTAGCCCTCTTCATTCTAAAATCTATTGTCAAAATTCTTAAAAAAATTCTAAGTCTAAGAAGAGTACAAGTGAAGTTAGCCCTAGGTCAATTTCCGGCGAGAATTCGAGACGTTTCTGGCGACCTCGTGACTTCACGAAGGCTACTACCCTCATCCTCTACCTCCCCTCTTTCCTTTAACTTGTAAGTCCCATATTTCTTCTTCTCTTTCTACTATAAAACTTCTCTTTTTCAAAACATGTCGGTAAGTGGAGTTATAGCGACATTTATTTCTAAAACCTTTGAAAACCACAATTCTTCTTAAGAATCACTTGTACTCATGTATATACCTTACTTGTAATCATTTAACTAATGTTTAGAAATCAATTTCACTCTAAAACTCCATGTTAAATAACTTTAATTAAGCTTTTACGTTTAAATACTATGAAGTTTATATATGACATCTTTTAATTGTTTTGCTTAATATTACCTTTAGAAAATCTCACGAGGTAATGGCCTACCTCTTATATACACGCATCTTGATATAGCACGATTCTCTTGAATAATATTTTTGTGGCAAAATACGACTTTTCATCAAAATACCTTAAACTATTAAAAACCCGGATTTTTTTAAATTGTGTTACTTTATTCTTTGTGATTATGCCTCTATAACCCATTTTGGGGAACCCGGTTTGGATGGTGTGGATTACCACATATTCTCGGAACTAGTAGAGTGAGATGCAGACCTCATTACGGAGCATACGATCTCGATGGAATTTTAATACAATTTTTAAGAAAAACGAGAATTTCTATTTAATAATAAAAATTTATTTTTAATAATTATATAAATATTATCAAACCACATATTTTTAAGATATATTAAATTCCATGTTTTCTAGAAAATAAATGAATTACAAGCTTCATGAAAATACCATCAAGAATCAATACAAGTCAAATTTTACACTAAAATACCTTGAACTATTCAAGTTTCACAAATATACTTCATTCTTTAAAAATTTACATCCATGAAAACCTTAAATAACATAAATAAATACTTGAGGTTTATTTTGAAAGTATACTAAAAATATTTTTATAAAAACCCCTCAAATTATATTAAATTACAATAAGGATCCTGGTAAATATAGGTTTAAGCGGGACAAATTCTCTTGAGCCTCAAGGAGCCGGAGAAAGTGAGTGGTTGCCTATTTAAGATAGAAAACTAAAACGGGGTTATCAATGATAATTGTCTTGGAAAAAGACACAAATCCTGCCGTCCATGTGCAGCAGTTACTGATAACTTCTAAACCTAATTCAGGATGGAACATGTTGCCGTTAAGACTGGATTCTTTATTTGGCAAAGCATGATAGAACATGTTGCCCACTTTCATTTGTTTGTGCCCGTGGATTGTATACAAGAGTCATAGTCGAAATGCTTGTAGGGCAAAAAAAATTATTTTTATTTTTACAGCGATTGCTCTATCATTTTAGCTTTTCTTATCGTGAAAGTCGTGATTGCCCGGTTATTTATTCACGGTCGCCCCATCATTTTGGAGATATATATATATATATATATATATATATATATATATATATATATATATATATATATATAGATATATATATATATTACCCGCTGATTTTTATTGCGAGCTGCTCCACCATTTCGGCTATTTTTATTTACTCGCTGATTTTTATTGCGAGTTGCCTAATCATTTAGGCTATTTCTTTTCTTTTCTTTATTTCCCAGTTTAACGACTTAGGGGTCGATAGTTTGGAACCTGGGTCGGCATCACCGTTGCTAACACTGAAGCATGTATGCCAGGAGCAATTCATCATTTGTCGTTGCCCGTTGGACAATGGTGGCTTAAAAGACAGGTTTAGGTCCTTGTCATATAAGGCTTTTTCAATCTTCATGAGCCGTAAGGGTCTCACAAAGTTGTTTTTTCCCTATTAGTCTAAAGGATCTTATATGTGTGTCTTCTCTTTAGGAGTCGTGAGGGCTCTTACAAGAGTGTTTTCTCCTTGCAAATTGAGAGGATCTTACAAGAGTGTTTTTTTCTTGCAAGTTGAGAGGATCTCGCAAGTGCTATTTACCATGTTGGGGGTATCGCTCGCCTTTGGTAGGACTTTGTTGAAACATATTTTTTATGTGCCCGTGGATTGTATACAAGAGTCAGGGTCGAACTACTTATAGGGCAGTTTCTTTCTTTTCATGAGTTCGCGCCCTTTCGGTTTTTCACAAACTCACGGGTAGTCCTGCTGTTTTTACTCATGGAGCCCTTTCATGTTTTCATCCGTACTCTTTTTGCCTATGGACGTACTCCTTATGGATCATGAGGATACATGAGTGGGTCTTATCCTCGTTGGTATCTTGGTTGGCCAATAGAGGAAGTTTTGAAAGAAATTTTGTTGCGGTAGCCCGTGGATTGTATACGGTAGTCAACTTTGGAGACCAGCCGTAGGGAAAGGGATATTTTCAGGGAGCGTTGTTCACTCGTAGGACTTTGGGGGTGTAACTTTGCTGCGGGTAGCCCATGGATTATATATGGTAGTCAATTTAGAGACCAACCGTAAGACAACTTTAATTTAGGGAGTATCACTCCCCGGTGGGATTTGGAGATGCAAAGTTTGGTGCAGGTAATCAATTTGGAGACTGGCCGTAGGGCAGCATATACTTGGGGAACATTACTCACTCGAGGGGATTTGGGGGTGATACAGATTGTTTATGCCCGTGGATTGTATACGGTAACTAATTTGGAGACCCATTGTAGGGCATCGATGGCTTAGGAAATAGGTTTAGATCCTTGTCATCTAAGGGTTTTCAATTTTATGAGCCGTGAGAGTCTCATAAAAGTATTTTCTCCCTGTGAGTCGAGAGGATCTCATAGGTGTATTTTCTCCTTAGGAATCGCGGGGACTCCTAAGTGTCTTTTCCTTTATGAGTCATAAGGATCTCACAAGAGTGTTTTCTCTTCATGTGCCGTGTGGACACATGAATGGATCTTCTCCTCGCTGATAGCTTAGTTTTCCAATGTAGGATGTTTTGATGCAAGTTTGTTGTGATTCGCCTATGGATTGTATACGGTAGTCAATTTGGAGACTGTCCATAGATATTGATGGCTTATGAGACAGGTTTAGATCCCTGCCAACTAAATCCTTTTCAATATTCATGAGCCGTAAAGGTCTTAGAAAGGTATTTTCTTCCTACAAGTCGAGAGGATCTCGTAGGTGTATTTTCTCCTTAGGAGTCGTGGGGACCCCAAAGTGTCTTTTTCCTTGTGATTCGTAAGGATCTCACAAGAGTATTTTTTTCTTGCAAGTCGAGGGACTCACAAGTGCCATTCACCACGTTGGGAAGATTGCTCACTTCTGGTGGTGTTCCCGTCAAAATTTGACGCTCGAAGATTAAATTTCACTAAGGCAAAAAAGGCTGAGGTGAAAGCGTCAAACCGGGCTGCACATGCGCATCACGTGCAAAGCATGTGGCTAGGAGAGAGGGGGCGCCAAGCCCATGCGCAAGCACACCACGTGCAAAACACGTGGTGCAAGCCGTATGTTCGGTTGAAGCACATGCTTCAATCAAAGGTTAAGCTCTATTTAGAAAAATATTTCTCCTATCTTTCTTAAACAGAAATATATTTTCTTGTTAACAAGAAATCTTTTTGAATCAATGATCCAACGGTGCTTAAGCATTATCTGTTAATCTTAAGATCAATTGGAGATCTCTCAATGAGAGATTCTTTTAACTTGATTAACAATCTCCTCTCCTATAAATAGGAGAGGGGGTGGTTAATCTTAAGCGAGGGAATTCTCCCATAAGGTAAAGAAAAGAGACTTAAGCTTTTGCATGTTCTACGCCTTCCTCAAAACCCTAGATAAGGAGATTAATCTCCATTAAAAATAAGTTTAAACTTCAACAAGAACTTAAGTTCTTTCTCTGGTTCGAAGATCCTTGGGTCAAATCTCTTCTTTTTCGAGAACTTAAGTTCTCATGGAGGGATTTTTGATTTCAAGATCTGAGATTTGGAGAAAAACTTAAGTCTTCCTCCATCAAAAAACATATAATCATCAAGATCTCGTTCAAACTGAAGCTTAAGCTTCGCAAGATCCAAGTTTTAACACCAAAGATATATACCATGACCAAAACAAAACCCAAGATCATAAAAATCTGATCTTGTTGATTTTAATGGCCAAAAACCATTAAACAGAAGTTTAAGATTCATAAAGTTAAATTCTTTTCTCTGGAAGGTTAACCTTCTTTTAAAAAGACAGAGATTAATCTCTAAAACCCTAGCCATGCCATGTAATATGCACGTGAACATGCGCCAAAGTCATGCGCAGCGCCGTGCACCAAAGCCGTGCGCTTGAGCTAAGAAAGTTGCCCCGGAGCTTAACCTCTACGATTGGGCTGCACTACGTGAAATACATGTGCATGCGCCAAACGCCAAGAAAGATGGGTAGCTCCAGCGCTATGTGATATGCATGTGTGCTCGAGCCATGATTTGTTTGGTTTTATAGATCAAAAATATATGTTACCGCAATCAAGAACGGCGTCGCTTGGTAGCTAGCCGGTGAGTACGGGTCGGTCCACAGGGATGGTGTTAATTTCCTAAATGTTCTTACGAGCTAATTCCAAAGGGTGTTGGATCTTTTTATCACAAAAACTAAGTTGAGTTATACTAGGATTAGGAAACTTGCTAGGACTAGATTTAGGTAAAGTTTGGTAGATAAAGATCTACACCTCTTTCAATGCCCTAAATTAGATATCATTAGGAGTTATGGTAATTATTAATAAAGGGGATTAGGATGATCGGGAAGAAACTATGTTTCTTCCTCTAGATCCTTGTCCGTCCTTTCTTAATCCTTACCCTAACCTCCATGGAAAACATTCATATCCGGTCTTTTATACTACGGATCACCGTTACCTCGTGGGTAGAGTGCCGTAGGGAGCGGAATATGAAAGTATGCATGGAGTCCTAATTGTTCATAAGAGATTGGCAAAGAAAGGGGTGAGAGATCTTCATCTCTCAAACCCTTCCCTATTCCCAACCCTAACAAGCGAGAAAACTACTCGCTCATTGAGCGATCTATTAAAAACATGATTTTTATTTTGTTTTTAGATCTAAGAGATTAATTACCTACTGCAGTTTAAGAAATTCTACATTAGATTAAACTAAGGCAAAAGAATAATTTATCTAGGGCAAGAATTAAAACTAGAACTAAGGCAGAAATTAAAAGAAACTTACAAAATGATGCTCTCAAAACTTGAAAGGAATCTGAATTTTATTCATAAAAAGAGGCATACCCTAATACAAGATTTAGAGTTCCTATTTATAGAGGATAGGAAACCCTAGGGTTACAATGACTCGCATATCTGCTATTACAAAAATACCCCTAGGAAGACTAGTCAACGCACCGCCAAAGTTTTGGTAAATTTTTTCGCCCTACGTGCACTACCCGGCCGCAGAACCGCAGCCGTAGCCATGGTTTGGCCGCGGTTCCGCGGCCCAATGATGGTCTTGAAATCTGCAATTTTCTGGGCTTGCTCTGGGCTTTTTGGTCTTCCTACTTCTTTAGTTCTTTTCTCAATTTGGTTTCTAGGTTTCTTCCAGATCTCCACAGCGAACAATTTCAGTAGACTTTTACCGTTGCTTCGTGATGAAATCTTGGACCTTGCGCTGCCTTGTGCTTTGTGAACTGATCTTTGTGTAGGCTTTATCAAAATCCTTCTGTTTGCTGGTCGTAGTCTCACTTTTGTATCGTCTTTTATCTTTTTCACTGTTTTAGCTCCAAGAACCTGTAACCTGTAACTATGTAGCAGACATGGGTCAAAAGCACCTATTTATTTGTAAAATGCATAAGAATGGGGAATATAATAATGCAATATTATGATATGAACAAATACCCCCAAACTTATCTTTTGCTCGTCCTCGAGCAAACCTAGTTTTATTCTCGACAAAACCTAACCTCACTTTCGCAGGGAATCGTGATTGCACTGAGCTCGTGCAACAAGCCGTTAAACCTCTAGGTGTCCCTAGTAGGAGGAGTGTTGTCTCCTGAGGGTTTTCAGCGGATACTACCCACAAAATCCTATCAATTCGGCCCATTGACTTTAATTCTCCAATTAGGTTTTCTAATCAAGGAATTCTATTATCTTCGACTCGTAAATTATCCACCCATATTCTTCACACTTCCTCATCATTTAACTTAAGATTATATATGTTCTGCAGACCTATTTAGCTTTTGGCATCTCTTAAGTTTTCCTTCTAGGGTTCCATCTCCACTTAGGAATTTTTATCAACTCTACTAAAGATACAAGTTCTATTCTTCACTCCTATCTCTTATCTAAACTCCAATCACATACCCCTACGTGTGTGTATATATCACCCCTACACTTGGAAATTCAAATCAAGCAATCATACTCTTGTCCGTTGTCCAAAGCACTTCCTAATTGGTGAATTTTTAAATGAATTTTGCTTACACATCCTTCATGCGACCGTTAATACTTCTTGAGGTACCAACGACCGATTATAAAATGTGTTTGCACTTTAAAGCGTACTTCCTAGTCTTGTAACACCTAAGGCCTTTTAGCGGTGACTCCCAAACCAGTTGGTCTAAGGCACTAGGTGATGAAGCACCCTCGCTAAATATTTTTCTATTTTTGCAGCCTTAAGTAATTACAAAAACCAGTGTTCATTTTTTTCTTTATTCACTCTTGTATTTTTTTTTTATTCTTCGTGCTAAGGACTTAAGACAAGAGCATTTCAAGGTCTCTTCTACTATTCTAAGTTTCAAGGTTCGTGTTTGTGCAATTTGTAGGGTATACATTTTCAGAATCTAGACTTAAGCTTAGGAATTATTTTTCAAACTTATACTCTAATAAAAATATCAATACTTTTCCTTTGTTTTGACTTATCCCAAGAAGTGAACTCAAAATTTGCCTATTTCTAAATAAACTACAAAGACATATACTTTCTACCGTTAAACTAAAAGAAAGGTTATTTTTAGGATTTTTAATTTACTAAGTCTAAGATCTAGTTGTTCCTAGCTAGTTAACCTATTTGTCAAACTCAAATCAAATAAGGCCAAAATTGAATACATTAATTTTTATAATTTTTGAAATTTTCAATTTTTATGGGTTTTTCTTTTTCTATATTTTTTTTATTTTTCAAAATTTTCAATTTTTATGATTTTTATATAAGGATGCAAATGCAAAAATATACATATGAATGCGAAGGACGAAGACTTACCGAGCATACCCCCAAACTTAAACTTGACAGTGTCCTCACTGTCATGCTACGCCAAGAGGGTCAAAATGTCGGCACTCCCCTGTTTATTTATTTATAATTTTTTTTATTTTTTTTATTTTTTTTATTGTTAATAGAAAAAGAAAACAAAATATATATATATATATATATATATATATATACATATATACAACAAGGTCCTCCCCAAACTAAACAAGGCCTTACACAGGCCAAAGTTTAGCACCAACCATTCAAAAATCTTATCGTGATAATGGTAGGGTTGGTGAAAGAATGGGGTGTTAAGGAAAGAAATGAGAAACACACGAGACCGTGTGAGAGGAAGAGTGGAATATGGTCTCGGTGGAGGAGAAGAATGGCGGAAAAGAGAAAGCAGTGTAGTACGATCTTGAGGGTGTAAATCGAGTGAATAAATTAGCGCAATTTGTGATGATCGATGTGTTAAAAGCGATTGTGCTAATCTATCAACCCGTCGAGAAATGGGGTCAAATCCCTCAAGATTCGCAAGAAAGCATGGGTACGTCAAACTTGGTAAACCTTCCGTTGAAAATGGAAACGCGACGGAGTCTTGCGTGGTCGAAACAATAGGAAGGACGAAAGAGAGTGATTTAGGGATAGTCTTAATATCACCTAAGTAATCTGTCTCGAACTTGAAGGATTCCATCAATGGTTCGAAATGACTGTAAGCGACCGAGTCCGATGGTTCAACTAACTCATCTGAAAATGTAAAGGACTCAAACTCGGGAGGTGAGTTTTCAAAATCGTCCGAAAAAGTGAAACACTCGTAATCATTATCGTCTGTGAGAACTGTGTCAGATTCAAAAACAAATTTTTCAAGCTCACAGTCTTCAAGCGTGATATTTTGCGTGGTCGGAACGATGGAAAGGAGGGAGGGTGATTTAGTTAAAGGTTCAAGAGGATGAATTGGTAATTCTGACACATCAAACAAAAATGGTTCATCCTCAATATTATCCTCAATACTCTCCTCAGTACTATCCTCATAATTCTCCTCAAAATTTAGCTTATCCATACCATTATCATCAAAATCAAGACGCATATGAAGTTCGGGAGAAACATTTAATGACTCGGGATGATGAATTGGAGATAAAATTTCAGTCAAATTTACGGGTTCATCATCCAAAATATTCCCGGCGTCTATATCCTCGATCAAGTGAAAATCAATTTTTTTAGACACCTCATCAAAAGCATGGATATCTATCAATTCTGGTTCTAGATTGGAGGTGTAGAGATCAAAGGGATTGGTGATGGTTTCACTCGAAGAGGATTCTTCACAATCTGGCAAATCAAGCATTACAAAGTCACACAACTTATCATTTTAGACACATGTTTGAAAACTGGAGTTGTTGGATTCAATTGGGTATGGGTAGGTTTGATTTGGAAAGGTGTAGAACTGACTCTCTCCTCTCAAATTGTCACTCTGTCCAACCGCCTCCTCATACATTAGAAAATTTGGAGCTAGTTAGAAACTAGCTACCGGTTCATTAAGTTGCGTAAGGGCGGCAATGGACACATCCACATTGCTAATCATTTTGTTTGTTGCTAAAATATAAGCTTCCAACGACTGTTCCAAATTAGACATGGGTTGTGAAGGGGGTTCGGTAAAAGATTCAAAATTGTTTGGATGCGTGAAACTCCCAAATGGCTATGTAGAAGCAATGTCTAATGAAGGTGGGAAAGTCGGGTAGGACTGGTACGAATTGGATGGTTGGACAGGAGTAGGATCAACATTTGGATAAAAAGGTGAATGGACTTGTTGATCCCTAGAACTGGATGTGTGGAGAAGAGTGAATGATCGGCTACGAGATTGTTCAATGTGTTCAGCAATAGACATGGGTGTAGGAGTTACAATAGGACTCGAAAAAGTGGTATCAACATAAGAAGGTGGTGAAGGTTGACACGGTTGATACAAAGTGGATTGCAAAGTCGAACTGTTTCTCCTAGATGCTTCTATTCGATCTTTCAAAGAAATTTTGGACATGGAGGGGTCGTCCTTAAATTGACCGAAACAATTCGCGTAAGAGGCAAAGTTAGGTTCGGGGTACCAAAGTTCGGCAAGAGATTTGTGATGTGGGGTACCCATGATGTAAGAAGGAGACAAGAAAGAAGGTGGGTGGTACAAGGAGTTCTTCGCGACAAAATTTGCAAGTCTTTTTTTTTTTATAAAAAAAATTTCCCTTCTTTTTTTTATTTGGAACTTTTTGCAAAAAAGATTTTCGATAAAAGGCTTAAACACACTTTCAATCAACTACAAATGCACAATCAGGCCTAGATCTAGGGCCACCTAGGTCAGCTAGACAGCTCCTAGCTGTTCCAAAGGGCTAGAAATAGGACCTCAAACCGCCTCTTCACCGCCAATTACGGCCAGGTAAGTGCCAGGTGGGTGGGAGGCTCTCCACTACAAGTAGTGGCCCTAATTAAGTAACCACTATCCTTAGACACACTTACCTAGACACCGCAAAGTCAGGTTAGGATCAACGGCCGATGCCTACGACTAGTCCTCTGTCCTATTGAGCGTGACGTCCTTAGGGCTGAGTCTAGTATTTTTTTAATTAAAAATGGTCAATGCAAATGCCTTATGTGATTTCTGGGGTCCTGGGAAGGGTGATGAAATCCCCACCCAATCTGGATTGGTTTCAAGCCCCTTAAAGTCAGATTAAATATATGCAAAACAGTAACAACCACTTGCAATCAAATTTTTTTATTTTTTAGCGCGGCGCAAAGAATCCTGCAGAAGATTTGTTATTGGAAGGGGAGAGATTTTTAAGCGCAAAGAATCCTGCAGGAGATTTTTCAGAGGAGATATCAGAGATTTGAAGAGGAGGAGAGAGAAAACTTACAGTGAATTTATTTATTTATTTATTTTGGCTACCGATCCGTCGCCTCCACCGCGGAACCGCCGCGAATTGCCACTTGCGACCGCTGATCCGCCGTGGGTTGGTCGCTTCGGCAGTTTTTTTTTGTCACCAGATCACCGCGGTTGACTTGTTGACTCGGTCCTCCAAATTTCTTCTGTTGTCTGTTGTGATATTCCTCTGTTTGTTCGGATTTGATATTTGCTGTTTTGATCTCTGGAGATTTCCAGATCCGAACTTGATTGTAGATCCTGCAAAATTCAAACAAAAATACCCTTTACAAAATAACAAAATGATAAATTTTTATATTTTTTTGATTTTTCAGTTTTTATGATTTTTTAATTTTAGATTAACCCGAAATTGTAAAAAGAAAATAACACGCCATCCCCGGCAACGGCGCCATTTGATTTGTATGGATTTTATAGATCAAAAATATATGTTACCGCAATCAAGAACGGCGTCGCTTGGTAGCTAGCCGATGAGTATGGGTCGGTCCACAGGGATGGTGTTAATTTCCTAAATGTTCTTACGAGCTAATTCCAAAGGGTGTTGGATCTTTTTATCACAAAAACTAAGTTGAGTTATACTAGGATTAGCAAACTTACTAGGATTAGATTTAGGTAAAGTTTGGTAGATAAAGATCTACACCTCTTTCAATGCCCTAAATTAGATATCATTAGGAGTTATGGTAATTATTAATAAAGGGGATTAGGATGATCGGGAAGAAACTATGTTTCTTCCTCTAGATCCTTGTCCGTCCTTTCTTAATCCTTACCCTAACCTCCATGGAAAACATTCATATCCGGTCTTTTATACTATGGATCACCGTTACCTCGTGGGTAGAGTGCCGTAGGGAGCGGAATATGAAAGTATGCATGGAGTCCTAATTGTTCATAAGAGATTGGCAAAGAAAGGGGTGAGAGATCTTCATCTCTCAAACCCTTCCCTATTCCCAACCCTAACAAGCGAGGAAACTACTCGCTCATTGAGGGATCTATTAATAACATGATTTTTATTTTGTTTTTAGATCTAAGAGATTAATTACCTACTGCAGTTTAAGAAATTCTACACTAGATTAAACTAAGGCAAAAGAATAATTTATCTAGGGCAAGAATTAAAACTAGAACTAAGGCAGAAATTAAAAGAAACTTACAAAATGATGCTCTCAAAACTTGAAAGGAATCTGAATTTTATTCATAAAAAGAGGCATACCCTAATACAAGATTTAGAGTTCCTATTTATAGAGGATAGGAAACCCTAGGGTTACAATGACTCGCATATCTGCTATTACAAAAATACCCCTAGGAAGACTAGTCAACGCGCCGCCAGAGTTTTGGTAAATTTTTTCGCCCTACGTGCACTACCCGGCCGCGGAACCGCGGCCGCAGCCATGGTTTGGCCGCGGTTCCGCGGCCCAATGATGGTCTTGAAATCTGCAATTTTCTGGGCTTGCTCTGGGCTTTTTGGTCTTCCTACTTCTTTAGTTCTTTTCTCAATTTGGCTTCTAGGTTTCTTCCAGATCTCCACAGTGAACAATTTCAGTGGACTTTTACCGTTGCTTCGTGACAAAATCTTGGACCTTGCGCTGCCTTGTACTTTGTGAACTGATCTTTGTGTAGGCTTTATCAAAATCCTTCTGTTTGCTGGTCGTAGTCTCACTTTTGCATCGTCTTTTATCGTTTTCACTGTTTTGGCTCCAAGAACCTGTAACCTGTAACTATGTAGCAGACATGGATCAAAAGCACCTGTTTATTTGTAAAATGTATAAGAATGGGGAATATAATAATGCAATATTATGATATGAACAAGCCGCGCTAAACCGATGCCACCGTGTGCCATGTGATATGCACGTGAGCATGCGCCCGAGCTGTGAGCCGATACCCGAGCCGTGAGCCATGTGCCAAGCTTATATGCGCCAAGCATGTTTTGGTGTCAAACAGATCCAATTCTTAGCCCTAAATCGGCTAAATCCTGAAGCTTAAGCTTCATTGATCTTAAGATCAGTTGAGCACATATGCTCCAAAACCTTCTAAGTTGATCTTAGTCTTAAATAAGACTATGACCTTTAGATAAAGCTTAAGTTTTCCATGGACTGATGGACCTCACAAATGTGAGAAATGTGTCCTAAGTTCACTCCCATTGGCAAACCAAGATACCAACGTGGACCCTGTCATGAAAATGCTTGGTCCAAAACCTTCTAAGTTGATCTTAGTTCTTAAATGAGACTAACGATCCTTAGATAGAGCTTTTGCTCTCATCCGAACGGATGGACCTCACAAAGGTGAGAAATTCATGCTAAGTCCACTCCCATTGGCAAACCAAGATAACAACGTGGAACCAAATCATGAAATTATAAGTACGGATTTGGACTAATCCACGCACTACGGACGACGATATAAATTAGCCTCCGTATACAATCTAAGGGCAACCCAAAATAAAAAAAACTAAAACACGATACATGAAACAAAAACCTAGAGTGTAGAAAGTTGTTATCATTCGTGGTAACGAAATTAACTGCAGAGGTTTATGCCTGCAAAGAAAAATGCGTCCCCATAATCAATAAACCTCTCACCCTGAGAGGGAATATGAAAGTCAGCTACATCGGTCACATTCATCCAAGCCTCTGATATACGGCACTATAAATCAACTTACTGTCTTTGGAGAGGTGGATGGATCAAAGCTATTCATCCGCCCCCAAATTCAGGCAATATGTTCAATCCTAGTTCGTCTATGACCCGTTTTCGGCGGTAAACAGATTTTGGCATACCCAGTGGGACCATTTTTCTCTTTCCACTCAACACTTTCTGTGTCATGTTTTCGCGAACAAAATCACGGTGGTTTATGGTTGCTCTTAGATTTCGGGGTATACTGAAGACGGTGTTTTTTCTCCTATGAAGATCTCAATGGAGTTTTGCAACAACTGCAAATCAAGCACCACCCCGACCCAGCCGATCTTCTTTAGGCAGATTATGGCCCTACTGATCGGCATCCCAATAGCTCAACTCATGAAAGAATGGAACGGGCTCCAATTCGAGCAAATGCCTCCACTCCTCCCTACCATTGGTGCCACAACGCCAAAGGAGGAGGGCTCAAAGAAGTCAGTCTTCGATAGGCTGGCAACAAGTTCCGCATGCCCTTTCGAGAAGCCTGCAAAATCAGAAATCTGAGTCTTTAACAAGATGAATACAAGCTCCGTGGGCTCATCAAAGAAGCCCTTAAAACTAGAAGGCTCAGTCTTTAAGAGGCTGGCATTAAGCTCCATAGGCCCAGCAAAGAAGCCTATGAATTCCAAAAGCTCGGTCTCTAAAAGGCTGGCTCATGCTGCTCCCGAAGTGCCAAAAGACGCTTCACCTCGAAAAAAGTCTATCTTCCACATACTGGTGCCAAATGCTTTCATCTATTAAAGAAGTCAGTCTTCAAGCGACTGACACCTTCTGAAGCTTTGAAGCCACACAGGGGGGATAACTATGAGGCTCCCAAAGCTGAAGAGGTTCTGGCTTCAAGATGCTCTCGATGTCGCTATTAGCGCCGACAGAGGCAGGTTGGGGGAATCTCCCCATCAAGACTAACTCTACCGATGCCCACTATCAATACGGTTGTTCTGATAAAGAACAACATTGAACCGCTGAAGAGGGTAAGGAGAAACTCGCCTACCGCTATCTTAAAAAAGTCTCCACCACTTGTGGGGGCATCAAATGAGTAAAACCCAATGCTCAAGCCAAAACTTTCCTTGAAGATATATAAGGTCTGGAAGAAGGTTCGTGGCTCCGTTGTCAATGACAAACCATCATAGAAGCTCAGGAATCCACTAAAGACTGACAACTCAGCTTCCAAGTCAAAAGTGGCCCATCCTAAATGGTAAAGGCCAGAAAGATCTCTCTCGCCCAGGGTAAATCCCAAGTGGAGAAATGTCAAAAGCTCCATACACAAAACTGAAGTAGCTCATACTATGCGGATGATACACTTCAACGGAAGTGAAAAGAATGCTTCCACCAGTCATGGACCCCAAACTCGGTCCTTGACTCAGGCTTAAAGGTAACAACAGCTACAAGAAATGTCAACTCAAGTAGTAGCACTCATCATCCCATCGCCCAAGATGCGTCCGGAAGATGAACAAGAAGATCTTAAGAGACAAGTTTCTAAAGTTGACTCTTTAAAACGTGCTCTCGATAAGAAAAGAAAAGAAGCGGCGGATATGGCCGCCAATACGAACAAAATGGCCCTCTTCATGCAGCAAATGTGTGGGATGATGGCCGAGCCGTCAGAACCGCCAGTGGTACCTGATAATAAGAAGGGAGGTGACACAAGCTCTCTACAGACCCCTTCAATCTCAAAAGATGAAACAATCTCGAAGGCTCAGCTCAACGAGCACATAGCCTAACAGATCAAACTCCCTACTGCCAGTGAAGCAAACGCCAAGTTGGTCAAAACCAGTTGTCTATATCTAGTATGGTATGACCGGAAGCAATACACTCCGGGATATACGATCCCGAAGTTCAATGTCTTCAAAGGAATAGGGAATCCCCACCAGCATATTGCATAGTTCAAAGCAATGTGCGGTAACACCGGAGGCGATGATTAGCTACTCCTCCGACAGTTCATCAGCAGTCTGGCGGATACTGCTTTCGAATGGTACTCGGAGCTCCTAAATGACTCCGTAGAGACCTTTGCTGAAATGGAGCTGCTCTTCATGCAAAGGTTTAACAGTGCGAGCAAGCGCACCACCATCTTTGCTTTGATCAATGAAAAGAGGAGATCGAATGAAACACTGGTGCAATATGCCATTCAGTCGAGGAACCTTTTCTCGAAGTGTGAGCAGTCGATCGCCGAAGCTCCAGCCGTCGGAATGTTCATAGGCACCCTAGATCCGTGATCGCAGGTTTATCCATTCCTGTCTTATGCCAAATCAAATACATATCAAGAGCTTCTTGACAAGATGGTTCAATTGGAGCAAATCGACCACTAAGTCATTAAACTGGAACAAAAATGGGGTTAGTCCATAAGCAAAATGGATACGGATGAAAACCCAAAAGGGCACCTTGAGTAAAAACAGCAGGGCTACCCGCGAGTTTGTGAAAACCTGTGAGTGCGCAAACTCGTAAAAAGAAAAAAAGTTTCAACCAGGTCCCACCAGAGACGAGCAATCCTCCCAATATGGTGAATGGCACTTGTAAGTCCTCTCGACTTGTAAAGAGAAAATACTCTTGTGAGATCCTTACAACTCATAAAGGGAAAATGACACTTAGGATTCCTCACGACTCCTAAAGAGAAAATGCACCTACGAGATCCTCTCGACTTGCAGGGAAAAAATACTTTTATGAGACCCTCATGGTTCATAAAATTGAAAAGTCTTAGATGACATGGACCTAAACCTGTCTCTTAAGCCATCGATGCCATATGACTAGTCTCCAAATTGACTATCGTATACAATCCGCGGGCTATCCATAGCAAAGTTGCACCTCCAAGTCACACAGGTGAACGATGCTCCTTAAAAAGATCTATTGCCTTACAACTAGTCTCCAAATTGACTATCGTATATAATCCACGGGCTACCCACGAAAAAATCGCTTCCAAGACCTTCTCTATTGGCCAACCAAGATACCAACGAGGAGAAGAGCCACTCATGTATCCTTACGACTTATGAGGATTACCGTGCATAAAAAAATTTGATACGTCCACAAGAAAAATGGGCATGAATGAAAACCCAAAAGGGTTTTGTTTGTAAAAGCAGCAGGACTGTAACATTTTAGAAAATATAAAATATTATTTTTGAATTTAAATAATAAAATGATAAATTTTATGAATATTTTAAAGGTATGGAATTTAGTTTTAGTAGAATGGTATAATTATATACATATATTTTGGAAAATAATTGGAAATTATGATGAATTATCATTATGAAAGCATTTATTTAATTTGGGCATTTTATAAATTATTATATAATTATTTACATACAAATTTTACGTTAAACTTGATTAGTATTGTACTAATTTTTACATTAAACCAAGTTTGTTTTGTTAACCATATTTTAAAGTTCCTAGAAACATTTTGTTGTAATATATGGTTTTATGTTGTGTTTTTTTCAAAGAAAAAGGAAAGAAAAGAAAAGAAAAGAAAAGAAAAAGAATAGAATATGCGGGGGGGGGGGGGAGGGGACATATAAGTATGGGCATGAGAGGCATGGGTGAGAGAGAGAGAGATGGGTTATGGCCACCTTTAGCCATTCTTTGTTCACAACTCTTCTCTTCATCACCTTCTCCTTCATCTTCTTCAACTTTCTCCACCTCCTCCACCCTTCTCACTACCACCACAAACATCACCCAAATCAACTCAAAACTATACAAAACTTTCATAATAAATGTTTCTAAGCTCATTACAAGCATCATGGCATGATCAAGTAGGGGTTTTGAGCTCATTTGGCCATTTTAGAAATTTCTTCAGTTGCTATTCAAGGTAAAACACTTACCTTTTGTTAAGTTTTTAAATTTTCTTACATTCACAACTAGTTTAGAGTTAATATAAACATGTTTTATGAACTTAAAATTTTCTAGGGTGATCTTTAATTGATAAAACTTATAGTGGAGGTATAGTAGAGGGTGTAATGAGTGTCTACTGGCCTAATAGTGGAGGTAGCCTTGATTATGAGCTTAGAAGGTTCAAAGACGAACTTAGAAATTTCTGATGTCGGTTTTGTGGAGATATTGATGATCAACTTGAATCTGGTATTACTCAGAGACTCTGAAAATTTAATAGCAGATACTGGGAGGTGTGCAGACTAATAGGAAGCCAATGTAGAAGCTCAAACCCATAACTCCTTTACTTGGCCGCTAAAATATTCCTTTGAGCCGCAATTTGCGGCCACATTTTTGAATCATGGTCTGGGGTTTGGTCTATAGCTCAATCACTCAATAACCAGGCTTATCCTATATGCAAAAAGGTCTAATTTCACTTCAAGAAAAATCTGGGAGCATTTTACTAAGTTTCTACTTATGTTTTCCGATATTTGAAACTTTGATTTTGGGTTTCCATGATGTGACTTGATCATTCAACGTTTGTTCAGCGACGTCAAGGGGTATTCTGTTGTTTAAGCATGCGTTGACCATAGGTTCTAACCTATGCGCCCATCGCTTGTCGTATCGGTTTTGGATATGGATTTCTATGCAATTCGATTCGGGTTTTCATTAGATTTTGGTCATGGATTTCGATTGTGGGTACATTCGCGTGGACTTCCAAGTCGACGAAGGAGAGCAAGACGTTCATCGACTTCGGCTAGAGCGAGGATAATAGGTGAGTAGATATATATCTACGGGGGAAGTCGAGTGGATGGCGTATAACACCCCCCGCAACCGTAGTACTAGGATACTAGATATATAGCTATATATATATATATATTAGATATGTACACTTAGCTAACAGGGTTCTAGGATACTATAAGCAATAGTAGTATACTTGTGGGAAAGTATATCCTTAGTTCTATTTTTCTTAGCTTTGAGCTATGTGTATACACACACATACATAAATTTGAGGATAATTACGATATGACATAATGAGATGAGGATATGTTATGCTATGATGACATAAGTCGATATGATTGGATATGATGAGATGAGGCGATGTTTTATGATATGAGATGACACGACATGATTCGATATAACATATGATGATATGAGATGATGATGTACATGACTATAGATCTGTACTATTGATTTGATGATATTGTACGAGGGATTATACCGTACGGGATATGATGAGGATGGATCGCCGACTTATGTATATATATCGACTCGAGAAATATTGTTGTTAAATCACTTAAGTAGATATTACGATATGTTTAGAGCCATACCAATTTTCAAAACTAACGAATCGTTTTGCACTTTAAATGATAACTTCATGGGACGCTTCGGATTTTCAAATGGTATCTTTTTTTTCAAAAACATCATAGCCCTTATTTTCAAAAACAACGATTCGTGCTATTCTAAACTATAACTGCATGGCTCATACGTAATTGCGTATTTTATACTGTTCGCGTTTACGTTTTCCTTATTCTGTTTACACTCACGCTATGATTTCTTATTTCTGCATAGGCTCGTATTATTTTCGTTTATGACATACATACTACGTTTCGTGTTCTTATCTTTATACGACTTCGTCCGCCAGGACACACGCACCATTACCGATGATGCGCATATTGCACGTACACTTACTTGCCAGCTCACACACACATCATCGGTAATTGCCATGACACGTACACATTAGAAATCGCTACGTCACCGTATCGCCTTATAACCTATAGAAATTTAGTTATTGTTTAGTATCATACAAACTAGTTCAGATATTGCACTTCCTTACCTAGTTACATGACACGCTCATATGAACACACTTACTTTGTATTACAGTATTGTTCTGTGCCTATACATATTGTTTCATCACTGTTACATGCTTATGAGATTCAGTTTTCATGAGATTTCTGGATTTGAGAAACCGCAGATACATTTTAAAAACTTATGATTGTTTTAAAAACGCGGTTTCTCTTGATATGATATTTCGATATCCACCATGGGTTTTCTCGGTGCTGAGCTATGATGATTACCCAATTCGAGGAGTGAGGAGTCACCGTCTACGGGTACATGGTGGACCCGGTATGGTACCTCGGGACAAGAAGATCATATAGAAAGACGTTGAGCCTGACAAGGGAATACTACCTACCGATGACAGTACTGGACTTAGCGGACATTCAAAGGATACCGATCGGAGTGATATGAGACAGATGGATATAAGGACTGATCTGATGAGACGGTGCCTGAGATATGAGGATTTATACGTCGATACTGAACACGGGATTTATGATGATTTCAAGGGTCTATGCTGGGCACTCAGGATTTTTTTATGATGATTTGATGTGTCGTTGATGGACACAAGTTGAATGATAGACATATATGATATACACACACACACATATGACATGGATGATTTGATACCATATATTGACACAATCACGACTTTATATTATTATACTTATGTATACACGATCACTCTCGTTACCACACGGCATTATATTATTATATTACTGTATGACCTAAGAGATCGTCATACATTTGATTTCTACCTGATGATGTCTTCTACTCACGAGTTGGCAACTCACCCCCGTTGTGCCACAGTTTTCTTACAGGATCGACCGCTCGGATTTAGTAGCGGTTTGCTGGTACACTGCTTCTTTCTGGGTGATTTGCATTGGTAGGTGGGTTACAGTTCAGAGCGTAACCACCATTGTTTAGTTTTATATTTCAATGTATCTAGTTAAAAGCTTCATCAACCAGACTATATATATTTGGTAGACTTAGAAACCAGAGATTTGTATATTCTTTCAGACTTAGAGCGAGATGTGTGTATTATTCTTTATTTTGGGTTTGATGATGCTTTGGTTTTCTTTACCTTCTTTTCTATGTTTGATCTTCGTCTTGGAAGTTGTATATTCTTATTTGCGTGGTTGTTTCTGCCGATTGGCGAAGAGCTAACTCTCGCTTGGGGATGCTATATTACTATTGATTATGTACTTGTTTTTATAAAAATTTACAAAAGAGGTGTTGCCTAAATTTTGAATGGCGAAAATATTTTCAAACTTTAGTAAATGAATCCCCTTGTATTTTAAATGAACCTTACTTATATACTTTGAAGGAAAGAACTTGATTCCATTATACCATTATTTCAAACTTCATCTCTATTATTTTTTAAAAAAGGTTTAGATTTCTGGGTTTTCGGCTTACTTGGGTTACGATGGGATCCTATAGACTTCACGTGATCCAAGCGCCGGTCACATGCCATTTCTGGGTTGTGATAAAGTTGGTATCAGAGCGTTAGGTTTAACCTTGGTTCGAGTCTAGGTTTGACTATGCAGAGTTTAGGGCGTATATTTCGGAACCTAGACTTGACCTTACGGAACTTAGAATTGACTGAGGGGGTATTAGACCCAAACTTTCGTTACGTAGGTTGACCTTGGTTGATGGAGTATGTAACTTAAGTAGAGTGACATACGATGTGTGTGTTCTGCGGCATACTTATGATACGCTGCTCCGCTTAAGTAACCTTACGACGCATTATTTTGAGACCCATATTTTTATTCGTTCTTATGATCTATCCTCATCGATATTTGATTGTGGTTCCTGTTACCTTGGCTAAGCGAGCTGAGAGGGCTGCGGCTAGAGATGTGGTCAGAGAGAGCTCGTCAGGGATGAGGACTGACCAGGGCGTTATTCCGGTGACGTAGGAACGTATTGATTTATTGTTTAAGCTAGGATTTCTCATTTAAGACGAGCGTTCGGGATCTGCGCTAGATGATCGGGCCATCGCTTGAGGCCAGCCAAATTGAGAAGACTGTTGACGTACAGCCAACTCAAGAAATCGATGTGTTATCTACCGTACAGATAGATGAACCAGCTATTGTTGAGAATGACGAGATGTCGCCTCAAGAGTTTATAAAGCTGAAGCCACATGAGTTTATAAGGAGGGATGTGACATAAGATCACTAGTCATTTTTGGATAAAGTGACCGTCACGTCCCACTTTCCAGTAGACGAAAATGGTGGCGTGGCAAGCCCGCGGTATATTTATTCAGAGAAGATCATTCCCTAATTAAATATACTAAGCGTATTGAAATAATAATACACGATGCAAGAATAAATTGAGACTGTAAAATTTTTCAACAAACATATTTGTTTACATTCAACTTCCAATATTTATAAATACAAGAGTTTATACTGGAAAGTAAATTCAATAAGGAAAATGCCTAAACAAGTGGCATACATAAACTGAAGAAAAAAGTGAAGCTGAGCTAGCCCTGAGAAGCGATCTGGTTGTAATCCTTCTCTGTGGCTTCAACCTTCTCCGTCTCGACCGTATCTGACAAACATTCCAAGAGAAGAAAAATGGGTGGAATGACTGTCAGCGAACTAGCGCTCGGTAAGTCCTAAAGATAGGTAAGAGTAAAGAAAATGACAAGTGTAGAATATATATATGATGAGTAAGAGTATATGATCATAGGTAAATATATACTATAGGTCTCTAGATTGTCACTATGTTAACGTTAAGTTCCAAGTGTGAATGTCAACGCAGCTGTAGAAGTATTCATGAGCTCAAGAGTGGGGCCCCAAGAGCAAGAAAATATGGGCCCCTTTCATGTGTTAGCATCGGAGCTCTAGGCTGTGGATGAATCAACCCGACTGATATTCGAGTAAAATAAAAAAAGAGGTTAATACGGGACTCTTGAAACTCCGTTGGATTCACCCAAGAAACTATCCCAAGCACCCCGTGTAATATATATTATAACTGGTTAAGATACTTAATTGATTTGATTGATTGACATGTCTTGATCGAAACCCTAGATTATAAAAGGTGTAAATTGTATTCGAGTGAATCGAGTAATGTACGAGTTATGACAATTGCAATCTGGATTCAAATCAAATTGGTTCGAGTAGAATGGATTCGAGTTCATATTCGGGTTTAGATTAGAGTTCGAGTTTGTATTCGAGTTCAAGTTCAAGTTTAGATTTGAGTTTGGATTTGAGTTCATGTCTTTTCATGTGAATTGATGTAAATTGTTAAATTCTTATGTTCAGGAGAAATCGGCAACTGCTGCACATGGACGACAGGATTTATGTTTTTATCCAAGATAATTGCCATGGATAACTCCGTTAAATTGTCTAACCTGAATAGGCATACACTCACTTTCTCTGGCTCCGTGGGGCTCAAGAGAATTGATCCCGCTTAAACCTATATTTATGTAAGGTCTTTAAAATATTGTTTGCATATCTCGAGGGGGTTTTATGAAAAATATTTTAATATAGTTTCAAAATAAATCTCGAGGGTGATTTATAACATTTAGGGTTTTCATGAGCATGTATTTTAATTATTAGGGTATTTTAATGATACAACCTAGTTTTTTTTTGAAAGTTTGTGGTATTTTTATAAAACTACTACTTTTGGAAACTTGGTGGTATTTTATTTACAATTTTTAATCTTTTATTTTAAAAATATATTTTCTAAATTTGTTTTTATTGAAAATATGGATTTCATAATTTTTATATAATTTTCCAAAAAAATAGTTTTTATTTGAAAAAGTCGCATTTCTTAAAAAACCGTATTTTTATTACTTTTGAGACCGAATACTCAGTGAGGGGTTTTGCATCTCACTCTGCTGTCCCAAAGATGTGCGATAATCCACACCATCCATTAGCGGGTCCCCTAACGCGGGTTATAGAGGTGTAATTGCCAAGAATTTCGAAATACCGATATAAAGAAACCCGTTTTGAAATGGTGTGGTATTTTAATGAAAAGCTTATTTCTTTATCTTAGCCATAGATCTAGAATACCGTGCTATGGAACCGTGGTGTGCATGTGGGGTAGGTCGTTATCCCGTGAAGTTTTTCTAAAGGTATTTACACTAATTATCGATGAGAAGGCGATACTAAAGTTCATGGTGTTTTACTGAAAAAGTTTGCTATATGTTCGTTACATATGAAAATTTTGTTAAAAATTAAAAACTAATTGATGTGAATAAGGTTAGGATTATTGTAGCATGTTAGTTGATCTCGTTTGCTTATCACATAGCTTGCAAAAGTTAAAAAGAAAGTGATATCGAAGATAACTTCTCTTTTGTCGGTTTGTTTTAAAAAGTGGTTTGAGATAGAAAGAGAGAGGGATGAAGGGACTTACTGTTTTTATATGACTAAGAAGAGGTTGAAGAAACTCTCGGGGGTCGTGGTTTCGTCGGAGATACTTCGGTCGTCGAGTTTGGCTCGCTACTCCACTTGAGGGGCTTAACTCCACTTGGCACTTAGAAGTTTTTAGAGAATTTTTGCTAGAATTTCAAAATGGTGAAGAGCTAAGGCATGGGGTGGTATTTATAGTGAAGAATTAGGGTTTGGGAATAAAAAATTTGGATTAAAAAGTATTAAAAAGATATAAAATGGTGAAATAAAGGATCTCTGTTTGATTGCAGGGAAATCAAACGGTGCAAACGAGTTAAGGGGAGCTGAAAGGACAAGTATGCAAAGCACGGAGGCAAACGGGCTCATCTCGACTGTTGGCGTCGGCCCCTTGGGCATTTTGGCCGGTAGGATCTGAGGCAAATGCCTCGAGATTCGTGCCACGTGGGTTTTTCTGTATTTACTCCATTTTGCGCATGTTTGATTTTTCTGAAACTTTTCATTTCCCCGTGTATTGCACGTGCAACTCTTAGGCTTTCAAAAAGAAAAATCAGAAAAAAATAATTGTGTCTGATGGGAATCGAACACACAGGCTACGTCACAACAGTGTAGAGGCTTTACCAATAAGTTATAAATTGATTCTTACTGTTATTAAACAAATCTAAGTTATAACTCTTACACAGGCCATAATACCCTTTTCTGTACAATAATAAGAATTTTCTGTACAGTGATTTCAGAGTCGTTACATTCTACCCTCCTTATAAAAATTTTGTCCTCGAAATTTACAATTACATAGGGATTAATTTTCAAATTGGTAATGGTATCATGTACGCATATCCTCTTTTCTTTCCTAAGTTGATTCTTCTGGCGAATCCTTTCTCCACATCAGCCGGACCAAGTTTACCTCCTTGTTCTGTAATGTCTTCACCTTTCAGTCCAGGATCTCAACTAGTTGTTGCTCGCAGATTAAGTCAGTCTGTACTGTGAGCTCTGTGTGATCAAGTATGTGGATGGGGTTACTCACATATCTTCGTAGCTGGGATATGTGGAACACGTTGTGCACTCCTTCCAATGAGAGTGGTAGTGATAAACGGTATGCCACTACTCCAACTCGTTCGAGTATATCGAATGGTCCTATATATCTTGGACTGAGTTTACCCCTCTTGCCAAAACAGATCACTCTTCTGTTTGGAGAGATATTCAGGAATACATGGTCTCCAGGTTGGAACTCCAAATGTCAGCGCTTCGCATCTGCCCAATGCTTCTGTCGGTCTTGGGCTATGCGCATCCTTTCCCTGATCGTGTGAACCACGTCCATAGTTGCCACGATCATCTCTGGTCCAAGGAGTTTGCGATCTCCAATGTCGTCCCAACTCAGTGGGGAATAACACTTCTGTACGTAGAGTGCTGCGAAAGGTTCCATCCCAATCCTTACCTGATAGCTGTTGTTACATGAAAACTCCACAAGGTGTAGGTGATCTTCCCACGAACCCCCGAAGTCTAACATACAGGCTCTTAGTATGTCCTCTAGAATCTGAATTTTTCGCTCGAACCGTCCGTCTGTTTGTGGATGATACGCCGTACTGAAATTCCGACTCGTTCCCAGGCTAGCTTGCAGATTCTGCCAAAACTGTGATCGGAATCTTGTATCACGATCTGAGACGATGCAGATAGGTACTCTATGTAATCTCACAATCTCCTGCATGAGTTTATGGGTATCAAGTATGGTACATCTTGAAGGTTTAAATCTTATTTTAGATTTTTACTCACCTCCAAGTACTTCCTTGCTAACATCTCGGTTGACTGGCCAATTCAAAATGGAATAAAGTGAGCTGACTTGGTGAGTCGATCCATAATAACCCATATTGCGTTGTTAGCCTTCATGCTGCGAGGAAGGGTAGTCACGAAGTCTATGGTAATGTGTTGCCATTTCCATTCTGGGATTGGTAACGGCTGAAGTGGACTAGCTATTCTGTGATGTTCAGCCTTCACTAGCTGACACACTAAACACTTTGCTACGCTTATAGCTATTTCGCGCTGTACATTTTCGTGCTACCAGTAGTGTTGCCATAGATCCTTGTACATTTTCGTGCCACCGGGGTGTACCTAATAAGGAGAGCTGTGAGCTTCTTTTATCCACTCTTCTCGAATAGGTCCGACTGGCACGCATAAACAACTTCCATATCGCAATGATCCATCTTCATGGATGATGAAGTCAGTTCATAGTCCACTTTCTACTCGTTCTCGGATCTTTTATAGCTTAGCGTCATTTGCTTGAGCTGCCTTGATTTGATTTACAAGAGTGGATTGGACTTGTAAGTTCATCAAATATGAACTGTTACCTGGAACAACTACTTCAATCTCCAATCCGTGCAATTTTTGTTGTAGCTTCCACTGAGTGGTGAAGTTCATTGCTAATGGTTGGTGACTACGTACATCAGGAACTACATTCACCTTCCCAGGATGATATTGTAGGTTGATGTCGAAATCTGCCATGAGTTCTAGCTATCTTCTCTGCCGCATGTTTGGTTCCTTCTGAGTAAATACATACTTCATATTCTAGTGGTCAGTATATATATCCACTCGTTCTTCCAAAAGATAGTGGCACCAAATCTTGAGTGCGAAGATGATGGCTGCCAGTTCTAGATCATGTGTTGGATAGTTGCATTCATGTACCTTTAACTGTCTTGATGCAAAAGCCACAACTTTTCCATGCTGGTGTAGAATACATCCTAATCTTTTACCGGATGCATCACAATACACCACGAATCCTCCAGATTGATCCTGTATTACAAGAATTGGTGCAGAGGTTAATCTCGACTTGAGTTCTACAAAAGCATTTTCATATGCTTCTGACCACACAAATGCTTCATCATTACGTGTGAGCTTGGTCAGGGGTGCTGCAATCTTTGAGAATCCTTTGATGAATTGTCGATAGTATCCTGCTAAGCCCAAGAAACTTCGTATATCTTTCACCGTCTTTGGTGTTGGCCACTCGCTGACAGCTAACACCTTAGCTGGATTTACAGAGATTCCTTTACCTGAAATAATATGTCCGAGAAATCCGACTTGATCTAGCCAAAATTCACACTTGCTGTACTTGGCATAGAGCTAATGTTGTCGTAATGTCTTTAGGACAATCCGTAAGTGATTGGCGTGTTCTTTCCGATTCTTTGAATACACCAGGATGTCATCGATGAATATAACAACAAACCTGTCTAGGTACTCTCGGAAAACTTGGTTCATCAGGTTCATAAAGATGGCAAGTGCAATTGTCACTCCAAATGACATTAGAAGATATTCATAATGACCATAGTGAGTCCTAAATGCCGTCTTCGGAATGTCGGACTCTTTGACCATCACCTGATGGTAACCCAAACGAAGATCTAGCTTTAAAAAGACACAAGACCCACTTAACTGATCGAAAAGGTCATCGATACGGGGTAGTGGATACTTGTTCTTAATCGTCACTTCGTTCAGAGCTCGATAATCCACACACATCTTGTATGAACCTTCCTTCTTCTTCACTAGTAGCACTGGAGATCCCCGGCTTGAAGTATTGGTACGAATCCAACCTTTCTTCAGGAGTTCGTCCAACTGAATGCGGATCTCCTTCAATCTCTCCGGACTTAATCAGTACGGAGCTTTTATTACTGGTTGTGCACCGGGTTATAAATTGATGCTGAATTCAAGAGCTCGATCGGGAGGAAAACCTGATATATCTTCCATGAATACATCCTCGAACTCTCGAACTACCTCCGGCTTCGATTCTTCCGATTGCAATGCTGCAACCTCTGCCTTCTTTGGCTTTGCTTTGTAGATGCTAGGTTCCAAGGTACGGTTTCCACTCTTGAAATAGAACACTGGATGATCTGGTATTTTGAACACTACCATCCTTTGGCGACAGTCGATGGCAGCGAAGAAAGTTCCCAGCCAGTCCATTCCCAAGACTACGTCGAAGTTTGGTATGTCCAGCACCTTGAAGTCCGCATAAAATTCTCGACTGCAGATGACCACTGGACACAGATCATATCCTAAAGTTGCTTTTAGAACGCCATTCCCTGAACTAATGTTCTAGATAGATACGAGCGGTTTAACTGGGATCACATGAGTTCGAACGGACCGTTGCGATATAAAACAATGTTATGCCCCAGTGTCGAAGAGTGCTAGAGCGGGTAAGGATGGTACTGTTCCCTTACGGAAAATAAAGAAATAAATAGAGCAATGGGAAAAAGTCCCCAAGTGGAGCATCACGTGCCCATACGTGATAGGCGCCGCGCTTGACAAAACTAAGCCAAAATTGGGTCTCATGTGCAGACATGCGACCGCTATAGACAGAATATATAGGCGCCCGAATAAAGCAAACAATTGGACAAAAAACACTCATGTGATAACACGTGACACCTTCTTGTGGGCTTAATTTGGTGGGGTCATGTGCTACACGTGATAGACTCTTATACCTTCTGAACCGATAGAAGTAAATTCTAATTAAAAGGGACTAAAAGCCTTATTTGGAAAATATTTCCTTGGAACTTTCTAAACAAGAAAGTTTACGCTCTGTAAAATAGAGCGCCGTTGGATTAAAGATCTAAAAGTGATTAAAAAATCACCAATCTACAGAAAAATTCCGTGCAAGGAAATATCTTCCTAAACTTGTTAAGAACAACAAAAGAAATATCTTCTGTAAAACAGAAGTCCTTGAATTAAAAATCCGACGGTAAATAAAATTCACCGAGTGATCTAAAGGATCATGTTGGTTGATTAGAAAATCAATCAAAATCTCTCAATGAGAGATTTTCTAAACAAATTGATTCCCTTCTTTCTCCTATAAATAAGAGCAAAGAAACACGGAGAGAAAAAAAAGAAGGAGAGAAAAAAAAGAAGGGAGAAAAAATAGAGAGAATTTAATTATCTAAAGAAGAGGAACCCCTCCTAAAAGCTCCCATAAAAAGAGAATTTAATTCTCAAACTAAGAGTTTAACTCTTTTCAAAGAACTTAGTTCTTCCTCTGGTTAACATCTGCAGAAGCAGATCTCCCCGCAAGTTGAGAATTTAATTCTCATTGGGAAGATTCTGTCATGCAGATTCAAAACCTAGGGGAAAGAACTGAATCCCAAAAGATTTTAACTCTTACAAAACATATGCGAATTTAATTCCTCTGAAACTAGGGTTTAACCCTTTAAAAAGAATTTAATCCCTACAAAGAACAAAAGGAGAATTTGATTCCTTAGAACCATAGAAGAACAGCCTGGTGATTCATTAGCGTTCAACGCTATACAATAAAAGCTCACGTGTTCCCACGTGAGCACCTTTGAGGAAGGAAAAAGGAAAGGCTGAGATCTAGCCACGTGTCCCCACGTGACCCCACTAAATGTGTTTAGCATTTCCAAAAGAGAAAGGGTATAAACCCCAGAATCATTATCACTTTTGTGATGCCTCACATGATCCTACGTGGCCTTCTAAAAGTGCTTAGCACTTATACAGAAAAGGGAATGAGCCCAAATGCAGCGCTTATATTTGGATAATACCTCACGTGTCCGCACGTGACCATTTAATGAAACAATTGCTCAGCACTCGTAAGGAGAGAAATATATCCAAAAGCAATGCTCATATCTTGAAGGCGCCTTACGTGTCCACATGTGAGCACCGCAGAGAGCTAAGTGTTTAACACTTCATATAAAAGAATACAAGTAAAACAAAAAGGAAGAGGGGTGTCAGAACCCAAATGAATGCTCAGTATTGTTGAACAAAAAAGGTACCGAGCCCAAACAAATGTTCAATATTTTATTCAAAACTGAGTGGACTGAGCCTAAGTTGGCCTCAATTCCTTAATTCAGATCAACCAAGCCCATGTGCTCACAATCTTTCTTAATTGGTCTTAGTCCCAAACCTGACTACAGATCTCCCAATCAAAATTGGTTCAAGGGTACATCTCTTCATACCTCTGATACATGTCGTTGTAATTTTTCAACGTCTTCAGGGAGATGGAGGGTCCTGATAACCAATAACTTTTGGCGCATCCCCCAACGGTTAAACCAAAACCATACAGACTATGATGTCTTTAAACCTCACAGACTATGACGTCTTTAAACCAGACTATGATGCCTCTAAACCCGATGGACCGCAAAGTCCTAAAACTAACAATGGACCGCAACGTCCCTAAACTAAAACGTTAGAGTTCAAATGCTCTTTCGTTGGATCTAAATGATCCTCAAATCATGTTGAGTAGATCTTAGTTTGAGATTAAACTAACATATCCTCAACAAACGTTTAAGTTGATCTTAATCTAAAACAAGATTAACGATCCTTAAACCAACCCAAATCCAAATCTAAGAAAATACGAATTTGGACTAATCCATGCCCTACGGGCAACAACATACATTAGTCTCCGTATACAATCCACGGGCAACCAAAAATAAAACAAAAACACACAACACGGAGTGACCATCTGGAGAAAGAGAAAGTGGTTACCGCTATGCGGTAGCGTAATTAACTGCAGGGGCTTGTGCCTACAGGGAAGAGCGTCCCCACAATCAAAACCCCTCGTACATGAGGGGGAATCTGATAAAGTCTGCTACAACGGCCGCATCTATCTAAACCTCCGATACACGGTGCTATAAATCAACTTGGTATCTTTGGAGAGGTGGGCGGATAGAACAAAATAGCATCTGCCCCCAAAATTCATGCCAGATGTCCCAACGTCCCGGTCGCGTCTTTCAGCGGAGAACAGATTCCGGCACGTCCGGTGGGACGTTTTCCTCTTTCCACTCCACACTTCATGTGTCGTGTTTGTGAACGAATCTCGGTTTAATGTGGTTGCCCCTGGATTCAAGGTACTAAGATTTGGTGTCTTGCTCTCGTGCTGAGAAAATGGCTTCCAACTGCACCAACTGCAACAACAACTTCTACTCCGTCCTCGCTGGAGGAGTGACCTATGGGCCCCAAGCGGCCTCTATCTTCGCCATGCTAGTGGAATAGGTGACACAGACCACCACTGGGTTGTTCTTCGGGACCATGCTCCCAGCAGTGAGCTTCAATGCCCCAGTGCCATCACAAGAAGCTTCGAAAAAGTTGGTCTTTGATCGGCTTACCACTACTACGGCCCCTCTCAACGGGTCGTCCAAGTCCAACTCCTCGGTCTTTAATAGACTAGGCCAAAGCTCAAACAGGCCTGTGAAGAAGCCTACAATACCCGAAGGAGTTATCCCGAAGCGGATAACTATTCCAGCTCCAGTAAACGAAGTCATCAGAGGGGCTTCTCCTGCTAAAGGATCGGTCTTCACAAGACTGTCCGTTCCAACTCCCGCTTTATACAAAGCCACCAAAGCTGCTTCCCTTACCCAAAAGTCAGTCTTCGACAGGTTGAACGTTTCTTCTCAGTGGACGTCAGTCTTCGATAGGCTTTCACCAACAGCAACCCTTCACCAGAACAGGGGGCATGATGAAGCCACCCCCGTAACTGAGCCAGTACCGTCTGCAAGACATGCTCGACGTCGCCACTGGTGCCGAGTGAGGAAAGTTGGGGGCAGTTCCCCTTCTGGACTTACCCTACCAGCTCCAACGGTGGAAATTGACGCTGCTGTTCCAACTGGGAACAGCTTTGAGCCGCTCAGGAGGGTGCATAAGAATTCTCCAATTGCCGTGCTAAAAAGGTCTCCTCCGCTTGCTGAAAACATCACAAAGGCGAAGCCGGAGCAACCCCTTCAGCAGCTGTACTCCGAAATCCACAGGGTCTGGCGAAGGGTCCAAGACTCTGTGATTAACCAAGACTACTCCCGCCGACCGAAGAAAATGAAGGTTCGGTGAGAGAAGGACCACCCCGTCATACTATAGAAGGTATCGTCTATATGGGTGCCCGCTGCAACGGCCCCCTCAACTTTAACCGTCCATAAAAGGAGAAGGCCGGAGAAGATCCCCGTGTTTACGACAAATCTCAAAGGTGTGGAATCCAAACGTCCTAAGTCTGGGGGCATGTTAGTGCACACCATCTACATGGCTTCCGGGAAAGAGGATAGCCTTATCTCCACGGGTCATTGACCACTTACACGGTCTGTGACAAAGGCTCAGGAGCAACAACAACAAAAGCTCCATGAGATGCTAATGAAGATAGCCATGCTCAATGAACCGAAAGAAAGCCTGGAGACGTCATCGGAACAGCGTCAGGAATAGAAAACCGACGCCGAGTTCCTCCAAAGAATGCTCGAGAAGAAAGAGAAAGAGGCCGTAGAACAAGCGGCCAACATAAAACAAATGGCACTATTGTTCCAAGGTATGATGGGCATGGTGATCCAGCCGGACCCTCCAGTCGAAGATCCTCCGGTAATAATTGAAGACGATAGAGGGGAGACATCAAACCCTCTTCCGGCCTTTTCAGCTGCAAATGAGGAAATAATCTCGAAAGCTGCGCTTGATGATTATATAGCTCAACAGATACGAGCTCATCAAGCGAACGAAGCCGCTGGCCAAGCCGTCAGAACTGAGCGACCATATCCAAGCTGGTACGATCAGATTAAGTACCCGCCACGATACACGATTCCTAAGTTTCACGTATATAAGGGGACAGGCAATCCCTATCAACATGTCGCTCAGTTTAGGGCTCTGCACGGCAACATTGGAGGTGACGATAAGCTACTTCTTCGCCAATTCGTCGGCAACTTGGTAGAGACGGCATTCGAATGGTATTCATAGCTTCCCAACGACTCCGTCAAAACTTTTACGGAGATGGAATTGCTATTCACCCAGTGTTTCGCAAGCGCTAGCGAACGCACCCCAATCACGGCATTGATCAATACTAGGGTGAAGCCGGGAGAAACTTGGGTTCAATATGCAATCCGGTGGCGGAACCTATGGTCGAAATGTGAACAACGCATCGAAGAAGCTCCACAGTAGGCATGTTCGTGGGTACCCTCGATCTGCAGGCAACCATATCCTAGTTCATGATGTTTTTCAAGCCGACTACCTTCCAGGCCTTGATTGAAAAGCTGGCCCAAATGAACCAAATGGGCCATAGACCGTCTTCCTCGAAAATGGAGCCTCGAAACGAAAAGGGAAAGTGACCTTCGTCGCCAATGCTCAGCAACAGCCCAGTGATCCAAAACCAGCTGATCGCCAAAACGATAGACAACGATTCTTCAACGAGAAGCTAAAACGCCCTTATTCGTTTCCCCGGGATAAAACGAGCTGGCGGTGCGCAACAGGCTCATCAATCTGCCAGATCCAAGACGTCCACTGCAGCCGGGCGACGCCAACAATCCTAATTACCGCCCCTACCACTGAGCAGTAGGCCATCCAATCGAAGATTTCTTCGTCTTCAAAGGCTGGATTGAAGACCAATACCAACAGGACAAATTCGCACTATCTGAGGATTGGAAGGGAAGCTCGCCCCAGCCACACGCTCTTAAAAAAATAGACATGCCAGGGGCATCATGCTCTTTCATAGAAGAAGCTCCATGGGAGGTCACTCTTTTAGCCAAAACAAAACGGATGCTGAAGGATCTCCAAATAGGCCCGTCGATTAGGTGGAGAAGCCCGCTGGAACCTGAGATCATTAAGGGAATGCTGAAACCACGCTCGAAGCCAAGAATTGGTAGCGATGGTCAAAACGCTCAGGCCCAGCCGTCAAAGTCTTCGAAGAAGAAGAAGAAGACCAAAAAGCCCGTGAAGCCTGATGACAAGCGCACGGGCCTGCAAAAACATATTGACGTGCTGGAGGAATACAACCAAAAGGCGTGAACCCCGGTCATACTCCAAGAATTTCTCAACAATATCCTTGAGAGCGGAAATAACGACAATGACGATGGAGATGACTCTTCAGAAGAATCTGAGGATGATATGGCAAGTTGCCACATGATCTCTCACTCGTCACTAAATGTAGAAGAAGCTCACTCGGCATCAGAAGACAACATAGAGGAGCTGGAGCCAGGATCGGATCCAAAACCCTTAGAGCCGTCTGACGAGATGATTGACATGTTGCTGAACGAAGTCCATCAAAAGAGCAAGGATGATCAAGAACGCGAAATGGCCATATTCGAAAGGGCCAGGAATCGGCGTCAATTTGAAGAAGTCGAGGTAGGGATGGGTCACAAAACACTCCATCAGATCCGAGCACATCCGCGGCAAACAAAAGGAAGCTTAAGATGAGAAAACGGTTTGCCAAAGCCTTGTCCATGGGAATGAAGCTGTCACCGCCGAAAGAAAATATCCCAGAGGATACGCAATGAAGCAGACGTACATCCTAATTATTGCTTATACCACCAGAGGATTGCACACCCTATTGAAAAGTGCATGACCTTTAAAAAGTGGTGGCAAGGGTACGTCGCTCACCGACAACATTTCAAGCGGACAAAGCGCAAGGCTCGTCGGGAATGGAGAATCACGACAGACGAGCATAAAAGAGCTGCCGACAACTGTCACATGGTTGATACCAGGGGATCGCAGGTTCTCACCTTCGGAAGTGATTCTCACGAAGAAGTATCTCTCGGCCCTCTCTTCGAAGAATCCACCTCAGGAAAAGAAGAAGAGACGAAGAACTGTGAGAATATTCAGCTGCGCAACCGTACGTTGCTCGAAAAGAATCTCGGACCTGCAAACAGGGGATTGAACAAAAAAGATAAGGGGAAGGAAAAAGTCCTTGAGGATATCACCCTCGATGATCGAGTCGTCGAAGAGCTGACAGCCAAGGACCCGCCCAAGAAAAACAAAGTGGATTACAATGTCCTAGCATATCTGAGGAAAATACCCTCACAGCTAAGCGTTTTGGATGCCCTTCTGTTGTCTAAAGAGGCACGAGATTCTCTGATCAAAGCATTACAAGAGCCTGGGCAGTTTCAAGCTTTCCTTGACGAAGAAAAGATGAAGGACGATCTGGAAGAAGTTCACACAGCCGACATTACCTTCAGCGATGAAGACTTCCTCCTCGGAACATGCGAGCATAACCGTCCCCTGTATGTCACCGGGTACTGCCATGACATTAAGATAGGAAAGATTCTAGTTGACAACGGGTTCTCTGTCAACCTCTTAAATGTCAGAGTGCTAAAAGAAATCTGCATGAGCGTTCAACACCTCGCTCGGGATAAAATCACTATCTCCGGATTCGACTCTCAGTCATCACGGACGCTCGGGTCTATGATTCTGACGTTATGCTTTGGGATGCTCGTCACTGACATTAAGTTTCATGTCATCGACGCTAAGACCTGCTACAACGCCTTGCTTGGCAGGCCTTGGTTACACGAGTACAATATCATCCCTTCTACACAACATCAGTGTATGAAGTATTTTAAAGATGGTCTCGAGTACACCGTAACGGGGGAGCTAAATCCGTTCTCCATAAATGAAGTCCGAAAGTACGAAGATGCAAAGTATTTCCTACCAGACTTTGAAGACATGAAAAGATGCCATAAACCGGAGAATAAGCAAAAGGCTATCACCACTATCCCGGTCTTCGGGAGCGATACCGAGGAAGAAGAAGAGATAGTCTATTCGGGGCCGTCTCAATGCAACAAGCCGGGACCATCTACCCCTATTCTGGTTTTTGGAAGTGACTCTGAAGACGAAGTCAACGCAGTGTTCTCGGTTCGTCCATCAGTGCAAGCCCTCAGTAGAAATGATCAGAGTTTGCAGATAGCCATGGTTCCGCGGCAGCACTACAGAGAGCTTGATGCGCCTGAGACATATAGTGTGCAAAAGCTACGGACATTCCACGTCCCTCCCAGACGAAGAGATGAAAAGGCGATCCTATTCTATTGATCCACGGAGACTAAAGTCGAAAGAGAAATCTGGCATAGTGCCGATCCTGCGCTCGACAGGCTCCAACCCATTCGTCTGCCCAGGTATTACACCGGGGATTGAAAAGGTTATTAAGATACCAAGGTGTACCTTTCAAACAGACTCCTCGACAAGCTAAGTTCTACAACAGGATCTGGAACGTCCCCGGGACTCAGCAAAAATTGCCCAACGGAAAAATGGAAACGATCGGGCTTGGATATATCCAGTCCAAGAAACGGGAGCAATTCCATGACTGCCGTGTCATAAAGGACCTTAATGAAGAAACGGATGCTCTTTTAAAAGACGCTGGCGCTGAGCCAGAACGCGGTCCTGTCATAAAAATGTTGAGTCCGTCGTTCGAAGAATAGATGGACAAGCTAATACGGGAAGCGAGTCAAAAGGTTCGGAACGACTACAGTCGCGATCAGATGGTATTTGACATCAATGATGGATGATCCCATATCCATCGGTGTTTGACATCAAGGATGGTGTACGGGTGCTTAGTAGAGACTGGGTACACTGGACGGACTCGCTGAGAACTCCCAGATGGTATTATACCTCACGTCAGATGGCAGTTCTCCGGTGACACTGGTACAGAGTAGTCTGTTGACCCGAGATCGTCATAGAGTCTTGTGTGATTCCTACCGTGCTTTGATTTCCATCATACCACATCCAAGAGGGCGTGCAAAAAGGTGGCTTTTGGGTACAGTCCCGAATCACATGGAGGCATTGAGCGATAGGAGGGGATTCGTCTCTCCCGGTATAGGGAGTTGATGTTGCGCTGTGTTCGATTGGCTATAACTGGAAATCCCTGGCCAGGGTTGCTGAGATTTACTGGTAAATGTTATCATTAGTTTCTCGAACTATTATAGACCTCATATCGACACGACTTATCGAGCTACTGGGGTCTGACGTTTACCACCCCTAGGCGAGATATGCGACATATCAGACGACGAGACCGGACTGTACGGGAGTGTTACTGATTGGATTCCCAGGAGAATGTACAGGCTTGCTTGTTGATCTTCTGATCGCTCAATACCTGGGTGGCTGTTACGTTTAGCTGACCGTTTGCAGCTTGTGGGTGTTTGATATGATCATCACCTACTGCCGGCGTATTGACGATTCTTTAGAGTCCTACACAGAGGTTTCTTGACTCAGGCAAAACGGAGTAGGAGCACATATGTGATATGTGTGGGACCGAGGATAATGCGATATGAGATACTGTATTCTATTCTCGCGATATTTGATCGGATCAAGTGTTGATTCGATGAATCGGTAAATGAGATATTAGTCGGTTATATGCGATATAGCCGGATTGTCGGATCAAGTGTTGATTCGATAATTTAATGTATAATAATATATATGATATATTAAATTTCATTAACTAATATTAGCTCACTAAAAGATTCTTTTTCTCACTCGGGTAAGGCATTGATATATATGCGATATATGTTAATTGTATTATTTTATTTTGTTACAATAAATATTATATATATGATATATAATATTGTAACATGATATGATTACTAATGCAACATGTTTAGTGGAGATTAAACAAGGTTAGGGTTTGAATTGGGTTAGTTCATTCATGAACCTTCTAGAAGGTTTCTTTTTGTTTTGTGCTTAGATATTATGGTTGATATTTATGTGTGACTCATTCTTAACCCAACCCAAACCCTAGCCCTAGTTAAATCTCTACATGAGTCATCCTTGACCATGGTTGCATCATTAATCATTATTACATTTTCATTATTCATCACAAATGGATTATTCATTCTTCTTCCTCCTTGAGTTCCTTCTTGCAAAGCTTTCTAGCTTTGATTCTTGTGATCAAAGTGAGTGAGAATTTGAAAACAAATGAGTGCAAAAATCCTACTTCATCATCCTCATCTATCCTTGCCATTTAGATGAGGGTGGTCACTTCATTTAGTGAGTGAGAGCTTGTGTTAATGAAACTTCAAGGTAGATCATCTTTGTTATCGAAGATCGGAAGCAAGCTTGCATCTTTCTCTTCGTGGAGCCTCTCGAGAGTTCGGAACACGATGATCACAGCGAAGGGACCTCAACATGGAGTTTTAGAAGTGAAGGACCGGATCTACAAAGGTAGTGATCCCTCTCACTTAGTGTTAAAGTGTTTAACATGCTTTTTTTCGCCTAATCTCTAGTTTAAAGATCTCGTTTTGGGTTGTTCGGCACGGCTAAATTTTAAATCGGGCATGGTTGATACCTCGTAGACCCTTGTGCGTGTGCCTAAAAACCCTACAGTAGTATCAGAGCCAAGCTAGAGCTTTAGGCGAAGTCTGGGCGAAGTTTAAAGTCCGATCGAACTCCGAATACCCGGTTTATACCCTTTTCTGGAAATTTTTCAAAAAGTTGTCATTTTTCATATTAAAAATGCTCAAAAAAATCAGCAGGGAATTCTAAGGATGTGTGTAAAATACAATCCATTAAATCGCTTAAAGCGCCGCGGAACCGCGGCCGTACCAAGGCTTGAGCGGCGGTTCCGCGGCGCTACAGTGGGATTAAGGTTTGAATTTTACACAGTAATGTCCGTAGGTGTTTCCTAATATTTCTGGGTATTTTTAATTATACTCAAGTGTTGAGTTTTCTGGGTTGAATTGGGAGCTCGTTGATTCGATCGGAAAGTATAAGTTCGTTTAGTTTTGTCCGGGTAATTTTTAGGACGTGTTAAAAAGTTCGACCGGATATCAATAACTCATTTTTTCCCCTGCCGGAAAATTTCCAAGCGTTAGATTTTTCTGTAGTTTAAGATTGTTCTAAGTCGTGCAAGTAACGCGGTGGACCCTCTAGAAGAACACAAACCTTAACTCAATTATGTGACCGTCTTGAACTGCCTCTAAACCTTAGGGTTTGGGGCAGTACGGCGTGCCGCATGTGAGGCGTTGGCTTGACCCTTCTACGGCTGGACCATTGGTACTGTGGCATGTGATGGATGTTTTTAAACTAATTTCAAGTGTTGGGAACTATTTGGGAAAACTTGGGTGTTTGATTATTCGATCGGAAAGTCTAACATTGTCTATTTATCTGGAATGTGATACAATATTTGGAATCCACAAGTAGTTATGAGATAACTAATTTGAATGTTATAAATCTAGCAGTTCAGTCTCAATTGATCGGTTGCCACGGAATTTTGATGTGATCAAAAGTCCGTCACAATCACGTAGCGTACGCGGATACTCGCCGGGTAAACTTAATAGATAGCCATGCCCCATAGCCCCGACCAAGTGACTATAGGAGAACCCCGTCGCCAAAAGCATCCGTTCGGGTGCTCGCGGCAGCGGTGTTCTGCCTTAGTGCACTTCGTCGACGGCATCCGGGGGTGCGGCCGTCTACTAAAGTTTGCGACGAGCATTCGATCAGGATGTCGGGAATCTTGTTGAATTGCCCGACTTGATATTGAAAAGAGTTTTCGATAATGAGACTAAAATGCGGGGTTTATAATTGTTAGGTATGCGATGTCTAAGGAATTCATTTGGTTAGGCATGCGATGTCTAAGGAGGTTGCGGATTCCAACTGTTATAGTTTTACACTTTCTTTTCTGTGACCGTAAGCGTAGTATGTGGTGTATCGCCGGCTTCGTTGCTATACATCAACGACAATCGGGATACGCATACTTGCTTACGTTGATGATATGAGATATTATGTGTTGCTGTGATATATTGTATTAGATCGTCGCGTTCTGAATAGCCCGGGGTTTTTATGTGAGATGAGAGTTTTTCTTTTTCATTCATATAAAATTCATTGTATGTAATATTCTTTTATTGGGGCACTTCCGGGCTGAGGATGATGTCACCATTGTATATTATTTACTTTTCCGCATTAGGTAGACCCAAAGCGGGGAACACAAGTAACCGGGTTCTAGGGTCCAGTAGGAGACCATCTCGAGAAGTCGAGACCGGGTCTCCTAACCCTAGAATTGGCAGTGTTGCTTGCCGCTCTCGTAGGGGTCTAGGGATGTAGGTTTGGCTATTCATCACGACCGTGGAATCCGTGTTTTATACAGGCTCGTATTAAAACACGGACGTCCTAGTATATCCAATATTTCATATATGTTCTTCTGCTGTAATGTTCTGTGATGAGATCATATTACTGCCTGAGACGAATGTTTATATTATATATATGAGATATATATTATATTGCGGATTTCGTTTCAAATGTGATGCTTGTGAAGCATAATAAATTGGGACTTCATTAATGAGATTAATGAATTAAAAGAAACCTAAAGATGTTGTAGAAACTTGTTTAAAAACTGGTAGCTCTAGTTCTTGCTTTGCATAGCGGTGTTCCTTGTAGAACATCCAGCACCTTATTCGATAAGGAAAGAGCCGAGATCCCTTCACCGGGAGTGACCTATTTAGTGAAACTAGCAGATGCTACAAACTCGGTTTGTCTTTTGTTTTCTTCTATAGTTCTTGCTTTGCATAATGATATTTGTGAAATATCCTGTACCTTATTCGATGAGGAAAGAGCCGACGATCCCTTCACCGGGAGTGACCTCTTTAGCGAAACTAGAAAAGCCTAAAAAACACTCCATTTAAAATCACTCGATTCTACAACGATATCAAGTTCATTACGCAAAGGGTTTTCTTAAAAACCTGTCGTAGCCCTCCGTCATTTCAGATAAGTACTAGATAGTATTCGTGCTGCGGTAGTTTGGCATTCGTCAAGGCGTAGTGTACGGTAGCTAACTAGTGCTTATCTGCTAGCATACGATGCGATTGGATTAGGGTATTCGTGCGGCGTTGTTTGGCATTTGTCAAGGGTCGTGCGGGTGGGTTTAATTCAATCAAGAAATGTACGGGTTGAACTTGACTAGCAGACTATGGGTGGTTTGGCATTCGTCAAGGTCATAGGACGCTAGGGGTAAAATATTATTGGGAATTTCAAGTGTTGAAATTTGCAATGAGATTGCATACCTTCTATGAGATAGTTGGATCCCGATACCCACTGCGAGTAAGAGTTACTCCTGGGAAAGTTTTACACATTACAATTAGCCGATCAAGTAGGTGTCTAGAAAGGTGTTAACGGGGTTACGCCCCTGGGAAAATGAGGTTTACTTTAATTAGGTCCGTGCGAAAACACGAGGAACCTCCCTCAAAGTACCGGCACTGGCCTGGCTGAAACTTTAGCGAACTTGTGGCGTGTAATTAATCCCGGCTAGTCTTTCCTTTTAAGGTTTGAAGGAAGATTTGACTAAAACAGTGGGAGACATCCTGATTAGATAAATTGATAAACAATCTAATCTTGTAAAAGCGCACGCTGAGTGTTTTCTTCTCTCTCTTCCTGGTTACGACTATGTCACGCCTTAATCAAGATAATAATACGGATGTATTGACCGAACCCGCTTGTTATACTGCGCTAAGGAACGTTGGTCCCGCTCCAACTTATAATTGTTATAAGACAGAGCAGGAAATAGGGATTACCAGAATTCCTGTGCCGCCCAAACGAAGAAAGTGCATGCTGATGCATCTTCTTCGGGTGTGTTCATTACAGAGAACTGTTTCTCAATATCCTTTACGTCCTGGGTATGTGATACCGGATCAGGATCCCGCAAATGTAATCTGTTACATGGGCTACAGAAAGGTAGAGGACTGAGAACGGGTGATAAATTTCATGAGATAGAAACGGTGCAAGTGTTGCAGCCAAGTCTGTTGGTAGTTATCACCCTGTATTAACAAATACATTGATTCTGAACGAATGTTATTAGATACCGAACCTGATATACAATATCATATCAGTCTCTTTATTAGTAAAGAAATGATATAATTTTGTATTGTTGGATAATGTTTTGAACATTTCCTATATCAAGAGTTGATCGGTTCAGGCACGTTATCTAAAGGCATTGGCGTTCTAAATCAAACTACAGTTTTTAGTATACATAACACACACAAGAGGAAGAGTTCAGAAATGAACGAATCCTTCTTGAGGCATTGTAGACTAGGTCATATCAATGCGACCCGATTAGCTGAAGTTACATTTAGATGCATATTTAAATTTGTTTGAATTTATATCTTGTGAAACTTGCCGGTCATGTCACAAAGATATAATGACCACAGCTCTGTTTATTAGAAACAGAGAAAGAGTTAGTGAACTCTTGGGATTGATACATGATGATGTATGTGAGTCCCCTGTCTATACATGTCAGGACCGGTTCTTTGTACTTCATTACATTCACTGATGATCTCTCAAGATTCAGACATATGTTCCTGTTGAAACACAAGTCTGAAACTTTTGAGATAATCACAGAATATAAGTTAGAAGTAGAGAACCAAAAATGGGTATAAGTATTATGTCCTTTGATGAGATCAAGGAGGAGAATACTTGAGCACGGAATTCCTGGACTATTCTAAAGGAGAATGAGATTCTCTCTCAGCATTACTCCTCCGTATACACCATAGCACGTCGGTGTATCGGGACGGAGCAATCACACCCTATTAGATATGGTGCGCTCTATGATGAGTACTACTGAGTTTCCTATTTCCTTTTGGGAGTTATGTACTTGAGAAGCTGCATACCTATTGAATAGGGTTCAAATCAAATCAGTTGCCTACCACTTCATATGTGATATGGAATGGGAAGAGCCCATATCTTAAGTAAGTTAAGATTTGGGGTTATCCGGCCTATGTCTAAAAAGCAAAATCCGGACAAGCTCGAGGCAAAGTCAGATCTGTGGAAGTTTGTTGGATATCCCAAGCATTCGCGAGGGAATATCTTCTACCTAACCGAGGATCAAAAATGTTTTGTTTCTCAACATGCCACCTTTGTGAAAGGGAATTTCTTGTGAAGAAATTAGTGGTCATGAGGTAGAACTGGAAGGAGTTCCAGCTATACAAACTACAGCAGATGATTTGGTAGAACCAAAGGATTCAATAGTTTCCAACGAATCTCAGCCTCTCCGCCGATCTAGTAGGGTTCCTCACCCACCTGAGAGATACTTCGGTTTCTCTATGACAGTGGGGGGAGGATTGCATCATGAGATGATGACCCAACTAGTTTCGAGCAGGCCATCAGGAGTAGGACTCTGTAAGAATGGCTGGATGCTTAGCGATCTGAGATGGAATCCTTATACACCAACAAAGTATGGACTTTGGTTGCTTTATCTGAAAGGTTAAATCCCCATCAGGAGCAAGTATATCTTGAGGAGATTACTTGGTGTACATGGAAAAGTTGAGACTTTCAAAGCTATGCTTAAGTCCATCCAGATCCTACTTGCCACGGCTACATACCATGACTACGATATCTGGCGGTTAGGTGTCATGACTGCTTTTCTAAATGATGTTTTAGAAGAGAACGTCTATAAGTACACAGCCAGAGGGCTTCGTAGACAGTGGGAGCAGCGGAAACGTGAGCAAGATGTTTTATGTGATAAATCAGGCATCGCGGAGTTGGAAAGTCTGTTTTGATGTGGTAGTCAAAGAGTTTGACTTCATCAAAATGGTAGATGAACCTTGTATATACAAAAAGGTAGTAGAGAGTATGTGGTGATCCTCGTAGAGTACGTAGATGACATACTCTTGATAGGGAAGGAGTTTCCTATGCTACGCTCGGTCAATCTCCGCTTATCACAAGAATTCTCCATATAGGATCAAGTGATACCTCCTAAATCCTGGGTTTTGGATCTATGAGATAGATCTAATTGGATGTTAGGATACTCACTAGTTGTAGTGAGATGGTATCAATCGATCCTGGGGAGAATTACTGGAAAGGTTTCAGGGTGATAAGGACGACTGAATATCAGTCACAGGCATTGTCTTTACCCTCAGTGGAGGGACGGTATGTTGGAAGAGTTCCAAGCTAGATACCGTGACTTACTAGACGATTAAAGGTAAGATATATTGTTACCAAGGATGCTACCAAAGAGGCAGTCTGGATGTATATAAGTTCATGAGATGAACTTCGTTTCTACTATTGTGTGACAATGGAGTTGTGGCTTATGCCAAGGAACCCCCATCCCATCAGAAATCCAGATATAATTCTTAGGCAGTATCACCTGATCATGGAGATGGTTGATCTCAAGGGAGATCGAGGTTAGGAGAGTTGACACAGAGGACAACAACGCGGATCCACTCACAAAGGCTTTTTTCCCAGTAGAGACTTTTATGGGATGGTTGAGTATGAGATACTTCAACCACAGCTAATTGTTGGGTATGAGATACCACAACAGATGGCCCTAGTGCAAGTGGGAGATTGTTAGTTATATGTATGCCCTAGAGGCCATTACTGTACATATGATGTATATTGTAATGGATGCTTGGACATATATAGGGAGGACTTTCTTGCTCGACATGATAGTATGCTATCTGGTTGTACTTTATCTTAACATGTACTCTGATTGTCTCTATGCTATATGTTGATAAAGCCCTTAGGATATGTACTCGACTACTGGGACTATGATGAGATCATACTAGTGGGGCCACGGTAGTCGACGAGTACATCCTATAACTGTTCCTAGTCGAGGGTGTATTGAGACAGGGTATCGATACACCAGAGTAGAATAGCGTATATGCATCTTGACCCATATGATGGGCGATGGATGATCCCATATCCATCGGTGTTTGACATCAAGGATGGTTTACGGGTGCTTAGTAGAGACTGGGTACACTGGACGGACTTGCCGAGAACTCCCAGATGGTATTATACCTCACGTCAGATGGCAGTTCTCCGGTGACACTGGTACAGAGTAGTCTGTTGACCCGAGATTGTCATAGAGTCTTGTGTGATTCCTACTGTGCTTTGATTTCCATCATACCACATCCAAGAGGGCGTGCAAAAAGGTGGCTTTTGGGTACAGTCCCGAATTACATGGAGGCATTGAGCGATAGGAGGGGATTCGTCTCTCCCGGTATAGGGAGTTGATGTTGCGCTATGTTTGATTCGCTATAACTGGAAATCCCTGACCAGGGTTGCTGAGATTTACTGGTAAGTGTTATTAGTAGTTTCTCGAACTGTTATAGATCTCATATCGACACGACTTATCGAGCTACTGGGGTCTGACGTTTACCACCCCTAGGCGAGATATGCGACATATCAGACGACGATACCGGACTGTACGGGAGTGTTACTGATTGGATTCGTAGGAGAATGTACAGGCTTGCTTGTTGATCTTCTGATCGCTCAATACCTGGATGGCTGTTACGTTTAGCTGACCGCTTGCTGCTTGTGGGTGTTTGATATGATCATCACCTACTGCCGGCGTATTGACGATTCTTTAGAGTCCTACACAGAGGTTTCTTGACTCAGGCAAAACGGAGTAGGAGCACATATGTGATATGTGCGGGACTGAGGATAATGCGATATGAGATACCGTATTCTATTCTCGCGATATTTGATATCAGCCGGGTCATCGGATCAAGTGTTGATTCGATGAATCAGTAAATGAGATATTAGTCGGTTATATGCGATATAGCCGGATTGTCGGATCAAGTGTTGATTCGATAATTTAATGTATAATAATATATATGATATATTAAATTTCATTAACTAATATTAGCTCACTAAAAGATTCTTTTTCTCACTCGGGTAATGCATTGATATATATGCGATATATGTTAATTGTATTATTTTATTTTGTTACAATAAATATTATATATGTGATATATAATATTGTAACATGATATGATTACTAATGCAACATGTTTAGTGGAGATTAAACAAGGTTAGGGTTTGAATTGGGTTAGTTCATTCATGAACCTTCTAGAAGGTTTCTTTTTGTTTTGTGCTTAGATATTATGGTTGATATTTATGTGTGACTCATTCTTAACCCAACCCAAACCCTAGCCCTAGTTAAATCTCTACATGAGTCATCCTTGACCATGGTTGCATCATTAATCATTATTACATTTTCATTATTCATCACAAATGGATTATTCATTCTTCTTCTTCTTTGAGTTCCTTCTTGCAAAGCTTTCTAGCTTTGATTCTTGTGATGAAAGTGAGTGAGAATAAGAAAACAATGAGTGCAAAAATCCTACTTCATCATCATCATCTACCCTTGCCATTTAGATGAGGGTGTTCACTTCATTTAGTGAGTGAGAGCTTGTGTTAATGAAACTTCAAGGTAGATCATCTTTGTTATCGAAGATCGGAAGCAAGCTTGCATCTTTCTCTTCGTGGAGCCTCTCGAGAGTCCGGAACACGATGATCGCAGCGAAGGGACCTCAACACGGAGCTTTAGAAGTGAAGGACCGGATCTAAAAAGGTTGTAATCCCTCTCACTTAGTGTTAAAGTGTTTAACATGCTTGTTTTCGCCTAATCTCTAGTTTAAAGATCTCATTTTGGGTTGTTCGGCACGGCTAAATTTTAAATCGGGCAAGGTTGATGCCTCGTAGACCCTTGTGCGTGTGCCTAGAAACCCTACATAGACAACACATCCACTCACGAAGTCTTCTCCTTCATGGACGGCTCGTCAGGGTACAATCAAATAAAGATGCATCCCGAAGACCAGAAGTATACCGCTTTCCGAACCCCTCTGGGCATATTCTGCTACAAAGTGATGCATTTCGGTCTAAAGAACGCCGACGTTACCTATCAAAGGGCCATGATGAAGATCTTCGATGACCTCATACATGAAATGGTCGAATGCTATATCGACGACCTCGTGGTGAAAAGTAAATCGCACGGGGAGCATTGGGAGCATCTGGAGATAGTGTTCCAGTGCCTTCGGAAATACTACCTAAAAATGAACCCTCTCAAATGCGCGTTCGGAGTTTCCTCGGGCAAATTCCTAGGATTCATCGTACAACACCGGGGCATCGAAATAGACCCATCAAAGATCAAGGCGATCATGGAAATGCCTCCTCCAAGAACTCTCAAGCAACTGCGATCTCTACAGGGAAAGCTCGCGTATATCCGGTGGTTCATAGCTAATCTCTCCAGAAAATACCGTCCCTACAGCCGCCTGATGAAGAAGGGGACCCATTTCGTCTGGGATCGCAAATGCCAAAGCGCACTGGACGAAATCAAGCAATACCTGCAGAATCCGCCAGTACTGACCGGTCCGGTCAAGGGAAAGCCCCTCATCCTGTACACAACCGCCCTTGAAGGTTCTTTAGGCGCGTTATGGGAACAGGAGAACGACCAAGGGAAAGAGAGAGCCCGTTACTATTTGAGTCGAGTTCTCCTGGGAGCAGAAAATAATTGCTCCCCTATCGAAAAACACTGTCTGGGGTTAATCTTCGCGATAACGAAGCTTCGGCATTACGCTTTGGCTCATGAGGTCCATCTCATATCAAAAGTGGATCCTCTTAAATATTTGATGTCGAGAGCCATACTAATGGGACGACTCGCTAAATGGGCCCTACTCTTAATGGAATTCTCGATAACATACTGACCTCTCAAGGCAGTGAAAGGCCAGGCCATCGCCGATTTCCTCGCTGAGCATCCGATACCTACCGATTCACCCCTAAATTGTGAATTGCCGGACGAGCACGCGTTTGACACGATCGACAGGGAGAAAGAAGGGGACGATACCCCATGGGAACTCTACTTCGATGGGGCATTTTCCTTGAAGAAGCGAAAGCACAGCTCCCGCATGATTATATCCGGAGTAGGCCTTATCTTCGTGATTCCGCAAGGAGGGATAATGCGCTTTGCCTTTTCCCTAACGGAGCCAAGGACAAACAATGAAGTGGAATATGAGGCCTTGATAGCAGGTCTTGAGATTGCTGTCGACATGGAAATCGAAAACCTCCTCATATACGGAGACTCCCAGCTGGTCGTTAGTCAAGTAAATGGCGACTATCAAACGTGCAAACCAGAGTTGGTAAAGTACGGTGAGAGAGTGCAACAATTGCTGACTCAAATCCCTTCCTACGTCCTAGAAAGCATACCGTGTACAGAAAATAGCAAGGCAGATGTATTAGCCAAACTCGCTAAAGAACCGGCCGACGAAAACCTCGATGACGTGAGGATCGTTGTACAAAGCCGTCGGGTCCTTGCACCAGCAGAAATATCTCCAGAGTCGTCTGAAGAAAAGGAAGTGATCGGGGAAACAGCCCTGCCAGCCCTGCAAATTGAAGACCAGGAAAAGGCTAAGGATTGGAGAGAAGTCTTTATAGATTACTTCAAATCCCGTCGAACGCCTAAAAATGCGTCCTCAAGACATCAGCTCATGAAACGAGCTCTGTCTTTCGCCTTCATCAATGATACTCTATATAAGAGATCGTTCGACTCTCTGTGACTGAGATTCCTGGGGCCAAAAGAAGCAAAGAGAGTCGTCCAAGACACTCATGACAGACTCTGCGGTTCTCATCAAGCCGGGCCGAAGATGAAGCTGAAGATCAAAAGGATGGGCTACTATTGGCCCACGATGATCCATGACTGCCTCGAATATGCAAAGCAGTACCACTCGTGCCAAATTCACGGAAACTTCATCCACCAGCATCCAAACCCGCTACACCCAACGGTGGCTAGCTGGCCGTTCGAAATGTGGGAAACCAACATAATTGGGCCCATCGAACCAGCGTCATCCAGAGGGCATCGGTTCATATTGGCAACAACCGATTGCTTCTCTAAGTGGGCAGAAGCAGTGCCGCTAAGGAAAGTTAAGACGGAGAACATCCTCCATTTCTTCAAGATACACGTCATCTATCGGTTCGGCACTCCGCGACGGATTATCTCCGATAACGGGCCGGCCTACAGAAGTCACAGAATCAGCCGCTTTGCACAACAACATAATATAGACTGGAGATACTCTTCGGTTTATAATCTCCGAGCTAACAGTCTAACTGAGGCTTTCAACAAGACCTTGACAAAGATCATAAAGAAGACGATATCCAAAAATAAAAAGGATTGGCATGAGAGACTGCATGAAACTCTCTGGGCGTATCGGACCACGTTCAAAACGACCAAAAACAAAACGCTGTATGAATTGGAATTCGGCGCTGAAACAGTACTCCCCTTGAAAATAGAGCTAACCACTCTACGAGTGGCGGTTCATTACGAGCTAACAGACGAAGAGAATGCTCATCTTCGGCTTGAGGAGCTTGACACCCTCGATGAAACTCATCTCATGGCACAACAAAACTTAGAGGCTTACAAAGTAAGGATGACGCGCTCATACTAAAGATTGACTAGGCCGAGGACATTCCGCCAAGGCGAACTTGTACTAGTTTTCAAAAGACCTATGATCCCCAATCGTACCAAACGAGGGAAATTCGAGCCGAACTACGAGCACCTATACATCATAGACAAAGTCTACCAAGGTGGGGTTTATTTGCTCATGGATATGCATGGCGAAAGACCCTTCAGTCCAATAAATGGCCGGTTCCTGAAAAAATACTACACCTGACGAGTTACGGCCTAGGTCAATGATAGATGGCGATGCCTATGTCTGCTCGCTATCTTCCCAATCCTTAACTCTATAAGTAGTATCCAGCAAAATTGTTGTCTCCAAAACGGCAACAACGGACCGAAACGTCTCTAAACTAACGACGGACCGAAACGTCCCTAAACTAACAACAGACCGAAACGTCCCTAAACTAACAATGGACCGAAACGTCCCTAAAACTAGCTATGGACTGAAACATCCCTAAACTAGCTACAGACCGAAACTTCCCTAAACTAACAATGGACCGAAACGTCCTAAAACTAGCTATGGAATGAAACGTCCCTAAACTAGCTACGGACCGAAACGTCCCTAAACTAACAATGGATCGAAACGTCCCTAAAACTAACAATGGACCGTAATGTCCTAAAAATAACTATGGACCGCAATGTCCTAAAACTAGCGATAGACCGAAACGTCCTTAAACTACTACAAACCATAGCATCTTAGGGCTGACCCAAAAAAAACGGTACGTCCACAAGCAAAATGGGCACGGATGAAAACCCGAATGGGCTCCGTGAGTAAAAACAGCAAGGCTACCATCGATATTTGTGAAAACCCGAAAGGGCGCAAACTCGTAAAAAAAAAGACGGTACGTCCACAAGAAAAATGGACACGAATGAAAACCAGAAATGGCTAAAAACAGCAGGGCTACCGGCGAGTTTGTGAAAACCCGAGAGGGCGCAGGTTCAAATTCGTGCACACTTGCGAGGTCCTCTCGACCTTGTAAGGAGAAAACACCTGCGTGAGATCCTTACAACTCATAAGGGAGCAACACACTTAGGGATCCCCACGATTTCTAAGGAGAAATTACACTTACGAGATCCTCACGACTCGTAAGGAGAAACCTCTTATGAGACCCTCACGGCTCATAAGATTCAAAAGCCTTAAGCTACAGGGATCTGAACCTGTTCTTAAGCCATCACATTTCCCAGACTGCCCTACAAACGGTTCAATGTTGACCCTTGTATACAATCCACGGGCACAAATAAACGTTTCCCCCACCCAATTCCACCAATGGCGTGAAATTTCCTCATGTGGTGAATGACACTTGTAAGTCCTCTCAACTTATAAGGAGAAAATACTCTTGTAAGATCCTTACGACTTATAAGAGAACACACACTTAGGAATTCTCACGATTCTTAAGGAGAAAACACACCTATGAGATCCTCACGACTCATAGGGAGAAACACCTTTATGAGACCCTTTCGGCTCACGAAGTCAAAAGCCTTAGTCGACAGGATTCTAACACTGTTTGCTAAGCCATCTTTGTTTAAATCGACAAAGGCAAATGATGATTCGCTCCTGACAATATCCCAGTTGTAGCGATGCTGATGCCTAAATCAGTATCAAATTCCAAGACCTTTCACGGCAAATGATGATTCTCTCCTGACAATATTCCAGTCACAGCGATATTGATGCTAAGATTGGTACCAGATCTTGAATTCCATACTCGCAAAAAAATGCATATGAAATAGCCGAAATGATATGACAACTTGCAACAAAATCAACATGTAAAAGATATGCATATTAAAATAGCTGAAATGTTTGGGCAACTCGCAATAAAAGCAGCGAGTAAAGAAAAAGAAAAATAGCCGAAATGATTGGGCACCGTGAAAAATCGCTGAAATGATTAGGCAATCACGACATTCGCGATATAGAAAGCTGAAATGATAGAGTATCGTGGAAAGAAAAAAATGAAAGAATGAAACTTTTGCCATGCAGGTAAGTCCATACTGACCCCTGTATACAATCCATGGGCATAAACAAAAGGGAACCACATGTCCCAACAAACTCTGTCAGAGGGAAAGTCAGATCTCGGCAGCAACATCTGTATCCCAGAAAACCAACAATGGCATTCCTCCTCATGCCAGCAGGGCACAGACGCGACACGACCAATCGGAGCCACGGCAAAGTCCCCAGTTCCAAGACTCTACGGTTCATAAACAACCTAGAGTCAGCCCCGACACCGCAGAAAGCGGATACATGTCAACCCCTAATCTCCCTATCGTAAAGCAATGCTTCGACTCGGATACATGTCAACCCCTGAACTTCCTGTCGTAAAGCAATGCTTCGAGTCGGATACATGTCAAACCCTGACCTCCCTGTCATAAAGTAATGCTTCGACTCGGATACATGTCAACCCCTGACCTCCCTGTCGTAAAGCAATGCTTCGACTCGGATACATGTCAAACCTTGACCTCCCTGTCGTAAAGCAATACTTCGACTCGGATATATGTCAAACCCTGACTTCCCTATCGTAAAGCAATGCTTCCACTCGGATACATGCCAAACCCTGCCCTCCCTGTCGTAAAGCAATGCTTCTACTCGGATACATGCCAAACCCTGCCCTCCCTGTCGTAAAGCAATGCTTCGACTTGGATACATGTCAACCTCTGACCTCCCTGTCATAAAGCAACGCTTCGACTCGGATACATGTCAAACCCTGACCTTCCCTGTTATTAAGCAACGCTTCGACTCGGATACATGTCAAACCCTGACCTTCCCTGTCGTAAAGCAATGCTTCGACTCGGAAACATGTCAACCCCTAACCCTCCCCCCTGCAGGAGCAATGCTCCGTCTCGGAAATACATCAATCCATGGTCTCCCTGTCGTAAAACAATGCTTCGACTCGGAAATAAGTCAACACACGAACCTATAAAAAGAAAAGTTTTTTTTATAATGTGCAGGATCTTTACCTAAAAGGGTTTCTTTTTGATAGAGTTAAACTCTGGAATTACAATGGCAGAGAACTAAGCTCTGAGAAAGAGAATTAAATTTTCAAAGAAAACGAAGAAGGGAGAAGATGAAGGAAACAGTGGCTGCGTAAGAAACTAAAACCTTGCATTTATAAGACGTGACAAGGGCGGTTCATCTCCCCGTTACCCTAGGCAATCCAACGGATATACAGGTGACAGCGTTGCACCCACGTACAAACCACGTGAAAACAACGCTGTGGGGGCATTTGTTCCCTTACGGAAAATAAAGAAATAAATAGAGAAACGGGAAAAAGTCCCCAAGTGGAGCATCACGTGCCCACACGTGATAGGCGCTGCGCTTGACAAAACTAAGCCAAAATTGGGTCTCACGTGCAGACACGTGACCGCTATAGACAGAGTGTATAGGCGCCTGAATAAAGCAAACAATTGGACAAAAAAACACTCACGTGATAACACGTGACACCTTTTTGTGGGCTTAATTTGGTGGGGTTACGTGCTACACGTGATAGACTCCTATTCCTTCTGAACCGATATAAGTAAATTCTAATTAAAAGGGACTAAAAGCCTTATTTGGAAAATATTTCCTTGGACCTTTCTAAACAAGAAAGATTCCGCTCTGTAAAACAGAGCGCCGTTGGATTAAAAATCTAATGGTGATTAAAAAATCACCAATCTACAGGAAAAATCCGTGCAAGAAAATATCTTCCTAAATTTGTTAAGAACAACAAAAGAAATATCTTCTGTAAAACAAAAGTTCTTGGATTAAAAATCCGACGGTAAATAAAATTCACCGAGTGATCTAAAGGATCATGTTGGTTGATTAGAAAATCAATCAAAATCTCTCAATAAGAGATTTTCTAAACAAATTGATTCCCTTCTTTCTTCTATAAATAAGAGCAAAGAAACACGGAGAGAAAAAAAAGAAGGTGAGAAAATAAAGAGGAGAGAAAAAATAGAAAGAGAATTTAATTCTCTAAAGAAGAGGAACCCCTCCCAAAAGCTCCCACAAAAAGAGAATTTAATTCTCAAACCAAGAGTTTAACTCTTCTCAAAGAACTTAGTTCTTCCTCTGGTTATGATCTGCAGAAGCAGATCTCTCCACAAGTTGAGAATTTAATTCTCATCGGAGAGATTCTGTCATGCAGATTCAAAACCTAGGGGAAAGAACTGAATCCCAAAAGAGTTTAACTCTTACAAAACATATGGGAATTTAATTCCTCTAAAATTAGGGTTTAACCCTTTAAAAAGAATTTAATCCCTACAAAGAACAAAAGGAGAACTTGATTCCTCAGAACCATAGAAGAACAGCCTAGTGATTCATTAGCGTTCAACGCTACACAATAAAATCTCACGTGTTACCACGTTAGCACCTTTGAGGAACGAAAAAGGAAAGGCTGAGATCTAGCCACGTGTCCCCACGTGACCCCACTAAAAGTATTTAGCACTTCCAAAAGAGAAAGGGTATAAACCCCAGAATCAGTTATCACTTTTGTGATGCCTCACGTGATCCCACATGGCCCTCTAAAAGTGCTTAGCACTTATACAGAAAAAGGAATGAGCCCAAATGCAGCACTTACATTTGGATAATACCTCACGTGTCCGCACGTGACCGACCATTTAATGAAACAATTGCTCAGTACTCGTATGGAGAGAAATATATCCAAAAGAAGCGCTCATATCTTGAAGGCGCCTCACATGTCCACACATGAGCACCGCAGGGAGCTAAGTGTTTAACACTTCATATAAAAGAATACAAGTAAAACAAAAAGGAAAATGGGTGTCAGAACCTAAATGAATGCTCAGCATTGTTGAACAAAAAAGGGACAGAGCCCGAACAAATGTTCAACATTTTATTCAAAACTGAGTGGACTGAGCCTAAGTTGGCCTCAAGTCCTTAATTCAGATCAACCAAGCCCATGTGCTCACAATCTTTCTTAATTGGTCTTAGTCCCAAACCTGACTACAGATTTCCCAATCAATATTGGTTCAAGGGTATATCTCTTCATACCTCTGATATATGTCGTTGTAATTCTTCAACGTCTTCAGAGAGATGGAGGGTCCCAATAACCAATAACTTTTGGCGCATCCCCAAACGGTTAAACCAAAACTATACAGACTATGATGTCTTTAAACCTCACAGACTATGATGTCTTTAAACCAGACTATGATGTCTCTAAACCCGATGGACCGCAATGTCCTAAAACAAACAATGGACCGCAACGTCCCTAAACTAAAACGATAGAGTTCAAATGCTCTTTTGTTGGATCTAAATAATCCTCAAATCATGTTGAGTAGATCTTAGTTTGAGATTAGACTAACGTATCCTCAACAAACGTTTAAGTTGATCTTAATCTAAAACATGATTAATGATCCTTAAACCAACCTATACCCAAATCTAAGAAAATACAGATTTGGACCAACCCACGCCTTACGGGCGACAACATACATTAGTCTCCGTATACAATCCACGGGCAACAAAAAATAAAACAAACACACACGACACGAAGTGACCATCTGGAGAAGGAGAAAGTGGTTACCGCTATGCGGTAGCGTAATTAACTGTAGGGGCTTGCGCCTGCAGGGAAGAGCATCCCCATAATCAAAAACCCCTCGTACACGAGGGGGAATCTGATGAAGTCTGCTACAATGGCCGTATCTATCTAAACCTCCGATACACGGTGCCATAAATCAACTTGGCATCATCGGAGAGGTGGACGGATAGAACCAAATAGCATCTGCCCCCAAAATTCAAGCCAGACGTCCCAACGTCTAGGTCGCGTCTTTCGGCGGAGAACAACTACTAAGATTGTACCTAAGTTGTTTGGGATATGTTTAGGTATAACATATATAAGATAATTATGAATTGAAAGGACTTGAAAGAGAATAGGGAAGGGATTTACCAGTGATAACCTGACCCGTAGCTTCGGCCTATTCGACCGACATGGCGAATGCTTGGCGTCGCGGCACTTTTCTCTGTGCCTGGTTAAACACTCGGCGTTGGGGTTGAGTGGTCTGGGTGCGGGGAGCTGGAGCTGGTAGAGCTAACCGGGCAGGAGGAACTTGAATCACCGGTTTAGCTGGAGGGTTGTTGGGCCCTCGGTTCTGGGGGCATGCTCCAATGGCATGAGTAGAAGACCCACAGATCAGACACAAGTTGTTTGCCCTACGACAGTTCTTCACAAGATGCATGTTCTTTCACAGTAAATGCAAAAGTCTGGCCTGCTGTTGGCGAACGAACCTACTGGCCTCCGAGATGGTCCGTTAAAAGCTCGCCTAGATGAGGCCCCTCCTGTGATCTAGTGCACAGGGCGTTTCACACCGGCAGTATGCGTCTTTCCCTTCTTCTTCATGACTGGCTCATAGCGTCGGGCAGCCTTCAAAGCACGTTCATGGGTTGGGAAATCCCCTGTACCGAGTGCAGCTTGGATTTTAGGGTCTAACCCTTGCTGAAATCGTTGTGCCCGGATCTCAGCAGTGGGAATAAAATGTGCAGCGAACCTGTTATGACCTTGTGTTAGCAGTGTAGTGAGTGAGATTAGAAAATTGAATTTGAGACAATATCTTGCCGGCTGAGCATGGTAAACTTAACATCGTATTCATCCACAGACTTGATCCACATCGAGCCCTGCTGTAGATGGATGAACTACTGCTCCATGTCAAAATGGGCAGTCTCAGAGAAGTACTTGGCATCGAAGAGGTCTTGAAATGTTCTTCTTTCTATAGGTTGTGCGAAACGGCTCTCCTTAGCCTTCCACCAAACTCTAGCGTTATCGGTCAGTTGCAACTTAGCAACTCTCACCCAGGCCATATCTGGCACTTGAGCTACTGCCAGATCATCTTCGATCGCTTGATCTCATTCTTCTGCCTCAAGTAGGCTGTTTTTTCCCAAGAAGTTTTTTGGGTGCAGTGCCCGAAACTGCTTAACTCAAGGTGTCTCGGCTTCGAGGCGGTGCATGAGGATAGTAGTCTGCTGCTGCTGACCCTCCAATAGGCTCTTGATAGCCCTAAGCAGTACCGTTTTCTCATTGATAGGAGCTGCAACGGTAGGTGGTGGTGGTAGAGTAGGCGGTGGAGTATTGCCGTTGACGTTGGTACTGGTATTGTTTGGAGAGTCCATCAGATATAAAATAAAGGTTAGGATAGATTCAAGGAATTTGAAATGCAAGGAATATAAATGTTTGTTGAACTCATTAGTTCTTGTGGTATATTGTTTACGACTTCATGCAGAACTGATCTGCATAGGCCACCAATAAAACCTGTTACGCCCTGCTTCCCAGTAGACGGAAACGGTGACCTGGCAAGCCCGCGGTATATTTATCCAGAGAAGGTCATTCCCTAAATGAATATACTAAGTGTATTGAAACAAAAATACACAATGCAAGAATAAATTAAAACTGTAATTTTTAAAACAAATATCTTTATTTACATTCAACTTCCAATATTTACAAATATAAGAGTTTATACTGGAAAGTAAATACAATAAGGAAAATGCCTAAACAAGTAGCATATATAAACTGAAGAAAAAAGTGAAGCTGAGCTAGCCCTGAGAAACGATCTGGTTGTAGTCCTTCTCTATGGCTTTAACCTCCTCCGTCTCAACCGTATCTGACGAACATTGCAGGAAAAGAAAAGTGGGTGGAATGCCCGTCAGCGAATTAGCACTCGGTAAGTCCCAAAGATAGGTAAGAGTAAAGAAAATGACAAGTGTAGAATATATATATGACGAGTAAGAGTATATGATCATGGGTAAATATATACTATAGGTCTCTAGATGTTCACTATGTTAACGTTAAGTTCCAAGTGTGAATATCAACGCAGCCGTAGAAGTATTCACGAGCTCAAGAGTGGGGCCCCAAGAGTAAGGAAACATGAGCCCATTTCATGTGTTAGCATCGGGGCTCTAGGCCGTGGATGAGTTAACCCGACTGATACTCGAGTAAAATAAAAAAGAGGTTAATACAGGACTCCTGAAGCTCCGTTGGATTCACCCAAGAAACTATCCCAAGCACCCCGTGTAATATATATTATAACTAGTTAATATACTTAATTGATTGATTGACATGTCTTGATTGAAACCCTAGATTGCAAAAGGTGTAAATTGTATTTGAGTGAGTCGAGTAATGTGCGAGTCATGACAATTGCAATCTGAATTCGAGTCAAGTTGGTTTGAGTAGATTGGATTCGATTTCATATTCGGGTTTAGATTAGAGTTTGAATTTGTATTCGAGTTCGAATTCAAATTTAGATTTGAGTTTGGATTTGAGTTCATGTCTTTTCATGTGAATTGATGTAAATTGTTAAACTCTTATGTTCAGGAGAAATCGGCAACTGCTGCATATGGACGGTAGCATTTATGTTTTTCCAAGAAAATTGCCATTGATAACTTCATTAAATTGTCTAATCTGAATATGCAAGCACTCACTTTCTCCGGCTCGCTGGGGATCAAGAGAATTGATCCCGTTTAAACCTATATTTATCTAAGATCCTTAAAATATTGTTTGCATATCTCAATGGGGTTTTATGAAAAATATTTTAATATAGTTTTAAAATAAACCTTGAGGGTGATTTATAACATTTAGGGTTTTTATGAGTATGTATTTTAATTATTGGGGTATTTTAATGATACAACCTAGTTTTTTTTGAAAGTTTGTGGTATTTTTATGAAAACTACTACTTTTGGAACTTGGCGGTATTTTATTTAATTTTTTTAATCTTCCATTTTAAAAATATAGTTTCTTAATTTGTTTTTATTGAAAATACAGATTTCATAATTTTTATATAATTTCCTAAAAATTAGTTTTTATTTGAAAATGCCGCGTTTCTTAAAAAACCGTATTTTTATTCCTTTCGAGACCAAATACTCCGTGAGGAGTTCTGCATCTCGCTCTACTGTCCCAAGGATATGCGATAATCCGTACCATCCATTAGCGGGTCCTCTAACGAGGGTTGTAGAGACATAATTGCCAAGGATTTTGAAAAACTGATTTAAAGAAACCCGTTTTGAAATAGTGTGGTATTTTAATGAAAAGCTTATTTCTTTATCTTAGCCATAAATCTAGAATACCGTGCTATAGAACCATGGTGTGCGTGTAGGGTAGGTCATTACCCCGTGAAGTTTTTCTAAAGGTATTTAAACTAATTACTGATGAGAGGGTGATACTAAAGTTCATGGTATTTTACTGAAAAAGTTTGTTATATGTTCGTTACATATGAAAATTTTGTTAAAAACTAAAAACTAATTGATGTGAATAAGGTTAGGATTATTTTAGCATGTTAGTTGATCTCGTTTGCGTATCACATGACTCACAAAAGTTAAAAAGAAAGCGATTTCGGAGATAACTCCTCTTTTGTCGGTTTGTTTTAAAAAGTTATTTGAGTTAAAAAGAGAGAGGGATGAAGGGACTTACTGTTTTTATATGACTAAGAAGAGGTTAAAGAAACTCTCGGGGGTCATGGTTTCATCGGAGATGCTCCGGTCGTCGAGTTTGGCTCGCTACTCTACTTGAGTGGCTTAACTCCATTTGGCACTTAGAAGTTTTTAGAGAATTTTTGCTAGAATTTTAAAATGGTGAAGAGCTAAGGCATGGGGTGGTATTTATAGTGAAGAATTAGGGTTTGGGAATTAAAATTTTGGATTAAAAAGCATTAAAAAGATGTAAAATGGCGAAATGAAGGGTCTCTGTTTGATTGCAGGGAAATCAAACAGTGCAGAGGAGTTAAGGGAGCTGAAGGGACAAGTGTGCAAAGCACCGAGACAAACAGGCTCATATCGACCGTTGGCACCGGCCCAATGGGCATTTTGGCCAGTCGGATCTGAGGAAAATGCCTCGAGATTCATGCCACGTGGGTTTTTCTGCGTTTACTCCATTTTGCACATGTTTGATTTTTCTGACACTTTTCATTTCCCCGTGTATTGCACGTGCAACTCTTGGGCTTCCAAAAAGAAAACTCAGAAAAAAAATAATTGTGTCTGATGGGAATCGAACACACAGGCTACATGACAGTAGTGTAGAGGCTTTACCAATGAGCTACAAGTTGATTCTTGCTGTTATTAAACAAATCTAACTTATAACTCTTACACAGGCTATAATACTCTTTTGTGTAAAATAACAAGAATTTTTTGTACAGTGATTTCAGAGTCGTTACAGTGACTAAGACAATTCGTTTGTTTGGCTGCCCCGACGCAAGATCAGTTAAGTTGAATAATTCAAACTCGAAGGGTCTTGCTCAGATATGACGTGAATCGATTGAGAGAGGACGAGCAGTGCATATTTCTCCATTGACTTTGGACAAATTCTTGAGAACACATTTCGCCAGATTTCTTCCATTAAGTGTTGGAGATGCCCGAGTTCGTAGCTTGAGCCTATGCAAGAGACTCCGGAATGACCGTAGCCGAATATTGACTTGCAGTCTACACAGCTATCAAGATACGACCCCGAATTGGACGATAATGAAGGAAAGTGGAGTAAGAGGTTCGTGCGAGATCTTAACGAGTCGTTGTTCCTCTCCGTTGATGCCAGAGGTTTGATACGTACGCAGAGGCGTTGGACACGGCCACATTTCCAGAGGAAAGTCATGATAAGATTGCAACTGTTCCAGAACAGGAACAGATTAAATTAAGAGTCCCAACTTCCGGGCAGTTTGGCAGGGATGATATTGGAAGAGACCATGGCAGGTTCTTTCCGGAATACTTCAGCGATAAAGATTTAGACCCAGGATTGGTTGTATGGCATGCACTCAAAGGGCCAGAGGCTGCCATTATTGACGTGCTACATTACAAGAGGCCATGTTAACTGGCCAGGAGATGTTCAGAGAGGCGTCGGATCTGGCCTGTTTCCGTCCTACTCCTAACCAGGCTGTCGAGCCGGGAGATCATGGTATTGGTGATCCACAGAGAAAATAAGGACCCAGAAACAAAAAACTTCAAGCCATGGGCAGAAAGCAAGAAGGACTTCTTGCACTGCCAGCTTCAGGTACACCGGCACCTTTCGACTTTGAAGGAGGTGTATCTCAATGTCATTTATTTATGATTTGTATTTTAGTAATCCAAGTATCACGCTTTTATTGTTTTGGACCTTTGAGTTTTGATGATCCAGTTTTGTGATTGATATTTTCGTGCACCATAGCTGCACTTGATGAATATTTTCTTTGTGCACAACAGTTGCACTTGATTCATATTTTTATATACCAATTATACTTTATTTTTGTTTTTGTGCATATCTATTGCACTCGATTTTGTTTTGTGCACGCAGTTGCACATATTTATGGTTTCATACACTTCGGTATACTCGATTTTGATTTCGTGCATGTTGTATACCGCAGATTTTGATTCATACACTCGATATTGTTTATATGCGCTTTCGAAGCATTGATATGATTTTCGTGCATCCTATTGCACTAGATTTATGTTTTCGTGCACCGTATGCACTTGATATTCATTTTCATGCACGTTATTGCACTAGATGCTTGTTGTGGACCTGACGCACTTGATTCAGATTTTCGCGCACACTTGGCGCACTTGATGTGATTTTATGCACACCAGATGCACTTGATGTTGTTGTCATGCACACCCGTTGCACTTGACAGATACTTTAGTGCACACCCATTGCACCCAGTTTTTTGTTTTCGTATACATTCATGGCACTTGTATTTGAATTTGATTTCCATGCGCACCAGACGCACATGGTATTTTCGTATACACCTATTGAGGTTGATCCCTTCTTTTTGAGCATCACATTCTATGATATACATTATATTATATAGTAACCGGGCAGGACCGGTCTGAGAACAGTACCTGAGTATTTTTTTATGTATCGGTATTTACTGAAGAGGTTTTCAAAAAGGAGTTATAGTCTCACTATTTTCCTACGTGTCCATGAGCGATATGAACTTTTACAAAGAAAACCCTTCTAAGTAAATTTCAAAAATGCGGGACGTATATCTTAAGCAAAACGTATATATATATTTCTTCAGGAATGAATGTCCGCTACTTGTGCCGTGATATACACATCACACGGCGATTTAAAGATGATTTTTCATACATTTTCAGCTACTTAGTCGATTTCACAAGGATGCGTACTATATACGTATTATAGTCTTGAGTATATTATACTTGATTTAAACAGTAGACTTCAAAATTTGCATATTCGTCATAACTCCTGTGATTTGGATGACGTCTGACGGAGTTTCGATTATTGAGTTTTGCACTTGTTTTCATGTGTACGTGTTACGCTATGATATTTCTTACGTATTCGTGATTTCTGAGCCCCGTTGATTTGACTGATTTACTGAAATGTTTTTATATTTGGGGGGTTTAAATTTAAATTCGGGGACCGAATTTATTTAAATGGGGAAGACTGTAACATTTCAGAAAATATAAAATATTATTTTTGAATTTAAATAATAAAATGATAAATTTTATTAATATTATAAAGGTATGGAATTTAGTTTTAGTAGAATGGTATAATTATATACATATATTTCGGAAAATAATTGAAAATTAAGATGATTTATGAAAGCATTTATTTGATTTGGGCTTTTTATAAATTATTATATAATTATTTACATACAAGTTTAATGTTAAACTAGATTAGTGTTTTACTAATTTCTACATTAAACCAAGTTTGTTTTGTTAACCATATTTTAAAGTGCCATGACACGTTTTATTGTAATATATGGTTTTATGTTGTGTTTTTTTTAAAAGAAAAGGAAAGAAAAGAAAAGAAAAAAAAAAGAATAGAATATGTGGGGGGATATATAGGTATGGGCATGAAAGGCATGGGTGAAAGAGATATATATGGGTTATGGCCACCCTTAGCCATTCTTTGTTCACAGCTCTTCTCTTCATCACCTTCTCCTTCATCTTCTTCAACTTTCTCCACCTCCTCCACCCTCCTCACTACCACCACAAATATCATCCAAATCAACTCAAAACTACACAAAACTTTCACAATAAATGTTCCTAAGCTCATTACAACCATCATGGCATGATCAAGTAGGGGTTTTGAGCTCATTTGGCCATCTTAGAAATTTCTTCAGTTGCTATTCAAGGTAAAACACTTACCTTTTGTTATGTTTTTAAGTTTCCTTACCTTCACAACTTGTTTAGGGTTAATATAAACATGTTTTATGAACTTAGAATTTTCTAGGGTGATTTTTAGTGGATAAAAATTGTTGTGGAGGTGTAATGAGTGTCCACTGGCCTAGTAGTGGTGGTAGCTTTTATTAAAATGAGCTTAGAAGGTTCAAAGACGAACTTAGAAATTCCGATGTCGGTTTTGTGGAGACATTGATGATCAATTTGAATCTAGTATTACTCAGAGACTCTGAAAATTTAATAGCAGATACTGGGAGGTGTGCAGACCAATAGGAAGCCAATGTAGAAGCCCGAGCCCCTAACTTCTTTACTTGGCCGCCAAAATATTCCTTTGAGTCGCAATTCGCGGCTACATTTTTGAATCATAGTCTGGGGTTTGGTCTATAGGTCAATCACTAAATAACCAGGCCTATCCTATATGTAAAAAGAGCTAATTTTACTTCAAGAAAAACCTGGGAGCATTTTACTAAGTTTCTGCTTATGTTTTCCGATATTTGAAACTTCGATTTTGGATTTCCATGATGTGACTTGATCATTCGACATTCGTACGTCGACGTCAAGGGGTATTCTGTTGTTTAAGCACACGTTGACCATAGGTTCTAACCTATGCGCCATTTGCTTGTTGTATCGGTTTTGGATATGGATTTCTATGCAATTCGATTCGGGTTATCATTAGATTTTGGTCATGGATTTCGATTGTGGGTACATTCACGTAGACTTCCAAGACGACCAAGGAGAGAAAGACGTTCATCGACTTCGGCTAGAGCGAGGATAATAGGTGAGTAGATACATATCTACGGGGGATACTAGATATATAGCTATATATATAGATATTAGATATGTACACCTTGCCAACAGGGTTCTAGTATACTATAAGCAATAGTAGTATACTTGTAGGAAGGTATATCCTTAGTTCTATTTTTCTTAGCCTTGAGCTATGTGTATACACACACGTACATAAATTTGAGGATAATTACGATACGACATAATGAGATGAGGATATGCTATGCTATGAAGACACAAGTCGATATGATTGGATATGATGAGATGATGCGATGTTTTATGATATGTGATGACATGACATGATTCGATATAACAAATGATGATATGAGATGATGATGTACACGACTATAGATCCGTACTATTAATTTGATAATATCGTACGAGAGATTATACCGTACGAGATATGATCGAGATGGATCGCCGACCTATGTATATATATCGACTCGAGAAATAATGTTGTTGTCACGCCCCGCTTCCCGTTATACGGCGAAAGGGACGCGACGAGGTCCGCTACCTATATACTTAGAAGTACATACGCTAAGCGTATCTAAGCAATATAAAAGTAAATCACAAGAGATAAGAGATATAGAAATAACAGCAACTTTATTAATAACATTCTTTTGTACAATGCATGAAAAGTAAATACAACTGAAATGAAAAGCGATGCCTAAACAATGGCATAACAGGAAATGAAAATACTGAATAGAACAAGGTACAATGTCTAGAGCTCAGGGTCTTCGTGAAACTGCTCCAAGTCTTCACCGGTGGGCTCGATCTCTGCTGGGTCCAAAGCACCTGACGACATTCAAAGAAGAAGAAATAGAATGTCGTCAGCGAACAGGTCGCTCGGTAAGTCTCAAAGATAAAGAAGAATTAGAAAAGACAGAATAAGAGATATTTTCTAAAGAGATTGTAAAATATTGTAGAATATTGTGTTAACGCTGTTGTTTGTAGCTTGGTACAGAAAGATGCCAGTGCATACGAGAGGGGTCTCTATATACTAGAGACCAGGGTAAACGGAATGTATGAGGAACCGTTAAGCCACGGTACAACAGCAACGGAATATAGGTTAGGTGTCTTAATTTGACCACCTCGTGCCACCTTTAACACTTTCCGTACCAATCTACCCCTTAAACCCCGTAGTGTTTTGATTGTATTGTTGTATTGTATTGTATAAGTTGGATGACTGACCAAAACCATGATATCAGTAAACAGATTGTAACTGCATAATCAGGTAAATGGAATAACGGAATAATGGATGTATATCCATGGTTTGATTCAGTCAAGTTGTATAGATTGTTAACTGGATTCTGGGATTCATGTATTCATATTGAGTCGGAATATTAAAGAATATAGATTGACTTGAATCATATTCAAGTCAGAAATAATCAGACTCGAACCCGAGTCAGACTAAAAGAAATGTAAGTCGAAGTTCTATAATTGCCAGGGTCCTTATTGTAATTTATAAAACTTGAGGGGGTTTTATGTAAAAATACTTTTGTATAGTTTTCAAGGTACACCTCAAATATTTATTATTCGTCTTTATTGTTATAATGAGTGTGATTTTATTTTGTGATATTTCTAGTGAAAATATCCTAATTACATAAATAAAGGAATTAATTTGTAATATTGATTTAATTGAAATTCATGGTATTTTAATGTAACTTTTAATCTTGTAATTTTTAGGAAAAGGTGAAAACTTTATCTTATAATAAAATAGGTGTTCAAATGATAAATATACATATGTTTATACAAGAATAATTTTTAATAAATATTTTATTTTCCAAAAATCTCATTTTTCTTAAATGTCGTATTTAAAACCTTTCGAGATCGAATGCTCCTTGCGGAGGTCTGAATCTCGCACTACTAAGTCCGAGGGTGCACGATAAACCGTACTATCCCTAATGAGTTCCCCAAAAGTGGGTTGTAGTGGCGCTTTGCAAAGATTTAATAAATACTAATCATTTAGAAAACGGTTTTATAAAGATAAGGTATTTATTTGTAAAAGGTGTAAATTTCCGTATTTTAGATTCTAGGGTTTTCTAAGCCAAGTAGCTTATTTCTAAATGGTCTAAACGACAAGTCATTAGAAGCCTCAAATCGCCTCTTCACCGCCAATTGCGGCCAGGTAAGTGCCAGGTGAGTGGGAGGCTCTCCACTACAAGTAGTGGCCCTAATTAAGTAACCACTCGCCTTAGACAGACTTGCTTAGACACCACAAAATCAGGTTTAGATAAACGATCGATGTCCATAACTTATCGTATTTCCTATTAAAAGATATTGCATTAAAATTGTATACAACTTAGAACTTTTAGAAAAGGTTTATAAAGAAAATGGTATTTTAATGTAAAATCTTGTTTTATCGTATTCTAAGTTTTCAAGGTAGCGTGTTATGATTACATATGAGTGTGTGTGGAGGTAGGTCATTAGCTCGTGATCTATTTTAAGATATAGCAATGTTAAAGGGTTAAATGTGATAAACTAAACATGGTGGTATTTAAGTGCAAAAATACGGTATATTGCAAAAGCTATCATTTCATGTGTGAAAACTTATTCAAATTAATTTTTAAGTGATTAGTAGTCAACATGAAGATGTTTAAGCATTATGAAATTGGTGATAAGTGAGATTTGATAGAAAACCGAATCGGAAATCGGTTTGTTCCGATTTCCGTCGGGTTTATAAAGTCGTATTTTAATGAAGGAAAAGAAAGGTAGAAAAGGGAAACTTACGGGTTTGGACAACGCTAGAGAGTGAGAGGAAGGTAGTGGGTTTGCCGGTGCGTCGAAACGTTGTGAAGAGTTCCTAGTACGATCGCCGGGATTTCGTCGATTTCGTCAGCGCTTTGCCTTTCGCTCGTTTTCTCACGTACTAAGTTCTCTTGGAATTTTGGGAGAGTGGACTTAGAAAAGTGATGAGAGGGTAGAGGGTATGGGGGGTTTATATAGGGTTAGGGTTTTTAATAAAAAAATATAAAAATATATAAAAATTCATTAAAACTCATTAAACCTAGGATTAAAAGGGATTTATTGGGCAATTTAAAACCGATCCAGGTATAATAAGTGTGCAGGAGGGTTGACCAAGTCAAGGCCCAACTTTTCTCTGTTGGTGACTCGGCCGTCCGGCCAAGTCCGGCCGGCGGCGCCGGACCGAGTCGGCCGGTTCGCCGGCCGGTGGCGCCGAGTCGGGCCGAGTCAGGCCACTAGAGGCCGGGGAAACTTCGGGGGTACAATTTGGTATATTTACTTTTTATTGTCCAGTACATATTTTGGGAGTTATGGCCTTTTGACTGTTGACTTCCAAAAGAAATTAAAATAAAATAAATACAAAAATAATGTGGTGTATGGGATTTGAACTCTGGTGGCTTGGTTCAGCAGTGCAAGGTATTACCAATGAGCTAGAAGCTCCTTCTTGTAATTATGGAGTGAAATAAATACTTAAAGAGATATCAGATGCAATAAATACTCCAAGTATACATTGAATTTAAATCAATTCTTTGTACATTAAAAATGGAGTTGTTACAGTTGTTAAATCACTTAAGTAGATATTATGATATATTTAGAGCCATACTTATTTTCAAAACTAACGAATCTTTATGCACTTTAAATGATAACTTCAAGTGACACTACGGAATTTCAAATAGTATCTTTTTTTCAAAAACATCGTAGCCCTTATTTTCAAAAACAACGATTCATACTATTTTAAACTATAACTGTATGGCTTATACGTAATTGTGTATTTTATACTGTTCGCGTTTACGTTTTCCTTATGTTGTTTACGCTCGTGCTACGATTTCTTATTTCTGCATACGCTCGTATTATTTTCATTTATAACATACATACTACGTTTTGTGTCTTTATGTTTATACGGCTTCGTCTACTAAGACACACGCACCTTTACCGATGATGCACATGTTGCACGTACACTTACTTGTCGGCTCATACACACATCATCGGTAATTGTCATGCCACGTACATATCAGAAATCGCTACGTCACCGTATCGCCTTATAACCTATAGAATTTTAATTATTGTTTAGTATCACACATACTAGTTCGGATATTGTACTTCCTTACCCAGTCACACGACACGCTTATATGAACAAATTTGCTATGCATTATAGTATTGTTTTTTGCCTTTACATATTGTTTCATCGCTGTTACATGCTTATGAGATTTTGTTTTCATAAGATTTCTGGATTTGAGAAACCACAAATACATTTTAAAAAACTTATGATTGTTTTAAAAACGCGGATTCTCTTGATATGATATTTTGACGTCCACCATGGGTTTTCTCGGTACTGAGTTATGATGATTACCCGATTCGAGTAATGAGGAGTCGCCATCTGCGGGTACATAGTGGACCCGGTACGGTACCCCGGGACAAGAAGATCGTATAGAAAGGCGTTGAGCCTGGCAGGGGAATACTACCTACCGGTGATAGTACTAGACTCGGGGAATATCCATAAGATACCGACCGGAGTTATATGCGACAAATGGATATAAGGACCGATCTGATGAGACAGTGCCTGAGATATGAGAATTTACTTGTCGATGTTGGACATGAGATTTATGATGATTTCGAGTGTCGATGCTGGGCACTCAGGATTTTTTATGATGGTTTGATGTGTCGTTGATGGACACACGTTGGATGATAGACACACACACACACACACACATATGACATGGATGATTTGATACCATATATTGACACAGGCATGATTTTATATTATTATACTTATGCATACACGATCACTCTCATTACCACATGACATTATATTATTATATTACTATATGACCTAGGAGATCGCCATGCATTTGATTTCTACCTGATGATGTCTTCTACTCACGAGTTGGCAACTCACCCCTGTTGTGCCATAGTTTTCTTGCAAGATCGATCGCTCGGATTCAGTAGCGGTTTGCTGGCACACTGCATCTTTTTGGGTGATTTGCATTGGTAGGTGGGTTACAGTTCAGAGCGTAACCACTATTTTTTACTTTTATATTTCATTGTATCTACTTAAAACCTCCATCAACCAGACTATGTATATTTGGTAGACTTAGAAACCATAGACTTGTATATTCTTTCAGACTTAGAGCGAGATGTGTATATTATTCTTTATTTTGGGTTTGATGATGCTTTGATTTTCTTACATTCTTTTCTATGTTTGATCTTCGTCTTGGGCGTCGTATATTCTCATTTGCGTGGTTGTTTCCGCCGATTGGCGAAGATCTAGCTCCCGCTTGGGGATGCCATATTACTTATGATTATGTATTTGTTTTTATCACAATTCACAAAGGAGGTGCTGCCCAAAATTCAAATGGCGAAAATGTTTTCAAGCTTTAGTATATGAATCCCCTTGTATTTTAAATGAACTTTACTTATATACTTTGAAGGAAAGAACTTGATTTCATTATACCTTTATTTCAAACTTCACCTCCATTATTTTCTTAAAAAGATTTAGATTTCTGGATTTTCGGCTTACTTGTGTTACGATAGGGTCTTATAGACTTCACGTGATCCAAGTACCGGTCATGTGCCATTTCCGAGTCATTATAAGGACTACCCGCAAGTTTATGAAAACCCGAAGGGGCGCAAATTCGTGAAAAGAAAAAAACTGCCCGACAAGTAGTTTGACCCCGACTCTTGTATACAATCTACGAGCACAAAATATATATGTTTCCACAAAGTCTCACCAAAGGCGAGCAATCCTCCCAACATGGTGACGGCACTTGCGAGATCCTCTCGACTTGCAAGGAGAAAACACTCTTATAAGTTCCTTACGACTTACAAGAGAAAACCCACTTAGGAGCCCTCACGACTCATAAGGAGAAAACACACCTATGATATCCTCTAGACTCATAGGAAGAAAACAACTTTGTGAGACCCTTACGGCTCATGAAGATTGAAAAAGCCTTAGATGGCAGGGACCTAAACCTGTCTTCTAAGCCACCATTGTCCGACAGGTAACGACAAATGATGAGTTGCTCTTTGTACTATGTTTCAATATTAGTGGTGCTGATATTGTCCAAAATCTAAATTCCAAGTTTTTCCAGGTAGATGATGAATTGCTCCTGGCATACGTGCTTCATTGTTAGCAACGTTGATGCCGGTCTAAAGTCAAAAATCTCGACCCCTAAGTCGTTAAACTGAGAAATAAGAAAAAGAAAAAAAATAGCCGATATGATTGGGCACCCACGATAAGAAAAGCTGAATTAATAGAGCAACCATGGTGTGTGTGTGCGTATAATTTTTGCCCTGCAAGTAGATCAATATTGACTCTTGTATACAATCCATGGGCACAAACAAATGAAAGTGGGCAACATGTTCCATCATGCTTTTCTAAACAAAGATTCTAGTCTTGATAGCAATATATACAACCTAAAAACTATCTCGACGTTCGTTCTACTCTAGCAGAGTACAAACATGATGTCAGAAAGGTTTAAAGAACCAAGATGAAAGCGAAGTGATGGTATTTCCTAGCTCCATGTCTTGACGGTAATGTAAACAACCTAGAGACTATTTTGACAACCATTCTACTCCAACAAAGTACGAATGTGATGTCAGTAAGGTTCAAAAGAACCAAGATGAAAGTGGAGTGATGGCAATATAACACGCCGTGTTTACCACTTCTGCCTAAAACTTTTTGCCGAGCCTTACATTAGACAACATACACCGCGCTTTCTCCAAAAGAGTCTGATGCATACGCTCTACGTCTCTATTCTGCTGTGGTGTGTAGACAACGGTATGATACCGAACAATCCCTTCTTTTTACAGAAATCATTGAAATCTCCACCACAAAATTCCAACCCACTGTTTGCCCTTAGTCTCTTGATCTGCTTCCCTGTCTGCTTCTCAAGCAACTTCTTCCATTGCTTGACGTCGTAAACACATCACTTTTGTGCTTTAAGAAATAGACCTAAAATTTTCTCAAAAAATCATCGATGAAAGTAAGCAGATACTTGACACCGCTTCCTTTAGAAGCAACTGGAGAGGGTCCCTAAAGATCTGAATGGATATAATCAAGAGTACCTTTTGTGTTGTGTACCACCGAACTGAAACTAACTCTTTTCTGCTTCCAAAATACACAATGCTCACAAAACTCCATCTTCGATGTACTCTATCCACCTAATAGACCTTGTTTCAACAACTCGGCTATACCTCTCTCACTTATAAGATCGAGCCTCATGTGCCATAATCTGGTAACCTCTAAATCTGTCATATATTTGGATGATGAAATAGCCACCAATCTGAAAGTTTTCATACCCTATAACGAATATAAGGACCCTTTATTCAAGTCCTTCATAACAATGAGAGCACCTTTGGTTATCTTCAAAACTCTACCTTTAGCGGAATACTTATAACCCTTATCGTCGAGTGCACCGAATAAGATGAGATTCTTCTTCAAGTCAGGTATATGCCTAACTTCTGCCAATGTTCCATAACGCTGTCAAACATCTTGATTAGGATCTGCTCCTTACTAATAGCTCAACACGAACTGTTGTTGCCCATCAAAACCACTACATCATCAACGGACTCATAGGTGGTGAACAAATCCCTATTAGGACACATGTGGTAGGAACAATCCGAATCCATGATCCATTCGTCCTTGGATTGATGTGTGTTGTCAAGAACCACAAGAAGATCTCTTTCTCCTTCCGCTATATTAGATTCGGTTGAAGACTCTTTCTTCTGTTTGTCTTCCTGTTTTAGCTTGTTCTGCAATATGTAGTAATTGACCTTGAAGTGTCCCTTCTTCTTACAATAGTTGCAGATCAAGTTCTTATTCTTGGACTTCAACCTTGACTTCTTCCTATTACTTTCCGGATCTTTCTTCTTCGCTCGCTCTCGAACAAATAAGCCTAAAGATGGACCATCACCTTCGCTAAAGGTTAACTCCTTGTTGATCTTCTCTTTGTTCATCAAATTTTCTTTGACATCCTTGACCGAGATTTTATCTCGTCCATAGACCATGGTGTCACGAAAGTGCTTATAAAAAGGTGGCAACGAACATAAAAATAGAAGAACTTGATCTTCATCATCAATCTTAATATCGATCTTACCCAGATCCGTAATAATCGAATTAAACTCATTAATGTGAGATTTGATTTGAGAGTCTTCTGATATACGAAGTTTGTAGAGACGCTGCTTCAAAAGGATTCATTTTGTGAGAGACTTATTTAAACATAACTTCTGTAACTTCATCTACAAATAGCCGCCGTCTTTTCTATCAAAACTTCTTGCAAAACTTCGTTCATCGGACACAACTGGATTGCTGTGAGGGTCTTTTCATCCAAACCTTCCAATCTTCCTCCATCATAGTGAAAGGCTTTGCATCCTTCTTAAGAATCGCCTTTCTTAAATTATTTTGAGTCAACATAGCAGTCATATGGACTTGCCATAAAATGAAACTTATATTTCCATCAAACTTCCTAATATCAAACTTCATAATCGTTGGAGACATGATGTAGGATCAAATTAAAGCACCCTGAGTGCTAATGAACCCTAAAACTTTAAAATTACAATCTAAGTAGATGGAGAAGAGGACACAAGTGTCGTTACCTAATGTTAACCTAGATCGTAAGATTGAAGACCTAACACTTCAACCAAAAGATCCCACAACACAAAGAACAAAACAATATGGTTCTGATACCAGTTTGTTGAGACAGAACCACAAAGTAATATCAAAATATATAGAAAAGAACACAAATCAATCAAATCACAGGCAAATTGAAAATAAGAGTACTAACTAAAATATGGAGGAGCACAAACTGATGGATGAATCATATAAATTCTTCAAAACCATAGTTTTCAAATTACAAAAGGGTTCTCTCAAATTATCTCAAAAGCTATCAGATCTAGGGTTACAAAATACTATATTATATATAGTATAAAAATGATAGATCCAAATAACTAATTTCTAAACTAAGAAATTAACCGGCCCAGGACACAACAGACGTCTGAAGAAGGCATTGCCAGACGTCTGCCCCATAAGTCTTCAAAATAACAGAGTGCCCCCAGACGTCTGAAGAAAGACGTCTGGTCTTAAGGCATCGACAGGCGTCTAAAACTTTAGCTCCAGACGTCTATCCCCTTGCTTGTAAATAAACTTGAATGGAACAATTCTGTGATAATGCCGAATCAACAGGAAATCCAATAGGGATCAGAATGGGAGGCATGCTCAACATATATCTTGAGTATTAATAATAAATCCAAGAATTTTGCTTATATGGTTCACTTTGATAGTAATGTTTGGCATTAAAGATTAGGCCATGTTTGGTAGGAGTACTTTAAATAGAATGTTTGATATTGATTTGCTTCTTAAAGTTCATTCTAATTTATCTACTTTAACATGCGAATGTTGTTTGCAAGCTAAGATTTGTAAAACCTCTTTTGAATCCAATAGCGGTGATTAGAATTATTCCATATCGACATTTGTGATAATAAGGATAATTTAACTAAAGGTGGAAAGCTTTATTTTATAACTATTATAGATGATTTTTCGAAATTTACCTATGTTTATTTGTTAAAGAGTAAAAGTGAGCCTTTTGAAAAATTTAAACTCTTTTAAGGCAGAAGTGGAAAATCAACTTGGCTTAAAAATCAAGAGAGTAAGGTTCGATCATGACGGAGAATATTTATCAGACGAGTTTAACAATTTTTGTGAAACTAACGGGATCGTTAGGGAAGTAACGGCTCCATATACTCCACAACAACATAGAGTTGTCGAAAGAAAACAATGAACCTTACTTGAAATGGTTAGTGCTATGTTGATTTATTCTCATTTGCCTTCAAGTTTTTTGGGGCGAAGCACTTTTTACTGCATGTTATATTACAAATAGAGTTCTTCATAAAAATTGAGATGAAACTCCTTTTGAATTTTAGAAAAATCGAAAACCTATTTTTAATTTGAAGTTTGGGGTTGTATTGCATATGCTTTAGATTCATCACATAAAAGACCAAAACTTGGTAGTCAGGGTATTAAGTCTATATTTTTGGGTTATGCTAAGAATAATAAAGCATTTAAATTTTTGAATTTAAAAACTAATTCTGTTTTTGAAACTATTTTCGCATAATTTTTTTGAAAATCTTACTATTAAAGATGCAGATTCTTTAGAATTCGAAAAAGATTTGGCTAATGAATTAGAACAATAGCATGTTGATGATGTTTCTAGTGATAATCTTGACAATTCCATTTCTAATACTATCTCTCAAGTTCGGATTAATGTTGAACCGGAATTAAGGAGAAGTAAGAGCATTGAAAAGGATTTAGGACTCGGCATGTTTGCTTATTTGCTAGATGATAATCCAAGGAATTTTGTGGAGGCTGTCTTTGCCCGATGCACATTTATGGAAAAAGGCTATGGATGATGAAATTAAGTATATTCATGATAACGAATCATGGGTTTTGACTACTCTTCCTCCTAATACCAAGACTTTTGGTAGCAAACGGGTTCTCACTAAAAACTACTAGTACTTTGCACATGCGATGCACGTATGTATATTTCAAACAACATATGCACACCACACTGAAGGCATGTGTAAAACTTTTTTATCCTGGACATCACATAAAAATTTCTAAAGATATATATAGTTTTTCTAAATTTAAATTAAATGAATATGGTTAGTGTTAATATTAGAATTGAGAAATATATGAGTTATACAAAATAACAAAGATTTAAGAACTTATTTATAAATTTGTAAGGCATGCCGCTTTTTGGGATTTGGAGCATGAGAGAGAGCGGGGATTGTTGACTTTTCATTTTCTTATTTTTTTCTTTTATGGTGGATGAGATAGACATCTCCAATTCACAATTTTGGCTAATGGAATTTTATCATTTTTTCTATTTTTATTTTGTGGATTAATGACATCAGCTAAGAACTTCTAGTTATAATATTAAAGATAAAACTGATGGTAGCATAGATAAGTATAAAGTTAGATTGGTTGCAAAAGGTTTTTTTCTCAAAAATATGGTTTCGATTATTTTGAAACTTTTTCGCCGGTTACAAGAATTATTTCTATTAGATCTATGTTTGCTATTGCATCTATATATAATCTTAAGATTCATCAAATGGACGTAAAAATGACATTTTTAAATGGTGAATTAGAGGAAGAGATATCTATAGATCAACCGGGGGTTATATTATTAAAGGACAAGAAAATAAGGTTTGTAAGTTAAAAAAGTCATTATATGGTTTAAAACAAGCTCCTACACAATGATTTAAAAATTTTAGTGAAGTTTTGAAAAGTTTTGGTTTTAAGAGCAATAATGTAGAAAGTTGTGCTTATGTAAAAAATACCGATTCTTATAAAATTGTTATTACTCTTTATGCTGATGATTTATTGATTTTTGACACTCACATAAATTGTATTAATGAGACCAAAAGAATTTTAACTCATGTTTTTAATATTAATGATCTTAGTGAAGTTGATACTATTTTGGGTATTAAAGTGATTAAAAAAGATAATACTTTTATTCTGACTCGGTCACATTATATTGAAAATTACTTATAAAATATATTGTTAACCTATTGTTACTCCTTTTGATCCTCATCCTCATTTGGTTCCTAATGAAGATGAACCTATTAGATAAGAAGAGTATGCTAGTATTATTAGTAGTATTATGCATCTTATGAATTTTACAAACCCGATATTGCATATGCCTGTAGCATTTTGAAAATTATTAATATTATTTTAGAATTTAAATAATGATATTATGAGTTTTACGGATATGATAACAAGTATATATTTGGATTTTCATAGATTGGTATATGTATATACATTTATTTTTGTAAATGGAAAATAGGGGATTTTGGAATGGTTACTAAACATATTTGGTGTTAGTATTTTATTCTTTTTATTTTTGGGAATTATTGAGAGACAGAGGAGGGGGGGTGGGGAGGGGGGAGGGGTTTGAGCATGGGAGAGCCATGCCTACACCATACCCATACATATACTCACCCTCTCTCCTCATCCTCTCATTCTTTCTTCTACTCTCCAAAAATATCCCAACACCTAAACTCCTGCATCTAAAAGCCCTAGATCCCTCCATCAAAATCCATTTTTGGAGCCAAGTTCTTCAAGCAGAGCCACTTGGATACTTCAAGTGAAGTCTTCATCAACCTAAAATCTCTTGGAGCTTAATCAAAAGCTTGGATCTTCATATTTAATTATCCAATTAGGTAAAAATCCTTCTTTTATCAAATTTCATCAAGTTTTAAAGGATTTGCCATAAAAGGTATATCTTCTACACAAAAATCATTTTTTATGATTTAAATCTTGCAAGAGTATTTGTTGAATTTTAATGAGTTAATTTCAAAAGTTTATGGTTTAAAAATCATGTTTTTTTAACTATGTACAAGAAATCAGTGAGAAGTTGGTATTCCAAGATTTTTACAAAATTCTTCGTTGGAAATTAACCTTTTTGGTGAATTACAAAGTTATAGATAGCTTAATTATATTTTAGCTCAAAAATTTTGGTTGAGTTTTACTGTAAAATGGAATTTGTACGAATTTTTAAGTAAAGAGTTTCCAAGCTGGAATTTCTGTCTTAAATGGCTGTTTTCACTAAACTTGTAAACATTTTCTGAATTTTTCTATTGAAAATTTGGAATATGTAAAAGTTTGAAGTATTAGATAATTTTTTTTAGATATCTCAAGAAGTTTTATTTGTCTTATTCACTTTACAAAATCAAGAGATCATTTTTTTAGTGCAAGGTTGTTTTCTGTGGCCTGTGAAAAATATTCAGACACATGATTTATCTTTGTATTTTATTTCATGTCTTATACTTGGAATCTAAAAAAAATATTTTGGGGTATCAACGTTAACTAACTTATCTATATGGAGAATTTTAGTTTGAGTCCAAATATTGTGTTTACTATTTTTAAGGATTTTTCAAAGTGAGCTTAAAAACTGTCGTTTTATGAACTTGAATTTTTAAACGTTATTTATTCGAGCAGTGTATTTTCCTCGCTAAATGTTATCGGTAGGATAATTTTATTCATATGTGTGTCCTTACGCTTGAAGGACCCTTAGCGGAGATGCCCGAGGCTGTGAGGAAGGGCAAGAGGTCGTAGGCTTCGATTAGCTCGAGATGCGTTTCGGTAAGTAGATTTATATCTACGGGGGAAGTCGGGTGGATGGCGTATAGCACCACCGAAATCAATCCGAGTGAACACTCATTTAGTATAGATACATAACATATATACGTAGTTTATAATGTCACGATAAAAAATCTAATTATTCTTTATAAATTCGTAAGCTATACTCCTAGTCTATAGTGCCATATTAGAACTTATATACATAACTCGTATGTCACGCCCCGCTTCTCAATAGACGGAAACGGTGACCTGGCAAGCCCGCGACATATTTATCCAGAGAAGATTATTCCCTAAATAAATATACTAAGCGTATTGAAAACAATAATACACAATGCAAGAATAAATTGAGACTGTAAAAATTTTCAGCAAATATCTTTATTTACATTCAACTTCCAATATTTACAAATACAAGAGTTTATGCTGGAAAGTAAATACAATAAGAAAAATGCCTAAACAAGTGGCATACATAAACAGAAAAAATGAAGCTGAGCTAGCCCTGGGTAGCGATCGGTTGTAGTCCTCCTCTGTGGCTTCAACCTCCTCCATCTCGACCGTATCTGACGAATATTCCAAGAGAAGAAAAGTGGGTGGAATGCCCGTCAGCGAATTAGCGCCCGGTAAGTCCCAAAGACAGGTAAGGGTAAAGAAAATAACAAGTGTAGAATATATATGATGAGTAAGAGTATTTGATCATGGATAAATATATTGTATAGGTCTCTATATGGTCACGATGTTAATATTAAGTTTCAAGTGTGAATGTCAACGCAGCCGTAGAAGTATTCACAAGCTCAAGAGTGGGGCCCCATGAGCAAGGAAACACGAAACCATTTCATGTGTTAGTATCGGGGCTCTAGGCTGTGGATGAGTCAACCCGATTGATTTTCGAGTAAAATAAAAAAAAGGGGTTAATTCGGGACTCCTGAAGCTCCGTTGGATTCACACAAGAAACTATCCAAAACACCCAGAGTATAATATATTATAACTGGTTAATATACTTAATTGATTTGATTAGCATGTCTTGATCGAAACCAAAAATTGCAAAAGGTGTAGAATATAGTCGAGTGAGTCGAGTAATATGCGAGTCATGACAATTGCAATCTTGGTTCGAGTCAAGTTGGTTCGAGTAGTTTGAGTTGGAGTTCATAGTTGATTTTTGATTCGAGTTAGGTTAGTGTTCGAGTTTGTGTTCGAGTTTAGATTCGAATTTGTGTTCGAGTTCATGTCTTTTCATGTGAATTGATGTTAATTGTTAAAAATCTTATGTTCGGGAGATATCGGCAACTGCTGCACATGGACGGCAAGATTTGTGTCTTTTTCCAAGACAATTTCCATTTGATAACTCCGTTATGTTGTATAACCTGAATAGGCAAGCACTCACTTTCTCCGGCTCCCCGGGGCTCAAGAGAATTGATCCCGCATAAACCTATATTAATTCTAGAGTCCTTAAAATATTGTTTTGCATATCTCGAGGGTTTTTTTGAAAAATACTTTAATATAGTTTAAAAATAAATCTCGAGGTTGATTTGTAATATTTAGGATTTTCATGAATATGTATTTTATTTATTGTGGTGTTTTGGTGATAAAACCTAGCTTTTTGAAAGTTTGTGGTATTTTTATGAAAACTACTACTTTTGAAAACTTGGTGGTATTTTATTAACAATTTTCAATCTTTCTTTTTAAAAATATAGTTTCTTAATTTGTTTTTATTGAAAATATGGATTTATGATTTTTTATATAATTTTTCAAAATTTGGTTTTTTTAGAAAAGCCGCGTTTCTTAAAAACCGTATTTTTATTTTTTTCGAGACCGAATACTCCGTGAGGAGTTCTGCATCTCGCTCTACTATCCCAAGGATGTGCGATAATCCGTACCATACATTAGCGGGTCCCCTAATGAGGGTTGTAGAGGCGTAATTGCTAAAGATTTCGAAATACCAATTTAAAGAAACCCGTTTTGAAACGGTGTGGTATTTTAATGAAAAATTTATTCTTTAAATTAACTATAGCTCTAGAATACCGTGCTATGGAACCATAGTGTGCGTGTGGGGTAGGTCGTTACCCCGTGAAGTTTTTCTAAAGGTATTTAAACTAATTATTAATGATAGGGTGATACTAAAGTTCATGGTATTTTACTGAAAAAGTTCATTATATGTTCGTTTCATATGAAAATTTTGGTAAATTAAAAACTAAATGATGTGAAATTATGTTAAGATTAAGGTAGCATGTTAGTTTGTTTTAATTTGCTTAACACTTGCCTTACAAATGAAAAAAAGAATATGATATCGGAGATAACTCCTCTTTTGTCGAGTTGTTTTAAAATACGAATTGAGATGAAAGAAATGGAGAGAAGAGGGACTTACGACTTTTAGATGGTTAAGAGGATATTGAAGAAGCTCTCATGGTCGTGGTTTCGTCGGAGACGCTCCGGTCGTCGAGTTTGGCTCGCTACTCCACTTGAGGGGCTTAACTCCATTTGGCACTTAGATAGTTTTGAGAGAAATTTTGCTAAAATTTCAGACTGGGGGATAGCTATGGCATGGGGTGGTATTTATAGTGAAGAATTAGGGTTTGGGAATTAAAATTTTGGATTAAAATGCATTAAAAATGTGTTAAATGGTGAATTGAAGAGTCTCTATTTGATTGCAGGAAAATCAAACAGTGCAGGAGAGTTAAGGGGAGTCGAAGGGATGACTGTGCAAAGAACGGAGTGATTTGGAGCACTTTGGACCATCGAGGCCGGCCAAATCAAGGAAACAGGCGATTGGATTTTGTCGATCTGTCTCGAGATTTGTGCCACATATCAAGTTGTCTGTGTACACCTCATTGCGCCTGTTTGATTTTTCTGAAACTTTTCATTTCCCCATGTATTGCACATACAACTCTTGAGCTTCCGAAAAGTTAAAAAGAAAAATATGAAAAAATAATTGTGTCTAATGGGATTCGAACACACAGGCTATGTCACAGCAGTGTAGAGGCTTTGCCAGTGAGCTACAAGTTGTTTCTTGATTTTAATAAACAAATCTAACTTATAACTCTTACACAGGAAATAATACTCTTTTCTGTACAATAACAAGAATTTTCTGTACAGTGATTTCAAAGTCGTTACATTCTACCCTCCTTATAAAAATTTCATCCTCGAAATTTACAATTACATAGGGACTAATTTTCAAAGAGGTAAGGATATCGTGCACGCATATCTTCTTCTCTTTCCCAAGTTGATTCTCCTGGAGAATCCTTTCTCCACATCACTCGGACCAAGTTTACCCCCTTGTTCCGTAATGGTTTCACCTTTCGGTCCAGAATCTCAACTGGTTGTTGCTCGCAGGTTAGATCAGTTTGTACCGTGAGCTCTGAGTGATCAAGTATGTGGCTGGGATCACTCACATATCGTCATAGTTTGGATATGTGGAATACATTATGTACTCCTTCCAATAAGGGTGGTAGTTCCAAACGATAAACCACTTCTCTAACTCATTCGAATATGTCAAACGGTCCTATGTATATTGGACTTAGCTTACCCCACTTGCCAAAACGGATCACTCCTCTGTTTGGAGAGATCTTCAAGAATACATAGTCTCCAGGTTGGAACTCCAGATGTCGACGCTTTGCATCTGCCCAATGCTTCTGTCGGTCTTGGGCTATGCGCATCTTTTCCCTGATCGTGCGAACCATATCTACAGTTGCCACGATCATCTCTGGTCCAAGGAGTTCACGATCTTCAACGCCGTCCCAACTCAACGGGGAACGACACTTCCGCCCGTAGAGTGCTGCACATCCCAATACTTACCTGATAGCTATTGTTGTATGAAAACTCCACAAGGTGCAGGTGATCTTCCTACGATCCTCTGAAATCTAACATACAGGCTCTCAGCATGTCTTCTAGGATCTGCATTGTTCGCTCGGACTGTCTATATGTTTGTGGATGATACGCCGTGCTAAAATTCAGACTCGTTCCCAGGCTAGCTTGCAGACTCTGCCAAAATTGTGATCGGAATTTTGTATCACAATCGGAGACGATGCAAACAGGTACTCCATGTAATCTCACGATCTCCTGTATGAGTTTATGGGTATCAAGACAAGTAGGGTATATCTTGAAAGTTTAAATCTTACTTAAGATTTTTACTCACCTCCATATACTTCCTTACTAACCTCTCGGTTGACTGCCCAACTCGAAATGGAATAAAGTGAGCCGACTTGGTGAGTCGATCCACAATAACACAAATTACATCATTACCTTTCGTGCTGCGAAGGAGAGCAGTCACGAAGGCCATGGTAATGTGCTGCTATTTCCATTCTGGGATTGGTAACGGCTGAAGTAGACCAGCAGTTCTGTGATGTTCAGCCTTCACTTGCTAACACACCAAACACTTAGCTACGCTCCTTTCTATTTCGCGCTTCATTCCATGCCACCAGTAGTGTTGCCGTAGATCCTTATACATCTTCGTGCCACCGGAGTGTATAGAATAAGGAGAGCCGTGAGCTTCTTTCATTAACTTTTCTCGAACAGGTCCGATTGGCATGCATAAATGGCTTCCATATCGCAAGGATCCATCTTCGTGGATAATGAAGTTAGTTCGAAATCCACTTTCTACTTGTTCTCGGATCTTTTGTAGCTTGGCATCATTTGCTTGAGCTGCCTTGATCTGATTTACAAGAATAGACTGGACTTATAAGTTCATCAAATATGAAGAGTTACCTGGCACAACTACTTCAATCTCCAATCCGTGCAATTCTTGCTGTAGCATCCATTGAGCGGTGAGGTTCATTGCTAATGGCTGGTGACTAAGTGCATCAAGAACTATGTTTACCTTCCCAGGATGATACTGTAGGTTGATGTCGAAATCCGCCATGAGTTCTAGCCATCTTCTCTGCCGTATGTTGAGTTCCTTCTGAGTAAATACATACTTAAGACTTTTATGGTTAATGTATATATCCACTCGTTCTCCCAGAAGATAGTGGCCCCAAATCTTGAGTGCAAAGACCACTGCTGCCAGTTCCAGATCATGTGTTGGATAGTTGCGTTCATGAAATTTAATTGCCTTGATGCAAAAGCCACAACTTTTCCATGCTGGTGTAGAAAACATCTTAGTCCTTTACCGGACGCATCACAATGTACAACGAATCCGCTAGATTGGTCTGGTATTATAAGAATAGGTGCGGAGGTTAATCTCGACTAGAGTTCTACAAAAGCCTTCTCACATACTTCTAACCACATGAATTCTTCGTCTTTACATGTGAGCTTGGTCAGGGGTGCTGCGATCTTTAAGAATCCTTCGATGAATTGGCGGTAGTATCATGCCAAGTCCAAGAAACTTCTTATATCTTTTACCGTCTTTAGTGTCGGCCACTCGCTGACAGCTGACACCTTAGCTGGATCCACAGAGATTCATTCGCCTGAAACAATATGTCCAAGAAATCCGACTTGATCTAGCCAAAATTCACACTTGTTGTACTTGGCGTAGAGCTGATGTTGTCGTAATGTCTCCAGGACAACTCATAAGTGCTCGGCGTGTTCTTTCTGATTCATTGAATACACTAGGATTTCATCGATGAATATAACAACAAACCTATCCAAGTACTCTCGGAAAACTTGGTTCATCAAAGTACTCTCGGAAAACTTGGTTCATCAGGTTCATAAAGATGGAAGGTGCATTGGTCACTCCAAATGGCATTACAAGATATTCATAATGACCATAATGAGTCTTAAACGCCGTCTTCGGAATGACAGACTCTTTGACCTTCACCTGATGATAACCCGAATGAAGATCTAGCTTTGAAAAGACACAAGACCCACTTAACTGATCGAAAAGGCCATCGATGCGCGGTAGTGGATACTTGTTCTTAATTGTCACTTCGTTCAGAGCTCGATAATCCACACACATCCTGTAAGAACATTCCTTCTTCTTAACCAGTAGCACCGGAGATCCCCAGCTCGAAGTACTGGGATGAATCCAACTTTTCTTTAGTAGTTCGTCCAACTGAATGCGGATCTCCTTCAATCCCTCCGGACTTAATCGGTATGGAGCTTTTATTACTGGTTGTGCGCTGGGTTGTAAATCTACGCTGAATTCAAAGAGCTCGATCGGGAAGCAAACCTGATATATCTTCTGGAAATACATCCTCGAACTCTTGAACTACCTCTGGCTTCGATTCTTCCGCTTTCAACGCTGCAATCTCTGCCTTCTTTGGTTTTGCTCGGTAAATGCTAGAATCCAAGGTTTGGTTTCCACTCTTGAAATAGAACACTGGATGATCTGGTATTTCGAACACTACCCTCCTTTGGCGACAGTCGATGGTAGAGAAGAAAGTTCCCAGCCAGTCCATTCCCAAGACTACGTCGAAGTTCGGTATGTCCAACACCTTGAAGTCCGCATAGAATTCTCGACTGCAGATGGCCACTGGACACAGATCGTATCCCAAAGTTGCTTTTAGAACGCCGTTCCCTGAACTGACATTCCAGCTGGATATGAGTGGTGTAACTGGGATCGTATGAGTTCGGACGAACTGTTGCGACATAAAGCAATATGATGCCCCAGTGTCGAAGAGCGCTAGAGCAGGTAGGGAGGCTACTAAGATTGTACCTAAGTTGTGTGGGATAGGTTTAGGTATAACAGATATAAGATGATTATGAATTGAAAGGACTTGAAAGAGAATAGGGAAGAGATTTACCAGTGATAACCTGACCCGTAGCTTCGGCCTCTTCGACCGATATGGCGAATGCTTGGTGTCGCAGCACTTTTCTCTGTGCTTGGTTAAACACTCAACGTTGGGGTTGAGTGGTCTGGGTGCGGGGAGCTGTAGCTGGTAGAGCTAACAGGGTAGGAGGGGCTTGGATCGCCGGTTTAGCTGGAGGGTTGTTGGGTCCTCGGTTATGGGGCATGCTCCAATGGTGTAAGTAGAAGACCCACATATTAGGCACAAGTTGTTTGCCCTACGACAGTTCTTCAAAAGATGCCCTGTTCTTTCGCAGTAAATGCAGAAGTCTGGCATGCTGTTAGTGAACAAACCTACTGGCCTCCGAGATGGTCCGTTAAAAGCTGGTCTAGAAGAGGCCCTTCTTGTGATATAGTGCACAGGGCGTTTCACACCGGCAGTTTGCGGCCTGCCCTTCTTCTTCACGACTGTCTCATAGCGTCTGGCAGCCTTCAAAGCAAGTTCATGGGTTGGGCAGCCTTTAAACCTGTTACGATCTTGTGTTAGCAGTGTTGTGAGTGAGATCAGAAAATTGAATTTGAGACAATATCTTACCTGCTGAGCATGGTAAACTCAGCATCATATTCATCCACCGACTTGACCCACATCGAGCCTTATTGTAAATGGATGCATTGCTGCTCCATGTCAAATCGGGCGGTCTCTGGAAAGTACTTGGCGTCAAAGAGGTCTCGAAATGTTTTCCATTCTATCAGTTGTGCGAGACGGCTCTCCTCAGCCATCCACCATACCCTGGAGTTATCGGTCAGTTGCAACTTAGCAACTCTCACCTAGGCAATATTTGGCACTTGAGCTACCGTCTTCAATCGCTTGAGCCCATTCTTCTGCCTCAAGTGGGCTTTCCTTTCCCGAGAAGTTATTTGGGTGCAGTTCCCGAAACCGCGTAACTCCGGGTGCCTTGGCTTCGGGGCGGTGCATGAGGATAGCAGTTTGCTGTTGTTGATCTTCCAATAGGCTCTTGATAGCCTCAAGCAGTACAATTTGCTCATTGATAGGAGCTGCAACGGTAGATGGTGGTAGTGTAGGCAGTGGAGTATTGCCGTTGACGTTCGTGCTGGTGTTTTTCAGAGAGTCCATCACCTTGATATAAAAGATAGGTTAGGATAGATTCAAGAATTTGAAATGCAAAGAATGTAAATGTTTGTTAAGCTCATTAATTCTTGTGGTTTATTGTTTACGACTTCATGCAGAACATACCTGCATGGGCCACCAATAAAACCTGTCACGCCCCACTTCCCAATAGACGGAAACGGCGGCGTAGCAATCCCGCGACATATTTATCCAGAGAAGGTCATTCCCTAAATAAATATACTAAGCGTATTGAAAACAATAATACACAATGCAAGAATAAATTGAGACTGTAAAATTTTTCAGCAAACATCTTTATTTACATTCAAATTCCAATATTTACAAATACAAGAGTTTATGCTGGAAAGTAAATACAATAAGGAAAATGTCTAAACAAGTGGTATACATAAAATGAAGCTGAGCTAGTCCTGGGTAGCGATCTGGTTGTAGTCCTCCTCTGTGGGTTCAACCTCCTCCGTCTCAACCGTATCTGACGAACATTCCAAGAGAAGAAAAGTGGGTGGAATGCCCGTCAGCGAACTAGCGCTCGGTAAGTCCCAAAGACAGGTAAGAGTAAAGAAAATAACAAGTGTAGAATATATATGACGAGTAAGAGTATTTAATCATGGGTAAATATATTCTATAGGTCTTTATATGGTCACTATTTTAACGTTAAATTCCAAGTGTGAATGTCAACGCAGCCGTAGAAGTTTTCACAAGCTTAAGAGTGGGGCCCCAGGAGTAAAGAAACACGGGCCCATTTTATGTGTTAGCATCGCGGCTCTAGATTGTGGATGAGTCAACCCGACTGATATTCAAGTAAAATAAAAAAAGGGTTAATACGGGATTCCTGAAGCCCCGTTGGATTCGCACAAGAAACTATCCCAAACACCCCGAGTATAATATATTATAACTGGTTAATATGCTTAATTGATTTGATTGTTTGATTAGAATGTCTTGATCGAAACTATAGATTGCAAAAGGTGTAAAATGTAGTCGAGTGAGTCGAGTAATATGCGAGTCATGATAATTGCAATCTTGGTTTGAGTCAAGTTGGTTCGAGTAGTTTGAGTTCAAGTTCATAGTCGAGTTTTGATTCGAGTTAGGTTAGGGTTCGAGTTTGTGTTCAAGTTTAGATTCAAGTTTGGATTCGAGTTCATGTCTTTTCATGTGAATTGATTTAAATTGTTAAAAATCTTATGTTCAGGAGATATCGGCAACTGCTGCACATGGACGTCAGGATTTGTGTCTTTTTCCAAGACAATTGAGATTTGATAAATTCGTTAAGTTGTCTAACCTAGATATACAATCACTCACTTTCTCCGGCTCCCTGGGGCTCAAGAGAATTGATCCCGCTTAAACCAATATTAATTCTAGAGTCCTTAAAATATTATTTTGCATATCTCGAGGGGGTTTTATGAAAAATACTTTAATATAATTTAAAAATAAATCTCGAGGGTGATTTATAATATTTAGGGTTTTTATGAACATGTATTTTATTTGTTGTGGTGTTTTGGCGATAAAACCTGGTTTTTTGAAAGTTTGTGGTATTTTTATGAAAACTACTAATTTTGGAAACTTGGTAGTATTTTATTAACAATTTTTAATCTTTATTTTTAAAAATATAGTTTCTTAATTTTTTTTATTGAAAATACGGATTTATGATTTTTTTATATAATTTTTCAAAAATTATTTTTGTTTAGAAAAGTCGTGTTTCTTAAAAACTGTATTTTTATTTCTTTCGAGACCGGATCCTCTGTGAGGAGTTCTGCATCTCGGTCTACTATCCTAAAAATGTGCGATAATCTGCATCATCCATTAGCGGGTCCCCTAACGAGGGTTGTAGAGGCGTAATTGCCAAGGATTTCGAAATACCGATTTAAAGAAACCCATTTTGAAACGGTGTGGTATTTTAATGAAAAAGTTATTCTTTAAATTAATTATAGCTCTAGAATACCGTGCTATGGAACCATAGTGTGCGTGTGGGGTAGGTCGTTACCCTGTGAAGTTTTTCTAAAGGTATTTAAAATAATTATCGATGATAGGGTGATACTAAAGTCAATGGTATATTACTGAAAAAGTTCATTATATGTTCGTTTCATATGAAAATTTTGTTAAATTAAAACCTAAATGACATGAAATTATATTAAGATTAAGGAAGCATGTTAGTTTGTTTTAATTTGCTTAACACATACCTTACAAATGAAAAAAAGAATGTGATATCGGAGAAAACTCCTCTTTTGTCAAGTTGTTTTAAAATACGAATTGAGAACTTACGGCTTTTAGATGGTTAAGAAGAGATTGAAGAAGCTCTCGGGGTCGTGGTTTCATAGGAGATGCTCCAGTCGTTGGTTTTGCTCGCTACTCCACTTGAGGGGCTTAACTCCACTTGGCACTTAGATAGTTTTGAGAGAATTTTTGCTAAAATTTTAGAATAGGGGAGAGCTATGGCATGGGATGGTATTTATAATGAAGAATTAGGGTTTGAGAATTAAAATTTTGGATTAAAATACATTAAAAAGATGTTAAATGGTGAATTGAAGAGTCTCTGTTTGATTGCAGAAAAATCAAACAGTGCAGGGGAGTTAAGGGGAGTCAAAGGGATAACTGTGCAAAGCACGAAGTGATTTGGAGCACTTTGGACCGTCGGGGCCGGCCAAATCAAAGAAACGGGCGGTCAAATTTTGTCGATCTGTCTCGAGATTTGTGCCATGTGTCAAGTTGTGTGTGTACACCTCATTGCGCATGTTTGATTTTTCTAAAACTTTTCATTTCCCCGTGTATTGCATGTGCAACTATCGGGCTTCCAAAAAATTAAAGAGAAAAATCTGAAAAATAATTGTGTCTGATGGGATTCGAACACACAGGCTATGTCACAGTAGTGTAGAGGCATTGCCAGTGAGCTACAAGTTATTTCTTGCTTTTATTAAACAAATCTAACTTATAACTTTTACACAAGCTGTAATACTCTGTTTTGTGCAATAACAAGAATTTTCTGTACAGTGATTTCAGAGTCGTTACAACGTATAATTAGTTTATAGTTCATAACTCGTATACTAAGTCTATACTTATGTACTTAGTCTATAGTTCATTATTAGTAGGATATATATATGATTAATGTTATATGTTTGTGTACGCGGCTAGACACCTGTACTATATGAGCTATGTTTTTGCGTACACAGCTAGAGGTCCGTACTGATTATGATTGGATGTTTGGTTGATATTGTATGAGGGAGATTCCATACTGGATGAGATGAGGATAGATTACTGAATGCAGCCTTTGTTATTTGACTCGTGGAGTCTTGTTATTTACCCCGATTGGGATATTATGATAATACTAAAGCTATACTCATTTTAAAACTAACGATTCGTTTCCTATTTTAAAACTATAATGCCAAGGATGCGCTGCTAATTTCAAATGAATATATATTTCAAAAATATCGCAGCCTCCTTGTTTCCAAACAATATTTCGTTCTATTTTAAACTATAATCGTATTATTAGTAAGTAATTTATTTACAACGCTTGTTCACGTTACGTTTCCTTTACTTGTTATACGTTCGCGCTTCGTTTATTTTATTAGTTGTGCTACGTTATATTATTCATTTTTATATGCTTTGTATACGTAGTTTACGATACCAGGCTTGTATAAACACACTTATAGAATACTGCACAATTACCAATGATTGCCATGTTGCACAATCACATAAGCACATGCTACATTACACATCATTGGTACTACGATGATATTGTAGAATTTCCATGTTCAATTGTATTTTAATTATATCCATGCTAGTGTTAAATACTGCCTACCATAATTTCGTTATGCAAATGCCATTGCTATATATATTTGCGCATGTTTGTTTCCTACCATGGCAGTGATGAATTATGAATGTGTTCATATGAACTTGATATTTTCCATGAATTTGAGAAACCGTCGCACGATTTATAAAACTTTCTTGTGTTTTCAAAAATTACGATTTTCTCTCGAAATGATGATACGTCCACCATGAGTTTTCTATGTGTTTTATGGTTTTTGTTCATCATGGTTAATTGCATTTTAATACTACTCATTATGTTCATTTTGTGAATAAACTTGTGCTATTAATCCGTGTCTACTCAGTAAGTACAGGTTACAGGTACACATGGTAATTTCACTGAAAACTTGCACAAACATGCACGGTTACGACAAATTGAAGCCAAAACTGCAACGGGATGGAATTTCTATCAAAATCCAAGTTTTGCAAAAGAAAAAAATGAATGTTGTGCAACATAAAAGCCAAGTGTGAAACCATTTGTGAGCTCTTGGGACATCCATGATCATGTGAGCACAAGTGGGCATAACAAGTGGGCAAGAGTCATGAGTATTTGATAAAGGAATGATGTGATATATACTTTTAGAGGGAATTTTCATACTCATAAACCTTTAACACTCCAGATTATAACCCGGTGTGATTTAGAGAAAAGGGAGTATTCCAAAATTCAAATGATGATGTACGAGAAGCACTGAAGAGAGGTGGGCCCCACAAGCCTCAGTCTGGCTGCCGTTTGGCCGCAATTTTCGGCCCCATCTCCCCCAAATCACATCAAGCTTCTGTTGTGAACTACACTCTGTCATGTCAGCCCACTTGCATATCTCTTTTTGCCTGAAATGAACTCTATAAATACCAGATCAGATTGCAAGCTTAGGAGCATACTTTTGTACATTTTAGTTCATTTCTTGCCAAATTCATGTTACTTTGTAATAGCTTGTAGTTTACATTGAGTTCCTTGCTCTTTTCTGATCTTGCAACCTCTTAAATGAGCTTGCAAGTTTAGAGTTTAGTATTTGAATTCATAACTTGTACTTGGACTTGAAGATTAATAAAGATGCTCTTTTGTTCATATTGGTTCCTTGTGTTTTCCTTTCTCTTTACTTTCTTGCAATTTCCTTATATGTTTTTTGTTTATTTTGCTCTCTTGACTCTTAAAATGATATGTGAGTAGTTCCCCCTTGCTTGGTGAAAGGAAGGGTTCATGAATTAACCACTAAAGCTGCACTAACCCTCTTTTGATCACATGGTTTAATTGAACTTTAGATGTGTTTTTTTGTTAAATTTTAATAACTCTTTGATAGGGTATTTTGCTCTTGATGGTTACATTGTAACCTTGGAATATACTCTATTCTTTGTTTTACTTATCACTTGCAAAACCACTTCTAATTATCTTTTAATATGATACTTAACTTGAAGTTACATATCTTGGGATCATTAAGTGTTAGGTTTAATGTTTGATAAGGTATATTGTTTAATTTGGTCACATGGTAAATCCTAAACATACACTCTTTGCTTGTTAAAAACACTTAATTAATCTCATTTTAGCTAGATGTTTATTTGGAAAAATTTGTGATCATTTCTACTCTTGAGATTGGAATTCATGAGACTTAGATAGATATCATTTATAGCTTCATATTAGCATACTTGATATACTCTCTAAACCATGTATTTACAATCTTAAGAAAGTTATGATCGCTTATGATCAAGTTGAGGCATGAACTATAGTTTTAAGTTGTTTTTCTTGAACCTAACCCTAAACCTAAGCAAGTCCCGTAAATATCGTCTTTTCCCGAATATCGTATTCTTTTATAAAAGTGACAAAACCCAATCCTACCTTTTGTTCTTAACTCAAAACTAACGTCATGATATCCATTTTCTGTGGATCGACCCGTACTTGCCGGATTGCTACAACGCACCGTGCGCTTGCGGTATTTTTAAAACTTGAGATTCGAATCGCGCTATCTTTTCATAAAAACTGGCATTGACATGATATCTTGAATTTCATGCATGCACGCATTAGGATTTCTTGAACAAGTTTTTGGCACCGTTGCCTGGGAATAGCAACAAACGAAGTTTCTTTTGAGTAACTTCTGTACAAAATTTCTGAAAATCAAACAAAAATTGAAAAATTTCAAAAGAACAAAACATAAGGCTAACTTTTGATGAATTGTTCTCTGATAATTTGATCTACTATTACTGTGAGTGTTATTAAAAAATTTATTGCATAAAATTGGGACAACTATAGAACAAGGAGCATACAGTAGAAATTTGGAACCAAAATTCCTTCTTCTGGCTGCAATTCTCGTCCTAACCAACTTCATTTTCTCTAATTCTTTAGTGTTTGCTCTAATGTTCTGTTATTGATCCTTTTTGATACTCTAAATTTCATAATTGTGTGTCTATAGAATATTGGCCAGAGATATCACATTTTACACTAAATATCGTATTTTCCGATATTTCCAAATTTCAACGGATTAGCAAGCAGCGATCGTGCAGGGCAAAGTACAATTTCAAGACCAAGGTGATAGTGATTTACAGTGCCAAAGATCCGGGTAGTTTGACCCACGCAAGCGAACACTCAAGTACTCGTGGATCGACTCAACAATGGTTTCTTAACCCAAAATTTTTGGTATGTATTTTTCTAAACACCTTCTCTCAAATCCGACGCTTCAATATCTCGATTTTCTGCAGGATTTCTTTGCAAAATTTGCCGCCCAAGTGCCACAAAGAACTAACTGTATTTCTTGTAGCGCTCCGCTTAAAATTAAAAAAATGATTGATTGATAATTTCAACAACTTTTTATTGATTGCATATTGCATGAATTTAATACGGATTTAAAGGCAATGACCTCCAATAAGATATGATAAGGGATTTCATTACCCTTCTCCATGGCCCATAAACCATAGAGAACGAGCATTTTTCATACCCGCATTAATTTAAAAGAAACTATGCTTTCAGCTTTTAAGGACTTCGCGCTCAATAAAGTAAGTTGATTGTGTTTCGAACACCGTCTATTGTTACATTGTTCAAGAAGTGTCTAGAAAAGTGTGAAAGACGCAACCGCCAAAAAAGAGAAGGTTATTCTAATTAAGAAATTTTGCGAAAGCGTTGGAAAACCTCCCTTCTTCTCTGCACTCACCTGGCTTCTCGATGAGTCTATCTCGATTAGTCCGGTTCCAGATTGTATCATCCGACTCTTCTTTACTTTCTGACTCCTCGGAACCGTCCGAGACGTTATCACCTTCTGCTTTATCAGAGTCGTCCGATTCTATTCTTCATTCTCCTTCACTTTCTTCTTCTCCCACATCACTGACGATGACAGAACATATGATCATAGAGCAGTAAGAAGCCGCGTTGCAGGAAAGATGCTATCCTCACTGTTCATCTTAACCCTCGTGCATAGTATTGTCCACCATCATGACAAATAACTATGAAATTAAACCACAATTCATACCGCTACTCCCCAAATTCCACGAATTCGAGTCCGAAGATGCATACCTTTTAATCAGTGAATTTAAGGGAGTGTGCGCTGATCGGTCGAAAATATTGCATTTTTAACACATCAATTTCCCTACTATTTACAATCATCTAAAGGTGTTCGGTATGAATATAGCACATATTAGCAAAACAGCCGTAAAATACCAAATTACTTGTGTTATACTTTAAAACCGACATTTTGAGGGAAATTGAGTGTTTATCATTGCATCGCATAATCTGTGTATAGCGCAACACTTGTCTCGAGAATCTGTGCAGGAAATTGCAGGAAAAGAACCGAAACTGTCAAAAGTGCTGAGAAAAATACGCCGAGTCCAAGACTTGAGATCTGGCAGAAATAAAGAAAGCAAAATGTGATTCTACACATGTGAAAAGTGCTACAATGTCAGTGAAAGAATATTCCAGAAAGATTATGCACAGAAGCTTTCATTGAGCCGCGGATCCGCGGCCAAAAGGCCATTCCTGCCGCGGATCCGCGGCTGTATAGTGACGTCAGCGCTTCGAATTTCCTCATGTGCTTCCTGTAACGGCAACTGCTTCCAGAAGATTCCAGAAACACCACGTGGCTTCATCCAGAAGGCTCGGCCTAACAACCTTACCCAAGAATATTCCTCATTCTAGAATATTTCCTCCAACAAACTTCTTCTAGAAACCTCCTTATAACAACCTTCTTCTAGAAGCCTCCTTGTAACAACCTCATTCTAAAATATTCCCTCCAAAATGAGGTTGTTAGAAAGAATCTTCTAGAAGAAGTTTGTTGGAGGGAATATTCTAGAACAAGGTTGTTACAAGGAGGCTTCTAGAAGAAAGTTGTTATAAGGAGGCTTCTAGAAGAAGTTTGTTGGAGGAAATATTCTAGAATTAGGAATATTCTTGGGTAAGGTTATTAGGCCGAGCCTTCTGGATGAAGCCACGTGGTGTTTCTGGAATCTTCTGGAAGCAGTTGCCGTTACAGGAAGCACATGAGGAAATTCGAAGCGCTGACGTCACTATACAGCCGCGGATCCGCGGCAGGAATGGCCTTTTGGCCGCGGATCCGCGGCTCAATGAAGGCTTCTGTGCATAATCTTTCTGGAATATTCTTTCACTGACATTGTGGCACTTTTCTCATGTGTAGAATCTCATTTTGCTTTCTTTATTTCTGCCAGATCTCAAGTCTTGGACTTGGCGTATTTTTCTCAGCACTTTGGACAGTTTCGGTTCTTTTCCTGCAATTTCCTGCACAGATTCTCGAGATAAGTGTTGCGCTATACACAGATTATGCGATGCAATGATAAACACTCAATTTCCCTCAAAATGTCGGTTTTAAAGTATAACACAAGTAATTTGGTATTTTACGGCTGTTTTGCTAATATGTGCTATATTCATACCGAATACCTTTAGATGATTGCAAATAGTAGGAAAATTGATGTGTTAAAAATGCAATATTTTCGACTGATCAAATTCCCCCAAACTTATTTTCGGGCGTCTCGAGCGTATTGTTTTATTAAAAAGAGAAGGAAAAAATAAAGAAAGAAAAAAAACTAACTAGCACACTTTCGTAGGCAACACGATTGCACTGAGCACGTGCAACAAGCCTTTAAACCTCTAGGTGTCCCTAGTAGGAGGAGTGTTGTCTCCTGAGGGTTTTCAGCGGATTGCACCCACAAAATCCAATAATAAAAGGAAGACCGTGAAAGTTACATATAAAGATAAGAATTGTAAAAGAAAGACTTCGAAAATTAGGGTTTCCAACTATGCTAGCTTTTCGGTTGTCATGAGCCCTATCTTAATACTCATGAAAAGATGTCAGAAATCACATCATCCCTTAATAAAACATCGTCTTTATTCTTCATTCCTATCTTTCTTCCAAACATCGATCATATCACCCTACGTATGTGTAATAAACATCCCTACACCCGGAGAATTCAATTCAAGCTATCATACTCGTCCATCTGCCTCAGTACTTTTTAATTAATGAATATTTAGATTTGCTCACACATTTTCATGCGACCGTTAATATTTCTTGTGGTACTAACCGACTGATTACTCATGTACTTGCTTATACGGTGTTTTTTCCTCGTCTTGCACCACCTAAGGTTTAGTAGTGACTCCCAGACCAGTTGGTCTAAGGCATTGGGTGAAGAGGCACCCTCGATATATTTTTTTATTGCTGCCTTGGTGATAACAAAACCAGTGTCCATTTTTCACACCATTTTATATTTTATTCCTATTTTTTTATTTCCTTCATACTTTGGCTTTTAGACAAGAGCATTTTAAGGTATCCTCTACTATCCCGAGTTTCAAGACGTGTGTAAGTGCGAATATTAGGGTGTTAACGTTCAAAATGTTTGGCTTCCAGAATAGAAACTATTTTTCAGACTTATTTTTATCTTCAGATTAGTGACTTCCTTCATCTTACTAACCCTTGGGACAACGGCTCATAACTACTTATTACTAGTTCGTATAAGAAAACTTCTAATTTTCTTAGTTTTCTTAAATTTTTTCAATCTTTTGGATGTAATTTTTCACTATCTAATCTTTTATTATCTTATTTATGTACAAAAATATTTTTATATTTTTGAATTTTTGAATTTTTGAATTTTTTTTATAGTTTTTCAAAAATGTTTTGTGCTTATGCGAAGTGATATGCAAATGATGCGAAAATAAGCACAAACCTCCCCCAAACTTGTTTTCAATAGTGTCCTCACTGTTGCCATCCGCTAAATCTCAAAAAACCTGTAAGCTTGGGAGGAAATTTATTAAATGGGGGCAAAATATATAAGTGAAGATCCTCCCCCAAACTTATTTTTGGCTCATCATTTTGGAGTAAAAATTTTCTTTTCAGGAGCCAGAAAATCCCCCCCAAACTTGAATTAAACAATGTTAATTTTTGAAAATCATAAGAGGGGGTCAAGAATCATTAGTCGATGCCAAGCTTTGCAAAGACCATACGTCAACACCAACCATTCAAAGATTTTATCAATGTAGTGCTCAGGTTGGTGGAAGAAGAAGTAGGGAAAGGGTAAGTGGTGGAATAGAATGTGTTTGCGTCTCGTTTTGGAGAGACGATGCAGTGAATGTGATAGATTGCTCGCATTCTTTTTACAGTCCAGAAGAAGGGTGGAGGTTCAATTTCATTGATTTGGAGATGATTCATCTCAACACCCGTGTTATTCAAAAATGCGAGTTCATTAGCGAAGATTTCCTCAAAAGTCTCATCAATACCCCGAAGAATAATGTCATCACAAAGCGCGGGGTGATCTTCAGACTCGAAAAGCATTTCATAATCAGTGTTAGTTATTGGCCCGGACATCTCGGTGGAAGAGTCCATATGTGTATGATACATAGTTGGGTCAAACAACAACATATGAAAAGAGTCAAGATCAGTATCATGAGGATCGTCAAATTCGCTGTTGTCGACATCCATTAATTCGACAGAACAGATTTGAGCAGTAGGTTCGAAGGGTACACTTCCCAATTTGTAAATGTTCAGCTCAATAGACCTATTCCCGAAGGATAGGGTCATAGAACCATTACGACAGTTGATTATAGCGTTGGAAGTGGCCAAAAAGAGGCGACCTAAAATCACCGGAATTTGATTTCGTGGGTTCGCTACAGGCTGTGTATCAAGTACAATAAAGTCCACAGGGAATACAAATTCCCCGATTTTTATTAAGACATCCTCCAGTTCACCCCTAGGTTTGGTGATTGATCGGTCAGCCATCTGGAGAGTTATGCTCGAGGGCTTTAACACTCCGATACCTAGTTGCTCATAAACCGAGTATGGAAGCAAGTTAACACTAGCGCCAAGGTCAAGTAGAGCACGGTTAATGTGTTTTTCCCCAATAGAAATGGAAATAATAGGACAGCCAGGGTCCTTACGTTTCCGTGGTAATTGTTGGGGGAAGCCGTGTCTACAGTCTTTGCCATGAATATCTTCTTGGGCACTTGAGTCTTCCTCTTCCTAGTGCACAAGTTCTTAAGAGTTTTCGCATAGGACGGAACTTGTTGGATAGAATCTAGGAGAGGGATGTTGATGTTAACTTGCTTAAACATGTCCACAAACTTCTCCATTTGGGCATTGGGTTTGTTGGGCCTCAACCTATTTGGAAATGGAGCTCTATCAATAAGTGTTGGATCCAACATTTGTGGAGAAGGTTGTGGGGTGGAAAAGGTGAGGTGGGTGGAGGGTTCGAGCCTTTGGGAAAACGGAGAATAGGCTCGGAAGAAGATGGTAAATTAGACGAAATAGGATAAGAAGTAGAAGTGTGAGTGGAAGTGGAAGCGGAAGCTTAGGGTTCACTTGATTCCTCAACATCAATCTGTTTACCCACATGATTGTCTAGCACTCTTCCAGATCTCAACGTGGTAAGTGCATCCACATTTGCGTAATGTGAAGGTCCAGGATCAGGTAGGGGTTGAGCTGGAAGATTCCCTTTTTCTCTTGCACTCATTTCGGCTTTTAATCTTGCAATTTTTGCTTCCATCGATTTAATACTCTCCGCTTGGGAGGTGGAGTTTTTATTTATATCATCGACGGAAGTCTTTATTTCAGCCGATACTTGCATGAGATTTGTCAGAAGCAAGTTTATGAATGAAGAGGATTCATCAGCACCGGTCAACTGCAAAGGATTATTTGGTGCAGGTATATTGACCGGATTTTGAAAGTTTTGTGATTGGAAGGGGTGCTGACTTAATTGTGGTGGTTGCTGTTGCTGTGGAGGGACCCTTTGGAAAGTGTTCTGGTTTAGATCCGTGTATTGAGGTTGGTGTTGGATCCAAGAAAAATCAGGGTGATTCCTCCAATCTTGATTATATGAGGAAGAAGAAGGATCGTTTCCAGGTCTTTGCTGAAATGCAGCATTAGTATGACCTTGAAACGGTACATTCAAAGGACATTCTTCCGTCAAATGTGATGGGTTTGAACAGCAGCCACACACGGTTTTGGGAAGTGTGTATTGGTTTAGGGAGGCTGAAGAGATTTTGTTTTCTATAGCATCGAGTTTCCTTTGTATTATGGCCATTTCGGCTCTCATTATGACGGAAACATCGAGCTGATTGACCTCTTCCCTAAACGGTGGTGGTCTAACACTTTCCCATTATGATGTGTTTTGAACTAAATCTTCTAGGTATTTCCAAGCTTCACCATCATCTTTAGATAGGAATTGGCAATGACACATGGTTTCAAGCATCTTTCTAGTAGTGAGATCAATACCCTCATAGATAATTTGACACAAATCCCATCTGGAGATTCCGTGATGTGGGTATTGGATAAGAAGATCCTTGAATCGTTCAAAGCATTTCCAGAATGGTTCATTGGGAAGTTGGGTAAATTTGAAGATTTCGCTCCGAACACGGCTGGTCTTGTGATTGGGATAAAATTTCTTAAGGAATGCTGTAACAAATTCATCCCATTTTGAAATAGAATGTGCGGTTGTATTATAAAGCCACTTCTCGGCTAAGTCGCACAAAGTGAATGGGAGAAAACATAAACGCAGAGCATCCACAGACAGTTGTGACGTTCCAATCATTGCGCATACGTTTTCGAATTTGGAGATAAAAACGTATGCGTCTTCAGAATCAAGACCGTGAAATTTGGGTAACAGTTTGATGAATTGGGGATTGATTTCAAAATTTTCCCTGTTGGCCGGTGGTATAGAAAGACAGGTGGGAAGGGGAACACGTGAAGGATAGCATCTCTCTTGTAGAGAAATGCGTGGAGGATTCTGCGCACCTGCGGGCGGTGGCAGAGTGGTGTAAAAGTTTGATGGAAATCCGTCCATCGTGGTGGTGGTGGGAAAAAGAAAATGTAGAAATATCGACTTTGGGGTCGATGGGGGAAAACGCGGACAAGACGGGCACTAGAATCCCGTGTCCAGCCGAGCTTGCACTAAAGGGTTTAGTACAAGTGGCAGCGTTGATAATTAGGGGAAAGATGAAGTGGTATTTGTTTTGAAAAAGATACGGATTTTTTAAAAAATGATGCAAATCACAACAAATCCAACAAGTAACCCTAAGTCTAGTGGTCACCTAGGTCAAGGCTCTAGACCGCTCCTAACTGCCAAAAGACAAGTCGCAGGATCAATACTCCACCGCCTCTTTGTCTCTCCTGTGGCCAGGTAAGTGGGAGGTTCTCCACTACGTAAGTAGTAGGCCTAATTAAGTAACCACTTACCTTAGACACACTTGCCTTAGAAACCACAAAAAGAAACGCGGATAAGCAATAGATTACCCATGACCTTCTCCTATCCTAAGTGAGCGCGACGGTCCTTAGAGTCATGTCTAGATTTCTTTTAGTTATCGAGAGTAATGCGGATGCAAATTTTGTGATTTTCGGGGCTTAGGAAGGGTAATGAACTCCCCACCTAATCTGAATTTGGTCTTTGCCCTTTAATTTCCGTATTAAAATATGCAAACAACCAAGATCAAACACGCACAATTTTTGCTTTTTGCGGCGCTGCGAATTTTTGCAAAGAAACCTGCAGAAATTGGTTAATGGAGCAGATAGAGGAGGAGATAAGAAAGTTATAAAGGACCTGAGAAATTTTCGTACAGCGAAGCTACAGTCACGCCGCGGTTCCGCCGCAATGAGCGCCTAAAGCCGCGGATCCGCGGTCCTTCAGATGATTCCCTGCACCAAATTCTCAGGAACTGTTCATGTTCACCTCTTAAGCTCTCTGGAATATTTAAAATATTTTTCCTCACGCTCCACTGGTTCCAGATTTCCTCGCAACAAATCACAATGAATCGTTTAGTGTTTGCGCGAATTTTGATCTAAAAATTCTGATGGAATAAAATTTTCAACTCAAATTTCAAAAATGAACAAATTAGCACACGATCCCCGGCAACGGCGCCATTTGATTGAATGATTCTTTGTGTGTAGTTAGAAAATGTATAGAATTCACAACCAAAGAAATTTTTGACCGCAATCAATAACGGTGTCGATTGTAGCACGTTAGCGAGTGCGGATCGTCCACAGGGAAAGCGAGATCCGTTCGAATTTGAATTAGATAAATTGAAAATTAAAGAAAAGAGAAAAGACAATTCAATTCAAGATTTATAAAATTCAAGTTTAAGAATTATCTAGATCTAAATCTAAAATCAAGAAAACATTTAAAATCAAGAATTAAGAATTGATGATATCCAATCCAATAATCAAGAATCGAAGTGAGGCTCGTAGGAATCGATTGAATCTATAGACGTGATGAAAACTATTGATTATCTTTTCTTATCCATTAATGATTTGATACTAGATCGATGATGATCAACGAGAATTAGGGATTTCTTGCGGAAACTAGGGTTTCATCATCTATCCCTTGTCCTTTCGTTGATTTCATTCACATTCTAGCCTCTAGTAAATTCAAGAATCGATCGTGGATCACTAATTAAGAGCGAACACAATCAAGAAAGCATCGCTCGAAACTAGGTTGTCGATTCTTCAATTTACTAAAGTTTACAAAACTCATAGGACTTAAGAATCGTTTCAAGATTTGTAACATCATCATCTATTGATTCTCTCGACTCCTTCACGAGCGGAGTTTTACTCAAACATCATAACAAGAAACACAATCAAGAATCGAGATCTAATCATGATGCAAGAATGTAAAGAAAGCAAGATAAAGAATTTCACCTTTTATTTATCAACAATTTTGTTACAATTCTCTCAAGAACTACAATGAGGAAAGAACTCGATCGTCGATTTGGCTTCGCTCGTCTTCGTGAGTCGCGGATCGTCTTGGATCACTTTTTCGGATGAAGATCGGCTTCGCTCCTAAAAGGTTGAAGGCTTCTTGCTTGAATTGTACTCGGGGTTCTTGATTTTTGGCTTGGTGATTGGAATAGGGTTAGGGTTTGAATGCACAAGTTGTGCCACTCAACCTGTGTATGTAATGGTTAATAAACAACCCAAAACCCTAAATCTAGGTTTCCTTTTATAACCATCTCAACCCTATATCTAGAATTCAAAATTCAAATTTCCCTCCAAAATGAACCACTTTTCCCTCCAAAATGAACAACTTTTCCCTCCAAAATGAACCACCTCATTTGAATTTTCCCTCCAAAATGAACTACCTCATTTGAATTATTTTGACCGCAATCAATAACGGTGTCGATTGTAGCACGTTAGCGAGTGCGGATCATCCACAGGGAAAGTGTAATCCGTTCATATTTCGAATTAGATGAGTCGAAAATTAAAGAAAAAGAGAAAACACAATTCAGTTCAAGATTTTAAAGTTGAATTCAAGAATCATCTAGATCTAAATCTAAAATCAAGAAAACATTAAAATCAAGAATCAAGAATTGATGATTTCCAATCCAATAATCAAGAATCGAAGTGAGACTCGTAGGAATCGATCGAATTTATAGATGTGATGAAATCTATTGATTACGTATTCTTATCCATTAATGATTCGATACTAGATCGATGACGATTAATCGAGGCTTAAGGATATTTTAAAGAAACTAGGGTTTCTTCATCTCATCCTTTGTCCTTTCGATGAATCTCATTCAAATTCTAGACTCAAGTAAATTCAAGAATCGATCGCGGATCACTAATTAAGAGCGAACACAATCAAGAAAGTATCGCTCGAAACTAGGTTGCCGATTCTTCAATTTACACGAGTTTACAAAACTTATAGGAATTAAAAATCGTTTCAAGATTTGTAATATCATCATCTATTGATTCTCTCGACTCCTTCATGAGCGGAGTTTTACTCAAACATCATATCAAAGAACACAATCACAAATTGAGATCGAATCATGATGCAAGAATGTAAAGAAAGCAAGTTATAAAAATTTCACCTTTATTTATCAACAATTTAGTTACAATTCTCTCAAGATCTACAAGAGGAAAGAACTTGATCGTTGATTTCGGCTTCGCTCGTCTCCTTGAGTCGCGGATCTCTTTGGATCACTTGCTCCGATGAAGTCCGGCGTCGCTTTCTAAAGGATCGAAGGCTTCATGCTTGATTTGGTACTCGGAGTTCTTGATTTTTGGCTTTGGATTTTGAATTGGGGATTAGGGTTTACAAGTTGTGTCACTCAACTTGTGTTGGGGAATTGGAGAACAACCTTAGAAGTGAAGCCTTAGGGTCCCTTTTATAGCCTTCATTAGTTTTGGCTTCCTTTAGAAGCTAGGTTTAGTTTAGCTTCCCTTGTAAGCTAGGTAGTTAGGTAGAAGCTTCTAGAGGTAGTTAGTTAGGCTTTAGCTTCTTTCATAAGCTTGGAGGTTAGGGAGAAACTTCTAGGCTTAGTTTGTTAAGTAGCTTGCTTTGGAAGCTTGAACATGATTAGCTTGATCAAGGAGCCTGCTGATCTGGCAGAAGTTCTAGAGATTTCTGGAGTTTGGAGTATATTTAATGAATGTGGGCCCTGAAAGAAGCAGTCTGAAGCTGAGCAGAGGTGATGACGTGGCGGTCCCACCGCGGATCCGCTGTGGGAGTAGGTATTGGGCCGCGGATCCACGGCACTTTGATGCCCTCACTGTATGAAACTTTCTGGTAACTATTCTGCTGACTTTGGGGGTCATTTTCTAATGTGCTGAATCTTATAATTAGTCCTTGATCACTGCCAGATCTCAAGTCTTTGAGTTGGCGTATTTTTAACAGCATTTTTTCCACAGATTTGGCTTTTCTCCTGGAATTTCCTGCACAGATTCTCGAAACAAGTGTTGCGCTCTACAAAGATGATGCGATGCCATGATAAATACTCAATTTCCCTTAAAATGCCGGTTTTAGTATACAACACAGGTAATCTGGTATTTTACGACTGTTTTGCTAATATGTGCAATATTCAAACCGAACACCTCTAGATGAGTGCAAATGGTAGGGAAATTGATGTGTTAAAAATACATTATTTTTGACTGATCAAATTCCCCCAAACTTATTTTCGGGCGTCTCGAGCGAACTGTTTTATTAAAAAGAGAAGGAGAAAATAAAGAAAGAGAAAAACTAACTAGCACACTTTCGTAGGCAACACGATTGCACTGAGCACGTGCAACAAGCCTTTAAACCTCTAGGTGTCCCTAGTAGGAGGAGTGTTGTCTCCTGAGGGTTTTCAGCGGATTGCACCCACAAAATCCAATAATAAAAGGAAGACCGTGAATATTACATTTAAAGATAAGAATTGTAAAAGAAAGACTTTGAAAATTAGGGTTTCCAACTATGCTAGCTTTTCGGTTGTCATGAGCCCTATCTTAATAGTCATGAAAAGATGTTAGAAACCACATCATCCCTCAATAAAACATCGTCTTTATTCTTCATTCCCATCTTTCTTCCAAACATCGATCATATAACCCTACGTGTGTGTAAAAAGACATCCCTACACCCGGAGAATTCAATTCAAGCTATCATACTCTTATCCATCTGCCTCAGTACTTTTTAATTAATGAATATTTAGATGAATTTGCTCACACACTTTCATGCGACTGTTAATACTTCTTGAGGTACTAACCGACCGATTACTCATGTGCTTGCTTATTTGGTGTTTTTCCTCGTCTTGCACCACCTAAGGCTTAGCAGTGACTCCCAGACCAGTTGGTCTAAGGCACTAGGTGAAGAGGCGCCTCGCTATATTTTTTTATTGCTGCCTTGGCGATAACAAAACCAGTGTCCATTTTTCTCACTATTTTATATTTTATTCATTTTTTTTATTTCCTCCATACTTCGGCTTTTAGACAAGAGCATTTCAAGGTATCCTCTACTATCCCGAGTTTCAAGACGTATGTAAGTGCGAATAGCAGGGTATCAATGTTCAAAATGTTTGGCTTACAGAATAGGAACTATTTTTTAGACTTATTTTTATCCTCAGATTAGTGACTTCTTTCATCTTACTAACCCTTGAGACAACGGCTCATAACTACTTATTACTAGTTCGTTTAAGAAAACTTCTAATTTTCTTGGTTTTCTTAAATTTTTCCAATCTTTTAGATGTAATTTTTCACTATCTAATCTTTTATTATCTTATTTATGTACAAATATATATTTTTTTTGAAATTTTTGAAATTTTTATAGGTTTTGAAAATGTTTTGTGCTTATGCAAAGTATGATGCAAATGATGCGAAAATAAGCACAAACCTCCCCCAAACTTGTTTTCAACAGTGTCCTCACTGTTGCCATCCGCTATATCTCAAAAAACCGGTAAGCCTGGGAGGAAATTTATTAAATGGGGCAAAATATTTAACTGAAGATCCTCCCCCAAACTTATTCTTGGCTCACAATTTTTGTATAAAAAATTTTCTTTTCAAGAGCCAGATTATACCCCTCCAAACTTGAGTTAAACAATGTTAATCTTTTGAAAACCACATGAGGGGGTCAAAAATTATTGGTCGATGCCAAGCTTTGCAAAGACCGAAAGTTAACACCAACCATTCGAAAATTTTATCAATGCAGTGCTCTGGTTGGTGGAAGAAAAAGTGGGGACAAGGTAAGTGGTGTGAAAGAATGTGTTTGCGTCTCATTTTGGAGAGACGATGCAGTGAATGTGATGGATTGCTCGCATCCTTTTTACAGTCCAGAAGAAGGGGTGGAGGTTCAATTTCATTGTTTGGGAGATGATTCATCCCAACACCCGTGTTTTTCAGAAATGCGAGTTCATCAGCGAAGATCTCCTCAAAAGTCTCATCAATACCCCGAAGAATAATGTCGTCACAAACTGCGGGGTGATCTTCAGACTCTAAAAGCAGTTCATAATCAGTGTTAGTTGTTGACCCGGACAATTCGGTGGAAGAGTCCGTATGTGTATGATACATAGTTGGGTCAAACAATAACATATGAAAAGAGTCTAGATCAGTATCATGAGGATCATCAAATTCGCTGCTGTCGACATCCATTAAGTCGACAAAACAGACATGAGCAGTAGGTTCGGAGGGTACACTTCCCAACTTGTAAATGTTCAGCTCAATTGACCTATTCCCGAAAGATAGGGTCATAGAACCATTACGACAGTTGATGATAGCGTTGGAAGTGGCTAAAAAGGGGCGACCTAAAATCACCGGAATTTGATTCCGTGGGTTCGCTACAGGCTGTGTATCAATTACAATAAAGTCCACAGGGAATACGAATTCCCCGATTTTTATTAACACATCCTCCAGTTCACCCCTAGGTTTGGTGGTTGATCGGTCAGCCATCTGGAGAGTGCAAAGAACTGGTTTCAACTCTCTGATCCCTGACTGCTCGTAGACCGAGAAAGGAAGTAGGTTAACACTTGCGCTAAGGTCGAGTAGAGCACGGTTGATGTGTTTTTCCCCGATAGAAATGGAAATCGTAAGATAGCCAGGATCCTTACGTTTCCTCGGTAATTGTTGGGGGAAAGCCGTGTCTACAGTCTTTACCATGAATATCTTCTTAGGCACTTGAGTCTTCCTCTTCCTAGTGCACAAGTCTTTAAGAACTTTCGCATAAGCGGGGACTTGTTGGATAGCATCTAGAAGAGGGATGTTGATGTTAACCTGTTTAAACATTTCAGCGATCTTCTCCATTTGTGGACTCAGTGTGTTTTCCCTTAACCGATTTGGATAAGGAGCTTGAGCAATAAGATCGGGGTCCAACACTGGAGAAGATCGTGTGGGTGGAAACGATCTAAGAATAGGAGTGGGGATCGTTTTCGGTGGACTAAAAGAGATGGGCTGAGGTGTCGAGCCTTGGGGAATACGGAGAATAGGCTCGGAAGAAGGTGGTGGGGTAGAAGAACTGGGGTCAGAATTAGAAGTAGAAGTGGAAGGAAAAGTCTCAGCCGGGGTATCATTGATAGATTTTTCAGTGTCATCAATCTCTTCCCCAACGTGATTGTCAAGCACTCTTCCAGATCTCAACATGGTGATTGCATTCACATGATGTGAATAGCCAGAATTAGGCAAAGGTTGAGCTGGAAGTTTTCCTTTCTCTCTTGCACTCATTAATTTGATCAGTCGAAAATATTGCATTTTTAACACATCAATTTCCCTACTATTTGCAATCATCTAAAGGTGTTCGGTATGAATATAGCACATATTAGTAAAACAGCCGTAAAATACCAAATTACTTGTGTTATACTTTAAAATCGACATTTTGAGGGAAATTGAGTGTTTATCATTGCATCGCATAATCTGTGTATAGCGCAACACTTGTCTCGAGAATCTGTGCAGGAAATTGCAGGAAAAGAACCGAAACTGTCAAGTGCTGAGAAAAATACGCCAAGTCCAAGACTTGAGATCTGGCAGAAATAAAGAAAGCAAAATGAGATTCCACACATTTTACAGAGGCCATAAAGTCAGCCCAACAACAGACCAAAATTTCCAGACACTGATCTCCTCTTTGGACCGCGGATCCGTGGCCAATAGCCCATTCCCGCCGCGGATCCGCGGCTTGTTGATGACGTCAGCGCAGCAAAATTCTTACATGTGCTTCTTGTAACGGCCAAAGCTTCCAGAAGGCTCCAGAAACACCACGTGGCTTCATCCAGAAGGCTCGGCCTAACAAACTCAACCTAGAATATACCTTATTCTAGAATATTCCCTCCAACTAACCTCTTCTAGAAGCCTCTCTCTAACAAACTTTTGGAGGGAAATTTGAAATTTGAATTCTAGATCTAGGGTGAGATGCTTATAAAAGGAGACCTAGATCTAGGGTTTTGGAGGTTCAATCTTCATCTCTCACACAAGTTGAGTGACACAACTTATGCATTCAAAACCCTAACCCTAATCCAATCAACTCCAAGCCAAAAATCAAGAACACCGAGTACAATTCAAGCAAGAAGCCTTCAACCATTTAGGAGCGGAGCCGATCTTCATCCGAGCAAGTGATCCAAGAAGATCCGCGACTCACGAAGACGAGCGAAGCCAAATCAACGATCGAGTTCTTTCCTTATTGTAGTTCTTGAGAGAATTGTAACGAAATTGTTGATAAATAAAAGGTGAAATTCTTTTATCTTGCTTTCTTTACATTCTTACATCATGATTAGATCTCAATTCTTGATTGTGTTTCTTGTTATGATGTTTGAGTAAAACTCCGCTCGTGAAGGAGTCGAGAAAATCAATAGATGATGATGTTACAAATCTTGAAACGATTCTTAAGTCCTATGAGTTTTGTAAACCTTAGTAAATTGAAGAATCGACGACCTAGTTTTAAGCGATACTTTCTTGATTGTGTTCGCTCTTAATTAGGGATCCACGATTGATTCTTGAATTTACTAGAGGCTAGAATGCGAATGAAATCAACGAAAGGACAAGGGATAGATGATGAACCCTAGTTTCCGCAAGAGATCCCTAATTCTCGTTGATCATCATCGATCTAGCAACAAATCATCAAAGGATAAGAATACGTAATCACAAGTTTTCATCACCACTATCGATTCGATCGATTCCTACGAGCCTCATTACAAATCTTGATTACTAATTCAATTTGGATAATTCTTGATTCTCGATTCTTGATCTTTAATATTTCTTTAAAATTCTTGAAACTAAATTTCAAAATTCATGAATCATTTTCTTTTCTTCTTTTCATTTTGACTCATCTAAAACAATAGCAAGCAAAACACACATCTCTGTGGACGATCTGCACTCACTAAAGCGCTACATCGACACCGTTATTGATTGCGGTCAAAAATTTCTTTGGTTGTGATTTCTATACATTTTCTACCTACACACCGAGAATCATTCAATCATGCGCTATGATGAAGATCCAAGGAGTGGGTGAAGATGTTATTAAGCTTAAGTTCATTCCCTTTGTACTTAAGGACAACGCGAAGAGTTGGTTAAACAGTTTACCTGCTTGATCGATTACTACATGGAATGACTTTGTGAAATTATTTCTTAAAAATTTTTACCCGATTTATAAAACTGTCCGAATTCGAAATGAAATTCACAATTTCAAACAAAAAGAGGGTGAAATCTTTTGGAAATGCTTGGAAAGATTCAAGGATATCCTAATCAAATGTCCCTACCATGGTCTAGAACAATGGTGACTTTGTCAGATAGTCTATGAAGGTTTAGACTCTAGTTCCTGCATGATGTTAGAATCCATGTGTCAATGCAAATTCTTGAGCTATGGTGCTAAAGACGTATGGAACTTTTTAGAAGAGCTGGCTGACAAGACCATTTAGTGGGAAAGCGTAAGCAAGAAACCATCCATGCCGACTAAGGACAGTGCACATGTAGTTGACGCCTCTGTAGTAGCCAAAGCAAAAGGCGCCACTCTTATACGGCGAATAAAAGCTTTAGAGTGCAAAAATTCACCGTCACCTATTAACCAAGTTTCTCAACCCATGTGTGCTAATTTTCAGAACCCTAACCACATAGAGGATGAATGTCCTTTTCTCATCGAGTCCTAGGAACATGAAAACGTTAATGTGCTGTATCAAAACCAGCATCCCAGGAAGGATCCTTACTTGCAAACGTACAATCCCGGTTAGAAGAACCATCCCAATTTCGTTTGGAATCAGGCTCTTTTTCAAAACAACAATTCAAACTCTCCGTTCCAACAATTTCAAAACTCAAATTTTCAAAATCAGAAATTGGGATATTCCAACAACCAGCCTCAACAGTTGAATCATCCCAACCAAATCTTTACACCCCATAGGTTCGACCAAGACGACAAAAGCATGTCGACCATTGAAAAAGGGTTAGAAGCTTTGATAAAAACCTCTGCACAGACAGCATCTAGTTTGGATATATTCATGCAAACGTCTGATCAGTTGCATAGCGCTAACACACAAGCCATAGCCAGGCTAGAGATTCAAATCAGCCAGCTTGCTGCTACAGTGAGTGAACGAGAAAAGGGAACATTTCCTTCCCAATCGGTGACAAACCAGAGAGAACAAAGGAACTATAACGCTCATGCTGTTCAACAGAACAACGTAGAGAATGCGAATGTCATCACCGTCCTAAGATCAAGATGCAAGATTGACAACAGGGTTGTCAAACCCAATGATACATCCAAACGTGTGGTTTTTGATTCACCGGCAGATGTTTCGTCGCCTGTTCATCTTCTGACCCATCTACTTTTTCATCTTCTTTACAATCTTCTTTACCGTCTTCTTTATCTTCACCTTCTTCTTCTTCGTAGTCAGCTGCAATTCCTTTAAAGAAATAAGATTCAACGCCACAATTTCGTCTATCAGTACCAACACGAACAATCACGCCTTCTGCACCTACTTCATCTGCACCTTCTTCGAAACAAGTGTTTGAGCTAAAAGCTCCCTATCCCAATAGGTTAAGGCCTAAGAAGCCCTCTGCAAGTATGGATAAGGTTTTAGAAGTATTTAAACGTTGTGAAGTGAATATCCCACTATTGGACGTGGTCCAACAAGTCCCGGCATACAAAAAATTCCTCAAGGATTTATGCACGCAGAAACGACGCACGAATGTGCCTAAAAAAGTCTTCTTGGCCGCCACTTTAAGCGATGTCTTGTCCAAGTCCATTCCGGTGAAGTATAAGGACCCTGGTTGTCTTACTATTTCTTGGACTATCGAGGACAAGCAAATTAATTGAGCCTTGTTAGATTTAGGCGCAATCGTGAACCTACTCCCTTACTCAGTTTATGAACAACTAGGTTTGGGAGAATTGAAGCCGACAAAAGTGACTCTGCAATTGGAAGACCAATCACAAAGATACCAAGGGGAGAGATCATCGAAGTTCTGATTAAGGTCGGGGAGTTCATATTCCCCTTAGATTTCATCGTTTTGGAGACTGAATCCGTCGCCAATCCTAGCGATCAGATTCCAGTCATACTGGGGCGGCCTTTCCTAGCCACGTCCAACAGGTTGATCAATTATTGTAATGGATCCATGAAACTCTCATTTGGAAATATGACAATTGTCCTCAATATCTTCAGTTTAGGAAACTAAGCGAGTGATCGACATGATGACACATATGAAGTCAACGCTGTACACGATATGTCTGAGGAGGAGACATTTGACTTCAACGATGAGTGTCTTAATCAAACATTTGAAGAACTATTTTCTGAGGAGCTTCTCTTGCTTGAGAAACTAAGTCCTGAGCAGGTCTCTTAAACACATTAGGGGAACTAATTCGAATCACTTCATACTGAACCAACCCCGAAGTGCGACTATCTGTAAAGCAGCTGCCTATGCTTGACCTCAAGGTTCTTCCCGACCACCTCAAGTATGCATACTTGGGCGATAACGACACGCTTCCAGTTATAATCGCAACCGACCTTGCGCCTGAGCAAGAGTTGGCGCTCATGAATGTTCTGAGAAAGAACATGGAAGCAATAAATTGGTCAATGGCTGATATCAAAGGAATCAGCTCCACTATCTGTCAGCACAGAATTCATATGACTGATGATTCCAAACCCTTCAAAGATCCTCAACGCCTGCTAAACCTGGTAATGAAAGAAGCGGTACGAAAAGAAATGTTGAATAGGATCATTTATCCTATATCCGATAGCAAATGGGTAAACCCCATTCATGTCGTACCAAAGAAATCGGGAATCACTGTGATTACAAATGAAGCGAATGAGTTAGTCCCAACTCGCACACAGACAGGTTGAAGGTTCTGTATTGATTACAGAAAGCTCAATGCAGCAACTTGCAAAGATCATTTTCCACTGCCCTTCGTTGATCAGATACTTGAACGCCTAGTCGGGCATTCTTACTATTGTTTCTTTGATGGATACTACGGCTACAACCAGATCCTGATTGATCTAAAGGATAAGGACAAGATGACTTTTACTTGTCCTTTTGGTACATTCGCCTACTGCCGCATGCCGTTTGGGCTATGCAATGCACCCGCCATATTTCTGCGGTGCATGATGAGCATATTCTCTGATATGGTAGAGCGATTTCTGGAAGTATTAATGGATGATTTCTCCATCTTTGGAGATTCATTTTCTGAGTGTTTGAAGCATCTCGAGCTAGTATTGATACGATGCAAAGAAAAGCACCTCACACTCAATTAGGAGAAGTGTCACTTTATAGTCAAACACGACATTGTGTTTGGCCTTATTATTTCTGAGAATGGCATCGAAGTCGAAAAAGCAAAAATTGACGTCATCTCAAGTCTCCTACCTCCACGGACTATCTATGACATCATGGCATTCTTAGGCTACGTCAGATTTTACAGGCGTTTCATCAAGGATTTTAGTAAATTGGCTAAACCCTTGACTTCCTTGCTGGCCAAGGATGTTCCTTTCGAGTTCAATTCCGAGTGCCTTACTGCTTTCAAATTGCTGAAATCGGAGCTCACTTCCGCTCCGATCTTAAGTGCACCAAATTGGAACGAACCATTCGAGCTGATGTGTGATACTTTTGACTTCGCAATTGGCGCTGTCTAGGATAGCGATTTGAAAAGAAGCCGTACGCAATACACTACGCGAGCAGGACGTTGAATGACGCGTAACTAAATTATACCACTACGGAAAAAGAATTCTTAGCTGTTGTCTATGCATTTGAAAAGTTCCATCCGTACTTGATCGGTATTCACATTACAATTTATACTGATCATTCTGCGCTTAGGCATCTCTTTGTAAAGAAGGATACCAAAACCAGATTGATACGTTAGATTCTCCTTCTTCAAGAGTTTGACTTGACCATCAAAGATAAGAAGGGAACCGACAATGTTGTTGCCGATCATCTATCTCGCCTGATCTAGTTGAGAAAATTCCAATCAACGAATAATTTCCAAATGAACAACTTATCTCCGTATCAGTCGAACCCTGGTTCGCTAATATCGTGAACTATTTTGTCACTGGAGAAACACCTTCTTTTTGGTCGAAGCAGGACAAGTCAAAATTTCTCTCCCAAGTAAAATTCTTCTATTGGGATGAGCCTTACCTGTTCAAATACTGTCCTGACCAGATCATTAGGAGATACGTTTCCAGCTCTGAAACGAGAAGTGTGTTATCATTCTGTCATGACCAAGCTTGTGGAGGCCATTTTGGACCCAAAAAGACGATTGAGAAAGTTTTGTAATGCGGCTTCTATTGACCGACACTTTTCAAGGATGCTTTTGATTATTGCAAAACTTGTAGCCGATGTCAGCACATAGGAAAAATTGGAAAAAGAAATTAGATGCCCCTAAATTCCATTCTGATTGTTGAGATTTTTGATGTCTGGGGAATCGATTTCATGAGGACGTTCCCCAAATCTTCCGGGAACTTGTACATCTTATTGGCTGTGGACTACGTGTCCAAATGGGTGGAAGCAGTGCCTTGCAGAACCAACGACAACAAGGTTGTCGTAAAATTCTTGAAAGAAAACATTTTTTCTCGGTTCAGCACACCTCGCACCACCATCAGCGATAACGGGACATACTTTTGCAACCGATCATTTGAGTCGCTGGTGAAAAAATATTCCATAAGCCACAGATTGTCAACGCCCTACCATCCTTAAACTTGTGGCCATGTTGAAGTCTCCAATCGACAGATAAAACAAATTTTGGAGAAAACCGTCAACCACAACCGCAAGGACTGGTTGTTGAAGTTAAATGACGCTCTTTGGGTTTTTCGCACTGCCTTCAAGATGAATTTGGGTATGTCACCATACCGACTCATTTTTGGAAAAGCCTGTCATTTTCCTGTTGAATTAGAACACCAAGCATTCTGGGCAATCAAACAACTCAATTTTGACCTGGAAAAGGCCAGTGAGGCGAGAAAACTTCAACTAAATAAGATCGAAAGAGATACGTAACAATGCGTATGAAAACTCCAAACTCTATAAAGAAAAGACGAAAGTCTTTCATGACAGGGCGATTCTCAGAAAAACATTCATGGTAGGATAGAAGGTTCTTATGTACAATTCACGACTTCATCTTTTTCAGGAAAATTGAAATCTCGTTGGACAGGTCTGTTCCTTATGCTCACCATTTTTCCGCATGGTGCAGTTGATATCGAAGATCCGCACTTTGGCAACACGTTTAAAGTCAATGGCCAACGTCTGAAGCCGTTTCTAGAAATGCCGACGGAACCGAGGGAGCTCATGTTCTTACAAGATCCGCGTTACAACGATTGATCACAACCACACCTCTTGTAAATACATTTTTATCCCATTTAAAGTCATCTAGGGGCTTTTTTTGTACAAATATTGTGTAAATACATTTTTACAAAAGCACTTTTGTGAAGGGGTTATTTGACAAATCACCAATAAATACCCCCCAGATCTGAACTCAAGCCTCATCTCCAAAAAAGAACCCCCAAATTCTTTTCCTCTTTTCATCCCCAAGCATCCCCAAAAACCCTATGCCCAAATTCATCAATCCAGCCGCAATTTGGCCGAGATCGGCGGCTCAGTGTGCTCCTTTGCAACCCCGTCTTCTCCCTCTGTAAGAACTTCATCTTCTCCATCGTATTTTACACTTTGATTTCTCCAGTATTGTTGTAAGCACTGCAAATGGTAGATCTTGTTGTTAAGAAAATTTTTGAGCAAATTTTTTTGCATGCTACATATGGTAGTTATTTTAGTGGAGAGATAATTCGACAAAGGTGGGAATATTTGCTCTATGATACTGATGAGTTGTTTGCTTTACCCGATATGGTGAATGGGTTTTATACGACACTTGTGAATGGTGCACCTAATATGGTGAATTGGTTTTATACGGCACTTGTGAATGGTGCACCCGATAGGGATAGTGCTAGAATCACCTTTCGTAGGAGAAATCGAACTTTCTTGCCACAACTTATCTCAAATGTGAAGGGGATTCCGGTTAGGCTGGGTAACCAAACACCACATGATGGAGGGTGGAATCTCCTTCAGATGTTGCTTCCCGTTGATCTGCTGATGGATGCGATGGGTGGCTAAGATTGAATCTTGGGGCTGTCGCTCCTGAAGCGTGTGGATCTCAATGGACTGTGGTTGTGGTTGCCGAGTTACCTGCAAGGAAGTCCCGGGATGGTTGTACCACCGAGGACCCTCCGACGATCAAGTTAGTCTAGAGATTCGAGCAGAGTAACGGCTTAGTGGAGTCAAGTTGGCTTACCTTGACCGTCTGAAAGAGGGGTTTAAATAGTGGTAGCAGCAGGTGCAGCATGCATGAGAATCATGCCGGTCGTTACGTTCCCGACGTCACGCCCGCGTGATGAGCGGGACTTCCCATTAATAGCGAGACAGGCTCGTTAATGGGTGATCGTAGTGGCGTGGAATGTGGGATTTGGCCGGCGGAGATCTCGCGCATGGCGAGATTCGCGGGATGGCGGTTATGCCTGCAAGCAGTGCTGTTGGTCGGTCGATGAGACCGGGGAAGATGACTTCGGCGAGGGAGCTCACGGATGAGCGGGAGAGCTGAGGTATCTTAGTTCTGCGGTAGCTCGAAGACGAGCTGTAAGGCCGAGGAGGCCGGTTATGCATGGGGGCTCGTAGGTGAGCCAGCGTTTGCTCGGTAGGACAAGCTTAGGTGTGGTCTGGTCGGCCGCCGTAGGCCCTTTCTTGCATGCTCTGTGACACGTCATCTACCGTGTGTCATGATATGGGAGATCACCGATATCGAGCCTCATCATTAGCCCCCCACTCTCGTCCCGACCAGCTGACGGGTCGGGTCGAGAGTGGTCTGCCGGGTCACCCGAGGTGAGCCCCATTTTCGAAGATATCGTTGGGCGTGTCCCCGGGCATCCGTTGTATTTTCTGGATGATGTCAGTGAATCAGGGCGAGATTTTCTGCATTAAAGAGGATGCGCCGGATCATGTGCACTTTGGTGAAGCGACAAGCCACGTGTCTGATGCCGGTTGGCTGATATGATGTGTTGCAGGCTTCTGGTGACCGATGGGATGTTGCCAATATGTTCGCGACAGGTGGAGCGATCGTGGCCGTCGGGCGCACTAAGCCGTTTTAGCGGGAGTTGACCGTCGCCGTTGGACCGGGACGCTGCCTGCATAAGTCGAGGGGAGGCCTGATTCGGGGTCTCTCCCTCTTCCTAATTTCCTCATTCTGAGTTTTATCTGTTCGGCGCTCTCCTTTTAGGTTGGATCTCGCGTTTTCCCTTCTCGAGGATTTCCTCCCATCAAGTTAGATGTCTTGTTTTGAGGAGTTTATAGATGTCGTAGGGGTAGATCCTACGGAATCTTCCCCCGGGTTGGAGCCCCTTCGGGAAGTTGGGGTTAGATCCCCTTCCCGGGGTCGTGCATATGGGGCGACTCCTGGAGCGGTCGCGGCGGACACCCCTGGTGCGTCATCCTCAGTAAGATATGAGGACGAGCTTGTCACCGCTCGGGCTTGTTTCCATATTCCCCCCGTCTACACGCTACGATTGGACGAGGAAAGAGAGAGGGCAGATCAGGTGAGGGGTAGAGAGATCGCCTTGTACCTGGAAGCCCTTTAGGCCGGAATGCGCCTGCCTTTCTCCCCCGGGGTTGTTGCTGCGTTAAATTACTTTGGGTTAGCCCCGGGCCAGCTAGTGCCGAACTCATGGAGGTTTCTCCTCGGGTTCCTGGTCCGGTTAAAGTTGCAGGTGATCCCCGTTAGTCTGTCCATCCTTGCCTCCTCCCTTATTTACAAAAGTCATCCCGGAACTCGCGCGGGCTACCCGAGGTGGGTTTACTTCTTCTTTAGGAAGCAGCGGGGGAGCGTAGCCGAGTCAGGAGTTGTCGTCCTGCCTTCTTCCATCCATGATTGGAATAAGAAGTTTTTCTTCGTCGGGCCGCCAGAGGGTGAGGACGGCCCGTACCCATCCAGTGGTCTAGGGATAGGTGCTGGCAGGGAAATCCATCCAATGACCCCAACACGGAGAGAGTGGCGGCGTGGGAGCCTATTCCTTGGGCTGACGTGCTACTTTCTGAGTGGGCCTTCAGTTGGGCCGAGCTCAGCCCCGCCCAGTTCGTTGGTAAGTTAGGAGTTTGTATTTGTTTTTACTTTGTCTGTGTCGCTGATTCCATTATATCTTGTCTTGTGCAGAAACCATGGACGCGAGCATTCTCCGAGCAGCTATGCGCAAGCCGAAGAAGGGTCGAGGGCTGGAGGGGCCAGCTCTTCCCGTCAGACGCCAGTCCCGGCTTCCTTGCAGTTGTCCTGCCCCAGCGCTCGAGTGCAGATCGCGCCCCGGAGCCCAGCCAGGCGCCGGGTAGAAAAAGGGCTTGGGGAGAGGACGCCCGAGCTTCGGAGGTGGAGACAAGCTCTCCGCCGTCGTCTCTCAAGAGGTTCCACCGAACCGTTCCGCGGGCTCCGGCCTCTCCAATCTTGGTGGACGAGGGAGAGCTCCGCTTTGAGGTGCCCTCGGGGCTTTCCGTCGCCGATAGCTTGCTGCATGATATAGAGAGGTCAGCTGGTGGCCGGGTCGCTGGGGGGACGCTAAAGGGACAACTGGCGTCCATCACCCAAGAGGCCCTGCAGGTTAGCGCTCGTACATCGTCTCATTGTTTGTGAGATTTAGTGCCCCTTTTTCTTTTTGACCCTCCTCCGATTTCTTCAGGTCCTCCAGCACATCGCCATCGTCGCCCGGATGGAGGAGGAGGAGATAGCCCCGGCGATGTGAGCCGCGGGCGAGTTCTCCTCGCTGGGGGAGAGCTCAAAGCGGGAGCTGGAGGCGGCGATGGTGAGGGTCGCTGCCCTTGAAAGCGAGGTGGCCGCCGGGAAGCAGGAGGCGGCGGCCGCGAAGCTGGAAGCAGCGGCAGCGAAGCGGGAGGTGGCGGCCGCGAAGAAAGAGGTGGCGGCCTCAAAGCAAGAGGTTGCCCGGCTCCGCGAGGCCGCTCAGGCCACCGAGGCCAAGCTTCAGGGCTCTGAGGTGCTCGTCGGCACCATGAAGAAGTCAGTGAGCACCCTCCGAAAGGAGTTGGGGGCTGCGGTAAAGGCGACGAAGAGAGCCGACCTCAGGGTGGCGCAGGCGGTGGAGAACTTCCAGAAGTCGGAGCAGTTCTACACCGTTCTAGCCTCGGTCACCACCCTCATCTGGCACGAGGCTCTCGATGCCGTCAAGGCCCAGGTGCCGGAGTTTGCTGATGAAGAGCTCTGCGCAGAATATCCCCACGGGGATGACGAGCAGGTGGATGCCCCCGGTAGCACTACCGGGTAAGGGACCCTCGGCGAAGGCGACGCCGAGGCTCCTGTGAGGGATGCGTCCCTAGTCGCGATGGACGTCGAGCTCGTCGACATCACGCCCAGCCCTGAGGCCTGAAGCCCCTCGTCTTCTCTTTGCCTTTTCTTTTGTCGCGTCAGGTATTCTGTAGGCCTTCGGGCATTTTTGTAAGGTTGGGGAACCCACAGTACCCTTATAAAAGCTTTGACTTTTTGAATAAAATCTTTTTGTTTTTGCAGTGGTGTTTGTGCTTGTACTTTCTTTTTTTGGTAGACACTTGTATCTGCACAGTATTGCTTTATGGTCGGCATGTTCCTCGTCTAGCGATTACTCGTCGACTTGACTCTGATCATTTGCCGAGTGTGCGAGGACCGGCAGGAAGACGGTGTCTCCATGGATCCGAAGTCGAAGTGTAGATCGCTAAGACGTTGATAGACTGGATGCCTCTAGTTGAGTTCACGTTCCTTAGTTATTGGAGGGGTCGTAATTGGCCAACTGAGGATGGAGCCGAGTAGGGTAGCTGCTCGGTGCCTCTTGGCGAGGGCTTTGATCCTTAGCGCGGGAGGGGCCTTGATTGGCCTGCTGAGGATGGAGCCGAGCAGGGTAGTTGCTCGGTGCCTCTGGGCAAGGGATTTGATCCTTAGCGCGGGAAGGGCCATGAGAGGGCTGCTAAGGATGGCCGAGCAGGGTAGCTGCTCGGTGCCTCTTGGCGAGGGCTTTGATTCTTAGCATGGGAGGGGCCGTAAGAGGCCTGCTAAGGATGGCCGAGAAGGGTAGCTGTTCGGTGCCTCTTAGCGAGGGCTTTGATCCATAGCATGGGAGGGGCCGTGAGAGGCCTGCTAAGGATGGCCGAGCAGGGTAGCTGCTCGGTGCCTTTGGGCGAGGGCTTTGATCCTTAGCGCGGGAGGGGCCGTGAGAGGCCTGCTAAGGATGGCCGAGCAGGGTAGCCGCCCGGTGCCTCTTGGCGAGGGCTTTGATCCTTAAGGATGCCCGAGCGGGGTCGCCGCCCGGTGCTTCTTGGCGAGGGCTTTGATCCCTGGCGTTCTGCCAGGGATAACCGAGCACGGATCGTGCTAAGCTGTTGCCTCTTTCGAGGGCTTTTCATCCATAGCGCGGGAGGAGCCATAGGAGGTCTACTAAGGATGTCTTGGCGGGGTTGCCGTCCGGTGCCTCTTGGCGAGGGCTTTGATCCCTGGTAGGGTGCCAAGGATAACCCAGCATGGTTAGTGCTAAGCGGTTGCCTCTTGCGAGGGCTTTTGGGTCCTTAAGGATGACCGAACAGGGTTGCTGCCCGGTGCCTCTTTGCGAGGGCTTTGATCCTTGGCGTCGTGGGGTAGGGAATCTACCAGCCAGGGATAGCCGAGCAGGGCAGCTGCATGGCTGCCTCTTCGTGAGGGCTTTGATCCCTGGCGTTGTGGGTAGGAAAGCTACCGACCAGGGATAACCGAGCAGGGTAGCCACTCAGCTGCCTCTTGTTGAGCGCTTAGATCCTTGGCGTTGTGGGGTAGGGAAGCTACCAACCAGGGATAGCCGAGCAGGGTAGCCGCTCGGCTGCCTCTAGGTGAGGGCTTAGATCCCTGGCGTTGTAGGTAGGGAACCTACCAGCCAGGAATAGCTGAGCAGGATAGCCGCTCGGCTGCCTCTAAGTGAGGGCTTAGATCCTTGGCGTTGTGGGTAGGGAAGCTACCAGCCAGGGATAGCCGAACAGGGTTGCTGCCCGGTGCCTCTTGGTGAGGGCTTAGATCCTTTGCATTGTGGGTAGGGAAGCTACCGGCCAGGGATAGCCGAGCAGGGTAGCTACAGGGCTGCCTCTTGTGGAGGGCTTAGCTCCATGAGGAAGGATCGAGCAGTGAAGCTGCTCGGTTGCCTCTTGGCGGGATTCTGTCCGACCTTCCCAAGGTGAGCACCGAGGAGTGGGACAGTCATGGGGACACGTGTCGTGAGGGCGCTGTGAAGGCGAAGCGCCTGAGTCGCATTGTTTCGGTTTCGTATGGGGAGGCGCGACGCTTACCGCGTGGCGCCTGCGTTGCGGGTGAAATGGGCGACTGTTGGACACCCATACGTCGTTGCTATAAAATGAAGGGATTGTTGATTACTCCTTTCCTTACAACCAAAATTCCATAAAGGAGGATTTCCCCTTCACCATCGAACATATCGTAAGCTTCGAGGATGTCTACCCTTATGACCCATACTGCATGGAAGACACGGTGCAATTGGTAATAGGCAGGATCGAGGACCACTTCGGCCGATTGCTTCCCCGGCAGTCCTCCCTCCTTCGGCTGCTGATGTACTCCATCTGGAGGGCGTCGCCGGGGCTTTACAACCCTTTGTCTGAAATGCTGTTCGACGAGGCCATAGGCAGGCTAAGGTCTCTGAGGTGCTTCGGCCTGATCTCTGCGAGTTAGCTAGACCGCTCGGAAGCGCTCGTTCGTAAGTGCTACCAGTTGAGGCTCAGCGCCGAAGCTCATGAGGAGGGGGGATAGGAGGCAGATGCTAGACGCTGTGAGGGCTCGGCTGGAGGAGATCTGCTCAGAGTACCACGAGCAGTGCTCTCTGCACCCCATTCCCCCGCTGTTGTAATTTTTTTTTGTGTACGGCTGAGGAGCCTATAGTACCTCTTGAATGGATAAGATTGTTTTTCTTTTCTGCAATGCTTTATTGATCCTTTTATTATATAAGCATATAATAAGCAAAAGATCTTAGGAAGATGGTACATTGCTTTTGAAAAGAAAAAACATGCTAGTAGATGCTTTTATTCATGCCGCTTGAGCCCCACATATGTCTGTTGGTATCTGTGCTCGGCATGGGGTACCGAGCTTTGGGGGTACCAGACGCATGCTCCGCTGACACTACCATGATCTGGCCGATGGTCTGCTCGGCTGGAGGGGGACGCTGCTCCTGCTCGCGGTCAGCTTGTCGCTTGTCCCTCAGGTACGCTGCGAAGTGCCCCGAACGGATGAGCTCTTCGATATAATCTCGGAGTTGTTTGCAGCTCTCCGTTGAGTAGCCCAGCGACCTATGAAAGCCGCAGTAGGGGCCCCGGGTTCTCTTTGAAGCCGAGCATGGGATCGAGGGGAACTTGAAGAACCCTTCGCCCTTGGCCTCCTCACTTGGAACTTTGTGGGGTAGGGCTTTTGACGTTCAGGTCCCCTTCTCTCGTCCCTTGCCCTCTTCTTCTGGTCGGCTTGCTCTGCTCGGGGGAGGCTTGCGTTCATCTCGGATTCGAGCTGGACCTAGTGCTCGGTCGAGGCCTTTACTTCGGCCATGGTCTTAGGTTGCGCCAGTGCAAAAGAGCGTAACCACTCCTTGTGCCTAAGACCAGACCTCAGAGCCATGATGACCGTTTTGTCTCGGTGCTCTAGGACCTCGAGAAGGGCGTTGTAGAAGCGGGTGACATAGGCCTTGAACGTCTCCCTGTCCCCACTCTTGATCGTGAAGAGGTGGTCGATGTGCGCTTCTGCCGCCTGTTCCCGACGAAGTGGCCAAGGAATTGTGTGGCCAGCTCGTCAAAGGTTGAGATCGAGCGTGGCTCGAGTCCTCGGAACCAGTCTCGACCGGAGCGGATGAGAGTGGCCGGGAAAGATCGGCACTGGGCGGCATCGGAGTGGTCTTGGAAGCTCATCCCCGCGGTGAATGCATCCAAGTGGTCCTTCGGGTCAGATTTGCCGTCGAAGAGGGAGACCTTTGGGGGCTTGTTGCGGGAGGAGACATGGACGGCGAGCAGCTCCTCGGTGAACGGTTTTGTGAGGGAGTCGGCGGCATACTTAGCCCCGTCGCTCGAACGGTGACCTTCCCGATGCAGACTCTCGATCTTCTTCTCGAGGGCATCGAGCCGGCCATGGTACCCCGACGACTCGGCGCATTCTGATCCCAGGCCTCTGCTGTTGGAGGCCTGCGTCTGGCCTCGGCCGCAGTTTCTTTCAATGAGGTTCCTCAAATCCCCGGGTAAGGTGGCCCTCGAGCTGCCTTGACGAGCCCCGTCTGCGCGGCCCCGTCGGGGGAGGGTTTGTCGGTCATGCCTGGTGATAGGCGAGCTGACCAACATTTCCTCAGAAGGGACAGGTGCGCGAAAGACCTCGGGGCGGGGCGCTCTAGCGATGGACATCGGTGTCGAGCTGTTGGGCGCCCAGCGGGTCACAGAACATACTGGCATGGGGGATCCGTGGCCATGGGAGGCAGCGAGGCGGCGGTCGGCCGTGCCGATGCGGGCTGAGTCTTCTCTCCCCTTGTAGGGGTCCTGGTCCCGAGGCGGGGGAACGACGACCTGGGGATTTTGCCCCGCCGTTTGGACGCGGACGAGTGCCTCCACGAAGGATGCGAGTCGGTCTATCCAGCCGGCAAGGGCGTTCGGCGGAGGAGGCTCGTCTGTGCCTCCGTTGAGAGGGAGGCGGCGGTTGGTGCTTAGATCGTCGTGATGATCGCTCGTCATTGGTTCGAGATCGGGAGGCGAACTTTTGTTTTTGTGGAATCTACTTTCCCACAGACGGCGCCAGCTGATGGAGGGTGGAATCACCTTCAGATGTTGCTTCCCGTTGATCTGCTGATGGCTGCGATGGGTGGCTAAGATTGAATCTTGGGGCTGTCGCTCTTGAAGCGTGTGGATCTCAATGGGTTATGGTTGTGGTTGCCGAGTTACCTGCATGGAAGTCCTGGGGTGGTTGTACCACCGAGGACCCTCCGACGATCAAGTTAGTCTAGAGATCCGAGCAGAGTAACGGCTTAGTGGAGTCAAGTTGGCTTACCTTGACCGTCTGAAAGAGGGGTTTAAATAGTGGTGGCAGCAGGTGCAGCAGGCGCGAGAATCACGCCGGCCGTTACGTTCCCGACGTCACACCCGCGTGATGAGTGGGACTTCCCATTAATGGCAAGACAGGCTCATTAATGGGGGATCGTGGTGGCGTGGAACGTGGGATATGGCCGGCAGAGATCTCGCGCATGACGAGATTCGCGGGATGACGGTTACGCCTGCAAGCGGTGCTGTTGGTCGGTCGATGAGACCGGGGAAGATGACCTCGACGGAGGAGCTCGCGGACGAGCGGGAGAGCCGAGGTATCTTGGTTCTGCGGTAGCTCGGAGACGAGCTGTGAGGCCGAGGAGGCCGGTTATGCAAGGGGGCTCGTAGGTGAGCTAGCGTTTACTCGGTAGAACGAGCTTAGGTGTGGTCTGGTCAGCCGCTGTAGGCCCTTTCTTGCATGATCTGGGACACGTCATCTGCCACGTGTCATGATCTGGGAGATCACCGATATCGAGCCTCATCACCATATAAGCTAGCTTTTTACCGGCCTATAATGGGTGATTTTTGCCAATCGTTGGATAAAGGGTTGTCAGAACAAGACATGTATAACAATGTGTATGCGGATTGCCGATGGCTAAATCGCAATGTTCAGGGGATTGAGCGAACGTCTTCGTTTCCTGCAATGGTTGAGCATGTTTTCTATTGCCTTCAAGAGAAGGATGATCTTTTTTGCAGGAGTACACTACCGTTCTCCAATATCATCAAAGCAATGGGCAAAGGAAAGCAAATTCTTCCGGTGCTCGTTATACAGATTTGCCGCGCGTTCAAAGTTGACCATCTCTTCGACCATGCCGTCTCTGTCTCGGTTCAACTTCCAATAAGGAAAGAGAGTGTTTCGCTTGCTTATGCGAATGACAGTCATGAATCAAGCGTTTGGTCCAGGACTGACCCGAGTGAGCATATAGCCCTACAGACATCCTCAGAGTTGTACATGGATGAGCCCGAACCATCGGACGATCACGAGTTACACCTGATGGAGGTCCACGAAATTAATAAATTGATGAGGTAAAACAAGGAGATTAAGAAGAAACTGGGTCAAATACTTACAAATCAAGAAGGAACAAGCGGAAAGGGAAAGGGCAAGCGCCGATAAGGACACCGTCGAGTTCTAGTTAGGGGTGAGGGTGTGTTCATGTATATAGCATGTAGTTTGCATTTGTTGGGTTACGGCAGCGCCCCGACCATCAAACCGTGGCCAAATACGGAACAAAAATTTACTAAACTGGCGCTACCATGACCCGATGCCCGGATCTACCCTAAACCCTATACTAGCAATATGTAAAACTAGAAGTTAGATGGTTATACCGAGTTGATCCGCGTCCTTCGGTCTTGAACCATCATCCCAAGCTCCTAGAGGCTCCTTGATCGAATTTGGTTGCCGGTCTTCCTCCATCTATGATGATCCACCTGAGGGAAACGGCGCAAGCTTCAGCCTCATCAAGCGAGGCAACCGACGCAACAAGGTTGCTAGCAATGGAGAGTGGGGGTGTAGGAATGTGTCACTATAATTTTTCTCTCATCACAATACTCAAAAGAGCAACTCAAGAAGATAAAGGAAGTGAGGAAACATGTGGCATGGGCAACTCAAGAATAGCTAAGTGTTTTCAAGAGAATGAGAATGGATCCATGAAGCAAGTGAAGAATCAGGAGAAGAAAAAGAAAATGAGCAAGGCCACTCAAGAAAATGTGGTTGCCTCCTCTTCTCTCTCTCTCATGCACACCTACACAAAATATCTCATTTTAATTTCATTAAAAAAAACATTGCCAATACCTCTCTACATGCCTCACCATGCTCATGTCAACTCACCTTCCACCTCATTTCCAAATTGATTTTCTAAAAAGAAAATCAATTAATGAGGTAGACATCTTCTAGAAACCATTCCGTATAAATACGGAATTCAACCTGGTATACGTATCGAAATACATATACGCGTATTCGTACCAAAATATGAATAGCCAAGAGAGAAAATGAATAGTGAACAATAATACTAGAATACATATATATAAATACATATATATAAATTATGAAATCAAAACCTGGTTTAATAATCTGGCTTAATCCTAAGCCGCTAGTAATATCAACCGTCCGATCAAAGTCTGTGCAGCCTGTACACATATTTAATCGGACACCTGTATGTACCAACATACGTCATCTACACCATATCGCATGAACCGTGAAAACCCTCTGTGTGGGACTCTAAAGACTCCTCAATACACTGGCAGTGGGTTTAACCACAAGCAAATCAGCGGCACTAGTTGTACGTAATGGCTACCCAGGTATTAAGCGAAAGGAAGGCCGACGAGCAAAGTCATCTAAACCCCTACCGAGGCTGGCAGTGACAATATCCGTACAGTCTGGTCTGTTCGTCTAAGAGTATCACATATCGAGTCTAGGGGGCGGATAAAGTCAGACCCCTAATAACGCGATAATTCGTGTCGGTATGAAACCCATCACCATATGAGAAACTACCGATTCTAGATCAGTAATTCTCGACTACCTTGGCCAAGGATTTCTGGTGATGGCCATCCGTGCACTGTGCAACATCAACCCCCAATACCGGGAGAGACAAATCCCCGACAATCCGCTCACTGCCTCCATGTGGCTCAGGACTGTACCCAAGTAAAACCTGTTTGCATGAATCCTTTGAGCCATGGTAGGGTAGTAATCAAAGTACAATGGGAACTCACACGAGACAAATGACGATCTCAGGTCGACAGACTAACTTGTACACATGTCACCTGGGAACTGCTATCTGACAATAGGTATAGTACCAACTAGCAGGTTCCCGGTGAGTCCGTCCAGTGTACTCATAACCCAATGAGCACCTGTATACTATCTTAGGTGAACAAACTAACATCAATGGCTTGTGAGACCTGGCCACCGCCCCTCGTCGGGGTCTCGATCAGTATACAATAGTCTACACTGGAGTATCGATGCCCAGTCTCGAAACTCCCACGACTAGGGACATTTAAGGATTTGCTTATAGACCCCCAGCTCCCACATATATGATCGCCATCATAATGCTGGTAGTTAAGCAAGAATCCTATGGGCTCTATCAACATGTAATAGTGATCTGTAATACCACATAAAGCATGATGATAAAAACAAACCAGATAGCATACTATCATCTCGAGCAAGACTGTTCTATCGGTATAGGTCCTTCCTCAATCATCATAATCACCTAACTGCGATTATGATAATTGCCTTGAGGGCACTATAGCCAACAATCTTCTACTTGCACTTAAGGCCAATTATTGCGATGTCGCATACCCACAGCCCGTATGATACCGAACACCCAACTTCTCTATTAATCAGTCTCACAAATCCTGTTTGTGAAACTATTGTGTTCGAGAAATAGCCTCAGTGAGTGGATCCGCTCCAGTGTTTCTATCTGTATCTCTCTATATCTCAACTTCGCGGAGAAAACTATCTCCCGAAATAAGCAATATCTTATCTTAGAATTTGTCTGGATATCTGATGGGACCCAGTTCACAAATGAACTCCAAATCCAGCAAACTTCTTAGACTGTATCATCCAATGAATTTAATTAATATCCTGCGCCATGCCTTTCTCAGTATCTGCTTGGACACCTGTCCAACATACTGTCCCTCAGAAGAGGGAAAGACTATAACTCAGACAGCCACCCTGTCATCCAGGTCATCTTGGAAGCCTGAAATGATAACTGTCACCTGAAGGAGGCTGCCGTTGCCATATCCCTGGAACATCCACTTATGTTCATAAACTGCTTCCGAACGTTTCTCCAGGATTGGATTAATATATAAACTTATTGCAGCTAGTGCAAAAACAACATCTGGTGTGGTACTTGTCATCTCATGATTGACTCAATTGCCTAAGCAAGTGATATGCCAATCATGCACATACCTCTCCATTTTAGTCTGTAAGACACCTTTAGAGAGGGTGACTCCATCACCTACAGGTACACCACCATGCTAGGAGTCGTCCATTCTAAAACACTTTAGAATAGTGTCAAGTACCAAAATTGGGACACTTCCCAAATCTAGATCTAAAACCATAGATCTAGTAACCAGAAACCCTGATATTATATCCATGTCCTGTGTGGAGAAACAACTGTGTGACAGCCACAGTATAACCGATCGTAGTATAGGAATTTCACTTCCTATAAAGTGCATGTCATCCCAAATACCAGGACATCACACCCTACTACCTTCTTACCAGATCCATCTCCTATTCTGATGAAGTCAAAACCTATGACTGTCATATTAAAAATAGATGATCTATCTCCGCTATACCTGCTTTAGTCTATAAATAGACATAAGCTATTTGCCCACTATGCTTATGCTGCTCCCACTGACTACAATAACCCTCTAGCAGAGTCATATACACGTGCACTTCTAAAACTAGTTTAGAACGACGCTATACTCATCCTCCTTCCGGGTCTTATAGTCTAGAACAGCAGCAATGGCAAGTCTGGGTAAATAAGAACCTCTCTGTCACCGTCTCTGAGAAGACCGAAGTACCTCTCGGGTGCCTGAGATTACCCACCAAATCTGCGGAGTGGCTAATGGAATATCAAATCCAATTGAATCTTCAGGTTCTATTAAATCTTCAGTGATCATTTGTGGTTCTGGAATCACTTCCAGTTCTACCATACTCCCACTTTTGTTTTTAGAAAAAATCCATTTTACTAAAACTGTGGCGAGTCAAGGACAATACACTATTGATCTTCCCGATGGTAGAAAGTTAACCCTCGTCAAAACCCGGGATAACCCACAAACTGCCATTACTGAAACGTGCCTCGAGTTTATCCGGATTCTGGTTTTAAGCATCAGCCGGACAACTCCCTATACCTTAACACCGTTAAGATATAAATTGATTCTATATATATCCAATATAGAAACAAAAGCACTAATTTAATTGGAACCAGATTCAAAATCATGCAGCTGTCTCCAGTGCATTTCAACCAAATGGAATGAGGCCAATCAGCATTACTCAACTAGGAATGCATTCATATATGAGTAACCCGAAAGAAAAGCAAGTTCTCAAAATCATTACTATCATCGGAATACTAAACATAAGTATCTTCATCTTCGACTACCTCGAAGAATCCTGATACTTCTAACAAATGGTTCTCTACTTTATTCTTATACCTATAACTTCTCAATATCTGGATGTTGCATTTCAACGAAATACTTATTCAGAACTGGAGAAGTCATAAGTAAACAGAATATAGTAAGAGTACCAACCCCTTTGTTCTAATGGACACTGGACAGCATACAATACTTTGTATAAGTCCACTGAGTTTAACAACTCAAACCCTGTGCGTCGTAGGTTGAAAACTGTACTATGGTTAAGAAGAATTATACCGTTGTTGAATGCACTTTACCTAACCATCAACTGATATAGGTAAATGTCACAGACATAATTTCAAAAAGTTATATCTTACTTTATAAAATAAACGTACATATATATCAGTTTGAAATTGGTGCATAACAACGGATATTCAAAACCAAATATTTGCCATCAGGCAAAACCCAGGTGATTTCCTCAAATATCACCAATTACAACGAATTCCGATATTATGAGGATCTAATCACCCAATTCCTAATATCTTACTCCCACTCACCATCTGTAATAATATATAGATATAAGAAACTGATCTGGTAAATACATACTCTGGAGTTAGATTCCAATTTGGGAAAACAGTTTTCAATTAACATCGCACAGTGAAACTGAAACATGAAAATGTTTCGAAGGGGTAACCGGGTATTCCTAGTAATGCCTATTCCACTATCCTGATTCATGACTGTAACCGTATACTTCCATGCCCTCACTCCAATCCCTTTATTATGTCTTTACTTATTACCTTCTGTACACCTTCTTTAGGCTAATTTGTTTTCTTACTTCCCTACCCTTCGGCACCAGCATAAGCTTTGGAAGAAGACTATCCAATAAGCGTAATAGGTGTACACTCCTTATGCCAGGAGCCCTCGCAACCTGAAAGAAGATAATGGGAAAAGACATCTGAATAATCCTATTCTATTTCTCCTGAACCGGAAACCATCCTCGAATCTGAAACGAATTCCTTCGAGTTCGTATGTAACTATACGATGGCATGTCCAAGCATTATGGACGTTCATAGTGATACAAAGTGTTCTGGAGAAATCCAAAGTGGTTGTGAAAGTGACAGGGGTATACACGGTTTTGTCGTGAATAATAGCAGTCGCAATTTTCTTTGCCGTTATTCTGATCCCTTTATTTGTCTTTACTTATTACCTTCTGTACACCACATTTAGGCTAATTGGTTTTCTTCCTTCCCTACCGTTCGACACCTGCCTATGGTTTGGAGGAAGACTATCCAATAAGCTCAATAGGTGTACCCTCTCCTAATCCTAGGAGCCCTCACAACCTTAAAGAAGGTAAAGGGAAAAGACAACCGAATAATCTTATTCAATCTCTCCACAACCAGAATCCATCCTCGAATCTGGAACAAGTTCCTTCGAGTTCGTATGTAACTATACGATGGATTTATCCAATAGGAGTGGATGTTCGTAGTAATACGGGGTGTTCTGGAGAAATGCAAAGGTAAAGAAGGAGCGGCAATGATTTATGCGACTAAATGAAAATCCAAAAGCCATGGTGTTTTAAGAAGGTTCGGTTAACTTGGTTCATGAGTTTTAGTCTATGGTCGGGCCATGGTCGCTGCCAAAGAGAGAGAGAGAGAAAAGAAACACTCAGCGTGCACTCTAACCTAGATCAGAATGGTTAATCACTTTATCTAATCAGGATGGCTTCTACTGTTTCCTCGAATTCTCCTCCAAACCAAAAGGAGAATTAGTCGGGATCATCTAAAATAACCCGGGGAGTAATCCTGCTCATCAGTAGGAATCGGGATCCAACCATCATCGCATGATAACTTGATGGAATCCACTCAAGTTACCATACTCAGAAGGTATGCGCAAGCCTAGCAAGTTTCCTGTATGTTTGAAACTCCCGATGTGATTTTTACCCCAAGCGGTTTATGACCTTGACTTTGGTCAACAAATCATAACTCCCAAGTCAAGTTCTACCCGTCATTGTCCTGATTGATTTAGACCCACCCGCACACACCCTTGACTTTGGCCAACAAAGTGGTACGACTGTCCTAAACCAATGCATATCCATGCAACGGACAAGCAACACACAGCTACCGCACACGATGCATTGACTTTGGCCAACAAACACCGCACGAATACTATGCGCTACTTATCCGAAATGACGGAGGGCTACGGCTGGTTTTTGGCGAAAAACCTTTAACGTAATGAACTTGATATCGTTGAAGGAATCCAAGTGGTTTTTACAAATGTATAGTGGCGAAAACTTTTGTTAAAGAGGTCACTCCCGGTGAAGGGATGTCGGCTCTTTCCTCGTCGAATGAGGTGCAGGATATTCCAAACCGAATACCACGATGCAAAGCAAAAGAATTGACTATAGTGAAGTTATTACGTTGATGCAAACTTCTGCCCAAGGGGTCACTCCCGGTGAAGGGATCTCGGCCCTTGCCTCATCGATTGAGGTGCTGGATATTCATAACCGAATACCACTGTGCGAAGCAAAAGAAAATGTCTATAATGTGAGTTTTTAAAAATTTGGCTCCAACAACATCATATAGGTTTGTTTTATCCTTGCATTGATAAGAATCAATGCAGTCCCATCAATTAATCACACCAGAAAAGAACGAAAATATGATGTACGTATATTCCATCCGCATTCGCCATTGGGTCTCATCATCACTCGTTAGGTTACTTAACTAACGACAGAGCGGGGACTGGACTAGCGCGGGTGCAAAACATATACAACATCTACTAGTATATATATATAAATATATATGGCAATCGTCCCAGGCATGATATAAAGCAACATCATAGAATCTCAGCCAAGCAACACAGAGTGGTGGATAATCCTGGAGCCCCGGGTTTCACTTGAGCCGCAAATGAGACCCGACGTTCCCTGTCGTGTGGATAGCCTGTGCAATGAAAACCTAGACCCCTACGAGTGTGGAAAGTTACCCGCCAATCCCAGAAGCGAGGCAGTACCAATCAACAATGTGAATGGGCCACCCAGCACTTCACGGAATCCGGTAACTTGGGCACCCCTCCTTGGGTCAACCTATACCCCCTATGAGTGCGGCGAATAGACCGCCAATTCTAGAGTAAGGTCCCCTCCATCTCAATGCCATGAGATGCGGACCCGTTACCCTCTAGAACCCGGCTATTCATGCACTCCACCGCGGGGTAATCCTAGTACAGAAAAGAAAATAATATGTAAAAGGATGATATCGACCTCAACCCGGTCGTGCCCCAAATAAATAATATATAAGCTGGCAGTGACGGCAGTCTATATGTCGGACGCTCGCCCCGCAATATCAAATGTACAAATGAAACTAAACTGTACTAACATTGCACCCAAGCTATCAACCACGACGATCCAGCCACAACACAGCACAACACAGAACATCAACATGAATGTCACGTTCGCAAACTCGTCTAAAAGAACATATAGCAATTAGATGAGTTGTACCGCTCGAATGACATTCACGGTCGCAGATAGTAATGTATGTACTGATAAACATTTAAACAGTGTTAAATTATCGACTTCGAAACACCCTGAATTGCACCTGAACAAAAGATAACATAATATCCAAAATGAGCAAAACAAGCAATACCACTGCACCAACATTCCAGAGACCAGACCACACCCAAAATACGAAACCCAAAATTAACTGCAGGGTCGGCGAGCTTGGAAATTTGCTTAATGTGGCCGGTCTAATACGGGTGAAACTGGCTCGTATTTGGGGTGTAGTCTAGTGGTCACCATAGTAGTCTTATGCAGTTGCTAAAATAATTTTTTGAAGACTCTTAAAATTCGACAGAAACTGGAATATGCAGTGCACTATTTCGGGGTTGTTTCGGTTTCGATAGTTTAACATCGTCTAAAACTGCTAGTAAGGGGTTAACGGGTTGTCTCTGATACCATGTTGGGTTACGGCAGCGCCCCGGCCATCAAACCATGGCCAAATGCGGAACAAAAATTTACTAAACTGGCGCTACGATGACCCGATGCCCGGATCTACCCTAAACCCTATACTAGCAATATATAAAACTAGAAGTTAGATGGTTATACCAAGTTGATCCGTGTCCTTCGGTCTTGAACCATCATCCCAAGCTCCTAGAGGCTCCTTGATCGAATTTGGTTACCGGTCTTCCTCCATCTACGATGATCCACCTGAGGGAAACGGCGCAAGTTTCAGCCTCGCCAAGCGAGGCAACGGACTCTCCAAGGTTGCTAGCAATGGAGAGTGGAGGTGTAGAAATGTGTCACTATAATTTTCCTCTCATCACAATGCTCAAAAGAGCAACTCAAGAAGATGAAGGAGGTGAGGAAACATGTGGCATGAGCAACTCAAGAATGGCTAAGTGTTTTCAAGAGAATGAGAATGGAGCCATGAAGCAAGTGAAGAATCAAGAGAAGAAAAAGAAAATGAGCAAGACTACTCAAGAAAATGTGGCTGCCTCCTCTTCTCTCTCTCTCATGCACACTCGCACAAAATATCTCATTTTAATTTCATTAAACAAAACAATACCCATACCTCTCTACATGCCTCACCATGCTCATGCCAACTCACCTTCCACCTCATTTCCAAATTGATTTTCTAAAAAGAAAATCAATTAATGAGGTAGACATCTTCTAGAAACCATTCCGTATAAATACATAATTCAACCTGGTATACGTATCGAAATATATATACGCGTATTCGTACAAAAATAAGAATAGCCAAGAGAGAAAATGAATAGTGAACAATAATACTAGAATACATATATATAAATACATACATATAAATTATTAAATCAAAACCTGATTTAATAATCCGGCTTAATCCTAAGCCGCTAGTAATATCAACCGTCCGATCAAAGCCTGTGCAGCCTGTACACATATTTAATCGGACACCTGTATGTACCAACATACGTCATCTACACCATATCGCATGAACCGTGAAAACCCTCTGTGTGGGACTCTAAAGACTCGTCAATACGCTGGCAGTGGGTTTAACCACAAGCACGTCAGCGACACTAATTGTACGTAACGGCTACCCAGGTATTGAGCGAAAGGATGGCCGACGAGCAAACTCATCCAAACCCTTACTGAGTCTGACAGTGACAAAATACGTCCTAAGAGTATCGCATATCGAGTCTAGGGTGTGGATAAAATCAGACCCCTAATAACGCGATAATTCGTGTCGGTATGAAACCCATCACCACATGAGAAACTACCGATCCTAGATTAGTAATTCTCGACTACCTTGGCTAAGGATTTCTGGTGATGGCCACCCGTGCACTGCGCGACATCAACCCCCAATACCGGGAGAGACGAATCCCCGACAATCCGCTCACTGCCTCCATGTGGCTCGGGACTATACCCAACTAAAACCTGTTTGCACGACTCCTTTGAGCCGTGGTAGGGTAGTAATCAAAGCACAGTGGGAACTCACACAAGATAAATGACGATCTCAGGTCGACAGACTAACCTGTACACATGTCACCTGGGAACTGCTATCTGATAATAGGTATAGTACGAACTAGCAGATTCCCGGTGAGTCCGTCCAGTGTACTCATAACCCAATGAGCACCTGTATACTATCTTAGGTGAACAAACTAACACCAATGGCTTGTGAGGCCTGGCCACCGCCCCTCGTCGGCGTCTCGATCATTATACACAAGTCTACACTGGAGTATCGATGCCCAGTCTCGAAACTCCCACGACTAGGGACATTTAAGGATTTGCTTATAGACCCCCAGCTTCCACATATATGATCGCCATCATAATGCTGGTAGTCAAGCAAAAATCCTATGGGCTCTATCAACGCGCAATAGTGATCTGTAATACCACATAAAGCATGATGATAAAAATAAACCAGATAGCATACTATCATCTCGAGCAAGACTGTTCTACCGGTATAGGTCCTCCCTCAATCATTATAATCACCTAACTGCGATTACAATAATTGCCTTGAGGGCACTATAGCCAACAACATTTGCATATTTCCTGCATTTCCGCACTTTCATTTCTCATATTTTTCCTTTGTTTTTTCATGTAGTTTGCATTACATATTTGCTTTTGTACTGCATTTTGCTTATGGTACCAGAAAATTGAAAAATCAGAAAAATTGAAAAACCAAACAAATTAGTTGTTAGAATTTGCTTCTTGTTTTTTGTACAAAAGAAAATTCGAAAAAGATAAATACTTTTTCGTCAAGTTAGCTAGTGGGAAAACTTAGATTCGAAATACCAACGGTTTAGTTTGATAAGATAGAAATAACTAAAACCTATTTTTAGAAATTGAAAACCCGAAAGATAACCCTCCTTTAAAGTTTAACCATAGCTAATTTCCTTCTTTGCATTACACTACACGTGTTGTAAGTTTTGAAACATTGATGACAAATTGGAAATGTCTTAATTTTTTAAAATGAGAATCTTCTTAAGATCAAGCCAGTTTGTTTACGAAATAAGTAATATTAAGGATGGTTCATGAGCGAAGTAGTGATGAAGGGAAAGTATTGATACCTTTAACAGAGGCTAAGTCTGAAAAATAACCTATCTTGATCCTTGAGTAATTAGACACCCAATCTATACAAACACGTCTTTAATCTTAAAAAAGAAAAAAATATTGATCTTATCTCTGTTCGCTGCTTTTGAGATTTTCACGTATAAAATAAGTTTTTTTTGTTCTAGGGCCTAGGTAACTTGGGCAAGTAAGTCCGCTGGGGTGTTTTCACACCTAATGCCCTAAAACCATTTGGTTTGGGAGCATTGGTCCAAAGCTCGCTTAAAAACCTAGAAAGTCCTATATAAACAAAGTCAAGCAAGTGTTCTCTACAAGTTAAAATTCCTCACGGTTCTTTGTGTAAGAATAATCTTAGCTTATGACGAGTTTTGTATAAAAAAATATTTTTAATGGAGATATGAACTTAAAGACTATTGCACGTTCACGAGGGTATGTATGATACAAAAACAGGTGATAGGTGGTATGAAAAATAATATTTAGTTCTCTGTTAAAGATGATAAATATCCCGGATTTGAAATATAGTTGTAGAATGAAAACTCAAGAAAAGATTACGACTTTATAAACTCGCGATATTCTTCTGGGAGTTTTTCCAGTTCGTTACTGAAGGCATGAAGATTTTTAATCAAAGTTTTTTGAAACAAAATAACACTATTTCATGAGCACGCAAAGCATAAAGGAACTTAAGTTAAATAAATAAGTGAGGTATGAAAATACGGGTTGAATGTTTCTAACTTAGGGTGATAGAACTTTTAGCTTTGATACTTAACCTTAGGATTAGAATCGACAGTGATTTCATGAAACTAGCTTGACGGGATTTTGTGGGTGTAATCTGCTAAAAACCCTCAGGAGAAAAAACTCCTTTTACTAGGGATACCTAGAAGTTAAACGACTTGTTGCACTGGCTCAGAGCAATCACGTTTCCTACGAAAGTGAGGTAAGAATTTTGTTTTGCTCGGGACGAGCAAAAGATAAGTTTGGGGGTATTTGTTCATCATGGTTAATTGCATTTTAATACCCCTCATTCTATATCATTTTGTGAATAAACTTGCGCTATTAATCCGTGTCTGCTCAGTAAGTACAGGTTACAGGTACACAGGGTAATTTCACTAAAAACTTGCACAAACATGCACGGTTACGACAAATTCAAGCCAAAACTGCAACGGGATGCAATTTCTATCAAAATACAAGTTTTGCAATAAAAACAAATGTTGCGCAACATAAAAACCAAGTGAAACCATTTGTGAACTCTTGGAACAGCCATGATCATGTGAGTACAAGTGGGCATAGCAAGTGGGCAAGAGTCATAAGTATTTGATAAAGAGATGATGTGATATATATATTTTTAGAGGGAATTATCATACTCATAAACCTTTAACACTCCAGATGACAACCTAATGTGATTTAGAGAAAAAGGAGTATTCCAAAATTCAAATGATGATGTACGAGAAGCACTGAAGAGAGGTGGGCCCCACAAGCCTCAGTCTGGCCGCCGTTTTCGGCCCCATCTCCCCTAAATCACATCGAGCTTCTGTTGTGCACTACACTCTGTCATGTCAGCCCACTTGCATATCTCTTTTTTCCTGAAATGAACTCTATAAATACTAGATCAGATTGCAAGCTTGGGAGCATACTTTTGTACATTTTAGTTCATTTCTTGCCAAATTCATGTTGCTTTGCAATAGCATGTAGTTTACATTGAGTTCCTTGCTCTTCTCTAATTTTGCAATCTTTTAAGTGAGCTTGCAAGTTTAAAATTTAGTATTTGAATTCATAACTTGTACTTGGAGTTGAAGATCAATAAAGAAGCACTTTTGTTCACATTGGTTCTTTGTGTTTTCCTTTCTCTTTACTTTATTGCAATTTCCTTATGTGTTTGTTTGTTTATTTTGCTCTCTTGACTCTTAAAATGATATGTGAGTAGTTCCCCACTTGCTAAGTGAAAGGGAGGGTTCATGAATTAACCACTAAAGCTACACTAATCCTCTCTTAATCACATGGTTTAATTGAACTTTAGATGTGTTTTTTGTTAAGTTTTAATAACTCTTTGATAGGGTATTTTGCTCTTGATGGTTACATTGTAAGCTTAGCATATACCCTATTCTTTGTTTTACTTATCACTTGCAAAACCACTTCTAATTATCTTTTAATATGATGCTTAACTTGAAGTTACATATCTTGGGATCATTAAGTGTTAGGTTTAATGTTTGATAAGCTATATAGTTTAATTTGGTCACATGGTAAGTCCTAAACATATACTCTATGCTTACTAACAACACTTAATTAATCTCATTATATCTAACTATTTATTTGGAATAATTTGTGATCATTTCTACTCTAGAGATTGGAAATCATGAGACTTAGATTGATATCATTTATAGCTTCATATTAGCTTACTTGATATACTCTATAAACCATGTATTTACAATCTTAATAAAGTTGTGATCACTTATGATCAAGTTGAGGCATGAAGTATAGTTTTAAGTTGTTTTTCATGAACCTAACCCTAAACCTAAGTAAGTCCCGTAAGTATCGTCTTTTCCCAAATATCGTATTCTTTTATAAAAGTGACATAACCCAATCCTACCATTTGTTCTTAACTCAAAACTAACGTCGTGATATCCATTCCCTGTGGATCGACCCTTACTTTCCGGATTGCTACAACGTACTGTGCACTTGCGGTATTTTTAAAACTTTAGATTCGAATCGTGCTATCTTTTCATAAAAATTGACATTGACATGATATCTTGAATTTCACGCACGCACGCAATAGGATTTCTCGAACAGTTTGATTTTTTTCCGATTTCAAGGCAGAGGGAGGAAACCGATTTCGAACACATGGTAGATCCGGTTTGGTACCGAAGGGCAAGAAGCCCATATAGAAAGGCGATGTGAGCCTAGAGAATATCCGGAGGATACCGACCGGGACTATATTGAGATTGAAAAAGGGCTGATCCGAGAGATAACACCTCAGGATTTGAGATTTTAGTGTCGATGATTGACTCGGGATTTATGATAATTTATTTGATGATGATGATCTTATGGATGATGTATTTTCATATTTGCACGATCCGTTATGATGCGCTGATATTAATTATGCTGTATATATATGTTATCGCATATTATGTTAGTATTATATGTTATAACCTTTAGGTATGTCGTTATGCATTCGATTTCTACTTTGTGATATCTTTCTACACATGAGTTGGCAACTCACCCCCGTTGTACCATAGATTCTTGCAGGACCAACTACTCGGATCTTTAGCGGTTTCGCCGGCACAAATTTCCTTTCTTCAGATGATTGCTTTTGCTAGGTAGGTTACTTTCACGCCCCGCTTCCCGGTGTACGGTAAGGAGACGCGACGGGTCACGCGACGTATTTACTCAGAAGTAAATACGCTAAGCGTAAATAAGCAATATAAAGTAAAATGTACACAAGAGACATGAATATAAATGAACAACAATTTTTTTTATTTAACAATGCTTTACAAGTACAACTGGAAATGTAAATACATGAATAGAAAGCAATGCCTAAACAATGGCATAACTGAAATGAAAAGTATATACAAGTGCCTACAGCTCTGGGTCGATGGCAAGCTGCTGCAAGTCCTCAGTACCGGGCTCGATCTCTAGTAAGTCGGATCCACTAACAACATTCCAAAGAAAGAAGAAAAGAAATGTCGTCAGCGAACAATCGCTCGGTAAGTCCCAAAGAAAGAGAGAGGTAGAATAGACTGAAAAGAGAATATAACTATATAATGTTATCTTTTGTTCTGTTATCGCAGTTGTTTGTAGCTTGGTACAGAATATGCCAGTGTATACGAGAGGAGTCGCACTATTCCGGAGACTAAGGTATATGGAGCTCAAGGAACCGTTAAATCACGATACAACAACAATGGATATTCAGGTTAAGTGTATTAAAGTGACCGTCCCGTACCACTTCTAACACATTCCATACCAGTATACCACTTTAAAAACCCCGTAATGTCTTTTGTATTATTTTGTTATAGATGGATGACTTGCTGAAACCATGATATCACGTAAACAGAATGGATATAAATGGATAGTCATGTAATCAGAGTATATCCATGGTTCGGTTCGGTCAATATAGATTAAATTCTGGTATAAATGGATTCATGTTGTATTGTAGTTATACTTGAATTGAATTCAAGTCAGATTGATTTCATATTAGATGGAGACTCTGTCTGAGTCGGACACTTAAAAAGAAATTGAAGTCCTGAATTAGTATTGATATTATCGATAATTGCTGCACATAGACGACAGGATTTGTGTCTTTTTCCAATACAATTACCGTGTTGATAACACCGTTGTTAGATTGTCTACCTTAAATAGGCAAGCACCCATATTCTCCGGCTCCCTGAGGCTCAAGAGAACTGGTCCCGCTTAAACCTATATTTACTAGGGTCCTTATTGTAATTTAGTATAACTTGAGGGGGTTTTATGTAAAAATAGTTTTGATATATTTTCAAAATACACCTCAAGTATTTAATTATCGTTCTTAAGGTTTTCATAGATGTAGTTTTTATAAAAATGAAATTTTCTAGTGAGTAGAACCTAGATTTCATTGTATGTGGTATTTTAATGAAATATTGGAATTTGTATTGAATTGTAATGGTATTTTCATGAAATTGTGATTCTTTTGCTTTAGAAAATATGGAATATTTATATAATATATTTAAAAATAGATATTTTGATAATATATATATATATATATATATTTAATAAAAATAAAGTTTATTTATTTTGTAGAAATCTCATTTTCTTAAAAATTGCATCAAAATTCCATCGAGATCGAATGCTCCTTGCGGAGATCTGCATCTTGCTCTATTAGGTCCGAGGATTTACGATAACCCGCACCATTCCGATCGGGGTTCCCCAAAATGGGTTGTAGAGAAACAATTGCACGGAATTAAATAACACCCTTTTTAAAGAAAACGATTTTTGAATGTTTGAGGTATTTAAGTATAAACTCATATTTTTCCATAAACTAATGTCCCAAGAGTTATCGTGCTATGTCAAGAATATGTGTTGTGATGAGGTAGGTCATTACCTCGTGAGTTTTCTAAAGGTATTATGGGTAAAATGAATAAACAATGGCGTATGTAAACATGATGGTATTTTACTGTAAAAGTGAAATAAAAATTACAATACTTATTATTTTAAGATGAAACTTATTCTAATGTGTTTATTTATGTTTGTTGATCATTATGGGGGAATATGGTATTTTATATTTTAAGAAAAATGGAGTTTTTAAAGAAAAACGAATCAGAAGTCGGAATAACTCCGCTTTCGACGAGTTTTGAAAATAGATTGTTTTAGAATAGAGATAGAGGAGGGGAGTGGGGACTTACAGGTTAAAAAGGAAGAGGGGAGAAAGAGGAAGCTTTTGGAACCGTCGGGGCGTCGTTTCGTCACCGGAATCTTCCCGAAACGTCGTCGGAACTTCGCCTCTTGCTAACTCCACTTGTACAACTTGAGACTTGGAAATTTTTGAGAGTTTTTGTAATGAAATTCTGAATGAGGAGAGGTGAAATGTGGTGTGGTATTTATAGGGAAAATTAAGGTTTAGGGTAATGAAGAATAGAATTAAAATGTGCATTAAAATGCGGATTAATGTGCATTTTTAATTCTCTGGAAATATGCAGAGAAATCAAACAGCATGGAGGTAGTAGGGTAGGCCAAGGGGCGCTGGGGTTAAAATCTTGGAGCATCCCATATGGGTATGCCCGGCGGCGCCGGTCCTTATCACACGTCTCGCCGGTCCAAGTTCGGTGGAATGGGTTTGGATTCATGCCACGTGTTGGGGTCTGTGTAAATATCATTTCCCATGTGTTTTTTTCTGTGTGACTTTTCATTTTACGTGTAGTGCACGTGCAAACTTTTGAGCTTCTAAAAGTTTAAAAGAAAAATTAACAAAAAGTAATGTGGCTGGGGTGATTCGAACACAGGGGCTACCTCACAGCAGTGCAAGGGCTTTATCAATGAGCTACAAGTGTTTTCTTCCTGTTCAAAAGCAATTCAAATACTTATAGTGTACACAAGATTGCAAATACTTCATTTGTACATTAATTTTTTAACAAATTTCTGTACACTGAAAACAGAGATGTTACATTCTACCCTCCTTAAAAAAATTTCGTCCTTAAAATTTACAATTATTTTAAGGACTAATTTACAAACAATTGAGGGTGTCTTGCACGCTTACCGTGCTTTCTTTCCCACGTTGATTCTCTTGGTGAATATTTTCTCCACATCACTTGAACCAAGTTTACTTACTTGTTTCGAAGTGACTTCACCTTTCTATCCAGGATTTCAACAGGTTGTTGCTCACAGGTTAATTCTGGCTGTACAATGAGCTCGGAGTGATCAAGAATATGACAGGGGTCACTCACATACCTTCTGAGTTGGGATATGTGGAACACATTGTGCACTCTTTCCAATGAAGGTGGAAGTGCCAAGCGATAAGCCACTTCTCCGACTCGTTCGAGTATATCGAATGGTCCAATATACCTCGGACTGAGCTTACCCCGTCTTCCAAAATGAATCACTCCACGGTTTGGAGATATCTTCAAAAATACATGATCTCCCGGTTGGAACTCCAAGTGACGGCGCTTTGCATCAGCCCAGTGCTTCTGTCGATCTTGGGATATGCGTATTCTTTCTCTGATAGTGCGAACTACATGACTGTTGCAACTATCATTTCAGGTCCAAGGAGTTCTCTATCTCCGATTTCATCCCAATTTAATGGTGATCGACACTTCCTTCCATAGAGCGCTGCAAAGGGTGCCATTCCTATACTTGCTTGGTAGCTGTTATTGTACGAAAACTCCATAAGATGTAGGTGATCTTCCCACGATCCTCCGAAGTCTAGCATACACGCTCTTAGAATATCTTCAAATATCTGAATAGTTCGCTCAGACTGTCCATCTGTTTATGGATGGAAAGCTGTGCTAAAGTTCAGACTTGTTCCCAAGCTAGCTTGCAGACTCTGCCAAAATTGCGATCGGAATCTGGTGTCATGATCGGAGACAATGCAAATCGGTGCTCCATGTAATCTCACAATTTCCTGTATGAGTTCTTGAGTATCAGAGATAGTACACATTGAAGAGTTTATATCTTACTTAGATTCTTACATCCATGTACTTTTTTGCTAATGTCTCGGTAGATTGGCCAACTCGAAATAGGATGAAGTGAGCCGACATTGTGAGTCGATCCACAATAACCCATACCGCATCGTTATTTTCGTGCTGCAACGAAGTGCAGTCACGAAATCCATAGTGATGTGTTGCCGCTTCCATTCTTGGATAGGTAACGGTTGAAGTAAACCAGCTGTCTTATGATGTTCAGCCTTTACTTGCTGACACACCAAGCATTTAGCAACACTTCTGGCTCCTTCACGCTTCATTCCATGCCACCAGTAATTTTGTCACAGATCTTTGTACATCTTTGTGCCTCCAGGGTGTACTGAATAAGGAGAGCTGTGAGCTTCTTTCATCAACTCTTCTTGCACAAAACCTTTGGGTACACACAACCTAATGCCGTATCTCAAGGATCCGTCTTCATGGATGATGAAGTATGTTCTGAGTCTACTTTCTATTTGTTCTCTGATCTTTTGAAACTTAGCATCACTTGCTTGAGCTGCTTTGATCTGATTGACAATGGTAGATTGAACTTATAAGTTCATCAAACTTGAAGTGTTATCTGGCATGACCACTTCTATCTCCATCTGATGTAAATCTTGTTGAAGCTTCCACTGTGCGGTGAGATTCATTGATAATGGTTGGGGACTAAGTGCATCAGGTACTACATTCACCTTCCCTGGATGATATTGTAGATTGATGTCGAAGTCTGCCATAAGTTCTAACCATCTTCTCTGCCGCATATTCAACTCTTTCTGAGTAAACACATATTTTGGACTCTTGTGATCTGTGTATATGTCCACTCGTTCACCAAGAAGATAATGGCGCCAAATCTTGAGTGCAAAGATTACGGCCGCCAACTCTAAATCATGCGTCGGATAATTGCGCTCATGAATCTTCAGCTGTCTTGGTGCATAAGCTACAACTTTACCGTGCTGATGTAGAACACATCCTAATCCCTTACCGGATGCATCGCAATGCACTTCAAAACCTCCATATTGGTCCGGTATAACGAGAATAGGTGCTGACGTCAATATCGACTTGAGTTCTACAAAAGCTCGTTCTCATGCTTCTGACTATATGAATTCTTCATCTTTACGTGTGAGCTTGGTCAGAAGTGTTTCAATCTTTGAAAATCCTTCAATAAACCTTTTGTAATATCCAACTAGACCCAAGAAACTTCGAATGTCCTTCACTGACTTCGGTGTCGGCCATTCACTTACTGCTGATACTTTAGCTGGATCTACAAAGATTTCATTGCCTGATACAATATGTCCGAGGATACCGACTTGATCTAGCCAAAACTTACACTTACTGTACTTGGCATAGAGTTGATGCTATCGTAAAGTCTCCAGGACAATTTGTAGGTGTTCGTCATGCTCTTTCCGAATCTTAGAATACACTAGGATGTCGTCGATGAAGATGACAAAAAACCTGTCTAGGTACTCTTGGAAAACTTGATTCATTAGGTTCATGAATATAGCTGGTGCGTTGGTCACTCCAAATGGCATCACAAAAAATTCATAATGTCCATAGCGAGTTCTGAATGTCGTTTTATGGATATCGGATTCTTTGACCTTCACCTGGTGATAACCCGAACGATGATCTAACTTGGAGAAAACGCAAGACCCACTTAGCTGATCAAATAGGTCGTCGATGCGCGGAAGTGGATACATGTTCTTTATAGTTACTTCATTCAGAGCTCTATAATCAATGCACATTCTATATGAACCTTCCTTCTTCTTCATAAGCAGAACTGGCGATCCCCAACTTGAGGTGCTGCGACGAATCCATCCTTTCTTCAATAATTCGTCCAACTGAGTACGGACCTCCTTCAAACCTTCAGGGCTTAACCGATACGGTGCTTTGATCACCGGTTGTGCTTCAAGTACTAAATCAATGCTGAATTCAAGAGCTCGATCGGGAGGCAAACCTGATATGTCTTCAGGAAATATATCATCGAACTCTCGAACTATCTCTGGCTTCGATCCTTCCTCCGCTTGAAGTGCCGCAATCACTGCCTTCTTCGGTTTTGCCTTGTATATGCTTGGCTCCAGGGTACGGTCTCCACTTTTGAAATAAAAGACCGGATGGTCTGGAATCTCGAACACTACCCTCCTTTGATGACAGTCGATGGTAGCGTAAAAAGTTCCGAGCCAATCCATACCCAAAACGATATCAAAATTTGGTATGTACAGCACCTTGAAGTCAGCATAGAATTCTCTGCTGCAGATGACCACTGGACACATGTCGTATCCCATTATTGCCTTTAGAACGCCGTTCTCTGAACTGGCATTCCAGCTGGATACGAGAGGTTTGACTGGAATCGCATGAGTTCGGACGAACCGTTGCGACATAAAGCAATGTGATGCTCCAGCATCGAAGAGTGCTGGTGCAGGAAGTGAGCTTACTAAGATTGTACCTAAGTTATGTGGGATAGGTTTAGGTATAGAAAAATATATGGATATAACGAGTATTGAACAGCTTTGAAAATTGAAAGGTTTACCAGTAATGACTTGGCCAGTGGCTTTAGCTTCTTCCACAGTCATTGTGAAAGCCTGTCGCCTCGGTACATTCTTACTTGCTGGAGGAGCATTCCTCTGTCCGTTCCGTTGTCCTTGAGGTAAGTTCCGTTGAGCTTGATGGAACTGACGAGGAGGAGGTGCAGCCGGTCCACGAGGAGGTAGAGCTGGGAGAGCTAGTCGTGGAGCAGATGCCTGGATGGCTGATCGCTTCTGATGGGTAATTGCCGGTCTGGGTGCAGCATTTGGATTTAGTCTTCGAGGACAAGACCCAATATCATGTGTGGCTGAGCTGCAGACTAAGAAAAGGAGATTTGCACGCCGACAGTCCTTCACTAGATGTCCATCTCTCCTACAGTAAGTGCAAAAGGCTGTGCTGGGCCGGTTGATTGGTACTCCTGGTCTCCTAGGCACAAAATGTGCCCTTGAATCTTCCATCTGAGTGGCTGGGCGCTTCACTCCGGTAGATTAGGGTCTACCCTTCATCTTCACCACCGCCTCATATCGACGGGCAGCTTTCAGGGCCAGTTCGTGGGTTGGGAAATTCCCTGTAGCTTAGGCAGCTTAGATCTCCGGATCTAACCCTTGCTGAAATCGTCTAGACCATATCTCAGCAGTCGGTATCAAGTGTGCCGTGAACCTGTTAAGATCTTGTGTTAGCTGTGTAGTATGTGATATTAGAAAATCGAATATTGAGACATATCTTACCTACTGAGCATGGTAAACTCAGCATCATACTCATCCACAGATTTGGTCCACATCGAACCCTGTTGTAGATGGATGAATTGTTGTTCCATGTCAAATCGGGCAGTCTCTGGAAAGTACTTCGCGTCGAACATGTCACGAAAGGTTTTCCATTTGATCGGTTAGTCAAGAAGGCTTTCTTCCACCTTCCATCAAACTCGGGCGTTGTCGGTGAGTTGCAGCTTCGCAACTCGTACCCAAGCGATCTCTGGCACTTGTGCTGCTGCCAGATCATCCTCAATGCTCTGAACACATTCTTCATCTTCCAAAGGGCTCTCTTTCCCCGAAAATTGTTTTGGGTGCAATACCCGGAATTTCTTTACTCCGGGCGCTTCCACTTCTGGACGGTTCAGTAATATAGCAGTCTGCTGCTGTTGTCCTTCCAGGAGGCTTCGGATTGCCTCAAGCAGTACCATCTGCTCATTGATCGGAGCAGCAACGGTAGGCGTAAGCGGTAGAGGTGGTGGTGTGTTGTTGAAGTTGGAGCTGGTATTGTTTGGAGAATCCATAACCTTGAAAAAAAAGGGTTAGGATAGATTCAAAATATATGAAATTGTAAGATTCAAGAAATATGAAATGTAAAGAATGTTTTTAGTTGCTGATTCTTGTGTTATATTACTTAGGACTTCATGCAGAATTGATATGCATGTCCATGCAGAACTGACCTGCATGGGCCGCCAACAAAACCTGTCATGCCTCGCTTCCCGGTGTACGGTAAAGAGACACGACGGGTCATGCAACGTATTTACTCAGAAGTAAATATGCTAAGCGTAAATAAACAATATAAAGTAAAATGTACACAAGAGACATGAATATAAATGAACATCAACTTTTATTTATTTAACAATTCTTTACAAATACAACTGGAAATGTAAATACATGAATAGAAAGCAATGCCTAAACAATGGCATAACTGAAATGAAAAGTATATACAAGTGCCTACAGCTCTGGGTCGATGGCAAACTGCTGCAGGTCCTCAGTACTGGGCTCGATCTCTAGTGAGTCGGATCCACCTGACAACATTCCAAATAAAGAAGAAAAGAAATGTCGTCAGCGAACAATCACTCGGTAAGTCCCGAAGAAAGAGAGAACTAGAATAGACAGAAAAACGAATATAACTATATAATGTTATCTTTTGTTCTGTTATCGCAGTTATTTGTAGCTTGGTACAGAATATGCCAGTGTATACGAGAGGAGTCGCACTATTCCGGAGACTAAGGTATACGGAGCATAAGGAACCGTTAAGCCACGGTACAACAGCAATTGATATTAAGGTTAGGTGTATTAAAGTGACCGTCTCGTGCCACTTCTAACACATTCCGTACAAGTCTACCCCTTTAAAACCCCCGTAATGTCCTTTATATTATTTTGTTATAGATGGATGACTTGCCGAAACCATGATATCATGTAAACAGAATGGATATAAATGGATAGTCATGTAATCAGAGTATATCCATGGTTCGGTTCGGTCAATATAGATTAAATTCTGGTATAAATGGATTCATGTTGTATTGCAGTTATACTTAAATTGAATTCAAGTCAGATTGATTTCATATTAGATGGAAACTCTGTCTGAGTCAGACACTTAAAAAGAAATTGAAGTCCTGAATTAGTTTTGATGTTATCGGTAACTGCTGCACATGGACGACAGGATTTGTGTTTTTTTCCAAGACAATTACCGTGTTGATAACACCTTTGTTAGATTGTCTACCTTAAATAGGCAAGCACCCATATTCTACGGCTCTCTGAGGCTCAAGAGAACTGGTCCCGCTTAAACCTGTATTTACTAGGGTCCTTATTGTAATTTAGTATAACTTGAGAGGGTTTTATGTAAAAATAGTTTTGATATATTTTCAAAATACATCTCAAGTATTTAATTATCGTCTTTAGGGTTTTCATAGATGTATTTTTTATAAAAATGAAATTTTCTAGTGAGTAGAACCTAGATTTCATTGTATGTGGAATTTTAATGAAATATTGGAATTTGTATTGAATTGTAATGGTATTTTCATGAAATTGTTATTCTTTTGCTTTAGAAAACATGGAATATTTATATAATATAATTAAAAATAGATATTTTGATAATAGTTATATATATATTTAATAAAAATAATGTTTATTTATTTTGTGGAAATCTCATTTTCTTAAAAATTGCATCAAAATTCTATCGAGATCGAATGCTCCTTGCGGAGGTCTGCATCTCGCTCTACTAGACCCGAGGATGTGCGATAACCCGCACCATTTTAATCGGGGTTCCCTAAAATGGGTTGTAGAGGAACAATTGCACGGAATTAAATAACACCCTTTTTAAAGAAAACGGTTTTTGAATGTTTGAGGTATTTAAGTGTAAACTCGTATTTTCCTATAAACTAATGTCCCAAGAGTTATTGTGATATGTCAAGAATGTGTGTTGTGATGAGGTAGGTCATTACGTCGTGAGTTTTCTAAAGGTATTATCAGTAAAATGAATAAACAATGGCGTATGTAAACATGATGGTATTTTACTGTAAAAGTGAAATAAAAATTGCAATACTTATTATTTTGAGATGAAACTTATTCTAATGTGTTTATTTATGTTTGTTGATCATTATGGGGGAATATGGTATTTTATTTTTTAAGAAAAATGAAGCTTTTAAAGAAAAACGAATCAGAAGTCGGAATAACTCCGCTTCCGACGAGTTTTGAAAATAGATTGTTTTAGAATAGAGATAGAGGAGGGGAGTGGGGACTTACAGGTTATAAAGGAAGAGGGGAGAAAGAGGAAGCTTTCGGAACCGCCGGGGCGTCGTTTCGTCGCCGGAATCTTCCCGAAACGTCGTCGGAACTTCGCCGAAACGTCGTCGGAACTTCGCCTCTTGCTAACTCCACTTGTACAACTTGAGACTTGGAAATTTTTGAGAGTTTTTGTAATGAAATTCTGAATGAGTAGAGGTGAAATGTGGTGTGGTATTTATAGAGAAAATTAAGGTTTAGGGTAATGAAGAATAGAATTAAAATGTGCATTAAAATGCGGATCAATGTCCATTTTTAATTCTCTGGAAATATGCAGAGAAATCAAACAGCATGGGGGTAGTGGGTTAGGACAAGGGGCGCTGGGGTTAAAATCTTGGAGCATCCCCTATGGGTATGCCCGGCGGTGCCGGTCCCTATCACACGTCTCGCCGGTCCAAGTCCGGTGGAATGGGCTTGGATTCATGCCACGTGTCGGGGTCTGTGTAAATATCATTTCCCATGTGTTTTTTTTCTGTGTGACTTTTCATTTTACGTGTAGTGCACGTACAAAATTTTAAGCTTCTAAAAGTTTAAAAGAAAAATTATCAAAAAAATAATGTGGCTGGGGTGATTCGAACACAGGGGTTACGTCACAGCAGTGCAAAAGCTTTATCAGTGAGCTACAAGTGTTTTCTTGCTGTTCAAAAGCAATTCAAATACTTACAGTGTACATAAGATTGCAAATACTCTATTTGTACATTAATTTTTAAACAAATTTCTGTACAATGAAAACAGATATGTTACAGTTACACAGTTGTATTGTAACCGTCTATCTTTGTACTTATTGTTTCTAGTTAAAAACTCTATCAACCACTTTGTATATTCTATGATTTAGAGACAATACTTAGATGTTTATTGTTTGGGATGTCATACTCATATGGAGTCGAATTGATATTGATTATATAGTGTTTATTGGTTTTCACTTGTTATTCTTCGCCTTAGGCATCTTATATATTTGCATAGTTGTGTCTCCGCCATTTGGCGTCGAGCTTGCTCCCGTATGGGGATGCTTATTGATACTTTATTGTGGTACATGGTTTTTCTTTAAAATTTACAAAGGAGGCGCTGCCCGATTTTTAAACGACGAAAATATTTTCAATCAAACTTGACTTGTACCTTTTAATCAACAATATTTCAAACCAAACTTAAATCATTTTAATAAAACTTTTTAAAAACTCCACCTCCTTTTAAAAATGGTTGAGATTCCTGGTTTCTGCCTTACTTGGGTTACGGTGGGGTCTAGCAGACTTCACGTGATTCAAGTGCCTGTCGCGTATCAATTCCGGGTCGTGACAAAGTTGGTATCAGTGCACTCGGTTTTACCATTGTTGAGTATAGGTTTAACCATGTGGGGTCTAGGTTATAACGTTTCGAAACTTAGGCCTAAGCTTACAGAACTTAGACTTGACTTTGAGGGTATTAGACCCGAACTTCGTTTTCCTTTGTTAAGTTTAGGTTTGACCATGCGGAGTCTAGGGTACGATTTTTCAAGACATGGGCTTAACCTTGCAGAACTTAGACTTGACATTGGGGGTCTTAAACCCGACCTTTCGATTCATAAGTTGTCCTTGGTATGATGGAGTAGGTAATTTAAATAGTGTTACGTACCGTACGTATGTTCCGCGGCATATTTACGATATGATACTCCGCCTAAGTAACCTTATGATATATCTTAAGATTCTTTCTTCTATTCTTTGCATTCCTTCGTTCCAGTTGCTCTATTCAAATCAATTATTGTTTTCTTGTTCCAGTCACTATGTCTACGCGAGCCGAAAAGACTGCGGCTAAATACGAGGTTATGGTAGGCTCGTCTGAGACGAGGACTGACCAGGGTGGTATCTCGGTGACACAGGAACAGATTGATCCTCCTTTTCTTGATAAGATTTCTCGTTTGGAGGCAAGTGTTCAGGATCTGCACCAGATGGTTGAGTCATTGCTTGAGGCCAGCCGGACTCAGAGACCTGATGTTGTACATCCTACTCCGGAAGCCGTTGTGCTATCTACCGTTCAAACAGTTGTACTAGCCGTTGATGGGATTATCAAGGTATCGCTCCCGGAATTCATGAAGCTGAAGCCACTGGTGTTTACGGGTATGGATGTGTTAGAAGATCCTTAGTCATTCCTGGATAGGATGGCTAGGATATTTTGTTCGTTGAGATGCTCCGATGTGAGATCAGTTGAGAGAGGCACTTTCCGTTTGGAGGGTCTTGCTCAGACCTGGTGTGAGTCGTTTGAGAGAGGCCGGGCAATAGTCTTTCTCCGATGACTTGGGATGAGTTCTCGAAGGTCTTCTTAACCATATTTGTTCCTCAGAGTGTTAGAGATGCCCGAGCTCATAGTTTTGAATCGTTGTGCAAGACTTCAGACCGTAGCCAAGTATGACTTGCAGTTCACCCAGCTATTGCGATATGCTCCTTACTTGATCGATACTGAAGAGAAGCGGGTCAAGAGATTCGTGCGAGGTCTCGATTCACTTGATGTTGTTTTCGTGCACATTCGTTGCACTTAATGTTGTTTTCGTGCACATCCATTGCACTTGATGTTATTTTCATGCACCCTCGATGCACTTGATATTGTTTTCGTGAATATCCGTTGCACTTGATGTTGTTTTCATGCACACACCATTGCGGTTGATTTTGTTTTCGTGAATCACGCTTTGTATGAGATTTATTATGTTATATAGTAACCGAACAGGACTGGTCCAAGAGACAGTACCTGAAATATTATTTTCAAAGGAGCTATAGTGCCATATTAAAGATATTTTCAAAGGAGCCACAGTCTCACTATTTTCCACGTGTCTATGATCGACACAAGAATCTTTCAAATGAAAACCCATTAAATCATTTCAAAAGGAGGGACGTATACCTTAAACATAATACTTATCTTCTCCATAAATCAACGTCCGCCACTTATGCCATGATATACACATCATACGGCTATTTTGAAAGGATTTTTCATACATACACCTTTTTTCCACTTTATATGATTTCACAAGGATGCATGCTATATATATATATATATATATATATATATATATATATATATATGTTATAACTTTGTTTATGTTTGTGCTTGGTCATATGCTTGATTTAAATGGTTGAGTTCGCACTTTGCACTTTCCATCATAGCTTGTGTGATTCTCATAGCATTTGTTAGAGTTTCAATTATATGAGTTTCACACTTTTGTTTTCATGTGCACGTGTTGCACTATGGTATATCTAGCTTGTGTGGGATTTCGGAGTCCCGTTGATTTGATTGGACAAAATATTTAAAGATTTAGGTTTAAATTTAAATTCGGGGATCGAATTTCTTTAAAGAGGGATATTGTAACATTTTGAAAATTATTAATATTATTTTAGAATTTAAATAATGATATTATAAGTTATACGAATATGATAACAAGTATGGATTTGGATTTTCATAGATTGGTATATGTATATACATTTATTTTTGTAAATGGAAAATGTGTGATTTTGGCATGGTCACTAAACATATTTGGTGTGAGTATTTTATTCTTTTTATTTTTTGGAATTATTGAGAGAGAGAGAGAGAGAGTGAGCATGGGAGAGCCATGCCTACACCATACACATACTTATACTCACCCTCTCTTCTCATCCTCTCATTCTTTCTTCTCCTCTCCAAAAATATCCCAACACCAAAACTCCACTTAAAAACTCTAGATCCTTCCATCAAAATCCATTTTTGGAGTTAAGTTTCCATGTAGAGCCACTTAGATACTTCGAATGGAGTCTTCGTCAACCTCAAACCCCTTCGAGCTTCATTAAAATCTTGGATCTTCACTTTTAACCATCTAATTAGGTAAAAATCCATCTTTTACCAAGATTCATCAAGTTTTAAAGGATTTGCCATGAAGAAGTATATTTTCTACACAAAAATCATGTTTTTATGGTTTAAATCATGCAAGAGTATTTTTTAAATTTTAATGAGTTCATTTCAAAAGTTTATGGTTTAAAAATCATGTTTTTTTAACTATGTTCTGGAAATCAGTGACAATCTAGAATTCCAAGATTTTTACAAAATTCTCTGTTCGGAATTGGCTTTTTTGATGAACAACAAAGTTGTAGATAACCGAATTATCTTTTAGCTCAAAACTTTTGGTCGAGTTTTACAATAAAATGGAATTTGTACAAATTTTTAAGTAAAGAGTTTCCAAGCTGGAATTTCTATCTTAAATGGCTATTTTTCACTAAACTTGTAAACATTTTCTGAATTTTTCCATCTTCAATTTGGAATATGTAAAAATTGGAAGTTGTAGATAATTTTGTTTAGATATCTTTAGTATTTTTATTTACCTTATTCACTTTAAAAAATCAAGATATATCATCTTTTTAGTGAAAGGTTGTTTTCTGGTCTGTGAAAATATTCAGAAACATGTTTTATCTTTGTATTTTATTTCATGTATTATACTTGGAATTTGAAAAGGATAGTTTGGGATATCAAATCTAACTCATTTATATATATGTAGAATTTTAGTTTGAGTCTAAATATTGTATTTAATATTTTTTGGGATTTTTCAAAGTGAGCCTAAAAACTGCCGTTTTCTAAACTTGCATTTTTAAACATTATTCATTCGAGTATTGTATTTTCTTGGCTAAATATTATCGGTAGGATAATTTTATTCATATGTGTGTCCTTACGTTTGAAGGACCGTTAGTGGAGGCGCCCGAGGCCGCGAGGAAGGGTAAGAGTTCGTAGGCTTCGATTAGCTCGAGACGCATTTCGGTGAGTAGATTTATATCTACGGGGGAAGTCGGGTGGATGGAGTATAGCATTCCTGAAACCAATCCTAGTGAACACTCATTTAGTATAGATACATAACCTATATACTTAGTTTATAATGTCATGATAAAACACTAATTATTCTTTATAAATTCGTAAGCTATACTCCTAGTCTATAGTGCCATATTAGAACTTATATACATAACTCGTATAATTAGTTTATAGTTCATAACCCGTATACTTAGTCTATAGTTTATTACTAGTATGCTATATATATAAATATATATATATATATATATATATATATATATCCGCACTATATAAGCTATGTGTTTGCGTACGTGACTAGAAGTCCATATTGATTATGAATGGATGTTTGATTGATATCATCTGAGAGAGATTCCGTACTATATGTGATGGGGATAGATTGCCGAATACGACCTTTGTTTATTTGTCTCGTGGAGCCTTGCTATTTAGCCCGATTAGGATATTAGGATAATACTAAAGATATACTCATTTTAAAACTAACGATTCGTTGTCTTTTTAAAAATGTAGTGCCAAGGATGCGCTGCTAATTTCAAATGAATATATATTTCAAAAACATGCCAGTCTCGTTGTTTCCAAACAACGTTTCGTTCTATTTTAAACTATAATTGTATTATTAGTAAGTAGTTATTTATTTACAACGCTTATTCACGTTACATTTTCTTTACTTGTTATACGTTCGTGCTTTATTTAATTTATTAGTTATGCTACGTTATATTATTCGTTTTTATATGCTTCGTATACGTAGTTTACGATACCAGGCTTGTATGAACACATTTATAGAACACTGCTGTTTACCACCAAAAACCGGGAATACAAACGTCTTGCCTGAATTTGGGGGCAGATGCTATTTGGTTTTATCCGTCCATCTCTCCAAAGATTCCAAGTTGATTTATAGCACCCTGTATCAGAGGTTTAAACGGGTGCGGCCGTTGTAGCGGACTTCGTCAGATTCCCCCTCACTTGCGAGGGGTTTTTGATTGTGGGGACGCTCTTCCCTGCAGGCGCAAGCCCCTGGAGTTAATTCGTTACCGCGTAGCGATAACCACTTTCTCCTGCTCCAGAAGCTCACTTCGTGTGTGTTTGTTTTGTTTTAGGTTGCCCGTGGATTGTATACGGAGACTAATTTATGTTATCGTCCGTAGGGCGTGGATTAGTCCAAATCCGTATTTTCTTAGATTTGGGTTTGGTTTGGTTTAAGGACCGTTAGTCTTGTTTTAGACTAAGGTCAACTCAAACGTTTGTTGAGGATACGTTAGTCTAATTTTATACTAAGATCTACTCAACAGGATTTTAGGATCATTTAGATCCAATGAAAGAGTGTTTAGACTCTATCGTTTTAGTTTAGGGACATTGTGGTCCATTGGGTTTAAGGACATCGTAGTCCGTGGAGTTTAAGGACATCATAGTCCACAGTTTAAAGACGTCATAGTCTATAGAGTTTAGTTTAGGGACGTCGCGGTCCATTGGGTTTAAGGACATCATAGTCCATGAGTTTAAGGACCTCATAGTCCATAGAGTTTTAGTTTAGGGACGTTGCAGTCCGTTGGGTTTAAGGATATCGTAGTCCATGAGTTTAAGGACCTCATAGTCCGTAAGGTTTAAAGACATCATAGTCAGGTTTAAAGACATCATAGTCTGGTTTAAAGACATCGTAGTCTGTAAGGTTTTAGTTTAAGCGTTTGGGGATGCACCAAAAGTTATTGGTTATTGGGACCCTCCATCTCTCTGAAAACGTTGAAAAATTTCAATGACATGTATCGGAGGTATGAACAGATGTACCCTTGAACCAATATTGGTTGGGAGATCTCTAGTCAGGTTTGGGACTAAGACCCATTATGAGCACATGGGCTCAATTAAACTGAATTATGGACTTGTGGCCAACTTGAGCTCATCCCACTCAGTTTTGAATAAAATGTTGAACATTTATTTAGGCTCAGTCCCTTTTTATTCAACGATGCAGAGCATTGATTTGGGTTCTGACACCCCTTTTTCTTTTTGTCTTTTGCTGAGTGTTGAACACTCTTTATGGCGCTGGGGCTCTATTTACAGAGTGCTTTGTATTTCCTCAGAGCCCACGTGAGGAGCACGTGGAGCGCTTGGCGCTGAGCGCCAGACCTGAAGCACTAAGGCGCTTCTTATAAAATAGCGCCCGCTTGAGGAGCACGTGGAGCACTTGGCGCTGAGCGCCAGACTTGGAGTGCTAAAGCGCTTCTTATAAAATAGCGCTTGGAGCGATGGGCGCTGAGCGCCAGACTTAGAGCGCTAAGATGCTTCTTATAAAATAGCGCTTAGAGCGCTGGGCGCTGAGCGCCAGACTTAGAGCGCTAAGGTGCTTCTTTTTAAATTGGAGCGCTAAGGCTCTTCTTTGGCAGCTCTGATCAGTTCTGTGCTCTGAGAATTAAATTCTCGGTTTATAAGAGGCTTTGTTTCATGGATCTAAGAACTAAGTTCTTCTCTTTTTGATGAGATGCTATGATCTCTTTTACTTTCGTGAAAGACTTTATCTTATAGATCTGTGATCTGAAAAAGAACTAAGTTCTTCTAATGTGAGAGTTAAACTCTCAAATATCGAGGAGGTGTTATGATCTCACTTATTATTATTTACCTTGAAGAAAAATTCTTCTTCTTAGATCTTCTCTTCTCTTTTTATTTTCTGAGAACTTGAAGTTTATAGGGGGTTCTTCTGTACAAGACTTGAAGTCTTGGGTCCTTTATATAGGGGAGGTTGATTTGTTGAATCAGTTAAGGAAATCTCTCATTGAGAGATTTCTAATCGATTTGGGGGTGTTTCCCACCATTGGATCTTTGATCTAAGAGCTTCTGTTTTACAGAAAACATCTTTCTTGTTATTAACAAGATTGGGAAAATATTTTCCCATACGGAGATTGTTCTGTATCTTGGTGATTTTTAATCACCATTGGATATTTGATCCAACGGTGCTCTGATTTACAGAGCACAATCTTTCTTGTTTGGAAAGATTTGAGGAGTATTTCTTCAACAGAATTTAATTCTGTAATTTGATGATTCATCATGTTCGTTGGATCTTTGATCCAAGGGTGGAGAACATTTAGTTCTAGTGCTGGCGCTCTCGTGCTTTGCACGTGAGGCACCGCCTCAGAGTCTTTGACTCTCAGCGCTGGCGCACTTGGCGTTGGTGCTCTCGTGCTTTGCACGTGAGGCGCTGCCTCAGAGTCTTTAACTCTTAGCGCTGGCGCTCTGGGCACGAGCGCCTTCGTGCTTTGCACGTGAGGCGCTGCCTCAGATCAAGATTCAAATTTTGAACAGAGCTGTGCTCTGATTGGGGGAAACAACTGCACAACTACCAATGATTACCATGTTACACAATTATAGATGTGCATGCTACACTACACATCATTAGTACTGCCATGACACTGTAGAATTGTCATGTTCTATTGTGTTTTAATTATCTCCATGCTGGTGTTAAATGCTGCCTACCATGATTTCGTTATGCGAATGCCATTGCTTTATATATTCGCGTATGTTTGGTGCCTACCGTGGCAGAGTTGAATTATGTATGTGTTCTTAAGATTTCGAGGCAGGGAGAGCTAACCGATTTCGGATACATGGTGGACCCAGTTCGGTACCGAGGGTCAAGAAGCCCATATAGAAAGGCGAGGTGAGCCTAGCGAGGTAACACGATACCGGTGATAGTATTGGAGCACGGCAGATATCCGAAGGATACCAACTGAGGAAATATTGAGATTAAAAATAGGGCTGATCCGAAAGACAGCGCTTCAGGATTTGGGATTTTAGTTTCGTTGATTGACACGGGATTTTTGATGATTTATTTGATAATGATGATCTTATGGATGATGTATTTTCATGTTTGTGCGATCCATTATGCTGCGCTGATATTAATTATGCCGTATATATATGTTATCGCATATTATGTTAGTATTATATGTTATGACCTGTCGATAGGTCGTTATGCATTCGATTTCTACATTGTGATATCTTTCTATTCATGAGTTATCAACTCACCGCCGTTGTGCTGTAGTTTCTTGCAGGACCGACTGCTTAGATCTTTAGCGGCTTCGTCGGCACACATTTCCTTTCTTCGGGTGATTGCTTTTGCTAGGTGGGTTAAAAAGTTGTATCGTAACCGCCTCTCTTTATACTTATTGTATCTAGTTAAAAACTCCATCAACCACTTTGTATATTCTATGATTTAATGATGAGACTTGGATGTTTATTGTTTTGGATGTCGTACTCATATGGAATCGACTTGATATTGATTATATAGTATTTATTGTTTTCCGCTTGTTATTTTTCGCCTTGGGCGTCGTATATATTTACGTGGTTGTGTCTCCGCCATTGGGTGTCGAGCTTGCTCCCTTGTGAGGATGCTTATTGATACTTTATTGTTGTACAGGGTTTTTCTTTAAAATTTACAAAGGAGGTGCTGCCCGATTTTTAAATGACAAACATATTTTCAATCAAACTTGACTTATACTTTTTAAACAACAATATTTCAAACCAAACTTGTATTCATTTTAATAAACCTTTTTCAAAACTTCACCTCCACTATTTCTTTTTAAAATGGTTTAGATTCCTGGTTTCTGGCTTGCTTGGATTACAGTGGGGTCCAGTAGACTTCACGTGATTCAAGTGCCGATCACGTGCTATTTTCTGGTCATGACAATGTCGTAAGCCAACTATGTAGATACACCAGTAAACTAAGTAATGATCATTAGAAAGAGCTTACTAGATTAATGAGATATTTAAAGCACACTATGAATCTTGGTTTACATTATAAATGCAATTCACATGTTTTAGAATGCTATAATGATGCTAATTAGTCCATTAATAAAGTAGATTCGAAATCACTTAGTGGTTGGTTGTTTACATTGGGTGGTTTTATTATATCTTTGTCTTTTAGAAAACAAAATTGCATTGCTTTATCTACAATGGAGGCTGAATATATTGTTATGTCTGAAGCTAGTAAGGAGATTAAATGGATTCGTCAATTTTTGTTCGAAATCCTTTTCATTGAAAAACCCAATAAAACAATTACTTTGTATTGTGATAATCAAGATGCAATTCATATATCTAATAATAAAAGTCTTACTAGTGATAGTAAATATATTACTATTAGATATAACTATGTGAGAAAGCTTGAAAAGAAAGATAAGATCTCTATAGAGTACTTACCATCCGAACATATGTTGGCGGATCCTTTAACTAAACCATTATCCAGTGAAAGGATAAATAAAACCTAGGGAGGTATGGGACTATTACCAATCTAATAGATTTTCTGTTGGCTATAGTGCCCTCAAAGAAATTATTGTAATCGCAGGCAGGCGATTATGATGATTGATGGAGGACCTATACGGGTAGAACAGTCTTACTCGAGATGATAGTATGCTATCTCGTTTGATTTTATCATCATGTATTTGTATTTTGTGGTATTACGGATCACTATTACATGTTGATAGAAACCATAGGATTCATGCTTGACTACCAGGGTTATTATGGTCATCACACTTGTGAGAACTGAGTAGTCTATAAGCAAATCCTTAAAAGTCCTTAGTCATAGAAATATCAAGACTGGGCATCGATATTCTAGAGTAGACTAGTGTATACGTTTCTTGACTCTGACGAGGGGTGATGGCCGATCTCACAGCCATTGGTGTAAGTTAGTCACCAAAGATTGTATACAGGTGTCCATTGGGTTATGAGTTACACTAGAAGGACTCGCCGGGAACATGCTAGATGGTATTATACCTATTGTCATATAGCAGTTCTTTGGTGACATGAGTACAGCTTAGTTTGTCGACCTGAGATCGTCGTTTGTCTCGTGTGAGTTCCCACTGTGCTTTGATTACTACCCTACCACGGATCTACTGATTCGTGCAAACGGATTTTAGTTTGGTACAGTCCCGAGCCATATGGAGGCAGTAAGCGGATCGTCAGGGATTCGTCTCTACTGGTATTGGGGATAGATGTTGCGCAGTGCATGGGTAGCAATCACCAGAAATTCTTAGCCAAGGTGGAAGAGATTTAATAATTTGGATCAGTAGTTTCTCAGTGAGTGATGGGCTTCACACCAACACGACTTATCGCGTTATTAGGGGTCAGACTTTATCCATACTCTAGACCCGATATGCGATACTCTTAGACGAACAGACCGGACTGTATAAAGACTGTCACTTTCAAGCTCAGTAGGGATACAGAGGAGTTTGCTTGTTGACCTTCCTTTCGTCAATACCTGGGTATCTGTTATGTACAGCTAGTGCCGCTGATGTGCTTGTGGTTAAACCCACTACCAGCGTATTGCAGATGTTTAGAGTCCCATACAGAGGGTTTCCCAACTCGGGCGAAAAGATATAGTGTACGTATTTTGATACGTACTTAGTTTCGATTAAATACGTGTTTTTGTATACGTACTTTTACTTAGATATTTTGTTAATACTAGCCGGTTTGAAAGATAGCCAGATTATCATATTTGGATAAAATGTGAGCTAGTATTATATATCTCTTTTAGTATATCTCTTTTTTGTATTTGTATTTTGACAGAATACGGTATTTATACAAATACGAGTATTTGTAATAATACGAATACGGGTATTCGTATCTTATACGAATACATGTGTATGTATTTATAGCATGTACTTGTATTAGTGTGTGTGTGTGTATTTATATGTGTGTACACTTGACATGGCTCATATTTTCTTCTCATTCTTTCTTGTGATAAGTGGAAGTGTGTGGACTTGTGACTCACACTTGTGAGCCACAATTCCACCCACTTCACTGTCACGCTCCGCTTCCTAGTAGATGGAAATGGTGACGTGGCAAGCCCGCGACGTATTTATTTCGAGAAGGTGATTTCCTGGAATAAATACGCTAAGCGTAATGTAAGCAATATAAAATGACAAGAAATAAACATGAGATTTAAACTTCAACAACTTTATTTACATTCAAGTTGAAGCATTTACAATACATGAGTTCAACTGAAACGAATGCAATACAAGAAGAGAAATGCCTAAACAGATGGCATACATAAACTGAAAAAGATAGCTAGTCTAGTCCTGAGTCGTGATCTGGTGGTGCTCCTCCTCGGTGGTGTCCACCTCCTCAGTTTCCACAGTATCTGACGAACATTCCAAGAACAAAAATGGGTAGAATGCCCGTCAGCGAACTTTTGCTCGGTAAGTCCCCAAATGGTGAGATGAATGTATATAAATAAATATGCAAGGAACATGTGGTATAGTATGAATGTAAATGAAACATGAACAAGTATAACGTGGTAATGTTATTGGTGTGGGTTATGGCAGCGCCCCGGCCATCAATCCGTGGCCAAATACGGAACAAAAATTTAATAAACCGGCGCTAACGGAACCTGATTCCCTGGATCGACCATTAATCCTAAACTAGTTATATGCAAGGGAGTTTAGAAAGGTTATACCGAATGATCCGCGTCCTTCGGTCTTCAACCTCTGTCCCAAGCTTCTCGTGGCTTCCTTGATCAAGTTTGATCTCCGGTCTCCCCCCATCGAAGACGACCTACCTTGAGAGTAAGTAATACGGACTCCGACCTCAAAACCGAGGCAACTCGAGTATCTAGTTTGCTACCCTAGATAGCCAAGATGAAGTAGAGAGTGTTTGTGATTAGATTGTTTCAATACACCCTAGGTTTCTCAACACATAAGACATATCGGGTGGAGGTAGAAGAAGATGCCATGGTAGAAGTGTGAAGCATAGAAAAAGGCAAGTGTAGAAAATGGCTTAAGTTGTTGTGAGATATATGTGTTGTGGGCAACTAAAGAAAAGCCTCAAGAAAAAATCTGCCTTCACTCACATGCTCACAAATAAATATCTCATAATACAACAAAAACCCTAGTCATGCCACCATGACTCACCACCATGAGTCACCAAGTGCACATGCTAGATTCAATGTAAACAATGAGTCACACTTCCACCCAAATAAACATTTAAACCCTAAATGTTTATAGCAAAAAGAAAATGGCAACTTCTAAAGTAATCTTGTAAAGAATTACAAAAATACCCATCATCCGTATATACATAACCGCATCCGTATTCCGAAAGAATACGAATACAATGAGACGAAAATAATCCAACAATATAATACTAGGATCCGGCTTAAACCAAAGCCCACTAGTATTATCCGTCCGAGTATGATCCGTGCACAGGTGCACGTATATGCTCGAACCCTGCCATAAAACCATACGGCCTCTATAACGTTTCGCCCGAAGCAGGGAAACCCTTTGTGTAGGACTCTAAAAACTCGTCAATACGCTGGCAGTGGGTTTAACCACAAGCACGTCAGCGACACTAGATGTACGTAACGGCTACCCAGGTATTGAGCGAAAGGGAGGCCGACGAGCAAACTCATCCTGAAACCCCTACTGAGCCTGACAGTGACAATATCCATACAGTCCGGTCCGTTCGTCTATGAGTATCGCATATCGAGTCTAGAGGGTGGATAAAGTCAGACCCCTAATAACTTGACATTTAGTATCGGCATGAAACCTATCACCACCTGAGAAACTACCGATCCTAGATCAGTAATTCTCGACTACCTTGGCCAAGGATTTCTAGTGATGGCCACCCGTGCACACCACGACATAAACTCCCAATACCGGGAGAGACGAGCCCCCTGACGATCCACTCACTGCCTCCATGTGGCTCGGGACTGTACCCAACTAAAACCTGTTTGCACGATTCCTTTTAGCCGTGGTAGGGTAGTAATCAAAGCACAGTGGGAACTCACATAAGACAAATGACGATCTCAGCTCGATAGACTAACCTGTACACATGTCACCAGGGAACTGCTATCTGACAATAGGTATAATACCAACTAGCATGTTCCCGGCGAGTCCATCCGGTGTACTCATAACCCAATAAGCACCTGTATATATCTTAGGTGAACAAACTAATACCAATGTCTTGTGAGACCGGCCACCGCCCCTCGTTGGGGTCTCGATCAGTATACACTAGTCTACTCTGGAGTATCGATGCCCAGTCTCGAAACTCCCACGACTAGGGACATTTAAGGATGTGCTTATAGACCCCCAGCTCCCATGTATATGATCGCCATCATACTGCTGGTAGTCAAGAAAGAATTCTAAGGGCTCTATCAACATGTAATAGTGATCTGTAAAGCCACCTAAAGAAAGTACATGATGATAAAGACAAACCAGATCGTATACTATCATCTCGAGTAAGACTGTTCTACCGGTATAGGTTTTCCCTCAATCATTGCAATCACGTGTCTGCGATCCAATAATTGACTAGAGGGCACCATAGCCAACAATTGGCAACTATGTAATATGACAATATAACATGAGCATAGAAAATGAGTATAATAAGGCCGTGGAGTGTAGGTATAGTGAACATGAAGTGAATGTAAGTGTTCTAAAAGGTCTTTACATGGGTCAATTAATGTTACGTAAGTTCAAGGGTGAATGTCAACCAATCTCAAGAGTGTTCTCGAACCCAACAGGATGTAATCCAGAGGTAAGGAACCACGGGCCCGAATCATGTTTTAGTAACGGGACTTCAACCTAGTGTTGAAGTATTCCAAACTCAACAGGCTATAATCCAGGAGCAAGGAAACACGGGCCCTCATGATAGCTTGCTTGTATTATTAGACATGGATTCATGATCTAGAGGGACTCCTGAGATTCCGTTGGATTCACACAAGAACTGCCCCAACACCCTGTGTATTCTACGTTACAGTTAAGATTACTAGTCTTGCTCGAATCCATGAATACATCAAGTTGCAAGATTGAGTTCATGTCAATATCATGTATTCGTGTCAGGTATTCTTGTATTCATATCAAGTTGTATTCATAGTTCGAGTCAAGTCAGCTTAAATAGCAACCATTGTGTTCTGGTATTCATGTTGGGTTCATGTCCAATTATAACCAGGGTTTGGTTAAATCAAGTATACATGTTTGATATTGATGGTTTGAATTCGAGTGTTCATATTCATATTCAAGTATTCATGTTTGATTTTAGATTCAGGTTTGAATTAGACTCAGACTGAGTCAGACACTTGTATTGATTTAACGCTGGAAATCTTAGGGAATTATCGGTAACTGTTGCACATGGACGGCAGGATTTGTGCATTTTTCCAAGATAATTACCATTGATAACTCCGTTATGTTGTCTACCATAAATAGGCAAGCACTCACTTTCTCTGGCTCCCTGGGACTCAAGAGAATTGATCCCGCTTAAACCTATATTTACTAAAGTCCTTAATTTTGTTTTATATATATTTCGAGGGGGTTTTATGAAAAATATTTTAATATAGTTAAAAATAAACCTCAAGGGTTATTTATATTATTAGGGTTTTCATGAGCATGAGTTTTAAGGATTTGAGGTATTTTAGTGATAAACAATTAACTTTGGAAGTTCATGGTATTTTATTGAAAAGAGTTGTCTTTTTGTAACTTGATGGTATTTTATTGAAACTTGTTAATCTTTCATTTTTAGAAAAAAAGTAAGTTTATTATATTTTGAAAATTATGGACTTAAAATTTTATATAATTATTAAAAATTAATTTTTTATTTAGAAAATTCATTTTTCTTAAGAAACCATATTTAAATCCTTTTGAGACTGAATGCTTCGTGAGGAGGTCTACATCTCATTCTACTAGTCCAAGGATGTGTGATAATCCACACCATCTATTAGCGGGTCCTCTAAAGTGGGTTGTAGATGCGTATTCACAAAGGATATGAAATATCGATTTAAAAGAAATCCGGTTTTTAAAGTTATGTGGTATTTTAGCGTAATATTATACTTCGTAACGAAAATACATCCAATGAGAATCGTGCTATGAAACCATGTGTGAGTGTAGGGTAGGTCGTTACCCCGTGAAATTTTCCTAAGGTGTTGTTTTTAACAAAAACTAAAAGAGGTGTTTAATAAGTTCATGGTATTTTAATAAAAAAGTGTTACTATTGTTATTTCACATGAGAATTTTGATGAAAAATTGATTCTAAGTTATTAGGGTTTAAGTTTACAAGTGATGTGTACAAGTTAGATTGAACAAAGTATTAAGGAGAAGGGGTTTTCTATGGTTTAGAAAAAGATATCAGTATTAACTCTATTTACTGATATAAGTTTTGAAATGGAATTTCAAAGAAAAGGAAGAGAGATTGAGAAGGACTAACCGTTTGGAAACTTAGAAAAAAGGATGAGGAAAAGGAACAGGGTCTTCGTGGCGTTGCGGGGCTTCGGAATTGACTTCGATCTTCGCCGGAAGTTGATCGCTTGCTATCTCCTCTTTACACCACTTGTACTTAGGAAATTTTTGAGAGTTTTGGCTAGAATTTTCAGAATGGTACCGAGCCAAAGTGTGGGATGGTATTTATAGTGGAGAATTAGGGTTTTGGAATTAAAAATGTGGATTAAAAAGCATTAAAATGAGATTTAATGGTGAAATGAAGGGTCTCTGTTTGATTGCAGGGAAATCAAACAGTGCAGGGGAGTTAGGGGTAGGTGAAGAGGTGTGTATGCAAAGCCCGGGGACATTTGGTCTGACATCAACCGTCGGCGCCGGTCTTTTCCTCAATTCCACTGGTTGATATTTGATATCTGGCCTCGAGATTCATGCCAGCTGATCAAAACCCTGTTTACTCCATTTTCCACATGTTTGATTTTTCTGACTTTTCATTTCCATATTATTACACGTGCATTCTTTTGGGCTTCCAAAAAGTTAAAAATAAAAATCAGAAAAAAAATATTGTGTCTAAGGGGGATCGAACACATAGGCTACGTCACAGCAGTGCAAGGCTTTACCAGTGAGCTACAAGTTGTTTATTGTTGTTATTTAACAAAGTTGACTTATAACTCAAACTCAGGCTGTCAAACTCATTTCTGTATATTAACAGAAGAATTTCCGTACTAAGATTTCAGAGTCGTTACATTCTACCCTCCTTATAAAAATTTCATCCTCGAAATTTATACAAGGATGTTGTAACAGATTCAAGAAAAATTTGATTAAAGTAGTGCTAAAGGAACTACTGATATTGTACCGAAGGTGCATGAAAATGTTTGGGTAGATGAAAGAACGAAAAGATGCAAGAACTTGAAAAGGCTGAAAAGATGGAAGGAGATTTACCTGTGTTATCTTGACCTATGGCTTCGGCCTCTACAGCCGCCAAAGTGAAAGTCTAACGTCTCTGCACATTTCACTGGGCATGCTGATACATGGATGGCTGGCGAGGTAAAGGTGGTCTGCGTCGAGGTGGTGCAGGAAGAGCTAACCGAGAAGGTGGGGCTTGAATAGCTGGTCTAGCTGCGGGAGCTGGGCCAGTTCGATTGTGTGGGCAACTTCCTATAGTGTGTGAGGGTGATCTACATATCAGACAAAGACCATTCGCTCGACGGAAATCCTTGACTTTATGTCCAGTCCTCTTACAATAGAATAGAAGTTTGGTTCAGTCTCGGAAAATGATCCTCCGGCCTCATAGCTGGCGCTGGAAGATTTGGACTAGAAAATACTCCTCCAGTAATCTGGTTGGCGGGACATTTCATACCGACCAACTGTAGCCTTCCCTTCTTCATAATGACAGCTTCATAGCGACGGGCTAACTTCAAAGCTGCTTCATGTGTTAGGTATTCTCCCATTGCTGGGGCAGCCTGGATCTCAGGATCTAATTCTTGCTGAAAGCGCCTGGCTCTGATTTCGGCAGTAGGAATTAGATTGGCGGCGAATCTACCGAGCATGGTGGATTCTGCATCATACCCATCCACCGACTTATCCCACATAGATCCTTATTGCAGGTGAATGAACTTCTGTTCCATCTCGAAGTGCATGATTTCAGGAAAATATTTGGTGTCAAAGAGATCACGGAAAGTCTTACATTCAATCGGTTGTTCAAGACGGCTTTCCTTGGCCTTCCACCAGACTCTGGCATTGTCAGTAAGCTAGAGTTTTGCTATTCTGACCCAAGCCACCTCTGAAACTTGGGTTGCGGCTAGGTCGTCTTCTATGCTTTGAGCCTATTCCTTGGCTTCAAGCGGTTTCTCTTTCCCTGAGAAGTTCTTCGGGTGTAACGCTCGAAATTGCTTCACTCCTGATCCTTCTGCTTCAGAGCAGATGAAACTCTGTTGAAGGAGAGCAGTCTGCTCCTGCAAAATTGTGCTTTAAGCCTGTTAACCCTCAAGTAGGCTTTTGATAGCCTCTAAAAGCATCGTCTGTTATGTGAGTGGAACGGCTACGGTAGGTAAGGTAGTAGAACGGAAAGGATAGGTTTTGGTGGTGTACTTCCATTATTGGTGCTACGGTTGCTGGGAGAATCCGTCACCTTAGATAGAGAAGAAATATTAGGATAGATTTAACAGAAATTGAACGGCAAGGAATGTAAAGTTGTTGAATTTCATATTTCTTGTGATATATTGCTTAAGACTTCATGCAGAACGGACCTGTATGGGCCACCAACAAAACCTGTCACTCCCCGCTTCCCAGTAGACGGAAACGGTGACGTGGTAAGCCCACGATTTATTTATTTCGAGGTCATTTCCCGGAATAAATACGCTAAGCGTAAAGTAAGCAATACAAAATGATAAGAAATAAACATGAGATTTAAACTTCAAAAACTTTATTTACATTTAACATGAAGCATTTACAATACATGAGTTCAACTGAAACGAAATAAAATACAAGAAAAGAAATGCCTAAACATGTAGCATACATAAACTTAAAAAGATAGCTAGTCTAGTCCTGAGTGATGATCTGGTCATGCTCCACCTCGGTGGTGTCCACCTCCTCAGTTTCCACGGTATCCGACGAACATTCCAAGAACAAAAATGGGTGGAATGCCCGTCAGTGAACTTTCGCTTGGTAAGTCCCCAAAAAGGTGGGATAAATGTATATAAATAAATATGCAAGGTAACATGTGGTATATTATGAATGGAAATAAAACATGAACAAGTATAACATGGTAATGTTATTGGAAACTATGTAAGTATGGCAATATAACATGAGCATAGAAAATGAGTATAACATGGCCGTGGAGTGTAGGTATAGTGAACATGAAATGAATATAAGTGTTTTAAAAGGTCTTTACATGGGTCAACTAATGTTACGTAAGTTCAAGGGTGAATGGCAACCAATCTCAAGAGTGTTCTCGAACCCAACAGGCTGTAATCCAGGGGTAAGAAACCACGGGTCTGAATCAAGTGTTAGTAACGGGACTTCAACCTACTGTTGAAGTATTCCAAACTCAACAGGCTATAATCCAGGAGCAAAGAAACACGGGCCCTCATGATAGCTTGCTTGTGTTAGTAGACATAGATTCATGATCTAGGAAGACTCCTGAGATTCCGTTGGATTCTCACAAGAACTACCCCAACACCCTATGTATTCTACGTTACAGTTAAGATTACCAGCCTTGCTCGAATCCATGAATACATCAAGTTGCAAGATTGAGTTCATGTCAATATCATGTATTCGTGTCAAGTATTCTTGTATTCATGTCAAGTTGTATTCATGGTTCGAGTCAAGTCAGTTTAAATAGCAACCATTATGTTTTGGTATTCATGTTAGGTTCATGTCCAATTATAGCCAGGGTTTGGTTAAGTCAAGTATACATATTTGATATTGATGGTTTGAATTCGAGTGTTCATTTTCATGTTCAAGTGTTCATGTTTGATTTTAGATCCAGGTTTGAATTAGACTCAGACTGAGTCAGACACTTGTACTGAATTAACTCTGGAAATCTTAGGTTCGGGAATTATCGGTAACTGCTATACATGGACGGCATGATTTGTGTCTTTTTCCAAGATAATTATCATTGATAACTCTGTTATGTTGTCTACCTTAAATAGGCAAGCACTCACTGTCTCCGGCTCCCTGGGACTCAAAAGAATTGATCCTGCTTAAACCTATATTTACTAAAGTCCTTAATTTTATTTTATATATATTTCGATGGGGTTTTATGAAAAATATTTTAATATAGTTAAAAATAAACCTCAAGGGTTATTTATATTATTAGGGTTTTCATGAGCATGAGTTTTAAGGATTTGAGGTATTTTAGTGATAAACAATTAACTTTGGAATTTCATGGTATTTTATTGAAAAGAGTTGTCTTTTTGTAACTTGATGGTATTTTATTGAAACCTGTTAATCTTTCATTTTTTGAAAAAAGTAAGTTTATTATATTTTGAAAATTTTGGATTTATAATTCTATATAATTATAAAAAATTAATTTTTTATTTAGAAAATCCTTTCTTCTTAAGAAACCGTATTTAAATCCTTTCGAGACCGAATACTCCGTGAGGAGATCTGCATCTCATTCTACTAGCCTAAGAATGTGCCATAATCTGCACCATCCATTAGCGGGTTCCCTAGAGAGGGTTGTAGATGCGTATTCGTAAACGATATGAAATATCGATTTAAAAGAAATCCAAATTATGTGGTATTTTAGTGTAATATTATACTTCACAACGAAAATACATCCAATGAGAATCGTGCTATGAAACCAAGTGTGCATGTGGGGTAGGTCATTATCCCGTGAAGTTTTCCTAAGGTTTTGTTTTTAAAAAAAACTAAAAGAGGTGTTTAATAAGCTCATGGTATTTTAATGAAAAAGTGTTCCTATTGTTATTTCACATAAGAATTTTGATGAAAAATTGATTCTAAATTATCAGGGTTTAAGTTTACAAGTGATGTGTAGAAGTTAGATTGAACAAAGTATTAAGGAGAAGGGGTTTTCTAGGGTTTAGAAAAAGATATCGGTATTAACTCCATTTACCGATATACGTTTTGAAATGGAATTTCAAAGAAGAGGAAGAGAGATTGAGTGGGAATTACCGTTTGGAAACTTAGGAAAAAGGATGAGGAAAAGGAAGAGGGTCTTCGTGGCATTGCGGGAGCTCCGGAATTGACTTCGATCTTCGCCGGAAGTTGATCGCTTGCTAACTCATCTTTACTCCACTTGTACTTAGGAAATTTTTGAGAGTTTTGGCTAGAATTTTCAGAATGGTGCCGCGCCAAAATGTGGGGTGGTTTTATAGTGGAGAATTAAGGTTCTGGAATAAAAAATTTGGATTAAAAAGTATTAAAATGAGGTTTAATGATGAAATGAAGGGTCTCTGTTTGATTGCAGGGAAATCAAACAGTGCAGGGGAGTTAGGTGTAGGTGAAGGGGTGTGTGTGCAAAGCCCGAGGACATTTAGCCTCACATTAACCGTCAGCGCCGGTCTTTTCCTCAATTTCACCGACCGATATTTGACATCTGGCCTCAAGATTCGTGCCAGCTGATCAAAACCCTGTTTACTCCATTTTCCACATGTTTAATTTTTCCGACTTTTCATTTCCATGTGTATTGCACGTGCAAGCTTTTGGGCTTCCAAAAAGTTAAAAATAAAAATCAGAAAAAAATATTGTGTCTGAGGGGGATCGAACACACAGGTTACGTCACAGCAGTGCAAGACTTTACCAGTGAGCTACAAGTTGTTTCTTGCTGTTATTTAACAAAATTGACTTATAACTCAAACTCAGGCTGCCAAACTCATTTCTCAATATTAACAGAAGAATTTCCGTACTAAGATTTCAGAGTCGTTACATTCACACTTAAAAATAAAGAAGAAAGAAAAGAAAAGATGACGGATACTTTTCATGCCGTGCTTGCTTCACCCTCACCCTTTGCTTCTTCTTCCCCTTCTCTTGAGTTTTTGTTTATTGAGAAAGAAAAAAGAAAAAGAGAGAACACTTAGAGATTAACCACTACTATATCCTAGTGATCAACTCTTAGTAAGTTTTGTTCACTAGTTGCTTCACTTGTGTTTTAGTGTGAAGTTAGAGCCTAGGTTAGGGTTCCTTTAGATGGATCATCTTCGATAAGAAAGACCGCCTTCCAAGCTTGTTCTTGGTGAACCTAGGAGCTAACAAAGTGGTATAGAAGACGAAGGAGATGACTACAAAGGTTGTAATTACTAACCGAGTAGCTAAACTCCTTCTTGTATGCTAGTTTAGTGTTTGGATTCGTTTCTATGTCATAGTAGTTCATGCTCTTGGTTTGAAAATTTTCGTTTTGTATTCTGCATTGGCCGCTAGTTTGTGGCATGAGCACGAGCGTCTACCTACATGGTATTAGAGCCAGACCAAACACAAGAACTAGATTAGACGATGTTTTAGTTTCGAGACCGAAAATTTACCCGTATTTAGTTTCGAATTCCAAGTTTTTGTCCATTTCAAAACGGAACCTGAAACTTGTATATGTCAGTGGAAAACTTTTTAAGAAAGAAAACTTGTCACAAAATTCGAAAAGAAACAGACAAGATTTGGATGAGTTTTGGCCGAGATTGGAGGCCCAGTTTTCTTTGTTTATCCCAAAATTTTGTCAGTTGCTTGGAATTGTAGAAACTAGATTTTTTGGTATGCATCTTTTTGCCCCAGTTTTTGTTTTGTACTGTTTGTGCATACGGGAAATTTGGGACTGTTTTCGATCGAAATTTTAACATCGTTTATGTTTGTATCTTGGTATATGTGTTTGTAAACGTCGTCTAATTTCTATAGGTCGATTAGACGGGGTTTCAAACACTTGCTTGTGCTGTTTTTTTATATCATGTGATGGATTAGACGGATAGTCATGGTGGATAGCCCCTCATCGTAGAATTGAATGTATATTTGTTATTCAGGACGAGCGGCCGGATTGTGGCTGTCTTTACCGCTTATTGTATATTATTTTATTGGAACACGGCCGGGTTGAGGTCGATGTTACTATTGTATATTCATTCATTCTTGTAATAGGATAGCCTACGGAGAAGTTCTTGAATAGACGGGTTCTAGAGTGTGCTAGGTGGTCATCTCGTAGTGGTGAGCTCGAGCCGTCTCGCTCTAGATTTGACTGGCTATTCGGCACACTTGTAGAGATTTAGGATAGACCCACAGTAGAGTGCTCAAGTTACCGAATTTCAAGATGTACCGGGTGGCTTACTGATTTCATTGAGTGATGGTTACTTCACTTCTAGAATTGACAGGTAACTTGCCGCGCTCGTAGGGGTCTTTGTTTTAGGTGATGTTCAAGCTATCCGCACGACCGGAGAACGTTGGTTTTCATTTGCGGCTCAAACAAAATATGGGGCTCCTACTTTATCCACTATTCCATCTTTTTTATCGCATGCCTGTGATATTTATTACCTTCCTGTGATGATATATATAAATGTTGTATATGTTTTTTACCCGCGCTAGCCATGCCCATGCACTGCCATAAGTTAAGCAACCTTACGGTGAAGTCCTCGGACCCCGTGGAGAATACGGGTGGTATATACGTACATTCTATTTTGGTTGTTTCTGTGATGCATTTGAACTTAATGATGGGATCACATTATAGGTTTAATGCAAGGAAAATAAACCTAAATGATGTTGTCAGAACAAATTTTTAAAACTACTCGGTTTTCTTCAAAACCACTCATTTTAAAAGCGGAGCATAAACCACTCCTTTTTGAAAGCCACTCGAGTTCCTTCAACGATATCAAGTTCATTACGTTAAAGGTTTTTCGCCAAAAACCAGCCGTAGCCCTCCGTCATTTCATATTAGTATTGCTTAGTATTCGTGCTACGTATTTTGACCTTATTAAGGCGTAGGTATCTATGTAATGTTTTTATGTTGCATAGTGATGCGATTATCTAGGACGGTCGCACGATCATTTTGATCTTGTCAAGGGCACGTGCGGGTGGGTTTAGATTAATCCAGGATAATGACGGGTTGAACTTGACTTGTGACTTATGACATTTTGACCTTATTAAGGTCATAAGACGCTTGGGGCAAAAACCACATCGAGAGTTTCAAACATAAAGGAAACTTGCCTAGTATGAGCATACCTTCTGGAGTGTGGTAATTTTGGTCGTCTTCCATTAAATTTATCGCAAAATGATAGTTGGGTCCCGATTCTCACTGTGAGCATGTATTACTCTTCGGGAGATTTTCACTTCACAATTAACTAACCTATTAGATGTCTAGAAAGTGTTAACGAGATTACACCTCTGCGGAAATAGGGTTATTTAATTAGGTCCATACGAAAACATGGGAAGCCTCCCTCGGAGTACCAACACTGGCCTGACTGAATGGTTAGCGAACTTTTAAGGTGTAAATAATGCCGACTAGTTCTCCTTTTAGGATTTGAAAGAGAATTTGAGGAAACAGTGGGAGCCACCCTGATTAGATAAAGTGATTAATCAATCTAATCTTGATAGAGTGCGCGTTGAGTGTTTCTTTTCTTTCTCTCTTTGGTAGTGACCATGACTCACCTTAAACTAAAACTCATAAACCAAGTTGACCGAATCTTTTTACAAACCTGGCTTTGTTTTATCACAATTCACGAAAAAGTCTCATATATCCATGCCACTCATACTTTAACATTTGCTTTCTCCAGAACATTTCGTATCACTACGAAGATCCATATAGAATGGATAAAACCATCTCGTATAGTTACATATGAACTCACAGAAATTTATTTTAGTTCGAGGATGGATTCCGGTTCTGGGGATATTGAATAGGATTATTTGGTTGTCTTTTCTCTTTACCTTCTCTCAGGTTGCGAGAGATCCTAGTATTAGGAGAGTATACCTATTACGCTTATTGGATAGTCTTTTTCAAAATCTTAGACTGGTGTCGAGAGGTAGGGAAAGAAGAAAACCAATTAGCCTAAGTATGGTGTACAGAAGGTAAGAAGTAAAGACATATAAAGGGATTGGAGTAAGGGCAATGGAAATTGTAACTAATGTCATGAGTATGGTATTGGAAGAGGCATTACTAGGAATACCCGGCTACCCCCTCGAAACATTTTCATGTTTCAGTTTTAATGTATGGTATTAATTAAAAACTGCTTTCCCAATTAGATTCTGACTCCAGGGTATGTACTTACCACTTGATTTTCACATCAATATAGTGTTACAGATACTGAGTGGGAGTAGAATATTGGGAATTGGGTGATTAGATCTTCAATATCAGAATTCTTTGTAATTGGTAATTTTTGAGGAAATCATCTAAGTTTTGCCTAACGGCAAATATTTGGTTTTGAATATCCATTGTTATGCAACAATTTCTATCCGATATATCTGATCATTTATTTTTTAAAGTGGGATATAACTTTTTAAAATCATGTTTATAACACTTGCCGTTATCAGTTGATGATTAGGTAAAGTGCATTCAATAACGGTGTAATTCTTCTTAACCATAGTACGGTTTTCAACCTATGACATACAGGATTTGAGTTATTAAACTCAGAGGACTTATACAAAGTATTGTATGTTGTCCGATATCCATTAGAACAAGGGGTTGGTACTCGTACTATATTCCGTTTACTTATGATTTCTATGGTTTTAGACACGCATTTCATTGATGTTGGATATAGGTGTCCTTAAGGCAATTATTGTAATTGAAGGAGGACCTATATGAGAGAACAATCTCACTCGAGATAATAGTATGCTATCTGTTTTTTCTTTATCTATCATGTGATGTGTTTTATTTACTATCACGTATCGTTTAGACATAAGATAAAACCCTAAGATTTTGCTTGACTACCAGGACGATGATGGAGATCATACTAGTTGGGCCTGAGTAGTCAATAAGCACATCCTTAAATGTACCTGGTTGTAGTAGTATCAAGACTGGACATCGGTGCTCCAGTTTAGACTAGTGTGTATGTTTCCTGACCCGGTTGGATGGCGATGGCTGATTGTTCATATCAGAATTTTGCATTATTATATCGCCCATTCTTAATCATATTACAAATAAATAGGTGCTTTTGATCCATGTCTGCTAAATAGTTGCAGGTTACAGGTTCTCGGAACAATACAGTGAAAATGGTGAAAAGACGCTACAAATGTGAGACTACGACCAACAAAGAGATGAATCTGCAAGATGCCGCCTACCAGTTTCAGCAAACAGTTCAATATACAAAGAACAAGGGCAGCACAAAGATTCAAGACTTCAACGCGAAGCTAATGGTAAAAGTCCACAACATTCTGCACTGTGGAAATCTGGAAGAAAATAGAAGATATTCTGAGAAACCAAGTAAAGAAAACAGCAACATGAAGTAACCCAGAGAAAAAGAGCCAGAGACCCTTCAAGACAGCCGTGGAACCGCGGCCAAACAAGGCTTCTGGCCGCGGATCCGTGGCCGTGATGTGCACATGTCGGTGCGTGTCGGTGCGTTGCCCCGGCTTTCTTAGGGTAGTTTTGTAATTTTAGATGTGGATCAGATATAAACCCTAGGGTTTCCCCTATCTATAAATAGGAAACCCTAAAGCCTAATTAAGCATGCCTCTTTTAATTCCCAGATTAAATTTTCTATTCCTTGTAATCGTTCAAGAGTGCATCAATAAAGTAAGTTGTTTTCTTTTTATCTTGTGTTCTTAAGTTGCAATTTTATTTCTCTGCATTTTTTTACCTGTTTTATTAATCTGCAAATTAATTTAGTTATTAAAAGAAAATCTATAAAAATGAATTTTGTCGCAATTTCCCTAATGAGTGAGTAGTTCCTCACTTGTTAGGGTTGGGTTTGGGGAAGATTTGAGAGATGGAAATCTCTCACTCCTTTCTTACCCATTTAACTTTATAAATTAGGACTCTATGTAAATCAATCATCCACCGCTCACTACGGCATCCTATCCTACGAGATAGCGGTGATTCCTTAGTTAGACCGGTCATGGTTGATTTAGATAGAGGTTAGGGCTAAGAATTAAGAAAGGACGGACAAGGACCAAAAGGAAGAAACTACGTTTCTTCCCAGTCGTGCTAATCCCCTTTATTAATTATTACCCTAGCACCTATGTTCTTAATTAGGGCAAAGGAAGCAGTGAGAGAATTAACTTTCCAAACTAACCTAATCCAAATCAAATTCAACTTCAGTTTTTATAAAAATCAAAATCTACCACAAATAGGAATTGACTCGTTAGAACAACTAGAAAAGAACGCGTTTTCCCTGTGGACCGACCTATACTCAATCGGCTAGCTACCAAGCGACACCGTTATTGATTGCGGTATATTCTTTGATTTCAAAACGCGCACATGCAAAAGCATCTCTCAATCAAATGGCGTCGTTGCCGGGGATAACGGTAATTATTTTCTTTTTGTAATTTCGGGTTAATTAAAAATTAAAAAAATCATAGAAACTGAAAAATATAAAAACAAAAAAAAATTTATCATCTTGTTATTTTTTGAAGGGTTTTTGTGCGAATTGTGCAGGAACGGAAAGACGAACAGATTCAGATCTATAAAAATCCAGCGAACAAAACAGCAAACAGCAGATCTGAAAAGACAGAGAAGAACTACAACAGAAAACAGGAAAAGTTTGACAGCCTGATCTAACTGAACAACCGCGGAACCGCGGCTAAAGGGAGCATTCTGCCATGGAACCGCGGCGCTTTGCTGACGTCAGCAACTGGAAACTTCTCTGTAAGCATTCTTTTCCTCTCTTCTGCCCTCTGATCTCCTCTGAAAAATTTTCCTGCAGGGTTCTTTGCGCAAAACTTCTTCCCCCTTTTCCAATAAATCAATCTTGTGCAGGATTCTTTGCGCCACAAATAAAAGGAAAAAAAATTGGCACGTGTTTTGGATTTTTGTGTGTTTACTGCTTTGCATTTTTAAACGGACTCTTAAGGGGCTATAACACCAATCCAGATTGGGTGGGGATTTCATTACCCTTCCTAGGACCCCAAAAAATCACAAAAAGCATTTGCATCAACCATCGAGTTAATTAAAAAATATTAAACTCAGCCAATAAGGGCTGTCGTGCTCATTAGGACAAAGGAAGGTTGTAGACATCGGTCGTTTATCTAAACCTGATTTTGTGGTGCCTAGGCTAGACAAGTGGGAAAGGTAATTTTAAAAGGCCCGTCTCACGGTGATTCGTGAGCGGATCCCTCCTTTCTTTACTTGTGCTTACCTGGCCACAATTGGCGGTGAAGAGGCGATTCGAGGATCTCTCACAACTTGCCCTTTGGAACAGTTAGGAGCAGTCTAGTTGACTTAGGAGTCCCAAGCTCTAGGCTTGATTGTGCATGTTGTGATTGCTTGAAAGTGTGTCTTAGTTCCTTATAAAAATCTTTTGCAAAAACCACTAATAAAAAAATTTTTAAAAAAAAACCACAAAATTTTAACAAAAACTTGCCATTTTTGTCGCTAGAAATCCATTGTACCCCACTTGCACCCACATTCTCTCATTGACGTTTTCTCACCCCCGCTTTTATTTTTACTTTTTGACTACACTACACCTCGTTAGTGTATGTCTGGTTGGACTAGGGACACTAGTGCCTGTTTAGTCCGTGTCTCGTTAGTGCCTACAGACGACGCGTTCGACTCCGAAGTCGAAACTCCTTCCACTTCTTTACCTTCATCTTCTAAGGAGATGTCGGGATTCAATCCTAACAACCCCTTACCTACGGGACTGATTCCATCTCAACTGGATGCGAATAACGCACCACACCCTCCTGTTGAAGCGCCCCAACGAATCGCGCTCCAGGATCTTTTCTATCCAACCCGCACCACACTTCCCACTTGTCTTTCACTTCCACCGGCTAATGGGGATAACTTCGAAATTAAACCCCACTTCATCAATATGTTGCCCAAATTTCACGGACTGGAATCCGAAGATGCCTACATCTTCATTAACAAATTCCAGAATGTTTGCGCAATGATGAAGACCACCCAACTTTCCGATGATGCTATAAGACTACGTGCCATTCCATTCACCTTATGTGACCTAGCTGAAAAATGGTTATATAGCACAGCATCGCATTCCATAAAAAATTAGGAAGAGTTTGTTAAGGCTTTTCTTAAAAAGTTTTACCCACACCACAAGACCGCAAGAATTCGCAATGAAATTAATCAATTTTCCCAGCTTCCTTCCGAACCTTTTTGGAAGTGTTTCAAAAGATTTAAGGACCTTCTTGTTCAGTGCCCTCACCACGGTATCAAGAAATGGAAACTTTGCCAAATTATACGAAGGACTGAACCCAGTAACTAAGAAGTTGTTGGAAACCATTTGTCAAGGTCACTTTCTTACAAAATCGAGCGAGGAAGCTTGGCAATTTCTCGACGATCTTGCTGAACAAACACTTCAATGGGAAAGCACTAAGACCACTTCATCTACTTCATCAGGCCAGTCTAGGGCAGGCATACATTAACTTGATATGTCGATTGCAATGAAGGCCGAAATGGCTGCACTCACGAAAAAACTAGAAGCAATTGAGAGCAAATTCTCTTCGCCTTCTCCTGACCCAGCTTTACCCCCATGCACTATTTGCGCTTGTTGTTCGGATCCGTCCCATCTAACCGAAGAGTGTCCTTACAACCCGCCTGTTCAAGGACAAGATCAAGTCAATGCTTCCTTTCAGCAAAGACAAAAAAATGATCCATACTCTTCGACTTATAATCCTGGTTGGAGGAGCCACCCAAATTTTGCTTGAAATCAAAATCAACAACAATTCCAAGGCAATAACAATTTTCAGAGTCCTCCTCCACAACAACAAACCCCTGAACAAACTCAATATCAGCAACCTTTCCAACCCAACCTTACCAAAACCAAATGAACAATTTTGTACCAAACAACTCTTATCCTCAAAACAATTTTGTTCAGCCGAATAACGATAAGGTTTCCTCGCTAGAACGAAGTCTGCATGCGTTTTTAAAACAATCTATGCAATCCTCAGCCAGCATCCAATCTTCTATCCAGTCTTTGGTGCAACACAGTGCTTCACATGATCAGAGCATCAAAACAATTGAAGCCCAAATTGCACAACTGAATGTTGCGCTAAGCGAGCGAGAAAAGGAAAAACTTCCATCTCAACCACTGCCAAATCCCGGTCACACACAAAATACATATGTTGCTTATGAACAACAAAATCATAATATGAGTGCCGTGACTACATTGAGATCTGGAAAGGTATTGCACAACAACGTTGGCAATAATGATGATACCCCGGTAGCTGCTGCTTCTTCTTCTTCTTCTTCTTCTTCTTCATCTTCTTCATCTTTTTCAGAGCCCGTTCTTCATTCTTCACAAGGCTCTACTTCTTTTAATTCGAACGGACCCACATCTCACTCCACGAAAACACCACACTAGGATCCGTTCTAACTCCGCAATCTACTCCACAAACTTTGGACTCAACAAATTTTCAAAATATTCCATTTCCAAACAGGTTGAGATCCAATAAATCTACTCCACAAATGGAGAAGATTATGGAGTTATTCAAACAGGTTAGCATTAACATACCTCTCTTGGATGCAATCTAACAAGTCCCTTCTTACGCTAAAATCTTGAAGGACTTATACACCAAGAAGAGGAAATCACAGGTACCCAAGAAAGTTTTTTTGGCTAGTGCAGTAAGTGATGCTCTTACCCAACCTTTACCTCAAAAACGAAAGGACCCTGGCTGTCCTACAATTTCAATAACTATTAGGGATAAGAACATCAACCGCGCACTTTTAGATCTTGGTGCCAGTGTTAATTTGCTTCCCTATTCAGTATATGAACAATTAGGCGTTGGAGAGCTGAAACCCACACGTTGTACTCTCCAAATGGCCGACCGATCTATCACCCATCCTAGGGGTGAGTTAGAGGATGTATTGATTAAAGTAGGGGACTTCATCTTCCCTGTTGATTTCATTGTCATGGACACACAGCCTGTAGCTAACCCCCGGAGTCAAATTCCGGTGACACTCGGTCGACCATTCCTTGCAACTTCTAATGCGGTGATCAATTGTCGAAATGGTTCAATGAACCTATCTTTTGGAAACTGATCCTACAACTATTGGTGTTTGACATCGAGAATTGTATACAGTGAAAAAGTATCCTAGCACCACCACTGGGTTTTTAACCAGCATCAAGCATGCAATTTTAAAAAATTCTTGGTGTTAAGCTACACTAACCTAGAATCTAACTAGATTATTAGGGTTTTAGCATGATATATAAAGAACTAAGCTAAGTGAAAGAGTATACAACCTTTGTAGATTGAGTCCTTCACTTCTATAGCTCCGGGTAGTAGTCCCTACGACTCCTCTAGACTCCAATTGAAGAAGGAACGAGCTTGCTTCGCGATATTCATGTCGAAAATGATCCACCTTGAAGCTTCACTAGTTCAAGCTACCTCTTTACTAATCTTTCATTAGTGAAGGAAGCAACCTAATCTTGAATGATAATCTAGAGTGGTTGATGAAGTAGGTTTATAAGCTCACTTAGAATTCTCTAACTCTTTATTTTTCAACTCATGGAAAAGATTAGAGCTTGGTGGAGGAAGAAGAAGAAAAGGAGAGAGAGAGCAATAAAAAATGAGCTAGCGTCAAAAAATATTAAGTGAAGAATGGCTTCTTTCTTTTCTCACTTATTGAAGCATGAATTAAAAACAGTAAATATATTGCACCATGCTTCTATAGTGTAAATAAATGAATAAACAAAAGGAAAAAGCCATGCCTTACCGTACCATAAATATCTCCCATTTTCCACCTCTTATTTCTATTTTCTGAAAATAGAAAAACCAACCATGCTTATATATATATATATATATATATATATATATATATATATATAAGAATAATGGAGGAAAGATGCCATAGGAGAGAAATTCCTCCTATGGCGTCGAAAAAATACAATCTCTATCGTGTTTTCCGACGATCGGCACCCATTATCTTCATCGTTATCATCTAAAATATGGGTATACCAAATTTCATGTGATTCTACAACTTTTTCACCGTTGAATTAGTGGGTTCAAAATTAACGGTTTACCGACAATAGAACTTTTTACATTGCTAAATCAACGGTGAAAAAGTTGTAGAATCACATGAAATTTGGTGTATCCACATCCTAGATGATAACGATGAAGATGATGGAATCCGATCGTCGGAAAACACGATGGAGGGCGTATTTTTTCGACGTCGTAGGAGGAAATTCCCTCCTATGGCCTCTTTCCTCCGTTATTCTCTCTCTCTCTCTCTCTCTCTCTCTATATATATATATATATATATATATATACATAGATATATCGTATATATATATACATAGATATATCGTGTATATATATATACATAGATATATCGTATATATATATACACATATATCGTATATATATATATATATCATATATCTATATATATACATATATATATTAAGAGAAGAAAATAATTAGTGAGCAATAATATTAGTTAATATATAATTATATCAAATATAATATATATTTATTATTAAATCAACACTTGATTCAATAATCCGGTTATATCATATATAACCGACTAATATCATTTATCTGCATATTAGTATACGGTATCACATACTCGTATTTAATCAGGCCCCCGCACATATCATCATATATGCCCTACTTCGTTTCGCTTGAACTATGAAACCTCTGTGTGGGACTTTAAAGACTCGTCAATACGTCAGCAGTAGGTAATGATCATATCAGTTACCCATAAGCCGTCAGCGGTACTAGCTAGACGTAACGGTTATCCAGGTATTGAGCGAATAGAAGATCAACAAGAAAGCTTGTCCAAACTCCCGTGAAGCCTATAAGTAACACTTACCGTACAGTCCGGTCTCTTCGTCTGATATGTCGCATATCGAGTCTAGGGGTGGATTCGTCAGACCCCGGTAACTTGATAAGTTATGCTGACGTGTGGCTCATAACAGTTCGAGAAACTACTGATAACACTTACCAGTAAATCTCATTATCCCTGGTCAGAGACTTACTGTTATAGCCAATCGAGCATAGCGCAACATCAACTCCCTATACCGGAAGAGACGAAACCCCTCCTATCGCTCACTGCCTTCATGTGACTCGGGACTGTACCCAAAATCCACCTGTTTGCATGACTCTTTTGAGCCATGGTAGGGAGGAAATCAAAGCACAGTGGGAACCACACAAGACACTATGACGATTTTGGGTATACAGACTAACCTGTACCAGTGTCACCAGAGAACTGCTATCTGACGATAGGTATGGTACCATCTAGGAGTTCTCGGCGAGTCCTGTTCGGTGTACCTATTCTCTAATGAGCACATGTGTACAATCTTTGATTTCAAACACCAATGGTTATGGGATCAACCATCGCCCCATAAAGGGTCAAGAAACGTACACACTAGTCTACTCTGGAATATCGATGCTCTGTCTCGATACTCCCTCGATTAGGAACAGTTAAAGGATGTGCTTGTGGACTACACAAGTCCCAGTAGTGTGATCCGCATCATAGTCCTGGTAGTCAAGCAAACATCCTAAGGGCTTTATCAACATGTATCAGAGAGACAGTATAATAATACAAGTGTACATGTTAAGATAAAGAGCAACCAGATAGCATACTATCATGTCGAGCAAGAAAGTCCTCTATATATATGTCCAAACATCCACTATATCATACAATAATGGCCTCTAGGGAATACATATTCCTAACAATCTCTTACTTGCACTAAGGCCATTTGTTGTAGTATCTCATACCCAACATCCTAAAAAGTCTCTCAAACTGTATCTGAGGGAGGGCCTTCGTGAGTGGATCCACTGCATTGTCCATCGTGTCAACTCTCCTGACCTCGATCTCCCGTCGATCTACTATCTCCCGGATTAGGTGATACCGCTTAAGAATATGTCTGGATCTCTGATGGGACCGGGGTTCCTTAGCCAAAGCCACAGCTCTATTGTTATCACAATACACAGGTATTGAATGCTCAATGGATGGAATCACACCAAGTTCAGCAATGAACTTCTTCATCCAGATAGCCTCTTTGGCAGCATCGTTGGCAATAATGTATTTAGCCTCCATCATCGAGTCTGCTACGGTATCTTGCTTGGACTCTTCCAACATACCACCCCTCCATTGAGGGTGAAGACAAAACCCGAGACCGACTTACTGTCGCCCTTATCACTCTGGAAGCTCGAATCAGTAAATGACTCCACCTAGAGTTCTCCGTTACCATACACCAAAAACATTTCTTTAGTCCTTCTCTAGTACTTAAGAATATTCTTCACAGTTGTCCAGTGCTTTTTCCTAGGATCTGATTGATACCTACTCACTACACCTAGTGCATAAGCTACATCCGGTCTGATACATAACATTGCATACATGATAGACCCGACTGCCGAAGCATAGGGTATCCCTTGCATGCTAGCCCTCTCCAAATCAGCCTTGGAAGACATCTCTTTGGAAAGTGTGATTCCTAAATAAGTAGGTAATTTATCACGCTTAGAATCTTCCATACTAAACCTCTTTAGTATGGTGTCAATGTACCTGGATTGGGACAATCCCAACATCCGTTTAGATCTATCTCTATAGATCTTTATCCCCAGGATGTAGGAAGCATCACCCAGATCTTTCATGAAGCACTTTTGTGATAAGAAGAGCTTGACTGAGTGTAGCATAGGAACATTGTTTTCTACCAAGAGTATGCCATCCATGTACAATACGAGGAAGACAACCTTACTCTCTACTATCTTTTTGTATATACATGGTTCATCTATGTTCTTGATGAAGTCAAATTCTTTGATCGCTTCATCAAAACAGATGTTCCAGCTCCGCAATGCCTGTTTTAATCCATAGATGGATTTAAGCAGCTTGCACACCTTTTCTCTGCTCCCACTGTTTACGAAGCCCTCTGGTTGTGTCATATACATGCTCTCTTCTAAATCACCATTTAGAAAATCGGTCTTGACGTCCATCTGCCAGATTTCGTAGTCATGGTATGCAGCAATGGCAAGTAGGATCCTGATAGACTTAAGCATAGCGACAGGAGAAAAGGTTTCATCATAGTTGACAGCTGGTCGTTGACGAAAACCTTTAGCAACAAGTCTAGCTTTGAAGGTCTCAACCTTTTCATCTACACCAATTTTCTTCTTAAAAATCCACTTTCTCCCGATGGGTTTTACCCCTTCAGGAGCAACTTCCAAAGTCCATACTTTGTTGGTGTACATGGATTCCATCTCAGATCGCATAGTATCTAGCCATTTCACAGAGTCCCCACTTGTGATGGCCTGCTCAAAACTAGTTGGATCATCATCTTCCATGATGAAATCCTCTCTCCCACTGTCTATGAGAAAACTGCAGTATCTCTCAGGTGGATGAGGAACCCTACTAGATCTGCGGAGTGGCTGAGGTTCTTCGGAGACTATTGGATCCTTCGGTTCTACCAAATTGTTAGTTATAGTTTGTGTAGCTGGAACTTCTTCCAATTTTACCTCATTACTACTAATTTCTTTTATAAGAAATTCCTTTTCTAAAAAGGAGGTATATTGAGAAACAAACACTTTTTGTTCCTCAGTATGGTAGAAGATATATCCATATGAATCCTTTGGATATCCCACAAACTTACACAAAACAGACCTTGTCTCGAGCTTGTCCGGATTTTGCTTTTTAACATAGGCCAGACAACCTCATATCTTAACTCGTTTAAGAGATGGTCTCTTCCCATTCCATATCTCATATGGAGTGGTAGGCACTGATTTGGTCAGAACCCTATTCAATAGGTATGCAGCTATCTCAAGTGCATAACTCCAAAAGGAAATAAGTAACTCAGCAACACTCATCATAGAGCGCACCATATCAAATAGAGTGCGATTTCTCCGCTCCGATACTCCATTGTGTTGTGGTGTATATGGAGGAGTAAATTAAGAGAGAATCCCATTCTCTTTTAAGTAGTCTCGGAATTCCGTGCTCAAGTATTCTCCTCCCCGATTAGATCGAAGGATTTTAATACTTTTACCCGTCTGGTTCTCTACTTCGTACTCATATTCCTTGAATTTCTCAAAAGTTTCAGATTTGTGCTTCAACAAGAACACATGTCTGAATCTTGAGAGATCATCGGTGAATGTAATGAAGTACGAGGAACCCTTCGTGGCATGTGTAGACATAGGACCGCATACATCACTATGTATCAGTCCCAAGAGTTCGGTAGCTCTTTCTCCGTATCCTGTAAATGGAGTTTTGGTCATCTTCCTTTTGATACATGACTCGCAAGTTTCATAAGATGTAAATTCGAACTGATTCAAATATCCATCTTTATGTAACTTAGCTAGTCTTGTCGCATTGATATGACCTAGTCTACAATGCCACAAGAAGGCTTCGTTCATTTCTGAACTTTTTCTCTTGTGTGTGTTCTGTATACTTAGAACTATCGTTTGATTTAGAATGTATATACCATTACATAACATACTAAACCCAATCAACACTTGATTTAGGAAAATGTTCATAACATTATCCTCCAATACAAAGTTATATCCTTATTTATGTAATAAAGAAACTGATATAATATTGCACATCATATTTGGTACATAATAACAGTCGTTCAGAATCATCATATTACCATTTGGTAATACTAGGTGATATTCGCCAACTTCTTTGGCTGCAACAATTGCTCCATTCCCTACTTTGAGAGACATATCACCTTTTCCCAGTTCTCTACCTCTCCTTAACCCATGTAACAAATTACATACGTGGGATCCTGATCCGGTATCCAATACCTAGGACGTAGAGCATACTGAGAAACAGTTCTCAGTAATGAACACACCCGAAGAAGATGAATCATCATGCTCCTTTTTCATTTGGGTTGCGTGGGAATACTGATATTCCCCTATTTCTAGCTCAGATTTATGACAATCATAAGAAAAAACGGAACCAATATTCCCCAGCTCAGTATAATAAGCGAGTTCGGTCAATACATCCATATTATTATCTTGATTAAGGCGTGTCATGGTCGCTATCTGGAGAGAGAGAAGGAAATGCTTTAGCGTGCGCTCTTTGTAAGATTAAATTGGTTATTATCTTATCTAATCAGGATGGCTCTCACTGTTTTTATCAAATCTTCCTTCAAACCATAAAAGATAAGAATAGCCGGGATTAATTACACCCTACAAGTTCGCCAATCGGTCAGCCAGGCAGGTATTGGTACTCCGAAGAAGTCGCCCCATGCTTTCGCATGGAACTAATTAAATAACCTCATTTCCACAGGGGCATAACTCCGTTAACACCTTTCTTAGACACCTACTAGATCAGTTAATTGTAAAGTGAAAAACTCTCCCAAGAGTAACACTTACTCGCAGTGGGTATCGAGATCCAACTATCTCATAGAAGGTATGCAATCTCATTGCAAATTTCAACACTTGAAATACCCAATATATGTTTTTACCCCTGGCGACTTATGACCTTGGCTATGGTCAACAAATCATAAGCGCTAGCCAAGTTCGACCCGCCGTTTCGTGATTGAATTAAACCCACCCGTACGACCTTTGGCTAAGGTCAACAAAGTCGTATGACTACCTTAATCCAATCGCATCACATGCTGCAGATAAGCACTAATCAGCTACCGTACACTACGCCTTGGCTATGGTCAACAAACGCAGCACGAATACTAAATAGCACTTATCTGAAATGACGGAGGGCTACGACTGGTTTTGAAGAAAACCTTTATCATAATAAACTTGATATCGTTATAGAATCTAGTGATTTGAAAAAGGAGTGTTTTTTTAGCTTTTGCTAGTTTTGCTAAAGAGGTCACTCCCGGTGAAGGGATCTCGGCTCTTTCCTCATCAAATGAGGTGCTGGATATTCATCAAGGAATACCACTATGCAAAGCAAGAACTAAAGAAGCTATCAAAAAAAAACCGAGTGGGTTGTAGCATTTGCTAGTTTTGCTAAAGAGGTCACTCCCGGTGAAGGGATCTCGGCTCTTTCCTCATCGAATGAGGTGCTGGATATTCATCAAGAAATACCATTATGCAAAGCAAGAACTAGAGCTACCTTTCTGAAAATTTTGATTCTACAACATCTTTAGGTTTCTTTTCTTTCCATTAATCTCATTAATGAAGTCCCATCATTTATGCTTCCCTAAATATCACAGAAAAGAAACAAAAATAGAACGTACACTTATGCCATCCGCATTCGCTACGGGGCCCCGTCATCCACCGTTAGGTTACTTAACTAACGGTAGAGCGGGGGCTGGACTAACGCAGGTGCAAAACATAAGCAATGTTTATTATATATATCATTTATATGTATATAGCATTCGTCTCAGGCGGTTATATGATCACATCGCAGAACTCAAACAGCAGAAACAAACATATGAAATATTGGATATATTAGGAGGTCCGTGTTTTAAATTAAGCCAGTAATGAAAAACACGAATTCCACGGTCGTGATGAATAGCCAAACCCACATCCTAGACCCCTACGAGAGTGGCAAGAAACCCTGCCAATTCTAGAGTTAGGAGACCCGGTCTCGACTCCTCGAAATGGTCTCCCACTGGACTCTAGAACCCGGTTACTTGTGCTCCCAGCCTTGGGTCTATCCTAATGCGGAAAAGTAAATAATATACTTCAATGGTGACATCATCCTTAACCCGGAAGTGTAAAATAATATTACATACAACTTTTTACATGAATGAAAATAAAAAAACTCTTATCTTATGCAAAAACCCCCAGTTACGCCCCGCTTCCCAGAGTACGCTAAGATAGGCACGTGACATAGCCAACCATGCTACCTGTGGATAGGAAAATCCCTCCACAGTCACATTACGGCTGTAGAGATATCAAGAACAGGAAAGCAAACTAAAACTATCTAGTACATGTCCATGAGCCAGAATAAATGAGTCAAGAAATAATATAATATGCGGAAGCAAAAAATCCAATAAATAAAACACCTGGAAGTAAAACTGGATAGCAACAGGGTCCTCACCGCACGGTCTAGCAGCGGCAGTACTCCTGATCAGTCTGCAACAAAGGTAGAGAATCTGGGCCATGCAAAACCCAGACGTCAGTGCGTCATAATATCAAGCAACAATACATCAAGTAGCAAGACATGCGGGTATGAGTATAAATGGTAAGACAGGTATAACAGCAATATAAATAAGGGCAGTGAAGGGTAGTGTGCAGTGAGTAACCTAGACTGGTCTACTGGGTTAACCACTTTCAAGTCTTTGAAATCAATTTGATGAATTATCGATGTAACTCAATAGTATCCCGTGCGTGCCCGGGATCACGGTCTATGACTCTCGGGCTGAATCCGAGACGTGCCGCAAGACAGTAAAGGGTGGTAGGTAATGACGAGTGATGTCAGCAGCATCACCCCGGGGCTGGCCTAGCCCGTAAGACTGATCAGAAAAGGTGTCGAACTGTCGAGTTACAAGTCAGGTTTCATCATTGATTTCCCCATACCCCCAAGTTATATGTGTTCAAGTCAGGTATTAAATAATCTGGAGCTAATGCCAACACAGGATCAGGAAGGTACAGGTTTGTCTGGATAGACAACAGGAAATGTCAAAGAAAATGCATACCCCCAAGAACGGATCCACGTACGTGCGCGTAGCCATCCAAACACGTCCGTTTCACTGAATGGGACGAGAACAAGATGCGCGGATGCTACCACGGGGTTAGGGGTATCACGCAGGCTATGAAATGCAATTTTAATTTATTTACATGACCTAAAATGTTATATGGTAAAACATGTGGTGCTAGATGAAATGCCAGTATGTACTAATCATAAGATGCACGTGTCCATGCAATAAGTCAAGGTAATCTATAAATAAGAATCAAACAGGTTCAAGCAAGCGGGTCGGGACGAATGCAATGTAAAATGTAAAAAAATACCATCGCACCCAAACATGATAATCAATAAAGTACCAATAAGAAAATACTAGAACTGGAATAGGTATAAATGAACTAGGTTGTTATATTATACCCAACTACACAAGAATTTCGTCCTCGAAATTCCAAGAACAAGAAAAGATAAACAATCAAGAAACTACAAGAATAGATGTGAAAACTTCTGCCGGATCTCAGTTTCTTGTTCCCAAGTTGATTCTCCAAATGAGCAATTTCCCAAAGAAATAGGTACGAGAGGGATAACCTTGTTCTTAAGAACCTATTCTCTTTGATCCACAGTCGACATCGGTCGCTCCTCAAAAGTCAAATCTTCTCGGACAGTCAGCTCTGAATGATCCAACACATGTGTTTCATCTCAAAAATACTTACGAAGTTGAGATATGTGAAACACGTCATGAACATTCGCCAAGGATTGCAGTAACGCCAATCGTTACGCCACTTCTCCAACACGCTCCAAAATCTCAAAGGTCCAACGAATTGAGGACTAAACTTTTCTCGACTTCCGAAACGGATCACCCCTCTAGTCGATGATATCTTCAAGAATACCAAATCACCCACGACGAACTCTAGTGGTCTTCTCGACGTATCCGCCCAACTCTTTTGTCGGTCTTGTGCTGCTTTCATATGATTCCGGATAGTATTAACCTTCTCAACTGTTTGCACGATCAAATCTGGTCCCAACAATCTTCGTTCACCAACATCGTCCCAGCAAACAGGTGAACGACCCCCGCGACCATATAAAGCTTCGAATGGAGCCATCTGAATAGTCGCCTGAAAGCTGTTGTTGTACGAAAACTCCACTAAGTGTAGATGATCCTCTCATAAACCCTTGAAGTCTAACATGCAAGCTCTCAACATGTCTTCAAGAGTTTGGATCGTTCTCTCTGATTGGCCATCTGTCTGAGGATGATAAGCTGTGCTAAACTTCAATCGAGTCCCCAAACTTTCCTGTAAGCTCCTCCAAAAGTGTGATAAGAAACGAGTGTCACGGTCGGACACGATGCTCACTGGTACTCCATGCAATCTTACAATCTCCTACATGTACCGTTCTGCCAAAATTTCTGTTGATTGACCAACTCGAAAAGGGATGAAATGAGCTGCCTTGGTCAATCTATCAATAATAACCCAAACTGCATTGTTGCCCTTTGGACTCCGCGGTAGAGCCGTCACGAAATCCATGGTTATATGTTCACACTTCTATTGAGGAATCAGAAGTGGTTGCAATAAACCAGCTACCCTTTGATGTCCAGCCTTAACTTGCTGACACACCAAGTACTTCGCTACAAAGCGAGCAATCTCCCTTTTCATGCCTTCCTACTAGAAATGTTGTCGTAGATCTCGGTACATCTTCGTACCTCCTGGATGTAGGGAATATGCTGAACTGTGCGCCTCCTTCATAACTTCTTCGCGGATATCTCCCTTTAGCACACACAAACGACTACCATATCGTAACGAACCATCTTCATGAATCAATAAGTCCGTTCGAAGTCCAGCTTCAACCTGTTCTCGAAACTTTTGCAATCTGGGGTCATGTAACTGTGCTGCTTTAATACTTTCGATCAACGACGATTGTACTTGCAGCTATATCAACTGTTCTGAAGAATGCGGTAGCACGATCTCCAACTCGAATCTCCGAAAGTCTTCCATAAGCTCCTTCTGTGCAGTCAACATCCGAATTGCTGGCAACCGACTAAGCGCATCCGGCACTACATTAACTTTCCCCGGATGGTACTTAAGATCAAGATCATAGTCGGCCATCAGCTCCACCCATCTACGCTGCCTCATGTTAAGCTCTTTCTGTGTGAACACATACTTTAGGCTTTTATGATCGGTGAATACTTCGACCCTTTCGCCCAGTAAGTAGTGTCTCCAAATCTTCAAAGCGAAAATCATTGCTGCAAGCTCCAAGTCATGAGTTGGATAATTCTTCTCATGGGTATTCAACTATCTCGATGTGTAAGCTATAACTTTCCCATGCTGCATCAAAACACATCCCAAACCTTTTCCAGATGCGTCGCTGTGAATCACTAATCCTCCGAAATTGTCTGGTACGGTCAAAATAAGAGCGGTTATCCATCCTTGCTTCAACGCCTCAAAAGCTGACGCACACTTATCCGTTCACACAAATGGTACTTCCTTGCGCGTAAGCTTGGTCAAAGGCTCAGCCAACGAGCAAAATTCTCCACGAACCTTCTGTAATAGCCGGCAAGTCCAAGAAACTTCTGGTCTCTGCTACATTCTTCGGAATCGGCCAATCTTGAACTACTGCAATCTTCTCAGGATCAACGACGATTCCATCTCCGGATACGACGTGCCCCAAAACTTCACTTCTTCAAGCCAAAACTCGAACTTGCTCATCTTTGCATACAATCTTTCTTGCCTCAATGTCTGCAGTGCGATCTTCAAGTGTTCTGCATGCTCTTCAATACTCTTAGAGTAGACCAGAATATCTTCAATGAACACCACTATAAACTGGTCCAAGAATGGTGAAAAGATTCAGTTCATCAAGTCCATAAATATCTCCGGCGCATTCGTTACTCCGAAGGGCATCACCAAATACTCGTAGTGTCCATACCGAGTTCGGAATGCAGTCTTGCAAACATCTTCTGTTTTACTCGGACCTGATGATATCCGGATCGCAAATCCAGCTTCGAGAATACTCTCGCTCCACTAAGCTGCTCAAATGCAAGGGATCGGGTACTTGTTCTTAATAGTCATCCGGTTTAATTCTTGATAATCGATGCACATCCTCCTTGTGCCATCTTTCTTCTTGACTAGAAGAACTGGAACTTCCCAAGGTGAGTTACTGCTGCGAATCCAACCCTTCTCAAGTAATTCAGTAACATGCTTCTTGACTTCTTCCAACTCCACTGGTGCTATCGGATAATATGCCTTTGAGATTGGCGCTGCACCAGGAACAAGATCGATCGCGAACTCCACATCTCGTTTTGGCGGTAAACCCGAGATGTCCTCGAACACGTCCATGAACTCTCGAACTATGGCTGGCGCTTCCTCCTTATCAACTTCCATCGACGAAAGAATATTGTTTGTCAGCCTAGTCCTAAACTCGACTGGCCCGACAGAACTGCTTCCTTCAGCAAAACAAACTCCGGATGTCCGGAAATCTGGAAAATCATTTTTTTGCCCTACAATCAATGTGAGCGTGGAAAGTGCCGAGAAAATCCATTCCCAAGACAACTTCATAACTGCCGGTATCGGTCACCAAGAAATCTGCAAAACATAAACTGGTAAGCAATGAAACGGAGAGAACCAAGGTAATAGAACGACCATGAAATAAGGAAATGAAACAAGACCAGGACTCAAAATTACTTAAATAGAGTACCGCATTGTAACCATGCTGCAGTTCATAGTTACAATCACATAACTCCACTCAAGTCGCCCAAATCCTAGTATCAGAATCAAGGAACAGGGAGAAACAATAGCGAACCAAAAAGGTTTTCAAGTCGAGATGCAAAGTGGTTTGCATATCGTCAAGGCAAAGGATAAAGAGAAAGATATGATTCAAGAATCATGATATCAATGTGGCAGGACATGTTTCTAATCACGGATTTTCCGATTCGTGTATTGGGTCCAATACCCAACTACAAAAGAATCAAACCCGATTAACCTAAATCCTATGGCTCTAATACCAAACAAACCATGTCATGCCCCGCTTCCCAGAGTATGCTAAGATAGGCACGTGACATAGCCAACCATGCTACCTGTGGATAGGAAAATCCCTCCACAGTCACATTAAGGCTGTAGAGATATCAAGAAAAGGAAAGCAAACTAAAACTATCTAGTACATGTCCATGAGCCAGAATAAATGAGTCAAGAAATAATATAATATGCGCAAGCAAAAGATCCAATAAATAAAACACCTAGAAGTAAAACTAGATACCAACAGGATCCTCACCGCTCGGTCTAGCAGCGGCAGTACTCCTGATCAGTCTGCAACAAAGGTAGAGAATCTGGGCCATGCAAAACCCAGACGTCAGTGTGTCATAATATCAAAGCAACAATACATCAAGTAGCAAGACATGCAGGTATGAGTATAAACGGTAAGACAGGTATAACAGCAATATAAATAAGGGCAGTGAAGGGTAGTGTGCAGTGAGTAACCTAGACTGGTCTACTGGGTTAACCACTCTCAAGTCTTTGAAATCAATTTGATGAATCATCGATATAACTCAATAGTATCCCGTGCGTGCCCGGGATCACGGTCTATGACTCTCGGGCTGAATCCGAGACATGCCGCAAGGCAGTAAAGGGTGGTAGGTAATGACGAGTGATGTCAGCAGCATCACCCCGGGGCTGGCCTAGCCCGTAAGACTGATCAGAAAAGGTGTCGAACTGTCGAGTTACAAGTCAGGTTTCATCATTGATTTCCCCATACCCCCAAGTTATATGTGTTCAAGTCAGGTATTAAATAATCTGGAGCTAATTCCAACACAGGATCAGGCAGGTACAGGTTTGTCTGGATAGACAACAGGAAATGTCCGTAGGGACAACAGATCAGGTTTGTTGGCATTAGTAACAAGATCAGGTAACAGGTAAAGCCATGGTACATCAGGTCAAGTCAGGTAGTATATAGGTATCATATCATGTCAAGAAGTGTACGGTATCACGTCGTGTCAAGTAATGGTATAACAAGTCATGTCAGGGGTGTACAAAATGTCATGTGGGTGCTCATAATCAAACTAAAAATAAGCAGGGGTATACAAAACAAGCATGGGGTACTAATGGAACAATAAAATGGAACATTGTAATGTGGTATGCAAATAGGTACAGATTAAAGCATATGGATGCACGGTTATCGATTTGGGTTAAGGGGATAGTTCCAACATTAATTAAATACAGTTTTATCAAATATGGAAAGTTAAAATCTCACTAATATGTATTAAATGATCTAGGGATGCAATTGAATATATATATATATATATATATATGAGGCTAGATGTATACAAACGGGTGTCCGATAGGTATAAACTATTAAAGGGGTACTATGGGCTATGCAAATAATTATTATGTTATTTAAATACGGATGTGGGTACTATGTATAGTAAATCAAAATGCAACATGGTATGTTTTAAGTTATAAATCTAAAATGATATAATGGATAACGAAGTGTTAAAATGAAACAAATGGCCTTAGATTGAATTTACAGGTTTAACATGCAATTAAATATGTATAAAAATACTATAAGTAGCATGTAGTAAGTTTTACTTGCCTCGATCGGATCAAGGATGCGCGGCATACAACACGAACGTGAGAAACGACAGAAAATCTCCATGGGGCATTTCATCGAACACCTCGCGTGTAAAATCGAACATTGTCAGAATGGAGATCCGGAAGCACGAAAACGATCGTCTTGTTCACGCGAACTTGGGCCAAACCTTGGAGTCTCGATTCATGGCCCAGAACGGCGTCGAACTGCTGTCGCAGTCAAGGACTTGGTGTCGTCGAGGTGGCTGTTGCGGCTGTTGCTGTCGCGCGGAGAACAAGGCGACAGTGGCGACGACACAGGTTGAAGAAGAAGGCGGCGATAAAGATAACGTGGGTCTCGGTGATGGGTTTCGGCAGGTAAGAATCGAATTCAAAAATAAGGAGGCGACGGGAGATGAAGCAGGCGGCCATGGCGATCGAAGACGACGAGGGCAGCAATGGGTTTAGAGTCGGGGTTGTTGTTAGGTTTTCGTCGAGGGTGTCTCGGTGGTTGCAGTATCGGGTGTTAAAGGAGAAGAAGACGGCGAGAAGATGGGGTCGGCGCTGAGAAGGGAAGATGTTAGCGGTGTTTGGTTTCGGAGAAAGGAGAGGAGGAAGGGAAAGAGAAGAGGAGAGGAAGGAGAAGGCCGAGGTGGAGGCGAGTTGACGAGAGACGGCCGACGAGATGGTCGGCAGCAGCGAAAGCTGAGGCGAGGATGGGTGCAGGAAACATAAATGAAGGTGGAGGTGAATGAGAAGAGAGCAGAGGGATGGAGACGAGGTAGAGGTGATGATGAGGGTGAGGAGGCGGCAATGTGGTGATGAAGGTGATGGGGTACAGTCGTCGACGGCGAGGCAGGCGAAGCGGTAGGAACGCGGTTAGGTTAGGGTTAGGGTTATAGTGGGTTATGGGGATCGAGAGGAGAGAGAGATGAGAAGGTTGGAGGCGAGGGTGTTGGCTACGAGGGGCTGAGGAGAAGGTAGAGGCGAGGCGAGGCAGTCAGGGTTGCAGGCATGGGTTGAGCGCGGGGAAAAAGGAAAAAAAATGAAAAGGAGAAGAAGAAGAAGAAGTTGGGGACGTGAGCAGTAAAATATAGGGTTGAAGAAAAAAATAATTATAAGTAGAGGAGAGAGGGAGAGAGAGAGAGAGTCACGAGAGAGAGAGAGAAATCAGTTGGTTTAAGAAAATATATTCTAAAAAAATATATTCTGTTTCAAAATATAATGATTAATATAAAACAGTCTATATATAATTATAGTTTAGAAATATATTAATATAATATTTGTACATTTTGAGATTTTGGAAAATACAAACTTACTCCAAAACACGCCCGGGCCGGGTCTAAAAATTCAGGTTTAAAATATGAAAAATATATGCGACTTCCAAATTTCAAAATGAATGCTCTGGTAACGAAAATGCATACCCCCAAGAACGGATGCACGTACGTGCCGGTAGCCATCCAAACACGTCCGTTTCATTGAACGGGACAAGAACAAGATGCGCGGATGCTACCACGGGGTTAGGGGTATCACGCAGGCTATGAAATGCAATTTTAATTTATTTACATGACCTAAAATGTTATATGATAAAACATGCGGTGCTAGATGAAATGCCAGTATGTACTAATCATGAGATGCACGTGTCCATGCAACAAGTCAAGGTAATCTATAAATAAGAATCAAACAGGTTCAAGCAAGCTGGTCGGGCCGAATGCAATGTAAAATGTAAAAAAAATACCATTCGCACCCAAACACGATAAATCAACAAAATACCAATAAGAAAATACTAGAACTGGAATAGGTATAAATGAACTAGGTTGTTACACCCCCGGCTATTCAATCACGACGATCCAATATATCATATCACAGCAACACATAACATCACATGTCATCAACGTAAGTAAATATGCATATCCCGAATTCCGTTGACATATAGAAACGAGATCGGGGATACCCCACATATTACACTTACGGTCGCAGAAAAGAAATTAAAAACTACAATAATTAGAATCTGCATTAATCCTTAGACATCATAAACCCGGAATATCTCATATTCCGGATTTCATGCCTAACCCTATAAACCTTGTATTTTAGTCTCAAAACGAAAACACTTTTCAATAACATAGTCGAGTAATTCAACAAGATTCCCGACTACCTGATCGAATGCTCGTTGGATACTTAGTAGATGGCCGCACCTCTGATGCTGTCGAAGAAGTGCACTTAGGCGGAACACCTTAGCTGTGAGCACCCGAGTGGATGCGTTTGGAAACGGGGTTCTCCTAAAGTCACTTCTTCGAGGCTATTGGGCGTGGCTATCTAGTAATTTTATCCGGAGAGTATTCACGTACTATACGAGATTGAGATGGAGTTTTGATCCGAATCAAAACTCCGTAGCAATCGATCAATAGAGACCAAAATACTAGATTTACAATTAGCAAACTAGTTTTCACAAAACTAATTAAATATGGATTTCAAATATTGTATCACATATCAATACTTAAACCCAAAACGATGTTAAAACACGACTACGAAACACTCCGAATTTCCCCAATACAAAAGATAACATCACATGTAATCTGGGCAAAACAAACATAACCTGAAAACCCTAAACCCAACACACTAGAACACCAAGAAACACGAGCCCAAAATAATGTAGGGGGACCGGCCAGGCCGGGAAAAGAGGCAATGTCGCCGGCCAAATTTTGTAGTCTGGGCCTCGATCTGGTATTCTAGTTACATCACATGTAATATTCTGCACTTGTTTAAAAAAATTTCAAGAACATTTTAAAATCAACAGAAACATTGGATTTTGGGTTACAGTTTCGAAGTCGTTTCGGTTTCGTAATTTCTAAATATCGTCTAATGCTCTAGCTTTGGCTATGATACCTTGAAAGTGTATCCTAGCACCACCACTGGGTTTTTAACCGGCATCAAGCATGCAATTTTAAAAAATTCTTGGTGCTAAGCTACACTAAGCTAGAATCTAACCAGAGTATTAGGGTTTTAGCATGATATATAAAGAACTAAGCTAAGTGAAAGAGTATACAACCTTTGTAGATCGAGTCATTCCCTTCTATAGCTCCGGGCAGTAGTCCTTACGATTCCTCTAGACTCCACTTAAGAAGGAACGAGCTTGCTTCGCGATCTTCGTGTCGAAGATGATCCACCTTGATATTTCGCTAGTTCAAGCTACCCCTTCACTAATCATTCATTAGTGAACGAAACAACCCAATCTTGAGTGCTAATCTAGAATAGGTTGATGAAGTAGGTTTATAAGCTCACTTAGAATTCTCTAACTCTTTATTTTCCAACTCATGGAAAAGAGTAGAGCTTGGTGGAGGAAGAAGAAGAAAAGAAGAGAGTGCAATACAAAATGAGCTAGCTTCAAAAAATATGAAGTGAAGAATGGCTTCTCTCTTTTCTCATTTATTGAGGCATGAATTAAAAACAATACATATATTGCACCATGCTTCTATAGTGTAAATAAATGAATAAAAAAAAAGGAAAAAGCCATGCCTCACCATACCATAAATATCTCCCATTTTTCACCTCTTATTTCTATTTTCTCAAAATAGAAAAACCAACCATGCTTCATAATATATATATATATATATATATATATATTAATATATATACACACACACACACACACATATATCATATATATATATATATTAATATATATATTAATATATATATATATATATTAAGAAAAGAAAATAATTAGTGAGCAATAATATTAGATATATAATTATATCAAATATAATATATATCTATTATTAAATCAATACTTGATTCAATAATCCGGTTATATCATATATAACCGACTAATATCATTTATCTGCAGATTAGAATATGGTATCACATACTCGTATTTAATCAGGCCCCCGCACATATCATCATATGTGCCCTACTTCATTTCGCTTGAACTATGAACGTCTGTGTAGGACTCTAAAGACTCGTCAATATGCCAGCAGTAGGTAATGATCACATCAGTTACCCACAAGCCATCAGCGGTACTAGCTGGACGTAAGGCTACCCAGGTATTGAGAGAATAGAAGATCAACAAACAAGCTTGTCCAAACTCCCGTGAAGCCTATAAGTAACACTTACCGTACAGTCCGATCTCTTCATCTGATATGTCGCATATCGATTCGAGGGATGGAATCCTCAGACCCCGGTAACTTCATAAGTCATGCCGATGTGTGGCTCATAACGGTTCGAGAAACTACTGATAACACTTACCAGTAAATCTCATCAGCCCTTGCCAGGGACTTACTGTTATAGCTAATCGAATATAGCGCAACATCAACTCCCTATACTGGGAGAGACGAAACCCCTCCTATCGCTCACTGCCTCCATGTGACTCGAGACTGTACCCAAAATCCACATGTTTGCACGACTCCTTTGAGCCGTGGTAGGGAGGAAATCAAAGAACAGTGGGAACCACACAATATACTATGACGATCTAGGGTCTACAGACTAACCTGTACCAGTGTCACCAGAGAACTGCTATCTGATGATAGGTATGGTACCATCTAGGAGTTCTCGGTGAGTCCTGTTCGGTGTACCCATTCTCTAATGAGCACCAATGTACAATTTTTGATGTCAAACACCAATGGTTATGGGATCAACCATCGCCCCCTACAGGGTCAAGAAACGTACACACTAGTCTACTCTAGAATATCGATGCCCTGTCTCGATACTCCCTCGACTAGGAACAGTTAAAGGATGTGATTGTGGACTACACAAGTCCCAGTAGTATGATCTGCATCATAGTCCTGGTAGTCAAGTAAACATCCTAAGGGCTTTATCAACATGTATCAGAGAGAGAATATAATAATACAAGTGTACATGATGAGATAAAGAGCAACCAGATAGCATACTATCATGTCGAGCTAGAAAGTCTTCTATATATATGTCCAAGCATCCACTATATCATACAATAATGGCCTCTATGGCATACATATTCCTAACAATCTCACACTTGCACTAAAGCCAGTTGTAGTATCTCATACCCAACATCCCAAAAAGTCTCTCAAACTGTGTCTGGGGGAGGGCCTTCGTGAGTGGATCGCTGAATTGTCCTTCGTGTCAACTCTCCTGACCTCGATCTCCCGTCGATCTACTATCTCCCGGATCAGGTGATACCGTCTAAGAATATGTCTGGATCTCTGATGGTACCGGGGTTCCTTGGCCAAAGCCACAGCTCCATTGTTATCACAATACACAGGTATTGGATGCTCAACGGATGGAACCATACCAAGTTCAGCAATGAACTTCTTCATCCAGCCCATAACTAAATCTTAACCTATTTCAAATTAAACGCAAGACCTGACTCAGCTCATAACCTAAATCCAATCTAATTTTCATTTTCTTTTATAAAACTATGTGCCCAAAAGCCCACGTTCTTTTCAAGCAACAACATATATTTAATTCTAATTAAATATGTGCATGAACAACCTTATAGCTCATTGGTTAAGTCCTTACATTATTATTCCATAAGTCACATATTTAAATCCTCATTCTTGCAATTATTTTTTTTTATCAATTTTTCTCCTTCTCATAACCTACAAATGAGACCTTTCATTTTATCTTCTTTTTAACTCCCAAAATAATTAGAATGGTTATGAGCTATAATTTATTAGAATTATGGTGGCCATAAACCTTTTTTATATGTCACTCTTCTTTCTTTTCTCCATCTCATATTTCTATCACTTCCTATCTCTTTTTTCATCTCTTCTTCATCCCACCTTAGCCATTTCTTTTTTATCAATTCTAAAAAAATAAAATAAAATCTATTTTCCCTTGAGCTTAGAGAAGCACCGGTTCCATCAAGCTTCAAAGACTCGGTTGAAGATTTTATCTAAACGATGAGCCGGTTGTTATACCGACTCACACAACCTATAAGTTCCCTCTCCTCCTTCTTTTCTTTACTTGAAATTCATCCCCTTACCATGCCTCCATCACTCCGAATCTTGAGATAACTAGTTAGTCTCATGATAAATTTTTTTTTTAAAAAATGGTTGAAATAAAGCATATATGTTTAGTTATAAAATCTTGCATGTAATCGTTGATAACATATTAAGTATTATTGTTGTAGATGGTTAATCATGACCGGATCATATGTTTACTTCACATATGTTAATTCATGTTATTTATCGCTGAAATTTTATTTACTTATATTTATTTTTGCATATAAGAAAACAAAGTTATAAATAAATACCATAGATTTATCATTTTCAAATACGATCTTACAAAACCTTTATCTTTAAAATATTTTTATAAATTAATTTCCACTTCTGAAAATTCTTGGAACATTAGGATAAAATAATAGATAGAATTTCAAATCTACAGTAAAAATTTCATATCAAACCGAATAACGGTTTAGGAGTTACATAATTTTTTATTCAATGTTTTTAAAACCAGAAAACTGCCAATAAGGGTCTTTTTCGAGAGACCATAACTCTGTAATTGATCCAAATTAAGTGTTTTCTGATGTTTTGAACATCTACATCAAAAGATCTAGATTTTCTTAGTTTTAAGTTTTTACTTAAAATTGGCGTAAAATATAGAAAACTGCGTTAAAATATTAAGCGACGAATCTGGACAGAATCTGTTCTGATTCGCACACTGTTTTTAAATAGGACATAACTCGAACTCCCGGTGTCCGTTCGTGACAAATTTTAGATGTGTAGATGGATAATTGATAGAACTATATTTTCCTGTATATTATATTACTTAGAAACGCATGAAACAATTCGATATAGGCTTTGCAATATAACATATAGTTGCTGTCCAGAAATCTGAATTTCTGTTTTAAACGTTGATATTAAAACGATAATAACTAGAGCTTCAGAAATCCAAATCGCGCGAATCTTAGTGATTTGGATAAGTACTCCGAAAGACCTACAATTTTTTAATAATTTTTGTAACCTAAAACCCGATAGAAATTAACTTTTAAAAATGTGTGACGGTGCTGAACAGGTTGTGATCTGTTTTGCGTGACGATACGAAAACATGTATATCTCCCAAACCGGTAGTCGTATTTAGACGAGACTGGAACTCACGTGTGCATAACACTTAATGCTATGTTTTTGTTTGTATTCTGATTTCAAATGACTTGATTAACTAGTCGTACATATCACATATTTACAACATTGTTTTGGAAATTATTTGTATACTTATCTCATATCATGTTCTGTAATTACTTATTTATTTTTATTTATATGACTTGTGATTAAATCATTAAATGCTAGAATTGATTTGATCTTGACACGACTCAATCATGAATACTTGAACCCAATATGTACACTTGAACCAGCTTGACTCGAACCATGAATACAATTGGCATGACTTGCACTTAACATGACTAGATGAACTCAATCTTGAAAACTTGATATCATGCCACACCTTTTATATTCATGGATTCGATAAAGACTCGTAATATTAATCATAGACTAATATACACAGGGTGTTGAGATAGTTTTAGTATGAAGCCAACGAAATCTCATGAGTCCCATTAATACAAATTATGTTGCTGTGGTACCCGGCTGAAATGATACAAATCATATTGCTGTGGTACCCAGCTGAAATGGTACAAATCATGTTGCTGTGGTACCCGGCTGAAACGGTACAAATCATGTTGCTGTGGTACCGGGCTAAAACGGTACAAATCACGAATTCACGAATGAGAGCCCGTGTTTCCAAGCCCATGTATGATACCCTATTAGGTTTGGAATACTTCCATAACAATTGAAGTCCCGCTATTTTGGGCCCGTGATTCTTTACCCCTGGACAATAGCCTTGGATTCGAGAATGCTCTTGAGATTGGTTGACATTCACACTTGAACTCACGTTGGTTGCTTTTACCTTTTTTGAGACCTTTTAGAACACTTACATTCACTTCATGTTCACTATACCTACACTCCACGGTAATGCTATATTTGTTTATTATGCTCATGTTATATTGCCATGCTTACATAGTTGTCATTAACATTACCATGTTATACTTGTTCATGTTTTATTTCCATTCATACTATATCACATGTCACCTTGCATATTCATTTATATACTTTCGCATCCCACCTTTCTTGGGGACTTACCGAGCGCAAGTTCGCTGATGGGCATTCCACCCATTTCTTTATTTCCTTGGAATGTTCGTTAGATAATCTAGAGATTGAGGAGATCGAGCCGAGTCAGGAGAATTACTCTTAGCTTGCGGAGCAGACCGATTTCTAGTTCTTTCTTTTCAGCTTTTACTTCTTGTATGTTACCTATTTAGGCACTTTCTTTTATACATTTTTGTTTTCAGACATCATGTATTCAGTTTGAAACTTGTGAAAGTTAGGAATGAAAATATATAAAGTTGGATTTTCATTATCATGTCTTTTCTTGTCATTTTATATTTCTTATATACGCTTCGCGTATTTGTTTCGAGAAATGGCCTTCTCGGAATAAGTACGTCGCGGGCTTATCACATGTCGTTACCGCTCTTTTGGGAAGCGGGACATGACAAGTCATCTATTCTTGATGTAACAGTCATAGTGTTTAACTTCATCAAGAATGACAGATAGACCTGATAAGAAGGTTAAGTAGGGAGTACTATCCTGATTTTTGGATGACATACTCCTAATAGAAAGTGTTGTTCCTATACTACATCGGTTAAACTGTGGTTGTCACAGATATTTCTTCGCATAGTAACTGGATAAAATATCAGATATTCTGATGACTAAATCTATGATTTTAGATCTAAATTTGGGAAGTGTCCCAATTCGGATACTTAGACACTATTCTAAAATGTTTTAGAATAGATGACTCCTAGCGTGGTGGTATGCCCGCAGGTGATGGAGTCACCCTCTCTAAACAGATGTCTTCTGAATTGATGAAGAAAGGGATTTACATGATTGACATATCACTTGTTTAGGCAATTGAGTACCACACCAGATATTGCTTTTTCACTAAATGCAATAAGCAGATATTAATCCAATCCTGGAGAAACATTAGGAAGCGGTTATGAACATGAGAGAATGTTCTTGGTATATGGTAACAGCAGCCTCTTTCAGGAGGCGGTTATCATTTCAGGTTTCCAAAGTGATCTGGATGACAGAGTAGTTGTCAGAGTTAAAATTTACCCTCTTCTAAGGGGCAGTATGTTGGACGGTGATCCAAGCGGATACTGAGGTAGGCATGACACAGGATACTGATTAAATTCAATGGAAGATACAGTCTAAGAAATTTGTTGGATTTAGAGTTCATTTATAAACTTGGTCCCAACAAATATCCAGACAAGTTTTAAGACAGGTATCGCTCTTTTCGGGAGATAGTCGTTCTCTGCGAAGTTGAGATATAAAGAGGTAAAGATAGAAACATTGGAGCAGATCCACTCACTGAGGCTATTTCTCGAACACGAATGTTTCACAAACATGCTTTGCGAAACTGATTAGTAGGGAAGTTGGGTGTTCGGTAGCACACGGGCTATGAGTATGCGACACCGTAATAATTAGTTTTAAGTGCAAGTGGGAGATTGTTGGCTATTGTGACCTCAAGAAAATTATTATAATCGCAGGTAGACGATTATGATGATTGAGGGATGACCTATATAGATAGAATAGTCTTACTCGAGATAATAGTATGCCATCTAGTTTGACTTTATCATCCTGTATATGTATTATATGGTATTACGGATCACTATTATATGTTGATAGAGCCCATAGGATTCATGCTTGATTACCAGGGTTATTGTGGCCATCACACTTGCGAGAACTGGGTAGTCTATAAGCAAATCCTTAAAAGTCCTTAGTCGTAGGAATATCGAGACTGGGCATCGATATTCCAGAGTAGACTAGTATATAAGTTTCTTGACCCCGACGAGGAGCGATGGCCGATCTCACAGCCATTGGTATAAGTTAGTTACCAAATATTGTATACAAGTGCTCATTGGGTTATGAGCTACAGTGGAAGGACTCACCGGGAACATACCAGATGGTATTATACCTATTGTCGGATAGAAGTTCTCTGGTGACATGAGTACAGCTTAGTCTGTCGACCTGAGATCGTAATTTGTCTCGTGTGAATTCCCACTGTGCTTTGATTACTGCCCTACCACGGCTCTACTAAGTCGTGTAAACAGGTTTTAGTTGGGTACAGTCCCAAGCCACATAGAAGCAGTGAGCTGATCGTCAGGGATTCGTCTCTCCTGGTATTGAGGGTAGATATCGCGCAGTGCACGGGTGGCCATCACCAGAAATTCTTGGCCAAGGTGGACGAGATTTACTGATTGGATCAGTAATTTCTCAGTGGGTGATGGGCTTCACACCGACACGACTTATCGCGTTATTAAGGGTCTGACTTTATCCACTCTCTAGACCCGATATGCGATACTCTTAGACGAACAGACTGGACTGTACGGAGACTGACACTTTTAGGCTCAGTAGGGATACAGACGAGTTTGCTCGTCGGCCTTCTTTTTATTCAATACCTGGGTAGCCGTTACGTACAACTAGTGCCGCTGACGTGCTTGTCATTAAACCCACTTCCAGCGTATTGTCGATTCTTTAGAGTCCCACACAGAAAGTTTCTCAGGCGAAAAGATGTAGTGTACGTATTTTGATATGTACTTAGGTTCGATTAAATATGTGTTTTTGTACATGTACTTTTAATCGGACATTTTGTTAATACTAATCGGTTTGAAAAATAGCCAGATTATCATATTTGAATAAAATGTGAGCTAGTATTATATATCTCTTTTAGTATCTCTCTTTTTGGTATTTGTATTTTGACAGAATACGGTATTTATACGAATACGGGTATTTGTATAAATACAGATATTTTTGTCTTAATATAAATATATGTATTCGTATCTTAATATAAATACGGGTATTCGTATTTTATACGAATACGGGTGTATGTATTTGCAGCATATACTTGTATTGATGTATGTATATGTGTGTGTATACACTTGACATGGCTCATATTTTCTTCTCATTCTTTCTTGTGATAAGTGGAAGTGTGTGGACCTGTGACTCACACTTGTAAGTCACAATTCCACCCACTTCACATTTAAAAAGAAAGAAGGAAGAAATGAAAAGAGGATGGGTATTTTTCATTATATGCTTGCTTCATTCTCACCATTTGCTTTTTCTTCCTCCTTTCTTGAGTTTTTGTTTATTGAGAAAGAAAAAAGAAAAAGAGAGAACATTTAGAGATTAGCCACTACTACATCCTAATGATCAATTCTTAGCAAGTTTTGTTCACTAGCTACTTCACTTGTGTTTTAATGTGAAGCTAGAGCCCAGGTTAGGGTTCCTTCAGGTGGATCATTTTCGACAAGGAAGACCGTCTTCTAAGCTCGTTCCCGGTGGACTTAGGAGCTAAGAAAATAGTATAGAAGACGAAAGACACGACTACAAAGATTGTAATTACTAACCGAGTAGCTAAACTCCTTCTTGTGTACTAGTTTAGTGTTTGGATTCAATTCTAGATCGTAGTAGTTTGTGCTCTTGATTTGTAAATTTTCGTTTTGTATTCCGTATTGGCCGCTAGTTTGCGGCACGAGCACGAGCGTCTACCAACATTTTCTACGAAGTTAGAAAATATCCAAGAAATATGATTATAATGCCGTATTTTATAGTGCACTTAAAATGTGTGAAATAGTGGGGAATTTTTTCACTATTTTTATGTCTTATTAGAAAATTAGTGGTGAATTGTTGGATATTTCCTAATAATAAATTAAGTGATTATTTTTTGAAATATGAATAATTGTTTTATAAAATGTTTCCAAGTTAGTACCTGTTTTGGAGCATGTGTGTAATTTGAGTGCTAATTGAAGAGGTTATCTGTTGGGCTCATAAATGGTCCATTTCAATTTTGAATTGGCTAATTGTTAATGGTCACAGATGCATTCAATGGTCAATTGAATCAAACGTTTCACTGATTTAATCAAGCCTTTATCACCATTTAACTCAAAAATTTAATGGCTAATATTTGCATTCAAGTAATGAAACCTTTGGGCCTCTCAGCATAATTGAAAATGAATTTATTTGCAACCCTTCAATCACTATAAATTTAGCACGTTACTCCATATTTGAGATATAACAAAATTTTATCTTCTTCTTTCTTGTTTTTCTTTGGAACCGGATACGTGATTCGATTCCTGAGTCCATAAAAGAGTGCGGCTTTTATAGGATTCGAAAATTACCTAGTTGGGAATGGTATCATGGGCATAGGATTTCTGTTGAGACCGTCTATACCACGATGGAGAAATCGCTATCTTAAAAATAGCGAGTGTCATGTCTTGCCCAACGACTCAACTGGTTATATTTCCTTCCTAAAATCTCTACGAATTTTCTCAATAGAGTGTGGGGTTTGAACCCCACAAACTCTAGGAGGGGAAGTGGCCACAAATTAACGCTTTCGGGACAAATTTATGGGTCTCTTGGATGTGCGTGCATGTTTGTGTTGTGTGCTTGTATATGATATGTGTGTGGGTGTATCGTGTGTGTTATGTGCATAAAATTAGGCTTATAGGCCAATGTAAAAATAAAAAAAATCAACATATGAGAAACTACATAATATGGTAATTTTTCTCATAAAGGAAAAAATATGGGTTTTTTATATACCCTTTTTAAAAATTATATTTTCAAATACCCCTTTTTAAATTCGATATTTCAATTATTTCGTCTAAATAAGCAGTTAATCCAAATATCCCCCCGTAACACACTTACGTTCAAGAACTAACAAAGGTTAGATGAGGCTAACCAAGGTCTCGTTTAAAAAAGGTTTCTTTCATCTCTTCCCTCTAAAAAGGTTCTCACTCTTTTTAAAAATCCTATTTCTTTCTTCATTCCCCTTCAATCTCCATGAAAAAAAGGCTAAATGGCAGGATATAACCCTAAAATTTACCTCAATAACAAGAAATATCCCTGACTTTCTAAAACCAACACTTTGCCCCCCTCAATTTTAATTGATTCCAAAAACACCCTATTTGATTAAAAATATTTATATTCTCTCTTTCTTATATACCCTCATTATTTTTTCGTATTATCCACACCTTTCAAAATTATTTATGTTTTTTAAATAACTCAAAACTTATTAAGTGACTGTTAAGTTTATTTTTTTCAATTTAATTTATTTTTCAAATACCAAATTTAACCTCATCGTCATCTTCTTCATCACAACCCGAAAAAACCCTACCTTCAACATCTTTCTTCTCATCCCTTACTCCTATTCATTCTAATTATCTTCTCTTCCGCTTTGTTCCCGTAAGCTCTTAGTCTCTTCTTCATTATTACTTTCAAATTAAGAAACCCTATTATAAAATAACCCAAATTTTAGATAATTCTAATCCAAAAAACCTAGAATTATGCAAATCCTAACATAAAAAAAAACAAATCAATCAACTTTTACTAAATAGATTGCCTAAATCAATCAAATTTTTATAAGAAAATATAACTCGATTAAGCAATTTTGTTTTGGGAATTTGAAAGCATGTGAAGAATAAAAAATGATTGTGAGGATATTACATTATTTATTGATTTGTATCAAAATTGACCATCATCTAATGATGTTGTATTTTAAAAAAAAAACTTAAAGAATTTTGGGAGATGTAGGTAATATCGAAGAATAATGGGATAACATCAAATTTGCATAGAATTTTTGAGAGTATTTTAAAAAAATATTGATATAAATATTTAAATTAAGGGTATTTTGGGAATCAATTAAAATTAAGAGAGGCAAAGTACGGGTTTAGAAAGTCAGGGGTATTTTCTGCTATTGTGGTAAATTTTAGAGCTATTTCCTACTATTTAGATTGGAAAAAACCTTAAGAAAACTAAAGAAAATCGATGTTGAGGACGAATGAATCCTCCGAGATCATGTGGTAGAAGATTTCTCCATGGGGAAAAGCCTCAATCATTCACTTATTTGAACAAACACTACTACAATAAGAGTTGCCCCTACGGATAACGTTATCCGTAAGGGCAATAAAATGTTACCCCTACGGATTAATCCGTAGGTCCCTTTAGTTGTCCCTACGGTACTATACGAATTAATTTAAAAATACCAAAACGTAATTTGTTATTTGGCCCTATGGAACCGCAAAAGAAAGACCTACGGTTTAATCCATAGGGGCATATATATGGATCGTTAATAAAAAAAATAAAGCACAGAAAATGTAATTTGTTATTTGGCCCTACGAAGCCTCAAAAGAAGGACCTACGGTTTAATCCGTAGCGGCAGATAAAAGGGTTATTAATAAAAAATAAAGCACAGAAAAGTCGTCGTTCCCAAAATAATTACCCTCATCTTTCTCGTCGCCACCGCCCGTACCTAGTCGCCACCGCCCGCGCCTCGTCGCCACCGCCCTCCCGCGCGCGCCTCTTTGTCCCCGACATCACCGTCGACTTCCTCGTCGACTTCCTCTTCGCCACCGCCCGCGGCTCGTCGCCGATTGTGCCTCGTCGCCATCGCCTTGTCTTCGCTACATGTTAGTAAATTTCTTATTTTTACTTCTAATTATTCGTTTGTTTCTGTTTTTGTTGATTAGGGTGAGAGTTAGGGTTAGTGTTAGGGTTCAGTTTAGTGTTTAGGGTTCGGGTCAGTTAGTGTTATGGTTAGGGTTAATTAGGGTTCGTTAGGGTTTGGGTCGGTTAGTGTTAGGGTTAGGGTTAGTTAGTTGCGGTTAGGGTTAGGGTTAGGGTAAGACTTGGGCTAGGATTAGGATTAGGCCTTCATTATATGGTTAGGGTTTGGTTCAGGTTTAGGGTGGCTAGGGTTAATTTGGGTTAATTAGAGGCTAGGGTTAATTTGGGTTAATTAGTGATAATTTGAAATGGTTGGGATGTTGATTAGGGTTAATTAGGTTAATTTTGGTAAATTGGGTAAAGTTTGGGTTAATTAGGGATAATTTGTGTTAGGGTAACGATTATGGTTAATTGTGGTTAATTAGGTTAATTTGGGTTATTTAGGGTTAGGGTTAGGGTTTAGGACACACTAGTTCATTCAGTAGGATACTCGATGATAACGTATACATACAATTTTACCATAAACGCAAGAAAAATTTACCTTAAACTAAAAACTTCGAACCCTTAATAACGAAACGTAAACATAAAAGCTATTCAAGTTAAATGTTCAAGTTAAAACCAATATATGATACTCGATGATAATATGAAACTTTCATATTCTTATCGATACTGATATATGAAAATCAAAGCGCCACTTAGTCCCCGTCTATCGGTTAACATACGTTCGATATTCGTCGTGATATAGATCTATACAAAGATTGTTAAATATCGGAAGGTATAGTTCGGTACTAATCTCAATCGGAGACCCCTTCGGATGGCTTTATCCGTGTAGACTTTGCCGCACCTCCAGGTATATTGCACGCATATTCATTTTGAATGTAATATTATAGATATACATGCATATTTATGTCAAAATTACTTATATAGTCAATGTTTGATTGTTTAGCTGTTGGTGGTATGTCCACATCAGGGACAGAGGCTACTCCCGTACCTCCAGGTATGTTTATATGTCCTATAGTGCATGCATATTGATTCATAATGCTATATCATAAATATACATATATTCTTTTTGCTCTTACGTACTTAGATAATCCTTTTTTAATTTTCTAACTGTAGGTGGTGCCTCCACATCTCGGGCAGAGGCCACCACCGCACCTGCGGGTATGTTTATATATATATCCTATAGTGTATACATGTTGATTTAGAATGCAATTACTTATATAGTCAATGTTTAATTGTCTAATTATAGGTAGCGCGTCCACGTCTGGTGTAGGGGCCACTCCCACTTCCATACCCTCCGCTCAGTCTGCAGGTTAGTATGAATAAATATAAAATATTTATTCATTTTACATATCCTTTAAGAATAAACATGAACTACATGTAATTTTATCGATATTTATTTTCTAGTTAGAAGGGATGCGTCCACGTCCGTGTCACCGGCTGTTCCTCGCCGGAGGAATTATCGTCCTGCTCGTGCTGCTACCCGGGCCTAGGCTCGTGCTTCTATCGCCGGAGGTATATATCACACTTCAATTTTTGTCTAACCTTGATTTCTTAATACCACTTTGTCTTAATATTGATTGTCTTGATATTTCTTGTAGACGCGGGGCATCCCCATCCCTAGCGGGGGACTCGAGGTCCGAATCAGTCCCACAGGCTGAGGCCCGACAGAGCTTGGGGGAGGCAGTATTCCCCCTCTTCTTTACCCCTGATTATCGCTATACCGGCGATTATACCGAGAGGTTCGGCCGGTATATGGGGGATGAGAGCCGCCTCGTGAAGAAGTATCCACTTCACGTTGAGTATGGCGACCAGCACCGGCGCTCATTCGCTCACTTCTGCGATCAGGCTCGGGTATTAGTATATATTTTCATTTGATTTATCCAATATATTTATTATTAACACTTTAAATTTAATAACATTGTTTTTTTTGCATTTGCAGTTGAATTACGATTTTCAGCCTGTATCCGACCCTGATCACCCTGAGAGGGTGCTCGATTTTCACGCTCTGTACCATGACCTGATGAAGAACATGCAATCAAAGGTCCGATACAATAGGAACGAGCTGAATCGACTGCTATTCCCTATGGATGGCAACTCCCGAGACAAAAAGAGTGGCTCTCCTACATACTACGGCCTTTGCAAGAGTCGACGTAGATACATGGCCTCTCTTGTGCCAATATTTTGACTCTCATCGCAAACAGGTTTGTATTTTAAATGTAATTCATTGTTTAGAGTATAATTTATTTTTTTGTGTTGCTTAATTAGAAAACTAAATCTGAATGTGATGTGCAGAAACAGGCGGATCAAAATAAAGAGAATAGGAAGTCGACGAAGAGGGGTCGCCCCACTTATATAGGTGGCTCGAGGAATATTACTCGTGTCATCAAGGCATCGGTAAATTACAATAGATTTACTGAGATATAATGTAATATTAAGAGTTATTTTATAATATATGTAAATTTTTTGCGAATTGCAGAGATCTCAGACCCAGGCGCAGGGTGGTACTGTAAGTCGATGTACAACAACCCACGACTTGCGGGGAGGCGGAAATATGAAAAACGATCTTGTTCTTTGCTTAAACATCGACTAACCGAAGAATCTTTGCTAAACTATAACTAACAAGTATCATAGAAGTTAACAACTACTATGAAAAGTGATTATACCTAATGAACCGTGTCCTTCGTCTTTTCATTCTCCACCTCCTCCTCAGCCTTCTCCAAGTAGTAGACGATCCACCCGAGAGCTTTACTTCAAGCTTTACCTCAAACTAGAGGTAACTAGGTTTCTTAAAGTGCTAATCTAAGTAACCTAGGTGATATAGAGAAGGGTTATGGATTAAGTAGTCTAATCTAATCCTTGATCTCAACACATGAGAGGGGAGGATTAGGGTTTAAAGAGAGAGAGCTTGAGGAGAGAGAAGGTGAGCATGAGAATGAGATGAGATAATGATCTATCATAATATATATCAAGCATTATCATTTATCCAATAAAAGAAAATAAAGGATGAATAATCATGCTTCATAAATACAAGAGGGTGATTCATCTCCATGAGTCATTAAGCATTTATGATGCATTAATGACATGGATGAATCACTCATATGACTCACTAATCTTATTTAATGCATATGCCACCTTAACCCCCAAGTCACCATCTTCTAGAAGCTTCTCGCGTAATTACGAGAACGCCCCTCCTATCCGTGAAAACACGGAAAAACTTTAGACTGTATAAATCCAATAACCGGATACTAGAAACTGGCTTAAACCAAAGCCGACTAGTAAAAACTGTCCGAAAGTCGTACGTGCGTAAACGCACGTATGCGTCCGAACCCTTGTCGTAAAACCATACGACCTCTATATCGTTTCGCTTGGAGTAGGGAAACTCTCTGTATGGGACTCTAGAGACTCGACTACTACGCTGGCAGTGGGTTTAACCACAGACCGCAAGCGGCACTAGCTGTACGTAACGGTCCCCAGGTAGATGTCGATAAGAAGGCCGATGAGGAAACCCATCCGAACTCCTACTGAGTCTGATGTGACAATCTCCGTATAGTCCGGTCTGTTCGTCTAAGACTATCGCATATCGGGCCTAGGGGGCGGCAAGCGTTAGTCCCCTAATAGCGGTATAAGTCGTGCCGGAGTGAAGCCCATTACACCCTGAGAAACTACTAGAACCTACCAGTAAATCTCGCTTGCCCTGGCCAGGGACTTTGCGTAATGGATCTCTGACACAGCGTGATATCAACTCCCAATACCGGGAGAGACAAATCCTGTCTAACCGCCACTGCCTCCAAGTGCTCGGGACTGCACCCAACTGCTACGCATGACTCCGTTGAGCCGTGGTAGGGTAGCAATCTAAGAACAGTGGGACGCACTCGAGACGAAGTAGCAGTGTCAAGTCTGCGGACTATGCTGTACTCATGTCACCTAGGAACTGTTAACTGACGACTGGTATAAAACCCAACCAACAGTTCCCTGCGAGTCCTGTCCGGTGTACCCGTAACCCAACGAGCACCTGTATACTATCTCCAGTACGACGTACTGACGGCTGTGGGACAGACCATCTCCCCAACTGGGATGAGAAGCGTACACACTAGTCTACTCCAGAGTATCGATGCCCTGTCTCGATAATCCTACGACTAGGGACCTGAATAAGGATGTGCTTGTAGACTACCCAGCCCCCACTAGTGTGACTGCCATCACAACGCTGGTAGTCAAGCAAGATCCTAAGAGCTCTATCAATACGTATACTCACATATTAAGATAGAAAAATCAAGTAGCATACTACCATGTTTAGCAAGACTGTTATATACATGTGAATATCCCAAGCTTCCATTAAGTAATATACAAACTAGTATGATACAATAATGGCCCCTAGGGCATATACACTAACAATCTCCCACTTGCACTAGGGCCATGTACTGGCATATCGATGACCGATGATCTCGAGTAGCCTCTCGAACTGAATCTGAGGTAGGGCCTTTGTGAATGGATCAGCAATATTCTCTTCAGTAGCAACTCTCCGAACCTCGATCTCCCGACGTTCAATGATCTCCCTGATCAGGTGATACCGCCTTAAGATGTGTCTGGACTTCTGATGGGACCTTGGTTCCTTCGCTAAAGCTATAGCTCCGTTGTTGTCGTAATACAGAGGTATTGGATCAACTATGGTAGGAACCACCTGAAGTTCTGTTAGGAACTTCTTCATCCAGACCGCTTCTTTTGCGACATCGCAAGCAGCAATATACTCCACTTCCATCGTCGAGTCAGCAACGGTGTCCTGCTTGGAACTCTTCCAACACACCGCCCCTCCATTGAGGGTAAAGACATAACCCGACATGGACTTGGAATCGTCCTTATCACTCTGGAAGCCTGAATCAGCAAAGGCCTCTAACTTGAGGTCTTTTCCGCCGTAAACCAAGAACATCTCCTTAGTCCTTCTCAGGTACTTGAGAATGTTCTTTACTGCTATCCAGTGATTCTCCCCTGGGTCTGACTGATACCGGCTTACCACGCTCAGTGCGTAAGCTACATCTAGTCTGGTGCACAACATCGCATACATTATAGAGCCTACCGCAGAAGCGTAGGGTATAATAGACATGCGTTCCCTTTCCAAATCAGTCTTGGGAGACATCTTTTTGGAGAGGGTGATTCCGTGACAAGCCGGTAGATTACCGCGCTTAGAATCTTCCATACTGAATTTTTGCAGTATAGTGTTGATATACCTGGACTGCGAAAGTCCCAACATCCTCTTGGATCTATCACGATAGATCCGGATCCCCAGAATGTAAGAGGCATCACCCAGGTCTGTCATGGAGAACCTGTGTGATAAGAATCCCTTGACAGATTGTAGCATAGGAATGTCATTTCCTATCAATAGAATGTCATCCACGTACAAGACGAGGAATACGACACTTCTGGCTACAACTTTACTATATATACATGGTTCATCTGGATTTTTGATAAAGTCATATTCTTTGACTGTCTCATCAAAATAGATGTTCCAACTCCGCGATGCCTGCTTTAGTCCATAAATGAACTTAAGCAACTGGCATACTTTACCGCTGCTCCCACTCTGATTGAAACCCTCTGGCTGATCCATATAGACGCACTCTTCAAAATTACTATTCAGAAAAGCCATCTTTACGTCCATCTGCCAGATTTCATAATCATGGAAGGCAGCAATAGCAAAAAGGACCCGAATGGATTTGAGCATAGCCACTGGAGAAAAAGTTTCGTCATAGTCCAAACCAGGTCTTTGACGAAAACCCTTTGCAACAAGTCTAGCCTTATAGGTTTCCGCCTGTCCATTTACACCAATCTTTTTCTTGAAGATCCATTTACATCGTATGGGTTTTACCCCATCTGGAGAAAAGTCCAAAGTCCATACTTTGTTGGTGTACATGGACTCCATTTCGGTCCGCATTGAATCTAGCCATCGTACCGAGTCGCCGCTCTGGATGGCTTGTTGGAAGCTAGTAGGTTCATCATCATCAATGATACAATCCTCTCTATCCCCATCTATGAGAAAACTGTAGTATCTCTCAGGCGGATGAGACGGCCTACTACTCCTGCGGAGGGGTACGGGAATGTCCTGTTCTTCTTGAACTACTGGTTCTACCAAACTTTCAGTAGTAGTTTGTGGTTCTGGAATTTCTTCCAGTTCTATTTCGCTCCCACTTGTATCCTTTTCTAAAACCTGCTGTTCTAGAAAATGGGCATTACGAGAAACAAAAACCTTTTGTTCCTCTGCGTAATAGAATAGATACCCCTTGGAGTTCTTTGGATATCCCACAAACTTACACTGTACTGATCGTGCCTCGAGCTTGTCCACATGCTGCTTTTTAACAAAAGCTAGACATCCCCATATCTTCAGATACTGAAGATAGGGTTTCTTCCCACTCCATATCTGATATGGCGTGGTAGGCACAGTCTTGGTAGGAACCCTATTAAGAAGATATGCCGCTGATTCTAGCGCATAACCCCAGAAAGATCGCGGTAACTCAGCATTACTCATCATGGATCGTACCATATCCAATAGGGCTCGATTCCGTCTCTCCGATACACCGTTATGCTGTGGAGTGTATGGAGGAGTAAGCTGAGAGAGAATTCCTTTCTCTTTTGGTAACCTAGGAACTCGGCACTTAAGTATTCACCACCTCGATCAGATCTTAGTGTCTTGATACTTTTGCCGGTTTGGTTTTCTACTTCATTCTTATACTCTTGGAATTTCTCAAAAGCCTCGGATTTATGTTTCATCAGATAAATGAATCCGTACCTTGAGTAATCATCCGTAAAAGAAATGAAATAGGAAAAACCACCTCTTGCATGTGTAGACATTGGACCGCATACATCGCTGTGTACGAGTCCTAAGAGTCGCTCGCTCTTACTCCATGTTCAGTGATTCTCAGGGTCGCTGCAATTAGGAGAGAGAGAAGAAAACTCTTTAGCATGATACTCTTGCAAGTTTAGAGTGGTTTTTAGTTTATCTAAACTGGATGGCTCCCACTGTTTCTCGAATCCTTCCTCAAACCATAAAAGAAGAATTAGCCAGGACTATTCACACCGTACAATACTTGCTTAACCGTTGAGCTAGGCTAGTGTCAATACTTCGAGGGAGGTTTTCCAACGCTTTCGCGAAGTTCCTTAATTAAATAACCTCTTTTCTCTGGGGGCGTAACCCCGCTGACACCTTTCTAGACACCTACTTGGTTTATAGCATTGATCGTTAAGTGACGAATATCCTAATAAGTAGCATATACTCACAGTAGGATCGGGATCCAAATATCATCGTCTGATAATGCTGAAGGAATCCTACCAACATTCATCAAACTCCAAATGGTATGCATTTCTTTGCAAATTTCAGTTTCTTTAGAAATTCCCGATATAAATTTTTGCCCCATGCTCTTATAACCTTGGCGTTGGTCAAAATATCATAAGTCACATGTCAAGTTCTACCCATCATTATCTTGTTAATTTGAACCCATCCGTACATATCCCTGACGTTGGCCAAATGATAATACAACTGTCCCAAACTAACTCATCTATCTATACAACAAATGAATACCCAGCAGCTACCAAACACTATGCCTTGGCGTTGGTCAAAATGCATAGCTTGAATACTACTGAATACCCAAATGAAATGACGGAGGGCTACGAATGGTTTTGGCGAAACCGTGAACGTAGTGAACTTGATATAACCGAAGGAACCTGATAGCTTTTAAAAGGAGTGGTTAAAGCTCCGCAATTTAAAAATATCTTCTGTTTTAAAAATAACCGAGTGGTTTCTTTTAAATTGTTCCAACGATTAAACTTTTGGTTTATTTTCTTTGCATTAATAATAATGCGTCCCATCATTAACCTATCATTGCAGAAAATACAACGTCCTCTTATGCCATCCGCTTTCGCCACTGGGTCCCGTCATCAACCGTTAGGTTACTTAACTAACGACAGAGCGGGGGTTAGGCTAGCGCGGGTGTAAAACATAAGTGACGTCTAAATAGCTATCATATATAGATATTGTACATTCGTCAAACGTAATAATAGGCATTCCAGATCTCATATAAACTTTATTGGATTTGCAAGCAATCCGCGTTTGTTTAGAGCCTGCAACAAAAGACGGATTACACAGTTGTGATGAATAGCCATTACCCCACCCTAGACCCCTACGGGTACGGCAAACTACCCGCCAAGTACCCGAAGTGAAGCGGTCTCCCTCAACAAAGTGAGTAGGCCACTAAACACTTCAAAGTACCCGGTAGTTTGTGTACCCCACCTTGGGTCTATCCTAGGAGCAAAAAACAGTAAAATGAAATAATACAACGGTGGCTACAACCGCAACCTGGATGTGCCCCGCAAAATAATATTACAACAAATTACATTTACATTGAATGAACTAGTACAATAACCCATCACAAAACCCCGGCTAATCATCACAACAATCCAATACAGTTCATAACCACAAACAATAAAAACCATTACAGAAATATGCAACCCCCTGCCAACCGACATACTAGCAGTTAGGGGAGGTTTCGAACACATTATACAAACACAGATATAATCAAATTAGCAAACATCGTACAATTTCGATCGAGCAAACACTTTAGATTCTACTCCAATACTTCTCTGTGCACCTGAGACTTGAGCAGAAAAATAAACATTCCAGAAATATCATTATTGACACAAGAGAGTTACTGAAGGAATTTGGGCTGACTCGGCCCCAACTCGGCCGCGGATCTGCGGCGGATCGCATAGATCCGCCGCAGTTCCGCGATGAGTTGGCCAAGTTAGGAGTCCAAATTTCTTCGGTAGCCCTATTATTCTCTGCTTGTTATTCTGAGGCTCCCTGAAAAAATTTTAGAGCCAGTTTTAAATTCGACAGAAACTGTGTTAAATCGATGATTTTTCCGGTTCCTTTTGCGTTCGAAATTCTTACGACTTTGCTAATAAGTTAATTATTGTTTAGCGAGGCTCTGATACCACTGTAAGTCGATGTACAACACCCAATGAATTGCGGGGAGGCGGAAATATGAAAAACGATCTTGTTCTTTGCTTAAACATCGACTAACCGAAGAATCTTTGCTAAACTATAACTAACAAGTATCATAGAAGTTAACAACTACTATGAAAAGTGATTATACCTAATGAACCATGTACTTCGTCTTTTCGTTCTCCACCTCCTCCTCGGCCTTCTCCAAGTAGTAGACGATCCACCCGAGAGCTTTACTTCAAGCTTCACCTCAAACTAGAGGTAACTAGGTTTCTTAAAGTGCTAATCTAAGTAACCTAGGTGATATAGAGAAAGGTTATGGATTAAGTAGTCTAATCTAATCCTTGATCTCAACACATGAGAGGGGAGGATTAGGGTTTGAAGAGAGAGAGCTTGAGGAGAGAGAAGGTGAGCATGAGAATGAGATGAGATAATGATCTATCATAATATATATCAAGCATTATCATTTATCCAATAAAAGAAAATAAAGGATGAATAATCATACTTCATAAATACAAGAGGGTGATTCATCTGCATGAGTCATTAAGCATTTATGATGCATTAATGACATGGATGAATTACTCATATGACTCACGAATCTCATTTAATGCATATGCCACCTTAACCCCCAAGTCACCATCTTCTAGAAGCTTCTCGCGTAATTACGAGAACGCCCCTCCTATCCGTGAAAACACGGAAAAACTTTAGACTGTATAAATCCAATAACCGGATACTAGAAACTGGCTTAAACCAAAGCCGACTAGTAAAAACTGTTCGAAAATCGTACGTGCGTAAACGCACGTATGCGTCCGAACCCTTATCGTAAAACCATACGACCTCTATATCTTTTCGCCTGGAGTAGGGAAACTCTCTGTGTGGGACTCTAGAGACTCGACTACTACGCTGGCAGTGGGTTTAACCACAGACCGCAAGCGGCACTAGCTGTACGTAATGGTCCCCAGGTAGATGTCGATAAGAAGGCCGATGAGGAAACTCATCTGAACTCCTACTGAGTCTGATGTGACAATCTCCGTACAGTCCGGTCTGTTCGTCTAAAACTATCGCATATCGGGCCTAGGGGCGGCAAGCGTCAGTCCCCTAATAGCGGTATAAGTCGTGTCTGAGTGAAGCCCATTACACCCTGAGAAACTACTGGAACCTACCAGTAAATCTCGCTTGCCCTGGCCAGGGACTTTGCGTAATGGCTCTCTGACACAGCGCGATATCAACTCCCAATACCGGGAGAGACAAATCCTGTCTAACCGCCACTGCCTCCAAGTGCTCGGGACTGCACCCAACTGCTACCTGTTTGCATGACTCCGTTGAGCCGTGGTAGGGTAGCAATCTAAGAATAGTGGGACGCACTCGAGGCGAAGTAGCAGTGTCAAGTCTGCGGACTTTGCTGTACTCATGTCACCTGGGAACTGTTAACTGACGACTGGTATAAAACCCAACCAACAGTTCCCTGCGAGTCCTGTCCGGTGTACCCGTAACCCAACGAGCACCTGTATACTATCTCCAGTACGACGTACTGACGGCTGTGGGACAGACCATCTCCCCAACTGGGATGAGAAGCGTACACACTAGTCTACTCCGGAGTATCGATGCCCTGTCTCGATAATCCTACGACTAGGGACCTGAATAAGGATGTGCTTGTAGACTACCCAGCCTCCACTAGTGTGACTGCCATCACAACGCTGGTAGTCAAGCAAGATCCTAAGAGCTCTATCAATACGTATACTCACATATTAAGATAGAAAAACTAAGTAGCATACTACCATGTTTAGCAAGACTGTTATATACATGTGAATATCCCAAGGTTCCATTAAGTAATATACAAACTAGTATGATACAATAATGGCCCCTAGGGAATATACACTAACAGGTACACCGAGCGTGCTAACCGCGTATCTTGTCGTCCACGGCACCTCGACAGATCCCGCCACGGGCGAGCTTCGATACCCCGACACCGCTACCCAGGAGTATTGCGTAAGTGTTAATATTTATTCAACCCCTATTTGAAATTTTTGTTTTGAAAAGTTCAAATTTAAATGATATACTTATATTTTACTGGTTAATGTGGGTGTAGGAGCGGGTGGTTGAGCAGGCGGAGGCATCGGGGATCGATTTTACTGGACAGAACGATCCGAACTGCTGACCCCAGTCCTAGACGCCGCACATGGAGGGCACCACGGATGTTGGGAGAGAGGCCGGGGACTGAGTCCTAGCAGGGCCCATATGAGGTTGGACTCCACTCCGGCGGTTACTTCCTCTATCTCCTGTGAGCGACATCCAGAGCAAGATGTTGCCACCTTGAAGGCCACCGTCCAGGAGTTGAAGGAGATGATGGTATGTATACTACTTAATAGTAAAATATTATATCATATTATAGATAGCAACATATCCAATATTAGTACGTAGCCTGAGCTTATTTGGTTGTAGACTTAGCTTTGATTAATCATGTATACATAGAACTGTCTAATTAAAATAAACTACAGTTTTCCAAACTAGATATCCAAACGAGGCCTAAGTCCCTAAGTATTCATAGATTGGGGTTTCGCAATAACCTGATAATGATACGAATTCTACTAATACGCAGTTCTTACTCGTTTATTACACACAAAACTGAACAGACGCGACAGGGTACTTCGGTTGCGGCTCCACATGCATCTCCTTCAGCTGCGGCTCCGCAAGCCACTACCTCAGCTGCGGTTGCGCAGACCACTCCTACAGCTCCACAGCCCGCTCAGACTCCCGTACAGTTTGCATTGATCGAGTTGTTGACTCAGGGTTTATCCGAGGAGCAGATGCACCAGATTACGGCGATTATCAGAGGTGGAGCTGGACCGAGCTAGGGTAGCTTTTTTATTTTTATATTTTAAGCATGTATATACTTATATGATACATATTGTATATATTTTGGACGATATTAGTGGTGTTTGTGTGTTCACGATGATTTAGATTTATATAGTATTCTGTTTGTTGATTTCTTTTATATATTATGCGTGTTCATGTTGATTATCATACTGCGGTATTTGGTTATATGATGTATATATTATTGTGCACAGGGCGAGAAAAAAATAGATAGCCCTTTTTTTATAAAAAAAAACCCTGATAATTTGTCCCTACGGATTACTCCGTAGGGACAACAGTTGCACCTACAGATTAATTCGTAAGGACAAACTTTGTTCCTACATATTTATCCGTAGACTCAGTAACAGGTGTTAGACTTGCCCCTACGGATTAATGCGTAGGGGTATAAGGATGGACCTACGGAGGTATAAATCTGGCTCTACGTATTACTCCGTAGGGGCATGTATTTAGCCCTACGGAGTAATACGTAGGGGAAACCATTTTATTTTATAAACCGATAAATTGAATAAATATTTTGTCCCTACGGCTTACACCGTAGGGACATACTTACCTACTCAGTAAGTCGTATGGGCAATTATTCAACCGTATGGGCATGTTTAAGGCAAAGACTTGCATTTGCGGCGTTTGCACCTACGGTGACTTTTTGTGCCCCTACGAATAGATCCGTAGAGGCAGTGGTTTGCTCCTACGGTTTTATCCGTAGGGGCAAACCCTATTTGTAGTAGTGAAACTTCAAATTTTGAAATTTTGTTGAGTTAAATATTATCAATTTGTAACATTTTGCCAATTGAAGGGCTATAATTCTACTTGATTTGTGATTTTTCCCAAAATTCTAAGGTGGAGGTTTTTCCTTTTTGCAATGAAAGTAAGGATCTAAAGTTTGAACTCATTTTCGTGCTTGAAGGCTATGCTGCAGTAAGTACCCTAAGCTATCCTTCATCAATGAATTAATCTTTAATGAGAGAAAATTTTATCTTCAAAAAAAAGCCCTAAATGGAATTTATAAGAATCTCTAATCCGAGAAAAATCCTTCTTTGATGTTTAGGAAGAAGAGATGATTGTTGGGGTATTTTCGTCATTTATCAACCCCAAACAGCTAAAAGTTGATTGTGAAAGAATATTTCATGCAAATACTGGGTCAAACTAACCGTCATGGGTTAATTGGATAACTTAAAATTTCTAAAAGGGATATTTGAAGTATCGAATTTAAAAGGGGATAATTGGAAATATAATTTTTAAAAGGAGGTATATAGCAAAACCTCTAAAAAAACTGGTTATAAATTGGATGCAGCAACTATCAGAAATATCTATATGTATAGTACTCCTAAAAGCAAATTGGAAAGATTTTTCGCGATTCTGTCATACCAACAAATTATTCATACTAACTAATTATTCATACCAACTAATTGTTCATAGCATCAAATCCTGGTCTCCCTAGCATATTCAAATCCAGTATATCATATCTTTTTTTTAATATATATTTAGCATCTTTTATTTAAAAAAATCTTTTGTTAAGAAAAGTAATATTTATTATACAATGATTTTCCAAATCTATTAAAACAATTATATGCTCTTTGTTATTTTAATTTGTTATCAAATAAAAAATTTGATATTATTTAACAAATTTCATATAACAGAATCTTTCATATAAATACTGGTCGATACCCTAAACCTTTCTAAATAGTATATTCTTTAGTCTCTATACTTTATGTAACATCGAGTTGCTATTAAACTTTTATATTATTTTATTTCTGTTGTCTGTAATGGTTATCTGATGGATTTTTTTCTGTGTTTTTTTGTTTTGTTTTTTTTCTGTTTTTGCAGAAGTATCAAACAATGAAAAGTGAAGTACAAGGAGTTATAAAAAGAGGATTTGTATATGTATCTTTGTTACTCAATCTTCTATATTGTTTAAGGATTTTTTTCTATATTTAACCCCCAAAACTTTCGTATTTCTAAATTACACCCCTAAAACTTCACACTTCTAATAAGACCCCCAAATCCTTTAAGTGTCTAAAAAGGACCCCTATCAGTTAAATAGTTATTAATTAAACTAATTAAACTTCTAAATGCCTAATCTACCTTTAGCAACCTAACCAACCCTCAACCTATCCTTTCTTATAGTATATTTGGTCCTCTGTAGAAAAATATGTAAGTGCATGGTGCTCCTTGCCGTGACTATTACGGCTTTGCGGAATCAAAAACTTTTAAAAACTTGAGCACTACACACTTGAAATCCTAGAATACAAGCTCAAACACTAAACTAAAACTAACAACTAGAGATTTAACTACTAAGTTAGTATAACAACCTTTGTAAACGGTCCTTCAGGTCTTGAAAGATTCACTCCTCAAGTTTCTAGGGTTGATGGAACGAGCTCTCGAAATCATTCTCCATCATCAAAGACGATCCACCCGGTCGATTCAAGCGATAGCTTCATCGAAGCAACTAAAAATCGAGTCTTGCTAAGACAATATACTTAGAGGGTGTAGTTTATAAACAAGATGCTCTCTTTTATTTTTCAAAACTCAAGAAGAGAAGTGAGAAAGAAGATGAAGAAAGATGGCAACTCAAGAAAAATATCTCATTTGATAATTATAATAATATCAACCCTTATCTTCTTATCTCTTCATCACAAATAAAAACCAATAAGTGGGTGGGATGGTGACTCACAAGTGTGATTCACAAGCCCACACACTTCTACAAGAATGATGCAGGAATGAGAAGAAAAGAATAGCCACCTCACCATGGTACACACACACACACATATATATATGTGTATAAATGTATGTAAATAAATAAGTATACCATAACCCGTATTTATAATAAATATGTATACCGTATTTCTACCAAAATACGAATACCGTATTTCTACCAAAAATACAAAATACGCGTATTCATATTTAGAAAGAAATACATGTATCTGTATCAAAGAACAAATACGCGTATTCGTATAAATACCGTATTCGTGATAAAATACAAATACCCAAAAGAGAGCAATATAATACTAGTATTAAAACTGACTGTCTTTCAAACCAGCTAGTACTACTAAATAGACCTATTTAAACACGTATATAAATACACGTGTTCAACGAACACCCGAGCTTATTGAAATACGCAAACTACACCGTTTCGCCTGAACCGGGAAACCTACTGTGTGGAACTCTAAAAACTCAACAATACACTGGCAGTGGGTTTAACCATAAGCACATCAGTGGCACTACTTGTATGTAACGGCTACCCATGTATCTGTTGAAAGGAAGATCGACAAGATAACTCGTCCGAAAACCATACTGAGCCTATAGATGACATTCTCCGTACAGTCCGGTTTGTTCGTCTGAGAGTATCGCATATCGGGTCTAGAGGGTGGTAAACATCAGACCCCTAATTGCACTACAAGTTATGTTTATGCGGAACCTAATACAACCTAAGAAACTAATGGTGTACCTACTGTTCATATCAGATTTTTGCATTTTTATACCGCCCAATTTTTATCATACTGCTTATCGGTAGGTACTCTTGAGCCGTGTTTGCTAGTCAATTGCAGGATACAGGTTCTCGGCTCTAAACGATCAAATTCATGGAAAAGCATGACAAAATCCGGGTTCCTGCCAACCACAGATAAAACACGGGTCTCCGCTCTCTATCCGTATTGCCACACACCAGTTTAAAAGGCAAAATGACAAATCGATTGTCACCTTCATGCACAAAGCACAATGGCAACACAAAGACCAAGAAATCTACGCGGAGCTCAAGAAAATCATGACAAAAGATCCATGTTCAATCACCTTTTGATCCACTAGAATTCTGGAAGAAATGTGGAAAGATTATCAGAAAAAACAAGTACCAGACAAAAGGGGACAGCAGACCAGGGAAGTACAGAAAAGACCATGCCCCAACTCCATCATAGGGCCGCGGATCCGCGACCAATAGGGGGTCTAGGCCGCGGATCCGCGGCCGTACTGGTCCCTCTGTACGCATTTCTTACCTTCGCATTCATATGTATATTTTGAATCTGCATATTAAAATCCATAAAATCCATAAAAATCTGAAAATTTTCTAAAAAACAGAAAAACTTTTTTGTCAAGTTAGCTAGTGGGAGAACTCTGATTCAACATTTCGACGGTTTTTGTTTGATAAGATAAGAATAACTAAATCTTATTTTTAGATTTTGAAAACCTGAAAGATAACTCTCCTTTGAAGTTAACTATAGCTGATATACGTCTTTACATCACACTACACGTGTCGTGAGTTTTGGAAATTAGATGACAAGTCTTTTATGTCTAAAAACTTTTAAATGGATCAATGATTTTCTGAGGATCAAATAGGTTTGTTCTGAAATAAGTAATATCAAGAATAGTTTATGAAGTGAGTGACTATGAAGGAATGTTATTGATGCCTTAATTGGAACTAAGTCTGAAAAAATAACCCATCTGAAACTTGATTGAAATGATTACACACCGAACCCACTAAACACGTCTTTTATCCAAAAAAAATAATTGAACTGTCGGTTATGTCTCCGTTCGTATTGAATCATCATGATTTTCACGCCAAACTGTCTTTTGTTTTTGGACCTGGGTAACTTGAGTAATTAAGTCCGCTGGGGTGTTTCTACACCTAATGCCCTAAAACCAACTGGTTTGGGTGCATTGGCCCAAAGCTCGCTAAGAAGCCTAGAAAGTCCAGATTAAAACAAAGTCAAGCAAGTGTTCTCTCCAAGTTAAAATTCCTAACGGTTCTTTGTGTGAGGATAATCTTGATAAAAGACAGGCTTTTATAAAAAATTTAGCGGAGATATGAAGGTTTTATTCTATGATAAAGACTATTGCACGTTCACAGAGGTGTGTATGAAATGAAAACAAGAAAAATGTGGAGTGAAAAATAAGACCTAGTTTCCTGTTAAGGAAGATAGAAATTCTGAAGTTGAAACTTTACTGGAAAACGAAACTTGAAAAATGCTTAACTCTTTATAAAACTTATGTGATCCTTTTTAAAATTTTTATCTGGGCTTTACTGTGTGACATAATGACTTTAATCGATCCTTCTGGAAACTTAACAACACTATTTGCACTGCACGTAAAGACATATAAAATCTGTAGTTAAATAAGAAGCGAGGTGTGAAAAATAAGGGTTTGATAGTCTAGACTTGGGATCATAGAATTGTTATTTTCTGAAACAAAACTTTAGGGTTTGAATCATAGTTATTTTGCAAAACTAGCTTGACCGGATTTTGTGGGTAGTATCCGCTGAAAACCCTCAGGAGACAACACTCCTCCTACTAGGGACACCTAGAGGTTTAACGGCTTATTGCACATGCTCGGTGCAATTGCGTTCCCTGCGAAAGTGAGGTTAGAAAATTTTTTGTGAATAAATTGGCTTTGCTCGGGATGAGCAAATGATAAGTTTGGGCGTATTTGTTCATATCAGATTTTTGCATTTTTATACCGCCCAATTTTTATCATACTGCTTATCGGTAGGTACTCTTGAGCCGTGTTTGCTAGTCAATTGCAGGATATAGGTTCTCGGCTCTCAACGATCAAATTCATGGAAAAGCATGACAAAATCCGGGTTCCTGCCAACCACGGATAAAACACGGGTCTCCGCTCTCTATCCGTGTTGCCACACATCAGTTTAAAAGGCAAAATGACAAATCGATTGTCACCTTCATGCACAAAGCACAATGGCAACACAAAGACCAAGAAATCTACACGGAGCTCAAGAAAATCATGACAAAAGATCCATGTTCAATCACCTTTTGATCCACTAGAATTCTGGAAGAAATGTGGAAAGATTATCAGAAAAAACAAGTACCACACAAAAGGGGACAGCAGACCAGGGAAGTACAGAAAAGACCATGCCCCAAATCCATCATATGGCCGCGGATCCGCGGCCAATAGGGGGTCTAGGCCGCGGATCCGCGGCCGTACTGGTCCCTCAGTGTGTCGTATTTCAGGGGTAGTTTGGACTTTTTATATAGAGGCAGAATTTTGCCCTAGGTTTTCATTTTACAGCCTATAAATAGCCCAGAACCTTGTGAAGCCAAGGGTGCTTAATCTTGTATTTTTAGGTTTTAGAATACTTGTTGTTCTTCTTCCTCTTCTCATCTCTTCTCCATTGAAAAACTTGTAGTGAGATTTTGTGAGTGAAGAATGATGAATAAAGAAGTTCATTTTGTTATTCTACTTGTCTTGTTCTTTAGTTAAATTATTATTGCTTGTAATTTTCATTTGTTAACTTAGTTGTTGTTATTTGTGTTTGTTTCTTTCTTTTCTCTTTTCCTTTATCCTTAAACAACCATGATGCTTACGCTTGATCCTTGCCGAGGTGAGGTCGCAAATAGCTAGTTGTTATCTTCTAATCTCCTTCTTTCTATCTTCCTCTTTTGTTTTATTTTCTTTTCCGTATAATGGGTGAGTAGTTTCATACTTGTTAGGGTAGGATAAGGGAAGTTTGAGAGAAGGAAATCTCTCTCACTCTTTCCTTGCCCAACATCTTAAATCGACTCCCGTTAATTGAACCACAATCCGCTCCCTACGGCACCCTATCCTACATGATAGCGGTGATTCCGTAGTGAGACCGGTTGTGGTTGAATTAACCGGAGGTTATGGCTAAGAGCCAAGAACGGACGGACAAGCACCAAAAGGAAGAACTTAAGCGTTGGAAAGCCTAGCTTATACTCGCAAGTTCCTTCCTAGTCGTGCTAATCCCCGTTGTTGCCGATTACCGTAACACCGATATTAAGAGTGGCAATGAAAGAAGTGAGCGGCTCCTAACTCAAACTAACCTAATCCTAACCCTAACAAGCTCTCTTTACATATCATTTTAACACTTAGTTAATCACAAACAAATCTGGAAAATTGGACTTAACTCGTTAAAGCACATAGAAAAAGATTCCCATCTCTCTGCGGACGACCCGTACTCAACCGGCTAGCTACAAGCGAAACCGTTTTGATTGCGGTAATTAACTAAACCTGAACACGCAGAATCTCTAACAATCACCTACCAGTAAATCTCACTTGCCTTGATCGGGGACCTTTAGTATTGGCCAACCGTACACAGCGCGATATCAACTCCTAATACCGGGAGAGACGAATCCCTTCTATCACCTACTGCCTCAAAGTGCTTTGGGACTGCACCTAACTGCTGCATGTTTGCACGACTCTTTAAAGCCGTGGTAGGGAAGTAATCTAAGTACAGTAGAAACACACTCGAGACTAATAGTGATGTCAAGTCAACGGAGTAATCTATACTCATGTTACCAGAGAACTGCTATCCTACAATAGGTAAAATACCAACAGTTCCCAGCGAATCCGTCTAGTGTAACTCATAACCTAATGAGCATATGTATACTATCTTTGGTACCGTATACCAATGGCTGCGGGACCGGCCATCTTCCTTGACAGGGATAAGAAACGTATACACTAATCTATTCTGGAGTATCGATGCCCTGTCTCGATAATCCTACGACTAGCGACAAGTTTAAGGATGTGCTTATGGACTACCCAGCTCCTACTAGTGTGACTGCCATCACAACGCTGGTAGTCAAGCAAAAGATCTTACGGGCTCTATCAACATGTATTAGCGATACGTTAAAAGAAATATATACACATATTAAGATAGATACAAACCAGATAATATACTATCATATTGAGCAAGACTGTTATATATCTGTATATATCCCAAACTTTCAAAATTTAATATACAATCATGTACTATACAATAATGGTCTATAGGGGATATATCACTAACAATCTCTCATATGCACTAAGGCCAAATATTGGCATATCGTAGACCTGTTATCTCAAATAACCTCTCGAACTGCTTCTAAGCGATGGCCTTTGTGAGTGGATCTGTAGTGTTGTTCTCTGTGTCTACTCTCCGCATCTCGATCTCCTAGCGATCCACGATCTTCCTGATCAGGTGATACCGCCTCAAAATATGTCTAGATCTCTAATGGGACCTTGGTTCCTTCGCTAAATCTATAGCCCCGTTGTTGTCACAATACAAAGGTATTGGGTCAACAATGGACGAAGCCACCTGAAGTTCTATAATGAACTTTCTCATCCAGACTGTCTCTTTTACGGCGTCACATGCAGCGATATACTATGCCTCCATTGTCGAGTTAGCAACGGTGTCCTGTTTGAAGCTCTTCCAACAGACCGTCTCTCCATTGAAGGTGAAGACATAACCCGATATGGATTTGGAGTCATCCTTATCACTCTGGAAGCTAAAGTAAGTGAAGCCTTCGATCTGGAGGTCTTCACTGTCGTATACTAAGAACATCTCCTCAGTTCTTTTCAGGTACTTGAGAATGTTCTTTACTGCTATCTAGTGATTTTCCCCAGGGTTTGACTGATATCATCTTACCACGCTCAGTGCATAAGCAACATCTAGTCTGGTATACAACATCGCATACATTATAGATCCTATCGCCGAAGCGTAGGGTATAATACTCATGCGATCCCTTTCCAAATCAGTCTTGGGAGACATCTCTTTGGAGAGAACGATTTCATGACAAACAGGTAAATTACCGCTCTTGAAATCTTCCATACTAAATCTTTTCAGTATGGTGTCAATGTACCTAAACTGTGAAAGTCCTAACATCCTCTTAGATCTAACACGATAGATCTTGATCCCCAGAATGTAGGAGGTATCATCCAGGTCTTTCATGGAGAACTTCTATGACAAGAAGCTTTTAACTGATTGTAGCATAGAAATTTCATTTCCTATCAAGAAAATGTCATCCACTCATAAGACCAGGAATACCATATTTCTCACTACAGTCTTACCATAAATGCATGGTTCATCTATATTTTTGATAAAATCAAATTCTTTGACCGTCTCATCAAAGCAGATGTTCCAACTCCACGATACCTGCTTTAATTCATAAATAGATTTAAGCAACTTGCACACTTTTCCGCTGCTCCCATTCTCTATGAAGCCCTCTGTCTGATCTATATAAACACACTCTTCCAAATTTCCATTCAGAAAAGCGGTCTTTACGTCCATCTGAAAAATTTCATAATCATGGAAGGCAGAAATGGCAAGTAGGATCTGAATGGATTTAAACATAGCCACTGGAGAAAGTTTTCATCATAGTCCAAACTAGGTCTTTGACGAAAACCTTTTGCTACAAGTCTAGCCTTATAAGTTTCAACCTGTCTATCTGTAACAATTTTCTTTTTGAAGATCCACTTGCAGCCGACGGATTTTATCCCTGGAGGTGCAATGTCTAAAGTCCAAACTTTGTTGGTGTACATGGATTCCATCTCGGACCGCATTGCATCCAGCCATTTTATTGAGTCTCTGCTCATAATGGCCTGCTAGAAATTAGTTGGCTCATCATCATCGATGATGCAATCCTCTCTATCCCTGTCTACGAGAAAACCATAATATCTCTCGGACGGATGAGACTGCCTACTAGATCTGCGGAGTGGCGCAAGGACATCCAGTTCTTTTGAAATTTCGGGTTCCACCAAGGTTTCGGTAATAGATTGTGGTTCTGGAATTTCTTCCAGTTCTATTATGCTCTCACTTATTTCTTTTTCAAGAAATTGAGTCTCCAGAAAGTAGGCATGCCGAGAAACAATAACCTTTTGTTTCTCTGCATAATAGAAAAGATACATCTCGAAATTCCTTGGGTATCCCACAAACTTACACAATACTGATCGTGTCTCAAGTTTGTCCGCATACTGCTTTTTGAAAAAAGCTGGACATCCTCATATCTGAAGATACTTAAGATAGGATTTCTTCCCACTCCACATTTCATATGAAATGGTATGAACTGACTTAGTTGGAACTTTGTTCAAAAGATATGTAGCATTACTCATCATGGAATGCACCAAATCTAGTAAGGTACGGTTCCGCCTTTCCGATACACCGTTGTGTTAAGGTGTGTATGGAGGAGTAAGCTGATAGAGAATTCCATTCTCTTTTAAATATTCCAGGAACTCGGCACTTAAGTATTCACCACCCGGAACAGATCGAAGTGTCTTGATATTTTTGCCTGTTTATTTTTCCACTTCATTCTTGTACTCCTGGAATTTCTCAAAGGTCTCGGATTTATGTTTCATCAAGAATACATGTCCATACCTAGAGAAATCATCCGTAAAAGTGATGAAGTATGAATAACCACTTCTTGCATATGTAGACATTGGACCACACACGTCGTTGTGTATAAGTCACAAGAGCTCGGTAGTTCTTACTCCGTGTCCAGTGAACAGAGTCTTTGTCATCTTTCTTTTGATACATGATTTACAAGTTGCATAAGACAGATATTCAAACGGATCCAAATATTCCTTTTTATGTAACTTCGTCAACCGTGTTTCATTGATGTAACCTAGTCTACAATATCATAAGAAAGCATGATTTAATTCTGGAGTCTTTCTTTTGAGTGTGTTCTGGATATTGAAAACTTGGTGTTAATTTAATATGTATATACCGTTGTCTAATGTATCAGACCCAATCAAACCATGATTAAGGTGAATGTTTATAACACCGCTTACAAATGTAAAATCATAACCTTCTTTTGATAGTAAAGATACAGAGATAATATTACATGTCAAATTTGGTACACAAAAACAGTTATGCTAAATTAAAATATTTTCACTTGTCAATTCTAGGTGATATTCCCCTACGGAAACAGTATCCACGCTAGCTTCGTTTGCAACCCAGAGGGTCATATCATCTGCCTTCAAAATTCTACGGCTTATTAGTGCCTGCAACGAATTACAGATATGAGATCCTGAATCGGTATACAATACCCAGAAAGTAGAATTTATTGACAAACATTTTTCAATCATAAACACACCTGAAACCGAAACCATAACTTGCTTCGAATCCTGGTTCTTAGCTTTCCAAGCCCTGCAGACCTTGGTGGGGGCTGTCACGTCCCACTTCCCGGTATACGGCGAAGGGGACGGGACTGGTCCGCTGCGTATATACTCAGAAGTACATACGCTAAGCGTATCTAAGTAATATAAAAATAAACACATAAGAGACAAGATATAATAAAAACAGCAACTTTTATTTATTAACATTCTTTTGTACAATGCATGAAAAGGAAATACAACTGAAATAAAACGATGCCTAAACAATGGCATAACAGGAAATGAAAAGTACTGAATGGAAAATGTACAATGAAACTAGAGCTCTGGTTCTTCAGCAAACTGCTCCAAGTCTTTTGCAGATGGCTCGATCTCTGTCGGGTTTAAACCATCTGACGACATTCAAAGAAGAAAGAAATAGAATATCGTCAGCGAACAGGTCGCTCGGTAAGTCCCAAAGATAAGAGGAAAGTAGAATAGACAAAATAAGAGGGTATCTTTTAAACTTGTATTATCTTGTTGTATTGTTGTGTTACCGCTGTTGTTTGTAGCTTGGTATAGAAGGATGCCGGTGTATACGAGAGGGGTCTCTATATGCTAGAGACCAGGGCAAACGGAATGTACAAGGAACCGTTAAGCCACGGTACAATAGCAACGGAATATAGGTTAGGTGTCTTAATCTTACCGCCTCGTGCCACTTTAAACACCTTCCGTACCAATCTACCCCTTAAACCCCGTAGTGTTTTGATTGTATTGTTTGTCTTGTAAATTGTGTTGATTGTATAATTAATTGATTGACCGAAATCATGATATCGGTAAACGGATATGACCGTAGAATCATGTAAATGGAATAACTGGAGAACCATGTAAGTGGAATGTATATCTATGGTTTGGTTTAGTCAAGTTGTATAGATTGATAATTGGACTTGTGGATTCATGTTGAACATTGTAGATTGACCTGAATCATGTTTAAGTCAGATTAATCAGACTCAAATCCGAGTCAGACAATTAGAAATGTAAGTCGAAGTCTTGATTATTTCTTAAACCTATAATTGCTAGGGTCTTTAGGGTAATTTATAAAACTTGAGGGGATTTTATGTAAAAATACTTATATATACTTTTCAAAATACACCTCAAGTATTCGTTATTCGTCTTTAGAGTTGTAATGAAGGTGGATTTTATATTGGGATATTTCTAGTGAAAATATCCTAGTTTCATAAATAAAGGTATTTATTTGTAATATTGATTTATATGGAATTTATGGTATTTTAATGTAAAATTGATTCTTGTGATTTTTAGAAAAATGTGGAATATTTATATCTTAACAAAATAGATATTTTAATGATAAATATACATATATTTATACAAAAATAATTTTAATAAATATTTTATATTCTAGAAATCTTATTTTCTTAAGATGTCGTATTTTAAATCTTTCGAGACCGAATGCTCCTTGCGGAGGTCTGAATCTCGCACTACTAAGTCCGAGGATGTGCGATAAACCGCACCATCCCGAACGGATTCCCCAAAGTGGGTTGTAGCGGCACTTTGCAAAGATTGTAAATACTAAATCCTTTAGAAAACGGTTTTATGAAGTAAATGGTATTTATTTGTAAAGGTGTATATTTTCCGTATTGTATGTTCTAGATTCTCATAAGTCAACTAGTCTATTCCTAACTGGTCCAGACGACAAGTTGTGAGATTCCTCAAATTGCCTCTTCACCGCCAATTGTGGCCAGGTAAGTACAAGTAAGGAAAGGAGGGATCCGCTCACGAATCACCGTGAGTCGGGCCTTTTAAAGTTACCTTTCTCACTTGCCTAGCCTAGACACCACAAAGTCAGATTTAGATAAACGACCGATGTCCACTACTTATCGTATTTTCCTAATAAGAGGTATTTATTTAAAAGTGTATCAACTCTAAATCTTTTATGCTAGTTTTATTAAGTATATGGTATTTAAATGTAAATTGTTGTTTTCTCGTATTCTAAGATTTCAATGGTATCGTGTTAGGTTGTAAGTAAGTGTGTGAGGAGGTAGGTCGTTATCTCGTGATCTACTTTAAAGGTATAGCAAGTTAATAGGATTAAATGTGAAATCGAAATATTGTGGTATTTAAGTAAAAATACGATAATTTGGGAAAGCTATCATTTCATGTGATGAAACTTATCCAAATTCTTTGATTAGTGTTTAGTAGTCAAGATAAAGATGTTTAAGCATGAATGTATTGGTGAGAAGTGAAATTTTATAGAAAACCGAATCGGAAATCGGATTTGTTCCGATTCCGTCGGGTTTTGTACTTTCGTATTTTTTTTTTTGAAAAAGAGAGAGAAGTTAGAATGGGACTTACGGGTTTTAGATTAAACAAGGGAGTGAGAGGGAACTAGAGGGATTGCCGATGTATTGCGTCGTCGCCGGTAGTTCCTTAAAATGGTCGCCGGAAGTTCCGCCGGGAATTCGTCGGAGCTTCGCCTCGAGCTTGTTTTCAAAGTACACAACTTTTAGAAAATTTTTGAGAGAGTGGGCTCAGGATTTTGGGGTGAGAGGGTAGAGGGTAGGGGTGTATTTATAGGATAGGCTAAGGTTAGGGTAGATGAAAGGTTAAAATGAAAAATGTGATAAAATGTATTAAAAATGTATTAAAAGTGGAGTAATTGGGGTTTTAAAAGAGCTCTAAAAATGGTCTGAGGCTGAAATTTTGCAGGTGCATAGGGAATATGAAAAGACACAACTTTTATGTTGGGGCCGTCGCCGGAATCGGCCGACTCGGCCGTGACTCGATCTGAGGACTGAGTCAGACCGAGTCAAGGCCGATTTGGCCGATTTCCGGCCAAGTCAGGCGGCCGGGATCCCCCCCGACAGTTCATCTAACTCCTGGAAATGTTACATCTTTGGGTGTAGTGGGTTTTTTATGAGATATGCACGTGTAAAATCTTGGTATTCTAAAGGTTTTAAAAAAAATCAATATTAAAAATAATGTGGGGTATGAGATTTGAACTCCGGTGGCTTAGTTCAGCAATGCAAAGTATTACCAATGAGCTACAAGCTCTTTCTTGTAATTATTGTGTGAAACAAATACTTAAAGTGGTAACAACAATATTAAATACCCCAAGTATACTTCAAATTTAAATCAAATTTATGTACACTAAAAATAGAGTTGTTACAGTCTACCCTCCTTACAAAAATTTCGTCCCCGAAATTTACAACTTTTATTTGAGGACTAGTTTACAAAGAGGTGAGGATATCTTGCACGCATTTCATCTTCCCTTTCCCAAGTGGATTCTCCTGGAGTGTCTTTCCTCCACATTACTCGGACCAAGTTAACTTCCTTGTTCCGAAGTGTCTTCACTTTCCTGTCCAGGATCTCTACAGGCTGTTGCTCACAAGATAAGTCGGGCTGTATAGTGAGCTCGGAATGACCAAGAACATGGCTGGGGTCACTCACATACTTTCTGAGTTGGGATATGTGGAACACATTATGCACTCCTTCCAATGAGGGTGGAAGCGCTAAGCGGTATGCCACTTCACTGACTCGTTCGAGTATGTCGAACGGTCCAATATATCTCGGACTTAATTTACCCCGTCTTCCAAATCGGATCACTCCGCGGTTTGGAGATATCTTCAAGAATACGTGATCTCCTGGCTGGAACTCCAAGTGTCGTCTCTTCGCATCAGCCCAGTGTTTCTGTCGATCTTGGGCTATACGCATTCTTTCCCTGATAGTACGAACCACGTCAACGGTCGCTACTATCATCTCTGGTCCAAGGAGTTCCCTATCCCCGATGTCATACCAACTTAATGGTGATCGACACTTCCTTCCATACAATGCTGCAAAAGGTGCCATTCCTATGCTTGCTTGGTAGCTGTTATTGTATGCGAACTCCATAAGATGCGGGTGATCTTCCCACGATCCTTTGAAGTCTAGCATACACGCTCTGAGCATATCCTCCAAGATCTGAATAGTTCTTTCCGACTGACCATCTGTTTGTGGATGATAAGCCGTGCTGAAGTTCAGACTTGTTCCCAAGCTTGCTTGCAGACTCTGCCAAAATTGCGATCGGAACCTGGTGTCATGATCGGAGACAATGCAGACCGGTACTCCATGAAGTCTCACAATTTCCTGTATGAGTTCATGGGTATCAGAGATAGTACATTATGAAGAGTTTAAATCTTAAATAGATTATTACCTCCATGTACTTCTTTGCTAGTGCCTCAGTTTATTGGCCAACCCGAAATGGGATGAAGTGAGCCGACTTCATGAGTCGATCCACAATTACCCATATAGCATCGTTACCCTTTGTGCTGCGAGGGAGAGCAGTCATAAAATCCATCGTGATGTGTTGCCACTTCCATTCTGGGATTGGTAACGGTTGAAGTAGTCCAGCTGTCCTGTGATGTTCAGCCTTTACTTGCTGACACACCAAATATTTTGCGACGCTTCTGGCTACTTCACGCTTCATTCCATGCCACCAATAATTCTGACGTAGATCTTTGTACATTTTGGTACCTCCAGGATGTACTGAGTAGGGAGAGCTGTGAGCTTCTTTCATTAACTCTTCCCATACAGGACCTTTTGGTACACACAATCTGCTGCCGTATCTCAAAGATCCGTCTTCATGGATAATGAAGTCTGTTCTGAGTCCATTCTCTACTTGTTCTCTGATCTTTTGCAACTTAGCATCACTTGCTTGAGCTGCTTTGATCTGATTGACAATGGTTGATTGAACTTGTAAATTCATCAAACTTGAAGTGTTACCTGGCATGACTACTTCAATCTCCATCTGATTCAAGTCCTGTTGAAGCTTCCACTGAGCGGTGAGATTCATTGCTAGTGGTTGGCGACTAAGTGCATCAGGTACTACATTCACCTTTCCTGAGTGATATTGCAAGTTGATGTCAAAATCCGCCATGAGTTCTAACCATCTTCTCTGCCGCATCAACTCCTTTTGAGTAAACATGTACTTCAGACTTTTATGATCTGTGTAGATGTTCACTCGTTCACCAAGTAGATAATGGCGCCAAATCTTGAGAGCAAAGATGACGGCTGCCAACTCCAGATCATGCGTCGGATAATTACGCTCATGAGTCTTCAGTTGTCTTGAAGCATAAGCCACAACTTTACCGTGCTGATGTAAAACACATCCTAATCCCTTACCGGATGCATCATAATGCACTTCGAATCCTCCAGATTGATCCGGTATTACGAGAATAGGTGCAGATGTCAACCTTGACTTGAGTTCTACGAAAGCTTGTTCGCATGCTTCTGACCACACAAATTCCTCATCTTTACGTGTGAGCTTGGTCGGGGGTGTTGCTATCTTTGAAAAGCCTTCAATGAACCTTCTGTAATATCCAGCTAAACCCAAGAAACTTCGAATGTCCTTCACTGACTTTAGTGTAGGCCATTCGCTAACTGCTGAAACTTTTGCTGGATCCACAGAAATTCCTTCTCCTGATACGATATGTCCAAGAAAACCAACTTGCTTTAGCCAAAACTCGCACTTGCTGTACTTAGCATAGAGCTTATGTTGTCGAAGAGTTTCCAGGACAATTCGTTGGTGCTCTGCATGCTCTTTTCGACTCTTAGAATACACCAGGATGTCGTCGATGAAGATGACAACAAACCTGTCTAAGTACTCCCGGAAAACTTGATTCATTAGGTTCATGAATATTGCCGGTGCATTGGTCACTCCAAATGGAATCACTAGAAATTCGTAATGTCCATAGCGAGTTTTGAAAGCAGCTTCCTTGACCTTCACATGATGATAACCTGAATGAAGATCCAATTTAGAGAACACACAAGATCCACTTAGCTGATCGAATAAATCATCGATGCGCGGGAGTGAATACTTGTTCTTTATAGTGACTTCGTTCAAAGCACTATAATCGATGCACATTCTGTATGAACCTTCCTTCTTCTTCACAAGTAGTACAGGTGCTCCCCAACTTGAAGTGCTGGGACGAATCCATCCTTTCGCCAATAATTCGTCGAACTGTGTTCGAACTTCCTTCAAACCTTCCGGACTTAATCTATAAGGTGCTTTGATCACGGGTTGTGCTCCTGGTACTAAATCAATACTGAATTCAAGAGCTCGATCGGGAGGCAAACCTGATATATCGTCAGGAAATACATCGTCGAACTCTCGAACTACCTCTGGTCTTGATTCTTCTTCCGCTTGAGCTGCCGCAACTACTGCTTCTCTTGGCTTTGCTTTGTAGGTACTTGGCTCCAGGGTACGGTCTCCGCTCTTGAAATAGAAGACCGGATGGTCTGAAATCTCGAATACTACCCTCCTTTGACGACAGTCGATGGTAGCATAAAAAGTTCCAAGCCAATCCATTCCTAGAACCACAACGAAGTTCGGTATGTCCAATACTTTGAAGTCAGCATAAAACTCTCTGCTGCAGACGACGACTGGACACAAGCTGTATCCTATAGTTTCCTTTAGAACACCATTTCCTAAACTAACATTCCAGCTGGATACAAGCGGTGAGACTGGAATCGCATGGGTTCGGACGAACCGTTGAGACATAAAGCAGTGCGATGCTCCAGTATCAAACAGTGCTAGTGCAGGTAGTGAGGCTACTAAGATTGTACCTAAGATATGTGGGATATGTTTTAGGCATAGGGAAAGTGTGTAGATAAACAAGACTGAAAGAAAAGTTTGAGAAGAAAAGTTTACCAATGATGACTTGGCCAGTGGCCTCAGCTTCTTCCACTGACATAATGAAAGCCTGGCGTCTTGGTACATTCCTCCTGGCCTGAGGAGCATTCCTCGGAACGTTCCTTTGAGCTTGATGGAACTGACGAGGAGGTGGTGCAGCTTGTGGTCCTCTGGGTGGTGCAGGTAGTGCAGGTCTTGGAGCAGGGGCTTGGATGGCTGGGCGCTGTGGGTAATTGTTTGCTGGCCTCGGTGCAACAACTGGGTTTTGCCTTTGGGGGCAAGTCCCAATATCATGAGTAGCTGAGCCGCAGACTAAGCAAAGACGGTTGGCTCGCCGGCAGTCTTTCATCATATGTCCGGCTCTCTTGCAGTAGGTACAAAAGGCTGGGCTGGGACGATGGTTTGGTACTCCCGGTCGCATTGGCACAAAAAGTGGCTTGGACGAGTCTCCTCCTGCCATCTGGTTGGCAGGGCGCTTAACTCCTGCAGACTGAGGTCTGCCCCTTGCTTTGATCACTGCCTCATAACTGCGGGCAGCTTCCAGAGCATCCTCATGAGTTGGAAATTTCCCTGTGGCTAGTGCAGCCTGAATTTCCGTGTCCAAACCTTGTTGAAAGCGACGGGCTCTGATCTCGTCCGTCGGTATCAAGTGTGTCGCGAATCTGTTAAAGGATTGTGTTAGCTATATAGTATGTGATATTTTAGAAATTTGAAATACTGTGACATATCTTACCGACTTAGCATGGTGAATTCAGCATCATATTCATCCACTGACTTGTCCCACATCGAATCTTGTTGTAGATGAATGAACTGCTGCTCCATGGCAAACCTGGCAGTCACAGGGAAGTACTTCGCGTCGAACTTCTCGCGAAAAGTCTTCCATTCAATAGGCTGTACAAGACGGCTTTCTTCCGCCTTCCACCAGTTGCGAGCATTGTCCGTGAGCTGCAGTTTCGCCACACGGACCCAAGCTATGTCTGGCACTTGTGCTGCCGCCAGATCATCCTCTATACTTTGTGCCCATTCCTCAGCTTCAAGTGGGCTTCCCTTTACGGAGAACTGCTTGGGATGTAAAGCCCTGAATTGCTTTACCCCAGGAGCGTCAGTCTCGGGACGGTTCAGGAGTTGTTGCTGTTCCTCAAGAAGGCTGCGGATCGCTTCAAGTAGTACTGTTTGCTCGGTGGGTGGCGCAGGAACGATTGGTAGTGGAGGTGGAGGTGTGTTGTTGACGTTGGTGCTGGTGTTGTTCGGGGAATCCATAACCTTGAAGAAAATTTGGGTTAGAACAGATTCAAGTACATGAAATGATAAGATTCAAGGAATATGAAATTGTAAGATTCAAGGAACATGAATTGTAAAGAATGTTTTAGTTGCTGGTTCTTGTGTTATATTGCTTAGGTTTGTTCATGCAGAACAGAACTGCATAATAGGGTTTCATACAGCTCTGACCTGCATGGGCCACCAACAAAACCCGTCACATCCCGCTTCCCGGTATACGGCGAAGGGGACGGGACTGGTCCGCTTTGTATATACTCAGAAGTACATAAGCTAAGCGTATCTAAGCAATATAAAAATAAATACACAAGAGACAAGATATAATAAAAATAACAACTTTTATTTATTAACATTCTTTTGTACAATGCATGAAAAGGAAATACAACTGATGCCTAAACAATGGCATAACAGGAAATGAAAAGTACTGAATGGAAAATGTACAATGAAACTAGAGCTCTGATTCTTCAGCAAACTGCTCCAAGTCTTCTATAGATGGCTCGATCTCTGCCGGGTCCAAACCACCTGACGACATTCAAAGAAGAAAGAAATAGAATGTCGTCAGCGAACAGGTCGCTCGGTAAGTCCCAAAGATAAGAGGAAAGTAGAATAAACAGAATAAGAGGGTATCTTTTAAACTTGTATTATCTTGTTGTATTGTTGTGTTACTGCTATTGTTTGTAGCTTGGTACAGAAGGATGCCAGTGTATACGAGAGGGGTCTCTATATGCTAGAGATAAGGGCAAACGGAATGTACAAGGAACCGTTAAGCCACGGTACAACAGCAACGGAATATAGGTTAGGTGTCTTAATCTTACCATCTCGTGCCACTTTTAACACCTTCCGTACCAATCTACCCCTTAAACCCCGTAGTGTTTTGATTGTATTGTTTGTCTTGTAAATTGTATTGATTGTATAATTGATTGACTGACCGAAACCATGATATCGGTAAACGGATATGACCGTAGAATCATGTAAATGGAATAACTGGAGAACCATGTAAGTGGAATGTATATCTATGGTTTGGTTTAGTCAAGTTGTATAGATTGATAATTGGACTTGTGGATTCATGTTGAACATTGTAGATTGACCTGAATTATGTTTAAGTCAGATTAATCAGACCCAAATCCGAGTCAGACAATTAGAAATGTAAGTCGAAGTCCTGATTATTTCTTAAACCTATAATTGCTAGGGTCCTTAGGGTAATTTATAAAACTTGAGGGGGTTTTATGTAAAAATACTTATATATACTTTTCAAAATACACCTCAAGTATTCGTTATTCGTCTTTAGAGTTGTAATGAAGGTGGATTTTATATTGGGATATTTCTAGTGAAAATATCCTAGTTTCATAAATAAAGGTATTTATTTGTAATATTGATTTATATGGAATTTATGGTATTTTAATGTAAAATTAATTCTTGTGATTTTTAGAAAAAGGTGGAATATTTATATCTTAACAAAATAGATATTTTAATGATAAATATACATATATTTATACAAAAATAATTTTAATAAATATTTTATATTCTAGAAATCTCATTTTCTTAAGATGTCGTATTTTAAAACTTTCGAGACCGAATGCTCCTTGCGGAGGTCTGAATCTCGCACTACTAAGCCCGACGATGTGCGATAAACCGCACCATCCCGAACGGATTCCCCAAAGTGGGTTGTAGCGGCGCTTTGCAAAGATTGTAAATACTAAATCCTTTAGAAAACGGTTTTATGAAGGAAATGGTATTTATTTGTAAAGGTGTATTTTCCGTATTGTACGTTCTAGATTCTCATAAGTCAACTAGTCTATTCCTAACTGGTCCAGACGACAAGTTGTGAGATTTCTCAAATCGTCTCTTCAACGTCAATTGTGGCCAGATAAGTACAAGTGAGGAAAGGAGGGATCTGCTCACGAATCACCGTGAGTCGGGCCTTTTAAAGTTACCTTTCTCACTTGCCTAGCCTAGACACCACAAAGTCAGGTTTAGATAAACGACCGATGTCCACAACTTATCATATTTTCCTAATAAGAGGTATTTATTTAAAAGTGTATCAACTCTAAATCTTTTATGATAGTTTTCTTAAGTATGTGGTATTTAAATGTAAATTCTTGTTTTCTCGTATTCTAAGATTTCAATGGTATCGTGTTAGGTTGTAAGTAAGTGTGTGAGGAGGTAGGTCATTACCTCGTGATCTACTTTAAAGGTATAGCAAGTTAATGGGATTAAATGTGAAATCGAAATATTGTGGTATTTAAGTAAAATACGATAATTTGGGAACGCTATCATTTCATGTGATGAAACTTATCCAAATTCTTTGATTAGTGTTTAGTAGTCAACATAAAGATGTTTAAGCATGAATGTATTGGTGAGAACTGAAATTTTATAGAAAACCGAATCGGAAATTGAATTTGTTCCGATTCCATCGGGTTTTGTACTTTCGTATTTCTTTTTTTGAAAAAGAGAGAGAAGTTAGAATGGGACTTACGAGTTTTAGATTAAACAAGGGAGTAAGAGGGAACTAAAGGGATCGCCGATGTATTGCGTCGTCGCCGGTAGTTCCTTAAAATGGTCGCCGGAAGTTCCGCCGAGAATTCATCGGAGCTTCGCCTCGAGCTTGTTTTCAAAGTATACGACTCTTGGAAAATTTTTGAGAGAGTGGACTCAGGATTTTGGGGTGAGAGAGTAGAGGGTAGGGGTGTATTTATAGGGTAGGCTGAGGTTAGGGTAGATGAAAGGTTAAAATGAAAAATGTGATAAAATGTATTTAAAATGTATTAAAAGTGGAGTAATTGTGGTTTTAAAAGAGCTCTGGAAATGGTCTAAGGCTAAAATTTTGCAGGTGCATAGAGAATATGAGAAGACACAACTTTCATGTTGGGGCCGTCGCCGGAATCGGCCGACTCAGCCGTGACTCGGTCTGAGGACGGAGTCAGACCGGGTCAAGGCCGATTTGGCCGATTCCCGGCCGAGTCAGGAGGCCGGGATCACCCCCGACAGTTCATCTAACTCCTGAAAATGTTACATCTTTAGGTGTAGTGCGGTTTTTGTGAGATATGCACGTGTAAACTCTTGGTATTCTAAAGATTTTTAAAAAAATCAATATTAAAAATAATGTGGGGTATGGGATTTGAACTCTGGTGGCTTAGTTCAGCAGTGCAAGGTATTACCAATGAGCTACAAGCTCTTTCTTGTAATTATTGTGTGAAACAAATACTTAAAGTGGTAACAGCAACATTAAATACCCCAAGTATAATTCAAATTTAAATCAAATTTATGTACACTAAAAATAGAGTTGTTACATGGGCCTTCCTCTTCTTCCCCTTGGCTTTCACCTTGGATCGAGAGGAAGAAGATTCCCCAATAAGTAGAGCGGGTGTCTCCTTGGTTTTCTTTAAGGTGCTTTCTGCACTCCTCAACATGTTAAAGAGCTCTGTAAGTGTAACTTCCTTCTCCTGAATATTAAAATTAAATATAAACTTGACATAGGTAGAGGGGAGAGACTGTAGAATCAAGTCCGTGTATAACTCGAATCAAGTCCGTGTATAACTCGTTCTCCAATGTGGTCCCAAGGTCCGCGAGCTCTTCAATAAAGCTGATCAACTTAAGGACGTTGTCCCCTACAGATGACCCGACAGACAACCTCGCCTGAAAGAGTTTCTTCGAGATCTCGTATCTTGCGATACGAGATTGCTCTCCATATAAATCCTTGGTATGGAGGAAGATGGAAGCTAAGTCCATCTTCTCATGCCGTCTCTGGTGTTTATTATCCATAGAGGTTAGAACGAGGTATTTGGCTTTCGCACTATCTATATCCCATGTCTTACGGATCTCAATATCCGCAACGATAGAACCTAGATCTGAGACGGCGGGGGTTTTAGTAGTAAGGAGGTAGCCCAGCTTGTCATAAGTAATGGTCATCTGGACATTTCTTAGCCAATCTTTATAGTTCGGCCCCGTCAATATATTTTTATCTAGTAGTAATTTAAGCCCGGTCATCTTGGTCACTGCAATTAGGAGAGAGAGAAGAAACACTCAGCATAGATGCTCTTGTAAGTTGAGATTAGTTATTAGTTTATCTAAATAAGATGGATCCCACTGTTTTCTCGAATCCTCCTTCAAACCATAAAAGAACAAGTTGGGATAAATCGCACCCTACAATTCTTGCTATAACTTTTCGGTCAGGCTAGTGTCGGTACTTCAAGGGAGGTTTTACATCACTTTCGCAAAGTTCCTTAATTAAATAATCTCTTTTCTCTGAAGGCGTTGCCCCACTAACACCTTTCTAGACACCTACTTAGTTTATAGTATTGATCGTAAAGTGAAAAACTCTCCCGAAGAGTAATAATAATTACTCACGGTAGGATCGGGATCTAACTATTATTGTGTAATAACTTTGAAGGAATCCTACCAAAATCATCACACTCCAGATGGTATGCAAAACTAGCAAGTTTTCTTTTTCTTTGAAACTCCCGATGTGGATTTTTGCCCTGGGCTCTTATGACCTTGATGAAGGCCAAAATATCATAAGAGGCAAGTCAAGTTTTACCCGTCATTATCTAGGCTAATCTAGACCTATTCGTACAAACAATTGACGAAGGCCAAAATAGTTGTACACCTGTCATAGATTAACACATCTATCTATACTACAGACAGATATCCAAATAGCTACCAATCGCTATGCCTTGGCAAAGGTAAAAATACATAGCTTGAATACTACTGGATACCCATCTGAAATGACGGAGGGCTACGGCTGATTTTGGCAAAAACCGTGAACGTGAACTTGATATAGTCGAAGAAACCTGATAGCTTTTAAAATGAGTGGTTTAGGCTCTGCATTTAAAAGTTATTTTTAAAGAAAACCGAGTGATTTTTAAATTGTTTCGATGATTTAAGCTTTTGGTTTGTTTTCTTTGCACTAATCAAAATTAATGCGGTCCCATCATTTAACCCTATCATTGCAGAAGAAACGAAAATAGAACGTATGCGTATGCCATCCGTATTCTCCACGAGGCCCCGGGTTTTCACCGTAAGGTTACTTAACTTACGACAGGGCAGGGAAAGGGCTAGCACGGGTGCAAAACATAAGCAATGTTTATTATATATAATCTATATATACTTATTCATCTCACGCAATAATAGTCATCACAGTTCATAGCAGAAACAACACAGATAAAAATATTGGATATACTAGAATTTCCATGTTTCATTTTAGCCTCTAACAAAAATCGGATTCCACGGTCGTGATGAATAGCCAAACCCTCACCCTAGACCCCTACGGGTGCGGCAAACTACCCGCCAAATCTCCGAAGTGAAGCAATCTCCTTCAATGAGATGAGTAAGCCACTCGGCACTTCAACAACCCGGTAGTTTGTGCACCCCTCCTTGGGTCTATCTTAGATGCATGAAAAGTAAATGAATAATACAACGGTAGCTGCAGCCTCAATCCGGATGTGCCCCCTAAAACAATATTACATGACTTTATAAATACATGAATGAAATGAAAAGAACACTCTTCTCACATCCCCCGGCTATTCAACACGACGATCCAATACTTCATATCCACAAACAAGATACTAGATATGTGCAACCCCTACTAATCGACGTATAGCAATTAGTCGACATTTAGAAACACATATACAAAAGCTAAGAGAATAAACGATACTAAAATCTCGACTTCGAAACATTTCGTGAAGCCTGAATACAAAGATAACACTATAAGAAATCTGGGCCAAAATTGCGTATCACAAAAATCAAAATTCCAAGTGACCAAACCACTGCATGAAGCATGAGGCAATTGCTCAAATCTTGGCCGCAAATTGCGGGAAATAAGAATATTTTGGCGGCCAAAAATTAGAGTTTTGGTCTCATGTTTCTACAGAGGTATACTAGTAGTATATAGGTCTCTCTGCAATAGGCAAAATAATTTTTAGAGACCAAAAAATATTCGACAGAAACTTGGAATTCAGGTTTTTCGATATGGAAATGTTTCGGTTTCAAGACTTTCAACTTTGTCTATTCAATTAGTTAAGTGTTTGGGTAAGCTCTAATACCAGTGTAAGTTCATGGTGCTCCTTGCCTAAACTACTATGACTTCGCGGAATCAAAAACTTTAAAAAACTTAAGCACTACACACTTGAAACCCTATAATACAAGCCCAAACACTAAACTAAAACTAACAACTAGAGGTTTAACTACTAGGTTGGTATAACAACCTTTGTAGATGATCGTTCGAGTCTTGAAATGTTCACTCTTCAAGCTCCTAGGGTTGATAGAACGAGCTCTCGAAGTCGTTCTCCCGCGTCAAAGACGATCCACCCGAGAATGCCGATTCAAGCGATAGCTTCACTGAAGCAACTAAACACCGAGTCTTGCTAGGACAGGATACTTAGAGGGTGTAGTTTATAAACAAGATGCTCGCTTTTATTTTCTCAAAACTTAAAAAGAGAAGTGAGGAAGAAAATGAAGAAAGATCGCAACTCAAGAAAAATATCTCACTTGATAATTATAATAATATCAACCCTTATCTTCTTATCTCTTCATCATAGATAAAAACAAATAAGTGGGTGGGATGGTGACTCACAAGTGTGAGTCACAAGCCCACACACTTCTACAAAAATTGTCACGCCCCGCTTCCCAAAATACGGAATACGGGGGTTGACAAGGCCAGCCATGCTCCTACGGTCAAGGAAATATCCTGCCGTAGTCACACTTCGGCTTCTAGCTTTACGTGGTAATCAGCAATACAATGCACAGGTAATGAGAAATGCAGTAACTGAAACAAAACAAATACAAGAACTAACCCGATGGAGATCAAAAGAGTATAGCTCTGGATAACTAATCAAGATGGCCGCGAAGTACGTCTGGTCCTGGTCCAAGCTAGATCCACATCTCACTCTGAGCATGCATACTCAGGTCGTCAGCGCTACGCGATAGCAATATATATGTATATATGCAGTTGTAACTCGAACAGTGATAATAGATATATAATAGTAAATCAAGACAGTAAAGATGTGAACATGGAGTAACCAATGCGGTGTCTAATAGAGCAGGTGAACGGTAAAGCAGTAAAATAGTATGTCAGGTGTGTCAATACAGTAAGTAATGCATGTCAATGTCACTATCCCTATTAGTCTCTAAGTCTCACTATACAGGTCATTAAGCCTATCGTCGGTCCAAGTGTGAGAGTCAACCACTCACGAGTGTCCTCCACCCAAGGGTAGCACCCAAGGGCAAGGGACCACGGGCCCAAAATGTAACTCACGGTAATAATCATGTACCCTGTAAATCTCCATATATCTCCATATATATAAGCCGGCATGGGACTCCCGAGATTCTGTTGAACTCACACTCAAACTACCCCACACCCCATGGTCTACATCAAACGCCAACCATAACCTCAAATACCGGTCGGTCCATGACAAGTCTGCGCGAGAACTGGAGACAGGATCTCCATCAAGCACGTACCGACTGATACCCAAGATAAATGGGCAGTGTCTGGTGCCTTACCTGTGACACCCATACAAGTGCTTCCATAAGTGTCCCATACCACTTATAGTCACACTTATACGCGCCCCACAGACGTCGACAATGCAAAATATCAATAGGGTTCACTGATTGTGTACAAGTACGTGTCACTATCACTCATCCAATCATGCACGAACACTAACGTACTTGCCACAATCATAACTAATCCCTAACACTGGGTAATACACATGATCACTAGGTTACCAATGCAATGACATATATATATGATGTGATGAGAAAATAGTATATAAGGCATGATTAAGATATCATATGTCGGTATCCTACCACTTGCATAATTTATCATAAATCATACATGCACAGTTTAGCAGAACAATGAACAAGGGATAAGTAGTATGTCTGATTATCTATCCAGCAAATTTAGTTTCACGTCAATCGGGTTTCGGGATCACTAGATATGTCCATTTCATTTTAAGCGTGCACTGCTGGAAATCCGGTTTCAGAATCGGAAGTCCGTTTCGCAACGCATTTTAATCACAGTTGGGATCAGATTTTAGCGATGCTACAGTTGAATGAAATCTAGAGTTTCCAGTAAGGTTTTCAAAGCAACAGACAGATTCTGAATCGCGTCTGTACGTTAGGAGTTATACACTATTCAACATTGGGGTGTCTGTTCTGGTTCTGTTTGGGACTGCTATACGTCCCGATCTTTTAAATTGCAGATTAAATAGCAAACGATGATAAAACGGAATAAAACCACTTGTGTTATTTATCTAACAGATTCACCTTTAATAAACTGCAGAGTTCCGCAACATACGAGTTCAGAAAACAAGGTGGTACACATTACGAGACAGCAAACAATAACCAGAGTCGCTCTGGACTGCAGTCTAGAGCCGCACTCCGACCCAATTATCGTCACAATATCAGTACAGAAACTAATAGAAATTTGCATAGGGTTATAGGTCGTCGAGTCGGCTTCGATTTTAGCCCTCGAACGCATCATTTCAATAAGTACACGATTTATGGTGATTTTAATAATTTTCAGGTGCGGGAAATTTCCAGTTTTCACGGGTGTATTTGGGGGTGTTCGTTTTAGTCATTAACAGTCATATTTTCCAATGAAATTTACACACAAGGTTCACTGCCTTACGGGCCAGACTATGCAAATGAGTTCCGTCAAATTAAGTGAAGATTTTCATTGGGATCTTGCATCGAACAATTATAACATATAATTTATCGTGACTTGTAAAACACGGAATTTATACGATTATAGTTTGTAACAACATAAATTAGCATGTAGCAAGTAGGGAACTTGCCTGAAAACGTTTCGGGGATGCACGGCGGCGGAAACGTCACGAACGCACAACGAACGGCGCGCTTCGGATGCACAGCCTCGGCTCGCGATTCGGGTTTGACGTCGGAGTTTCCCGAAGACAGCTTGTGCTTGCTGGAAGCGGAGGGGGTGCTCAGTGGTTCTCTGCGAGTGCGCTGGGGTCGACGACGGTCGGCGGCGTCGCTCCGGCGATGTGCACAGGGGGTGTTTGGATGGTGGTCGTGGGTTTTGGTATGGTTTTGGAGAAAGGGAGAGAGGGATAGTGGGGCTCGGGTTTGGAGTGATGATGACGATACTGAGGGTGTAGAAGGTCGATGAGGCGTTTCTGGTCAGTTGGGGGTTCACCGGCGTCGGGTGGAAGGGGTGGCCGAATGGATGCAGGGGAGCTCGGGTGTGCAGGGGGTTGGGTGTGCAGGGGTTCTCGGTTGGTGAAGGAAGAGTAGTGAAGGGCTCTGTTGGTGGAGGAGAAACGAGGGAGGAGGATAAGGTGGTTCATCGTCATCGTCGGAGGGGAGCGAGTGAGGGAGTTGCAGTGGGTTTCGAGGTCGGTTTTGGGGAACGAGAGAGGGAGATTTGAGAAGAGTTTGAGAGAGTGTGAGGGATAGAGGAGTAAGGGTTAGCGACGAGGGGTTAGAGGATCGCGAGGGGGTGCGGGTCGTGGGGCAACGGCAGGAGACGTGGCCGCGAGCGCCGGCGCGAGAAGCGGATCGGAGAAAAAGAGTGAGCGGGAAAAGAAAAGAGTCGTTGGGGAAGAGAAGAAGAAGTCGTAGCGGGCTTGGAGTTGGGATGGTGGGCCGAGGGTTAAATTTAAATCCCTTTTTTTTTCGTGGGCTGAGTCGATAGGGAAAGGGCCGGGGTAAAGGGATTGTAACTGTTTTAATTTTAATGGGAAAATTCTTTTTGGGCTGAGGGTTATTTTAAAGGGGATTGGGCTGGGGATTAAAAAGAAATTAATTTATTTTATTTTGGGTTTTAGTTTAGGCTTGGTCTTCTATTGTTTTAAAGGTTTGAAAGAATTTAAATACTAATCTTAAGCAACCAATTCCCTACAAAAGTACGAGGGAAAAGGAAAAGAAAAACTCGGGGAATTAGGAAAAAATAGAATAAATTTATTGAGATGGGAACAGGGATTTATATCATACCCCCCTTACAAAAATTTCGTCCTCGAAATTTAAAATAAATGATAAGCTACAAAACAACAAGCTAAAGGCTACCACATCGAACATTAACACATAATGATTTACTTAAAACAGGTGGATAAAATTTCTTTGAAGGTCTATATATAACACAACTAAAAGGGTAAGTATAATGCCGGAAAAACTATAAGAGCAACCTATATGTACAAAGAATAAAATAGCAATGATGAATAATAGTATTCGAGGCGTATTAGAAAAATCAAAACCCTAAATATGTGCACATCTATATGTATCAAAAGTAGCGCAGCTAAAATAATAAGTATAAGACACAACCAAAATGAAATAGTGAAGGATTTGTCGGTAGGTTAAAACATTTTAGAATAACGTATCAATCAACCAATTTTAACATAACTTAGAAAACCACATGGTGAAAATAAGAAACATAGCGCAAAATAATATGTACAATATATGATTGCGCTACCACAAAAATGAGAAGAATAGTAGTGTACTTAAAATACATAAAATGGAGTAGTCAATAACACGCACTTTTCGATAAATACAAAATAATGAAAACTAAATTTTCGAATAATGATGTCCCTAAATATAGTTAGGGTAACAGGGAAAAGCACAAAATGTATAGGGCTAGCTAGGGTAGGGATTACAAAGGAGTATGGCTCACACAAAAGGGTCGGAGTGTGACGGCTTTAGACTGAAGGTCGAAGAGATTCGGGTCGGGTTAGTACTAGGAGTAAGGGTGAGCAGCAAGGAATCTGGGGAGGGAAGAAACTTATTGGGGAGGAAAACGGTCGATACATCACGCGAATCAAAAATCCGAAGGGTTAGCGAACTCGGAAATTTCACTATCAATTTCCCCTCCCAGACGGATCTCAACGAGGCATATACGAAGGATAAAGGGTGGGTCATTCAAAAGATCAGGGTGCGGTACTTTTAATCTAAGTAAGGGTCGAAACAACACAAGGTGCAGGGGTGGACAGTCAGGGATCTCAGGAGGAAATAAATGTATAGGGGAAAAGTCAAAGCATCAAGTGACAGTAATCAAAAGATTAGCGAACTCAGAAATTTTATTTCATTCCAGAAAATTCTAAACAAAGCATTCTCAAAAACGAAAGATGGCCCTAAACTATACACAGATTTATTTGGCCAGAGGAGACAACAGCTAAATCCCGTCAGTCGCGGTTGTGGAGGTTCAGCAGGTTACGGTAAGCTCGCGCGCTCAGGTAGGGGCGTCCATTGCCATAGCGCCTCGCAGGGACCGCCATTGGGAGTTCTTCCGCAACAGGGTCTTGTTCTTCCGGTCCTTCTTCCTCGGCTGGAGCTTCTTCATCGAGGTCTGCTTCCATGTGATTCTCTTTTTCTGGATTCTCTTCTATGGGATTTTCCTCCACTGGATTTCCTTCTATCGGGACCTCCTCGGGATCTTCCTCTATCGGGTTCTCCGCAGGGTCTCCTTCCTCCTCGTCGGAATCGCCGATCATGTCAACCTCTGGGGCGGCGGCTCCTTCGTCCTCGGAATCGATATTTCCGAAAATGACTTGGGGGCCGTTGATCTCGTCGTCAGAACTCACCAGCATGTGATCTAAGGAAACGCATGACTGGGCATCCTCATCTAGATGCGACGCTGCTCCACGCTGAGCCATGGCCTGAAAAGAAAGAGTCATGATTAGACAGTGGAATACATTAAGAAAATAGCTCAGGATACGGAGTACAGGAAAATATGCGGTAGTCATTGACTGAAAAACAAAATCTAGAATACTGATGCAACGAATAGTATAAGTAAAGTGAGGGGGAGGGGACGATACATACATCACAACTCAGGATTTTATTATATGCAGCCAAAAGTTTAACGGATACATGATCTCAAACAAAAGAGAAATATTTACAATTGACAACACTTTATTAAAAGCAGAAAACGTGATAACTCTTTCTTCGATTACTAGACCGCTGCATTCTCGTCACGCGAGTTGAATCCTGCACTGGGTCCGCCCTAGCCTCGAAGCTCAAACCACGAAATAACCATCACTTGGCAGAAGTGGAGAGTGTGGACGAATCTCCTCCTTGTAGCTCCTTCCTATTAGGGCAACTATTGATAAAGTGTTCGCTAGATTCGCAAGTCAGGCATTTCCCCTGGGCGCGGCGGCAATCCCTCTGAAGATGTCCTGGCCTCTTACAGTACCCACAACATTGGGTTTTCTGCTGCTTCTGTCGCGGGGGAACAAATGGGCGCTTCATCTTCCCCTCTTTTCCTTGTCTAACAGGGATCCCTTTACGATTAGAGACTTCCGTTGGTGCCTGATTCACCTGCCTTCTCAGTCCTTCGCTAACAGGTCGTTTGTTCGCTCCTGGGCTTCCTTCAGATTTTGCAGTGCAGTCAGGATCCCTACGGCCTGATTCTGGGGAGTGGAGATAGAGGAAGAGTCGTTGGAAGACATGGTCCTGAAACAACAAATTATTTTGAGGATGATATAGGGCACAAGCTATAAGAATCAAAACATAATATGGATTAGGCAAGGAATCAAGAATATCGGATGTGATGAAATTTATTACAAATGGAAATCAACTGTAGAACTCCAAGTCACTCAACCCTAGCGGATAGATCAAAATGCATAGCTGAATACACTATGTGAATCAATATTAAGAATAACAACTTCACAATCCAGACTAAAGGATGTCTTAGATTGTCAAACACTACACGGAACTGCAATCCCAATCGAAGCAAAACCTGGCTCTGATACCAACTAAACCATGTCACGCCCCGCTTCCCAAAATACGGAATACGGGGTTGATAAGGCCAGCCATGCTCCTACGGTCAAGGAAATATCCTACCGTAGTCGCACTTCGGCTTCTAGCTTTACGTGGTAATCAGCAATACAATGCACAGGTAATGAGAAATGCAGTAACTGAAACAAAACAAATACAAGAACTAACCCGATGGAGATCAAAAGAGTATAGCTCTGGATAACTGATCAAGATGGCCGCGAAGTACGTCTGGTCCTGGTCCAAGCTAGATCCACATCTCACTCTGAGCATGCATACTCAGGTCGTCAGCGCGACGCGATAGCAATATATATGTATAGATGCAGTTGTAACTCGAACAGTGATAATAGATATATAACAGTAAATCAAGACAGTAAAGATGTGAACATGGAGTAACCAATGCGGTGTCTAATAGAGCAGGTGAACGGTAAAGCAGTAAAATAGTATGTCAGGTGTGTCAATACAGTAAGTAATACATGTCAATGTCACTATCCCTATTAGTCTCTAAGTCTCTCTGTACAGGTCTCTAAGCCTATCGTCAGTCCAAGTGTGAGAGTCAACCACTCGCGAGTGTCCTCCACCCAAGGGTAGCACCCAAGGGCAAGGGACCACGGGCCCAAAATGTAACTCACGGTAATAATCATGTACTCTGTAAATCTCTATATATTTCCATATATATAAGCCAGCATGGGACTCCCGAGATTCTTTTGAACTCACACTCAAACTACCCCACACCCCGTGGTCTATATCAAACGCCAACCATAACCTCAAATACCGGTCGGTCCATGACAAGTCTGCGCGAGAACTGGAGACGGATCTCCATCAAGCACGTCCCGACTGATACCCAAGATAAATAGGCAGTGTCTGGTGCCTTACCTGTGACACCCATACAAGTGCTTCCATAAGTGTCCCATACCACTTATAGTCACACTTATACGTGCCCCACAGACGTCGACAATGCAAAACATCAATAGGGTTCACTGATTGTGTACAAGTACGTGTCACTATCACTCATCCAATCATGCACGAACACTAACGTACTTGCCACAATCACTACTAATCGCTAACACTGGGTAATGCACATGATCACTAGGTTACCAATGCAATGACATATATATATGATGTGATGAGAAAATAGTATGTAAGGCATGATTAAGATGTCATATGTCGGTATCCTACCACTTGCATAATTTATCATAAATCATAAATGCACAGTTTAGCGAAACAATGAATAGGGGATAAGTAGTATGTCTGATTAACTATCCATCAAATTTAGTTTCACGTCAATCGGGTTTCGGGATCACTAGATATGTCCATTTCATTTTAAGCGTGCACTGCTGGAAATCCGGTTTCAAAATCGGAAGTCCGTTTCGCAACGCATTTTAATCACAGTTGGGATCAGATTTTAGCGACGCTACAGTTGAATGAAATCTAGGGTTTCAAGTAAGGTTTTCAACGCAATAGACGGATTCTCAATCGCATCTGTACGTCAGGAGTTATACACTATTCAACATTGGGGTGTCCGTTCTGGTTCTGTTTGGGACTGCTATATGTCCCGATCTTTTAAATTGCAGATTAAATAGCAAACGACGATAAAACAGAATGAAACCACTTGTGTTATTTATCTAACAGATTCACCTTTAATAAACTGCAGAGTTCTGCAACATACGAGTTCAGAAAATAAGGTGGTACACATTACGAGACAGCAAACAGTAACCAGAGTCGCTCTGGACTGCAGTCCAGAGCCGCACTCCGACCCAATTATCGTCACAATATCAGTACAGAAACCAATAGAAATTTGCATAGGGTTACAGGTCGTCGAGTCGGCTTCGATTTGAGCCCTCTAACGTATCATTTCAATAAGTACACGATTTATGGTGATTTTAATAATTTTCAGGTGCGGGAAATTTCCAGTTTTCACGGGTGTATTTGGGGGTGTTCATTTTAGTCATTAACAGTCACATTTTCCAATGAAATTTACACACAAGGTTTACTGCCTTACGGGACAGACTATGCAAATGAGTTCCGTCAAATTAAGTGAAGATTTTCATTGGGATCTTGCATCGAACAGTTATAACATATAATTTATCGTGACTTGTAAAATACGGAATTTATACGATTATAGTTTGTAACAACATAAATTAGCATGTAGCAACTAGGGAACTTGCCTGAAAACGTTTCGGGGATGCACGGCAGCGGCAACGTCACAAACGCGCGACGAAAGGCGCGCTTTGGATGCACGGCCTCGGCTCGCGATTCGGGTTTGACGTCGGAGTTGCCCGGAGACGGCTTGTGCTTGCTGGAAGCGGAGGGGGTGCTCAGTGGTTCTCTGCGAGTGTGCTGGGGTCGACGACGGTCGGCGGCGTCGCTCCGGCGATGTGCACAGGGGGTGTTTGGATGGTGGTCGTGGGTTTTGGTATGGTTTTGGAGAAAGGGAGAGAGGGATAGTGGGGCTCGGGTTTGGAGTGATGATGACGATGCTGAGTGTGTAGAAGGTCGATGAGGCGTTTCTGGTCAGTTGGGGGTTCGCCAGCGTTGGGTGGAAGGGATGGCCGAATGGGTGCAGGGGAGCTCGGGTGTGCAGGGGGTTGGGTGTGCATGGGTTCTCGGTTGGTGAAGGAAGAGTAGTGAAGGGCTCTGTTGGTGGAGGAGAAATGAGGGAGGAGGATGAGGTGGTTCGTCGTCGTCGTCGGAGGGGAGCGAGTGAGGGAGTTGCAGTGGGTTTCAAGGTCGGTTTTGGGGAACGAGAGAGGGAGATTTGAGAAGAGTTTGAGAGAGTGTGAGGGATAGAGGAGTAAGGGTTAGCGATGAGGGGTTAGAGGATCGCGAGGGGGTGCGGGTCGTGGGGCAATGGCAGGAGTCGTGGCCACGAGCGCCGGCGCGAGAAGCGGATCGGAGAAAAAGAGTGAGCGGGAAAAGAAAAGAGACGTTGGGAAAGAGAAGAAGAAGTCGTAGCGGGCTTGGAGTTGGGATGGTGGGCCGAGGGTTAAATTTAAATCCCCTTTTTTTTTCGTGGGCTGAGTCGATGGGGAAAGGGCCGGGGTAAAGGGATTGTAACTGTTTTAATTTTAATGGGAAAATTCTTTTTGGGCTGAGGGTTATTTTAAAGGGGATTGGGCTGGGGATTAAAAAGAAATTAATTTATTTTATTTTGGGTTTTAGCTTAGGCTTGGTCTTCGATTGTTTTAAAGGTTTGAAAGAATTTAAATACTAATCTTAAGCAACCAATTCCCTACAAAAGTACGAAGGAAAAGGAAAAGAAAAACTCGGGGAATAAGCAAAAAATAGAAAACTTTTATTGAGATGGGAACGGGGATTTACAAAAATGATGAAGGAATGAGAAGAAAAGAATAGCCATCTCACCATGGTACATGATCAGTCAAAAATATTGCACATTTGTATGAACATTTTTCTTACTATTATTAACTACTAAAAGATGTTAATTGTAAATAAAGAACATATGTGGGTTTATTTTTAAAAAGATTATTATCATATGTTTTTTCATTTATAATTAATATAATTAAGGAAAATATATGCATATAATATTTAAATGAAATATTATTAATTAAAATATGCATATCATATCAAATATTCTTAATCAATATTCTTAAAATATTATATCATATAAATGGTTAAAATAATATTTCAAAAATAATAAATGCTACTAACAATTTTATTTGAGATATTGTGCAGGTATTAGCTCAGATCTAAAATTTAAGTAGGAGATCCACATCAAATCGGATTACAAAATCGAATCTGCCAAATATTAGAAGCAAATCAAGAAATCTAGCAACGGTAGAGAATAAGGGCAATAATTTCAGAATCTTTATCTCAAAAGGATCTCCAAATATCGAGAGAAAAATCCAGAAAAAATCCCAAGTCACCATCCCACCAGAAGGCGGCGGATCCACGGTCAACAGGGGATAAAGGCAGCGGTTCCGTGGTTAGTTCCGGGCCGTTGGATCTGTAATTTTGGGGGCATGATCGTAACTTCACCTACTCCAACATGGAATTTAGGGTTTTTATTTTCAGAGACTATATAAAAGACCAAGAACTGTGCATTCCAAAAATCATCTCATAATCTAATCATCTATTCAAGATCCCAAAATTCAAAATTCAAGAGAGAGATCTATGAGCAAAACTAGGGTTCTTGTAATCTACCTTATTAAGGAGAAATTTTGTAATGAAATAGTTGATAAATAAAGGTAGTCTTTTGTTTTAATTCTTTTCGCATTTTACTTATCACATTTACTTTACGTATTACTTTTCCGCATTACTTTTACGCGTTATTTTTCTGCATTACATTCAGCATTACTTTCTGATTTTTAAATATGGTTTCATTCATCTTCCATATCTATTTTACTACGCTAATAACCATGAGCGGGTAATTTTTTGCTTGCTAGGGTTTGTAGGATAGGATAGAATAATGGATGAAATATTGCTTAACTTCTTTTGACATTTTAACATTTAAAAAGTTTAGCAAAATAAATGTTAACTCTTTTATCGGGCGCGCTATCAATTAATGATAGTCACGACCACGATTTGAGATTAGTTAATACTTATTCTGTTAAGGGTTTGAGATAAATAGAGATCAATGGAAGGATAAGGGGCAGTAGTGGGAAATCTTAATTCCCTCCAAGGACTCTAATCCACATTCATCGCTCTCTCTCGAGTTTTAAAAAATTAAAAGATAAAACGAATCATTTATAAATTTTCATCCGTTAACTACTAAGTCCTATAAACCTTACAAGATTTTCTATTATAAAATTTTCTACCCATTTTAATTTAAAACGAAAACAATCCCTCCTCTCTTTTATCAACTCGTTTAAAACAAGAAAAGAAATTCAACGTTTTCCTGCGGACAACCCGTACTCACTATCGGCTAGCTATTGCGACACCATTATTGATTGCAGTTATTTACAACATACATACACGCTTTTTCGCATCAATCAAATGGCGTCGTTGCCGGAAAAACTATCGTAATTATTTTTCTTATTATTCGGGTTGATTTTTAAGAATAACCAAAAGCATAAAATAAAAGAAAACCAAAACCGCATTTTGTCTTTTTAACGATTATTGTGTGAGTTTTACAAGGAAATCTAGAGAAATTGGAGCATGCCAATAGAGATTTAGAGACTTTTAACTTGGACCAGAGGAGCATAGGGGTGCTCTGAAGAAATTTGAAGAAAAAAACTTGTCAACAGGCGGCAGAACCGCAGCCTAGGGTTGCATTCAGCGGCGGAGGCGCGGCCGTATTGAAGAATTGGGCCTCCAAACTTCTCTGGTATTCTCCTATCGTCTCCCTCTCTCCTCTAAAGCTCCAATAAACTGTTTTTACCTGTAGGATTCTTTGCAAACAGCGCCGTTAAAAATAATCTTTTTGCTTGTTTTGATTTTGGTTTGTTTTGCATACTTAAACCGGACTTTAAGGGGCAATAAACTCAAATTCAGATTAGGTGGGGATTTCATCACCCTTCCTAAGCCCTACAAATCACAAACGAACATACTATCATCCTACATTAATAAAAAATATCTAGACCAAACCTCTAAGGAATGTCGCACTCAATTAGGACAAAGGAGGGTCATGGGTAATCTATTGCTTATCCGCATTTCTCTTGTGGTGTCTAGGCAAGTGTAACTAAGGAAAGTGGTTACTTAATTAGGCCCGCTATTTCGGTGATTCGTATAGCGGATACCTGGAACTTACCTGGCCGCATGATTGATATAGAGGTGATAGAGAATTGATCTTACGAGTTATCCTTTGGAAGTCTAGGAGCGATCTAGTGACTTTACCTAGGTGACCCTAGCTCGAGGGATTGATTGTGCATTTTGTGATTGGTTAAGTAAAGCCTCACGTTCGACATTTTTTTCGAAACAAACCTTCTTAAAAATCATTCTCACACATATCACACGTTGCTACGTGCACTAAACCCGCTTAGTGCATGATCGGCTGGACACAGGATTCTAGTGCCCGTCTAGTCTGCGTTTTTGCAGTCGACTCCAAAGTCGATACTTCTTCATCTTCTATTCCTCCTCCACCTACCACATCTCCCGAGATGGATGGATCTCCATCGGGTTTTAACAACACCACCTTTCCACCACCCGTAGATGCGCAAATTCAAAATCCACCACGCATCACTCTTCAAGACCGATGCTATCCCGTACGCGGACCCCTTCCTACGTGTTTGTCTCTTCCACCAGCCGATGGGTATAATTTCGAAATTAAACCCCACTTCATCAACTTGTTGCCCAAATTTCACAGGCTTGAATCTGAAGATGCATACGTTTTTATAACCAAATTCGAAAACGTATGTGCAATGATGAGCACAACCCAACTTTCAGGGGATGCTCTACGATTATGTCTTCTCCCTTTTACCTTGTGTGATCTCACAGAAAAGTGGCTTTATAGCACATCCGTACATTCTATCGCTAAATGGAATGAATTCGTTAAAGTATTCCTTAAGAAATTTTATCTTCATCATAAGATTGTCTGTATTCAGAGCGAGATTAACCAGTTTTCCTAACTTCCCAACGAACCCTTTTGGAAATCCTTTGAACGGTTTAAAGATCTTCTTGCCTGATGCCCTCATCACGGAATCGAAAGATGGCAACTTTGCCAAATTATGTATGAGAGTATCAATCCAGCTACAAAATAATTGTTAGAAACCATTTGTCATCATTTCATGTCAAAAGACGACGGCGAAGAGTGGCAATTTCTGGAAGATTTCGCCGAACAAACATTACAGTGGGAGAGCACTAGACCTACAATATCGTCTAGGGCAGGTATCCATCAGCTCGACGCTTCAATCGCAATGAAAGCCAAAATGGTTGCGATGCAAAATAAACTCGAAGCTATGGAGAGAAAATTCTCTTCAGCTTCCCTAAACCAAGTTACGCTCCCTAAAACTGTGTGTGGATGCTGTTTTGACTGATCACATTTAATGGAAGAATGTCATTTGAATCCTCCATCTCAAGGTTAAGAACAAACTAATGCTGCTTTTCAGCAACGACCTAGAAACGATCCTTATTCTTCCATATATAATCAAGGATGGAGAAATCATCATAATTTTTCTTGGAACCAAAACCAAACTCAAACTCAAAATCAGTTCCCAAGCCAAAATAACTATCAAAAGCTTCCCCCACAGCAACAACAGCCACCACAACAACTTCAGCAGCCCTTTCAACCGCAATCTTTCTAAAATCCGGCCAACAACTTTCCCCTTATAATAATTCTTTCCAATCACAAACTAATATTCCAACGGCCGGTACCGATAAAATCTCTGCACTCGAAAGAAGCTCAGAAACGTTTATTAAACAATCCATACAAACGTCGGCTAATGTCTTCTATCCAAACGCTAGTGCAACACACTGCTTCCCACAGTGAAAGCATAAAATCTATTGAAGCAAAAATTGCACAGTTAAATGCCGCGATGAGTGAGAGAGAGAAAGGGAAACTTCCATCTTAACCTTTACCAAATCCCGGACACTCACAAAGCGCTAACTTATCCTTAACCAACAAAATCATAACGTGAGTGTCGTAACTATATTGAGATCGAGAAGAGTGTTGAATAACCATGTCGGTGAACAAATTAATGATGTCGATAATACCCCGGCTACTACTTCTACTCTTACTTCGTTTAATCCAACATCTTCTTCCGAGCCCATTCTCCATTCTTCACTGGGCTCGAACCCTCAGTCCACTTTCTTGAATGAACTACCATCTCAGACCATCCCAAATCCAATTTTCGGATCCATTCCATCCCCCACAAACTTCTCCACAGAGTTAGACCCAACCTCTGTTAATAAAGCTCCTTTTCTAAACCGGTTGAGACCCAACAAACCAAGTCCATAAATGGAGAAGATTGTGGAAATGTGTAAGTAAGTTAACATAAATATTCCTCTCTTAGATACTATCTAACAAGTTCTATCCTATGCAAAAATTCTAAAGGACTTGTGCACTAAGAAAAGGAAAACTCAAGTGCCTAAAAAGATTTTCTTAGCGAGAAATATAAGCGATGCTCTTACCCAACATTTACCCAAGAAACATAAGGACCCTGGTTGTTGATTGGTCTAAAAAACTATCTATAACCACAATCAAGAACGGCGTCGCATGAAGCTAGCCGGTGAATACGAGTCGGTCCACAGAGAAGTGTAAATCTCCTTTAAGTTCTTACGAGTTAATTCCAAATGATGTTTGGTTGTATAATTAAACCTAAAAATTGAAGTTGTATGACACTAGGATTAGAAACTTGCTGGGATTAGGTTTAGGGAAAATTTGGTAAACAAAGATCTACATCTCTTTCCATTGCCTTTAATTAAATATATCATATTAGTGTTATGGTAAATCTTAACAAAGGGGATTAGGATGATTGGGAAGATTGATTCTCCATCTAGATCATTGTCCTTCCTTTCTTAATCTTTACCCTAACCTCCATGGAAAACCTTAAAATCCGGGCCTTTAGACTACGGAATCACCGCTACCTCGTGGGTAGAGTGCCGTAGGGAGCGGAATAAGAAGGTATGTATGGAGTTCTAATGTTCATAAAAGATTGGCAACGAAAAGAGATGAGAGATCTTCATCTCTCAAATCCTTCCCTATTCCTAACCCTAACAAGCGAGGAAACTACTCGCTCATTGAGGGGATGAAGAAAGACATGATTTTATTAAAGAGAAGAAACATCTATTGCAAGTTAATAAAATTCTAAACTAAATTAAACTAAGGCAAGAAAAATAATTTACCTAGGGCAGATATGAAAAACTATAATTAGGGCAAGAAAAATAACCTACTTACGATTGATGCGCTCTAACTTCAAGAAAACAGAATTTTATTCATGAATAGAGACATAAGAAAATACAAGGCTTTGGGTTCTATTTATAAGACATAGAAACCCTAGGTTTACAATTGCTCCGCATGTCTACAATTACAAATATACCCCCAGAAAATCTTTCCATAGCCTCCAAGACGTTTTGGTAAAAATTTATTTCCATGAAGGCTTCATACGGCCGCGGAACCGCGGCATTTGTGCGCTTGGGCCGCGGTTCCGCGGCCCAATGGTGAGATCTCCTGATAATTTTTCTGGGCTTTTTTTAGGTTTCTTTGGGCTCTTTATTTCTTTAGTCTTTTCTTCATTTGGGCTTCTACAGTGATTCCAGATCTTCAGTGAACACTTTGCAATGGATTTTTAACCGTTTGCCTTAACAATTTGGACCTTGCGTTGCCTTGTTGATTGTGAACTGTTCTTCGTCTCGGCTTTACTAAGATCCTCCTATTTGTTAGTCAAAAATCCTTCTTTTGTGTCGTCTTTTGTGTTTTTCACTGTTTTTGCTCCAAGAACCTGTAACCTGTAACATGTAGCAGACATGGGTCAAAAGCACCTGTTTTTATTGTAAAAATGCATAAGAATGGGGAATACAAAATGCAATATTATGATATGAACAAATACCCCCAAACTTATCTTTTGCTCGTCCTCGAGCAAAATTATTTTTTTATTCTCGATAAAAATCTAACCTAGCCGCACTTTCGCAGGGAAACGCGATTGCACTGAGCTCGTGCAACAAGCCGTTAAACCTTTAGGTGTCCCTAGTAGGAGGAGTGTTGTCTCCTGAGGGTTTTCAGCGGATTACACCCACAAAATCCTATCAATTTGGCTGTTCGACTTTTGTTTTCCAATTAGGTTTTCTAACAAGGAATTCTATTATCGTCGACCCGCAAATTATCCACCCATATTCTTCACACTTCCTCATCATTTAACTTAAGATTATATATGTTCTATAGAATTACTTAGCTTTCGGCATTTCTTAAGTTTTCCTTCTAGGGTTCCATCTCCACTTAGGAATTTCTATCAACTCTACTAAAGATACAAGTTCTATTCTTCATTCCTTTCTCTCATCTAAACTCCAATCACATACCCTCACGTGTGTGTAAATATCACCCCTACACTTGGAAATTCAAATCAAGCAATCGTACTCTCGTCCATTGTCCAAAGCACTTATTAATTGGTGAATTTTTACTTGAATTTCGCTTACACATCTTTCATGCGACCGTTAATACTTCTTGAGGTACCAACAACCGATTACAAGATGTGTTAGTACTTTAAAGCGTACTTCCTAGTTTTGCAACACCCAAGGCTTTTATCAGTGACTCCCAAACCAGTTGGTCTAAGGCACTAGGTGATGAAGCACCCTCGCTAAATATTTTTCTATTTTTGCAGCCTTAAGTAATCACAAAAACCAGTGTCCATTTTTTTTTCTTTATTCACTTTTTTTCTTTTTTTTTCTTTTATTTTCATTGTACTAAGGACTTTAGACAAGAGCATTTCAAGGTCTCTTCTACTATTCCAAGTTTCAAGGTGCGTGATTGTGCATTTTGTAGGGTATACGTTTTCAGAATCTAGACTTAAGCTAGGAATTATTTTTCAAACTTATACTCTAATAAAAGTTTTAATACTTTTCCTTCGTTTCGACTTAGCCCAAGAAGTGAACCCAAAATTTGCCTATTTCTAAATAATCTACAAAGGCATATACTTTCTACCGTTAAACTCTAAAGAAGGTTATTTTTAGGGTTTTTAATTTACTAAGTCTAAGATCTAGTTGTTCCTAGCCAGTTAACTTATTTGTCAAACTCAAGTCAATTAGCCAAAATTGAATACAATAATTTTTATAATTTTTGAAATTTTTCAATTTTTATGGGTTTTTCTTTTTCTAATTTTTTTTTATTTTTATGATTTTTATATAAAGATGCAATATGCAATGCAAAAAATATACATATGAATGCAAAGGAAAAACTTACCGAACATACCCCCAAACTTAAAATGGACAGTGTCCTCACTGTCATGCTGCACCAAGTGGGTTGATAATGTCGGCGAGTTCCTGCTTATTATTATATTTACATATTATACACACCCCCAAACTTCATTTAAACAATGCTAGACATTACTGCCAAACTTTGCATAGACCAAACGTCAAGACCAACCAGTCGAAAAATTTATCTGTAAAGAGTATCGGCTGGTGGACGAAGGTGTTGTACCGATCTAAAAAGAATTGGGGAAGATAGAAGTGGTGGTAAAGAAAGTGTGGAAGTGAATAGATAGGAGGTAGTGATGAATCAAGACGAGAATGGGAATGATCAACAATCAGTGGAATGTTGGCATTCTCGTAGCTTATTAAAAGAAATGGGGGTGGTTCAACTTCTAAAGGAGGAGGTTGACTAACCACACTATCCCCACGATATTTCTGTGAATCCTTTATCGACTTGGCATCATCCATTATTTGCATATGATATTCAATTATGAGGGTACTAATTTCCTCGATGTCCGCCATAGTCCAACCGCAAACTTGCCGGCTATCTTGTAAGACCCTTAAAAGAGTGTTCTCTTGCTCGAGGGCTAGAGAAGACGATATGATAACGGGAAAGGTCTCATTCTCACCTATGTAAGCATGTTTAAGGTGAGACGGCAAGGGTGTGAGTTTGAGTTTCGGAGGCGAAAGAATCATTGGGGAATCTATCTCGAACTTAAAGGATTCCAACACAGGTTCGAAATCACTGCAAACAACCGATTCGGATGGTTCAACTAACTCATCCAAAAATTCAAAAGACTCGTATTGGGGCTGTGAGTCGTCATCATCCGAAAAAATGAAACATTCATAATCCATATCGGTTGTGTCAACGGTGGTAGGCTCAAGGAGGGACGCACTAGTGACGTCAAAACTGTTCTCATCAAACAAGAATCTTTCAAACTCGCAGTCCTCCTGCGTGATTTCGTGAATAGAGCAAATTTCACGTGTACTAGTTCTAGGCACGGGGGGGCAGACTTCCTAGATTGTAAATATTGAACTCACTAGACGGCTTCCCAAAGGATAGAGTCATGGAGCCATTGCCACAATTTATTAAGGCATTGGAAGTGGCCAAAAATGGTCGATCGAGGGTCACTGGAATTTGGTTCCGTGGGTTAGCAACAGGTTGTGTGTCCATAACAATAAAATCAACGGGGAATATGAAATCCCCAACTTTGATCAACACATCTTCTAACTCACCCCTAGAATGGGTGATTGATCGATCAGCCATTTGGAGAGTACAACGAGTGGGTTTCAACTCTCCAACCCCTAATTGTTCGTACACGGAATAAGGTAGCAAATTGACACTAGCACCAATATCTAATAGTGCTCTATTGATGTTCTTGTTCCCAATTATGATCGAAATAGTAGGACAACCGGGGTCCTTGTGCTTTAGGGGTAAAGAATTGACAAGAGCATCACTAACAGCACTAGCCACAAAAACTTTCTTTGGTACTTGTGACTTCCTCTTTTTGGTGCATAAGTCCTTTAAGATTTTTGCATATGAAGGAACTTGTTGGATTGCATCCAAAAGAGGGATATTTATGCTAACCTGTTTGAACAACTCTACAATCTTCTCCATCTACGGAGTTGGTTTATTAGATCTCAACCGATTTGGAAAAGGAACATTTTGAACAGTCGTTGAGTCCAATTTTTGTGGATCAGATTGTTGAGTTAGAACGGAACCCCGTGTAGATGTGTTCGTGTTGTGAGAAGAGGGTCCGTTCGAGCTAGAAGAAGTAGAGCCGTGTGGAGGTTGAAGAATAGGCTCTAACGAAGAAGAAGAAGAAGATGAAGAAAGACCACCGGCAGGGGTGTCATGGTTAATACCCACATTGTTTTGCTATACTTTTCCGGATCTCAACGTGGTCACAGCATTTACGTTATGATTCTGCTGTTCATATGCAACATGTGCGTGACCGGGATTTGGAAGTGGTTGAGACGGAAGCTTTCCTTTCTCTCGCTCTTTCAACGCAGCATTGAGTTGTGCAATTTGTGCCTCAATAGATTTGATGCTTTGATCGTGTGAGGCACTGTTTTGCACCAAAGATTAAATAGAAGTCTCTAATCTTGCTGTAGATTGTGTAGATTGCTTTAGGAAAGCCTCTAGACTTCTTTCAAGCGAGCTAACCTTGTCATTATTAGGTTGAACAAAATTGTTTGGTGGGTAAGAAGTGTTAGGCACAAAATTGTTCACTTGATTAGGGTAAGGTTGCTGTTGGAAAGGTTGTTGAAATTGAGTTTGTGGAGGTGCTTGTTGTTGTAGAGGAGGAGGCCTTTGAAAATTGTTATTTCCTTGGAATTGTTGATTTTGGTTCCAAGAGAAATTTGGGTGGCTCTTCCATCCCGGATTGTATGTTGAAGAATATGGATCGTTTCTTTGTCGTTGCTGAAAGGCAGCATTGACTTGATCCTGTCCTTGAGTAGATGCAGTGTAAGGACATTCTTCTGTGAGATGTGATGGATCCGAACAACAAGCACAAACAGTTCGTGGAGGCACAGCAGGGGCAGGAGAAGGTGCTGAGATTTTGGTCTCAAGCGCTTCTAGCTTTTTCGTAAGAGCGGCCATCTCGGCCTTCATAGCAATCGACATCTCTACTTGATGTATGCCTGCCCTAGGTTGACCAATAGAAGAAGATGATGATGTGGTCTTGGTGCTCTCCCACTGAATTGTTTGTTCACTAAGATCCTCAAGAAACTGCCATGCTTCCTCAATAGACTTGGATAGAAAGTGACCTTGACAAATGGTTTCTAGCAACTGCTTCGTTGCCGGGTTCAATCCCTCGTATAATGTTTGGCAAAGTTGCCAACTTTCGATCCCATGGTGAAGGCATTGAACGAGTAGGTCTTTGAATCTTTCAAAACATTTCCAAAATGGTTCGGAAGGTTGCTGTGAAAATTGTATAATCTCATTATGGATTCTAGCAGTTTTGTGATGAGGATAGAACTTTTTAAGAAAAACTTTCACAAACTCGTCCCAAATTCTAATTGAATGTGATGCGGTGCTGTATAGCCACTTCTCGGCTAGGTCACATAAGGTGAAAGGAATGACCCTTAGCCTTATAGCGTCATCACTTAATTGGGTCGTTTTCATCATAGCGCAAACGTTTTGGAATTTATTGATAAAGATATATGCATCTTCGGATTCCAAACCATGAAACTTAGGCAGCATATTGATGAAGTGGGGTTTGATCTCAAAATTGTCCCCATTTGCCGGTGGTGGTGAAAGACAAGTAGGTAAAGAAGTGCGGACAGGGTAGAAGAGATCTTGGAGCGCGACTCGTGCGGGCGCTTCAATAGGCGGGTTATTCGGGTTATTCGCACCTAACGAAGGTGGAATCATTCCCGTCGGTAAGATGTTGTTAGGATTGTATCCCGACATACCTTCGGAAGAAGAATGTGATGGTGAAAGTGAAGAACTGGACAAGATTTCGACTTCGGAGTCGAAAGGTTCGTCGGTCGGTACCAACGAAACACGGACTAATCGGGTGCTAGGATCCCTAGTCCAACCGGACATACACTAAAAGGGTTAGTGCAGTCGAAAGATGAAAGACAGAATGTGGAGGTAAGAGAACGTCAATGAGAAGAAGTGGTGTAAGTGAGTGCAAAGATTCTTTTAGCGACAAGTTGCAAGTTTTGAAAAGATTTTTTTTTTTACCCTTTTTTTATGTGTGCTGTTGCAAAAAGATTTTTAAAAGAGACTTATGACACAAATGCAATTAACCACACATGCACAATCAGGCCTAGATCTAGGGTCACCTAGGTCAGCTAGACAGCTCCTAACTGTTCCAAAGGGCTAGAGATAGGACCTCAAACCGCCTCTTCACCGCCAATTACGGCCAGGTAAGTGGGAAGGAACCACGCTGTGGGCCTAATTAAAAACCACTAGCCTTGACACACTTACCTAGGCACCGCAAAGTCAGGTTAGGATAAACGGCCGATGCCTATACTAGTCCTCTGTCCTATTGAGCGCGACGTCCTTAGGGCTGAGTCTAATATTTTTTAATTAAGAGTGGTCAATGCATATACTTTAAGTGATTTCTGGGGTCCTAGGAAGGGTGATGAAATCCCCACCCAATCTGAATTGGTCAATAGCCCCTTAAAGTCAGATTAAAATATGCAAAGCAGTAAATCACTTGCAATCAATTTGCTATTTAGCGCGGCGCAAAGAATCCTGCAGAAAATCAATTATTGAAAGGGGAAGAAGATTTTTAGCGCAAAGAATCCTGTAGAAAATTTGGCAAAAGATATATGGGGATTTGTAGAGAAAGGAAAGAGGAATCAAACCATGCAAATTTTTCCCAGAGAAGGCTTCAGAATACCGCGGAACCGCGGTTTTGACCGTGTAATTGCCGCGGAAACGCGGCTCTTTGGGGGCTTTAGGTCTCCAAATTTCTTCAGCTGCTCTGTACTTTCAATCTCCTCCTGTTTTGATGTACTCTTTTCTGATTTGCCTTCTGTATTGTTTCAGATTCGTCAAACCTGCAAAGATTCACAAACAAAACCCTTCAAACAATAAAAGATGATAGAATTTTTATTTTTTTGATTTTTTTCAGATTTTTCTGGGTTTTTTTTATATTTTATATTAACCCGAAATTACAAAAAGGAAATTTTACGCCATCCCCGGCAACGGCGCCATTTGATTGGTCTCAAAAACTATCTATAACCGCAATCAAGAACGGCGTCGCATGAAGCTAGCCGGTGAATACGGGTCAGTCCACAGGGATGTGTAAATCTCCTTTAAGTTCTTACGAGTTAATTCCAAATGATGTTTGGTTGTATAATTAAACCTAAAAATTGAAGTTGTATGACACTAGGATTAGAAACTTGCTAGGATTAGGTTTAGGGAAAATTTGGTAAACAAAGATCTACATCTCTTTCCATTGCCTTTAATTAAATATATCATATTAGTGTTATGGTAAATCTTAACAAAGGGGATTAGGATGATTGGGAAGATTGATTCTCCCTCTAGATCATTGTCCTTCCTTTCTTAATCTTTACCCTAACCTCCATGGAAAACCTTAAAATCTGGGCCTTTAGACTACGGAATCACCGCTACCTCGTGGGTAGAGTGCCGTAGGGAGCGGAATAAGAAGGTATGCATGGAGTTCTAATGTTCATAAAAGATTGGCAACGAAAAGAGATGAGAGATCTTCATCTCTCAAATCCTTTCCTATTCCTAACCCTAACAAGCGAGGAAACTACTCGCTCATTGAGGGGATGAAGAAAGACATGATTTTATTAAAGAGAAGAAACATCTATTGCAAGTTAATAAAATTCTAAACTAAATTAAACTAAGGCAAGAAAAATAATTTACCCATGGCAGATATGAAAAACTATAATTAGGGCAAGAAAAATAACCTACTTACGATTGATGCGCTCTAACTTCAAGAAAACAGAATTTTATTCATGAATAGAGGCATAAGAAAATACAAGGTTTTGGGTTCTATTTATAAGACATAGAAACCCTAGGTTTATAATTGCTCCTCATGTCTACAATTACAAATATACCCCCAGAAAATCTTTCCATAGCCTCCAAGACGTTTTGGTAAAAATTTATTTCCATGAAGGCTTCATACGGCCGCGGAACCGCGGCATTTGTGCGCTTGGGCCGCGGTTCCGCGGCCCAATGGTGAGATCTCCTGATAATTTTTCTGGGCTTTCTTTAAGTTTCTTTAGGCTCTTTATTTCTTTAGTCTTTTCTTCATTTAGGCTTCTACAGTGATTCCAGATTTTCAGTGAACACTTTGCAATGGATTTTTAACCGTTTGCCTTAACAATTTGGACCTTGCGTTGCCTTATTGATTGTGAACTGTTCTTCGTCTCGGCTTTACTAAGATCCTCCTATTTGTTGGTCAAAAATCCTTCTTTTGTGTCGTCTTTTGTGTTTTTCACTGTTTTTGCTCCAAGAACCTGTAACCTGTAACATGTAGCAGACATGGGTCAAAAGCACCTATTTTTATTGTAAAAATGCATAAGAATGGGGAATACAAAATGCAATATTATGATATGAACAGTTGTCCTATAATTTCTATAACTATTGGGGGTAAAAACATCAATCGTGCTCTACTCGATCTAGGTGCTGGTGTTAACCTGCTCCTGTATTCTGTTTAAGAGCAATTAGGCATAGGAGAGTTGAAACCTACGCACTGCACTCTCCAGATGGTCGATCGATCTATTACCCACCCTAGGGGTGAGCTAGAGGACGTGTTGATCAAAGTCGGGGAATTTATATTCCCTGTGGACTTTATAATTTTAGATATACAGCCTGTGGCAAACCTACGGAACCAAATCCCGATGATTCTTGGTCGCCCTTTTCTAGAAACTTCCAATGCAGTAATCAATTGTCTTAATGGTTCCCTGAACCTATCCTTTAGGAAGATGACAATTGAACTTAACATTTTCAGGGTAGGAAGTCAACCCTCCAAACCTTCTGCTCATATAATTAATACATGTTCTGTCAATAAGATAACTTCTGACAGTTTCGAATTGGAAGAGTTTTTGCTCCACGATAATGATCTCGATGCCACTAGTGTGTTGTTGTTTGATCCAGCTATTTATTATACGAATAAGGTATATGAGATTTTCGAGTCTCCTGCCTCCATAATTTCTGACAAATTGAATGTTTTGAATCTTGGCACGAAAAAGATTGACCTTGAAACTTTCAATCTTCCTAGTAGATCTGCCTGTTCCACTAATATAGATATCGATTCTTTTCTTTCCGAAGAGATTATCACTCAGACCATCGATGAAAGTTTCGAAAATATTTTTGCCGAAGAACTCGCGTTCCTTAAAAACTTGGATGTTGTGATAAATCAACCTCCTCCAGAAGAAGTTGAACCACCACTCGTTCTTCTTATCACGTACGAGAATGTGACTATTCCACATATTCCTTATTTATCAAATTCTCGTTTTCATTCACCATCACTTTTTTGTCTCTACCAATTGAGACGTAAAATCGTTCGATTACACCTCTTATCTCCCCCCTTTCTTCACGTCTATCTGTAACATGATCTTCTACCAATCATGGAGTTACATTGATAAAATATTTGAATGGTTGGTTTTAACTTTTGGTCTTTATAAAGTTTTATGTAGACCGATAATCTTCACCCCTCTCTTACTATGAACTTCAAATGCTTAAATAGTGGAAACATTGTTTTAATTAAGTTTGGGGGGACGAAGAAAAATATTATGGCTCTTGAAAGAATGGAATTTTTTGCACGATTGTGAGCCAAGAACAAGTTTGGGGGGATTTCAATATCATTCACTCTTGACCCCTTCTTTATACCATCTTATTGAATTGTTCCTTCTAATCTTCAGATTTTGAGCTTACAAGACAACATTATTGAGGACACTACTGCAAACAAGTTTAGGAGGATGGTTTGTATATATCTACGCATCGTATGTAAATATTGTATTGCATAAATGTTTTTTGCAAATAAAAGTTAGAAAGTGAAAAAATACATATAAAAGATAGAAAGATTTAAGAAATGCAAGAAAATTAGACGTTTTAAAACGAAGCTAGTAATACGTAGTCATGAGCTGTTATCCCAAGGGTTAGTAAGATGAAGAAAATTACTAATCTAAGAATATAAATAAGTCTGAAAAATAGTCTATGTTCTTGAGTCCAAACTTCTGAATGTTGATACCCTACTATACGCACTTGCACACATCTTAAAACTTGGGATAGTAGAGGATACCTTGAAATGCTCTTATCTAAAAGCTTTAGTATAAAGGAAAAAATATAAATTAACAAAAATATAAATGACACATAAAATAAATGGTGAAGAAAAATGAACACTGGTTTTGTAATTACTTAAGGCAGCATAAAAAAAATATAGCGAGGGTATCGTATCACATAGTGCCTTATACCAACTGGTTTGGGAGTCACTGCTAAGTCTTAGGTGTTGCAAAACTAGGATATTGCTAATTACGCATTAATAAGTAAGCATATTCGGTAATCGGTTGGTTAGTACCTCAAGAAGTATTAACGGTCGCATGAAGAATGTGTGAACAAATCCATCTAAAACATTTACCGACTAAAAAGTACTAAGGTATATGGATAAATGGTATGATAGCTTGAATTGAATTCTCCAAGTGTAGAGATGTCTTTTACATACACGTGGAGGTATATGATCAATGTTTGGAGGAGAGATAGGAAGGAAGACTAAACACGATATTTTATTGAGGGATGATGTGATTTCTGACATCTTTTCATGATTATTAAGATAGGGCTCATAACAACTTAAAAGCCAGTATAGTTTGAAACACTTATTTTCAAGTTCTTTCTTTTATATGTTCATTATCTTTGCATGTAATTTTTATCTTCTTTCTTTTATTTTGGGATTTTGTGGGTATAATCCGCTGAAACACACTTCTCCTACTAGGGACACATAGAGATTTAAAAGCTTGTTGCACGAGCTAAGTGCAATCGTGTTGCCTACGAAAGTGTACTACGTTTTTTTTCGCTTTTTGATAAATAGTTTGCTCAGGACGATCAAAGTTAAGTTTGGGGGTATTTGATCAGTCAAAAATATTGCACATTTGTATGAACATTTTCCCTACTATTATTAACTACTAAAAGGTGTTAATTGTAAATAAAGAATATATGTTGGTTTATTTATAAAAAGATTATTATCATTTATTTCTTCATTTATAATTAATATAATTAAGGAAAATATATGCATATAATATTTAAATGAAATATTATTAATTAAAATATGCATATCATATCAAATATTCCTAATCAATATTCTTAAGATATTATATCATATAAATGGTTAGAATAATATTTCAAAAATAACAAATGCTACTAACAATTTGATTTGAGATATTGTGCAGGTATTAGCTCAGGTCTGAAATCTAAGTAGGAGATCTACATCAAATCAGATTATAAAACCGAATCTGCCAAATATTAGAAGCAAATCGAGAAATCTAACAACGGCTGAGAATAAGAGCAATAATTTCAGAATCTTTATATCAAAAGGATCTTCAAATATCGAGAGAGAAAACCAGAAAAAAATCCCCCAAGTCACCATTCCACCAGAAGGCGGCGGATCCAGGGCCAACAAGGGATAAAGGTGGCGGTTCCGCGGTTAGTTCTGGGCCGTTGGATCTGTAATTTTGGGAGCATGATCATAACTTCACCTACTCCAATATGGCATCTAGGGTTTTTACTCTCAGAGACTATATAAAGGACCGAGAGCTGTGCATTCCAAAAATCATCTCATAATCTAACATCTATTCAAGGTCCCAAAATTCAAAGTTCAAGAGAGAGATCTACGAGCAAAACTAGGATTCTTATAATCTACCTTATTAAGGAGAAATTTTGTAATGCAATAGTTGATAAATAAAGGTAGTCTTTTTTTTTTAATTCTTTTCGCATTTATTTATCGCATTTACTTTACACATTACTTTTCCGCATTACTTTTTTGCATTACATTCAGCATTACTTTCTGATTTTTAAATATGGTTTCATTCATCTTCTATCTCTATTTTACCACGCTAATAACCATGAGCGAGTAATTTCTTGCTTGCTAGGGTTTGTAGAATAAGGTAGGATAATGTATGAAATATCACTTAAATTTTTTGGACATTTTAATGTTTATAAAGTTTAGCAAAATAAATGTTAACTCTCTTATCGGGCGCGCTACCAATTAATAATAGTCACGACCACGATTTGAGATTAGTTAATACTTGTTTTGTTAATGGTTTGAGATAAATAGAGATCAATGGAAATACAAGGGACAGTAGTGGGAAACCCTAATTCCCTCCAAGAATCCTAATCCACATTCATCGCTATCTCTCGAGTTTTAAACAATTAAAAGATAAAACAAATCATTTATAAATGTTCATCCATTAACTACTAAGTCCTATAAACCTTACAAGATTTTCTATTATAAAATTTTCTACCCATTTTAATTTAAAACGACAACAATCCCTCCTTTCTTTTATCAAATCGTCTAAAACAAGAAAAGAAATTCACCATTTCCCTGCGGATAACCCGTACTCACTATCGGCTAGCTATTGTGATACCGTTATTGATTGCGGTTATTTACAACATACATACACACTTTTTCACGATCAATCAGTACACATGTACATACATATTTATATGTGTAAATGTATGTATATAAACAAATATACCATAACCCGTATTTATAATAAATTCGTATACCGTATTTCTACTAAAATACGAATACCGTATTTATACCGAAAATACAAAATACGCGTATTCATATTTAGAAAGAAATACATGTATTTGTATCAAAGCACAAACACCCGTATTTATAAAAATACATGTATTCGTATAAATATCGTATTCATCTTAAAATACAAATACCCAAAAGAGAGCAATATAATACTAGCATCATAATTTGCTGTCTTTCAAACCTGCCAGTACTACTAAATAATCTGATTAAAGCACGTGTATAAATACACGTGTTGTCACGCCCCGCTTCCCAGAGTACGCTAGATTGGGCACGTGACATAGCCAACCATGCTACCTGTGGGTAGGAAGTATCCATCCACAGTCACATTACGGCTGTAGAGATATCAAGAACAAGATAAAATTTTCTAAAACATGTCCATAATCCAGAATAACAGGAGTCAATAATAAATAAATGCGGAAGCAAATGATCCAATACAAATAACTGAAAAGTATGTCCCATAACGCGGGCTCACATCAGGAAAGAAATACAGGAAATAAAACTAACTAATACTAACACCTCACAACTCAGCCTGCTGGCTGAAGTACTCCTGCTCGGACTGCGACAGCGGTACGGAATCTGGGCCATGCAAAACCCAGACGTCAGCGCGTCATGTCATCAAGTAATATAATATGAACAGTGTAGCAGGCAATGTAATATAAACATGAATACAGCAAGAATAACAATAATATGAATCATACCAGTACAGGGTAGCGTGCAGTGGGTAAACTAAACTGTTCTATCAGGTTTTCTATTCTAAACTCTTTGAAATCAATTGAGTAATCCTCCATGTAACTCAAAGGATATGTCCCGTTACCCCCCGGGACCACGGATCAGGAATATGTGAACCAATAGTGGTTCTGTCCCGTTACCCCCCGGGACCACGGATCAGGAAAATGTAAGAGTCACGAATGGCTCTGTCCCGTTACCCCCCGGGACCACGGATCAAGCAATACCCTTTTAAGTTACACTTTAGTTTACACTTTTGATTTCCCCATACCCCCAAGTTGTGTATGTCAAGTCAGGTATTCAGTAATCAAGGACTAATGCCAACACAGGATCAGGTAAAAGCAGGTTTGTCTGGATAGACAACAGGAACGGTCCATGAGGACTACATATCAGGTTTGTTGGCATTAGACACAAGATCAGGTAACGGGTCGAGACATGGTACATCAGGTCAAGTCAACAGTACACGGTACCATGTCAGGTATAGTAGGAAGTGTAACAGGTTATGTCAGGAAGCACAAGATGTCATGTGGGTGTTCATAATCAAACTAACATAAGCATGTGTATAAATAAACAAGCATGAGTACTATCAGAATAATAAACTGGAACATGTAATATGATATGCAAATAGATATAATTTCAAGGACATGGATGCACAGTTATCGATTAGGGTTATATTTATAGTTCCAATATTAATTAGGATGCAATTTATTAAACATGGAGCATTAATATCACATTATTATGTAGTAATGTGATCTATGGATGCAATTATATTTATCTTAACTGCGATGGATGCAAACGGGTATCCGAAAAGTTATAAAACTATAAAATGGTAATGTGGGATATACAACTAAGCAATATGTGATATAGATATTGATATAATAATATTAATATGGATAGCATATTTAAAGCGATTAATAACTAAAAAAGTGGTATTGATTAACCATGCACAAGAAAGTTCCATTCAGAAATTCAGCGTCACCCTAATTTGTAAAATAGCTTAAAAATAACAAACGTTCTCCAAAAGGGACGTGTCTTATTCCAAAACAAAGATAATTCAATAAGGTTTTTAGTTTTATAATTATAAGCATCTCAGCTTGTCCCTACAAAAAGTTATGAACATTCGAACTTGAAAGTTTGCTGCTGGAATTTCCCTGAACAGCAGTTTGGAGACATTTTCATTTGCATTTTACGTTATTTAAAAAATTTATTTTGCAAGTAAATATTTCATAGAGTTATAGTATTCTGAGTTAGCTTCGTAACAAACTAAAGAACGCATACTAATGATTTTTCTATGATTTATAATGAATTTTATAAGATAAAGTGTACAGTAAATTTCAGATTTGTCATATCCGATTTTTCAACGACTTTTCATGTGTAAACTATAAGATTTTCAAATGTATAATATTATAAAATGAAGATTATAAACTAATTAAAGATAATAATAATAAATATTACGACGATATATATTTTAAATGATATGGTTGCAGTATAATGTAATCTAGTATGTCACAAGATAAGTTTTCATGATCTAGATTTAATATGATATAAACGGATGCAAACGGAACATTGAAACGTTATAAAATTAAACATGGGGCACTAGATTTAAACTATAGGTATGGTATTTATTTAAATAGGTATAAAATGAATTATACAGCATGTAGCAAGATTAACTTGCCTCGATGGGTCGCGAATCGGGAAAACGGAACGTTAACCGTCGGCGGGGAAAACTCGCTACGGGCGCACGGTTCACGGAATGAACCCAAACGACGAACAAAGGAACCACACGGGTCGGGGTACCTCGCTGGAACGTCGAGAAACGTCACCGGCACGACGGAATTCCGGCAACAAAAGAACAGTTAAAAAAAATGAGAAACGAGACATGAAGTAAGAAAAGAAAGAATGATAAAGAGAAGTACGGGAGAATATATGAGGGGGAGATAGAGAGAGAAAAAGTGGAGAGAGAGAAGAGGGAGAGAGAAAAAGTGGAGCCCACGGGGTTAGAGGGGAGGTTGCGATTGGCTGAGAGAATAAATTGAGAAGGATATAAAAGATTGTAAAAATATTATATGGTTAACTTAAAGATTTAAAAGATAGGTAATGAACAGTAAGATATCAGGTTAGTTAGAAAAATATATGCGATGGTTTTAATAATATTAAAATTTGGGATTTTGGCACCAAATAAAACATTTCCAAATCGCGCCCGGGTCGAGTCCAAAAATTTGAAATTGAAATAATAGGATTTTAAGCGGGATCCAAATTTTAAAATTAAGTGTTTTATGATTAAAAAGCATACCCCCAAAACGGACACACGTATATGCACGTAGCCATCCAAACTCGCCCGTTTCACTGAACGGGACGAGAACACAATACACGGACGCTACCACGAGGCTAGGGGTGTCAAGTAGGCCAAGATGAATATTTTCAATTTTATTTTAGATGCCAAAATTTGTTATATGTAGAAATGACTTTGCTGGGTAAATTTTACAGTAAGCAACAAACAAGCAAGTTAAATGAAATGAGTACCACATTATGCTCAAACAGTAACTGAAAATAGTAGTATTGGGCTCGGGTGTTACACGTGTTCAATCGAACACCCGAGCGTATTGAAATACGCAAACTATAACGTTTCGCCTAAACCGGGAAACTCTCTGTGTGGGACTTTAAAGACTCGACAATATGCTGGCAGTGGATTTAACCATAAGTACATCGGCGGCACTAGTTGTATATAACGGCTACCCAGGTATCTGTCGAAAGGAAGATCGACAAAATAACTCGTCCAAAAATCTTACTGAGCATATAGGTGACATTCTCTGTATAGCCCGGTCTGTTCGTCTAAGAGCATCGCATATCAGGCTTAGGGGTAGTAAAAGTCAGACCCCTAATAGCACGACAAGTCGTGTCGGTATGGAATCCAATACAACCTGAGAAACTACTGGTGTACCTACCAGTAAATCTCACTTATCCTGGCCAGGGACCTTTAGTATTGGCCAACTATACACAGCGCGAAATTAACTCCCAATACCGAGAGAGACGAATCCCTTCTATCACCTATTGCCTATAAGTGCTCCAGGACTGCATCCAACTGTTACCTGTTTGTATGACTCTTTAAAGCCGTGGTAGGATAGTAATCTGAGTACAGTGGGAACACACTCGAGACTAATAGTGATGTCAAGTCAACGGACTAACCTGTACGCATGTCACCGGAGAACTGCTATCCGACAATAGGTATAATACCAATCAGCAGTTCCCAGCGGATCCGTCCAGTGTAACTCATAACCTAATAAGAACCTATATACTATCTTTGGTACCGTATACCAATGGCTGCAGGACCGACCATCTCCACTGACACGGATAAGAAACGTATATACTAGTCTACTCTGGAGTATCGATACCCTGTCTCGATAATTCTACGACTAGAAACAAGTTTAAGGATGTGCTTATAGACTACCCAGCCTCCACTAGTGTGACTGCCATCACAACGCTGGTAGTCAAGCAAAATATCCTACGGGCTCTATCAATATGTATTAGCAATACGTTGAAAGTAACATATACCCATGTTAAGATAGATACAAACCAGATAGTATACTATCATATTGAGCAAGACTGTTATATATCTGTATATATCCCAAGTTTCCAAAATATAATATACAATCATATACTATACAATAATGGCCTTTAGGGCATATATCACTAACAAAATAATCATTTGTGATTTATGAATGTGGATTCCGAATGGTTTAAGAGAAAGACCGCTAGAATCATAATTATAGGTGAACGCAATTCTAATGGATGGTTGGGTGTTTGAATTTGAAAAAAAAAATAGAAAAATGGTATTGATGAAGTATGGAAGAAAAAGATAAAGGTAGAATGGTCATTTTAAATGGAATTTTGATGGAAAACTAATCATGGGGACCAATTTAGACAATGTAAAGGATTTAGGGGTCTTATTTAGAAATATAAAGTTTTGGTGGTCTTATTTAGAAATACGAAAGTTTTGGGGGTTGAATATAGAAAAAACCCTATTGTATAATATCGACTTACTATTATTTGTTGTGGTAATCTGATAGAATTTTTGTTCTTGCATATTTTGTGTTTTAATATTTTTGCAGAAAAAGCATTAAACAAAGAAAGTGAAAAAGAGAATTTATAAAAAGCGAGTTTGTATCGGTATTTTTCCACATTTGCATATTTAGTTTAGGATTTGTTTGATTATAAAATTTGGAATACACACTCTCTCTTAACAAATCATATATTCAAATACGAATATCTTAAAATAATAAGTAACTTTTTCATATTTTGTTTTTGTGTTTTTTTTGCATCTTTCTGTTTTTGCAGAAGTATTAAACAATGGAAAGTAAAGTAGGAGACGTTATAGAAAGAGCTTTTGTACATGTATCTTTGTTACTTAATTTTCTATATTGTTTAACATCGGTTTACTATTGTTTGTTGTGGTAATCTGTTAGATTTTTTGTTCTTGCAAATTTCTATTTTCCTATTTTTGCACAAAAGCACCAATGAAAGTGAAGAAGGAGAATTTATAAAAAGAGGATTTGTATAGGTATTTTCAAGATCTAACATGATTTGTAAGATGAGAAATTTTTTTCATTTAATATTTTTTATAAAATTAGTAATGGTTTAACGAAATATTTTTTTAAAAACATCTAATTTTAATAAATAATTAGGAAAATCGGGTCTCTCTGAGACTTACTTTTGAAAATAGACCTATATCTTGTTGCATAAGCAACAATTGTGTGGATAGCAAATTCCGAAAATGAAAGGAATAATTATTTTTTTTAAAATTTAAGGAATAACAAATTCAAAACAACAAACATAAAAGATTCATAAAGAAATTAATGGCAAGGAGGTCACAAAGGAGATAGCGTGTTATGGAGGAAACTTCTGGGGTTTCTATGCATAAAATCGACGCCGTGATTGTTTTGAAAACAATGGCTATAGTATAGGGTGATTTTTGTGAAATTCCCCTTAAATTTATTGAAAATCAAATTTATGATTAAAAATTAAATTTTGTCTATAAAATCCAAATTAAATTTTGGTATAAACTGAAGTTTCATATCAATAAAATTCACGGATATTTAAATTAAAATTATTATATGCCGTGTTTATAGCACGTGCGAAAAAATAGTATGTACTATTTTTTGTCGGTTTGTATAGATAAGTTTAATAAATCATTGTATATTTTGATTATCTTGTCACCGAAAATATATCATCATGCCATGGTTTGCTGGATTATTTTTAAAAAATTATTATTTAATTTTAATAAGATTGCTACTTGACACGTGCATAGTATGTGCAAAAAAATAGTATATAATATTCAAGATTATGCTTTTGTTGGTATGAAATGTAATTTCTAAAATATTTTTATAACCAAAAAATCTTCTAGTGAAAAAAAAATCATGCATGGCTGATTTAAATTTTATGAAAATTAAATTTGTGATTAAAGGTCAAATCTTGTTATATCATATTTTTGTAATGAAAGAAAATCTTTTAGAAATAAATAAATCATACATATAGTATTTAAATTTTATGGAAATCAGATGATATAAAACCAAATCAGTTTTTTCTAAATAAAATCCAAATCAAATTTTGGCATAAACTAATGTTTCATAAAAATAAACTTCACAAACCTTTAATTGTAACATTTTTATATTTTTTTAATGCAAAAATAACTTTTCAAGAAGAAAATTAAATCATTGCATTTGTTAGGATATTTTATAATTTAAGTTGTTATTGTACTTATTTTTTTAATTATATTTTTAAAGAAAAATTCTCTTATCGTTAGCTAATTTAAATGAAATTACTATATACCATGTTCATACCACATGCAAAAGAATAATATATATTATTCAAGATTATGATTAGTTGGAATTAAATTGATTAAGGGGTCTACATCATAATTAGATCATTCAAAATTGTGAATCATAAAAGTGATCAATTTTAGATATATTTTCCTTTTAATAGGTGAATAAAATTCATAGTTGTTTCTTATTTATTTCTAGACGTCATATCTCTATTGTTAATGCTAAATGAAGAGGGGTCTTCAAATTGAAATTCTAATTTAATTATCAGCATAACAATGGACAAGAAAAATTTTCATCGTTGCTGAAAATATACATTTTTTTTACTTACTAACTAGATGTTCTCAAATCTTTAAATTCTTAATTAAACTAATTAAAGATTCATATAACAAAAACAAGAATTTTATTGTCAATGAATATTAAATTGCTAACAACAATCAACACACCTTTTTAACCTGTTTACGAAGATGATGATAAAACATGAACAAAAGTTAATGGTCACATATACATAGGATTTACAAGTTTTTTATAAACCCAACCCATTTTTATATAGATATATAGATAACATACTTGTAACACGCGTGCAAAAACCTAGAATAAACAAAAATAAAAAGAGTAAAGAACTGAAGCAATTATGGACGAAAAACAAGAATAACATTGACGACAACTTTGCTCATTGAAAAGAACAGCTTGCTTAATACAATACCTCATAAGTTAAAACTAAAAAAACAAGTGCTTTACTTCCATGATTCCTGGGTAAAATCCACTTTCACCGTCTACAACAGTAAATAAGAGCAAAGTGCACATGAGTTCCCACACAAAACACAAGTATTACACAACAAAGAATCTACAGACGGGCAAGAAACTGATGCACAACAAATCATACAAGTCCCAAAAAAATTCGCATTCATGTTGAGCAGCACTGCTTCTTTGCGGCATTGCCCTCTGCAGCAGCAGCCACCGAAATTGTCTTCCCTTCTTTAATCCCACCCCCACTTGCTTCCTCATTACTCGCCAGTGTTTTCTTACTACAAATCCGATAAATCTCTCCAAGATTCATCTGAAACGCCTTCTCAACATTCACGGCCTCGAGAGCAGACGTCTCGATGAACGACAACCCCTCAGCCTCAGCAAAGCTTTGAGCGTCCTCGGTGTTGACGGCACGTAAATGCTTGAGGTCAGTTTTGTTGCCAATGAGCATGATGACGATGTTAGCGTCAGCGTGGTCTCGTAATTCTTTGAGCCAACGGGAGATGTTCTCGAAGGTGGTGGGCTTGGTCACGTCGTAGACGAGGAGGGCCCCAAGGGCCCCGCGGTAGTACGCACTGGTGATTGCACGGTATCGCTCTTGGCCTGCCGTATCCCATATCTGGGCTTTTATTGTCCGGCCTTCCACCTAAATTATTCAAACAAATAGGAAAATTAGATACATGCAGGACACATGATAAGGCAACTTGACCTGCGGCTAACCTTGAACTAGGTATAAAGTTCCCATTCTTATAATAAGCTATTAAACTTAAAATTGTAATTCAATGTTCTCCCCTTCATTCAGACTTTTCCATAGCCTACGAGAATTTGGGAGATGCCAATTGTTTATCAAGGACTATGATAAATCTCTCTTTGATAAATCTCTCTTTCAGTATAGTTTTCTGAATGAGAAATTTGACACTTATTTGAAGAGGGTTAATGTGAGGTCGACAACTGGTCATAAAACTGTTAGATCTTTATTGGAGTTTTGTTTCATAGTCGATCCATTTGGATGAGAAAAGACTTGACGGTTGTTGTTGTTATTATTATTATTATTATTATTATTATTATTATTATTATTATTCAATGTGATAAAAAAGATGGCATGAAAGATGGCAAGAGACAAGGTTTGGAAACATAGCAACCAAAATAGGGTTTATTCATAGGATGAGAATATATAGAAAGTTGATTTCTATGATATAGTTATCAAAAATCAGTTTTTAACTTTGGAATTGGTTGTTTTTTCAGGATAATTATATTAAGCTTATAATTGTATTTCAATTTCTTTTCAAGGATTGATTTACAAGAAATTGATAAATTCATAGAAACATTTTCAATATAATCCTCTTGTATTTACAAATTCTGATGCACATAACATAATAATGTGAAATGGTAAACTTTTTTCTTCCTTCAATAATCAAAAACTATTGCCTTTTGCAGATAATGCCACATGGCATCTAAACAAATGGTAGAATGGAATTCATAGAGATACTTGTGAACATAAACTAGATTCCCAAGATATACGAACCCCCAACAGTTTGCAATATGGTAGTATGGAAGAAAATTCCAGAATTTAAATGACATTATAATGAAGTTTACTCAATTAAAATTCTTATCAAGGTCAGATCATAGGCAGACGGTTTTCATAAACAAAAGGCACTGAAGAAAAATATCTTTCAACAAGCATTTCATCCTAGGTTGCACGGGCGCTACATTTGGGCTCATGTTTCCATGTTACACGGAATCATGTGTGGCACATGTCAGCCATGGAAAAACCGTGTCTAGCTTCTAAACAAGTCAAATTCGATGGTGAGATTCTCTTTCTATTGGACTTTCTCTTTGGACCCCAATCGCCACTTTTCGAAGGAAGCACGGACACTTTTATTTACTCGCCATGTCTGTGCCTGACACGTATTGGACATAGGGACACTCCATTGAACGCCATATCCAACGCGCTTGTGTATATCCATCCAAATTAGACGTGTCTGATACTTCTACATAGTGTAAGGAGTTGAAAAATAAGAACGTGTATGCATGTGGACACTTTGAGACTTTGGATACAAGAATATAAAAAATTTCAATATCTTTCATGTTGGCCTAGATCTAGAAGTAAGATTCAAATTGATGCAAATGATGAAATTGGATCGATGAAAATCAACTCCAATAAAAAAAAGGTTAATATTTTGTTTGTTTTTATTATAATAATTTTATTCTTGTGTTTTATATATGCATTTGTTTGTGCTTAAGAAAATTTATAATTATAATGAAAAATAAAGTCTTAAATTATTTTTCTTATGTTTCTTTTTATAGTTTATTTATATTTTGTTATATATATATGGGAGTAATCCATTGCAAACCAGTCCGCATTTTTTTAAAACAGGAACTTCCGGTCTACGACATATTTGAACGACCCGATCCGTTCAAGTTGATCACCCTACCCTTAAATGTATGTGAATGAAAAATCAATCGATATGAAGACCTCTAGCCTAATGCATCGATGGTGCAAAAATGAACGTCTTTCGGTAATGCAACATAAACATCATCCGATACATAGACTAGAGGTCTTCATATCCTTTGATTTTTCATGCACATACATTTGAGAGTAGGATGATCAACTTGAACAGATCGGATCGTTCAAATATGTCGTAGACTTGGAGTTTCCGTTTTTAAAAAACACGGACCGGTTTGCAATGGATCACCCCCCCCCCCCACACACACACTCTTAAGTGTATGTGCATGAAAAATCAAAGGATATGAAAACCTCAACGTATTCATCGATGGGTGCAAAAATAAATATATTTCGATAATGCAACATAAACTTCATCCGATAGATATGTTTGAGGTCTTTAAATCCTTTAATTTTTTATACACGTATATTTAAGAATAGGGCGATCAACTTGAACGGATCCAATCGTTCAAATATGTTATAGACTAAGAGTTCCCGTTTTTAAAAAACGCGGACCAGTTTGCAATGGATCACTCTGATATATATATATATATATATATATATATATATGAGGCCGGACCTCAATTCTTATTTTGAGGCCAAATTTTTAAACACCCATCCCGCCGTGTTTTACACTAATCCATACCATTCACTTTGATCTACATGTTCTAGATAGGTTATGTATAAAGTTTTTACGAGATTTAGATACGTTTAACACATCCATCAAGTATATTAAAAATTCTTCGGCTTTTCGATACATGAAAAATGTGACCGCTTAATGGATGTGTTAGAAGTCTCTATATTTCGTGAAACTTTATACATAACCTATCTAGAACATATAGATCAAAATGACTGGTATGGATCGGTATAAAACAAGGCGGATTGTGTGTTTAAGAATTTGGCCTCAAAATAAGAAATGAGGTCCGGCCTCATAAGATCAACTTCCTATATATATAGTCGTGTCCTCTTGACAAATTTACAGTGTCTCGTACCCATGTCCGTGTTTCATAGCACTTTTCTATCTCTCCTTGAATTTAGAGCTCAAGTTTAATTTTCCTCATAGATTTGCATCTCAAGTTGGAATTCACCTTGGATTTAGAGATCAATTAGGTTTTTGTGGATGTTAGACTTGTCGATTTTTCTTGTCTAATGTTGTTGTGGCATTTTTTTAATTTATTAATTTTAAATTAAATATATAAAATAAATGGTTTTTTTACTAAATGGCCCCTCAATACTTGGCTAATTACTAAAAAAACCGATCCTTGACAATTACGATTTACTCGCCCAAAACTTTGAATAATTACTAAAAGGTCCCCAAACTTTGCTAAAACGATTGTCTTTCATTCATTCCATTAGACATCTAACGAAGGGATGTCGGAACTAGGGTTTTAAAGCCTCCAAACCACTCTTCTACATCTAAAATCCCTATGTTCGACGCCAATCAATGGAAAACTTAATTTTGATTTGGGACCGAACTTAAGCATTTTAGATGTAGGAGAGTGGTTTGGAGACTTTAAAACCCTAGTCCCGACATCTTTCCGTTAAATGTCTAACGGAATGAAAAAAAGACTATCGTTTTTGCAAGTTGGAGGGCCTTTAAGTAATCATTCAAAATTTTAGGGGAGTAAATAGTAATTGTCAAGTATCGGGAAGTTCAGTAATTAGTCAAGTAGTGAGCCATTTGGTAAAAAAAACCCAAAACAAATATATAGCATAATAAAAGTTGATTTTGATAAAACAAAAAAGAAATAAAAGGAAAGTGACAAAAAAGTAGTGACATGAAGAAAATATGAGTCTTTAAAAGAAAGAAAAGGCGAGTAATGCCACTTGCCAAAGATGAAACATGAAATCAGATGCAACACTGCCTCTCGACTCTATAAAAGGAAAGAACTATGAGGAAAGCACTGTTCAAGCAACCATTCTAAGCTTCCTATGCTATCTTTCACCTTGTTTTCCATCACTACTGCTATCCGAGGTCTTTTGTCCTCTTGTATAATATCTACTAGCTTGGATTTTGCTCATAATATAAAATATTTGTATGTGTGCACTTCTAACAAATAAAGTTTTCTTTCAATAGCTTAAATCTAGTCCTTTGGAAACAAAGATGTGGAAACTTTTAGCAAACCTAATAACTTAGTGGTTATTATGCTTGACAAAGATGAAAAGAAATGATATTTGGGAGTCCTTATGCAACACTCCCTCTCAACTTTATAAAAAGAGAGACAACTAAGAAGGCACAGTTCAAGCACCCATTTTTCTGCTATTTTTCTCCTTGTATTCCTTCACCATATATATATATATATAAAGGTTTTAAATATCGGATATCGGAATCGTATATCGGCCGATATTTGATTCAATGGATTTTATACACCATATCCTATATTTTCGGATGTGTCATGTCATCGTATCGGTCTCCCTGCAGCCTTATTTCATCCTATTATCATTCCATGCAAAAAGCAAAGAAATGAATGGACAATATTTTACATGGCATACCTCTCTGGTAATTATAGGAAAAACATAGATAAAAATAAGATAAATTGCTATAAAATCCGCCAAAGTATCACCAATGTCGCACAACTTAATGATTTTTTTCTTGCATATAAATACCCTAAAAACACTCTATTATTAGTTTATTATTAGTTTACTACCCTCAGTTGACCTCTAATTAATCACCAACCAAGACATACCATCATCAATCTATCCTAATCTTACGTAAGTTTTTACTAAGGTATTGCTAGACAACTACATTTAGAATAATTACAGGTTAACTAACGTTGGTTAAACAATGACAAAGTGTACTTAAAAGGTTTTTTATATGCAGGGAAAAATCATTTAGGTATTAAAGTGCATGGGTGAAATTTTGGGAGTAGGTAATTTACCCATGAAAATATGCAGAAACGAGCAATGTATTATACTTATAAGCTATTTAGAAAATATAAGTTGCAAGATGATTGTTTATCATATTTCATTGCATTTTATACCGCTCATTCCTATCGCTTTTGTATATAAATAAGTGTTATTGACTCATGATTGCTATATAAGTTCATGTTACATGTTCGCTAAGAGCTAGAGACGGATTTTGAGCCAAAACGACACAACTCAGACGAAACACGAATATCATATCACATGCTCTATTGTTGTCAAAGTCACTAGCACCTAAAATTGCTCAGCATACATAATACAACTCCATTTAAGACACAAGAAGGTGGGCCCAAGATGGGGCCCATTGACCCCGCGTCCACCACGGATCCATGGTGGATAAAGTTCATTCTCACCGCGGATCCATGGTGAAAGACGCATGGATCAGGGCCAAATTTGGCCCATAGCTTTGTCTTTGGATACTAGGCCTATTCAACCCCTGGGAACCGACCTTCGAGTGCTATTTAAACAGCGGGTCGAAGAGGAAAATGACCATTTTTATGATCAACGATTAATTAGAATTAGGGTGATTTCTCTTCCCTCTTGCTTGTTGGTCACTCTATGGCTCTCAAGCTTTAGGGTTTGAGCTTGGATTAGTATTAGATTAGCTTCTTCATATTGTAATAAATTAGTTTCCATTCCAAATTCGTACTGAAATTTCATAAAAAGCCATATAGATTCATAGCCTGTTATTTATTTGTGGTTGCGGTTTGTATTTGCACTTAAATACCTTGTGGTTTTATTGATCTTTTATCCTCTTCTCTTTGCTTATTTGGATTGCAATGACGCATGATGGGTGTGTTCTCTCCTTATGAGGAACCCCAATTTCTAGCAACCATTGTTTTTCTTTCTTTGTACTAAAATACCACCAAGTTCTTCTCTCTTCTTGTTTTCGTTTTATTTTTTATAGATAGTGAGTAGATTTTTTGTTTGCAAAGGATGAGAGGGTAGTAGATGGAAGGCATTTACTCCTCTAGCCTCTTCTTTGATTCTAATTATTAGAATCGAACTCCAATTCAATCATCAACAACCTCCTAATCTAGACATCTCATCCTTTCTAGATCTCATTGTGAAGCTACGAAGTTGACTTGACCTAAGGAGGGAACAAATGTTGATCAATTGGGTTGGAGGTTACCAACAAGGTAAGGGAATTGAAGGATAGAAATTCATAGGGCGCGGACCTACGAGATATGTTAGGCTATGCCTCCTCTCAAGCTATTCCGCCACAACTTTCTCATTCCACATCCCCCTCACATTGGTGTTGGCACAATTCACTCTAGCTAGATAGTAGCTTGGTGTAGAATTAGACGGTTTATTCTTTGCTACCCTAGCCGGTACGTGTTGATATTCCGTATTAATAACACAGAACTAGTAACTAGCTAAGGGTTCATATCCTTGCTAAATGCGAATGAGTTGTTAAATTGACGTTTTATGTTCCACTACCTCGTTAGGTATGTATTTGATGTTTCGTGCTCTTTGCAACCATTTGTATTTGATAAAGAAAAGGATTAAAGGAGTTAGTCGAGGTTTTCATCTAATACTATCCGATTCAAATTCTTAGCAAGTTTTTGTTCCCTTTGCATTCATCCTTAAGACGATACTCTCTCTCTCATCATATTTCATAACTCGCCTTAGTACTAATTTCATCGTCCCATCTCCCCGTGGACACGACCCGTATAGAAATTGATTACAAATTCGGAGCCCAAGATCAAGAACCCAAAATAGTGAGTACGTGCAGTGCACGTAGTGGGGATTTAAATTAATCATTAATTTAAATTCCAAGTTTATCTTTAATTAAGGATATCTCTAAATATATTAGTTAATATATAGTTATAATATATTAGTTGATATATATGATTATATATTAAGGAATCAACGGTGCTTCAAAAAAATAGCCTACGGCTACTAAAAATCATGCAACGACAAGCCTTCATAAAACCTGAGGCGATCAATTAAAAATACCGAGACCTCAAAAAGAGAAATCTGCGGCTGCTATTAAATTAATGATAGATCTATAGAGCCTTTCTTTTTTTGTTCCTGCTGCCAAAGGAATTAATTAAACAAAGACTTAGAGATATTAGAAGGAGGCTTCCATTGATTGGTGGGATGCGGCTACAATTAAATTGTACAATGCTGAAAGAAGAGATAGAGATTTGTAAATATCGAGACTTTGTATTTGGACAGTGATCGGAGATGTTCTCGTTGTAATTCTTTCTTAACAGTGAAAGTTTTTGTCGGATTGTAGGATTAGGTGCAAGTTGTGCCGAACCTGGATAAATCTTGTGTTTGTGTTGCTTGTTGTGTGCTTCTGATAATTTGTATTGTTTTTGGTAGATTGTCCCGTAAGACTTTTTCAAGTAGTTTGTTTGCACGCGATCCTAATAGATTAATTTTCCGCTGCGACTCTTGGTGTGTTTTATGACTTCTTGGAGGATCACGGATATATAAAAATTCACAAGTGGTATCAGAGCATTAGATTCGGCATTTTCGGATTATTTGGGGAGATAGAATCTACGCATTACAAGATGGTCAAGTTTGATGGACGGAACAACTTTAGCCATTGGAGGTTGAAGATGAAAACTATTCTCAAGTAACAAGGGGTTCACAAGATCATCTTTGCAAAAGACTATTCTGAGGACGACCACGGATGATAAGAAAGAAGAGATGGAGGACAAGGCTTTAAGTTCGACATAGCTTCAGTTGACCGATGAGGTTCTATGCGAGATTGCACAAGAGACAACGATAGCGAGATTATGGAGTAAGCTGGAGTCCCTATATACGAAGAAATCTCTTACAAGTCGTCCCTACCTTAAGCAACGATTGTACACGTTAAAAATGGAAGGGACATCCGTCAAAGATCATCTAGACGAACTCAACCAGATCATGATGGGCTTACGGAACCTGGAGGTGCAGATAGAGGATGAGGATCAAGCGATGATTCTACTCTGTTTGTTGACCTCAAAGGACGGGCAGTTTGTCAAGTCGATGGTATATGGCCGGGATAAGATTTCTTTAGAAGATGTCAAAGCAGGTATGCATAGTGAAGTGTTGAGGAAGAAGGTGGTAGGTAACGAGAGTAGTCACGATGACACGTCTGTTAGATACCGTTCAGATGGACTCCAAGGGAAAATCGAGAAATCGCGATAATGACAAGTGCTTTATTTGAAAGGAGAGCGGGTATTGGAAAAAGAATTGTCTGAAACGCAAGGGGAAAGGTAAGCAAGTTTATTTCGGTACTACAGTTGCGGTGGAGAATTCAGATGAGGGCAGTGATGGTTTGATTCCATCGGTATGTGCGACTTCAGACGCACATGGATCGTGGATGTTGGATACGGAATGTTCATTCCATATTGACTCCTTAGCGGAGTTGGTTTGTTACATATCGTTTAGTTGATAGAGGCTCGGTTTTTATGGGGCACAGTATGGTAAGCAGAGTTATTGGGATTGGTGCAGTTCGAATCCACATGCATAATGGGAGAGTTCGGACGTTGACAGACGTCAGGTAAGTACCAAATCTGAGCAGGAGCTTGATTTCATTAGGTGCTTTGGACGGGATCGGTTACAAGTGCGTGATCAATAGAGATTTCGTGATGATTTCCAGAGATACTCGTATTGTCACGAAGGCGAAAAAGGTGAAGAATCTGTATTTTCTTCAGGGACGGACGATCTTAGAAGATATTGCTAGACTTTTTATTGGTTCGGACGGTTCAGACTCCGTCAAGGTGTGGTGTCTACGATCGGGCCATATTGGCAAGACGGGTTTATAGAGGTCTTGAAAGAGGCAGCCACTTGGAGATATAGAGATCGGCATGAGAGATCTTCGGGAAGATTGTGTTAAAGGGAAGAAGACAGATAATTTCGGCACCGGTTTGTTCTCAAGGTGGAGTCAGACATTGTGGTTCCTTCATTGACGACTTCCCGAGAAAGTTGTGGGTATATGTTGTTGAGCCGAAGGCGGAGAATTTTCAGATTTTCAGGAAGGCTGTTGTGGAGAACCAGTTCGGAAAGCGTGTGAAGGTTCTTCGTTTCGATCATGGTAGAGAGTTCCGCAAGTCAAGGAGGATCGTGCATCACACCACTTTTGATCCTAGGTATATTGACGAAGCAGTGCGGATGGTGCAGAAGGTGTTTGGGAAAAACAAGTATTCACGGCTTATATCTGTAGTTCCAAAGGAGTTTCGGACGGAGGCCCTATCTACTACCGAGTACCTCATCGATCGTTCACCATCGACGGCAGTAGACGGGATAATTCCTAAGGAGGTATGGACTGGAGAGGTTGGGAATTACTCAGAGCTTCGTAATTCTACAAGCGAAGCATAAAGGCACAGGTTGTGGTGTCCTGATACTAAGAGTGGAGTAATCGGCCAAAATATGATAGTCGATGAGTCTGCGATTTCTCGGAAAAAACATATTCAGTGAGATGGTGAGCAAAGAATAGGATCACCGAGTCAAGTGGTGTTCGAGACTTCAGTCCATGTTATAGATGAGGTGATCGATACTTTGATTCAGACGGAGAGTCCGATACAGCTAGTTGTGCGAAGGCCTATGGGATTTAGGCGTACGAGAGAGGTTAGGGATGAAGCTCCAACGGTATGGGATCGGGAGTTCGACAGAAAGTGTACATGCGAGATTCGTGGCATGCATATTATCATGGATGGAGAGTTGCGTCCGTTGCAGCGGTATATCGAGAATTTTCTTGCTTGGTATGGGAGAAAGACTCGGCCCGTGTCTCCTCAGTTAGAGACACTTCGAATTGGTGTCATCATCAGGTATAGCTGGCAACAGGGGTGGTTGGAGGTCGAGCACGGGTTACAGGAACGTGGATACAGTGTCATGTATATCGACGTTTCAGATTGTTATCGCGGCATGAACAGAAGATGCAGGATTGCTGACCGTCTTGGAGGCGGTTAGGAAGACTGTATTTACGTATATTGTTGGTTTTAGGTGTTCTACAAGAGGTGAGAATGTTCTTCTTGAAGGACGAGAAGACGGTTGTGGTTCTTAGGAAGATTGCCCCCCATGGGAGACCGGCAGTTGTATTTACGGGGATGGTTCCGGATTTCGAGTTCAAGAAATGCTTGGACTTGATCTGCCTAGCTGATTGATGAAACACGGCGACGACGAGAGTAGGAGTAAGTTTTTTCGAGAAAGTGTTGAGATTGTAATGAATTTGAATTAAGATGGAGATTGTTGAAATTAATTACAAATTCAGATCCCGAGATCAGGAACCCAAAATAGTGAGTACGTGCAGTGCACGTAGTGGGGATTTAAATTAATTATTAATTTAAATTTCAAGTTTATCTCTAATTAAGGATATCTCTAAATACATTAGTTAATATATAGTTATAATATATTAGTTGATATATATGATTATATATTAAGGAATCAACAGTGCCTAAAAAATATAGGCTGTGACCGCTAAAAATCATGCAACAAGCCTTTATAAAACATACGGCAATCAATTAAAAATATAGAGACCTCAAAAATAGAAGTTTGCGGCTGCTATTAAATTGATGATGGATCTACAAAGCCTTTCTTTTTTTGTTCTTGCTGCCAAGGAAATTAATTAAACAAAGACTTGGAGATATCAGAAGGTGGCTTCCATTGATTGGAGGGATGCGGCTACAATTAAATTGTATAGAGCCGAGAGGAGAGATAGAGATTTGTAGAGATTGAGACTTTGTATCTGGGCGATGATCGGAGAGGGTGTTCTTGTTGTAATTCTTTCTTAATAGTAGAAGTTTTCGTCATCGGATTGCATGATTAGGTGAAAGTTGCACCGAACCTGGATAAATCTTGTGTTTGCGTTGCTTGTTGTGTGCTTCTGATAATTTATATTGTTTTGGTAAATTGTCCGGTAAGTTTGTTTCAAGTAGTTTGTTTGCACGCGGTCCTGATTGATTAATTTTCCGTTACGACTTTTGGTGTGTTGTGACTCCTTAGAGGATCACACATATATAAAAATTCACAACCCGTACTCTCTTGGTTTGTTACTTGTGATACCGATAGATCACGGTTTATACACTCATAGACATTCACACTTTCACATCTATACATGCATTTTTGAGTTGATCAATGATCCTTGTGTAAACCAAGGACGCTAGAAGCCTAGAAAAGGCTAACTATAACTAGATCATTTTTCAATGCATCCAAGAAAGATAACCGAAGAAAACTAAGGTCTTGACACTAACATATTATCACAACCTTTTGGAATGGACATTACTAACTGAAAAGCTAAAGTTCATCAAGCGGTCGATACTTCCAACTTTTCTAGTTTAGTAAACCTTTTTGGCCTAAGAATTCAAAAGCTGGAGCTATGTGAATACGCATTTAACTCTAAACACACATTCAACTTCCCTATTCTAAATTACATTAGGTGATTTATCATAACACACAAGACCAACATAGGAATTTTGAAATGTTAAATATCAATTTGTAATCAATTTGTCTATTTAGGGTTAACAGTTGATTCTCTACCACTTTAATCATATAACAATCGATCCTCTACCATTTAATCAAAAGCATGAAAACATATTGGTGGTTATAATTACATGCAAAATGAAAGACAAGCTATAGATGGAATAATGACAAATGATAATTAAAAAGTAATATCCAGCAAGATGGCTACTTTGAAGATGAGAAATCTAAATACAGTTGATGCATGTTTGGATACACACATTCCCCCGGAATAAAAGCCAGATTGCTTTCTTCCTACAAACTGAAGCAATCCTAAAATTTTCCTTGCTTGGATGACTTTTCAGTAAATCTAACAGAAAAAAATCCAATTACCCCCAATTCATGAGATTATAAAAATTAGTTTAGACCCCATTTTTAAAATTCTACATCTTTTACATTTTCTTTTTTTGGAGAGCGCACCAAGTTATTGTTGCCTCTCTCTTCTCCTTTTCCCATTCTCATCCCCTGCCTCATAATATTTCTCCAAAAAAAACTTTCATCTTTTCCCCATCAGCGATCGACCATGAATGCAGGTCCAAAGCTCGTCGGCTCTCCATGCCATCATTCAACACGAGTTGAATTACTAGAAGATAAGGGGCAACTCTTTATTTGTGAAGGTTAGCCTTCTTTCTTCTTTTCTTTCATTTAATTTGTCATTTTTGGTTGAATAAGATCCTATCATTTGAATGTCTATAAAACTGGGGATTAGCACACGAATTTGAGATGACATACAAGGATTAGAGAAGGAATTTGAAGGGAATCATGCAAATTTGGGGGAAATTGAAGGTGAAGGAAGATCAAGCAGCCTTTAGATAAGGCTCATTAGTAAGATATTTTTCGAGAGGATTTAGTTATTATTGTTCTCAGAAATCCCAAGTAATGAGGGATTATGGCCTCTGTTTCGGTATCAATTGAGGCATATGGTCTAAATATAACTCTTTTATAAATAGTATAAGGTGTGATGTTGAAATATATTGTCATTAATTTGTATCTTGGTATATTGATGGTCGGGATTGTGATGATATGTGCTGGTATTTTCATTTTGACAATCTTGTTATTTAGGTGATACCATGATTGCATTTTGACAACTTTTTGCCCATTTATATCGGTTTATTTTTAGGCTATACTGATGTTTGTGAACGGTAGAAAAATAGCTGCAATTGTTTCCTTTAGAGAAGACTAATGTAAGAGAATTGTTTGATGAAGTGTGTTTCTCTTTCCTTCGAGCACTATGGATAATAATTGCTTAGTTCTAATGCTTAGGTTAAAAATTATTGTTTTAATAGCATATGATTAATTATTATTTCTGTGAAATTCTGAGAAAGTTTGAACCAAAATGGAGTTTTATTTGTTGCAAAACTAGCACTGTTCTTGATTCTTTTAACATGAAAAAAGATCAAAAATTGTAATGAGCATTAAGAAAATTGAAAATCAGTTTATTGTTTTTTTGTATCCTTTTATTTGTTGGGATCATCAAGATGGAGTCTCAAACCCAAAGTGGTAATAATCATGCTAGATGGTCCAATGCTATCGACAGACATCTTATAGATGCATAGTTGGAACTCAAGCCGACTCATTTTAGATCTCCAAATGGGTAGATTATAGAAACCCTGAGAGCTAGAATAGAATACTTGAGTCAATGAATAAAATATTTCCCATGGTGACACTTACTATGAAACAATTGAGGCAACATGAGAGAGATTTAAAGAAAAACTATAAAGATGTCAGACATCTTATAGATGTGCAACAATTGAGGCAATATGAGAGATTTAAAGAAAAACTATAAAGATATCAGACATCTTATAGATGTAAGCGGTTTGGGTTGGGATCCCAACTTGTACTTGGTAGAGACAAGTGAAGATGTGTGGAATTCAATTACCAATGTAAATTAACTGTTTATTAATGTAAGAAATTATATATAATGGCTTTTTTAGTTTTGAAAACCATGCATTCAAAGAAGAAATAAGAATTTAATGCAAATCCTTATCCTAAAATATCTAATGCACAAGGTTAAAAAATCAGTAGGAATTTCTTTTAAGGAATGCATGTGCATTTCGAGATATTTTAATCCCAAACTAAATCCTACGCATTTTAATCCTAACTATCCAAACATGCCCCTATAGTCTCGTGTAGTCTAATGTGACTTGAGATATCAGGACAAGAATATACTTTTGTACACACCTCTTCGAGGAAGAAAGATAAAGAGCCAAACACCACGCTTAACAAATAGTCAAGGATAAAAGGGTTTCATGGATCTTGTATCCCTGAACAAGACTCTTTAAGGTAGTGGAATAAAGAGTATGCATTATACAAAAGTGGTTACAGCATTACGCCATCACAAGACACTATAGCAGACATTTTCAGCTACAAAATTATTGCAAACTTCTCAGAGCTACCTTTCAACTTCCCAATCAATCCTCATGAAATCCCATACCAAGTCGGTCTTAAGGGTGCAAAGCAACTCAATTAGTCAAGGACTATTCCCACATTGGACTCTCTATTCTAAATAGCGTGGAACTCTAGAATTGTTCAGATCTAGCTTGACCGCCTTATTTCAATAATTTCGATATATCTATCTAGTGTGAAGATATGTACAAGGCATCTTATGTCCTTGGCCAATCATGAAGGAGTGATGTCATTTCAACAACCAGTAAAACTTTGTCAATGCTTTTGAGGTGGCTTCCGAACTTCTTGACTTTGAGAAATTCTTCACAGTGACACAATTTTGATGGGAAAAACCAAGTTGGGGAATATAAATATGATGACAGTGACCTATCTCAAGCTATTTCTCTCATGTAATTATAACTTGAATTATTTTTTATCTTAAAATAAAAAATTTGATGTGGAAATAATTATTCAAAATTAAATATAATTCTATCCATCCCGGTGTAATTTGTGAAAGACAATACCCGGAAAATGCATTTCCTAGAATTTATTATACAAACTAACTGATATGATATAATGTTACAATTGTAATGTTCAGATTATACCCACTCTGGTAATGTGATGTTTCCTAACAATATAATATCCATAAAAATATGTTAATTGGCAACCAAATGAGTCAATGTTTCGCATCAAGGTTGACTACAATGCTCAACGCTCTCATAAATTTCACATAATGCATATTCATGAAAACATGTCATTCGGATACTAAATGGGTCAGTGTTTCACGTTTCACATCAAAATGAAGTTTGGCTACAATGCATATGCTCTCAACATACTCTAAGCCCGCTAACTAGGCAATAAATCCTCACCCAATAAAACCATCGGCAACCAAAAGTAACCATTCATTTTTCATTTTTTTTATAATTGTGACCAAATAGTGATAATGAAACTCTTGGACAAAGAACAAAAATCATTTTCTTTTTCTCCAATTATCATATTCAAACAAACTAAATCATAGTGATCTATCACAATAATTCAAAACTAAATCCTTTTAACAAAAACTAAATCTAATTATGTAGCATCAAGATCCAATTCAAGCACAAACCAATCCACATCTACCAATAACAAACACATAGCACTCAAAATATCTAACATCCAAGATCCGAAGCTCCCGCTCGATTAAAATTAAATCCAAAAAAAGAAAAGAAAAAGAAATTAGACCTGAAGGGTGCGAGTGGCGAATTCAACGCCGATGGTGGACTTGGACTCGAGGCAGAACTCGTTGCGTGTGAATCGCGAGAGGAGGTTCGATTTCCCAACGCCAGAATCGCCGATGAGCACCACCTTGAACAAGTAATCGTACTCCTCGTCTCCTCTCCTTCCCGCCATAATCGCCGCCGTTATCTCCTCCTCTTCCTTCGATCGCCCCCCTTGGATCTCGAGCTCCGAGATCGAGATTTGATAAAGCTTTTATTTTGATTTTTTTATTTTTTGGTTTCTTTTTCCGCTTTTATATCAAGTGTTTTTTTTCTAATCAGTGTCTGAACTTAATAAGCAGCTGCAGCGCTTGAGATGGTCCCAAAAATCCACGTGTCTGACTGCGCCTCATTTTGTAGTGGAATACCCAAAATGCCCATTATCCTATTTTTACAAGAAAATGAGAAGCTTGGTTTGAGTTTGACCCGATAAAGCTCGTTCAATATCTATAAGACCTGGCTCGAGCTCAAACTCAGTTAGGTTAGGACTTGCATGGGCTCCCTCAGCTTGTATTAGAGCTCGGCCGGTCTGTATGGACCCTCGTTACCCGTTAGTATTAATTCACGCGCCATGGTCTTATTTACCGTCATCATCGTTATCGTTCTTTTCGTTATTGCATGCCTCCTTCCAAAATTTCACCTTCTCTGTCAGCAATCGATATTGCCACATTGCCCCGTCACCATTATCTCTATAATCATGACCACCTCGTGTTGATGCCACCATCGCTAAGGTCTTTACCACTGTTCTCACTATCTCTTCGTGGTTGCCAACAAGATCGACATTGTATTGCGACCAACACCCTTGTGTCGTTAGTGTTGTACTTTCCAAGTCGACTACAACTGTAGTTTTTATCGTCTTTGTCATCGCTATCGTCATTATCAATGGGACTGTCATCATCATCAACGCATGTTGTTACTGCCTTTGTTTGTTCTTACGTCAAAGCTAAGGGCATGAATTGGATTGAGCAGGTCGATTTGGCTTGGCCTCATCCGTTTATTTATGGCTGAGGCCAACGAACCCTACCTTCAGACGTTTAATTTTCTGGAAGCTGACCGTTGTTTTGTTTGTATACAATCAGGTTATTTAAACTCAACTCGACTAACCCAATTATTATAACGGTAGAGTGAACTGACAAACTCTAAGCACCTACATAATTTCTCTTGTTGACTAGGTGAAGAAAATTCGGAAAGTAGCTTAAATTTTTAAAACATGTACTTTTCTGACCATTCCTTCCATAGTGTTCCAAAAAAGCCTTTCATCAATTAAATACGAAGTTTATGCCCCTCCCTCCCAAAAAAAATCATCTTTTCCTCTAAATGTTTAGTCTTTCCTCTCATTTTTTTGCCCTAAATCTAATGTGATGTGATTCTTATGCCCTAAATAGATGCAAAGAAGAAATTAAAGATTGAGGTTCATTCTGTATCAAAACATTTTCCAACTTTATCTTTATCTTGCTAAGTTATATCATTGGAATACAGTGATGGGTTCTCTCTTGGGTTTTAAAAATGTTGGAGAAGAGAAGAAGAGAGGGATGCTGCTAGTGAAATTAGGGGGAGACTAGCAAGGTGACCCAGGCACATGGGGTGCAATTGGAAATTTCACCGAAATATAGAGGACTGAGAAATTTTTTTCTCAGAATTGAGATAGGCCAAGAAAGGGCCAAATGCTAATTTATATGGAAGCCAATGGGTGGAGCTGAATTTACTGGGGATTTTTATCTTAGTGCATTCTAAGTTTTGGGGAACCAAATACGAATTTAATAGAAACCAATGGGCTAGGGAATATTTTCTGCGCTAATGGTTTGATTCTGCGGGCTTTATATATAATATATAATATAACAAGGGGAGAAGGTTTGTAGGTTAAATTAATTAAGAAGAAAGAGGTAAAAAAGTCTTTTTAAACAATAAAATGAAGGGCAGTTTGGGAATGAAAAGTTAAACTAAAAGTTGGAAGCAAAGCGCAGTTTTTAGAAAGCCAAGGCTATTTTTGCTATCGGGGTAAAACTTAACAGCATTTCCTACAATTTAGCATTTAAAAAAAAAAGTTGACTTTTAGCTTGAATAGTTTCTTGTGTTTGACACTATTTTTGTTTAATATGAGCAAAAAGCTTTTTTTAAAAAAATGTTCTTTTTATATAATAAGGACATGTTTGGTTGCATTGAAAAAATTTGCTCTGGACACACACGGTAGATGAACTACTTTTCATTACATGCTAAGAAATGCTATTCACTTGTTTGGTTTTATAATGTTTTGTTGGATGAAAAGCAAATTAAGGTTTTACTTTCTTTGTTTCAAGAGAAACGGAGGAAGAAAAAAGAAGGCACTTACGCATTTTTTTGGTATGCTAGAAAGGATTTGGCATTTGGTGATAGATGAGAAAAGCAACATGTTTAATTTTTAATATGTAAATGTCTTCCTTGCAATTGTTGTGAAGGTATCTTGTATATATATTGAGACGGCTCATGACAATCTTGAGTCGGCTAAATGCGATGCTGAGACGGCTCAAGGTAATTTTGAGACGTCTCACAACCTGTCTGGGATTAACGATTCTTCTCTGTTCGTATGAGACGACTCATAGTTAATTTGAGCCGGCTCAAAGGATTTTTGGGCCGAACAAAGCAGTTATGTTAAATAAGGAAATCCTATTATAACTCAGATTTGTTTTGGGTATAAATAGGATGTTAGGGTTAAGTTTTAATAAAGAGTTTGGTCATAAAATTTAAGTGAGGCGAAAAGACGGTTTCATAAGTGATCAAGTAGGCCATTAAGGAGAACTTTAAGAGAGAAAAAGGTAGATCTCGTTGGAAATCTTAAAGGAGAGGGTTCTGTAATCTTCTGTAAAGTTTTCTCTAAAATTCTAATAAAGCTTTCTTTCCTTTCCCCGTGGTTTTTTCGTTTGGGTTTTCCATGTTAAATCTCTTATGTTGCTATTTGATTTTTTTTTTGTTCTAATTGTTAATCGTTAAAGAGATCTCAGGATCCATCAGGTTTTCCGATGTGTGCCACCGACAACTGGTATCAGAGTCTTTGTTATTTGGTTTTACGATTTAAGTCTATGGTGGCACTACTACGAATAATGGTTGCCCCTACGGATTTATCCGTAGGGGCAACCCACTGCCCCTACGGATATCTGCGTAGGGGTGAAAAAATACTCCGTAGGTGCAAAGGCCGCATGTGCAAGTTGAGGCCCTGAACTTGCCCCTACGGGCAAATTCTTGCCCCTACGGATATATCTGTAGGTGTTATTGCCCCTACGGAGTACTCCGTAGGGGTAATCAAATCATATATGTATTTTTTTTTTTGAATATATTGTATATACCTACGGATACATCCGTAGGTCCTTGTTCTACCCCTACGGAGTTAGTTCTACCCCTACTGATAACTCCGTAGGGGATAGGCAGTGGCCCCTACGGACATATCCGTAGGGGCACTCCCAACACCCTGCACTGAGATCAGGGGGGAAAATATCAGGAAACCTGATATTTTGCCCCTACGGATAAATCCGTAGGGGATATACAGTGGCCCCTACGGACATATCCGTAGGGGCACTCCCAACACCCTGCATTGAGATCAGGTGGGAAAATATCAGGTTTCCTGATAGTTTGCCCCTACGGATAACTCCGTAGGGGCAACGTATGTACCTACGGCTTAATCCGTAGGTACATATTGTCTGTATTTTTTTTAAAAAATGGGCTGCTAGATTTTTTCCCGCCCTGTGCACAATACTATATACATCAATCAAATCATATATTGCAGTATTTATAATCACATCTCACGCATATATATAATATACAAAAGAAACCCAAAAACTGAATATGATATAAATACAAACCAATATCAATATCGTTTCAAAATGTAGTACAATGTGATATAAATACATGTTTCAAAAAATAAGAACCAAAAAGCTACCCTAGTTCGGTCCAGCTCCACCTCTGAATAACGTTAGAATAACGCGCGCCTGCTCCTCGGTCAATACACTCTGCAATGCTACAAATAAGGGAGTCTGAGCGGCATGTGGAGCTGGCGATGTGGTCTGCGCAGCCGCCGTCGAGGTAGTCGCTTGCGGAGCTGCGGCTGCGGGAGTCTGAGTGGGCGGTGGAGCTACAGGAGTTGTCTGCGGAACCGCAGCCGATATAGTGGCTTGCGGAGCCGCAGCCGAAAGAGATGCATGTGGAGGCTCGGCCGATCTACCCTGTCGCGTCTGGACATAACGTGTGTAAGAAGCGTGTAAGAACTGTGTATTATTCGAATTCGTTTCATTATTAAGTTATTTCGAAACCCTGTTTGGATATCTAGTTTGGAAAAGCGTTGTTTATTTTAATTACATATGTATGTATGATTAATCAAACTTAAGTCTAAAACCAAATAAGCTCAAGTTACGTACTAATTATGGATATGTTGATATGTATATAATATGAAATGATATTTTACTATAAAGTAGTATACATACCAGCATCTCCTTCAACTCCTGAACGGTGGCCCTCAAGCTATCCAGTTCCTGATGGACATGCCGGTCACTGGAGACGGAGGAAGTAACCGCCGGGGTGGAGTCCAACCTCATATGGGCCCTGCTAGGGCCCAATCCCCGGCCTCTCTCCCAACCTCCGTGGTGCCCTCCGTGTGCGGCGTCCAGAACTGGGGTCAGCAGCCTCGGATCGTTCTGTCCGGTAAAATCGATCCCCGAGGCCTGGGCCTGCTCAACCACCCGCTCCTACACCCATATTAAGCAGTAAAGTATAAGTATAAAATTTAAACTTGAACCTTCCAAAACTAAAATTTCAAATTTGGATAGAAAAAATATTAACACTTACGCAGTACTCCTGGGTAGCGACGTCGGGACATCGAAGCTCGCCCGTGGCGGGATCTGTCGAGGAGCCGTGGACGGCAAGACATGCGGACAGCACGCTCGGTGTACCACCTGACGCCACGGTCCGAGATGTCTGCAATATTAGAAAGTAACTCTTAATATTAGAAATATTAGAGAATAACTCTTAATATTGCAGAATATTAGAGAATAACTCTTAATTTACCGATAACTCCATGGCTCGAGTAATGTTCCTCGAGCCACCTGTGTAAGTGGGGCGACCCCTCTTCGCCGGCTTCCTGTTCTCCGTATTCTGAGCGGCCTGTTTCTGCACAACGCATTAACATTTAGTTTTCTAATTAAGAAACACAAAGAAATAAATTATATCATAAATAATGAATTAAATTTAAAATACATACTTGTTTGCGTTCGGAGTCGAAATAAGCGCACAATAGAGGCCATGTCTCTACGTCGACTCTCGCAAACGCCGGAGTAGATAGGAGGGCCGCTCTCTCTGCCTCGGGGGTCGCTATCCACAGGGAGTAGCATTCGGCCTTCAGCTCATTCCTGTTGTATCGGACCTTGGCCTGCATGTTCTTCATCAGGCCATTGTACAGAGCATGAAGGTCGAGCACCCTCCCCGGGTGATCAGGGTCGGCTACAGGCTGAAAATCGTAATCCAACTGAAAATACAAAAAAAAACATTGTTATTAGATTGCAAGTGTTAATAATAAATATATTGGATAGATCAAATGAAAATATATATTAATACATACCCGAGCCTGATCAAAGAAGAGGGCGAATGAGCGCTGGTGCTGCTCGCCCCACTCAACGTGAAGTGGATAGTTCTTCACGATCCGGCTCTCGTCCCCTAAATACCGGCCGAACCTCTCGGCATGAGGACCGGTATAGCGATAGTCAAGGGTAAAAAATAGGGGGAATGCTGCCTCCCCCCTAGCTCTATCAGGCCTCAGCCTATGGGACTGATTCGGGCCTCGAGTCCCCCTCTGGGGATGGAGAAGCCCTGCGTCTGCACGAAATATCAAGATAATCAATAATAAGACAAAGTTGTATTAAGAAATCAAGGTTAAACAAAAATTCAAGTGTGATATATACCTCCGGTGACTAGCGCACGAGCCTGGGCCCGAGCAGCAGCACGAGTGGGACGATAGTTCCTCCGGTGAGGAACAACCGGGGTCCCGGACCCGGACGCATCCCCTCCAACTATAAAATAAACATCGACGCTAAATTTCCATGAAGTTCATATTTATTCTATAGAGCATATGTAAAATAAATAAATATTTTAAATTTATTCATACTAACCTGCAGACGATGCGGAGGGTATGGAAGCGGCAGGAGTGGCCCCTGTGGAAGGTGTGGACGCACCACCTATGATTAGACAATTAAAAATAGATTATATAAGTAATTGCAAAAAGAATGTGTAGATCAATAATATAACGTTCTAAATCAATATGTATGCACTATAGGACATATAAACATACCCGCAGGTGCGGTGGTGTCACCACCTACAGCTAGACAATAATAAAAATTGCTAAGTAAGAGCAAAAGGAATGTGTATATTTATGATATAGCATTCTAAATCAATATACATACACTATATGATATATAAACATACCTGGAGGAGCGGGGGTGGCCTCTGTCCCAGATGTGGACGCATCACCAACAACTAGACAATCAAACATTGACAATATAAGTAATTTTGACATAAACATGCATGAATATCTGTAATATTACATTCAAAATGGATATGCGTGCAGTATACCTGGAGGTCTGGCCAAATCAACACGGAAGGAGGCATCCGAAGGGGTCTTCGATCTAGGTGCAAGACCGGCCCTCTGAAGCTCCCTACGGAGCTCTCCGGGCGGCAGAACCGCTCTGCCTCTGCTTCTGCCGCGGCTGGAGCTCCTGCCGCCCCTCACTGCTCCCGACATCGTCATCAAATCTAGATAAACGGTTCGTGGACGCATTAGACAATCATTAAAAGTATTGACTATATATGATCTAGAGCGTAAAATGTGAAGTAATAATATAACATTACTGATAACCTTTTTCGTTTCGTGGGCGCATCATACATATCTACTTGGATTTCATCGTCGATGTCATTTCTAACCCACGTAACTTCATGATCGGTCGAAGACAACCCGTCCTTCGAAACAGACGGTCGGAGCACTTTAAGCCTTCTCTCTTCTTCGTCCTCATCGCTGTCCTCGTATTCTGGGACATCGTAGACATCTCTAGGTTTCCATCGGCATACAACACTCCACCCCGGATGCTTCAAACACTGTGAGTAGTATACTTGGAACGCTTGGTTCGGAAAGATAAACGGATCGTCCTGACCGTAAAATCGAAGTGTGTTCACACTGGTCAATCCATATTCATCTTTCCAAGTCCCAAGACTGCTTCTCCACCTGTCTGTATCGGTTCGCGGATCGTACCAAGTACAGTGGAATATATAAAAGGGTTCTGATCGTCCGGGATAGTGGATGCCGAGTATACAATTTAAGTACCCATAGTAAATCACACCGTCCGATCCTACCGTCGCAATCCCACTATTCTGAGTGGTTCTAGATGTTTCTATGTCCTTAACTTCGAATTTGTATCCAAGGACACCAAATCCTTTGTAATATGCAACCTCCATACTAGGAAATTGAGCTAAACATCTTGAATCACTCTCAAATGATGCAGACAAGTTCGGATCGTGGATCTAAAAAAACAAATTTTACGATAAATACACAACGATACAAGTTTAGATTAAAACTGATAGCAATAAAATGTAATTCGAATAACTTACATGCTCTGTGACCCAATCACAAAAATTATCCTGATGGTATTTTTCCAAACGCTCTTCGTTCCAATCAGGATGCCCCTCACGTACCTCGTTAAAATGAGTTCTGTTTTCGACAAATAATTGTGACATTAATATTATGTCATTTCATACACACACAAACACAGATATAACAATTAATCCAAAAGAACTTACTCTCTAATTTGTTCAAGACATGCGCAATTAAGCAAGATAAACCGGTATATCTTGTTGATAAACATAGTGTCTACCCTCTTATACTCGGCTTTACCATATGGCCCGTCTTGAATTCTTCGTGGTCGGTTAAGCCTAGTCTCAATGTTCTCGTCCAGATAGCGGGAACAAAATGCGGTTGCTTCATCAAGAAGATAACCTTGCATGATAGAACCCTCTGGTCGATTTTTATTGCGTATATACTTCTTAAGAGTGTAAAGGTACCTAATGAGAATATGTTGAATAAATAAACACGGGCATACAGGACAACAATAAATTTATAAATTGCGCGAAACGAAAAATTACACGTACCTCTCGACGGGATACATCCATCGATATTGTACCGGTCCGGCTAACTTCGCCTCAGTTGCAAGATGAACCGTCAAGTGTATTATGATATCGAAGAATGAGGGTGGGAAAATACGCTCAAACTTGCAAAGTATCAACGCAATAGAATTTTCTAGTTTATCCAGCGTCGCAACCTCCAGTGTTTTAGCACACAACTCCCTGAAAAAACAACATAGGTCGTTGATTACTAGACCAACCGAGTCGGGGAGAGAAGTCCTGAGGGCTAATGGAAGAAGGTGCTCCACGATAACATGGTGATCATGACTTTTCAGCCCATCGATCTTGCCCTTCACAATTTTTATTTTCTTGCTGAATGATCCTGAGAAACCTGTGGGGACTTTCAAATCATGCAACACCTGCAAGAATCTTTTCTTCTCCGGTTGTGACATATGATAAGCGGCATTGGGAAGTACAAACTTGCCCGGTTTACCCGCTACCGGTTTAGGGTGCAGTTCACTTCTTATTCCCCACTCTTGTAGATCCATCCGGGCATTCATGTTGTCTTTCGATTTCCCGTCTTTACACAGAAGCAAGTTAAGTATGTGCTCTGATACTCCCTTCTCTATATGCATGACGTCCAGACAATGACGCACTGAATTTGTAGACCAGTACGGAAGCTCGAAGAAAATGCTTAACTTGTTCCAATATTGTGGTTTGACTTGTCTCGTCAGATCCATCCCGAAGGTCACGTTATTGTAACCATCCCATTTAGCAGTCACGTCCTCTCCGGACAATGGGGATGGAGGCCCAAGAAGCTCCTGATGACCATCAAAGTGAACCGTGTCTAACCTATAGGGGTGGTCTGGAGGCAGAAAACGTCGATGGCCGCAATAACAAACCTTCCTGCTAAAATTCAAAAATTTTGATGTTGTGTGTTCATGGCAATGAGGACATGCTTTGTGACCATGTACGGACCAACCTGATAGCATTCCATACGCAGGAAAGTCATTAATTGTCCACATTAAAGCCGCACGCAGTATGAAGGTTGTATTTGTGTTTGAATCATATGTCTCTACACCATCAATAAACAAAGTTTTCATCTCCTCGATCAGAGGTCGGAGATAGACGTCGATATTGTTCCCCGGTGAGTTTGGTCCGTCGATAAGAAGAGGCATCATAAAGTATGATTGGTCCATAGCCAACCAAGGCGACAGATTATAAATTATCATTACAACGGGCCATGTACTGTGACTTCCAGCCATATAGTTGAATGGGCAGAAGCCATCGGCAGCCAGTCCGAACCGGACATTGCGAGGATCGCTACTGAATATTGCGTGCCTCATATCGAAATCCTTCCATGCCGGTGAATCTCTTGGATGGCTCATTTTTCCATTTTCGCTTGGAGGAGCACGGTGATGCCAAATCATTGCCTCAGCTGTTTTCTTGCACCTGAATAGCCTCTGTAGCCTCTGTGTTATAGGAAAATATCGTGCTATCTTCACAGGTATATCAGGTTTCTTATCAGAATCTTTCGGCTTATACCTGGCCTCTCCGCATGTTGGACACTCTTTCAAATCTGAATTCTCTTTCCGGTACAACACGCAATTTTTAGGACATGCTTGAATCTTCTCGCACTTTAGACCCAAATCAGACATCATTTTCTGGGCTTCGTACCAGCTTTCGGGCACATTATTTCCCGGAGGCATAGAATCTTTCAAGAACGAAAGAAGCATTGTGAATGACTTGTTGCTCCATCCATTTAGGCACTTAATTTGGAAAAGTTGGACGAACCATGAGAGGGTGGAATACTTCGCATTCTCATAAATTGGTTTCCTAGCATCATTCATGAAATTTTCATATTTATCCGCACGCGGTCCTTGACCGGAAGGAATGTCATCTTCGGTACGAATAGATTCACCTAGGGTAGCCTCTACCATATCCTCCATTTCTTCTGATGGAAATAAATTTCCGTATCCTGCCGTATTACCGAATTCTTCTTCTTCTCCTGCCGCATTATCGTGTTCTCCTTCTTCTTCTACCGCAGTACTGCATTCTTCTCCTTCCCCGTGATATTTCCAAGTTGAATAAAGTCTAGTAAACCCATGTTTTACAATATGAAGCTCTGCCAATTCTACCTTCTGCCAGTACTTATTGCCACATCTATCGCACGGACAGAGAATCTTCTCTATTATGATCTTATTATGTGCTCGTGCAAATTCAAGAAAAGCAGCAACTCCTGCGACAAACTTAGGTTGCATACGTTGTTTCCAATCCACATACATCCAGTCCTTAACTCTGACGTACTCATGGGCCATGTTAGACTGAATAACATATAAATTGTAGGTTATGCTGATTATATTGAGAAATATAAGAACGGGATAGTTACTGACAAAGGAGAAAATCCGTGTATATGCTTTGTGTGTGCGTTTGTCGTTGAAAAGAATAAATTATCGCACGTTATGTTAACCGATAGACGGGGACGAAGTGGCGCTTTTAGTTTCATATATGGGTATCGATGGGAATATGAAGGTTTCATATTAACATATATTGGTTTTAACCCGAACATCTCGAATCGCTCTCTGATTATGCGTTTGTATGTATGTGTTCCGGCTGTCGGGGGTAGGCTTCTATCCCATTAAGAATGTATAGAGCGAACGCCCATCACTTGTGCTTTCAACCGTTTCGAGTAAATTTCGGCAGCACCTCCCCGCTGTTCTCCGAGTACACTGTAATAGAATAGATAATCATTTCAAAGCTGTGAAACAACGTTGAAATGAATATCTAATCTATCTTTGTACATGGAGAACCAGCGGAAAGATACCGACGAAATATCTCGAAACGGATGAAAACACAAGTGAATGAAGGCGTTTGCTTTATACATTCTTAACTTGTCCACACGGGACAAATCTATGGGTTACCATACTATTGAATTTTCTCGTCGCGTAGACTATACGACGGTTGTTAGTATCGAGCTATACTGTCCGATATTTAACAACCTTCGTATAGTTCTAGGTCACGATGAGTATCGCACGTATGTTAACCGATACACGGGGACTAAATGGCGCTTTTAGTTTCATATATGGGTATCGATGGGAATATGAAGGTTTCATATTATCATATATTGGTTTTAACCCGAACATCTCGAATCGCTCTCTAATTATACGTTTGTATGTATGTGTTCCGGCTGTCGGGGGTAGGCTTCTATCCCATTAAGAATGTATAGAGCGAACGCCCATCACTTGTGCTTTCAACCGTTTCGAGTAAATTTCGGCAGCACCTCCCCGCTGTTCTCCGAGTACACTGTAATAGAATAGATAATCATTTCAAAGCTGTGAAACAACGTTGAAATGAACATCTAATCTATCTTTGTACACGGAGAACCAGCGGAAAGATACCGACGAAATATCTCGAAACGGATGAAAACACAAGTGAATGAAGGCGTTTGCTTTATACATTCTTAACTTGTCCACACGGGACAAATTTATGGTTACCATACGATTGAATTTTCTCGTCGCGTAGACTATACGACGGTTGTTAGTATCGAGCTATACTGTCCGATATTTAACAACCTTCGTATAGTTCTAGGTCACGACGAGCATCGCACGTATGTTAACCGATAGACGGGGACTAAGTGGCGCTTTTAGTTTCATATATGGGTATCGATGGGAATATGAAGGTTTCATATTATCATATATTGGTTTTAACCCGAACATCTCGAATCGCTCTCTAATTATGTGTTTGTATGTATGTGTTCCGGCTGTCGGGGGTAGGCTTCTATCCCATTAAGAATGTATAGAGCGAACGCCCATCACTTGTGCTTTCAACCGTTTCGAGTAAATTTCGGCAGCACCTCCCCGCTGTTCTCCGAGTACACTGTAATAGAATAGATAATCATTTCAAAGCTGTGAAACAACGTTGAAATGAACATCTAATCTATCTTTGTACACGGAGAACCAGCGGAAAGATACCGACGAAATATCTCGAAACGGATGAAAACACAAGTGAATGAAGGCGTTTGCTTTATACATTCTTAACTTGTCCACACGGGACAAATCTATGGGTTACCATACGATTGAATTTTCTCGTCGCGTAGACTATACGACGGTTGTTAGTATCGAGCTATACTGTCCGATATTTAACAACCTTCGTATGGTTCTAGGTCACGACGAGCATCGCACGTATGTTAACCGATAGACGGGGACTAAGTGGCGCTTTTAGTTTCATATATGGGTATCGATGGGAATATGAAGGTTTCATATTATCATCGAGTATCATATATTGGTTTTAACCTGAATATCTCGAGTCGCTCTCTAATTATGCGTTTGTTGTGCATTCGTGTTGTATGTGTAACATGATTTTAAACCATTGAGATCAAGATTGATAGAACTGATCATCCTACATTGCAATAGCATTCATCAACCAAAAACTATTATTGCAATGGTATACATCTATAACAATCAACAATTAAAACTACAAATATAGGATACTGATATCATAAAGCGTTATGAGACACGTCATCTGCCACGTGTCGTGATCATGGAAATCGCTAATATTGAGCATCATCAAGATTAGATTATGGTTTTGAAGCAAGTTATTGAGCATCTTGGATTGATTGTCAAGTGTTGATTTTTATTTCAACACTTGACAGAATGAAAACCATAAATACAGTTGCAAAATGTGTTCCTCACCCCCATAAAGTGGATCTTAACAATCCAGACAAGACCATCATTCTTCAAATTGCCAAGGTAGACATAATCTCAGCAGTTATTTACGATTGCTAGCTTGTATTGCTTGTTGCTATTCTTTTTTTTCCTTGCCCTTTCTTTCTTTCTTTTTTTTTTGGGGGTGGGGGGTTGTGTTTGAAAAGTTTTAACCAACTCACTGCTATTTCTAGGCAATGCAGGAATATAACTAGTTTTATCCCCCAAAAGAAAGAGCTTCAGGCTTCATGCGTCAAGCGATGTGTATAATTATAGGATTTTCTTGCTAGCGGTTCATTTACAACTATTCTTTAGTCTATACCTAGCATCTGCTACTAGATATTACATCTTGCATCAACACCCCGCATGTTAAAATCAAAATCGATTATTTTTTTCTTGATCTTTTTCTGATTTTCTACCATCCGTGTCGAGTAAATTATGATTAACATTGTATTTGTCAACTAATCAGAAGAGCCATTCAACCAGCCCCACCGTAACCATAATCCCAGCCCCACCGTAACCCTAACCCCAGCCCCACCGTAACCCTAACCCCAGCCCCACCCCAGCAGCAGCCGAACCCCAACCTTAACCCTACCCCGACCCCGACCCCGACCCCGACCCCTGCCCAACCCCAACTCTCGCGCGCGCAACCCAGACCCAGCCATGAACCCTAAGCCCAAAATAATCCAAAAATGCTTTAATTTACCTCGAGATTTATACCTGAACGGCTGCTGGTGGGCTGGAGCGACGACGGTGGCGATTTGGCGACGAAACCGACGGTGGCGACGACGGTGGCGACGAAACCGGCGGTGGCGACGACGGAGGCGACGGTGGCAACGACGGCGTGCCGATTTGGGGTTTTTTTCTCGCGCGCGATTGAGAGAGAGAGAGAAAGTGAGCGTAGGCGATCGATCTGGGGTTTTGTTAAATAGATATTTACTTGCCCCTACGGATATACCCGTAGGTCCTTTGTTTGCGGCTCCGTAGGGGCAAACACCAAATTAAGAATTAATATTTTTATTCTTGGACGTCTGTGCCCGTAGGGGCAACCTTTTAGCCCTACGGATTAATCCGTAGGGCCAAGTTAAATCTGCCCCTACGGATATTTCCATCCGTAGGGGCAACCCCCTATTGTTCTTTTTATATAATAAGGAAATGTTTGGTTGCATTGAAAAAATTTGCTCTGGACACACACGGTAGATGAACTACTTTTCATCACATGCTAAGCAATGCTATTCACTTGTTTGGTTTTATAATGTTTTGTTGGATGAAAAGCAAATTAAGGTTTTACTTTCTTTGTTTCAAGAGAAACGGAGGAAGAAAAAAGAAGGCACTTGCGCATTTTTTTGGTATGCTAGAAAGGATTTGGCATTTGGTGATAGATGAGAAAAGCAACATGTTTAATTTTTAATATGTAAATGTCTTCCTTGCAATTGTTGTGAAGGTATCTTGTATATATATTGAGACGGCTCATGACAATCTTGAGTCGGCTAAACGCGATGCTGAGACGGCTCAAGGTAATTTTGAGACGTCTCACAACCTGTCTGGGATTAACGATTCTTCTTTGTTCGTATGAGACGACTCATAGTTAATTTGAGTCGGCTCAAAGGATTTTTGGGCCGAACAAAGCAGTTATGTTAAATAAGGAAATCCTATTATAACTCAGATTTGTTTTGGGTATAAATAGGATGTTAGGGTTAAGTTTTAATAAGGAGCTTGGTCATAAAATTTAAGTGAGGCGAAAAGACGGTTTCATAAGTGATCAAGTAGGCCATTAAGGAGAACTTTAAGAGAGAAAAAGGTAGATCTCGTTGGAAATCTTAAAGGAGAGGAATCTGTAATCTTCTGTAAAGTTTTCTCTAAAATTCTAATAAAGCTTTCTTTCCTTTCCCCGTGGTTTTTTCGTTTGGGTTTTCCATGTTAAATCTCTTATGTTGCTATTTGATTTTTTTTTGTTCTAATTGTTAATCGTTAAAGAGATCTCAGGATCCATCAGGTTTTCCGATGTGTGCCACCGACAACTGGTATCAGAGTCTTTGTTATTTGGTTTTACGATTTAAGTCTATGGTGGGCGAAAACGCTTGTGTCCGCTCCCCATCTTCTTAGATTATGATTATGAAGATATTGGTTCATAATGATCCGAGGGAAGGTTTTCTGCTTCGGAATTAAAGACGACAAATAAAAAGGTTAATAGCACCAAGTTCGAGATGGAGAAATTTAATGGCAAAGGGAACTTCTCGATGTGGTAGAGAAGGGTTAAGACACTTCTTGTAAAAGAAGGGTTGTTTAAAGTTCTTGGCGGTAAGAAACCTACCGACATGACAGATGATCCATGGGATGACATGGATCAAAGGGCACAGTGCACGATAGAGCTTTGTCTGGCAGACAGCGTGTCACGATCTGAAAAGGCACATGACCGGCACAAGGATCACGTGAAGTCCAGCGGACCCCATCGTAACCCAAGTAAGCTAAAACCAGAAATCTAAACCATATATAAGAAAAATAGAGGTGAAGTTTTAAAAAAATGTTTATAAAATTAAGTAAAGATGGTTTTGAAAGAGTTATCGTTTGAAAAATGGACAGCACCTTTTTTGTAAATTTTTAATAAAATTCCTGTACAACGGCCGAAAAATAAAAGCATTCCCACACGGGAGCTAACTCGACGCTACACGATGAAGACACAATCCATGAATAATATACAAAACGTAAAGGCGAAGAACAACGAGCGGAAAGCCATAAACACTATAGAAATAAAGTCAAGCCGACTCCACATGAGTTCGACTACAACAACAATACAACGTCTAAGGTCTCTAGCAAATACACTAGACTTGGTTTATGGAGTACATCTAGGTACAAAAATAGATACAAGGCAAATACCAAACGAATTCTAACCTACCAAGCTCAAGAATAAAGATGCAACCACTCCCAAATGAGCTCTCTCACTGTCACTATCGATCCAAGTGACCAAACCTACAAGAAACTATGGCATAATGGGGGTGAGTTGCTAGCCCGTAAGTAGAATTCGCACAACAAATTAGAAATTGTATGAATAGATGGTGAAACAACTGAGACATGGGTAAACATGTACATCATGGAAGGTAAATAAGCATATATCAAAATTAGAATTCGAGTGATAAACAATAACAACAATAATTATCCAACATGTATAACTCGTATACCGCTATCCTAGCATGTGAGTCAACTAATATATGTGGTTATCATGGCATCATAAAATGAATCTACATCTCACCCGATATGGGTATAACAAACCACTGTAGCATACAAAGGTATGTTAGTCACGAATGTAATATGCATAAATTAAACTTGAATTTATGCGCAATGAAACGATAACAATAATCATTCGTAAACAAATCAACTATATATAACATGGTACAACTGCCATCCTATAGCCTTAGCACATAATCTATAACACGCGACAATGCACAAACATTAACAAGGCTATCATACATATATAGAACACATACATGTATAATCATTTAAAAGTAGCCGTACGGTGTATATATCACGGCATATGTAGCGGACATTAATTTTTAAAACAATATAACCATTTCATTAAAGTATACATCACGCCTTTTGAAAATAATATAAAAGGTTTTCTTTTGAAAAAAAACTCTTGTATTGATCATAGACAAGTGGAAAATAGTAAAACAATAGACCTTTTGAAAATGATAGCAAATGTCGATACATGAAAATAATATCTCAGTTACTGTTTCTTGGACTGGTCCTGTTTGAAAACTATATAGTTTAATACATCACATTCTTTGCAGGGTATCCATAACGACCTTCTGTTCTCAATCCCTCAATCACTCATGGATTGATCACATATAACATCAATATTTTACGGATTGATCATATATAACCTCAATCGCACACAGATTGATCACATCTTGTATCCGTAATCGATTCTCCCTCTTCTCGATATCGGATATCAACAAACCAGTCCACCATGTATCCGTATTCGGTTCTCCCCCTCCTTGATATTGGATAACAACAACCTATAAATACATAAAAAAAAATTCATGGTAGATGTATCATCATCATTTCAAAAGTAAACCACAATTTGCAGCATAACCAAGTTTATAAATTAACACCACACGGTTTCTCTAATCTCAAGGAAAATACGGCATAAACTAATGATATAATCATAACGTGAACGGATAACATAAACGTAACACAAACTAATAGCATAATCATAACATGAACGGATAGCATAAACATAGCATAAACTAATAATACAAACATAACATGAACGGATAACAAGTAAAGCAAGCATATCGTAAACGAATAATAAGTAAAGCAAGCACAGCATGAACGAATAATAAGTAAAGGAAGCACAACGTGAGCGAGCATTATAAATGGATAAATACTTATGAATAATTTAATTATACTTTAAAATAGAACAAAACGTTGTTTGAAAATAAGGAGGCTACGATATTTTAAAAATAGATATTCTTTTGAAATCTAAGCAGCACATCCTTTGCATTTTTAAAATATGAACGAATCGTTGTTTTTAGAAATGAGTAAAACCTTTGTATTTTCATAATCTCCCAATCGAGATAAATAATGAGACTCGGTGGGTCAAAAATAAAAGGCCGTATTCAGCTAACCATCACCACATCATCAAGTATGGAATCTCACCTTGTATGATGACAACCAAATATCCCATTGAATCAAATCATAATTTCATTTTCAATAATTTCAAGGGTTACGATAAATAATATAATACGCTCAATAATAGTTAATACGAACATCTTGTCTACGTATGCAACACACAGTTCAAATAATACAGACCGTTAGTCTACGTACACACATAGCAATTAGTACAGATATCTAGTCTACGTATGCAAACACAGACTTCATATAGTACGAACATCTAGTCTACGTATGCAAACACACACTTCATATAGTACGAACATCTAGTCACGTACACACAACGACTATTGAGGACATCTCGTCGATGCACTCGCTCAATGATCGGTACGGACATCTAGTCGCGTACACGCACAGCGACTGGTATGGACCTCTAGTTGCGTACTTGCTCAACATTCAGTACGGACATCTAGTTGCGTACACAAACATAACATTGATCATACTATAATATGTAAAGCATGGAAAGTTCTACACGTGGCATGGCAATTACTAGTAATGTGTACGTCTTAGCATACGAGTTTGTGATTGTGCCATATTGAAATTACTAGTAAACGTACAAGTGTTCTAGTGTATACATGTCATGACAGTTACTATTGATGTGTATGTGTAGTATGCTTAGTTTGTATTGGTGCCGCATGGTAATCATTAGTAATTGTGTAAGTGTCCTAGCAATTGTGTTCATTAAAGTATAGTAAAGGAAGAGAAATATAGTATTAGTAAATTGAGTATATTCACGATAAGTGTACTAAAGCAAAACTTATGAAATTTACTAATTAACGAACATGTTTCAATAAACGTGGCATGAATCATAAGCATATTAATACATAAAGTATAAATTTAAATATGTTTCACGGGGGTGATATATGCCATCCACCCGGTTTCCCACTCATAGATACAAATCTACTAATTATAATGCAGCTCGAGCTAATCAAAGCCTACGACCATCTTGTCCTTCCTCGTCGACTCGGGAGTCTCCGCCATCGACTCTATAACCAATAATAATCATAAACATGCAAGAAAATTCCATCAATATTGATATAAACCTAAGCAAACTAAATATGGCGCAAAAATCAAGTTAATCATGCCAAAAAGAGCACCGGACATCTGAAGAAGACGTCTCATCGAGACAGAGAAGAGAGAGACGTCTGAAGAACAATATACAAACGTCTGTCCAAAAATACAGAGAAAATCCAGAGAAGGTGCAGACGTCTGAAGTTTTGAGCTCAGACGTCTGGTGAACAATATGAAACATTCAAGAGAAAACACAGACATCTGAAGATCAAGGCTCAGACGTCTAAAAAACAATTATGAAACATAACAGAGGGTCACAGATATCTGAAGCTCATAGCTCAGACGTCTGACTTAGTAAAACGGCCGAGCTTGAATTCTGAAATTTTGCAAAACTTTAAAATCAAAACTTTTGCTTTAAACTATCCTCAATAATCCAAAACAAGTTGTAATCAATAAGAAAACTTCACCAACACATTACAACTACAACTAACCATTCAAAACCACATTTGTGCAAGATTCATGAAGTAAAAATGTGAGTTTTATGCAAAGGTATAGTTTTTCATGCAAAACTCTTTAGAATATCTTTGAAATGAGGGATTGTCACCTTAAAACGGAGCTAAAGAAGATTAAGACTTGTATGAATCTACTTGAGGTGGTTCTAATTGAAGTCTTGATGATAGTTTCAACTTGAAGAGATGAGTTTGGTGTTGAGGAGATGAAGAAGTGTAGTGTTTGTGTTTTGAGTTGGGTTTGAGAGAGTGTGAGAGAGAGCTAAGGTTTGGGTTGGGATTGAGAGAGGGTGAGAGAGAGCCAAAATTTGGAGAAAAGGATAGATAAAGAGAAGAGAAGGCATGGTGCAATAGGCATGGTGAGCCCATGCCTCCCTCTCTAATATTTTCCTATTAATTTATTTTTATAAAAGGAAGAGAAAAGAAAATGTTAATCTTAAATATGCTTGCCATGTCAAACTAACCATTAATTAGAAAATAAAATATTGGGTTTTTTTGTTACAAATTGTATAGATATATTTATATCTAGCAATTTATGAAAACTCAATTCAATAATTGTTATCATTTTAATAAAACTCATTATATCATTGTTTAAATTCTAAAATAAATATAATAAAATTATGAAATGTTACACAACATGATGTACATCGTCATGAAAGAAACTTCTGCGGTAAGTTTATGGTTGAAGTTAGAGAGCTTGTATATGACAAAGTTTTTATCTAACAAGTTGTATTTAAAGAAGTAACTTTACAGTCTACGCATGAAGGAAGGTACTCAAATTCACAACCACTTGAATAGATTCAATAAGATGGTCAACAATCTTCTATACCTTGAGGTAAAGTTATAGGAGGAAGACCAAGCGCTTTTGCTCATTTCTTTGCTTCCAATATCTTATGAACACTTGGTGACAACAATTCTCTATGGGAAGGAGACTCTCGAGATGGAGGAGATTATAGCTAAGCTTTTCAACAATGAGATCATGAAGAAATAAAATTCATCAGAGAAGTCATCAGGGTTGTTTGCCAGTGAAAAGAGAAGGTCGAAGACAAAAGACGGAGGCAAGAGCTATAGGGGGAAATCCAAATCATCAGGGCAAAATGGCGAACCATGCTTTTTTCCAAACAGCCAGGGCATAGGAAGAAGCAATGCCAAAAGTACAAACTGTGGTTGGAGAAGAGGGGTAAAGGAGCCAGTACAAGTAGTTCAGATCAAGCTAGTTTTGAGACAGAAGCATAAAAAGAAGCACCGTGTGATGTATTCATAGTACATACCGGGAAGGAGGAAAAATCCGATGTTTGGATACTTGACTCCGAATTTTCACATCATATGTGTCCCAAGAAGAGGTGGTTCGACACATATAAGGAGTTCAATGGTAGCGGTTTTCTCATGGGGAATAATGTGGCGTGCAAGGCCATTGGTATAGGGAATATCAAACTTCACATGTTTGATGGTGTGGTGTGAACACTTATAAACGTGAGACACGTTTCAGAATTAAAGAAGAATCTGATTTCTCTAGGAGCATTGGATGTGGCATGATGTAAGTTCGTAGGTCAAGATGGAGTGCTAAAGGTTTTCACGGGTGCCCTAGTGGTCATGAAAGGACGACGACTAAAGAACTTTTATTGTTTGGACGACATCATAATTACTGGTGGTGCAGCCGTGGCTATAGAGAAACAGGTAGAGGATACCGCAAAGCTGTGGCATATACATCTTGGCCACATGAGTGAGAGAGATCTTCATGAGTTGCATATAAGAGAGTTTCTTAAAGGGATTACCACGTGCAAGCTGGACTTCTGCAAATATTGCACGATGGGAAAGCAACATAAAGTTGGCTTCAATCAAGTCATACACAAGACTGAAGGACTTCTCGACTATATACACTTAGACATATGAGGGCCATCACTGGTTCCATCAAAGAGAGGTGCCATATACTATGTCGCTTTCATTGACGACTTCTCACGGAAGGTATATGTCTATTTCTTCAAACACGGGTCAGATTTGTTTGCCAGATTTAAGGAATGGAAAGTGGTCATAGAGAAGCAAAATGGGCGATCAGTGAAGTACTTGCGGACATATAATAGAGGTGAATATACCTCAAAGGAGTTTCAAGACTACGGTTAAGAATAGGGCATACAAAGGCAATGAACAGTTCTAGGACTTCCAGAGAAAAATAGGGCAGCGGAGCGCATGAACAGGACATTACTAGAGAGAGCCATAAGTATACGGTTGCAATCAGGCTTTTCTGAGGACTTCTAGACAGAGACGGTAAGTCATGCATGCTATTTGGTTAATAAGTCTCCATCTACAGCCATAATCTTCATATCCCCAAAGAAGTATGGAGAGGATAGCCAATCAGTTATGATTCATTATGAGTGTTTGGGTACCCTGCTTACTCACTCGTGAATCATAAAGATAAAACCAAGCTGGAATCAAAGTCAAAAAGGTGCATTTTCTTGGGATTCAAACTTGGAGTAAAAGGCGACAAGTTATGGGATCCGAAAAATAAAAGGGCATTCACTAGCCAAGATGTGATCTTCGATGAGGCATCCATATTGAAAGACGTGGTTGAAGAAAATAAGGATGCATGTGGAGTACCAGGTGACGATGATCCGGTAGAGGTAGAGTTTTCTGACACCCATAAAGATACGGACACTAAAGCACAATTTTAGCCTATTGATGCAGAGATGGATAGGCAGAATACGGAGACAGGAAGTGAGAACCAATTCTGTTTACCGCCGAAAACCGTTCAGACGAACTGAGTTAGAACGTCTTGCCTGAATTTGGGGGCAGATGCATAGGTTTGATCCATCCACCTCTTTGAAAATACTAAGTTGATTTATAGCGCCGTATATCGAAAGTTTGGAAGGATGCGACCGATGTAATCAACTTCAGATTCCCTCTCATGAATAAGAGATTTATTGATTGTGGGGATATATTTTTCCTACAGGCGTAAGGACCTGTATTTAATTCCGTTGTCGTGAATGACAAAAACTTTCTGCACTCCAGATTCTTTGCTTCGTGTGTCACGTTTTTTGGTTTATTTGGTCTGCCTTAGATTGTATACGGAGACTAATTTTGTCGTCGCCCATAGGGCATGGATTAGTCCAAATCCGTATATATATTTCATGATTTGGGTCAATCATTTGCTTGACAGGGTCTACGTTGGTTGTTGGGTTTGTCAATGGAAGTGAACTTAGGTTTCAGTTCTCACATTTGTGAGGTCCATCAATTCACAAGAAATCAGAAGCTCTGTTTAAGGACACGTTAGTCTCATTTGAGAACTAAGGTCAACTTATAGGGTATTGGGGAGCGTAGGCTCTGCCTAGGGACACAGTCTCATTTAAGAATTAAGTCAACTTAGATGACTTGGTCATATATTGAGAACATTGTTCTTTATAGATCATTAGATCATTAATGAAGCCTAGGCTTCTATACTTAGCAAATTTGCTAAGTATTCAAGTTTTGGATTGGCATCATGTGCACTTGCAATATCATATTGCACATGGCGCATGTTCACGTGTGTTGCACGCGGTGCACATGCGTTGCACTGCGCTTAGTGAGTCATGGCACTTGCGCCCATGCAGTGCATGTGGTGCACATGCGCACTATCTTGGATTTTGGCGATGGTGCTACCACGTGCGTTGTACGAGGTGCACATACGCAATTCTTGTAAAGAATGCCTTTAGCATTTGCGCATCTGTTAGGGTGCACCCTATCATAGGGAAAGTTATTAACTTTCAAGAAAGCAATGGCTTTCAATGAAGCAAATGCTTCAGGTCCATATTTTTTGTTCTCTTGATGAAAATCGATGATTTTATGGAAAGCTTTGCTTTCGTTTTAGAAGCATATGCTTCGATTCATGATCTTTTCATCATGTTTTTAATGAAAATGGTATGTCCTTTGCGGGAACTTTGTTCCATGAAGCCTAGGTTTCGTTTCTTTCATTGTTCTTTGATGGTTTTTCCATTTTCATAGAGGAAAAGTTAAAGTCTTTTCAAGATCTTTGATCTTATGCACAGAGACAAGGCTCTAATGAAGATGAAGTTTCAAGGCGATGAGGAGGAAGTCTTTGTCCTTTATTTACCTAGTTTTTTCTAGGGTTTTTTGATAGAGGCTTCGGTTTCTTAAGAAATTTTCTCTCTCTATCATAAGATGATGATGACTATTATGATTTTGATTATTCCTCTATCATGGAGATTTTTCTTCCAAGTCTCCTATTTATAGGAGAGGAGAAGTTAGGGTAAATCCTTAACTACCAGATTTGAATTGATACTTATCAATTTAGGGTGCACTGCACACCGTTAGATCGTTGATCCAGAAATCTTCTTGTTTAGATAGACCAATCAGGAAGATTTTCTTCCAGGTGAAGCATTGTTTCAATCTGAAGCTTGTGCTTTAAAAGGTTGAGCTTGCGCTATGTGCATTGCACATGACGCAGTGCACCCGCATATGGCACATGCACAACGTGCATTGCATGTAGTGTTGCACATATGCAGAAGGAGTTTTCACAACATGCATTGCATGTGAAACTTGTGCAAATGCGCACTATGGAGTTTGTGCTCCAAGCATGGGTGCGCCCTAATTTTGGGTGGGAACAAATGCCCCTACCACTGTGCCCATGTGCATTGCATGTGGGTGAAGTGGTGCACACTTTTGCACCATTGGATCGTTTCGAGATCCGGAGGATCTGAACCGACCCCACACTTCTATAAATAGAGCCTAAGCTCTAAGGGTCGAGGTTGCGCCTCCTTAGTCTTTCTTAATTTTCTTGAGCACTTGTTCTCCACAGAGCCTTTGTTCTTAATGAAGTTTAAGCTTCTCCCTTAAGAAAGAATATTTTCTTTGTCACCAACTTGCTAAGTGTTTAGGCGCACCCTTGGAGCATGTGCTCCAACTCTACTTAGAGTACCCTCCTTTAGGACTTTGGAGCCTAGGCTCTGTTTAGAAAATCCTTTGATTTTCTAACGAGCGCATGTTTTGGGCTCTTATTGGTCAAAGTCCAAATTAAGGGATCACTTTCTGATCCAATGGGGTCTCCTAGCTCTGAAGCTAAAGACTCCACACTCTTATACTTACAGTAGTTTTCTTGTACTTTGAGCTTATGCTCCTTTTGCCTTTCTTTCTTAGGTACCATGGATGATCACCTGTATGACATTAAGGATAGCATCACTTATGCCAACATATGCTCTTATGGGCCAGACTATACTGACATCTAATATGAAGCTGGCGATTGATTCCTCGCCGCTCCGACCTTGTGCATATGATTTTTAAATCAATCTCGGATGCTTTACATGAGCTCTCTGAGGCGATGCCGCTCTAGGCACTTGATCAAGCTAAAGAAAAAGTACACTCGGTCTACCTGATGGGCTTGATTTCCAAAAATTAGAAGGACATCGTGATTAGTCTCTTGCACCAAATTTATCAGCAAAGGGCGATCATATCCTCATATGCAAGGATAAAAGATATCAGTAGGGATCCCGAAACTTGTCTTCGTGAACGGAAGCATAATACAATGGAAGAGGGTGCTAGGGAGGCATTGTTTGGCTTTATTTTCGAGTTTATTAACTCTTGTACCAATGCCAGTATATTGCCTCTCTGAGTTTGACCGATGTTCGTCTTTTATTTACTTGCAATTATCTCATATCGGTAGCCTTTCTTCTACTTTTTGACGTATGAATGAAAAAACCTTTTTATGCACTTAATATTGTGCTTCTGCGAACTGCACTTCTTTCTTTCTGTTTTTTTTGTAATTGTTGGATATAGTGCCCTCAAGGCAATTATTTTGATTGCGGGATGACAATTACTTAATTGAAGGAGGACTTACACGGAGAACAGTCTTGCTCGAGATGATAATATGCTATCTGGTTTGTCTTTATCTTAATATGTGTATACGTTTTACTCGTTATTACGTATCTCTAATACATGTTGATAAAGCCCATAGGATCTTTGCTTGACTATCAGGATTATGATAGGGATCATACTAGTGGGGCCTGATTAGTTTATAAACACATCCTTAAATGCCTTTAGTCGTAGGAGTATCGAGACTGGGTATTGGTACTCCAGTTTAGACTAGTGTATACGTTTCTTGACCCTGTATGGGGTGATGGTTGATCCAATAGCCATTGGCGTTTGACACCGGAGATTGTATATAGGTGCTCATTAGGTTATGGGTTACATTGGACGGACTCACCGAGAACTCCTAGATGGTATTATACTTATCTTCATATAGCAGTTCTATGGTGACATGAGTACAAGGTGGTCTGTAGACCTGAGATCGTCATAGTTTCTTATGCGGTTCCCACTGTGCTTTGATTACTACCCTATCATGTCTTTAAAAAGCCATGCAAACAGGTTTTAGTTGGGTACAGTCCCGAGCCACATGGAGGCAGTGAGTGATCAGAAAGGATGCGTCTATCCGGGTATAGGGAGTTGATATCGCGCAGTGCATGATTGGCTATAACCATAAGTCCCTGACCAGGGCAGATGGGATTTACTGATAAGTGTTATTGGTAGTTTCTCGGTTGGTTATGAGTTAGATATCGGCATGACTTATCGGGTTATTGGAGGTCTGACGGATACCGCCCTCTATGCTCGGTACGCGACACTCTTAGACGAAAATACAGGACTGTACGGTGACTTTCACTGATAGGCTTTGCAGGGTATGGACGAACTTGCTTCTCGACCTTACTTTTATTCAATACCTGGGTAGCAGTTACATGCAACTAGTACCACTGACGTGCTTGTAGGTTAACCCGGTAGGGGATTGATCTGAAAGTGTTTCAGATCAATCAGATATGATCCTAACCTACTACCAGCGTATAGTCGAGTCTTTAGAGTCCTATACAGAGGGTTTCCAGGCTCAGGCGAAACGATGTAGTATGTGATGGGGATACGTACGGGAGTTCGAATAAATACGTGTATTTGATACACTTACTTTAATCGTACGTTTTGTTAATACTAGCAGGTTTGAAAGATAGACGGATTATCACATATATATGATATATGAACTAGTATTATATCTCTCATTTTATCTCTTTTGGTATCTGTATTTTGATACAAATACGGGTATTTATACGAATACGAGTATTTGTATAAATACGGGTATTTGTATCTTGATACGCATACGGGTAGTTGTATTTTGATATGGATACGGGTATTTGTATTTTGATACATATACGAGTGTATGTGTGTGTGTGTGTATTTATACATAACATTTTCTTCTCTTCTTGGAAGCAAGGCGAAGAGAGTAGGCTTGCGACTCACTTGAGTGAATCACACATCCACCCACTCTCTTCATTAGAGATACAAGCAAGAGGGAAAAATGATAGGCTTATTTTTTTTTGATATGGATATCCCCTTTTCTCTTCTCTTATTCTCTCATGTTATCTTCCACTTTTAAAAGAAATGTAAAAGAGAAAGAAAGAGAGAAAATGAGATTTTTTTCTTCACTACATCTCTAGAATTATAATCCTAGCAAGTTTGTAGTTTTAGTTGCTTCACAAAGATTACATCAAAGTGAAGCTAGAGCTTGAGCTCGGTTCCCTCGCGTTGATCATCTTCGGCAAGATCGATCGGCGAGCAAGCTTGTTCCTGGAGGACTTGGAGATTAGACGAGGTCTTCCGCAAACTTGCGGACACGCTATAAATTGTAGCACACTAAACTCTTAGATAGCTCTCCTTTTGTTTGCTAATTTCATTTCTATGGATTTTTTTGGGGTTGTGGATGTATGTGTTTGGTAGAAAATTTTTGTTATGCATTGTTATCGCTTCCGTCTTGTCTACTAGAGAGCACATACAACATAATAGTGGTATCAGAGCTATTAGGCAGGGATGCCGACTCATGAGGGTTCTCACTGTATGATAGTAGTGGCGAAGTGCGGGCTCTTACCCCCAGGGTGTCCCGTGCGGATTGGTCCGGCGGGTTATAGTCCGTCACGAGGGGACAACGTAAAAACTACTTGCTAAAGAATCTTTGGGTGCTACGGCGAGCTTCCGCTGCGCTGACTGACCTTAGTGGTATCAGAGTCGGCCCATAGAAGAGAACTAGTATTTGACGATGTTTTTGTTTCGTGACGAAAATTTAACCGTATTCAATTTCAAAATTCAAGTTTCTGTTTGATTTTAAAAAACACTCTAAATTTTTTTTGGTGTATGCCAATAAACTGGTTTTCCTATCAGGGTGTAAACTTGAGAAGACGAGAACAAACAGCTTTGGTTTGGCCGACCAAGTCAGCTCTTTGGCTGACCGGGTTAGCCAGAACATGGCTATTTGGAACCGTCTTCTCATAGTGAATTGACAATATTGAAATAGGATTTTTGGTATATATCTTTTTGCCCTAGATTTAGTTTTGTGCACTTGGTGTTTTCGAGCAATACGAAATTTTTTTGGGTCAAAACTATAATATTGTTTGGGTTCCGCATATGTTGATATGTGATGGTTAACATTGTCAAATTGATAAGTGATAAATTTGACGGGGTTAAACATAGTGAGTCTGGTAGCTTGGTGTGGTTGGTTTGGTCGGATTTTTTGGCTATAGTGCCCTCAAGGCAATTATTGTAATCGCAAGCAAGCGATTATGATGATTGAGGGAGGACTTATACGGGTTGAATATTCTTACTCGAGATGATATTATGCTATCTGGTTTGACTTTATCATTATGTATATGCATTATGTGGTATTATGGATCACTATTACATGTTGATAGAGCCGGTAGGATTTTTGCTTGACAATCAGGATTATGATGGTGATCATACAAGTGAGGACGAGTAATCTATAAGCAAATCCTTAAATGTCCATAGTCGTGGGAATATTGAGACTGTGCATCGATATTCCAGAGTAGAGTAGTGTATACATTTCTTGACCTCAACGAGGGGCGATGGCCAGTTTCACAGCCATTGGTGTTAGTTAGTCACTAAAAATTGTGTGAAGGTGCTCATTGAGTTATGGGTTACATTGAACGGACTTGCCGAGAATATGCTAGATGGTATTATACCTATTGTTAGGTAGCAGTTCTCTAGTGATATGAGTACAGGTTAGCCTGTCGACCTAAGATCGTTATTTGTCTCGTATGAGATTCTACTATGCTTTGATTACTACCCTACCACGGCTCTACCGATTCGTGCAAACTGGTTTTAGTTGGGTGCAGTCCCGACTCGCATAGAGGTAGTGAGCGGATCGTCAGGGATTCGTCGCTCCCGGTATTGGAGGTAGGTGCCGTGCAGTGTACGGGTGTCCATCACCAGAATCCTTGGCCAAGGTGGACAAGATTTACTGATTTTGATCAGTAGTTTCTCTGTAGGTGATGGGCCTCACACCGACACGACTTATCGCGTTATTAAGGGTCTGACGTTTTCCACCCCTAGACCCGGTATGCAATACTCTCAGACGAAGAGATCGGACTGTACGGAGATTGTTACTTTCAGTCTCAGTAGGGATACGGACGAGTTTGCTTGTCGACCTTCCCTCCGTTCAATACCTGGATAGCAGTTACATGCAGCTAGTGCCTCTGACGTGCTTGTGGTTAAACCTACTGCCAATGTATTATCGAGTCTTTAAAGTCCTATACAGAGGGTTTCTCAGCTCAGGCAAAATGATGTAGTGTACATATTTTGATACGTACTTAGGTTCGATTGAATACATGTTTTTGTACTCGTACTTTTAATCGGACATTTTGTTAATACTAGCCGGTTTGAAAGATAGCCAGATTATCACATTTAGATAAAATGTGAGTTAGTATTATATATCTCTTTTTGGTATTTGTATTTTGACAGAATATGGTATTTATACGAATGCAAGTATTTGTATAAATACGGGTATTTGTGTCTTGATATAAATACGTGTATCTGTATCTTAATATAAATACGGGTATTCGTATTTTATACGAATACTGATGTATGTATTTTGATACGAATACGGATGTATGTATTTGTAGCATATACTTGTATTAGTGTATGTGTGTGTATACACTTGAGGTGGCTCTCTTATCTTCTTATCTTTTCTTGTGCTTGTGAGAATGGTGTGGACTTGTGACTCACCATAGTGAGTCACAATTCCACCCATTCAAACATAAAAAAATGAAGAGAAAGAAAATGAGGAGATAATGTTTTTAGCCATGCTTGCTTCATCTTCACCCTAAGCTTCTGTTGGATATGTATGCCCTAGAGGCCATTATTGTATAGTACTAGTTTGTATAATACATTTTGGAAGCTTGAGATATATACACGGATTTACGACAGTCTTGCTCGATATAGTAGTATGCTACTTAGTTTGTATTTATCTTAATATGTGTATATGTTTCTTTTAATATATCGCTAATACATATTGATGGAGCTCTTAGGATCTTTGCTTGACCACCAGCGTTGTGATGGCGATCACACCAGTAGGGGCTTGGTAGTCTATAAGCACATCCTTATACAGGTCCCTAGTCGTAGGATTATCGAGATAGGGTATCGATACTCCAGAGTAGACTAGTGTATACGTTTCTCATCCCAGCAGAGGAGATGGTCTGTCCCACAGCGATCAGTACGTCGTACTGGAGATAGTATGCAGGTGCTCATTGGGTTATGAGTTACACTGGACAGACTCGTAGGATACTGCTGGTTGGTATTATATCTATCATCAGGTAGCAGTTCCCAGGTGACATGAGTACAGCTTAGTCCATTGACTTGATACTGCCACTTTGCCTCAAGTGTGTTTCCACTGTTATTAGATTGCTACCCTACCACAGCTCTATTGAGTCATTCAAACAGGTAGTAGTTGGGTGCAGTCCCGAAGCACTTGGAGGCAGTGGCAGTTAGATAGGTTTCGTCTCTCCCGGTATTGGGGGTTGATATCGCGCTGTGTTTGGAGAGCCATTACACAAAGTCCCTGGTCAGGGCAAGTGAGATTTACTGGTAGGTTTTCCAGTAGTATCTCAGGGTGTTCTGGGCTACACTCTGACACGACTTATACCGCTATTAGGGGTCTGACATTTACCACACCCCTAGGCCCGATATGCGATACTCTTAGACGAACAGACCGGACTGTACGGAGATTGTCACAGATAGGCTCAGTAGGAGTTTGGATGAGCTTGCTCATCGACCTTCTTATCGACAGATACCTGGGTAGCCGTTACGCATAGCTAGTGCCGCTGACGTGCTTGTGGTCAAACCCACTGCCAAGTACTGTCGAGTCTTTAGAGTCCCACACAGAGGGTTTTCCCAGCTTCGGGCGAAACGAGTAGAGATCGTATGGTTTTACAACAAGGTTCGATCACATACGTGTACTTGTGTGCGTTTGATATTCGAGCGGACAATACTAGTGGGCTTTGGTTTAAGCCGGATCCTAGTATTTGATTATTGGATTAGCTTCGTCTCATAGTATTCATGTTTCTTGGAACACGGTTGCAGGTATGTATATACGGATGAGAGGGGGTATAGAAGGAGATACCTCATTAGGGTTTTGACCATTGACTTGGTCAAAACACATATGAGATAAAGAAAAGACTTTGTTATTTTTGGTAAATGATAATTATATATGGCACAGCTACTTGGGTTGACCTTTTGACTTGGCTTGACTTATTGACCTTAGATATTTTGATGAGATATTTTTGGACCTAGATATTTTGGTGAGATATTTTCATGCCATGCTTGAGGTCATATAAAAGATAGCCATTCTATTTTTATTATCATTATCATAAATACTTTCTCTTTCTTCAAGCTTGCTTTCTCCTTCTTCCTCTCTCAAACCCTATTGTATCATGTGTTGATAATCAAGGATTAGTGAGACTAAGCCACTCTAAATCACACTCTACTCACTCTAGTCTACTTAGATTAACAAGCTAAGTAGTCTAGTTACCTCAATTTGGAGGTTTAGCTCAAGGTTGAAACTCTCGGGTGGATCATCGTTGACACAAGGAGGACGAAGTTCAAGCATGATCCATACTTCCATCGAGGAGCTTAAGGAGAGGATCGAAGACCCGAAGGACTTGTTTTCTTTAGGTATACATTCTATCATAGTAGATAGAACCCTAATTTGATAACTAGGTTTATGGTTAAAGATCCGGTTTACGTTTATTCTAGCGCCAAGTTTCTATTCGTAGTAAAATTTTTGTTCTGCATTTGGCCACGGAAGTTGGCCGGGGCGCTAGTGTAACCCTTCATGGTATCAGAGCCAGCCCATAAACCCTAGACTAGCAAGTTTAAACAATGTTAAAATAACGAAACTGAAACGACCCCGTAACATCAAAACCTAAACTGCAGTTTCTGTTGATTTTTTAAAGGCTTCAAATTTTTTTTTAAACAAGTGCAGAATGCTCTTTACATTGTGAGATGGACATTGACTAAAAAAGACACAATTCTAACACTTTTTGGCCGGCCATATACCATAAAAAACCGGCCTCCTCGGTTTTATCTTGGAGTTTTGCATTGTGCTTTGGTCTGTGTTCTCATCCAGTGGAGTTTGGGTTTTTGGTGTTGTTTGTTTTTTGCCCAAGTTTGATTCTCTGTTGTTTTCTGTAAGGGGCAAGTTGGAGTGTTTTGAAGTCGTTATATTTGACACTGTTTAATAGTTTACAGTACATTCACTTTTATCTGCGACCGTGAATGTCATTTGATCGGTAAACTCATCTGATTGCTATATGTTTTTTAGACGGGTTTGCGAACGTGACATTCGCGTTGATGTTTTATGCTTGTGCTGTGATTGTGGTTGGATAGTCATGGTGGATAGCATGTGATGCAATGTTAGTAGTACAGTTTATATTCATTTGTACATTTGATATTGCGGGGCGAGCATCCGACATGTGGACTGCCGTCTTTGCCGGGTTGTATATTATTTTGGGGCACGACCGGGTTGAGGTCGATGTCACCATTTGTACATATTATTTTCTTTTTTTGTACTAGGATTACCCCACGGTGGAGTGCACGAATAGCCAAGTTCTAGAAGGCAACAAGCCTACATCTCATGGCGTTGGGATGGAGGGGGCTTCATTCTAGAATTGGGGGGGCTATTCGCTGCACTCATAGGGGGTATAGTTTGACCCACGGAGGGGCGCCCAAGTTACCGGATTCCGTGAAGTGTTGGGTGGCCCATTCATTTTGTTGAAGAGGGCTTCCTCACTTCTGGGATTGGCGGGTAACTTGCCGCGCTTGTAGGGGTCCAGGTTCTCATTGCACAGGCTATCCATATGACCGGGAACGTCGGGTTTTATTTGCGGCTCAAATGAAACCCGGGGCTCCAAGATTATCCACCATTCTGTATTGTTGGCTGAGATTCTGTGATGTTGATTATTATCATACCTGGGACGAATGTTGTATATACTTATATATATATATATATACTAGTAAATGTTGTATATGTTTTACATCCGCGCTAGTCCAGCCCCCGCTCTGTCGTTAGTTAAGTAACCTAACGGGTGATGACGGAGCCCTGTGGCGATTGCGGATGGCATATACGTACATTGTATTTTCATTCTTTTCTGGTGTGATAGGTTAAAATTGATGGGACCGCATTAATTTTGATTAATGCAAGAAAATAAACCTAAAAGATGTTGTTGGAACAAATTTCGAAAAACTACAGTTATATTCTTTCGCTTTGCATAGTGGTATTCGATCATGAATATCCAGCACCTCATTCTACGAGGCAAAAGCCGAGATCCCTTCGCCGGGAGTGACCTCTTGAGCTAAAGTCTATACTATAGATTACTCGGTTTTTTCAAAACCAGAAAATTTTAAAAAAGGACGGAGCTTGAACCACTCCTTTTCAAAATTGCTCAGGTTCCTTCAACGATATCAAGTTCATTACGTTAACGGGTTTTTCGCCAAAAACCCAGCCGTAGCCCTCCGTCGTTTCAGATAATTACTACTTAGTATTCGTGCCGCGTTTGTTGATTATTCGTCAAGGCACAGTGAACGGTAGTTGAGTAATAATTCTCTGTTGCACTGATAGATACGATTGGTTAGGACGGTCGCATGATTTTGTTGATTATTCGTCAAGGATCATGCGGGTGGGTCTAATGCAATCCAGGATAACGACGGGTTGAAATTGACTAGGACCTTTTTATTTGTTGATTATTCGTCAAGGTCACTTGGGTCCTAGGGGCAAAAAACACATCGGGAGTTTCAAATATACAGGAAACTTGCAGATTTAGCATACCTTCTGGAGTGTAGTGACTAGAGTGGATTCCATTTAGGTCATTACACAATGATAGCTGGATCCCGATCTCACTGATGAGTTGGATTACTCTCGGGAGATTATTTCACTTAACAATCAATACTATAAACCAAGTAGGTGTTTAGAACGGTGTTAGCAGGGCTACGCCTCCAGGGAAAAGAGGTTATATAATTAAGGAACTTCATGAAAGCGTTGGAAAACCTCCCTCGAAGTACCAACACTAGCCTGGCTGAAAGGTTAAGCAAGTATTGTGACGTGCGATTAAATCCTGACTAGTTCTTCTTTTAGGGTTTGAAGAAGAATTTAAGGAAATAGTGGGAGCCATCCTGGTTAGATAAATTAATAACCAATCTAATCTTGCAAGAGCGCACGCTGAGTGTTTCTTTTCTGTCTCTCCAGGTAGCAACCATTTCACGCCCTAATCAAGATAATAAAATGCATCGCTTAACCGATCCGAATTCTTATTCGGTGCTGGGGAACGTCGGTTCGGCTCTAATTTACGACAACTGTCATAAGTGTGAGCAAGGGAAAGAGGATTGTATGGATTCCAAGGAGACCCCAATGAAGAAGAAGCATACTATTGCATCTGCTTCAGGTGTTCTTGAAGTTGAGAACTGCTTTTCGGTCAGTCCTACCTCCTGGGTACTAGATACCGGATCAGGATCTTATATATGTAATTTATTGCAGGGACTGAGAAAAAGTAGGATAGTTGGACCTGGTAATATGTCCCTCAGGGTAGGGAACGGAGCACAAGTTGATGCTGCAGCCGACGGTGAATATCACCTAGTGTTGCCAAATGGCAATGCTATGATTTTGAACAATTGCTATTATGTACCTTCCATGGTTTGCAACATCATATCAGTTTCTTTACTTGATAAAGACGGATATAACTTTGTTCTTGATAGAAATATCATGAACATTTACCTTGATAAGGTACTAGTTGCAGAAGGTACACTGTGTAATGGTATCTATGTTCTAAATCAGAATACAGTTCTCAATGTACAAAACACACGCAAGAGGAAGAGTTCAGATACGAACGAATCCTACTTATGGCATTGTAGACTTGGTCATATCGGAGAGAAAAGACTAAGTAAGTTACATAAAGATGGACATTTGAATACGTTCGAATTTTCATCTTATGAAACTTGTCAGTCTTGTTTTAAAGGAAAGATGACCAAATCTCCATTCACCGGACATAGAGAAAGAGCAGCAGAGCTCTCGGGACTCATACACAGTGATGTGTGTGGTCCGATGTCTATACATGCAAGGTGTGGGTTCTCGTACTTCATCACATTCACTGACGATCTCTCTAGATTCGGATATGTGTATCTTATGAAACACAAATCTGAAGCTTTTGAGAAATTCAAAGAATTTAGAAACGAAGTAGAGAACCAAGTTGGCAAAAGTATCAAGATCCTCCGATCGGATAGAAGGGGGAGTACTTAAGTACGGAATTCCTAAATTACTTAAAAGAGAATGGAATTCTCTCTCAGCTTACTCCTCCTTATACATCACAGCACAACGGTGTATCGGAGCGGAGGAATCGTACCCTATTGGATATGGTTTGCTCCATGATGAGTAGTGTTGAGTTGCCTCTTTCATTCTGGGGGCATGCGCTTCAGACAGCGGCATACCTTTTGAATCAAGTTCCGTCCAAATCTATGCCTAAAACCTCGTATGAAATATGGAGTAGTGAGAAACCATGTCTTAAATTTATTAAGATATGGAGTAGTCCAGCCTATGTGAAAACACAGAAACCGGACAAGCTTCAAGCACGTTCAGTTCTATGTAAATTTATGGGATATCCTAAGGATTCACTAGGATATCTGTTCTACCATACTGAGGAACAGAAGGTGTTTGTATCTCGCCATGCTACCTTTTTAGAAAAGGAGTTTCTTGCAAAAGAAACTAGTGGGAGTACGGTAGAACTGGGAGAAATCCATGAACCACAAAATGTAACTGAAGACTTGGAAGAACCGCTAGATTCAGTAATCCTAGACGAACCTTAGACACTCCGCAGATCTGGAAGGATTTCTCATCCGCCCGAGAGATACTACGGTTTTCTCATAGACGGGGATCGAGAGGATTGCATCTTGGAAGAAGATGACCCTACCAGTTTCAGGCAGGCCATTATCAGTAGGGACTCTGATAAATGGATGGATGCTATGCGATCCGAAATAGAGTCTATGTACACCAATAAAGTGTGGACTTTGGATATTGCTCTGCCTGGGGTAAAACCCATTGGATGCAAATGGATCTACAAAAGGAAATTTGGTGTAGATGGGCAGGTGGAAACCTATAAGCCTAGACTCGTTGCAAAAGGTTTTCGTCAAAAACCAGGTGTGGACTATGACGAAACTTTTTCTCCAGTGGCTATGCTCAAATCCATTCGGATTCTACTTGCCATTGCTGCCTTCCATGACTATGAGATCTGGCAGATGGACGTAAAAACGGCTTTTCTAAATGGCAGTTTGGAAGAGTACGTTTATATGGATCAGCCAGAAGGTTCTGTAGACAGTGGGAGCAGCGGGAAGGTGTGCAAGTTGCTTAAATCTATTTATGGATTAAAGCAGGCATCGCGGAGCTGGAACATCTGTTTTGATGAAACGGTCGAGGAATTTGACTTCATCAAGAACGAGGACGAGCCTTGTATTTATAAGAAGATTGTAGGATGAACTATCGTATTCCTAGTCTTGTATGTGGACGTCATTCTTTTGATAGGAAATGACATTCCTATGCTACAATCGGTCAAGTTATTCTTGTCACAACGGTTCTCCATGAAAGACCTGGGTGATGCCTCGTGCATTCTGGGGATCAAGATCTACTGAGATAGATCCAAGAGATTACTGAGACTTTCACAATCCAGGTACATAGAGACCGTACTAAAGAGATTTAGTATGGAAGATTCCAAGCGCGGTAATATACCCGCATTGCACGGAATCACCCTCTCCAAGAATATGTCTCCCAAGACTGACGAGGAGAGGGTTCGCATCAGCACTATACCCTACGCTTTGACGGTAGGATCTATAATGTACGCGATGCTATGTACAAGACCAGATGTACCTTACGCGCTAACCGTGGTGAGCCGGTATCAGTCAGACCCAGGTGAGAACCACTGGACAACAGTGAAGAACATTCTCAAATACCTGAGAAGGACTAAGGAGATGCTCCTGGTTTACGGTAATGGAGACCTCAGGGTCGAGTCCTTTACCGATTCAAGCTTCCAGAGTGACAAGGACGACAACAAGTCTGTCTTGGGTTTTGTGTTTACCCTCAACAGAGGGGCGGTGTGTTGGAGGAGTTCCAAACAGAATAATGTCGTAGACTCGACGATGGAGGCTGAATACATTGCTGCAAGCGATGCCGCAAAAGAGACGGTCTGGATGAAAAAGTTCATTAATGAACATCAGGTAGTTCCGTCCATTGTTGACCCAATACCTTTGTATTGCGATAAAAATGGGGCTATAGCTTTAGCGAAGGAACCACAGTCCCATCAGAAATCCAGACACATCTTAAGGCGGTATCACCTGATCAGGAAGATCATTGATCGCCAGGAGATCGAGGTACGGAGAGTGGACACTAAAGATAACACGGCGGATCCATTCACAAAGGCCCTCCCTCAAGCACAGTTCGAGCGACCTTTTGAGTTATTAGGTATGCAGTACGCTAGCAGCTGGCCTTATTGCAGCCGTTGGGTATGCGGTACACCAATTACCGGCCTTTAGTGCAAGTGGGAGATTGTTGGATTTGTATGCCCAGAGGCCATTATTGTATAGTACTAGTTTGTATAATACATTTTGGAAGCTTGGGATATATACAGAGATTTACGACAGTCTTGCTCGATATAGTAGTATGCTACTTGGTTTGTATCTATCTTAATATGTATATATGTTTCTTTTAATATATCGCTAATACATATTGATGGAGCCCTTAGGATCTTTGTTTGACCACCAGCGTTGTGATGGCGATCACACTAGTAGGGGCTGGGTAGTCTATAAGCACATCCTTATACAGGTCCCTAGTCGTAGGATTATCGAGACAGGGCATCGATACTCCAGAGTAGACTAGTGTATACGTTTCTCATCCCAGCAAGGGAGATGGTCTGTCCCATAGCCATCAGTACGTCGTACCGGAGATAGTATGCAGGTGCTCATTAGGTTATGAGTTACACTGGATGGACTCGTCGGGTACTGCTGGTTGGTATTATACCTATCGTTAGGTAGTAGTTCTCAGGTGACATGAGTACAGCTTAGTCCGTTGACTTGACACTGCCACTTCGCCTCAAGTGTGTTCCCACTGTTCTTAGATTGCTACCCTACCACGGCTCTATTGAGTCGTGCAAACAGGTAGTAGTTGGATGCAGTCCCGAAGCACTTGGAGGCAGTGGCGGTTAGATAGGATTCGTCTCTCCCGGTATTGGGGGTTGATATCGCGCTGTGTTTAGAGATCCATTACACAAAGTCCCTGGCCAGGGCAAGTGAGATTTACTGGTAGGTTTTTCAGTCGTTTCTCAGGGTGTTCTGGGCTACACTCCGATGTGACTTATACCGCTATTAGGGGTCTGACGTTTACCACCCCTAGGCCTGATATGCGATACTCTTAGACGAACAGACCGGACTGTACGGAGATTGTCACAGATAGGCTCAATAGGAGTTTGGATGAGCTTGCTCGTCGACCTTATTATCGACAGATACTCGGGTAGCCGTTACGCACAGCTAGTGCCGCTGACGTGCTTGTGGTTAAACCCACTGCCAGAGTACCGTCGAGTCTTTAGAGTCCCACACAGAGAGTTTTCCCAGCTTCGGGCGAAACGAGTAGAGGTCGTATGATTTTACGACAGGATTCGATCACATACGTGTACTTGTGCACGTGTGATGTTTGAGCGGACAATACTAGTTGGTTTTGGTTTAAGCCGGATTCTAATATTTGATTATTGGATTAGCTTCGTCTCATAGTATTCATGTTTCTCGGAACACGGATGCGGGTATGTATATATGGATAAGAGAGGGTATATAGAAGGAGATACCTCATTAGGGTTTTGACCATTGACTTGGTCAAAACACATATGAGATAAAGAAAAGACTTTGTTATTTTTGGTAAATGATAATTATATATGGCATGGCTATTTGAGTTGACCTTTTGACTTTGCTTGACTTATTGACCTTAGATATTTTGATGAGATATTTTTGGACCTAGATATTTTGGTGAGATATTTTCATACCATGCTTGAGGTCATATAAAAGATAGCCATTCCATTTTTTATTATCATTATCATAAATACTTTCTCTTTCTTCAAGCTTGCTTTCTCCTTCTTCCTCTCTCAAATCCTAGTGTATCATGTGTTGATAATCAAGGGTTTGTGAGACTAAGCCACTCTAAATCACACTCTACTCACTTTAGTCTACTTAGATTAGCAAGCTAAGTATTCTAGTTACCTCAACTTGAGGTTTAGCTCAAGGTTGGAACTCTCGGGTGGATCATCGTTGACACAAGGAGGCCGAAGTTTAAGCACGATCCATACTTCCATTGAGAAGCTTAAGGAGAGGATCGAAGACCCGAAGGACCTGTTTTCTTTAGGTATACATTCTATCATAGTAGATAGAACCCTAATTTGCTAACTAGGTTTATGGTTAAATATCGCTTTAGGTTTATTCTAACGCCAAGTTTCTATCGTAGTAAATTTTTGTTCCGCATTGGCCACGGAAGTTGGCCGGGACGCTAGCGTAACCCTTTAGCTTCGTCTTCCTCTTCTCTTGAGATTTTATAAGTTAAGAAAGGAAAAAGAAAAGGAGAGAAAACATAGAGATTAACCACCACTACATCTCTAGCGATCAATTCTTAGCAAGTTTTTTTCATTAGTTGCTTCACTTAGATTTTTAGTGTGAAGCTAGAGTCTTTGCTAGGGGTCCTTCGGGTGGATCATCTTCGACAAGGAGGACCATCTCCCAAGCTCGTTCTCGGTAGACCTAGGAGCTAAAAAGTGTAAAAGAAGAAGAAGGATACGACTACATAAGGTAGCTAACACCTACCCGAGTAGTTAAACTTCTTCTAGTTTGCTAGTTTAGTGCTTGGAATCGATTCTAGGTCATAGTAGTGCGTGCTTTTGGTTTTAAATTTTTGTTTTGCATTCCGTCTTGGCCGCAAGTTAGTGGTACGCTCACGAGGCGTCTACTAATATGATATTATAGCCACTTAAATACTAGAACTAGTAGTAGACGATATTTACGTTTTTTGATCTCACTAGAACCGCAAGTTAGTGGTACGAGCACAAATGTCTACTAATATGGTATCAGAGCCACCCAAACCCAAGTTAGTGGTACGATATTTACGTTTCGAAACTAAAATTTCCGTTTTTTGAAACCATGAAAACCAAGTTTCTGTTCGAAATTTTTTTTGATCTCTAAATTTTTTTAAATAAGTGCAGAGGTCTTATTATGAGATATAAAAACTTTGCAAAAAATCCGAGGACCTTGCTCAAGAAAAAACGCCCCAAACCTTATTATTTCCTAATCTGGTCGTTGGAATTTGGCTTCAGGTCCCTGATTTTTTCAAGGGCTTATCTCAAGTAAACTTGGTTTTTGGTTAGTTTGTTTTGGCCCAGATTTCATTTACCGTTATCTTTGCATTCGGGCAACACGGAAGGTTTTAAAATTGAAAATTTTGCATCGTTTATGTCTTTGTGTTTGTATATGTGTTTTTAAACGCCCTCTAATTGTTATAGTTCGATTAGACGGGATTGCACATACTTGCTTGTGCTTGATGTATATCTTGTGATGGTTAGCTGATTGTCGTGTGGATAGCCCCTCATCGTAGAATGTTTGTATATTCATTTATTTGGGATGAGCGGCCCGGATTGTGTCCGTCATTACCGCTTGATGTATATTATTTTATCGGAATATGACCGGGTTGAGGTCGATGTTACCATTGTATATTCATTCATTCTTGTATTAGGATAACCCATTGAGAAGTGCTCGAGTAGCGGGTTTTAGAGTGTGTTAGGTGGTCGTCTTATAGTGATGAGTTCGAGCCACCTCGCACTAGAATTGGCGGGGTATTTGCTGGCACTTGTAGGGGTTTAGACAGACCCATGGTGGAGTGCTCAAGTTACCGGATTCCATGAAGTTCCGGGTATCCCACTCTGTTATTGAGTGATTTTTGCCTCACTTCTAGAATTGCCGAGTGGCTTCCCGTGCTCGTAGGGGTCTTTTTTTAGGTGATGTTCGAGCTATTCACACGATCGGGAAATGTTGGTTTTCGTTCAGGCTCAAATGAAACACGGAGCTCCTAATTTATCCGCTATTCCATTTTGATTATTGCATGCCTGTGATGTTTATTACCTGTCTGTGATGATGATATATATAAATGTTGTATATATTTTGCACCCGCGCTAGCCCTGCCCATGCAGTGTCGTAAGTTAAGTAATCTTACGGTGAAGTCCCCGGACCCCATGGCGAATGCGGGTGACATATACGTACATTTTATTTTCGTTGTTTCTGTGATGTACAGGAACTTAATTAATGGGACCACATTAAATCTGTCTAATGCAAGAAAACAAACTTAATTGAAGTTGTCGGATTTTTTTTTAAAACTACTCGGTTTTCTTTAAAACCACTCGTTTTAAAAACGGAGCCTAAACCACTCCTTTTCAAAGCCATTCGAGTTCCTACAACGATATCAAGTTCGTTACGTTAAAAGTTTTTTTGCCAAAACCAGCTGTAGCTCTCCGTCATTTCAGATTAGTATTGCTTAGTATTCGTGCTACGTTTTTCGTTGCTATTCACCGAGGCGTAGTGTTTGGTAGCTCTGTAATGCTTTTCTATTGCATGGAATAAAGATTAGTTAGGACAGTCATATGGCTTTGTTGACTCAGTCAAGGGCTCATGCGGGTGGGTTTAATACAATTACGATAATGACGGGTTGAACTTGACTAGGACCCTTTGATTTGTTGACTCGGTCAAAGTCACTAAGGTTTTAGGGATAAAACCATATCGGGAGTTTCAAACATAAAGGAAATTTGCCAAGTATGCGCATACCTTCTGGAGTGTAGTGATTTCGGTCGGCTTCCGTCAAAATTATCACACGATGATAGATTGGTCCTGATTCCCATTGATGAGTTGGTATTACTCCTCGGGAGATTTTCACTTCACAATTAGCTAACTTATTAGGCGTCTAGAAAGTGTTAATGAGGTTATGTCTCTGCGGAAATGGGGTTATGTAATTTGGTCCGTGCAAAAGCATGGGGAGCCTCCCTCGGAGTACCAACATTGGCCTGGCTAAACGGTTAGCGAATTTATAAGGTGTAAATGATCCCGACTAGTTCTCCTTTTAGGGTTTTGAACGAGAATTTGAGGAAACAGTGGGAGCCATTCTGATTAGATAAAGTGATTAACCAATCTAATTTTGATAGAGTGCACGCTGAGTGTTTTTTCTCTCTCTTTCTTTGGCAGCGACCCATGACTGACCTTAAACTATAACTCATAACCAAGTCGATCGAACCTTTTTATAAACCTTGCTTTGTTTTGTCACGATTCATGGAAAAGTCTCATATATCCATGCCACTCCTGCTTTACCTTTTTCCTTCTCCAAAACATTTTGTGTCACTATGAAGATCCACATAGAATGGATAAAAAAATCTCGTATAGTTACATACGAACTCGCAGAAATTTATTTCAGCTCGAGGACGGATTCCGGTTCTGGAGAAATTGAATAGGATTATTCGGTTGTTTTTTCTCTTTGCCTTCTCTCAGGTTGCGAGGGCTCCTATTATTAGGAGAGTACACCTATTATGCCTATTATTAGGAGAGTACACCTATTATGCTTATTGGATAGTCTTCTTTCAAAACTTAGGCTGGCGTTGAAAGGTAGGGAAAGAAAAAACCAAGTAGCCTGCGTATGGTGTACAGAAGGTAATAAGTAAAGACATATAAAGGGATTGGAGTAAGGGAAATGGAAATTGTAACTAATTTCATGAGTCTGGTATTGGAAGAGGCATTACTAGAAATACTCGGCAATCTCTTCGAAACATTTTCATGTTTCAGTTTTACTGTGCAGTATTAATTGAAAACTTCTTTCCCAATTAGATTCTAATTCCACGGTATGTATTTACCGGACTTGATTCTCACATCTATATAGCGTTACAGATGCTAAGTGGGAGTAGAATATTGAGAATTGGATGATTAGATCCTCAATATCAGAATTCTTTGTAATTGGTAATTTTTTAGGAAATCACTTGGGTTTTGCCTAACGGCAAATATTTGGTTTTGAATATCCGTTGTTATGCACCAATTTCAAACTGATATATATATATATATATATACGTTTATTTTATAAAGTGAGATATAACTTTTTGAAATTATGTTTATAACATTTACCTTTATCAGTTGATGATTATGTAAGGTGCGTTCAATAATGGTGTAATTCTTCTTAACCATAATATAGTTTTCAACCTACGACACACATGGTTTGAGTTATTAAACTCAGAGGACTTATACAAAGTATTGTATATTGTCCGATATCCATTAGGACAAGGGGTTAGTACTCATACTATATTCCGTTCACTTATGACTTCTTTGGTTTTAGACACACATTTCGTTGAAATACAAGGTTTAAATTTTGAGAAGTTATAGGTATAAGAATAAAGTAGAGAACCATACATCGGAAGAATCAGGATTCTTCAAGGTGATCGAAGATGTAGATACTTATGCTAAGTATTTCTTCATAAGTAATATATTTGAAAACTTGCTTCTCTCTCAAGCTACTCTTCCGTGGGTGCGCTCCTTGATGAGTAATGATGCATGGTCTTCTTCCATTTAGTCGATATGCACTGGAAACAGCTGCATAATTTTTGAATCTGGTTCCAATTAAATTAGCCCATTTATTTCTATATTGGATATAGAATGGATTCATATCTTAACGTTGTTAAGATATATGGAGTTGTCCAGCTTATATTTAAAACCAGAATCCGGATAAACTCAAGACACGTTTCAGTAATGGCAGTTTATGGGCTATCTCAGGATTTGACGAGGGTTAACATTCTACCATTTGCAGGATCAATAGTTATATTGTTCTTAACTCGCTAATTTTTTAGTAAAATGAATTCTTTTCAGAAAAAATTAGTGGGAGTATGGTAGAACTGGAAGTGATTCCAGAACCACAAATGGTTACTGAATATTTAGTAGAACCTAAGAATTCAATTAGATTCGATAATTCATTAGCCACTCCGCAGATTTAGTGAGTATCCTTAGCCATCCGAGAGGTACTTTGGTTTCCTTGTAAACGGTGACAGGGAGGTATGCATCATCTTGATGATGACCCTTGCTTGCCACTGTTGCTATCCTTGACTTTGAGATCTGGTAGGTGGATGACTATAATATCATTTTAAATTGAATTTAGAAGTGCACGTGTATATAACTCTGCTAGAGGATTGTTGTAGTCAGTGGGAGCAGTAGAAGTGTGGTGGGTAAGATGCTTATGTCTATTTATAGACTAAAGTAAGGAGAGCAGAGGTAGGTCATCTATTCTTGATGTGACAGTCATAGTGTTTGACTTCATCAAGAATGACGGATAGACCTGGTAAGAAGGTTGAGTATGGAGTACTGTCCTGGTTTTTGGATGACATACTCCTAATAGGAAGTGTCGTTTCTATACTACGATCGGTTAAACTGTGGTTGTCATAAATGTTTTTTCATAAAGAATCTGGATAAAATATCAGATATTCTGATGACTAGATCTATGATTTTAGATCTAGATTTGGAAAGTGTTATAATTCAGGGTACTTTGACACTATTCTAAAGTGTTTTAGAATATACGACTCCTGGCGTGGTGGTATACCCGTAGGTGATGAAGTTACCCTTTCTAAAGAGATGTCTTCTGGACTGATGAGGAGAGGGATTTGCATGATTGACATATCACTTGCTTAGGCAATTGAGTCAATCATGAGATGTCAAGTACCACACCAGATATTGTTTTTGCACTAGCTGTAATAACCCGATATTAATCCAATCTTGGAGAAACATTAGGAAGAAGTTATGAACATGAGAGAAAGTTCTTGGTATATGGTGACGGCAACCTCCTTCAGGAGGCGGTTATCATTTCAGACTTCTAAGGTGACCTGGATGACAGAGTGGCTGTCAGAATTAAAATTTACCCTCTTCTAAGGGGCAGTATAGTGGACAGTGATCCAAATGGATACTAAGGTAGGCATGGCGCATGATACTGATTAAATTTAGTGGAAGATACAATCTAAGAAGTTTGTTGGATTTGAAGTTCATTTGATATTCAGAAAATTTCTAAGATATGTGTCGCTCATTTTGGGAGATAGTCATTCTCTGCGAAGTTGAGATATAGAGAGATAAAGATAGAAATATTGGAGTGGATCCACTCACTAAGGCTATTTCTTGAATGCGAATGTTTCGCAAACATGATTTGCGAAACGGATTAGTAGAGAAGTTGGATGTTCGGCATCACACGGGTTATGAGTATGCGACACTGCAATAATTAGTCTCAAGTGCAAGTGGGAGATTGTTGGCTATAGTGTCCTCAAGATAATTATTGTAATCGCAGACAGGCGATTATGATGATTGAGGGAGACTCATACGGGTGGAACAGTTTTACTCGAGATGATAGTATGCTATCTGGTTTGACTTTATCATCATGTATATACATTATGTGACATTACAGATCACTAATACATATTGATAGAGCCAATAGAATTTTTTCTTGACTACTAGGGTTATGATGGCGATCATACAAGTGAGGCTGAGCAGTCTATAAGCAAATCCTTAAATGTTCCCAGTCATGGGAATATCGAGACTGGGCATCGATATTGCAGAGTAGACTCGTGTATACATTTCTTGACCTTGACGAGGGGCGATGGCCAGTCTCACAGTCATTGGTGTTAGTGAGTCACCAAAGATTATATACAGGTGCTCATTGGGTTATGAGTTACATTGGACGGACTCGCCGGGAACATGCTAGATGGTATTATACCTATTGTTAGGTAGCAGTTCTCTGGTTATATGAGTACAGGTTAGTCGGTCGACCTGAGATCGTCATTTGTCTCGTGTGAGTTCCCACTATACTTTGATTACTATCCTACCGCGGCTCTACCGAGTCGTGTAAACAGGTTTTAGTTGGGTATAGTTCCGAGCTACATGAAGGCAGCAAGCGGATCGTCAGGGATTCGTCTCTCCTGGTATTATGGGTAGATGTCGCGCAGTGCACGGGTGGCCATCATCAGAAATCCTTAGCCAAGGTGGAAGAGATTTACTGATTTTGATCAGTACTTTCTCTATAGGTGATGGGCCTCACACTGACATGACTTATCGCGTTATTAGTGGTTTGATGTTTTCCACCCCCTAGACCTGATATGCGACACTCTTAAACGAAGAGACCGGACTGTACATAGATTTTCACTTTTAGCTTCAGTAGGGATATAGACGAGTTTTCTTGTCGACCTTCCTTTCGTTCAATACCTAGGTAGCCGTTACGTACAGCTAGTGATGCTAACGTGCTTGTGGTTAAACCTACTACCAGCGTGTTGTCAATTATGTAATGTACGTATTTTGATACATACTTAGGTTCAATTCAATACGTATTTTTGTATACGTGCTTTTAATCAGACATTTTGTTAATACTAGCCGGTTGGAAGGATAGCCAGATTATCACATTTGGATAAAATATGAGCTAGTATTATATTTCTCTTTTTGGTATTTGTATTTTGACAGAATACGATATTTATACGAGTACGCGTATTTGTATAAATATGGGTATGTATGTCTTGATATAAATACGGGTATTTGTATCTTAATACAAATACGGGTATTGGTATTTTATATGAATACGGGTGTATATATTTTGATACGAATACATGTGTATGTATTTATAGCATATACTTGTATTAGTGTATGTATGTATGTCTGCCTACATACATACATATATACGTATGTATGTATGTATGTATATGTGTACACTTGAGGTGGCTCTCTTATCTTCTCATCTCTTCTTGTGCTTATGAGAATGGTGTAGACTTATGACTCACCATAGTGAGTCATAATTCCACCCATTCAAACATAAAAAAGAAATGAAGAGAAAGAAAATGAGGAGATAATGTGTTTAACCATGCTTGCTTCATCTTCACCCTTAGCTTCTTCTTCCTCTTCTCTTGAGGTTTTATAAGTTGAGAAAGGAAAAAGAAAAGAGAGAAAATATAGAGATTAACCACTACTACATCTCTAGTGATCAATTCTTAGCAAGTTTTGTTCACTAGTTGCTTCACTTAGATTTTTAATGTGAAGCTAGTGTCTTTGTTAGGGTTCCTTCGGGTGGATCATCTTCGACAAGGAAGACCGCCTCCCAAGCTCGTTCCCGGTGGATATAGGAGCTAAAGAAGTGTAAAAGAAGAAAAAGGACACAACCACAAAGGTAGCTAACACCTAACCGAGTAGTTAAACTTCTTCTAGTTTGCTAGTTTAGTGTTTAGAATTGATTCTAGGTCGTAGTAGTTCGTGCTCTTGGTTTAAAATTTTTTGTTTTGCATTCTACATTGGCTGCAGGTTACGGCATGAGCACGAGTGTCTACTAACAGGATTATCGTGAAAGAATAGCCCCCCGTGTGAATGTTTGTATTGAGGAGTTTCATTTTCATTCTTGTATTTTCCAAATGTAATTTATTATTCGGGACGAGCGGTCGACTTGTGGCCGTCGTCGTTGTTATTTGTATTATTATTTTTCGGGACATGACCAGGTTGCGGTCGTTGTTACCATTGTATATAATACACGTTTTACTCCGTGGAGAAGCGCTCGAGTATCCGGGTTCTAGAATGCAGCAGGTGGCCATCTTAAGGAGTTGAGACCGGGCCGCACGGTTCTAGAATTAGTGAGTTGCTCGCCGCACTTGTAGGGGGTATAGGTTAGACCCGCGGTGGAGTGCTCAAATCATCAGATTCTAGAAAGTGCTGGGTGGCCCCCTCATAGTGATGATGCCGGGTTGCCCCGTTTCTAGGATTGGCGGATGGCTTGCCGCACTCGTAGGGGTCTTGGTTTGTCATTGTATGGGCTATTCACGTGAATGGGGAATGTTGTGTTTCGTTTGCGGCTCAAACGAAACACGGGATTCCTAGGAAGTCCGACCATTCCATTTCTGTGATGATTACTACATTCTTGTAATGTTGATTACCTGCCTATGATGATGTTTACCGCATGCCTATAATGTGATTATCTGCATGTGATGATGATGATGTGTGTGTGTATGGTGATATATATGATGTGTGTGTGTGTGTGTGTGTAAATGTTACTATACGTTTTGCATCTGCTCTAGTCCTGCCTCCGCCCTGCTGTAAGTTAAGTAACCTTACGGTGAAGACCCGAGGCCCCGTGGCGAATGCGGATGGCATATAATTGCATTCTATTTTCTTTTCATATCACACTTTTATGTAATGGTGTAAGAAGAAACTAGATAATATGAGATATTATCTAAATGATTGGGTTGCGTTAAAATGTTTAATGCAATGAAAACAAACTTAAATCACGTTGTAGGAACCAATTTTTTCAAAAGAAATTATAGCTGTATTCTTTTGCTATGCATAGAGATATTCGGTTAGGAATATCTTGCACCTCATTCGATGATGTAAGAGCCTTGATCCCTTCATGGGGAATATGCACTTAAGTAAAATTATATGAAACTATAAATTTGCAAAACCACTCGATTATTTAAATGAGATTAAGTTCAGTACGTTAAAGGTTTCCTTTCAAAACCAGCCATAGCCCTCTGTCATTTAAGGAAGTAGAGTACTTAGTATCCGTGCTGCATTTTTTGACCTAGTCAAGGGCTCGTACGGGTGGGTTTAAATTAATCACAAAATGACGGGTTGAACTTATGGTTTGTTGACCTAGTCAAGGTCATAAGCCGCTAGGGGTAAAAACCATATCGGGAGTTTCAAGTGTTGAAACTTGCAATGTGATTGCATACCTTTTATGGAGTGGGGTGATTTGTTGACCTAGTCAAGATTACGACGCCGTGATAGTTTGGGTCGATTCCTGCTGTGAGTAAGAGTTATTCTCAAGAGATTTACTATACATGATCTCGGTTAGTTATCCTTTTAGGGTTTGAAGGAGGATTCGACGAAACAATGTGAGCCATCATGATTAGATAAATTAATAAACCAATCTAATCTTGATAGAGTGCACACTGAGTGTTTCTTTTCTCTCTCTCTCTCTCTGGCAGCGACCATGACTGACCTTAAACTTAAACTCGTATACCAAGTTAACCGAACCTTTTTACAATCATTGTCTTTGGAATGTCATGATTGCCCTAATTCACAACATAGTCGCATATGTTCTTGATTCTCCCACTTCCCCTTTTGATTGCTCTAGAACACTCTTTATCCGATACAGAGATCCATATTGAATGGAAGGCCATTTCGTATAGTTACATACGAACTCAGAGAAAGTGTTTCAGTCGAGGATGACCGCCGGTTCTGGAGAAAGTGAATTGTATATGATATTGTTAGTGGACGGGGGCAAGGCTCGTGACGATCACGGCCGCAGTGGAAAATGGACAAGAAAAATTTATCCAAACTATGCCCCAATTCACAACCACAAGATCAAGCAATACAATACAATAGCTAAAACTACAATAATCAATAGAGCAATAAGAGACTACAACCATTGTAGCATCTTCATATGCTCCAATGAATGAACGAGGACCGAGCTAGACTCCATCGACCTCACGGAAGCATTCTCTAGCCGACCGCCTCATCGTAGATGATCCGCGATGAAAAAAACAATGCCTGTAGCTCCATCTCCATCACCGGGTAGAGAAACTCCACTTCGTCACTTGCTAAGTGCTCGTGGAGGCGATGTGAGAAATGGGTACTCCCCGGATTTTAAAAATTCCCACTATAGCCTAAGTTTCCATTGGAGTAGTGAGCTTGGAGCTCTTATGAGAGGAAGAAGAAGATGATATGAGATGGCTAAAAAAATGAATTAGATTAATTCATTTCTTTTCTCATATGATATATGAGAATACCCTCTCATTCCCTCTCTCTCCTATGTGTTGTCACACATTGAGAGAGAGGGAGTGGTCCCACTCTTTATGTTAAACATAATATATTTGTATTTTACACACACACACACACATATAGCATATAAAAGAGTGAGACTAATACACACAATATATATATATATATATATATATATATATATATATATTAAATGAGATAAATATATGTATCACATACATATATTCGTCATGTATCAAATACATGACCAACTAACTATATCATCTCAGTAACGAATGCTGCAAAGAGTATGCGTATTATATACACAGCACTAGAAACCGTATCATAAATACGGTTATCAAGTCAATACTTGACTTGATATTCCGGCTTTTAGACCGGCTAGTATATCTGGACTTTCGATTAAATCAACAATTTAATCGAAGTCCCATGCATATCAAATATGCACACCACATCACATTTTACCGGGGCAGGCACCTTCGTTGCGGGACTCTAAATACCTATCAATACGTTGGCAGTAGGATATATAGGATCACATTCGAGCGAATCCGAAACACTTTCAGATTCAATCCCTTCTCAGGTTAACCCATAAGCTTGTCGGTGGCACTGGCTGCACGTAATGGCTACCCAGGTACGATCAAGATACTCATCTGGACCCGACGATGTCTATAAGCGATGAATACCATACAGCCCGGTCTCTTCGTCAAAGACTATCACATATCTGATCTGGGGGGTGGAAACTGTCAGACCCCCAATAACCGAATAAGTCGTGCGACACTCGACTTATAACCTTTTGAGATACAACTGATAACATTTATCAGTTTATCTCTCTTACTCCGGCTGGAGGCTTTTGGTTATAGCTATGTCTTGCACTGCGCAATATCGAATCCTTATACCGGGAGACGAATCCTTTCGACCGCTCACTGCTTCCATGTGCTTCGGGACTATACCCAACTAAAACCTTTTTGCACGACTCAGTAGAGCCGTGGTAGGGTAGTAATCTAAGTATAGTGGGAACACACACGAGACACTATGGTGATCTGAGGTCGAGAGACTACGTTGTACTATCATCACCAGAGAATTACTACCTGACATTGGTATAAACCATCTAGGAGTTCTCGGTAAGTTTGTCCAGTGTAACTCATTCGATGAGTGCCTGTATATAATCATCGGTGTCAAACACCAATGGCTATGGGATCAGCCATCACCCCATACAAGGTCATGAAATGTATACATTAGTCTAAACCGGAGTACTGATGCCCAGTCTTGACACTCCTACGACTGGGGACATTTAAAGATGTGCTTATGGATTACCAGGCCCTACTAGTTTGATCCCTATCACAGTCCCGGTAATCAAGAAAAATTCTAAGGGCTTCATCCCATGTATTAGCGATACGTGATAATGTGTAAAACGTATTCACATGAAAGATAAAGACAAACCAGATAGCATACTATCATCTCGAGTAAGACCGTTCTCTGTATAGGTCTTCCTTAAATACGTAATTGCCATCTTGCAATTACAATAATTGCAATGAGGGCACTATATCTAACAGATATAACTTATTTGTCTCTTCTCTCTACCTTATCTCAAGTTTGAGAGCTCCTTAAAAGAAGAGAATATACCAATTATACTTGTTGGATAGTCTTCTTCCAATCCCAAGGCTGGGGCTGAAATGAAGGGTAAGAAGAAAACCAACTAGCTTAAGTTCGGTATACAAAAGGTAAAACGGAGAGACATAATAAGGTTGTAGCTGAAGGGAAAGGAAATTACAATTACTTTCGTGAGCCTGGGCCGTGGAAGAGGCCTTACTAGGAATACCTGGCCACCTTCTTGAAGCATATTGATGCTTAATCCTCTATGTGTTAGTAATTGAAATTGTTTCTCAATTAGCCCTTCTTCCTGGGTATGTGATACCGGATCAGGATCCAACATTTGTAAGTTGTTATAGATGCCAAGAAGGAACAGAGTGTTGGGAATAGGGTGATTTGATCCTCAAACTCGGAATTCGGAGCAAATGTTGATAATGAGGAAAATTACCGAGTTTTGCCTAGCGGCAAATTTTTGGTTCTGAATAACCGTTATAATGCACCAATTTACAAAACTGATATATCTGTCTCTTTATTTAATAAAGTGGGATATAATTTTTGAAAAATATGTTCTAAACATTAGGTAAGGTGCATTGAATAATTGTATAGATATTCTTAATCAAAATACAGTTTTCAACTTACAACACACGGAGTTTGAATTAGTGAACTCTTGGGAATTATACATGTTGATGTATGTTTTCCGATGTCCACATGAACAAGGGGTTGGTACTCATACTTCATTCCGATTACCTATGAGTTCTATGGTCTTAGACACGCATTCAAGTTGAAATGCAAACTTCAAAGATTTTGAGAAGTTCATAGGGTATAAGAATAAAGTAGAGAACCGGACGATGGAAGTATCAAAATTCTTCGATGTGATCGAAGGTGGATACTTTTGCTCGGTATTCTATATTGAGAATGTGATTCTCTCTTAGATTACTCATCCGAGGGTGCGCTCCATGATGAGTAATTCTGAGTGGCCTATTTCATTTAAAAGGATATGCACCGGAAACAACTGCATACTAATTGAATGTGGTTCTATCTAAATTAGTGCCTGAGATTCTATATGTGATATAGAATGTGTTCATATCTTAAGCTTGTTAAGATATGGAGTTATTCGGCTTATGTTTAAAAACAAAATCCGGACAAACTCAAGGCACGTTTCAGTAATGTACAGTTTGTGGGTTATTCCAAGCTTATGCAAGAGTTTAACTTCTACCATTTTGAGGATCAAATTTTTTTTTGTTCTTAACTCGCCATCTTTTTAGAAAAGAAATTTCTTGCAAAAGAAATTAGTGGGAGTATGGTAGAACTGGAAGTGATTCCATAACCATAAACGGTTACTGAAAATTTAGTAGAACATGGAGATTCAATTGATGTTGACAAACCTAATCTACTCTGCAGATTTAGTAGATGACCTCAGCCGCCCGAGAGGCTTGCATTATGGTGATGATGACCATAGTAGTAATCAGCAGGCCATATGAAGTGGTGACTTTCGATTGATGGTTGGATGCCAAGTTATCAAAATCGGACTCCATCCATTGCAATAAATTATGGACTTTGTTGGGTGCTCCTGAAGGAGTAAAACACATTAGGAGCAAGTAGATCTTTTGAAATCAGTGCAGATGGAGAGGTATTAACCTAATAAGGCTAGACTTATAGTAAAAGATTTTCATCAAATACCAGGTATGGATTGTGATGAAACTTTTACTTCAGTGTCTGTGCTGAAGTCCATACAGGATATTGTTAGGAATATGTATGCCCTAGATGCCATTATTATATATTATGGTGGATACTTGGACATATATATAGAGGACTTTCTTGCTCAACATGATAGTATACTATCTGGTTGCTCTTTATCTTAACATGTGCACTTATTTTAGTTTACTATCTCATTGATACATGTTGATAAAGCCCTTAGGATGTTGGCTTAACTACCAGGACTATGATGCAGATCATACTAGTGGGGCTTGTGTAGTCCACAAGCACATCCTTAACAGTTCCTAATCGAGGGAGTATTGAGACAGGTCATCAATATTCTAGAGTAGACTAGTGTGTACGTTTCTTGACCCTGTATGGGGCGATGGTTGATCCCACAGCCATTGGTGTTTGACATCAAAGATTGTATACGGGTGCTCATTGGAGAATGAGTACACCGAACAGGACTCGCCGAGAACTCCTAGATGGTCCATACCTATCGTCAGATAGCAGTTCTCTGGTGACACATGTACAGGTTAGTCTGTAGACCCGAGATCGTCATAGTGTTTTGTGTGGTCCTACTGTGCTTTGATTTCCTCCCTACCACGGCTCAAATGAGTCGTGCAAACAGGTGGTTTTTGGGTACAGTCCCGAGTCACATGGAGGCAGTGAGCGATAGAAGGGGTTTCGTCTCTCCCGGTATTGGGAGTTGATGTTGCGCTATGCTCGATTGGCTATAACAGCAAGACCCTGGCCAGGGTGATGAGATTTACTGATAAGTGTTATTAGTAGTTTCTTGAAAGGTTATAGGCCACACATCGGCATGACTTATCGAATTATTGGGGTCTGACGATTCCATCCCAAGACTCGATATGTGACATATCAGACGAAGTGATCGGACTGTACGGTAAGTGTTACTTATAGGCTCTACAGGAGTTTAGACAAGTTTGCTTGTTGATCTTCTATTCGTTCAATACCTGGGTAGCCGTTACGTCCAGCTAGTATCGCTGACGGCTTGTGGGTATCTGATGTGATCATTACCTACTACTGGCGTATTGATGAGTCTTTAGAGTCCCACATAGAGGTTTCCTAGCTCAAGCGAAACGAAGTAGGGCACGTACGGAGATATGTGCAGATGCTTGATTAAATATGAGTATATGATACCGTATTCTAATCTAGTATTATATTTGACATAACCGGATTATTGAATCAAGTGTTGATTCAATGATTTGATATATATATATATATTTATATATTTGATATTAGCCGGGTTATATATGATATAATCGGATTGTTGAATCAAGTGTTGATTCAATGATTATATATATATATATATATATATATAAAATAATATTAAATATTAGCCGGTTATATATGATATAACCCGGATTATTGAATCAAGTGTTGATTTAATGATTTGATATATATATATATATTTGATATTAGCTGGGTTATATATGATATAACCGGATTATTGAATCAAGTGTTGATTTAATAATTTGATATATATATATATATTTATATATGATAACTAATATTAAATATTAGCCGGTTATATATGATATAACCGGATTATTGAATCAAGTGTTGATTTAATGATTATATATATATATATATATATATATATTTGATATTAGCCGAGTTATATATGATATAACTAGATTATTGAATCAAGTGTTGATTTAATAATTATATATATATATATATATATATATATATATATATATATATATATATATAAACTAATATTAAGCCCACTTAAGATTTTCTTCTCTTTACACACACACACACACACACACACACTTAATTGTATCATGGTTGATGATACATTGAATATGGATGTATGAGAATCACATTAGAGGTAAAGATGAGAAGATAATGATTTATATATATGAATTAAAGAAAAGAAGAATAAGTCATTGTTCTATGGTTGCTTTGAGAAGCATTCAGAAGCTATGACTCATTCTCTTTTCTTTGTTTTATTCACACATATTCATCATATTCTTGATCTCATCTTATCTCATGGTTCACACTCACTTCCAAGTTCATCTTTTTCATCTCCTCTTTAGTTTTTTCTAAGTTGAGAAAAAGAAAAAGAAAGAAAGATTTTTTGTGAGCAAAATTTCTATTTCATCAATCTATACTACTCTAGCAAATTAGTATAGGTTGTTCTATTCACTAATACATTGATTAGTGAAGTGTGAGCTTGAGTGTGAGTTGCCTCAAGGTGGATCATCTTCGACGACGAAGACTTCAAGCAAGCTCGTTCCATCCTTCAAGTGGAGTCAAAGAAGAGTTCTAGGAATACTACTTGGAGCATTTGAAGTGTAGGACTAGACTACAAAGGTTTTAGTTTCTCTTCACTTAGTTTAGAACTTGTTTTTCTTAACTTTGAAACCCTAATTTTCTATTTCGATTCTTGTTTAGTATACTTAGCCCTCTAGATTTTTAAAATTGCATACTTGATACTCATAGAACCCTAGTAGAGGTGCTATGACATACTTTCATAGTATCAGAGCCAAGTTAGAGGCTTAGGATTAGTTTAGACGAAGTTAAAGTGTTCGATCAACGTTTTAAAAACGAATTTTGAAAGTTTCTGTCCATTTTTTCAAACTTCAGTTTTTTCAAGATTAAAAATGCTCAGAAAATTGTGCAGATACTTTTATGAAGGCACAAGAAATACGAGCACATAATTCCACCAATTGACCGCGGAACCGCCGCCTATACCATGTATTGGCCGCGGTTCCGCTGCGCAATTATGGAGTTAGGAGCCCAATTTTCTTGTGATTCTTCATTTTCACATTTTGGATTTTCTGGATATTTTTAATGAGGCTCAAGTGGTTGAGCTCTCTGTGAATTGTTGTTGTTTGAAACATCGATCGAAATGCTAATATCGTCTATATTGCTTTGGTTTTGTGATGCAATTTTTAGAATCCACATTTAATTAGTTTTGCGAAAACTAGTTATCGATTTGTAAATCTCACATTTTAGCCTTATTTGATGGATTACCACGGAGTTTGGATTTGGATCGAAACTCCGTCATAATCTCGTATCGTACGCGAATACTCGCTGGGAGACACTAGTAGAGAGCCACGCCCCTTTGCCCCGACCAAGTGACTATAGGAGAACCCCATGGCCAAGAGCATCCACTCGGGTGCTTACGGCCATGGTGTTCCGCCCAAGTGTACTCCGTTGACGGCCTCGGGGGTGCGGCCATCCACTAAAGTTCTCAAAGAGCATTCGATCTTTTAATCGGAAATCTTGTTGAATTGCCCGGCTTAATTTTTGAAAAGGGTTTTCAATTTGAGGCTTAAATGTTAACATTAGGCATGAAATTCGGAATATGTGATAATCCGAGTTTATGATGTCTACAGATGTGGATTCTAATTATTGTAGTTTTCATTTCTTTTCTGCGACCGTAAGTGTAATATGTGGCAGTATCCCCGATCTCGTTACTATATGACAACGACATTAGGGATACGCATATTATTTACGTTGATAACATGTGATGTTATTGTGTTGCTATCGATATGTTATATTGGATTGTCGTGATTGAATAGCTGAGGGTTTTATGTGAGATAAGAGTTTATCAATTTTCATTCATGTAAATAATTGTATGTAATATTCTTTTATTAGGACACTTCCGAATTGAAGTTATTGTCTCCATTTGATGTATATTATTTACTTTACCGCATTAGGATAGACCCAAGGTGGAGAGAATAAGTAACCGGGTTCTAGAGTCCAGTGGGAAGCCATCTTGAGGATTCGAGACCGGTCGCCTAACTCTAGAATTAGCAGGGTTACTTGCCGCTCGTGTAGGGGTCTAGGAGTATGGGCTTGGCTATTCATCACGACCGTGGAATTCATGTTTTCGTTAATGGCTTAATCTAAAACACGGACCTCCTAGTATATCCTATATATCATATATCTGCTTCTGTTGTTCTGTGACGTGATCATATAACTGTGTGAGACGAATGCTACTTATATATATGATATAGTAGTAGACACTATATATGTTTTGCATCCGTGCTAGTCCTGACTCCGTCGTGCCGTAAGTTAAGTAACCCTATGGTGAAGACCCGGGCCCCTGTGGCGAATACGGATGGCATATATGTGTATTTTATTTTCGTTTCTTCTATGATGTTTAGGAAACATAATTACTTCATTATTAAGATTAATGAAAAGAAAAGAAACCTAAAAGATGTTGTAAAATAAAATTTTTCAAAAAGGTAGCTCTAGTTCTTGCTTTGCATAGTGATATTCCATTATGAATATCCAGCATCTCATTCGATAAGGAAATAGCCTAGATCCCTTCACTTGGAATGACCTCTTTAGCAAAAACTAGCATATGCTACAACTTACTCGGTTTGTTTTGAAAACTACTCGATTTTTAAATCAGAGCTTAAATCACTCCTTTTCAAATCATTAGGTTCTACAACGATATCAAGTTCATTACGTTAAAGGTTTTCTTTAAAACCAGTCGTAGCCCTCCGTCATTTCAAATAGGTACTGTTTAGTATTTGTGCTGCGTTTGTCGACCATATCGAGGCATAGTGTTCGGTAGCTGATTAGTGATTTTCTGTCGCATGATGATGCGATTGGTTAGAGCAGTCGTACGTATTTGTTGACCTTGTCAAAGGTCGTGCGGGTAGATCTAAATCAGTCATGAAAAGAAGGATTGAATTTGACTTGCGGTTTATGATTTATTGACCTTGTCAAGGTCATAAGCCGCATGGGGTAAAAGTAATTATCGGGAATTTCAAGTGTTGAAATTTGCAATGAGATTGCATACCTTCTATATGATAGTTGGATCCCGATACCTACTGCGAGTAAGCGTTACTCCTGGAAGAGTTTTTCACTTTACAATTAGCTAATCTAGTAAGTGTCTAAGAAAGGTGTTAACGGGGTTATTCCCCTGCGGAAACGAGGTTATTTAATTAGTTCCATGTGAAAGCGCAAGGAGACTCACTCGGAGTACCAACACCAGCCTGGCTGACCAATTAGCAAACTTGTAGGGTGTAATTAATCCCGGTTAATCTTACCTTTTAGGATTTGAAGGAAGATTTGATAAAAACAGTGGGAGGCATCCTGATTAGATAAGATAATAACCAATCAAATTTTGCAAGAGCGGACGCTAAAGTATTTTCTTCTCTCTTTCTCCAGGTAGCGACCATATCATGCTTTAATCAAGACAATAACATGGATGTATTGACCGAACCTACTTATTATACTGGGATGGGAAACGTTGGTTCTGCTCTATCTTATGACAACAGTCATGAGTCAGGGAAAAGAATAGGGGAAAGCAAGGATTTTCACGCAACCCGAATGAAGAAATAGCATTCTGATGCATCTTCTTCTGGTGTGTTAGTTATTGATAACTGTTTCTCAGTCTGCTCTACGTCCTGGATATTGGATATCGGATCAGAATCCCACATTTATAATATGTTATAAGTGTTAAAGAAAAGTAGAGAACTGGGAAAGGGTGATATGTCTTTCAGAGTAGGGAATGGAGCAATTGTTGCTGTCGAATCTGTCGGTGAATATCATCTAGTATTGCCAAATGGTAATACATTGATTTTGAACGACTGTTATTTCATACCATCTATAATGTGCAATATAATATCCATATCTTTATTAGATAAAGAAGGATATAACTTCGCATTAGAGAAAAATGTTATGAACATTTTCCTAAATCAAGTATTGATTGGGTTTAGTACGTTATGTAATGGTTTATACGTTCTAAATCAAAATACAATTTTAAATATACAAAACACTCACTAGAGGAAAAGTTTAGAAATGAACAAAGCCTTCTTGTGGCATTATAGACTCGGTCATATCAATGAGACCAGACTAGCTAAGTTGCATAAGGATGCATAATTAGAACCGTTCGAATTTACATCTTATGAAACTTGTTAGTCCTATGTCAAAGAAAAGATGGCCAAAACTCCGTTTACGGGACATGGAGCAAGAGCTACTGAACTCTTGGAACTGATACATAGTGATGTATGCGGTCCTATGTTTATACATGTCAGGAATGGTTCCTCGTACTTCATTACATTCACCATGATCTCTCTAGATTCGGACATGTGTTCTTGTTGAAACACAAGTTTGAAGCCTTTAAAAAATTCAAGGAATATAAGAGCGAAGTAGATAACCAGACGGGTAAAAGTATCAAAATCCTTCGATCTGATCGAGGAGGCGAATACTTAAGCATGGAATTCTGAGATTATCTAAAAGAGAATGAGATTCTCTCTCAGGTTACTCCTCCGTATACACCACAGCACAATGGTGCACCCTATTAGATATGGTGCGCTCTATGATAAGTAATACTGAGTTACCTATTTGTTTTTGGAGTTATGCACTTGAGATAGCTGCTGTCACGACCCGAAAGTACGGAACATGACCGGCACTTAAACTACGAAACGTCTCGAGGCGTACGTAATCTAAGTAAGACGAAAACCCAGAAATCCAAACCAAGAAAAGTAGTTGGGTGAAGGAAAACCAATTTAAAATCAAGTAGTTTTAATAGCATAAGCCGAGTTATGCGGTTTTAAAAACATCAAGTATTTCCTGAAAATTTCGGCAGAGTCTTCTTTGTAAATACTGGCTCCCAAACGGGATACAACATGAATAGTATACGAAATCAATAAAAAGGCATCCCCAAACGGGAGCTAGCTCTTCGTCAATCGACGGTCACAACCACACAAGCAATATAATATACAACGCCAAGGGCGAGGATCAAAACTCAAAAGGAAACTCAAAAACAGCAAGAAATCCGTAGAAATAAAACGCGCGACTCTAAGGTCGAAAGAACAAACATCACTGGTCTCTATCTGAGATAAATACAAGTTTGGTTGATGGAACTTCTAGATACAACTGAATAATAATATACAATGTATAATGATGGGTACGATACAAATAAACCCACCTACTAGCAAGTCACCCGAACGAAACTGTACCCGCAAAGCCGTAAAGAAACCTGTACGGCGAAACCTGCAAGAAACTGGGGCATAACGGGGGTGAGTTGCCAACTCGTGAATAGAAAAAAACATCTACGAATAGAAATCGCATGTATGACGCAATCCTAGGTCATACGATCAATATATAAAATCCTCAAATAAAACCAGCAGTCTATAACAAAGACTAGGGTAAATATCTAACCCGAGTATAATCTCATGTGCCCGTGTCAGTACCTCAGGTAGCAATATATCATGAATGAGGTATGAATGCATGAAAACAGATTACATGTAAATGAAGAAACTGTTTTCATAATTTAGTGAAATTTCCTTTGTATTTTTAAAATGAGGTATCACAAATGAAATCAGTATCAACAGTGTCTAGCATCGACACAAAACATAAATCTCAAAGTCTCGAAACCTCAGGCTCCGGCTATCAGGACTGGCCTGTATCATCAAATCTCAGTACCTCAATATCTCGAAATCAATATCTATGGCGCCGTCAGTCCAGACCGGCCCCTACCATCCATCTCAAGACCACGACGGTATCCTCCGGATATTCGACGCGTCGGGTAATATCACCGGTCGGTAGTGCTCCCCTGCCAGGCTCAACGTCAACAACACGGCCTTCTCGCCCCGGGGTACCGCACCGGGCCCACCATGTACCCGACACGGTCCATCCAACTCCTCGAATCGGGTCTCGAAATCCATCAGCAAACTCATGGTGGACGACTCATACATCATGGGAAAACCGCATTTTTATTTAAAAAGAGAGAAAGCAGTTTATATATGTTTTGAGGTTTTCCTCCAAATCCAAAAAATATCATGGAAATCCGAATCATCAATAGCATGTAAAACCATGAATATAAGCATGAGAATGAATAACAGTATGCATGAAGCGACAAGTAATAACTACAATATCTAAGCTGGCATATAAGGTATGTACACTAATATTATGTCAAACTACTGGCTATCAAGCTAAGTTAAGCAATAATATTTTCTAAGGTGTACGTGACATAGCAATTACCGATGAAGATGTGTGTGAGCCGGCAAGTAAGTGTATGTGGTACATACGCATCATCGGTAATGGTGCTGGTGTCCTAACAGCATAATGTCAACAATGCAATATGAAATAACAATGTAAATATGCGATGCGGAGCGAGCAACCAAAATGAGCGGGAGCTAAATATTAAACAATGGCGCCATTTGAAATAACATGAATCGCGGGGTTTTGAAAATAGGGGCTACGGTGGTTTTTAAGAAAGGATACGTCTTTTGAAATATCCGTAGATCCCTTGACCTGTCTTTTAAAATACCCACGATCCGCTAGTTTTGAAATAGGTAGGAGTCTAATCTAATCTAACAACTACACTAAACTATACGGCTGAACTAACAAGCTAAACTACAGGTAAGGAAACCGCCTATCATCTGAGTCGATACATATACATACCTGTATATATACAGTCGGTGATCCCGCCTCGATAATATCATATCCGATACCATATCTATAAGCAGGCATCCCAAGTCAAGAGCGCGGATCAATCATCAATATAGCTCGTACGTAAATCCGTCGTACGGCATCCCAAATCTGGGTACGGGTCAATATCACATTCATCATACTATTCACCTGGTATCCTCTTTATCAAATATCATGATCGGGGTACTGATCTACGTCTAGTACAATATTGATACCGCCTAAGTATGCATGCACGTGTGTGAAACACTAAGTCAAGATCCGTTACAACGTCATGTCGTATCTCAAATACGAACCCTGCTATATCACCGATCTCACGGCCTCAAATCAAATCTCATCGACTCATCTTAAATCCCAAGTACTATCCTCATTATCCATGCATGTGTATATGAATTTACATATGCATAGTCCCATACCCACGCATATATACATATATACACATCCCAATCGGCGCACAAGAAAGTAATGTATGCAAGTCTGTATGTGCGTATGTGGGTATAACAACTACTCTAGGGTTTGGCAACTAACCTAAAGCTAATCCATGAACACATAATCATAACATGAATAAACATTCTCGTATCATAAAATACCTATATGAACATATATATGAGCTATACTACGGACTGCGGGGGTGCTATACACCATCCACCCGACTTCTCTCCGTAGATATAAATCTACTCACCTGGTCTTCGCTCGCCGGTGCCGACGTCGCCACGCGCTTGCTTGTCGTCTCGAAGTCCACATGGGGGTACCTACATATCATAACGCACCGTATCGCATTAAAATTCGACTCATGACTAAAACGATACATGAATCCCACATAGGTCAAAACTTATGGTTGCTTTCACGAATCAATCCAAAAACCCTCGACGTCGGCGTACAAACGCCAGACCATCGAGAAAAACCCAAACACACTCATTTGTACAATCACGAGCACTAATTATGATATAAAATAGCTTAAAATTCATAAAAACCCCAAACTCACTTTAAAAGCCATTTTTCCGAAAATCTAGCAAGCAATATTACCCGTTTTAGTACAAAACTCGACGTTTAAACAAATCTAGCGACCGCAATATCCGCTCAATATCATAACCAAGTCATAAAAACCATTCCAATAATTTAATTTCATCAAAATATATATATTTACAAAACCTAGTTAACAAAAATTAGCACAATTTTCTATTTTAGCTCAAAACTTGGTGTTTTAATCAACTTTAAATATTTTAACAATTTTAGTGGCCATAATTCTCATTAAAACATATTAACTAAGCCACACAACCATTAACTAGAATTTAATCTCACAACTTTATATAAATTACAAAAATCTAGTTTGCAAAACAATCATAATTAGGACAATTTACATATAACAATTTGCAAACTAACAATTTGATTATGTTTCACATTCCACAAAATGATCAATTCCACTTGCAACCATAATCACACAACAAAACCCTAACTATAATCTAAAACCATCCACTTGAATTTCCAAATTTGAATTCAAAACCCTTTTATTTATTTTAAAACACCAATTTAAGCTTGATTTAAACATTCAATTAACAACTAACAAATATGGATGAATCTTTATACCTCATGATCAAGAGATCAACATGAAGATTATAGCCTCCAAAATGCCAAATTTCCTCCAAGATCCATGCTAGCTTGGGCAAAGAAATAAAGGGTAAGAGTTGGATTGAAGAATTATAAAGGTTTTAGCTTGATTTTGAGGCAAAAAGATGGATTTTTTTATGAGAATGAGAGGAGAAAAATGGGGCTGCTGTTGGGGGCTGTTGGGGGACCTACTGCTAAGCCAAGAGGAGAGGAGAGAGAGGGTGTGGTGTGGGGAAAAACCAAGTAAAGAAAAGTCCAAGTCAACCCAAACCCATACCTCATTTTCTTATACTTTCTTTTCCTTTTTAATTCTTTCTTTTGTGAAATGAGGGGACAAAGTTTTGGGGCTGCCAAGGGGGGTCTCGGCCAGCAGCCTAGGGGGTGAGGAAAGAGAGTGTGGAGAGTGTGGGTGAGGGAAAAAAGAAGATAAATACTATACCCCAATTTCCCTTTACACTAATTTCACCGAAAAAAGCCTTTTTCTTCGATATTTTCTAAACCGTTTTGGCAAACCTTTTCATTTCAAAAACCACATGATAAAATTTTGTTTAATGTGTTATGATGCACAAAATTTGTTTCAACTCATTCCAATTTGTAATTTTCCCTAATTAAATGTATTAGTGACGGCTTAAAATAATATTAAAATAATATTTTTTTCAGAAAATTTGAAATTTCACCAGTGGCTCAATAAACACAAAATACTAGTAATTACATAGCTATAATATGTATATTTAGTTTTATAATAAAGATATTTGTATTTTGACTTTTTACAGAAAACCCCCTTATTTTACCGATTTTCCGAAATTTCACCGAAACGATTTTCAAAACGTTACAATCTTCCCCCCTTAAAGAAATTCGGTCCCGAATTTAAATTAACACTCCCCCCAAATACTAAAACATCTAAGTAAAACCATCAAGTAGTCGGGGCTCCGAAATCATAAATACATAAAACAAATCGTGGCGCAGCGCATGCGCATGAAAAATGAGCATATAACTGAAAATCAAAACTCCGTCAAGCATCCCGCAATCATCAGAGTCATGGTAAAGACACAATGTCAAATCCAATACCAAAACCAATATGATATAACTCGAAACTATACACGTAAATATCAAATCTATATATGTAATTATCTGAAGGAAATGCATGCCAAATCTCTTAAAGTCTCTCTGCAATGCGCATAACACTGCACAGTGGCGGACGTCTATCATAAGAAAATAACCATATACATATATACCTTTTATTTGAAATGTACGTTCCCCCGGTTTGGAAAACAATTAAGAAGGGTTTTCCTTGTTTTAAACGTTTCGCGTCATATCAGACACGTAGGTAAATACTGAGACTATAGCTCGCTTTTTGGAATTCCCTTCAATAGCTATCAATGCATGCAAAATACATTCAGGTACTGTCCTCTGATTTGTCCTGCTTAGTACGAAAACACATCGCAATTATCATAAAAAAACGTACTGCTCTATAAGAAATCAATCCCAAAATACGCGTATGAATACTACGTGCGTTGGTGCGCACGACAATCAAAATCCATATACGTGCCATACAAGTTCACAGAAACAAGATCTAAGTGCATCGGGTGTGCACAAAGCATCTGTCGTAGGCAACGTGTGTGCCTGACAGCAAAATCAGGTGCATCTGACATGCACGAAGAATCTCGATTTAGTGCATCCGGTGTGCACCAAAATCGCACCTCGAAACATGCGCCCAACATGCGCGAAAATCCAAATCAGGTGCATCCATCGTGCATGAAATCATGAAATCCAATATCAAGCGCCGAATATGCGCAAAATCAAATCAGGTGCACAAGGTGCACAAAACAAATATCGAGTATCACAATCGAAATCGAAGTCCAGTGCATCTAAGTGCACAAAAGGCGTTTCACTGCACTGCAAGCATATATAAACTATACAGAGTCCAGGAACCAAATCGTGTGCGTGCATACGCACAAAATCAACTCAAATGTCTAAAACCGTAAAATCACAAACATATGAAACCAAAGCACGAAAACGATATCAAGTGCACAACTGTGCAAAAATCGTAAATACTCAGTAGGTGCAACCAAGGTACATGAAAAACAAATATCATGAAACTCAATCATCAAAATCAGTCATGTGAATAGATCGTCCAAAATACCGAAATCAAATAGGCGGAATAGTCCCGCTCAAGCACATCCTCCAAGAATCTCTGGCCAACTGTCGTGGTCACTCATAGCATGTCTTGCCGACGATCCTGAACTCTGGCCTGCCAGTGTGCATAACATGACCACTCTTGGGTCCAAGTCTTCTTGTAGTTTATTCCAGAAAGGTCCTGTCGAAATCTCTCCCAAATCTCGTCTCTGCCGAACTGTCCGGAAGTCATCGTCCTTTACTATATCTGTTTCTTATTCCGGAATGGCTGCATACTCACCGCGACTCCTTCTGGAAGGTATATCCAAGTACAATGCCTCGCATGCGTATCGCATCTCTGATGTCGGCGGAGTGGAACGTCGTCTTATCCAGATCTCGTACGAACCTCTTACTCCACTTTTCTCTAATGTCGACTGCTCCGGACTCGTCTCGTCGTGGCTGCATGGACTGAGCTCCAACGGCTATCCTCGCATCTGGAGCCTCCCAAGAATGCATCTCACCACCTAGTATCCGAATGAAGTCGAGCCATTCGATCGAATCGTCAAAACCTCATAATCCCCCAAGAGCTCAACATCTTGGGTACAGTATAATAATATCGAGTACATACCACAGCATCGGTGGTCCAGCCGTAGAAGGGCAAACCCAAGCCTCACTAATGGCGCCGCGGAACTGCCGCAAACCCTAAGGTTCAAAGGCTTTCACACGGTCATTAAGTCGAGTTAGGGTTTCATTCTTTTAGAGGGAACATAGAATTGCCTGCATGTCTTTCCGAATACTTTAAACTTGGAATAATAGGTTTCTGACACTCGATCGTCTCTGTCGACTCTCAACGTCTCCGCGTGAAGTCGTCTCTAGCTGGAATCAATCTATCTGATGACCTCGCATCGGGGTAGCGAACGAACCACACGTCCTAGTCATTCATCCTCGGTGACTAGCGACCTTCTATAATCTCTTAGTACAACTCGTACTGCAATAGCTCCAACATCTGGAGCGATATCTCGTCGTTCGCAGCAATAACTGGCTCACTCGTCTGCACGCTGAACAGCGCCTCAATCATCATGAATAAGCAATGCGCCAACGGTCATCGAAATCTGGCTGGCCTCTATCATTGGCTCAATCCTCTGGTGCAAATCGGCACGTCCGAGTAATCTCATACAGCAATCCACCCAACGCTCGTGGCGCGAAAACATAATGAAAAGACACATCTCTGCAATCGTGTGTCGCCGAAACCATGCCCTGGTCAGTCCTCGTTCTTGACGAGTTCATGCTTACCGCAACTCTAGCCGTAGCTCTCCCTGCCCGTAATCGTGGCAGCAAAACCAAAACTGGTACCGATGAGGCTAGATCAGGAAGGGATATAATACTGAACAAGGAAATGTACATCCTAAGGCTTCTAAGTGTAGTGGCGTATCGTAAATATGCCGCGGAACATACCCACGGTACGTCACTCTACTTTAGACACCTATTCCATCAACCAAGGATCATCCTACGCTCCGAAGGTAAAACCTAACGCTCTGATACCAACTTTGTCACGACCAGAAAGTACGGAACATGACCGGCACTTAAACTACGAAACGTCTCGAGGCGTACGTAATCTAAGTAAGCCAAAAACCCAGAAATCCAAACCAAGAAAAGTAGTAGAGTGAAGGAAAACCAATTTAAAATCAGTAGTTTTAATAGCATAAACCGAGTTATGCGGTTTTAAAAACATCAAGTATTTCCTGAAAATTTCGGCAGAGTCTCCTTTGTAAATACTGGCTCCCAAACGGGATACAACATGAATAGTATACGAAATCAATAAAAAGGCATCCCCAAGCGGGAGCTAGCTCTTCGTCAATCGACGGTCACAACCACACAAGCAATATAATATACAACGCCAAGGGCGAGGATCAAAACTCAAAAGGAAACTCAAAAACAGCAAGAAATCCGTAGAAATACAACGCGCGACTCTAAGGTCGAAAGAACAAACATCACTGGTCTCTATCTGAGATAAATACAAGTTTGGTTGATGGAACTTCTAGATACAACTGAATAATAATATACAATGTATAATGATGGGTACGATACAAATAAACCCACCTACTAGCAAGTCACCCGAACGAAACTGTACCAGCAAAGCCGTAAAGAAACCTGTACGGCGAAACCTGCAAGAAACTGGGGCATAACGGGGTTGAGTTGCCAACTCGTGAATAGAAAAAACATCTACGAATAGAAATCGCATGTATGACGCAATCCTAGGTCATACGATCAATATATAAAATCCTCAAATAAAACCAGCAGTCTATAACAAAGACTAGGGTATATATCTAACCCGAGTATAATCTCATGTGCCCGTGTCAGTGCCTTAGGTAGCAATATATCATGAATGAGGTATGAATGCATGAAAACAGATTACATGTAAATGAAGAAACTGTTTCATAATTTAGTGAGATTTCCTTTGTATTTTTAAAATGAGGTATCACAAATGAAATCAGCATCAACAGTGTCTAGCATCGACACAAAACATAAATCTCAAAGTCTCGAAACCTCAGGCTCCGGCTATCGGACTGGCCTGTATCATCAAATCTCAGTTCTCAGTACCTCAATATCTCGAAATCTCAATGTCTCAATCTCAATATCTAGGGCGCCGTCATTCCAGACCGGCCCCTACCATCCATCTCAAGACCACGACGGTATCCTCCGGATATCCGACGCGTCGGGTAATATCACCGGTCGGTAGTGCTCCCCTGCCAGGCTTAACGTCAACAACACGGCCTTCTCGCCCCGGGGTACCGCACCGGGCCCACCATGTACCCGAAACGGTCCATCCAACTCCTCGAATCGGGTCTCGAAATCCATCAGCAAACTCATGGTGGACGACTAACACATCATGGGAAAACCGCATTTTTATTTAAAAAGAGAGAAAGCAGTTTATATATGTTTTGCGGTTTTCCTCCAAATCCAGAAAATATCATGGAAATCCGAATCATCAATAGCATGTAAAACCATGAATATAAGCATGAGAATGAATAACAGTATGCATGAAGCGACAAGTAATAACTACAATATCTAAGCTGGCATATAAGGTATGTACACTAATATTATGTCAATCTACTGGCTATCAAGCTAAGTTAAGCAATAATATTTTCTAAGGTGTACGTGACATGGCAATTACCGATGAAGATGTGTGTGAGCCGGCAAGTAAGTGTATGTGGTACATACGCATCATCGGTAATGGTGCTGGTGTCCTAACAGCATAATGTCAACAATGCAATATGAAATAACAATGTAAATATGCGATGCGGAGCGAGCGACCAAAATGAGCGGGAGCTAAATATTAAACAATGGTGCCATTTGAAATAACACGAATCGCGGGGTTTTGAAAATAGGGGCTACGGTGGTTTTTAAGAAAGGATACGTCTTTTGAAATATCCGTAAATCCCTTGACCTGTCTTTTAAAATACCCACGATCCGCTAGTTTTGAAATAGGTAGGAGTCTAATCTAATCTAACAACTACACTAAACTATACGGCTGAACTAACAAGCTAAACTACAGGTAAGGAAACCGCCTATCATCTGAGTCGATACATATACATACCTGTATATATACAGTCGGTGATCCCGCCTCGATAATATCATATCCGATACCATATCTATAAGTAGGCATCCCAAGTCAAGAGCGCGGATCAATCATCAATATAGCTCGTACGTAAATCCGTCGTACGGCATCCCAAATCTGGGTACGGGTCAATATCACATTCATCATACTATTTACCAGGTATCCTCTTTATCAAATATCATGATCGGGGTACTGATCTACGTCTAGTACAATACTGATACCGCCTAAGTATGCATGCACGTGTGTGAAACACTACGTCAAGACCCGTTACAACGTCATGTCACATCTCAAATACGAACCCTGCTATATCACCGATCTCACGGCCTCAAATCAAATCTCATCGACTCATCTTAAATCCCAAGTACTATCCTCATTATCCATGCATGTGTATATGAATGTACACATGCATAGTCCCATACCCACGCATATATACATATATACACATCCCAATCGGCGCACAAGAAAGTAATGTATGCAAGTCTGTGTGTGCGTATGTGGGTATAACAACTACTCTAGGGTTTGGCAACTAACCTAAAGCTAATCCATGAACACATAATCATAACATGAATAAACATTCTCGTATCATAAAATACCTATATGAACATATATATGAACTATACTACGGACTGCGGGGGTGCTATACACCATCCACCCGACTTCTCCCCGTAGATATAAATTTACTCACCTGGTCCTCCCTCGCCGGTGCCGACGTCGCCACGCGCTTGCTTATCGTCTCGAAGTCCATATGGGGGTACCTACATATCATAACGCACCGTATCGCATTAAAATCCGACTCATGACTAAAACGATACATGAATCCCACATAGGTCAAAACATATGGTTGCTTTCACGAATCAATCCAAAAACCCTCGACGTCGGCGTACAAACGCCAGACCATCGAGAAAAACCCAAACACACTCATTTGTACAATCACGAGCACTAATTATGATATAAAATAGCTTAAAATTCACAAAACCCCAAACTCACTTTAAAAGCCATTTTCCCGAAAATCTAGCAAGCAATATTACCCGTTTTAGTACAAAACTCGATGTTTAAACAAATCTAGCGGCCGCAATATCCGCTCAATATCATAACCAAGTCATAAAAACCATTCCAATAATTTAATTTCATCAAAATATATATATTTACAAAACCTAGTTAACAAAAATTAGCACAATTTTCCATTTTAGCTCAAAACTTGGTGTTTTAATCAACTTTAAATATGTTAACAATTTTAGTGGCCATAATTCTCATTAAAACATATTAACTAAGCCACACAACCATTAACTAGAATTTAATCTCACAACTTTATATAAATTACAAAAATCTAGTTTGCAAAACAATCATAATTAGGACAATTTACATATAACAATTTGCAAACTAACAATTTGATTATGTTTCACATTCCACAAAATGATCAATTCCACTTGCAACCATAATCACACAACAAAACCCTAACTATAATCTAAAACCATCCACTTGAATTTCCAAACTTGAATTCAAAACCCCTTTATTTATTTTAAAACACCAATTTAAGCTTGATTTAAACATTCAATTAACAGCTAACAAATATGGATGAATCTTTATACCTCATGATCAAGAGATCAACATGAAGATTATAGCCTCCAAAATGCCAAATTTCCTCCAAGATCCATGCTAGCTTGGGCAAAGAAATAAAGGGTAAGAGTTGGATTGAAGAATTATAAAGGTTTTAGCTTGATTTTGAGGCAAAAAGATGGATTTTTTGATGAGAATGATAGGAGAAAAATGGGGGCTGCTGTTGGGGGCTGTTGGGGGACCTGCTTCTGAGCCAAGACGAGAGGAGAGAGAGGGTGTGGTGTGGGAAAAACCAAGTAAAGAAAATTCCAAGTCAACCCAAACCCATACCTCATTTTCTTATACTTTCTTTTCCTTTTTAATTCTTTCTTTTGTGAAATGAGGGGACAAAGTTTTGGGGCTGCCAAGGGGGGTCTCGGCCAGCAGCCTAGGGGGTGAGGAAAGAGAGTGTGGAGAGTGTGGGTGAGGGAAAAAGAAGATAAATACTATACCCCAATTTCCCTTTACACTAATTTCACCGAAAAAAGCCTTTTTCTTCGATATTTTCTAAACCGTTTTGGCAAACCATTTCATTTCAAAAACCACATGATAAAATTTTGTTTAATGTGTTATGATGCACAAAATTTGTTTCAACTCATTCCAATTTGTAATTTTCCCTAATTAAATGTATTAGTGACGGCTTAAAATAATATTAAAATAATATTTTTTTCAGAAAATTTGAAATTTCACCAGTGGCTCAATAAACACAAAATACTAGTAATTACATAGCTATAATATGTATATTTAGTTTTATAATAAAGATATTTGTATTTTGACTTTTTACAGAAAACCCCCTTATTTTACCGATTTTCCGAAATTTCACCGAAACGATTTTCAAAACGTTACAATCTTCCCCCCTTAAAGAAATTCGGTCCCCGAATTTAAATTAACACTCCCCCCAAATACTAAAACATCTAAGTAAAACCATCAAGTAGTCGGGGCTCCGAAATCATAAATACATAAAACAAATCGTGGCGCAGCGCATGCGCATGAAAAATGAGCATATAACTGAAAATCAAAACTCCGTCAAGCATCCCGCAATCATCAGAGTCATGGTAAAGACACAATGTCAAATCCAATACCAAAACCAATATGATATAACTCGAAACTATACACGTAAATATCAAATCTATATATGTAATTATCTGAAGGAAATGCATGCCAAATCTCTTAAAGTCTCTCTGCAATGCGCATAACACTGCACAGTGGCGGACGTCTATCATAAGAAAATAACCATATACATATATACCTTTTATTTGAAATGTACGTTCCCCCGGTTTGGAAAACAATTAAGAAGGGTTTTCCTTGTTTTAAACGTTTCGCGTCATATCAGACACGTAGGTAAATACTGAGACTATAGCTCGCTTTTTGGAATTCCCTTCAATAGCTATCAATGCATGCAAAATACATTCAGGTACTGTCCTCTGATTTGTCCTGCTTAGTACGAAAACACATCGCAATTATCATAAAAAAACGTACTGCTCTATAAGAAATCAATCCCAAAATACGCGTATGAATACTACGTGCGTCTGGTGCGCACGACAATCAAAATCCATATACGTGCCATACAAGTTCACAGAAACAAGATCTAAGTGCATCGGGTGTGCACAAAGCATCTGTCGTAGGCAACGTGTGTGCCTGACAGCAAAATCAGGTGCATCTGACATGCACGAAGAATCTCGATTTAGTGCATCCGGTGTGCACCAAAATCGCACCTCGAAACATGCGCCCAACATGCGCGAAAATCCAAATCAGGTGCATCCATCGTGCACGAAATCATGAAATCCAATATCAAGCGCCGAATATGCGCAAAATCAAATCAGGTGCACAAGGTGCACAAAACAAATATCGAGTATCACAATCGAAATCGAAGTCCAGTGCATCTAAGTGCACAAAAGGCGTTTCACTGCACTGCAAGCATATATAAACTATACAGAGTCCAGGAACCAAATCGTGTGCGTGCATACGCACAAAATCAACTCAAATGTCTAAAACCGTAAAATCACAAACATATGAAACCAAAGCACGAAAACGATATCAAGTGCACAACTGTGCAAAAATCGTAAATACTCAGTAGGTGCAACCAAGGTACATGAAAAACAAATATCATGAAACTCAATCATCAAAATCAGTCATGTGAATAGATCGTCCAAAATACCGAAATCAAATAGGGCGGAATAGTCCCGCTCAAGCACATCCTCCAAGAATCTCTGGCCAACTGTCGTGGTCACTCATAGCATGTCTTGCCGACGATCCTGAACTCTGGCCTGCCAGTGTGCATAACATGACCACTCTTGGGTCCAAGTCTTCTTGTAGTTTATTCCAGAAAGGTCCTGTCGAAATCTCTCCCAAATCTCGTCTCTGCCGAACTGTCCGGAAGTCATCGTCCTTTACTATATCTGTTTCTTATTCCGGAATGGCTGCATACTCACCGCGACTCCTTCTGGAAGGTATATCCAAGTACAATGCCTCGGCATGCGTATCGCATCTCTGATGTCGGCGGAGTGGAACGTCGTCTTATCCAGATCTCGTACGAACCTCTTACTCCACTTTTCTCTAATGTCGACTGCTCCGGACTCGTCTCGTCGTGGCTGCATGGACTGAGCTCCAACGGCTATCCTCGCATCTGGAGCCTCCCAAGAATGCATCTCACCACCTAGTATCCGAATGAAGTCGAGCCATTCGATCGAATCGTCAAAACCTCATAATCCCCCAAGAGCTCAACATCTTGGGTACAGTATAATAATATCGAGTACATACCACAGCATCGGTGGTCCAGCCGTAGAAGGGCAAACCCAAGCCTCACTAATGGCGCCGCGGAACTGCCGCAAACCCTAAGGTTCAAAGGCTTTCACACGGTCATTAAGTCGAGTTAGGGTTTCATTCTTTTAGAGGGAACATAGAATTGCCTGCATGTCTTTCCGAATACTTTAAACTTGGAATAATAGGTTTCTGACACTCGATCGTCTCTGTCGACTCTCAACGTCTCCGCGTGAAGTCGTCTCTAGCTGGAATCAATCTATCTGATGACCTCGCATCGGGGTAGCGAACGAACCACACGTCCTAGTCATTCATCCTCGGTGACTAGCGACCTTCTATAATCTCTTAGTACAACTCGTACTGCAATAGCTCCAACATCTGGAGCGATATCTCGTCGTTCGCAGCAATAACTGGCTCACTCGTCTGCACGCTGAACAGCGCCTCAATCATCATGAATAAGCAATGCGCCAACGGTCATCGAAATCTGGCTGGCCTCTATCATTGGCTCAATCCTCTGGTGCAAATCGGCACGTCCGAGTAATCTCATACAGCAATCCACCCAACGCTCGTGGCGCGAAAACATAATGAAAAGACACATCTCTGCAATCGTGTGTCGCCGAAACCATGCCCTGGTCAGTCCTCGTTCTTGACGAGTTCATGCTTACCGCAACTCTAGCCGTAGCTCTCCCTGCCCGTAATCGTGGCAGCAAAACCAAAACTGGTACCGATGAGGCTAGATCAGGAAGGGATATAATACTGAACAAGGAAATGTACATCCTAAGGCTTCTTAAGTGTAGTGGCGTATCGTAAATATGCCGCGGAACATACCCACGGTACGTCACTCTACTTTAGACACCTATTCCATCAACCAAGGATCATCCTACGCTCCGAAGGTAAAACCTAACGCTCTGATACCAACTTTGTCACGACCAGAAAGTACGGAACATGACCGGCACTTAAACTACGAAACGTCTCGAGGCGTACGTAATCTAAGTAAGCCAAAAACCCAGAAATCCAAACCAAGAAAAGTAGTAGAGTGAAGGAAAACCAATTTAAAATCAAGTAGTTTTAATAGCATAAATCGAGTTATGCGGTTTTAAAAACATCAAGTATTTCCTGAAAATTTCGGCAGAGTCTCCTTTGTAAATACTGGCTCCCAAACGGGATACAACATGAATAGTATACGAAATCAATAAAAAGGCATCCCCAAGCGGGAGCTAGCTCTTCGTCAATCGACGGTCACAACCACACAAGCAATATAATATACAACGCCAAGGGCGAGGATCAAAACTCAAAAGGAAACTCAAAAACAGCAAGAAATCCGTAGAAATACAACGCGCGACTCTAAGGTCGAAAGAACAAACATCACTGGTCTCTATCTGAGATAAATACAAGTTTGGTTGATGGAACTTCTAGATACAACTGAATAATAATATACAATGTATAATGATGGGTACGATACAAATAAACCCACCTACTAGCAAGTCACCCGAACGAAACTGTACCCGCAAAGCCGTAAAGAAACCTGTACGGCGAAACCTGCAAGAAACTGGGGCATAACGGGGTTGAGTTGCCAACTCGTGAATAGAAAAAAACATCTACGAATAGAAATCGCATGTATGACGCAATCCTAGGTCATACGATCAATATATAAAATCCTCAAATAAAACCAGCAGTCTATAACAAAGACTAGGGTATATATCTAACCCGAGTATAATCTCATGTGCCCGTGTCAGTGCCTTAGGTAGCAATATATCATGAATGAGGTATGAATGCATGAAAACAGATTACATGTAAATGAAGAAACTGTTTTCATAATTTAGTGAGATTTCCTTTGTATTTTTAAAATGAGGTATCACAAATGAAATCAGCATCAACAGTGTCTAGCATCGACACAAAACATAAATCTCAAAGTCTCGAAACCTCAGGCTCCGGCTATCCGGACTGGCCTGTATCATCAAATCTCAGTACCTCAATATCTCGAAATCTCAATGTCTCAATCTCAATATCTAGGGCGCCGTCATTCCAGACCGGCCCCTACCATCCATCTCAAGACCACGACGGTATCCTCCGGATATCCGACGCGTCGGGTAATATCACCGGTCGGTAGTGCTCCCCTGCCAGGCTTAACGTCAACAACACGGCCTTCTCGCCCCGGGGTACCGCACCGGGCCCACCATGTACCCGAAACGGTCCATCCAACTCCTCGAATCGGGTCTCGAAATCCATCAGCAAACTCATGGTGGACGACTAACACATCATGGGAAAACCGCATTTTTATTTAAAAAGAGAGAAAGCAGTTTATATATGTTTTGCGGTTTTCCTCCAAATCCAGAAAATATCATGGAAATCCGAATCATCAATAGCATGTAAAACCATGAATATAAGCATGAGAATGAATAACAGTATGCATGAAGCGACAAGTAATAACTACAATATCTAAGCTGGCATATAAGGTATGTACACTAATATTATGTCAATCTACTGGCTATCAAGCTAAGTTAAGCAATAATATTTTCTAAGGTGTACGTGACATGGCAATTACCGATGAAGAGGTGTGTGAGCCGGCAAGTAAGTGTATGTGGTACATACGCATCATCGGTAATGGTGCTGGTGTCCTAACAGCATAATGTCAACAATGCAATATGAAATAACAATGTAAATATGCGATGCGGAGCGAGCGACCAAAATGAGCGGGAGCTAAATATTAAACAATGGTGCCATTTGAAATAACACGAATCGCGGGGTTTTGAAAATAGGGGCTACGGTGGTTTTTAAGAAAGGATACGTCTTTTGAAATATCCGTAAATCCCTTGACCTGTCTTTTAAAATACCCACGATCCGCTAGTTTTGAAATAGGTAGGAGTCTAATCTAATCTAACAACTACACTAAACTATACGGCTGAACTAACAAGCTAAACTACAGGTAAGGAAACCGCCTATCATCTGAGTCGATACATATACATACCTGTATATATACAGTCGGTGATCCCGCCTCGATAATATCATATCCGATACCATATCTATAAGTAGGCATCCCAAGTCAAGAGCGCGGATCAATCATCAATATAGCTCGTACGTAAATCCGTCGTACGGCATCCCAAATCTGGGTACGGGTCAATATCACATTCATCATACTATTTACCAGGTATCCTCTTTATCAAATATCATGATCGGGGTACTGATCTACGTCTAGTACAATACTGATACCGCCTAAGTATGCATGCACGTGTGTGAAACACTACATCAAGACCCGTTACAACGTCATGTCACATCTCAAATACGAACCCTGCTATATCACCGATCTCACGGCCTCAAATCAAATCTCATCGACTCATCTTAAATCCCAAGTACTATCCTCATTATCCATGCATGTGTATATGAATGTACACATGCATAGTCCCATACCCACGCATATATACATATATACACATCCCAATCGGCGCACAAGAAAGTAATGTATGCAAGTCTGTGTGTGCGTATGTGGGTATAACAACTACTCTAGGGTTTGGCAACTAACCTAAAGCTAATCCATGAACACATAATCATAACATGAATAAACATTCTCGTATCATAAAATACCTATATGAACATATATATGAACTATACTACGGACTGCGGGGGTGCTATACACCATCCACCCGACTTCTTCCCATAGATATAAATCTACTCACCTGGTCCTCCCTCGCCGGTGCCGACGTTGCCACGCGCTTGCTTATCGTCTCGAAGTCCACATGGGGGTACCTACATATCATAACGCACCGTATCGCATTAAAATCCGACTCATGACTAAAACGATACATGAATCCCACATAGGTCAAAACGTATGGTTGCTTTCACGAATCAATCCAAAAACCCTCGACGTCGGCGTACAAACGCCAGACCATCGAGAAAAACCCAAACACACTCATTTGTACAATCACGAGCACTAATTATGATATAAAATAGCTTAAAATTCACAAAAACCCCAAACTCACTTTAAAAGCCATTTTCCCGAAAATCTAGCAAGCAATATTACCCGTTTTAGTACAAAACTCGATGTTTAAACAAATCTAGCGGCCGCAATATCCGCTCAATATCATAACCAAGTCATAAAAACCATTCCAATAATTTAATTTCATCAAAATATATATATTTACAAAACCTAGTTAACAAAAATTAGCACAATTTTCCATTTTAGCTCAAAACTTGGTGTTTTAATCAACTTTAAATATGTTAACAATTTTAGTGGCCATAATTCTCATTAAAACATATTAACTAAGCCACACAACCATTAACTAGAATTTAATCTCACAACTTTATATAAATTACAAAAATCTAGTTTGCAAAACAATCATAATTAGGACAATTTACATATAACAATTTGCAAACTAACAATTTGATTATGTTTCACATTCCACAAAATGATCAATTCCACTTGCAACCATAATCACACAACAAAACCCTAACTATAATCTAAAACCATCCACTTGAATTTCCAAACTTGAATTCAAAACCCCTTTATTTATTTTAAAACACCAATTTAAGCTTGATTTAAACATTCAATTAACAGCTAACAAATATGGATGAATCTTTATACCTCATGATCAAGAGATCAACATGAAGATTATAGCCTCCAAAATGCCAAATTTCCTCCAAGATCCATGCTAGCTTGGGCAAAGAAATAAAGGGTAAGAGTTGGATTGAAGAATTATAAAGGTTTTAGCTTGATTTTGAGGCAAAAAGATGGATTTTTTGATGAGAATGATAGGAGAAAAATGGGGGCTGCTGTTGGGGGCTGTTGGGGGACCTGCTGCTGAGCCAAGACGAGAGGAGAGAGAGGGTGTGGTGTGGGGAAAAACCAAGTAAAGAAAATTCCAAGTCAACCCAAACCCATACCTCATTTTCTTATACTTTCTTTTCCTTTTTAATTCTTTCTTTTGTGAAATGAGGGGACAAAGTTTTGGGGCTGCCAAGGGGGGGCTCGGCCAGCAGCCTAGGGGGTGAGGAAAGAGAGTGTGGAGAGTGTGAGTGAGGGAAAAAAAAAGATAAATACTATACCCCAATTTCCCTTTACACTAATTTCACCGAAAAAAGCCTTTTTCTTCGATATTTTCTAAACCGTTTTGGCAAATCATTTCATTTCAAAAAGTACATGATAAAATTTTGTTTAATGTGTTATGATGCACAAAATTTGTTTCAACTCATTCCAATTTGTAATTTTCCCTAATTAAATGTATTAGTGACGGCTTAAAATAATATTAAAATAATATTTTTTTCAGAAAATTTGAAATTTCACCAGTGGCTCAATAAACACCAAATACTAGTAATTACATAGCTATAGTATGTATATTTAGTTTTATAATAAATATATTTGTATTTTGACTTTTTACAGAAAACCCCCTTATTTTACCGATTTTCCGAAATTTCACCGAAACGATTTTCAAAACGTTACAATCTTCCCCCCTTAAAGAAATTCGGTCCCCGAATTTAAATTAACACTCCCCCCAAATACTAAAACATCTAAGTAAAACCATCAAGTCGTCGGGGCACCGAAATCATAAATACATAAAACAAATCGTGGCGCAGCGCATGCGAATGAAAAATGAGCATATAACTGAAAATCAAAACTCCGTCAAGCATCCCGCAATCATCAGAGTCATGGTAAAGACACAATGTCAAATCCAATACCAAAACCAATATGATATAACTCGAAACTATACACGTAAATGTCAAATCTATATATGTAATTATCTGAAGGAAATGCATGCCAAATCTCTTAAAGTCTCTGTGCAATGCGCATAACACTGCACAGTGGCGGACGTCTATCATAAGAAAATAATCATATACATATATACCTTTTATTTGAAATGTACGTTCCGCCGGTTTGGAAAACAATTTAGAAGGGTTTTCCTTGTTTTAAACGTTTCGCGTCATATCAGACACGTAGGTAAATACTGAGACTATAGCTCGCTTTTTGGAATTCCTTTCAATAGCTATCAATGCATGCAAAATACATTCAGGTACTGTCCTCTGACTTGTCCTGCTTAGTACGAAAACACATCGCAATTATCATAAAAAACGTACTGCTCTATAAGAAATCAATCCCAAAATACGCGTATGAATACTACGTGCGTTTGGTGCGCACGACAATCAAAATCCATATACGTGCCATACAAGTTCACAGAAACAAGATCTAAGTGTATCGGGTGTGCACAAAGCATCTGTCGTAGGCAACGTGTGTGCCTGACAGCAAAATCAGGTGCATCTGACATGCACGAAGAATCTCGATTTAGTGCATCCGGTGTGCACCAAAATCGCACCTCGAAACATGCGCCCAACATGCGCGAAAATTCAAATCAGGTGCATCCATCGTGCACGAAATCATGAAATCCAATATCAAGCGCCGAATATGCGCAAAATCAAATCAGGTGCACAAGGTGCACAAAACAAATATCGAGTATCACAATCGAAATCGAAGTCCAGTGCATCTAAGTGCACAAAAGGCGTTTCACTGCACTGCAAGCATATATAAACTATACAGAGTCCAGGAACCAAATCGTGTGCGTGCATACGCACAAAATCAACTCAAATGTCTAAAACCGTAAAATCACAAACATGTGAAACCAAAGCACGAAAACGATATCAAGTGCACAACTGTGCAAAAATCGTAAATACTCAGTAGGTGCAACCAAGGTACATGAAAAACAAATATCATGAAACTCAATCATCAAAATCAGTCATGTGAATAGATCGTCCAAAATACTGAAATCAAATAGGGCGGAATAGTCCCGCTCAAGCACATCCTCCAAGAATCTCTGGCCAACTGTCGTGGTCACTCATAGCATGTCTTGCCGACGATCCTGAACTCTGGCCTGCCAGTGTGCATAACATGACCACTCCTGGGTCCAAGTCTTCTTGTAGTTTATTCCAGAAAGGTCCTGTCGAAATCTCTCCCAAATCTCGTCTCTGCCGAACTTTCCGGAAGTCATCATCCTTTACTATATCTGTTTCTTATTCCGGAACGGCTGCATACTTACCGCGACTCCTTCTGGAAGGTATATCTAAGTACAATGCCTCGGCATGCGTATCGCATCTCTGATGTCGGCGGAGTGGAACGTCGTCTTATCCAGATCTCATACGAACCTCTTACTCCACTTTTCTCTAATGTCGACTGCTCCGGACTCGTCTCGTCGTGGCTGCATGGACTGAGCTCCAACGGCTATCCTCGTATCTGGAGCCTCCCAAGAATGCATCTCACCACCTAGTATCCGAATGAAGTCGAGCCATTCGATCGAATCGTCAAAACCTCATAATCCCCCAAGAGCTCAACATCTTGGGTACAGTATAATAATATCGAGTACATACCACAGCATTGGTGGTCCAGCCGTAGAAGGGTAAACCCAAGCCTCACTAATGGCGCCGCGGAACTGCCGCAAACCCTAAGGTTCAAAGGCTTTCACACGGTCATTAAGTCGAGTTAGGGTTTCATTCTTCTAGAAGGACCATAGAATTGCCTGCATGTCTTTCCGAATACTTTAAACTTGGAATAATAGGTTTCTGACACTCGATCGTCTCTGTCGACTCTCAACGTCTCTGCGTGAAGTCGTCTCTAGCTGGAATCAATCTATCTGATGACCTCGCATCGGGGTAGCGAACGAACCACACGTCCTAGTCATTCATCCTCGGTGACTAGCGACCTTCTATAATCTCTTAGTACAACTCGTACTGCAATAGCTCCAACATCTGGAGTGATATCTCGTCGTTCGCAGCAATAACTGGCTCACTCGTCTGCACGCTGAACAACGCCTCAATCATCATGAATAAGCAATGCGCCAACGGTCATCGAAATCTGGCTGGCCTCTATCATTGGCTCAATCCTCTGGTGCAAATCGGCACGTCCGAGTAATCTCATACAGCAATCCACCCAACGCTCGCGGCGCGAAAACACAATGAAAAGACACATCTCTGCAATCGTGTGTCGCCGAAACCATGCCCTGGTCAGTCCTCGTTCTTGACGAGTTCATGCTGACCGCAACTCTAGCCGTAGCTCTCCCTGCCCGTAATCGTGGTAGCAAAACCAAAACTGGTACCGATGAGGCTAGATCAGGAAAGGATATAATACTGAACAAGGAAATGTACATCCTAAGGCTTGTTAAGCGTAGTGGCGTATCGTAAATATGCCGCGGAACATACCCACGGTACGTCACTCTACTTTAGACACCTATTCCATCAACCAAGGGTCATCCTACGCTCCGAAGGTAAAACCTAACGCTCTGATACTAACTTTGTCACGACCCGAAAGTACGGAACATGACCGGCACTTAAACTACGAAACGTCTCAAGGCGTACGTAATCTAAGTAAGCCGAAAACCCAGAAATCCAAACCAAGAAAAGTAGTAGAGTGAAGGAAAACCAATTTAAAATCAAGTAGTTTTAATAGCATAAGCCGAGTTATGCGGTTTTAAAAACATCAAGTATTTCCTGAAAATTTCGGCAGAGTCTCCTTTGTAAATACTGGCTCCCAAACGTGATACAACATGAATAGTATACGAAATCAATAAAAAGGCATCCCCAAGCGGGAGCTAGCTCTTCGTCAATCGACGGTCACAACCACACAAGCAATATAATATACAACGCCAAGAGCGAGGATCAAAACTCAAAAGGAAACTCAAAAACAGCAAGAAATCCGTAGAAATACAACGCGCGACTCTAAGGTCGAAAGAATAAACATCACTGGTCTCTATCTGAGATAAATACAAGTTTGGTTGATGGAACTTCTAGATACAACTGAATAATAATATACAATGTATAATGATGGGTACGATACAAATAAACCCACCTACTAACAAGTCACCCGAACGAAACTGTACCCGCAAAGCCGTAAAGAAACCTGTACGGCGAAACCTGCAAGAAACTGGGGCACAACAGGGGTGAGTTGCCAACTCGTGAATAGAAAAAAACATCTACGAATAAAAATCGCATGTATGACGCAATCCTAGGTCATACGATCAATATATAAAATCCTCAAATAAAACCAGCAGTCTATAACAAAGACTAGGGTAAATATCTAACCCGAGTATAATCTCATGTGCCCGTGTCAGTGCCTCAGGTAGCAATATATCATGAATGAGGTATGAATGCATGAAAACAGATTACATGTAAATGAAGAAACTGTTTTCATAATTTAGTGAGATTTCCTTTGTATTTTTAAAATGAGGTATCACAAATGAAATCAGCATCAACAGTGTCTAGCATCGACACAAAACATAAATCTCAAAGTCTCGAAACCTCAGGCTCCGGCTATCCGGACTGGCCTGTATCATCAAATCTCAGTACCTCAATATCTCGAAATCTCAATGTCTCAATCTCAATATCTAGGGCGCCGTCAGTCCAGACCGGCCCCTACCATCCATCTCAAGACCACGACGGTATCCTCCGGATATCTGACGCGTCGGGTAATATCACCGGTCGGTAGTGCTCCCCTGCCAGGCTCAACGTCAACAACACGGCCTTCTTGCCACGGGGTACCGCACCGGGCCCACCATGTACCCGAAACGGTCCATCCAACTCCTCGAATTGGGTCTCGAAATCCATTAGCAAACTCATGGTGGACGACTCATACATCATGGGAAAACCGCATTTTTATTTAAAAAGAGAGAAAGCAGTTTATATATGTTTTGCGGTTTTCCTCCAAATCCAGAAAATATCATGGAAATCCGAATCATCAATAGCATGTAAAACCATGAATATAAGCATGAGAATGAATAATAGTATGCATGAAGTGACAAGTAATAACTACAATATCTAAGTTGGCATATAAGGTATGTACACTAATATTATGTCAAACTACTGGCTATCAAGCTAAGTTAAGCAATAATATTTTCTAAGGTGTACGTGACATGGCAATTACCGATGAAGATGTATGTGAGCCGGCAAGTAAGTGTATGTGGTATATACGCATCATCGGTAATGGTGCTGGTGTCCTAACAGCATAATGTCAACAATGCAATATGAAATAACAATGTAAATATGCGATGCGGAGCGAGCGACCAAAATGAGCGGGAGCTAAATATTAAACAATGGTGCCATTTGAAATAACACGAATCGCGGGGTTTTGAAAATAGGGGCTACGGTGGTTTTTAAGAAAGGATACGTCTTTTGAAATATCCGTAGATCCCTTGACCTGTCTTTTAAAATACCCACGATCCGCTAGTTTTGAAATAGGTAGGAGTCTAATCTAATCTAACAACTACACTAAACTATACGGCTGAACTAACAAGCTAAACTACAGGTAAGGAAACCGCCTATCATCTGAGTCGATACATATACATACCTGTATATATACAGTCGGTGATCCCGCCTCGATAATATCATATCCGATACCATATCTATAAGTAGGCATCCCAAGTCAAGAGCGCGGATCAATCATCAATATAGCTCGTACGTAAATCCGTCGTACGGCATCCCAAATCTGGGTACGGGTCAATATCACATTCATCATACTATTCACCTGGTATCCTCTTTATCAAATATCATGATCGGGGTACTGATCTACGTCTAGTACAATACTGATACCGCCTAAGTATGCATGCACGTGTGTGAAACACTACGTCAAGACCCGTTACAACGTCATGACGTATCTCAAATACGAACCCTGCTATATCACCGATCTCACGGCCTCAAATCAAATCTCATCGACTCATCTTAAATCCCAAGTACTATCCTTATTATCCATGCATGTGTATATGAATTTACATATGCATAGTCCCATACCCACGCATATATACATATATACACATCCCAATCGGCGCACAAGAAAGTAATGTATCCAAGTCTGTGTGTGCGTATGTGGGTATAACAACTACTCTAGGGTTTGGCAACTAACCTAAAGCTAATCCATGAACACATAATCATAACATGAATAAACATTCTCGTATCATAAAATACCTATATGAACATATATATGAACTATACTACGGACTGCGGGGGTGCTATACACCATCCACCCGACTTCTCCCCGTAGATATAAATCTACTCACCTGGTCCTCGCTCGCCGGTGCCGACGTCGCCACGCGCTTGCTTGTCGTCTCGAAGTCCACATGGGGGTACCTACATATCATAACGCACCGTATCGCATTAAAATCCGACTCATGACTAAAACGATACATGAATCCCACATAGGTCAAAACGTATGGTTGCTTTCACGAATCAATCCAAAAACCCTCGACGTCGGCGTACAAACGCCAGACCATCGAGAAAAACCCAAACACACTCATTTGTACAATCACGAGCACTAATTATGATATAAAATAGCTTAAAATTCATAAAAACCCCAAACTCACTTTAAAAGCCATTTTTCCGAAAATCTAGCAAGCAATATTACCCGTTTTAGTACAAAACTCGACGTTTAAACAAATCTAGCGACCGCAATATCCGCTCAATATCATAACCAAGTCATAAAAACCATTCCAATAATTTAATTTCATCAAAATATATATATTTACAAAACCTAGTTAACAAAAATTAGCACAATTTTCTATTTTAGCTCAAAACTTGGTGTTTTAATCAACTTTAAATATTTTAACAATTTTAGTGGCCATAATTCTCATTAAAACATATTAACTAAGCCACACAACCATTAACTAGAATTTAATCTCACAACTTTATATAAATTACAAAAATCTAGTTTGCAAAACAATCATAATTAGGACAATTTACATATAACAATTTGCAAACTAACAATTTGATTATGTTTCACATTCCACAAAATGATCAATTCCACTTGCAACCATAATCACACAACAAAACCCTAACTATAATCTAAAACCATCCACTTGAATTTCCAAATTTGAATTCAAAACCCTTTTATTTATTTTAAAACACCAATTTAAGCTTGATTTAAACATTCAATTAACAACTAACAAATATGGATGAATCTTTATACCTCATGATCAAGAGATCAACATGAAGATTATAGCCTCCAAAATGCCAAATTTCCTCCAAGATCCATGCTAGTTTGGGCAAAGAAATAAAGGGTAAGAGTTGGATTGAAGAATTATAAAGGTTTTAGCTTGATTTTGAGGCAAAAAGATGGATTTTTTTATGAGAATGAGAGGAGAAAAATGGGGCTGCTGTTGGGGGCTGTTGGGGGACCTACTGCTAAGCCAAGAGGAGAGGAGAGAGAGGGTGTGGTGTGGGGAAAAACCAAGTAAAGAAAAGTCCAAGTCAACCCAAACCCATACCTCATTTTCTTATACTTTCTTTTCCTTTTTAATTCTTTCTTTTGTGAAATGAGGGGACAAAGTTTTGGGGCTGCCAAGGGGGGTCTCGGCCAGCAGCCTAGGGGGTGAGGAAAGAGAGTGTGGAGAGTGTGGGTGAGGGAAAAAAGAAGATAAATACTATACCCCAATTTCCCTTTACACTAATTTCACCGAAAAAAGCCTTTTTCTTCGATATTTTCTAAACCGTTTTGGCAAACCATTTCATTTCAAAAACCACATGATAAAATTTTGTTTAATGTGTTATGGTGCACAAAATTTGTTTCAACTCATTCCAATTTGTAATTTTCCCTAATTAAATGTATTAGTGACGGCTTAAAATAATATTAAAATAATATTTTTTCCAGAAAATTTGAAATTTCACCAGTGGCTAAATAAACACCAAATACTAGTAATTACATAGCTATAATATGTATATTTAGTTTTATAATAAAGATATTTGTATTTTGACTTTTTACAGAAAACCCCCTTATTTTACCGATTTTCCGAAATTTCACCGAAACGATTTTCAAAACGTTACAGCTGCATACCTATTGAATCAAGTTCCATCAAAATCTGTTCTTAAAACTCCATATGAGATATGGAGCGGAAAGAGACCATATCTTAAACAAGTTAAGATATGGGGTTGTCCGGCCTATGTTAAAAAACAGAATCCGGAAAAACTTGAAGCATGATCAGTTCTTTGCAAGTTTGTAGGATATCCAAAGAATTCACATGATATCTATTCTACCACATTGAGGAACAAAATGTGTTTGTTGCTCAACATACCACCTTTTTAGAAATGGAATTTTTTGTAAAAGAAATTAGCGTTAATGAAGTAGAACTGGATGAAATTCCAGAAACACAAACTGCAACTGAAGATTTGGTAGAACCGGAGGATTCAATAGTCCCCAACAAACCTCAGCCACTCCGCAGATTTAATAGGGTTTCTCACCCACCTGAGAGATACTATGGTTTTCTCATAGACGGTGGGAGCGAGAATTGCATCATGGAAGATGATGACCCAACTAGTTTCGAGCAGGCCATCACAAGTGGGGACTCTATGAAATGGCTGGATGCTATGCGATCTGAGATGGAATCCATGTACACCAACAAAGTATGGACTTTGGAAGTTGCTCATGAAAGGGTAAAACCCATTGGGAGCAAGTGGATATTCAAGAAGAAGATTGGTGTAGATGGAAAAGTTGAGATCTTTAAAACTAGACTTGTAGCAAAAGGTTTTCGTTAATGACCAGATGTAGACTATGATGAGACCTTTTCTCTAGTGGCTATGCTTAAGTCCATCAGGATCCTACTTGCCATTGCTGCATACCATGACTGTGAAATCTGGCAGATGGACGTCAAGAACGCTTTTCTAAATGGTGATTTAGAAGAGAGCATGTATATGACACAGCCAGAGGGCTTCATAGACAGTGGGAGAAGCGGAAATGTGTGCAAGCTGCTTAGATCAATCTACGGATTAAAGCAGGCGTCGCGGAGTTGGAACATCTATTTTGATGTAGCATTCAAAGAGTTTGACTTCATTAAAAACGTAGACGAACCTTGTATATATAAAAAGGTAGTAGAGAGTAAGGTCGTATTCCTCGTATTATACGTGGATGACATACTCTTGATAGGAAATGATGTTTCTATGCTATACTCAGTCAAACTCTTCCTATCACAAAAGTTCTCCATGAAAGATCTAGGTGATGCCTCCTATATCCCGGGGATAAAGATTTATAGGGATAGATCTAAAAAGATGTTGGGATTTTCCCAATCTAGGTACATAGACACCATACTAAAGAGCTTTAGTATGGAAGATTCTAAGCGTGGTAATTTACCCGCTTGTTCAGGAATCACTCTCTCTAAAGAGATGTCTCCCAAGACTGATTTGGAAATGGCTCGTATGAACGTGATACCCTATGCTTTTACAGTTGGGTCTATCATGTACGCGATGTTATGCACCAGACCGGATATAGCTTACACACTTAGTATGGTAAGTAGATATCAATCAGACCCAGGGAAGAAGCACTGGATAGCTATGAAGAAAATTCTTAAATACTTTCAAAGGACTAAAGAGATGTTATTGGTATACGGTAACGGAGAACTCTAAGTGGATTCCTTTACCGATTGAGCTTCTAGAGTGATAAGGATGGCAGCAAGTCTGTCTTGGGCTTTGTCTTCACCCTCAACGGAGAGGCGGTATGTTGGAAAAGTTCCAAGCAAGATACCATTGTAGACTCGACAATGGAGGTTGAATACATCGCTGCCAGCGATGCTGCCAAAGAGGCTGGATGAAGAAGTTCATTATTGAACTTGGTATGGTTCCATCCATTGTGGATCCAATACCTTTGTATTGTGATAATAATGGAGCTGTGGCTTTGGCCAAGGAACCCCGGTCTCATCAGTGATCCAGACATATTCTGAGGCGGTATCACCAGATCCGGGGGATAGTTGATCGCCGTGAGATCGAGCTCAGGAGAGTAGACACGAAGGACAACACAACGAATCCACTCATAAAGGCCCTCCCCCAGACACAGTTCGAGAGACTTTTTGGGATGTTGGGTATGCGATACTACAACAACTGGCTTTAGTGCAAGTGGGAGATTGTTAGAAATATGTATGCTCTAGAGTCCATTATTATATATTATAGTGGATGCTTGGACATATATATAGAGGACTTTCTTGCTCAACATGATAGTATGCTATCTGGTTGCTCTTTATCTTAACATGTGCACTTGTTTTAGTTTACTATCTCATTGATACATGTTGATAAAGCCCTTAGGATGTTGGCTTGACTACCAGGACTATGATACCGATCATACTAGTGAGGCTTGTATAGTACATAAGCACATCCTTAACAGTTTTTAGTCGAGGGAGTATCGAGATAGGGCATCGATATTCTAAAGTAGACTAGTGTGTATGTTTCTTGACCCTGTATAGGGTGATGGTTGATCCAACAGCCATTGGTGTTTGACATCAAAGATTGTACACAGGTGCTCATTGGAGAATGAGTACACCGAACAGGACCCACCGAGAACTCCTAGATGGTACCATACTTATCATCAAATAGCAGTTCTCTGGTAACACTTGTACATATTAGTCTGTAGACCCGAGATCGTCATAGTGTCTTGTGTAGTTCCCACTGTGCTTTGATTTCCTCCCTACCATGGCTCAAATGAGTCGTGCAAACAGGTGGTTTTTGGGTACAGTCCCGAGTTACATGGAGGCAGTGAGCGATAGGAGGGGTTTCGTCTCTCCCGGTATTGGGAGTTAATGTTGCGCTATGCTCGATTGGCTATAATAACAAGTCCCTGGCCAGAGCTGATAAGATTTACTGATAAGTATCATCAGTAGTTTCTCGAAAGGTTATAAGCCACACATCGGCATGACTTATCGAATTATTAGGGTCTGACGATTCCACCACCAAGACTCGATATCCGACATGTCAGACGAAGAGACCGGACTGTACGGTAAGTGTTGCTTATAGGCTCTATGGGAGTTTAAAAAAGTTTTCTTGTTGATCTTCTATTCGTTCAATACCTGGGTAGCCGTTATGTCTATCTAGTACCGCTGACGGCTTGTGGGTATTTGATGTGAACATTACCTACTGCTGGCATATTGATGAGTCTTTAGAGTCTCACATAGAGGTTTCCTAGCTCAAGCGAAACGAAGTAGGGTACGTATGGAGATATGTGCGGGAGCTTGATTAAATACGAGTATATGATACCGTATTCTAATCTAGCATTATATTTGATATAACCGGATTATTGAATCAAGTGTTGATTCAATGATTTGATATATATATATATATATATATATATATATATATATATGATATATGCCGGGTTATATATTATATACCCGGATTATTGAATCAAGTGTTGATTTAATGATTTGATATATATATATAAACTAATATTAAATATTAGCCGGTTATATATGATTTAAACTGGATTATTGAACCAAGTGTTGATTTAATGATTTGATATATATATATATATATAAACCGGTTATATATGATATAACCGGATTATCGAATCAAGTGTTGATTTAACGATTTGATATATATATATATATATATTTGATATTAGCCGGGTTATATATGATATAACCGGATTATTGAATCAAGTGTTGATTTAATACATATATATATATATATATATATATATATATATATAAACTAATATTAAGCTCACTTAAGATTTTCTTCTCTTTACACACACACACACACACTTAATTGTATCATGGTTGATGATACATTGAACATGGATGTATGAGAATCACATTAGAGGTAAAGATGAGAAGATAATGATTTATATATTTGAATTAAAGAAAAGAAGAATGAGTCATTGTTCTATGGTTGCTTTGAGAAGCATTGACTCATCCTATTATTTTTGTTTTATTCACACATATTCATCATATTCTTGATCTCATCTTATCTCATGGTTCACACTCACTTCCAAGTTCATCTTCTTCATCTCCTCTCTAGTTTTTTCTAGGTTGAGAAAAAGAAAAATAAAGAAAGATTTTTTGTGAGCAAAATTCTTACTTCATCAACGTACTCTACTCTAGCAAATTAGTATATGTTGTTCTCTTCATTAATACCTTGATTAGTGAAGTGTGGGCTTGAGTGTGAGTTGCCTCAAGGTAGATTATCTTCGATGATAAAGATTTCAAGCAAGCTCGTTCCATCCTTCAAGTGGAGTTAAAGAAGAGTTCTAGGACTAGTACTCGGAGCATTTGAAGTGAAGGACTAGACTACAAAGGTTGTAGTTTCTCTTCACTTAGTTTAGAACTTGTTTTGCTTAACTTTGAAACCCTAATTCTCTAGTTCGATTCTTGTTTAGTATACTTAGCCCTCTAGATTTTTAAAATTGCATACTTAATGCTCATAAAACCCTAGTAGAGGTGCTAAGACATACTTTCAGATATAACTTGATATTGTTGTTTTTCATGACTATGATATCTAGTAGGTGGATGACTATAACATTTTTCTAAATGAGGTGTTTACCGCCGAATACCGGATTGAGGCGCATGAGAACGTCTAGCCTAAATTTTGGGGCAGATGCATATTTATAATCCATCCAGCTCTCCGATGATACCTAGTTGATTTATGGCACCGTATATCGGAGGTTTGGATAGATGCGACCGATATAGCTGACTTCAGATTCCCTCTCAAGGTGAGAGATTTATTGATTGTGGGGACGGATCTTTCCTGCAGGCGCAAGCCCCAGCAGTTAATTATGTTATCGCAAAGCGATAACAACTTCTACTTCTCCAAGTTTTGTTTTATGTGTCATGTTTTAGTTTTATTTATTTTGGGTTTCCATTGGATTATATACGGAAACTAATTTATGTCATCGCCCGTAGGACGCGGATTAGTCCAAACCCATATATATTTTAGATTTGGAATTTTGAGTCCACGTTGGTATCTTAGTTTGCCAACGGAAGTGAACTTAGGTTGCATTTCTTACATTTGTGAGGTCCATCCGTTCACGGATACTTAGGTTTGATCTAAGGATCATTAATCTCTTTTTAGATTAAGATCAACTTAAATAACAGGGTCATAAATTTGAGAAGGTATTCTCTGTTGATCATTAGATCATATATGAAGCATAAGCTTCCATACTTAGTTTATTTTACTAAGCCTTCAGGCTTTGGCTTGGTATCATCTACGCTTATGTACTGTGGATGCGCATGGCATCAGCGCATGTGCATACATAGGGTGTACATGTCTTTGCATAGTTCTCAATGGAACTTAACTTCATTTGAAGTCAGTGCGGACGCACTTGTTTTTCACGTGTACGAAGAGCATCATTTTCAGAGTAGAGCGTTATTGACTTATGCGTACAAATTTTAGGGGGTGCGCCCAAGGTTAGGGTGCGCCCTTAATTTTCAAGAAAGCTTTTGCTTTCAAAAGACCGAAGTCTATTTTTCATGGAATGTGGCACCGCGTTTCCATGCAGGTGCGCAATCTATTGGGTGTGCCCTAGTTTTTGCAGAGGAGATTGGTTTTTGTGCAGACCATGTTTTCAATGAAACCGAAACTTCGATGATTTTCTTTAAGTGCGCATGCCCTTTTTTCCAGGGTGCGTATCATGAAGAAAGCGAAGGCTTTCAAGAAAGCGGCTTTCGATGAAGCGAAGGATTCAAAAGATGATTTTTCATCACAGTTTTGGTGGAGGGGTTCCTATGTTTCCCTTCAAACTGTAAATCTTAAGATCAAAAATCCCTCCATGAGAGCTTAAGTTCTCGACAATGAGGAGTTTTGACTTAAGGATCTATGATCCGGAGGAAGAACTTAAATTCTTGTTGAAGCTTAAGCTTCTTTTTTAATGGAGATTAATCTCCTTACCTTGGGTTTTGAGGAAGGAGAAGATCTTGGCAGAGGCTTAAGTCTCTATCTTCACCTTATGGGTAGAATTCCCCTCCCTTTAGATTAATCTCTCCCTCTCCTATTTATATGAGAGGAGATTGTTAATCAGGTTGAGAGAATCTTTCATTAAGAGATCTCCAATTGATCTTAAGATCAACCGGTGGTACTTAAGCACCGTTGGATCATTGATCCAAAAAGATTTCTTGTTAACAAGAAACTATCTTTCTGTTTAAGAAAGATAGGGAAAATATTTTCCCAAATAGAGCTTAAGCACTTATTGAAGCATGCGCTTCAACACAACATGCGGCTTACGTTACGTGCTTTGCACGGGCTGCAGCCTATCAAAAGCTTAGCTTATGCGTACGTACATTGCACGGGTCGCATCGCATTAAGAGCTTAGCTTATGCGCATGTGCATTGCACGGGTCACATCGCATCAAGAGGTTAGCCTATGCGCACGTGCTTTGCACAGTGTTTATCAAATGGTTGTCCTATGCACACGTGTATTACATGTGTCAAATCACATCAAGGGCTTAGCCTATGCGCTGGTGAAGCTTAAGTTTCGAGCGTCAAATTTTAGCGGGAACAAATGCCCCTACTACTTTGCCTATGTAAGTATGTACGTGGGTTAAGTAGTGTAAAGTGATGCACCGCTAGCGATTTGATGGCTTAGGAAACAGGTTTAGGTCTCTGTCACCTAAGGCCTTTTCAATCTTCATAATCCGTAAGGGTCTCATAAAGGTATTTTCTCCCTACGAGTCGAGAGAAACTCGTAGGTGTAATTTCTCCTTAGGAATCATGAGGGTCACCAAGTGTATTTTCTCTTTAGGAATCGTGAAGTTCCTTAAGTATATCTTACAAGAGTGTTTTCTCCTTATGAGCCGGGAGGACACGTTAGTGGCTTCTCCTCCTCATTGGTAGCTTGGTTAGCCAATGGAAGATATTTGGATGCAATTTCGTTGTGGGTAGCCCATGGATAGTATATAGTAGTCAATTTGGTGACAGGTCGCAGGGCATCGATGGTTTAGAAAACAAGTTTGAATGCCTATCACCTAAGACTTTTCAACTTTTTGAGTATTTTCTCCCTACGAGTTGAGAGGATCTCATAGGTGTATTTTCTCCTTAGGAGTCGTGAGGACTCCGAAGTGTCTTTTCCCCTTATGAGTCGTAAGGATCCCACAAAGGGGTGTGCTTTTCTTCACTTTGTCATGTGAATAAAAGACACCATTTTTGAGTAGCACTTCTTTTTGCTAACATAACCTGGCTTAGTTTATGTACTCATCTCGGAGCGTTCATCTTATCCTCCTTTGATGGATAAACTCGGCTTAACGTTAAACATACATAACCCCTAATAGCGTAGGAGTCCGTTAGGTTTGGGGTACCGGGTGTTGTCCGTCGCACTATTGCTTTGGCCAATTTCTTCTCGATTTGCATTCTTTCAAAATACCGTTCAAATAGCCATGGACTTGCCGTATCTCCAATCCCTTCTGAGACGAGATACGCCGTCTCAAGTAATCTTCTTAGGCCGGTATTTTCATATTGCTGTCAGAGGATTCAGCGTTAAGTATCACTATAGAGCTTTACCTTGAGGTCAGACTCTTTTTGAGTCCCATAGAAGTCATAACTCCACCCTTCTGAGGTGAGATGGCATCTAATGGTCTTTAAGCATGTATGTGCTGCTATCGAGACCTGAAGCTAGGAATATACCATCACTCCATTTTCATTTTGACCTTTTGGTCTTTGTTGACGCCGCGTCTGTACTTGGCTGGGATAAGGTGGACGTCGAGATAGTCTCTAGGCTGTATGTATTTCCATTGAGACATAATTCTTCATCTGGAAGAGCATACAGGAACATATTGCTCATCTTCATTTGTTCTTGCTCGTGGATTGTATATAAGAGTCGAAATTGAACTGTTTGTAGGGAAGAAAAATTTTCTTTTCTCTTTTTTAATATATATCCGCGATTACTCTATCATTTCAGCTTTTCTAATCGCGAAAGACGCGATTGCCCTATTCTTTCAGCTATTTTTCATGGTTGCCCAATCATTTCAGCTATATATATATATTTTATTTTTACTTGCTGCTTTTTATTGCGAGCTGCCCAATCATTTCAGCTATTATTATTTATTGTTTAATGACTCAGAGGTTGATAGTTTGGAACCTGGGCCGGTATCAGCGTTGCTAACACCGAAGCATGTATGCCAGGAGAAATTCATCATTTGCATTTGGAAACTTGGGATTTGATACCTGATTTGGCATCGGTATCACTACAAATGGAATAGTGCCAGGAGCGACTCATCATTTGCTGTTACCCGTTGGACAATGGTGGCTTAGTAGACAAGTTTAGGTCCATGCCATCTAAAGCATTTTGACTTTATGAGCCGTAAAGGTCTCACAAAGTTGTTTTCTTCTTATGAGTCTAAAGGATCTTATAGGTAGGTGTATTTTATTCTTAAGGGTCGTGGGGACCCCTAAGTGTGTTTTCTTTCATAAGTCATAAGGATCTTTTGATAGTGTTTTTTTCTTGCAAGTTGAGAGGATCTCGCAAGTGCCATTCACTCTGTTGAGGGTATCGCTCTCCTTTGGTGGGACTTTGAAGGTGCAACCTTTGTCGCGAATTGCCCATGGATTATGTACGGTGGCTAATTTGGAGATCAGCCGCAGGGAACTGATGGCTTAGGAAATAGGTTTAGATCCCTGTCACCTAAGGCTTTTCAATTTTTATGAGCCGTGAGGGTCTTATAAAAATATTTTTCTCTATGAGTCGAGAGGATCTCGTAAGAGTATTTTCTTCTTAGGATTCGTGGGAACTTTTAAGTGTCTTTGTTAGTGTGTTGTGCTCGCGCCACAGAAGCCGCGGCCAAGACGGAAGCGAAAGCAATGATTTTTAAGCAAGTACAAAACACATATCCCCTAAGAATCAAACTATACAACTAAACTAGAAAACTTAGCATACAACAGTTAGGGAATACAACTTTCGACATGTGTCCACCCAATCATGAAAGACCCTTCCAAGCTCCGCGTAGGCCGTCGGGAACAAGCTCGAATGGCAATCGTCCTTGCCGAAGATGATCCACCAGAGAGAACCAAGCCAAGCTCTGGCTTCACCCAGTGAAGCAACCGACGCCCCAAGCTCGCTATTGTTCACCGTCGAAAGACCGGACCGAGACGTTGGGATGTCTGGCCTGAATTTGGAGGCAGATACTAGTTGGACATATCTATCCACCTTGCCAAAGATACCAAGTTGATTTATGGCAACGTATATCGGAGGTTTGGATAGACGCGACCGTTGTAACAGACTTTATCAGAGCCCCCTCGTTTGTGAGGGTTTTTTGATTGTGGGGACAATCCCCTGCAGGCACAATCCCCTACAGTTAATTACATTATCGTGTTGCGATAACCACTTTCTCCTTCTCCAGCAGTTCGCTTCGTGTCGTGTGTATTTTTGTTTATTTTGGTTTCCCGTGGATTGTATATGGAGACTATTTTATGTCGTCGCCCGTAGGGCGCGGATCAATCCAAATCCGTATATTTTAGATTTGGGGTTAGGTTTTGAACTTAGGTTATATGTTCTTTTAGTTCAAAAATGTTTTGTTTGGTTTAAGGATCATTAATCGAGTTTGAGATTAAGACCAGCTTAAATATATGAGCGTTTGGGCTCAGTTTATTTTGTAAACTAAGAATATGTTAGTCCTATTTGAAACTAAAATCAACTTAGCAATATTTTCAGGATCATTAAATTTAGTTAAGATCTAACAACAGAGCATTTGGGCTCAGATGCAAAAAACTTCAGAGAGATTTAGCCAATTTGGGCTTGGTTTGCTCAGTCTTTTTTTCTCTTTTATTTAAAAGTGCTAAGCATTTATTTGTGTTTTGTTTGCTCAGCCTTTTTCCTTTTATGCAGGAGTGCTAAGCACTTGTTTGGAGCTCTGGTGCTCCCATGTGTACATGTGAAGCACTCAGTTATGACCGCTGCCCAATAAGTGCTAAGCACTTTAGTCATTTTTCCTGAATATGTATAGTGCTAAGCACTTTTGTATGGCGCTTATGTATCACGTAAGACGCTAGGATGTGGGTGTTGCCCAATTGGTGCTAAGCACACAATCTTTTTGGCCGAATATGAAGTACTAAACACTTACTCAGCGCTCATATGTCTTTCACGTGAGACGCTGGCCTTCTGTTTTGAGCGCTCGCGTAGGAAGCACGTGAGGCGCTGAGTCCTTTGTTGGGGGCGCCTACGTGGGAAGCACGTGAGACGCTAATTCCTTTATTTTGGGAATCCTTTGGGCGTTCACGTGTGTTTCACGTGAGGCACTGAGTTCCTTTTCTTTTTTAGAGATTGAATCTCTGTTAATGGTATTTTGACCATTAATGATCACCAAGATCTTTGTTTTAAAGATCTGGGATCAAATTTTCTTTAAGAACTAAGTTCTTATGTTTTTTATTTTATAAGAACTAAGTTTCTTTTTAAGGTTAAACCCTATTTTCAGAGGAATTAAATTCCTGGGACATGTTTCTTTTTTGTCTTATCTTTTTATCTAGTTCTTTCCCCTAGATTTTGAGTCTGAAGGACAGAATCTTCCTGATGAGAATTAAACTCTTAATTTGTGGGAGATTTTTTTTACGGATCTTAAATCCAGAGAAAGAATTAAGTTCTTGTGTTTTGTTTGCACTAGGCAAAAGAGATATTTTTAATCTTTTCTTTTCTTTACCTCGGATTTGAGAGAGCGAGAATCTTCTTTTTTTTTTCAGGAGAATTAAATTCTCGATTCTTGTGGAAAACTTATGGGATCAATTCTCTATATGAGACTTGAAGTCTTGGATCCTTTATATAGGAGAGGCAAATTGTTAATTAGTTTGAGAAAATCTTTCATTTGAGAGATACCTGTTCCCCAATATTTAACCTAATAAAAGAGCAAAGTTCTGTTGAATTTAATGAGGGAGCGCCTCACGTGCTCTTTACGAGGGCGCCAGTGCCAGAACCACTCTTATAGGATGAAATCCTATGGTGGCACCTCACGCGCTCCTCACGTGGGCGCCAATATGCAAGGCACAGAAGAATTTATTACATAAGAGTTAAACTCTTAGATGGTGCGGCACGTGCTCCTCACGCGGGCGCCGATGTGCAAAGCAAAGAAGAATTTATTACATAAGAGTTAAACTCTTAGATGGCGCCGCATATGCTCCTCACGCGGGTGCCAATGTGCAAAGCACAGGAATACCCATCTTAAGAATTAAATTCTTAAGTGGCGCCCACATGCATAACACGTGAGCGCCAGCGCCCAAGTTAATATCAGTAGAATTAAATTTTACATTTCCCTAACAAAATTTGGGATATTCTCTGTTAAACAGAGCCGTTAGATCAAAATTCCAACGGAGATGATAAATTATCAAAATATAGAATTAGATTCTATTAGGAGAAAATATCTCCTATATCTTTCTAAATAAGAAAGATACTCTCGGTTGGATCAATGATCCAATAATAGAATAAAATTCTATTTTGGGAATATATTCTCTTAATCTTTCCAAACAAAAAGATTGCTCTATGTAAAATAGAGAACCGTTAGATTAAAAATCCAATGGTGATTAAAAATCACTACTTGACAGAATAAATTATGTATATAGGAAAATATTTCTCCAATCTTGTTAAAAACAAGAACAACATATTTTGTGAAAACAGAAACACTTGGATCAAAGATCCAACGGTAGGTAAAATTTCCCAAATCAATTTTGAGACCAATTAAATCAATTGGAATCTCTCAATGAGAGATTTTCTCAAAACTAATTAACGATCTGCCTCCACTATATAAAGGCCCCGAGACTTCAAGTCTAAAAAAACGACACACACACACACACACACACATATTATATATAGAGGAAGAAGCCACAGATAAAAAGAATAGAGAATTCAATTCTTAAAGAAAAGAGCTTCCTTCTCAAAACCCTAGGTAAAGAAAAGAGATCAAAATATCTCTATTACCTATAATATCACATCTGAGGGTTTAGCCCTTTTAAAAAGAACTTAGTTCTTTCTCTGGATCTGAGATCCACACGACAAGTCTCCCACAAATTGAGAATTTAATTCTCATCGGGATGATCTTGTTCTTGAGAATCAAAGATTCAGGGAAGAACAAATTTAAAGAGAAAAAAGATGGAGTCTATAATACTCCAAGAACTCAGTTCCTTCAAATCAAGAACTTAGTTCTCTAAAAACTCAACCCGAAATCCTCAAACATAGTGATTTTGGATGAGCGTTAATGGTCAAAATGCCATCGACAGAGGTTTAACCTCTCTGAAAACATCAACAGAGATTAAATCTCTATATAAAAAAAACTAGCGCCTCACGTGCTTCCTATGTGGGTGCCCTCTTCAACGGCGCCCAGCGCCTCACGTGAAAACACGCGGACGCCTAAAACAGAAGGCCAGCGCCTCACATGCTCCTCTCGTGGGCACCATATAAAAAGTGCTTAGCACTTCATATACAGCCAAAACGGCTGAGTGCTCAGCATTAATTGGGCAGTGCCCAGCGCCGCACGTGCACCTCACGTGGGTGCCATACAAAAAGTGCTTAGCACTTCACATACAGCCAAAACGGCTGAGTGCTCAGCACTAATTGGGCAGCGCCCAGCTCCGCACGTGCACCTCACATGGACACCTTAAGAAGTGCTTCATATTTAGTCAAAATGACTAAAGTGTTCAACATTTATTGGGCAGCTCCCATGACTAAATGCTTCACATGACATACATATGGGCATCAAAGTTCAAATAAGTGTTTAGCACTTTTACATAAAAGAAAAAGGGCTGAACAAATAAAGCCCAAATAAGTGCTTAGCACTTTTGAATAAAAGAAAAGACTAGGCAGACTACGCCTAAATTAGCTAGGTCTCTGAAGTTTTCTTGCAGTTGAGCCCAAATGCTCTTTTGCTAGATCTTAAGTAAAAATGATTATAAAATATTGCTAAGTGGATCTTAGTCTCAAATTAAACTAATGTATCCTTAGCAAAAATAAATTGAGCCCCAAATGCTCATATATATTTAAGTCGATCTTAATCTCAAACTAGATTAACGGTTCTTAAATAAAACAAACCCAAATCCAAGATATACGGATTTGGACTAATCCGCGTCCTACGGGCGACGACACAAACTAGTCTCCGTATACAATACACAGGAAACCAAAACAAACAAAAACACACACGACACGAAGTGAACTGCCGGAGCAAGAGAAAGTGGTTACCGCAATGCGATAACGTAATTAACTGCAGGGGCTTGTACCTGCAGGGAAGAGCATCCCACAATCAAAAACCCTCAAAAAATGAGGGGGAATCTGATAAAGTCTGCTATAATGGTCATGTCTGTCCAAACCTCCGACATATTGTCACGACCCGGAAGTACGGAACGTGACTGGCACTTAGATTACGAGACGTCTCAAGGCGTAACGTAACCTAAGTCAGCCAAAGCCCAAAAATCTAAACCACAAACAATAAGAGTGAAGGAAAACCTTTTATGAAAATGATTTTAAACCAATTAAGTTATATTAATCCCTTTTTAAAAACATCAAAATTTTCCGAAAATTTCGGCAGAGTCTCCTTTGTAAATACTATCCCCCAAAATGGATACAACAAGATATATAAACCTGTAATGAAATAATTGCATCCCCAAGCGAGAGCTAGCTCTTCGCCCAAGGAGGATCACAACCACACTCAAAATATGCAATATCAAGCAAATAAGCATAAAGAAGCACAAAAATAAGAAAAACACAACGTCGGCTCAAGTGAGCTCGACCCCAGAGAAACCACATATACACAAATCTCTCAGTCTCATCACTAAGTCGCATATACAAAATAAGAAGTGGTAGATGGAGAATACTAGATGCAACGATAGTACAAAAGAGACAAAGTGTCCTCGCAACCCACCTACGAGCAATGTCGCGAGTCTGAGCAAAAGAAGCTAATGAAAAGATACGCCCGCCGCTGCAAAGCTGACGGGTCCGACCTGCAAGACACTGTGGCACAACGGGGGTGAGTTGCCAGCTCGTGAGTAGCAAGTAACATCTAATAAGGCTATCGTAAGAATGCACGCAATGCGTCGTAATCTGCATATCTAAGTATAATGCGATGCTACTAATATGTATGCACATGCATGCAAAATCAATACGAAATCTTTAAGTGTTTAAATACGATGATCTTTGCATTCTTAACTTAGAAAAAAAATATCTGTACAATAGCCAAGGTACCATCAATGAAATCATCCGAAAACCGTGTCAAGTATCGACACCAAATATGGAAATATATCTATCTCAATGTCTCACTTTATCAACGTCTCAATACCTCGGGCTCCGTCAGTCCGGATCGAACCATATCATCAATCTCACGACAATGATCGGTATCCTCCGGATATCCGCCGCGCCAAACATCACCGGTAGGTAGTCTTCCCCTGCCAGGCTCATCGTCTACAACTCGAGCTTCTTGCCCTGGGATACCATATCGGGCCCACCATGTACCCGAGACGGTTCATCCACTTCTCGAATCGGGTCTCGAAATCCAACAGAAAACATGAAAACTCATGGTGGATGACACATACATCACGAGAAAACCGCAAGTTTATATTAAAAATGATAATAATAAGCTTTTGTTAAATTCTTGCGGTTTTCCCCAAAATCCAGAAATCTCATCAATACTGAAAACCTCAAGAAAATCATAATACCTAACATGTTGTATATGATAAATGCTTATGATATCAAAGGTATGCAATGTGATTTATGGCTAGGAATCTATATAAGCATTATGATGAAGTGACGTATATACATGCTATGCAATTCAATGTATCATGTATGATGCAAGCGTTTGATACTGAACTAAGCAGGTTCTACAGTGCTCGTGGCATGAAAATTACCAGAGGCGTATGTGTTCACATGAATAGTGCGCGTGCAACATGAGCCAATGGTAATGGTGTAAGTGTCCTAATAGGTGATATCACACATAGGTATATAGATAACCATGCAATGCCAGCAGACGAATAATTAGAGAGGCATGCATATGAATGAGATGGTTAACTAAGTAACTATGCATATAGTTTGCAAGTAATAAAGTGATCCTAACTATGGGGCGCCTCGCGCCATCCAGACAATTTCCCCATAGATGTATACATCTACTCACCCGGACGCCTCGCTAATCTGATCCAACCACCGCTTTGCCTTTGCGCGCCGCGTCCGATGTTTCTGCAACCGATCCTAAAATTGCATAACACACAACATAAGATTACACATCAAGAAATGACGCATGTCACAAAATAAAAGAATCAACATCCACAAGTTAGGCACAACGTGCACTAAGCGCACGGAACACACACGAAAACCACTAAAACCTTAAATAAAATCGTCGTTTCGGAGCAACCGTCAAAACTAAAACCCGATTAAACCGAACTCCGCATTCGCACACCCTAAAAGTCGTAGGAGATGCTAATAGTATCATCAAGATATCACAATTCAATCACCTCCTAATTTTATGAAAAACCTAGTAAGCATTAACATTGAAAATTTGGTGCAAACATCGCGGATTTACGATAAAGTGATCACATCATCGCACAATCATCCAATCCACACAACTAAATATCCACAACACTAAATTAACCCATTTACAATGCTTCAACCCTAATTTTAAAATCAAACCTTTTTCTTGAATTTTATTAAACAAGCAATAACAACCAAATTAACACTTTAAAATCCTATTTTAGCATATTTAAACTACCAATTAACCATTTGATTGAAATTATACCTCACAAGTAGTGAACCCTAGCTTGCATTAGCCTCCAAAGACACCTCCTTTCTCCATGTTTTAAACAAATTTGGGTTTGAGAAGAGATAGAATAGGGATTTGCTTTGAATTAGTGAAGGATTTTGTGGATTTTTAATGGATTTTGATGGAATTTTGAAGCAAAATGAGAGGGGAAAAATGGGGAGACTGCAGGAAGAGGGCTCGGCCTGGGTAGGTATGAGGGAAAGGTAAGGGATTTGTGTGGAAAGTTCTAAGAAAAAAGTCTCTCTCAAATGCATTTAATGCTTTCACATCAATTTTCTAATTAAAATTTCATTTTAAATCATTTTAAACCATGGAAATTACAAGTCTTGGAAAGTGTTGATAACATTTTGGTAACACTAGATTTTAGTTTATAATGGTTCCTAAGTATGTAATTTACCCATTTAAATTTGTATTTATCACTAATTTAATGTATATTTAAAAGCTTAAAATAATATTAAAAATAATTAATTAAGGATTTTTTTTAAATGACTAGAAATTTTTAAGTGACAATTATCTAGCCAATTTCTAGCAATTTCTTATCTAAATTTTGTATAATTAAGCCTATATTGAAAAATAATTATTTTGACATTTTACGGAAAATACTGTTTATTTTACCGATTATCGAAAAACTACCTAAACGATTTTCAAAGTGTTACAATCTTCCCCCCTTAAAGAAATTCGGTCCCCGAATTTAAAATTTAACTACGCGTACTTTCAAAAAGATGGGGATATTTTTTCCTCATCTCGTCCTTGGTCTCTCAGGTTACCTCCTCGCTGTTCGGGCCACGCCAAAGAACCTTGACGGACGGTTTAACCTTCGACCTCAATTTCTTCACCTGCCGATCCAAAATGACCACCCGCTGCTCGGTGAATGAAAGATCGCGCTCCAGCTGGATCGTCAGGTGCTGAATCGTATGGGAAGGGTCATGAAGGTACTTGCGGACCATCGAAACATGGAACACGGGGTGAACATCTGGGAAGCTGGGCGGAAGAGCCAACCGATAAGCCACCGAACCAATACGCTCTAGGATCTCGAAGGGACCAACATATCTAGGACTAAGCTTTCCTTTCCGCCCAAATCTCATCAAACCTTTCATTGGAGAGACCCTCACGAAAACATGATCGCCAACAGCGAACTCGAGTCGATGACGACGCCTGTCAGCATATAATTTCTGCCTACTCTGGGCCGCCCTCATCCTGTCCTGAATCAGCTGTATCTTTTCGGTCTTCTCCTGTACGATCTGCGGCCCCAAAATACTGCTCTCCCTGAGCTCTGTCCAACATACGGGCGATCGACATTTCCTCCCATATAAAGCCTTAAAAGGTGCCATCTGAATTGTCTCCTGGAAGGTATTATTGTAGGAGAACTCGATCAAGGGCAAATGACGATCCCAGCTACCACCGAAATCTAAAACACAACCTCTGAGCATGTCCTAAAGAGTCTAAATAGTACGCTCTGACTGGCCGTCAGTTTGCGGATGAAAAGCTGTGCTAATACTCAATCGGGTACCCAAAGCCTCCTGAAGTTTCTGCCATAATCGGTTGGTAAACTGGGTGCCCCGGTCGGACACGATGCAAGTTGGGCCGCCATGCAGTCGTACGATCTCATCAATATAAACCTGGGTGTACTGAGCAAATCCAAAAGTGGTCTTCACTGGCAGAAAGTGAGCCGCTTTCGTCAGTCAATCCACAATCATCCAAATAGAGTCATACCTTCGACTGGTCCTGGGTAGACCCATAATGAAGTCCATGGAGACATGTTCCCACTTCCACTCAGGAATAGGCAAAGGCTGTAACTCGCCGGCTGGCCTCTGGTGCTCGGCCTTGACTTGCTGACAAGTCAGGCATCTCGATACAAAGTCTGTAACATCCTTCTTCATCCCGTCCCATCAGTAGACCTCTCTCAAATCATGGTACATCTTGGTGGAACCTGGATGAACACTGTATACTGATCTATGTGCCTCCTCAAGAATATCACGCCTCAGTCCCTCAGAATTTGGTACGCACAGTTGAGTCCCAAATCGAAGTATCCCCTGGTCATCAATCACAAACTCGGAAACTCTGCCCTGCCGAATCTGCTCGATAATCTCTAAAATACGGGCATCGCCGGACCGTACCTCGCGGATACGGTCAAGTAACTGTGGGCGTGCTCTGAAATGGGCCAGCTATCCCCCTGTAGGAGTAAACTCGAACTGCACTCGGCTGTCACATAAAACCTGCCAATCCGCCATCGACTGCATCTGTACTGCGCCCAAACAAGATAAGCTACCTCCGGGCCTCCTACTCAAAGCATCAGCCACCACATTCGCCTTGCCCGGATGGTATAGAATCTCGCAGTCATAGTCTTTTACTAATTCCATCCAACGGCGCTGTCTAAGATTTAGATCTCGCTGCTGAAAGATATACTTCAAGCTCTTGTGGTCAGTGAATATCTGGCACGACTCGCCGTATAGGTAATGTCTCCAGATCTTAAGTGCAAACACCACTGCAGCCATCTCTAAATCATGAGTGGGGTAGTTCTGCTCGTGTTTCTGCAACTGCCGAGAAGCATACGCGATAACTCTGTCATGCTGCATCAACACACAGCCCAGCCCCACTCGAGAAGCATCACAATAAACCACGAAACCGCCTGATCCTGAAGGCAATGATAACACTGGTGCAGTAGTCAGACGAGTCTTCAACTGCTGGAAGCTATCCTCACATGCCTCGGTCCTATCAAAAAGAACCCCCTTCCGGGCAACCCGGTCAACGGTGCAGCAATACGGGAGAAATCCTGGACAAAACGTCGATAATAGCCGGCCAGACCTAAAAAGCTGTGAACCTTTGTAACTGATACCGGTTTGGGCCAACGCTGAACTGCTTCGATCTTCTTCGGGTCCACACAAATACCATTTCTTGTCACTACATGACCCAAGAAGTCGACACTGTCTATCCAGAATGCGCACTTGGAAAATTTGGCGAACAACTGATGCTCCCTCAAAGTCCGCAATGTGATACGCAAGTGCTGCTCATGCTCCTCTCGGCTCCGAGAATAAACCAAGATGTCGTCAATGAAAACAATGATGAACTGATCAAGATACGGCCTGAATACACGGTTCATCATGTCCATAAATGCTGCCGGGGCATTGGTGAGCCCGAACGACATCACCAAGAACTCGTAATGACCATATCGTGTACGGAAAGCGGTCTTCGGAATATCCTCCTTTCGAACTCGCAACTGGTGATAACCTGACCGTAAATCAACCTTCGAGAAATACCCCGCACCCTGGAGCTGATCAAATAAGTCGTCAATGCAAGGTATGTGATATCTGTTCCGCACAGTAACCCGGTTCAGCTGACGATAATCAATGCATAAGCGAATACTGCCGTCTTTCTTCTTAACAAACAAGACGGGAGCACCCCAAGGTGACACACTCGGTCGGATAAGCCCTTTATCCAGCAAGTCCTGCAACTGATCCTTCAGCTCTCTAAGCTCCGCCGGGGCCATCCGATAGGGCGGTATAGAGATAGGCCCCGTGCCGGGGATCAAGTCAATGCAGAACTTAATCTCGCACTCTGGTGGCAGACCAGGCAGCTCGTCAGGGAATACATCAGGAAACTCTCTCACAACAGGGACCTGGTCCAACGGAACCTTTGTGGCGCTAGTATCATAAACATAGGCTAAGAATCCCTGACACCCTTTCCGCAAGAGCTGACCAGCGCGAAGAGAAGAAATCAAGCTGGGAAGGGTGGCGCTACGATCTTCCTGAATAACAAGAACCGGCTCACCAGGAAAGTTGAATCTGACTGCCTTCTTACGGCAGTCCATAGATGCATAACAGGTGGCTAGCCAGTCCATACCAAGAAGAACGTCGAAGTCTAGCATATCGAGGAGAATCAAATCAACTGAAGAATCTCTCTCCCCAATACGAACAGGACAAGATCGGTACACAAAACGAGCAACAAACGACTCACCTACCGGAGTAATAACGACAAGCGGCTGATCTAACAAAGAAGACTTTCGGCCCAACCTCGGTGCAAAGTATGTGGATACATAAGAATGTGTGGAGCCTGGATCAAATAATACTCGTGCCTAAAAAGAACATACTGGCAGAGTACCTATCACGACGGCATTGGATGCCTATGCATCCTGAGGAGTCAACGCGAACACTCGGGCCTGTCCACCACTAATAGCTAGCTGTCCTCTGCCTCTGCCTCTATCGCCTCATCCTCTCTGAACAGGACCGCCACACCCATGGCCTCTAGGAGCATCTGTCAGGCGTGGAACATCATCAGGGGTAGGAAGTAGAGCTCTCTGAGGAGGTGGTGAAGATGGTAAGGTCACATGTGGCACTGTCGCCACGCCCTGGCGTCCCATGGTACAGTCTCTGACACGATGGTACTGACTCCCGCACCGAAAACATCCTGGCGACAACTGCTGGGTCTGCGGATATGAACCAAATAACTGACCCCGTCTTAATCCTCTGCCGCCACCATCTCCCGGAAAGAATCTATCACGGTGTCTACCCATCTGCCGCTGGGCTGGCGTATCAGTACGAATCCTCTTCGGCCCAGAAACGATCGGAGTCTCAGAAATGCGCTCCTCCAAAAGTAAGGCTGCATCCATCGCGGCTGCGTATGCGTCAAAGTGCTGGGTGCTGATGGCAAGGAATAACTGTGTGTCAAGCCCTCCTACAAATCTCTTTATCCTCTTCTCTTCAGTGTCTACTAGGTACGGAGCATATTGAGACAACTGAGTAAACTGTATGTCATACTCGGATACTGTCATCCCAGGAGTCTTGCGCAAAGACTCAAAACTATGGGCTCGAGCATCTCGGACACTCTCCGGAAGGAAACGGGCAAGAAATGCAACTGTGAACTCGTCCCAGGTCATACGAGGTAGACCTATAGCTCGGTCTCTCTCTACTGAATCGTACCATGTCTGGGCAAGGCCCTCCAGACGAAAACTCGTAAACTCCACCCATCTATCATCAGCACACCTCAACGAACGGCAAATCCTAGTCATTCTATCGAGAAATGCCTGCGGGTCCTCTGTCGCATCCGTGCCGGTAAAGGCTGGAGGTCTCAGCCTCATAAACTCCTGTAGTGAAACGGGGATAGTCGCAGTAGTAGTAGGAGTAACCTTCTGGGCAGCAGGTATAATCGCAGTCCGTGCGGTGGAAGGAACGCCCTCGGATCTCTGTGCCCGACTGGACTCAACTAAAGATCCCATCATCTGTCGCAACTCCTGCATACCGGCCTCTAATCTGGCAATAAGGTCGGGAGAAAGCGGATCAATCTGACCCTGAGGGGTAGGCGTATCATCCCGCTCGATCCTCGCCTCAGACGAGCCCGCTCGAAGCTCATCCCTAGCGGCAGCCCGCCGAGCTCTCGTAGTCTTTGGCTGCATCGAAGCTGGAATAAGAAACAGGAGCGATAAGAACATTGCAATTGAATCAAGGGATGCATGGAATCAAGAAAGGAAATACAAGAAATTATGTCCTAAGGTCACTTAGGCGGAGTACCGTATCGTAAGTATGCTGCGGAACATACCTACGCTACACCACTCTGCTAAGTCACCTACTCTATCTACCAAGGGTCGTCCTACACTCAGAAAGGTAAAACCTATGGCTCTGATACCAACTTTGTCACGACCCGGAAGTATGGAACGTGACTGGCACTTAGATTACGAGACGTCTTAAGGCGTAACGTAACCTAAGTCAGCCAAAGCCCAGAAATCTAAATCATAAACAATAAGAGTGAAGGAGAACCTTTTATGAAAACGATTTTAAACCAATTAAGTTGTATTAATCCCTTTTTAAAATCATCAAAATTTTCCGAAAATTTCGGCAGAGTCTCCTTTGTAAATACTAGCCCCTAAATGGGTACAACAAGATATATAAACCTGTAATGAAATAATGGCATCCCCAAGCGGGAGCTAGCTCTTCGCCCAAGGCAGATCATAACCACACTCAAAATATGAAATATCAAGCAAATAAGCATAAAGAAGCACAAAAATAAGAAAAACACAACGTCGGCTCAAGTGAGTTCGACCCCAGAGAAACCACATATACACAAATCTCTCAGTCTCATCACTAGGTCGCATATAAAAAATAAGAACTGCTAGATGGAGAATACTAGATGCAATGATAGTATAAAAGAGACAAAGTGTCCTCGCAACCCACCTACGAGTAATGTCGCGAGTTTGAGCAAAAGAAGCCAATGAAAAGATACGCCCGCCGCTGCAAAGCTGACGGGTCCGACCTGCAAGACACTGTGGCACACGGGGGTGAGTTGCCAGCTCGTGAGTAGTAAGTAACATCTAAAAAAGCTATCGTAAGAATGCACGCAATGCGTCGCAATCTGCATATCTAAGTATAATGCGATGCTACTAATATGTATGCACATGGATGCAAAATCAATACGAAATCTTTAAGTGTTTAAATACGATGATCTTTGCATTCTTAACTTGGAAAAAAATATCTGTACAATAGCCAAGGTACCATCAATGAAATCATCCAAAAACCGTGTCAAGCATCGACACCAAATATGGAAATATATCTGTCTCAATGTCTCACTATATCAACGTCTCAATACCTCGGGCTCCGTCAGTCCGGATCGGCCCATATCATCAATCTCACGACAACGGTTGGTATCCTCCGGATATCCGCCGCGCCAGACATCACCGGTAGGTAGTCTTCCCCTGCCAGGCTCATCGTCTACAACTCGAGCTTCTTGCCCGGGGGTACCATACCGGGCCCACCATGTACCCGAGACGGTTCATCCACTCCTCGAATCGGGTCTCGAAATCCAACAGAAAACATAAAAACTCATGGTGGACGACACATACATCACGAGAAAACCGCAAGTTTATATTAAAAATGATAATAATAAGCTTTTGTTAAATTCTTGCGGTTTTCCCCAAAATCCAGAAATCTCATCAATACTGAAAACCTCAAGAAAATCATAATACCCAACATGTTGTATATGATAAATGCTTATGATATCAAAGGTATGCAATGTGATTTATGGCTAGGAATCTATATAAGCATTACGATGAAGTGAGGTATATACATGCTATGCAATTCAATGTATCATGTATGATGCAAGTGTTTGATACTGAACTAAGCAGGTTCTACAGTGCTCGTGGCATGATAATTACCAGAGACGTGTGTGTTCATATGAATAGTGCGCATGCAACATGAGCCAATGGTAATGGTGTAAGTGTCCTAAGAGGTGATATTACACATAGGTATATAGATAACCATGTAATGCCAGCAGACGAATAATTAGAGACGTATGCATATGAATGAGATGGTTAACTAAAGAACTATGCATATAGTTTGCAAGTAATAAAATGATCCTAACTATGGGGCGCCTCGCTCCATCCAGACGATTTCCCCATAGATGTATACATCTACTCATCCGGACGCCTCGCTAATCTGATCCAACCACCACTTTGCCTTTGCGCGCCGCGTCCGATGTTTTCGCAACCGATCCTAAAATTGCATAACACACAACATAAGATTACACATCAAGAAATGACGCAAGTCACAAAATAAAAGAATCAACATCCACAAGTTAGGCACAACGTGCACTAAGCGCGCGGAACACACACGGAAACCACTAAAACCTTAACTAAAATCGTCGTTTCGGAGCAACCGTCAAAACTAAAACCCAATTAAACCAAACTCCGCATTCGCACACCCTAAAAGTCGTAGGAGATGCTAATAGTATCGTTAAGATATCGCAATTAAATCACCTCCTAATTTTATGAAAAACCTAGTAAGCATTAACATTGAAAATTTTGTGCAAACAACGCGGATTTGCGATAAAGTGATCACATCATCGCACAATCATCCAATCCATACAACTAAATGGCCACAACACTAAATTAACCCATTTACAATGCTTCAACCCTAATTTTAAAATCAAACCCCTTTTCTTGAATTTCATTAAACAAGCAATAACAACCAAATTAACACTTTAAAATCCTATTTTAGCATATTTAAACTACCAATTAACCATTTGATTGAAATTAAACCTCACAAGTAGTGAACCCTAGCTTGCATTAGCCTCCAAAGACACCTCCTTTCTCCATGTTTTAAACAAATTTGGGTTTGAGAAGAGGTAGAATAGGGATTTGCTTTGAATTAGTGAAGGATTTTGTGGATTTTTAATGGATTTTGATGGAATTTTGAAGCAAAATGAGAGGGGAAAAATGGGGAGACTGCAGGAAGAGGGCTCGGCCTGGGTAGGTATGAGGGAAAGGTAAGGGATTTGTGTGGAAAGTTCTAAGAAAAAAGTCTCTCTCAAATGCATTTAATGCTTTCACATCAATTTTCTAATTAAAATTTCATTTTAAATCATTTTAAACCATGGAAATTACAAGTCTGGGAAAGTATTGATAAGATTTTTGTTAACACTAGATTTTAGTTTATAATGGTTCCTAAGTATGTAATTTACCCATTTAAATTTGTATTTATCACTAATTTAATGTATATTTAAAAGCTTAAAATAATATTAAAAATAATTAATTAAGGAAATTTTTTAAATGACTAGAAATTTTTAAGTGACAATTATCTAGCCAATTTCTAGCAATTTCTTATCTAAATTTTGTATAATTAGGTCTATATTGAAAAATAATTATTTTGACATTTTATGGAAAATACTGTTTATTTTACCGATTATCGAAAAACTACCTAAACGATTTTCAAAGCGTTACATATATGGTGCCATAAATCAACTTGGTATCTTCAGAGAGATGGATGGATAAGTCCAAATAGTATCTGCCCCAAGAATTTAGGCCATACGTCCCAACGTCTTGGTCATTGTCTTTCGGCGGTGAACAGATTCTGGCACGTCCGGTGAGACCTTTTTCTCTTTCCACTCCACACTTCGTGTGTCGTGTTTCGCGAACAAAATCGCGTTTCGCTATGGTTACCCTTGGATTCAAGATACTAAAATTTAGTGTTTTGCTCCTGTGCAGAAAAAGTCGATGGTTTCCAACTACACAACATGCAACAGCAACACTCGCTCCACCCTAACTGGAGGAGTGACTTACGGGCCTAACGCGGTCTCTATCTTTTCAATGCCGGTGGGTCAAGTAACATAAGCCACTACTGGACTATTCTTCGGGACCATGCTCCCACCAGTGAATTTCGGTGCCTCATCGCCGTAAGAGAAACCTCCCAAATGGTCGGTCTTCGAACGACTAGCGACCCCAATGGCCTCTTTCAATGGGCCGTCCAAATCTGGTGTCTCAGTCTTCAACAGAATGAGAAAAAGCTTGAATGGACCCGCAAAGAGGCTCATAATACCTGAAGGGGGTGCCCCAAAATAGATAGCCCTCCCAACTCCTCCTACGGGCAAAGCTGTCAAAAGGGCTTCCCCCATAAGAAGATTGGTCTTTGAAAGATTGGTCGTTCCTCCTCAAACCCTGCCAAGGACGTCAGTTTTCAACAGGTTGACGCCAACAGCAACCCCTCAGCAAAGCCGGGGGCATGAAGAAGCTGCTTCTATATCTGAGGCGGTCCCGTCTGCAAGACACGCTCAACGTCGCCACTGGTGCTGAGTGAGGAAAGCTGGAGGCAACTCCCCCTATGGACTTACCCCACCAGCTCCAATAGTGGAAATTGACGGTGCTGTTCCAACCGGGAACAGCTTTGACCCGCTCAGGAGGGTGCACCAGAACTCTCTAACAGTGGTGCTAAAGAAATCGGCCCCGCCTGCAGAAGCCACAGTGCAGGCAAAGACGGAGCAGCCCCATCAGCGGCTCTCCTTGCAAATTCACAGGGTCTGGTGGAAAGTCCAGGACTCTGTAATCAACAAAGATTACTCTCGTCAACCGAAGAAATCGAAGTCTCGGAAAGAGGAAGACCACTCCTCCGTTATACAGCGAGGGGATTCTTCTATACGAGATCCTATTGCAACGACTCCTTCAACTTTGACCTCCCACAAAAGGATGAGGCCGGAGAAAATCCCACAGCCGGCGGCAAATTCCAAAGGCAATGGACCCAAACGCCCCAAGGCCAGGGGCATAACAGTACATACAGTCTACATGGATTCCGGGAAAGAAGAAAGCTGTGCTTCCATAAGTCATTGACCGCAAACTCGGTCGCTGACAAAAGCTCAGGAGTAACAACAAAAGCTCCAGGAAATGTTGACCAAAATAGCAGCACTTACTGGGCAGAAAGAAAGTCCGGATACAACAGCCGAACAACGCCAGGAGCAAGAGACCGATACAGAGTTCCTGCGAAGGGTGCTTGAAATAAAAGACAAAGAAGCTACTGAACAAGCTGCTAACATGAAGCAGATGGCTCTCTTGTTTTAGGATATAGTTGGAATGATGATCTAACCAAAACCCCCAGCCGAGGATCCCCCGATAATCATTGAGGATGACATAGGAGAAACATCAAATCCTCTTCCGGCCTTATCGGCAGCCAAGGAGGAAACAATCTCTAAGGCTGCTCTTGATGATTATATAGCTCAATAAATAAGAGCTCATCAAGCAAATGAAGCGGCTGGCCAAATCATTAGAATTGGGCGACCGTATCCAAGCTGGTATGACCAAATTAAATACTCGCCGGGATATACGATCCCCAAGTTCCATGTGTACAAGGGGAGAAGTAACCCACACCAGCACGTTGCGCAGTTCAGAGCTCTATGCGGCAACACTGGAGGCGATGACAAACTGTTGCTTCGCTAGTTCGTTGGCATTCTGTCAGAGACGACCTTTGAATGGTACTCGGAGCTCCCAAATGACTCCATGAGAACATTCACAGAGATGGAATTTCTGTTCACACAGCGAATCGCCAGCGCAAGCGGGCGCACCCCGATCACAACATTAATCAATGCCAGGGTAAGGCCAGAAGAGACCTGGGTCCAATATGCGATCGGTGGTGAAACCTATGGTCAAAGTGCGAACAACGTATCGAAGAATCCCCCATCGTATGCATGTTCATCGGGACCCTTGATCCTCAAACGACTGTGTCCCAGTTCATGACGTTCTTCAAACTAACAACCTTTCAGGCTTTGATAGGTAAACTGGCCTAAATGGACCAGATGGGCCACGGGCCTTCCTCCTTAAGTAAGGACCCTCGAAATGCAAAAGGTAAAGGGAAAGCGGCCTTCGTTTCCAACACACAACAACAACCGAGTGGCCCAAAACTGGTTGCTCTCCAAAACAACGCGCGTCCGTGTCCATCCTTGGAGGAAAGATTAGCACGCGCTTACTTGTTTCCCCGCGACAAGATGGGGAGACTGTTTGAATTGGCAGTGTGCAACAAACTCATCACATTGCTAGACCCACGGCGTCCACCGCAACCCGGCGACGTCAATAACCCTAATTAATGCTCCTATCACAGAATGGTGAGCCACTCGATTGAGGATTTCTACGTCTTCAAGAACTGGGTCGAGGACCAGTATCAACTGGGAAAGTTCGCGCTGTCTGAAAACTGGATGGTGATCCCACCACAGAAGCACATTCTTAAAAAGGTGGATATGCCGGGGGCATCATGCTCACTCGGGGAAGAAACTCCATAGGAAGTCGTTCTTTCAGCTAAAACTAAAAGAATGCTGAAGGATCTACAGGCCTGTCCAGCAGTCAGGCGGAAAAGCCCACTTAAACCTGAAATCATCGAAGGGATGCTGAAACCGCGTCCCGTATCGAAAGTTATTGACAAAGGGAAAACCCCCAAGTCAACCCTTCAAAGTCTTCGAAGAAAATGAAGAAGACCAGAAAGCCTGTGCAGCTTGCCGAGTATGACGACAAGCGCACAGACCTACAAAAGTACATTGATGCATTGGAGGAGTACAACCAGAAGGCGCGGACACCGGTCATGCTTGAAGAGTTCCTCAAGTATATTCTTGAGGATGAAGATAGTGACAACGATGAGGAAAATGACTCATCAGAAGGCACCAAAGACCGTGTAGCGATTTTCCACATGGTCTCCCATTCGTCGTTATATGATGAAGAAGCCCCCTCAGTGTCAGAAAACAACGCGGAGAAACTGGGTGCAGAATCGGCGCTAAAACCCCCCGAACTGCCAAAAGACCCGATCGATAGGCTGTTAAATGAAGCCTTTCGAAAAAGAAAAGCTGACCGAGAATGCGAAACAACCATATACGAAAAGGCTAAGCGTTGGTGTTAGGATGAAGAAGCCATGGCAAGGATGAGTCGTAAAGTGCTCCAACCAAACCAAAGCATACCTGCAGCAAATAAGAGCTGGATCAAGGCAGAGAAGTGGTTCGCCAAAGCCCTGTCAATGGGAATGAAGCTGCCACCTCTCATAGGGAACACTCCCGGGGTCATATGCCTCGAAGGAGAGGATTCACGTCCAAACTACTGCCTATATCATCAGAGGGTTACCCACCCTACCGAAGAGTGTAGTACCTTCAAGAAGTGGTGGCGAGGATACGTTGCCCATAAAAAACACTTCAAGAGGATGAAGCATGAAACTCGTTTGCGGGAAAAAAATGCGACATATGCACGTGAAAAAACGACTGGCAACTGTCATATGGTTGATACCAGTCCGGAAGGGGAAAACCCCCAAGTTCTTACATTCGGGAGCGATTCTGAGGACAAAATACCCCTCGACCCTCTCTTCAAAGACTCTACCTCCGAAAAATAAGAGGAGGAGAAGAACTGCGAGAATATTCAACTGTGTAACCGCATGCTGCTTGAAATGAGTTTCGGACCTACAAACAAAGGTTCGAGCAAACAAGAAAAGTGAAAGAAAAAATCTTTGAGGAAATTGCCCTCGATGATGGAGTTGTCAAAGAGCTCGCAGCAAGGGATCCGCCTAGGAAAAATAAGGTGGATTACAACGCCCTAGCACATTTGAGGAAAATACCCTCACAACTGAGCATATTGGATACTCTCCTCCTGTCTAAAGAGGCACGGGATTCTCTGATCAAGGCATTACAAGAGCCCGATCAGTTCCAAACTTTCCTCGCAGAAGAGAAGATGAAAGATTAACCGACAGAGGTCCACACAGCTGACATTACATTCAGCGATGAAGATCTCCACCTCGGTACGTGTGAACATATTCACCCGTTATACGTCACCGGGTATTGCTATGACATCAAGATAGGGAAAATCCTTGTCGACAAAGGATCTTCCGTCAACCTTCTCAATGTGAGGGTACTGAAGGAAATTTGCATGAACGTTCAGCACCTGGCTCGAGACAAAATCACCATCTCCAGATTCGACTCACAGTCGTCACGGACTCTTGGTTCCATAATACCGACGTTACGCTTCGGGTTGCTCATCACTGACATCAAATTTCATGTTATTAACGCCAAGACTTACTATAACGCTTTGCTCGGTAGGCCTTAGTTACACGAATGCAACGTCATCCCTTTTACACAACATCAGTGTATGAAGTATTTCAAAGACGGCCTAGAGTACACTATCATAGGGGAGCTAAATCCGTTCTCCATAAACGAGGTTCGAAAATATGAAGACGCAAAGTACTTCCTACCAGAGTTCGAAGTTACGGAAAGGTGTCATAAGCCGGAGGATAAATAGAAGTCCGTCGCCACCATCCCGATCTTTAGGAGTGATTCCGAGGAAGATGAAGAAATAGTCTACTCGGGGCAACCTCAGAAAGAAAATAGCAGGCCTGGACCATCTACTCCTATTCTGGTCTTTGGTAGCAACTCTGAGGATGAGGCCAATGCAGTGTTCTCCATCCGCCCGTCAGTGCAAACCTTCACCGCAGCAGATCAGAGTCTAAAAATCACAATGGCTCAGGCTCGGCATTACAAGGAACTTGATGCTCTTGATACATATAGCATACAAGAACTACAGACTTTCTACGTCCCTCCCAGGCGAAGGGGTGAAAAGGCGATCCTCTTCTACCGATCTACGGAGACCAGAGTAGAAAAAGAAGTCTAGCATGGTGCCGATTTTGCACTCGACAGGCTTCAACCAATCCGCCTGCCAAGATACTACGCGGAGGGATTGAAAAGGCTGTTGAGATGCTAAGGTGTACCCCTCGAACAAACTGTTCGGCAATCCCAATTTTACAAAAAGAATTAGGATGTTCCCGGGACTCAGCGAAAGATGCCCAACGGGAAGATGGAGACAACAGGGCTCGGATACGTTCGGTCCAAGAAATAGGAGCAGTTCCACAGCTGTCGTGTCATAAACAACTCCAGCAAAGGGGAAAACGCTCTTTCGAATGGCCGTGATGTTGGAACAGAGCGAAATCCTGCTCTAAGAACGTTAAGTCTGTCACTCGAAGAACAAATAGACAAGCTAATAAAAGAAGCTTGTCGAAAGAGCCGAGACGATCACAGCCGAGAAATGGCCATTTATGAAAAATCCAGGACGCAGCGCCTCAATCAGCAATCGGCGGAGAAGGAAGACTATAATGCTTTTCATCCTCGGCCTGCTGAATGTCCTCATGAAAGGGGAAAATCCAGAAATAATGGCAGAAACAAGGCGAAGAACGCAAACAATGTTCGAAAACAACAAAGCGGATCCAAGAAGTCGTGCAATCGAGAAAAGTTCGATTGGAACCCATCCTTTATAAAGAAGATGGGTCGAGAATATTCTTTCCCCAAGTCAAGACGAGAAAAATATTCAACATTGTCACGAAGCCCCAAATGAGGACACTTCTGGAGTCTCGGCACCCCGAACAAATAAATGAGGTCCATCACCCGGATTATTGCTCCTACCACCGAGAAATAGGTCATCCCCTCGAAGATTGCTTCACCTTCAAAGACTGGGTAGAAGACCAGTATCAGCAAGGCAGGTTCGCTTTGTCCGACAGCTGGAGAGTAAACCCGCCGTAAAAGCATGAGCCAAAGAAGACCTATACCGTGAGGATAGGCCCAGCTCAACAACAAGAATGGAAGCGATCTCGTACCTTCCATATAATAACGTTCTCTAAAGAGGGAGGGCACGAGACTATGGATGACCTCCGAATGTGCTTCGCAAATGAAGACGAGGACGAGGTGATCTCCGAGTTTCCACCAGCACCAAAGGAGATAGAAGATTGAACACACACCACGGCGGACAATCTAAGAAAAATTGACTTGGGGACGGAAAATGATCCGATGCCAACGTTCGTCAGTGAGCTACTATCTAAAAAATAGGTAGCCATGTTAAAAGACGTGCTCATGAACTTTAAAGACTGCTTCGCATAGAACTATTCCTAGATGCCGGGTCTAGATCCAAAAGTGGCAGTACATAAATTGGCCATATCGCAGGACATAAAGCCAGTCAAAAAGGCATCGAGAAGGATGTGACTCGAACTCGAGATGGGTATCAACGCTGTAGTCAAGAAACTAATCGACTCCGATTTCATCCAAGAAGTTCAATATCCCTACTGGATCGCTAATATCATTCTGGTGATGAAGAAAAATGGGATGGTGCGCATTTGCGTGGACTTTCGGGACTTCAACAAAGCTTGCCCGAAGGATGATTTCCCAGTACCTGTTACCAAACTAATGATCAATAACACATCTACCCATGAGGTCTTCTCCTTCATGGATGGATCTTCAGGATACAATCAAATAAAAATACATCCAGAAGATCAAAAGCATACTGTCTTCCGGACTCCGCTGGGCATATTTTGCTATAAAGTGACGCCCTTCGGTCTGAAGAACGCTGGTGATACCTACCAAAGGGCCATGACAAAGATCTTCGACGACCTCATCCATGACATCGTCGAATGCTACATTGACGACCTTGTGGTAAAGAGCAGATCTCACGAGGAACTTTGGGAACATCTAAAAATAGTGTTCCAACGTCTTCGAAAGTATAATCTGAAGATGAATCCTTTAAAATGCGCATTTGCAGTCTCCTCCGAAAAATTCCTAGGATTCATCATATGGCACCGGGGTATTGAAATCGATCCCTCAAAGATCAAGGCGATTATGGAAATGCCCACGCCAAGAACTCTCAAACAATTATGATCTCTTCAAGGAAAGCTCGCATATATTCGGCAGTTCATAGCCAATCTCTCCGGAAAATGCCGTCCCTATAGTCATTTAATGAAGAAAGGAACCCCATTCGTCTGGGATCAAAAGTGCCCAAATGCACTAGACGAAATCAAGAAATACCTGCAAAATCTGTCGGTACTGACTGCTCCGGTTAAGGGAAAACCCCTTATCCTTTATACAACAGCCCTTGAGGGTTCTCTAGGCACGCTATGGGCACAAGAGAATGATCAAGGAAAGGAGAGAGCTCTGTACTATTTGAGTCGAGTTCTCCTGGGGGCAGAAAACAACTACCCCTCCATCGAAAAGTATTGCCTGGCACTGATCTTTGTGATAATGAAGCTCAGATATTATGCCTTGGCATATGAGGTTCATCTCATATCAAAGGTGGATCCTCTCAAATATCTGATGTCAAGGGCCATACTAATAGGAAGGTTGCCAAATGGGCCCTCCTCCAGATGGAGTTCTGGATAACGTATCGACCCCTCAAATCAGTAAAAGGCCAGGCCATTGCCGACTTTCTCGCAGAGCATCCGATACCAGCCGACTCCCCCTTAAATTGCGAGTTGCCGGATGAACATGCGTTCGACACAATCGAAGGAGAGAAAGAAGAAAATGATTCCCAATGGGAACTCTACTTCGATGGAGCATCCTCCGTGAAGCAACGAAAGTGGAACACCCCCATAACCAAAGCCGGGGTGGGCCTTATCTTCGTGACCCCGTAAGGAGGGATATTGCGTTACGCTCTTTCCTTAACGAAGCCAAGGATTAACAACGAACCTGAATATGAAGCTTTGATAGCAGGTCTCGAGATCGCTTTCGACATGGGAATCAAAGACCTCCTCATATATGGAGACTCCCAGCTGATCCCTAGCCAAGTAAATGGCGACTATCAGACGTGCAAGCTAGAGCTGATAAAGTATGGTGAAAGAGTGCAGCAATTGCTGACACAAATCTCCTCCTACATCCTAGAGAGTATACCGCGTGCAGAAAACAGCAAGGCGGATGCATTGGCCAAATTGGCTAAAGAACTGGCCGACGAAGACCTCGATGACGTAAGGATCATTGTGCAAAGCCGTAGGTTTCTTGAGCCGACAGATATATCTTCGGAAGATTTAATAGAGCTATCCTAAAGAAAAGAAGCGACCGAACAAGTAGCTCTTCAAATAGAGGACGAAGAAAAGGTCAAGGATTAGAGGGAAGTCTTCATAGACTACTTCAAATCCTAACGAACGTCCAAAAATGCGTCGTCTAGACATCAGCTCATGAAACGAGCTCTGTCCTTTGCCTTCATCAATGATACTCTATATAAGACATCGTTCGACTGTCTGTGGCTAAGATGCCTGGGACCAGAAGAAGCGAAGAAAGTCGTCCAAGAGACTTATGACGGACTCTGCGGTTCTCACCAAGATGGGCCAAAGATAAAGCTGAAAATAAAAAGAATGGGTTACTATTGGCCCACAATGATTCAGGACTGCCTCGAATATGCGAAGCAGTGTCACTTGTACCAAATTCATGGGGACTTCATCCACCAACATCCAAATCCGCTACACCCAACAGTGGTCGGCTGGCCATTCAAAATGTGGGGAACCGATATAATTGGCCCCATTGTACCGGCATCGTCCAAAGGACATCGGTTCATACTGGCGACTACCAACTACTTCTCCAAGTGGGAAGAAGCAGTACCACTAAAGGAGGTCAAGACGGAGAACATCCTCCATTTCTTTAGGACACATGTCATCTATCGGTTCGGCACTTCATGACGAATTATCTCGGAAAATGAGCCAGCTTATAGAAGCCATAAAATCAGCCGCTTCGCACAACAACATAAGATAGACTGGAGATACTCTTCAGTATATAATCCTCATGCCAACGGTCTAGCTGAAGCTTTCAACAAGACCTTGACAAAGCTTATAAAAAAAACAGTGTCCAGAAACAAAAGAGACTGACACGAAAGGTTGCATAAAGCTCTCTGGGCGTACTGAAAAATGTTTAAAATGGCCACGAATACAACACCATACGCATTGGTATTCGGCACGGAAGCAGTGCTTCCCCTGGAAATAGAACTCTATTATCTATGAATAGCGGTTCAATACGAGCTGACAGATGAAGAAAACGCTCATCTTTAGCTTGAGGAGCTCGATGCCCTCGACGAAACTCGCCTTATAGCACAACAAAATCTGGAGGTTTATAAGGTAAGGATGACGAGGTCTTACGAAAAACTGACCAGGACGAGAACATTCCGCCAAGGTGAGCTCGTGCTAGTCGTCAAAAGACCCATGGTGCCCAATCGTTCAAAACGGGGGAAATTTGAGCCGAACTATGAAGTCCCATACATCATAGACAAAGTCTACCAAGGTGGAGCCTACCTGCTCATGGATATGCATGGCGAAAGACTATTCCAGCCAATAAACGGACGATTCCTCAAAAAATACTACGCTTAACGAGTCATGACTTAGGTCAATGATAGATGATGACGCTCGTGTCCGCTCGCTATCTTCCTGAATCAGAACTCTGAGAATAGTATGTAAAAAAGCTCCATCGCCCCAAAAACGGCGATAACGGACCGAGAAGTCCTTAAACTAACAATCTGCTTCAAATATGGCGATAAAGGACCGAGAAGTCCTTAAACTAACAATCCGTCTCAAATATGGTGATAAAGGACCGAGAAGTCCTTAAACTAATTACCCGCCTAAAAAACGGCGACAATGGACCGAGAAGTCCTTAAACTAATTATCCACCTAAAAAACAGCGACAATGGACCGAGAAGTCCTTAAACTAACTATCTGCCTCAAACATGGCGACAGCGGATCAAGAATTCCTTAAACTAATGATCCGCCTCAAACATGGCGATATTGGACCGAGATGTCCTTAAACTAACAATGGACCGAGATGTCCCTAAACTAACAATGGACCGGAATGTCCCCAAACTAGCGCGTCGCTTCAAAAATGGTGACAATGGACCGAAATATTCCTAAACAAGCGCGTCGCCTCAAACAAGGCACATCGCCATATATACGGCGATATCCTCCCTTGAGATCTATGTCACGACCTGAAAAGTACGGAACATGACCGGCACTTAAACTACGAAACGTCTCGAGGCGTACGTAATCTAAGTAAGCCAAAACCCAGAAATCCAAACCAAGTAAAACAGTAGAGTGAAGGAAAACCAATTTAAAAGCAAGAAGTTTAACAACATAAGCCGAAATATGCATTTTTAAAATATCAAGTCTTTTCTGAAAATTTCGGCAGAGTTTCCTTTATAAAAACGGACCCCAAACGGGTACGAATCTGATAAAGCATATATAATGAATAAAGGCATCCCTAAGCGGGAGCTAGCTCTTCGTCAATTGACGGTCACAACCACGCAAGTAATATAATATACAACGCCGAAGGGCGAGGATCAAACTCAGGATAAAAATCCAACATCAACAAGAAAACCAGAGGAAAACCATATAATACAGCGCGCAACTCTAAGGTCGAAAGAATATACACTGGTCTTCTATGTCTATTAAATAATACAAGTCGGGTTGATAGAGTTTTACAAGATACAACGGAAATAACAAATATACAATGGTGGTCCTGATGCAAAAGAACCCACCTACCAAAGCAATCACCCGGAAGGAACAGTGTGCCAGCAAAACCGCAACGAAACCTGTACGGAAAAACCTGCAAGAAACTGTGGCACAACAGGGGTGAGTTGCCAACTCGTGAGTAGAAAACATCTACGAGTAGAAATCGTATGTATGATACGATCCTAGGTCAATACGATCAAGTATATATATATCCTCAAAATGATAAGTCTGAAGCATGAAAAGGTGTCAAGGGTAAACATCTATACATAAGTGTAATCCCATGTGCTCGTGTCAGTGCCTCAGGTAGTAACATATCATATGAATAAGGTATGAATGCATGAAAACAGAATACATGTAAATGAAGAAACTGCTTTCATAACTTAGTGAGATTCCTGTATATTTAAAACGATATATCATTAATGAAATCAACATAATCAGTGTCTAGTATCGACACAAAACATAAATCCCAATATCTCAATATCTCAGGCTCCGGCTATCCGGACTGGCCTGTATCATCAAATCTCAACACCTCAATATCTCAAATCTCAAAATCTCAGTGTCTCAAATCTCAATATCTAGGGCACCGTCAGTCTGGATCGGCCCATATCATCAATCACACGACCACGAACGGTATCCTCCGGATATCCGACGCGCCAGGTAAAGTCACCGGTAGGCAGTTTGCCCCTGCCAGGCTCATCATCCTCCATGAAATCACTCTCGCCCCGAGGTACCATACCGGGTCCACCATATACCCAAGACAGTTCATACGTCTCCTCGAATCGGGTTTTGAAATCCATCTCATAACCGAGAAAACATCATGGTGGACGACTCATACATCACGAGAAAACCACACTTTTCATTTTAGAGAGAGAGAGAGAGAGAAGTTTATATATATTCTTGCGGTTTTCCCCCAAATCCAGGAATCTCATGGAAATCCGAAATCCAATCACCAATAGCAAGTAAACTGTCACGACCCAAGTTTTGATGTGACCGACACTTAGATTGTATCATATCTAAAGATATGCACACAGTCCAAGTAAGCCGAAAACCAAGATCAAAATCCTTTTTGTGGATTTGTTTATATAGAAAATTTAGTTTTTAAGTAAAAATCACATGTTATGAAGTTAAACTATTAAGCAAGTGTAAGGTGTTAAGTTTGGTTGCATTCCTAGTTGGGATCAATAATATCAACAGCGGAAAATAAAACCTTAGTATATAGGCATCAATACGAATCTCAGACATAAAGAAATGAAACCACAATTTATAGAACTAAACGATCTCAACTGTCAATAATATACATATTATCTCTCACTCTAAGTCATACACAGGTCTGATGGAGATTTTCTAGATACAATATACATTACCAAAATAGAAGGTTACTACATATGTAACCCACCTATCAAAAGATGTGATAAAGCTGCAAAAGTAGATCTGCGCCGCTGCTAACCGTCCACTCTACCCCTGCAAGGAACTGTGGCACAACGGGGGTGAGTTGCCAACTCAGTGAATATAACTAACATATATCGGTTAATAATGTAAATATGACGGTCATGCTAATTAACTGTGAACAAGTATAATGTATGATTATCTGTGGAAATCATGAATCTACCGTACGAATCTCATAATCAAAACTGAAATCTCATCATTTATTTCCAATAAAAATTCAATTCCCCGTGTCCATCATCGACACAAAACTTCCATTTCTCACAGGCATCATTCCTCGAATGATCCTGAATTCAACAATACCGGTCGTTATCATCTAGATATACGCTGTATTTTACCACTCTATTTGGTATCGAGTAACTTCGCTAGGCTCCCCCGCCTCAATGCGGCTATCCTGCCCTTCGGTCTCGACCGGGTCCACCATGTATCCAACTGTATATCTCCCCCACTCAGTATGGATAACGTAAAATTCACGACCGTATATCTCTTCCATTCGGTCCGGAATAAAATCAAATCATAAAACATCACATGGTGGACATGACACATTAATCATGAAAATCACTGGATTTGTGTAATAGTATTCAAAACTCAAAACCATAAATCCTCAATAATACATCTACCTCTTATATCAACATGAAATACTCAAATACTAAACATGATATTAATGATGCCAATTACTATTGTTATTAGTGTTTAAGATATGATATGAATCAGTTTTAGCAAGAATTTTACTAAGTGTAAAAGTGACATGGTAATATCAACGAGGTGTGTGTAACATATAGATGTGCACGTGGCATAACTCGTTGATACTTGTGCAGTGTACTAGCAACTAAGCAAAATATATGTGAATTATGAATCATATCGTCAATTTAGTATAACAAAGTAAAACATTTATTTAAGTAGACTACGGGCATAACGCGCCATTTTTACAAAATTCCCCGGTAGATATTTAGTCTACTCACCGGAAAACGTCGAATCTATTCAGGAATTGCCAATCCCTTCCCTTTCTTTGCTGCCTCCGCAAATCCCGTATTCGAATCTAATATCACAATTTAATTTATATAAGTAAACGGCTACTCCGACACGACGGAAATGAAAAACACCCGTTCCCACATACTAGTTATATTGTATACGACTATATGGAGCTATTAAACACTTAACCTTACTGGATTTTAACCCTAACTTGCATCGCTACAGAATTTAAATCGCGATGCATTTTAATCGTGTCGTATTTGGTGTTTTAAGATATCCTTTTCGACATACGCTTTCAGATTCTATCTGCAGTGACACTAATTTATTTAAATAACACCAATTTAGCCAAAATTATACACTGAAGCCTACCCAACAAGCCAAAACACCTTAGCTACCTACAAAACCGGCGGCACCGGAATTCCCCTTTTGGTCGCCGGCCCAATTCCGAGCCTTCTGGTTCGTGATCCTATGGTCTTCTCTAGGTGTTACATACATCATTTTAGCACTGTTTAGTTGAGTTTATTATCTTACCAACAAGAGCAGATTTACACAGAGCCTAGTTTGGATAAAAAATAAGAATTTATAGGACATTGTTCATTTCAAATTAACTAAGCTATAGAACTTAAATCTCCTACTGTGTTTAAGAATTTTATCCTCCAAAAATTTGTTGGAATAACCCCTCCAAGATGCTAAGCCCCTTGTCCTAACTTGAGAGTGATGAAAACTAGAACTTAGCTTCTTTCTTCTTCTTCTTCCTCTTGTTCTTTCTTTTTCTCTTTATTTTAGTTTAGATTTCAGAAAATTTCAGGATTCTTAATTAACTATGATCTGAACAAGGTTTATATATGGCAAATGAAATGGATAAGGTGAAGGAGGAGGTGGGATCAAGCTAGAGGTAAGGGTTTCATGCAAGTAGGAGGTGTGAGGTAAGTGTTGTGCATGCAAGTATGAGGTGTACTAGCTTTATCATTTAATTTTATTTTAATTTGAATTTAAATTCTGAACTAAATGATTTTCCATCACATTTTCATTTACACCCTTAACAATTTTCCATTTGCACAAAAAATCTAAACTTTACCTAAAAACCCCTCACAACTTAATTTATTATAAAACACACATTTTATTAAAATGAAGCTAAAATTATCACTAAAACCCTTATAACTTATTTATGTTGCACACTAAAATTTTTATTTAAATTGTTTTACATAGAACTTATGAAAATTGACTTATTTGTTTTTAACAACTTACGATTTATCATATTATTATTAAATTACTTAATTTTATTTTTTTCTAAATTTTCAGAATGCTACAATATTCCCCTCTTAAGAAAATTCGGTCCCCGAATTTAAAAATTTAACTAGACATACCTTCAAAAAGATGTGGAAATTTCTTCCGCATCGCATCCTCGGTCTCCCAAGTAATCTCCTCGCGATTCTTTCCTTGCCAAAGAACCTTTACAGACGGGAGTACCCTCGATCGTAGTTTCTTTGCCTGCCTGTCAAGAATAGCGATTGGCTGCACTGTGTAGGATAAATCCGGCTCAAGCTGTAAGGTCTGATGCTGGATCGCGTGAGAAGGATCGTGAAGATACTTGCGTAGCATCGAAATGTGAAACACCGGATGCACATTGGGAAAACTCGGTGGAAGTGCTAAGCGATAAGCTACAGCACCCATTCTCTCCAGAATCTCGTAAGGTCCGACATATCTGGGGCTGAGCTTCCCCTTCTTCCCGAAACGCATTACACCTTTCATTAGAGATACCCGAAGAAACACATGATCTCCCACTTCAAACTCGAGTCTTCGACGTCGTCGATCTGCATACGATTTCTGTCTGCATTCGGCCGCCTTCATTCTATCCCGTATCAACTGAATCTTCTCTGCAGTCTCTTGTACTATCTGCGGTCCCAAGATGCAACTCTCGCTCAGTTCCGTCCACCAAACGGGTGATCGACATTTCCTCCCATACAAAGCTTCAAAGAGTGCCATCTGGATCGTCTCCTGAAAACTGTTGTTGTACGAGAATTCTAGCAGAGGTAGGTGACGATCCCAACTACCACTGAAATCAAGACTACAAGCCCGAAGCATGTCTTCTAGTGTCTGAATGGTCCGCTCCGACTGACCATCTGTCTGTGGGTGGAAAGCTGTACTAAAACTCAACCGTGTACCCAAAGCTTCTTAAAGTTTCTGCCATAGCCTGCTAGTAAACTGGGTACCCCTATCTGAAACTATGCACGTCGGAACTCCATGCAGACATACAATCTCATCGATATAAATCTGAGCATACTGTGCAAAACCATACGTCGTCTTCACTGGGAGAGAATGAGCTGCCTTTGTCAATCTATCTACAATCACCCAAATGGAATCATACCCTTTACTAGTCCTGGGTAGACCCACCACGAAATCTATAGAAATCTGTTCCCATTTCCACTCTGGAATGGGTAAGGGATGCAACTCTCCGGCTGGTCTCTGGTGTTCTTCTTTGACTTGCTGATAAGTCAAGCATCTCGAAACATATTCCGCAACATCCCTGTTCATTCCTTCCCACCAGTAAACATCCTTCAGATCATGATACATCTTGGTGGAACCAGGATGAATACTGTATGCTGACCTATGGGCCTCCTCTAAAATCTCACGTCTCAACCCGTCAGAATCTGGCACACAGAGACGAGTCCTAAAACGTAATACTCCATGATCATCAACTACAAACTCCGTCTCCCTGCCCTGCCTAACCTGATCCATAATCTCCACCATACGAGTATCTGCAGGCTGTGCCTCTCGAATGCGATCCAATAACTGAGGTCGGGTGCGAACATGTGCTAGCTGGCCTCCTGTCGCTGTGAACTCAAACTGTATATGACTATCACATAAAATCTGCCAGTCTGTAGAAGACTGTCTCTGCAAGATGCACAAATGAGATAAGCTACCTCTAGATCTCCGACTCAAAGCATCTGCTACAACATTCACCTTGCCTGGATGATACAAGATCTCACAATCGTAATCTTTCACCAGTTCCATCCATCGACGCTGTCTTAGGTTCAGATCTCTCTGCTGAAAAATATATTTTAAGCTCTTATTATCTGTGAAGATTTGACACGACTCTCCTTACAAGTAATGTCTCCAAATCTTCAATGCGAATACTACAGCAGCCATCTCCAGATCATGAGTGGGGTAGTTTTGTTCGTGCCTCTTCAACTGTCGAGAAGCATAAGTTACAACCCTGCCGTGCTGCATCAGCACACAGCCTAAACCCACTCTAGAAGCATCACAATACACAACAAAACCCCCTGACCCGGAAGGTAAAGATAAGATAGGTGCAGTCGTCAAGCGCGTCTTCAACTGCTAGAAACTCTGCTCATATGCATCTGTCTACTGAAATGGAACCTCCTTCCTAGTCAATCCGGTCAAAGGTGCAGCTATCCGTGAAAAATCCTGCATGAAGCGTCGGTAATAACCTGCCAGACCTAAGAAACTCCGAACCTCTGTAACTGACACAAGTCTGGGCCAGTGCTGTACCGCTTCAATCTTCTTTGGGTCCACACATATACCCTCTCTCGTAACTATGTGACCCAAGAACTCCACACTATCGAGCCAAAAAGCACACTTAGAGAATTTTGCAAACAGCTGATGCTCCTTCAAGGTCTGCAACGTAATACGCAAATGCTGCTCGTGCTCCGTCCGACTCCGAGAATAAACAAGAATGTCATCTATGAACACTATAATAAATCGATCAATGAAGGGTCTGAAGATACGGTTCATCATATCCATAAAAGCCGCTGGAGCGTTGGTGAGTCCGAACGACATCACCAGAAATTCATAGTGCCCATATTTTGTACGAAACGCCGTCTTCGGAATATCGTCCTTTCGAACGCTCAACTGGTGATACCCCGACCGCAAATCAATCTTCGAGAAGTAACCAGCTCCCTGCAACAACTGATCGAATAAGTCATCTCTGCGTGGTAGTGGATACCTATTTCGCACAGTGACACGATTCAACTGTCGGTAGTCGATACACAGTCTCATACTACCGTCCTTCTTCTTTACAAATAAGACAGGAGCTCCCCATGGTGATACACTGGGACGAACAAGCCCTCTATCTAACAACTCTTGCAATTGGCTTTTGAGTTCCTTCAACTCCGTCGGTGCCATTCGATAGGGTGGTATATAAATAGGCCCCGCACCCGGAATCAAGTCGATGCAAAATTCAATGTCGCGATCGGGTGGCAATCCTGGTAACTCAGCAGGAAACACCTCAGGAAATTCTCATGCGATCGGAACCTGGTCCAATGGAATCTCAGCGACCCTTAAGTCCTGAACAAAAGCCAAGAACCTATGACAGCCCTTCTTCAAGAGTCGCCCCGCACAAAGAGCAGAAATCATATTGGCAGGAGTTATTTTACAATCCCCCTGCACAACAAACACCGGTTCACCTGGAAAATAAAATCTAACCGTCTTTTCCTGACAATCTACATAGGCATGACAGGTGGCTAACCAATCTATACCAAGAAGTACATCAAAATCTAGCATATCCAGGAGTATCAGATCAACTAGCGAATCTCTATTACCAATACGCACAGAGCATGACCTGAATACGTGCCGAGCTATAAAAGAATCTCCCACCGGGGTAATCACCACTAATGGTAACTCTAACAACGACGACTCTTTCCCCAAAGAAAGTGCAAATCGTGAAGATACATAAGAATGTGTAGAACCGGGATCAAATAATACATGTGCCTCTAACGAGCATACTGTAAGAGTATCTGTCACGACTGCATTTGATGCCTGGGCATCTTGTGGAGTCAGCGCAAATACTCATGCCTGGCCTCTGCCCGCATCCTGTCGTCCTCTACCTCTATCTCCTCGACCTCTCTGACAACGTCCCGCAAAGCCTCGACCTCGGGGTGCAACTGCTTGGCGTGTAGCGCCAACTGGGGGAGGAAGTAAAGCCATCGGCGTAGAAGGTGGAAGGGGTAAAGCATCCTGTGGAACAACGGTCCCTCCCTGGGATCTACAATCCCGCGCAAAGTGTCCGGGAAGTTCACAACTAAAACATGTAGATGGAGGCCTCTGATCATCGGAATAAGAACTGAACATTTGGCCCTGGGTCCAACCTCATCCGATACTACGGCCTGGAGTATATCTGCCTCTACCTCTACCAAACTGTCTACTCATTGGCCCGATCAGTCTACTCCTCTTTGGCTCTGGAACAACCACTGACTCGCTCAAACGCTCCTCCACTCGTATCGCTGCATCCATGGCCTACGCATACGTATCAAAATGCTGGGAGCCTATAGCCAGATACAACTGCGTGTCCAGACTCCTTAGGAACCTCTTCACCCGGACCTCCTCCGTAGGTACTAAGTATGGGGCATAGCGCGACAGCTGGGTGAATCGTAAATCATAGTCTGCCACCGACATACTTGCCGATTTTCGCAACGCTTCAAAAGTGCTAGCTCTAGCGTCCCTCACACTCTGTGGAAGAAATCTAGCAAGAAAGACCGTGGAAAACTCGGTCCACGACATCGGAGGAAGACTCGCAGCTCGCCCTCTCTCCATTGACTCACACCACTCCTGTGCAAGTCCCTCTAAACGAAAGCTAGTCAGCTCAACTGACCTCGCATCAGAATATCGCAATGATCTACCAACCTCACCATCCTATCAAGAAAGGACTGAGGATCTTCCGCTACATCGGTCCCCGTAAATACCGGAAGTCTCAATCTCATAAACTCTGCAAGTGATACCTCCATCACCCTCGTATCTACCAGTGCCACCGTCTGCGTAGGCTGTACCTCGGACTCTGCTATGGTCGGTGCCGGATCCTGTCTCAGTACTCGAGTGGCCTCAGCTAACTGTCCTACCACTCGCTGCAATCCCAACATGCCCTCCTCAATCCTAGTCATGCGAGCTGGCGGAGGAGGATCAACATGCTCATGCACCGCCGGAACGTCCGGTGTACCAGTCGCCGCCACAGGCGGACTCGCCCTAGCCGCATCTCTGGCTGCGGCTCGTCTAGCATGCGTAGCCATAGCAACTGGAATAAGAAACGAGAGTTGATAAGGCTTACGAATAGGAACAATTAATAACGGAGAATCAACGGAAGAATAGATCAAGATATACATCCTAACGTTAGTTAGGCTGAGTACGATAACGTAAATATGCCACGGAACATACGTACGGTACTGCACTCATCCTAATTCACCTACTCCATCAAACCAAAGGTCATCCTAAATCACGGACTCACGTCAACCTATTTTAAATTTCCCTACTCGATTCCGTAAGATTATTCCTAAGCTCTGATACCAACTTTGTCACGACCCAAGTTTGGATGTGACCGGCACTTAGATTGTATCATATCTAAAGATATGCACACAGTCCAAGTAAGCCGAAAACCAAGATCAAAATCCTTTTTGCGGATTTCTTTATATAGAAAATTTAGTTTTTAAGTAAAAATCACATGTTATGAAGTTAAACTATTAAGAAAGTGTAAGGTGTTAAGTTTGGTTGCATCCCTAGTTGGGATCAACAATATCAACAGCGGAAAATAAAACCTCAGTATATAGGCATCAATACGAATCTCAGACATAAAGAAATGAAACCACAATTTACAAAATTAAATGATCTCAACTGTCCATAATATACATATCATCTCTCACTCTAAGTCATACACAGGTCTGATGGAGATTTTCTAGATACAATATACATTACCAAAATAGAAGGTTACTACATATGTAACCCACCTATCAAAAGATGTGATAAAGCTGCAAAAGTAGATCTGCGCCGCTGCTAACCGTCCACTTTACCCCTGCAAGGAACTGTGGCACAACGGGGGTGAGTTGCCAACTCAGTGAATATAACTAACATATATCGGTTAATAATGTAAATATGACGGTCATGCTAATTAACTGTGAACAAGTATAATGTATGATTATCTGTGGAAATCATGAATCTACCGTACGAATCTCATAATCAAAACTGAAATCTCATCATTTATTTCCAATAAAAATTCAATTCCCCGTGTCCATCATCGACACAAAACTTCCATTTCTCACAGGCATCATTCCTCGAATGATCCTGAATTCAACAATACCGGTCGTTATCATCTAGATATACGCCGTATTTTACCACTCTATCCGGTATCGAGTAACATCGCTAGGCTCCCCCGCCTCAATGTGGCTATCCTGCCCCTCGTTCTCGACCGGGTCCACCATGTAGCCAACTGTATATCTCCCCCACTCAGTATGGATAACGTAAAATCCGCGACCGTATATCTCCCCCACTCGGTCCGGAATAAAATCAAATCATAAAACATCACATGGTGGACATGGCACATCAATCATGAAAATCACTGGATTTATGTAATAGTATTCAAAACTCAAAACCATAAATCCTCAATAATACATCTACCTCTTATATCAACATGAAATACTCAAATACTAAACATGATATTAATGATGCCAGCTACTATTGTTATTAGTGTTTAAGATATGATATGAATCAGTTTTAGCAAGAATTTTACTAAGTGTAAAAGTGACATGGTAATATCAACGAGGTGTGTGTAACATATAAATGTGCACGTGGCATAACTCGTTGATACTTATGCAGTGTACTAGCAACTAAGCAAAATATATGTGAATTATGAATGCATATCGTCAATTTAGTATAACAAAGTAAAACATTTATTTAAGTAGACTACGGGCGTAACATGCCATTTTTACAAAATTCCCCGGTAGATGTTTAGTCTACTCACCGGAAAACGTCGAATCTATTAAGGAATTACCAATCCCTTCCCTTTCCTTGCTGCCTCCGCAAATCCCGTATTCGAATCTAATATCACAATTTAATTTATATAAGTAAACGGCAACTCCGACATGACGGAAATGAAAAACACTCGTTCCCACGTACTAGTTATATTGTATACGACTATATGAAGCTATTAAACACTTAACCTTACTGGATTTTAACCCTAACCTGCATCGCTACAGAATTTAAATCGCGATGCATTTTAATCGTGTCGTATTTAGTGTTTTAAGATATCCTTTTCGACATACGCTTTCAGATTCTATCTACAGTGACACTAATTTATTTAAATAACACCAATTTAGCCAAAATTATACACTGAAGCCTACCCAACAAGCCAAAACACCCTAGCTACCTCCAAAACCGGCGACGCCGGAATTCCCTTTTTGGTCGCCGGCCCAATTCCGAGCCCTCTGGTTCGTGATCCTATGGTCTTCTCTAGGTATTACATACATCATTTTAGCACTGTTTAGTTGAGTTTATTATCTTACCAACAAGAGCAGATTTACACAGAGCCTAGTTTGGATAAAAAATACGAATTTATAGGACATTGTTCATTTCAAATTAACTAAGCTATAGAACTTAAATCTCCTACTGTGTTTAAGAATTTTATCCTCCAAAAAGTTATTGGAATAACCCCTCCAAGACGCTAAGCCCCTTGTCCTAGCTTGAGAGTGATGAAAACTAGAACTTAGCTTCTTTCTTCTTCTTCTTCCTCTTGTTCTTTCTTTTTCTCTTTATTTTAGTTTTGATTTCAGAAAATTTCAGGATTCTTAATTAACTATGTTCTGAACAAGGTTTATATACGGCAAATGAAATGGATAGGGTGAAGGAGGAGGTGGGATCAAGCTAGAGGTAAGGGTTTCATGTAAGTAGGAGGTGTGAGGTGAGTGTTGTGCATGCAAGTATGAGGTGTACTAGCCTTATCCTTTAATTTTATTTTAATTTGATTTTAAATTCTGAACTAAATGATTTTCCATCACATTTTCATTTACACCCTTAACAATTTTCCATTTGCACAAAAATCTAAACTTTACCTAAAAACCCCTCACAACTTAATTTATTATAAAACACACATTTTATTAAAATGAAACTGAAATTGTCACTAAAACCCTTATAACTTATTTATGTTGCACACTAAAATTTTTATTTAAATTGTTTTTCATAGAACTTATGAAAATTGACTTATTTGTTTTTAACAACTTGCGATTTATCATATTATTATTAAATTACTTAATTTTATTTATTTCTAAATTTTCAGAATGCTACATAAACAGTGAATAATAATATGCATGAAGCAGCAAGTAATAACTGCAATATCTAAACTAGCATATAAAGACGAGTACGCTAATACCATGTCGAACTATCAGTTACAAGCTATGTCAATGAGTAATATTCTATAAACTGTACGTGACATGGAAATTACCAGTGATGATGTGTGTGAGCCGGCAAGTAAGTGTATGCAGAACATACGCATCATCGGTAATGATGCTGGTGTCCTGACAGCATGATCTCAATAACGACATATGAAAAAACACAATATAAGCATGCGATGTGATGCGAACTGCAATAATATGCGGAAGCTGAATAATAAACACAATGACAACTAATATGCATTTATATAAATATGAGTCATACAGTTTTGCCATTTGAAATAACACGAATCGTGGTGTTTTGAAAATAAGGGCTACGGTGTTTTTAAGAAAAGATATGTCCTTTGAAATATCGGTAGAATCCCCTGGCCTGTCTTTAAAATACTCACGGTTCGTTAGTTTTGAAATAGGTATGACTCGAGTCTAATTTATCATTTACATGTAACTACAAGCTAATCGAAAGGTATGGAAACCGCCTAACATCTGAGTCAACACACACACACACACACACACACATATATAAATATAACGGTCGGTGATCCCGCCTCAATAGTATCCCATACGATACCCTAATATAATATGACATCCTCAAGTCAAGAGTGCGGATCTATCATCAATATATATAGCTCATACGGTAAATCCATCGTACGGCCTCCCAAATCTGGGTACGGATCAAATGTCACATCTATCACAGTATTCATCTGGTATCCTCTTTATCAAATATCATGATCGGGGTACTGATCTACATCTAGTACAATACTGATACCATATATGTATATGCATGCGTGTGTCTGAAAACACAACGTCGAAAGGACCCGCAAAAACATCATGTCGTATCTCAAATACGAACCATGTCACATCACCGATCTCACGGCCTCTAGCCCAATCTCATCGACTCATCTCCAATCCCAAGTACTATCCTTATAATCCGTGTATATGTATACGTATATATATACACATAGGCCCACACCCATGTGTGTGTGTATATATATATACATATCCCCATATACGCACAGGTAATAAATGAATGCAGGTGTGTGTGCGTGTGGGTGTAAACCTATTCTAGGTTTCGCGACTAAGAAGCTATGCTAGTTCACTTCTAATAACCCCAAACTAACCATGAACACATAATCATATCTTGATAAACATCCACGTATCATGAATCACATATATAAACATATATATATATCATAACTATACTACGAACTGTGGGGGTGCTATACGCCATCCACCCGACTTCCCCCGTAGATATATATCTACTCACCTTACTTCTTGTGTGCCGATGCCGATGTCGCCATCTTCATCTTCAATGTCTCGACATCGCGTGGGGTACCTACATATATAATCCAATCGCAAATGCGTATTAAAATCACATCGGAAAACCAAAACGACACGCTAAAGGCCTATAGGTTAGAACCTATGGACCACGCCTTCAAAACCACCACCAACCCTCAATATCGTCGTACAAACGTCAAGTGATCGAGGTAAAAAACAATACTAGAATTCCAGAATTCAAAATACGGGAAACGAAACCCCGAATCAAAACAGCAACTCTTGAAAATGGTCCCAGATTTTAACCAAGGTCAAGTTAGTCAATTTTGCACATATGGAGGGTCTAGTTTACAGATGTAGGAACTACAGAACAAGAACGAGACCCAATGGCCAAGTCCTGGCCGCAATTTGCGGCCAGAATGCTTTTATTTACGGCCAGGGAATGGAGTTGGGGGCTCGTGTCTTGGGTGATGATTTCTAGGTGCCTGCTTGTATCCCAGTCTTTGCTAAATAATTTTTCATGTCCCCGAGTGATAGCAGATATCCAAAAACCATCACAATTTCCACAATTCTCCGATATCGGGTTTTCTATGTTCGCGTTCCGGGGTTCTAGTCTCTGGTTCAGATCTCAAATCAATCACCACAGGGGTTTAAGGTCATTATTAAGCCTCAATTACACTATCTCAATTCAATTCAAACCCTAACCCTAACTTGGAATTTCAAAGTTTCACTAAATATCGCCAAATCGATTTCAAACTTGAAGAGAGGCTTAAGCAAAAGAAATACTATACTATTTGTGAAAGAATTATATCATTTAGCAACTCAAGAAAATTCTTGAGTTGCCCTAGTGTCCAAAATGCAAGTTTTCTTGGTCCAAAGTGTAGCTAGTGAGCTCATGCACATTTTTTGTGAAGTGGGGATGGACTTTTGGTGAATTTTTGATGATGAAGTAAGGGTTGAAGAGGGAGAGGGAGTGAGGTGCTGCCATTGAGTGAGGAGAAGAGAGAATGATGAAGGTGAGAAAGAAACAATGGTCTTGGTCAATTGGAGACCTCTCACTCTCTCACTTGCCCTTACCTCACTTTTTTTAATGTTTTCCTTTTTCTTTTGTTTTCTTTTCTTCTCTTTTCTTTTCTTTTCTAATACAAAGCCATGCATGAAAGAAGAGGGAAACCATGATAAAAAGTGTAGAAAGTGTTAAAAATGACACGGTGCATGTCACGTGCACAAATCCGGCTTAAAGCGCGATTAGCGATATTTAATCGTGATTAGCATTAAAGTAGTTTCAAACAAGTCATAAATTTTCATAATTCGCATAAATCACATAGAGCACCATCTTTTTAGTAATTTCCATAATTTTCCAAATTTTTCCCCATTTATCGGTATTTAATTATACCTCAATATTAAAATATTCAATATAATATTATTTAATTATAAAAATTCCCAAAAATAATATTTTATTTTTCTGAAATGTTACAATCTTCCCCCTTAAAGAAATTCGGTCCCCGAATTTAAATTTAAACCCCTCAATACTAAAACATTTCAGTAAAAAGTCTAAGTCATCGGGGCGCCGAAATCATCAATACATAAAACGCATCATAGCGCAATGCATGCGTGTGAACAATGAGCATATACCTCAAAAACAAAACTCCGTCAAGTATCCCGCAATCATCGGAGTCATGCGGAAGACATCAATGTTTAAATCCAATACGAAAACCAATATGATATACATCAACACTATACATATAAACACCTGAAGGAAATGCATGCCAAACCATGTTAAGTCGCCGTGCGATGCGCATAACACTGCACGGTGGCGGACGTCTCTAGTAAGAAAATAACTCTCTCTATATATCCTTTGTTTACATGCACGTACCGCCGTTTTGAAAACAATTTAGAAGGGTTTCCTTGTTTTAAACGTTTCGTGTCATCTCAGACACGTAGGTAAATACTGAGACTATAGCTCTCTTTTTTTAGAAATCCCTTCGATAATTATTAATGCATGCAAAATACATCCTGGTACTGTCCTCTGACTAGACCTGTTCAGTACGAAACAATAGTAGATATCATAAAAACGTACTGCTCCATAAGAAATCAATTCCAAAAGGTGCATAAGAATACCGCGTGCTTCTGGTGTACACGGAAATCAAAATCCATAAATGTGCCATACATGTACACAGAACAAGATCTATGTGCAACGGGTGTGCACGAAACACCTGTCAAAGGCAACGGTGTGCCTGACAGCAAAATCAGGTGCATCTGATATGCACAAAGAATCCCGATTTAGTGCATCTGATGTGCACCAAAATCGCATCTCATAACATGCGCCCAACATGCGCGAAAATCCAAATCTGGTTCATCCATCATGCATGAATAAAATCTAAATCGTGTGCATCCAACATGCACAAAATTAACTTAACTGTATAAAATCCATGAAGTCATAAACATGTGCAGCCAAGGCATAAAACGATATCAAGTGCAATAACTATGCACAAATCATAAATCAACACAACGGTGTATAAAGCATATCTCAAGTGCAATAACTACGCACAAAATATAAATACCCAGTAGGTGCAACCATGGTGCACGAAAACAAATATCATGAAACTCGGTCACCAACACTCAATCATGCGAATAGATCGCCCAAAATACCGAAATCAAGTATGGCGGAATAGTCCCGCTCAAGCATATCTTCTAAGAATCGCTGGCCAACTGTCATGGTCACTTGTAACATGTCTCGTCGACGATGCCGAACTCTGGCCTGCTGGTGTGCGTAAAATGACCACTCCTGGGTCCCAGTCTTCTCGTGTATTATTCCAGAAAGGTCCTGTCAAGATCTCTCCCAAATCTCGTCTCTGCCGAACTATCCGGAAGTTATCACCCTTCACTAAATCTGTTTCTTGTTTCGGAATGGCTGCATACTCATCGCGACTCCTTCTGGAAGATATATCCATATACAACGCCTCTGCATGCGTATCACATCTCTGATGTCGGCGGAGTGGAACGTCATCTCATCAAGATCTCGTACGAACCTCTTACCCCACCTTTCTCTACTATCGACTGCTTCAGACTCGTCTCATCGTGGCTGCATGGACTGCGCTCCAACGGCTATACTCGTATCTGGAGTCTTCCAAGCAATGCATCTCACCACATAGCATCCAAATGAAGTCGAACCATTCGATTGATTCGTCAAAACCTCATAATTCCCCAAGAGCTCAACATCTTGGGTACGGTTTAATAGTATCGAGTACATACCACAGCATCGGTGGACCCGCCGTAGAAGGGCAAACCCAAGCCTCACTAATGGCACCGCAGAACTGCCGCAAACCCTAAGGTTCAAAGGCTTTCACACGGTCATTATGTTGAGTTAGGGTTTCATTCTTCTAGAGGGTCCATAGAATTTCTTGCATGTCTTTCCGAATACTTTAAACTTGGAATAATGGGTTTCTGACATTCGATCGTCTCCATCGACTCCCAACGTATCCATGTGAAGTCTCCTCAAGCTGGGATCAATCAATCTGATGACCTCGCATCGGGGTAAGCGAACGAACCACATGTCCTAGTCATTCATCCTCAGGTGACTAGCTACCTTCTATCATATCTCTAAGTATAACCCGTACTGCAATAGCTCCATCACCTGGGGCAATATCTCGTCGTTCGCAGTAACAACTGGCTCATTCATCTGCACGCTGAACAGTGCCTCAATCATCATGAATACACGATACATCAATGGTCATCACATTTTGGCTGGCCTCTATCAGTGGCTCAATCCTCTGGTGCAAATCTGCACGCCCGAGAAATCTCATAACAGCGATCCATCAAACGCTCATGGCGCGAGAACACAATAACACAGCGCATCTATGCAAATCGTATGTCCCTGGAATCATGCCCTGGTCAGTCCTCGTCCGTGACGAGCTCGCGCTGACCGCAACTCTAGCCGTAGCTCTCTCTGCCCGTAATCATGGCAGCAAAACCATAAACCGATATCGATGAGAATAGATCATGGATGAATATAATGCTGTGCAAGGAAATGTACATTCTAAGGCTTCTTAAGTGGAGTAGCGTATCGTAAATATGCCGCGGAACATACGTACGGTAGGTCACTCTACTCAAGCTACCTACTCCATCAACCAAGGGTCATCCTACACTCCGAAGGTAAAAGCTAACGCTCTGATAACAACTTTGTCATGACCCGAAAAGTACGGAACATGACCGGCATTTAAACTACGAAACGTCTCGAGGCGTACGTAATCTAAGTAAGCCAAAACCCAGAAATCCAAACCAAGTAAAGTAGTAGAGTGAAGGAAAACCAATTTAAAAGCAAGAAGTTTAACAACATAAGCCGAAATATGCATTTTTAAAATATCAAGTCTTTTCTGAAAATTTCGACAGAGTTTCCTTTGTAAAATCGGACCTCAAACGGGTACGAACCTGATAAAGTATATATAATGAATAAAAGCATCCCCAAGCGGGAGCTAGCTCTTCGTCAATTGACGGTCACAACCACGCAAGCAATATAATATACAACGCCGAAGGGCGAGGATCAAACTCAGGATAAAAATCCAACATCAACAAGAAAACCAGAGGAAAACCATATAATACAGCGCGCGACTCTAAGGTCGAAAGAATATACACTGGTCTTATATGTCTATCAAATAATACAAGTCTTGTTGATGGAGTTTTACTAGATACAATGGAAATAACGAATATACAATGGTGGTCCTGATGCAAAAGAACCCACCTACCAAAGCAATCACCCGGAAGGAACAGTGTGCCAGCAAAACCGCAACGAAACCTGTACGGCAAAACCTGCAAGAAACTGTGTCACAACGGGGGTGAGTTGCCAACTCGTGAGTAGAAAACATCTACGAGTAGAAATCGTATGTATGACACGATCCTAGGTCAATACGATCAAGTATATATATATCCTCAAAATGATAAGTTTGAAGCATGAAAAGGTGGCAAGGGTAAACATCTATACATAAGTGTAATCCCATGTGCTCGTGTCAGTGCCTCAGGTAGTAACATATCATATGAATGAGGTATGAATGCATGAAAACAGAATACATGTAAATGATGAAACTGCTTTCATAACTTAGTGAGATTTCTGTATATTTAAAACGAGGTATCATCAATGAAATCAACATAATCAGTGTCTAGTATCGACACAAAACATAAATCCCAATATCTCAATATCTCAGGCTCCGGCTAGCCGGACTGGCCTGTATCATCAAATCTCAATACCTCAATATCTCAAATCTCAAAATCTCAGTGTCTCAAATCTCAATATCTAGGGCTCCGTCAGTCCGGATCGGCCCATTTCATCAATCACACGACCACGAACGGTATCCTCCGGATATCCGACGCGCCAGGTAAAATCACCGGTAGGCAGTCTGCCCCTGCCAGGCTCATCATCCTCCATGAAATCACTCTCGCCCCGGGGTACCATATCGGGTCCACCATGTACCCGAGACGGTTCATACGTCTCCTCGAATCGGGTTTTGAAATCCATCTCATAACCGAGAAAACATCATGGTGGACGACTCATACATCACGAGAAAACCGCACTTTTCATTTTAAAGAGAGAGAGAGAGAGAGAGAGAGAAGTTTATATATATTCTTGCGGTTTCCCCCCAAATCCAGGAATCTAATGGAAATCCGAAATCCAATCATTAATAGCAAGTAAATAGTGAATAATAATATGCATGAAGTAGCAAGTAATAACTGCAATATCTAAACTAGCATATAAAGACGAGTACGCTAATACCATGTCGAACTATCAGTTACAAGCTATGTCAATGAGTAATATTCTCTAAAGTGTACATGACATGGCAATTACCAATGATGATATGTGTGAGCCGGCAAGTAAGTGTATGTGGAACATACGCATCATCGGTAATGGTGCTGGTGTCCTGACAGCATGATCTCAATAACGACATATGAAAAAAAACACAATATAAGCATGCGAAGTGATGCGAACTGCAATAATATGCGGAAGCTGAATAATAAACACAATGACAACTAATCTGCATTTATATAAATATGAGTCATACCGTTTTGCCATTTGAAATAACACGAATCGTGGTGTTTTGAAAATAAGGGCTACGGTGTTTTTAAGAAAAGATACGTCCTTTGAAATATCCGTAGAATCCCCTGGCCTGTTTTTAAAATACTCACGGTTCGTTAGTTTTGAAATAGGTATGACCTGAGTCTAATTTATCATTTACAAGTAACTACAGGCTGACTGAAAGGTAAGGAAACCGCCTAACATCTTAGTCGACACACACACACACACACACACATAAATATAACAGTCGGTGATCCCGCCTCAATAGTATCCCATACGATACCCTAATATAATATGACATCCTCAAGTCAAGAGTGTGGATCTATCATCAATATATATAGCTCGTACGGTAAATCTGTCGTACGGCCTCCCAAATCTGCGTACGGGTCAAATGTCACATCTATCACAGTATTCATCTGGTATCCTCTTTATCAAATATCATGATCGGGGTACTGATCTACATATAGTACAATACTGATACCATATATGTATATGCATGCGTGTGTCTGAAAACACCACATCGAAAAGACCTGCAAAAACATCATGTCGTATCTCAAATACGAACCATATCACATCACCGATCTCACGGCCTCTAGCCCAATCTCATCGACTCATCTCCAATCCCAAATACTATCCTCATAATCCGTATATATGTATACGTATATATATATACATAGTCCCATACCCATGTGTGTATATATATATATATATATATATATATATATATATATATATATATATATATATATATACACAAATCCCCATATACGCACAGGTAATAAAATGAATGCAGGTGTGTATGCGTGTGGGTGTAAACCTATTCTAGGTTTCGCGAATAAGAAGCTATGCTAGTTCACTTCTAATAACCCCAAACTAACCACGAACACATAATCATATCTTGATAAACATCCACGTATCATGAATCACATATATAAACATATATATATCATAACTATACTACGAACTGTGGGGGTGCTATACGCCATCCACCCGACTTCCCCCTTAGATATATATCTACTTACCTTACTTCTTGTGTGCCGATGCCGATGTCTCCATCTTCATCTTAAACGTCTTGACATCACGTGGGGTACTTACACATATAATCCAATCGCAAATGCGTATTAAAATCACATCGGAAAACCAAAACGACATGCTAAAGGCCTATAGGTTAGAACCTATGGACCACGCCTTCAAAACCACCACCAACCCTCGACATCGTCGTACAAACGTCAAGTGATCGAGGTAAAACACAATACTAGAATTCTAGAATTCATAATATGAGAAACGAAACCCCGAATCAAAACAGCAACTCTTGAAAATGGTCCCAAATTTTATCCTAGGTCAAATTAGTCAATTTTGCACATATGGAGGGTCTAGTTTACAGATGTAGGAACTACAGAACAAGAACGAGACCCAATGGCCAAGTCCTGGCCGCAATTTGCGGCCAGAATGCTTTTATTTGCGGCCAGGGAATGGAGTTGGGGGCTCGTGTCTTGGGTGATGCTTCCTAGGTGCCTGCTTGTATCCCAATCTTTGCTAAATAATTTTTCAGGTCCCCGAATGATAGCAGGTATCCAAAAACCATCACAGTTTCCACAATTCTCCGATATCGGGTTTTCTAAGTTCGTGTTTCGGGGTTCTAGTCTCTGGTTTAGGTATCAAATCAATCACTACAGGGGTTTAAGGTCAATATTAAGCCTCAATTACACTATCTCAATTCAATTCAAACCCTAACCCTAACTTGGAATTTCAAAGTTTCACTAAACATCGCCAAATCGATTTCAAACATGAAGAGAGGCTTAAGCAAAAGAAATACTATACTATTTGTGAAAAGATTACCTCATTTGGCTACTCAAGAAAATTCTTGAGTTGCCCTAGTGTCCAAAATGCAAGCTTTCTTGGTCCAAAGTGTAGCTAGTGAGCTCATGCACATTTTTTATGAAGTGGGGATGGACTTTTGGTGAATTTTTGATGATGAAGTGAGGGTTGAAGAGGGGGAGGGAGTGAGGTGCTGCCATTGAGTGAGGAGAAGAGAGAATGATGAAGATGAGAAAGAAACAATGGTCTTGGTTAATGGGAGACCCCTCACCCCTCACTCTCTCACTTGCCCATACCTCACTTTTTTAATGTTTTCCTTTTCCTTTTCTTTTCTTTTCTTTTCTTCTCTTTTCTTTTCAAATACAAAGCCATGCATGAAAGAAGAGGGAAACCATGATAAAAAGTGTAACAAGTGTTAAAAATGACACGGTGCATGTCACGTGCACAAATTCGGCTTAAAGAACGATTAGCGATATTTAATCGCGATTAGCATTAAAATAGTGTCAAACAAGTCATAAATTTTCATAATTCGCATAAATTACATAAAGCACCCTCTTTTTAGTAATTTCCATAATTTTCTAAATTTTCCCCCATTTATCGGTATTTAATTATACCTCAATATTAAAATATTCAATATAATATTATTTAATTATAAAAATTCCCAAAAATAATATTTTATTTTTCTGAAATGTTACAATCTATATTGCAATCGAAGTCTCAATGGTGAGGGTAGCAACTCAATTCCTACTGGCTACATAGCTACTCCAGCGATAAAGTCACCCCCAAATCCCACCGGAAAACTGATGGGTCACTTGCGACGAAGCTACTTCTGAGAGTTTCGCAAAAAAATAAAAACGGTATGTCTACAAGCAAAATAGGCACGGATGAAAACCCGAAAGGGCTGTTGGGATCTGGTGCCCGCGCTTCGGAGGCCGCGGGCGAGGCGGAAGCGAAAACAAAAACTTTTCGCGGGCACCGGAGTCCTATCAACTAAGGATTCGAACCAAACAACATAAACTAGTAAGCTAAAACATGCAAGGTTGAGAAATACAACCTTTGTCGCGTGTCCACCCAATTGTGGAAGATCCCTCCAAGCTCATAGCCGCCTGGAATGCACTTGAGCAATGATCACCTTTACCGAAGACGATCCACCTGAGGGAACGTGGAGGAGGCTCAAAACGATGATCCAAAGTTGCTACGTTTGGATGGTCGGTGGTGTAGGAATACTCCACTATATTTTTCTCTCTAGGATCTTGCTCAAAAATGGAAGCAAGAAGAAGAAGGAGATGGAGAAGATGAAGCATGAGCCATGGAGGAGATGAAGAAAAAATCTCATCAAGTCAACAAGTATAGAAAAAGAATGGCTACTAATTTCAACCATGATGCAACAGTGCATCCAAATGAAATAACATATAAAAATACATAGTCATGCCTCTCTACATTGTTCACACCATGCTTCATAAGTCCACATGCCACCTCATTTCCCATTTAATTTTCAAAAAAGGTAAATCAAATATGGGGCGTCCTTCTTCTAGAAGCATTCCCGTATAAATAAGGAATACTTCACCTGGTATATGTATCGCTACACATACGCGTATTCATATAAAAATACAGATAGCACCAAAGAGAGAAAATGAATAGTGAACAATAATACTAAAATATATGTATCAAAATACATATATAAATTATTAAATCAAAACCTGATTTAATAATCCGGCTTAATCCTAAGCCGGCTAGTATTATCAACTGTCCGATTAAAGTCCGTATATTGCGTACACGTATTTAATTAGACCCCTGCACGTACCACCGTATTGCTCCTACATCGGCCGCCTGAACCGGGAAAACCCTTTGTGTGGGACTCTAAAGACTCGACAATACGCTGGCAGTGGCACGTCAGCGGTACTAGCTGTACATAACGGATACCCAGGTACTTTTCGAAAGGGGGGTCAAAAATCAAGTGAATCCTTACCCTACTGAGCCTGAATGTGACAATCTCCGTACAGTTCGGTCTCTTCGTCAAAGAGTATCGCATATCGGATCTAGGGGTGGATAACGTTAGATTCCTACTAACCCGATAAGTCGTGTCTGAGTCTACCTCATCACCAACTGAGATACTACTGATTAACTATCAGTAAATCTCCCCTACCGTGGCCACGGATTTCTGGTGATAGCTAACTGAATACAGCGCGACATCGACTCCTAATACCAGGAGAGACAAATCCCTGATAGTCGACCACTGCTTCCATGTGGCTCGGGATTATACCCAACTAAAACCTGTTTGCACGACTCCTTTGAGCCATGGTAGGGTAGTAATCAAAGTACAGTGGAAACTAACACGAGACAAATGACGACTTCAGGTCAAAGGACTAACATGTACTCATGCTACCTGAGAACTTCCATCTGACGATAGGTATAATACCATCTAGAAGTTCTCGGCGAGTCTGTCCAGTGTACTCACCTCCAGTGAGCACCTGTATCCTATCTTAGGTAACACAACACCAATGGCTTATGAGACCGACCACCGCCCTTCGTCGGGGTCTCGAAGCGTATACACTAGTATACTCCAGAATATCGATGCCCAGTCTCAATACTCCCACAACTAAGGACATTTAATGATGCGCTTATAGACCACCCAGCTCTCACGTATATGATCGCCATCATAATGCTGGTAGTCAAGCAAGAATCCTATGGGCTCTATCAACATATAATAGTGATCTGCAATATCACATAATGCATGTACATGACGATAAAGACAAACCAGATAGCATACTATAATTTTGAGTAAGATTGTTCTACCGGTATAGGTCCTCCCTCAATCATCACAATCGCGTGCCTGCGATTACAATAATTGACTTGAGGACACTATATCCAACAATCTCCCACTTGCACTTAAGGCTAATTATTGCGGTATCGCGTACCCACAGCTTATGTGCTACCGAATACCCAACTTCTCTACTAATCAGTTTCTCAAATCTCGCTTGAGGAACATCCGTGTTTGAGAAATAGCCTCAGTGAGTGGACCCGCTATATTTTTCAACTTCTTCTCTCTATATTTCAACATTGTGGAGATGAAAAATCTCCCAAACTAAGCGATACCCCACCCCAAGAATTTTTCTGGATACCTAATGGGACCAAGTTCATCAATGAACAACGCCTATCCATTAAACTTCTTGGGTTGTGTCCTCTATTGAGTTATAACCAACATCCTAAACCATACCTACCTCAGTATCCCTATTGGAACACTATCCATTATACTGATCCTCAGAAGAGGCTAAACTCAAAACTTGATAGCATCTCTGTCATCCATGTCACCTTGGAAGCCATAACCGATAACCGCCTCCCGGAGGAGGATGCCGTTACTAAATACCAAGAACATCCTCTTATGTTCTTTACTGCTTCCCTTTGTTTCTCGAGGATTGGATTAATATATGCTTGTTGCAACTAGTGCAAAAGCAATATTTGGTGTTGTACAACACTTTGCATGATTGACTCAATTGCGTAATAAAATGATATGCCATTCATGCCAGTCCCTCTCTTCATCAGTTTAAAAGACATCTCTTCAGAGAGGGTGACTCCATCACCTGCGGGTATACTACCATGCCAGGAGTCGTCCATTATAAAATACTTTTAGAATGCTATCTAAGTACCCGATTTAGGAAACTTCCCAAATCTAGATCTAAAACCATAGATTTAGTCACCAGAACTCCTGATATACTATCCATATCCAATGTGGAGAAAAAACCGTGTGACAACCAAAATCTGACCGATTGTAGTATAGGAACATCACTTCTTATCAGGAGTATGTCATTCAAATTCAGGATAGTACTCCCTACATCCCTCTTACTAGGTTCATCTTTTGTTTTGATGAAGTCAATCATCATGATTGTTACATTAAAACAGATGATCTGTCTCCGATATCCTTGCTTTAGTCTACGAATAGACATAAGCATCTTGCACACCTTCCGCTGCTCCCACTGACTACGATAACCTTCTGGAAGAGTCATATACACATGCACTTCCAAAATCCCATTTGGAAAGACGTTATAGTCATCCACCTGCCAGATATCATAGTCATGAACTGCATCAGTGCTAAAACATATCCATATGGACTTTAGCATAGACACTGAAGTAAAAGTCGCATCACAATCCACAACGGGTATTTGATGAAAACTCTTTACAACAAGTCTAGCCTCATTAGGTAAGCACCTTTCCACCTGCATAGATCCCAAAAGATCTACTTGCTCCTAATGGGTTTTACCCCTTCAGGAACACCCAGCAAAGTCTAAAATCCATGATCTGCTGAAGTGCGTGGAGTCCATCTTGGGTATGAAATACCTGGTCACCTGGAAGTTACCATTTTCTATGACCTGCTGATAACAAGTAGGGGAATAACAGTGTCAAGTCATATCCATATGGACTTCAGCATAGTACCTTTCCACCTGCACAGATCTCGAAAGATCTACATGCTCCTAATGGGTTTTACCCCTTAAGGAGCACCCAGCAAAATCCAAAATCCATAATTTGCTGAAGTGCGTGGAGTCCATCTTGGATATGAAGCATCTGGTCACCTGGAAGTTTCTACTTCCTATGACCTACTAATAACTAGCAGGACCATCATCTCCATGATGCTGACCTCCATGTCACCGTCTACGAGAAAACCGAAGCATCTCTTGGGTGTCTGAGGTCACCTACTAAAATCTGCGGAGTGGCTAACGGTTTGTCAAGTCCAATTGAATTCTTAGGTTCTACTAAATTTTCGGTAACTGTTTATGGTCCTGGAATCACTTCCAATTGTACCATACTCCCACTTGTTTCCTTTGCAAAAAGATCCTTTTATAAAAATGTGGCGAGTCAAGAACAATATAACTATTGATCTTGTAAATGGTAGAAACAAAATCCTAGCGAATGCTCGGGATAATCCACAAACTGCCATTACCGAAGCGTGCCTCGAGTTTGTCCGGATTATGCTTTTAGATAGAAACCGGATAACTCATATCTTAACAACCTGAAAATATGCAACCATTCTATGTCCATATAGAATCAAAGCACTAATTTAGATGGAACCAGATTCAAAATTCATACAGCTGTTCCAGTGCATATCACCTAATGGAAAAAGGCCAATACAACAGTACTTATCATGGAGCACGTCCACTGATGAGTAACTTGTAAGAGAATCAAGTTCTCGATATTACTATAATGGAATGCCTAGCATAAGTATCTACATCTTCGATCACCTTGAAGAATCCCGATACTTCCAATGTATGGTTTTTTACTTTATTCTTATACTTACAAACTTCTCAAAATCTTTGAACTTGCATTACTACGAATGCGTGTCTAAAACTAGAGAACTCATAGGTAATCCTGAATAAAATAAGAGTACCAATCCCTTTGTCCCGAAGGACACTGGACAATATATACCTCTATGTATAAGTCCCAAGAGTATACCAACTCAAATTCTGTGTTTTGTAAATTGAAAAGTGTATCTTGGTTAAGAATGCCTTACACCGTTATTCAATGCACCTTACCTTATCCTCAACTGATAAAGGTAAATGTTTACAACACAATTTTCAAAATGTATATCTCACTTTATAAAAATAAAGGTACAGATATTTCATTTTAAAATCTGGTGCATAACAACGGTTATCCGAAACCAAATATTTGCCGTCAGGCAAAACCAGGCGACTTAACCCAATATCACCAATTACAACGAATTCCCATATTAAAGATCAAATCATCCATTTCCCAATATTCTACTCCTACTCATCATCTGTAACACCTTACAGAGGTGAGATCCAAATCTGATAAATACATACCGTGGAGTCAGAATTAATTAGGAAAACAGTTCTCTTTTACATATACACAGAAATACTGAAACATGAAAATGTTTCATAGGGGATGGTCAGGTATTCCTAGTAATGTCTTTTCCATTATTCAGATTCATGACAGTAGTCGCAATTTCCTTTGCCCCCACTTCAATCCCTTTATATGTCTTTACATCTTACCTTATGCACACCGTCCCTGCGCTAACTGGTTTTCTTTCTTTTGTACCTTTCGGCACCAGTCTAAGGTTTGGAAGAAGAATATCCAATAAGCGTAACATGTGTACTCTCCTAATCAAGGAGCTCTCACAACCTGAAAGAAGGTAAAGGGAAGAGACAACCGAATAATCCTATTCAATTTCTTCAGAACCTGTGGCTATCCTCAACTGAAGTAACTTCTTCGAGTTCGTATGTAACTATACGATGGACATTCCAAGTAATATGGATCATCGTAGTGATACGACATGTTCTGAAGAAATGCAAAGAGTAAAGTAGGAGTGGCAATGATATATACGACTTTGTTGCGAATCAAGACAAGCTAAAGCCAAAGGGTGTAAGAAGGTTCGGTCAAATTGGTTCATGAGTTTTTAAGGTAAGTCATGGATCGCTGTACCTGAGAGAGAGAAAAGAAACACTCAGCGTGCACTCTATTAAGATCAGATTTGTTATCACTTTATCTAATCAGGATGGCTCCCACTGTTTCCTCGAATTCTCCTTCAAACCCTAAAAGGAGAACTAGTCGGGATCATTTAAGTAAAAAATCTTCCGAGGAATAATACTTACTCATCAGTGGGAATCGGGACCCAACTATCATCATGTAATAACATGACGGAATCCACTCAAGTCACCACACTCCAGAAGGTATGCGCATGCCTGGAAAGTTTCCCGTATGTTTGAAACTCCTGATATGGTTTTTTCCCCTAACGACTTCATGGCCTTGATGTAAGTCCATGCTACCTCTCCCGGTACTTTCGGGAAAGCGGAATTTGGTAAAAAACGATTTTCTTAAAGATGGTAACATGGACCTAAAACCCGGATCTTGGTTAAACTTCTATCTAACATCCTAACTAAGAGTTTCTAGCTACTCGGTTAGGGGGTTATACCTTGCTTGTCTTGAACTCCTTCGTCTTCAAGCTCCGATGGTGGTCCGGACCGGCTTCTTCTCGTCGTCTCCTTGCGCCGAAGAAAGATCCACCTGAAAGCTCCAACCTTTAGCTCCTTCTTCGTTCTTTGAAGAAACTAGTTCACTTGGTTTGCTAAACCTAGTGAACTAGAATGAGTAGAGAGGAAATAGAATGGGATTTTATCTATGGTTCTTGATTCTCAACTCATGAGACAAGAGAACCATAGAATCAAGAGAGGGAGGAAGAGGTTGAGGGTGAGAGCAAGAGGAGAGCTCAAGAACAAGAGAGAGAATGAGCAAGAAAGAATGAGGCTCTCTTTTGTCTTTCACCCTCTCATAATCCAAAGTGATCATAACTCATCATATCAAAAAAGTCTTATGTGATGGTTAGAAGCAACCACAACCATATCATTTCATGCACTCATTTTATACAAAAAGAGCAAGTAAACAAAAGTCTTTGCCATGAAATGATGGCTATGGTTATCATGATGGTCAACTAGTCAAGCCTAGTCAACCGGTCAACAAGTCCACAAAAGTCAACAAGTCAACAAAGTCAACAAGTCAACAAAAGTCAACAAGTCAACAACCATATCACCATAATACTTAATTAATATAATAGTTAATCACATATCATGTTCTCATTAGGGTTGAGCAAAAAGTCAAATAGTCAATGGTCAACTGTCAACAACCCTAATGAGAATCCGCTGCCTCTGCCTCCCTGTCAACTGTGCATACACACCCGCATCCGCGTTCCGAGGAAACACGAATGCAAACTGGATAAATCCAATCCCATAAGGTACACTAGGATCTGGCTTAAACCAAAGCCCGCTAGTGTAAACTGTCCGGACACTGTACGTGCACAAGTGCACGGATGTGACCGAACCCTGTCGCAAAACCATGCGACCTGTCGCAATACCATGCGACCTCTACTCTTTTGCCTAAAGGCGAAAAGCTTTCTGTGTGGGACTCTAAAGACTCGACACTACGCTGGCAGTGGGTTTAACCACAGACCGCAAGCGGCACTAGCTGTGCGTAACGGTCCCCAGGTAATGCCGACAAGAAGACCGACGAAGCGAAACCCATCTGAACTCCTACTGAGCCTGAGTGTGACATTCTCCGTACAGTCCGGTCTATTCGTCTGATACATCGCATGGAGGGCCTAGGGGGCGGTAAACGTCAGTCCTCTAATAGCGGTACAAGTCATGCCGGAGCGAAGCCCAAAACACCCTGAGATAACACTGGAAACCTACCAGTATATCTCGTTTGCCCTGGCCAGGGACTACTCGTGTAATGGCTCTCCTAGACACAGCGCGATGTCAACCCCCAATACCGGGAGAGACGAATCCTGTCTAACCGTCACTGCCTCCAAGTGCTTCGGGACTGCACCCAACCACTACCTGTTTGCACGACTCCTTTGAGCCGTGGTAGGGTAGTGATCAAAGTACAGTGGGAACACACTCGAGGCGGAATGACAGTGTCAAGTCAGCGGACTAAGCTGTACTCATGTCACCTGGGAACTGATAACTGACGATAGGTATAATACCAACTAGTCAGTTCCCGACGAGTCCTGTCCAGTGTACCCGTAACCTAACGAGCACCCGCATACTATCTCAAGTACGACGTACTGACGGCTGTGGGACAGACCGTCTCCCACACTGGGATGAGAAGCGCATGCGCTGGTCTACTCCGGAGTATCGATGCCCTGTCTCGATAGTCCTGCGACCAGGGACCTGCATAAGGATGTGCTTATAGATTACCCAGCCCCACTAGTGTGACGGCCATCACATCGCTGGTAATCAAGCAAAGATCCTAAGGGCTCCACTAATGTGTATAGGTGATATACTAAAATAAACACATGTACACATTGAAGTAGAAACAAACCAAGTAGCATACTACTATTTTGAGCAAGATTGTCAATACAAGGTGAATATCCCAAGCTTCCATTAAGTAATATACATACTAGTATGATACAGTAATGGCCTCTAGGGCATATACACTAACAATCTCCCACTTGCACTAAGGCCATGTACTGGCGTATCGAAGACCTATCATCTCGATCAGCCGCTCGAACTGAGTCTGGGGCAAGGCCTTGGTGAATGGATCTGCAGTGTTATCTTCTGATTTTACTCTCTTTACCTCGATTTCCCGGCGATCAATGATCTCCCTGATCAGGTGGAACCGCCTCAAAATGTGCCTGGACTTCTGATGGGACCTGGGTTCCTTCGCTAAAGCTATAGCGCCGTTGTTGTCACAATACAGCGGTATTGGATCAACATTGGTAGGAACCACCTGAAGTTCCGTGAGGAACTTCTTCATCCAGACAGCTTCCTTTGCGGCATCGCAAGCAGCTATGTACTCCGCTTCCATGGTTGAGTCAGCAACGGTTTCCTGCTTGGAACTCTTCCAGCAAACCGCCCCTCCATTGAGGGTAAAGACATAACCCGACACGGACTTGGAGTCATCCTTGTCACTCTGGAAGCTGGAGTCAGCAAAGGCCTCAATCTGGAGGTCTTTTCCGCCATACACCAAGAACATCTCCTTAGTCCTTCTCAGGTACTTGAGAATGTTCTTTACTGCTATCCAGTGTTTCTCCCCTGGGTCCGACTGATACCGGCTTACAACGCTCAATGCGTATGCTACATCTGGTCTGGTACATAACATCGCATACATAATAGAGCCTACCGCAGATGCGTAGGGTATTGATGACATGCGAGCCCTTTCCAAATCAGTCTTGGGAGACATCTCTTTGGAGAGGGTGATTCCGTGACAAGCCGGTAGATTACCGCTCTTGGAATCTTCCATACTGAATCGTTTCAGTATGGTGTCGATGTACCTTGACTGTGAAAGTCCCAACATCCTTTTAGATCTATCACGATAGATCTGGATCCCCAGAATGTAGTTGGCATCGCCCAGGTCCTTCATGGAGAACCTCTGTGACAAGAATCCTTTGACTGACTGTAGCATAGGAATATCATTTCCTATTAGGAGAATGTCATCGACGTACAAGACGAGGAATACCACATTTCTCCCTACAATCTTACTGTAAATGCATGGTTCATCTGGGTTTTTGACAAAGTCGAATTCTTTGACAGTATCATCAAAGCAGATGTTCCAACTCCGCGATGCCTGCTTAAGTCCATAGATGGACTTGAGCAACTTGCACACTTTACCGCTGCTCCCACTCTGATTGAATCCCTCTGGCTGATCCATATAGACGCACTCTTCTAAATTTCCATTTAGGAAAGCCGTCTTTACGTCCATCTGCCAGATCTCATAATCGTGGAAGGCAGCAATGGCAAGAAGGATCCGAATGGATTTAAGCATGGCTACCGGAGAAAAAGTCTCGTCATAGTCCAAACCAGGTCTTTGACGAAAACCCTTTGCAACGAGCCTAGCTTTATAGGTTTCAACCTGCCCATCTACACCAATCTTTTTTCTGAAGATCCATTTGCAGCCTACGGGTTTTACCCCTTCTGGAGCAAAGTCCAAAGTCCAAACTTTGTTGGTGTACATGGACTCCATCTCGGTCCGCATTGCATCCAGCCATTTTACCGAGTCACCGCTCTGAATGGCTTGCTGGAAGCTAGTAGGCTCATCATAATCTATGATGCAATCCTCTCTATCCCCGTCTATGAGAAAACCGTAGTATCTCTCGGGCGGATGAGTCTGCCTACTACTCCTGCGGAGCGGCGTAGGAATGTCCGGTTCCCCTGAACCTTCTGGTTCTACTAAGGTTTCAGTAATAGCTTGTGGTTCTGGAATTTCTTTCAGTTCTATTGCGCTCCCACTTATCTGATTTTCTAAAAACTCAGTTTCCAAGAAGCGGGCATGACGAGAAACAAGGACTTTTTGCTCCTTTGCGTAATAGAAAAGATACCCTTTGGAGTTCTTTGGGTATCCCACAAACTTGCACTGTACTGAGCGTGCCTCGAGCTTGTCCGCATGCTGCTTTTTTACAAAAGCCGGACATCCCCATGTCTTAAAGGATTTAAGACAGGGTTTCTTCCCACTCCACATCTGATATGGTGTGGTAGGCACTGTCTTAGTAGGAACTTGGTTCAAGAGATGTGCAGCTGTCTCCAGTGCAAAACCCCAGAAAGATCGCGGTAACTCAGCCTTACTCATCATGGAACGAACCATATCTAGTAGGGTTCGATTCCTTCTTTCCGATACACCGTTGTGTTGTGGTGTGTATGGAGGAGTACGCTGAGAGAGAATTCCATTCTCTTTTAAGTAGTCCAGAAACTCGGCACTCAAGTATTCACCTCCTCGATCCGATCTTAGGATCTTGATACTTTTGCCTGTTTGTTTTTCTACTTCATTCTTATATTCTCGAAATTTCTCAAAGGCCTCGGATTTGTGCTTCATTAAGAAGATATGTCCAAACCTAGAGAAATCATCTGTGAAAGTAATGAAGTATGAATAACCGCTTCGCGCATGTGTAGACATTGGACCACACACGTCACTGTGTATAAGTCCCAAGAGCTCGCTCGCTCTTACTCCGTGTCCAGTGAACGGAGTCTTTGTCATCTTTCCCATGAGACAAGATTCACAAGTGGCATAAGACTGGTACTCGAACGGATCCAAGTATCCTTCTTTATGTAACTTAGTCAACCGTGTCTCATTGATGTGACCCAGTCTACAATGCCATAAGAAAGCCTGATTTAATTCTGGAGACTTTCTTTTAAGTGTGTTCTGGACACTGAATATCTGAGCTTGATTTAATACGTATATACCGTTATTTAATGTACCTGACCCAATCAGTGCTTGATTTAGGTGGATGTTTACTACATCGCTTACAAAAGCAAAATCATATCCTTCCTTAGAAAGTAAGGATACAGATATGATATTGCAAGTCGCACCTGGTACATACAAACAGTCACGCAGAATCAATATCTGCCCAGTTGTCAGTCCTAGGTGATATTCCCCTACGGATACAGCATCCATGCTCATTCCGTTAGCAACCCTGAGAGTCATATCACCTTTCCTGATAACCCTACGGTTTCTCAGACCCTGTAATGAATTACAGATATGAGATCCTGATCCGGTATCCAATACCCAGGAGGTAGGGTTAACTGACAAACAGTTCTCAATTACAAACACACTCGAAGCCGAAGCCACAACATGCTTCGAATTCTGGCTACTGGCTTTACAAGCCCTGCAATCTTTCTGCCATAGTTCATTCCCGTTACAATAGGAACCTCCCTCTTTTACTATATCCAGTCCTGAAACTTTTGCCCTTGTTTTTCCTTTTTCTTCCCTGGTTTCTTTCAGGGTATAAGCAGAGGGCAGGGACTGTAGAATTAGGTCAGTACTTGACCCATTCTTCAACGTGGTCTCCAGGTCCGTGAGCTCAATATAGCTGGTCTCTGTAAGGACGTTGCCCTTTACAGATGACCCGACTGCCAACCTCGCTTGAAGCAATTCGTTCGAGATCTCATATCTTGCGATACGAGATTGCTCTCCATATAAAACTTTGTTATGGAGGAAGATAGAAACTGAGTCCATCTTCTCGTGCTGCCTCTGGTTTGTACCATCAACTGAGGCTAACACGAGGCACTTGGCTTTCGCACAATCCTTTTCCGATGTCCTGCGGATGTGAACATCCGTGACAGGGGAAACTGGACCTGAGACAGCAGGGTTTTGATTAGTTAAGAGGTGTCCCAGCTTGTCATGGGCAATGGACATCTGGACAGACCTTTGCCAGTCATAACAGTCAGGTTCAGTCATATTTTTATCTAGATGTAACCTAGGCGTGGTCACAGGGTCGCTGCAATTAAGAGAGAGAAGAAGAAACACTCAGCATGATGCTCTTGCAAGTTTAGAGTGGTTTTTAGTTTGTCTAAACAGGATGGCTCCCACTGTTTCTCGAATCCCTCCTCAAACCATAAAGGAAGAATTAGTCAGGATCAATCCCACCATACAATACTTGCTTAACCGTTCAGCCAGGCCGGTGTCGGTACTTCGAGGGAGGTTTTCCAACGCTTTCGCGAAGTTCCTTAATTAAAGAACCTCTTTTCCCTGGGGGCGTAGCCCCGCTAACACCTTTCTAGGCACCTACTAGGTTTATAGCATTGATCGTTTAGTGAGAAATTTCCCGAGGAGTAGCATATACTCACAGTAGGATCGGGATCCAAATATCATCGCGTGACGAAACTGAAGGAATCCTACCAGAATCATCACACTCCAAATGGTATGCAAAGCTAGCAAGTTTCAGTTCTTTTGAAACTCCCGATGTGGATTTTTGCCCCATGCTCTTATGACCTTGACTAAGGCCAACAAATCATAAGTCACATGTCAAGTTCTACCCGTCGTTGTCCAGGTTAATTTGAATCCATCCGTATATACCCTTGACTAAGGCCAACAAAGTAATACGACTGTCCCAAACCAACGCATCTATATATGCAACATAGGAATGTCCACCAGCTACCAATCACTGTGCCTTGACTAAGGCCAACAAACACAGCTTGAATACTGTTGATTATTCATATGAAACGACGGAGGGCTACGAATGGTTTTGGCAAAACCGTGAACGTAGTGAACTTGATTTAGTCGATGGAACGAGATAGCTTTTAAATGGAGTGGCTCAAACTCCGCATTTTAAAAGTTTGTTTTTGAAAAGAACCGAGTGGTTTTTCGAAAATGTTCCAACGACTTATACTTGGTTTATTTTCTTGCATTAGTTCTTTTAATGCATGTTTTGCTTGCATTAGTTCTTTTAATGCGTGATATTCTTGCATTAGTTCTTTTAATGCGTCCCATCATTTAATCCTACCATTGCAGAAAACAACCAAAATATGACGTACGCTTATGCCATTCGCATTCGCCACGGGGCCCCGTCATTACCCGTTAGGTTACTTAACTAACGACAGAGCGGGGGCTGGGCTAGCGCGTCTGTAAAACATAAGCAACGCCTAAATAATATCATATATAGATATACTGCAATGATAAACATTTCAGATCACAGATAAATACATTGGATATACTAGGAATCTGTAATTTGTACGAGCCTGTAACAAAAACAGATAACACGGTCGCGGTGAATAGCCAACACCCCACCCAAGACCCCTACGGGTGCAGCAAACTACCCGCCAAGTACCCGAAGCGTAGCAACCTCCCTCATCTCCATGAGTAGGCCACTCGACACTTCGGCATACCCGGTAGTTTGTGCACCCCTCCATGGGTCTATTCTAGGAGCAAAAACAGTAAAAAGAAATTATACAATGACGGCTACAACCCCGACCCGGTTGTGCGGCCATACAAATAATTATTACATCAATTTACAAATTTACATGAATTGCAAGAAAAGAAAACTCTCGTCTCACAACCCCCGGCTATTCACCCGCGACAATCCAACATATTTATATACACATTCCAGCACATTACAGATCACAGATTTGTATAACCCCCACTAATCGACATATAGCGATTAGTAGACGTTCAATACAAATATCACATTACAGAAAACCCGTTAGCTCAAGTCTTATAGAAGTTCGATCAAAAATACGGATTTTCGGGACCCCAAAAAGAAATTTTCGTTCTGGAAAATCTGGGTTGAAAATATATATGCTAAAAATCCCAAAATACCCCCAAGAAAACACTGCATCAAAAATTTTCCTCTGCCGAGTCCACTCGGCCGCGGTTGCGCGGCGGGAGCGAGCTCCCGCCGCGGAACCGCGGCCATTTGACTCGAACGTTGGAAACTTTTTGGTGGGTCCCTACAGAAAAGCCTGAGCCAATTTTAGGTGTCAAAATAATCAACTTTTGAACAGTAAAAAATTCGACAGAAACTGCAAATTTTCGGGGTTCGTTTTCGGGACTTTTTCGTTGATCGATCTTCTAGTTACATGCTAACATGTTAGATAGAGTTTAACTAGGCTCTGATACCACTGTAAGTCCATGCTACCTCTCCCGGTACTTTCGGGAAAGCGGAATTTGGTAAAAAACGATTTTCTTAAAGATGGTAACATGGACCTAAAACCCGGATCTTGGTTAAACTTCTATCTAACATCCTAACTAAGAGTTTCTAGCTACTCGGTTAGGGGGTTATACCTTGCTTGTCTTGAACTCCTTCGTCTTCAAGCTCCGATGGTGGTCCGGACCGGCTTCTTCTCGTCGTCTCCTTGCGCCGAAGAAAGATCCACCTGAAAGCTCCAACCTTTAGCTCCTTCTTCGTTCTTTGAAGAAACTAGTTCACTTGGTTTGCTAAACCTAGTGAACTAGAATGAGTAGAGAGGAAATAGAATGGGATTTTATCTATGGTTCTTGATTCTCAACTCATGAGACAAGAGAACCATAGAATCAAGAGAGGGAGGAAGAGGTTGAGGGTGAGAGCAAGAGGAGAGCTCAAGAACAAGAGAAAGAATGAGCAAGAAAGAATGAGGCTCTCTTTTGTCTTTCACCCTCTCATAATCCAAAGTGATCATAACTCATCATATCAAAAAAGTCTTATGTGATGGTTAGAAGCAACCACAACCATATCATTTCATGCACTCATTTTATACAAAATGAGCAAGTAAACAAAAGTCTTTGCCATGAAATGATGGCTATGGTTATCATGATGGTCAACTAGTCAAGCCTAGTCAACCGGTCAACAAGTCCACAAAAGTCAACAAGTCAACAAAGTCAACAAGTCAACAAAAGTCAACAAGTCAACAACCATATCACCATAATACTTAATTAATATAATAGTTAATCACATATCATGTTCTCATTAGGGTTGAGCAAAAAGTCAAATAGTCAATGGTCAACTGTCAACAACCCTAATGAGAATCCGCTGCCTCTGCCTCCCTGTCAACTGTGCATACACACCCGCATCCGCGTTCCGAGGAACACGAATGCAAACTGGATAAATCCAATCCCATAAGGTACACTAGGATCTGGCTTAAACCAAAGCCCGCTAGTGTAAACTGTCCGGACACTGTACGTGCACAAGTGCACGGATGTGACCGAACCCTGTCGCAAAACCATGCGACCTGTCGCAATACCATGCGACCTCTACTCTTTTGCCTAAAGGCGAAAAGCTTTCTGTGTGGGACTCTAAAGACTCGACACTACGCTGGCAGTGGGTTTAACCACAGACCGCAAGCGGCACTAGCTGTGCGTAACGGTCCCCAGGTAATGCCGACAAGAAGACCGACGAGGCGAAACCCATCTGAACTCCTACTGAGCCTGAGTGTGACATTCTCCGTACAGTCCGGTCTGTTCGTCTGATACATCGCATGGCCGGCCTAGGGGGCGGTAAACGTCAGTCCCCCAATAGCGGTACAAGTCGTGCCGGAGCGAAGCCCAAAACACCCTGAGATAACACTGGAAACCTACCAGTATATCTCGTTTGCCCTGGCCAGGGACTACTCGTGTAATGGCTCTCCTAGACACAGCGCGATGTCAACCCCCAATACCGGGAGAGACGAATCCTGTCTAACCGTCACTGCCTCCAAGTGCTTCGGGACTGCACCCAACCACTACCTGTTTGCACGACTCCTTTGAGCCGTGGTAGGGTAGTGATCAAAGTACAGTGGGAACACACTCGAGGCGGAATGACAGTGTCAAGTCAGCGGACTAAGCTGTACTCATGTCACCTGGGAACTGATAACTGACGATAGGTATAATACCAACTAGTCAGTTCCCGACGAGTCCTGTCCAGTGTACCCGTAACCTAACGAGCACCCGCATACTATCTCAAGTACGACGTACTGACGGCTGTGGGACAGACCGTCTCCCACACTGGGATGAGAAGCGCATGCGCTGGTCTACTCCGGAGTATCGATGCCCTGTCTCGATAGTCCTGCGACCAGGGACCTGCATAAGGATGTGCTTATAGATTACCCAGCCCCACTAGTGTGACGGCCATCACATCGCTGGTAATCAAGCAAAGATCCTAAGGGCTCCACTAATGTGTATAGGTGATATACTAAAATAAACACATGTACACATTGAAGTAGAAACAAACCAAGTAGCATACTACTATTTTGAGCAAGATTGTCAATACAAGGTGAATATCCCAAGCTTCCATTAAGTAATATACATACTAGTATGATACAGTAATGGCCTCTAGGGCATATACACTAACAATCTCCCACTTGCACTAAGGCCATGTACTGGCGTATCGAAGACCTATCATCTCGATCAGCCGCTCGAACTGAGTCTGGGGCAAGGCCTTGGTGAATGGATCTGCAGTGTTATCTTCTGATTTTACTCTCTTTACCTCGATTTCCCGGCGATCAATGATCTCCCTGATCAGGTGGAACCGCCTCAAAATGTGCCTGGACTTCTGATGGGACCTGGGTTCCTTCGCTAAAGCTATAGCGCCGTTGTTGTCACAATACAGCGGTATTGGATCAACACTGGTAGGAACCACCTGAAGTTCCGTGAGGAACTTCTTCATCCAGACAGCTTCCTTTGCGGCATCGCAAGCAGCTATGTACTCCGCTTCCATGGTTGAGTCAGCAACGGTTTCCTGCTTGGAACTCTTCCAGCAAACCGCCCCTCCATTGAGGGTAAAGACATAACCCGACACGGACTTGGAGTCATCCTTGTCACTCTGGAAGCTGGAGTCAGCAAAGGCCTCAATCTGGAGGTCTTTTCCGCCATACACCAAGAACATCTCCTTAGTCCTTCTCAGGTACTTGAGAATGTTCTTTACTGCTATCCAGTGTTTCTCCCCTGGGTCCGACTGATACCGGCTTACAACGCTCAATGCGTATGCTACATCTGGTCTGGTACATAACATCGCATACATAATAGAGCCTACCGCAGATGCGTAGGGTATTGATGACATGCGAGCCCTTTCCAAATCAGTCTTGGGAGACATCTCTTTGGAGAGGGTGATTCCGTGACAAGCCGGTAGATTACCGCGCTTGGAATCTTCCATACTGAATCGTTTCAGTATGGTGTCGATGTACCTTGACTGTGAAAGTCCCAACATCCTTTTAGATCTATCACGATAGATCTGGATCCCCAGAATGTAGTTGGCATCGCCCAGGTCCTTCATGGAGAACCTCTGTGACAAGAATCCTTTGACTGACTGTAGCATAGGAATATCATTTCCTATTAGGAGAATGTCATCGACGTACAAGACGAGGAATACCACATTTCTCCCTACAATCTTACTGTAAATGCATGGTTCATCTGGGTTTTTGACAAAGTCGAATTCTTTGACAGTATCATCAAAGCAGATGTTCCAACTCCGCGATGCCTGCTTAAGTCCATAGATGGACTTGAGCAACTTGCACACTTTACCGCTGCTCCCACTCTGATTGAATCCCTCTGGCTGATCCATATAGACGCACTCTTCTAAATTTCCATTTAGGAAAGCCGTCTTTACGTCCATCTGCCAGATCTCATAATCGTGGAAGGCAGCAATGGCAAGAAGGATCCGAATGGATTTAAGCATGGCTACCGGAGAAAAAGTCTCGTCATAGTCCAAACCAGGTCTTTGACGAAAACCCTTTGCAACGAGCCTAGCTTTATAGGTTTCAACCTGCCCATCTACACCAATCTTCTTTCTGAAGATCCATTTGCAGCCTACGGGTTTTACCCCTTCTGGAGCAAAGTCCAAAGTCCAAACTTTGTTGGTGTACATGGACTCCATCTCGGTCCGCATTGCATCCAGCCATTTTACCGAGTCACCGCTCTGAATGGCTTGCTGGAAGCTAGTAGGCTCATCATAATCTATGATGCAATCCTCTCTATCCCCGTCTATGAGAAAACCGTAGTATCTCTCGGGCGGATGAGACTGCCTACTACTCCTGCGGAGCGGCGTAGGAATGTCCGGTTCCCCTGAACCTTCTGGTTCTACTAAGGTTTCAGTAATAGCTTGTGGTTCTGGAATTTCTTCCAGTTCTATTGCGCTCCCACTTATCTGATTTTCTAAAAACTCAGTTTCCAAGAAGCGGGCATGACGAGAAACAAGGACTTTTTGCTCCTCTGCGTAATAGAAAAGATACCCTTTGGAGTTCTTTGGGTATCCCACAAACTTGCACTGTACTGAGCGTGTCTCGAGCTTGTCCGCATGCTGCTTTTTTACAAAAGCCGGACATCCCCATGTCTTAAAGGATTTAAGACAGGGTTTCTTCCCACTCCACATCTGATATGGTGTGGTAGGCACTGTCTTAGTAGGAACTTGGTTCAAGAGATGTGCAGCTGTCTCCAGTGCAAAACCCCAGAAAGATCGCGGTAACTCAGCCTTACTCATCATGGAACGAACCATATCTAGTAGGGTTCGATTCCTTCTTTCCGATACACCGTTGTGTTGTGGTGTGTATGGAGGAGTACGCTGAGAGAGAATTCCATTCTCTTTTAAGTAGTCCAGAAACTCGGCACTCAAGTATTCACCTCCTCGATCCGATCTTAGGATCTTGATACTTTTGCCTGTTTGTTTTTCTACTTCATTCTTATATTCTCGAAATTTCTCAAAGGCCTCGGATTTGTGCTTCATTAAGAAGATATGTCCAAACCTAGAGAAATCATCTGTGAAAGTAATGAAGTATGAATAACCGCTTCGCGCATGTGTAGACATTGGACCACACACGTCACTGTGTATAAGTCCCAAGAGCTCGCTCGCTCTTACTCCGTGTCCAGTGAACGGAGTCTTTGTCATCTTTCCCATGAGACAAGATTCACAAGTGGCATAAGACTGGTACTCGAACGGATCCAAGTATCCTTCTTTATGTAACTTAGTCAACCGTGTCTCATTGATGTGACCCAGTCTACAATGCCATAAGAAAGCCTGATTTAATTCTGGAGACTTTCTTTTAAGTGTGTTCTGGACACTGAATATCTGAGCTTGATTTAATACGTATATACCGTTATTTAATGTACCTGACCCAATCAGTGCTTGATTTAGGTGGATGTTTACTACATCGCTTACAAAAGCAAAATCATATCCTTCCTTAGAAAGTAAGGATACAGATATGATATTGCAAGTCGCACCTGGTACATACAAACAGTCACGCAGAATCAATATCTGCCCAGTTGTCAGTCCTAGGTGATATTCCCCTACGGATACAGCATATCCATGATAATCGCATATCCATGCTACAGACAAGTATCACGCGGCTACCATACACTATGCCTTGATAGAGACCAACGTACATAGCATGAATACTATAAGGTACTTATCTGAAATGACGGAGGGCTACGACTGGTTTTCGGTGAAAAACCTTTAGCGTAATGAACTTGACATCGTTGAAGGAACTCGAGTGGCTTTGAAATGGAGTGGTTTAAGCTCCGCATTTTAAAACTAGTAACATAAACTTTTGCATAAGAGCGAACTCCCAATGAAGGGATTAAGGCTCTTCCCTCATAGAATGAGGTGCGGGATATTCCTAACTGAATACCTCTATGCAAAGCAAAAGAATATGACCATGAGTTTTGAAGAAAACCGAGTAGTTTTAAAATTGGTTCTGACAACATCATTTAGGTTTATTTTTCCTTGCATTATTTCGATAATGCGTTCCCATCATTTTATGTTTCCAAGCAACAAAAGAAACAACCAAAATAACATGCTTTTTATATGCCATCCGCATTCGCCACGGGGCCCCGTCATGCACCATTAGGTTACTTAACTAATGACAGAGCAGGGGCTGGACTAGCGCGGATGCAAAACATATAGATGCATCTACTAAATATATATAAGATATATATCAACATCGCAGGCAGATAATAGTCATCACAGCAGATAAAATCATCACAAGTATGCGAACAACAATCTGGAATAGCGGATAATCTAGGAGCCCCGTGTTTCATTTGAGCCATAAATGAAACCTGAAGTTCTCCGTTCGTATGGATAGCCGGTGCAATGAAGATCCTAGACCCCTATGAGTGCGGCATGTTACCCGCCAAACCCCGAAGTGAGGCACCCCCAATCAACAAAGTGAGTGGACCATCCAGCACATCACGGAATCCGGTAACTTGAGCACCCTTCCGTGGGTCAACCTATACCCCCTACGAGTGCGGCGAATAGCCCTCCAATTCTAGAGTAAGGCCCCCCGGGTCTCAACTCCATAAGATGCGGACCTGTTTCCCTCTAGAACCCGGTTATTCGAGCACTCCTCCGCGGGGTAATCCTAGTACAGAAAATAAAATATATATACAACGGCGACATCTGAAAGTGTTTACTAACACCGCGACGTGGTTAAAACGGGCATCACTCATGCAATTTTCAAAAATTCTGGGTGCTATTGAACTCTAACCTAGATCTAACTAGAATATTAGGGTTTTACTATGATGATATGATAAAACTACAAGAAGGGAAGGAAGCTACAACCTTTGATGACCGTGTCCTTCTCTTCTTATGCTCTGGGTAGTAATCCCTACGACTTCTCGTAGGTCCACTTGAAGAACGATCGAGCTAGCTCCTTGATCCCCCAAGTCGAAGATGATCCACCCGATATTTCTATAGCTCAAGCTACCTCTTCACTTATATCCAATAAGTGAAAGAAACACCCTAAACCAAACTGCTAATCTAGTTTAGGATGGTGAAGCAGGTGTTTTAAGCTCACTAGGGTTTGTTCAAAGCCATATGTTTCACATCACATGTGAGGGTTTATGGCTTTGAGGTGGAGGAAGAAGAAGATAGTGAGAATGGATAGAGCAAGAGCTTAAGTGAGGAAAAATGAACTTAAGAAAAAAAAAACCAAGTGTAGAATGGCTTTCTTTATTTGGCTTCACTTATTGAAGCATGCATTTTCTCACAATAAAAAATGCTCCAATGCTTCAATAGTAAAGGCAAATGAATAAACAAATGCCAAAGCCCACCCCATTCCTCAACTTTCCACCTCATTTTTCGATTTTCCATAAAATAGAAAATCAACCATACTTCATATAATATGTGTGTGTGTGTGTATATATATATATATTATGAAGAAAATAATTAGTGAGCTAATAATATTAGTTAATATATAATTATATCAAATATAAATATATATCATATTATTAAATCAACACTTGATTTAATAATCCGGTTATATCATATATAACCGACTAATATCATTTATCTGTATATCGCATTATCGAATCAACACTTGATTCAATAATCCGGTTATATCATATATAACCTAACCGATATCAAATAACTGCCAGATTCCAATACGGTATCACATACTCGTATTTAATTAGGCCCCGGATATATCAGTATATGTGCCCTACTTCGTTTCGCCTGAACTATGAAACATCTGTGTGGGACTCTAAAGACTCGTCAATACGCCAGCAGTAGGTGATGATCACATCAGTCACCTGCAAACCATCAGCGGTACTAGATGGACGTAAAGGCTACCCAGGTATTGAGCGAATAGAAGATCAACAAGAAGGCTTGTCCAAACTCCAGTGAAGCCTATAGGTAACACTTACCGTACAGTCCGGTCTTTTCGTCTGATATGTTGCATATCGAGTCTAGAGGTGGTACCGTCAGACCCCAGTAACTTGATAAGTCATATCGATGTATGGCTCATAACAGTTCAAGAAACTACTGATAACACTTACCAGTAAATCTCATCAACAGCCCTGGCCAGGGACTTACTGTTATAGCCAATTGAGTATAGCGCAACATCAACTCCCTATACCGGGGGAGACAAAACCCCTCTTATCGCTCATTGCCTCCATGTGACTCGGGATTGTACCCAAAATACACCTATTTGCACGACTCCTTTGAGCCGTGGTAGGGAGGAAATTAAAGCACAGTAGGAGCCACACAAGACTCTATGACGATTTCGGGTCTACAGACTAACCTGTACCAGTGTCACCAGAGAACTGCTATCTGATGATAGGTATAGTACCAACTAGGAGTCTCAGCGAGTCCTGTTCAGTGTACCCATTCTTTAATGAGCACCTATGTACAATCTTTGATGTCAAACACTAATGGATATGGGATCAACCATCACCCCCATACAGGTCAAGAAACGTACACACTAGTCTACTCTGGAATATCGATGCCCTATCTCGATATACCCTCAACTAGGAACAATTAAAGGATGTGCTTATGGACTACCCAGGTCCCAGTAGTATGATCCGCATCATAGTCCTGGTAGCCAAGCCTACACCCTAAGGGCTTTATCAACATATATCTAAGAGACAGTGTAATAATACCAATGAACATGTTAAGATAAAGGAAACCAGATAGCATACTATCATATCGAGCAAGAAAGTCCTCTATATATATGTCCAGGCATCCACTATAATATACATCAATGTACAATAATGGCCTCTAGGGCATACACATCCCTAACAATCTCCCACTTGCACTAGGGCCAGTTATTGTAGTATCTCATACCCAACATCCTAAATAGTCTCTCGAATTGCGTCTGGAGGAGGGCCTTCGTGAGTGGATCCGCTACGTTGTCCTTTGTGCCAATTCTCCTGACCTCGATCTCTCGACGATCAACTATCTCCCGAATCAGGTGATACCGCCTAAGAATACATCTGGATCTCTGATGGGACCGGGGTTCCTTGGACATAGCCACAGCTCCATTGTTATCACAATACACATGTATTGGATGTTCAATGGATGGAACCATACCAAGTTCAGCTATGAACTTCTTCATCCAGACAGCCTCTTTGGCAGCATCGTTGGCAGCGATATATTCAGCCTCCATCGTCGAGTCTGCTACGGTATCTTGCTTGGAACTCTTCCAACATACCGCCCCTCCATTGAGGGTAAAGACAAAACTCGAGACCAACTTACTGTCGTCCTTATCACTCTGGAAGCTCGAATCGGTAAAGGACTCCACCTGGAGTTCACCGTTACCATACACCAAGAACATTTCTTTAATCCTTCTCAAGTACTTAAGAATGTTCTTCACATCTGTCCAGTGGTTTTCCCCAGGATTTGATTGATACCTACTCACTACACCTAGTGAGTAAGCTACATCCAGTCTGGTACATAACATCGCATACATGATTGACCCGACTGCCAAAGCATAGGGTATCCCTTGCATGCGAGCCCTCTCCAAATCAGTCTTAGGAGACATCTATTTGGAGAGTGTGATTCTTGAGCAAGCGGGTAAATTACCATGCTTAGAATCTTCTATACTAAACCTCTTTAGTATGGTGTCTATGTACCTGGATTGGGATAATCCCAACATCCGTTTAGATCTATCTCTATAGATCTTAATCCCCAGGATGTATGAGGCATCACTAAGCTCTTTCATGGAGAACTTGTGTGATAAGAAGAGCTTGACTGAGTGTAGTATAGGAACATCGTTTCCTATCAAGAGTATGTCATCCACGTACAATATGAGGAAGACAACCTTACTCTCTACAACTTTCTTATATATACAAGGTTCATCAGCGTTTTTGATGAAGTCAAATTCTTTGATAGCTTTATTAAAACAGATGTTCCAGCTCAGCGATGCCTGCTTTAATCCGTAAATTGATTTAAACAGCTTGCACATGCTTCCGCTGCTCCCACTACTATGAAGCCCTTTGGCTGTGTCATGTACACGCTCTCTTCTAAATCACCATTTAGAAAAGCTGTCTTGACGTCCATCTGCCAGATTTCGTAGTCATTGTATGCAGCAATGGCAAGTAGGATCCTGATGGACTTAAGCATGGCAACAGGAAAAAAATTCTCATCATAATCGACACCAGGTCGTTGATGAAAACCTTTTGCTACAAGTCTAGCTTTGAAAGTCTCAACTTTTCTATCTACACCAATTTTCTTCTTAAAGATCCACTTGCTCCCGATGGGTTTTATCCCTTCAGGGGCAACTTCCGAAGTCCATACTTTGTTAGTGTATATGGATTCCATCTCAGATCGCATAGCTCCAGCCATTTCATAGAGTCTCCACTTGTGATGGTCTGCTCGAAACTAGTTGGGTCATCATCTTCCATGATGCAATCCTCGCTCCCACCGTCAATGAGAAAACCATAGTATCTCTCAGGTAGATGAGGAACCCTACTAAATCTGCGGAGTGGTTGGGGTTCATTGGGGACTATCAAATCTTTCGGTTTCATCAAATTGTTAGTTAAAGTTTGTGTAGCTAGAACTTCTTCCAGCTCTACCTCATTACCACTAATTTCTTTTACAAGAAATTCCTTTTCTAAAAAGGTGGCATGGTGAGAAACAAAAACTTTTTGTTCCTCAGAATGGTAGAAGATATATCCATAAGAATCTTTTGGATATCCTACAAACTTGCACAAAACAGACCCTGCCTCGAGCTTGTCCGGATTTTACCTTTTAATATAGGCCGGACAACCCCATATTTTAACTCGTTTAAGAGATGGTCTTTTCCCATTCCATATCTCATATGGAGTGGTAGGCGCAGATTTGGTCGGAACCCTATTCAATAGGTATGCAGCTGTCTCAAGTGCATGACCCCAAAAAGAAATAGGAAACTCAGCAGTACTCATCATAGAGCGCACCATATCTAATAGGTTGCGATTCCTCCGCTCCAATACTCCGTTGTGCTATGGTGTATACGGAGGAGTAAACTGAGAGAGAATCCCATTTTCTTTTAAATAGTCATGGAATTCCGTGCTCAAGTATTCTCCTCCCCGATCCGATCGAAGAATTTTAATACTTTTACCCGTTTGGTTCTCTACTTTGTACTTATATTTCTTAAATTTCTCAAAAGTTTCAGACTTGTGTTTCAACAAGAACACATGTCCGAACTTTGAAAGATCATCGGTGAATGTAATGAAGTAGGCGGAACCATTCCTGGCATGTGTAGACATAGGACCGCATACATCACTATGTATCAGTCCCAAGAGTTCAGTAGCTCTTTCTCTATGTCCAGTTTTTGGCTATTTTTAGTGAACACGGAGTTTTGGTCATTTTGCCTTTGAGACATGACTGGAAAGTTTCATAAGATGTAAATTCGAACGGATTCAAATATCCATCTTTATGCAACTTAGTCAATCTTGTCGCATTGATATGACCTAGTCTACAGTGCCACAAGAAGGCTTCGTTCATTTCTGAACTCTTCCTCTTATGTGTGTTATGTATGTTCAGAACTGTACTTTGATTCAGAACGTATATACCGTTACCAAACGTTCCAAATCTAATCAACACTTGATTTTGGAAAATGTTCATAACATTATCCTCTAATGTAACATTATATCCTTCTTTAGTTAGCAAAGAAACCGATATAATGTTGCACATAATGTTTGGCACGTAGTAACAGTCATTCAGAACCAATGTATTACCAGTTGGTAATACAAAATGATATTCACCAACTGCTTTGGCTTCAACAATTGCTCCATCCCTACTTATAGAGACTTATCATCCTTTCCCAGTTCTCTACCTCATCTTAATCCATGTAACAAATTACATACGTGGGATCCTGATCCGGTATCTAATACCTAGGACGTAGAAGAAACTGAGAAACAGTTCTCGGTAACGAACAGACCTGAAGAAGATGCATTGGTATGCTCCTTCTTCGTTCAGGTGGCGTGGAAATCCGGGTATTCCCCTATTCCTTGCTCAGACTTATGACACTCATAAGATAGAGCGGAACCTATCTAGTATAATAAGCAGGTTCGGTCAATACATCCATATTATTATCTTGATTAAGGCGTGTCATTGGTCGCTACCTTGAGAGAGAAGGAAACGCATTAGCGTGCGCTCTTTGAAAGATTAGATTGGTTATTATCTTATCTAATCAGGATGGCTCCCACTATTTTTTTATCAAATCTTCCTTCAAACCTTAAAAGGTAAGATTAGCCGGGATTAATTACACCCTACAAGTTCGCCAATCATTCGGCCAGGCAGGTATTGGTACTCCGAGGGAGTCTCCCCTTGCTTTCTCATGGAACTAATTAAATAACCTCCTTCCCGCAGGGGCATAACCCCGTTAACACCTTTCTTAGACACCTACTTGATCATCTAATTGTAAAGTGGAAAACTCTCCCAGGAGTAACTCTTACTCACAGTGGGTATCGGGATCCAACTATCATATAGAAGGTATGCAATTTTATTGCAAATTTCAACACTTGAAATTCCTAATATCTGTTTTTCCCCTAGCAACTTATGACCTTGGCTATGGTCAACAAATCATAAGCGCTGGCCAAGTTCAACCCGTCATTTCTTGATTGAATTAAACCCATCCGTACGAACCTTGGTTAAGGTCAACAAAGCCGTACGACTACCCTAATCCAATCGCATCACATACTGCAGATAAGCACTAATTAGCTACCGCACACTTCGCCTTGGCTATGGTCAACAAATGTAGTGAAATGACGGAGGGCTACGGCTGGTTTTTAAGAAAACCTTTAACATAATGAACTTGATATCGTTGTAGAATCTAGTGATTTGAAAAAGGAGTGTCTTTTGTAGCTTTTTGCTAGTTTCTCTAAATAGGTCACTCCCGATGAAGTGATCTCGGCTCTTTCCTCTTCGAATGAGGTGCTGGATATTCATCAAGGAATACCACTATGCAAAACAAGAACTAGAGAAGCTATAAAAACAAAACCGAGTGGGTTGTAGCATTTGCTAGTTTTTCTAAAGAGCTCACTCCCGGTGAAGGGATCTCGGCTCTCTCCTCATCGAATGAGGTGCTGGATATTCATCAAGAAATACCACTATGCAAAACAAAACTAGAGCTACCTTTTTAAAATTTTGATTCTACAACATCTTTAGGTTTCTTTTCTTTTCATTAATCTCATTAATGAAGTTCCATCATTTATTGTTTCCTAAACAACACAGAAAAAGAAATGAAAATAGAACGTATGCTTATGCCATTCGCATTCGCCACGGGGCCCCGTCTTCACCGTTAGGTTACTTAACTAACGGCAGAGCGGGGACTGGACTAGCGCGGCTGCAAAATATAAGCAAAGTTTATTATATATATATATATATATATATATATAGATATATATATATATATATAGAGCATTCGTCTCACGCAGTTATATGATCACATCACAGAACCAAGCAGCAGAAGCAACATATGAAATATTGGATATACTAGGAGGTCCGTGTTTTAAATTCAGCTAGTAATGTAAAACACAGATTCCACAGTCGTGATAAATAGCCAAACCCACATCCCTAGACCCCTATGAGAGCGGCAAGTAATCCTACCAATTCTAGAGTTAGGAGACCCGGTCTCGACTCCTCGAGATGATCTCCTACTGGACACCAGAACCCGGTTACTTGTGCCCCCCACCTTAGGTATATCATAATGTGGAAAAGTAAATAATATACATCAGTGGTGACATCATCCTCAACCCGGAAGTACCCTAATAAAAGAATATTACATACAGATTTTATATGAATGAAAATGAAAAACTCTCATCTTACGCAAAACCCCCGGCTATTCAATCACGATGATCCAATAAAATATATCATAGCAACACATAATATCACATATCATCAACGTATGCAAATATGCGTATCCCGAAAGTCGTTGACATATAGCAACGAGATCGGGATATGTAACACCTTAGAATGCGATTAGTGTTAATTTAGCGTTAATGCGGGTTTTTAAGGAAAAGTTTACCAAATTGGTTTCCTCACATTTTATAACAATTAATTAATATTTTATTATTATTTGTTTTGGCTTGCTCACACTTGTGCATGTTAATGTGGGGGTTAGTTAGTGTTAATCTTATTAAGTAGCCAGGACACCGTAAGCTAATCCAAACCTTGATTTAACTTTGCCTTTAGATATTTTATGGGAGAGATATTTTCTTGTTTTGGATTGAGGAGAGGTGGCTAGGTGAGTCATAGAGGGCATTAATGCAAGCATTGATGAGAAGAGGGAGAGAGTAAGTATGAGGCTAATACTCACCCTACACCCACCCTCTCATCATTATCTTCCCTCACTCTCTCATTCTTATCTCTTCTCAATTATTTCTTCATCTCCTCTAACCCTCAACCGAACCCTCACCACTTCATCACTTAAACCTTGCAAAACTTCATTAAACACCATGAAAACCCTTCACAAGTCTTGATTTAGCCACTAAGTTGACTTGGAGCTTAGAAAGATTGGATTTTTTGAGCAAGAGTGACTAGGTAATGACCTCTAATTGATAATTAGGTGTTCATATTGTTGTGTTGCCTTGTAGTTGTGGTTTAGAACTCTAAAGGTAGATTTTTATGAATATATCGTATTTTTAGTGTCATGTTGGAGTCTTTGTGAATCTGCTGTAGAACCAGGTTATTGTTTTAGAAGTTGCCATCACAGAGACCTAGTTTTGAGGTATAGAACCCATCATAAAAAGCTGAGACCATTTCCTTCTAACTTGGCCGCAAATATATTGCTTCTGGCCGCAATTTGCGGCCAGACTGGGGAATGATGGGTCGTGTCTTGGTCGTAGGGTCTCTGGGGTTGTATGTGGTCTCGTGGAACTTGCAACTTTCACAAATTATCTGTGTATCAAAATCTGGGATCACTTTGCTTAAATATAGTGTTTTGAACTACGCGTGTTACATTATCCGACACGGTTCGTGATCTTGTGTAGCTGCTGCACTTGGGTTGGTTTCAGGGTGTCGCTACACACGTTAGCCACTAGACGAACACTTGAGAGTTGGATTGGATTTAGTGCGTCGGTCAAACGTAGTTTGTACGTGATATTGGTCAATTTCTGAGATTTGCACTTGTTATGTTTTTCGTTAATAGGATCGCAGGCGGGGACTTCGAACGCTGCGAAGAAAGGGAAGCAGGTGACTGGATTTTCCTAGCTCGAGATTGTCGGTGAGTAGATTTAACATTTACGGGGAAATCGTCCGTATGGCGTTAAGCGTCAGGGCTAGATATGATATGATATTAGCTGCATGTTTATATGCACATATAGAGATTGTGCATGAACATCATTGCATATTATTACTTGTTGTGCCTGGACTTGTACCCCTTTGGACACTGCACTATTATTGACAGTTCATGTTGCACGAGCACTAATTGTATGCTACACACACACTGTCGGTAATTGCCATGATACGCACAACACATATACATATGTGATATTGTATTGATTAGTGATATTGAGGCATTGATTCTTGTACGGTTGCGCATATGAAATATAGCATACATGCATACCTACATGCTTACACTTATACCTTTCTATACCTACATATTTACCTTTATATGATATTGCGTTGGATTTTGGATAAATTGGGAACCACATGATATATTTAATAACTTGATGCATTTAAATAGCGGATTTTCTCTTGATATGCTCATATTACTATTCTATGTTGCATACATCATATTACATGGATTTACGCATTGAGATATGGATTTCATGTGATTTTCTGGATTTGAGAATCGCGGGGATATTTCAAGAAATGTGTATTGTTTTGAAAACTCGGTTTCTCTTGTTATCATATTTCGATGCGTCCACTATGAGTGTTCTCGGTTCTGAGACTTGTGTTAGAAACCTGATGCGAGGAGTGGATGAGGCCGTGTTGCGGGTTCGTGGTGGACCCGGTATGGTACCCCCGGGCAAGAAAGGTATGTCGATGGATTAGCCGATGAGCCTGGCAGGAGGGCTACTACTTACCGGTGATAGTATTTGGACTCGGCGGTGATCTGGAGGATATCGATTGGAGTTATGAGATGGATATGGGCCGATTCGTACCGCCGGAGCCCGCGGGCCGATCCGGGCAGACGGAGCCCATGATATGTGGATTTACGTGTCGATACTGGACACGCGTATTTTATGATGTTTCGAGTGTCGATGTTGGACACTCAGGTTCCATGAGATGTACGGATATGAGGGCCGGTCCTGGTGACGGCGCCTGAGGATTTAGGATTTGGGGTGTCGTTGATGGACACCAGGGTTTTTCCATGCTAATGATTTGTGCATGAGGTTTTTTATTTATCCCACACTCAGGATTTATTTGATATGCATTTGATTCATGTAGATGTAGTACCTTGGTGGTATACCTTGATCATGATTGTTGCATATCCATATTGCCATACTTATGCTATCAGATTGCATGTGATAGATTTATCGCTGTTCGTGCATACTTGCGATTACAGTATGATGTTATTTACTATTCACGAGTTGGCAACTCACCTCCGTTGTGCCACAGTGTTTTGCAGGTCTGACCCTCAGAGTAGTCGCGGCAGGGCGTCTTATTATCTCTATTTCAGCGGATACCGCTACGGTTGGCTGTGAGGCCTTTTGCTATAGGTGGGTTTGCGGTTATCCGATGATGTTGTTGTATATCTTTTGTATCTAGTATTCTCCATCTACCACATTCATGTATTGACCTAGAGACGAGTTGTGAGGATCGATGTTGTATATTCTTGTGACTCTGGTTGTCGTGCTTGTGTGAGCCGGCCTTTGTTTATGTTGATTACCTCTTTTATGCCGTTCCTTCGTTACGGCTTCATATATCTGTTTGTGGTGGTTGTTTCTGCCTTTAGACGAGATTTGCTCCTGTTTGGGGATGCTTTATTTATATCTTATGTTTGTACCCATTTCGGGGCTAGTTTTTACAAAGGAGGTGCTGCCGAAATTTTTATGAAAACAAACTTAATCTTTATGTTTTGCTTGAGATTTAAAAATGTTCTATCTTTTACTTCTTGTAATGGTTTAGATTGCTGGGTTTTCGGCTTACATAAATTGCGTTACGCCTATTGACGTTACGTAATCTAAGTGCCGGTCATGTGCCTAACTTGGGTCGTGACAGGATACCTCACATATTATATTTACGGTTGCAGAAAAGAAATGAAAAAACTACAATAATTAGAATCCGCTTATCCTAAGACATCATAAACCCAGAATATCTCATATTCTGGATTTCATGCCTAACTTATTAACCTTGTATTTTAGTCTCAAATTGAAAACTCTTTTCAATAAGCTGTCGGATAATTCAACAAGATTCCCGACTAAGTGATCGCGTACTATACGCAATTGCGACGGAGTTTTGATCCGAATCAAAACTCCGTAGCAATCGATCAAATGATACTAAATGGCTAGATTTACAATATACTAACTAGTTTTCACAAAACTAATTATTCTGGATTCTAACAATTGTATCACATATCATGAAGATCTATACGACGTTAAACATTTCGATCGATTTAATAAACACCCACAAATACCAGAGACCTCAACAACTTGAGAATCATTAAAATCAACCAGAAAGTGCCAAATGTAACCATGGAGCAGCACAAGAAACAAGACCCCATAATACCCGAAAACGGCGGCGGAACCGCGGACAAACTAGGGTTTGGGCCGCGGTTCTGCGGCGCTTTAAGTGAATTGGGGCTTCAAATTTCTTGGGGCTCCATAGAAAACGCTGCACGAATTTCTGCATATTTTTAATCACCAAAATTCCAGCTTTTGAAAAATTGACAGAAACATGATATTTTGCGGCTTCGAAAAATCGATCGAACACTTTAACACTGTAAAGACCTACCCAAATGTTCTAGCTTGGCTATGATACCATGAAAGTGTTTACTAGCACCGTGACGTGGTTAAAACGGTCATCACACATGCAATTTTCAAAAATTCCGGGTGCTAATGAACACTAACCTAGATCTAACTAGAATATTAGGGTTTTATTATGATGATATGATAAAACTACAAGAAGGGAAGGAAGCTACAACCTTTGACTACCGAGTCCTTCTCTTCTTGCTCCAGGTAGTAGTCCCTACGAATCCTCATAGCTCCACTTGAAGAATGATCGAGCTAGCTCTTGATCCCCTAAGTTAAAGATGATCCACCCGATATTTCTATAGCTCAAGCTACCTCTTCACTTATATCCAATAAGTGAAGGAAACACCCTAAACCAAAGTGCTAATCTAGTTTAGGATGGTGAAATAGGGGTTTTAAGCTCACTAGGGTTTGTTCAAATCCATATGTCTCATATCACATGTGAGGGTTTATGACTTTGAGGTGGAGGAAGAAGAAGATAGTGAGAATGGAAAGAGCAAGAGCTCAAGTGAGGAAAAATGAACTCAAGAAAAAAAAAACAAGTGTAGAATGGCTTTTTTCATTTGCCTTCACTTATTGAAGCATGCATTTTCTCACAATAAAAAATACTCCCATGCTTCAATAGTAAAGGCAAATGAATAAACAAATGCCAAAACCATGCTATACCCCATTCCTCAACTTTCCACCTCATTTTTCTATTTTCCATAAAATAGAAAATCAACCATGCTTCATATAATATGTATGTGTGTGTGTGTGTATATATATTATGAAGAAAATAATTAGTGAGCTAATAATATTAGTTAATATATAATTATATCAAATATATATATATATATATATATATATATCATATTATTAAATCAACACTTGATTTAATAATCCGGTTATATCACATGTAACCGACAAATATCATTTATCTGTATATTGCATTATCGAATCAACACTTGATTCAATAATCTGATTATATCACATATAACCTAACCGATATCAAATAATTGCTAGATTACAATATGGTATCACATACTCGTATTTAATCAGGCCCCTGCACATATCAGCATATGTGCCCTATTTCGTTTCTCCTGAACTATGAAACATCTGTGTGGGACTCTAAAGACTCGTCAATACGCCAACAGTAGGTGATGATCACATTAGTAACTTACAAGCCGTCAGCGGTACTAGCTGGACGTAACGGCTACCCAGGTATTGAGAGAATACAACAAGCAAGCTTGTCCAAACTCCCGTGAAGCCTATAGATAACACTTACCGTACAGTTCGGTCTCTTCGTCTGATATGTCGTATATTGAGTCTAGGGGTGGTAACGTCAGACCCCAGTAACTTGATAAGTCATGCCGATATATGGCTCATAACGGTTCGAGAAACTACTGATACACTTACTAGAAAATCTCATCAACAGCCTTGGCCAGGAACTTACTGTTATAGCAATCGAGCATAGCGCAACATCAACTGCCAATACCAGGAGAGACTAAACCCCTCCTATCGCTCATTGCCTCTATGTGACTCGGGATTGTACCCAAAATCCACCTGTTTGCACGTCTCCTTTGAGCCGTGGAAGGGAGGAAATCAAAGCACAGTGGGAGCCACACAAGACTCTATGACGATCTTGGGTCTACAGACTAACCTGTACTAGTGTCACCAGAGAACTGTTATCTGACGATAGGTATAGTACCAACTAGGAGTTCTCGGCGAGTCCTGTTCGGTGTACCCATTCTCTGATGAGCACCTATGTACAATCTTTAATGTAAAACACCAATGGATATGGGATCAACCATCGCCTCTTTACAGGGTCAAGAAACGTACACACTAGTCTACTCTGGAATATCGATGCCCTGTCTCGATATACCCTCGACTAGGAACAATTAAAGGATGTGCTTATGGACTACCCAGGTCCCAGTAGTATGATCCACATCATAGTCCTGGTAGTCAAGCCTACACCCTAAGGGCTTTATCAACATGTATCTGAGAGACAGTACAATAATACCAGTGAACATGTTAAGATAAAGGCAACAAGATAGCATACTATCATGTTGAGCAAGAAAATCCTCTATATATATGTCCAAGCATCTACTATAATATACATCAATGTACAATAATGGCCTTTAGGGCATACATATCCCTAACAACATTGACCTCAACCCGGTCGTGCCCCAACAAAAGAATATACAAAATGGCAGTGACGGTAGTCCACATGTCGGATGCTCGCTCCGCAATAATGAATATATAAATGAATCTGAATTGTACATCTAACATTGCACACAAGGCCATCCATCACGACAATCCACACAAACCATAACCAGATATATATAGAACTGCAGAAGCAAGAAACACCAGAATGTGTGCAACCCCGTCTAAATGAACATATAGCAATTAGATGACGTTCATCAACACATATACACATCACAGATACCGACGATGCAAAAGTTTCGAGTTTTTAAAACTCTCGAGTTGTCCCAAAGCAAAGATGACACAAAGTGAAATCTGGGACAAATCAAACAACACCAAAAATACCATTTTATAAAACCCAACACACACCATGAAAACGAGCCCCATACATGAACAGTAAACGGGTGAGGCCAAATGAGCATCTCGCCAGGTCAAACTTGATGGAATCGTCTCGTTTTCATTGTGTGTCTCTATCTAGTCGAAAGTAAGCTTTTGCACTTGTTTAAAAATTTTTTAGAGACCAAAAGTATTTCGACAGAAACTGGGTTTTGAAATCGATGTTTTCGGTTTTTGAAACTTAAGCATCGTCAAACACTAGTTTATAGTGTTTGGGTGGCTCTGGTACCATGTTGGGATCCGGCGCCCGTGCCGCGGAGGCCGCGGGCGAGGTGGAAGCAAAAATAAAAACTTTTCGCGGGCACCGGAGTCTCGTCAACCAAGGATTCGAACCAAACACCCTAAACAAGTAAGCTAAAATATGCAAGGTTGAGAAATACAACTTTTGTCGCGTTTCCACCAAATTGTGGAAGACCCCTCCAAGCTCATAGCCATCCGAAACACGCTTGAGCATTGATCACCCTTACCGAAGACGATCCACCTGAGGGAACGCGAAGGAGGTTCAAACCGACGATCCAAAGTTGCTACGTTTGGATGATCGGTGATGTAGGAATACTCCACTATATTTTTCTCTTTAGGATCTTGCTCAAAAATGGAAGTAAGAAGAAGGAGATGGAGAAGATGAAGCATGAGCCATGAAGGAGATGGAGAAAATCTCATCAAGTCAACAAGTATAGAAAAAGAATGGCTACTAATATCAACCATGATGCAATAGTGCATCCAAATGAAATAACATATAAAAATACATAGCCATGCCTCTCTACATTGTTCACACCATGCTTCATAAGCCCACATGCCACCTCATTTCCCATTTAATTTTCCAAAAAGGAAAATCAAATATGAGGTGTCCTTCTTCTAGAAACATTCCCGTATAAATACGGAATACTTAATCTGGTATATGTATCGCTACACATACACGTATCCGTATAAAAATACGGATAGCACTAAAGAGAGAAAATGAACAGTGAACAGTAATATTAAAATATATGTATCAAAATACATATATAAATTATTAAATCAAAACCTGATTTAATAATCCGGCTTAATCCTAAGCCGGCTAGTATTATCAACTGTCCGATTAAAGTCTGTATATCGCATACACGTATTTAATCGGACTCCTGCATGTACCACCGTACGGCTCCTATATCAGTCGCCTGAACTGGGAAAACCCTCTGTGTGGGACTCTAAAGACTCGACAATACGCTGGCAGTGGGTTTAACCACAAGCACATCAGCGGCACTGGCTGTACGTAACGGCTACCCAGGTACTTGTCGAAAGGGGGGTCGACAATCCAGTGTGTCCTTACCCTACTGAGCCTGAATGTGACAATCTTCATACAGTCCGGTCTCTTCGTCAAAGAGTATCGCATATCGGATCTAGGGGTGGATAACGTCAGACCCTACTAACCCGATAAGTCGTGTCTGAGTCTAGCTCATCACCAACTGAGATACTACCAATCAACTATCAGTAAATCTCCCCCACCGTGGCCATGGATTTCTGGTGATAGCTAATTGAACACAGCGTGGCATCGACTCCTAATACCAGGAGAGACGATTGCCAGACAGTCGACCACTGCCTCCATGTGGCTCGGGACTGTACCCAACTAAAACCTGTTTGCACGACTCCTTTGAGTCATGGTAGGATAGTAATCAAAGTACATTAGGAACTCACACGAGACAAATGACGAATTCAGGTCAAAGGACTAACCAGTACTCATGCCACCTGAGAACTTCCATCTGACGATAGGTATAATACCATCTAGAAGTTCTCGGCGAGTCCGTCCAGTGTACTCACCTCCAATGAGCACATGTATACTATCTTAGGTGACACAACATAAATGGCTTGTGAGACCGGCCACCGCCCCTCATCGGGGTCTCAAAGTGTATACACTAGTCTACTCTGGAATATCGATACCCAGTTTTGATACTCCCACGACTAGATACATTTAAGGATGTGCTTATAGACCACCCAGCTCTTACATATATGATTGCCATCATAATGCTGGTAGTTAAGCAAGAATCCTATGGGCTCTTTCAACATGTAATAGTGATCTTCGATACCACATAATGCATGTATGATTGGTGATGTTTTAGTGTTTGTAGTAACCGCAATCAATAACAGCGTCGCGTATAACTAGCCGAAATGAGTACGGGTCGTCCTCAGGGATATATGGAATCTTTCAGTCTTACTTTAGACGTGTTGATTAGAAAAGAGGAAGGAGAATAGATAATAGTGAAGAATAGTTATAGATTCTAGATCCATGTTAAACACGGATGCAGAATATAGATCTAGTTTAAAGACGGATGTAGATTTTATATCAGAAGCGGGCTTGTAGGGTTCGTTAGGATTTAGTAGTAATGGTTGACTAATAAAGATGACTCCTTTTATCTATTGATAGATTTAAAACTAGATTGATAGTGATGAATGAGAATTAGGGTTCTTGGAAGAAACTAAGGTTTCCACACTATTGACCCTTGTCCTTTCATTGATCTCTATTCATGTCTAGCCTTTAACAAAACAATTGTTAATCTAATCTCAAATCGCGGTCAAGACTATCAATAAATTGATAGCGCGCCCGATAAGGATGTTAACATTTATTTTGCTAAAGTTTATAAACTTCATAAGACTTAAAAGAAGTTAAGAAATTTTTCATCTTCCATTGATCTACCATAATCCTACGAACCCTATCAAGCGGTGAATTACTCGCGCATGATAGAGATTGAAGAAGAACGAATAGAGATCATGATGTAAATAAAGAAAATAAATGCAATAAGAATAAAACAACTACCTTTATTACTCAACTTGATCAATTACACTTTTTGTTCCTTTAGAAAGTGGAATACAAAACCCTAGTTTGCTCGATCTATTTTGAAGGAGGTAAATGAACAGCCGCTTGATCAACCTGGATGCGTGAGTCAACTTGAACTTCGTGATCTCTTCGGTTTGATAAGCTTCCAAGAGGGGATATGGTTTCTATTTATAGTCATATAAGTTGCAATTCCTAGATTCCATAAATTAGGGTTTATTGAGATGATCCTACACAGAAAATCCTACATCCTAACTCCCCCATTTAGCCGTGGATCCACCACATATGGTAGGGTTTGGCCGCGGTTGGGCGGCACTCTGGTGGGATCTTGGCTTAAAAATTCTGGAGCTTCATTTTGTTGACATGTGGTGATCTTTTGAATATCTGAATTTTGAAAATCTTCTCTATGTCTCTGCCAGAATTGATTTCATGATTTACTTTAATATTTCGGTAGATTTGATCTCGATATCTCAGATTTCCTTGATTCCAGTCCTGATGTAATTTCTGCACAATATTTCAATGAATAATGTTAGTAATATTTGATATTTTTGAGATATTATCCTAACCATTTTATATGATATTATATTTTAAGAATATTGATTAAGGATATTTGATATGATATGCATATTTAAATTATCAAAATATTATATAAATATTATATGCATACATTTTCCTTCATAATGTTAATTATAATATATAAACGTATGAAAATAGTATTTTTATAGATAAAGCCTTATATGTGTCATATTTATAATATACACCTTTAGATATTTAAGAAAAGTAAAGAAAATGTCGTATCAAATGCGCGATATTTTCGACTGAACAAATACCCCCAAACTTAATTTTGATCGTCCCGAGCAAATTAGTTATTCAAGAGAAGGAGAAAAAGAAAAAGAAAAACCTAAGTAACACACTTTCGTAGGTAACACGATTGTACTGTGCACGTGCAACAAGCCGTTAAACTTCTAGGTGTCCCTAGTAGGAGGAGTGTTGTCTCCTGAGGGTTTTCAGCGGATTACACCCACAAAATCCCATAATAAAAGAAAGATGGTAAAAGTTACATATAAAGATAAGAACTATAAAAGAAAGAACTTAAAAAGAAGAGTTTCTAATTACACTAGCTTTTCAGTTGCTATGAGCCCTATCTTAATGGTCGTGAAAAGATATTAGAAATCACATCATTCCTCAATAAAACATCGTCTTAATTCTTCCTCCCTATCTTTCCTCCAAACATCGATTATATATCCTTACGTGTGTGTAAAAGACATCCCTACACTTAGAGAATTCAATTCAAGCTATCATACTCCTATCCATCTTCCAAAGTACTCTATAGTCGGTGAATATTATCAGTTGGAATTGCTAACACATCCTTCATGCGACCGTTAATACTTTTTGAGGTACTAATCGACCGATTACCAAATGTGCTCGCTTATTTTGGCGTAATTCCTCATCTTGCAACACCTAAGGCTTAGCAGTGGCTCCCAATCCAGTTGGTCTAAGATACTAGGTGATAAAGCACCCTCGCTATATTTTTTTATGTAGCCTTACTAATTACAAAACCAGTGTTCATTTTTTCCTTCACCATTTTTTATATTTTACTTCATACCAAGGCTTTTAGACAAGAGCATTTCAAGGTATCCTCCACTATCCCAAGTTTCAAGATGTGTGACAATGCGTATAGTAGGGTATCAACGTTCAAATGTTTGGCCTCAAGAATAGGAACTATTTTTCAGACTTATTTTTATTCTCAGATTAGTAATTTCCTTCATCTTACTAACCCTTGGGTCAATGGCTCATAACTACTTATTACTAGTTTCGTTTAAGAAAATATCTAACTTTCTTATTTTTCTCAAACTATTCCTTTCTTTCATATGTAAATTTTCACTTTCAAACTTTCATTATCAAATTTTTTTTGTGCTTATATAGTATAATGCAAAATAATGCATGAATAAGCACAAATCTCCCCCAAACCTGTTTGCAGCAGTGTCCTCACTGATGTCATCTGTTAAGCTTAAAAAACCTGTAGATTTGGGAGGAAAAGTTATCAAAGGGGACAAGAAATAATAACAGTGAAATCCTCCCGCAAACTTATTTTTGTCTCACAATTTAGTAAAAATTTTCTTTTCGTTCAAGAGCCAAAACATATCCCCCCTAAACTTGAGTAAAACCGTATTAAGCATTTAAAATTATGAGGGGGGTTAAAGTTATTGGTCTATGCAAAGCTTTACAAAGACCAAAATTCAACACCAACCATTCAAAATTTTATCGATATAACGTACTGGTTGGTAGAAGATCATGTCACCTATAGACGTGAAGAAGTGGAGAGGAGATAAGAGGTGGAATAGAACAGGTTCACGTCTTGGTTCATAGAAATGAAACAGTGATCGTGGATTACTTGAATTCTCGTTATTGATAAGAAGAAAGGGTGGTGGTTCAACTTCTTTGTGTTGGGGTTGATTTATCACAACTCCCATGTTTTCTAAGAATGCAAGTTCTTCAGCGAAGACTTCTTCAAAGCTTTCATCGATATCCCGAATAATAATCTCATCGGAAAGAACAGGATGATACTCGGACTTCGTAAAAGGTTCATATTTAGCGTTAGATGTTGACCAATTGATATCTTCCTGAAAGATATGGTCACAGAGCCGTTTCGATAATTGATTATTGCATTGGAAGTCACGAGAAAAGGTCGACCTAAAATCATCGGGATTTGGTTTCATGGGTTTGCTATAGGCTGTGTATTTATAACGATAAAGTCTACAGGGACTTTGATTAACACATCCTCTAACTCGCCCCTAGCTTGGGTGATAGATCGATCGGCCATATGAAGAGTGCAGTGCGCCGGTTTTAACTCTCCGATCTCTAATTGCTCATACACAGAATACGGAAGCAAGTTAACACTAGCGCCTAAATCGAGTAGAGCACGATTGATATTTTTACCCCCAATAGAAATAGATATTGTAGGACTTCCTGGGTCCTTTCGCTTCTTGGGTAGTTGTTGTGTAAAAGCATTGCTCACGTTACTCGTTAAAAATACCTTTTTCGGCACTTGAGTTTTTCTCTTCCTAGTGCACAGGTCCTTTAGAATTTTTGTGTAAGATGGAACTTGTTGAATAGTATCTAGGAGAGGAATGTTTATTTTAACTTGCTTAAAAATTTTCACAATCTTCTCCATTTGTGGACTTGGTTTGTTTCCCCTTAACCTGTATGGATAAGGTGCTTTATCAATAAGGGTTGGGTCCAACATTGGAGAAGATCGTGGGGATGGAATGGATCCCAGAATTGGAGTGGGGATCGTTTTAGGTAGACTCGAGGAAGTGGGCTGAGTGTTCGAGCCTTGGGGAAAACGGAGAATAGGATCGGAAGATGGTGGACTAGAAGAAATAGGAGAAGTAGAAGACGGGGTGTTGGGTTATGGCAGCGCCCCGGCCATCAATCCGTGGCCAAACGCGGAACAAAAACTTTCAAAACCCGGCGCTAACGGAACCCTAATCGACGGATCGTACCATTAACCCTATACTAGTTCTATGAAAAGAGTTTAGAGAGGTTATACCGATCGATCCATGTCCTTCGGTCTTCAACCTCTGTCCTAAGCTCCTCGCGGCTTCCTCGATCAACTTCGATCTCCAGTCTCCTCCATCAAAGACGATCCACGTCGAGGATTAGTAATACGGGCTCCCGCCTCAAAACCGAAGCAACTCGGGTATCTAGTTTGCTAGCCTGGATAGCCAAGATAAAGTAGAGAATGTGTGTGAATACTTTGTCTCAAAACACCGAAGGATTCTCAACTCATGAGAGGGATTGGATGGAGGTTGAAGAAGTTGTCATGGGGGAAAGTGTGAGCTCAAGAGAAAAAAACCAAGTGAAGAAAGAAAATGAAGTGGCTGCCTTTTGTGAGTGTTGTGAGATATTAGTTGTGAGCAACTAAAGAAAAATCCCAAGTCAAGAAAAGATCTGCCTCTACCCAAAAAATATCTCACAAGCTCAAAACAAATATCTCACAAGCCACCATGAATCACACAAGACCCAACACCATGAGTCACCAAGGTAACATGCCACAATCAATGCATCAAAGCCAAAACTTGCACTCACACTTTACACCCAATAAACATTTAAACTAAATGTTTAAAGCAAGACAAGAAATGGCAACCCTAAAGTTATCTTGCAACGAATTACAAGAATACCCCTCATCCGTATATACATACCCGCATCCGTATTCCGACTGAATATGAATACAATGAGACCAAAGTAATCCAACAATATAATACCAGGATCCGGCTTAAACTAAAGCCCACTAGTATTATCCGTCCGATCATGATCCGTGCATAAGTGCACGAATATGATCGAACCCTGCCATAAAACCATACGGCATCTACAACGTTTCGCCCGAACCAGGGAAACCCTTTCTGTGGGACTCTAAATACTAGTCAATACGCTGGCAGTGGGTTTAACCACAAGCACATCAGTGGCACTAGCTGTACATAACGGCTACCCAGGTATTGAGTGAAAGGGAGGCCGATGAGCAAACTCATCCTGAAACCCTATTGAGCCTGACAGTGACAATATCCGTACAGTCCAGTCCGTTCGTCTATGAATATCACATATCGAGTCTAGGAGGTGGATAAAGTCAGACCCCTAATAACTTGACATTTAGTGTCGGCATGAAACCTATCACTAACTGAGAAACTACCGATCCTAGATTGGTAATTCTCGTCCACCCCGGCCGAAGATTTCTGGTGATGGCCACCCGTGCACATCGCAACATCAACCCTCAATACTGAGAGAGACTAATCCCCTGACGATCCGCTCACTGCTCCATGTAGCTTGAGACTGTACCAACCTAAAACCTATTTGCACGACTCCTTTGAGCCGTGGTAGGGTAGTAATCAAAGCACAGTGGGAACTCACACGAGACAAATGACGATCTCAGGCCGATAGACTAACCTGTACACATGTCACCTAGGAACTGCTATCTAACAATAGGTATAATATCAACTAGCATGTTCCCAGCGAGTCCGTCCGGTGTACTCATAACCCAATGAGCACCTGTATACATCTTAGGTGAACCAACTGACACTAATGGCTTCTGAGACCGGCCACCGCCCCTCGTCGGGGTCTCGATCCGTATACACTAGTTTACTCTTGGAGTATCGATGCCCAGTCTCAAAACTCCCACGACTAGGGATACTTTAAGGATGTGCTTATAGACTACCTAACTCCCACGTATATGATCGCTAACATACTGCTGGTAGTCAAGCATGAATCCTCTTGGCTCTATCAACATGTAATAGTGATCTGTAATGTCATCTGAAGCATGTTCACGATGATAAAGACAAATCAGATAGCATACTATCATCTTGAGTAAGACTGTTCTACCGGTATAAGTCCTCCCTCAATCATTGCAATCACGTGCCTGCGATCCAATAATTGACTTGAGGGCAGTATAGCCAACAATCTCCCACTTGCACTTAAGGCTAATTATTGCGGTGTCGCATACTCACAGCTTGTGTGATACCGAACACCCAACTTCTCTACTAATCAGTTTCACAAAGATCGTTTGTAAAACTATTACGTTCGAGAAATAGCCTCAGTGAGTGGATCCGCTCCAATGTAACTTTCTATGTCTCTCTTTATCTCAAGTTCTCGAAGAAAGCCATCTCCCGAAATGAGCAATACCTGTCTTAGAATATGTCTGGATATCTGATGGGACCCAATTCACAAACGAACTCCAAATCCAGCAAACTTCTTAGACTGTATCGTCTCAGTATGCTGCGCCATGCCTCCCTCAATATCCGCTTGGACCACCTGTCTAAACTACTGCACCTCAAAACAGGAAAACTATAATTCTGACAGTCACTCTGTCATCCAGGTCACCTTGGAAGCCTGAAATGATAACCGTCTCCCGAAGGAGGCTGTCATTACCATATCCCTAGAAGATCTACTTATGTTCATATACTACTTCTGAACGTTTCTCCAGGATTGGATTAATATATAAAGTTATTGCAGCTAGTGCAAAAACAACATCTGGTGTGGTACTTGACATCTCATGATTGACTCAATTGCCTAAGCAAGTGATATGCCAATCATGCACATCCCTCTCCCCTTTAGTCTGTAAGATAGCTTTATAGAGGGTGACTCCAATACCTGCAGGTTCACCACCATGCCAGGAGTCATTTATTCTAAAACACCTTTAGAATACCGTCTAATTACCCAGATTGGTAAACTACCCAAATCTAGATCTAACACCATAGATCTAGTAACCAGAATTCCTGATATAATATCCATAACCTATGTGGAGAAACAACTGTGTGACAACCACAGTATAACCGATTGTAGTATAGGAATTTCTCTTCCTACAAAGTGTATGTCATCCAAATACCAGGACATCACACCCTGCTACCTTCTTAATAGATCCATCTCCTATTCTGATGAAGTCAAAGCCTATGATTTTCATATCAAAAATAGATAATCTATCTCCTCTATATTTGCTTTAGTCTATAAATAGACACAAGCTACTTGTCTACTATGCTTCCGCTGCTCCCACCGACTACAACAACCCTCTGGCAGAGTCATATACACATGCACTTCTAAAGCTAGTTTAGAACGACGCTATACTCATCCTCCTGCCGGGTCTCATAGTCTAGAACAGCAGTAATGGCTAGTCTGGGTAAACAAGAACCTCCCTGTCACTGTCTTTGAGGATACCGAAGTACCTCTCGGGTGTCTGAGGTTACCCACCATATCTGCGGAGTGGCTAATAGAATGTCAAACCCGATTGAATCTTTAGGTTCTATTTAAATTTTCAGTAATCATCTGTGGTTCTGGAAACACTTCCAGTTCTATCATACTCCCACTACTGTTTTCTGAAAAAGTCCATTTTACAAAAACTGTGGTGAGTCAAGAAGAATATCACTATTGATTTTCCAAATGGTAGAAAGTTAACCCTCGTCATAGCCCGGGATAACCCACAAACTGCCATTACAGAAACGTGCCTTGAGTTATCCAGAGTCTGGTTTTAAGCATAAGCCGGACAACTCCATATACCTTAACATCGTTAAGATATGAACCATTCTATATACAATATAGAAACATAGGCACTGATTTAATTGGAACCAGATTCAAATCATGCAGCTGTCTCCAGTACATGTCAACTAAATGGAAGGAGGCCGATCAACATTACTCAACTAGGAGTGCATTCATATATGACTAATCTGAAAGAGAAGCAAGTTCTCAAAACCATTACTATCAACTGAATACCAAACACAAGTATCTACTTCTTCGATCACCTTGAAGAATCCTGATACATGCAACACATGGTTCTCTGCTTTATTCTTATACCTATAACTTCTCAAAACTTGGACCTTGTATTTCTACGAAATACTTGTCTAAAACTGGAGAAGTCATAAGTAAACAGAATATAGTACGAGGACCAACCCCTTTGTCCTAATGGACATTGGACAACATACAATACTTTGTATAAGTCCCCTGAGTTGAATAAATCAAATCCTGTGCGTCGTAGGTTGAAAACTGTACTATGGTTAAGAAGAATTACACCTATGTTTAATGCTCCTTACCCAATTATCAACTGATATATGTAAATGTCATGGACATAATTTCAAAAAGTTATATCTCACTTTATAAAATAAACGTACAGATATATCAGTTTGAAATTGGTGCATAACTACGGATATCCAAAACCAAATATTTGCTGCCAGGCAAAACCCCAGGAGATTTCCTCAAATATCACCAATTACAACGAATTCCGATATAATAAGAATATAATCACCTAATTCCCAATAATTTACTCCCACTCATCATCTGTAAAAACCATACAGATGTGAGAATCAAACCTGGTAAATTCATACCTTGGAGTAATGATCTAATTGTGAAATCAGTTTTCAATTAACAACGCATAGTGAAACTGAAACATGAAAATGTTTCGAAAGAGTATCCGGGTATTCCTAGTAATGCCTTTTCCATTATCCATATTCCTAACTATAACCGTATATTTCTTTGTCATCTCTCCAAATCCCTTTATTTGTATTTACTCATTACCTTCTGTACACCATCCTTAGGCTAAATGGTTTTCTTCCTTCCCTACCTTTCGGTACCAGCCTATGGTTTGGACGAAGACTATCCAATAAGCGTAATAGGTGTACTCTCCTAATCCTGGAGCACTCGCAACTTGAGAGAAGGTAAAGATAAAAGACAACCGAATAAACCTTATTCTATTTCTCCTGAACCAGAATCCATTCTCAAACTGGAACAAGTTCCTTCGAGTTCATATGTAACTATACGATGGATTATCCAATAAATGTGGATCTTCGTAGTGATACGGGGTGTTCTGGAGAAATTCAAAGGTGAAGTAGGAGTAGCGATGAAATACGCGGTTTGGTCGTGAATGATAGCAGTCGTAACTTACTTTGCCCTCTTTCTAATCCCTTTATTTGCCTTTACTTATTATCTTCTGTACACCACACTTAGGCTAATTGGTTTTCTTCCTTCCCCACCTTTCGGCACCTGCCTATGGTTTGGAAGAAGAATTTCCAATAAGCGCAATAGGTGTACCCTCTCCTAATCCTAGGAGCCCTCACAACCTGAGAGAAGGTAAAACGAAAAGACAACTGAATAGTCCTATTTAATTTCTCCAAAATCGGAAACCATTCTTGAATATGAAAAAGTTTCTTTGAGTTCGTATGTAACTATACGATGGTCATATCCAATAAATGTGGATCTTCGTAGTGATACGGAATGTTCTGGAGAAATGCAAAGGGTAAAAGTAGGAGTGTCAATGAAGTATGCAACTCTGACAATTCAAACGCCAGTGTGTTTTAAGAAGGTTCGGTTAACTTGGTTTATGAGTTCTAGTTCAGGGTTGGGTCATGGTCGCTGCCAAAGAGAGAGAGAAAAGAAACACTCAGCGTGCACTCTAACCTAGATCAGAATGGTCAATCACTTTATCTAATCAGGATGTCTCTCACTGTATCATCAAATTCTTCTCCAAACCTGAAAGAAGAATTAGTCGGGATCATCTAAAATCACCCGAGGAGTAAACCAACTCATCAGTGGGAATCGGGATCCAACTATCATCGCATGATAACTTGATGGAATCCAGTCAAGTTATCACACTCCAGAAGATATGCACATGCCTGGCAAGTTTCCTGTATGTTTGAAACTCCCGATGTGATTTTTACCCCATGCTCTTATGACCTTGACGAAGGCCAACATATCATAAGTCACATGTCAAGTTCTACCCTTCATTGTCCAGGTTAATTTGAACACACCCGTACATACCCTTGACGAAGGCCAAAATAGTAGTACGAGTATTCCAAACCAACGCATCTATCTATGCAACAGAAAAGTAACAAATAGCTACCATACATTATGCCATGACGAAGGCCAACAAACATAGCATGAATACTAAGTGCTACCTGTCTGAAATGACGGAGGGCTACGAATGGTTTTTGGCAAAAAACCTTTAACGTAATGAACTTGATATCGTTGAAGGAACCAGATAGCTTTTTATAAATATATAGTGGCGAAAACCTTTGCTAAAGAGGTCACTCCCGGTGAAGGGATCTCGGCTCTTTCCTCGTTGAATGAGGTGCAGGGTATTTCCACTGAATACCACGATGCAAAGCAAAAAGTAATCGACTATAGTGAAGTTATTACCCTGACGCAAACTTCTGCCCAAGAGGTCACTCCTGGTGAAGGGATCTCGGCTCTTGCTTCGTCGAATGTGGTGCTGGATATTCAAAACCGAATACCGCTGTGCAAAACAAAAGAAAACGTCCTTGTAATAACAACTTTTGAAAATTTGTTCCAACAATATCGTATAGGTCTGTTTTCCATGCATTGATCTGAATCAACGCATTCCCATCAATTAATCACATCAGAAAAGAACGAAAATATGATGTACGTATATTCCATCCGCATTCGTCACCGGGTCCCGTTATCACCCGTTAGGTTACTTAACTAATGACAGAGCAGGGGCTAGACTAGCGCGGGTGTAAAACATATACAACATCTACTAGTATATATATAACAATATATAATAATCACTCCAGGCGTGATCAATGCAACATCACAGATAAGCAATAAGCATCACTGAACAATACAGATAATCTGGGAGCCCCGGGTTTCCTTTGAGCCGCAAGTGAAACCTGACGTTTTCCTGGTCGTGTGGATGGCCTGTGCAATGAAAACCTAGACCCCTACGAACGCAGCAAGTTACCCGCCAAAACCAGAAGCGAGGCAGACCCCTTCAGCAAAGTGAATGGGCCACCCAGCACTTCACGGAATCCGGTAACTTGAGCACCCCTCCTTGGGTCAACCTGTACCCCCTACGAGTGCGGCGAATAGCCCACCAATTCTAGAGCGAAGCCCCCTCCTTCTCAACGCCATGAGATGCGGACCCGTTGCCTTTCAGAACTCGGCTATCCGTGCACTCCATCATAGGGTAATCCTAGTACAGAAAAGAAAATATATACAACGGTGACATCGACCTCAACCCGGTCGTTCCCCAAACATATAATATACAAGTAGGCAATGACGGCAGTCCACATGTCGGACGCTCGCTCCACGATATCAAATGTACAAATGAAACTAAACTGTACTATCATTGCAAGCAAGCTATCCACCATGAAAATTCCGCAACAAACACGGCACAACATAGAACATCAACGTGAATGTCACGTTTACAAACTCGTCTAAAAGAACCATAGCAAATAGACAAGTTGTACCGCTCTAATGACATTCACGGTCGCAGATAGCAATGCATGTACTGAAAACTTTAAACAATGTTAGAAATATCGACTTCGAAATAGCCCCGAATAGCCCCAAACTACTAGATAAAACCATATCCAAACTGGGCTAAACAAGCAATACCACTGAACCAATATTTCAGAGACTAGACCACACCCAAAACACGAAGTCCTAACTCATGTAAATAACCGGCCAGACCGGATTTTTGCCCATATGGCCAGTCCAATACGAGTGGAATAGGTTCGTATTTGGGGAGTGTTGTAGTGGTCATCATAGTAGTCTTCTACAATTACTAAAATATTTTTAGAAGACCCATAAAAATTTGACAGAGAATGGAATACATCGAGTGATATTTTGGAGTTGTTTTGGTTTCGACACTTTAACATCGTCTAAACAAACTAGTATGCGATTAATGGGTTGGCTCTGATACCATGTTGGGTTACGGCAGCGTCCCGACCATTAATCCATGGCCAAACGCGGAACAAAAACTTTTAAAACCCGGCGCTAACGGAACCCTAACCGACGCATCGTACCATTAACCCTATACTAGTTCTATGAAAAGAGTTTAGAGAGGTTATACCGATCGATCTGTGTCCTTCGGTCTTCAACCTCTATCCTAAGCTCCTCGCGGCTTCCTCGATCAAGTTCGATCTCCAGTCTCCCTCATCGAAGACAATCTACATCGAGGATTAGTAATACGGGCTCCCGCCTCAAAAACGAAGCAACTCGGGTATCTAGTTTGCTAGCTTAGATAGCCAAGATGAAGAAGAGAATGTGTGTGAATATTTTGTCTCAAAACACCCAAGGATTCTCAACTCATGAGAGGGATTGGGTAGAGGTTGAAGAAGTTGCCATAGGAGAAAGTGTGAGCTCAAGAGAAAAAAACCAAGTGAAGAAAGAAAATGAAGTGGCTTCCTTTTGTGAGTGTTGTGAGATATTAGTTGTGAGCAACTAAAGAAAAAACCCAAGTCAAGAAAAGATCTGCCTCTACCCAAAAATATCTCACAAGCTCAAAACAAATATCTTACAAGTCACCATGAATCACACAAGACCCAACACCATAAGTCACCAAGGGCATATGCCACAATCAATGCATCAAAGCCAAAACTTGCTCTCACACTTTACACCCAATAAACATTTAAACTAAATGTTTAAAGCAAGAAAAGAAATGGCAACCCTAAAATTATCTTGTAACGAATTACAAGAATACCCCTCATCCGTATATACATACCCGCATCCGTATTCCGACTGAATACGAATACAACGAGACCAAAGTAATCCAACAATATAATACTAGGATCCGGCTTAAACCAAAGCCCACTAGTATTATCCGTCCGATCATGATCCGTGCACAAGTGCACGAATATGATCGAACCCTGCCATAAAACCTTACAGCCTCTACAACGTTTCGCCCGAACCAGGTAAACCCTCTGTATGGGACTCTAAAGACTCGTCAATACGCTGGCAGTGGGTTTAACCACAAGCACATCAGTAGCACTAGCTGTACGTAACGGCTACCCAGGTATTGAACGAAAGGGAGGCCGACGAGCAAACTCATCCTGAAACCCTACTGAGCCCGATAGTGAAAATATTCGTACAGTCCGGTCCGTTCGTCTATGAGTATCGCACATCGAATCTAGGGTGGTGGATAAAGTCAGACCCCTAATGACTTGACATTTAGTGTCGGCATGAAACCTATCACTAAGTGAGAAACTACTGATCCTAGATCGGTAATTCTCATCTATCCCGACTGAGGATTTCTGGTGATGGCTACCCGTGCTCATCGCGACATCAACCCCTAATACCGGGAGAGACGAATCCCATGACGATCCGCTCACTGCCTCCATGTGGCTCGGGACTGTACCCAACTAAAACCTGTTTGCATGACTCCTTTGAGCTGTGGTAGGGTAGTAATTAAAGCACAGCGGGAACTCATATGAGACAAATGACGATATCAGGTCGATAGACTAACCTGTACACATATCCCCTGGGAATTTCTATCTGACAATAGGTATAATACCAACTAGCATGTTCCTGGCGAGTCCGTCCGGTGTACTCATAACCCAATGAGCACCTGTATATATCTTAGGTGAACCAACTGACACCAATGGCTTGTGAGACCGGCCACCGCCCCTCATCGGGGTCTCGATCCGTATACACTAGTCTACTCCTGGAGTATCGATGCCCAGTCTTGAAACTCCCACGACTAGGGACACTTTAAGGATGTGCTTATAGACCACCTAACTCCCACGTATATGATCGCCATCATACTGCTGGTAGTTAAGCATGAATCCTAAGGGCTCTATCAACATGTAATAGTGATCTGTAATGTCACCTGAAGCATTTACACTATGATAAAGACAAACCAGATAGCATACTATCATCTTGAGTAAGACTGTTCTACCGGTATAGGTCCTCCCTCAATCATTGCAATCACGTGCCTGCAATCCAATAATTGATTTGAGGGCATTATAACCAACACGGGGTGTTATTAATATCATCAACGTGTTCACCTACTTGGTTATCCAGCACCCTTCCCAATCTCAACGTGGTAACGGCACTCACATTATGACTTTGTGAGTGGTCAGGATTCGGTAGGAGTTGAGATGGAAGTTTCCCTTTTTCTCTCGCACTCATCGCGACATTTATTTGTGCAAGTTGTGCTTCTATTGATTTTATACTTTCACCGTGGGAGGTGGTGGTCTGTGTTAATGCTCGGATAGAAGACTTTATATCATCCATAGATTGCATGGAATGTTTTATAAATATATCCATGCTTCGTTCGAGTGCAGATGAGTTTTCGGTACCGGCCGTTTGAAAAAAATATTATAAGGTGTAGAACTGTTGGCCGAATTTTGAAAAGGTTGCGATTGAAAGGGGTGCTGACTCTGTGGGTGTGGTTGCTGCTTCTGTAGAGGAGGTCTTTGATAATTGCTTTGGAACTGGTTTTGATTTTGGGTTTGGTTTTGGTTCCAAGCAAAATTAGGATGATTCCTCCATCCCTGATTGTACGTGGAAAAATAAGGATCGTTTCTAGGTCGCTGCTGAAAAGTAGCATTAGTGTGTTCTTGACCTTGAAACAGTGCATTCAAAGGACATTCTTCCGTTAGATGTGATGGATCGGAATAGCAACCACACACGGTCTTAGGAAGCATAACCTGGTTTAGGGAGGCTGATGAAAATTTGTTCTCCATAGCGTCGAGTTTCTTTTGCATTGCTGCCATTTCGGCTTTTACTGCAATGGAAACATTGAGCTGATGGATACTTCCCCTTGATGATGGTCTAATACTTTCCCACTGTAAAGTGTTCAGCGAGATCTTCCAGAAATTTCCAAGCTTCACCATCGTCTTTGGACATGAAATTGCATTGATAATTGGTTTCAAGCATCTGCTTTGTCGCTAAAGTAATACCCTCATATATAATTTGGCACAGATCCCATCTATTTATTTCGTGATGAGGACATTGGACAAGCAGATCCTTAAACCATTCAAAGCACTTCCAAAATGGTTCATTGGGAAGCTGGGTAAACTGGTTGATTTCGTTCCGAACACGGGCAGTCTTATGATTGAGGTAAAATTTCTTAAGGATTTCTATAACGAATTTATCCCAATTGGTAATAGAGTGTACGGCAGTGTTATAAAGCCATTTTTCTGCTAAATTGCACAAAGTGAAAGGGAGAAGACGCAATCTCATAGTATCCACTGAAAGTTGTGACATACCCATCGTTGCGCATACGTTTTCAAATTTGGTGATAAAAACGTATGCGTCTTTAGACTCAAGCCTGTGAAATTTAGGCAACAGGTTGATGAAGTGGGTTTTAATTTCAAAATTATCCACATTGGCTGGTGGAATAGATAGACAGGTAGGAAGGGGTCCACGCACGGGGTAGCATCTTTCTTAGAGAGATGTGCGGTGGATTTTGCGCACCTACGGGTGGAAGCAGGGTGGTGTTATAATCTGGTGGAGAACCGTCCATCACGGTCAATTTGGTGGGTGGAGGTGAAAAAGAAGATGAAGAAGTACCGACTTCGGAGTCGATTGCAGAAACGCAGTAAAGACGGGCACTAGAATCCCGTGTCCAGCCGAGCATGCACTGAGAGGGTTTAGCGCATGTGGCAGAGTGTGTGAGAACTATTAAAAAGGGTTGTTTTGAAAAAGTGTCGAACATGAGACAAATCACAAAAAAAATGCACAAACACCCATAGAGCTAAGGTTACCTAGGTCAAGTCTCTAGACCGCTCCTAGACTTCTGAAGGACAAGCCCCAGGATCAATCCTCTACCTCCTCTTTATAACTCTTGTGGCCAGGTAAGTGCCAGGTAAGTGGGAGGTATCCACTTGCCTTAGTTAAGTAACCAAAAATAGTGGGCCTAATTAAGTAACCACTTGCCTTAGTTACGCTTGCGTAGACACCACAAAAGAAATGCGGATAAGCGATAGATTACCCACGACCTTCCTCTGTCCTATTTGAGCACGACGGTCCTTAGGGTCTTGGTCTAGATAATTTTTAATTAATGTAGGGTTATGCGGATGCTCGTTTTGTGATTTGTAGGGCCTAGGAAGGGTGATGAAATACCCACCTAATCTGAATTTTGTCTTTGCCCCATAAAGTCCGTATTAAAAATATGCACAAGCAAACCAATTACAAAACACACAAAAAGATTTTTTGAGCAGCGATATTTTGCAAAGAATCTTGCAGAAAAATATTTTATTGGATTTCAGAGGAGAGAGAAGGATATGTAGAAGATACCAGAGAAGTTTAGATGCACAACTCCCCAACTCCGCCGCCCAACCGCTGCAAAATGCAAGCTTATGCCGCGGTTCCGCCGCAAGAGGGAGGGTTCTTTGTAAGAAAAATTCTACAGTGCCTTCCTATCTCTTCTGGATCTCTCTGAAAGTCTCTGAATCTTGATTTCCTTTTTTTAGTGTCTCCAGACTCCCTAGCAAAAATTCGCACAATAATCGTTAAATATGCAAGATGCGGTTTTGTTTTGTTTATGATATTGATCGAACAAGAATTCAACACGAATAGTAAGAAAAAAATATTATGCACGTATCCCCGGCAACGACGCCATTTGATTGGTGATGTTTTAGTGTTTATAGTAACCGCAATCAATAACGGTGTCACGTGTAGCTAGCCGAAATGAGTACGGGTCGTCCTCAGGGATATGTGGAATCTTTCAATCTTACTTTAGACGTGTTGATTAGAAAAGAGGAAGGAGAATAGATAATAGTGAAGAATAGTTATAGATTCTAGATCCATGTTAAACACGGATGCAGAATATAATGCAGAATATAGATCTAGTTTAAAGACGAATATAGATTTTATATCAGAAGAGGGCTTGTAGGGTTCGTTATGATTTAGTAGTAATTGATGACTAATAAAGATGACTCCTTTTATCTATTGATAGATTTAAAACTAGATTGATAGTGATGAATGAGAATTAGGGTTCTTGGAAGAAACTAGGGTTTCCACATTATTGACCATTGTCCTTTCATTGATCTCTATTCATATTTAGCCTTTAACAAAGCAAATGTTAATCTAATCTCAAATCGCGGTCAAGACTATCAATAAATTGATAGCGTGCTTAATAAGGATGTTAACATTTATTTTGCTAATGTTTATAAACTTCATAAGATTTAAAAAAAGTTAAGAAATTTTTCATCTTCCATTGATCTACCATAATCCTACGAACCCTATCAAGCGGTGCATTACTCACGCATGATGGAGATTGAAGAAGAACGGATAGAGATCATGATGTAAATAAAGAAAATAAATGCAATAAGAATAAAACAACTACCTTTATTAATCAACTTGATCAATTACACTTTTTGTTCCTTTAGAAAGTGGAATACAAAACCTTAGTTTGCTTCTCGATCTATCTTGAAGGAGGTAAATGAACAACCGATTGATCAACCTGGACGCGTGAGTCAACTTGAACTTCGTGACCTCTTCGGTTTGATAAACTTCTAAGGGGGGCTCTGGGTTCTATTTATAGTCACATAAGTTGCAATCTCTAGATTCCATAAATTAAGGGTTGTTGAGACGATCCTACACAGAAAATCCCACATCCCAACTCCCCTATTTAGCCGCGGATCCACTGCATATGGTAGGGTTTGGCCGTGGTTGGACGGCACTCTGGTGGGATCTTGGCTTCAAAATTCTGGAGCATCATTTTGTTGACATGTGGTGATCTTTTGAATATCTGGATTTTGGAAATCTTCTCTAAGTCTCTGCCAGAATTGATTTCATGATTTACTTCAATATTTCAGCAGATTTGATCTCGATATCTCGGATTTTCTTGATTCCAGTCCTGATGTAATTTCTGCACGATATCTCAATGAATAATGTTAGTAATATTAGATATTTTTGAGATATTATCCTAACCATTTTATATGATATTATATTTTAAGAATATTGATTAAGGATATTTGATATGATATGCATATTTAAATTATCAAAATATTATATAAATATTATATGCATACATTTTCCTTCGTAATGTTAATTATAATATATAAACATATGAAAATAGTATTTTTACAAATAAACCCTCATATGTATCATATTTATAATAAACACCTTTAGATATTTAAGAAAAGTAAGGAAAATGTCATATCAAATGTGTGATATTTTTGACTGAACAATATACATGATGATAAGGACAAACCAGATAGCATACTATCATTTCGAGTAAGATTGTTCTACCCGTATAGGTCCTCCCTCAATCATCACAATCACGTGCCTACGATAACAATAATTGACTTGAGGGCACTATATCCAACAAGGGTGCCGTGACTAAAAACAGCAGGACTACCGGCGAGCTTGTGAAAACCCGGTGTAGGGTTCCTAGGCACACTAGTGAGGTCTCCCAAGCCATCAACCATGGCAATTTCAAAAATTATGGTGCCTACAAACCCTAAACTACGGATCGATAACTAGATGTCTAGGCGAAAAGAACTAGTTAACAAATTAACTAATGAGAATACGGAAATACAACCTTTGTAGATCCGGTCCTCCACCTCCACGGCTCCGCAACGAGGTCGTCTCCGCTGTCCAAATCAAATCCGGGCTCTAGAGTCGGCTTCGTCGGAGAATGGGCAAGCTAGGTCGTCGATGTCCATGCCGAAGATGATCTACGTCGAAGCATCGCAAGATCAAGCTCTCACTTCACCAAGTCATGAAACTTGTGAAGGAAACACACTCTACTACTTGGCAAGAGGTAGAGGATGAAGAAATAGGAAGTGGGTAGACTTTAGTTTTGGATTTCTCACTCTTTTCCAACAATCACCATTGATGGACCTTGCTTTTCTTCACTTGAAGAATGAAGAAGAAGAAGGAAAAAATAGTTATGATAAGTTAAAAGAATAAGAAAAGAAAATGAATTCTTATCATAATTTTAACCATGGTCAAGTGTAGAGAATGAATCATGGTTAGTGTGAATGGTTAGGGTTAAGGATGAGATAAGTATGGTTGACTTTATCAAAGCTTCATGAAGCTTCAACTAAACTCCAAATCTAGCAACCATTCTTTTCTCTTCTTTTCCAAAATGAATAAATAAATAAATAAAGGAATAAATAAAGGAAATGAAACCCTAGCCATTCTTTTAACCATGGTTTAATTCTTTGCACTTAACCAAGTAAACATGTATCATCAAACATGATACAATCAAGTGCACAAAATCATATCGCATATGTAATGCGCACACCCGAGTGAGAAAATCCATTTAAAGTAAACCGATACTAGTTGATGCAAAGTAATATATCAAATATATAAATATGCATTAAATCATTAAATCAACACTTGATTCAATGATCCGGTTATGTCGCACACAACCGACTAGTATACAATATATCGGCTTATCGAATCAACGCTTGAATCGATAACTAGGTTATATCGCATACAACCTTTCGATACATTTATCGCGAGAATAGAATACGGTATCACATACACGCATTATTCTCGGTCCCGCACATATCCCATATGCGCTCCTATTTCGTTTCGCTTGAGCCAGGAAACCTCTGTGTAGGACTCTAAAGACTCGTCAATACGCCGGCAGCGGATGATGATCATATCAAACATCCACAAGCCGCAAGCGGTCTGCTAAACGTAACGGCCACCCGGGTATTGAGCGATCTGAAGATCGACGAGCAAGCCCGCTCACATTCCAGTGAATCCGACCAGTAACACTACCGTACAGTCCGGTCTGATCGTCTGATCTGTCGCATATCTCGCCTAGGGGTGGTATACGTCAGACCCCAATAGCTCAATAAGTCGTGTCGATATGAGGTCTATAACTGTTCGAGAAACTACTGGTAACACTTACCAGTAAATCTCAGCAACCCTGGCCAGGGATTTCCTGTTATAGCCAATCGAACACAGCGCAACATCAACCCCCATATACCGGGAGAGACGAATCCCCTCCTATCGCTCATTGCCTCCATGTGACTCGGGACTGTACCCAAAAACCACCATTTTGCACGCCCTCTTGGACGTGGTAAGATGGAAATCAAAGCACAGTGGGAACCACACAAGACTCTATGACGATCTCGGGTCAACAGACTACTCTGTACCAGTGTCACCAGAGAACTGCCATCTGACGTGAGGTATAATACCATCTGGGAGTTCTCGGCGAGTCCGTCCAGTGTACCCAGTCTATACTGAGCACCCGTATATCTCCTCTGATGTCAAACACCGATGGATATGGGATCATCCATCGCCCATCTGTATGGGTCGAGAAGGTACACGCTAGTCTACTCTGGTATATCGATGCCCCGTCTCGATACACCCTCGACTAGGGACTTTGAAGGATGTACTTATGGACTACCATGTCCCCACTAGTATGATCCGCATCATAGTCCAGGTAGTCAAGTACAGATCCTAAGGGCTTTACCAACATGTAACAGAGAGACAATCAGTATACACGTTAAGGTAAAGTTCAACCAGATAGCATACTATCATGTCGAGCAAGAAAGTCCTCCCTATATATGTCCCAGCATCCACTACAATATACATCCTATGTACAGTAATGGCCTCTAGGGCATACATATAACTAACAATCTCCCACTTGCACTAGGGCCATCTGTAGCAGTGGTTGCAGTATCTCATACTCAACCATCCCATAAAAGTCTCTCTCTGGGAACAGGCCTTTGTGAGTGGATCCGCTGTGTTGTCCTCTGAGTCTACTCTCCTAACCTCGATCTCCCTGGAGATCAACTATCTCCATGATCAGGTGATACTGCCTTAGAATATGTCTGGATCACTGATGGGACCGGCGATCCTTGGCATAAGCCACAACTCCATTGTCACACAATGGGAGGAACAAAGTTCATCTTATGAACTAATATACACCCAGACAGCCACTTTGGTAGCATCTTAAGTAGCGATGTATCCTGCCTTTATCGTCTAGTATGTCTCGGTATCCAGCTTGGAACTCTTCCAACATACCGTCCCTTTACTGAGGGTTAAGACAATGCCTGCGACTGACATTCAGTCGTCTTTATCACCCTGGAACCCTTCCAGTGATTCTCCCCAGGATCGTTTGATACCATCTCACTACAACTAGTGAGAATCCTAACATCCAATTAAATCTATCTCATAGATCCAAAATCCAGGATTTAGGAGGTATCACTTTGATCCTATATGGATAATCATTGTGATAAGCGGAGATTGATCGAGCGTAGCATAGGAAACTCCTTCCCTATCAAGAGTATGTCATCCACGTACTCTACGAGGATCGTCACCATACTCCCTACTACCTTCTTGTTTATACAAGGTTCATCTACCATTTCGATGATGTCAACTTCTTTGACTAATCCATCAAAACAGATGTTCCAACTCCGCGATGCCTGCTTTATCCTATAAAGCATCTTGCACACGTTTCCGCTGCTCCCACTGTTTACGAAGCCCTCTGGCTGTGTACTTATAGACGCTCTCTTCTAAATCATCATTTAGAAAAGCAGTCAAGACACCCAACCGCCAGATATCGTAGTTATGGTATGTAGCCGTGGCAAGTATGATCTGGATGGACATAAGCATAGCTACTTGAAAAGGTTTCATCATTATCCACACGTGGTCAATGATGCAAACTTTTAACAAGTCTAGCTTTGAAAGTCTCAACTTTTCCATCTACACCAAGTAATCTTCTCAAGATATACTTGCTCCTGATGGGGATTTAACCCTTCAGATATAGCAGCTAAAGTCCATACTTTGCTGGTGTATAAGGATTCCATCTCAGATCACTAAGCATCCAGCCATTCTCACAGAGTCTTACTCCTGATGGCCAGCTCGAAGCTAGTTGGGTCATCATCTCATGATGCAATCCTCGCTCCCACTGTCATAGAGAAACCGAAGTAACTCTCAGGTGGGTGAGGAACCCTACTAGATCGGCGGAGAGGCTGAGGTTCGTTGGTAACTATCGAATCCTTTGGTTCTTTCAAATCATCAGCTGCAGTTTGTATAGCTGGAACCTTTCCAGTTCTACATTACAGACCTTGCCTCGAGCTTGTCCGGATTTTGCTTTCAGACATAGGCCGGACAACTCCAAATCTTAACTAACTTAAGACATGGGTTCTTCCCATTCCATATCACATATGAAGCGGTAGGCAACTTGATTTGATTGGAACCGTATTCAATAGGTATGCAGCTTCTCAAGCGCATAACACCCAAAAGGAAACAGGTAACTCAGTAGTACTCATCATAGAGCACACCATATCAAATAGGGTGTATCTGCTCCGCCCCGATATACCATCATGCTATGGTGTATTCGGAGGAGTAATGCTGAGAGAGAATCTCATTCTCCTTTAGAATAATCCAGGATTTCCGTGCTCAAGTATTCTCCTCCTTGATCTCATCAAAGGACATAATACTTATACCCGTTTTGGTTCTCTACTTCTAACTTATATTCTGTGAATATCTAAAAAGGTTCGGACTCATGTTTCAACAGGAACATAGGTCTGAATCTTGAAAGATTATCAGAGAATATAATGAAGTATAAAGAACCAATCCTGGTATGTGTAGACAGGGGACCTACATACATCAAAATGTATCATCCTAAGAGTTTAACAACTCTTTCTCTGTTTCCATTAAACAGAGTTGTGGTCATCTTATCTTTGTGACATGACTGGCGAGTTTCATAAGATGTAAATTCAAACTGATTTAAATATACATCTATATGTAACTCTAGCCAGTCTGGTCGCATTGATCTGACCTAGTCTACAATACCTCAAGAAGGATTCGTTCATTTCTGAACTCTTCCTCTTGTGTGTGTTCTGTATACAAAAAACTGTGGTTTGATTTAGAACATTAATGCTTGTAGATAACGTGCCTGAACCGATCAACTTTTGATATAGGAAATGTTCAAAACATTATCCAACAATACAAAATTATATCCTTTCTTTTCTAACAAAGAGAGTGATATGATTTGGTATATCAGGTTCGGTATCTAACAACATTCGTTCAGAATCAATGTATCGGTAATACAGGGTGACAGTGACCGACAGACTTGGCTGCAACACTTGCCCCGTTTTCTGCCTCATGAAACTTATCACCCGTTCTTAGTTCTCTACCTATCGGTAGCCCTATGTAACAGATTACATATCTGGGATCCTGATCTGGTATCACATACCCAGGACGTAAAGGATACTGAGAAACAGTTCTTTGTAATGAACACACCCGAAGATGATGCATCAGCATGCACTCTCTTCGTTTGGGCGGCACGGGAAATCTGGTATTCCCCAATTTCCTGCTCTGTCTTATAACAATTATAAGTTGGAGCGGGACCAACGTTCCCCAGCTCAGTATAACAAGCGGGTTCGGTCAATAATCCGTATTATTATCTTGATTAAGGCGTGATATGGTCGCTACCAGGAGAGAGAGAGAAGAAAACACTCAGCGTGCGCTCTGTCAAGAATAGATTGGTTTTTATTTTATCTAATCAGGATGGCTCCCACTGCTTTTTATCAAATCTTCCTTCAAACCCTAAAAGGAAAGACTAGCCGGGATTAATTACACACTACAAGTTCGCCAATCTTTCAGCCAGGCCAGTGTCGGTACTTTGAGGGAGGTCCCCCGTGCTTTCGCACGAACCTAATTAATGTAAACCTCATTTTCCCAGAGGCGTAACCTCGTTAACACCTTTCTAGACACCTACTTGATCGGCTAATTGTAATGTATAAAACTCTCCCAGGAGTAACTCTTACTCGCAGCGGGTATCGGGATCCAACTATCTCATAGAAGGTATGCAATCTCATTGCAAATTTCAACACTTGAAATTCCCGATAATATTTTGCCCCTAGCGTCCTATGACCTTGACGCAGGCCAACAAACCATAGTCCGCAAGTCAAGTTCAACCCGTCATTTCTCGATTGAATTAAACCCACCCGCACGACCTTTGACTGAGTCAACAAGGCCGCACGACTACCCTAATCCAATCGCATCATATGCTTTGCAGATAAGCAATAATCAGCTACCGCACACTACGCCTTGACTGAGTCAACAAACGCAGCACGAATACTAACTAGTACCTATCTGAAATGACGGAGGGCTACGACAGGTTTTTAAGAAAACCTTTTGCGTAATGAACTTTATATCGTTGTAGAATCAAATGTTTTTAAAATGGAGTGCTTTTGAGGCTTTTGTAGTTTTGCTAAAGGAGTCACTCCCGGTGAAGGGATCGTCGGTCCTTTCCTCGTCGAATGAGGTGCGGGATATATCACATATATCACTGTGCAAAGCAAAAACACTTAAAAGCAATCAAAAGACAAACCGAGTGTGTAGCATCTGCCAGTTATTGCTAAAGGAGTCACTCCCGGTGAAGGGATCTCGGTCCTTTCCTCGTTGGATGAGGTGCAGGATATATCACATATACCGCTATGCAAAGCAAGAACTGTAGCTACCTGTTTTTATTTTGAAATTCGATTCTACAACATCTTAGGTTTCTTTTATTTCATTAATCTCATTAATGAAGTCCCATCATTTAATTACCTAAACATCACAGATAGATATGACGTACACTTATGCCATCCGCATTCGCCTCGATGTCCCCTCGTGCACCGTTAGGTTAGGTAACTAACGGCAGAGCAGGGCAGGGCTAGCGCGGGTGTAAAACATAAGTAATGTCTATATAATATATCATATATACTATAAATGTATCATCACAGAACAGCACATGATCACATCACAGATATCGCAGCAGAAGAAACATATGAAATATTGGATATACTAGGACGTCCGTGTTTTCAATACGAGCCAGTATAAAACACGGATTCCACGGTCGTGATGAATAGCCAAACCCACACCCCTAGACCCCTACGAGAGCGGCAAGCAACCCTGCCAATTCTAGAGTTAGGAGACCCGGACCCGACTCCTCGAGTTGGTCTCCCACTGGACTCCAGAACCCGGTTACTTGTGCTCCCCTCCTTGGGTCTATCCTAGTGCGGAAAAGTAAATAATATACAACAGGTGACAACTCCCGCAACCTGGAAGCGCCCCAATAAAAGAATATTACATACAAGTTTTTACATGAATGAAAATGAAAAATACTCATCTCACATAAAAACCCCCCGGCTATTCAAACACGACAATCCAATATAACATATCCAGCAACACATAACATCACATGTCATCAACGTAAGTAAACATGCGCATCCCAATTGTCGTTGACATATAGCAACGAAACCGGCGATATCACATATTACACTTACGGTCACAGAAAAGAAAGTGTAAAACTACAACAGTTGGAATCCGCAATCTCTTCAGACATCGCATGCCTGACCAAATGAATTTCTTAGACATCGCATGCCTAACAATTATAAACCCCGCATTTTAGTCTCAAAATCGAAAACACTTTTCAATACCAAGTCGGGCAATTCTACAAGATTCCCGACATCCTGATCGAATGCTCGTTGCAAACTTCAGTAGACGGCCGCACCCCCGATACTGTCGACGAAGTGCACCAAGGCGGAACACCGCTACCGCGAGCACCCGAACGGATGCTTTCGGCGACGGGGTTCTCCTACAGTCACTTGGTCGGGGCTATGGAGTGAGGCTGTCTATTAAGTTTGTTAGTGTATATGCCCTAGAGGCCATTACTGTATCATACTAGTTTGTATATTACTTAATGGATGCTTGGGATATTCACCTTGTATATACAATCTTGCTCAAAATAGTAGTATGCTACTTGGTTTGTTTCTACTTCAATGTGTACTTGTGTTTATTTCAGTATATCACTTATACGCATTAGTGGAGCCCTTAGGATCTTTGCTTGATTACCAGCGTTGTGATGGCAGTCACACTAGTGGGGGCTGGGTAATCTATAAGCACATCCTTATTCAGGTCCCTGGTCGCAGGACTATCGAGACAGGGCATCGATACTCCGGAGTAGACCAGCGCATGCGCTTCTCATCCCAGTGTGGGAGACGGTCTGTCCCACAGCCGTCAGTACGTCGTACTTGAGATAGTATGCGGGTGCTCGTTAGGTTACGGGTACACTGGACAGGACTCGTCGGGAACTGACTAGTTGGTATTATACCTATCGTCAGTTATCAGTTCCCAGGTGACATGAGTACAGCTTAGTCCGCTGACTTGACACTGTCACTTCGCCTCGGGTGTGTTCCCACTGTACTTTGATCACTACCCTACCACGGCTCAAAGGAGTCGTGCAAACAGGTGGTAGTTGGGTGCAGTCCCGAAGCACTTGGAGGCAGTGACGGTTAGACAGGATTCGTCTCTCCCGGTATTGGGGGTTGACATCGCGCTGTGTCTAGGAGAGCCATTACACGAGTAGTCCCTGGCCAGGGCAAACGAGATATACTGGTAGGTTTCCAGTGTTATCTCAGGGTGTATTGGGCTTCACTCCGGCACGACTTGTACCGCTATTGGGGGACTGACGTTTACCGCCCCCTAGGCCCGCCATGCGATGTATCAGACGAACAGACCGGACTGTATGGAGAATGTCACGCTCAGGCTCAGTAGGAGTTCAGATGGGTTTCGCCTCGTCGGTCTTCTTGTCGGCATTACCTGGGGACCGTTACGCACAGCTAGTGCCGCTTGCGGTCTGTGGTTAAACCCACTGCCAGCGTAGTGTCGAGTCTTTAGAGTCCCACACAGAAAGCTTTTCGCCTTTAGGCAAAAGAGTAGAGGTCGCATGGTATTGCGACAGGTCGCATGGTTTTGCGACAGGGTTCGGTCACATCCGTGCACTTGTGCACGTACAGTGTCCGGACAGTTTACACTAGCGGGCTTTGGTTTAAGCCAGATCCTAGTGTACCTTATGGGATTGGATTTATCCAGTTTGCATTCGTGTTCCTCGGAACGCGGATGCGGGTGTGTATGCACAGTTGACAGGGAGGCAGAGGCAGTGGATTCTCATTAGGGTTGTTGACAGTTGACCGTTGACTTTTGACTTTTTGCTCAACCCTAATGAGAATATGATATGTGATTAACTATTATATTAATTAAGTATTATGGTGATATGGTTGTTGACTTGTTGACTTTTGTTGACTTGTTGACTTTGGTGACTTGTTGACTTTTGTTGACTTGTTGACCGGTTGACTAGGCTTGACTAGTTGACCATCATGATAACCATGGTTATCATTTCATGCCAAAGACTTTTTTCTTGCTTGCTTTTTGAGTAAAATGAGTGCATGATATGATAACCTTATGGTTGCTTCTAACCATCACCAAAAGACTTTTTTGATATGATGAGTTATGATCACTTTGGATTATGAGAGGGTGAGAGAGAAAAGAGAGCCTCATTTCTTTCTTGCTCATTCTCTCTCTTGTTCTTGAGCTCTCCCCTTGCTCTCACCCTCAACCTCTTGCTCCCTCTCTTGATCTATGGTTCTCTTGTCTCATGAGTTGAGAATCAAGAACCATAGATAAAATCCCATTCTATTTTCCTCTCTACTCATTCTAGTTCACTAGGTTTAGCAAACCAAGTGAACTAGTTTCTTCAAAGACCGAAGAAGGAGCTAAAGGTTGGAGCTTTCAAGTGGATCTATCTTCGGCGTACGGAGACGACGAGAAGGAGCCATCGGACCACCACCGGAGCTTGAAGAGAAGGAGTTCAAGTTTAGGTATAACCATCTTCATCCGAGTAGCTAAATATCTTTAGCTTAGTTTGCTAGTTTTAGTTTAGGTAACGATCCCGACCATAAGTTAGTCCATGTTGCCTCTTGCGATAAAAATTCGTTTTTTATACCGTTTCCGCCTCCCCGTAAGAACCGGGGGTCGCAATATGGACTTACAGTGGTATCAGAGCCTAACTAAACTTAAACTAGCTTGGTAGTGAAGTGTAACGAAGTTCGGAACCGGAAAAATCCAAAAATCAAACTTTACAAAATCTGAGTTTCTGTTGAAATTTTTCCTGGTCAAAATGAAAAACTTTATACTCCTAAATTCGGCTCAGGGTTTTGTGTGAACACCCAAGAAAAACGATACAGTGATTCGCCTAAAGTGCCGCGCTTCCGCCGCGTGATCCTTCTTGGCCGCCGCGGAACCGCCGCGACTTGGTTTCTTCTCTGCATCGTTTTTCGTGCAGTGTGTTTGTGTGTTGGTTTTGGGATTTTTAAAATATATTATATGTGCCCAGATTTTCCAGAAAAGAAATTTCCTTTTGGGGTCCTATAATTCCGTATTTTTCCCGAACTTCACTGCACTTTGACTATGATGGTTATATCTGTGATGCTTGCATGTATTGAACGTCGGCTAATCGCTATAAGTCGATTAGTCGGGGTTATACATGATCTGTAATGTGCTGGAATGTGTATATGAATGTGTTGGACTGTCGCGGGTGAATAGCCGGGGTGGATGTGAGATGAGCTTTTGTTTTTCTTTCATTCATTGTAAATGTAAATTGATGTAATAATTATTATTTGTTTGGCCGCACAACCGGGTCGGGGTTGTAGCCGTCATTGTATAATTCTTTTTACTGTTTTTGCTCCTAGGATAGACCCATGGAGGGGTGCACAAACTACCGAGTACTTGGCGGGTAGTTTGCCGCACCCGTAGGGGTCTTGGGTGGGGTATTTGGCTATTCACCGCGACCGTGTTATCCGCTTTTCGTTTCAGGCTCGAAAGGATTGCGGATTGCTAGTATATCCAATGCATTCATCTGTGATCTGTAATGTCTATCATTGCTTACTATTTAGGCGTTGCTTATGTTTTACAGACGCGCTAGCCCAGCCCCCGCTCTGTCGTTAGTTAAGTAACCTAACGGGTAATGACGGGGCCCAGTGGCGAATGCGAATGGCATAAGCGTACGTCATATTTTGGTTGTTTTCTGCAATGGTAGGGTTAAATGATGGGACGCATTAAAAGAACTAATGCAAGAATATCACGCATTAAAAGAACTAATGCAAGATAATAAACCAAGTTAAAATCGTTGGAACACTTTCGAAAAACCACTCGGTTCTTTTCAAAACAAACTTTTAAAATACGGAGTTTGAGCCACTCCATTTAAAAGCTATCTCGTTCCATCGACCATATCAAGTTCACTACGTTCACGGTTTTGCCAAAACCATCCGTAGCCCTCCGTCGTTTCACATGAATAGTCAATAGTATTCAAGCTGTGTATGTTGGCCAAAGTCAAGGCACAGTGATTGGTAGCTATTGGGTGTTCATGTGTAGCATAGATAGATGCGTTGGTTTGGGACAGTCGTACTGCCATTTTGGCCAAAGTCAAGGGTAGGTACGGATGGATCCAAATTAACCTGGATAATGACGGGTAGAACTTGACATGTGACTTATGATATTTTGGCCAAAGTCAAGGTCATAAGAGCATGGGGCAAAAATCCACATCGGGAGTTTCATAAGTACTGAAACTTGCTAGATTTGCATACCATTTGGAGTGTGATGATTCTGGTAGGATTCCTTCAGTTTCGTCACGCAATGATATTTGGATCCCGATCCTACTGTGAGTATATGCTACTCCTCGGGAAATTTCTCACTTAACGATCAATGCTATAAACCTAGTAGGTGCCTAGAAAGGTGTTAGCGGGGCTACGCCCCCAGGGAAAAGAGGTTCTCTAATTAAGGAACTTCGCGAAAGCGTTGGAAAACCTCCCTCGAAGTACCGACACCGGCCTGGCTGAACGGTTAAGCAAGTATTGTACGGTGGGATTGATCCTGACTAATTCTTCCTTTATGGTTTGAGGAGGGATTCGAGAAACAGTGGGAGCCATCCTGTTTAGACAAACTAAAAACCACTCTAAACTTGCAAGAGCATCATGCTGAGTGTTTCTTCTTCTCTCTCCTAATTGCAGCGACCAATCAACATGACTGGACTTAAGTTACTCCTAGATAAAAACAAACTGACAGGGCCAAACTACAAAGATTGGCTCAGGAATGTCACGATAGCAATCACTTATGACAAGCTGGGGTATCTTCTTACCACCAAAGCTCCCCCTGTCCCTGGTCCAACTTCCAGCGTCGCGGATAAGGAAATCCGTAAGACTTGGGAGATTGATAGCGCGAAGGCCAAATGCCTCCTGCTTGCCTCGATGGACAACGAACATCAGAGGAGGCATGAGAATATGGACATGGAGTCCATATTGCTCCATACAAAAGAACTGTATGGAGAGCAATCACGTATCGCAAGATACGAAGCGTCGAAAAAGTTATTTTCGACAAGAATGGCCGTCGGATCATCAGTAGCCGAGCATGTGCTAAAGATGATCGGCTTCATTGAGGAGCTCGCTGACCTAGGGATCACATTGGAGAGTGAGCTATATACGGATATAGTTCTCCAGTCCCTTCCTTCCACTTACGCCCAGTTTATACTGAACTTCAACCTACAAGAAAAAGAGGTTGAACTATCAGAGCTCCTCAACATGCTGAGGAGCGCAGAGGGCACCCTACAGAAAGGTAGGGAAACATCCACTTTGTTTGTAGGAGGATCATCTTCTTCTAGGTCCAAGGCGAAAGCCAAGGGAAAGAAGAAGAAGGCCCCCGCCAAACCAAGGGGCGGTGTTGGTAAAGTGGATACGAAGGGAAAAGGCAAAGCAACAAAGATAGCGGGGAAGCTTGTGGATAAAGAAGAATGCTTCTATTGTCATAAGAAAGGACACTGGAAGAATGATTGCAGGGCCTGGAAGGCCAGAACACAGGAATTGAAGCAGGTTGCAGCTTCAGCTTCAGGTGTGTATGTTATTGAAAATTGTCTTTCAATAAACTCTACTTCCTGGGTATTGGATACCGGATCAGGATCTCATATCTGTAATTCTTTGCAGGCGTTGAGAAACCGTAGGGTTTTGAAGGCAGGTGACATGACCCTCAAAGTTGCGAACGGAGCTAGCATGGATGCTAAAGCCGTGGGGGACTATCACCTGGGAATGTCAGATGGACATGTTTTGGTTTTGCGTAATTGCTTTTTTGTACCCAACGCAACTTGTAATATCATTTCTGTATCTTTAGTTTCTAAAGAAGGTTATGAATTTGCGTTTGTAAGTAATGTTGTAAACATTCACCTTAATCAAGTTTTGATTGGGTCAGGTACATTGAGTAATGGTATATACGTGTTAAACCAACCACAGATTTTCAACGTCCAGAATACACACAAAAGAAAGTCTCCAGAAATAAATCAGACTTTCTTATGGCATTGTAGATTGGGTCACATCAATGAGAGAAGGTTGACTAAGTTACATACAGAAGGATATTTGAATGCGTTCGAATATCAATCGTATGCCACTTGTCAATCTTGTCTCAAAGGAAAGATGACAAAGACTCCGTTTACTGGACAAGGAGTAAGAGCGAGCGAGCTCTTGGGACTCGTACACAGTGACGTGTGCGGTCCAATGTCTACACATGCCCGAAGCGGACATTCTTACTTCATTACTTTTACGGATGACTTCTCAAGGTACGGTTATGTCTTCTTAATGAAACATAAGTCCGAGGCCTTTGGAAAATTCCAGGAGTATAAGAATGAAGTAGAGAAACAGACCGGCAAAAGTATTAAGATTCTAAGATCGGATCGAGGTGGAGAATACTTAAGTGCCGAGTTCCTGGACTATTTAAAAGAGAACGGAATTCTCTCTCAGCTTACTCCTCCATACACCCCGCAACATAACGGTGTATCGGAGAGACGGAACCGCACCCTATTGGATATGGTGCGGTCCATGATGAGTAACGCTGAGTTACCGCGATCATTCTGGGGGTATGCGCTAGAATCAGCCGCATACCTTTTGAACCGAGTTCCCACTAAGACTGTGCCTACCACGCCATTTGAGATGTGGTGTGGGAAGAGACCCCATCTTAATCACATTAAGATATGGGGAAGTCCAGCTTTTGTCAAAAAGCAGCATACGGACAAGCTCGAGGCACGCTCAGTACTGTGCAAGTTTGTGGGATATCCAAAGAATTCCAAGGGATATTTCTTCTACTGTGAAGAGGAACAAAAAGTTCTTGTTTCTCGACATGCCCACTTTCTAGAACACCAGTTCATAGAAAAAGAAATAAGTGGGAGCGCAGTAGAACTGGAAGAAATTCCAGAACCACAGACTGTTACTGAAAGCTTAATGGAACCAGAGGGTTCAACAGAACAGGACATTCCTACGCCGCTCCGCAGGAGTAGTAGGCAGTCTCATCCGCCCGAGAGATACTACGGTTTTCTCATAGACGGGGATAGAGAGGATTGCATCATAGATTATGATGAGCCTACTAGCTTCCAGCAGGCCGTTCAGAGCGTTGACTCAGTGAAATGGCTGGATGCAATGCGGACCGAAATGGAGTCCATGTACACCAACAAGGTATGGACGTTGGACATTGCTCCAGACGGGGTAAAACCCGTAGGATGCAAGTGGATCTTCAAAAGGAAGATTGGTGTAGATGGACAGGTTGAGACCTATAAAGCTAGGCTGGTAGCAAAGGGTTTTCGTCAAAGACCTGGCTTGGACTACGACGAAACCTTTTCTCCAGTAGCCATGCTGAAATCCATTCGGATCCTTCTTGCCATTGCTGCCTTCCACGATTATGAGATCTGGCAAATGGACGTAAAGACAGCTTTTCTAAATGGAAATTTAGAGGAGTGTGTCTATATGGACCAGCCAGAGGGTTTCATTCAGAGTGGGAGCAGCGGAAAGGTGTGCAAGTTGCTTAAGTCCATCTATGGACTAAAGCAGGCATCGCGGAGTTGGAACATCTGCTTTGATGAGACGGTCAAAGAATTTGGCTTTATCAAAAATCCAGATGAACCATGCATCTATAGTAGATTTGTAGCGAGAACTGTAGTATTCCTCGTTTTATACGTGGATGACATTCTCTTAATAGGAAATGACATTCCTATGCTACAATCTGTCAAGGGGTTCTTGTCACACAGGTTCTCCATGAAAGACCTGGGTGATGCCTCGTACATTCTGGGTATCCGGATCTACCGTGACAGATCCAAGAGGATATTAGGACTTTCACAGTCCAGGTACATCGACACCATACTGAAGAGGTTCAGTATGGAAGATTCCAAGCGCGGTAACCTACCGGCTTGTCACGGGATCACCCTCTCTAAAGAGATGTCTCCCAAGACTGATTTGGAGAGGGATCGCATGTCTATTATACCCTACGCTTCTGCGGTAGGCTCTATAATGTATGCGATGTTATGTACCAGACCGGATGTAGCTTATGCACTGAGTGTGGTAAGCCGGTATCAGTCTAACCCAGGGGAGAAACACTGGATAGCGGTAAAGAACATTCTCAAGTACCTGAGAAGGACTAAGGAGATGTTCTTGGTGTATGGCGGAAAAGACCTCCAGATCGAGGCCTTTGCTGACTCCAGCTTCCAGAGTGACAAGGATGATTCCAAGTCCATGTCGGGTTTTGTCTTTACCCTCAATGGAGGGGCGGTGTGTTGGAAGAGTTCCAAACAGGAAACCGTTGCAGACTCGACGATGGAAGCGGAATACATCGCTGCATCTGATGCCGCAAAAGAAGCTGTCTGGATGAGGAAGTTCTTGAAAGAACTTCAGGTGGTTCCGTCCATTGTTGATCCAATACCTCTGTATTGCGACAACAACGGGGCTATAGCTTTAGCGAAGGAACCCAGGTCCCATCAGAAATCCAGGCACATCTTAAGGCGGTATCACCTGATCAGGGAGATCGTAGATCGCCAGGAGATCGAGGTTCGGAGAGTCGCTTCAGAAGATAACACTGCTGATCCATTCACCAAGGCCCTGCCCCAGACTCAGTTCGAGCGGCTGATCGAGATGATAGGTCTTCGATACGCCAGTACATGGCCTTAGTGCAAGTGGGAGATTGTTAGTGTATATGCCCTAGAGGCCATTACTGTATCATACTAGTTTGTATATTACTTAATGGATGCTTGGGATATTCACCTTGTATATACAATCTTGCTCAAAATAGTAGTATGCTACTTGGTTTGTTTCTACTTCAATGTGTACTTGTGTTTATTTCAGTATATCACTTATACGCATTAGTGGAGCCCTTAGGATCTTTGCTTGATTACCAGCGTTGTGATGGCAGTCACACTAGTGGGGGCTGGGTAATCTATAAGCACATCCTTATTCAGGTCCCTGGTCGCAGGACTATCGAGACAGGGCATCGATACTCCGGAGTAGACCAGCGCATGCGCTTCTCATCCCAGTGTGGGAGACGGTCTGTCCCACAGCCGTCAGTACGTCGTACTTGAGATAGTATGCGGGTGCTCGTTAGGTTACGGGTACACTGGACAGGACTCGTCGGGAACTGACTAGTTGGTATTATACCTATCGTCAGTTATCAGTTCCCAGGTGACATGAGTACAGCTTAGTCCGCTGACTTGACACTGTCACTTCGCCTCGGGTGTGTTCCCACTGTACTTTGATCACTACCCTACCACGGCTCAAAGGAGTCGTGCAAACAGGTGGTAGTTGGGTGCAGTCCCGAAGCACTTGGAGGCAGTGACGGTTAGACAGGATTCGTCTCTCCCGGTATTGGGGGTTGACATCGCGCTGTGTCTAGGAGAGCCATTACACGAGTAGTCCCTGGCCAGGGCAAACGAGATATACTGGTAGGTTTCCAGTGTTATCTCAGGGTGTATTGGGCTTCACTCCGGCACGACTTGTACCGCTATTGGGGGACTGACGTTTACCGCCCCCTAGGCCCGCCATGCGATGTATCAGACGAACAGACCGGACTGTATGGAGAATGTCACGCTCAGGCTCAGTAGGAGTTCAGATGGGTTTCGCCTCGTCGGTCTTCTTGTCGGCATTACCTGGGGACCGTTACGCACAGCTAGTGCCGCTTGCGGTCTGTGGTTAAACCCACTGCCAGCGTAGTGTCGAGTCTTTAGAGTCCCACACAGAAAGCTTTTCGCCTTTAGGCAAAAGAGTAGAGGTCGCATGGTATTGCGACAGGTCGCATGGTTTTGCGACAGGGTTCGGTCACATCCGTGCACTTGTGCACGTACAGTGTCCGGACAGTTTACACTAGCGGGCTTTGGTTTAAGCCAGATCCTAGTGTACCTTATGGGATTGGATTTATCCAGTTTGCATTCGTGTTCCTCGGAACGCGGATGCGGGTGTGTATGCACAGTTGACAGGGAGGCAGAGGCAGTGGATTCTCATTAGGGTTGTTGACAGTTGACCGTTGACTTTTGACTTTTTGCTCAACCCTAATGAGAATATGATATGTGATTAACTATTATATTAATTAAGTATTATGGTGATATGGTTGTTGACTTGTTGACTTTTGTTGACTTGTTGACTTTGGTGACTTGTTGACTTTTGTTGACTTGTTGACCGGTTGACTAGGCTTGACTAGTTGACCATCATGATAACCATGGTTATCATTTCATGCCAAAGACTTTTTTCTTGCTTGCTTTTTGAGTAAAATGAGTGCATGATATGATAACCTTATGGTTGCTTCTAACCATCACCAAAAGACTTTTTTGATATGATGAGTTATGATCACTTTGGATTATGAGAGGGTGAGAGAGAAAAGAGAGCCTCATTTCTTTCTTGCTCATTCTCTCTCTTGTTCTTGAGCTCTCCCCTTGCTCTCACCCTCAACCTCTTGCTCCCTCTCTTGATCTATGGTTCTCTTGTCTCATGAGTTGAGAATCAAGAACCATAGATAAAATCCCATTCTATTTTCCTCTCTACTCATTCTAGTTCACTAGGTTTAGCAAACCAAGTGAACTAGTTTCTTCAAAGACCGAAGAAGGAGCTAAAGGTTGGAGCTTTCAAGTGGATCTATCTTCGGCGTACGGAGACGACGAGAAGGAGCCATCGGACCACCACCGGAGCTTGAAGAGAAGGAGTTCAAGTTTAGGTATAACCATCTTCATCCGAGTAGCTAAATATCTTTAGCTTAGTTTGCTAGTTTTAGTTTAGGTAACGATCCCGACCATAAGTTAGTCCATGTTGCCTCTTGCGATAAAAATTCGTTTTTTATACCGTTTCCGCCTCCCCGTAAGAACCGGGGGTCGCAATATGGACTTACAAAGTTTACCCGGCGAGTATCCGCGTACGCTACGTGATTGCGACGGACTTTTGATCACATCAAAATTCCGTGGCAACCGATCAAGTGAGACTAAACTGCTACGTTTATAATATTCATTTAGTTATCACATAACTTTTGTGAATTCCAATTATTGTATCCCATTCCAGATAAATAGAAAATGCTAAACTTTTCGATCGAACAATCGAACACCCAAGTTTTCCCGATACAGATCAACACATGAAACAAGTCTAACAACATTCCGTTCGTGCCTCAGTACCAACGGTCCAGCCGTAGAAGGGTCAAGCCAACGCCTCACATGTGGCACGCCGTACTGCCCCAAACCCGAAGGTTCAAAGGGCAGTTCAAGACGGTCACATAATCGAGTTAAGGTTTGTGTCTTCTAGAGGGACCATCGCGTTACTTGCACTACTTAGAACGTTGTTAAACTACAGAAAAATCCAACAATTGGAAATTTCCCGACAGGGGAAAAATTGGGTATTTATATCCGGTCGAACTTTTTAACATATTCTAAAATTTATCCAGAAAGCCACACAGACAAAATTTGATACCCCGATCGAAACACCGAATCCCCAAATCAACTCAGAAAAATTCAACTCTTGAAAAAATATTAAAAATACCCAGGAAGACCAACATTAGAAACTAGGAGTTACTGTGCAAACTTAGTCTCACAAAACGACAAAACGGCCGCGCTTACGCCGCACGAGCCATGCTCGTGCCGCGGAAGCGCGGCGCTTTAAGGGAATTAGGGTTACGAATTGCACAGTTACTCTTAGATTTTCCTGCATGTTTTTCTGGATATTTTTAATGTTGAAAAATCCCTGTTTTTAAAAATTGTACAGAGAGCATGTTTTGGGTTTCGGTTTTGTGTCGTTCGGACTTCAAATTCCGTCTGGACTTCGCCTAAGGCTCTAGCTAGGCTCTGATACCACTGTAGGGTTCCTAGGCACACTAGTGAGGTCTTCCAAGCCATCAACCATGGCAATTTCAAAAATTATGGTGCCTACAAACCCTAAACTACGGATCGATAACTAGATGTCTAGGCGAAAAGAACTAGTTAACAAATTAACTAATGAGAATACAGAAATACAACCTTTGTAGATCCGGTCCTCCACCTCCACGGCTCCGCAACGAGGTCGTCTCCGCTGTCCAAATCAAATCCGGGCTCTAGAGTCGGCTTCGTCGGAGAATGGGCAAGCTAGGTCGTCGATGTCCATGCCGAAGATGATCTACGTCGAAGCATCGCAAGATCAAGCTCTCACTTCACCAAGTCATGAAACTTGTGAAGGAAACACACTCTACTACTTGGCAAGAGGTAGAGGATGAAGAAATAGGAAGTGGGTAGACTTTAGTTTTGGATTTCTCACTCTTTTCCAACAATCACCATTGATGGACCTTGCTTTTCTTCACTTGAAGAATGAAGAAGAAGAAGGAAAAAATAGTTATGATAAGTTAAAAGAATAAGAAAAGAAAATGAATTCTTATCATAATTTTAACCATGGTCAAGTGTAGAGAATGAATCATGGTTAGTGTGAATGGTTAGGGTTAAGGATGAGATAAGTATGGTTGACTTTATCAAAGCTTCATGAAGCTTCAACTAAACTCCAAATCTAGCAACCATTCTTTTCTCTTCTTTTCCAAAATGAATAAATAAATAAATAAACGAATAAATAAAGGAAATGAAACCCTAGCCATTCTTTTAACCATGGTTTAATTCTTTGCACTTAACCAAGTAAACATGTATCATCAAACATGATACAATCAAGTGCACAAAATCATATCGCATATGTAATGCGCACACCCGAGTGAGAAAATCCATTTAAAGTAAACCGATACTAGTTGATGCAAAGTAATATATCAAATATATAAATATGCATTAAATCATTAAATCAACACTTGATTCAATGATCCGGTTATGTCGCACACAACCGACTAGTATACAATATATCGGCTTATCGAATCAACGCTTGAATCGATAACTAGGTTATATCGCATACAACCTTTCGATACATTTATCGCGAGAATAGAATACGGTATCACATACACGCATTATTCTCGGTCCCGCACATATCTCATATGCGCTCCTATTTCGTTTCGCTTGAGCCAGGAAACCTCTGTGTAGGACTCTAAAGACTCGTCAATACGCCGGCAGCGGATGATGATCATATCAAACATCCACAAGCCGCAAGCAGTCTGCTAAACGTAACGGCCACCCGGGTATTGAGCGATCTGAAGATCGACGAGCAAGCCCGCTCACATTCCAGTGAATCCGACCAGTAACACTACCGTACAGTCCGGTCTGATCGTCTGATCTGTCGCATATCTCGCCTAGGGGTGGTATACGTCAGACCCCAATAGCTCAATAAGTCGTGTCGATATGAGGTCTATAACTGTTCGAGAAACTACTGGTAACACTTACCAGTAAATCTCAGCAACCCTGGCCAGGGATTTCCTGTTATAGCCAATCGAACACAGCGCAACATCAACCCCCATATACCGGGAGAGACGAATCCCCTCCTATCACTCATTGCCTCCATGTGACTCGGGACTGTACCCAAAAACCACCGTTTTGCACGCCCTCTTGGACGTGGTAAGATGGAAATCAAAGCACAGTGGGAACCACACAAGACTCTATGACGATCTCGGGTCAACAGACTACTCTGTACCAGTGTCACCAGAGAACTACCATCTGACGTAAGGTATAATACCATCTGGGAGTTCTCGGCGAGTCCGTCCAGTGTACCCAGTCTATACTGAGCACCCGTATATCTCCTCTGATGTCAAACACCGATGGATATGGGATCATCCATCGCCCATCTGTATGGGTCGAGAAGGTACACGCTAGTCTACTCTGGTATATCGATGCCCCGTCTCGATACACCCTCGACTAGGGACTTTGAAGGATGTACTTATGGACTACCATGTCCCCACTAGTATGATCCGCATCATAGTCCAGGTAGTCAAGTACAGATCCTAAGGGCTTTACCAACATGTAACAGAGAGACAATCAGTATACACGTTAAGGTAAAGTTCAACCAGATAGCATACTATCATGTCGAGCAAGAAAGTCCTCCCTATATATGTCCCAGCATCCACTACAATATACATCCTATGTACAGTAATGGCCTCTAGGGCATACATATAACTAACACCCGGAAGGGCGCATTCTCATAAAAAGAAAGTACACTTGCGAGATCCTCACGACTCGTAAGGAAAATTCCCCCTATGAGACCATTATTACTCGTAGGATTCAAAAGTCTTCAGCTACAGGGATCCGAACCTGTTCTTAAGCCGTCATATCCCCCACGTTGCCCTACAGGCGGTTCATATTGACCCTTGTACAATCTACGGGCACGAATAAATATTCCCTAACCAAGTTCTACCAATGGTGAGAAATGTCCTTATATGGTGAATGACACTTGTAAGTCCTCTCGACTTATGGGAGAAAACACTCTTGGAAGATGCTTATGAATTACAAGAGAGAATATCACTTAGGAATCCTCACGATTCCTAAGGAGAAAATACACCTACGGGATCCTCATGACTCGCAGGGAGAAACACCTTTATGAGATCCTTACGGCTCGTAAAGTCAAAATCCTTAGTCAACGGGATCCTAACCCTGTTTGCTAAGCCATCCGTGTTCAAATTGACAACGGCAAATGATGATTCGTTTTTGGCAATATTCCAGTGGTAGCGATGCTGATGCCTAAATAGGTATCAAATTCTAAGTCCTCTCACGGCAAATGATGATTCGCTCCTGGCAATATTCCAGTAGTAGCGATGCTGATGCCTCAATAGGTATCAATATCTATGTCCTCTCACAGCAAATGATGATTCGCTCCTGGCAATATTCCAGTTACAGCGATGATGATGCCAAGATTGGTACCAAATCTCAAGTTTCTGACTCATAATAAAAAGCAGCGAGTAAATAAAAATATATATAACCGAAATGATGGGGTGCCGCGATAAATACATAACCGAAATGATTGGGCAATCGCGACTTTCGCGATATGAAAAACTAAAAACATAGAGCATCGCGGAAAAAAATTATATATATATATATAATGAAATTTCCTCCGCCCTGCAAGTATGTCCATATTGACTCTTGTATACGATCCATGGGCACAAATGAAAGCAAGGGAACCATATTTTCCCATCAGGCTCCATCAAAGGGAGAGCCAGATCTCGACGGCAATATCTACAGCCTAGAGATCAGCTGGACGTTCTTCTTATTCCAACAGGGTGCAGACGCGACGTCAACAAAGCTCCAAGGAGCTAAATCAAAACGGTGTAATGGAAAAATCCTAGCTCCAACTCGGCGTTCCTTCTCATTCCAGCAGGATGCAGACACAACGTCAACAAAAGACCCAAGGGTCGAAACAAAAATGGAGTAATGGAAAAATAGTAACTCCAAGTCTTGATGGTGGATATACAACCAAGAGACTATCCCGGCGTTCTTTTTCATTCCAGCAGGATGCAGACGCAACGTCAACAAAAGACCCAAGGGTGAAAAGAAAAAATGGAGTAATGGAAAAATCCTAGCTCCAACTCGGCGTTCTTTCTCATTCCAGCAGGATGCAGACGCAACGTCAACAAAAGACCCAAGGGTCAAAGCAAAAATGGAGTAATGGAAAAATCCTAGCTCCAAGTCTTGACGGTGCATATACAACCTAGAGACTATCCCGGCGTTCCTTCTCATGCCAGCAGGGTGCAGACACGATGTCAACAAAGACCCAAGGGTCAAATAGAAATGGATTCATGGCAAAATCCTAGCTTTAAGTCTTGATGGTACATATACAACCTAGAGACTATCTCGGCGTTCCCCCCTCATTTCAGCAGGATGCTGACACAACTTCAAATGAAATTGGAGCAATGGCATATTCCTAACTCCGGACTTCAATTGCAATACATACAGCATAGAGGTCCTACAGATGTCTACCCTATTTCAGCAAAGAAATGGCATGGCATCGTCAAAACAAAAATGAAGTGACGGCATATTCCCAGCTTCGGGTCTCGACGGCAAATCATATAAAACCTGAAAGACTATCGGATATCATCCCACACCAGAGCGGAGTGGTTATGACTCATCGGGGATCCAAATTGAGCCTAACCTCAAGTAAAAAGCGTCATGACAAATTTCTAACGTTTGCTCTTCTGACGGTAATATGACCTAAGGAGATTACTTGGAGACATCTTGTCCAGCACTCGAAGGGATCAGAGACATGACAGTCGCGGGGCTACTTGAACAGCGGCTTAAAGACTGCATATCGAGGAATACATTAGCCAATGTGACGGTACCACGGACTAAATCCCTAGTACCATAAACCTAACCGATCTCTATCGTAAAGAATAGAGGTTATCTACATACAATGTTAGGACAAGTTTTCCTGTAAACCCAAGGGAGGAAAACTAAAAACACTCCGAAATGAGTACATAAACTAGAGACTCCGAAACAAGTGAACAAACTACAAACTCCAAAATAAGTACATAAACTACTTCGCGCCAGATCAAGACATTAAGAAACAGAAAGGCATAACTCATAAGCCTTGGGGTTTAGAACTACATTTCTTAAGGATCGAGATCTGAGTTAACGATAGATGATGACGCTTGTGTCCGCTTGCTATCTTCTCAGATCAAAATTCTAAAAAAAATTTGTATGCCAGCTCAAAACCGGCCGTATGCTATGCATTACTTCACTCACGACCGTGAGCAACGTGGTAGGGGGAAGCATTTGTTCACATCAGTCCAGTGTTCATCTATAGCTAGATGCATGCATCGGAAACTTCTGAGATTAAAATGCAAAGTATATGTGCAGAGACAAGATGCCCAGATGGATATGTACTGGAGAAAAAAACATTCAATAGTCAACAATAAAGCACATTTAAATAAGTACTTTATTCTGCAGGAACCAGATCACCGAACACCGGATCAAAAGTACAAGGGTTTACAAAACTAAGAATAAAATTTTCTAAAGTCCTCTCTGCCTTCTTCACCATATTGAAACGGCGATCTTCACGAGAAGTTGCTCCACATCGGTCAGCACCGTGCCCATCAGTAAAGGCCGACATGATGGCCCGCTGGGCCCGTATCTGGCTTAGCAACTGAACAGAACGATCCCTCATATGCTGGGTAATCAAATGTGCCTTATGAAAGCACTTGATCTTGTCCTCCGCTGCGTCGAGCGTTGCCGGAGTCATTTCGCTGGATGAGGAGGGATGTCAACAAGAATAGACGGGAAGATCATTCGAAGCCAAATGGAGCCGATAGGAAGAGGAGAGCCCCTATGAGCCAGGAGCTCAAACATCACCATGTCACATTGGTCATCTGTGAGAATGAGATTCACTAATTACGCAGCAAAACGAGGAACAATTTCTTCGATAGGTACCTTTCATGGTTGCCGACGAGCATGAGGACGATTGCAAGCCATGACTCTTGGTCTGTTAAAAATGGTTCTCTCCTTGTGAAGAAAAAGAAAATCACTGCTTTAGAATATAAAGAGAAGCAGTTAAATTTAGGCACAGAAAATGCTGTGCATGGTGGAACTATTTCTAAAGCATGACAAAAAGGGCATGGGAAACGAAAGAATTGACTTATGAAAATCATATCTAGAAGGTGAAGTGACTCCATCAGCATCGCCCCACGTGCATGACATGCGAAGCGCCAGCGCTGATTCATTTTAAGATTAAATCCATCAGCAGCGCCTCACATGCATGACACATGAGCACCGGCGCTAGTTTATATATATATATATATATATATATATATATATATATATATATATATTGTAGGGTTACTAGGCACACTAACAAGGCTCTACAAGGCATCGACCATGCCGGATTAAAATTTTTAGGTGCCGAACAACCCTAAGCAAGATCGTTAACTAAATATTAAGCGAATCAAAGAGAAAGAAAACAACTTTACTCTAAAGGAAAGAGACTACAACCTTTGTAGATCCGGTCCTCTACTTCCAAAGCTCCATGACGACGTCCCTTCGCTGCGATCATCCAACTCCCGGACTTTCGGACGGCTCCTTGAGAAATTGCAACGGGATCGCTTGAAGTCTTCGAGGCCGAAGATGATCTACGTCGAGAGAATACGAACTCAAGCTTCTACTTCACTAACCAATGAATTAGTGAAGCAAACACCCTAAACTAAAATGTTAGTCTAGTAGAGGATGGTGAGATAGGAAGTGGGTTCTTTTTAGATTTTGATTTCTCACTCTTAATCTTCACTTGAAAATTTCTAGCAAGCCTTTTCCTTTTCTTCAAGAAGAAGAAGAAGAAGAAAAAGAATAAGAAAATGAATAATATAAGTGAAGTCTATCATAATGCAACCATGGGTGAGTTAACCTTTGTAGAGACTAACCCCTAGTTTAAGTTAATGGGTTAGGTTAAGGAAAATCTCAAGCAAAACAAAATGGTTAGACTTTGTCAAAGATGCTTAAAAGCTTATTGAAGCTTCAAGCCCAAACAAAGAAAGCCACCATTTTGAATTACTTAATAAATAAAAACCTAATCCATTATCTTAAACATGGTGTAAGCCATACACACACCCAAGTTTGCATGTATCATCAAACATGATAAAATCTTGTGCACAAAAATATATCACATATACAACTTGTGCACATCAAGTGAGAAAATCTATCTTAAGTGAACCAATACTAGTTAATGTAAACTAATATATCAAATATATAATTATACATTAAATCATTAAATCAACACTTGATTTAACGATCCGGTCATATCGCATATAACCGACTAGTATCAAGTGTATCAATGTATCGAATCAACACTTGATTCGGTAATCCGGCTATATCTCATATAACCGTCCGATGATACAAATCGCGCGAATGGAATACAGTATCACATACTTGTATTATTCTCGGTCCCGCACATATCTCATATGCGCTCCTATTTCGTTTTGCCTGAGCCAGTAAAACCTCTATGTAGGACTCTAAAGACTCGTCAATACGCCGGTAGTAGGTGATGATCATATCAAGCACCCACAAGCCGTCAGCGGTACTAGGTGGACGTAACGGCTACCCGGGTATTGAGCAATTAGAAGATCAGCAAGCACGCCCGCTCCAACTTCTGTAAAAGCCTGACAGTGGTACTACCGTACAGTCCGGTCTTCTCGTCTGATATGTCGCATATCAGTTCTAGGGGTGGTAAACGTCAGACCCCAATAACCGATAAGTCATGCCGATATGAGGTGCATAACGGGTTGAGAAACCACTGGTAACACTTACCAGTACATCTCTAAACCAGCCCTGGCCAGGGACTTCCCTGTTATGGCCAATCGAGCATAGCGCAACATCAACCCCTAATACCGAGAGAGACAAAACCCCCTACGCTCATTGCCTCCGTGTGATTCGGGACTGTACCCAAAAACCACCGTTTTGCACGCCCTCTTGGACGTGGTAAGGTGGAAATCAAAGCACAGTGGGAATCACACAAGACTCTATGACGATCTCGGGTCTACAGACTAACCTGTACCAGTGTCACCAGAGAACTGCCATCTGACGTAAGGTATAATACCATCTGGGAGTTCTCGGCGAGTCCGTCCAGTATACCCAGTCTCCACTGAGCACCCTTATATCATCTCTGATGCCAAACACAAACGGATATGGGATCATCCATCGCCCATCTGTATGGGTCGAGAAGGCATACGCTAGTCTACACTGGTATATCGATGCCCCGTCTCGATATACCCACGACTAGGGACCTTGAAGGATGTACTTATGGACTACCATGTCCCTACTAGTATGATCCGCATCATAGTCCGGGTAGTCAAGTACTCATCCTAAGGTCTTTACTAACATGTAACAGAGAGACAATCAGTATACACGTTAAGGTAAAGAGTAACTAGATAGCATACTATCATGTTGAGCAAGAAAGTCCTCCCTATATATGTCCAAGCATCCACTACAATATACATCCTATGTACAGTAATGGTCTCTAGGGCATACATATAACTAACAATCTCCCACTTGCACTAGGGCCATCTGATAACAGTGGTTGTAGTATCTCATACTCAACCATCCCAAAATAGTCTCTCTCTGGGAAAAAGCCTTTGTGAGTGGATCCGCTGTGTTGTCCTCTGAGTCTACTCTCCTGACCTCGATCCCCTGGAGATCAACCATCTCCATGATCAGGTGACACTGCCTTAGATTATGTCTGGATCACTGATGGGACGGGCGTTCCTAGGCATAAGCCACTACTCCATTGTCTCACAATGGTAGGAACGAAGTTCATCTCATGAACTAATATACACCCAGACTTCCTCTTTGGTAGTATCTTTGGTAACGACGTATCTTGCCTTTAATCGTCTAGTATGTCACGGTATTTAGCTTGGAACTCTTCCAACATACCGTCCATTTACTGAGACTGACATTCAATCGTCCTTATCACCCTGGAACCCTTCCAGTGATTCTCCCTAGGATCGATTGATACCATCTCACTACAACTAGTGAGTATCCTAACATCCATTTAGATATATCTCATAGATCCAAAACCCAGGATTTAGTAGGTATCACTTTGATCCTATATGGAGAATCATTGTGATAGGCAGAGATTGACCGAGCGCAGCATATGAAACTCTTTCCCCATCAAGAGTATGTCTTCCACGTACTCTACGAGGATTACCACCATACTCCCTACTACCTTTTGTATATACAAGGTTCATCTACCATTTTGATGAAGTCAAACTCTTTGACTACCACAAAACAGACGTTCCAACTCCGCGATGCCTGCTTTATCCTATAAAGCAGCTTGTACACGTTTCCGCTGCTCCCACTGCCTACGAAGCCCTCTGGCTGTGTACTTATAGACGCTCTCTTGTAAAACATCATTTTAGAAAAGCAGTCATGACTCCCAACCACCAGATATCGTAGTCATGGTATGTAGCCGTGGCAAGTAGGATCTGGATGGACTTAAGCATAGGCCCCAGAAAAGGTTTCATCATTAGCCACAACTGGTCTATGATGCAAACCTTTAACAGGTCTAGCTTTGAAAGTCTCAACTTTTCCATGTACACCATGTAATCTTCTCAAGATATACTCGCTCCTGATGGGGATTTAACCCTTCAGATAAAGCAACCAAAGTCCATACTTTGTTGGTGTATAAGGATTCCATCTCAGATTGCTAAGCATCCAGCCATTCTTACAGAGTCCCACTCCTGATGGCCAGCTCGAAACTAGTTGGGTCATCATCTCATGATGCAATCCTTGCTCCCACTGTCATAGAGAAACCAAAGTATCTCTCAGGTGGGTGAGGAACCCTACTAGATCGGCGGAGAGGCTGAGGTTCGTTGGTTACTATTGAATCCTTCGGTTCTACCAAATCATCTGCTGTAGTTTGCATAGCTGGAACTGCTTCAAGTTCTACCTCATGACCACTAATTTTTCCACAAGAAATTCTCTTTCACAAAGGTGGCATGCTGAGAAACAAAACATTTTTTGTTCCTCGGTTAGGTAGAAGATATTCCCTTGCAGTTGCTTGGGATATCCAACAAACTTCTACAGAACTGACTTTGCCTCGAGCTTGTCCGGATTATGCTTTTAGACATAGGCTGGACAACCCCATGTTGGGGTAAAAATTTACACCCCGGTTGACCAAGTCAAAATCCAAGTCAACCTCAAGCCAAGTGGGCCCAAGCCCAGACCCAGTGGGCCCATGCCCGGGTCGAGCCCGAACATGAAGCGGCCGGCCTCCCCCACGCCAAGATAAAAATTTTTTAATAAACAATTTTGTTGTGTTTCTTTTGTTTTATTCTATGGATAAATGTAAGAAAAATAGGCATAAAGCCAAATTTTTGTGAAGCCCATGGCTTATGTGCAAAAAGAAATGGCACATGAGCCATGGGATAGGCAAAATGCCATTTTGTGAAGCCCAAGGGGCTATGTGTAAAGTGTATAGCCTATAAAGGCAAAGATAATGAAATATCTCAATAATTTTTCTCTCTCCAAAAAAAAAAGGTTTCAGATCTGAGATCTTTCTCCTTCTTCAAGGTTCCAAAACCTTCTTCTTTCTCTTGAATTAAATCAAGAGTTCTACTCTCCTTTTTATAAAACAAATAAGTTTTTCACCACAAAACCCATCAAGGGGAACTCAGATCTTCCGTTAGATCTCAAAAAGGAGTGATTTTTAAAATCCCATAGCTCTTGATCTTCAAGATCCAGCTAACAGAGGAGGAGGAAGAAGAATCCCTCCCATTAAAAAAAAAAAACAAACAAAACACACTCAGGAGTCCAACTCCTTTCTAATTTCTCTTCCGGGAGTTTCTGGGGTCAAAAGCCCTCTTTTCCTCGCCGGCGCGCTAGCGCTCGAGCGCAAAGCACCTACGTGCCGACACGTGGCGCGTTTGCGCTCCAGCGCACTGCGCGCGAGCGCAAAGCGCCCACGTGCCGACACGTGGCGCGCGCGCTTGCGCTCCAGCGCAGTGCGCCCGAGCGCAAAGCGCCCACGTGCCGACACGTGGCGCGCGCGCTTGCGCTCCAGCGCACTGCGCCCGAGCGCAAAGCGCCCACGTGCCGACACGTGGCGCGCTTGCGCTTAAGCGCACTGCGCCCGAGCGCAAAGCGCCCACGTGCCGACACGTGGCGCGCGCGCTTGCGCTCCTGCACACTGCGCCCGAGCGCAAAGCACCCACGTGCCGACACGTGGCGCGCTTGCGCTCAAGCGCACTGCGCCCGAGCGCAAAGCGCCCACGTGCCGACACGTGGCGCGCGCGCTTGCGCTCCAGCGCCTTGCGCACAGCACCTAAGCGCACAGCGCTCAAGGCGCTGGCCCCACGCATCCTTTGGATGTCTTTTCCCCCCTTTTGTTTATATATACATGTATATATATACATATGTACACATACACATACTCCGCAACATTCTCCCCCTCCAAAAAATTTTCGGGCCGGGGCGCTGCCCCGAACCCCGCAAGTGGGCTGCTAGCCCCCTTGACCCCCAGCCAGCTATCCGGGTAAAAACTCTGCGTGGCTCCCGATATATCCAAAACCCCCTTTCAAAACAAAATACACGTACACTGCACATTGAGTTCGCATGACCAGTTTAACCCGTTAATCGGAGGTTCCCTTGCCCCAAAGGCGAGGGGTAATTAACGGCAGCTTAGTCCGCGGCTGCCGGAGATTCGGATCCCCACAATCATTAAACCCCGGCCTACCCTATGCAGGGGGAATCTGTAGTACGCCTGAGAAGCGTGCGCGTATTCCCATCTCAATGGGGTGACGAAAAACACCCTACACCCCAAATCTTAACAAACTTAAGATATGGGCTCTTCCCTTTCCATATCTCATATGGAGTGGTAGGCATCTGATTTGGTTGGAACACCATTCAATAGGTATGCAACTTCATAAGTGCATAACTCCCAAAAGGAAATAGGTAACTCAGTAGTACTCATCATAGAGCACACCTTATCATATATGGTGTGATTGCTCCGCCCCGATACACCGACGTGCTGTGGTGTATATGGAGGAGTAATGCTGAGAGATAATCTCATTCTCTTTTAGAATAATCCAGGAATTCCGTGCTCAAGTATTCTCCTCCTTGATCACATCAAAGGACATAATACTTATACCCGTTTTGGTTCTCTACTTCCAACTTATATTCTGTGAATATCTCAAAAGGTTCAGACTTGTGTTTCAACAGGAACATATGTCTGAATCATGAGAGATTATCAGAGAATGTAATGAAGTACAAAGAACCGGTCTTGGCATGTGTAGACAGGGGACCTTCATACATCAACATGTATCATCCCAAGAGTTCACTAACTCTTTCTCTGTTTTCAATAAACAGAGCTGTGGTCATCTTATCTCTGTGACATGACCGGCAAGTTTCACAAGATGTAAATTAAAACTAATTTAAATATGCATCTATATGTAACTTTAGCTAGTCGGGTTGCATTGATATGACTTAGTCTACAATACCTCAAGAAGGATCCGTTCATTTCTGAACTCTTTCTCTTGTGTGTGTTCTGTATACTAAGAACTGTAGTTTGATTTAGAACGTCAATACTTTTAGATAACGTGCCTGAACCGATCAACTTTTGATATAGGAAATGTTCAAAACATTATCCAACAATACAAAATTATATCCTTTCTTTACTAATAAAGAGACTGATATGATTTTGTATATCAGGTTCGGTATCTAATAACATTCGTTCAGAATCAATGTATTTTGGTAATATAGGGTGATAGTGACCAACAGACTTGGCTGCAACACTTGCACCGTTTTCTGTCTCATGATACTTATCGCCCGTTCTTAGTTCTCTACCTATCTGTAGCCCATGTAACAAATTACATATGTGGGATCCTGATCCGGTATCACATACCCAGGACGTAAAGGATACTGAGAAACAGTTCTCTGTAATGAACACAACCGAAGATGATGCATCATCATGCACTTTCTTCGTTTGGGCGGCACGGGAAATCTGGTATTCCCCAAATTCCTACTCTGTCTTATAACAATTATAAGTTGGAGCGGGACCAACGTTCCCCAGCTCAGTATAACAAGCGGGTTCGGTCAATACATCCGTTTAATTATCTTGATTAAGGCGTGATATGGTCGCTACCTGGAGAGAGAGAGAAGAAAACACTCAGCGTGCGCTCTTGCAAGATTAGATTGGTTATTTATTTTATCTAATCAGGATGGCTCCCACTGTTTTTATCAAATCTTCCTTCAAACCTTAAAAGGAAAGACTAGCCGGGATTAATTACACTCTACAAGTTCGCCAATCTTTCAGCCAGGCCAGTGTCGGTACTTTGAGGGAGGTTACCCGTGCTTTCGCACGGACCTAATTAAAGTAAACCTCGTTTTCCCAAAGGCGTAACCTTGTTGACACCTTTCTAGACACCTACTTAATCGGCTAATTGTAATGTGTAAAACTCTCCCAGGAGTAACTCTTACTCGCAGCGGGTATCGGGATCCAACTATCTCATAGAAGGTATGCAATCTCATTGCAAATTTCAACACTTGAAATTCCCGATAATTTTGCCCCTAACCTCCTATGACCTTGACAAAGGCCAACAAACCATAGGATGCTAGTCAAGTTCAACCCGTCATTTCTTGATTGAATTAAACCCACCCGCACGGCCCTTGACAAAGGCCAACAAGGTCGCACGACTACCCTAATCCAATCTGCATCATATGCATAAGCAGATAAGCACTAGTCAGCACCGCACACTACGCCTTGACAAAGGCCAACAAACACAGCACGAATACTAACTACTACTTATCTGAAATGACGGAGGGCTACGACAGTTTTTTCTAAAAACCTATTGCGTAATAAACTTGATATCGTTGTAGAATCAAATGATTTTAAAATGGATTGTTTTTGAGGCTTTTCTAGTTTTGCTAAAGGGGTCACTCTCGGTAAAGGGATCGTCGGCCCTTTCCTCGTCGAATGAGGTGCAGGATATATCATATATACCACTATGCAAAGCAAGAACTATAAAAGCAATCAAAAGACAAACCGAGTGTTGTAGCATCTGCCAGTTATTGCTAAAGGGGTCACTCCCGGTGAAGGGATCTCGGCCCTTTCCTCATCGAATAAGGTGCATGATGTTCTACAAGGAACACCGCGATGCAAAGCAAGAACTGTAGCTACCTGTTTTTGAAAATTCGATTCCACAACATCTTTTAGGTTTCTTTTCTTTCATTAATCATATTAATGAAGTCCCATCATTTAAGTTATCTAAACATCACAGATAAATACGACGTACACTTATGCCATCCGCATTCGCCTCGATGTCCCCTCGTGCACCGTTAGGTTAGGTAACTAACGGCAGAACGGGGCAGGGCTAGCGCGGGTGTAAAACATAAGTAACGTCTATATAATATATCATATATACTATATATAGTATCTATCACAGAACATCAAATGATCACATCACAGATATCGCAGCAGAAGAAACATATATGAAATATTGGATATACTAGGACGTCCGTGTTTTAGTATAAGCCTGTATAAAACACGGATTCCACGGTCACGATGAATAGCCAAACCCACACCCCTGGACCCCTACGAGAGCGGCAAGCAACCCTTCCAATTCTAGGGTTAGGAGACCCGGACTCGACTCCTCGAGTTGGTCTCCCACTGGACCCTAGAACCCGGTTACTTGTGCTCTCCTCCTTAGGTCTATCCTAGTGCGGAAAAGTAAATAATATACAAATGGTGACATCAACCTCAACCCGGAAGTGCCCCAATAAAAGAATATTACATACAATTAATTTTACATGAATGAAAATAAAAACTCTCATCTCACATAAAACCCCCGGCTATTCAAAATGCGACGATCCAGTATAACATATCCAGCAACACATAACATCACATGTCATCAACGTAAGTAAATATGCGCATCCCAATTGTCGTTGGCATATAGCAACGAAACCGGCGATATCACATATTACAATTACGGTCGCAGAAAAGAAAGTGTAAAACTACAACAGTTGGAATCCACAACTTCCTTAGACATCACATGCCTAACAATTATAAACCCCGCATTTTAGTCTCTATATCGAAAACACTTTTCAATATCTAGTCAGGCAATTCAACAAGATTCCCGATATGTGATCGAATGCTCATCGCAAACTTTAGTAGACGGCCGCACCCCCGGATGCCGTCGACGAAGTGCACTAAGGCGGAACACCGCTGCCGCGAGCACCCGAACGGATGCTTTCGGCGACGGGGTTCTCCTACAGTCACTTGGTCGGGGCTATGGGACATGGCTGTCAATTAAGTTTACCCGGCGAGTATCCGCGTACGCTACGTGATTGCGACGGACTTTTGATCACATTAAAATTCCGTAGCAACTGATCAAATGAGACTAAACTGCTATGTTTATAACAATCAAATTAGTTATCTCATAACTAGATGTGGATTCCAATTATTGTATCACATTCTGGATAAATAGAAAATGTTAAACTTTCCGATCGAATAATCAAACACCCAAGTTTTCCCAAATGGTTCTCAACACTTGAGGGGAGTTTAAAAACATCCATCACATGCCACAGTACCAACGGTCCAGCCGTAGAAGGGTCAAGCCAACGCCTCACATGTGGCACGCCGTACTTCCCCAAACCCTAAGGTTCAAAAGGCAGTTCAAGACGGTCACATAATCGAGTTAAGGTTTGTTGTCTTCTAGAGGGTCCATTGCGTAACTTGCACGATCTAGACGTTCTCAAATAACGGAAAAATCCAACACTTGGAAATTTTCCGAGTCGGGAGAAAGTGAGCTATTGATATCCGATCGAACTTTTTAATACTTTCTAAATATCCGGAAAACATTATGAAATTAAATTTTCCGATTGAATCGACGAATACAAAATAAACCCCAAAATTACTCAACACTTGAGTCAGATAAAAATACCCAGAAAATATCAGGAAATCAAATTGGAACATTACTGTGCAAAAAGAAAACGGTGACGAAACCTTATGGCCGCGGAACCGCCTCACGAGCCATGCTCGTGCCGCGGTTCCGCGGCGCTTTAGGCGCCAACTGTTGTCGTTTTGCACACTTTTCCATATAATTGCCTGCTGATATTTTTAAGCATTTTTAATTCAGAAAAATCCCAGAATTTAAAAAATGTACAGAGAGGGGTTTAAAGTGTCGATTCCGGGTTCGATCAGGGTTTTAACTTCGTAAACACATCGCCTAATGCTCTAGCTAGGCTCTGATACCATTGCAGTGTTACTAGGAACACTAACAAGGCTCTACAAGGCATCGACCATGCCGGATTAAAATTTTTAGGTGCCGAACAACCCTAAGCAAGATCGTTAACTAAATATTAGGTGAATCAAATAGCAAGAAAACAACTTTACTCTAAAGGAAAGGGACTACAACCTTTGTAGATCCGGTCCTCCACTTCCAAAGCTCCATGACGACGTCCCTTCGCTGCGATCATCCAACTCCTGGACTCTCGGACGTCTCCTTGAGAAATTGCAACGGGATCGTTTGAAGTCTTCGAGGCCGAAGATGATCTACGTCGAGGGAATACGAACTCAAGCTTCTACTTCACTAACCAATGAATTAGTGAAGCAAACACCCTAAAATAAAGTGCTAGTCTAGTAGAGGATGGTGAGATAGGAAGTGGGTTCTCTTTAGATTTTGATTTCTCACTCTTAATCTTCACTTGAAAATTTCTAGCAAGCTTTTTCCTTTTCTTCAAGAAGAAGAAGAAGAAGAAAAAGAATAAAAAAATGAATAATATAAAATGAATTATCAAGTGAAGTCTATCATAATGCAACCATGGGTGAGTTAACCTTTGTAGAGACTAAACCCTAGTTTAAGTTAATGGGTTAGGTTAAGGAAAACCTCAAGCAAAACAAAATGGTTAGACTTTGTCAAAGATGCTTAAAAGCTTCATGAAGCTTCAAGCCCAAACAAAGAAAGCCACCATTTTGAATTACTTAATAAATAAAAACCAAATCCATTATCTTAAATATGGTGTAAGTCATACACACACCCAAGTTTGCATGTATCATCAAACATGACAAAATCTTGTGCACAAAAATATATCACATATACAACTTGTGCACATCAGGTGAGAAAATCAATCTTAAGTGAACCAATACTAGTTAATGTAAACTAATATATCAAATATATAATTATATATTAAATCATTAAATCAATACTTGATTTAACGATCCGGTCATATCGCATATAACCGACTAGTATCAAGTGTATCAATGTATCGAATCAACACTTGATTCGGTAACCCGACTATATCTCATATAACCGTCCGATGACACAAATCGCGAGAATGGAATACAGTATCACATACCTGTATTATTCTCGGTCCCGCACATATCTTATATGCGCTCCTATTTCGTTTTGCCTGAGCCAGTAAAACCTCTATGTAGGACTATAAAGACTCGTCAATACACCGGCAGTAGGTGATGATCATATCAAGCACCCACAAGCCGTTGTCCCCCTCCGAAAGACGGCGACAACGACGACGACGTGAGGATGTCTATGCCTGAGATTCGGGGCAGATGCTATTTGGTTTTATCCGTCCACCTCTCTGAAGATACCAAGTTGATTTATGGCACTGTGTATCGGAGGTTTAGATGGATACGGCCAATGTAGCAGACTTCGTCAGATTCCCCCTCGGTAGAGGGGTTTTTGATTGTGGGGACGCTCTTCCCTGCAGGCGCAAGCCCCTGCAGTTAATTACGCTACCGCGTCGCGGTAGCCACTTTCTCCTTCTCCGGAATTTCACTTCGTGTCGTGTGTGTTTATTTTGTTTGTGGTTGCCCGTGGATTGTATACGGAGACTAAGTTATGTCGTCGCCCGTAGGACGTGGATTTGTCCAAATCCGTATTTACTTAGATTTGGGTTTGGTGTTTTTAGTTTAAGGGTACGTTAGCCGTATTGAGGCTAAGATCAACTTAAACGTTTGTTAAGGATACGTTAGTCCAATTTGAGACTAAGATCAACTTAACGGGATCGCTTAGATCCGACAAAAGAGCATTTGGGGGCTCTATTGTTCCAGTTTAGGGACATAGTGGTCCATTGCATGTATGGCCGTCGGGATCCATCACCTCTCTGATGACGTTGAAGGATTACAACGACATGTGTCAGAGGAGTTCAGAGATGTACCCTTGAACCAAAGTTGATTGGGGGATCTATAGTCCAATTTGGGACTAAAGTCTGTTTGAAGGTTTAAGGATACGTCAGCCTTGTTTGAGGCTATGATCTACTTAAGCGGGATCGTTTAGATCCGACAGAAGAGCGTTTGGAGGCTCTATTGTTCCAGTTTAGGGACGTGGTGGTCCATGTTCTAGTATAGGGACGTAGTGGTCCATTGCTAGTTTAGAGACGTGGTGGTCCATCGCCAGTTTAGGGACGTGGTGGTCCATCATTAGTTTAAGGACGTTTCAGTCCACGAGTTTAAGGACCCCGCAGTCCAATATTAGTTTAAGGACGTTTCGGTCCACGAGTTTAAGGACCTCGCAGTCCATATTCATGTGTGGTCGTCAGGACCCGTCACCTCTCTGACGTCGTTGAAGGATTACAACGATAGGTGTCAGAGGAGTTCGGAGATGTACCCTCGAACCGGATGTAAATTGATTTTTAAGAGAGCAGCTGTGCTCAATCAATTTAATTTGAGGACTTATGGCCATGATTGGGCTAAGTCCAGCTGAAAAAAGTTCAACACTTTTATTTGTTTTTATTTTTTGTTTGTGCTCTGCCCATAAAGGATGCAGAGCATCAATTTATTTTGGGCTCTGCTCATTTATGAATGATGCAGAGTATCAATTTTACTTGGGCTCTGCCCATTTATTGCTTTGTAATTTAATTAGGCCTACTAGGTCTTTTTGATTTGGGCCTGGCCCTTTAGGAAATGCATTGCATTTGTTAGGCGCTTTGCGCCAATCAAAGAGCGCAAGCGCTTGTGGTGACGACACGTGTCATGTAAGCGCAGTGCGCTGCGCTTGCGCTGATGACACGTGGCGCACTCTGGTGAGCTGCGCCAATTACAGAGAGCAAAGCTCTATCTTAAAGCGCATAGCGCAAGTAGTTCAGATGCTGACACGTGGCGCTCTCCCAAGAGCGCAACAGCGCAGTTTGCAAGTGCAAGGCACTATAAATTTAAGAATCTTTTAGATTCTAGAACCAAAAGTTCATAAAAGAAGTGCAAAGCACTGTTTGTTTTCTTTGATCTGATTTAGTTTCTCCTCTTTTTTCTTGATCCCAAAGAACCAATGGTTCATAAGTGCAAAGCATTATTTTTATTTTGTTTTTTATCAAAGATCATCGATCTATCAGAAGAAATTCTTCTATCTAAAAGGTCTTTTACCTTTTTCTTTTTGAGATTTCTTCAGAGTTCTCTCTATTTGAAAATTTTGATTTCTCACAAAATGTTCATGCCTTTGAATTGAGGTCTAGGGTCCTTTTTATAGTGCCCATAAATTAGTTAAATTTGTTAAAGAGATCTTTCTCTGAGTGATTTGGGGAATTTTCCCCACCGTTGGATCTTTGATCTAAGGGCTTCTGTTTTACAGAAGAAAATCTTCTTGTTTTAACAAGAACAGAAAGATTTCTTTAAAATCTTAATTCTGTTAGGCGCAACAGCCCTAACTGCGCTAGCGCAACTGCGCTGACACGCGTCGCGCAGCGCAACTGCGCTAGTGCATCTGCGCTGACACGTGTCGCGCAGCACACAGCGCAGCGCAACTGCGCTGACACGTGTCACGCAGCGCAGTGCTTGCGCAACTGAAGCGTTGCTTTCTTTAATTTTGCTTTAAATAGAGCTTTGCTCTGATTGGGCGTGCCTTCTTGGGCGCCGTGCTCCCTGCACTAACGTGTCTGATTTTGACACGTGGCGCTCTGCGCGCAGCGCAGGGGATCTGAAGCGTTGCTTCATTTATTTTAACTTTAATTTTCAAGACAGAGTTTTGCTCTGATTGGAGGAAAACAGAAGCATTGCTTCTTTTCCCACCTTTGAATTTGAACAGAGCTTTGCTCTGATTGGGATAAACAAATGCCCCCCCACCGTTATGCTTACGTGGCCCCAAACACAAGCGCAACGGTGGTAGGATTCCAACAGTTGCGGCAACTTTTGGAAGTTGAAAGGGCACTTGATGCCTATAAATAGGACCCTTGGTTCTACACAGATGATTATCATCTTTAAGATTTTTATTTTCAAAAACTTCAGAGCTTTGCTCTTGCCTTTGAGAACTCCTTGAGTTAGATTTTCTTTAACAGAAACTATTTAAGTAAGAATTAGTTTTGACTTAAATCAATTTTAATGAATAGAGCTTTGCTCTCATAGATCTTTGATCTAAAGAAAACCCTTTTGGGGTTTCACCAAATAGAGCCTTGCTCTTAGGAATTTGTTTCAGGGTTTCTTAACACATGAACAGAATCTTGCCTCTTTGGCAAAACACAGATCTCTTTGATCTAAAGAAAGATGAACTCTTAAGAGTTTGGATAATGAAAATTAAAAAATGGAGTTTTGTATTCAATGGATTATATCATTAATATTAATGATCTCAGAGTTCTCGGGGGATTTCTTTAAATTTCCCTTATTATTGAATTTGATAGGCGTCACCCCTATTCGTAGAGCATTGCTCTCGAGGAGTTTTAACTTTCTGTGTCCCTCCTTTTTTTTATCGCTAATCTTCCATTGATGTTTCCTTCGGGTGTTATGGCGGTGCGTCTATACAGTCTGCATGAATTCATCACCTACGAGGATATCCGTGTACAGGGCCGCCAACAAGTCCAGGAGTTTACGGATGCCCAGTGTGCGGAAGTCATGGGTCGTTTGAACGCACGTGTTGGTTGGCTGCTCCCCCGCCGCTCTGCTCTCCTGAAAGTTGTGCTGGGAGCGATTTGGAGAGCACTCCCGGGGTTCCACGAGGCCTTACCGCTCAATGCGCTGGATGATGCCGAGGACAAGGTGCATTCAGTGTACCTGTCGGGGCTGATCTCGAAGAAACGGCGGGATAGCCTCATCGACATCCTGCATCAAATTTTCCAGCAGACGACGATAGTCGCTGCTTATCGAAGGCTGGGGGGGCTTGCCGAGGATCTTGACACACAAGAGCGCGAGAGGCTGCGCACAAGAATAATCAGAAAGGCCAGAAGAACTCTGGATGGCCTTACTTTTGACTTCCTCAATCCGTGCCCTGGACCTGAGGTTATTCCATTGTAATAATATTTCTCGTTTATCGCTTTATGATTGTAAGAATTTTTTTTGCAATATTAATGGAAAAGTTTTATCCCAGCTTGTCTTATTCCTCGTTCTGAGTCTTTCGCATATGCATGAATGAGTATGTCTCGAACGCTTGTAAATCGGATGTTCTTTTGTCGCTTTCTTCTTTCTCTTATTACCAGTATGTTGTCTTGATGAACATAATTGACAGATAATAAAGTAAGCATCTTAATTCCTCCACGAGATAGCGATGGCTTAGGCCGTAGGTTCAGATCTGCTGACTGAGACTTTTCAACTCTATGAGCCGTGAGGGTCTCTCAGAGACTTTTCTCCCTACGGATCGAGAAGATCTCGTGGGTGGGTTTTCTCCTTAGGAATCGTGAGGATTCCTAAGTGTGTTTTCTCTTATAAGTCGTAAGGATCTTATAAGAGAATTTTTCCCTCTTACGAGTCGAGAGGACCCGTAAGCGGTTGTTTCCCTCCTTGTCGAAACTCGACTTTGGAGAGTGAGATCCGTGAATAGTATGCAAGAGACCGTTTTGGGCCAACTTGTAGGGTCCCCATGCTTAGGAAACATGCTTCTTTTATGCCTACTGCCTAAAGCTTTATCTCACGAGTCGAGCCGCCTCAAGAATTTCTCGCAAAGACATTAATTTCTTCACAAGTCGAGACGAATCGAACATCTCTCGTAAGAACATCCTAACGTCGCAGTTAACCTCTGCTCTTTACGACAGAAGTCCGTTAGGGTTCGTGGTACTTAGGGTTTTGGCCGTCGTACCGTCGCATAAGCTGATATATTCCTCGATAGGCAATCGTGCTGTTCGAGTAGCCCTGCGACTGCCGTGTCTCTGATCCCTTCGGGGGCTGGACAAGACGTCTTCAAGCAATCTTCCTAGGCAGTTTGACCGTCGGAAGAGCAAGCGTTAGGAATTTGCCATGCCGCTTTTTACTTGAGGTTAGGCTCATTTTGGCGAGCCCCGATGAGTCATAACCACTCCGCGCTGGTGTGGGATGATCTCCGATAGTCTTTCAGGTTTTATGTGAGTTGCCGTCAAGACCCTGAAGCTAGGAATTTGGCCTTTGCTTCGTTTTGCTGGCATCGCGTCTGCCGTATCGAGACAAATGTCGCAGTTGTATCTAGGTTGCCGGTGAACCATTGAGGTTTGGAACTAGGGATTTTGCCGTGGCTCCGTTTGTTTGATTGTGGCGTCTGGTCCTGGCTGGAGGAAGAACGCTGGGTTGACATCTCGTCTGCTGTATCGAGACGAAATGCCGAGGCGGAGCTGGGATTTTGCCATGGCTCCGTTTGTTTTGATTGTCGTGTGTGATCCTTGCTGGAGGAAGAACGCTGGGGTGACATCTCGTCTGCTGTATTGAGATGAATGCCATGGTGGAGCTGGGATTTTGCCGCCGCTCTGCTTTGTTTTGACCGTGAGGACTTTTGTCGGTGTTGTATTCGTATCTTGATGGACTGCGAAGAAACGCCGTTGTTAATATCTCGTCTGCTGTATCGAGACGATTGTTGAGATGAAGCTTGGATTTTGCCATCGCTTCGCTTTGTTTCGATCGCGGGGTCTTTTGTTGGCGTTGTATCCGCATCTTGAGAGGCTGAGGAGAAACGCCGTTGTTAACATCTCGTCTGCTGTATCGAGACGATTGTTGAAATGAAGCTAGGATTTTGCCATCGCTTCGCTTTGTTTCAACCGCGGCGTCTTTTGTTGGCTTTAAGACCTTGAAGCTAGGGATCTTCCTTTTGCTCCGTTTGTTGACCTTGTGTCTGTAATATTGCGACAAATGTCGAGATTGTCTCTAGGTTGTCTATGAACCGTCAAGATTTGGCTTCGCTTTCTGATACAGCCTTTTGGGAAAGTATGGTTCCCTCTTTGTTTGTGCCCCTGGATTGTATACAGGGATCGATGTGATCTCACCTGTAGGGCATGAATTTCGTTGTATATATATTTTTTATTTTATTTCTTTCCATGATGCTCTATCATTTCAGCTTTTATATCGCGGAGGTCGCGATTGCCCAATCCTTTCGGCTATTTTTCGCGACGCCCAATCATTTCGGCTATTTTTGTTTTTACTCACTGCTTTTTATTGCGAGTTGCCCAATCATTTCGGCTTTTTTTTTACTCGCTGCTTTTTATTGCGAGTTGCCCAATCATTTCGGCTATTTTGCATGCATTCATTTTTACTTGCTGATTTTGTTGTAAGTTGCCCCATCATTTCGGCTATTTCATATGCATTTTTAGCTCGCTGATTTTTTTATCGCGAGTGTGCAACTTGGAATCTGACGCCAATCTCAGCATCAGCATCGCTACAACTGGAATATTGTCAGGAGCGAATCATCATTTGCCATGAAAGGACTTGGAATTTGATACCGATTTAGGCATCAGCATCGCTACAACTGGAATATTGCCAGGAGCGAATCATCATTTGCCTTGGAAGGACTTGGAATTTGATACCGATTTAGGCATCAGCATCGCTACAACTGGAATACTGCCAGGAGCGAATCATCATTTGCCTTTCTCGATGTCGAACAAAGGTGGCTTAGTAAACAGGGTTAGGATTCTGTCGACTAAGGCTTTTGACTTCATAAGCTGTAAGGGTCTCATAAAGGTATTTCTCCCTACAAGTCATGAGGATCTCATAGGTGTGCTTTCTCCTTAGGAATTGTGAGGATTCCTAAGTGCATGTTCCTCTATAAGTCATAAGGATCTTACAGAAGGGTTTTCTACTTATAAGTCGAGAGGACTTACAAGGGTTGTTCACCATATGGACATATCCCCAGTCACGGGTGGGACTTGGTTAGGGAAATGTTTATTCGTGCACATGGATTGTATACAAGGGTCAGCATTGAGCCGCTTGTAGGGCCATATCGGAGGGTTGTGGGAGTTGCTTAAGAACAGGTTCAGGTCTCTGTAGCTTAAGACTTTCAAATCTTATGAGTCGTGAGGGTCCCATAAGAGGGTTCTCCTTACGAGTCGTGAGGATCTCGCAAGTGTAATTTCTCCTTAGGAATCGTGAGGATCCCTAAGTGTGTTGCTCCCTTGTGAGTCGTAAGGATCTCACGCGGGTGGTTTCTCCTTACAAGGTCGAGAGAACCCTATAAGTGTCTTTTAGCGAGATTGCGCCCTTTCGGGTTTTCACAAACACTCGCCGGTAGCCCTGCTGTTTTTACTCACGGAGCCCTTTCGGGTTTTCATCCGTGCCCACTTTGTTTATGGACATACCGTTCTTTTTATTTTTTATTATTTTTTTTTATTATTTATTTTTTTTGTTAACGAGGTCGCGCCCTTTCGGGTTTTCATCCGTGCCTATTTTGCTTATGGACGTACCGTTTTTTTTGTATTAGCTTCGGGATGCTGCAATCCACCGTAGTTTCTTGACATCTCGGTCAACAGCTAGTCTTAGGACATAGTGGTCCGCTGTTAGTTTAAGGACGTTTCGGTCCACCGTTAGTTTAAGGACGTTGCGGTCCGCCGTTAGTTTAAGGACGTTTCGGTCCGCAGTTAGTTTAAGGACGTTTCGGTCCGCAGTTAGTTTAAGGACGTTTCGGTCCGCTATTAGTTTAAGGACGTTTCGGTCCGTCTTTAGTTTAAGGACGTTTCGGTCCGCTATTAGTTTAAGGACGTTTCGGTCCGCCATCACCGTATTCGAGGCGAATCTCTAGTTTACTGACATTTCGGTCTATGGGGCTTTCTCTATGACTGTACATGATGCCCCGGGCATATCCATCTTTCTCGGAGCGTGCGGTTGTGGCGGGTTCACCTTCCAGTTTTCGGACAACGCAAACTTGCCCTGTTGGTATTGGTCTTCAACCCAGTTCTTGAAGACGTAGCAATCCTCGATCAGATGACCTACCGTTTGGTGGTAAGGGCAATAATCCTCGATGAGTCAGTCATGTACCGCCAGCTCGAATAGCCCCCTTGTTTTATCTTGCGGAAACGAGTAAGGACGTTTCAACTTTTGCTGGAGAGGTTGCCGCTTGTTGTTTCGGCAAACGACCGGTCTTGAGCCACTCGATTGTTGTTGAGTGTTGGCGATGAGGGTCATTTTCCCCTTCCCTTTATCCTTTTTGCTCGATCCTTTGTTTACGGGGCCGAGATTTTTTTCGAATAGCATGCGATTGCACGGCTGAACGCTCTCGCAGCTCCTCAATTCCTTCATTTTTGAAATAGACTCCCCGAGGTAGGGGTTGGGGGTAGCTTCTTCGTCAGAGTCGCTTCCAAAGGTGATAATTTGTGATCCCTTGGAGTCGGCTATATGACAATCGTCGGCGGCCCTTTTGCGCTCATCTATCGCATTTTCTCGATGTCTACGAGCTTCACATTTTGTCCTGTCAAAGTGTTTCTTTTGAGCGACATACCCTTGCCACCAACAGTTAAAGGATTCGCAGTCTTCGGTAGGATGTATGATCTTCTGATGATATAAACAGAAGTTAGGGTGCATCTCTACCTCAGCGAGAGTATTTTCTTCAGAGGGCGGTAGCTTCATTCCTACTGATAGGGCTTTAGCAAACCTTTTCCTCGTCTTGAATTTATTTTTATCCGCATCGGATGACTTTTGATCTGATGAAAATGCCTTGGCTTTTTCCAGTATGGCCATCCCATGCTCTTGATTGGCTTTAACTTTCAGACGAATCTCATTCAGGAAGGCATCGATTAACTCGTCTGACGGCCGCGGAATTTCTGGTTCAAGGTCCACCCTCGGTTTCTCGGCGCAAGGAGCTTCTTCATCATCCGCCAATGAGTGAGAGATCACATGACAAGTCATTATGCAATCTTTGGATTCACCTGGTGAGTCTTCTCCATCGTTTTCGTCCTCGACAAAAGAACAAGTTGCCCTCGGCGTGTCCATCTTCTTTGAAGTATGCGGCTGTAGTGGGTTTACTTTCTATTTTTCAGACAACGCGAACTTGCCTTGTAGGTACTGATCCTCGATCCATCCCTTAAAGACGAAACAGTCCTCGATCGGGTGACTAACCGTTTGGTGGTAAGGACAATAATTGGGATTATTAAGATTGCCTGGCTGCGACAGACGCTTTGGACTCGGCAGATTGATGAGTCTGTTGCGCACTGCCAGCTCGAATAGTCTTCTCGTTTTATTTTGAGGAAACGAGTAAGGACGTCCTAGCCTCTCTTCGAGGGATGGGCGTGGACGCACGTTGTTTTGGCGAACGACAGGTTTTGAGTTTCTCGGCTGTTGTTGAGCATTAGCGATGACGATCGATTTTCCCTTTCCTTTCTCATTTCGAGAATCGGGTTTTGGAGGAGATGGTCCATGGCCCATCTGATCCATTTGGGCTAATTTGTCGATCAAGGCCTGGAAGGTGGTCGGCCTGGAGAACATCATGAATTGCGAGATGGTCGCCTGCGGATCGAGAGTGCCCATGAACATGCCTACCGCAGGTGCCTCTTCTATGCATTGTTCGTATTTTGACCATAGGTTCCGCCATCGTGTTGCGTATTGTACCCACGTTTCGCCTGGCCTTACTCTGGCATTAATCAGTGCCGTCATCGGGGTGCGTTCACTGGCGCTTGCAAAACGTTGGGTAAACAACAGCTCCATCTCCGCGAAGGTCTTGATAGAGTCGTTCGGGAGCTCAGAGTACCACTCGAACGCTGTATCTGATAAGCTTCCAACGAACTGGCGAAGCAACAGTTTATCATCGCCGCCAGTGTTGCCGCAGAGTTCCCTGAACTGGGCAACATGCTGGTGGGGATTGCCCATCCCCTTATAGACATGGAACTTGGGAATGGTATAGCCCGGTGGGTACTTGATCTGGTCATACCAGCTCGGATACGGTCGTCCCGTTTTTACGAGCTGACCGGTTGCTTCAGTCGCCTGATGAACCCGGATCTGTTGAGCTATGTATTCGTCTAGGTCAGCTTTGGAGATTGCCTCTTCCTTGGCTGTCGACAGTGCCGGTGGAGGGTTTGACGTTTCTCCCCTATCGTCTTCAAGGACGATCGGGGGATCTTCAGCCGGAGGATCCTGCTGGATCATCATCCCTACCATGTCTTGGAACAGGAGGCCCATACGCTTTATGTTGGCTGCTTGTTCAGCAGCCTCTTTATCCTTTTTCTCCAATATTCGTCGAAGGAATTCGGCGTCGGTTTCTTGTTCTTGGCGTTCATCTGAAGATGTTTCAGGGCTTTCTTTTGGCCCAGTAAGTGCGGCCATCGCGTTCATCATCTCTTGGAGCTTTTGCTGTTGTTCCTGAGCTTTGGTCACTGACTGTGTAAGCGGTCTATGACCTATGGATGCGCGGCTATCCTCCTTTCCCGATGCCATATAAACTGTATGAACTATCATGCCCCCGGACTTAGGGCATTTAGGTTCACCACCTTTGGCATTTGCCGCGGGCGCGAGGGTTTTCTTCGGCCTTCTTCTTTTGTGGGCCGTTGAAGTGGAGGGGGCCGTTGCAGTGGGCACCCTGGTGATTGTTGTCCTTTGCTATTTAATAGGACGGTCCTTTTCTTTTTGCACCTTCGCCTTCTTCTGTTGACGAGAATAACCTGGGTCAATCACGGAGTCTTGAACCCTTCACCAAACCTTGTATATTTTTGAGGACAGCCGTTGAGGGGGCTGTTCTTGCTGTGTTTCCGTAACACTCTCCGCGGGCGGAGGAGATCTTTTCAATGTAGCAGTTGGAGAGTTCTTATGTACCCTTCTCAGCAGTTCAAAGCTGTTCCCAGTTGGAACAGCAGCGTTGACCTCCACCACTGGGGCAGGTGGAGTTATCCCTGAGGGGGAGTTTCCCCCTGCCTTCCTTGCTCGTCGCCAATGGCGACGTCGAGCATGACGATCCGCTGGGCCTGGCTCAGCGATAAAAATAGCTTCTTTTTGCCCCCTGTCCAGATGAGGCGCTGCTGGTGTTAACCTTTTAAAGACTGATTCTGTTCTTTGGGGGGTGATATTCAATCTGTCAAAGACAGATGCTCGTGCAGGGGAAGGAGCAGGAATAGTCAGTCTTGAAAAGACTGACTCTTTGACAGGAGAAGCCACCTTGGCGACTCCGGGAGCAGCCGTCTTCTTTGCGATGGCCTTCTTAGGTATCATGGGCTTTTTGGCAGGCCCTTTGGAGTTCAGACACAATCTGGCGAAGACGGAGGCTGTTGGTTTGGTAGTGGACGACCCGTTGACAGGGGCCGTCGTAGCAGTGAGCCGGTCGAAGACCGTCTTCTTGTTCGCTTCTGGTGGAGGTATTGGTATAGAGAAGCTTGCAGGTGGGATCATGGTCCCGAAAAACAGGCCGGTGGTGGCCTGGGCCACCTGTTCTACCGGCAGAGCGAGGAAGGAAGCCGCTTGGGGCCCATATGCTACACCTCTAGGTGAGGTGGAGCGTCCGTTGCAGTGGCACTTCGAGCAGTTCATGCAGTTAGAGGCCATTGATGCTTGAGTTCTGCGCCAGGCAAAAGACCAAATCTTAGTAACTTGAAATCCAGAGGACCATTAACAAACCGCGATTCGTTCACGAAGACGACACACGAAGTGTGGAGTGGAAAGAGGAAAAGGTCCCACCGGGCGTGCCAGAATCTGTCCCCCTCCGAAAGACGGCGACGACGACGAGAGGACGTCTATGCCTGAGATTCGGGGCAGATGCTATTTGGTTTTATCCGTCCACCTCTCCGAAGATACCAAGTTGATTTATGGCACCGTGTATCGGAGGTTTAGACGGATGCGGCCGATGTAGCAGACTTCGTCAGATTCCCCCTCGCTAGAGGGGGTTTTGATTGTGGGGACGCTCTTCCCTGCAGGCGCAAGCCCCTGCAGTTAATTACGCTACCGGGTCGTGGTAGCCACTTTCTCCTTCTCCAGAATTTCACTTCGTATCATGTGTGTTTGTTTTGTTTGTGGTTGCCCGTGGATTGTATACAGAGACTAAGTTATGCCGTCGCCCGTAGGACGTGGATTAGTCCAAATCCGTATTTACTTAGATTTGGGTTTGGTGTTTTTAGTTTAAGGGTACGTTAGCCGTATTGAGGCTAAGATCAACTTAAACGTTTGTTAAGGATACGTTAGTCCAATTTGAGACTAAGATCAACTTAACGGGATCGCTTAGATCCGACAAAAGAGCATTTGGGGGCTCTATTGTTCCAGTTTAGGGACATAGTGGTCCATTGCATGTATGGCCGCCGGGATCCATCACCTCTCTGACGACGTTGAAGGATTACAATGACAGGTGTCAGATGAGTTCAGAGATGTACCCTTGAACCAAAGTTTATTGGGGGATCTATAGTCCAATTTGGGACTAAAGTCTGTTTGAAGGTTTAAGGATACGTCAGCCTTGTTTGGGGCTAAGATCTACTTAAGCGGGATCGTTTAGATCCGACAGAAGAGCGTTTGGAGGCTCTATTGTTCCAGTTTAGGGACGTGGTGGTCCATGTTCCAGTTTAGAGACGTGGTGGTCCATCGCCAGTTTAGGGACGTGGTGGTCCATCATTAGTTTAAGGACGTTTCGGTCCATGAGTTTAAGGACCCCGTAGTCCAATATTAGTTTAAGGACGTTTCGGTCCACGAGTTTAAGGACCTCGCAGTCCATATTCATGTGTGGTCGTCGGGACCCGTCACCTCTCTGACGTCGTTGAAGGATTACAACGATAGGTGTCAGAGGAGTTCGGAGATGTACCCTCGAACCGGATGTAAATTGATTTTTAAGAGAGCAGCTGTGCTCAATCAATTTAATTTGAGGACTTATGGCCATGATTGGGTTAAGTCCAGTTGAAAAAAGTTCAACACTTTTATTTGTTTTTATTTTTTGTTTGGGCTCTGCCCATAAAGGATGCAGAGCATCAATTTATTTTGGGCTCTGCTCATTTATGAATGATGCAGAGTATCAATTTTACTTGGGCTCTGCCCATTTATTGCTTTGTAATTTAATTAGGCCTACTAGGTCTTTTTGATTTGGGCCTGGCCCTTTAGGAAATGCATTGCATTTGTTATCAAAGAGCGCAAGCGCTTGTGGTGACGACACGTGTCATGCAAGCGCAGTGCGCTGCGCTTGCGCTGCTGACACGTGGCGCACTCTGGTGAGTTGCGCCAATTATAGAGAGCAAAGCTTTATCTTAAATCGCATAGCGCAAGTAGTTCAGATGCTGACACGTGGCGCTCTCCCAAGAGCGCAACAGCGCAGTTTGCAAGTGCAAGGCACTATAAATTTAAGAATCTTTTAGATTCTAGAACCAAAGGTTCATAAAAGAAGTGCAAAGCACTGTTTGTTTTCTTTGATCTGATTTAGTTTCTCCTCTTTTTTCTTGATCCCAAAGAACCAATGGTTCATAAGTGCAAAGCTCTATTTTTATTTTGTTTTTTATCAAAGATCATCGATTTATCAGAAGAAATTCTTCTATCTAAAAGGTCTTTTAGCTTTTTCTTCTTGAGATTTCTTCAGAGTTCTCTCTATTTGAAATTTTCGATTTCTCACAAAATGTTCATGCCTTTGAATTGAGGTCTAGGGTCCTTTTTATAGTGCCCATAAATTAGTTAAATTTGTTAAAGAGATCTTTCTCTGAGTGATTTGGGGAATTTTCTCCATCGTTGGATCTTTGATCCAAGGGCTTCTGTTTTACAGAAGAAAATCTTCTTGTTTTAACAAGAACAGAAAGATTTCTTTAAAATCTTAATTCTGTTAAGCGCAAAAGCCCCAGCGCTTGACATGCGTCGCGCAGCGCACAGCGCAGCGCAACTGCCCTAGCGCAACTGCGCTGACACGCGTCGCGCAGCGCAACTGCGCTGACACGCGTCGCGCAGCGCAAAGCGCATTGCAACTGCTGATGCGCAACAGCGCAGCGCAGTGCTTGCGCAACTGAATCGTTGCTTCTTTTAATTTTTCTTTAAATAGAGTTTTGCTCTGATTGGGCGCGCCTTCTTGGGCGCCGTGCTCTCTGCGCTAACGTGTCTGATCTTGACACGTGGCGCTCTGCGCGCAGCGCAGGGGATCTGAAGAGTTGCTTCATTTATTTTAATTTTAATTCTCACTTTAATTTTCAAGACAGAGCTTTGCTCTGATTAGAGGAAAACAGAAGCATTGCTTCTTTTCCCATCTTGGAATTTGAACATAGCTTTGCTCTGATTGGGGTAAACAAATGCCCCCCCACCGTTGTGCTTACGTGGCCCCAAACGCGAGCGCAACGGTGGTAGGATTCCAACGGTTGCGGCAACTTTTGGAAGTTGAAAGGGCACTTGGTGCCTATAAATAGGGCCCTTGGTCCTACACAGATGATTATCATCTTTAAGATTTTTATTTTCTCTTATAAGTCGTAAGGATCTTATAAGAGAATTTTTCCCTCTTACGAGTCGAGAGGACCCGTAAGCGGTTGTTTCCTCCTTGTCGAAACTCGACTTTGGAGAGTGAGATCCGTGAATAGTATGCAAGAGACCGTTTTGGGCCAACTTTTAGGGTCCCCATGCTTAGGAAACAGGTTTCATTTATGCCTACTGCCTAAGGCTTTATCTCACGAGTCGAGCCGCCTTAAGAATTTCTCACAAAGACATCAATTTCTTCACAAGTCGAGACGAATCGAACATCTCTCGTAAGAACATCCTAACGTCGCAGTTAACCACTGCTCTTTACGACAGAAGTCCGTTAGGGTTCGTGGTACTTAGGGTTTTGGCCGTCGTACCGTCGCATAAGCTGATATATTCCTCGATAGGCAATCGTGCTGTTCGAGTAGCCCTGCGACTGCCGTGTCTCTGATCCCTTCGGGGGCTGGACAAGACGTCTTCAAGCAATCTTCCCAGGAAGTTTGACCGTCGGAAGAGCAAGCGTTAGGAATTTGCCATGCCGCTTTTTACTTGAGGTTAGGCTCATTTTGGCGAGCCCCGATGAGTCATAACCACTCCGCGCTGGTGTGGGATGATCTCCGATAGTCTTTCAGGTTTTATGTGAGTTGCCGTCAAGACCGTGAAGCTAGGAATTTGGCCTTTGCTTCGTTTTGATGGCATCGCGTCTGCCGTATCGAGACGAATGTCGCGGTTGTATCTAGGTTGCTGGTGAACCATTGAGGTTTGGAACTAGGGATTTTGCCGTGGCTCCGTTTGTTTGATTGTAGCGTCTGATCCTGGCTGGAAGAAGAACGCTGGGTTGACATCTCGTCTGCTGTATCGAGACGAAATGCCGAGGTGGAGCTGGGATTTTGCCATGGCTCCGTTTGTTTTGATTGTCGCGTCTGATCCTTGCTGGAGGAAGAACGCTGGGATGACATCTCGTCTGCTGTATTGAGACGAATGCCATGGTGGAGCTGGGATTTTGCCGCCGCTCTGCTTTGTTTTGACCGTGAGGTCTTTTGTCGGTGTTGTATTCGTATCTTGATGGACTGCGAAGAAACGCCGTTGTTAATATCTCGTCTGCTGTATCGAGACGATTGTTGAGATGAAGCTGGGATTTTGCCATCGCTTCGCTTTGTTTCGACCGCGGGGTCTTTTGTTGGCGTTGTATCCGCATCTTGAGAGGCTGAGGAGAAACGCCGTTGTTAACATCTCATCTGCTGTATCGAGACGATTGTTGAAATGAAGCTAGGATTTTGCCATCGCTTCGCTTTGTTTCGACCACGGGGTTTTTTGTTAGCTTTAAGACCCTGAAACTAGGGATCTTCCTTTTGCTTCGTTTGTTGATCTTGTGTCTGTAATATTGCGACAAATATCGAGATTATCTCTAGGTTGTCTATGAACCGTCGAGATTTGGCTTCACTTTCTGATACAGCCTTTTGGGAAAGTATGGTTCCCTCTTTGTTTGTGCCCCTGGATTGTATACATGGATCGATGTGATCTCACCTGTAGGGCATGAATTTCGTTGTATATATATTTTTTATTTTATTTCTTTCCGTGATGCTCTATCATTTCAGCTTTTATATCGCGGAGGTCGCGATTGCCTAATCCTTTCGGCTATTTTTCGCGGCGCCCAATCATTTCGGCTATTTTTCCTTTTACTCGCTGCTTTTTATTACGAGTTGCCCAATCATTTCGGTTTTTTTTACTTGCTTCTTTTTATTGCGAGTTGCCCAATCATTTCAGCTATTTTGCATGCATTCATTTTTACTTGCTGATTTTGTTGTAAGTTGCCCCATCATTTCGGCTATTTCATATGCATTTTTAGCTCGCTGATTTTTTTATCGCGAGTGTGCAACTTGGAATCTGACGCCAATCTCAGCATCAGCATCGCTACAACTGGAATATTGCCAGGAGCGAATCATCATTTGCTATGAATGGACTTGGAATTTGATACCGATTTAGGCATCAGCATCGCTACAACTGGAATATTGCCAGGAGCGAATCATCATTTGCCTTGAAAGGACTTGGAATTTGATACCGATTTAGGCATCAGCATCGCTACAACTGGAATATTGCCAAGAGCGAATCATCATTTGCCTTTGTCGATATCGAACAAAGGTGGCTTAGTAAACAGGGTTAGGATTCTGTCGACTAAGGTTTTTGACTTCATGAGCCGTAAGGGTCTCATAAAGGTATTTCTCCCTACAAGTCGTAAGGATCTCATAGTTGTGCTTTCTCCTTAGGAATCGTGAGGATTCCCAAGTGCATGTTCCTCTATAAGTCGTAAGGATCTTACAGAAGGGTTTTCTCCTTATAAGTCGAGAGGACTTACAAGGGATGTTCACCATATGGACATATCCCCAGTCACGGGTGGGACTTGGTTAGGGAAATGTTTATTCGCGCCCGTGGATTGTATACAAGGGTTAGCATTGAGCCGCTTGTAGGGCCATATCGAAGGGTTGTGGGAGTTTCTTAAGAACAGGTTCAGGTCTCTATAGCTTAAGACTTTCAAATCTTATGAGCCGTGAGGGTCCCATAAGAGGGTTCTCCTTATGAGTCGTGAGGATCTCGCAAGTGTAATTTCTCCTTAGGAATCGTGAGGATCCCTAAGTGTGTTGCTCCCTTGTGAGTCGTAAGGATCTCACGAGGGATGGTTTCCCCTTACAAGGTCGAGAGGACCCTATAAGTGTCTTTTAACTAGGTTGCGCCCTTTCGGGTTTTCACAAGCACTCGCCGGTAGCCCTGCTGTTTTTACTCACGGAGCCCTTTCGGGTTTTCATCCGTGCCCACTTTGTTTATGGACATACCGTTCTTTTTATTTTTTATTATTATTTTTTATTTTTTTTTTTGTTAACGAGATCGCGCCCTTACGGGTTTTCACGAACACTCGCCGGTAGCCCTGCTGTTTTTACTCACGGAGCCCTTTCGGGTTTTCATCCATGCCCTATTTCGCTTATGGACATACCTTTTTATTTTTTAAACGAGGTCGCGCCCTTTCGGGTTTTCACGAACACTCGCCGGTAGCCCTGCTGTTTTTACCCACGGAGCCCTTTCAGGTTTTCATCCGTGCCCATTTTACTTATGGACGTACCGTTATTTTTGTATTAGCTTCGGGATGCTGCAATCCACCGTAGTTTCTTGACATCTCGGTCAACAGCTAGTCTTAGGACATAGTGGTCCGCTGTTAGTTTAAGAACGTTTCGGTCCACCGTTAGTTTAAGGACGTTGCGGTCCGCCGTTAGTTTAAGGACGTTGCGGTCCGCAGTTAGTTTAAGGACGTTTCGGTCCGTAGTTAGTTTAAGGACGTTTCGGTCCACAGTTAGTTTAAGGACGTTTCGGTCCGTCTTTAGTTTAAGGACGTTTCGGTCCGCTATTAGTTTAAGGACGTTTCGGTTTGCCGTCGCCGTATTCGAGGCGAATCTCTAGTTTACTGACTTTTCGGTCTATGGGGCTTTCTCTATGACTGTACATGATGCCCCCGGCATATCCATCTTTCTCAGAGCGTGCGGTTGTGGCGGGTTCACCTTCCAGTTTTCGGACAACGCAAACTTGCCCTGTTGGTATTGGTCTTCAACCCAGTTCTTGAAGACGTAGCAATCCTCGATCAGATGACCTACCGTTTGGTGGTAAGGGCAATAATTGAGAGCGTTAACATCTCCTGGCCGTAACGGACGTTTTGGACTCGGCAGATTGATGAGTCTGTCACATACCGCCAGCTCGAATAGCCCCCTTATTTAATCTTGCGGAAACGAGTAAGGACGTTTCAACATTTGCTGGAGAGGTTGCCGCTTTTTGTTTCGGCAAACGACTGGTCTTGGGCCACTCGATTGTTGTTGAGTGTTGGCGATGAGGGTCATTTTCCCCTTCCCTTTATCCTTTTTGCTCGATCCTTTGTTTACGGGGCCGAGATTTTTTTCGAATAGCGTGCGATTGCACGGCTGAACGTTCCCGCAACTCCTCAATTCCTTCATTTTTGAAATAGACTCCCCGAGGTAGGGGTTGAGGGTAGCTTCTTCGTCAGAGTCGCTTCCAAAGGTGATAATTTGTGATCCCTTGGAGTCGGCTATATGACAATCGGCGGCGGCTCTTTTGCGCTCATCTATCGCATTTTTTCGATGTCTACGAGCTTCACATTTTGTCCTGTCAAAGTGTTGCTTTTGAGAGACATACCCTTGCCACCAACAGTTAAAGGATTCACAGTCTTCGGTAGGATGTATGATCTTCTGATGATATAAACAGAAGTTAGGGTGCATCTCTACCTCAGCGAGAGTATTTTCTTCAGAGGGCGGTAGCTTCATTCCTACTGATAGGGCTTTAGCAAACCTTTTCATCGTCTTGAATTTATTTTTATCCGCATCGGATGACTTTTGATTTGACGAAAATGCCTTGTCTTTTTCCAGTATGGCCATCCCATGCTCTTGATTGGCTTTAACTTTCAGACGAATCTCATTCAGGAAGGTATCGATCAACTCGTCTGACGGCCGCGGAATTTCTGGTTCAAGGTCCACCCTCGGTTTCTCGGCGCAAGGAGCTTCTTCATCATCCGCCAATGAGTGAGAGATCACATGACAAGTCATTATGTAGTCATTGGATTCACCTGGTGAGTCTTCTCCATCGTTTTCGTCCTCGACAAAAGAACAAGTTGCCCCCGGCGTGTCCGTCTTCTTTGAAGTATGCGGCTGTGGTGGGTTTACTTTCCATTTTTCAGAAGATCAGCAAGGGGCGGTACTAGGTGGACGTAACGGCTACCCGGGTATTGAGCGATCAGAAGATCAGCAAGCAAACCCGCTCCAACTTCTGTAAAAGCCTTAACAGTGGCACTACCGTACAGTCCGGTCTCCTCGTCTGATATGTCGCATATCAGTTCTAGGGGTGGTAAACGTCAGACCCCAATAACCGATAAGTCATGCCGATATGAGGCGCATAACGGGTTGAGAAACCACTGGTAACACTTACCAGTACATCTCTAAACCAGCCCTGGCCAGGGACTTCCCTGTTATGGCCAATCGAGCATAGCGCAACATCAACCCCCAATACCGGGAGAGACGAAACCCCTCCTATCGCTCATTGCCTCCATGTGATTCGGGACTGTACCCAAAGACCACCGTTTTGCACGCCCTCTTGGACGTGGTAAGGTGGAAATCAAAGCACAGTGGGAATCACACAAGACTCTATGACGATCTCGGATCTACAGACTAACTTGTACCAGTGTCACCAGAGAACTGCCATCTGACGTAAGGTATAATACCATCTGGGAGTTCTCGGCGAGTCCGTCCAGTGTACCCAATCTCCACTGAGCACCCGTATATCATTTCTGATATCAAACACCAACGGATATGGGATCATCCATCGCCCATCTGTATGGGTCGAGAAGGCATACGCTAGTCTATACTGGTATATCGATGCCCCGTCTCGATATACCCACGACTAGAGACCTTGAAGGATGTACTTATGGACTACCATGTCCCCACTAGTATGATCCGCATCATAGTCCAGGTAGTCAAGTACTCATCCTAAGGGCTTTACCAACATGTAACAGAGAGGCAATCAGTATACACGTTAAGGTAAAGAGTAACCAGATAGCATACTATCATGTCGAGCAAGAAAGTCTTCCCTATATATGTCCAAGCATCCACTACAATATACATCCTATGTACAGTAATGGCCTCTAGGGTATACATATAATTAACAATCTCCTACTTGCACTAGGGCCATCTGATAACAGTGGTTGTAGTATCTCATACTCAACCATCCCAAAATAGTCTCTCTCTGGGAAAAAGCCTTTGTGAGTGGATCCGCCGTGTTGTCCTCTGATTCTACTCTCCTGACCTCGACCCCTGGAGATCAACCATCTCCATGATCAGGTGACACTGCCTTAGATTATGTCTGGATCACTGATGGGACGGGTGTTCCTAGGCATAAGCCACTACTCCATTGTCTCACAATGGTAGGAACGAAGTTCATCTTATACATACATACATACACACACACACACACACACACACATATAACAACACCTTACAGAGGCACATATGAACATTGGCGTAAAGAAAAGGGGGAGCTGTGTCATTCATATTTCGAAGAAATTTATACATTGGTGATAAGGAGGATAAAACAAGGGAACAAATATCATCAAAATATTTATAATGGCAAGACGCTGAATCTCGGACACGGACTCATGAACTTAGAGGTAAGTTTGAGTAAAGCGCTTCTAGCTTCGTTGACCATCTTCTTATACATTTTCTCATGAATACAGGCGTCGGGATCTCTGCTGATGTTGTCCATCCTCTGGTACAAGGATATTATTGCCTTCTATTGGAAGACGCGATATAAAACAGCGACAAGATCATCTCTCCGCTTCTTTGAGATCAGGCCCATCAGATATACTGAATGCACCTTATCTTCGGCATCATCAAGTGCCTTGAGGGGCATAGCCTTATCAAGCTCAGGAAGTGCTTCCCAAATCGACCCAAAGACAATCTTCAAAAGAGCAGAACGGCGGGGGAGCAATCGACCATTGTAATCGTCGAAGTGACGCATCACCTCGGCGCACTAGGCGTCAGTAAACTCTTGGCCCTGGCAGCGGCCTTGGATGTGAATCTCCTCATAAGAGATAATCGCTTCAAGATCATACAGATGAGAAGCCATAGTATCTGAAAAGAAAAACTAGTAAAGGGTTAGCAATCAAAATACCAAAATCATTACAATCTAGAAGAAAAAACAGTGGACCCCCACAAAATCAAGGTAATGCCCCCATCAATTATGAGGCAGGCACTCATTGTAAGAATTCAAAAGGATTCTCATTTAATGAAAAATCTCATTGAACAGTAGAGTTCAAGGCTCCTAATGGCCTCGAAGAACGTGCTATATAACAGATTCAGATCTGTAAGAAAAACCCTAAAAAAGAAAATAAGAAAAGGAAATAAAATTCCCAAAAGGATTTTCAAAAGAGATTTTCTCAGAGCTGAGCTCTGTAGAACAAACCGGAATTGAATTCCTCTGATAGTGGGATTAAATCCCAAAAATCCCCATGGGAAATATATTGGAATTAAATTCCAGAGAAACCTTCAGAGATCAAAGTCATTAACAGGGTAAAACCCTAAGATCTCTAAGACCCATGGTCTACCAAAATAAAGTTTTTTTAAAGATCTTGAGAGATCATTCCAAGAAAAAAGAAAAACTCTGTTTATGGGTAAAAATCCAGAACAAAAAGGAAGATTTTTTTTACGGGTTGAAATTTGGTCATGATTCTTACCAAGTTTTTTAGCAGAGTTCAAATGTAAGTGTTTTTTTGGGGCAGAGATCTAAGCTCTGAAAAGAGAATTAAATTCTCAAGAAAGAAGAAAGAAGATGATGGAACGACAGCCATCCCAAGTGCCAAAAGACCTATTTATAAGATGTGAAGGGACGGTTCAACTACCTAGAAGATCCAACGGTGGAAAAAGTGATACCGTTGCACCCACGTGTGAGCCATATGAGCACAACGGTGGGGGGAATTTGTTCCCCCAATATTTAACCTAATAAAAGAGAAAACTTCTGTTGAATTTAATGAGGCAGCGCCTCACTTGCTCTCTACGAGGGTGCCAGCACCAGAGCCACTCTTATAAGATGAAATCCTATGGTGGCGCCTCACGCGCACCTCACAAGGGCGCCAATGCGCAAAGCGCAGAATAATTTATTACATAAGAGTTAAACTCTTAGATGGCGCCGCACGTGCTCCTCACACGGGTATCGAAGTACAAAGCACAGAAGAATTTATTACATAAGAGTTAAACTCTTAGATGGCGCCGCACATGCTCCTCACGCGGGCGCCAATGTGCAAAGCACAGGAATACCCATCTTAAGAATTAAATTCTTAAGTGGCGCCCACGTGCATAACACGTGAGCGTTAGCGTCCAAGTTCATATCAGTAGAATTAAATTCTACATTTCCCTAACAAAAGATGGGATATTCTCTGTTAAACAGAGCCGTTGGATCAAAGATCCAACGGAGATGATAAATCATTAAAATATAGAATCAAATTCTATTAGGAGAAAATATCTTCCATGTCTTTCTAAATAACAAAGATACTCTCGGTTGGATCAATGATCCAATAATAAAATAAAATTCTATTTTGGGAATATATTCCTTTAAACTTTCCAAACAAAAAGATTGCTCTATGTAAAACAGAGAATGCTTAGATTAAAAATTCAATGGTGATTAAAAATCACCACTTGAATGAATAAATTTTGTATATAGGAAAATATTTCCCTAATCTTGTTAAAAACAAGAACAACATATTCTGTGAAAACAGAATCACTTGGATCAAAGATCCAACGGTAGGTAAAATTTCCCAAATCAATTTTGTGACCAATTAAATCAATTAGAATCTCTCAATGAGAGATTTTCTCAAAACCAATTAACGATCTGCCTCCACTATATAAAGGCCCCAAGACTTCAAGTCTCAAAAAATAAACGACAGATATACAGAGGGTGAGAGGAAGAAACCACAGATAGAAAGAACAGAGAATTCAATTCTCAAAGAAGAAGAGCTTCCTTCTCAAAACCCTAGGTAAAGAAAAGAGATCAAAATATCTCTATTACCTATAGTATCACATCTAAGATTTTAACCCTTTTAAAAAGAACTTAGTTCTTTCTCTGGATCTGAGATCCACAAGACAAGTCTTCCAAAAGTTGAGAATTTAATTCTTATCGGGAAGATCTTGTTCTTGAGAATCAAAGATTCAGAGAAGAACAAATTTAAAGCGAAAGAATATGGAATCCATAATACTCCAAGAACTCAGTTCCTTCAAATTAAGAACTTAGTTCTCTAAAAACTCAACCCGAAATCCTCAAAAACAGTGATTTTGGATGAGCGTTAATGGTTAAAATGCCATCGACAGAGGTTTAACCTCTTTTAAAACATCAACAGAGCTTAAATCTCCATATAAAAAAAACTAGTGCCTCACGTGCTTCCTACATGGGCGCCCTCTTTAACAGCGCCTAGCGCTTCACGTGAAAAACACGCGGGCGCCTAAAACAGAAGGCTAGCGCCTCACATGCTCTTCGCGTGGGCGCCATATAAAAAGTGCTTAGCACTTCATATACAGCCAAAACGGATGAGTGCTCAGCACTAATTGGACAGTGCCCAGCGCCGCACGTGCACCTCACGTGGGCGCCATACAAAAAGTGCTTAGCACTTCACATACAGTCAAAATGGCCAAGTGCTCAGCACTAAGGGCAGCGCCCAGCGCCGCACGTGCACCTCACATGGACGCCATAAGAAGTGCTTCACATTAATCAAAATGACTAAAGTGTTCAACATTTATTGGGCAGCGTCCATGACTGAATGCTTCACATGACATACATGTGGGCATAAGAGTTCAAATAAGTACTTAGCATTTTTACATAAAAGGAAAAGGGCTGAATAAATAAAGCCCAAATAAGTGTTTAGCACTTTTGAATAAAAGAAAAGACTAAGCAGACTATGCCCAAATTGGCCAGGTCTCTGAAGTTTTCTTGCAGCTGAGACTAAATGCTCTTCTGCTGGATCTTAAGTAAAAATGATCCTAAAATGTTGCTAAGTGGATCTTAGTCTCAAATTAGACTAACGTATCCTTAGCCAAAAAAAAATTGAACCCCAAATTTTCATATATATTTAAGTTGATCTTAATCTCAAACTAGATTAACGGTCCTTAAATAAAACAAACCCAAATCCAAGATAAACGGATTTGGACTAACCGCGCCCTACGGGCGACGACACAAACTAGTCTCCGAATACAATTCACGGGCAACCAAAACAAACAAAAACACACACGACACGAAGTGAACTGCCGGAGCAGGAGAAAGTGGTTATCGTAAGGGGCTTGCGCCTGCAGGGTAAAGCATCCCCACAATAAGAAACCCCTCATAAAATGAGGGGGAATCTGATAAAGTCTGCTGCAACGGTCGCGTCTGTCCAAAACTTTGATATATGGTGTCATAAATCAACTTGGTATCTTCGGAGAGGTGGATGGAAAAGTCCAAATAGCATCTGCCCCCAGAATTCAGGCCAGACGTCCCAACATCTCGGTCCATGTCTTTTGGCAGTGAACAATACCAATTGATTTAATTGGCCTTAAAATTTGTTCGGGGGATTTTATCCACTGTTGGATTTTTGATCCAGTGAGTTTCTGTTTTACAGAATATATATTCTTATTTTTAACAAGATTAGGAAAATATTTTCCATATACAGAATTTAATTCTGTCATACGGTGATTTTTAACCACCGTTGGATTTTTGATCCAAGAGTTCCCTCTTTAACAGAGCACATCTTTCTTTGTTTTAGAAAGATATAGAAAATATTTTCCATCTCATTGGATCTTTGATCCAACAACTTTCTGTTTAACAGAAAATATCCTTCTCATTTAGAAAGATCAGGGAGATATTTCCCCCCAATAGAATTCAATTCTTTATTTGGTGATTTTTAATCACTATTGGATCTTTGATCCAACGGTTTTCTGTTAACAGAGAATATCTTTCCTTTTTAAGAAAGATCATGGAGGGTATTTTTCCAGAATTTAATTCTATATAGAGAAGCGCCCTCACGTGTTTAACTCGTGAACCCGATGTGTTTTAACTTGTTTTACTTAGCGCCCATATGCCTTGCATATGGGCACTCATATGTTTAACACGTGAGGTTAATTTGGCTTTTAGCCACTTACTCTTAGTGCTTATATGTTTTGCATACAAGAAATAGAATTTAATTCTATGTATAGAGTTTAACTCTATATGAAGCCAATGCTTAAAAAGAGCGTTCTTACGTGTTTAACACGTGACCCTAATGTGGGTTCTAACTGTTTATTTTGTTTAACACATGAGGCATGTTTAGCCTTTAGTCGTTTGCTTTCAGCGCTTATACACTTTTGTATATAAGCGCTCACGTGTTTAACACGTGAGGCTCAAAATATGGGGAATTCTCCTTTTTTTCTCTCCCTTTTTTTATAAGGGAACAAATGCCCCCAGTGTTGCTCTCACGTGGCTTGGACGTGAGTGCAACAGTGTCCATCTTAACCACCGTTGGATTGTCTAGGGTAATGAGAAGTTGAACTGATCCCATTACGTCTTATAAGTCGGGCATTTGGCCTCGGAGTGACTACTGTTTTTTTATCTTTCTCCTTGAGTTTTTTCTTTCTTGAGAATTAAATTCTCATATCAGAGCTTAGATCTTTGCCCTCAGAACTCCTCTGATCAGAGTTAAACTCTGCCAAAAATTTTGGTAAGAATTATGAACTTAGCTCTTAGAAGACTTTTTATTTTGTTTTGGATTTTTAGTCCATTAACAGAGCTTGGCTCTTTCTTTGAGCTGATCTCTTGGAAATCTTAATTTTTTTTGAGTAGACTGTGGGTCTTGAATTAATGGGCATCCTTGAGAATCGCTGGTTCTCTTCTTAGGATTTTACCCTATCATTGATCCTGATCTTTGAAGGTCTCTGGAATTTAATTCCATTATGTTTCCTATATGTTTCCCATCATGGGGATTTCTGGGATTTAATCCCATTATTGGAGGAATTTAATTCCATTTTCTCTTGCAGAGCTCAGCTCTGAATTTTTTTGTAACTTTGGGAATTTTATTTCCTTTCCCGTTATTGAGTATTTTCCTTTTTAGGGTTTTACTATCCCCTTCACAGATTTGAATATGTTGTTATCTTTAAAAGAACCCGCTTTTTAGGAATATTGGGAGTTTTTAACTCCACTGTTCATTTAATGAGAATCCTTTTAGATTCTTACAATAGGCACTTGTCTCATCATTGACGAGCAGCCATTTTGATTTCGTGGGGCCCACTAGCTTTAGAGTTAGTAGTCCCATGAGACAAATTCACACCTTTTGTTGATGGTTTTTTTTTGTCTTGTCTCTTTTTTTAAGTACAATGGCCACACTTCCCTACTTCCCTTATACCCGCTCAGAGGTCACTTTTCCATAGTCGCCATCAGACGAGAAAGCGATGGGTATGATTAAGGACTATGATAAGTACAAAAAGAGCCTTCTCTTATGGGGAGTCTTGTATGGTCATATTATAAGGGGTCGTCATAATTTTACATGTGGAGTACCAACGGAACCCATTCGTTCTATCCAATTTATGGAGCGTCCGTGTACTGCCTATGTAGTAGAGGCGGCTAATTGGACTTTTAAGGGTCGGCTTGAGCCATCAACGACAGGGATACCTAATCACCCTTTGGTGGCTATTGATATTCTGGGAAGCCAAATATGCCAAGGCAAAGCTCGACCTTAGGGGAAAGTCTATAAGATAGGTGTCATCCCGCGGCATCCAATGGGCTATCTTCCTTGGGCCCGATATATTCTCTCCTCCCAACGCTTACGGTTGCAGAAAGTTGGATTGTACCAGGCGATGTATGCGTCGTTGTTCTATTATCATGCTCCCCATGTTTGATGGGTTAAGGCATTTTTAAACCAATGGAATCTTCCAACGCATACGTTCCTACTGGGGGACCGCGAAGTTTCCATTTCGCTGCAGGAATTCTGAGAAATTTCCAGACTGCTGATTAGGGGAGAACATTACGTAGAGTTACTACCCCCTGACAAGTACGTTTTTGCTACGGTGCCAGCCATGCGCGAAGGCTTAACAACTGAGAATGCTGTTCAGCATAAGAATCCAAGTTTAATCAAAGCCTTGGGCATTTTTGAGAGTCTGTTTGTGGCATCAGAAGGGCAAGGTGTCAGTTTTGACGATTTCATCGCTCGCTTCCTTCGTAATGATGCTCTATCCAAGAAAGCTCCGAAATTTGCGAAGGTCGAAAATCCCTTCGGTTTTTGCCTGGAAAAACTGTCGACTAAAGAGGAAGATCTGCCACAGTTTTATATTCCAAGTTCGTCGACCGTGGCATTTGATGAGATTGCTGCTCCTGGTATGGACGAGGAAACGTTTTTTGTAGGCTTCAATAGTCTTTGGCTCAGCTGGTTTACAATGCCGATGCATCGATACTTTATGAGAGCCTCCGTCTTCTATCCCGCACACCGCATAGCCGAAGGAGCACACTAGCCATTGGCATTGCTGGGTTATCACGCCCGTATCATGGTTTGAGTACTGCAGCCAACACTTCAAATCCAGGTGCAGACACCGAGAATTTCTCCCTCCATTACTTCACGTCCTAGATTGAGATGCACGTGTTAGGCGCGTTTGCTGTACACCGGTGGCCTGATTTCTATGAGTCTTATACTTTCTTATTAGTCATGAGATTGGTTGATGCTTCTACTCCTGATCCGACTCAGTTAGGGGATTTGTGGATGCTGCTTAGCCCATATTCAAACGAGGGTGGCATGGTTTTCAATGATCGGGTTCTTTTTGCGCCAGCGGGGCCTATTCAACAGTTATTTGATTTATTGAAGAATGGAGTGCCGACTTTGAAACACAAGGAGATCATGCACTTGTATTCGATCAGGCCAGGGTACTTGGTGTTCCAATTAAATGATGTCGCTCTCTTCATGTGGTATAATCCGCATCGCTTTGCCCAACAGTTGGGTTATAACCAGGGTGTGCCCCTTGAATCTTTCTTGGTTGAGCCTACTCCCTTGCTGGAGACTGCCCGCGACACTATTCATCACTTTATGCGACTGAACACCGGTTCTCTCTTCATGATCCCCAAGCCCGATTACATTCCAAGGCCTGTGGGACCCTTCAAGGGCTGGTATCGTCACCGGGTCAGTCCCATCATTACAGAGGAGAGACGGGTGCTTTTTGAGTGTAAGGCCTCTGCGCCTGCCCAAGCCGTCAATGTTCTGCTGTGACCATGGTCGGATGTTTTTCCTCCTCCGAGAGACAGCGATTCAATGATTATTCTGAAAGCTGCTCGAACAGAGTCGGCCCCCCGTATTGCTGGTATGCCAGTTCGCACTGGAGCCGGCACAGGGACTCCTAATAATGCACAAGCTGCGGCGTCATCAAAGTTGGATCCTGAAGATGAAATTGGGAAATACCGTGCAAAGGTGCCTAGGGGGAGGAAGCGTCCTTCTGCAAGTGCTAGCTCGGGCTCTAAAAAGAGGAAGAATTCGGCTGTGCGTTTAACCGACACCTTGCTCGAGCTTGAGCCTCTCGTTTGGGATGAGCATATGCCTGCGCACGAACTGGATGATGGTCTTCTTTTTCCGGGTACATCTGCCAAGGAGGCCACTCAGTTAGCCGATGCCCTTAAGCGGTCATAGGATGGGACCAAAAACGTACGCCCTAAGAAGAGAGGTTTCCATCCCGTCGAGTTCCGTGACGTCGATTCAGTTCCTGCTATGTCACTATTAGTTCCTTTAACGCCGATAGAAGAAAGAGCTCTTAAATAACTGATATCGGCTGCTTCTAAAGACGAGGCTGCTCTGAAAGCGAGTAGAGCTATATCTTCGATCGAATCTCGATGAGCGTGGTTAACAAGAAAAGAGAAGCGGCTCGAAATGGCTATATTTCAGGCTCCTTGGCGTATCGGTATGTACCTTTTATATCCTTTTTAGAAAATGTTTTATATTGCTTTCATATTTCATTCGTCTTTACACATTTTTCTTTTATAGGGCCTTCCGCGACGGGCACAGTTTCGAGCCGAGATCGTGCCTTAGAGACTCTGGTGATGACCTTTATTCCTTAGACGGAGGTTCCTAGACCAGCTATAGACTCCGTAGATGTTACCAATGGCGCACCAGAGAATGTAGAGGATATTCCTGAGGTGGCCGTCCCTTTGGTCCGGAACAAACGAAGTATTGAAGGTAATCTCATATATCTTTTTCTGTTTCAATGATCTTTTCATATGTCTAACCTTTTCTTATGTTTCCAGAGTTGCAGGAGTTGGCGTCCTCCATTTTGGATTGTTTTCTGGAGGAGACCTTCTTACGCCCACTCAATATGGTGGCCCCGCATGCGATACCCCCCAGCGTGTCATCCTTTCTTCCGGCCATGGTTGGTATTATCTTGCCTTCTGAACTATATTTCCGTAATGGAACTGACTGTAAGGTTGTTTTCTCACTAGATAGGATTTTATAAATTTAGCGGAAGCGATTTAGAAAAACCTAAAGAGCAAAAACCCTAAGAAACCGAAATCGAACTTAAAGATTACAACTTGAAAACAAATGAAGAAGCAAAGTTGGAAGTTGGAACTACAACCTTTGTAGCGTCTTCTAAAGCTCCTTTGATGGACTCCTTCTTCGCTCCAAGTGGTTTGAATGAACTTGCGAGTCGATCCTCATCTTAGATGATCCACGTGAAGGAACCCGCAACTTTGGCTCTAGCTTCACTCTTGTGTGAACTTGGATGAAGCAACTTGATTTAATTCTTTGCTAGGGAATTAAATCAAGAGAAGTAGTAAGGTTCTCTTTGTGATTTCTCTCTTCTCTAAATTTTCTTTTTCCTTTTAGAAAGTCTTAGAGGAAGAAGATGAAGTGTAGAGAGTGTAAAAAAAGAAAATATCTCTTTTTAACTCTTCCTCCATTCAATTTTGTGGAGAGGGGGGATGTTTCAATGAGTCATCCTATGACTCAGAAGCCCACACCCTTCTCCACACTTATAAAATGAAAAGAAAAGAGTGTGTTTTATTTAACATATTTATACACACACACACACACACACACACACACACACACACACACACATATATATATACGCACACATAAAAACACACACACACACACATATACATATATTATATATATATAATTATATTGAATACCTACACATGTTAATATATCAAATACATATACCCGTATTTGTATCAAAATACGAATACCGTAGAGAGAGAGAAAATAAAAGATATAATACTATTGATATTAAATCAACACTTGATTTAATATCCAACAAGTATTATCAAAATGTTCGATTAAAATACTTGCATCATATACATGTGTTTAATCAAACTCCCACGCGCATCATCATAGGTACACTACATCATTTCGCCAAAGCTAGGAAACCTTCTGTGTAGGACTCTAAAGACTCGACAATACGCTGGCAGTAGTTTAGGATCATATCCAGAACTACAAGCACGTCAACGGCACTAGCTGTACGTAATGACTTCCCAGGTATTTACCAAAAAAAAGGTCGACAAGCAAGCTCATCCTAACCCTGCAAAGCCTAATAGTGACACTCATCATACAGTCCGGTCTCTTCGTCTAAGAGTGTCGCATATCAAGTCTGGAGAGTGGAATCCATCAGACCTCTAATAACCCGATAAGTCGTGCTAATGATTAACCTATAACCACTGTAGATATAACTGATAACACTTATCAGTTTATCTCATCCGCCCTGGCCATGGACTTATGGTTACAGTCAATCAGGCATAGTATGATATCAACTCCCCATACCGGGAGAAACGAAACCCTTTCGATTGCTCACTGCCTCCATGTGGTTCGGGACTGTACCCAACTAAAACCTATTTGCATGTCTCTTTAAAACCATGGTATGGTAATAATCAAAGCACAGTGGGAAACACATAAGACACTATGGCAATCTCAGGTCTACAGACTACCCTGTACTTATGTCACCAGAGAACTGCTATCTGACGATAGGTATAATACCATCCAGGAGTTCTCGATGAGTCCGTTCGGTAAAAATCATTCTCTAATGAGCACTTGTATACAATCTTGGGTGTCAAACACCAATGGCTATGGGAACAATCATTCCCCGGTTAGGGTTTAGAATTGTATACACTAGTTTACTCTGGAGTATCGATGCCCAGTCTCGGTACTCCCTTGACTAGGAACATTTAAGGATTTGCTTATAGACTACCCAGGCCCTACTAGTACGATCTCTATCATAATCCAGGGAGTCAAGCAAAAGGTCCTACGGGCTTTATCAATATGTATTAGCGATAGTAATCACAAGTAGAAACTTTACACATGAATGATAAAGGCAAACCAAATAGCATACTATCATATCGAGCAAGATTTTCCTGTACATATATATGTTCAACAATTACAATAATTGCCTCTAGAGCATACATATCTAACAATCTTCCACTTGCACTAAGGCCAATTATCGGCGTATCGCATACCCAACATCTCAAAAAGTCGTTTGAACTGTATCTGAGGGAGGGCCTTAGTAAGTGGATCCGCTGTGTTATTCTTCGTGTCTACTCTTATAATTTCGATCTCACGGTGATCAACTATCTCCCGGATCAGGTGATACCACCTCAAAATTTTTTTGGAACGCTGATGGGACCGGGGTTTCTTAGCTAACGCCATAGCCCCATTGTTATCACAATACAAGGGTATTGGATTAACAAAGGTTGGAACCACACCTAGCTCTGAGATGAACTCCCACATCCAGACCGCTTCCTTGGCAGCATTGTTGGCAGCAATATACTCAGCTTCCATCGTTGAGTCCACTACGGTAACTTGTTTGGAACTTTTCCAAGATACCGTCCCTTCATTGAGGGTGAACACGAAACCCGAGATAGACTTGTTGTCATCCTTTTCACTCTGGAAGCTGGAGTCGGTAAAGGCCTCTATTTGGAGGTCACCGTTACCATACACCAAGAACATTTCTTTAGTCCTTCATAAGTACTTAAAAATGTTCTTCACAGCTATCCAGTGTTTCTCTCCTGGGTTGGATTGATACTTGCTCACCACACTAAGTGCGTAAGCTACATCTGGTCGAGTACACAACATTGCATACATGATAGACCCTAAAGCAGAAGCGTAGGGTATAACACTCATGCGAGCCCTTTCTTCATCAGTCTTAGGAGACATATCTTTAAAGAGGGTGATTCCGTGAAAAGTGGGTAAATTACCACGCTTGGAATCTTCCATACTAAACCTCTTTAGTATGGTGTCGATGTATCTGGATTGAGACAATCCCAACATCCTTTTAGATCTATCCCTATATATCTTTATCCTAAGAATGCAATTGGCATCACCTAGGTCTTTCATGGAAAACCTTTGTGACAAGAAAAGTTTGACCGACTGTAGCATAGGAATGTCATTTCCTATCAAGAGGATATCATCCACGTACAATACGAGGAAAGTGACCGTACTCCCTACAATCTTTTTATAAATACAAGGTTCATTTATATTTTTGATAAAATCAAACTCTTTGATTGTATCATCAAAGCAGATGTTCCAACTCCGTGATGCTTGCTTTAATCCATAAATGGATTTAAGCAACTTATACACCTTTCCGCTGTTCCCACTTTTAATGAAGCCCTCTGGCTGATCCATATAAACACATTTTTCTAAATCTTCATTTAGAAAAGCGGTTTTAACGTCCATCTGCCATATGTCATAGTCGTGGAAGGCAGCAATGGCAAGTAGGATCCGTATGGATTTAAGCATAGCCACTTGAGAAAAGGTTTCGTCAATGTCTATGCCTGGTCTTTGACGAAAACCTTTAGCAACAAGTCTAGCTTTATAGGTCTCCACTTGTCCATTTACACCAATCTTCTTTTTGAAGATCAATTTACATCCAATGGGTTTTACCCCTGGTGGAGTAACGTTCAAAGTCTACACTTTGTTGGTGTACATGGATTCCATTTCAAATCTCATAGCATCCGTCCACTTCACCGAGTCTCTACTTGTGATAGCTTGCTAAAAACTAATAGGGTCAACATCTTCCATGATGCGGTCTTCTCGATCACTGTCTACGAGAAAACTGTAGTATCTCTCGGGTGGGTGAGAAGGCCTACTAGATCTACGGAGTGGCCGGGGTTTGTCTGGTTCTATTGAAGTTTCAGGTCCAACCATGTCTTCAGCATTAGCTTATGATTCTGGAATTTCTTCCAGTTCTACTACGCTCCTACCAATTTCTTTATCAAGAAATTCTTTTTCTAAAAAGGTGGAATACCGAAAAACAAACACCTTTTGTTTCTCAGGGTAGTAGAAAATATATCCTCAAGAATTCTTGGGATATCCCACAAATTTGCATAATACTGATCGTACCTCGAGTTTGTCTGGATTCTTCTTTTTTACATAAGCAGGACAACCCCATATCTTAATGAAATTAAGACACGGTCTCTTTCCACTCCATCTTTCATATAGAGCGGATGGCACATACTTGGTTGGAGCCCTATTCAATAGGTATGCAGCTGATTCTAGTGCATAGTCCCAGAAGGAAAACGGTAACTCAGCATTACTCATCATAGAACGTACTATATCTAATAGGGTACGGTTTTTATGCTCTGACACACCATTATGCTGTGGTGTATACGGAGGAGTAAGTTGAGAGAGAATCCCATTCTCTTTTAGGAATTCAAGGAAATCGGTGCTTAAGTATTCTCCACCTCAATCTGATCGACGTATCTTAATACTTTTGCCCATTTGTTTTTCTACTTCATTCTTATATTCTTTGAATTTTTCAAAAGCTTCGGACTTATGTTTCAATAAGAACATATGTCCATATCTGGAAAAATCATCTGTAAAAGTAATGAAGTAAGAATAACCACTTCTTACATGTGTAGATATTGGTCCACATACATTACTGTGTATGAGTCCTAAGAGTTCAATAGCTCTTTCTCCGTGTCCTGTAAACGGAGTATTGGTCATCTTACTTTTTAGACATGACTGACAAGTGGCATAAGATTGATATTCGAACGGATTCAGATATCCTTCCTTATGTAACTTGGTCAGTCTTGTTTCATTGATATGACCAAGTCTACAATACCATAAGAAAGCTTCATTCATGTCTGAAAATTTTCTTTTTTTAGTGTATTGGATGTTGAAAACTGTGTGCTGATTCAGGACGTAAATTCCGTTATTTAATGTTCCGTACCTAATCAACTGTTGACTTAGGTGAATGTTCATAACATTACTTTGCAACACAAAACGACATCCTTCTTTATCTAATAAAGATACTGATATTATATTACATAACATGTTCGGTACAAAATAACATGGTTCCAAAACCAATATACATTCTGAAAGTAACCCTAAGTGATACTCTCCAATAGCTACGGTATCAATACTTGAACCATTCGCAACGCGGAGAGTCATATCACCTTTCCTAAAAAACTTGCTATTTCTCAGTCCCTGCACACAGTTACAGATGTGAGAACCTGACCCAGTATCCAATACCTGTTAGTGATATATTCCGTAGATGCCATTATTGTATAGTACTGGTTTGTATATTACATTTTGGAACTTTGGATATACATGGATATAATAACAGTCTTACTCAATATGGTAGTATGCTACATGGGTAGACACGGAAAATATGTTCGATCGAAATTCTTAAGTTACTTGGCTAATCGGGTTTTCTATGTTTGGATATATGATGCTAAACGTCTGTTAATCACTATACGTCGATTAGTGGGGGTTGCACATATCTGTGATCTGTCATTGTGGTTTGTGGATATAGAATATTGGATCGCCGTGGATGAATAGCCGGAGGATGTGAGAAGAGTGTTTTCTTTCTTTCATTCATGTAAATTTGTAAATGTGATGTAATATTATTTTGCGGGGCACATCCGAGTTGAGTTTGTAGTCACCGTTGTATTATTTCATTTACTGTTTTTGCTCTTAGGATAGACCCAAGGTGGGATGCACAAATTACTGGGTTCTTGAAGTGCCGATTGGCCTACTCATTTTACTGAGGGAGGTTGCTTCACTTCAGGAATTTGGCGGGTAGTTTGCCGCACCCGTAGTGGTCTAGGGTGGGGTTTGGCTATTCATCATGACCGAGGAATCCGTCTTTCGTAATAGGCTTAAACAAAACGCGGAATTCCTAGTATATCCAATATGTTCATCTGTGATCTGGAATACCTATTATTGCGTGAGATTAATGGATATATATATATATATATATATAATAGACGTTGCTTATGTTTTGCACCCGCGCTAGTCCAGCCCCCGCTCTGCCGTTAGTTAAGTAACCTAACGATGCATGATAGGGTCCCGTGGCGAATGCGGATGGTATAAGCGTACTTTGTATTTTCATTTCTTTTCTGCAATGATAGGATTAAATGATGGGACAACATTAATTAATTAATGCAAAGAAAACAAACCAAACCTAAATCGTTGGAACAGTTTCAAAACTACTCGGTTTTCTTCAAAAAGAAAACTTTTAAATGCGGAGCCTAAACCACTCCTTTAAAAGCTATCATGGTTCCTTCGATTATATCAAGTTCATTACGTTCACGATTTCTCCAAAACCATTCGTAGCCCTCCTTCATTTCAGATGGGTATTCAGTAGTATTCAAGCGATGTATTTTGACCTTCGCCAAGGCATAGTGATTGGTAGCTGCTGGGTATTCATCTGTAGCATAGATAGATGTGTTGGTTTGGAACAGTCATACTACTATTTTGGCCTTCGTCAAGGGTATGTACGGGTGGGTTCAAATTAACCTGGACAATGACGGGTAGAACTTGACTTGCGACTTATGATATGTTGGCCTTCATCAAGGTCATAAGAGCTTGGGGCAAAAATCCACATCGGGAGTTTCTAAAGAAATTGAAACTTTTTAGTGTTGCATACCATTCGGAGTGTGATGATTTTGATAGGATTTTTTCAAGGTTGTCACACGATGATATTTGGATCCCGACCCTACCGTGAGCATTCGCTACTCCTCGGGAGATTTTTTTACTAAACAATCAATGCTATAAACCAAGTAGGTGTCTAGAACGGTGTTAGCGGGGTTACGCCTCCAGGGAAAAGAGGTTATGTAATTAAGGAACTTCGCGAAAGTGCTAGAAAACGTCCCTCAAAGTACTAACACAAGTCTGGCCGAAAGGTTAAGCAAGAATTGTAGGGTGAGATTAATCCTGGATATATCTTTTTTTATGGTTTGAGGAAGGATTCGAGATACAGTGGGAGCCATCCTATTTAGATAAACTAATAACCAATCTAAACTTGCAAGAGCATCATGCTGAGTGTTTCTCCTCTCTCTTGATTGCAGCGACGAAAATGTCTGGGCTTAAGTTACTGCTAGATAATAACATATTGACTGAGCCAAACTATAATGATTGGCTAAGAAAATTCCAGATGGCTATAATCTATGACAAGCTGGGCTATTTCCTTACTACCAAATCCCCCGCCATCCCAGGTCCAGATTCCACCGTCGCAGATGTTGATATCCGTAAGACATAGGAAAAAGACGGCGCGAGAGCCAAGTGCCTCGTGTTAGCCTTAATGGATTATGAATACTAGAGGCAGCATGAGAAGATGGACTTAGCTTCCATCTTTCTCTACACCAAAGATTTATATAGAGAGCAATCTCGTATCGCAAGATATGAGACCTCGAAGTTATTGTTTCAGGCGAGGTTGGTTGTCGGTTCATCTGTAGGGGACCACGTCCTTAAGATGATCATCTACATTGAGAAGCTTATGAATCTGGAGACCACGTTGGAGATCGAGTTAAATACTGACTTGATTCTGCAGTCGCTCCTCTCCACCTACGCCCAGTTTATTTTGAATTTCAATATTCAAAGGAAGGAAGTTTCACATCCAGAACTCCTCAACATGTTGAGGAGCTTAGAGGGCACCCTGTAGGAATCTAGGGAGACACCCGCTCTGCTCATTCGAGAATCTTCCTATTCTAGATCCAAGGCGAAAGCCAAGGGAGAGAAGAAGAAGGCCTCCACCAAACCAAAAGGCGGTATCAGTAAGGTAGAGGGAAAGGGCAAGGCAAATGTTTCGGGGCTTACAGTAGGGAAGGAGGAATGTTTCTATTGTCACGGTAAAGGGAATTGGCAGAAGGACTGCAGGGCTTGGAAAGCTAGAAACAAGGATTCGAAGCATGTTGTGGCTTCGGCTTCGGGTGTGTTTATGATTGAAACTGTCTGTTAATTAACTCTACTTCCTGGGTATTAGATACCGGATCAGGATAATATATCCGTTATTCATTACAAGCTTTGAGAAACCGTAGAGTTATCAAGGTAGTGATATGACTCTCAGGGTTGCTAACGGAATGAGCGTGGACGCTGTATCTGTAGGGGAATATCACCTAGGATTGGTGGGTAGATTTTGATTTTGCATAACTGTTTGTGTATACCTAGTCTGGCTTGTAAATCATTTCTGTATCATTACTCTCTAAAGAAGATTATGATTTTACATTTGTAAGCGATGTGGTCCACATCCACCTTAATCAAGTATTGATTGGGTTAGGTACACTAGATAACGGTATATACCTATTAAATCAAGCTCAGGTTTTCAACGTCCAGAATACACTTAAAAAAAATTCTCCAGAATTAAATTAGGCTTTCTTATGGTATTGTAGACTGGGTCACATCAATGAAACACGGTTGACAAATTTACATAAAGAGGGATATTTGGATCCGTTCGAATATCAATCATATACAACTTGTCAATCATGTCCCAAAGAAAAGATGATAATGACTCCGTTCACTGGACACGGGGTAAGAGCGAGCGAGCTCTTGGGACTCATACACAGTGACGTGTGTGTAAGTCCATGTCACGCACCCCACGAACTTGCGGGGAGGCGGAATATATGAAAAACGATTATCAAAGCTTCGTAACACGGACTTGAGCGCATGAATCGTTATCTAAACCACTGCTAATTAACTATAGAGGTTTAACTACTCGGATACGAAGTTATACCTCACATTACTTGTCCTTCGGGTCTTCATCGCGGTCCTCCACTCCTCGTAGGCTCCTTGGAACATCGGCACCTCAACGGCCTCCTCGAATCAAAGACGATCCACCCGAAAGCTCTTACGCAAAGCTTGATCTCAAACTTGAGATAACCAGGTTGCTTAAAGTGCTAATCAAAGCTACCTAGGGGATATAGAGTGAGGTTATGGATGTATTAGTCTAGCTAACCCTTGATCTCAACACATGAGAGGTTAGGGTTAGGGTTTGAAGAGAGAGTGAGCTTGAGGAGAGAGAAGGTGAAGATGAGAATGAAATGAGATAATGATCTTCTCATAATATATATGAAGCATTATTATTTATCCAAAAATCAAATAATAGAATTAACAGCCATGCTTCATAAATATCTATGAGTGATTCATCTCCATGAGTCATTAAGCATTTATGATGCATTAATGACTTGGATGAATCACACAAATGAGTCACTAATCTCATTTAAAGCAATACCACCTTAACCCCTTAGTCACCACTCTTCTAGAAGCTTCCCGACAAATTATGAGAACGCCCCTCCAATCCGTGAAAACACGGAAAAACTTTAGACTGTATAAATCCAGTAACCCGATACTAGAATCTGGCTTAAACCAAAGCCGACTAGTAAAAACTGTCCGAAAAAGTCGTACGTGCGTAAACACACGTATGCGTCCGAACCCTTGTCGTAAAACCATACGACCTCTATATCGTTTCGCCTGGAGCAGGGAAACTCTTTGTGTGGGACTCTAAAGACTCGACACTACGCTGGCAGTGGGTTTAACCACAGACCGCAAGCGGCACTAGCTGTACGTAACGGTCCCCAGGTAGATGTCGATAAGAAGGCCGATGAGGAAACTCATCCAAACTCCCACTGAGCCTGATGTGACAATCTCCATACAGTCCGGTCTGTTCGTCTAAGACTATCGCATATCAAGCCTAGGGGGCGGCAAGCGTCAGTCCCCTAATAGCTGTATAAGTCGTGTCGGAGCGAAGCCCATTACACCCTGAGAAGCTACTGGAACCTACGAGTATATCTCGCTTGCCCTGGCCAGGGACTTTGCGTAATGGCTCTCTGACACAGCGCGATATCATCTCCCAATACCGGGAGAGACGAATCCTATCTAACCACTACTGCCTCCAAGTGCTCGGGACTGCACCCAACTGCTACCTGTTTGCACGACTCCTTTGAGCCATGGTAGGGTAGCAATCTAAGAACAGTGGGACACACTCGAGGCGAAGTAGCAGTGTCAAGTCTGCGGACTAGCTTGATTTAATACGTATATTCCGTTTTGTAATGTACCTGACCCAATCAGAACTTGATTTAGGTGGATGTGAACCACATCACTTACAAAAGTAAAATCATATCCTTCCTTATAAAGTAAGGATACAGATATGATATTACAAGTTGTTCCTGGTACATAAAAACAGTTACGCAGAATCAATATCTGCCCAGTTGTCAGTCCAAGATGATATTACCATACGGATTCAGCGTCCATGCTCATTCCGTTAGTAACCGTTAGGGTCATATCACCTATCCCGATAACCCTACGGTTTCTCAGAGCCTGTAATGAATTACAGATATGAGATCCTGACCCGGTATCCAATACCCAGGAAGTAGGGTTAACTGACATACAATTCTCTATTACAAACACACTTGAGGCTGAAACCATAACATGCTTCGTATCCTGGTTACTGGCTTCTAAAGCCCTGCAATCATTCTGCCAATGTTCATTCCTGTAACAATAGGAACGTCCCTTTTTTACTATATCCAGTCCCGAAACTTTTGCCTTTCTCTTTCCTTCTCCTTCCCTGGTTTCCTTCAGGGTAGGAGGCAGAGACTGTAGAATCAAGTCAGTATTTGACTCGTTTCCCAACGCGGTCTCCAGGTCCTGGAGCTCATCAATACAGCTAGTCATTGTAAGGACGTTGTCCCCTACAGATGACCCGTCAGCCATCTCGCTTGAATTAATTCGTTCGAGGTTTCATATCTAGTGATATGAGATTGCTCTCCATATAAATCTTTATTATGGAAAAAGATGGAAACTAAGTCCATCTTCTCTGCTGTCTGGTATACACCATCAACTGAAGCTAACACGAGGCACTTAGCTTTTGCTTTATCTTTTTCCCTTGTCTGATGGATATCCATATCCGCGATAATGGAAACTAGACCTGGGACGGCGAGATTTTGAGTAGTAATAGGGTGGTCCAGCTTGTTATAGCCAATGGACATCTGGACAGACCTTTGCCAGTCATATAAGTCAGATTCAGTCAATTTGTTATCTAGATGTAACCTAGGTGTGGTCACAAGGTCGCTGCAATTAAGAGAGAGAGAAGAAAACATTTTAGCATGATGCTGTTGCAAGTTTAGATTGGTTTTAAGTTTATCTAAACAGGATGGCTCCCACTGTTTCTCGAATCCCTCCTCAAACCATAAAAGAAGAATTAGCCAGGACAATTCTCACCGTACAATACTTGCTTAACCGTTCAGCCAGGCCAGTGTCGATACTTTGAGGGAGGTTTTCCAACGCTTTCGTGAAGTTCCTTAATTAAATAACCTCTTTTCTCTGGGGGCGTAAACCCGCTGACACCTTTCTAGACACCTACTTGGTTTATAGGATTGATCGTTAAGTGACGAATCTCCTGATAAGTAGCTTGTACTCACAGTAGGATCGGGATCCAAAATATCATCGTATGATAATGTTGAAGGAATCCTACCAACATTCATCAAACTCCAAAATGGTATGCATCTCTCTGCAAATTTCAGTTTCTTTAGAAATTCCCGATGTGGATTTTTGCCCCATGCTCTTATGACCTTGACTAAGGGCCAACAAATCATAAGTCACATGTCAAGTTCTACCCGTCATTGTCCAGGTTAATTTGAACCCACCCGTACATACTCTTGACTAAGGGCCAACAAAGTAATACGACTGTCCCAAACCAACGCATCTATCAATGCAACAAATGAATACCCCAGCAGCTACCAAACACTATGCCTTGACTAAGGGCCAACAAACATAGCTTGAATACTACTGACCATCCATAAGAAATGACGGAGGGCTACGAATGGTTTTGGCAAAACCGTGAACGTAGTGAACTTGATATAATCGAAGGAACCTGATACTTTTTAAAAGGAGTGGTTAAAGCTCCGTAATTTAAAAATTCTGATCTTTTAAAATAACCGAGTGGTTTCTTTTAAATTTGTTCCAACGATTAAACTTTGGTTTATTTTCTTTGCATTATTATAATGCGTCCCATCATTAATGTTATCATTGCAGAAAACAACGAAAATACCACGTTCTCTTATGCCATCCGCATTCACCACTGGGTCCCGTCATCACCCGTTAGGTTACTTAACTAACGACAGAGCGGGGGCTGGGCTAGCGCGGGTGTAAAACATAAGTGACGTCTAATAGCTATCATATATAGATATTGTACATTCGTCAGACGCAATAATAAGCATTCCAGATCACAGATGAACTTTATTGGATATACTAGCAATCCACATTTGCTTTGAGCCTGCAATAAAAGACGGATTACACAGTTGTGATGAATAGCCATTACCCCACCCCAGACCCCTACGGGTACGGCAAACTACCCGCTAAGTACCCGAAGTGAAGCGGTCTCCCTCAACAACGTGAGTAGGCCACTAAACACTTCAACGTACCCGGTAGTTTGTGTACCCCACCTTAGGTCTATCCTAGGAGCAAAAAACAGTAAAAAGAAATAATACAACGGTGGCTACAACCGCAACCTGGATGTGCCCCGCAAAAGAATATTACATCAAATTACATTTACATTGAATGAATGAATATTAAATACATCTCAAACCCCGGCTAATCATCACAACAGTCCAACACAGTTCATATACACAAACAGTAAACATTACAGAAATGTGCAACCCCCTGCCAACCGACATACTAGCAGTTAGGGGAGGTTTACGAACACATTAAACATTACAGATAAAAACCCAATTAGCAAATATCTTAGAACATCGATCGAAAACCATATTCCGTGTTTACCCCAAAAGAAAACTTGCACTGAAGTAACCTGGGTAAAAACATAACATACAGGAAAACAAAGAACACCAAAATATAAATATTAGAGCAAATCCGAGTCAACGCCGAGTTGACTCGGCGGCGGATCCGCGGCCAAAAGCACCATATGGTCGCGGATCCGCGGCCGTTTTGTCGTGTTGTGATCTCGTATTTTCTCAGTATTCATATAATTCCCTGCTGTGAATTTTAAGGTATGTCAAATTATTTTTCAGACACTTTTAAAATTAACAGAAACTTAGGGTTTTCGGTTTTTTGTTTTCGTGTGTTCCGTCGATCGAACTTCTAATCAGTTGCTAACAAGCTAGTAATGGTTTAGTTGGCTCTGATACCACTGTAAGTCCATGTCACGCACCCAACGAACTTGCGGGGAGGCGGAATATATGAAAAACGATTATCAAAACTTCATAACACGGACTTGAGCACATGAATCGTTATCTAAACCATTGCTAACTAACTACTAGAGATTTAACTACTCGGATACGAAGTTATACCTCACGTTACTTGTCCTTCGGGTCTTCATCGCGGTCCTCCACTCCTCGTTGGCTCCTTGGAACATCGGCACCTCAACGGCCTCCTCGAATCAAAGACGATCCACCCGAAAGCTCCTACGCCAAGCTTGATCTCAAACTTGAGATAACTAGGTTGCTTAAAGTGCTAATCAAAGCTACCTAGGGGATATAGAGTGAGGTTATGGATGTATTAGTCTAGCTAACCCTTGATCTCAACACATGAGAGGTTAGGGTTAGGGTTTGAAGAGAGAGTGAGCTTGAGGAGAGAGAAGGTGAAGATGAGAATGAAATGAGATAATGATCTTCTCATAATATATATGAAGCATTATTATTTATCCAAAAATCAACTAATAGAATTAACAGCCATGCTTCATAAATATCTATGAGTGATTCATCTCCATGAGTCATTAAGCATTTATGATGCATTAATGACTTAGATGAATCACACAAATGAGTCACTAATCTCATTTAAAGCAATGCCACCTTAACCCTTTAGTCACCACTCTTCTAGAAGCTTCCCGACAAATTACGAGAACGCCTCTCCAATCCGTGAAAACACGGAAAAACTTTAGAATGTATAAATCCAGTAACCCGATACTAGAATCTGGCTTAAACCAAAGCCGACTAGTAAAAACTGTCAGAAAAAGTCGTACGTGCGTAAACACACGTATGCGTCCGAACCCTTGTCGTAAAACCATACGACCTCTATATCGTTTCGCCTGGAGCAGGGAAACTCTCTGTGTGGGACTCTAAAGACTCGACACTACGCTGGCAGTGGGTTTAACCACAGACCGCAAGCGGCACTAGCTGTACGTAACGGTCCCCAGGTAGATGTCGATAAGAAGGCCGATGAGGAAACTCATCCGAACTCCCACTGAGCCTGATGTGACAATCTCCATACAGTCCGGTCTGTTCGTCTAAGACTATCGCATATCAAGCCTAGGGGGCGGCAAGCGTCAGTCCCCTAATAGCTGTATAAGTCATGTCGGAGCGAAGCCCATTACACCCTGAGAAGCTACTGGAACCTACCAGTATATCTCGCTTGCCCTGGCCAGGGACTTTGCGTAATGGCTCTCTGACACAGCGCGATATCATCTCCTAATACCGGGAGAGACAAATCCTATCTAACCACTACTGCCTCCAAGTGCTCGGGACTGCACCCAACTGCTACCTGTTTGCACGACTCCTTTGAGCCGTGGTAGGGTAGCAATCTAAGAACAGTGGGACACACTCGAGGCGAAGTAGCAGTGTCAAGTCTGCGGACTATGCTGTACTCATGTCATCTGGGAACTGTTAACTGACGATGGGTATAATACCAACTAATCAGTTCCCCTGCGAGTCCTGTCCGGTGTACCCGTAACCTAACGAGCACCTGTATACTATCTCCAGTACGACGTACTGATGGCTGTAGGACAGACCATCTCCCCAACTGGGATGAGAAGCGTACACACTTAGTCTACTCTGGAATATCGATGCCTTATCTCGATAATCTAACGACCAGGGACCTGTATAGGATGTTGCTTACAGACTACCCAGCCCCCACTAGTGTGACTGCCATCACGACACTGGTAATCAATCAAAGATCCTATGGGCTCTACTAATATGTATAAGTGATACGTTACAAGAAACATATGCACATATTAAAGTAGACACAAACCAAGTAGCATACTACCATTTTTAGCAAGACTGTATATATAACTGTGAATATCCCAAGCTTCCATTAAGTAATATACAATCTAGTATGATACAATAATGTCCCCTAGGGCATATACACTAACAGTGTGTGGTCCAATGTCTGCACATGCAAGAAATGGTTATTCCTACTTCATTACTTTTACGGATGATTTCTCAAGGTATGGACATGTATTCATAAATCTGAGGCCTTTGAGAAATTCCGGGAATATAAGAATGAAGTGGAAAAACAAACAGGCAAAAGTATCAAGACACTTAGATCTGATCGAGGTGGTGAATACTTAAGTGCTGAGTTCCTGGATTACTTAAAAGAGAATGGAATTCTCTCCCAGCTTACTCTTCCATACACACCTCAATACAACGGTGTATCGGAAAGGCAGAACCTAACCTTATTGGATATGGTACATTCCACGATGAGTAACGCTGAGTTATCGCGATCCTTCTGGGGCTATGCACTAGAATCAGCTGCATATATTTTAAACAAGATTCCTACCAAGACTGTGCCTACCACATCATATCAGATGTGGAGTGGGAAGAAACCCTATCTTCAGTATCTGAAGATATGTGGATGCCCAGCTTTTGTAAAAAAGCAGTATGTGGACAAGCTCGAGGCACGCTCAGTACGGTGTAAGTTTGTGGGATATCCAAAGAACTCCAGGAGGTATCTTTTCTATTACGCAGAGGAACAAAAGGTCTTTGTTTCTCATCATGCCCACTTGGAAATTCAATTTTTAGAAAAAGAGATAAGTGGGAGCGCAATAGAACTATAAGAAATTCTAGAACCACAAGCTATTACTGAAAGCATGGTGGAACCAGAAGTTTCGAAAGAACCGGACATCCCCGCGCCACTCCGCAGGACTATTAGGCAGTCTCATCCGCCCAAGAGATACTACGGTTTTCTCATAGACGGGGATCGAGAGGATTGCATCATCGACGATGATGAGCCAACTAGCTTCCAGCAAGCCATTCAGAGCAGAGACTCGGTAAAATGGCTGGATTTAATGCGGACCGAAATAGAGTCCATGCACACCAACAAAGTATAGAATTTGGACATTGCTCCAGAAGGGGTAAAACCCATAGGCTGCGAATGGATCTTCAGAAAGAAGATTGGTATAGATGGACAGGTTGAAACCTATAAGGCTAGACTTGTTGCAAAAGGTTTTCGGCAAAGACCTGGTTTGGACTATGATGAAACCTTTTCTCCAGTGGCTATGCTAAAATCCATTCGGATCCTTCTTACCATTGCTACCTTCCACGATTATGAAATTTGGAAAATGGACGTAATGACCGCTTTTCTGAATGGAAATTTGGAAGAATGTGTTTATATGGATTAGCCGGAGGGTTTCATAGAGAGTGGGAGCAGCGGAAGAGTTGTTAGTGTGATATGCCCTAGAGGCCATTATTGTATAGTACTAGTTTGTATATTACATTTTGGAAGCTTGGGATATATACACGGATTGACATTCTTGCTCAGTATGGTAGTATGCTACTTGGTTTGTATCTATCTTAAAATGTGTATGTGTTTCTTTTGACATGTTGCTAATACATATTAATAGAGCCCTTAGGATCTTTTGCTTGACTACCAGCGTTGTGATGGCAGTCACACTAGTGGGGGCTGGATAGTCTATAAGCACATCCTTATACAGGTTCCTGGTCGTAGGATTATCGAGACAGGGTATCGATACTCCAGAGTAGACTAGTGTATACGCTTCTCATCCCAGGAGGGGAGATGGTCTGTCCCACAGCCATCAGTACGTCGTACTAGAGATAGTATGCAGGTGCTCGTTAGGTTACGAGTACATTGGACAGGACTCGCTGGGAACTGTTGGTTGGTATTATACCTATCATCAGTTATCAGTTCCCAGTTGACATGAGTACAGCTTAGTCCGTTGACTTGACACTGCCACTTCGCCTCGAGTGTGTTCCCACTGTTCTTAGATTACTACCCTACCACGGCTCAAATGAGTCATGCAAACAGGTAGTAGTTGGGTACAGTGCCGAAGCACTTGGAGGCAGTGACGGTTAGACAGGATTCGTCTCTTCCTGTATTGGGAGTTGATATCGCATTGTGTCTAGGAGAGCCATTACACAAAGTCCCTGGCCAGGGCAAACGAGATTTGCTGGTAATGTTTCCTGTAGTTTCTCAGGGTGTTCTGGGCTACACTCCGACACGACTTGTACCGCTATTAGGGGACTGACGTTTACTGCCCCCTAGGCCCAACATGCGATATTCTCAGACGAACTGACCGGACTGTACGGAGATTGTCACATTCAGGCTTAGTAGGAGTTCGGATGGGTTCACCTCATCGGTCTTCTTATCGGCATCTACCTGGGGACCGTTACGTAAAGCTAGTACCGCTTGCGGCCTGTGGTTAAACTCACTGCCAGCGTAGTGTCGAGTCTTTAGAGTCCCACAAAGAGGGTTGTTCGCCTTTGGGCAAAACAGAGTAGAGGTCGCATGGTTTTACGACGGGGTTCGTTCACATACGCGCACTTGTGCACGTTTGGTGTCCGGGCAGTTATTACTAGCGGGCTTTGGTTTAAGCCAGATCCTAGTATTTGTTTTGGGATTGGTTTTGTCTCATTGTATTAGTGTTTCTTCGGAACACGAATGGGGGTACGTACGTACAGTTGACAGAGGCGGAGAGGGAGAAACCTCATTAGGGTTTTTGACCGTTGACTTTTTCTAAACCCTAATGAGAATGATTAATATGATTAATAATATTAATTAAGGATAATTGTGCCATGGTTAGGGTTGGGTTGACTATTTGAATTGTTGACTTTTGTTGGCCTTGATATTTTCTTTTGTTAAGCAAAAGATGCTTCTTGAAGCTTGCTTAACATTAAATGTGAAATGATAATAGTCAAATCAACTAACCATCACAATTTCCTAAATTATTATTATTATTATCAATCTCTCTAATATGAGAAAAAGGTTGGTTCTAGACTCCCATTCTCTCATGCTCTTTCTCTCTCTTGCATTGCTCTCCCTCTCCCTCTCTCTCAAAAGCTCTCTTGTTTCATGAGGTGAAAAACATGAGCTTTGTAAGATAAAACCATCAAAACACCTCTCTACTCATTCTAGGGTTTTTAGTCTAGCAAGCCAAGCACTCTAGTTACTTTTTGGTTGAGGTAGGAGCTCAAGGTAGAGGCCTTCGGGTGGATCTTTCTTCGGTAAAGAGAAGACGAAGAGGAGGAGCGTCTACACCACTCCAAGGAGCTAGCAACAAGGAGGACGACAACAAGAAGAGAAGGAGTTCAAGAACTAGGTATAACCATCTTACCAAGTAGCTAGAACTTGTAGTTAGTTTGTTAGTTTTTTGTTTAGCAAAGATCCTTCATGGTTAGTCTATGTTTCCTGTGATAAAAATCTGATTTTTACTCTTTCCGCCTCCCCATAAGTACCGGGGTGGGTTACATAGACTTACAGTGGTATCAGAGCCTAGCTCAACAACAACTAACATATTTGCAAAGTGTTTAGAACTTCGATCCGGAAAAAATCACAAAATACATCAAAAATTAGTGTTTTCTGCCGGTTTTAAAAACAGGTCTAAAAATATTTCCACAGACCTGAAAAATACGTGCAGGTTTTTTTAGGAACACCCAAGAAAAACGAGCTCATGACTCGGTCAGACTGCTGCGGAAGCACGGCGAAACCAAGCGTTTCGCCGCGGATCCGCGGCCGAGTCAACTCGGAGTCAACTCGTTTTTCCTGCAGTGTGTCCAGCTTGATATTTTGTGATTTTTAAGATGCTTTGTTTCTGCCCAGATTCTTCTGAGAACAGTGTTGTGTTTGGGGTAGTTTCAAATTGGAATATTGATCGAAATTCTATAAAGTTTAGCTAATTGGTTATAACTATAATGTGATATATATATTGAACGTCGACTAATCGCTATACGTCGATTAGTAGGGGTTGTACATATCTGTGATCTGTGATGTTGAATTGTGTATATGAACTTGTTGTATTGTCGTGGATGAATAGCCGGAGTTGTGAGATGGGTGTTTATTTATCTTTCATTTGATGTAAATTGTAAATTGATATAATATTATTTTTATGGCCGCACATCTGGGTTGAGGTTATAGCCTCCATTGTATATTATTTGTTTTACTGTTTTTGCTCCCAGGATTGACCCAAGGAGGGGTGCACAAACTACCGGGTACTTTGAAGTGCCGAGTGGCCTACTCATGTTGTTGAGGGAGGTTGCTTCACTTCGGGTACTTGGCGGGTAGTTTGCCGCACCCGTAGGGGTCTAGGGTGGGGTTTGGCTATTCATCGCGACCGTGTAATCCGTCTTTCGTTGCAGGCTCGAACGAAACGCGGATTCCTAGTATATCCAATGTGTTCATCTGTGATCTGGAATGGCTATCATTGCATTTGACGAATGTATATATCTATATATGATATCTAGTAGGCGTTGCTTATGTTTTGCATCCGCGCTAGTCCAGCCCCCGCTCTGTCGTTTGTTAAGAAACCTAACGGGTGATGACCGGGCCACGTAGCGAATGCAGATGGCATAAGCGTACGTTATATTTTCGTTGTTTTCTACAATGGTAGGATTAATTGATGGGACGCATTATATTAATGCAAAGAAAACAAACCAAAGTTAAATCGTTGGAACAATTTCAAAACCACTCGTTTTTTTCCTAAAAGAGAAAACTTTTAAAAACGCGGAGCTTAAACAACTCCTTTTAATAGCTATCAGGTTCCTTCGATTATATCAAGTTCACTACGTTCACGGTTTCGCCAAAACCATTCATAGCCCTCCGTCATTTCAGTTAAATATTCAGTAGTATTCAAGCTATGTATTTTGACCTTCACCAAGGCATAATGATTGGTAGCTACCGAATATTTGTCTGTTGCATAGATAGATGCGTTGGTTTGAGACAGTCGTACTACTATTTTGGCCTTCGTCAAGGGTATGTACGGGTGGGTTCAAATTAACCTGGATAATAATGGGTAGAACTTGACATGTGACTTATGATATGTTGGCCTTCATCAAGGTCATAAGAGCATGGGGCAAAAATCCACATCGGGAGTTTCTAAAGAAACTGAAACTTGCTAGTGCTGCATACCATTTGGAGTGTGATGATTTTGGTAGGATTCCTTCAGCTTTATCACACGATGATATTTGGATCCCGATCCTACTGTGAGTATATGCTACTCCTTGGGAAACTTTCTCACTTAACGATCAATACTATAAACCAAGTAGGTGTCTAGAAAGGTGTTAGCGGGGCTATGCCCACAGGGAAAAGAGGTTATTTAATTAAGGAACTACGCAAAAGCGTCGTAAAACCTCCCTCGAAGTACCGACACCGACCTGGCTGAACGGTTAAGCAAGTATTGTATGGTGAGATCAATCCCGACTAATTCTTCTTTTATGGTTTGAGGAAGGATTCGAGAAACAGTGGGAGCCATTCTGTTTAGACAAACTAAAAAACACTCTAAACTTGCAAGAGCATCATGCTAAAGTGTTTCTTCTCTCTCTCCTAATTGCAGCGACCAAACATCATGACCGACCTTAAGTTACTACTAGATAAAAATGTACTGACAGGGCCAAACTACAAAGATTGGCTCAGGAATGTCAAAATGGCAATCACTTATGACAAGTTGGGGTATCTCCTTACCACTAAATCCCCTGCCGTCCCAGGTCCAGAATCCAGTGTTGCGGATAAGGAAATCCGTAAGACCTGGGAGATTGACGGCGCGAAGGCCAAGTGCCTCGTGCTTGCCTCTATGGACAATGAACATCAGAGGAGGCACGAGAATATGGACCTTGAATCCATATTTCTCCATACTAAGGAACTATATGGAGAGCAATCCCGTATCGCTAGATACGAAACCTTGAAAAAGTTGTTTTCAGCGAGATTGGCCGTCGGATCATCTGTAGCAGAACACGTGCTTAAGATGATTGGCTACATTGAGGAGCTCGCGGACCTCGGGACCACGTTAGAGAACGAGCTCTACACTGACTTGATTCTCCAGTCCCTTCCTTCCACCTACGCCCAGTTTATCCTGAACTTCAACATGCAAGGAAAAGAAGTTGAACTTCCGGAACTCCTCAACATGTTGAGGAGTGTAGAGGGCACCCTACAGAAAGTCAGGAAAACACCCGCTTTGTTTGTTGGAGGAGGTTCCTCTTCTAGGTCCAAGACGAAAGCCAAAGGAAAGAAGAAGAAGGCCCCCACCAAACCAAGGGGCAGTGTTAGTAAGGTGGAAGCCAAGGGAAAGGAAAAGGTAGCAAAGGTAGCGGGACAGCTTGTGGGGAAGGAAGAGTGCTTTTATTGTCACAAGAAAGGACACTGGAAGAAAGATTGCAGGGCTTGGAAGGCCAAGAACCAGGACCCGAAGCAAGTTTTGGCTTCGGCTTCAGGTGTGTATATTATTGAAAACTGTCTATCAATCAACTCTACCTCCTGGGTATTGGATACCGGATCAGGATCTCATATCTGTAATTCTTTGCAGGCACTGAGAAGGCGTAGAGTTTTGAAAGCAAGTGATATGACCCTCAGAGTTGCAAACGGAGCAGGCATGGATGCTGAGTCCGTGGGGGACTATCACTTGGGATTGACAGATGGACATGTTTTGGTTTTGCGCGACTGTTATTTTGTACCCAGTTCGACTTGTAATATCATATCTGTATCTTTAATGTCTAAAGAAGGTTATGATTTTGCATTTGTTAGCAATGTTGTAAACATTCACCTTAATCATGTTCTGATTGGGTCGGGTACATTAAGCAACGGTATATACATATTGAACCAACCACAGATTTTCAATATCCAAAACACACACAAAAGAAAGTCTCCAGAATTAAATCATGCTTTCTTATGGCATTGTAGACTGGGTCACATCAATGAGACAAGGTTAACTAGGTTGCATAAAGAAGGATATTTGGATCCGTTCGAATATCAATCATATGCAACTTGTCAATCATGTCTCAAAGAAAAGATGACAAAGACTCCGTTCACTGGACACGAAGTAAGAGCGAGCGAGCTCTTGGGACTTGTACACAGCGATGTATGTGGTCCAATGTCTACACATGCGCAAAGTGGTTATTCTTACTTCATTAATTTTACGGATGATTTTTCAAGGTATGGACATGTCTTCTTAATGAAGCATAAATCTGAAGCCTTTGAAAAATTCCAAGAATACAAGAATGAAGTAGAAAAACAAACAGGCAAAAGTATCAAGACACTGAGATATGATCGAGGTGGTCAATACTTAAGTGCCGAGTTCCTGGATTACCTAAAAGAGAATGGAATTCTCTCTCAACTTACTCCTCCGTACACACCACAACACAATGGTGTATCGGAGAGACGGATCCGAACCCTATTGGATATGGTACGTTCCATAATGAGTAACGCTGAGTTGCCGCAATCTTTCTGGGGTATGCACTAGAATCAGCTGCATATCTTTTGAACGAGTTCCAACTAAGTCAGTGCCTACCACACCATATCAGATGTGGAGTGGGAAGAACCCTATCTTCAATATCTAAAGATATGGGGATGTCTAGCCTTTGTCAAAAAGCAGCATACGGACAAACTCGAGGCACGCTTAGTACTGTGCAAGTTTGTTGGATACCCAAAGAACTCTAGGGGGTACCTTTTCTATTACGCAGAAGAACAAAAGGTTTTTGTTTCTCGTCATGCCCACTTTCTGGAACATCAGTTCTTAGAAAAAGAAACAAGTGGGAGCGCAATAGAACTGGAAGAAATTCCTGAACCACAAGCTATTACTGAAAGCTTAGTAGAACCAGAAGGTTCGAAAGGACAGGACATTCCTGCGCCGCTCCGCAGAAGTAGTAGGATTTCTCATCCACCTGAAAGATACTACGGTTTTCTCATAGACAAGGACAGAGAGGATTGCATCATTGATAATGATGAGCCGACTAGCTTCCAGCAGGCCATTCAGAGCACTGACTCGGTAAAATGGCTGGATGCAATGCGGACCGAGATGGAGTCCATGTACACCAACAATGTATGGACTTTAGACGTTGCACCAGAAGGGGTAAAACCCGTAGGCTGCAAATGGATCTTCAAAAGGAAGATTGGTGTAGATGGATAGGTTGAGACTTATAAGGCTAGACTTGTTGCAAAGGGTTTTCGTCAAAGACCTAGTTTGGACTATGACGAAACCTTTTCTCCAGTGGCTATGCTCAAATCCATTCGGATCCTTCTTGCTATTGCTGCCTTCGATGATTATGAGATTTGGCAGATGGACGTAAAAACCGCTTTTCTAAATGGTAATTTAGAGGAGTGTGTCTATATGGACCAGCCAGAGGGTTTCATTCAGAGTGGGAGCAGCGGGAAGGTGTGCAAGTTGCATAAGTCCATTTATGGACTGAAGCAGGCATCGCGGAGTTGGAACATCTGTTTTGATGAGACGGTCAAAGAATTTGGCTTTATCAAAAATCCAGATGAACCATGTATTTATAGTAAGATTGTAGCGCGAACTGTCGTATTCCTCGTTTTATACGTGGATGACATTCTCTTGATAGGAAATGACATTCCTATGCTACAATCTGTCAAAGGGTTCTTGTCACACAGGTTCTCCATGAAAGACCTGGGTGATGCCTCTTACATTCTGGGGATCCGGATCTATCGTGATAGGTCCAAGAGGATATTAGGACTTTCACAGTCCAGGTACATCGACACCATACTGAAAAGATTCAGTATGGAAGATTCCAAGCGTGGTAATTTACCGGCTTGTCACGGGATCACCCTCTCCAAAGAGATGTCTCCCAAGACTGATTTGGAAAGGGATCGTATGTCTATTATACCCTACGCCTCTGCGGTAGGCTCTATAATGTATGCTATGTTGTGTACCAGACCAGATGTAGCTTATGCACCGAGTGTAGTAAGCCGGTATCAGTCAAACCCTGGGGAGAAGCACTGGATAGCGGTAAAGAACATTCTGAAGTACCTGAGAAGGACTAAAAATATGTTTTTGGTTTACGGCGGAAAAGACCTCCAGATCGAGGCCTTTGTTGACTCCAGCTTCCAGAGTGACAAGGATGATTCCAAATCCATGTTGGGTTATGTCTTTACTTTCAATGGAGGGGCGGTGTGTTGGAAGAGTTCCAAACAGGAAATCGTTGCCGACTCGACGATGGAAGCGGAATATATCTCAGCATCTGATGCCGCAAAAGAAGCCGTCTAGATGAGGAAGTTCTTGACAGAACTTCAGGTGGTTCCATCTATTGTTGATCAAATACCTCTGTATTGTGACAACAACGGGGATATAGCTTTAGCAAAGGAACCCAGGTCCCATCAGAAGTCCAGACACATCTTGAGGCGGTATCACCTGATCAGGGAGATCGTGGATCACCTAGAGATCGAGGTTCGGAGGGTTGATACAGAAGATAACACTGCAGATCCATTCACAAAGGCCATTCCTCAGACGCAGTTTGAGAGGCTATTCGAGATGATAGCTCTGCGATATGCCAGCACATGGCCTTAGTGCAAGTGGGAGATTGTTAGTGTGATATACCCTAGAGGACATTATTGTATAGTACTAGTTTGTATAGTACATTTTGGAAGATTGGGATATATACATGGATTGACATTCTTGCTCAATATGGTAGTATGCTATTTGGTTTGTATCTATCTTAATATATGTATGTGTTTCTTTTGACATGTTGCAAATACATATTGATAGAGCCTTTAGGATCTTTTGCATGACTACCAGCGTTGTGATGGCAGTCACAGTAGTGGGGGCTGGGCACATTCTTATACAGGTCCCTGGTCGTAGGATTATCGAGACAGGGCATTGATACTCCAGAGTAGACTAGTGTATACGCTTCTCATCTTAGGAGGGGAGATGGTCTGTCCCACAGCCATAAGTATGTCGTACTGGAGATAGTATGCAGGTGCTCGTTAGGTTACGAGTACACTGGACAGGACTCGCTGGGAACTGTTGGTTGGTGTTATACCTATCGTCAGTTATCAGTTCCCAGGTGACATGAGTACAGCTTATTCCATTGACTTGATACTGCCACTTCTCCTCGAGTGTGTTCCCACTGTTCTTAGATTACTACCTTACCACGGCTCAAATGAGTCGTACAGTAGTAGTTGGGTGCAGTCCCGAAGCACTTAGAGGCAGTGACGGTTAGACAGGATTCGTCTCTCCCGGTATTGGGAGTTGATATCGCGCTGCGTCTAGGAGAGCCATTACACAAAGTCCCTGGCCAGGGCAAGCGAGATTTGCTGGTAGTGTTTCCAGTAATTTCTCAGGGTGTTCTGGGCTACACTCCGACATGACTTGTACTGCTATTAAGGGACTGACGTTTACCGCCCCCTAGGCCCGACATGCGATATTCTCAGACGAACAGACCGCACTGTACGGAGATTGTCACATTCAGGCTCAGTAGGAGTTCAGATGGGTTCACCTCATCGGTCTTCTTATCGGCATCTACCTGGGGACCGTTACGTACAGCTAGTACCGCTTGCGGCCTGCGGTTAAACCCACTACCAGTGTAGTGTCGAGTCTTTAGAGTCCCATACAGAGGGATGTTCACCTTTGGGCAAAACAGAGTAGAGGTCGTATGGTTTTGCGACGGGGTTCGTTCACATACGCGCACTTGTGCACGTTTGGTGTCCGGGCAGTTATTACCAGCGGGATTTGGTTTAAGCCAGATCCTAGTATTTGTTTTCGGATTGGTTTTGTCTAATTGTATTCGTGTTTCTTCGGAACACGAATGCGGGTATGTACGTACAGTTGACAGAGGCGGAGAGGGAGAAACCTCATTAAGGTTTTTGACCGTTGAATTTTTCTAAACCCTAATGAGAATGAGAAATATGATTAATAATATTAATTAAGGATAATTGTGCCATGGTTAGGGTTGGGTTGACCATTTGACTTGTTGACTTTTGTTGACCTTGATATTTTCTTTTGTTAAGCAAAAGTTGCTTCTTGAAGCTTGCTTAACATTAAATGTGAAATGATAATGGTCAAATCAACTAACCATCACAATTTCCTTAATTATTATTATTATTATCATATCTCTCTAATATGAGAAAAAGGTTGGTTCTAGACTCTCATTCTCTCATGCTCTTTCTCTCTCTTGCATTGCTCTCCCTCTTCCTCTCTCTCAAAAGCTCTCTTGTTTCATGAGTTGAAAAATATGAGCTTTGTGAGATAAAACCATCAAAACACCTCTCTACTCATTCTAGGGTTCTTAGTCTAGCAAGCCAAGCACTCTAGTTACTTCTTGGGTGAGGTAGGAGCTCAAGGTAGAGGCCTTGGGGTGGATCTTTCTTCGGTAAAGAAAAAACGAAGAGGAGGAGCCGTCTACACCACTCCAAGGAGCTACCAACAAGGAGGACCATAACAAGAAGAGAAGGAGTTCAAGAACTAGGTATAACCATCTTACCAAGTAGCTAGAACTTGTAGTTAGTTTGTTAGTTGTTTACTTAGCAAAGATCCTTCATGGTTAGTCTATGTTTCCTTGTGATAAAAATCTGATTTTTACTCTTTCCGCCTCCCCGTAAGTACCGGGGTAGGTTACATAGACTTACAAGAGTGTGCAAGTTACTTAAATCCATTTATGGATTAAAGCAGGCATCGCGGAGTTGGAACATCTATTTTGATGAGACGGTCAAAGAATTTGACTTTATCAAAAATCCAGATGAACCATGCATTTATATTAAGATTGTAGCGAGAACTGTGGTATTCCTCGTCTTGCACATGGATGCCATTCTCTTGATAGGAAATGAAATTCCTATGCTATAATTAGTCAAAGGATTCTTGTCACAAAGGTTCTCCATGAAAGTCCTGGGTGATGCCTCCTACATTCTCGGAATTCAGATCTATCATGATAGATCTAAGAGGATGTTGGGACTTTCACAGTCAAGGTATATCAACAACATACTGAAAATATTTAGTATGGAAGATTCAAAGCGCGGTAATCTACCGGCTTGTCATGGAATCACCTTCTCCAAAGAGATGTCTCCCAAGACTGATTTGAAAAGCGATCGCATTTCTATTATACCCTACGCTTCTGCGGTTGGCTCTATAATGTATGCGATATTGTGTAACAGACCAGCTGTTGCTTATGCACTAAGCGTGGTAAGCAGGTATCAGTCAAACCCATGGGAGAAGCACTGGATAGCAGTAAAGAACATTCTCAAGTACCTAAGAAGGACTAAGGAGATGTTTTTGGTGTACGGCGGAAAAGACCTCCAGATCGAGACTTTTGCTGACTCAAGCTTCCAGAATGACAAGGATGACTCCAAGTCTATGTCAGGTATGTCTTTACCCTCAATGGAGGGGAGGTTTGTTGGAAGAGCTCCGAGCAGGACACCGTCACTGACTCGACTATGGAAGCGGAGTATATCGCTGCATGTGACGCCGCGAAAGAAGCAGTCTGGATGAGAAAGTTCGTAACAGAACTATAGGTGGTTCTATCCATTATTGATCTAATACCTTTGTATTATGACAACAATGGGGCTATAGCTTTAGCAAAGGAACCAGGTCCCCTCAAAAGTCCAGACATATCTTGAGGCAGTACCACTTGATCAGGAAGATCGTTGATCGCCGGGAGATCAAGGTGCGGAGAGTTGATACGGAGAACAACACTGCAGATCCACTCACAAAATCCATCCCTCAGACGCAGTTCGAGAGGCTATTTGAGATGATAGGTCTGCGATATGCCAATACATGGCCTAAGTGCAAGTGGGAGATTGCTAGTGATATATGCCCTAGAGGCCATTATTGTATATTATATTTTGGAAGCTTGGGATATACACGGATATAATAACAGTCTTGCTCAATATGATAGTATACTACTTGGTTTGATTCTATCTTAATATGTGTATATTTTTCTTTTAACGTATCACTAATACATATTGATAGAGCCTTTAGAATCTTTGCTTGACTATCAGCGTTGTGATGGCAGTCACACTAGTGGGGGATAAGTAGTCTATAAGCGCATCCTTATACAGGTCTCTAGTCGTAGGATTATCGAGATGGGGCATCGATACTCCAGAGTAGACTAGTGTATACGCTTCTCATCCAGCAGGGGAAATAGTCTATCCTATAGCTTTTAGTACGTCGTACTGGAAATAGTATGCAGATGCTCATTAGGTTATGAGTTACACTGGACATGACTCGTGGGGAACTGCTGGTTGGTATTATATCTATCGTCAGGCAGCAGTTCCCAGGTGACATGAGTACAGCTTAGTCCGTTGACTTGACATTGCTACTTCGTTTCGAGTGTGTTCCCACTGTTCTTAGATTACTACCCTACCGCGGCTCAAAGGAGTCATGGAAACAGGTAGTAGTTGGGTGAAGTCCTAAAGCACTTGGTGGAAATAGTGGTTAGATAGGATTCGTCTCTCCCGGTATTGGGGGTTGATATCGTGCTGTGTTCGGAAAGCCATTACACAAAGTCCTTGGCCAGGGCAAGCGAGATTTACTGGTAGGTACTCCAATAGTTTCTCTGGGAGTTTTGGGCTCTACTCCGACATGACTTATTACGCTATTAGGGGTCTGACGGTTACCTCCCCCAAGGCCCGATATGCGATACTCTTAGACGAATAGATCGGATTGTACGGTGATTGTAATAGATAGGCTCAGTAGGAGTTCGGATGAGTTTTCTCATCGGCCTTCTTATCGACAGATACCTAGGTAGCCGTTACGTGCAGCTAGTACCGCTGACGTGCTTTTGGTTAAACCCACTGCCAGCGTACTGTCGAGTCTTTAGAGTCCCACATAGAGGATTTTCCTGCTTCAGGAGAAACGATGTAGAGGCCATATAGTTTTACGGCAGGGGTTCGATCATATACGTGTACTTGTGCACGGATCATGATTCCTACGGATAATACTAGTGGGCTTTGGTTTAAGCCGGATCCTAGTATTAGATTATTGGATTATTTTCGTCTCTTTGTATTCGTATTTTTTGAAATACGGATATGGATATGTATATACGGTGAGGGGTATTCTTATAATTAGTGCAAGAGTGCTTCTAGAAGAAGACACCTCATTTTTTATATAACCATTTTTGATTAAATGGTTAATGAGGTGGATGTATGAGGTGTTCTTTGCATTTAATGAAGCATGGCTACTTGGTGACTCATGGGGTGACTCATGCTTTAGTGACTATTGAAGCATACTTGATTCATTGGTTGTGAATTATTGTATGCTTCATCATTCACAACACTTATCCATTCTCATCACAATGCTCACTACTACACTCTTATCTCCTCAAGCTTTCTTCTTCTTCCTCAACCCTAAAAGTCTCATGTATTGAGAAACATAGGGTATTTTGAGACAAATCAATCCATTATCACTCTCTACATCCTCTAGGCTATCTAGTTTAGTGAACTAGGTATCCTAGTTATCTCGGTTTAGAGGTTGGAGCTCGAACTATAGACTCTCGGGTGGATCGTCTTTGACTTGAGGAGGCCGACCTTGCAAGCTCGATCCGATCTTCGAGGAGCCAAGGAGAGGAAGACAAGAAGACCCGAAGGACTAGAACACGAAGGTATAACACTCTTACATAGTAGTTAAGCCTCCAAGTAATTAGTTAGTTAAGGTCCAAGTTAAGGTCCTGGAGTTTAGTCGGTGTCGCGAAACTTGTAAAAATCATTTTTTGCACATTCCGCCTCCCCGCAAATCCGCGGGATGCGTGACATCGACTTACAATACCCAGAAAGCAGAGTTAATTGAAAAACAGTTTTCTGTTACAAACACATCTGAAGTAGAAGCATCAACATGCTTCTTTTCCTTGCGTTCAGCGAGGTAAGCCTTGCAATTCCTTCTCCAGTGTCCTGTCTTATGACAATGGAAACATTCGCCCTTTCCTGTTCACGCATCTCCAGAAGTGTCCTTTCCCTTTGCCTTTAGCTTTAGGGACAGAAGAGGAAGATTGCCCAACAAGAAGAGCGGGTGTTTTGTCTTCTTAAAAGTGCTCTCTGCTCTCCTCAACATATTGAGAAGCTCAGGGAGAGTCTTCTCCATGTTGTGCATGTTGTAATTCAGCACAAATTAAGCATAGGCAGGGGGAAGGGACTGTAGAACTAGATCAGTATATAGTTCATTTTCTAGCGTCCAGCCCAGGTCTGCGAGCTCTTCAATAACGCTAATCATCTTTAGGACATGGTCTCCAACTGATGATCTTGCAGCCATCCTCATCTGAAACAATTTCTTAGGGGTCTCGTTTTTAGCTATACGAGATTGCTCCCCATACATATCTTTGTATGGAGAAAGATGGATTGAATGTCCATCTTCTCGTGCTACGTTTGATTCTCGTTATCCATTGAGGCCAACAAAAGGCATTTGGCTGTAGCGCGGTCTTGATCTTATGTTTTGCGGACCTTCTTGTCTGCAATTGAGGAATCAGGTCCTAGGAGCTTGGGTGCCGGGGCAGTGAGGACGTATGCGACCTTGTCATAGGTCAGGGCAATAGTAACGTTCCTCAGCCAGTCCTTATAGTTAGGTCCCGTGAGTTTGTTATTATTTAGTAGAAGCTTAAGTCCCGTCATTGGTTACTTCTTATTAGAGAGATAAAATAAGTACTCAGTGTGTGCTCTTGCAAGATTAGAATGGTTTATTATCTTATCTAATCAGGATGGCTCCCAATGTTTCATCGAATTCTCCTTAAACCCTTAAAAAGAGAATTAGCCGAGATTAATTGCACCTTAAAAATTTGCAAATCGGTCAGCCAGGCCAGTGTTGGTACTCCGAGGGAGTCTTCCCGTGTTTTCGCACGGAACTAATTAAATAACCTCGTTTCCACAGAGGTGTTGCCCCGTTAACACCTTTCTAGACACCTACTGGATTAGCTAATTGTAAAGTCAAAAAAACTCCCGGGAGTAACTCTTACTCACATTGGGAATTGAGATCCAACCATCATATAGAAGATATGCAATCTCATTGCAAATTTTAACAATTGAAACTCCCGATTTGGTTTTTACCCTTAACGACTTATGACCTTGACGAAGGCCAACAAAGCATAAGTCGCTAATCAAGTTCTACCCGTCATTTCATGAATAATTTAAACCCACCACATAGTCCTTGACGAAGGCCAACAAGACTATGCGAATGTCCTAACTAATCCCATCATATGCGGCAAATGAGCATCATATAGCAACAATACACTACGCCTTGACGAAGGCTAACAAACGTAGCATGAATACTAAGTACTCTACCCATTTGAAATGACGGAGGCTACGGCTGGTTTTGATGAAAACCATTAACGTAATGAACTTGATATCGTTGTAGAAACCGAGTGATGTGAAATGGAGTGGCTTAAGCTCCGTTTTAAAACAAGTAGTTTTTGAGAAAAAATAACCGAGTAGTTTTTAAAAAATTGTTTCTACAACATCATTTTAGATTTATTTTCTTTACATTAATCATATTAATCCAGTCCCATCATTTAGTTCTGTAAGTCGACGTCGCGCACCTCACGTGTTTGCGTGGAGGCAGAATTTGCAAAAAATGATTTTTACGAGCTTCGCAACACCGACTAGAACCAAGGATCGTCCATAAACCCTAGCTAGAAAACTACTTGAGGTTTAACAACTCGGATACAAAGTTATACTTTATGATACATGTCCTTCGGGTCTTCATCGCTATCTTCCTCGTCTACATAGGCACCAAGGATCGATCCGTATCGTAGCTTCTTCGACGGCCTCCTCGAGTTAAAGACGATCCACCCGAGAGTCTATAGTCTGTGCTCCACCCCAAAACCGAGGTAACTAGGGCAACATGCTTTCTAAACTTGATGGCCTAGGTGGTGTAGAGTATGAAGATGAATTTATTTGTCTCTTAAAACCCTAGGATTCTCAACACATGAGAGATTTTAGGGTTTTGATGTGAGGAAGAAGAAGGGAGCTAGCTTGAGGAAAGAGAAATGATTTTTGATAACGATATGATAAAATGAGATGGCTACCTTGACATGACCACAAGCATAGCATGAAAAATATCTCATCAAAATATCTAGGTCATAAAATATCTCACAAAAATATCTAAGTCAAATAGTCAAACCAAGTCAAGTGGTCAAGCCAAGTCAAATGATCAAACAAAGTCAAGTAGTCAAAACAAATAGCCATACCTCAATTATCATTTACAAAAATAACAAATACTTTCCTCCACCTCATAATTGTTTTAATCAAGTCAATAGTCAAAACCCTAATGAGGTGTCTTCTTCTATTCCCCTCTCATCCGTATATACATACCCGCATTCGTGTTCCGAGAAACATGAATACAAAGAGACGAAACTGATCCATCAATTTAATACTAGGATCCGGTTTTAACTAAAGCCCACTAGTATTATCCGCCCGAACATCATATGCGCATAAGTGCACGTAAGTGATCGAAGCCCTGTCATAAAACCATACAGCCTCTACACCTTTTGCCCGGTGCAGAGAAACTCTCTATGTGGGACTCTAAAGACTCGACACTATGCTGGCAGTGGGTTTAACCACAGGCCGCAAGCGGTACTAGCTGCACGTAACGGTCCCTAGGTAGATGTCGATAAGAAGGCCGATGAGGAAAACCCATCTGAACTCCTACTGAGCCTGAATGTGACAATCTCTGTACAGTCCGGTCTGTTCTTCTAAGAGTATCGCATATCGGGTCTAGGGGGCAGTAATCGTCAGACCCCTAATAGCGCAATAACTCATGCCAGAGTGTATCCCAAAACACACTGATAAACTACTGGAATACCTACCAGTAAATGTCGCTTGCCCTGGCCAGGGACTTTGTGTAATGGTTCTCCGAACACAGCACGATATCAGCCCCCATACGAATCCTATCTAACCGCCACTGCCTCCAAGTGCTTCGTAACTGCACCCAACTACTACCTGTTTGCATGACTACTTTGAGCCATGGTAGGATAGTAATCAAAGTACAGTGGGAACACACTCGAGGCGAAGTAGCAGTGTCAAGTCGACGGACTAAGCTGTACTCATGTCACCTGGGAACTGCTACCCGACGATATGTATAATACCAACCAACAGTTCCTGACGAGTCTTGTCCGGTGTACTCGTAACCTAATGAGCACCTGCATACTATCTCCAGTACGACGTACTAATGGCTGTGGGACAGACCATCTCCCCAGATGGGATGAGAAGCGTATACACTGATCTACTCCGGAGTATCGATGCCCCGTATCGATAATCCTACAACTAGGGACCTGTATAAGGATGTGCTTGTAGATTATCCAGCCCCCACTAGTGTGACTGCCATCACAACACTGGTAATCAAGCAAATATCCTAAGGGCTCTACTAATATGTATAAGCGATATGTTAAAAGAAACACATGCACATATTGAAGTAGAAACAAACCAAGTAGCATACTACCATTTTGAGCAAGATCGTCAATACAACTGTGAATATCCCAAGCTTCCATTAAGTAATATACAAACCAGTATGATACAATAATGGACTCTAGGGCATATACACTAACAATCTCCCACTTGCACTAGCGCCATGTATTGGCATATCGCAGACCTATCTTCTCGATTAGCCTCTCGAACTGTGTCTAAGGGATGGCCTTCGTGAGTGGATCTGCAGTGTTATTCTCCATATCTACTCTCCTCACCTCGATCTCTCGGTGATCTATGATCTCCCTGATCAGGTGGTACCACTTCAAAATGTGTCTGGACTTCTGATGGGACCTGGGCTCCTTCGCTAAAGCTATAGCGTCGTTGTTGTCACAATACAGAGGTATTGGATCAACAATGGTCGGAACCACCTGAAGTTCTGTAAGGAATTTCTTCATCCAGACAGCTTCTTTTGCGGCATCGCAAGTAGCTATGTACTCCGCTTCCATCGTTGAGTCAGCAATGGTGTCCTGCTTAGAGCTCTTCCAACAGACCGCCCCACCATTGAAGGTAAAGACATGACCTGACATGGACATGGAGTCATCCTTTTCACTCTGGATGCTGGAGTCAGCAAAGGCCTCGATCTGGAGGTCTTTTCCGCCATACACGTAAGACATCTCCTTAGTCCTTCTCAGGTACTTGAGAATGTTCTTTACTACTATCCAGTGCCTCTCCCCTGGGTTTGACTGATACCGGCTTACAACGCTCAATGCGTATGCTACATCTGGTCTGGTACACAACATCGCATACATTATAGAGCCTACCGCAGATGTGTAGGGTATAGTTGACATGCGAGCCCTTTCCAAATCAGTCTTTAGAGACATCTCTTTGGAGAGGGTGATTCCGTGACAAGCCGGTAGATTAGCGCGTTCATACTGAATCTTTTCAGTATGGTGTCGATATACCTTGACTGCGAAAGTTCCAACATCCTCTTAGATCTATCACGATAGATCTGGATCCCCAGAATGTAGTTGGCATCACCCAGGTCTTTCATGGAGAACCTCTGTGACAAGAATCCTTTGACTGATTGTAGCATAATAATGTCATTTCCTATCAAGAGAATGTCATCCACGTACAAGATAAGGAATACTACATTTCTCCCTACAATCTTACTATATATCCATGGTTCATCTGGATTTTTGATAAAGTCAAATTCTTTGACTTAATCATCAAAACAGATGTTCCAACTCTGCGATGCCTGCTTTAGTCCATAAATGGACTTAAGCAACTTGCACACTTTCCCGCTGCTCCCACTCTGAATGAAACCCTATGGCTGATCCATATTGATGCACTCTTCCAAATTTCCATTTAGAAAAGCCGTCTTTACGTCCATCTGCCAGATCTCATAATCATGGAAGGCAGCAATGGCAAGAAGGATCCGAACGGATTTGAGCATAGCCACTGGAGAAAAGGTTTCATCATAGTTCAAACCAGGTCTTTGACGAAAACCTTTTGCAACAAGTCTAGCCTTATAGGTTTCAAACTGTCCATCTACAGCAATCTTCTTTCTGAAGATCCATTTGCAGCCTACGGGTTTTACCCCTTCTGGAGCAATGTCCAAAGTCCATACTTTGTTGGTGTACATGGACTCCATCTCGGTCCGCATTGCATCCAGCCATTTTATCGAGTCGCCGCTCTGAATGGCTTGCTGGAAGCTAGTAGGCTCATCATTGTCAATGATGCAATCCTCTCGATCCCCGTCTATGAGAAAACCATAGTATCTCTTGGGCGGATGAGACTGCCTACTACTTCTGCGGAGTAGTGCGGGGATGTCCGGTTCTTCTGAAATCTCTGGTTCTACTGAGCTTTCAGTAATAGCTTATGGTTCTGGAATTTCTTCGAGTTCTATTGCGCTCCCACTTATCTGATTTTCTAAAAATTCAGTTTCCAAGAAGCAGGCATGACAAGAAACAAAGACCTTTTGCTCCTCTGCGTAATAGAAAAGATACTCCTTGGAGTTCTTTAGGTATCCCATAAACTTACACTGTATAGAGCATGCCTCGATCTTGTCCGCATGCTGCTTTTTGACAAAAGCTAGACATCCCCATGTCTTAAAGTGTTTAAGACAGGGTTTCTTCCCACTCCACATCTGATATGGTGTGGTAGGCACTGACTTAGTAGGAACCTGGTACAAAAGATATGCAGCTGATTCTAGTGCATATCCCCAGAAGGATCACGGAAACTCAGCCTTACTCATCATTGAACGAACCATATCCAATAGGAGACTGTTCCGCCTTTCCGATACACCATTGTGTTGTGGTGTGTATGGAGGAGTAAGCTGAGAGAGAATTCCACTCTCTTTTAAGTCCAGGAACTCGGCACTTAAGTATTCAACACCTCGATCAGATCTCAGTGTCTTGATACTTTTTCCTGTTTGTTTTTCTACTTCATTCTTGTATTCCCGGAATCTCTCAAAGGCCTCAGATTTATGCTTCATCAAGAAGACATGTCCATACCTAGAGAAATCATCCGTAAAAGTAATGAAATAGGAACAACCACTTCGTGCATGTGTAGACATTGGACCACACACATCGCTGTGTATGAGTCGTAAGAGCTCGCTCGCTCTTACTCCGTGTCCAGTGAACGGAGTATTTGTCATCATTCCAATGAGACAAGATTGACAAGTTGCATAAGACTGATATTCGAACAGATCCAAATATCCCTCTCTATGTAACTTCGTCAACCATGTTTCATTGATGTGACCCAGTCTACAATGCCATAAGGAAGCCTGGTTTAATTCAGGTGACTTTCTTTTAAGTGTGTTCTGGACACTGAAAACCTGAGCTTGATTTAATACGTATATACCATTATCTAATGTACCTGACCTAATCAAAGCTTGATTTAGGTGGATGTGGACCACATCGCTTACAAATGTAAAATCATATCCTTCCTTAGAAAGTAAGGATACAGATATGATGTTACAAGCTAGACTAGGTATATACAAACAGTTACGTAGAATCAATATCTGCCTACCTGTCAATCCAAGGTTATATTCCCCTACGGATTCAGAGTCCATGCTCATTTCGTTAGCAACCCTGAGAGTCATATCACCTAACCTGATAACTCTACGGTTTCTCAAAGCCTGTAATGAATTACAGATATGAGATCCTGATCCGGTATCTAGTACCCAGGAAGTAGAGTTAATTGACATACAGTTTTCTATTACAAACACACCCGAAGTCGAAGCCACAACATGCTTCGGATCCTGGATTCTGTCTTTCAAAGCCCTGTAATCCCTCTGCCAATGCCCTTTCCCATGACAATAGGAATATCCATCCTTCCCTGCTGTTAGCCCAGAAACTTTTGCCCTTCCCTTTCTTTCTACCTTACTGACACCGCATATCGGCTTTGTGGAGCTCTTCTTCTTCTCACCCTTTGATTTCTTTTTGGATGCAGAAGTGGAGGATTCCCCAATAAGCTGAGTGGGTATTACCCTGGTTTCTTTCAAGGTGCCCTCAACCGGAAGTATAACTTTCATCCCCTGGGCAAAAGTAGATGGTAAGGACTGTAGAAACAAGTCAGCATATGACATGTTTCCCAACGTGGTCTTCAGGTCCATGAGCTCATCAATATAGCTAGTCATCGTAAGGACGTTGTCCCCTACAGATGACCCGACAGCCAACCTCGCTTGAAGCAATTCCTTCAAGGTCTCATATCTTGCGATATGAGATTGCTCTCCATATAAATCTTTGTTATGGAGGAAGATAGAACCTAAGTCCATCTTCTCTTGCTGCCTCTGGTTTACACCATCCACTGAGGCCAAAATGAGGCACTTGGCATTCGCACAGTCTTTTTCCGAATTCTTATGGATATCAATATCCGTGACGGTGGAAAATGGACAAGGGACGGTAGGGGCTTGAGTAGTAATGAGGTGTCCCAGCTTATCATAGGCAATGGACATCTGGACAGACCTTTGCCAGTCATTATAGTCAGATTCAGTCATTTTATTATCTAGATGTAACCTATGTCCGGTCACGGGGTCACTGCAATTAAAAGAGAGAGAAGAAAACACTTAGCATGATGCTCTTGCAAGTTTAGTTGGTTTTTAATTTATCTAAACATGATGGCTCCCACTGTTCCTCAAATCCTTCCTTAAACCATAAAAGAAGAATTAGTCAGGATTAATCTCACCGTACAATTCTTGCTTAACCATTCAGCCAAGCTAGTGTCGGTACTTCGAGGGAGGTTTCATGACGCTTTCGCGAAGTTCCATAATTAAATAACCTCTTTTCCCTAGAGACATAGCCCCGCTAACATTGTTCTAGACACCTACTTGGTTTAAACCATTGATCGTTAAGTGAAAAATTCTCCCAATGAGTAGTGGATACTCACAGTAGGATCGGGATCCAAATATCATTGTGTGATAATGCTGAAGGAATCCTACTAATATTATTACACTCCAAATGGTATGCAACACTAGCAAGTTTCAATTTCCTTAGAAACCCCCGATATGCATTTTTGCCCCATGCTCTTATGACCTTTACTAAGGCCAACAAATCATAAGTCACATGTCAAGTTCTACCCGTCATTGTCCAGGTTAATTTGAACCCGCCCGTACATACCCTTGACTAAGGCCAACAAAGTAGTACGACTGTCCCAAACCAACGTATCTATATATACAATATATGAATACCCAGCAGCTACCGATCACTATGCCTTGACTAAGGCCAACAAACATAGCTTGAATACTATTGAATATTCATATGAAATGATGGAGGGCTAAGAATGGTTTTGGCAAAAACGTGAACGTAGTGAACTTGATATAATCGATGGAAGCTGATAGCTTTTAAAAGGAGTGGTTTAAGCTCCGCATTTTTAAAAGTTTGCTGTTTTGAAAAAACTGAGTGGTTTTAAAATTGTTCCAACGATTCAGCTTTGGTTTGTTTGCTTTGCATTAATGTAATGCAGTCCCATTAATTAACCTACCATTGCAGAAAACAACGAAAATACAACGTACGCTTATGCCATCTGTATTCGCCACGGGGCCCATCATCACCCGTTAGGTCACTTAACTAACGACAAAGCGGGGGCTGGACTAGCGCGGATGCAAAACATAAGCAACGTCTATTATATAATAAATATATAATAATATCCATCCGTCAGACGCAATGATAGGCATTCTAGATCACAGATGAACATATTGGATATACTAGGAATTCCGCGTTTCGTTTGAGCCTGTAACGAAAGACAGATTCCACGGTCGTGATGAATAGCCAAACCCCACCCTAGACCCCTACGGGTGCGGAAAACTACCCGCCAAATACCTGAAGTGAAGCAACCTCCCTCAACAAAGTGAGTAGGCCACTCGGCACTTCAAAATACCTGCCAAATACCTGAAGTGAAGCAACCTCCCTCAACAAAGTGAGTAGGCCACTCGGCACTTCAAAATACCTGCCAAATACCTGAAGTGAAGCAACCTCCCTCAACAAAGTGAGTAGGCCACTCGGCACTTCAAAATACCCGGTAGTTTGTGCACCCCACCTTGGGTCTACCCTAGGAGCAAAAAAAGTAAAAGAAATAATACAACGGTGGCTACAAGCTCAACCCGGATATACCCCGAAAAAATAATACTACATCACTTTAAAAATTTTACATCGAATGAAAGAATGAAAACCCCCATCTCCCATCCCCGGCTATTCATCCACGACGATCCAACAAGTTCATATACACAAACCATCACAACAACATCACAGATATGTGCAATCCCGACTAATCGACGTATAGCAATTAGTCGACATTTCTAAACACATATATACAACAAAAAGCTTATAAATTAACTATGACATTAGAATTCCGCACGCAATTAGCAAACTAAAACAATTTTCCAAGACTTGAAAATCCATAGTGGTAAAGTTCCAAAATTGATAGTTTTGAGCAAATCCGGGAGTCGAAACGAACTCGAAACCCAACCGAATATTCACAGAGGCAAAGATACATGAATTATTGTCAAATAGGGGGCCTAAGGGGGGTACCCACCCTTAGGGTCCACCATGAGGTGGCCCCCAAAGGGAGGCATACCCGAGAGCACCAATTCCTGGTGCTCTCGGGTCACCAGCCCCCAAGGCCAACAAGTGGTGGCCTTAGGAGGTGGTCCCGGCCATTGGTCCCCCCAGGATGTCCTCAGGGTGCGCACGCTTCACCCCGCGGCTTCTCGGTTCAATCCGTGAGCCCGCGGGGTGTGCAAACAACTCAAAACCTCACTTTTGAAAACTGTTTTTGTCAACAGTTTTTGTGTGACAAAAACGACGGAATTCTAACATCGCTACATGCTATCTAAGGTTTATGAGAGGCTATGATACCACTGTAAGTCGATGTCCCATACCCCATGTGTTCGCGGGGAGGCGGAATTTGCAAAAAATGATTTTACGAGCTTCGCAACACCAACTAGAACCAAGGATCGTCCATAAACCCTAGCTAGCAAACTACTTGAGGTTTAACTACTCGGATACGAAGTTATACCTCATGATACATGTCCTTCGGGTCTTCATCGTTGTCCTCCTCGTATACGTAGGCACCAAGGATCGATCCGGATCGTAGCTTCTTCGACGGCCTCCTCGAGTCAAAGACGATCCACCCGAGAGTCTATAGTCTGAGCTCTACCTCAAAACCGAGGTAACTAGGGCAACAAGCTTGCTAAACTTGATTGCCTAGGTGATGTAGAGTATGAAGATAGATTTATTTGTATCTTAAAACCCTAGGATTCTCAACACATGAGAGCTTTTAGGGTTTTGATGTGAAGAAGAAGAAGAGAGCTAGCTTGAGGAAAGAGAAATGAGTTTTGATAACGATATGATAAAATGAGATGGCTACCTTGACATGACCATAAGCATGGCATGAAAAATATCTCATCAAAATATCTAGGTCACAAAATATCTCACAAAAATATCCAAGTCAAATAGTCAAACCAAGTCAAGTGGTCAAGCCAAGTCAAATGGTCAAACAAAGTCAAGTAGTCAAAACAAGTAGCCATGCCTCAATTATCATTTACGAAAATAACAAGTACTTTCCTCCACCTCATAATTGTTTTAATCAAGTCAATGGTCAAAACCCTAATGAGGTATCTTCTTCTATGCCCCTCTCATCCGTATATACATACCCGCATTCGTGTTCCGAGAAACACGAATACAAAGAGACGAAACTGATCCATCAATATAATACTAGGATCCGGCTTAAACCAAAGCCCACTAGTATTATCCGCCCGAACATCATACGCGCACAAGTTCATGTAAGCAATCGAAGCCCTGCCGTAAAACCATACGGCCTTTACACCTTTTGCCCGGTGCAGGGAAACTCTCTATGTGGAACTCTAAATACTCGACACTACGCTGGCAGTGGGTTTAACCACAGGCCGCAAGCGGTACTAGCTGCACGTAACGGTCCCCAGGTAGATGTCGATAAGAAGGATGATGAGGAAAACCCATCCGAACTCCTACTGAGCCTGAATGTGACAATCTCTTTTTAGTTCGGTCTATTCATCTAAGAGTATCGCAAATGGGGCCTAGGGGGCGGTAATCGTCAGACCCCTAATAGCATAATAAGTCGTGCCAGAGTGTAGCCCAAAACACCCTGAGAAACTACTGGAATACCTACCAATAAATCTCGCTTGCCCTGACTAGAGACTTTGTGTAATGGCTCTCCAAACACAGCACGATATCAACCCCCAATACCGGGAGAGACGAATCCTATCTAACCGCCACTGCCTCCAAGTGCTTCGTGACTGCACCCAACTACTACCTGTTTGCATGAATCCTTTGAGCCATGGTAGGGTAGTAATCAAAGTACAGTGGGAACACACTCAAGGAGAAGTATCAGTGTCAAGTCGACGGATTAAGCTGTAATCATGTCACCTGGGAACTGCTACCCGACGATATACCAACCAACAGTTCCCGACGAGTCCTGTCCAGTGTACTCGTAACCTAACGAGCACCTGCATACTATCTCCAGTACGACGTACTAATGGCTGTTGGACAGACCATCTTCCTTGCTGGGATGAGAAGCGTATACATTAGTCTACTCCGGAGTATCGATGCCCCGTCTCGATAATCCTACGACTAGGGACCTGTATAAGGATGTGCTTATAGATTACCCAGCCCACACTAGTGTGACTGCCATCACAACACTGGTAATCAAGCAAAGATTCTAAGGGCTCTATTATGTATAGGGGATATGTTAAAAGAAACACATGCACATATTGAACTAGAAACAAACCAAGTAGCATACTACTATTTTGAGCAAGATTGTCAATACAACTGTGAATAACCCAAGCTTCTATTAAGTAATATATAAACCAGTATGATACAATAATGGCCTCTAGGGCATATACACTAACAAGTTCCTAGTCACACCAGAAAAAACCAAAAATAAAACACACATATATGCCATCTGCATTCGTCACAGGGCCACAGGTCTTCACCGTAAGGTTACTTAATTTACGACAGGGCGGGGGCAGGGCTAGCGCGGATGCAAAACATATATAGCGTTTATATATATATATATATATATATATATATATATTAACACCACAGGAATGAAAAGACATCATAGGCAGTATAATGATCACATCACAGAGACAAATGAAAAACAGATATATTAGGAGTTTCGCTTTCGATCGAGCCATCAAACGAAATGCGAAGTTCCACGTTCGTGTAAGTAGCGACTAAGCCATCTATCCTAGACCCCTACGAGTGTGGCAAGCTACCTGCCAATTCTAGAATTAGGTGACCCGGGTCTCAACTTCTTGAGATGGCCACCCAATGGATTCTAAGACCCGGTAACTTGAGCACCCCGCCTCGGGTCAAACCTAGATGCGAGAAAGAAAAAAATATATATACATCGAATGGTGACATCAATCTCAACCCGTAAGTGTCCCAATAAAAGAATATATACATACAATTTTACATCCAATGAATTACAAATTACATACAACACTTGAATGTAAAAACTCCATACAAAGCTATTCACACGACGATCCGTTTCCATTTCAACAACCACATCACATACCAAAACGCGCGACCCCGTCTAATGTTCCATATAGAAATTAGCGAGGTTTGTTAACGCATTGCCATAGAAAAGAAATGAAAAACTAATCTATAGCCAAACTATATCGATTCCATTTCGCCGTTCAATCGAAATATCAACACTTGAATTTTAATCGAACTCTGAAGCCAAAAAAAATCTTCATTTTGAGTCGAAACGAGCTTGGAAAAAACCCGAATCGAGACCTAAAGTTTCCCAAAGCTTAAGACACAAAATTAGATAGCTTTATGAGGGGTTTCGAGGGGACCCAAAACCCTAGAGCACCTTGTGGTGCTCTAGGGTTTCAAGCCAAACCCGAGAGCACCAATTAAGGTGTAACGTTTTAAAAATCGTTTAGGCTAATTATATGTTAATTAGTGATATAGCATGTGTTTTCCTTAAAACCTAGTTATAATTATTTTTTAAATAGGTATAAATATATTTATTTACTTATGAATTATTTCCTTATTTGTGTATTTAATTAGTTATTTATTTAATTACTTGTTCACTTAATTATTTCATTATTTATTAATTATAAAAAAATTATTTTAATATGCACACACACACTAATCTAGTGTTAATCATAGATTAGTGTAGGTTAATCTTTTTATGCAACCATGTCAGCTTAACACAATATTTGTAACATGTTCTTTTCTTTCATAATGAAAATGGTTCTAGAATTTTTGGTAAAAAGAAAAATGTAAAATAAAATGAAAAACAAAAATATCTAGCATGGTGCGTTAAATGCATGCCATGGCTAGGGGTTCTCACTCTCTCTCATTCTCTAGATCATTCCTCACCTCATCCTCTTTTTTTTCCCTTCTTCTTCTCCCTTGCTAACCTCTCTCTATTTTTCACAAAATCCCTACACCAAATCAACACTAATCCTTCACTAATAATTTCCAAAATCTAAATCCAAGCCTTCTTAAGAGTTTCCTTCAAGCAAGTTCCTTCTTTTGGTGCAAATCCTATCAAGTTAGGGTCTTTTCCTAATCTATTGAGGTATGAAACAAGTTCACTTCTTGTTTTACTAATCTTTGTTTTAATCAACCTTAATTAAGTGTTTAAGTAGTTTTTATTGCATGTTTAGATTTTAAAGAGAGGGTTAGGTTAAGTTTAAAGATTTAATCACTTATTAGGGTAGTTAAGAGGTAGTTTACTGTCTAATAGCCATATTAATCCACCTTATTGCTCTAAAATACCATATTGTTTTAAATTAGTGTTTAAAAAACGTTTTTAGTTTAGTTTTGTGTTCTATGTGATCTGCTGTTGTTTCAGTGATCTGAACTTTGATCAAACAATAAAGTAGAGTAGTATTAGAGCCCTGAGTTTACCTTAGAAACCCGGACCCAAACCCACACAATTCACCCGGCGTGAATTTCAAATTTTTCGGCGCCGCTGGTTCACTGTAGCACTCGGGTGTTGGGGTTTTGAAGTCAGTTCTCTGTGAGCCATGTAAGGTATTCGGTACACTTTGTTTTTCCTAGTTCATTTGAAGATAAAATCTAGAACCGTTCTGCTTAAAACTAAGTGTTTTGTTAATGTACGGTATGCACGATTCGATTCTAGGTTTGGCGTTTTCAGTGGAAAACTGTCTATAGGGGTGGTCATAGACGTTGTCGCACACATTTTGTGCACCAAGCGCACACGTGTTTAGCTTGTGGACGTTAGTTCCTCCGTATTATCTTGACTTCGCATTTTATCGAATGTTTAGTCTTATATGTATTATTTGTGCGATTTTAGGATCGGTTGCGGAGACGTCGGACGCGGCAAGGAGAGGAAAGGCGATGGTGTATTCGAATAGCCGAGGCGTTCCGGTGAGTAGATGTTACATTTACGAGGGAATCGTTTGGATGGCGCAAAGCTCCCGATAGTTAGGATCCATTTAAAAATTTCTTGTATTCTTATGCGTATATCATATTTGTATTGCATATGCATCATCATGCACAATAATATTATCACCTAGGACACTTGCACCTTACCAATGGTTCATGTCACACGTGCACTATTTTATATGAACACACACGCTATTGGTAATTGCTATGTCACGAACACTATAGAAGTTGCTTAATAATCGGTATATTTGTATTTATCTCATTGCATCATTATTGATATGTAGTCTTCAAGTCATTTAGCTCATCGCGTCATTATTGATATGTAGTCTTCAAGTCATTTAGCTCGTCGCATCATTATTGATATGTAGTCTTCAAGTCATTATCTCGTTGCATCATTATTGATATGTAGTCTTCAAGTCATTTAGCTCATCGCATCATTATTGATATGTAGTCTTCAAGTTATTATCTCGTTGCATCATTATTAATATGTAGTCTTCAAGCCATTTGTCTCATCGCATTATATTGATATTGTGGACATTCATTGTCATCCACATATTCATATATTGTGATTTTCTTGGAGATTTCCGTATTCATGAGATTTCTGGATTTGGGGAAAACCGCAAAGGAATTTTTATAAACTTATGATCATTTTAAAAATGGAAATTTGCGGTTTTCTCGTGATATGATATGCGGCGTCCACCATGAGTTTTCTTTATTCTTGAATCATGTATGTACATATACCCGATTCGAGGAGAGAGGAGGCACCGTCTGCGGGTATATGGTGGACCCGGTGAGGTACCCCGTGGCAAGAAGATCGTATGGAGAGACGTTGAGCCTGGCAGGGGAGCACTACCTATCGGTGTTTATTGGCCCGGCGGAGATCCGGAGGATACCGACCGGAGTCGCGAGATTTGATAGATTTGAAGGCCGATCCGAGAGATAGCACCCGACATATTGATATATTGAGTGTCGATACTTGACACGGGATTCTTTCTTTCTATTGATGATTTTTTTGTTTTACCATACTGAAAATCTACTAAAATAAAACTTAGTCTTTATCATAATAGATATACCCAGATTTCATGATTGATCATCCATTCATGTCGCATTCATATTAGTACATCGCATCATACTTTATATATATATTTTTTCGACGCATTGCGTGAATGCTTGCGATTGTCTCTTTAGATGTTACTTACTACTCACGAGTTGGAAACTCACCCCCGTTGTGCCATAGTGTCATGCAGGACCGACCCATCTGCATAGTCGCGGCGGGCGCACTGCTTCTTCTTCTGCTTCGCTTTGCTTCGACTTTTGGGAGCGATACTTGTAGGTGGGCTTTGTGAGGATATTCCTTTGTTCCCACCATGTATATTTACTTTTGTATCTAGTACACTCCATATACCATTTGTATATTGGACCTAGACTGTGAGACTTGTATTATTTTATTCTCTGGTGTCGAGATCGTGTGAGCCGACTTTTATGCTTTCTTATTTCTTCCTTTTTTATATGGTTTTTCACATTATTAAGATATATCTTGCAAGTGGTTTTGTTCCTCCATGCGGCGAAGAGCTATCTCCCGCTTGGGGATGCCTTTTTGTTATTGCTTATAGATATTCTTGAATGTATCATTTTAGGACCGGTTTTTATAAAGGAGACTCTGCCGAAATTTTCAGAAAACTTGATGCTTTTAAATGATTTCGATGTAACTCTATTTTGTTAAAAATCAACATTTTTAAAACAAGTATTTTTATCACTCTACTCATTTCACGGTTTAGATTCTGGGATTTGGCTTACTTGAATTACGTTACGCCTCTAGACATTGCGTGATTTAAGTGCGAGACACGTTTTCGCATTCGGCTCATAACAAAGTTGGTATCAGAGCGTTAGGTTTTACCTTTCTGAGTGTAGGATGACCCTTGGTATGATCGAGTAGGTGACTTAAGCAGAATGACGTAGCGTGCGTATGTTCCGCGACATACTCACAATACGATACTCTGCCTAAGTGACTTTAGGATATATATTTGCTTGTAATTCCTTCCTTGATTCCATATATCCCATTGATTCGATTGCAATATTCTTATCTAATCCTGTTTCTTGTTCCAACCACTATGCCGCCGAAGACTATGAGGGCCGAGAGGGCTGCCGCCAGAGATGAGGTTAGAGCGGGTTCGTCCGAGATGAGGACCGACTAAGGCGGTACGTCTACCCCTCAAGGAAAGATTGATCCCCCTTCTCCAGGCCGGATTGCTAGGCTGGAGGCGAGTATTCAGGATTTGCGCCAGATGGTTGGATCTTTAGTTGAGGTCAGCCGAGCACCGAGATCTGATGATGTTCCTCTTACTACGGAGACTGTGATAGTACCTGCTACCCAGACAGCTGTACCTGCCGCTACTGAGACCATCACAGTATCACTACAGGAGTTTATGAGGCTGAAGCCTCTAGTTTTCACCGGCACAGACGTAATGGAGGATCCACAGTCGTTCCTCGACAGGATGGCCAGGATTTGCTGTTAGTGTATATGCCTTAGAGGCCATTACTGTATCATACTAGTTTGTATATTACTTAATGGAAGCTTGGGATATTCACCTTGTATATACAATCTTGCTCAAAATTGTATTATGCTCCTTGGTTTGTTTCTACTTCAATGTGTACATGTGTTTATTTTATTATATCACCTATACGCATTAGTAGAGCCCTTAGGATCTTTGCTTGATTACCAACGTTGTGATGGCAGTCACACTAGTGGGGGCTGGGTAATCTATAAGCACATCCTTATGCAGGTCCCTAGTCGCAGGACTATCGAGACAGGGCATCGATACTCCGGAGTAGACTAGCGCATGCGCTTCTTATCCCAGTGTGGGAGATGGTCTATCCCACAGCCATCAGTACGTCGTACTGGAGATAGTATGCGGGTGCTCGTTAGGTTACGAGTACACTGGACAGGACTCGTCGGGAACTGACCGGTTGGTATTATACCTATCGTCGGTTATCAGTTCCCAGGTGACATGAGTACAGCTTAGTCCGCTGACTTGACACTGTCACTTCGCCTCGAGTGTGTTCCCACTGTACTTTGATTACTACCCTACCACGGCTTAAAAGAGTCGTGCAAACAGGTAGTAGTTGGGTGCAGTCCCGAAGCACTTGGAGGCAGTGACGGTTAGACAGGATTCGTCTCTCCCGGTATTGGGGGTTGACATCGCGCTGTGTCTAGGAGAGCCATTACACGAGTAGTCCCTGGCCAGGGCAAGCGGGATATACTGGTAGGCTTCAAGTGTTATCTCAGGGTGTATTGGGCTTCACTCCGACACGACTTGTACCGCTATTAGGGGACTGAAGTTTACCGCCCCCCTAGGCCCGCCATGCGATGTATCAGACGAACAGACCGGACTGTACGGAGATTGTCATATTCAGGCTCAGTAGGAGTTCAAATGGGTTTCACCTCGTCAGTCTTCTTGTCGGCATCTACCTGGGGACCGTTACGCACAGCTAGTGCTGCTTGCGGTCTGTGGTTAAACCCACTGCCAGCGTAGTGTCGAGTCTTTAGAGTCCCACACAGAAAGCTATTCGCCTTTAGGCAAAAGAGTAGAGGTCGCATGGTTTTGCGACAGGTCGCATGGTTTTACGACAGGGTTCAGTCACATCCGTGCACTTGTGCACGTTTAGTGTCCGGACAGTTTACACTAGCGGGCTTTGGTTTAAGCCAGATCCTAGTGTATGTATTGGGATTGGTTTTATCCAGTTTGTATTCCTGTTCCTCGGAATGCGGATGCGGGTGTGTATGCACAGTTGACGGAGAGACAGAGGCAGAGAATTCTCATTAGGGTTGTTGACCGTTGACTGTTGACTATTGACTTTTTGCTCAACCCTAATGAGAATATGATATATGATTAACAATAATATTAATTAAGTATTGTGGTGACATGGTTGTTGAGGGGTTGACTTTGTTGACTTGTTGACTTTGTTGACCGGTTGACTACGTTGGACTAGTTGACCATCATGATGACAATGGCTATCATTTCATGGCAAAGACTTTTCACTTGCTTGTTCTCTTATGCAATATGAGTGCATGAAATGATATAGCCATTTTGACTTAAACCATTTACACCATACTTGATTACTATTTTTGTGATGATGGTTTTGGATTATGAGAGCCAAGTGAGAAAAGTCTTGCTCATTCTATCATTTTCATTCTCTCTCTTGTGTTCTTGAGTTCTCATCTCCTTCCTCTTGCTCTCCCTCTCTTTAGTCTATGGTTCACTTGTCTCATGTGTTGAGAACCAAGAACCATAGAGAAAATCCCAACACACTCTCCTCTACTCACTCTAGTTCACAGGGTTTAGCAAACCGAGTGAACTAGTTTCTTCAAAGTACGAAGAAGAAGCCAAAGGTAGAAGCTTTCAGGTGGATCGATCTTCGGCGCAAGGAGACGACTGGGTGAAGCCGATCCGGACAACCATCGAGGCTTGAAGATGAAGGAGTTCAAGAAAGAAAGGTATAACCCCTTAACCGAGTAATTAACAACTCCTAGTTAGGTTGTTAGTTAGATGTTTAACCAAGATCCGGTTTTGAGTCCATGTTACCGCCTCTAGAAAATTGTTTTTCACCAAATTCCGCATGCCCGAAAGTACCGGGAGAGGTAGCATGGACTTACAGTGGTATCAGAGCCTAGTTAAACTCTATCTAACATGTTAGCATAGTAGCTAGAAATTCGATCGGAGAAAAAGTCCCGAAATAAACCCGAAATTCAAACTTTCTGTCGATTTTCAAAGTGCTGCAAAAATTATTTGAGATATACCAAAAATCGACTCAGGGTTTTTAGAAGAAACTGCAAAAATTCGACCCACTGAATCGATCAACGCGCCGCGTTTCCGCGGCCGAGTTGACTCGGTCGTGGGGTTTTATTTTTGCAGTTTGTTCATAGGGGTATTTTGGGATTTTTGGAATATTTATTTTTTGTCCAGATTTTCCAGAACGAAAATTTTGTGTTTGGGGCCTGAAAATCCGTATTTTTGATCGAACTTCTAAAAGACTTAAGCTGACGGGTTTTTCTGTGATGTGATATTTGTATTGAACGTCTGCTAATCGCTATATGTCGATTAGTGGGGGTTATACAAATCTGTGATCTGTAATGTTATTGGAATGTGTATATGAATTCATTGGATTGTCGCAGGTGAATAGCCGGGGGTTGTGAGACGAGAGTTTTCTTTTCTTTCAATTCATGTAAATTTGTAAATTGATGTAATAATTATTTGTATGGCCGCACAACCGGGTCGGGGTTGTAGCCGTCATTGTATAATTTCTTTTTACTGTTTTTGCTCCTAGGATAGACCCATGGAGGGGGTGCACAAACTACCGGGTATGCCGAAATGCCGAGTGGCCTACTCACGGGGTTGAGGGAGGTTGCTTTGCTTCGGGTACTTGGCGGGTGGTTTGCCGCACCCGTAGGGGTCTTGGGTGGGGTATTGGCTATTCACCGCGACCGTGTAATCTGCTTTTCGTTATAGGCTCGTACAAATTGCGGGTTCGTAGTATATCCAATGTGTTCATCTGTGATCTGAAATGGCTATCATTGCAATATATCTATATATGATATTATTTAGGCGTTGCTTATGTTTTACAGCCATGCTAGCCCAGCCCCCGCTTTGTCGTTAGTTAAGTAACCTAACGGGTAATGACGGGGCCCCGTGGCGAATGCGAATGGCATAAGCGTACGTCATATTTTGGTTGTTTTCTGCAATGGTAGGATTAAATGATGGGACGCATTAAAAGAACTAATGCAAGAATATCACGCATTAAAAGAACTAATGCAAGAAAATAAACCAAGTAAAAGTCGTTGGAACACTTTCGAAAAACCACTCGGTTCTTTTCAAAACTAACTTTTAAATGCGGAGCTTGAGCCACTCCTTTTTAAAAGCTATCTCGTTCCATCGATTATATCAAGTTCACTACGTTCACGGTTTCGCCAAAACCATTCGTAGCCCTCCGTAGTTTCACATGAATAGTCAATAGTATTCAAGCTGTGTATGTTGGCCAAAGTCAAGGCATAGTGATTGGTAGCTACTGGGTATTCATGTGTAGCATAGATAGATGTGTTGGTTTGGGACAGTCGTACTGCCATTTTGGCCAAAGTCAAGGGTAGGTACGGGTGGACCCAAATTAACCTGGAGAATGACGGGTAGAACTTGACATGTGACTTATGATATTTTGGCCAAAGTCAAGGTCATAAGACCATGGGGCAAAAATCCACATCGGGAATTTCAAAAGAACTGAAACTTGCTAGTGTTGCATACCATTTAGAGTGTGATGATTCTGGTAGGATTCCTTCAGTTTCATCACACGATGATATTTGGATCCCGATCCTACTGTGAGTATATGCTACTCCTCGGGAAATTTCTCACTTAACGATCAATGCTATAAACCAAGTAGGTGTCTAGAAAGGTGTTAGCGGGGCTACGCCCACAGGGAAAAGAGGTTATTTAATCAAGGAACTTTGCAAAAGCGTTGGAAAACCTCCCTCGAAGTACCGACACTGGCCTGGCTGAACGGTTAAGCAAGTATTGTACGGTGAGATTGATCCTGACTAATTCTTCCTTTTTGGTTTGAGGAGGGATTCTAGAAACAGTGGGAGCCATCCTGTTTAGACAAACTAAAAACCATTCTAAACTTGTAAGAGCATCATGCTGAGTGTTTCTTCTCTCTCCTAATTGCAGCGACCAATCGACATGACTGGACTTAAGTCACTCCTAGATAAAAACATACTGACAGGGCCAAACTACAAAGATTGGCTCAGGAATGTCAAGATGGCAATCACTTATGACAAGCTGGGGTATCTTCTTACCACCAAAGCTCCCCCTGTCCCAGGTCCCAAAACCAGCGTCGCGGATAAGGAAATCCGTAAAACATGGGAACTAGACTGCGCGAAGGCCAAGTGCCTCGTGCTTGCCTCTATGGACAATGAACATCAGAGGAGGCACGAGAATATGGACCTGGAATCCATATTTCTTCATACAAAAGAACTGTATGGAGAGCAATCTCGTATCGCAAGATACGAAGTGTCGAAGAAGTTATTTTCGGCAAGATTGGCCATCGGATCATCGGTAGCGGAACACGTGCTTAAGATGATTGGCTACATTGAGGAGCTCGCGGACCTTGGGACTACGTTGGAGAATGAGCTCTATACGGACTTGATTCTCCAGTCCCTTCCTTCCACTTACGCCCAGTTCATACTGAACTTCAACTTACAAGAAAAGGAAGTTGAACTTTCAGAACTCCTCAACATGCTGAGGAGCGCAGAGGGCACCCTACAGAAAGGTAGGGAAACATCCACTTTGTTTGTAGGAGGATCTTCTTCTTCTAGGTCCAAGGCGAAAGCCAAGAGAAAGAAGAAGAAAGCCCCCGCCAAACCAAGGGGCGGTGTTAGTAAAGTGGATACGAAGGGAAAGGCAAAAGCAACAAAGAAAGTGGGAAAGCTTGTGGATAAGGAAGAATGCTTCTATTGTCATAAGAAAGGACACTGGAAGAATGATTGCAGGGCTTGGAAAGCCAGGACACAGGAATTGAAGCAGGTTGCAGCTTCAGCTTCAGGTGTGTATGTTATTGAAAACTGTCTTTCAATAAACTCTACTTCCTGGGTATTGGATACCGGATCAGGATCTCATATCTGTAATTCTTTGCAGGCGTTGAGAAACCGTAAGGTTTTGAAGGCAGGTGACATGACCCTCAAAGTTGCAAACGGAGCTAGCATGGATGCTAAGGCCGTGGGGGACTATCACCTGGGAATGTCAGATGGACATGTTTTGGTTTTGCGTAATTGCTTTTTTGTACCCAACGCAACTTGTAATATCATTTCTGTATCTTTGGTTTCTAAAGAAGGTTATGAATTTGCGTTTGTAAGTAATGTTGTAAACATTCACCTTAATCAAGTTCTGATTAGCTCAGGTACATTGAGCAATGGTATATACGTATTAAACCAACCACAGATTTTCAATGTCCAGAATACACACAAAAGAAAGTCTCCGGAAATAAATCAGACTTTCTTGTGGCATTGTAGACTGGGTCACATCAATGAGAGAAGGTTGACGAAGTTACATACAGAAGGATATTTGAATCCGTTCGAATATCAATCGTATGCCACTTGTCAATCCTGTCTCAAAGGAAAGATGACAAAGACTCCGTTCACTGGACACGGATTAAGAGCGAGCGAGCTCTTGGGACTCGTACACAGCGACGTGTGCGGTCCAATATCTACACATGCGCGAAGCGGTTATTCTTACTTCATTACTTTTACGGATGACTTTTCAAGGTACGGTTATGTCTTCTTAATGAAACATAAGTCCAAAGCCTTTGGAAAGTTCCAGGAATATAATAATTAAGTAGAAAAACAAACCGGCAAAAGTATCAAGATTCTAAGATCGGATCGAGGTGGAGAATACTTAAGTGCCGAGTTCCTGGACTATTTAAAAGAGAACGGAATTCTCTCTCAGCTTACTCCTCCATACACTCCGCAACATAACGGTGTATCGGAGAGACAGAACCGAACCCTATTGGATATGGTACGGTCCATGATGAGTAACGCTGAGTTACCGCGATCATTCTGGGGGTATGCGCTAGAATCAGCTGCATACCTTTTGAACCGAGTTCCCACTAAAACTGTGCCTACTACACCATATGAGATGTGGTGTGGGAAGAGACCCTATCTTAATCACATTAAGACATGGGGAAGTCCAGCTTTTGTCAAAAAGCAGCATGCGGACAAGCTCGAGGCACGCTCAGTACAGTGCAAGTTCGTGGGATATCCAAAGAACTCCAAGGGATATTTCTTCTATTGCGAAGAGGAACAAAAGGTTTTTGTTTCTCGTCATGCCCACTTTCTAGAACACCAGTTCTTAGAAAAGGAAATAAGTGGGAGCGCAGTAGAACTGGAAGAAATTCCAGAACCACGAGCTATTACTGAAAGCTTAGTGGAACCAGATGGTTCAAAAGAACAGGACATTCCTATGCCGCTCCGCAGGAGTAGTAGGCAGTCTCATCCGCCCGAGAGATACTATGGTTTACTCATAGATGGGGATAGAGAGGATTGCATCATAGATTATGATGAGCCTACTAGCTTTCAGCAAGCCATTCAGAGCGTTGACTCGGTAAAATGGCTGGATGCAATGCGGACCGAAATGGAGTCCATGTACACCAACAAGGTATGGACGTTGGACATTGCTCCAGAAGGGGTAAAACCCATAGGATGCAAGTGGATCTTCAAAAGGAAGATTGGTGTAGATGGACAGGTTGAGACCTATAAAGCTAGACTGGTTGCAAAGGGTTTTCGTCAAAGACCTGGTTTGGACTATGACGAAACCTTTTCTCTAGTGGCTATGCTGAAATCCATTCGGATCCTTCTTGCCATTGCTGCCTTTCACGATTATGAGATTTGGCAAATGGACGTAAATACCGCTTTTCTAAATGGAAATTTAGAGGAGTGTGTCTATATGGACCAGCCAGAAGGTTTCATTCAGAGTGGGAGCAGCGGAAAGGTGTGCAAGTTGCTTAAGTCCATCTATGGACTAAAGCAGGCATCGCGGAGTTGGAACATCTGTTTTGATGAGACGGTCAAGGAATTTGGCTTTATCAAAAATCCAGATGAACCATGCATCTACAGTAGATTTGTAGCGAGAACTGTAGTATTCCTCGTTTTATACGTAGATGACATTCTCTTAATAGGAAATGACATTCCTATGCTACAATCTGTCAAGGGGTTCTTGTCACACAGGTTCTCCATGAAAGACCTGGGTGATGCCTCCTACATCCTGGGGATCCGGATCTATCGTGATAGATCCAAGAGGATATTAGGACTTTCACAGTCCAGGTACATCGACACCATACTAAAGAGATTCAGTATGGAAGATTCCAAGCGCGGTAACCTACCGTCTTGTCACGGGATCACCCTCTCTAAAGAGATGTTTCCCAAGACTGATTTGGAGAGGGATCGCATGTCTATTATACCCTACGCTGCGGTAGGCTCTATAATGTATGCGATGTTGTGTACCAGACCGGATGTAGCTTATGCACTGAGTGTGGTAAGCCGGTATCAGTCAAACCCTGGGGAGAAACACTGGATAGCGGTAAAGAACATTCTCAAGTACCTGAGAAGGACTAACGAGATGTTCTTGGTGTATGGCGGAAAAGACCTCCAGATCGAGCCCTTTGCTGACTCCAGCTTCCAGAGTGACAAGGATGATTCCAAGTCCATGTCGGGTTTTGTCTTTACCCTCAATGGAGGGGCGGTGTGTTGGAAGAGTTCCAAACAGGAAACCGTTGCAGACTCGACGATGGAAGCGGAATACATCGCTGCATCTGATGCCGCAAAGGAAGCTGTCTGGATGAGGAAGTTCTTGAAAGAACTTCAGGTGGTTCCGTCCATTGTTGATCCAATACCTCTGTATTGCGACAACAACGGGGCGATAGCTTTAGCGAAGGAACCCAGGTCCCATCAGAGATCCAGACACATCTTGAGGCGGTATCACCTGATCAGGGAGATCGTGGATCGCCAGGAGATCGAGGTTCGGAGGGTTGCTTCAGAAGATAACACTGCAGATCCATTCACCAAGGCCTTGCCCCACACTCAGTTCGAGCGGCTGATCGAGATGATAGGTCTTCGATACGCCAGTACATGGCCTTAGTGCAAGTGGGAGATTGTTAGTGTATATACCCTAGAGGCCATTACTGTATCATACTGGTTTGTATATTACTTAATGAAAGCTTGGGATATTCACCTTGTATATACAATCTTGCTCAAAATTGTAGTATGCTACTTGGTTTGTTTCTACTTCAATGTGTACATGTGTTTATTTTATTATATCACCTATACGCATTAGTGGAGCCCTTAGGATCTTTGCTTGATTACCAGCGTTGTGATGGCAGTCACACTAGTGGGGGCTGGGTAATCTATAAGCACATCCTTATGCAGGTCCTTAGTCGCAGGACTATCGAGACAGGGCATCGATACTCCGGAGTAGACTAGCTCATGCGCTTCTCATCCCAGTGTTGGAGATGGTCTGTCCCACAGCCATCAGTACGTCATACTGGAGATAGTATGCGGGTGCTCATTAGGTTACGAGTACACTGGACAGGACTCGTCGGGAACTGACCGGTTGGTATTATACCTATCGTCGGTTATCAGTTCCCAGGTGACATGAGTACAGCTTAGTCCGCTGACTTGACACTGTCACTTCGCCTCGAGTGTGTTCCCACTGTAGTTTGATTACTACCCTACCACGGCTCAAAGGAGTCGTGCAAACAGGTAGTAGTTGGGTGTAGTCCCGAAGCACTTGGAGGCAGTGACGGTTAGACAGGATTCATCTCTCCCGGTATTGGGGGTTGACATCGCGCTGTGTCTAGGAGAGCCATTACACGAGTAGTCCCTGGCCAGGGCAAGCGGGATATACTGGTAGGCTTCTAGTGTTATCTCAGGGTGTATTGGGCTTCACTCCGACACGACTTATACCGCTATTAGGGGACTGACGTTTACCGGCCCCCTAGGCCCGCCATGCGATGTATCAGACGAACAGACCGGACTGTACGGAGATTGTCACATTCAGGCTCAGTAGGAGTTCAGATGGGTTTCACCTCGTCAGTCTTCTTGTCGGCATCTACCTGGGGACCGTTACGCACAGCTAGTGCCGCTTGCGGTCTGTGGTTAAACCCACTGCCAGCGTAGTGTCGAGTCTTTAGAGTCCCACACAGAAAGCTATTCGCCTTTAGGCAAAAGAGTAGAGGTCGCATGGTTTTGCGACAGGTCGCATGGTTTTGCGACAGGGTTCAGTCACATCCGTGCACTTGTGCACGTTTAGTGTCCGGACAGTTTACACTAGCGGGCTTTGGTTTAAGCCAGATCCTAGTGTACGTATTGGGATTGGTTTTATCCAGTTTGTATTCGTGTTCCTCGGAACGCGGATGCGGGTGTGTATGCACAGTTGACGGAGAGACAGTGGCAGAGGATTCTCATTAGGGTTGTTGACCGTTGACTGTTGACTATTGACTTTTTGCTCAACCCTAATGAGAATATGATATATGATTAACAATAATATTAATTAATTATTGTGGTGACATGGTTGTTGAGGGGTTGACTTTGTTGACTTGTTGACTTTGTTGACCGGTTGACTAGGTTGGACTAGTTGACCATCATGATGACAATGGCTATCATTTCATGGCAAAGACTTTTCACTTGCTTGTTCTCTTGTGCAATATGAGTGCATGAAATGATATAGCCATTTTGACATAAACCATTTACACAATACTTGATTACTATTTTTGTGATGATGGTTTTGGATTATGAGAGCCAAGTGAGAAAAGTCTTGCTCATTCTATCATTTTCATTCTCTCTCTTGTGTTCTTGAGCTTTCATCTCCTTCCTCTTGCTCTCCCTCTCTTTAGTCTATGGTTCACTTGTCTCATGTGTTGAGAACCAAGAACCATAGAGAAAATCCCAACACACTCTCCTCTACTCACTCTAGTTCACAAGGTTTAGCAAACCGAGTGAACTAGTTTCTTCAAAGTACGAAGAAGAAGCCAAAGGTAGAAGCTTTCAGGTGGATCGATCTTCGGCGCAAGGAGACGGCGGGGTGAAGCCGATCCGGACAACCATCGAGGCTTGAAGACGAAGGAGTTCAAGAAAGAAAGGTATAACCCCCTAATCGAGTAGTTAACAACTCCTAGTTAGGTTGTTACTTAGATGTTTAACCAAGATCCGGTTTTGAGTCCATGTTACCGCCTCTAGAAAATTGTTTTTCACCAAATTCCGCATGCCGGAAAGTACCGGGAGAGGTAGCATGGACTTACATTTGCTGCTCACTGAGATGTTCCGATGAGAGATCGGTCGAGCTTGCGAGCTTTCGTCTGGAAGGTCTTTCTCAGACATGGTGCGAGTCAGTTAAGAGAGGCCGAGCTGCAGGTTTTCCTCCTATGACCTGGGATGAGTTCACGACAGTTTTTCTCGCTCGTTTCCTTCCGGAGAACATCAGGGATGCTCGAGCACGTAGTTTCGAGTCTTTGCGCAAGACTCCTGGTATGACCGTGTCCGAGTACATTGTTTAGTTCACTCTGTCCAGATATACTCCTTACTTGGTGGACATTGAAGAGAAGCGCATAAAGAGATTCGTACGAGGCCTTGACACACAGTTGTTTCTTTCTATCGGCGCCTAGCACTTTGACACATATGCAGCAATGATAGACTCAGCTATATTAGTGGAGGAACATATTTCTGAGACTACAGTGCCAAAGCGGATTCGTACAGGTATATCAGCTCTAGTGAGGTTTGGCAGAGAAATGACAGGCAGAGGCCGTGATGGATTCTTTCTAGGCCGTGGTGGTGGTCGAGGCATGATGCGGGGATAGTTATTCAGCTCTTATTTACCAGGTCATCAGCCGTCACCGGGAAGTTTTCGATGTGGGAGTCCGCATCACCGTGTCGACATTGTACCGTGAGGCACCAGGGCGAGGCGACAGTTCCACAGATCACTTTACCACCTTCTCCTCTGAGAGCTTTACCTCCTATGCCTGCTGTTGCTCCATGCCAGGCCGGTGCTTCGAGAGGCCATGGTCGTGGCGGTCGGGTTCAGAGAGGACGAGGTGGCAGAGGCAGATGACAGTTGGTTAACGGTAGAGGACAGGCCCGAGTTTTTACTTTGACTCCTCAGGATGCGCAGGCATCGAATGTCGTTATGACAGGGACTCTTACAGTGTGTTATTTTGACGCGCGCGTATTGTTCGATCCAGGTTCTATGCATTCTTATGTATCTACACACTTCGTACCGAGGTTGGGCCGAGAGCCGTTTTTTCTAGATCTGCCGCTTGTTGTGATTACCCGTGTAGGAGAGTCTTTTATTGCTCGACATGTATTTCGATCGTGTTCGGTTCGTATTGGGAATAAGGATTCTTCTATCGATTTAATTCTCTTCGACATGCTAGACTTTGACATTCTTCTTGGCATGGACTGGTTAGCAACTTGTTATGCGTCCGTGGATTTCTGTGAGAAGGCGGTCAGATTTAGTTTTCCAGGTGAGCCAGTTCTTGTTATTCAGGGAGACCATAGTGCCACCTTCCTAGCTTGATTTTTGCTCTTCGCGCTAGTCGGCTTTTGAGGAAAGGATGTCAGGGATTCTTGGCGTATGTTTGTGATGCTGGAGCCGCAGAGGTCTCGTTGGACCAGGTTCCGATTGTGAGGGAGTTTCCCGATGTCTTTTTGGATGAGTTACCTAGATTACCGCCAGAGCACGATATCAAGTTCTGCATTGACTTAATCCCCGACACGGGGCCTATTTCTCTACCGCCTTATCGGATGGCCCCAAAGAAGCTTAAAGAGCTTAAGGATTAGTTGCAAGATTTGATGGATAAAGGGCTTATTCGTCCGAGTGTGTCGTCTTGGGGAGCTCCTGTCTTATTCGTCAAGAGAAAGGACGGCAGTATGAGCTTGTGTATTGATTATCGTCGATTGAATTGAGTTACTGTGTAGAATAAATATTCCCTACCTCATATTGACGATTTATTTGATCAGCTCCAGGGTGCGGGACATTGCTCAAAAATTGACTTGCGGTCGGGTTATCATCAGTTGCGGGTTCGGAATGATGACATTCCGAAGACTGCTTTTCGTACGCGCTACGGGCATTATGAGTTTTTGGTGATATCGTTCGGGCTCACCAATGCCCCAGCAGCATTCATGGATTTGATGAACCGCATCTTCAGGCCGTTTCTCGACCAGTTCATTATCGTGTTCATAGATGACATTCTAGTATACTCCCGAAGTCGAAAGGAGCACGAGCAGCATTTAAGGATCTCATTGCAGACTTTGAGAGAGCATCAGCTGTTTGCTAAATTCTCTAAGTGTTCCTTCTGGCTTGATAGTGTTGACTTCTTAGGTCATGTGGTTACAAGAGATGGCATACGTGTAGACCCGAAGAAGATTGATACCGTACATCATTGGCCCAGACCTGTATCAATGACGCTGATTCGCAGCTTCTTGGGTTTGGCCGGTTACTACCGACGTTTTGTAAAGGATTTCTCTCGTATCGCTGCACCACTGATCGGGTTGACCCGGAAGGGAGTTCCTTTCGTTTGGACCGAGGTTTGTGAGCAGAGTTTTCAGCAGTTGAAGACTCGTTTGACGACTGCACCAGTTTTAACTTTGCCTTCAGGGTCAGGCGGGTTTGTTGTCTATTGTGATGCTTCTCGAGTGGGTCTAGGTTGTGTGTTGATGCAGCACGGCAAGCTTGTCGCTTATGCTTCTCGGCAGTTGACGAAGCACGAGCGGAACTATCCCACTCACGACTTAGAGACGGCCGTGGTGGTCTTTGCACTCAAGATTTGGAGGCATTACTTATACGGCGAGTCATGCTAGATATTCACGGACCACAAAAGCTTAAAGTACATCTTTCACCAGCGGGATCTAAATTGGAGGCAGCGCCGTTGGATGGAGCTTGTGAAGGACTATGACTGCGAAATTCTTTATCATCCGGGCAAGGCGAATGTTGTAGCTGACGCTTTGAGTCGGAGGCCCGGTGGTAGCTTGTCCTTTTTGAGCGCAGTTCAGAGACAGTCTTCTGCAGATTAGCAGATCTTATGCGACAACCGAGTACAGTTTGAGTTTACGTCGACCGGAGGACAGCTTTCCCATGTCCGTGCTCGTACACAGTTACTTGATCGCATCCGGGAGGCACAGTCCGACGATGCTCGTTTGTCAGAGATCATGGAGCAGGTTCAGCAGGGTAGAGATTCAGAGTTCGTGATTGATGACCAAGGAGTGCTACGATTTGGGACTCGATTATGTGTGCCAGATTCCGAGGGGATGAGACGCGAGATCTTGGAGGAGGCGCATCGGTCAGGATACAGTGTTCATCCAGGTTCCACCAAGATGTAACATGACTTGAGAGATGTCTACTGGTGGGAAGGGAAGAAGAGAGGTGTCGTAGACTTCGTTTCGAGATGCCTAACTTGCCAACAATTCAAGGCCGAACATCAGAGGCTGGCAGGAGAGTTATAGCCTTTGCCCATTCCGGAATGAAAATGGGAGCAGATATTTATGGATTTCATCGTAGGTCTACCTAGGACCGGTCGAGGGTATGACTCTATTTGGATGATCATAGACCGGTTGACGAAAGCACCTCCCTTCCTGCTAGTGAAGACTACTTTCGGATTTGCTCAGTATGCTCAGATTTATATTGATGAGATTGTGCGACTATACGGCGTTCCGACCTGCATTGTGTCCGACAGAGGAACCAAGTTCACCAGCCGCCTTTGGCAGAAACTTCAGGAAGCTTTGGGCACCCGATTGAGTTTCAGTACAGCTTTCCATCCGCAGACCGACGGTCAGTCAGAGCGGACCATACAGACTCTCGAGAATATGCTCCGAGCTTGCGTTCTAGATTTCGGTGGCAGTTGGGATCGTCACTTGCCCTTGATAGAGTTCTCCTTGTTGGGTTATGCAAGCGCCCTGGCCATCAAACCGTGGCCATTGCGGAACAAAAATTTTCAAAAACCGGCGCTAGAACAACCCGATAATCCGAATTGACCCATAAGCCTTAGATAACAAAACATGCATGGGAGCTAAACTAAAGGGTTGTTGTGATTATACCGAATGATCCATGTCCTTTGGTCTTGAACCATCATCCCAAGCTCTTAAAGTCTTCCATGATCAAGCTTGATCTCCGGTCTCCCTCCATCGAAGATGATACACCCGAGAGTCTATGCAACGAGCTCCAACCTCATATCTGAGGCAACTAGGGCACCTAGATCGCTACTCTAGATACCGTAGATGAAGTAGAGAGTGATGAAGGATTAATTTGTCTCAATACACCCAAGGATTCTCAACTCATGAGAGGGTTTGGATGGAGCTAAAGGAAGAAGAAGATGCCATGAGAATGAGGTGTTGAGAGCAACTCAAGAAAGAGAAAAAGAAATGAATAATGGCTTGTCATTTTGTTTGTTGTGTGTGTGTGATAAAAATAATGGAGCCATCACATAAATGTCCATGTCTCCAAAATATCTTAGTCAACAAAAAATATCTTAAGTCAACATAATCTCACAACAAACAAAAACCATAAGAATTCTAGAATAGTAACCATGGGTCACTAATTATCCATGTCACAAAAATGCAATAAACTCCTCATCCTACACCTCAATAACCTTTTAATCCAAAAAGGTCTAAACCATGATGATGTGTAATCTTCTAAAATTAATCTTGTAATAAATTACAAGAATACCCCTCAACCGTATATTCATTCCCGCATCCGTATTCCGAGGAATACGAATACAAAGAGACAAAAATAATCCAACAAATATAATTCTAGGATCCGGCTTAAACCAAAGCTCACTGGTATTATCCGTCCGAACATCATCCGTGCATAAGTACACGTATGTGATCGAACCCTGCTGCAAAACCATACGACCTCTACATCATTTCGCCCGAAGCAGGGAAACCCTCTGTGTGGGACTCTAAAGACTCGTTAATATGCTGGCAGTGGGTTTAACCACAAGCACGTCAGCGACACTAGCTGTACGTAACGGCTACCCAGGTATTGAGCGAAAGGGAGGCCGACGAGCAAACTCATCCTGAAATCCCTGCTGAGCCTGACAGTGACAATATCCGTACAGTTTGGTTAGTTCGTCTATGAGTATCGCATATCGAGTCTAAGGGGTGGATAAAGTTAGACCCCTAATAACGCGACATTTAGTGTCGGTATGAAACCCATCACCCACTGAGAAACTATTGATCCGAATCAGTAATTCTCGACTACCTTGGCCAAGGATTTCTGGTGATGGCTACCCGTGCACAACGCGACATCTACCCCCAATACCGGGAGAGACGAATCCTCTGACGATCCGCTCACTGCCTCCATTTGGCTCGGGACTGTACCCAACTAAAACCTATTTGCATGACTCCTTTGAGCCATGGTAGGGTAGTAATCAAAGCACAATGGGAACTCACACGAGAAAAATGAAGATCTCGGACCGATAGACTAACCTGTACATATGTCACCAGGGAACTGCTATCTGACAATAGGTATAATACCAACTAGTATGTTCCCGGCGAGTCCGTCCAGTGTACTTATAACCCAGTGAGCACCAGTATACATCTTAGGTGAACAAACTGACACCAATGGCTTATAAGACCGGCCACCGCCCCTCGTCGGGGTCTCGATCAGTATACACTTGTCTACTCTGGAGTATCGATGCCCAGTCTTGAAACTCCCACGACTAGGGACATTTAAGGATGTGCCTATAGACCACCCAGCTCCCACGTATATAATTGCCATCATAATTCTGGTAGTCAAGCAAGAATCCTATAGGCTCTATCAACATGTAATAGTGATCTGTAATACCACCTAATGCTGTACATGATGATAAAGACAAACCAGATAGCATACTATAATCTTGAGTAAGACTTTTCTACCGGTATAGGTCCTCCCTCAATCATCATAATCACATGCCTACGACTATGATAATTGCCTTGAGGGCACTATAGCCAACAATCTCCCACTTGAACTTAAGGCTAATTATTGCGATGTCGCATACTCACAGCCCGTGTGATACCGAACACCCAACTCCTCTACTAATCAGTCTCGCAAAGCTCGTTTGTGAAACTATTGTATTCGAGAAATAGCCTCAGTGAGTGGATCCACTCCAATGTTTACTTCTGTATCTCAACATCGTAGAGAAAGCTATCTCCTAAAATGAGCAATACCTGTCTTTGAATATGTCTGGATATCTGATGGGACCTAGTTCACAAATGAACTCTAAATCCAGCAAACTTAGATTGTATTTTCCAGTGAATTTAATCAGTAATCTGCGCCATACCTTCCTCAGTATCCACTTGGACCACCTGTCCAACATACTATCCCTCAAAAGAGAGAAAACTAAAATTCTGACAGTCACTCTGTCATCCAGGTCATCTTGGAAGCCTGGAATGATAACCGTCTCCCGAAGGAGGATGCCGTTACCAAATCCCTGGAACATCCACTTATGTTCATAAACTGCTTCCCAATGTTTCTCCAGAATTAGATTAATATATATGTTTATTACAGCTAGTGCAAAAACAACATCTGGTGTGGTACTTGACATCACATGATTGAATTAATTTCCTAAGCAAGTGATATGTCAATCATGCAAATCTCTCTCCCCTTTAGTCTGAAAGACATCCTTTAGAGAGGGTGACTCCATCACCTGCAGGTACACCACCATGCCAGGGGTCAACCATTCGAAAAAATCTTTAGAATAATGTCAAAGTACCCAGATTGGGACACTTCCTAAATCTAGATCTAAAGCCATAGATCTAGTAACCAGAAACCCTGATATTATATCCATATCCTATATGGAGAAACAATTTTATGACAACCACAATATAACAGATCTTAGTATAGGAATTTCACTTCCTATAAAGTGCATGTCAACCAAATACCAAGACATCACACCTTACTACCTTCTTACCAGATCCATCTCCTATTCTGATGAGGTCAAAGCCTATGACTGTCACATCAAAAATAGATGATCTATCTCCACTATATCTGCTTTAGTCTATAAATAAACACAAGCTACTTGTATGCTTCCGCTGCTCCCACTGACTACAACAACACTCTGGCAGAGTTATATGCACGTGCACTTCTAAAGCTAGTTTAGAACGACGCTATACTCATCCTCTTGCCGGGTCTCATAGTCTAGAACAGCAGTAATGGAAAGTCTGGATAAACAAGAACCTCCCTGTCACCGTCTCTAAGAAGACCGAAGTACCTCTCGGGTGCCTGAGGTTACCCACCATATCTGCGGAGTGGCTAATGGAATTTCAAAACCAATTGAATCTTTAGGTTCTATTAAATTTTCAGCAATCGTTTGTGGTTCTGGAATCACTTCCAGTTCTACCATACTCCCACTTATGTTTTCTGAAAAGAATTCATTTTACTAAAACGTGCCTTGAGTTTATCCAGAGTCTGGTTTTAAGCATAAGCCGTACAACTCCATATACCTTAACATCATTAAGATATGAACTATTCTATATACAATATAGAAAAAGATGCACTAATTTAATTGGAACCAGATTCAAATCATGCAGCTGTCTCAAGTGCATGTCAACTAAGTGGAATAAGGCCAAGCAGCATTACTCATCTAGGAGTGCATCCACATATGAGTAATCTGAAAGAGAAGCAAGTTCTTAAAACCATTACGATCAATGGAATACCAAACACAAGTATCTACATTTTTTATCACCTTGAAGAATTCTGATACTTGCAACATATGGTTCTCCACTTTATTCCTGTACGTATAACTTCTCAAAACTTGGACCTTGTGTTCTAATGGACACTGGACAACATACAAAACTTTGTATAAGTCCCCCGAGTTAAATAACTCAAACCCTGTGTGTCGTAGGTTGAAATCTTTACTATAGTTAAGAAGAATTGCACCGTTGTTGAATGCTCCTTACCTAACCTTCAACTGATATAGGTAAATGTCATAGACATAATTTCAAAAAGTTATATCTCGCTTTATAAAATAAACGTACAGATATATATGTTTGAAACTGGTGCATAACTACGGATATTCAAAACCAAAAAAATTTGCCGTCAGGCAAAACCCATGTGATTTCATCAAATATCACCAATTACAACGAATTCCGATATAATGAGGATATAATCACCTAATTCCCAATATTCTACTCCCACTCATCATCTGTAACACTATACAGATGTAAGAATCAAAGCTGGTAAATACATACTCTGGAGTCAGAATCTAATTGGGAAACCAGTTTCCAATTAACACTAGACAGTGAAACTGAAACATGAAAAATATTTCGAAGGGGTATCCGGGTATTCCTAGTAATGCCTCTTCCACTATCCAGATACATGACAGTAACCGTATATTTCCTTGCCATCTCTCCAATCCCTTTATTTGTCTTTACTCATTATCTTCTGTACACCAAACTTATGCTAATTGATTTTCTTCCTTCTCTACCTTTCGGCACCGGCCTAAGGTTTGGAAGAAGACTATCCAATAAGCGTAATAGGTGTACTCTCCTAATCCTAGGAGCCCTCGCAACCTGAGAGAAGGTAAAGGGAAAAGACAACTGAATAATACTTATTCTATTTCTCCTGAACCATCCTCAAACTGAAATAAGTTGCTTCGAGTTCGTATGTAACTATATGATGGCGTATCCAATAAATGTGGATCTTCGTAGTGATACAGAATATTCCGGAGAAATGCAAAGGTGAAGTAGGAGTGGCGATGATATACGCGGTTTCATCGTGAATGATAGCAGTCGCAATTTACTTTGCTCTCTTTCTAATCCCTTTATTTGTCTTTACTTATTATCTTATTTACACCACACTTAGGCTAATTGGTTTTCTTCCTTCCCTACTGTTCGGCACCAGCCTATAGTTTGGAAGAAGACTATCCAATAAGCATAATAGGTGTACCCTCTCCTAATCCTAAGACCCCTCACAATCTGAGAGAAGGTAAAAGGAAAAGACAACTGAATAGTCCTATTCAATTTCTCCAGAACCGAAAACCATTCTCGAATCTGAAACAAGTTTCTTCGAGTTCGTATGTAACTATACGATGGTCATATCCAATAACTGTGGATTTTCATAGTGATACGGAATGTTCCGGAGAAATGCAAAGGGTAAATGTAGGAGTGGCAATGATATATGCAATTATGACAATTCAAAAGCCAATGTGATTTAAGAAGGTTCGGTTAACTTGGTTCATGAGTTCTAGTCTAGGTTCTGGCCATGGTCGCTTCCAGAGAGAGAGAAAAGAAACACTCAGCATGCACTCTAACCTAGATTAGAATGGTTAATCACTTTATCTAATCAGGATGGCTCCCACTTTTTCCTCGAATTCTCGTCCAAACCCAAAAGAAGAATTAGTCAGGATCATCTAAAATCACCCGAGGAGTAAACCAACTCATCAGTTGGAATCGGGGTCCAACTATCATCGTATGATAACTTGATGGAAGCCACTCAAGTTATCACACTGCAGAAGGTATGCGCATGCCTGGCAAATTTCAGTTTCTTTAGAAACTCCCTATGTGGATTATTGCTCCATGCTCTTATGACCTTGACGAAGGCCAACATATCATAAGTCACATGTCAAGTTCTACCCGTCATTATCCAGGTTAATTTTAACCCACTCTTACATACCCTTGATGAATGCCAAAATAGCAGTACGACTGTCCCAAACCAACGCATCTATCTATGCAACAAAAAATTAACACATAACTATCATACATTATGCCATGACGAAGGCCAACATACATAGCATGAATACTAGGCGCTACCCGTCTGAAATGACGTAGGGCTACGGCTGGTTTTTGGCGAAAAACTTTTAACGTAATGAACTTGATGTCATCGAAGGAATCCAAGTGGTTTTACAAATATATAGTGGCGAAAACTTTTGCTAAAGAGGTCACTCCCGGTGAAGGGATCTCGGCTCTTTCCTCGTCGAATGAGGTGCAAGATATTCCAAACTGAATACTACGATGCAAAGTAAAAATAATCGACTATAGTGAAGTTATTACGCTGACGCAAACTTCTGCTCAAGGGGTCACTCCCAATGAAAGGATCTCGGCCTTTTTCTCGTTGAATGAGGTGCTAGATATTCATAACTGAATACCACTGTGCAAAGTAAAAGAGAACGTCTGTAATGTCAGTTTTTTAAAGAACTTGGTTCCAACAACATCATATATAGGTTTGTTTTCCTTGCATTGATCAGAATCAATGCATTCCATCAATTAAGCACACCAGAAAAGAACGAAAATATAATGTATGTATATGCCATCCGTATTCGCCACTGGGCCCCATCATCACCCGTTAGGTTACTTAACTAACGGCAGAACGGGGGATGGACTAGCGCGGATGCAAAACATATACAACATCTATTAGTATATATATAAATATATATAACAATTGTTTCAGGCATAATATAAAGAACATCACAGAATCTCAACCAAGCAACATAAAGTAGTGGATAATCCTGGAGCCTCGGGTTTCATTTGAGCCGCAAATGAGACCCAATGTTCCCTGTCGTGTGGATAGCCTGTGCAATGAAAACCTAGACCCTTTACGAGCGTGGCAAGTTACCCGCCAATCCCAGAAGCAAGGAAACCCCAATCAACAATGTGAATGGGCCACCCAGCACTCTACGGAATCCGGTAACTTAAGCACCCCTCCTTGGGTCAAACTATACCCCCCTACGAGTGCGGCGAATAGCCTGCCAATTCTAGAGTGAGGCCCCCTCCGTCTCACCTCCATGAGATCCAAGCCCGTTTCCCTCTAGAACCCGGCTATTCATGCACTCCACCATAGAATAATCCTAGTACAGAAAAGAAAATAAGTACAATAGTGACATCGACCTCAACCCGGTCGTGCCCCAAACAAATAATATACAAACTGGCAGTGACGGTATTCCATATGTCAGACACTCGCCCCGCGATAACAAATGTACAAATAAATCCAAACTTTACTACCATTGCACCTAACCTATCCACCACGACGATCCCGCCACAACTACAGCACAATACAGAACATCAACGTGAATGTCACGTTCGCAAACCCGTCTAAAAGAGCATATAGCAGTTAGATGAGTTGTACCGCTCTAATGTCATTCACGGTCGCAGATAGTAATGTATGTACTGAAAACTACGATATTATAATTCCACACGCAATTAGCAAACTAAACCAATTTCCAAAACCATGAAAAAATAGTGAGCTAAAGTTCCAAAAACAGACCGTTTAAGACAATTTGGAAGTCCGAATCAAAACGAAACGCGTCCGAACCTTTGCGGGGAGTTAGAGAACAAAATTAACTTCGAGTCAGGGGACCTAGAGGGGATACCCCACCCTTGAGGCCACCACGAGGTGGCCAGGGGGTGAGGCAGACCCGAAACTGCCCAAGGTGGGGCAGTTTCGGGGCCCCACCGCCAAGACCACCTTGTGGTGGTCTTAGGGAGTGGGCCCAGCCGTTCGGACCCCCTGGTGATTCCCCGGGGTGCCCATGCACCACCCCGCGGCTTCTCAGTTCAAACTGTGAGCCTGCGGGGTGTGCAAACTTCTCAAACTTTCAGTTTTTGGAACTGTTTTTGTCGGCAGTTTTTGCACGACAAAAACGGCGGATTTCCAATATCGCAAAGAGTTAACTAAGGCTTATAGTGTGTCTCTGATACCATGTTGGGTTATGCAAGCGCCCCGGCCATCAAACCAAGGCCATTTGCGGAACAAAATTTTTCAAAAAACGGCGCTAGAACAACCCGATAACCCGGATTGACCCATAAGACCTAGATAACAAAACATGTGTGGGAGCTAAACTAAAGGGTTGTAGCGATTATACCGAATGATCCATGTCCTTCGGTCTTGAACCATCATCCCAAGCTCCTAGAGGCTTCCTTGATCAAGCTTGATCTCCGGTCTCCCTCCATCGAAGATGATCCATCTGAGAGTCTATGCAACGAGCTCCAACCTCATATCTGAGGCAACTAGGGCACCTAGATCGCTACTCTAGATACCGTAAATGAAGTAGAAAGTGATGAAGGATTAATTTGTCTCAAGACACCCAAGGATTCTCAACTCATGAGAAGGTTTGGGTGGAGCTAGAGGAAGAAGAAGATGCCATGAGAATGAGGTGTTAAGAGCAACTCAAGAAAGAGAAAAAGAAATGAATAATGTCTTATCTTCTTGTTTGTTATGTGTGTGTGATAAGAAATAATAGAGCCATCACATAAATGTCCATCTGTCCAAAATATATTAGTCAACAAAAAATATCTCAATTCAACATAATCTCACAACAAACAATAACCCCAAGCATGCTAGAATAGTAACCATGGGTCACTAATTAGCCATGCCAGAAAAATGCAATAAACACTTCATCCTACACCTCAATAACCTTTTAATCCAAAAATGTCTAAACCATGATGAGGTGTAATCTTCTAAAAGTAATATTGTAATAAATTACAAGAATACCCCTCAACCGTATATACATAACCGCGTCCGTATTCCGAAGAATACGAATACAAAGAGATGAAAATAATCCAACTAATATAATACTAGGATCCGGCTTAAACCAAAGCCCACTAGTATTATCCGTCCGAACATCATCCGTGCACTATTACACGTATGTGATCGAACCTTGCCGCAAAACCATACGGCCTCTACATCATTTCGCCCGAAGCAGGAAAAACCCTCTGTGTGGGACTCTAAGGACTCGTCAATACGCTGGCAGTGGGTTTAACCACAAGCACGTCACCGGCACTAGCTGTATGTAACGGCTATCCAGGTATTGAGCGAAAGGGAGGCCGACGAGCAAACTCATCCTGAAATCCCTACTGAGCCTGACAGTGACAATATCTGTATAGTCCGGTCCGTTCGTCTATGAGTATCGCATATCGAGTCTACGGGGTGGATAAAGTCAGACCCCTAATAACGTGGCATTTAGTGTTAGTATGAAGCCCATCACCCACTGAGAAACTACTGATCCGAATTAGTAATTCTCGACTACCTTGGCTAAGGATTTCTGGTGATGGCCACCCGTGCACAACGCGACATCTACCCCCAATACCGGGAGAGACGAATCCCCTGATGATCCGCTCACTGCCTCCATGTGGCTCGGGACTGTACCCAACTAAAATCTATTTTCATGACTCCTTTGAGCCGTGGTAGGGTAGTAATCAAAGCACAGTGGGAACTCACACGAGACAAATGACGTTCTCAGGTCGATAGACTAACCTGGACACATGTCACCAGGGAACAGCTATATGACAATAGGTATAATACCAACTAGCATGTTCCCGGCGAGTCCGTCCGGTGTACTTATAACCCAATGAGCACCTGTATACATCTTAGGTGAACAAACTGACACCAATGGCTTGTAAGACCGGCCACCGCCCGTCGTCAAGGTCTCGATCAGTATACACTAGTCTACTCTGGAGTATCGATGCCCAGTCTCGAAACTCCCATGACTTGGGACATTTAAGAATGCGCCTATAGACCACCCAACTCCCACGTATATGATCACCATCATAATTCTGGTAGTCAAGAAAGAATCCTATGGGCTCTATCAACATGTAATAGTGATCTGTAATACCACCTAATGATGTACATGATGATAAAGACAAACCAGAAAGCATACTATCATCTCGAGTAAGACTGTTCTATCAGTATAGGTCCTCCCTCAATCATTATAATCACCTGCCTGTGAACATGATAATTGCATTGAGGGCACTATAGCCAACACTCCTACAATAACAGCTTCCAGGAGACGATTCAGATGGCACATTTCGAGGCCTTGTATAGGAGAAAGTTTCGATCGCCCATTTATTGGACAGAGCTCAGTGAGGGCAGAATTTTGGGACCGCGGATAGTGCAGGAGACTATAGAGAAGATCCAGTTGATTCAGAATACGATGAGAGCGGCCCAGAGCAGACAGAAATCTTATGCTAATAGACATCGTCGCAGTCTTGAGTTTACCGTTGGTTATCATGTTTTCTTGCGGGTTTCTCCGATGAAGGGCGTGATGAGGTTCGGAAAGAAAGGGAAGCTTAGTCCCAGATATGTGGGTCTCTTCAAGATTCTCGAGCGATTCGATGCAGTTGCTTATCGTTTGGCTCTTCCACCCAGTTTTCTAAATGTTCGCCCCTTATTTCATGTATCGATGCTTCATAAGTACCTTCATGACCCTTCTCACGCGATTCAGCACCGACGATCCAGCTGGAGCGCGATCTTTCTTTCACCGACTAGCCGGTAGTCATTCTGGATCGGCAGGTGAGAAAACTATGGTCGAAGGTCTTACTGTCCATAAAGGTTCTTTGGCGTGGCCCGAACAGAGAAGAGGTCACCTGAGAAGCCAAGGACAAGATGATGAAGAAATTTCCCCATCTCTTCGATGGTATGCGTAGTTAGATTTTAAATTCGGGGACCGAATTTTTTTAAGGGAGGAAGATTGTAACGTTTTAAAAATCGTTCAGGCTAATTATTTGTTAATTAGTGATATAACATGTGTTTTCCCTAAAACCTAGTTATAATTATTTTTCACATGGGTATAAATATATTTATTTACTTATGAATTATTTCCTTATTTGTGTTTTTAATTAGTTATTTATTTAATTACTTGTTCACTTAATTATTTCCTTATTTATTAATTATAAAAAAAATTAATTTAACATGCACACACACACTATTCTAGTGTTAATCATAGATTAGTGTAGGTTAATCTTTTTATGCAACCATGACAACTTAACACAATATTAGTAACATGTTCTTTTCTTTCATAATGAAGACGGTTCTAGAATTTTTGGTAAAAAGAAAAATGTAAAATAAAATGTAAACCAAAAATATTGCATGGTGCATTAAATGCATGCCATGGCTAGGGGTTCTCACTCTCTCTCATTCTCTAGATCATTTCTCTCCTCATCCCCTTCTTTTTTCCTTCTTCTTCTCCCTTGCTAACCTCTCTCTATTTTTCACAAAAACCATACACCAAAACAACACTAATCCTTCACTAATAATTTCTAAAATCTAAATCCAAGACTTCTTAAGAGTTCCTTCAAGCAAGTTCCTTCTTTTGGTGCAAATCCTATCAAGTTAGAGTCTTTTCCTAATCTATTGAGGTATGAACCAAGTTCACTTTTTGTTTTACTAATCTTTGTTTTAATCAACCTTAATTAGGTGGTTAAGTAGTTTTTATTGCATGTTTAGATTTTAAAGAGAGGGTTAGGTTAAGTTTAATGCTTTAATCACTTATTAGGATAGTTAAGAGGTAGTTTACTGTCTAATAGCCATATTAATCCACCTTATTGCACTAAGATACCATATTGTTTTAAATTAGTGTTTAAAAATGGTTTTTGGTTTAGTTTTGTGTTCTGTGTGATCTACTGTTGTTTTAGTGATCTGAACTTTGATCAAACAATATAGTAGAGTAGTATTAGAGCCCTGAGTTTACCCTAAAAACCAAGATCCAGCCCATACAATTCACCCGACGAGAATTGCAAATTTCTCGGCGCCACTCGTTCACTGTAGCACTTGGGTGTTGGGGTTTCGAAGACAGTTCTCTGTGAGCCTTGTAGGGTATTTGGTACACTTTGTTTTTCCTAGTTCATTTGAAGATAAAATCTCGAACCGTTTTTCTTAAAACTAAGTGTTTTGTTAATGTACGATACATATGATTCGATTCTAGGTTTGGCGTTTTCAGTGGAAAACTGCCTATAGGGGTGGTCTTAGACGTTGTTGCACACGTTTTGTGCACCAAGTGCACATATGTTTAGCTTGTGGACGTTAGTTCCACCGTATTATCTTGATTTACTGTTTTATCGAATGTTTAGTCTTATATGTATTTTTTGTGCGATTCTAGGATCGGTTGCGGAGACGTTGGACGCGACAAGGAGAGAAAATGGGTGGTCGGATTCGAATAGTCGAGATGTTCCGGTGAGTAGATGTTACATTTACGGAGGAATCGTTTGGATGGCGCAAAGCGCCCAATAGTTAGAATCCATTTTAAAATTTCTTGTATTCTTATGCGTAGATCATATTTGTATTGCATATGCATCATCATGCACATTGATATTATCACCTAGGATTCTTGCACCTTACCAATGGTTCATACCGCACGTGCACTATTTTATATGAACACATACGCCATTGGTAATTTCTATGTCACGAACACTATAAAACTTGCTTAATAATTGGTATATTTGCATTTATCTCATTGCATCATTATTGATATATAGTCTTCAAGTCATTATCTCGTTGCATCATTATTGATATGTAGTCTTCAAGTCATTATCTCATTGCATCATTATTGATATGCAGTCTTCAAGTCATTTAGCTCATCACATCATTATTGATATGTAGTCTTCAATTCATTATCTCGTTGCATCATTATTGATATGTAGTCTTCAAGTCATTTAGCTCATCGCATCATTTGTCTCATCGCATCATATTGCTATTATGGACATTCATTGTCATCTACATATTCATATATTGTGATTTTCTTCGAGATTTCCGTATTCATGAGATTTCTGGATTTGGGGAAAACTGCAAAGGAATTTTATAAACTTATGATCATTTTAAAATGGAAATTTGCGGTTTTCTCGTGATATGATATGTGGCATCCACCATGAGTTTTCTTGATTCTTGAACCATATATGTACATATACCCGATTCGAGGAGAGAGGAGGCGCCGTCTGCGGGTATGTGGTAGACCCGGTGAGATATCCCGTGGTGAGAAGATCGTATAGAGAGACGTTAAGCCTGGCAGGGGAGCACTACCTATCGGTGTTTATTGACCCGGCGGAAATCCGGAGGATACCAACCGGAATCACAAGATTTGACAGATTTGAAGGCTGATCCGAGAGATGGCACCCGACATATTGATATATTGAGTGTCGATGCTTGACACGAGATTCTGTCTTTCTATTGATGATATTTTGGTTTTACCATACTGAAAATCTACTAAAGTAAAACTTAGTCTTTCTCATAACAGATATACCCAGATTTCATGATTGATCATCCATTCATGTCGCATTCATATTAGTACATCGCATCATACTTTATATATATAGTTTTTTGACGTGCATGCTTGCGATTGTCTCTTTAGATGTTACTTACTACTCACGAGTTGGCAACTCACCCCCGTTGTACCACAGTGTCATGCAGGACTGACCCGTCAGCATAGTCGCGGCGGGTGCACTGCTTCTTCTTCTGCTTCGCTTTACTTCGAATTTTGGGAGCGATACTTGTAGGTGGGTTTTTTGAGGATATTCCTTTGTTCCCACTATGTATATTTACTTTTGTATCTAGTACACTCCATCTACCATTTGTATATTAGACCAAGACTGTGAGACTTGTATTATTTTGTTCTCTAGCGTCGAGTTCATGTGAGCCGACTTTTATGGTTTCTTATTTCTTGCTTTTTTATATGGTTTTTCACATTATTATGATATATCTTGCATGTGGTTGTGTTCCGCCATTCGGCGAAGAGCTATCTCCCGCTTGGGGATGCCTTTTTGTTATTGCTTATAGATATTCATGAATGTATCGTTTTGGGACCAGTTTTTACAAAGGAGACTCTGCCGAAATTTCAGAAAACTTGACGCTTTTAAATGATTTTGATGGAACTCTATTTGTTAAAAATCAACCTTTTTAAAACAATTATTTTTATCACTCTATTCATTTCACGGTTTAGATTATGGGATTTGGCTTACTTGAATTACGTTACGCCTCTAGACGTTGCGTGATTTAAGTGCTAGTCATGTTTCCACATTCGGGTCGTGACCCAAGGTGCTCTTGGGTTTGGACCCCAAACCCTATAACACTACAGGTACTCGAGAGTTTGGGTTCCTCTCAGGACTCCTTATAAGCTATGCGATAATATTATAACTCCTTTCAAGGACTTGATCTATACCAAAACCCTCCGGAGTTCAATTAAAGTGGCAAAAGTTGATTTTTTAGGCAAATTCTAAAACATAGTTTTTCAAAGGTAGAATTTCGATATCGTTTTGGCTATCTATGCCATGTTTTAATCTTTAGGGAGGCTCTGATACCAGTGTAAGGTTGTTTTCTCACTAAATAGGATTTTATAAATTTAGCGGGAGCGATTTAGAAAAACCTAGAGAGCAAAAATCCCAAGAAACCGAAATCGAACCTAAAAATTACAACTTGAAAACAAATGAAGAAGCAAAGTTGGAAGTTGGAACTACAACCTTTGTAGCGTCTTCTAAATCTCCTTTGATGGACTCCTTCTTCGCTCCAAGTGGTTTGAACGAACTTGCGAGTCGATCCTCTTCGTCCTAGATGATCCACGCGAAGGAACCCGCAACTTTGGCTCTAGCTTCACTTTTGTATGAACTTGGATGAAGCAACTTGATTTAATTCTTTTCTAGGGAATTAAATCAAGTGAAGTAGTAAGGTTCTCTTTGTGTTTTCTCTCTTCTCTAAATTTTCTTTTTCCTTTTAGATAGTCTTAGAGGAAGAAGCTGAAGTGTAGAGGGTGTAGAAAAAGAAAATATCTCTTTTTAACTCTTCATCCATTCAATTTTGTGGAGAGGGGGGATGTTTCAATGAGTCATCCTATGACTCATAAGCCCACACCCTTCTCCACACTACTAAAATGAAAAGAAAAGAGTATGTTTTATTTAACATATCGATTGATCGTGCGAAAAAGTGTTTTGTAAATAACCGCAATTAAAACGGTGTCGCAATTAGCTAGCCGCGATGAGTACGGGTCGTCCGCAGGGAAATGTGAATTCTTCTCTTGTTTTCAATGAGTTGATAAAAGATAAGATGGTTTGTTGTCGTTCTATTTTTAAACGGATATAAACTTTATAATAAAAAGGCTTGTAGGGTTTATAGGACTTGTTAGTTAATGGATGAATATTTTAAAAATGACTATTTTTATCTTTTAATAGTTTAAAGATAGAGAGATAGCGATGAATGTGAATTAGGGTTCTTGGAGAGAATTAGGATTTCCCACTACCGACCCTTGTCCGTCCATTGATCTCCATTCATGTCAAGACTTTAACAAAACAAGTATTTAATCAATCTCAAATCGTGGTCTTGACTATCAACAAATTGATAGCGCGCTCGATTAGGTGGTTAACATTTATTTTGCTAAGTTTATAAAGTTTAAAATGTTAAAAAGAAGTTAAAAGATTTTTTATCCATTATTCTACCCTATCCTACAAAGCCTAGCAAGCAAGGAATTACTCGCTCATGGTTAGTGGTGGTTTAGAAGAAAGGTTGAAGAACAATGAAATCATAATTAAGATGCAGAAAAGTAATGCGTAAAAATCATTGCAGAAAAAGTAAATGCGTAAAATAAATGCAAAAGAATTAAAATAAAAACTACTTTTATTAATCAACTATTGCATTACAACTTTTCTCCTTAGAAAGTATTTTACAAGAACCCTAGTTTGCTCTATATCTCCCTCTTTTAAGGATGTAGATGAATAGATGATTATGTGATCACTTGGATACTTTTGAATGCACAACTCTCGGTCCTTTATATAGTCTTTGAAACAAGAAACCCTAGATTCCATATGAGAGTAATTGTCATTAAGATCATGATCCCACAATCCCACATCCAACGGCTACCAAAGAGCCGCGGTTTCGCCGCATTATGCCACGTTTGGCCGCGGATCCGCCGCTTCATGTTGGAATTTGGTTTTGAGATTTTTTTTTCTGGCTTTTTGTGTTGATATTTGGAGATCCTTTTGATATATAGATTCTGAAAATATTGCTCTGAAACTCTGTCGTTGCTAGATTCCTCGATTTTCTTCTAAAATTTGGCATATTCGGTTCCGATAACCCGATTTGACTTAGATCTTTTACTTAGATTCTAGACCTGAGCTAATACCTGCACAATTTCTCAAATTAAATTGTTAGTAGCATTTTATATTTTTGAGATATTATTCCAACCATTTATATGATATTAAATCTTAAGAATATTGATTAGGAATATTTGATATGATATGCATATTTTAATTACTAATATTTCATTTAAATATTATATACATATATTTTCCTTAATTATATTAATGATAAATGTAGAAACATATGATAATAATCTTTTTACAAATAAACTCACATATGTTCTATATTTACAATTAACACCTTTTAGCAGTTAATAATAATAGGAAAAATGTCCATACAAATATGCAATATTTTAGACTAATCAAATACCCCCAAACTTATCTTTCATCGTCCCGAGCAAACTATTTATTAAAGAGAAAAAGAAAAACCTAATTAGCACACTTTGGTAGACAATACGATTGCACTTAGCACGTGCAACAAGCCATTAAACACCTATGCGTCCCTAATATGAGGAGTGTTGTCTCCTGAGAGATTTCAGCGGATTACACCCACAAAATCCCATAATAAATGAAAGAGTATGAAAGTTACATACAAAGATAATGAACATATAAAAGAAAGAATTTGAAAATAAGAGTTTCAAACTATACTAGCTTTTTAGTTGCCATGAGCTCAATCTTAATGGTCTTGAAAAAATGTCAGGAATCACATCATCCCTCAATAAAACGTCGTCTTTAGTCTTCCTCCCTACCTTTCTTCCAAACACCGATCATATACCCCTACATGTGTGTAAAAAACATCCCTACACTTAGAGAATTCAATTCAAGCTATCATACTCCTGTCCACCTTCCTTAGTACTTTTTAGTCGATGAATGTTTTTAGATAGAATTGCTCATACATTCTTCATGTGACCGTTAATACTTCTTGAAGTACTAACCAACCGATTAACAAATGTGCTCACTCATTAAGGCATGATTAGAAATATTCTAGTCTTGCAACACCTAAGTCTTAGCAGTGGCTCCCAAACCAGTTGGTCTAAGACACTAGGTGATAAGGCACCCTCGCTATATTTTTTTATGCCGCCTTAAGTAATTACAAAATCAGTGTTCATTTTTCTTCCCCATTTAATTTTTTATGTGTTATTTATATTTTTGTATATATATATTTTCTTCCTTCATACTAAGGCTTTTATACAAGAGCATTTCAAGGTATTCCCTACTATCCCAAGTTTCAAGATGTGTGCAAGTGCATATAGTAGGGTGTCAATATTCAGAAGTTTGGACTCAAGAATAGAGACTATTTTTCAGACTTATTTTTTTCCTCAAATTAGTGATTCATTTTATCTTAGTAACCCTTGGGACAACAGCTTATGACTATCTATTACTAGCTTCATTTTAAAATATCTAATTTTCTTGAATTTCTTAAATCTTTTTCTTTCTTTTATATGTATTTGTCACTTTCTAATTTTTATAAAATTTTTAGTGCTTTTATTTAGTATAATGCAAAATGATACATGAATAAGCACAAACCTCCCCCAAAACCTATTTGCAGTAGTGTCCTCACTGATATCATCCTTTAAGCTCAAAACCTGTAGACTTGGAAGGAAAAGTTCTCAATGATTAGTAAAAGGCGACAAAAGTCAATGACAGTGAAATTCTCCCCCAACTCACAATCGTGCAAAAAATTTCTTTTCTTTCTAGAGCCAAAATATTTTTCTCCCCCCCTAAACTTGAGTAAAACAGTATTTTTAAGCATTGAAATTTAACATACGAGGGGGAAAAAATTATTAGTCTATATAAAACTGTACAAAGACTAAAAGTCAACACCAACCATTCAAATATTTTATCATTGTGACACCATGGTTGGTAGAAAATCATGTTACAGATAGACTAGAAGAAGTGGGGAGGAGATAAGAGGTGTAATTGAACGGGTTTACGTCTCGGTTAGTAGAGACGAAATAGTGATGGTGGATGAAAACGAGAATATGAAAGATAAGGAATAGGTGGCATAGTTACATTCTTGTACAGGATAAGTAGAAGAGGTGGCGGTTCAACTTTTTCGGTTGGAGATTGATTCATCACAACACCTGTAGGGTTCCTGGGCACACTCAAGAGGTTCCACAAGGCATCAACCATGCCAAAATCAAATTTTTCATGTGCCTAAGAATCTTATGCAAGATCGTTAACTAGAGATTAGGCGAAAAGCAAGCAAGTAAACAACTTTATTGCTAAGTGAAAGGGACCACAACCTTTGTAGATCCGCTCCACCATTTCTTTAGCTCCGTGTTGACGTCCCTCCGCTGCGATCATCGAAATCCCGGACTCTAGCGATGGTTTCGTCGGAGAAATAATCGGGCTAGGTCGTTGACTTCGATACCGAAGATGATCTACGTCGAGGCGACTCAAACTCAAGCTCCATCTTCACTAGGTCAAGAAACTTATGAAGAAAACACGCTCTACTACATGGCAAGTGGTAGAGGATGAAGAAATAGGAAGTGGGTTCACTATGGATTTGGATTTCTCACTTGGAATCATCACTTAGAATTTTCTAGCAAGCTTTTTCTTTCTTCATGAAGAAGATGAAGAAGAAGGAAAAGAATTAATTAATTAGAAAATTCAAGTGATCCTTATCATATAGCAACCATGGGTTAGTTTAACTCATGTAGAGAATAAACTAGGGTTTAGGTAATGGTTAGGTTTAGGATAAAACAAAATGGTAGATAATGCTAAGAAGCTTCATGAAGCTTAAAGCAAAAAACAAAGTTAGCCACCATTTCATTTTTGCCAAAAATAAATGAAATAAAACAAATGAAACCCTAACCATTATCTAAACATGGTGTATAGCATACACACACCCAAGTTTGCATGTATCATCAAACATGATACAATCAAGTGCACAAAAATATATCACATATACTACTTGTGCAAATCAAGTGAGAAAATCCATCTTAAGTGAACAATACTAGTCAATGTAAAGTAATATATCTAGTATATAATTATACATTAAATCATTAAATCAACACTTGATTTAATGATCCGGTCATACTGCATATAACCGACTAATATCAAGTGTATCAATATATCGAATCAACACTTGATTCGGTAACCCGGCTATATCTCATATAACCGTCCAATGATACAGATCGTGAGAACAGAATTCAGTATCACATACTGGTATTATTCTTGGTCCCGCACATATCTCATATGCGCTCCTATTTCGTTTCGCTTGAGCTAGGAAACCTCTGTGTTGGACTCTAAAGACTCGTCAATACGCCGGCAGCAGGTGATGATCATATCAAACACCCACAAGCCGCAAGCGGTTTGCTAAACGTAACGGCCACCCGGGGATTGAGCGATCAGAAGATCAACGAGCAAGCCCGCTCACACTCCTGTGAATCCAACTAGCAATACTTACCGTACAGTCCGGTCTCGTCGTCTGATAAGTCGTATATCTCGCCTAGGGGTGGTAAACGTTAGACCCCAGTAGCTCGATAAGCCGTGTCGATAAGAGGTCTATAACAGTTCAAGAAACTACTGGTAACACTTACCAGTAAATCTGAGCAACCCTGGCCAGGGATTTCCGGTTATAGCCAATCGAACACAGCGCAACATCAACTCCCTATACCGGGAGAGACGAATCCCCTCCTATCGCTCATTGCCTCCATGTGATTCGGGACTGTACCCAAAAACCACCGTTTTGCACGACCTCTTGGACGTGGTAAGGTGGAAATCAAAGCACAGTGGGAATCATACAAGACTCTATGACGACCTCGGGTCTACAGACTAACCTGTACCAGTGTCACCAGAGAACTGCCATCTGATGTAAGGTATAATACCATCTGGGAGTTCTCGGTGAGTCCGTCCAGTGTACCCAGTCTTCACTGAGCACCCGTATATTATCTCTGATGTCAAACACCAATGGATATGGGATCATCCATCGCCCATCTGTATGGGTCGAGAAGGTAGACGCTAGTCTACTCTGGTATATCGATGCCCTGTCTCGATACACCCACGACTAGGGACCTTGAAGGATGTACTTATGGACTACCATATCCCCACTAGTATGATCCGCATCATAGTCTAGGTAGTCAAGTACACATCCTAAGGGCTTTACCAACATGTAACAGAGAGACAATCAGTGTACACGTTAAGCTAAAGAGCAACCAGATAGCATACTATCATGTCGAGCAAGAAAGTCCTCCCTATATATGTCCAAGCATCCACTACAATATACATCCTATGTATAGTAATGGCCTCTAGGGCATACATATAACTAACAATCTCCCACTTGCACTAGGGCCATCTATAGCAGTGGTTGCAGTATCTCATACTCAACCATCCCATAAAAGTCTCTCTCTGGAAAAAGGCCTTTTTGAGTGGATCCGCCGTGTTGTCCTCTGAATCTACTCTCCTAACCTCGATCTCCTTGGAGATCAACCATCTCCATGATCAGGTGATGCTGCCTCAGAATATGTCTGGATCACTGATGGGACCAGGGTTCCTTGTCCAAAGCCACACTTCCATTGTCACACAATGGTAGGAACCTAGTTCATCTTATGAACTAATATACACCGAAACTTTCTCTTTGGTAGTATCTTTAATAGCGATGTATCTTGCCTTTATCGTCTAGTATGCCACGGTATCTAGCTTGGAACTCTTCCAACATACCGTCCCTTTACTGAGGGTAAAGACAATGCCTGTGACTGACATTTAGTCGTCTTTATCACCCTGGAACCTTTCCAGTAATTCTCTCCAGGATTGATTGATACCATCTCAATACAACCAGTGAGTATCCTAACATCCAATTACATCTATCTCATAGATCAAATCTCAGGATTTAGGAGGTATCACCTTGATCCTATATGGAGAATCCTTATGATAAGCGGAGATTGACCGAGCGTAGCATAGGAAACTCTTTCCCTATCAAGAGTATGTCATCCACGTACTCTACGAGAATCACTACCATACTCCCCACTACCTTTTTGTATATACAAGGTTCATTTGCCATTTTGATGAAGTCAAACTATTTGACTACTACATCAAAACAGATGTTCCAATTCCGCGATGCCTGTTTTATCCTATAAAGCATCTTGTATACGTTTCCGCTGCTCCCACTGTCTACGAATCCCTCTGACTGTGTACTTATAGGCTCTCTCTTCTAAAATATCATTTAGAAGAGCAGTCATGACACCCAACCGCCAGATATCGTAGTCATGGTATGTAGCCGTGGCAAGTAGGATCCGGATGGACTTAAGCATAGCCACCGGAAAAGGTTTCATCATTATCCACGCCTGGTCGATGACGAAAACTTTTAACAAGTCTAGCTTTGAAAGTCTCAACTTTTCCATCTACACCAAGTAATCTTCTCAAGATATACTTGCTCCTGATGAGGATTTAACCCTTCAGATATAGCAACCAAAGTCCATACTTTGTTGGTATACATGGATTCCATCTCAGATCGCTAAGCATCCAGCCATTCTTATAGAGTCCCTACTCTCGATGGCCTGCTCGAAACTAGTTGGGTCATCATCTCATGATGCAATCCTCGCTCCCACTGTCATCGAGAAACTGAAGTATCTCTCAGGCGGATGAGGAACCCTACTAGATCGGCGGAGAGGCTGAGGTTCGTTGGAATCTACTGAATCCTTTGGTTCTACCAAATCATCTGCTGTAGTTTGTATAGCTGGAACCTTTCCAGTTCTACATAACAGACCTTGCCTCGATCTTGTCCGGATTTTTTCTTTTAGACATAGGCCGGACAACCACAAATCTTAACAAACTTAAGAAATGGGCTCTTCCCTTTCCATATCACATATGATGTGGTAGGCAACTGATTTGATTTGAACCCTATTCAATAGGTATGCAACTTCTCAAGTGCATAACTCCCAAAAGGAAATAGGAAACTCAGTAGTACTCATCATAGAGCACACCATATCGCATAGGGTGCTATTGCTCCGCCCCGATATACCATCGTGCTATGGTGTATACGGAGGAGTAATGCTGAGAGAGAATTTCATTCTCCTTTAGAATAGTCCAGGAATTCCGTGCTCAAGTATTCTCCTCCCTGATCACATCAAAGGACATAATACTTATACCCGTAATTTGGTTCTCTACTTCTAACTTATATTCTGTGAATATCTCAAAAGGTTCGGACTTGTGTTTCAATAGGAACATATGTCCGAATCTTGAGAGATCATCAGAGAATGTAATGAAGTACAAAGAACCGGTCTTGGCATATGTAGACAGGGGACCTTCATACATCAACATGTATCATCCCAAGAGTTCACTAACTCTTTCTCTGTTTCCAGCAAACAGAGCTATGGTCATTTTATCTTTGTGACATGACTGGAAAATTTCACAAGATGTAAATTCAAACTTATTTAAATATGCATCTAAATGTAACTTCAGTCAGTCGGGTCGCATTGATATGACCTAGTCTACAATGCCTCAAGAAGGATTCGTTCATTTCTGAACTCTTCCTCTTGTGTGTGTTCTATATACTAAGAACTGTAGTTTGATTTAGAACGTCAATGCTTTTAGATAACGTGCCTGAACCGATCAACTTTTGGTATAGGAAATGTTCAAAACATTATCCAACAATACAAAATTATATCCTTTCTTTACTAATAAAGAGACTGATATGATTTTGTATATCAGGTTCGGTATCTAATAACATTCGTTCAGAATCAATGTACTGGTAATACAGGGTGACAGTGACCAACAGACTTGGCTGCAACACTTGTACCATTTTCTGTCTCATGAAACTTATCACCCGTTCTCGGTTCATTACCTATCTGTAGCCCATGTAACAGATTACATATGCGGGATCCTGATCCGGTATCACATACTCAGGACGTAAAGGATACTGAGAAACAGTTCTATATAACGAACACACCCGAAGATGATGCATCAACATGCACTTTCTTCGTTTGGGCGGCACGGGAAATCTGGTATTTCCCAATTTCCTGCTCTGTCTTATAACAAGTATAAGTTGGAGCGGGACCAACGTTCCCTAGCTCAGTATAACAAGCGGGTTCGGTCAATACATCCGTATTATTATCTTGATTAAGGCGTGACACGGTCGCTACCAGAAGAGAGAGAGAAGAAAACACTCTGCGTGCGCTCTTGCAAGATCAGATTGGTTATTATTTTATCTAATCAGGATGGCTCCTACTGTTTTTCTCAAATCTTCCTTCAAACCCTAAAAGGAAAGACTAGCCGGGATTAATTACACGCTACAAGTTCGCCAATCTTTCAGCCAGGCCAGTGTCGGTACTTTGAGGGAGGTTCCCCGTGCTTTCGCACAGACCTAATTAAAGAAAACCTCGTTTTCCCAGAGGCGTAACCCCGTTGACACCTTTCTAGACACCTACTTGATCGGCTAATTGTAATGTGTAAAACTCTCCCAGGAGTAACTCTTACTCGCAACGGGTATCGGGATCCAACTATCTCATAGAAGGTATGCAATCTCATTGCAAATTTCAACACTTGAAATTCCCGATAATTTTGCCCCTAACGTGCTATGACCTTAACGAAAACCAACAAACCATAGCCCGCTAGTCAAGTTCAACCCGTACATTTCTAGACTGAATTAAACCTACCCGCACGACCCTTGACGATAGCCAACAAAACCGCACGACTACCCTAATCCAATCGCATCGTATGCAGCAGATAAGCAGCATATAGCTACCGCACACTACACCTTGACGAAATCCAACAAATGTAGCACGAATACTATATACAACTTATCTGAAATGACGGAGGGCTACGACAGGTTTTTTTGAAAACCTATTGCGTAATGAACTTGATATCGTTGTAGAATCAAATGATTTTAAATGGAGTGTTTTTGAGGTTTTTCTAGTTTTGCTAAAGGGGTCACTCCCGGTGAAGGGATCGTCGGCCCTTTCCTCGTCGAATGAGGTGCGGGATATATCATATATATCGCTGTGCAAAGAAGAAACTATAGAAGCAATCAAAAGACAAACCGAGTGTGTAGCATCTGCCAGTTATTGCTAAAGGGCTCACTCCCGGTGAAGGGATCTCGGCCCTTTCCTCATCGAATAAGGTGCAGGATGTTCTACAAGGAACACCGCGATGCAAAGCAAGAACTGTAGCTACCTGTTTTTGAAAATTCGATTCCACAACATCTTTAGGTTTCTTTTTCTTTCATTAATCACATTAATGAAGTCCCATCATTTAATTTACCTAAACATCACAGATAAATACGACGTACACTTACGCCATCCGCATTCGCCTCGATGTCCCGTCGTGCACCGTTAGGTTAGGTAACTGACGGCAGAGCGGGGCAGGGCTAGCGCTGGTGTAAAACATAAGTAACGTCTATATAATATATCATATATACTATATACAGTATTTATCATAGAACATCAAATGATCACATCACAGATATCGCAGCAGAAGAAACATATATGAAATATTGGATATACTAGGACGTTCGTATTTTCAATACAAGCCTGTATAAAACACGGATTCCATGGTCGTGATGAATAGCCAATCCCACACCCCTAGACCCCTACGACAGCGGCAAGCAACCCTACCAATTCTAGAGTTAGGAGACCCGGACTCGACTCCTCGAGTTGGTCTCCCACTGGACCCTAGAACCCGGTTACTTGTGCTCTCCTCCTTGGGTCTATCCTAGTGTGGAAAAGTAAATAATATACAAAAGGTGACATCTTCCGCAACCTGGAAGTGTCCCAATAAAAGAATATTACATACAAGTTTTTACATGAATGAAAATGAAAAAACACTCATCTCACATAAAAAAAACCCCGGCTATTCAAACACGACGATCCAATATAACATATCCAGCAACACATAACATCACATGTCATCAACGTAAGTAAATATGCCCAATCCCAATTGCCGTTGACATATAGCAACGAAACCGGCGATATCACATATTACACTTACGGTCGCAGAAAAGAAAGTGTAAAACTACAACAGTTGGAATCCGCAACCTCCTTAGACATTGCATGCCTAACCAAATGAATTCCTTAGACATCGCATGCCTAACAATTATAAACCCCGCATTTTAGTCTCATTATCGAAAACACTTTTCAATATCAAGTCAGGCAATTCAACAGGATTCCCGGCATTCTGATCGAATGCTCGTCGCAAACTTTAGTAGACGGCTGCACCCCCGATGCCGTCGATGAAGTGCACCAAGGCGGAACATCGCTGCCGCGAGCACCCGAACGGATGCTTTCGGCTACGGGGTTCTCCTACAGTCACTTGGTCGGGGCTAAGGTGTGTAGCTGTCTATTAAGTTTACCCGGCGAGTATCCGCGTACGCTACGTGATTGCGACGGACTTTTGATCACATCAAAATTCCGTGGCAACCGATCAAGTGAGACTAAACTGCCATGTTTATAACATTCATATTAGTTATCTCATAACTACTTGTGAATTCCAAATATTGTATCACATTCAAGATAAATAGAAAATGTTAAACTTTCCGATCGAACAATCAAACACCCAAGTTTTCACGAAACAGCTCAACATATGAAATAAGTTTAAAAACATTCACTTCATGCCACAGTACCAACGGTCCAGCCGTAGAAGGGTCAAGCCAATGCCTCACATGTGGCACGCCGTACTGCCCCAAACCCTAAGGTTCAAAGGGCAGTTCAAGACGGTCACATAATCGAGTTAAGGTTTGTTGTCTTCAAGAGGGTCCATCGCGTTACTTGCACGACTTAGAACGTCCTTAAATTACGGAAAAATCCAACACTTGGAAATTTCCCGACAGGGGAAAAAGTGGGTATTTATATCCGGTCGAGCTTTTTAACATGTTCTAAAATTATCCGGAAAACCATAAACGAGGTTAAAAATATCCGATCGAATCAATGAGTCCCGAATACACCCCATAAAACTCAACTGTTGAGTATAATTAAAAGTGCCAAGAAATATCAGGAATCACATATGGGGAAAACTGTACAAAATTGAAACCCTAATTCATTAATTGCGCCGCGGAACCGCCGCCAATGGCATGTCATTGCCGCGGTTCCGCGGCCGTTTAAGTGAGTTACTGTCTCGTTTTGTACAGTTAATCTTATATTTCCCTGCACTATTTTCTGAGCATTTTTAATTGGGAAAATCCACAGTTTTGAAAATTGTACAGAGAGGGGTGAAAAGCGGGGATTTCGGGTTCGATCGGACTTCTAACATCGTCTACACTTCGCCTAAAGCTCTTCTGATACCACTGTATGGTTCCTGGGCACACTCAAGAGGCTCCACAAGGCATCAACCATGCTAAAATCAAATTTTTCATGTGCCTAAGAATCCTATGGAAGATCGTTAACTAGAGATTAGGTGAAAAGCAAGCAAGTAAACAACTTTATTGCTAAGTGAAAGGGACTACAACCTTTGTAGATCCGCTCCACCATTTCTTTAGCTCCGTGTTGACGTCCCTCCGCTGCGATCATCGGAATCCCGGACTCTAGCGATGGTTTCGTCGGAGAAATAATCGGACTAGGTCGTTGACTTCGATGCCGAAGATGATCTACGTCGAGGCGACTCAAACTCAAGCTCCATCTTCACTAGGTCAAGAAACTTATGAAGAAAACACCCTCTACTACATGGCAAGTGGTAGAGGATGAAGAAATAGGAAGTGGGTACACTTTGGGTTTGGATTTCTCTGGAATCATTACTTAGAATTTTCTAGCAAGCTTTTTCTTTCTTCATGAAGAAGATGAAGAAGAAGGAAAAGAATTTATTAATTAGAAAATTCAAGTGATCCTTATCATATAGCAACCATGGGTTAGTTTAACTCATGTAGAGAATAAACTAGGGTTTAGGTAATGGTAAGGTTTAGGATAAAACAAAATGGTAGATAATGCTAAGAAGCTTCATGAAGCTCAAAGCAAAAAACAAAGTTAGCCACCATTTCATTTTTGCCAAAAATAAATGAAATAAAACAAATGAAACCCTAACCATTATCTAAACATGGTGTATAGCATACACACACCCAAGTTTGCATGTATCATCAAATATGATACAATCAAGTGCACAAAAATATATCACATATACTACTTGTGCAAATCAAGTGAGAAAATCCATCTTAAGTGAACAATACTAGTCAATGTAAAGTAATATATCTAGTATATAATTATACATTAAATCATTAAATCAACACTTGATTTAATGATCCGGTCATACTGCATATAACCGACTAATATCAAGTGTATCAATATATCGAATCAACACTTGATTCGGTAACCCGGCTATATCTCATATAACCGTCCAATGATACAGATCGTGAGAACAGAATTCAGTATCACATACTGGTATTATTCTCGGTCCCGCAAATATCTCATATGCACTCCTATTTCATTTCGCTTGAGCTAGGAAACCTCTGTGTAGGACTCTAAAGACTCGTCAATACGCCGGCAGCAGGTGATGATCATATCAAACACCTACAAGCCGCAAGCGGTCTGCTAAACGTAACGGCCACCCAGGTATTGAGCGATCAGAAGATCAACGAGCAAGCCCTCTCACACTCCTGTGAATCCAACCAGCAACACTTACCGTACAGTCCGGTCTCGTCGTCTGATATGTCGCATATCTCGCCTAGGGGTGGTAAACGTCAGACCCCAGTAGCTCGATAAGTCGTGTCGATATGAGGTCTATAACAGTTCGAGAAACTACTGGTAACACTTACCAGTAAATCTCAGCAACCCTGGCCAGGGATTTTCGGTTATAGCCAATCGAACACAGCACAACATCAACTCCCTATACCGGGAGAGACGAATCCCCTCCTATCGCTCATTGCCTCCATATCATTCGGGACTGTACCCAAAAACCACCGTTTTGCACGCCCTCTTGGACGTGGTAAGGTGGAAATCAAAGCACAGTGGGAATCACACAAGACTCTATGACGATCTCGGGTCTACAGACTAACCTGTACCAGTGTCACCAGAGAACTGCCATCTGACGTAAGGTATAATACCATCTGGGAGTTCTCGGCGAGTCCGTCCAGTGTACCCAGTCTTCACTGAGCACCCGTATATCATCTCTGATGTCAAACACCAATGGATATGGGATCATCCATCGCCCATCTGTATGGGTCGAGAAGGTAGACGCTAGTCTACTCTGGTATATCGATGCCCTGTCTCGATACACCCACGACTAGGGACCTTGAAGGATGTACTTATGGACTATCATGTCCCCACTAGTATGATCCGCATCATAGTCCAGGTAGTCAAGTACACATCCTAAGGGCTTTACCAACATGTAACAGAGAGACAATCAGTGTACACGTTAAGGTAAAGAGCAACCAGATAGCATACTATCATGTCGAGCAAGAAAGTCCTCCCTATATATGTCCAAGCATCCACTACAATATACATCCTATGTATAGTAATGGCCTCTAGGGCATACATATAACTAACAACACCCATGTCTTTTAGGAATGCGAGTTCTTTGCCGAAAATATCTTCAAAACTTTCATCGATATTCCGAATAATAATCTCATCGGAAAGAAAGGTATAATACTCAAACTCCATAAGAGGTTCATATTTAGCGCTAGAGATTAACCCGGACAGCTTAACAAACTCTTTCGACAAGTCAAAGGATTCGGACTTGGGTGTGGACTTGTTGACAGAAGGATCCTCACGTGTATAATAAACAGCAGGATCAAAAAATAACGCACTAGTGGCATCGAGATCAGTATCGTGAAGCTCCTCAAATTCGCAACTGTCGGAAGCTATCTTTTCGACAGAACATACATCAATTATATGAGCGCAAGGTTCGGTGGGTTGAATTCCTAACTTGTAGATGTTAAACTCAATTGTCATCTTTCCATAGGACAGGTTCATTGAATCGTTACGATAATTGATTATCGCGTTGGAAGTCGCTAGAAATGGTTGACCTAGAATCACCAAAATTGGTTCCGTAGGTTTTCCACGGGTTATGCATCTATAACTATAAGGTCTATAAGGAATATAAATTTCCCAACTTTGATCAACACGTCCTCTAGCTCACCCCTATGGTGGGGTGATAGATCGATCGGCCAACTGGAGAGTGCAATGCGCATGTTTCAACTCTTTTATGCCTAATTGCTCATAAACAGAATATGAAAGTAAGTTAACACTAGCACCTAAATCGAGTAGAGCGTTATTGATGTTTTTTTCCCCAATAGCAATAGATATTGTAGGACAACCGGGGTCCTTACGTTTATTGGGTACATGTTGGGTAAGAACATTGCTCATATTACTCGCTAAGAAAACCTTTTTAGGCATTTGAATTTTCCTTCTCATAGTGCACAAGTACTTTAGAATTTTCACATAGGATGGAACTTGTTTGATAGCATCTAAGAGAGGAATATTTATGTTAACTTGCTTAAAAATTTCAACAATCATCTCCATGTGTGGACTTGGTCTGTTTGGCCTCAACCGGTTTGGAAAAGGAGCTTTATTAACAAGAGTTGGGTCCAACTCTTATGAAGAAGTTTGTGAAGATGGTATGGATCCTAAAATTGGATTTGGGATGGTCGTAGATGGTAATTCCTTCAAGGAAGTGGGCTGAGGGTTCGAGCCTAATGAAGAACGGAGAATAGGCTCAGAAGAAGATGTTGGATCAGACGAATTAGGAGTAGAAGTAGTAACCGGGGTATCATTTGTATCATCAACTTCAACTTGTTCACCAACTTGGTTATTCAGCTCTCTTCCCGATCTCAACGTGGTTACGACACTCACATTATGATTTTGAAGGATGAGATTTGCGCTCTATGAGTGGACAGGATTTGGTAGAGGTTGAGATGGAAGTTTCCTTTTCTCTCTCTCACTCATTACGGCTTTTAACTGTGCAATTTGTGCTTCTATCGATCTTATGCTTTCACCATAGGAAGCAGTTTGTTGCATCATTGTTTAGATAGATGATGTTAAATTAGCCGTCGTTTGTGTGGATTGTTTGATAAACGTTTCTAAGCTTTATTCAAGTGCAGAGATTTTATTGGTATCGGCCGTCGAAATATTATTATAAGGAGCAAAGTTGTTGGCCGGATTTTGAAAAGCTTGCGATTGAAAGGGCTGTTGAATTTGTTGTTGTGGCGGTTGTTGTTGTGGAGGAAGGCTTTGATAATTATTTTGGCTTGGGAACTGATTTTGATTTTGAGATTGGTTTTGGTTCCAAGCCAAATTAGGATGATTCCTCCATCCTTGATTATATGTAGATGAATAAGGGTCATTCCTAAGTTGTTGCTGAAAAGCAACATGACCTTGAGACTAAGAATTCAAAGGACATTCTTCTGTTAGTTGTGATGGGTTAAAATAGCAACCACACATGGTTTTGGAGAGCATAACTTGATTTAGGGAGGCTGAAGAGAATTTTCTTTCCATAGCTTTCAGTTTCTTTTGCATTGCAGCCATTTCGGCTTTCATTACGATGGAAGCGTCAAGCTGATAGATACCTGCCCCAGATGAAGATGATGTTGGTTTAGTTCTCTCCCATTGTAAGGTTTGTTGGAAAAGATCTTCCAGAAATTTCCATGCCTCACCATCGTCTTTTGATATGAAATGACATTGACAAATGGTTTCTAGCATTTGTTTTGTTATTGGATTAACACCCTCATATATAATTCGGCAAAGTTTCCATCTATCGATTCCGCGATGAGGGAATTGGACAAGAAGATCTTTAAATCATTCAAAACATTTCTAAAAGGGTTCGTTGGGAAGTTGGGCAAACTGGTTAATCTTGCTCCGAATACAAGAGGTCTTATGATGAAGATAGAATTTCTTAAGGAATGTTATAACGAATTCATCCCATTTAGCGATAGAATGTGCAGCGGTGCTATAAAGCCACTTTTTTGTGAGATCACACAAGGTAAAAGGGAGAAGACGTAATCACAGAGCATTCCCTGAAAATTGGGTGGTACTCATCATAGCACATACGTTTTCGAACTTGGTTATAAAAACGTATGCATCTTCATATTCAAGTCCGTGAAATTTGGGCAACAAGTTGATGAAGTGGGTTTAATTTCGAAATTACCCCCATTGGCTGGTGGAAGAGACAAACACATAGGAAGGGGTTCGCGAACGGGGTAGCATCTGTCTTGTAGAGTGATGCATTGTGGATTTTGCATACCTACGTGTGGTGGTAAGGTGGTGTCGTTAAAACCCAATGGAGATCCATCCATTTCGGGAGATGTGGTGGGTGGAGGAGACACATAAGATGAAGAAGTGTCGACTTCGGAGTCGACAGCAAAAATGAGGACTAGACGGGCACTAGAATCCCATATCCAGCTGATCATGCACTAAGAGGGTTTAGTGCCTGCGGCAGCGTGCGATATGTGTGAGAACGCTTTTTAAAGAGGGCTTGTTTTGAAAAAGATCGGACGTGAGGCTTGACTCAACAAATCACAAAATGCAAAATCAATCCCTAGAACTAGGATCACCTAGGTCAAGTCACTAGACCGCTCTTAGGCTTCCAAAGGACATGACGCAGGATCAATGCTCTACTACCTCCTTATCAATCTTGCCGCCAGGTAAGTGCCAGGTAAGTGGGAGGTATCCGCTCTACGAATCATCGAAATAGCGGGCCTAATTAATTAACCACTTTCCTTAGTCACAATTGCCTTAGACACCACAAGAAAAATGCGGATAAGCAATAGATTACCCACGACCTTCCTCTGTGCTAATTGATCGCGACAGTCCTTAAAGGCTTGTTCTAGATTTTTTTATTAATGTAGGGTGATAGTATGCACGTTTGTGATTTGTGGGGCCTAGGAAGGGTGATGAAATCCCCACCTAATTTGAATTTGGGTTTATTGCCCCTTAATATCCGATTTACGTATGCAAAACAAACAGAAATCAAAACACGCAAAAATATTTTTGAGCGGCGATATTTGCAAAGAATCCTGCAAATAAAATCAAATTATTGGAGATTTAGAGGAGAGAAAGAATATAGAAAAATACAACAGAAGATTGGGGGCTCAACTCCTCAAGAGGGCCGTGGTTCCGCCGTCAACTGCACCCAAGCGTCACAGATCCGCCGCTTATTGAGGTGTTCTTCCCTTAAAAATTCTTCTGAGCTCTCCAATGCTCCTCTGGTACAAGCTGAAAGTCTCTGAATCTCTGTTTTCTTGCTCCAATTACTCCAGAGTCCCTTGAAAAACGCGCACAATAATCGTTAAAAACATAACATGCGGTTTTGGTTCTCGTATATTTTATGTTTCCTTGTTTTTATAAGAAATCAACCCGAATAACAAGAAAAAAATTACGACCGTTTTCCCGGCAACGACGCCATTTGATTGATCGTGCGAAAAAGTGTTTTGTAAATAACCGCAATCAAAACGGTGTCACAAGTAGCTTGCCGCGATAAGTACGGGTCGTCCGCAGGGAAACACAAACTCTTTTCTTGCTTTAGACAAGTTGATAAAAGATAAGATGGTTTGTTGTCATTCTATTTTTAGACAGATATAAAATATATAATAAAAAGGCTTATAGGGTTCATAGGACTTGGTAGTTAATGGATGAATGTTTTAAAAATGACTCTTTTTATCTTTTAATAGTTTAAATCCAGAGAGATAGCGATGAATGTGGATTAGGGTTATTGGAGGGAATTAGGGTTTCCCACTACCGACCCTTGTCCGTCCATTGATCTCCATTCATGTCAAGCTCTTAACAAAACAAGTATTTAACCAATCTCAAATCATGGTCGTGACTATCAATAAATTGATAGCGCACCCGATTAGAGGTTAACATTTATTTTGCTAAAGTTTATAAAGTTTAAAATGTTAAAAGGAAGTTAAAAGATTTTTCATCCATTATTCTACCCTATCTTACAAACCCTAGCAAGCAAGGAATTACTCGCTCATGGTTAGTGGTGATTTAGAAGAAAGGTTGAAGAAGAATGAAATCATAATTAAGATGTAGAAAAGTAATGCGTAAAAAGTAATCCGTAAAAATTAGTGCATAAAAAGTAAATGCGTAAAATAAATGCAAAAGAATTAAAATAAAAACTGCCTTTATTAATCAACTATTGCATTACAACTTTTCTTCTTAGAAAGTAGATTACAAGAACCCTAGTTTGATCTAGATCTCTTTCTTTTAAGGAGGAAAATGAATAGATGATTATGTGATCACTTGGATGCTTTTGAATGCACAACTCTCGGTCCTTTATATAGTTTTTGTCACGCCTTGCTTCCCAGTGTACGGGCAGAGGACGCGACGGGTCACACGACGTATTTACTCAAAAGTAAACACGCTAAGCGTATCTAAGCAATATAAAATAAAAGTACACAATAAACAAGATGTAAATGAACAACACCTTTTATTTATTAACATTCTTTTACAATACAACTGAAATGAAAATACATGTACTGAAAGCAATTCCTAAACAATGGCATAACAGAAATGAAAATGAAATGTACAAGTAAACTAGAGCTCCGGGTCAAAGGCTAGCTGGTCCAAGTCCTCGCTGATGGGATCTGTCCCCAGAAGGTCCGAACCGCCTGACAACATTCCAAAGAAAGAAGAAAGGAATGTCGCCAGCGAACAATCGCTCGGTAAGTCCCAAAGAATAGGTAGAGACAAAAAAGGCATAAGAAAAATGTAACTTTTAAAATTGTATTATATTGTTAACACTGTTGTTTGTAGTTTGGTACAGAAGAGGCCAGTGTATACGAGAGGAGTCTCACTATCCCGGAGACTAAGGTATACGGAGTACAAGGAACCGTTCAGCCACGGTACAACGGCAATGGAGATTCAGGTTAGGTGTCTTATGGTTGCAGTCTAATGCCGCTTCTAACACCTTCCGTACCAATCTACCCCTTATAAATCCCGTGATGTCTTGATTGTATTGTTGGTCTTGTCTTGTCTTGTCTTGTCTTGTTATATATAGATGGATGACTTGCCGAAACCATGATATCAGTAATGGAACGGATATAATGGATGAACATATAGATGGAATATATCCATGGTTCGGTTCAGTCAATAGATTGTTACAAATTGTATATACGGATTCATGTTGAATTGTTGTATTATAGATTGTACTTGAATCATATTCAAGTCAGATTGATTATATTAAGACTCAGTCTGAGTCAGACACTTTTAAAAGAACTTGAAATCCTGATTGTTTCGATGTTATCGGTAACTGCTGCACACGGACGGCAGAATTTGTGTCTTTTTCCAAGACAATTACCGTGTTTATAACACCGTTTGTTAGGTTGTCTACCTTAAATAGGCAAGCACCCATATCTCCGGCTCCGTGAGGCTCAAGAGGCTGGTCCCACTTAAACCTATATTTACTAGGGTCCTTATTGTAATTTAGTATAGCTTGAAAGGGTTTTATGTAAAAATAATTTTGGTATAATTTCAAAATACACCTCAAGCATTTAATTATCATCTGTAGAGTTTTCATGGATGTATATTTTATAGAAGTGAAATTTCTAGTGATTAAAATCTAACTTCATAATATATGGTATTTATTTGTAATATGGATATTGTTTTGAATTATCATGGTAGTTTCATATAATATTTGAATTCTTTTCTTGAGTTTTGGAAACATGGAATATTATAAATATTTAAAATAAGTATTTTGGTAATTATTATATATATATATTTAATAAAAATAATTTTATTTATTTTCTTGTAAAAATCTTATTTTCTAAAGAAAAAATTCCATCGAGACCGAATGCTCCTTGCGGAGGTCTGCATCTCGCTCTACTAAGCCCGAGGACGTGCGATAATCCGCACCATCCCGAACGGGGTCCCCAAAATGGGTTGTAGAGGCATAATTGCATGGAAATGTTAAATACACTTTTGTATAGAAAATGGTTTTATAAGTTTAGGGTATTTATTTGTAAAGTCGTATTTCCCGTATTCTATTGTCCCAAAATCAAATCGTGCTATGATAGAGATTTTTGTTGTGATGAGGTAAGTCATTACTTCATGAACTATCTAAAGGTATAGCAATGAAATAAGGTTATAATGTCGAAATGAATAGTTTGTGGTATTTTTATGAAAAATACTATAAATGTCACAAAAATGATTATTTTGATGTGAAACTTATTTTATTGAGTTTGTTAATGTTTATTAATCAACATATAAGAATATGGTTTTATCTTGTTAAGGAAAAGAGTAGTTTTAAAAGAAAACCGAATCGGAAGTCGGACTAACTCTGCTTCCGTCGAGTTTTAGAAATGAAACTTTTCAAAGAATACGATGAGAGGGGAAATAGGACTTACTGGCTTGTGGTCAAGAGGGGACAGAGGGGGTCCTAAAGAAAGCTTCGGGGCATCGATTCGTCGCCGGAATCTCCTCGGAAGTTCGTCGGAGCTTCGCCCTTCACTAACTCCACTTGTACACTAAAAGACTTGGGATTTTGGTATAATTTTTGCAAGAGAATTCTGAGTGAGAGGGGTGTAAGATGGGATGGGTATTTATAGGGAAATCTAGGGTTTAGGGAGAATGAATAATGCATTAAAATTTTCATTAAAATAGAATTTGAAGGGTTGTATTATTCTCTGTAAATATGCAGAGTAATTAAGCAATACTGGAGTTATGGGGGTAGTTTAAGGGTCTAGGGTTTTAAAAAAATTTGGGTTTGGGTTCAACAGAACCAGCGGCGCCGGCCCATGGCGAATTCTCGCCGGTCGGATCATGGAGATGGGGGCTCGGATTGGGGCCACGTGTCTCTGACGGTCTAAATACCTCAGTGCACTTGTTTGTTTTAAGTGTGATCCTTCAGTTTACGTGCATTGCTCGTACAAACTCTTGGGCTTCTAAAAGGTTAAAAGAAAATTAAATAAAAAAAATGTATTGCTGATGAGATTTGAACTCGGGTGCTATGTCTCAGCAGTGCAAGGTCTTACCAATGAGCTACAAGCTCATTCTTGCTGTTCAAAAGAAAAACAAACTTATAACTTGTGCTCAAGCTTATGTGTCCCTTTCTGTATTTTTGGAAAAAAATTGTACAGAAAGTTTAGGGTTGTTACAGTCTTTGAAACCAGAAACACTAGATTCCATATGAGAGTAATTTTCGTTAAGATCATGATCCCACAATCCTATATCCAACGGCTACCAAAGAGTCGCGGTTCCGCCGCATTATGCCACGTATGGCCGCGGATCCGCCGCTTCCCGGTGGAATTTGGTTTTGAAATTTTTTTCTGGCTTTTTGTGTTGATATTTGGATATCCTTTTGATATATAGATTCTGAAATTATTGCCCTGAGTCTCTGCCATTGCTAGATTCCTCAATTTGCTTCTAAAATTTGGCAGATTCGGTTCCGATATCCCGATTTGACTTGAATCTCTTACTTGGATTCCAGACCTGAGCTAATACCTGCACAATATCTCAAATTAAATTGTTAGTAGCATTTATATTTTTGAGATGTTATTCCAATCTTTTATATGATATAAAATTTTAAGAATATTGATTAGGAATATTTAATATGATATGCATATTTTAATTACTAATATTTAATTTAAATATTATATGCATATATTTTCTCTAATTATATTAATGATAAATGTAGAAACATATGATAATAATCTTTTTACAAATAAACCCACATATGTTCTGTATTTACAATTAACACATTTTAGCAGTTAATAATAATAGGGAAAATGTTCATATAAATGTGCAATATTTTAGACTAATCAAATACCCCCAAACTTATCTTTCATCATCTCGAGCAAACTATTTATTAAAGAGAAAAAGAAAAACCTAACCAGCACACTTTCGTAGGGAACACGATTGCATTTAGCACGTGCAACAAGCTATTAAATCCCTAGGTGTCCCTAGTAGGAGGAGTGTTGTCTACTGAGCGATTTCAGCGGATTACACCCACAAAATCGCATAATATACGAAAGAAGATGAAAGTTACATACAAATATAAGGAACATATAAAAAAAAGAACTTGAAAATGAGAGTTTCAAACTACACTATCTTTTTAGTTACCACGAGCTCTATCTTAATGGTCTTGAAAAAATGTCAGGAATCACATCATCCTTCAATAAAACGACGTCTTTAGTCTTCTTCTCTACCTTTCTTCAAAATATCGATCATATACCTCTACGTGTGTGTAAAAGACATCCCTACACTTAGAGACACTAGTAAAATAGGGGGTTGCCCCTACGGATATTGAAATCCGTAGGGGCAGATTTAACTAGGCCCTACGGATTAATCCATAGGGCTAAAAGGTTGCCCCTACGGGCCCAGACGTCCAAGAATAAAAATATTAATTCTTAATTTGGTGTTTGCCCCTACGGAGCCGCAAACCAAGGACCTAAGGACAAATCCGTAGGGGCAACTAAATATCGATTTAATAAAGGCACAGATCGATCGCCTACGCTCACTTTCTTCCTCTCTCTCTCGATCGCGCGCGAAAAAAATCCCCAAATCGCCACGCCGTTCTCCTCGTCGCCACCGCCGTTCTCGTCGCCACCGCCGTTCAGGTCGTCGCCACCGCCGTTCAGGTGAGTAAATCTTCAGGTAAATTAAAGAATTTTTTGATTATTTGGGGCTTAGGGTTCATGGCTGGGTCTGGGGTTGCGCGCTCGAGTTGGGGTTCGGCAGGGGTCACGGTCGGGGTCGGGGTTAGGGTTGGGGTTCGGATGCCGCTGGGGCTGGGGTTAGGGTTTGCCTTAGGGTTGGTGTTGGGGTTTAGCTGGTCGCGCTGGGGTTAGGGTTAGGTTGGGGCGGGGCTGGGCTGGGGCTGGGGCTGGGGCTAGGGTTAGGTTGGGGTTGGGGCTTGCGGAGCTCCACAGGCCCAGTAAGGTCTTAAACTAAATCAAAAAATGGCTTCAACTTGTATGATTATAAGTATAATTGCAGGGTTTCTCAAGCAGACACACTAAGGGCTCCAACTACATGGAAATCTAAAAGTTGGTGTCTGGTTGCTAGTAGTTGTTCCAACACGTAGTTGGAACAACAATTTGAATTTAAAAAATATGTAGTTGCAACTATTCTCGGCCTCAAATTGAGTGCTTTTACAGCTACTGGCTTTGGGATACACAAACAAAGGGAAATTTTACTATTTCGTTGCAATTACACCCAACCATACACAAATTTTGCAAAATATGTTGTTAGAACTACATTTAACCAAACAAAGGAATGATGTTGCAAGATCTGTAGTTGGATTTACTTGTACTTTTAAATACTTTTTTTTGGCAGCTACAACTAACCAGACACGCCCTAAGAGGCTAAGATCATGGAAGGAATGTGCCTAGGAAAGTTAAAAAAATCATCCCCAGCTTGAAGTCATGCTAGAAATACCATTTTTTGTTATTGTCACTTTAACGTGGAGGATATTCTATTTACAACTCGAAGTATTGGCTTAGGTGTTTACTAAGAAATCTTATTTTGTGGATTGATGACAACAAAAAACCATAATTTATAACTATATTACTCATCTAATGTGTATGGCATGTGAAAGCTAGATGAAGGTCGAGGCAAGCACAACAAATTTGTTGGATGGGACAATGTCAATAGGAGATCAATGCTATTTGGAAAAATAATAATTCAAAGACATAGTGGAGTTTCCGATTGGTGGCATGGACTAGTTTGATGTATGTAGTTGGTTTGATTTATGAAAAAATGGGGAGACAACATGCATGTACGCATATAGGTAACATCTGCCAATATGCCATATCCAGACCGCAATCTATTTTTTCCTATTGGCTAATATGAAAATATCGGCCCGCGTATATGACATAATCAAAATTGTTAAATCTTGATACGGTTTGTGTTTCATTTTTTTATTTATCAGTTCTATCAATGTTGCGTATAACGCTTTATGATATCAGTATCCTACATTTGTAGTTTTAATTGTTGATTGTTATAGATGAATACCATTGCAATAATAGTTTTTGGTTGATGAATGCTATTGCAATGTAGGATGATCAGTTCTATCAATCTTGATCTCAATGGTTTAAAATCATGTTGCACATACAACACGAATGCACAACAAACGCATAATTAGAGAGCGATTCGAGATATTCAGGTTAAAACCAATATATGATACTCGATGATAATATGAAACCTTCATATTCCCATCGATACTCATATATGAAACTAAAAGTGCCACTTAGTCCCCGTCTATCGGTTAACATACGTGCGATGCTCGTCGTGATCTAGAACTATACGAAAGTTGTTAAATATCGGACAGTATAGCTCGATACTAACAACCGTCGTATAGTCTACGCGACGAGAAAATTCAATCGTATGGTAACCCATAGATTTGTCCCGTGTGGACAAGTTAAGAATGTATAAAGCAAACGCCTTCATTCACTTGTGTTTTCATCCGTTTCGAGATATTTCGTCGGTACCTTTCCGCTGGTTCTCCGTGTACAAAGATAGATTAGATGTTCATTTCAACGTTGTTTCACAGCTTTGAAATGATTATCTATTCTATTACAGTGTACTCGGAGAACAGCGGGGAGGTGCTGCCGAATTTACTCGAAACGGTTGAAAGCACAAGTGATGGGCGTTCGCTCTATACATTCTTAATGGGATAGAAGCCTACCCCCGACAGCCGGAACACACACATACAACAAGAATACACAACAAACGCATAATTAGAGAGCGATTCGAGATGTTTGGGTTAAAACCAATATATGATACTCGATGATAATATGAAACCTTCATATTCTCATCGATACTCATATATGAAACTAAAAGCGCCACTTAGTCCCCGTCTATCGGTTAACATACGTGCGATGCTCGTCGTGACCTAGAACTATATGAAGGTTGTTAATATCGGACAGTATAGCTCGATACTAACAACCGTCGTATAGTCTACGCGACGAAAAAATTCAATCGTATGGTAACCCATAGATTTGTCCCGTGTGGAAAAGTTAAGAATGTATAAAGCAAACGCCTTCATTCACTTGTGTTTTCATCCATTTCGAGATATTTCGTCGGTACCTTTCCGCTGGTTCTCCGTGTACAAAGATAGATTAGATGTTCATTTCAACGTTGTTTCACAACTTTGAAATGATTATCTATTCTATTACAGTGTACTCGGAGAACAGCGGGGAGGTGCTGCCAAAATTTACTCGAAACGGTTGAAAGCACAAGTGATGGGCGTTCGCTCTATACATTCTTAATGGGATAGAAGCCTACCCCCGACAGCCGGAACACACACATACAAACACATAATTAGAGAGCGATTCGAGATGTTCGGGTTAAAACCAATATATGATAATATGAAACCTTCATATTCCCATCGATACTCATATATGAAACTAAAAGCGCCACTTAGTCCCCGTCTATCGGTTAACATACGTGCGATAATTTATTCTTTTCAACGACAAACGCACACACAAAGCATATACTCCGATTTTCTCCTTTGTCATTAACTATCCCGTTCTTATATTTCTCAATATAGTCAGCATAACCTACAATTTATATGTTATTCAGTCTAATATGGCCCATGAGTACGTCAGAGTTAAGGACTGGATGTATGTGGATTGGAAACAACGTATGCAACCTAAGTTTGTCGCAGGAGTTGCTGCTTTCCTTGAATTTGCACGCGCACATAATAAGATCATAATAAAGAAGATTCTCTGTCCGTACGATAGATGTGGCAATAAGTACTGGCAGAAGGTAGAATTGGCAGAGCTTCATATTGTAAAACATGGGTTTACTAGACTTTATTCAACTTGGAAATATCACGGGAGAGGTGAAGAATGCAGTACCGTGGTAGAAGAAGAAGGAGAACACGATAATGCAGTAGGAGAAGAAGAAGAATTCGGTAATACGGCAGGAAACGGAAATTTATTTCCATCAGAAGAAATGGAGGATATGGTAGAGGCTGCCCTAGGTGAATCTATTCGTACCGAAGATGACATTCCTTCCGGTCAAGGACCGCGTGCGGATAAATATGAAAATTTCATGAATGATGATAGGAAACCAATTTATGAGAATGCGAAGTATTCCACCCTCTCATGGTTCGTCCAACTTTTCCAGATTAAGTGCCTAAATGGATGGAGCAACAAGTCATTCACAATGCTTCTTTCGTTCTTGAAAGATTCTATGCCTCCGGGAAATAATGTGCCCGAAAGCTGGTACGAAGCCCAGAAGTTGATGTCTGATTTGGGTCTAAAGTGCGAGAAAATTCAAGCATGTCCTAAAAATTGCGTGTTGTAGCAGAAAGAAAATTCAGATTTGAAAGAATGTCCAACATGCGGAGAGGCCAGGTATAAGCCGAAAGATTCTGATAAGAAGCCGAAAGATTCAAGCATGTCCTAAAAATTGTCTAGTTGTTGGTGATGCGTCCACATCTGGGACAGAGGCCACCCCCGCTCCTCCAGGTATGTTTATATATCATATAGTATATGTATATTGATTTAGAATGCTATATCATAAATACACACATTCCTTTTGCTCTTACTTAGCAATTTTTATTATTGTCTAGCTGTAGGTGGTGACACCACAGCACCTGCGGGTATGTTTATATATCCTATAGTGCATGCATACTGATTTAGAACGTTATATTATTGATCTACACATTCTTTTTGCAATTACTTATATAATCTATTTTTAATTGTCTAATTATAGGTGGTGCGTCCACACCTTCCGCAGGGGCTACTCCTGCCGCTTCCATACCCTCCGCATTGTCTGCAGGTTAGTATGAATAAATTTAAAATATTTATTCATTTTACATATGCTCTATAGAATAAATATGAACTTCATGGAAATTTAGCGTCGATGTTTATTTTTTAGTTGGAGGGAATGCGTCCGCATCCGGGACCCCGGTTGTTCCTCACCGGAGGAACTATCGTCCCGCTCGTGCTGCTGCCCGGGCCCAGGCTCGTGCAATAGTCACCGGAGGTATATATCACACTTGAATTTTCGTTTAACCTTGATTTCTTAATACAACTTTGTCTTATTATTGATTGTCTTGATATTTCGTGCAGACACAGGGCCTCCCCATCCCCAGAGGGGGACTCGAGGCCCGAATCAGTCCCATAGGCTGAGGCCTGACAGAGCTAGGGGGAGGCAGCATTCCCCCATTTTTTACCCTTGACTATCGCTATACCGGTCCTCATGCCGAGAGGTTCGGCCGGTATTTGGGGGACGAGAGCCGGCTCGTGAAGAACTATCCACTTCACGTTGAGTAGGGCGAGCAGCACCAGCGCTCATTCGCCCTCTTCTTTGATCAGGCTCGGGTATGTATTAATATATATTTTCATTTGATCTATACAATATATTTATTATTAACACTTGCAATCTAATAACAATGTCTTTTTTGTATTTTCAGTTGGATTACGATTTTCAGCCTGTAGCCGACCCTGATCACCCGGGGAGGGTGCTCGACCTTCATGCTCTGTACAATGGCCTGATGAAGAACATGCAGGCCAAGGTCCGATACAACAGGAATGAGCTGAAGGCCGACTGCTACTCCCTGTGGATGGCGACCCCCGAGGCAGAGAGAGCGGCCCTCCTATCTACTCCGGCGTTTGCGAGAGTCGACGTAGAGACATGGCCTCTATTGTGCGCTTATTTCGACTCCCAACGCAAACAGGTACGTATTTTAAATGTAATTCATTATTTATGATATAATTTATTTCTTTGTGTTTCTTAATTAGAAAACTAAATGTTAATGCGTTGTGCAGAAACAGGCCGCTCAGAATACAGAGAACAGGAAGTCGGCGAAGAGGGGTCGCCCCACTTACACAGGTGGCTCGAGGAACATTACTCGAGCCATGGAGTTATCGGTAAATTACAATAGACCGACCTTTGTGATATTCTGCAATATTAAGAGTTATTTTCTAATATTTATAATATTAAGAGTTACTTTCTAATATTGCAGACATCTCGGACCGTGGCGTCAGGTGGTACACCGAGCGTGTTGTCCGCATATCTTGCCGTCTACGGCACCTCGACAGATCCCGCCACGGGCGAGCTTCGATATCCCGATGTCGCTACCCAGGAGTACTACGTAAGTGTTAATATTTTTTCTACCCAAATTTGAAATTTTAGTTTTGGAAGGTTCAAGTTTAAATCTTATACTTATACTTTACTGCTTAATGTGGGTGTATGAGCGGGTGGTTGAGCAGGCCCAGGCCTCGGGGATCGATTTTACCGGACAGAGCGATCCGAGACTGCTGACCCCAGTTCTGGACGCCGCACACGGAGGGCACCAAGGAGGTTGGGAGAGAGGCCGGGGACTGGGCCCTAGCAGGGCCCATATGAGGTTGGACTCCACCCCGGCGGTTACTTCCTCCGTCTCCAGTGACCGACGTGTCCATCAGGAACTGGAGAGCTTGAGGGCCACCATTCAAGAGTTGAAGGAGATGCTGGTATGTATACTGCTTTATAGTAAAATATCATGTCATATTATATAGATATCAACATATCCATAACTAGTACGTAGCTTGAGCTTATTTGGTTTTAGACTTAAGTTTGATTAATCATACATACAGATGTAATTAAAATAAACAACAAACTAGATATCCAAACGGGGTTTCGAAATAACTTAATAATGATACGAATTCGAATAATACACAGTTCTTACACGCTTATTACACACGTTAGGTCCAGACGCGACAGGGTACATCAGCCGAGCCTCCACATGCATCTCCTTCGGCTGCGGCTCCGTAAGCCACTACATCGGCTGCGGTTCCGCAGACAGCTCCTGTAGCTCCACCGCCCACTCAGACTCCCGCAGCCGCGGCTCCGCAAGCGACTACCTCGACGGCGGCTGCGCAGACCACATCGCCAGCTCCACATGCCGCTCAGACTCCCGCTCGCGACGAATTGCAGAGTTTATTGACCGAAGAGCAGGCGCGCGTTATTCTATCGTTATTCAGAAGTGGAGCTGGACCAAACTAGGGTAGCTTTTTGGTTCTTATTTTTTGAAACATGTATTTATTTATATCATACACATTGTACTACATTTTGAAACGATATTGATATTGGTTTATATTTATATCATATTCAGTTTTTGGGTTTCTTTTGTATATTATATATATGCGTGAGATGTGATTATGAATACTGCAATATATTATTTGATTGATGTATATATTATTGTGCACAGGGCGGGAAAAAATCAAGCAGCCCATTTTTAAAAAAAAATACAGACAATATGTACCTACGGATTAATCCGTAGTTACACATGTTAACCCTACGGATATATCCGTAGGGGCAAAATATCAGCAGTAACTGATATTTCCCCCCTGATCTCAGTGCCAAGGGGTTGGGAGTGCCCCTACGGACATATCCGTAGGGGCTACTGCCTCTCCCCTACGGAGTTATCAGTAGGGGCCAAATATCAGGAATCCTGATATTTTGCCCCTACGGAAAAGTACCTACGCAGATATCCGTAGGGGGTATCACATGGACATACGGTTATATCCGTAGGTACAAGTAATATATTAAAAAAACCGTAAATAATATAAAATCTTATACCCTACGGATTAATCCGTAGTGGCAATAGGACCTACACATAACTCCGTAGGGACAAAAATGTGCCCGTAGGGGCAAGTTCAGGGTCTCAACTTGCACCTGCGGCCTTTGCACCTGCGGCCTTTGCACCTACGGGGTATTTTTTTGCCCCTACGCATATATCCATAGGGGCAGTGCGTTGCCCCTACGGATTTATCCGTAGGGGCAACCCTTATTTGTAGTAATGAGAATTTAATTCAATCTATCATACTCTTGTCCATCTTCCTTAGTACTTTTTAGTCGATACATGTTTTTAGATGGAATTGCTCACACATTCTTCATGTGACCGTTAATACTTCTTGAGGTACTAACCAACCGATTACCAAATGTGCTCACTCATTAAGGCGTAATTTGCAATATTCTAGTCTTGCAACACCTAAGGCTTAGCAGTGGCTCCCAAATCAATTTGTCTAAGGCACTAGGTGATGAGGCACCCTCACTATATTTTTTTTATGCTGCCTTAAGTAATTACAAAACCAGTGTTCATCTTTCTTCACTATTATTTTTTTATGAGTCATTTATATTTTTGTATATATATTTTTTCTTCCTTCATACTAAGACTTTTAGACAAGAGCATTTCAAGGTATCCTCTACCATCCCAAGTTTAAAGATGTGTGCAAGTGCGTATAGTTGGGTATCAACATTCAGAAGTTTGGACTCAAGAATATGGACTATTTTTCAGACTTATTTTTATCCTCGGATTAGTGATTCCTTTCATCTTAGTATCCTTGGGACAACAGCTTATGACTAGCTATTACTACCTTCGTTTTAAAATATCTAATTTTCTTGCATTTCTTAAATCTCTTCCTTTCTTTTATATGTATTTGTCACTTTCTAATTTTTATAAAATTTTTAGTACTTTTATTTAGTATAATGCAAAATGATACGTGAATGAGCACAAATCTCCCTTAAAACCTATTTGCAGCAGTGACCTCACTGATATCATCCTTTAAGCTCAAAACCTGTAGATTTGGGAGGAAAAGTTCTCAATGATTAGTAAAAGGGTACAAAAGTCAATGACACTGAAATCCTCCCCCAAACTTATTTTTTGCTCACAATCATGCAAAAAATTTCTTTTCTTTCTAGAGCCAAAATATTTTTCTCCCCCCCCTCAAACTTGAGTAAAATAATATTTTTAAGCATTGAAATTTAACATACGAGGGGGGAAATATTATTGGTCTATATAAAACTTTACAAAGACCAAAAGTCAACACCAACCATTCGAATATTTTATCAATGTGACACCATGTTGGTAAAACATCATGTGACAGATAGACGTGAAGAAGTGGGGGAGGAGATAAGAGGTCTAATTGAACGGGTTTACATCTCGGTTAGTAGAGACAAAACAGTGATGGTGGATAAAAAAAAGAATATGAAAGATAAGGAATATGTGGCATAGTTACATTCTCGTACGGTATAAATAGAAGGGGTGGCGGTTCAACTTCTTCGGATGGAGGTTGATTAATCACAATACCTATGTCTTTTAGGAATGCGAGTTCTTCGCCGAAAATGTCTTCAAAACTTTTATCGATATTCCGAATGATAATCTCATCGGAAAGAAAGGTATGATACTCAGACTCCATAAGAGGTTCATATTTAGCGTTAGAGATTAATCCGGACAGCTCAACTAACTCATTCGATAAGTTAAAGGATTCGGACTTGGGTATGAATTTGTTGACAGAAGGGTCCTCACGTATATAATAAATAGCATTAGTGGCGTCGAGATCACTATCGTGAAGCTCCTCAAATTCGCAACTATCGGAATCTATCTTTTCAACAAAACATACATCAATTATATGAGCATAAGGTTCGGAGGGTTGACTTCCTAACTTCTAGATGCTAAGCTCAATTGTCATCTTCCCAAAGGACAGATTCATTGAACCGTTACGATAATTGATTATCGCGTTGGAAGTTGCTAGAAAAGGTCGACCTAAAATCACCGGAATTGGTTCTGTAGGTTTGCCACAGGTTGGGTATCTATAACTATAAAGTCTATAGGTAATACAAATTCCCCAACTTTGATCAACACGTCCTCTAGCTCACCCCTAGGGTGGGGTGATAGATCGATCGGCTATCTGGAGAGTGCAGTGCGCATGTTTCAACTCTTCTATGCCCAATTGCTCATAAACAGAATACGGAAGCAAGTTAACACTAACACCTAAATCAAGTAGAGCATGATTGATATTTTTATCCTCAATAGAAATAGATATTGTAGGATAACTTTTGGCTATAGTGCCCTCAAAGTCAATTATTAGATCGCAAGCACGTGATTGCAATGATTGAGGGAGGACCTATACCGGTAGGACAGTCTTACTCGAGATGATAGTATGCTATCTGATTTGTCTTTATCATCGTGTACATGCTTTAGGTGACATTACAGATCACTATTACACGTTGATAGAGCCCTTAGGATTCTTGCTCGACTACCAGCATTTTGATGGCGATCATATACGTGAGAGTTGGGTGGTCTATAAGCACATCCTTAAAGTGTCCCTAGTCATGGGAGTTTCGAGACTAGGCATTGATACTCCATGAGTAGACTAGTGTATATGAATCGAGACCCCGACGAGGGGCGGTGGCCGGTCTTACAAGCCATTGGTTTCAGTTGGTTCACCTAAGATAGTATACAGGTGCTCATGGGTTATGAGTACACCGGACAGACTCACCAGGAACATGCTAGTTAGTATTATACCTATCGTCAGATAGCAGTTCCCTAGTGACATGTCTACAGGTTAGTCTATCGACCTGAAATCGTCATTTTTCTCGTGTGAGTTCCCACTGTGCTTTGATTACTACCCTACCACGGCTCAAAGGAGGCGTGCAAACAGGTTTTAGTTAGATACAGTCCCGAGCCATATGGAGGCAGTGAGCGGATCGGCAGGGGATTCTTCTCTCTCGGTATTGGGGGTGAGATCGCACTATGTTTAGGAGAGACATTACACAAAGTCCCTGTCCAGGGCAAGCGAGATTTACTGGTAGGTATTCCAGTAGTTTCTCAGGGTGTTCTGGGCTACACTCCGACACGACTTATACCGCTATTGGGGGTCTGACGTTTACCAGCCCCCTAGGCCCGATATGCGATACTCATAGACGAATGGACCGGACTGTATGGATATTGTCACTGACAGGCTCAGTAGGGTTTCAGGATGAGTTTGCTCATCAGCTTCCCTTTCGCTCAATACATGGGCAGTCGTTACGTACAGCTAGTGCTACTGACATGCTTGTGGTTAAACCCTCTGCCAGTGTATTGACGAGTCTTTAGAGTTCCCCACAGAAAATTTTCCCAAGTTTGGGCGAAACGTTGTAGAGGCCGTATGGTTTTATGGCAGGGTTCGATCATATACGCGTACTTGTGCACGGATCATGATCGGACGGATCATACTATTGGGCTTTGGTTTAAGCCGGATCCTAGTATTAGATTGTTGGAATATTTTCATCTCGTTGTATTCGTATTCAGTAGGAATACGGATGCAGGTATGTATATACGGATGAGGGGTAATCTTGTAATTCGTTACGAGATTACTTTTGAAGTTGCCAATTTTTTTTCAACTTGATTAAACATTTGGTTTAATATTTAATTAATGGAAATTTGTAAGCTTTGTTTTTAGCCATTTTCATTTGCTGGAATTCGTAAGCAGTGAACATTTTGTGGGCATGGGCTTTTGTGGATGTGGTTGTTGATTTGAGGTGGTATTTTTTTCATGGGTTAATTAATCCATCACATATATTCTCACCACTACACTTACACATTACACAGAGAGAACACCAAGATTGGTCGAGCCCATTTTCAGTGAGCAAATTTTTTCCTCCAAAGCAAAATTCTTATGCTCACAAATTCTTTCTATGGCAACTTCATTTACCTCCATCCAAATCATTGGGTGCCTTGAGACAAAGTATTCACACACTATCTCTACTTCACCTTGGACATGTCGGCTGGCAAACTTCATGTCCGAGTTGCTTCGGTTTGAAGCGGGAGCCCGTATAAAGAATCCTCGACGTGGAGCCACTTCGACGAGCGAGATCGAAGAGCAAACTTCGTTGGATCAACCGCGAGGAGCTTGGCGCAGAGATTGAAAACCGAAGGACACGGATCGATCGGTATATTCTCTCCAAACTCTTTTACAGTTTACTAGTTTATGGTTAATGGCACGATTCGGGTTTTAGGGTTATGTTAGCGCCAGTTTATAAAAGTTTTTATTCCGCATTTGGCCTCGGATTGATGGCCGGGGCGCTGCCGTAGCCTTACATGGTATCAGAGCCAAACTATTAACTGCTTGCTAGTTGTTTAGACAATATAAAAATATCGAAACCGAAACAACCCGAAACAATACCAATGATATTTTTGGTGATGAGGAAATTTAGTGTGCAGGCCAAAAATTAGTGGCTGTTGTTTTGGTGGCAAGCTGTTGATTATTGTTTGTGGTGAGGATTTCTTAAGTGCATTATTTAATCACTTATACTTGACCTCTGCAACAAAAATCAACAGAGGCAAAATTTCGTGGCCAGCCACTCCAGTTCATTCTAAATTTCAACAGCCACTTCTTTTTCTTTACAACACTTGGCCATAAACCAATTGCTTCACATTTTCTTCATCCCAATGGCATCTAGTCTCTGGAATATTAGTTCAGTGGTATTGCTTGTTTAGCTCAGTTTGGATATAGTTTTATCTAGTTGTTTAGGAGCTATTCAGGGTTATTTTGAAGTTGATATTTTCTAACATTGTTTAAAAATTGCAGTACTTACATTTCTATCTGCGACAGTGAATATCATTCGAGCGGTACAACTTGTCTAATTGCTATAGCCCTTTTAGATGGGTTTGCCAACGTGACATTCACATTGATGTTCTGTGTTGTGCTGTATTGTTGTGGATTGTCATGGTGGATAGCTTGCGTGCAATATTAGTACAGTTTAGTTTTATTTGTACATTTGATATCGCGGGATGAGCGTTCGACATGTGGACTGTCATCACTGCCTGTTTGTATATTATTCTTTTGGGGCACGACCGGGTTGAGGTCGATGTACCCGTTATACATATTTTCTTTTCTGTACTAAGATTACCTCGCGGTGGAGTGCACGGATAGCCGAGTTCTACAGAGCAACGGGCCCGCATCTCATGGCTTTGAGACAGAGGGGGCTTCACTCTAGAATTGGCGGGCTATTCGCCGCACTCGTAGGGGGCACAAGTTAACCCAAGGAGGGGTACTCAAGTTATCGAATTCCGTGAAGTGTTGGGTGGTCCATTCACTTTGCTGAAGGGGGCTGCCTCACTTTAGGTTTTGGCGGATAACTTGCCACACTCGTAGGGGTCTAGGTTTTCATTGCACAGGCTATCCACACGACCAGGGGAACACCGGGTTTCAGTTGCGGCTCAAAGGAAACCCGGGGCTCCCAGATTATCTGTATTGTTCTGTGATGCTTATTACTTTTCTGTGATGTTGCATTTATCACGCCTGGAGCGATTATTATACACACACACACACACACACACACACACACTATTAGATATTGTATATGTTTACACCCGCGCTAGTCCATTCCCCGCTCTGTCGTTAGTTAAGTAACCTAACGGGTGATGATGGGACCCAGTGGCGAATGCGGATGGCATATACGTACATCATATTTTCGTTCTTTTGTGGTGTGATTAATTGATGGGACTGCATTGATTCAGATCAATGTATGGAAAACAAACCTATTCGATGTTGTTGGAACAATTTTCAAAAAGTTGTTATTGCAAGGACGTTCTCTTTTGTTTTGCACTATGGTATTCGGTTATGAATATCCAGCATCTCATTCGACAAGGCAAGGGCCGAGATCCCTTCATCGGGAGTGACCCCTTGGACAGAAGTTTGCATCAGGGTAATAACTTCACCATAGTCGATTACTTTTTACTTTGCATCGCGGTATTCGGTTTAGAATATCCTGCACCTCATTCGACGGGGAAAGAGCTGAGATCCCTTCACCGGGAGTGACCTCTTTAGCAAAGGTTTTCGCCACTATATATTTGTAAAAAGCTATCCGGTTCCTTCAACGATATCAAGTTCATTACGTTAAAGGTTTTTCGCCAAAAACCATTCGTAGCCCTCCGACATTTCAGACGGGTAACACTTAGTATTCATGCTATGTATGTTGGCCTTCGTCAAGGCATAGTGTATGATAGCTATTTGTTACTTTTCTGTAGCATAGATAGATGCGTTGGTCTGGGACAGTCGTACTACTATTTTGGCCTTCGTCAAGGGTATGTACGAGTGGGTTCAAATTAACCTGGATAATGACGGGTAGAACTTGACATGTGACTTATGATATGTTGGCCTTCGCCAAGGTCATAAGAGCATGGGGTAAAAATCACATCGGGGTATTTTAAAGAAACTGAAACTTATCAGGCATGCGCATACCTTCTGGAGTGTGATAACGTTAGTGGATTCCATCACATTATCATGCAATGATAGTTGGATCCCGATTCCTACTGATGAGTTGGTTTACTCGTCGGGTGATCCCGACTAATTCTTCTTTCAGGTTTGGAGGAGAATTTGAGGATACAGTGGGAGACATCCTGATTAGATAAAGTGATTAACCATTCTGATCTAGGTTAGAGTGCACGCAGAGTGTTTCTTCTCTCTCTCTCTCTCTCTTTGGCAGCGACCATGGCCCGATCCTAGACTATAACTCAGTGACCAAGTTAACCAAACTTTCTTAAAACACTGGCTTTTGGATTATCTGAGTTGCATACATCATTGCCACTCCTTCTTTTACCCTTTGCATTTCTCCAGAACATCCCGTATCACTAAGAACATCCACTTCCTTTGGATAAGACCATTGTATGGTTAGATACGAACTCGAAAGAACTTGTTCCAGATTCGAGGATGGTTTCTGGTTCTGGATAAATTGAATAGGACTATTCAGTTTTCTTTTCCTTTTACCTTCTCTCAGGTTGTGGGGGCTCCTAGGATTAGGAGAGGGTACACCTATTACGCTTATTGGATAGTCTTCTTCCAAACCATAGGCAGGTACCGAAAGATAGGGAATGAAGAAAACAATTAGCCTAACTGTGGTGTACAGAAGGTAATAAGTAAAGACAAATAAAGGGATTAGAAAGAGAGCAAAGTAAACTATGACTGCTATCATTCACGACCAAACCATATATTTCATCGCCACTCCTACTTCACCTTTGTATTTCTCCATAACACCCCGTATCACTACGAACATCCACTTCCATTGGATAAATCCATCGATTGGTTATATATGAACTCGAAGGAACTTGTTCCAGTTCGAGGATGGATTCTTCTTCAGGAGAAATAGGAATAAGGTTTATTCAGTTGTCTTTTATCTTTACCTTCTCTCAGGTTGCGAGTACTCCTAGGATTATGAGAGTACACCTATTATTTTTATTGGATAGTCTTCTTCCAAACCATAGACTGGTGTCGAACGGTAGGGAAGGAAGAAAACCATTTAGCCTAAGGGGGTGTACAGAAGGTAATGAGTAAAGACAAAGAAAGGGATTTGTAGAGATGGCAACGAAATATACGGTTACAGTCATGAATCTGATACTGGAAGAGGCATTACTAAGAATACCCGGATAACCTTTCGAAACATTTTCATGTTTCAATTACACTGTGCGTTGTTAATAGAAAACTGATTTCCTAATTAGATCCTTACTCCAGGGTATGTATTTACCAGGTTTGATTCTCACATCTGTATGGTTTTACAGATAATGAGTGGGAGTAAGTTATTGTGAATTAGGTGATCATTCTCATTATATCGGAATTCGTTGTAATTGGTGATATTTGAGGAAATTGCCTGGGTTTTTGCCGGACGACAAATATTTGGTTTTGAATATCCGTTGTTGTGCACCAATTTCAAACTGATATATCTGTACGTTTATTTTTATAAAGTGAGATATAACTTTTTGAAATTATGTCCATGACATTTACCTATATCAGTTGATGATTAGGTAAGGAGTATTAAACAGCGGTGTAATTCTTCATAACCATAGTACAGTTTTCAACCTACAACGTACAGGGTTTGAGTTATTCAACTTAGGGGACTTATACAAAGTATTGTATGTTGTCCAGTATCCATTAGGACAGAGAGGTTGGTCATCGTACTATATTCTGTTTACTTGTTACTTCTCCAATTTTAGACAAGTAATTCGTAGAAATACAAGGTCCAAGTTTTGAGAAGTTATAGGTACAAGAATAAGGTAGAGAACCACGTGTCGCAAGTATCAGGATTCTTCAAGGTGATCGAAATTGTAGATACTTGTGTGAGGTATTCATTTGATAGTAATGGTTTTGAGAACTTGTTCTTTTTCAGGTTACTCATAATTGGATGCACTCCTAAATTGAGTAATGCTGATCGGCCTCTCTCCTTTTAGTTGACATGCACTGGAGACAGCTGCATGATTTGAATCCGGTTCCAATTAAATCAGTGCCTCTGTTTCTATATTGTATATAAAATGGCTCATATCTTAACGATGTTTAGGTATATGGAGTTGTCCGGTTTATACTTAAAACTAGAGTCTGGACAACTCAGGGCACGTTTCTGTAATGGCAGTTTGTGGGTTAACCCGGGCTATGACGAGGGTTAATTTTCTACCATCTGGGAGATCAATAGTGATATTGTTCTTGACTCGCCACAGTTTTAGTAAAATGGATTTTTTCAGAAAACAGAAGTGGGAGTATGGTAGAACTGGAAGTGATTACAGAACCGCAAAAGATTACTGAAAATTTAATAGGACCTAAAGATTCAATCATGTTTGACATTCCATTAGCCACTCCACAGATATGGTGGGTAACCTCAGGCACCCGAGAGGTATTCCGGTATCCTCAAGGACGGTGACAGGGAGGTTCTTGTTTACCCAGACTTGCCGTTGCTGCTGTTCCAGACTATGAGACTGGGCAGAAGGATGAGTATAGCGTCGTTCTAAACTAGCTTTCGAAGTGCACGTGTATATGACTCTGCCAGAGGGTTGTTGTAGTCAGTGGGACCAGCGGAAGCATAGTGGACAAGTAGCTTGTGTCTATTTATAGACTAAAGCAGATATGGCGAAGAAAGATCAGCTATTTTTGATGTGACAGTCATGGACTTTGAATTCATCAGAATAAGGGATGGATCTGTTAAGAAGATAGTAGGGTGTGATGTCCTGGTATTTGGGTGACATGCACGTTGTAGGAAGTAAAATTCCTATACTACGATCAGTTATACTGTGGTTGTCACACATTGGTTTTTCCACATAGGATATGGATATAATATCATACATTCTGATTACTAGATCTATGGTTTTAGATCTAGATTTGATAAGTGTCCCAATCTGGGTACTTAGAAAGTATTCTAAAGGTAATTTAGAATGGACAACTCCTGGCACGGTAGTAGACCTGCAGGTGATGGAGTCACCCTCTCTAAAAGTGTCTTACAGACTAAAGGGGAGTGGGATGTGCATGATCGGCATATCACTTGCTTAGGCAATTGAGTCAATCATGAGATGTCAAGTACCACACCAGATATTTTTGTTGCACTAGATGCAATAAACCGATATATTAATCCAATTCTGGAGAAACGTTCGGAAGCAGTTTTAGAACATAAGTGGATGTTCTAGGGATATGATAATGACTGCCTCCTTCGAAAGACAGTTATCATTCAAGGCTTCCAAGGTGACTTGGATGACAGAGTGACTGTCAGAGTTATAGTTTTACCTCTGACGAGGGGCAGTAGTTTGGACAGGTGGTCCAAGTGGATACTGAGGGAGGCATGGTGCAGGATACTGATTAAATTCAGTTGACGATACAGTCTAAGAAGTTTGCTGGATTTGGAGTTCATTTGTGATCTGCGTCCCATCAGATATCCATACATATTCTAAGATATGTATTACTCAATTCGGGAGATGGATTTCTCCACGATCTTGAGATAAAGAGAGACATAGAAAGAAACATCAGAACGGATCCACTCACTGAGGCTATTTCTCGAACGCAATAGTTTTACAAACAAGCTTTGTGAGACTGATCAGTAGAGATGTTGGGTGTTCAGTATCACACAGGCTGTGAATATGCGACATCACAATAATTAGCCTTAAGTGCAAGTGGGAGATTGTTGGATATAGTGTCCTCAAAGTCAATTATTGGATCGCAGGTACGTGATTGCAATGATTGAGGGAGGACCTATACTGGTAGGACAGTCTTACTAGAGATGATAGTATGCTATCTGGTTTGTCTTTATCATCGTGTACATACTTTAGGTGACATTACATATCACTATTACACGTTAATAGAGCCTTTAGGATTCTTGCTTGACTACCAGCAGTATGATGGCGATCATATACGTGAGAGTTGGGTAGTCTATAAGCACATCCTTAAAGTGTCCCTAGTCGTGGGAGTTTCGAGACTGGGCATCGATACTCCATGAGTAGACTAGTGTATACGGATCGAGACCCCGACGAGGGGCGGTGGCCGTTCTCATAAGCCATTGGTGTCAGTTGGTTCACCTAAGATAGTATACAGGTGCTCATTGGGTTATGAGTACACCGGACAGACTCGCCGGGAACATGCTAGTTGGTATTATACCTATCGTCAGATAGCAGTTCCCTGGTGACATGTGTACAGGTTAGTCTATCGACCTGAGATCATCATTTGTCTTGTGTGAGTTCCCACTATGCTTTGATTACTACCCTACCACGTCTCCAAGGAGTCGTGCAAACAGGTTTTAGTTGGGTACAGTCCCGAGCCACATAGAGGCAGTGAGCGGATCGGCAAGGGATTCGTCTCTCCCGGTATTGGGGATGAGACTCCGCTGTGTTTAGGAGAGCCATTACACAAAGTCCCTGTTCAGGGCAAGCGAGATTTACTGGTAGATATTCCAGTAGTTTCTCAGGGTGTTCTGGGCTATACTCCGACACGACTTATACCGCTATTTGCGGTCTGACGTTTACCAGCCCCCTAGGCCCGATATGCGATACTCATAGACGAACGGACCGGACTGTACGGATATTGTCACTGACAGGCTCAGTAGGGTTCCAGGATAAGTTTGCTCGTCAGCTTCCCTTTCGCTCAATACACAGGCAGCCGTTACGTACAGCTAGTGCCACTGACGTGCTTGTGGTTAAACCCACTGCCAACGTCTTGACGAGTCTTTAGAGTCCCCCACAGAAAGTTTTCCCAAGTTCGGGCGAAACGTTGTAGAGGACGTATGGTTTTATGGCAGGGTTCGATCATATACGTGTACTTATGCACGGATCATGATCGTACGGATCATACTAGTGGTCTTTGGTTTAAGCCGGTTCCTAGTATTAGATTGTTGGAATATTTTCGTCTCGTTGTATTCGTATTCAGTAGGAATACGGATGCAGGTATGTATATACGGATGAGTGGTAATCTTGTAATTCGTTACAAGATTACATTTGAAGTTGCCAATTTTTTTCACTTGATTAAATATTTGGTTTAATATTTAATTAATGGAAATTTGTGAGCTTTGCTTTTAGCCATTTTCATGTGCCGGAATTCGTGAGCAGTGAACATTTTGTAGGCATGGGCTTTGTGATGAGTCATCTCTTACATTAAATGCTTTTGTTGTGTGAAAGATATTTTGGTGAGATCTTTTGTTGAGGTGGCTGTTGATTTGAGGAGGTATTTTTTTCATGGGTTAATTAATCCATCACATATATTCTCACCACTACACTTACACATTACACACAGAGAACACCAAGATTGGCCGAGCCCATTTTCAGTGAGCAAAAATTTTCCTCCAAAGCAAAATTCTTGTGCTCACAAATTATTTCCATGGCAACATCATTTACCTCCACCCAAATCATTCGGTGCCTTAAGACAAAGTATTCACACACTATCTCTGCTTCACCTTGGACATGTCGGCAGGCAAACTTCATGTCCGAGTTGCTTCGGTTTGAAGTGGGAGCCCGTATAAAGAATCCTCGACGTGGAGCCACTTCGACGAGCGAGATCGGAGAGCGAACTTCGTTGGAGCAGCCGCGAGGAGCTTGGCGCAGAGATTGAAGACCGAAGGATACAGATTGATCGGTATAATCTCTCCAAACTCTTTTACAGTTTACTAGTTTATAGTTAATGGCACGATCCGGGTTTTAGGGTTACGTTAGCGCCAGTTTATAAAAAAATTTATTACGCATTTGGCCTCGGATTGACGGCCGGGGCGCTGCCGTAGCCTTACAACTACCGGGGTCCTTACGTTTCTTAGGCACATGTTGGGTAAGAGCATTGCTCATATTACTCGCTAAGAAAATATTTTTAGGCATTTGAATTTTCCTTTTCCTAGTGCACAAGTCCTTTAGAATTTTCGCATAGGATGTAACTTGATTGATAGCATCTAAAAGAGGAATATTTATGTTAACATGCTTAAAAAATTTCACAATCTTCTCCATGTGTGTACTTGGTCTGTTTGGCCTCAACCGGATTGGAAAAGGGGCTTTATTAACAAGGGTTGGGTCCAACGCTTGTGGAGAAGTTTATGGGGATGGTATGGATCCCAAAATTGGATTTGGGATGGTTGTAGATGGTAATTCTTTTAAGGAAGTAGGCTGAGGGTTCAAGCCTAATGAAGAACAGAGAATAGGCTTAGAAGAAGATGTTGGATCAGACAAAGTAGGAGTAGAAGTAGTAGCCAGGGTATCATTTGTATCATCAACTTCAACTTTTACACTAACTTGGTTATTCAGCTCTCTTCCCGATCTCAACGTGTTACGGCACTCACATTATGATTTTGAAGGATGAGATTTGCGCTCTGTGAGTGGCTAGGATTTGGTCGAGATTGAGATGGAAGTTTCCTTTTCTCTCTCTCACTCATTACGGCTTTTAACTGTGTAATTTGTGCTTCTATCGATCTTATGCTTTCACCATGGGAAGCAGTTTGTTGCATCATTGTTTGGATAGATGATGTTAAATTAGCCTTCGTTTGTGTGGATTGTTTGATAAACGTTTCTAAGCTTTATTCAAGTGCAGAGATTTTATTGGTATCGGCAGTCGAAATATTATTATAAGGAGCAAAGTTGTTGGCCGGATTTTGAAAAGCTTGCGATTGAAAGGGTTGTTGAATTTGTTGTTGTGGCGGTTGTTGTTGTGGAGGAAGGCTTTGATAATTATTTTGGCTTGGGAACTGATTTTGATTTTGAGATTGGTTTTGATTCCAAGCAAAATTAGGACGATTCCTCCATCCATGATTATATGTAGATGAATAAGGTTCATTCCTAGGTTGTTGCTGAAAAGCAGCATGACCTTGAGACAAAGAATTCAAAGGACATTCTTCTGTTAGTTGTGATGGGTTAAAATAGCTACTACACACGGTTTTGGGGAGCGTAACTTGGTTTAGGGAGGCTGAAGAGAATTTGCTTTCCATAGCTTCGAGTTTCTTTTACATTGCAGCTATTTCGGCTTTCATTGCGATGGAAACGTCAAGCTGATGGATACCTTCCCTAGATGAAGACGATGTTGGTTTAGTGCTCTCCCATTGTAAAGTTTGTTCGGAAAGATGTTCCAGAAATTGCCATGCCTCACTATCGTCTTTTGACATGAAATGACATTGACAAATGGTTTCTAGCATTTATTTTGTCGCTGGATTAACACCTTCATATATAATTCGGCAAAGTTTCCATCTATCGATTCGGTGATGAGGGCATTGGACAAGAAGATGTTTAAATCATTCAAAGCATTTCCAAAAGGGTTCGTTGGGAAGTTTTGGCAAACTGGTTAATTTTGCTCCGAATACGGGAGGTCTTATGATGAGGATAGAATTTCTTAAGGAATGTTATAACGAATTCATCCCATTTAGCGATAGAATGTGCAGCGGTGCTATAAAGCTACTTTTTGCGAGATCACACAAGGTAAAAAGGAGAAGACGTAATCACAAAGCATTCCCTGAAAGTTGGGTGGTACTCATTATAGCACATACGTTTTCGAACTTGGTTATAAAAACGTCTGCATCTTCAGATTCAAGCCCGTGAAATTTGGGCAACAAGTTGATGAAGTGGGTTTAATTTCGAAATTACCCCCATTGGCTGGTGGAAGAGACAGACACATAAGAAGGGGTTCGCGAACGGGGTAGCATCTGTCTTGTAGAGTGATGCGTGGTGGATTTTGCATACCTACGTGTGGTGGCAGGGTGGTGTTGTTAAAACCCGATGGAGATCCATCCATTTCGGGAGATGTGGTGGGTGGAGGAGATACAGAAGATGAAGAAGTGTCGACTTCGGAGTCGACAGCAAAAACGCGGACTAGACGGGCACTAGAATCCCATATCCAGCCGATCATGCACTAAGCGGGTTTAGTGCATGCGGCAGCTTGCGATATGTGTGAGAACGCTTTTTAAAGAGGGCTTGTTTTGAAAAAGATCGGACGTGAGGTTTGACTCTACAAATCACAAATTGCACAATCAATCCTTAGAACTAGGGTCACCTAGGTCAAGTCACTACACCGCTCCTAGACTTCCGAAGGATAAGACGCAGGATCAATACTCTACTACCTCCTTATCAATCTTGCAGCCAGGTAAGCGGGAGGTATCTACTATACAAATCACTAAAATAGCGGGACTAATTTAGTAACCACATTCCTTAGTCACACTTGCCTTAGATACCACAAGAAAAATACGGATAAGCAATAGATTACCCACGACCTTCCTCTGTCCTAATTGATCACGACAGTCCTTAGAGGCTTGGTCTAGATTTTTTTATTAATGTAGGGTGATAGTATGCATGTTTGTGATTTGTGGGGCCTAGGAAGGGTGATGAAATCCCCACCTAATTTGAATTTGGGTTTATTTTCCCTTAATATCTGGTTTAAGTATGCAAAACAAACAGAAATCAAAACACGCAAAAAGATTTTTGAGCAGCGATGTTTGCAAAGAATCCTGCAAATAAAATCAAATTATTAGAGATTTAGAGGAGAGAAAGAATATAGAAAAATACCACAGAAGATTGGGGGCCCAACTCCTCAGGAGGGCCGTGGTTCCGCCGCCAACTGCACCCAAGCACCGCGGATCCGCCGCTTATTGAGGTGTTCTTCCCTTAAAAATTCTTCTGAGCTCTCCAATGCTCCTCTGGTGCAAGCTGAAAGTCTCTAAATCTCTGTTTGCCTGCTCCAATTACTCCAGAGTCCCTTGAAAAACTCGCACAATAATCGTTGAAAACATAACATGAGGTTTTGGTTCTCGTATATTTTATGTTTCCTTGTTTTTATAAGAAATCAAGCCGAATAACAATAAAAAAATTACGATCATTTTTCCGACAACGGCGCCATTTGATTGATCGTGCGAAAATGTGTTTTGTAAATAACCGCAATCAAAACGGTATCACAAGTAGCTAGCCGCGATTGGTACGAGTCGTCCGCAGGGAAACGCAAACTCTTTTCTTCCTTTAGACAAGTTGATAAAAGATAAGATGGTTTCATGTCATTATATTTTTAGACGGATATAAAATTTATAATAAAAAGACTTGTAGGGCTCATAGGACTTGGTAGTTAATGGATGAATGTTTTAAAAATGACTCTTTTTATCTTTTAGTAGTTTAAATCTAGAGAGATAGCGATGAATGTGGATTAGGGTTTTTGGAGGGAATTAGGGTTTTCCACTACCGACCCTTGCCCGTCCATTGATCTCCATTCATGTCAAGCCCTTAACAAAACACGTGTTTAGCCAATCTCAAATTATGGTCATGACTATCAATAAATTGATAGCGCACCCGATTAGAGGTTAACATTTATTTTGCTAAAGTTTATAAAGTTTAAAATGTTAAAAAGAAGTTAAAAGATTTTTCATCCATTATTCTACCCTATCCTATAAATCCTAGCAAGTAAGGAATTACTCGCTCATGGTTAGTGGTGATTTAGAAGAAAGGTTGAAGAAGAATGAAATCATAATTAAGATGCAGAAAAGTAATGCGTAAAAAATAATCCATAAAAATCAATGCAGAAAAGTAAATGCGTAAAATAAATGCAAAAGAATTAAAATAAAAACTAGCTTTATTAATCAACTATTGCATTACAACTTTTCTCCTTAGAAAGTAGATTACAAGAACCCTAGTTTGCTCTCGGAAAATTTCGTCGATTGAAACTCTAAATTAGTGCAAATATGTCTAGCTTTTAGCATGGCTCTGATACCACTGCTGGGAACTTAGACACGCTAGCAAGCTAATTTTCGAACATGGCAACATGGATTTCAAAAATTTCTAGTCTGCTAAAGTTCCGAAACCAAGAATAGAACTAAAGAGCTAGGACTTCTATACAAAAACCAAGTGAGCTAAACTAATCTACTATGTGTAGAATATTCACATCCTTAAGCTTTCTTCAAGTGCTCCGGATCGAGCTTGCAAGCCGGTCCTCCTATGCCAAAGATGATCTATCTGAGGGAAACGATCCAAGCTCCAGCTTCGCCTAGCAAAGCAACCGACGCTCCAAGATCGCTAGCAATGGAGAGTGGGGATGTAGGAATTTTTCACTATCTTTTTCTCTCATTTCCAAAACTCAAGTGAGCAACTAAAGGAGGAGGATGAGGTGAAGAAACATGAGCATGAGCAAAAATGAGAAAGCATGAAAAAAATAGAAATGAAGAGAGTAATTTGTAAAAAAATAGAATGGCTTGCAATTTTACAACCATGCAAAAAATATCTCACAACATTTTACATTAAACTAATAAAGGTCATACCTCTCAACATACCTCCAACCATGCTCATGCCACTTCACCCTCCACCTCATTTGCATATGATTTTCTAAAAAGAAAATCATATAATGAGGTGTCCATCTTCTAGAAGTTATTCCGTATAAATACGGAATACAACCTGGTATACGTATCAAAATACATATACGCATATTCGTATAAAAATACGAATAGCCAAGAGAGAAAATGAATAGTGAACAATAATACTAGAATACATATATTAATATATATATATATATATAATTAAATCAAAACATGATTTAATAATCCGACTTAATCCTAAACCGCTAGTATTATCAACCGTCCGATTAAAGTCCGTGTAGCATGTACACATATTTAATTGGACACCTGTATGTACCAACATACGTCATCTACATCATATCGCCTGAACCGGAAAAACCCTCTGTATAGGACTCTAAAGACCCGTCAATACGCTGGTAGTGGGTTTGACCACAAGCACGTTAGCGGCACTAGCTGTACGTAACGGCTGCCCAGGTATTGAACGAAAGGGAGGCCGACGAGCAAACTCATCTGTACCCCTACTGAGCCTGTCTGTGACAATCTCTATACAGTCCGGTCTGTTCGTCTAAGAGTATTGCATATCGGGTCTAGGGATGGATAAAGTCAAACCCCTAATAACAAGATATTTTGTGTCGGTGTGAAACCCATCACCCACTAAGAAACTACTGATCCAAATCAGTAATTCTTGTCCACCTTGGCCAAGGATTTCTGGTGATGGCCACCCGTACACAGCGCGACATCTACCCCCAATACCGGGAGAGACGAATCACCGACGATCCTCTCACTGCCTCCATGTGGCTCGGGACTGTACCTAATTAAAACCTATTTGCATGACTCCTTTGACCCGTGGTAGGGTAGTAATCAAAGGACGGTTGGAACTCACACGAGACAAATAATGATCTCAGGTCGACAGACTAATCTGTACTCATGTCACCTGTGAACTGCTATCTGACAATAAGTATAATACCATCTAGCATGTTCCTGGCGAGTCCGTCTAGTATAACTCATAACCCAATGAGGATCTGTATACTATCTTAGGTGACTAACTGACACCAATGGCTTGTAAGACCGGCCACCACCGCTCATCGGGGTCTCAAAAAGTATACACTAGTTTACTCCGGAGTATCGATGCCCAGTCCCGATACTCCCTCGACTAGGGACATTTAAGGATGTGTTTATGGACCACTCAGCTCCCACGCATTGATCGCCATCATAATGCTGGTAGTCAAGCAAGAATCCTATGGGCTCTATCAACATATAATAGTGATCTGTAATACCACATAATGCATGTACATGATAATAGAGACAACCAGATAGCATACTATCATCTCGAGTAAGACTATTCTATCCGTATAGGTCCTCCCTCAATCATCATAATCGCTTGCCTCCGATTACAATAATTGCCCTGAGGGCAATATATCCAACAGAAAGAAGAAAAGGTCCCATCGGGCGTGCCAGAATCTATTTACCGCAGAAAGACCGGACTGAGACGCTGAAGACATCTAGCCTGAATTTTAGGACAGACGCTATTTGGACATATCCATCCACCTCTCCAAAGATACCAAGTTGATTTATGGTACCATATATCGGAGGTTTGGACATATGTGACCGTTGTAGCAGACTTTATCAGATTCCCTCTCATTTGTGCCGGGTTTTTTTGATTGTAGGGATACTCTTCCCTGTAGGCGTAAGCCCCTGCAGTTAATTACGTTATCGCGTTGCGATAACCACTTTCTCCTTCTCTGGTAGTTCACTTCGTGTCGTGTTGTATATGTTTTCTTTTGGGTTGCCCGTGATTTGTTTACGGAGACTAATTTATATCGTCGCCCGTAGGGCGCGGATTAGTCAAAATCCGTATTTTTGAGATTTGGGTTTTGAACTTAGGTTATATGTTCCTTTAGTTCAAAAATGTTTTGTTTTGTTTAAGTACCATTAATCTAATTTGAGATTAAAATCAACTTAAATATATGAGTAGTTGAGCTCAATTTATTTTTAACTAAAGATGCGTTAGTCCTATTTAAGACTAAGATCAACTTAGCAACATTTTAAGGATCATCAAATTTTAGTTGAGATCCAACAACAGAGCATTTGTGTTCAGATGCAAGAAACTTTCAGAAAGACGTAGCCAATTTAGGCTTGGTCTGCTCAGCCTTTTCTTCTTTCTTTATTCAAAAGTACTAAGCACTTATTTGGGTTCTGTTTGCTCAACCTTTTTTTCTTTTCTGCAGGAGTGCTAAGCACTTGTTTAGAGCTCTTGCACTCACATGTGTATCATGTGAAGCACTCAGTCATGGACGCTGGCCAATAAATACTAAGCACTTTAGTTATTTTTGACTGAATATGTATAGTGCTAGGCACTTTTATATGGCATCTACGTGAGGAGCACGTGTGGCGCTGTCTCATTTATTTTTTTGGGCGCCCACGTGGGTTTCATGTGAGGCGCTAAGCGCTGCCCAATCTGTGCTAAGCACTCAGCCATTTTGGCTTCATATGAAGTGCTAAGTAATTTTACTCAACGCTCACGTGTATTTCACGTGAGGCACTGGCTTTCTATTTTGGATGCCCACGTGGGAAGTACGTGAGGTGCTAATTCCTTTGTTTTGGGAATATTTTGGGAGCTCACGTGTTTTTCACGTGAGGCGCTGAGTTCTTTTTCTTTTTAAAGATTGAATCTCTGTTAATGGCATTTTGACCATTAATAATCACCAAGATCTTTATTTCGAAGATCTGGGATTGATTTTATTTAAGAAACTAAGATCTTCTTTTTCTATTTATAAGAACTAAGTTATTTTCGTAGGGTTAAACCCTATATTTAGAGAAATTAAATTCCTAGAACATAGGTTCTTTTTCTTTCTCTTTCTTTTTAACCCAGTTCTTTTCCTTAGGTTTTGAGTCTGAAGAACAGAATCTCCCCGATGAAAATTGAATTCTCAACTTGTGGAGAGATTTTCTTTGCAAATCTCAAATCAGAGGAAGAATTAAGTTCTTTTTATGAAAGGTTAAACCCTTATTTCCGTTTTTACTAGGCAAAAGAGATATTTTGATGTCTTCTTTTTCTTTTACTTAGAGTTTGAAAAAAGGGAAATCTTCTTCTTCTTTTGAGAATTAAATTCTCTGTTTTTTCTTTTTTTGTGTAGAAACTTCTCTCTAGGGTCAATCCTCTATCTGTAGTGTCCTTTATATAGTAGAGGCAAATTGCTAATTAGTTTGAGAAAATCTCTCATTTGAGAGATTCCAATTGATTTAATTGGTCTCAAAATTTGTTCGGGGGATTTTATCCATCGTTGGATTTTTGATCCAGTGATTTTCTGTTCTACAGAATATGTTTTCTTGTTTTTAATTAGATTGGGAAAATATTTTCCATATTTAAAGAATTTTATTCTTTCAAATGGTGATTTTCAATTACCGTTGGATTTTGAATCCAAGAGCTCTTTATTTAACAGAGCACGTCTTTCTTTATTTAGAAAGATTGGGGAAATATATTCCCATCTCACTGGATTTTTGATCCAACAACTTTCTGTTTAACAGAAAATATCCTTTTCATTTAGAAAGATTAGGGGAATATTTCCCCCCAATAGAATTTAATTCTATATTTGGTGATTTTTAATCACCCTTAGATCTTTGATCTAACGATTCTCTGTTAACAGAGAATATCTTTCCCTTTTAGAAGGATCAAGGGAGATATTTCCCCAAGACTAGAATTTAATTCTATATAGGGAGGCGCCCTCACGTGTTTAACACGTGATCTTGTTTTGGGTTTCAGCCTGTTTTATTTAGCGCTCATATGCTTTGCATATGAGCGCTCACGTGAGGTCAGTTTTTCCTTTTGCCACTTACTCTTGATGCTTATATGCTTCACATACAAGAAATAGAATTTAATTCTATGTATAGAGTTTAACCCTATCTGTAGCTCATGCTTCAAAAGGGTGTTCTCACGTGTTTAACACGTAACCCTAATGTGGGTTTTAAATTGCTTATTTAGCGCTTATATGCTTTGCATATAAACGCTCACGTGACATGAGGCCTGTTTAGCCTTTAGTTTCTTACTTTCAGCGCTTATATGCTTTTGCATATAAGCGCTCAAGTGTTTAACACGTGAGGCTCAAAACGTGGGGAATTCTCCATTTTCTCCTTTTTTTTTATAAGGGAACAGCCCTATCAACGACCAAAGAGGAAACGATCTCCAAGGCGGCATTGGACGACTATATCGCTCAACAAATCAGAACCCATCAAGCCAATGAAGCTGCAAACCAGCTCATCAAAACTAAGCGACCATATCCGGCCTGGTACGACCAGATGAAATACTCACCAGGATATACAATCCCAAAGTTCCGCGTATATAAAGGAACGGGTAATCCTCATCAAAACATTGCATAGTTCAGAGCTCTGTGTGGCAAGACTGGAGGCGATGCCAAATTGATGCTTCGTCAATTCGTCGAAAGCCCATCAGAGACGGCTTTCGAATGGTTCTCGGAGCTCCCAAATGACTCCGTAAAAACATTCTCTGAGATGGAGCTTCTATTCACACAAAGGTTCTCCAGTGCGAGTGAGCGCACTCCAATCACGGCGTTGATTAATTCCAGGGTCAAGCCAAGGAAAACATGGGTCCAATATGCGATCCAATGGCAGAACTTGTAGTTCAAATGCGAACAGCACATTGAGGAGTCTCCATCTATGAGGATGTTCATTGGGACTATCGATCCTTAACTAACCGTATCCCAATTTATGACTTTCTTCAAGCCCACCATGTTCTAGGCACTGATTGATAAACTGGCCCAGATGGATCAGATGGGTCATGGCCCATCCTCTTCAAGCAAAGACCCCCGAAATAATAAGGGGAAAGGAAAAGCAGCCTTTGTTGCTAATACACAGCAACAACCGAGCAGTCCGAAAGCAGCCGTCCAACAAAACAACAGCCGTACGCGCCCGACCCTAGAAGAAAGGATGGGACATGAATATTTTTTCCCTCGCGATAAGACAAGGAGATTGTTCGAGCTGGCTATGCGAAACAATCTAATTATATTTCCAGAACCGTGATGACCTGCACAAGCTGGTGATATTAATAGCCCTAGCTACTGCCTCTATCACCGAGTAGTGAGCTATCCAATTGAGGACTACTAAATCTACAAAAACTGGGTCGAGGACTAATATCAGCAGGTCAATTTTGCACTGTCGAATAATTTGAGGATATATCCGCCCTAAAAGCATGCTCCCAAGAAAGTTGATATGCAGGGGGCATCCTGCTCGCTCGTGGAAGAATCCCCATAGGAAGTATTTCTTTCGGTAAAAACCAAAAGAATGCTGGAAAAACCCACTTGATCCCGAGATAATAGAAGGGATGTTGAAACCGCACCCCGCATCGAAAATCACTGATAAAGGGAAAAACCCCTAAGTTAAGCCTTCGAAGTCTTCTAAGAAAAAGAAGAAGACTAAGAAGCTCGTGCAGCCCACTGAGTATGTCGGCGGAGCACAGACCTCCAAAAATATATAGACGCGCTGGAAGAGTACAATCAGAAAGCGCGAACACCAGTCACACTTGAAGAGTTCCTCCAGCATATTCTCGAGGACAAGGATAGTGACGATGATGAGGAAAATGACTCATCGGAGGAAGCGGAAGAACGTGTGGAAAGCTTCCATATCGTCTCATATTCATTACTATATGATGAAGAAGCTCCGCCAGCGTCGGAAAGCGACATGGATGAACTGGGGGAAGAATCGGCATAAAAAATCCCGAAATTACCAGAAGAAGACCTGATTGAAAGGCTGCTGAAATAAGCTTTTCAGAAGAGCAAAGATGATCAGGAATGCGAGATGGCCATATATAAAAAGGCTATGCGATAGCTTTTAAACAAAGAAGCTGCGACGAAGATGAGTCATAAAGTTCTCTGACCAAACCAAGGCATGCCTACAACAAATAAGAGCAGGACTAAAACTGAGAAGAGGTTTGCCAAGGCCCTATCCATAGGGATGAGGCTGCCGCCCCTCATTATGTACACTCCTTGGGTCCCATATTTCGATGGTGAAGAGGCCCAAAATACTGCTCGTATCATCGAAGAATTGCTCATCCTATCAAGGAATACAACACCTTCAGGAAGTGGCAGCAAGGATATGTTGCCCATATAAAACACTTCAAGAAGGAGAAGCGCGAAGCTCGCACTCGTCGATGTGATAGCAATGAGACGGCATTGCATAAAGAAGCAACTGGCAGCTGTCATATGGTTAGTAACAGTTCAAAAGGGGAAAATTTCGAACTCTCACATTCAGCAGTGATTCTGAGGATGAAATGCCCCTCAACCCTCTCTTTGAAAGCTCTGCCTTGGAAAAAAGAAGAGAAGGAAAAGGATTGAGAGAACATCCAGTTACGTAACCATGCTCTGCCTGAAAGGAACCTTGGACCCGCAAACAATGGTTCAAATAAAAAGGATAAAGGAAAAGGGAAAAGCCCGAGAAGATCGCCTTCGATGAAGAGATGGCCAAAAAGCTCGTCGCAAAGGACCTGCCTAAGAAAACCAAGGTGGACTATAATGTCCTTGAACATTTGAGCAAGATACCCTCACAATTGAGCATATTAGATGCTCTACTCTTGTCCAAAGAGGCATGAGACTCCCTGATCAAGGCCTTGCAAGAACCTGATCAGTTTCAAACCTTCCTCACAGAAGAGAAGATGAATAATGAACTAGCAGAGGTCCACACGGCTGATATTACATTCAGCGATGAAGATTACATCTCGGTACATGCGAGCATAATCGACCACTATATGTTACCGGGTACTGCCACGGCATCAAGATAGGGAAAATCCTTGTCGATAACGGATCCTCCGTCAACGACCTTAACGTGAAAGTGCTAAAAGAGATATGTATGAATGTTCATCATCTTGCCCGAGACAAAATTACTATCTCAGGGTTCGACTCACAATCATCATGGACGCTTGGTTCCCTAATATTGATGCTCCGCTTCAGGCTACTTATCACTGACATCAAATTCCATGTCATTGACGTCAAGACCTGTTATAACGCTCTACTCGACAGGCCTTGGCTACACGAGTACAATGTCATCCCTTCCACACAACATTAATGTTTGAAGTATTTCAAAAATGGCTTAGAGTACACCGTCATGGGAGAACGCAATCCTTTCTCGAGTAATGAGGTGCGAAAGTATAAAGATGCAAAATACTTTCAGCCAAATTTTAAGGATACTGAAGGGTGCCACAAGCCGAAAAATAAGAAAAAATCCATGGCCACTATCCCGGTCTTCGAAAGTGATACTGAAGAAGATAAACAAATTGTCTACTCAGGACAGCCTCAGAGGGAGGACAATAAATCCGGACCGTCGACCCCTATCCTGGTCTTTAGCAGCGACTCCGAAGACGAGACTAGTATGGTGCACTCCATTCGTCCATTGATGCGGACTCTCGCCGAAACGAACCAGACTCAATATATTATGATGGCTCTGTAAGTCGATGTACAACACTCCACGAGTTGCGGGGAGGCGGAAATATGAAAAACGATCTTGTTTTGTATGTAAACATCGACTAACCGAAGATCTTTTCTAAACGATAATTAACAATAAGCATAGAGTTCTAAGCTACTATGTAAGAAGAGATTATACCAAATGATTCTAGTCCTTCGTCTTTATGATCTCTAAGTCCTCCTCGGCCTCCTATCCATGATAGATGATCCACCCGAGAACCCTAATCCAAGCTATAACCACTAAACTTGAGGTTACTTAGTTTCTTTAGTTGCTAATCAAAGTAACTAAGATGATATAGAGTTAGGTTATGAAGTGTTTAGTCTATACTAATCCTTGGTCTCAACTCATCAGTGGTAGGATTAGGGTTTGATGAAGGAGAGAGCTTGAGGAGAGAGAAGGTGGAGATGATAATGATCTGAGAAAAACTTCTCACTTGAATATATAAAGCAAAAATGAATTATCAAATAAAATCAATTAAATGATTATTCACCATGCTTCATTTATTCAACAAGAGTGATTCATCATGTGAGTCATTAGATCATTAATGATGCATTAATGATACATTTAATAATATGATGAATCATACAAATGAGTCACTAAAGCAATTAATGAAAATGCCACCTTAACCCCTCATGTCACCATCCTTCTAGAAGCTTCTCGGAAAATTACGAGAACGCCCCTCGCATCCGTGAAAACACGGAAAAACTTTAGACTGTATTAATCCAATAACCTGATACTAGAATCTGGCTTAAACCAAAGCCGGCTAGTAAAAACTGTCCGAATGTCGTACGTGCGTTTAAACACGTATGCATCCGAACCTTTGTCGTAATACCATACGACCTCTATATCTTTTCGCCTGGGTTTGGGAAATCTCTGTGTGGGACTCTAAAGACTCGACTACTACGCTGGCAGTGGGTTTAACCACAGACCGCAAGCGGCACTAGCTGTACGTAACGGTCCCCAGGTAGTTGTCGATAAGAAAGCCGATGAGGTAACCCATCTGAAATCCTACTGAGCCTGTCCGTGACAATATCCGTGCAGTCCGGTCTGTTCGTCTAAGAGTATCGCATGTATGGTCTAGGGAGGTGGTGGACTTCAGACCCCTAATAACCGTACAAGTCGTGTCGGTATGGCTCAAGACCATCCGAGAATCTACTGATCAGTCCATCAGTAATTCTCAATTAGCCCTGGCCAGGGACTTATGGTAATGACCAACCGATCACCGTGCGATATCAACTCCCTATACCGGGAGAGACGAATCCCTAACAGTCGCTCACTGCCTCCACGTGGCTCGGGACTGTGCCCAACTAAAACCTGTTTGCACGACTCCTTTGAATCGTGGTAGGGTAGTAATCAAAGCACAGTGGGAACTCACACGAGACAAATGACGACCTTAAGTCAACGGACTATCTGTACACATGTCACCTAAGAACTGCTATCTGACGTTAGGTATAATACCATCCAGTCAGTTCTCGGCGAGTCCTGTCCAGTGTACTCACACCCAGTGAGCATCTGTATACAATCTTAGGTGCACTCCACCAATGGCTGTAGGACCAGTCCATCGCCCCTCATCAGGGTCTAGATATGTATACACTAGTCTACTCCGGAGTATCGATGCCCAGTCTCGATACTCCTGCGACCAGGGACATCTAAGGATGTGCCTATTGACTATCCAGCTCCCATAAGTATGACTGCCATCACAACGCCGGTAGTCAGGCAAACACCCTATAGGCTTTATCAACGTATATATATAAATACCAAGTAAAATGTATCATACGTTAAGACAAAGACAAACCAAATAGCGTACTATCATATCAAGCAAGACTGTCATGTACATACATATCCCTAGCATCCTATATAATTAAGGCCTCTAGGGCATATATATCCAACAGGCTCCACCTCAATACTACAGGGAACTTGACGTGCTTAATACTTATAGCGTGCAAGAGCTGGAAAGTTTCTACATGCTTCCAAGGCGAAAAGGTGAAAAGGCGATTCTCTTCTATAAATTTATAGAGACCAAAATGGAAAAAGAAGTCTGGCATAGGGCTGATCCGACTCTTGACAAGTTCCAGCCCGTCCGTATGCCAAAATATTATGCGGCGGGATTAAAAGAGTTATTAAAGAGTCAAGATGTGCCTTTCGAACAAACTGTTCGGGAAGCCCAATTTTATACAAAGATTTAGGATATTCCCAGGACTCGACGAAAGAAGTCCAATGGAAAGATAGAAACAACTGGGCTGAGATATGTTCAGTCCAAGAAACGAAAGCAAATCTACCGCTGCCACTCCATAAACAGCTCGAATGGAGAAAAAAATGTTTCTCTAAAGAGCTATGCCACCGGACGAGAGAAAAATCTTGCTCAAAGAACTCCAAGTTCATCGTTCGAAGAACAAATTGACAAGATAATAAAGGAAGCTTGTCAAGCGAGCCGAGACAACCACAGTCATGAAATGACTATATATAGAAAAAGCCAAGACACAGCGTCTCAGTGAGCAATCAGTGGAAAGATTAAATCATAATGCTCTTCATCCACAACTTCTTATGTGCTCTCACAAAGAAGGAAGATCCCAAAGCAGAGATGAGAATATGGAGACGTAAACAAGCGACATTCAAGGACGATGAAGTAAGTCAAAGACGCCTTCTAGGCGAGAAAAGTTCGGTTGGATCCCGTCCCTCATAAAGAAGATGGGTCGGAAATACTCGTTCCCTCGAGACAAGACAAGGAAGATATTCAGCCTTGTTGTGAAACACCAAATGATAACGCATCCTAGGAAACTTTTCCAGATGAAGTTAGCTCCAGGATCATTTTGAGGACGTGCTCTCCTACAGGCGATCCTGGAGCTAACCTCATCTGGAAGAGTTTCCTTGAGATTTTGTACCTCGCGATACGGGAGTGCTCCCTATACAATTCTTTGACATGGAGAAAGATGGATACAATATCCATACTCTCGTGCTGTTTCTGGAGTTCATTGTTCATGGACGCCAGCACGATACACTTAGCTCGCTCACAGTCTAGATCCCAGGTTTTGCGGACTTCCCTGTCCACAACTGAGGAATCTGGTCCTGGGATAAGGGGAGGAATAGCGGTGGTAACATATGCTACTTTGTCATAAGTCAGCGTAATATTGACGTTCCTTAGCCAATCTTTATAGTTCTGCCCGGTCAGTATATTTTTTTTTAAGTAATAGTTTTAGTCCAGTCATGGTAGCTGCCAGAGAGAGAGAAAAGAAAACACTCAGCATATGCTCTTGCAAGTTTAGATTGGTTTATTAATTTATCTAAACAGGATGGCTCCCACTGTTTCCTCAAATCCTTCTTAAAAACCTAAAAGAAGAACTAGTTAGGATTTAATCACACGTCACAATACTTGCTTAACCTTTCAGCCAGGCCAGTGTTGGTACTTCGAGGGAGGTTTTCCAACGCTTTCGTGAAGTTCCTTAATTAAATAACCTCTTTTCCCTGGAGGCGTAGCCCCTCTAACACCTTTCTAGTCACCTACTTGGTTTATAGCATTGATTGTTAAGTGAGAAAAATTCCCAAGAGTAATCCTACTCATCAGTGGGATCGGGATCCAACTATCATTGCATGATGCCCTAGATGGAAGCCACTCTAGTCACCACACTCCAGAAGGTATGCTAAATCTGCAAGTTTCCTTTATGTTTGAAACTCCCGATGTGATTTTTACCCCAAGCTCTTATGACATTGACGTAGGCCAACAAATCATAAGACGCAAGTCACGTTCTACCCGTCGTTGTCCTGATCAATTTAAGTACATCGTACATGCCCTTGACGTAGGCCAACAAGGTGTACGTCTGTCTTAAACTAATGCATCTATCTATATAACAAATAGGCACACACACTGCTACCATACACTATGCCTTGACGTAGGCCAACAAGCATAGCATGAATACGATGTGCTGTCTATCTGAAACGACGGAGGGTTACGGCTGGTTTTTGGCAAAAAAACGTTAATGTAATGAACTTGATATGATCGAAGGAATAAAGATAGCTTTTATTTAAAAGGAGTTTAAAATTTGTTTTTTCAAGAAAACCGAGTGGTTTTTAGAAATTGTTCCAACGATTCAGTTTAGGTTTTATTTTCTTTGCATTAATAATAATGCGTCCCATCATTAACCTATCATTACAGATAACAACGAAAATACAATGTCCTCTTATGCCATCCGCATTCGCCACTAGGGCCCGTCATCACCCGTTAGGTTACTTAACTAACGGCAGAGCGGGGGCTGGGCTAGCGCGGGTGTAAAACATAAGTGGCGTCTAAATAGCTATCATATATAGATATTATACATTCGTCAGACGCAATAATAGGCATTCCAGATCACAGATAAACAATATTGGATTTGCAAGCAATCCGCGTTTCAATTGAGCCTGCAATGAAAGACGGATTACACAGTTGTGATGAATAGCCATTACCCCACTCCAGACCCCTACGGGTACGGCAAACTACCCGCCAAGTACCAGAAGTGAAGCGGTCTACTTCAACACTTCAAAATACCCGGTAGTTTGTGCACCCCACCATGGATTTATCCTAGGAGCACAAACAGTAAAAAGAAATAATACAACGGAGGCTACAACCGCAACCTGGATGTACCCCGCAAAATAATATTACAACTTATTACAATTATATCGAATGAATTAATACAATAACCCATCACAAAACCCGGCTAATCATCACAACAGTCCAACACAGTTCATATCCACAAACAGTTAAAAAACATCACAGATATGTGCAACCCCTTGCCAACCGACATACTAGCAGTTAGGGGAGGTTTACGAACACATAATACAGTTCACAGATATAATCAAACAAGAAAACATCGTATAATTTCGATCGATTAAACACATTAAATTTTTGCTCCAATACTTCTCTGCAAATATGAAACCTGAGCAAAAATTAAATCATACCAGAAAATACAAAATATCACAAAAGATGCACAGGGAAAAACTGGGCTGAATCGGCCCCAACTCGGCCTCGGATCCGCGGCGGATCGGTACAGGGAAAAACTGGGCTGAATCGGCCCCAACTCGGCCGCGGATTCGCGGCGGATCCTACCGATCCGCCGCGGTTCCGCGGTTCAGTTGCTGATTCAGGAGCCCATTTTTTCTCTTTGTTCTTATATTTTCATGTAGGTTAGTCTGCAGTCACCTGAAAAAATTTTGGACCTCATTTTAAAATCGACAGAAACTATGTGATATCGGGGTTTTTTCGGTTTGTTTTCCATTCGAAATTCATACGACTTTGTAAGTGTGTTAATTATTGTTTAGTGAGGCTCTGATACCACTGTAAGTCGATGTACAACACCCCACGAGTTACGGGGAGGCGGAAATATGAAAAACGATCTTGTTTTGTATGTAAACATCGACTAACCGAAGATCTTTTCTAAACGATAATTAAAAATAAGCATAGAGTTCTAAGCTACTATGTAAAAAGAGATTATACCAAATGATTCTAGTCCTTCGTCTTTATGATCTCTAAGTCCTCCTCGGCCTCCTATCCGTGATAGATGATCCACCCGAGAACCCTAATCCAAGCTATAACCTCTAAACTTGAGGTTACTTCGTTTCTCTAGTTGCTAATCAAAGTAACTAAGATGATATAGAGTTAGGTTATGAAGTGTTTAGTCTATACTAATCCTTGGTCTCAACTTATGAGTGGTAGGATTAGGGTTTGATGAAGGAGAGAGCTTGAGGAGAGAGAAGGTGAAGATGATAATGATTTGAGAAAAGCTTCTCACTTGAATATATAAAGCAAAAATGAATTATCAAATAAAATCAATTAAATGATTATTCACCATGCTTCACTTATTCAACAAGAGTGATTCATCATGTGAGTCATTAGATCATTGATGATGCATTAATGATGCATTTAATGATATGATGAATCATACAAATGAGTCACTAAAGCAATTAATGAAAATGCCACCTTAACCCCTCATGTCACCATCCTTCTAGAAGCTTCTCGGAAAATTACGAGAACGCCCCTCGCATCCGTGAAAACACGGAAAAACTTTAGACTGTATTAATGCAATAACCTGATACTAGAATCTGGCTTAAACCAAAGCCGGCTAGTAAAAATTGTCCGAATGTCGTACGTGCGTTTAAACACGTATGCGTCCGAACCTTTGTCGTAATACCATACGACCTCTATATCTTTTCGCCTGGATTTGGAAAATCTCTGTGTGGGACTCTAAAGACTCGACTACTACGCTGGCAGTGGGTTTAACCACAGACCGCAAGCGGCACTAGCTGTACGTAACGGTCCCCAGCTACTTGTCGATAAGAAAGCCGATGAGGTAACCCATCCGAAATCCTACTGAGTCTGTCCGTGACAATATCCGTGCAGTCCGGTCTGTTCGTCTAAGAGTATCGCATGTATGGTCTAGGGAGGTGGTGGACCTCAGACCCCTAATAACCGTACAAGTCGTGTCGGTATGGCTCAAGATCATCCGAGAATCTACTGATCAGTCTATCAGTAATTCTCAATTAGCCCTGGCCAGGGACTTATGGTAATGACCAACCGATCACCGTGCGATATCAACTCCCTATACCGGGAGAGACGAATCCCTAACAGTCGCTTACTGCCTCCACGTGGCTCAGGACTGTGCCCAACTAAAAGCTGTTTGCACGACTCCTTTGAATCGTGGTAGGGTAGTAATCAAAGCACAGTGGGAACTCACACGAGACAAATGACGACCTTAAGTCAACGGACTATCTGCACACATGTCACCTGAGAACTGCTATCTGACGTTAGGTATAATACCATCCAGTCAGTTCTCGGCGAGTCCTGTCCGGTGTACTCACACCCAGTGAGCATCTGTATACAATCTTAGGTGCACTCCACCAATGGCTACGGGACCAGTCCATCGCCCCTCCTCAGGGTCTAGATATGTATACACTAGTCTACTCCGGAGTATCGATGCCCAGTCTCGATACTCCTGCGACCAGGGACATCTAAGGATGTGCCTATTGACTATCCAGCTCCCACAAGTATGACTGCCATCACAACGCCGGTAGTCAGGCAAACACCCTATGGGCTTTATCAACGTATATATATAAATACCAAGTAAAATGTATCATACGTTAAGACAAAGACAAACCAAATAGATTGCTATCATATCAAACAAGACTGTCATGTACATACATATCCCTAGCATCCTATACAATGAAGGCCTCTAGGGCATATATATCCAACAGGCTCCACTTCAACACTACAGGGAACTTGACGTGCTTAATACTTATAGCGTGCAAGAGCTGGAAAGTTTCTACGTGCCTCCAAGGGTGAAAAGGCGATTCTCTTCTATAAATTTATAGAGACCAAAATAAAAAAAGAAGTCTGGCATGGGGCTGATCCGACTCTTGACAAGTTCCAGCCCATCCGTATGCCAAAATATTATGCGGCGGGATTAAAAGAGTTATTAAAGAGTCAAGATGTGCCTTTCGAACAAACTGTTTGGGAAGCCCAATTTTATACAAAGATTTGGGATATTCCCAGGACTCGACGAAAGAAGTCCAATGGAAAGATGGAAACAACTGGGCTGAGATATGTTCAGTCCAAGAAACGAAAGAAAATCTACAGCTGCCACTCCATAAACAGCTCGAATGGAGAAAAAAATGTTTCTCTAAAGAGCAATACCACCGGACGAGAGAAAAATCTTGCTCAAAGAACTCTAAGTTCGTCGTTCGAAGAACAAATTGACAAGATAATAAAGGAAGCTTGTCAAGCGAGCCGAGACAACCACAGTCATGAAATGACCATATATAGAAAAACCCAAGACACGGCGTCTCAGTGAGCAATCAGTGGAAAGATTAAATCATAATGCTCTTCATCCACAACTTCTTATGTGCTCTCACAAAGAAGGAAGATCCCAAAGCAGAGGGAGGAATATGGAGACGTAAACAAGCGACATTCAAGGACGATGAAGTAAGTCAAAGACGCCTTCTAAGCGAGAAAAGTTCGGTTGGATCCCGTCCCTTATAAAGAAGATGGGTCGGAAATACTCGTTCCCTCGAGACAAGACAAGGAAGATATTCAGCCTTGTTGTGAAACACCAAATGATAACGCTTCTGGAGTCTCGGCATCCCAAACAAATAAATGAAGTCCATCATCTCGATTATTGCTCCTATCACCGAGCAATGAGTCACCCCCTTGAAGATCGTTTCATGTTCAAAAACCAGGTGGAAGACCAATACTAATAAGGCAAGTTCATGCTGTCCGATAGCTGGAGGATAAGCCCGCCACAAAAGCACGAGCCAAAGAAGACCTATACCATCAGGATGGGACCAGCTCGACCACGAAAATGGAAACGGACTCGTACCTGTCATATGGTAACTCTCTCAAAAGACGGACAGGACGAGGATGTGATTGACCTCATCGGATGCTTCGCAAATGAAGACGATGAAGAGGAGATCTCAGAATTTCCACCGGCACCAAAAGAGCTAGAGGATGGGATACATACCACGGTAGACAACCTAAGGAAAATCGACTTAGGAATGGAGAATGATCCGAGGCCAACATTTTTTAGTGAGCTATTATCTGAAAAACAAGTAGCCATATTAAAAGATGTGCTTGTGCTGTACAAAGATTGTTTCCCATGGAACTACTCCGAAATGCTGGGTTTAAATCTGTTAGTGATATATGCCCTAGAGGCCATTATTGTATGATACTGGTTTGTATATTACTTAATGGAAGCTTGAGATATACACGGATATAGTAACAGTCTTGCTCGAAATGGTAGTATGCTACCTGGTTTGTTTCCACCTCAATATGTGCATATATTTTCCTAGCATATCGTTCATACATGTTGGTAGAGCCCTTAGGATCTTTGCCTGATTACCAGCGTTGTGATGGCAATCACACTAGTAGGGGCTGGGGAGTCTATAAGCACATCCTATACAGGTCCCTAGTCGTAGGATTATCGAGACGAGGCATTGATACTCCACAGTAGACTAGTGTATACGCTTATCATCCCAGCAGGGGAGATGGTCTGTCCCACAGCCATTAGTACGTCGTATTGGAGACAGTATGCAGGTGCTCATTAGGTTATTAGTACACTGTACAAGACTCGTCGGGAACTGTTGGTGGGTATTATAATTATCGTCGGGGAGCAGTTCCCAGGTGACATGAGTGCAGCTTAGTCCATCGACTTGATACTGCTACTTCACCTCGAGTGTATTCCTACAGTACTTTGATTACTACCCTACCACGGCTCAAAAGAGTCGTGCAATCAGGTAGTAGTTGGGTACATTCCCGAAGCACTTGGAAGCAGTGGCGGTTAGATAGGATTCGTCTCTCCGGTATTGGGGGTTGATATCGCGCTATGTTCGGAAGGCCATTACACAAGTCCTTGGCCAAGGCAAGCGGGATTTACTGGTAGGTATTCCAGTAGTTTCTCATAGTGTTTTAGGCTATACTCCGACACGACTTATTGTGCTATTAGGGGTCTGACGACTACCGCCCCCTAGGCCCGATATGCGATACTCTTAGACAAACAGACCGGACTGTACGGAGATTGTCACAGATAGGCTTAGTAGGAGTTCGTATGAGTTAGCTCATCGGCCTTATTATCGACGTATACCTGGGTAGTCATTACGTGCAGCTAGTACCGCTTGCGGCTTGTGGTTAAACCTACTACCAGCGTAGTGTCGAGTCTTTAGAATCCCACACAGAGGGTTTCCCTGCACTGGACAAATGGTGTAGAGGCTGTATGGTTTTACGGTAGGGCTTCGATCACTTACGTGTACTTGTGCCCGTGTGATGATCAGGCGGATAATACTAGTGGGTTTTGGTTTAAACCGGATCCTAGTATTATATTGATGGATTATTTTCGTCTCATTATATTCGTATTCTTCGGAATACAGATACGGGTATGTATATATGGATGAGGGGCATTCTCGTAATTCCGCCGGAAAGCTTCTAGAAGGAGATGCCTCATTAGGGTTTCATTTTATTTATGGATTTAAATTTAAATGTGGTGGAGGAAATCGGGTGGTGGTGGACAAAAGATGAAGCATGACTCACTCTCTTGACAAAAGAGATATTTTCAAGCATGCTAGATATTTGTGAGATATTTAACTCTCAATTATTTGTATGCTTGATTAATTCTCACTTGAGCCATTCTTTTTCCAAGCTCATTCTTCACTAGCTTTTCCTTAAGTGATCTTCTTCTTCCTCTAAACCCTAAAGCTCTCATGTGTTGAGAATCCTAGGGTTCCAAGAGATAAATCAATTCATATTTTCACTCTACACCACCTAGGACTTCTAGTTTAGTGAACTAGAAGCCGTAGTTATCTCAGATTCGAGGTAGGAGCTCGGACTATAGACTCTTGGGTCGATCGTCTTTGACTCGAGGAGGCCGTCGAGGTTGCCCGATCCATTTTCGATCCTTGGAGCTTACGACGAGGTGGAGGACAGTGATGAAGACCCGAAAGATTTGGTATCGTGAGGTATAACTTCTTTCCAAGTAGTTAAACCTCATTACAAGTTAGCTCGTTAGGGTTTAGTATCGATCCTGGAGTTCAAGTCGGTGTTGCGAGCTTTGAAAAATCGTTTTTTACATATTCCGCCTTCCTGTGAACACGCGGGGTTCGCGACATCAACTTACAAAATCCAGAGGTGGCCGTACACAAACTGGCCATATCACCCAACATAAAGCCGGTCAAACATGCACCAAGAAGAATGCGGCTTGAACTCGAGATGAGTATCAATGTCGAAGTCAGGAAATTAATCCACTCCGACTTTATCCAAGAGGTTCAATATCCCGACTGGATCGCTAACATCATTCTGGTGATGAAGAAAAATGGGACGGTTCAAATCTATATAGACTTTCGGGACCTCAACAAGGCATGCCCGAAAGATGACTTCTCAGTGCCCGTTATCGAGATAATGATAGATAACACATTCACCCATGAAGTCTTCTCTTTTATGGATGGATCTTCAGGATACAACCAAATAAAGATAGATCCTAAAGACCAAAAGCATACCGCCTTCCGGACACCGTTAGGCGTGTTCTGCTACAAAGTAATGCCCTTCGGTTTGAAGAACGCCGGAGCGACATACCAAAGGGCCATGAAAAAGATATTCGATGACCTCATACACAAGATCGTCGAATGCTATATCGATAACCTTATGGTTAAAATCAAATCTCATGAGGAGCACTGGGAGCATCAACATATCGTGTTCGAGTATCTTCAGAAGTATAACCTGAAGATGAACCCTCTAAAGTGCATGTTTGGAGTCTCCTCAGGCAAATTCCTAGGCTTCATCATCCGCCACCGAGGTATCAAAATTGATCCCTCAAAGATCAAGGCAATTATGAAAATGCCCTCACCAAAAACCCTCAAACAACTGCGATCTCTTTAAGGAAAGCTCGCATATATCCGGAGATTCATAGCTAATCTATCCGGAAAATGTCGTCCCTATAGCCATCAGATGAAGAAGGGGACCCTATTCATTTGGGATCAGAAGTGCCAAAACACATTAGACGAAATTAAACAATATCTGCAAAATCCACCGATATTGGCCGCTCCGGTTAAGGAAAACCCCCTTATCTTATACACAAAAGCCCTTGAAGGTTCTCTAGGCACTGTGGTCACAAAAGAACGATCAAGGAAAGGAGAGAGCTCTTTACTATCTAAGTCGAGTTCTTCTGGGGGCAGAAAACAACTATTCCCCCATCAAAAAGCATTCTTGGCGCCGATCTTTGCAATAACGAAGCTCGGACACTACATCTTGGCACATGAGGTCCATCTCATATCAAAAGTGGATCCTCCTATGTATCTGATGTGAAAGGCCATACTAATGGGAAGGCTTGCCAAATAGGCCCTACTGCTGATGGAATTCTCGATAACATATCGACTCCTCAAAGCGATGAAAGGACAGGGCATCACCAAATTTCTTGCGGAACATCCGATACCAGCCGATTCTCCCTTAAACTATGAGTTTCTAGATGAACATGCGTTCGATGCATTCGAAGAGGAGAAAGAAGAAAATGAGTCTCAATGGGAGCTCTACTTCGATGGAGCGTCTTCCATGACGCGGCGAAAGAAGAGCACTCCTATTATCAAAGCCGGGGTGGGCCTTATTTTCGTGACTCCACAAGGAGGAATATTGCGTTACGCCCTCTTCTTGATGGAACCCAAAACTAATAATGAAGCGGAATATGAAGCGTTGATAGTCGGTCTTGAGATCGCTATCGATATGGGAATCAACAACCTCTTAATATATGGAGATTCTCAACTGATCGTCAGTCAAGTAAATGGTGACTATCAGACATGCAAACCAGAACTAATAAGGTATAGCGAAAGAGTGCAGCAGCTGCTGACCAAAATCCCTTCCTATACCCTAAAAAGCATACCACGAGCGGAAAACAACAAGGCGTACGCGTTAGCGAAGTTGGCTAAAGAATTGGCGACGAAGACCTCGATGATCTAAAGTTCATTGTCTAAAACCGCAAGTTCCTTGTGCTAGCAGATATACCTCCGGAAGTTCTGATAGAACCACCTAAAAGAAATAAAATGACCGAACGAGAAATTCTCCAAGTAGAAAATGAGGAAGAGGTCGAGGACTGGAGAGAAGCCTTTATTGACTACTTCAAGTCCTAACACACACCTGAAGTTGCGTCATCTAGATATCAGCTTATGAAACGAGCTCTGTCATTCACCTTCGTCAATGATACTCTATACAAAAGATCCTTCGACTTCGTATGGTTAAGATGTCTAGGGCCGAAGGAAACAAGGAAAGTTGTCCAAGAAGTACATGACGGACATTGCGACTCCCATCAAGCAGGCCCAAAGATGAAGCTGAAGTTAAAAAAAAGATGTGCTATTACTGGCCTACTATGATTTAGGACTGCCATAAATATGCGAAGCGGTGTTACTCATGCCAAATACACGGGGACTTCATGCATCAACATCTAAATCCGCAACATCCGACAGTAGCTAGTCTGTCATTTGAGATATAGAGAATAGATATAATCGGCCTTATCGAACCAGCGTCATCCAGAGGACATCGGTTTATACTAGCAACAACCGATTACTTCTCTATGTGGGCAGAAGCAGTGAAGCTAAGGGATGCGAAGACGGAGAATATCCTCCACTTCTTCAAAACCCATGTCATCTACCAGTTCGGAACTCCGCGACGGATAATCTCAGATAATGGACCAGCCTGTAGAAGCCACAAAATAAGTCGCTTCACACAGTAACACAAGATAGACTGGAGATACTCCTCAGTGTATAATTCTCGGGCCAATGGTCTAGCTGAAGCATTCAACAAGACCCTGACCAAGATTATAAAGAAGACGGTGTCCGGGAACAAAAAGGACTGGCATGAGAGATTGCATGAAGCCCTTTGGGCGTACCGCATAACGTTCAAGATGGACACAAATACAACACCATATGCATTGGTGCTTAGCACAAAAACAGTACTCTCACTAAAGATAGAACTCCCCTCATTACGAGTGGCACTTCAATATGAGCTAACGGATGAAGAAAATGCTCATCTTAGGCTCGAGGAGCTCGATGCTCTCAATGAAATCCGCCTTATAGCACAACAAAATCTGGAAGCTTATAAGGGAAGGATGACGCGATTATATGAAAGTCTGACCAGACCGAGAATATTCCGCCAAGGTGAACTTGTACTGGTTGTCAAAAGACCAATGATTCCAAATCGTGCAAAATGGGAGAAGTTCGAGCCAAACTATGAAGGCCCATACATCATAGATAAGGTCTACCAAGATGGAGCTTACCTGCTCATGGATATGCGTGGAAAAAGGCCATTTCGACCAATAAACGGCCGATTTCTAAAAAGTACTACGCTTGAAAAGTTGCGACATAGGTCAATGATAGATGATGACGCTTGTGTCCGCTCGCTATCTTCTTGAGTCAAAACTCTGAAAGTCATATGTGATAATGGTGGACCACTACGTCCTTAAAATGGCAATGGACCACTATGTCCTTAAACTAGTATTGGACCGAAATGTCCTTAAGCTATCCTTTTGTCCTAAACATAGGAATGTTGGAACGGAATATCCCTAAACTAATATGGCATCCCGTATATGATAATGACGGACCACTACGTCCTTAAACTGGTATCGGACCGAAATGTCCTTAAACTATCAATTCGTCCTGAACACGGGAATGTTGGACCGCTATGTCCCTAAACTGGTACCGTGACCTACGATCGATCACCGTATACAATCCATATGCATAAACAATATTACCTCATGCTATGTTCTCATGGACCGAAATGTCCCCAAATTAATGTTGGACTGAAACGTCCATAAACTAATGATGAACCGAAATGTCCCTAAACTAATATATTTAGCCCTACGGTATGGGGTCATATAACCAGCCGTATACAATCCACGGGCATGAACGATTCATCTCTATCCTAGGCCCAATCAGCAAAACTATACCTGAAATCCCTACAGGCCGGGAAGGCCTACCAATGATGCGGACCTTTGAATTGTCGCGGCCTATTGATGATAGTATGTTATCTTACGGGCCTCCTGTCTCCTTGAGTGATATTGAAAAAACGGTATGTCCATAAGCAAAATAGGCACGAATGAAAACCCGAAAGGGCACCGTGAGCAAAAACAGCAGGGATACCGGCGAGCTTATAAAAACCCGGAAGGGCGCAAACTCGTTGAAAGAAAGAAAAGATGCACTTGCAAAGTCCTTTCGACTTTGTAAGGAGAAAACACCTACGTGAGATCCTTACAACTCACAAAGGAGCAACACACTTAAGAATCCATACGATCCTAAAGGAGAAAATACATTTCCAAGATCCTCATGACTCGTAAGGAGAATATACCCTCTGTAAGACCCTCACGGCTTATGGAATTCAAAAGGCCTTAAGTTATAGGGATCAAACCTGTTCTTAAGCCGTCATAACCCTACAAAATTTATGCCTTAGAAGTAGTCTAATATCGATCCTTGTATACAATCTATGGGCGTAAATATATTCTCAACCAAGCCCTACCAAAATCGAAAAACATTGCTTAACAAGGTGAATGACACTTGTGACCCCTCTCGACTGGCAAGGAGAAAGTACTCATGTATGATCCTTACGACTTACAAGAGTAAAATACACTTAGGAGCCCTAACGACTCCTAAGGAGAAATACACTTATGAGATCCTCCTGACACATAGGGAGAAATACCTTTATGAGACACTTACGGCTCATAAAGTCAAAAAAGCGTAGTTAGCGGGGATCTAAACATGTCTTCTAAGCCACCTTTGTTCAAATCAACAAAGGCAGATTATGAGTCGCTCATGGCAATATCCAGTTGTAGCGTTACTGATGCCGAAGCTAGTATCAGACTTTAAGTTCCCAACTCGCAATAAAAATCAGCGAGAAAAAATATATGAAATAGCCGAAATGATGGGGTAACTCACAATAAAAAGCAGCGAGTAAAAATAAAATGAAATAGCCAAAATGATCGGACACCGCAAATAAATAGAAAAAATGATCGGGCAATCATGACTTTTACGATATGAAGAGATGAAAGGATAGAGTATCATGGAATAGAAAATAAAAAGAAAAATGATAAAAATGAAACTTTTCTGCCCTGCGGGTAGTTCGAATCCCAACTTATGTACGAAGTTCAAGAATAAGAGGAGCAACGTGTCTCTCTACACTCCATCAAATGGATAACCGAGTATTGATGGCAATACATACAAAGCCTAAAGACTGTCGGATGTCATCCCACTTCAGAAGGTGCGAGCATGACTCATCGGGGCTTCAAATAGAGCCTAATCTCAAGTAAAGCACCATGGCAATACCTAACGCTGGATCTTCTAATGGTAATGTGGATATACCAACCTAAGAAAACTACTTGAAGACGTTTTGTCCAGCCTTAGAAAGGATCAAAAACACAGCAATCGCATGGCTACTCAAACCACAACCTAAGGGATTGCACGTCGAGGAAATATCAGCCAACGCGACGATACGGTGGACTTAACCCAATACCACAAACCTAACGGACTCCTATCATAAAAAAAGGGTTATCTATATTTAACGTTAGGACAATTTTGCCTATAAGAATAATGGAAGGGTAAACTAAACACTCCGAAACGAGTACATAAACTAAGCCAAGCCATTTCAGCACAAAATAAAAAAAGTGCGGATATAAAAAGAGGTGTTTTTCATTCATACATCAAAAGGTGGATAATAGACTACCAAATGAGAACATGTACTGAAGAGTGAAAGACAAATAAAAACAAACCATTGCACAAGGTTTACAGTGGTAAGATACTAGCATCGGTACATGGGTTCCTAAACTCAAAAATAAAACCCAGCAAGAGTTCCCAAGCATCATCTTTCATCCTTTTGTGCTTCCGTTCGCAGAGACAGGTCTCGGGATCACCACTGATATCTTCCGTCCTAGCATATGAAGCTATGATTGCTCTTTGTTGATATATGCGATGCAAGAGAGTAATCTCTTCATCCCTCCTAGAGATCGGATAGACCGAGTGCACTTTGTTTTCAGCCAGATCAAGCGCTTGGAGCAGCATCACCTCAAGGTTTCCAGGAAAGGTGTCCCAGATTGCTTCAAACACCATCTGCAGAAGAGAAGATCGGCGAGGAAGTAGTCATCCGCAGTGAGCTTTTAAGCAATGCCGCACGGCTTCGCACTTATCGTCAGTATAGTCTGGCCTATAATAACGAATGATGTTGTAAGAAATGATGTCCCTAATGGTATACAAGTGATCATCCATTGTATCTGAAAGACAAGAAAGGAGAAGAAGCCGTTAAAATCGCAATCATCGAATATCCCGTGAATGATGAACAATGGGAGTCTTAACTATGAATTTTTGGATAAAATTTTCTAAAATTTTGATTAAAGTACTTAAGCTAAAATGTTTAAGTTTCTCTAAAGTCCTAAAGCCAAAATATTTAAGTTTCTTTAAAGTACTTAAGATAAAACCTAAGTTGAAATTGTCCACAAGAGTGCAACGAACAAGCAAAGGACAAGCACACAACCTATAAGTACGCACTAAGAAAGTTAGTTGAGGGTAGAGGTGCGCAGCGTGCTTACCTCTCGAAGTTAAGGAAGCAAAGGCTTCTGAAGGGAAGCAAAAGTTTCGAATAAGTGCGTAGGCACTCAAGAGACAAGTTCGCACTTAATTAAGTGAAGCAAGAGCTTTGCACATGTTCAAATCAGGCCGAAGACAGAGGTGCGCATGCACACTTACCAAACAAAGGCAAAGAATGGAATTCTTTAGACAAAGGCTAAGTCTTTAGAGGAGCAGGTGCGCAAAAAAAGTGCAAGTATGACCGGGAGTCAGAACTTACTTATAAGAGGGCTACGACGGTTTGACTACCTGACAATATGACTTCCCACTTAATTGCAATGGTCCGGTTACTCTTGAAGTCCCAAGGGAGATTGAACAGTAGGAAATTTTACACAACATGAAAGATACGTGCGCACAGTCGGTGGGGGGGGGGATTTGTTTGCACTTGTTTAAGTGCTCATTTATATATATGCGCACTTGAGTGAGAAATAACATTGAAATTATGCACACTTATATGTACATGTGTGAAGGTTAATGCATGACACGTGCACAGCATACACATGCATTATTGGTATTCGCACTTAGCAAAAATTCCTAAGTGTGAAGTGCATGTGCAAAGCACATGCGCATACGCTTTCCATATGCATGTGTAAAGCACATGCGCACATGCAAGATGCGCATATGTTTAAACGAGCAATCAGTAGAAGGTCATTTGTTGGAAGTGAAATATTCATTAGTCAACATTAAAAAAATGCATATAAATAAACATTTTATTTCACGGGGAATATATCACCAAACACGGGATCTGGACTACAGGGATTAGTGAAACAGTATACAAGATTCTCTAACTCTCTCTCAGCCCTCTCTACCATCTCAAAACGAGGATCTTCGCAAAAAGTCATTCCTCACCGATTAGCACCGTGCTCGTCGGCAAAAGTAGACATGACAGCCCATCGAGACCGTATCTGACTCAAGAAGTTGACAAAGCGATCCCTTCGAGGCTTCATGATCAGAACGGTTTCTTGAAAGCAGTCAACTTTTCCCTCTGCTGCGTCGAGTATCGCAAAAATCATCTCCACCGAATGAGGAGAATGTCGTTAAGAATGGCGAGAAAGATCGTGCGAAGCCAAATAAAGCCGGCAGGAAGCAAAGATCCCCTACAGGTCATCAACTCGTACGTCACGGTGTCACACTGAGCATCCGTAAGACCGGGGTTCACTAAACGTGAAGTAAAACGGGGAATGAATTCTTCAATGGGAAATTCTCATGGCCGTCGAAGAGTATGTGGGTGATTGCGGGCCATGTTCCTTTTTCTGTGGATGTGAAAGAGAAGGTCACTTCTCTAATTTATAAGGAGAAGTATTCAAATCTTGGCACAGAAAATTTTGCATGCCATTAAAATGGGAATAATTCCCATGTTCTTACCAAAGAAAGTGCTGAAAAAGAGATTGACAGCACTAAAAATCATGGGTCATCATTTTGCACGCTTACATATATTTGTGCACCTGATAGAAGAATAACTTCAAAGGCATGCGCACTAATATATATGCGCACTTGATGGAAGCATCATTGACACTCGCACTTAACAAAAATCATTGAGTGCGATGTGCGAGTGCAAAGCGCATGCGCATATAACAAGTGCGCGTATGTTTTTCATATACACGTGCAACGCACATGTGCATTGCGCACTTAATCAAAACTGTCCCAATAATAAAAAGTTAAATAAAGTTAGGATCAAAGATCCAACGGTGCAAATGCATCTTAAAGCAATTTAATAAGTGCGCATGCGCTTTTTAAAAAAAAGGAATAAATCTTGATTAATAAACAATCAAATTCTTAATTAACAGGAAAATATTTTGTTGGTTAAATTACTTAACAAACATATATGTGGATCAAAGATCCAACGGTGCACATATCACCCTTAATTGATATAAATCTATTAAATCTTTTTAAATCAATCTAAAATCAGATTGAGATCAAAACAAACTAATACAAATCAAACAAATCCTAATTGCTTCTCTCCTATAAATAGGAGTCTCATATGAAAAAATCAGAGTCCAGAAACCTTTCTATAAGCTTAAAAAAATCTCAAATCTTCTTCCTCCGCAAAAAAGTGTGCAAGGTAGAAATAAAGAGAAATAATTCTCTTTTCTTCCATTAAAAAGGCTTTTGCTTTTAGACAGAAGCCTTTGCATCTTTTTCGAATCCATTGATTCGCTTTTAAAAGATCAAATGATCTTAGGCTTCATCCTTTGTTAATAAAGCTCATACTTTTGCGAGAGATCGATCGTAAGATCCAAGAAAAATAAGATATGCACCATAAAACGCATGCAAATAAATAAAAATCGAAGCTTTTTCTTCTTGGAAAGATAAAAGAAGAAGAAAAGAACATAAAACAAAAGCCTTTGCTTCTTGGTGAATGCTTCTGCTTTCTGATGGGAAAATAATCCCATAGAGATGTGCGCATCACGAGATACCCATGTGTGCGTGCTTGACGGAAGATTCCTATGAAGGCATGCGCATCATATGATATTCACGTGTGCGCACTTGTTGGATACCGCCTATAAAGGCATGCACATCACGTGATATCCACGTGTACGCACATGTTGAAAACTACCCATAGATGTGCGAGTGTCTCGTGCAATACTCGTTGGCTTATTAAATACATACACACAAACATACATGCACACATACATAACTTTGACCCATAACAGATGTGTCTTGTGATACACACAAGCACAACATTTTTGAAATAAAACAGTGCGTAACCATGTGCAACGCACGTGCGCTCCCTTTTCGAATAAAATAAACGGGCATGTGTGTCACATATACTTGCACACTTGAAAAGCAAACCATTGTTTGATTACTTAATTAAAATTAAATTAAGTATCAAAACTTTCGCTTCTCATCTGCAAACCCAAATGATCTTAGTCTCAAAAATGACTAATGATCCTTAATCCATATGTGTTAAGTTAATCTTAATCCAAAATAGGATTAATGAGTCTTAACTATATTCCTGAGTTAATCTTAGTCTCAAAGATGACTAACGATCCTCAGATGACATATTTTGAACTGAAGGATCTCGTTTACCTGAGATCTGCATTCTAACCCAAATTTATAATATATATATATACAGATTTGGACTAATCCGTGCTCTACGGGCGACGACATAAACTAGTCTCTGTATACAATCCACGGGCAACCATAATAAACAATATATATAACACGACACAAAGTGACCTACTAGAGCAGGTAAAAGTAGTTATCACAACGCGATAACATAACTAACTGCATGAGCTTGTGCCTACAGGGAAGAGTGTTCCTACAATTAAAAACCTCTCAAAGAGAGGGAATCTGATAAAGACATCCTACATCGGTCACATCTGTCCAAACCTCCGATATACGGTGCTATAAATCAACTTGGCATTTTCGGAGAAGTGGATGGATATGTTCTAAATAACATCTGCACCCATATTCAGGCAAGATGTCCTATCCTAGTTCTTCTCCGTTTTCGGCGAAAAACCGGGGTGAAGCGTCTTTTAGCTCTTCGGGAGTAGCATGAGCTGCAAGTGCCATCCTCTTGATGACTGACTTCTTTTGGAGCAGCCGGAATGGTTGAAGCGGTCGAAGTAGCAAAGGTCGGCCTTTTGAAGACTGAATTCTTTGGTATCGCGAGATTCTTTGACGGGCCTACGGAGCTTGAATTTAGCCTGTTGGAGACTGAACTTTTTGATTTTGCAGGCTTCTCGGAAGGGCCTGCGGAGCTTGGATTCAGCCTGTAGAAGACTGAGCTTTGAGGTTTTGCAGGCTTCTCAGAAAGGCTGTGGAGCTTGTTGTCAGCCTGTCGAAGACCGACTTTTTTGAGGTCTCCTCCTTCGGCGTTATGGCACCAATGGTAAGGAGGAGTGATGCATTTGTCCGAATTGGAGCCCGTTCTATTCGCATAAGCTGGGTTGTTGGGATGCCGATCGGTAGGGCTATGGTCTGCCTAGAGAAGATCAACTGGGGCATGGTGGTCTTAGAGTTGTTGTAGAATGCCATTGAAGTCTGAATAAGGGAGAAAGCACCAGCTTCAGTCTTCCTCGGAATCCAAGAGCAACCATAAATATGATATACCGCGATTTTTTTCGTGAAACATAACATACAAAGTTTAGAGTGGAAAAAGAAAAATGGTCCCACCGGGTATGCCAGAATCTGTTTACTGCCGAAAACAGGACTGAGGCACGGGGAGCGCGTCTAGCCTGAATTTGGGAGCAGATGCATAGGTATGATCCATCCACCTCTTCAAAGATATCAAGTTGATTTATCGCACCATATATTGGAGGTTTGGATAGATGTGACCGATGTAGCTGACTTCAATTCCCTCTCAGGGTGAGAGGTTTATTGATTGTAGGATGGATCTCTGCAGGCGCAAGCCTTTGCAGTTAATCACGTTATCGCAAAGCGATAACAACTTTATGCTTCTCCAAGCTTTGTTTCATGTGTCATGTTTTAGTTTGGTTTATTTTGGGTTGTCGTTGGATTGTATACGGAGATTAATTTATGTCGCCGCCCGTAGGGCGCTGATTAGTCCAAACCCGTATATATTTTAGATTTGGAATTTTGAGTTCATATTGGTATCTTAGTTTGCCAACGGGAGTGAACTTAGGTTGTATTTCTTATATTTGTGAGGTCCATCCGTTCATAGGTACTTGGGTTTGATCTAAGAATCGTTAATCTTGTTTTAGATTAAGATCAACTTAGATAACAGGGTCATAAATTTGAGAATGTTTCTCTATTGATCATTAGATCACATATGAAGTATAAGCTTCCATACTTAGTTTATTTTACTAAGCCTTCAACCTTTGGCTTGGTATCATCTATGCTTGCATACTGTGGATGCGCATGGCATCAGCGCATGTGAAAAACATGGGGTGCGCATGCCTTTGCATAGTTCTTAATGGGATTTGACTTCATTTGAAGTCAGTGCATACGCACTTGTTTTGCACGTGTAAGCAGAGCATCATTTTCAGAGTAGAGCGCTATTAACTTATGCGTACAAATTTTAGGGAATGCGCCCAAGGTTAGGTTGCACCCTTAATTTTCAAGAAAGCTTTTGCTTTCAAAAGACCGAAGTCTATTCTTCATGGCACATGGCACTGCGTGTCCATGCAGGTGCGCAATCTATTGGGTGCGCCTTATTTTTTGCAGAAGAGACTGCTTTTTGGGCAAACCATGTTTTCAATGAAGCCGAAGTTTCGGTGATTTTCTTTGAGTGTGCATGCCCCTTTTTCCAGGGTGCACATCATGAAGAAAGCAAAGGCTTTCAAGAAAGCGATGGCTTTCAATGAAGCGAAGGCTTCAAAAGATGATTTTTCATCAATGTTTTGGTGGAAGGGTTCCTAAGTTTCCCTTCAAACCGTAGATCTTAAGATCGAAAATCCTTCCGTGAGAGCTTAAGTAGTTCTCGAAAAGGAGGAGTTTTAACTTAAGGATCTATGATCTGGAGGAATAGCTTAAGTTCTTATTGAAGCTTAAGTTTCTTTTTTTAATGAAGATTAATCTCCTTACCTTGGGTTTTAAGAAAGGAGAAGATCCTGGCATAGGCTTAAGTCTCTATCTTCACCATATGGGTAGAATTCCCCTCTCCTTAAATTAATCTTCCCTTCTCCTATTTATAAGAGAGGAGATTGTTAATCGGGTTGAGAGAATCTCTTATTGAGAGATCTCTAGTTGATCTTAAGATCAACCGGTGATGCTTAAGCACTGTTGGACCATTGATCCAAAAAGATGTCTTATTAACAAGAAAATATCTTTCTGTTTAAGAATGATAGGAAAAATATTTTCCTAAATAGAGCATAAGCTCTGATTGAAGCATGCGCTTCAACCCAACATGCATCTTGAACTACGTGCTTTGCACGGGCCGCAGCCAATCAAAAGCTTAGTTTATGCGCACGTGCCTTGCACGGGTCATATCGCATCAAGGGCTTAGCCCCTGCGCACGTGCTTTGCACGGGTGGCATCGCATCAAGAGCTTGACCTATGTGCATGTGCTTTGCACGGGTTGCGGCTTATCAAATGCTTATCCTATGCGCACGTGCATTGCACGGGTCGCATCTGTTGGAGTTCGGTACTCATGCAGCGGAGGCCGCGGCCAAGGCGGAAGCGAAAACAAAAACTTTATGCAAGCACCAAACACGTATACCTAAGAAATCGATCCATACATCTAAACTAGCAAACTAAAAACATGTAAGGGTATGAAATTACAACCTTCGACGCGTGTCCACCCAATTGTGGAAGACCCTTCCAAGCTTGTAGACACCGGGATCGCGCTTGAAAGTCGACCACCATCGCCGAAGAAGATCCACCCAAAAGAAACCGGAAAAGGCTTTGACCGACGATCCAAACTTGCTAAGGATGGATGGTGGGTGATATAGGAATTTTCCACTAATTATTTTTCTCTCATAACCCTTGCTCAAATGAGAGCAAGAAGAAGAAGGAGAAGAGGTGAGTAGAATGGCTAATTATCTCATGAAGCATGAAGCGTGAAGCTAGAGAGTGGAATGAACCAATCTACCAAAAATGAAGAAAAGTATGGCTACAAATTTACAACCATGGTTGAAATAGTGCAACCATAAATGATCTACATTCAATCCCCAAGCCATACCTATCTACATGCACCATGTCACCTCATCATGCCACCTCATTACTTTATTTTCTAAAAATGGAAAAACAATAATGAGGTGTTCTCCTTCTAAAAACATTCCCGTATAAAAACGGAATACTTCACTCGGTATATGTATTGCTACATATACGCATATCCGTATAAAAATACGGAAAGCACCAAAGAGAGAAAATGAATAGTGAACAATAATACTAAAATATATGTATCAAAATACATATATAAATTATTAAATAAAAACCTGATTTAATAATCCGGCTTAATCCTAAGCTGGCTAGTATTATCAACCGCCCGATTAAAGTCCGTGTATCCCGTACACGTATTTAATCGAACCCCTGCACGTACCAATGTATGGCTCCTACATCTATCGCCTGAACCGGGAAAACCCTCTGTGTGGGACCATAAAGACTCGACAATACGCTGGTAGTGGGTTTAACAACAAGAACATCAGCAGCACTAGCTGTACGTAACGGCTACTTAGGTACTTACCAAAAGGGGGTCAACAATCAAGTACGTTCTTACCCTACTGAGCCTAAATGTGACAATCTCCGTACAGTCCGGTCTCTTCGTCAAAGAGTATCACATATCAGGTCTAGGGGGTGGATAATGTCAGACCACTACCAACCCAATAAGTCGTGTCTGGGTTAAGCTCATCACCAACAGAGATACCACTGATCAACTATCAGTAAATCTCATCCACCGTGGCCACGGATTTAGGGTGATAGCCAACTGAACACAACGCGACATCGACTCCTAATACCAGGAGAGACGGATCACTGACAATCGACCACTGTCTCCATGTGGCTCGGGACTGTACCCAACTAAAACCTGTTTACATGACTCCTTTGAGATGTGGTAGGGTAGTAATCAAAGTACAGTAGAAACTCACACAAGACAAATGATGATCTCAGGTCAAGGGACTAACCTGTACTCATGCCACCTGAGAACTTCCATCTGACGATAGATATAATACTATCTAAAAGTTCTCGGCGAGTCCAGTGAGCACCTGTATACTATCTTAGGTGACACAACACCAGTGGTTTGTGAGACTGGCCACCGTCCCTTATCAGGGTCTAAAAATGTATACACTAGTCTATTCCGGAATATCGCTGCCCAGTCTTGATACTCCCATGACTAGAGACATTTAAGGATGTGCTTATAGACAACCTAGCCCCCACATATATGATCGTCATCATAATGCTGGTTGTCAAGAAACAATCCTACGGGCTTCATCAATGATGAAGACAAACCAGATAGCATACTATCATCTCAAGTAAGACTGTTAAACCTGTATAGGTCCTCGTTCAATTATCATAATTGCCTACTTACAATCATAATAATTTCCTTGAAGGCGCTATATCCAACAATCTCCCACTTACACTTAAGGCCAATTATTATAGTATCGCATACCCACAGCTCGTGTGCTACCGAATACTCAACTTCTTTACTTATAAGTTTCACAAACTATGTTTGTGAAACTCATTGTGTTCGAGAAATAGCCTCAGCGAGTGGATCCGCTATAATATTCCAACTTCTTCTCTCTATATCTCAACTTTGCGGAGATCTACAATCTCCCAAACTGAGCAATACCCACCTAAAGAATTTGTCTGGATACTTGATGGGACCAAATTCATCAATGAACAACTCCATCCAACAAATTTCTTGGGCTGTATCCTCTGTTGAGTCATAACCAGCATCCTGCACTATGATTACCTCAGTATCCCTATTAGAACTCCATCCAATATACTGATCCTCAGAAGAAGCTAAACTCAAAATGTTGACAGCATCTCTGTCATCCAGATCACCTTGGAAGCCCGAACCGATAACCGCCTCCCAAAGGAGGCTGACGTTACCCTATACTAAGAATATCCACTTATGTTCATTACTGCTTCCCAATGTTTCTCTATGATTGAATCAATATATGCTTACTACAGCAAGTGTATAAGCAACATCTGGTTTTGTACAAGACATTGCATGATTGACTTAAATGCCTAAGCAAATGATATGTCATTTATGCCAGTTCCTCTCCTCATCAGTCTAGAAGACATTCTTTAAGAGAGGGTGACTCCATCATTTGCGGGTACACCACCATGCCAGGAGTCTTCCATTCTAAAATACTTTTAGAATGTTGTCTATGTACCCGATTAGGGAATTTCCCAAATCTAGATCTAAAACCATAAATCTAGTTACCAGAATCCTCGATACATTATCCATTTGGTTTTGTACAAGTCATTGCATGATTGACTCAAATGCCTAAGCAAATGATAAGTCATTCATGTCAGTCCCTCTCTTCATCAGTCTGGAAGACATCATTTTAGGGAGGGTGACTCCATCGCCTGCGAGTACACCACCACGCTAGAAGTCGTCCATTCTAAAATACTTTTAGAATGCTGTCTAAGTACCTGATTGGGAAATTTCCCAAATCTAGATCTAAAACTATAGATCTAGTCCCCAGAATTCCTGATACATTATCCATATCCAACGTGGAGAAAATACTATATGACAACCAAAGTTTGACCGATTGTAGTATAGGAACATCACTTCCTATCTGGAGTATGTCATCCGAATCCCAGGACAGTACTCCCTACTTCCTTTTTACTAGGTTCATCTATTATTTTGATGAAGTCAATCACCTTGACTGTTACATCAAAAGAAATGATCCGTCTCTGCTATCAATGCTTTAGTCTATGAATAGACATAAGCAACTTGCACATCTTTCGCTGCTCCCACTGACTACGATAACCCTCTGGCAGAGTCATATACACGTACACTTCTATTTCCCATTTGGAAAGACATTATAGTCATCCACTTTTCAGATATCATAGTCAAAAACAGTATCAGCACCAAGTCGTATCCATATGGGCTTCAGCGTAGACACTGAAGTAAAAATCTCATCACAATCCATAACAGGTATTTGATGAGAACTCTATACAACAAGTCTAGACTTATTAGGTTAATACATTTCCCCTTGCATAGATCTCGAAAAATCTACTTTCTCGTAATGGGTTTTACCCCTTCAGGAGCACCTAGCAAAGTCTAAAATCCAAAATTTGCTGAAGTGCATGGAGTCCATCTTGGATATGAAGTATCTGGTCACCTAGAAGTTACTACTTCCTATGACTTGTTGATAATAAGTAGGAGGAATAGAGTACCAAGTCATATCCGTATGGGCTTCATTATAGACACTGAGGTAAAAGTCTCGTCACAATCCACAATGGGTATTTGATGAAAACTCTTTACAACATGTCTAGCCTTATTAGGTTAGTACCTTTCCAATTGCACAGATCTCGAAAGATCTATATGCTCCTAATGGGTTTTACCCCTTCAGGAGCACCCAGCAAAGTCCAAAATCTATGATTTGCTGAAGTACATGGAGTCCATCTTGGATATGAAACATCTGGTCCCCTGGAAATTACCACTTCCTATGACCTGCTGATAACTAGTAGGGCCATCATTACCATGATGTTGACCTCCATGTCACCGTCTACAAGAAAACCGAAATACCTCTCGGGTGGCTGAGCTTACCTACTAAATCTACGGAACCGCCGCCAACAAGCATGTTATGCGGCAGTTCTGCGGCCGTATGTAAGGCTTATGTGCCCAAATTTCTTCAAGCCTTATAAAATCTCCTGCACGTATTTTTAAGGTACTCTAAATAATTTTTTGAACAAGTTTTAAAAACAACAGCAAGCATGTCAAATGAAATTTTGATTTGAAAAATTTTGTCGATCAATATTTAAAACTTGTCTAAACTAGCTAGTAAGGATTTATAGGGTGGCTTTGATACCATATTAGGTTTTCCTAGCGCCCTAACCATCTATCGTGGCCGTTGCGGAACATAAAAATTTTGGGGTTTAAAAACTGGCACTAGAAATACCCGTCTTAGAATTTACCATAAACCTAAACAAGCTATAAAATAGGAGATATCTTACTACTATGATAGAAGTGTCTTACCAAAGGATCTGTGTCCTTCGGTCTTCTATCTTCTTCCCTTGCTCCTAGAGATCTCCTTGAACGAGCTTGATCACCGGTCGAAGGATTCGTGTCCTTCGGTCTTCTATCTTTTTCCCATGCTCCTAGAGACCTCCATGAACGAGCTTGATCACCGATCTTCCTTCGTCGAAGATGATCCACCCGAGAGATGTAGTCCATGGCTCTAGCTCCACACTAAAAGTCTAATGGAGAAACTAAAGACTTTAGATTGCAAATCCAAAGTGTCTACGATGTAGTGAAAGGTTCTAAGTGTGTATCTATCTCACTTCCTCTCTTGATTCTCAACACATGAGATTGCAGAGAGGAAGTTGAAGAAGAAGAAGGAGGAGCTTAAGAAAGGCTAGTGAGGACAGTGAAACTAAAATGGTGAGAATAATGAAATCCATGAGAGAGAAAAAGATCAAACATGGTTTTGTAAAAGCCTTTTTCAATATAAAAAACCAACCATTCTTGAATAGTTTGCACAAATGAATTGAATATTCATTTGTCAACACTATAGAAGCACGGTTCTTACCATACTCACCTCACCACCTTTACACCTCATTTTCCATTTAAAATTAATAGATAAATCTAAAATGAGGTGTCCACCTTCTAGAATGTTTTCCGTATAAATACGGATTACACTCTACTGTATATGCATAACTGTATTCATATCAAAATATGAATACCCAAAGTGATAGAATAACACAAAGAACATAATACTAGAATATACATATCGAAATACATATACGTAAATTATTAAATCAATACCTGACTTAATAATCCGGCTCAATCCCGAGCCGGCTAGTATTATCAACCGTCCGATCGAAAGTCCGGATAACTAGTACAATCATTCGATCGGAACCCTGCACGTATCCAATACGGCTACTATATCATTTTGCTTGAACCAGGAAAACCCTCTGTGTGGGACTGTACAGACTCGACAATATGCCGGCAGTGAGTCACTAGATAAATCCATAACCACAAGCACGTCAGCGACACTAACTGTACGTAACGGCTACCCGGGTACCTGTCCAAAAGGAAAGCCGACGAGCAAACTCATCCGGATCCCTACTGAGCTTATCTGTGACAATCTCCATACAGTCTGGTCTCTTCGTCTGAGAGTATCGCATACCGGGTCTAGGAGGTGGTAAACGTCAGACCCTAATAACCCGATAATTCGTGCTAATGTGGCTCAGGACCAATCTGGGAAACTACAGATCTATCTATCAGTAAATCCCAACTGCCTTGGCCAAGTTCTTATGGTGCTGGCCAATCGAACACAGTGCAATATCGACTCCCTATACTGGGAGAGACGAATCCCCAACATTCGCTCACTGCCTCCATATGGCTCGGGACTGTACCCAACTAAAACCTGTTTGCACGACTCAGTAGAGCCGTGGTAGGGTAGTAATCAAAGTATAGTAGGAACTCACACGAGACAAATGACGATCTCGGGTCTGAAGACTAACCTATACTCATGTCACCTGAGAACTGCTATCTGACGATAGGTATAGTACCATCTAGAAGTTCTCGGCGAGTTCGTCCAGTGTACTCACCCCCAATGAGTAACTGTATACGATCTTAGGTGCGAAAGACCAATAGCTGTGAGACCAACCATCGCCCCTTGTCGGGATCTAGAAACGTATACACTAGTCTACTCCAGAATATCGATGCCCAGTCTCGATACTCCACGACTTGGGACACTTTAAGGATGTGCTTATCGACTACCCAGCTCCCACAAGTATGATAGCCATCACAATGCAGGTAGTCAAGCAATGATTCTACGGGCTTTATCAACATGTATAAATGATACGTAAAAACAAGTAAAATATATGCACATGTTAAGATAAAGACAAACCAGATAGCATACTATCATATCGAACAAGATTGTCCTGTACATACATATGTCCAAGTATCCACATGTATACATATACAATAATGGCCTCTAGGGCATACATATCCAACACAATCCGGTAGTATCTGGCTTCCCATTAGGGTTGACTCTATGAGTTCTGGGCACTTCCTAAATTCTTTTGTAGAACTGGGCCTCTTGAACGGTTTGTTCGAAGGCACCCCTTGACGCCTCAGGAGTTTCTTTAAGCTTCTTGAGAATTACTTTTGCATGCGGATAGGATACAACCCGTCGAGGTTTGGATTAACTCCATGCCAGATTTCCCTTTCCACTTTGGTATCTTCAGATTTGTAGAAAAGAATCGCTTTCATCCCTCTATGTTTGGGAAGCATGTAGTAGGTTACCAGCTCCCCTACATTGTGGGTGCTGACTGTATCGACTTCTTTATAGTGCCGAGGCGGTGCCATTGTGACAAGTAGAATCCAATCTGCATCATCAAGGACTTTTGATAGAGGATGAGTGGAGAACATTGTTTCACCCTCTTCTTCCGAATCTCTTCCGAAGATTGGGATGGGGTTCGACTGGCTTTGATTGTCGTTTCCCGCCTAAGGTTGGCCTGAGAATATTATCTCTTCTTTATTCTCGGAGTCACTTCCGAAGACTGGAATAGTAGCCACCTGCTTCTGCATTCTTTTCCTTTCCGTTATGGGTTTACCACATTTTTCAGTGTCTTTAAGGTCGAGCAAGAAGTACTTGGCTCCTTCATATTTACGTACTTCGTTCACGGAGAAGGGATTGAGCTCTCCTCTGGTGATGTACTCTTTGTCATCCTTAAAATACTTCATACACTGATACTGTGTAGAAGGGATGATTTTGTACTCGTGTAGCCAGGGTTTACCGAGTAAAGCCTTATAGCATGTCTTGGAGTCAATGACATGGAACTTGATGTCAGTGACGATTTTACCGAACTAAAGTGTCGGCACTACGGACCCACAGGTTCGAAAATACTGGGAATTAAACCCAGAGATCATGATCTTTTCTCGAGCAAGATACTTGACATCCATGGCTAGCTCTTTGAGAACCATAAATTTAGTAGGTTGACCGAGGATCCGTTGTCGATGAGGATTTTATTTATCCTCACATATTCGCAGTACCCGGCAAAATACAATGGTCGATTATGCTTGAATGTTCCCAGAATGAGTTCTTCTTCATTGAATATTATGTTAGCAGTGTGAACTTCTGCCAATTCATCTTTCATGCTTTCTTCTGTAAAGAAAGCTTGGAACTCATCAGGCTTGCTTAGTGCCTTAATAAGAGACTCCCATAGTTCTTTTGACAGGAGTAGAGCATCATATATGCTCAAGTGTGAAGGTAGCTTCTTTAAGTGCTCGAGGACATTATAATCCATCTAAATCTTCTTAGGCGAGTCCTTGGTGGTGAGGTCTTTGGCAACTTCCTCGTTCACCTCGATCTCTTCGATTACTTTTTCTTTTCCTTTTTCCTGCTTCTTTGAAGCTTTGTTTGTGGGCCCAAGATTTTTCTCGAGAAGGGTGCGATTTCGCAGCCGAATGTTGTCACAGGATTTCATCTCTTCTTCTTTTTTCGAGGCGAAACTTATGACTAGAAGAGAATTGAAGATGACTTCATCCTCAGAGTCACTCCCGAAGATAGGAACTTCGCCACTTTTTCCTTTTGGAGGTTGAGCTTGTTGGGTTCCAATGCCCGAGACGCGGAGGCCGCGGCCGAGGCGGAAGCGAAAAAAATTATACGAGCACCGAACACCCGTAAAAACCTAGAATACGGTCCAATAACCTAAACTAGCTAACTAAGAGTGCAAGGATTGAGAATCTACAACCTTTGTCGCGTGTCAACCCAATTGTGGAAGACCCCTCCAAGCTCGTAACAGTCGGGATCGCGCTTGAAAATCAACCACCCTCGTCGAAGACGATCCACCCGAGGGAAACCGGAGGAGGCTCTAACCTATGATCCAGACTTGCTAAGTGTTGATGGTCGGTGATATAGGAATATTTCACTAAATTTTTCTCTCTTTTCATCTCAAGCCCATGAGAGCAAGAGGAGGAGGAAGAAGGAGAAGACATGAGAAGATTGTTGCTCATCCTTGAAACCATGAAGCGTGCTCAAGTCAAGAAAAATCCTCATCAAGTCCAAAATCAAAAGAGAATGGCTATATCTATTTACCACCATGGTGCAATAGTGCACCAATATATGCACACAATAAATGCCCAAGCCATACTCTTCACCATGCTTCATTAAACCTCATTTTCCTATTTGATTTTCCAAATGGAAATCAAATATGAGGTGTCCATCTTCTAGAAGCATTCCCATATAAATACGGAATACTTCACCTGGTATATGTATCGCTACATATACACGTATCCATATATAAATACGGACCAAAGAGAGAAAATGAATAATGAACAATAATACTAAAATATATGTATCAAAATACATATAAAAATTATTAAATCAAAACTTGATTTAATAATCCGGCTTAATCCTAAGCCGGCTAGTGTCACGACCTAAATTTAGGCACATGACCGGTATTTAGACTACGTAACATCAACAGGCGTAACACAATTTAAGTAAACTGAAAACCCAGCAATCTAAACCATTACAAGAAGTAAAGGATAGAAACAATTTTAAAATCTCAAGTAAGAACTTAAAGTTTAAGTTTGTTTTCATAAAAATTTCGGCAGCACCTCTTTTGTAAAAACTAGCCCCGAAACGGGTACAAATATAAGATATAAGTAAAACATCCCCAAACGGAAGAAAATCTCGTCCAAAGGAGGAAACAACCACCACAACAGATATACGACGACGTAGCGAAGAAATGAGATAACCAACATAAATAAAGGCCGGCTCACACGAGCAAGACAACCAAAGTCATAAGAATATACAATATCGATCCTCACAACTCGTCTCTAAGTCAAAACATGAAGGTAGTAGATAGAGAGTACTAGATACAAAAGATATACAACTACATCATCGGATAACCGCAAACCTACCCATGACAAAAGGCCTCAACCAACCGTAGCGGTATCCGCAAAAGTAGAGATAATAAGGCGCCCTGCCGCGACTACTCTGAGGATCAGACCTGCAAAACACTGTGGCACAACGGGGGTGGGTTGCCAACTCGTGAATAGCAAATAACATCATACTGAAATCGCAAGTATGCACTAACAGCGATAATCTATCATATGTAATCTGATAGCAAAAGTATGGCAATATGAATATGCAACTATCATGATCAGGGTACACCACCAGGGTACTATATCTACATGAATCAAATGCATATCAAATAAATCCTGAGTGTGGGATGATATAATAAAACCTCATGCAAAAATCATCAGTATGGAAAAACCCTGGTGTCCATCTATGACACCCCAAATCCCAAATCCTCAGGCGCCGTCACTAAAACCGGCCTTCATATCTGTGAATCTCATGGAACCTGAATGTCCAACATCGACACTTGAAACATCATGAAAACATACGCCTGTATGTGTGTGTGTGTCCCTCAACGACACATCAAAATCATGGAACCTGAGTGTCCAACATCGACACTCGAAACATCATGAAACCCGTGTCCAGCATCGACACGTAAATACTCATTTGTCAAGCACCGTCACCACGACTGACCCTGATGTCATGTTCGTACATCTCTCCGGTCAATATCCCCACGATAACCGCCGAGTCCAAATACTATCACCGGTAAGTACTAGCCCTCCTGCCAGGCTCACCGTCTATACCATGAAAATCACCTCTTGCCCTGGAGAACCATACCGGGTCCACCATGTACCCGCAGACGGTGCCTATCCGCTCCTCGAATCGGGTATCTAACACAAGTCTCAGAACCGAGAAAACTCATGGTGGACGCACTGAAATATCATATTAAGAGAAACCGGGTTTTCAAACAATACATAAATTTCTTGAAATACCCCAACGGTTCTCAAATCCATAAATCACATAAAATCCATATCTCAATGCGTAAATCCATAAAATATAATATATGCAACATAAAACAGTAATATGAGAATATCAAGGAAAAACCGCTATTTAAATGCATCAAGTTATTATATATATCATGCGGTTCCCAATTCTCCAAAATCCAAGCAACATCATATAAAGGTGAACATGTGGCTATAGCAAGGTATCAGGGTGTACGTGTAAGTATGCATGCATGATGTACATGTAGCTATAGCAAGATATGTGTATATGCCTGTCAATAATGATGCAATACTATGTAGGTATGTGTGTAGGTGTAGCAAGGTATGTGTATATACATGTCAATAATAATGCAATACCATGTAGGTATATGTGTAGCTGTAGCAAGGTATGTGTATATACATGTCAATAATGATGCAATACCATGTAGGTATATGTGTAGCTGTAGAAAGGTATGTGTATATACATGTCAATAATGATGCAATACCATGTAGGTATATGTGTAGCTGTAGGCATAGCAAGTATGCTATATTTCATATGCACCATGGAATAAGAATCAATGTCTCAATTTCAAATGGCAATACCATACCACTTAGGGGTATATGTAGCTATAGCAGGATATGTGGGTATACATGTAAGTATGTATGCATGATAGACATGTAGCTATAGCAAGGTATATGTAAGCATATAGGTATGCATGCAACTGTATTTCATATGCACAATCGCACAAAAATCAATGCCTCAATGTCACTAATCAATACCATATCACATATGTATGTGTGTTGTGTGTATCATGGCAATTACCGACAGTGTGTGTGTAGCATACAATTAGTGCTCGTGCAACATGAACTGTCAATAACAGTGCAGTGTCCAATGGGTACAAGTCCAGGCACAACAAGTATTAAGATGCAATGATGTCCATGCACAATCTCTATATGTGCATACAAGCAATGCAACTAAAATCATATCTAGCCCTGACGCTTAACGCCATACGAGCGATTTCCCCGTAGATGTTAAATCTACCCACCGACAATCTCGAGCTAGGTAGATCCAATCATCTGCTTCCCTTTCTTCGCAGCGTTCGAAGTTCCTGCCTGCGATCCTATTAACACAAACATAGCAAGTGCAAAATCTCAGAAATCGACCAATATCACGTACAAACTACGTTTCACCTACGCGCCAACTCCAATCCAACTCACAAGTGTTCGTCTAGTGGCTAACGTGTGTAGCGACACTCCAAAACCAACCAAGGTGCAGCAGCTACACAAGATCATGAACCGTGTGGGATAACATAACACGCGTATTCAAAACACTAGATTATAGAAAAATGATCCAAGATTTTGATATACAAACAATTAGTGAAAGTTGCAAGTTCCACGAGACCACATACAACCTCAGAGACCGTACGACCAAAACTCAAAACCCCAGTCCCCACTCTGGCCGCAATTTGCGGCCAGAAGCAATAAAGTTGCGGCCGAGCTAGAGGGAAATTGTCTCAGGTTTATATGGTGGGTTTTAGGTCACAACACTAGGTCACTGTGATGGGAACATTTCCAACAAACACCTGGTTCTACAGTAGATCACAGAGACTCCATAAAGACACTAAAAATACGATATTTGTACAAAACTAAACCTTTAGTGCTCTAATCCATAACTACAAGGCAACACAACAATATAAACTCCTAATTAACAGTTAGAGGTTATTACCTAGCCACTCTTGCTCAAAAATCCTAGCTTTCCAAGCTCCAAGGCAACCTAGTGGCTAAAATATGACATGAAAAGTGTTTTAAAGGGATTTTATGAAGTTTTGCAAGGTTTTAGTGAAAGGATAGTAAGGGTTCAATTTAGAGTTGAGAGGATGATGATTAATTGAGTGTGAGAAAGTGAGGAGAGAATGAGAGAGTAAAGAGAGAAAATGATGAGAGGGTGAGTGTAGGGTGAACTTATCCCTTATTCTTACACTCTCCCTCACCTCCATTAATGCTCTCATTAAAGCCTCCATGACTCACCTAGCCACCTCTCTCTCAATCCAAAACAAGATATTTCTCACACAAAATATCTAAGGCAAGGTTAATTTAGAACATGGATTAGCTTAAAGTGTCATGGTCACTTAACAAGATTAACACTAACTAACCCTCATATTAACATGCACAAGTGTGTGCAAGCCATAACAAATAATAATAAAATATTAATTAATTATTATAAAATGAGAGGAAACCGATTTGGTAAACTTTTTCCCTAAAAACCCGCATTAACGCTTAATTAACACTAATCGCATTCTAAGGTGTTACAGCTAGTATTATCAACCGCCTGATTAAAGTCCGTGTATCTCGTACACGTATTTAATCGAACCCCTGCACGTACCAATGTACGACTCCTACATCTATCGCCTGAACCGGAAAAAACCCTCTGTGTAGGACTCGAAAGACTTGACAATATGCTGGCAGTAGGTTTAACCACAAGTACGTCAACGGTACTAGTTGTACGTAACGGCTACCCAGGTACTTATCGAAAGGGGGGTCAACAATCAAGTACGTCCTTACCCTACTGAATCTGAATGTGAAAATCTCCGTACAGTTCGGTCTCTTCGTCAAAGAGTATCATATATCAGGTCTAGGGGTGGATAACGTCAAACCCTTACTAACCTGATAAGTCATGTCCGAGTCAAGCTCATCACTAACAGAGATACTACTGATCAATTATCAGTAAATCTCATCCACCATGGCCACGGATTTCTGGTGATAACCAACTGAACACAGTGCGACATCGACTCCTAATACCAGGAGAGACGAATCCCTGACAGTCGACCACTGCCTCCATATGGATCAGGACTGTACCCAACTAAAATCTGTTTGCACAACTTCTTTGAACCGTGGTAGGGTAGTAATCAAAGTATAGTGGGAACTCACACGAGACAAACGACGATCTCAGGTCAAAGGACCAACTTGTACTCATTCCACCTGAGAATTTCCATCTGACGATAGATATAATACCATCTAGAAGTTCTTGGCGAGTCCGTCCGGTGTACTCACCTCCAGTGAGCACCTGTATACTATCTTAGGTGATACAACACCAATGGCATGTAAGATCGGCCATCGCCCCTCTTCGGGGTCTAGAACATACACTAGTATACTCCGGAATATCGATGCCCAATCTCGATATTCTCATGACTAGGGACATTTAAGGATGTGCTTATGGACAACCCAGCTCCCACATATATGATCGCCATAATAATACTGGTTGTCAAGAAACAATCCTACGGGCTTCATCAATGATGAAGACAAACCAGATAGCATACTATCATCTCGAGCAAGACTGTTATAACTGTATAGGTCCTCCCTCAATTATCATAATCGCCTACTTGCAATCATAATAATTGCCTTGAAGGCACTATATCCAATAGAGCTTTATGAGAAACCATGTGGCAATTTTCCACTATTGATTCCGTTTTATCTCCTGTCTCAGATTCATCATCCCCGAGCTGACGAGCACAAGCCCTTCGCTTTTCCTTCTTCAATTTTCTTCCATAGGAGACATACCCAATCACCATTTCTTAAATGCATTGCATTCATTGATAGGGTATGAAATCCTTCGGTGATAAAGACAATATGTCGGGTGTTCTTTCCCACCATCGAAATATGGCACTCCGGGAGTATACAGTATGAGGGGTGGTGGTTTCATCCTTTTTGACAAGGCTTTAGAGAACCGCTACTCGACCTTGGCCTTACTTTTGCACTTTGTGGCTGGAGATTGCTTCATTTAGGAGGTATCATACCCCATCCCTTTTGTGGCTTGTTTGCTTAGGCGTAGCCTCTTGGCCTTTTCATATATGATCGTTTCGTGCCTTATAATATTCTTACCCTCTTAAACAGCTTCTTTTATCAGCGTATCAATCGGTTCTTCATGTGGCGAGCTCAGAGCATTTTTTGTGGATCCTGCCCCCTGCTTAATCATGTCGTTTACTAACGAATTATCTTCATCTGACACTGGTGGAGCATACTCATCCGATACAAAAGAGTAGGAAACTATGTGGCAACTTTCCACATGCTCTTCCTCTTCTTCCGCTGGGTCCTCTTCTTCAGAATTGTTATTTTCGAAGAGATGATGAAGGAACTCCTAAAGTGTAATTGGAATGTGCGCCTTATGGTTATATTCTTCCAGCGCATCAATGTACTTCTGAAGGTCTATACGCTTGTCGACGTATTCGTCAGGCTTTACAGGTTTTTTGTCCCTCTTTTTCTTCTTCTTGGAAGAAGGGATTGAGATGTTTTTCTCCTTATCATCGACCTTTGTTGTAGGACATGGCATCAACATCCGTTCAATGATTTGTGGTTCAAGCGGGTTTTTTCACTTGATTGCGGGGCAAGCACGTAGCTATTTTAGCATTCTTTTAGTTTTTTAATGAAAGGACCATTTCCCATGGGCATTTCGTTACGTACCATTGAGCAAGAAGCCTCTACCGCATCAGCTTTCTTGGGAACATGCCTCTATAGAGGATCCACCTTCCGGCTGTCCTTCAGCATGATTTTTCCCTAATTATACTGATCTTTGACCCAGTTCTTGAATACAATGTAGTCTTCAATCGGGTGACTTATACCCTGATGATATAGGCAGTAGTTATGGTCGTTGACCGTATTTGCTTGTGCTGGTCACCATGGTTCAGGAAATGACAACATGCGAGTCTTCATAGAAAGGTTGAACAGCTTCTTCATCTTGTCACAAGGAAAGGAGTATTCATGCCCCAACTTTTCTTTGAAGGTGGGGCCCGAACGGTTATCATTTCGACGGTCAGGTGTGTTAGGAATATGTATGCCCTAAAGGCCATTATTGTATATTATAGTGGATGCTTGGACATATATATAGAGAGAACTTTCTTGCTCGACATGATAGTATGCTATCTGGTTGCTCTTTATCTTAACATGTGCACTTGTTTTAGTTTACTATCTCATATATACATGTTGATAAAGCCCTTAGGATGTTGGATTGACTACCAAGACTGTGATACAGATCATATTAGTGGGGCTTGTGTAGTCCGCAAGTACATCCTTTAACAGTTCCTAGTCGAAGGAGTGTCGAGACAGGGCATCGATATTCCAGAGTAGACTAGTGTGTACGTTTCTTGACCCTGTATGGGGTGATGGTTGATCCCATAACCATTGGTGTTTGACATCAAAGATTGTACACAGGTGCTCATTAGAGAATGGGTACACCGAACAGGACCCGCCGAGAACTCCTAGATGGTACCATACCTATCGTCAAATAGTAGTTCTCAGGTGAAACTTGTACAGGTTAGTCTGTAGACCCGAGATTGTCATAAAATCTTGTGTGGTTTCTACTGTGCTTTGATTTCCTCCCTACCACGACTCAAAGGAGTCGTGCAAACTGGTGGATTTTGGGTACAGTCCCGAGTCACATGGAGGCAATGAGTGATAGGAGGGGTTTCGTCTCTCCCGGTATTGGGATTTGATGTTACGCTATGCTCGATTGGTTATAACAGCAAGTCCCTGGCCAGGGCTGATGAGATTTACTGGTAAGTGTTATCAGTAGTTTCTTGAAAGATTATAGGCCACATATCGGCATGACTTATCAAGTTATTGGGTTCTGACGATTCCACCCCCAGACTCGATATGAGACATATCAGACGAAGAGACCGGACTGTACGGTAAGTGTTGCTTATAGGCTCTAGGGGAGTTTGGATAAGTTTTCTTGTTGATCTTCTATTCGTTCAATACCTGGGTAGCCGTTATGTCCAGCTAGTACCGCTGACGGCTTGTGGGTATCTGATGCGATCATTACCTCCTACTGGCGTATTAACGAGTCTTTAGATTCCCACATAGAGGTTTCTTAGCTCAAGCGAAACGAAATAGGGCACATATGGAGATATGTGTGAGGGCTTGATTAAATACGAGTATATGATACCGTATTTGATATCAGCCTGGTTATATGTGATATAACCGGATTATTGAATCAAGTGTTGATTCAATGATTTGATTTATATATGTATATGTTAATATATATTTGATATTAGCCGGTTTTATATGATATGACCAGATTATTGAATCAAGTATTGATTTAATATCTAATATTGAATATTAGCCGGTTATATGTGATATAATCGGATAAATGAATCAAGTGTTAATTTAATATTTTGATATACATACATATATATATATATATAAATATGATATTAATCGGTTATATATGATATAACCGGATTATTGAATCAACTATTGATTTAATAATTTGATATATATATTTATATATTTGATATATATATGAGAATAATGGAGGAAAGATGCCATAGGAGGGAATTTCCTCCTATGGCGTCGAAAAAATGCAATCTCCATCGTGTTTTCCGACGATCGGCACCCATCATCTTTATCGTTATCATCTAAGATATAGATACACCAAATTTTATGTGATTCTACAACTTTTTCACTGTTGAATTAGTTGGTTCAAAATTAATGGTTTACCGACAATATAACTCTTTACATTGCTAAATCAACGGTGAAAAAGTTGTAGAATCACATGAAATTTGGCGTACCCATATCTTAAATGATAACAATGAAGATGACGTATTCCGATCGTCGAAAAACACGATGGAGGGCGTATTTTTTCGATGCCATAGGAGGAAATTCCATCCAATGGCCTCTTTCCTCCATTATTCTCTCTCTCTCTATATATATATATACATATATATATATATATATATATATATATATATTAACTAATATTTAGCACACTAAAGATTTTATTCTCTTTATATATTTATATATATATATATGCAATATTGCATCATGGTTGATGATACATAGAACTAGGATGTGCGAGAATTACATTGGAGTGAAGATAATGATAAATATAAATGAATTAAAGAAAATAAGAATGAGTCATTGCTTAGATGCTTGGAGAAGCATGTAGAAGCAATGACTCATCTCATTTTTCTTGTTTTTATTCATTGGATATTTATCATTCTTTTCAGCCTTATCCCCATGGTTCATTCTATCATCCAAGTTCATTTCCTTCTTCTTCTCCTCTCCAGGGTTTTTCTTGAGTTGAGAAAAGAAAAGAGAAAATTTTTTCTAGTGAGAAAATCTCTTACTTCATCACCCTACACTAATCTAGCCCATTAGTTTAGGTTGTTTGCTTCACGAATACCTAGATTAGTGAAGAGTGAGCTTGAGTGAGAGAGACATCAAGGTGGATCATTTTCGGTATCGAAGACTACCAGCTGTTAGTGTATATGCCCTAGAAGCCATTATTGTATCATACTGGTTTGTATATTACTAATGGAAGCTTGGGATATTCACAGTTGTATTGACAGTCTTGCTCAAAATGGTAGTATGCTACTTGGTTTGTTTCTACTCAGATATGTGCGTATGTTTCTTTTAGCATATCGCTTCATATTAGTAGAGCCCTTAGGATCTTTGCTTGATTACCAGCGTTGTGATGGCAGACACACTAGTGGGGGCTTGGTAATCTACAAGCACATCCTTATACAGGTCCCTGGTCGTAAGATTATCGAGACGGGGTATCGATACTCCAGAGTAGACATGTGTATACGTTTCTCATCCCAGGAGGGGAGATGGTCTGTCCCACGGCCATTAGTACGTCGTATTGGAGATAGTATACAGGTGCTCATTAGGTTACGAGTACACTGGACAGGACTCGTCGGGAACTTCTAATGGTTAGTATACCTGTCGTCAGGTAGCAGTTTTCAGGTGACATGAGTACAGCTTAGTCAGTCGACTTGACACTGCTACTTCGCCTCGAGTGTGTTCCCACTGTACTTTGATTACTACCCAACCACGGCTCAAAGGAGTCGTGCAAACAGGTTGTAGTTGGATGCAGTCCCGAAGCACTTGAAGGCAGTGGCGATTAGATAGGATTCGTCTCTCCCGGTATTGGGGGTTGATATCTCGTTGTGTTAGAGAGCCATTATACAAACTCCGTGGCCACGGCAAGTGAGATTTACTGGTAGGTGTTCCAGTAGTTTCTCAAGGTGTTCTGGGCTACACTCCGACACGACTTATCCTGCTATTAGGGGTCTGACGTTTACCATCCCTCTAGGTCCGATATGCGATACTCTAAGAAGAACAGACCGGACTGTACGAAGATTGTCACATTTAGGCTCAATAGGAGTTTGGATGAGTTAGTTCATCGGCCTTCTTATCGACATCTACCTGGGGACCGTTACATACAGCTAGTACCGCTTATGGCCTGTAGTTAAACCCACTGCCAGCGTACTGTCGAGTTTTGAGAGTCCCACACAGAGGGTTTCCCTACACCGGGCATAAGGTGTAGAGGCCATATGGTTTTACGGCAGGGCTTCAATCACTTACGTGCACTTGTGCACGAACGATGATCGGACAGATAATACTAGTGGGCTTTGGTTTAAGTCAGATTCTAGTATTATACTGATGGATTTATTTCGTCTCTTTATATTCGTATTCTTCGGAATACGGATACAGGTATGTATATACAGTTGAGGGGCATTATCGTAATTTGTCGGGAAAGCTTCTAGAAGGAGATGACTCATTAAGGTTTTTATTATTTGATTAAAGCTTAAATGAGGTGGAGGAGATGAGGTGTAGGTTTTCATTTAATGAACCATGACTCATGTGGTGATTCACCATTAGAATTAAATGAAGCACGCTTGATATTTACTAGATATTTTAATTAGATATTTTGTATGCTTCATATTATTCAAACATGAGTAATTATTTATAAGATTATTACAAACACCTTCTCTCTCTTCAAGTCTTCTTCTTCTTCCTCAAAAACCTAATAGCTCTCATGTGTTGTGAATCCTAGGGTTTAAAGAGACAAAGCACTCCATCTTAATACTCTACACCCTCTAGGACTTCTAGTTTGGCAAACTAAAAGCCGTAGTTATCTCAGATTCGAGATAGAAGCTCGGACTATAGACTCTCTGGTGGATCGTCTTTGAGTCGAGGAGGCCGTCGAGATAGCCGCGATCCGTTATGATCCTTGGAGACTATGATGACGAGGAAGACAGCGATGAAGACCCGAAGGACTTGTATCGTGAGGTATAACTTCGAATCCGAATAGTTAAACCTCTTGTTGTTTGCTAGTTATGGTTTAGTCACGATCCATGAGCTCGAGTCCGTGTTACGATACTTTGATGATCGTTTTTCACATATTCCGCCTCCCCATGAACCGTAGGGTGCGTGACATGGACTTACAGTGGTATCGGAGCCTACTAAACCATACTAGCTTGTTAGCAACTTATTAGAACTTCGATCGTCGGAAAAACACGAAAACAAAACTCCAAATCCCTGCAGTTTCTGTCGTTTTTAAAACTGTCGAAAAAATTATTTCAGAGGCATGAAAATTCACTACAGGGAATTATAAGAACACTGGAGAAAAACGAGTCCCTAACTCGGTTAGATCACCACGGAAGCGCGGCGAATCTATGCGATTCGCCGCGGATCCGCGTCCGAGTCGATGCCGAGTTAGCTCATTTTTCCACAATATTGTCTTATTTTTGGTGTTCTGTCTTCTTGCATATTTGGTATCTACCCAGAATATTTTGAGTGCTGCGTTGCATTTGGGGTAGACACGGAAAATAGTTTTCGATCGAAATTCTAAGTTATTTGCTAATCGGGTTTCATCTGTGTTGTTATATGTGCTGAACGTCTGCTAATCGCTATACGTCGATTAGTGGGGGTTGCAAATATCTGTGATCTGTGATATTGGATTATGTATATGAACTTGTTAGATTGTCGTGGATGAATAGCCGGGGATGTGAGATGAGGGTTTTTATCTTTCATTCGATGTAAATAGTAATTTGTTGTAATATTATTTCACGGGGCACATCCGGGTTGATCTTGTAGCCACCATTGTATTATTTCATTTACTGTTTATTACTCCTAGGATAGACCCAAGGAGGAGTGCACAAACTACCGGGTACTTTGAAGTGCCGAGTGACCTACTCACTTTGTTGAGGGAGGTTGCTTCACTTCGGGTATTTAGCGGGTAGTTTGCCGCACCCGTAGGGGTCTAGGGTAGGGTTTGGCTATTCATCACGACAGTGAAAACCGTCTTTTGTTGCAGGCTCAAACGAAACGCGGACTTCCTAATATATCCAATGTGTTCATCTGTGATCTAGAATGCCTATTATTGCCTCAGAAGAATGTACATATCTATATATGATATTTAGTAGGCGTTGCTTATGTTTTGCATCTGCGCTAGTCCAGCCCCCGCTCTGTCATTAGTTAAGTAACCTAACGGGTGATGACGGGGCCCAGTGGCGAATGCGGATGGCATAAGCGTACGTTGTATTTTCGTTGTTTTCTGCAGTGATAGGTTTATGATGGGACTGCATTACATTAAAGTAAAGCAAACAAACCAAAGCTGAATCGTTGGAACAAAGTTTAAAAACCACTCGGTTATTTCAAAACAGCAGACTTTTAATTGCGGAGCTTAAACCACTCCTTTTAAAAGCTATCAGGTTCCTTCGATTATATCAAGTTCACTACGTTCACGGTTTCGCCAAAACCATTCGTAGCCCTCCGTCATTTCATATGAATATTCAATAGTATTCAAGCTATGTTTGTTGACCTTCGTCAAGGCATATTGATTGGTAGTTGCTGGGTGTTCATATGTAGCATAGATAGATGCGTTGGTTTGGGACAGTCGTATTACCTTGTTGACCTTCGTCAAGGATATATATGGGTGGTTCAAATTAACCTGGACAATGATGGGTAGAACTTGACATGTGACTTATGATTTATCGACCTTCATCAATGTCATAAGAGCATGGGGCAAAAATCCATATCGGGACTTTCTAAAGAAACTGTAACTTGCTAGTGCTGCACACCATTTGGAGTTTGATAATGTTGGTAGGATTCCTTCAGCATTATCACACAATGATATTTGGGTCCCGATCCTACTTTGAGTATCCGCTACTCCTCGGGAGATTCTTCACTTAACGATCAATGTTATAAACCAAGTAGGTGTCTAGAAAGGTGTTAGCGGGGCTACGCCCCCAGGGAAAAGAGGTTATTTAATTAAGGAATTTCACGAAAGAGTCGTAAAACCTCCCTCGAAGTATCGACACTGACCCGGATGAATGGTTAAGCAAGAATTGTACAGTGAGATCAATCCTGACTAATTCTTCTTTTATGGTTTGAGGAAGGATTCGAGAAACAGTGGGAGCCATCCTGTTTAGATAAATTAAAAACCAATCTAAACTTGCAAGAGCATCATGCTAAGTGTTTTCTTCTCTCTCTCTCTCTTAATTGCAGTGACCCTGTGACCAAGATTAGGTTATATCTAGATAATAAAATGACTGAATCTGACTATAATGACTGGCAAAGATTTGTCCAGATGTCCATTGCCTATGACAAGCTGGACCACCTCATTACTACTCAAGCCCCCGCCGTCCCAGGTCCAATTTCCATCGTCGTGGATAAGGATATCCGTAAGACAAGGGAAAAAGACTGTGTGAATGCCAAGTGCCACGTGTTGGCCTCAGTTGATGGTGTATACCAGAGGCAGCACGAGAAGATGGACTTAGTTTCTATCATCCTCCATAACAAAGTTTTAAATGGAGAGCAATCTCATATCGCAAGATATAAGACCTCAAAGAAATTGCTTCAAGCGAGGTTAGCTGTTGGGTCATCTGTAGGGGATAACGTCCTTACGATAACTAGTTATATTGATAAGCTCACGGACCTGGAGGCCACATTGAGAAACGGGTCATATGCTGGCTTGATTCTACAGTCCCTACCTCCTACTTATGCCAAGGGGAAGAAAGTTATACTTCCAGTTGAGGTCACCCTGAAGAAAACCAGGATGACACCCGCTCTACTTATTGGAGAATCTTCCTCTTCTGTATCCAAGGCGGAAGCCAAGGGTGAGAAGAAAAAGACCTCCATAAAACTGATATGCGGTGTCAGTAAGGTAGAAGGACAGGGAAGGGAAAAAGTTTCGGGGTTAACAGTAGGAAAGGAGGGATGTTCCTGTTGTTATGGGAAAGGGCATTGGAAGAGGGATTGCAGAGCTTGGAAAGCCAGAATCCAGGATCCGAAGCATGTTGTGGCTTCGACTTCGGGTGTGTTTGTAATCAAAAACTGTATGTCAATTAACTCTACTTCCTGGGTACTAGATACCGGATCAGGATCTCATATCTGTAATTTATTATAGGCTTTAAGAAACCATAGAGTTATCAGGGTAGGTGATATGACTCTCAGAGTTGCGAACGGAATGAGCGTGGAAGCTGAATCTGTAGGGGAATATCATCTAGGATTGACAAGTGGGTAGATATTGATTCTACGTAACTGTTTGTATGTACCTAGTCTAGCTTGTAATATCATATCTGTATCCTTACTTTCTAAGGAAGGATATGATTTTACATTTGTAAGCGATGTCGTCCACATCCACCTAAATCAAGGTTTGATTGGGTCAGGTACATTAGATAACGGTATATATGTATTAAATCAAGCTCAGGTTTTCAGTGTCCAGAACACACTTAAAAGAAAGTCTCCGGAAATAAATCAGGCTTGCTTATGGCATTGTAGACTGGGTCACATCAATGAAACACGGTTGATGAAATTATATAAAGAGGGATATTTGGATCCGTTCGAATATCAGTCTTATGCTACTTGTCAATCTTGTCTCATGGGAAAGATGACAAAGACTCTGTTCACTGGACACGAAGTACGAGCGAGCGAGCTCTTAGGACTCATACACAGCGATGTATGCGGTCCAATGTCTACACATGCGTGAAGTGGTTATTCCTATTTCATTACTTTTACGGATGATTTCTCTAGGTATGGACATGTCTTCTTGATGAAGCATAAATCCAAGGCCTTTGAGAAATTCCGGGAATACATGAATGAAGTAGAAAAACAAACAGGCAAAAGTATCAAGACACTAAGATCTGATCGACGTGGTGAATACTTAAGTGCCGAGTTCCTGGTCTACCTAAAAGAGAATGGAATTCTCTCTCAGCTTACTCCTCCATACACACCACAACACAACGGTGTATCGGAAAGGCCGAATCGAACCCTATTGGATATAGTTCGTTCCATGATGAGTAAGGCTGAGTTACCGCGATCCTTCTGGGGTTATGCACTAGAATCAGCTGCATATCTTTTGAACAAGGTTCCAACCAAGACTGTGCCTACCACACAATATCAGATGTGGAGTGGGAAGAAACCCTGTCTTAAGTACCTTAAGATATGGGGATGTCCAGCTTTTGTAAAGAAGTAACATGCGAACAAGCTCGAGGCACGCTCAGTACTGTGTAAGTTTCTGGGATACCCAAAGAACTCCAGGGGTATCTTTTCTATTACGCAGAGAAACAAAAGGTTTTTGTTTCTCAGCATCCCCACTTCTTGGAAGCTGAATTTTTAGAAAATCAAAAAAGTGGGAGCGCAATAGAACTGGAAGAAATTCCAGAACCACAATCTATTACTGAAAGCTTGGTAGAACTAGAAGTTTCAGAAGAACCGGACATCCCAGTGCCACTCCGCAGAAGTAGTAGGCAGTCTCATCCGCCCGAGAGATACTACGGTTTTCTCATAGACGGGGATCGAAAGGATTGCATCATTGACAATGATGAGCCTACTAGCTTCCAGCAAGCCATTCAGAGCAGCGACTCGGTACAATGGCTGGATGCAATGCGGACCGAGATGGATTCCATGTACACCAATAAAGTATGGACTTTGGACATTGCTCCAGAAGGGGTAAAACCCGCAGGCTGCAAATGGATCTTCAGAAAGAAGATTGGTGTAGATGGATAGGTTGGAACCTATAAGGCTAGACTTGTTGCAAAGGGTTTTCGTCAAAGACCTGGTTTGGACTATGACAAAACCTTTTCTCCAGTGGCTATGCTTAAATCCATTCGGATCCTTCTTGCCATTGCCGCCTTCCACGATTATGAGATCTGGCAAATGGACGTAAAGACGGCTTTTTTAAATGGTAATTTAGAATAGTGCGTCTATATGGATCAGCCATAGGGTTTCATTCAGAGTGGGAGCAGCGGTAAAGTATGCAAGTTGCTTAAGTCCATTTATGAACTAAAGCAGGCATCGCGGAGTTAGAACATATGTTTTGATGATACTGTCAAAGAATTCGACTTTATCAAAATATCAGATGAACCATGCATTTACAGTAAGATTGTAGGGAGAACTGTAGTATTCCTCGTCTTGTACGTGGATGGCATTCTCTTAATAGGAAATGGCATCCTATGCTATAGCCAGTCAAAAGATTCTTGTCATAGAAGTTCTCCATGAAAGATCTGGGTGATGCCTCCAACATTCTGGGGATCCAGATCTATCGTGATAGATCTAAACGGATAGTTGGACTTTCACAGTCAAGGTACATCGACACCATACTGAAAAGATTCAGTATAGAAGATTCAAAGTGCGGTAATTTACCGTCTTGTCACGGAATCACCCTCTCAAAAGAGATGTCTCCAAAGACTGATTTGGAAAGGGCTCGGATGTCATCTATACCCTATGCATCGGCGGTAGGCTCTATAATGTATGCGATGTTATATACCAGACCAGATGTAGCCTACACATTAAGCATTGTAAGCCGGTATCAGTCGAACCCAGGGAAGAAGCACTAGATAACAGTAAAGAACATTCTCAAGTACCTGAAAAGGACAAAGGAGGTGTTCTTAGCGTATGGCGGAAAAGACCTCCAGATCGAGGCTTTTGCTGACTCCAGCTTCAAGAGTGACAAGGATGACTCCAAGTCCATGTCGGGTTATGTCTTTACCCTCAATGGAGGGGCGGTCTGTTGGAAGAGCTCCAAGCATGACACCGTTGCTGACTCGACAATGGAAGCGGAGTACATAGCTGCTTGCGATGCCGTAAAAGAAGCTGTCTAGATGAGGAAGTTCTTAACTGAACTTCAGGTGGTTCTGACCATTGTTGATCCAATACCACTGTATTGTGACAAAAACGGCGCTATAGCTTTAGTGAAGAAACCCAGGTCCCATCAGAAGTACAGATACATTTTGAGACGGTATCACCTGATCAGGGAGATCATAGATCGCCAGGAGATCGAGATGAGGAGAGTAGATACAGAGGATAACACTGCAGATCTACTCACGAAGGCCATCCCTCAGACACAGTTCGAGCGGCTAATCGAGATGATAAGTCTGCGATACGCCAGTACATGGCCCTAGTGCAAGTGGGAGATTGTTAGTGTATATGCCCTAGAGGCCATTATTGTATCATACTGGTTTGTATATTACTAATGGAAGCTTGGGATATTCACAGTTGTATTGACAGTCTTGCTCAAAATTGTAGTATGCTACTTGGTTTGTTTTTACTCAGATATGTGCGTATGTTTCTTTTAGCATATCGCTTATACATATTAGTAGAGCCCTTAGGATCTTTGCTTGATTACCAGCGTTGTGATAGCAGTCACACTAGTGGGGGCTGGGTAATCTACAAGCACATCCTTATAAAGGTCCCTGGTCGTAGGATAATTAAGACGGGGCATCGATACTCCGGAGTAGACTGGTGTATATGTTTCTCATCCCAGGAGGGGAGATGGCCTGTCCCATAGCCATTAGTACGTCGTACTGGAGATAGTATACAGGTGCTCGTTAGGTTACGAGTACACTGGACAGGACTCGTCGGGAACTGCTAATGGTTATTATACCTGTAGTCGGGTAGCAGTTCCCAGGTGACATGAGTACAGCTTAGTCCATCAACTTGACACTGCTACTTCGCCTCGAGTGTGTTCCCACTGTACTTTGATTACTACCCTACCACGGCTCAAAGAAGTCATGCAAACAGGTAGTAGTTGGGTGCAGTCCCGAAGCACTTGGAGGCAGTGGCGGTTAGATAGGATTCGTCTCTCCCGGTATTGGGGGTTGATATCACGCTGTGTTGGAGAGCCATTACACAAAGTCCATGGCCACGACAAGTGAGATTTACTGGTAGGTGTTCCAGTAGTTTCTCAGGGTGTTCTGGGCTACACTCCGACACGACTTATACCACTATTAGGGATCTGACGTTTACCATCCCCCTAGGCCTGATATGCGATACTGTTAAACGAACAGACCGGACTGTACGGAGATTGTCACATTCAGGGTTAGTAGGAGTTCGGATGAGTTAGCTCATCGGCCTTCTTATTGACATCTACCCGAGGACCGTTACGTACAAGTAGTACCGCTTGCGACCTGTGGCCTGTGGTTAAACCCAGTGCCAGCGTAGAGTCGGGTCTTTAGAGTCCCACACTGAGGGTTTTCCTGCACCGGGCAAAAGGTGCAGAGGACGTATAGTTTTACGGCAGGGCTTTGATCACTTACGTGCACTTGTGCACGAACGATGATCGGGAGGATAATACTAGTAAGCTTTGGTTTAAGCCAGATCCTAGTATTATACTGATGGATTTATTTTGTCTCTTTGTATTCATATTCTTCAGAATACGGATACGAGTATGTATATACAGTTGAGGGGCATTCTCGTAATTTGTCGGGAAAGCTTCTAGAAGGAGATGACTCATTAAGGTTTTTATCATTTGATTAAAGCTTAAATGAGGTGGAGGAGATGAGGTATACGTTTTCATTTAATGAACCATGACTCATGTGGTGATTCACCATTAGAATTAAATGAAGCATGCTTGATATTTACTAGATATTTTAGTTAGATATTTTGTATGCTTCATATTATTCAAACATGAGTAATTATTCATAAGATTATTACAAACACCTTCTCTCTCCTCAAGTCTTCTTATTCTTCCTCAAAACCCTAATAGCTCTCATGTGTTGAGAATCCTAGGGTTTAAAGAGATAAAGCACTCCATCTTAATACTCTACACCCTCTAGGACTTCTAGTTTGGCAAACTAGAAGCCGTAGTTATCTCAGATTTGAGATAGAAGCTCGGACTATAGACTCTCGGGTGGATCGTCTTTGACTCGAGGAGGCCGTCGAGGTAGCCGCGATCCGTTACGATCCTTGGAGCCTACGATGACGAGGAGGACAGCGATGAAGACCCGAAGGACTTGTATCGTGAGTTATAACTTCGAATCCGAGTAGTTAAACCTCTTTTTGTTTGCTAGTTATGGTTTAGTCACCATCTGTGAGCTCGAGTCCGTGTTACGATGCTTTGATGATCGTTTTTCACATATTCCGCCTTCCCATGAACTGTGGGGTGCGTGACATAGACTTACACAAGCTAGCTCGATCCTTTCTTCAAGTAGAGCCTTAAGAAGAGTTCTAGGGACTACTACTTGGAGCTTTAGAAGTTAAGGACCGGACTACAAAAGTTGTAAACTCCCTTCACTTTGTTTAGAATTAGTTTTCTTGCTTAAAAACCCTAATTCTCTAGTTTGATTCTAGGTAAGTATACTTAGCACTCTAGATTTTTTAAAATTGCATGCTTGATGCTCCTTGAAACCTAGTTGAAGTGCTAGGTGATACTTTCATGGTATCAGAGCCAAGCTGAAGACATAGGCGAAGTCTAGACGACATTAAAGTGTTCGATCGACATTTCAAAACCCGATTTTTAATAGTTTCTGTCCATTTTTTCAAAAGTTGATATTTTCACAATTAAAAATGCTCAGAAAATCATGCAGTTAATTATATGGAGCCCCAAGAAGTACCAGAGCCTAACTCCTCTAAGTAGCCGTGGAACCACCGCCTAAACCATGTTTTGGTTGCGGTTCCACTGCCAACTTGAGGGGTTATTGACTCGTATTTTTTTCTACTACTTCATTGTGACATTTTTTACTTTCTGGGTATTTTTGGTGAGGCTCAAGTTGTTGAGGTCTCTGTGAATTGGTATTGTTTGAAATATCGATCGAAATGTTTAACATCGTCTAGATAGCTCTGGATATGTGATACAATTTTTGGAATCCACATTAATTAGTTTTGCGAAAAGTAGTTATCGATATGTAAATCTCGCATTTTAGTCTCAAATGATGGATTGCCACGGAGTTTCGATTCGGATCAAAACTCCGTCGTAATCTCGTATCGTACGCGAATAGTCACCGAGAGACACTAGTAGACAGCCATGCCCCATAGCCCCGACCAAGTGACTATAGAAGAACCCCATGGCCAAGCGCATCCATTCGGGTGCTCGCGGCCATGGTGTTCCACCCAAGTGCACTTCATTGATGGCCTCGGGGGTGCGATCATGTACTAAAGTTCCCAACGAGCATTCGATCATTTAATCGGGAATCTTTTTGAATTACCCGAATTAATTTTTGAAAAGTGTTTTCAATTCGAGACTTAAATGAAAGGTTTATAGGGTTAGGCATGAAATCCGGAATATGTAATAATCCGGGTTTATGATGTCTAAAGATGATACGGATTCTAATTATTGTAGTTTTCATTTCTTTTCTGCGATCGTAAGTGTAATATGTGGAAGTATCTCCGATCTCGTTGCTATACGTCAACGACATTAGGGATATGCATATTTACTTACGTTAATGACATGTGATGTTATTATGTTGCTGTTGATATATTATATTGGATCGTCATGATTGAATAGCCGGGGTATTTTACGTAAGATGAGAGTTTTTCAATTTTCATTCATGTAAATATTTGTATGTAATATTCTTTTATTGGGACATTTCCGGGTTGAGATTGTTGTCTCCATTCGATCTATATTATTTACTTTTCTGTATTAGGATAGACCCAAGACGGGGAGCAAAAGTAACGGGTTCTAGAGTCCAGTAGAAGGCCATCTCGAGTAGTCAAGACCGATCTCCTAACTCTAGAATTGGCAGGGTTGCTTGCCGCTCTCGTAGGGGTCTAGGGATGTGGGCTTGGCTATTCATCATGACCGTGGAACCCGTGTTTTTCATTACTGGCTTAATCTAAAACGCGGACCTCCTAGTATATCCTATATTTCATATATTTTTCTCTTACTGTTTCTATGATGTGATGTGATCATATAACTGTGTGAGACGAATACTACTTATATATATGATATACTAGTAGACACTATATATGTTTTGCATCCGTGCTGGTCCTGACCCCACCCTGCCGTAAGTTAAGTAACCTTATGGTGAAGACCCGGGTCCCTATGGCGAATGCAGATGGCATATATGTGTGTTTTATTTTCGTTTCTTCTGTGATGTTTAGGAAACATAAATGATGGGACGTTGTTTCCCCAATCAGAGCAAAGCTCTGTTGAAATTCAAAATTCAAATTTTGAAGCAACGCTTCAAATCTCGGGGGCAACGCGCCACATGTCAGGCGCTGATACGTCAGCACAGCGCCTAAGAAGGCGCGCACAATCAGAGCAAAGCTCTATTTAAACTAAAATTAAAGGAAGCAACGCTTCAGTTGCGCAAGCACTGCGCTGCGCGACACGTGTCAGTGCAGATGCGCTAGCGCAGTTGCGCTGTGTTGTGCGCTGCGCGACACGTGTCAGCGCAGATGCGCTAGCGCGGTTGCGCTGCGCTTTGCGCTGCCCGACACGTGTCAGCGCAGATGCGCTGCGTTTTGCGCTACGCGACACGTGTCAGCGCAGATGCGCTAGCGCAGTTGCGCTGCGCTGTGCGCTGCGTGACACGTGTCACGCGCTGGGGCATTTGCGCCAAAAAGAATTAAGATTTTTAAAGAAATCTTTCTGTTCTTGTTAAAATAAGAAGATTTTCTTCTGTAAAACAGAAGCCCTTGGATCAAAGATCCAACGGTGGGAAAAATTCCCCAAATCACTCAGAGAAAGATCTCTCTAACAAATTTAACTAATTTATGGGCACTATAAAAAGGACCCTAGACCTCAATTCAAAGGCATCAACACTTTTGAGAAATCAAGAGCTTCAAACAGAGAGAACTCTGAAAAAGTTTCAAGAAAAAGGTAAAAACCTTCACAAATTAGAAGAAATTTCTTCTAATAGATCATTGATCTAAAAACAAGATCAATGATCTTCACATAATAAATAGTGCTTTGCACTTTTATGAACCTTTGGTTCTTGAAATAAAAAGAAGAAAAAACTTGTTTTTTCTTTGATCTAAATTAGATCAAGGAAACGAATAGTGCTTTGCACTTCTTTTATGAACCATTGGTTCTTGAATCTAAAAGATTCTTAAATCATAGTGCCTTGCACTTGCAAACTGCGCTGTTGCGCTCTTAGGAGAGCGCCACGTGTCAGCGTCTGAACCATTTGCGCTATGCGCTTTTGAAATAGAGTTTTGCTCTCTGTAATTGGCGCAACTCACCAGAGTGCGCCACGTATCAGCAGCGCAAGCACAGCGCACTAGCGCAGCGCACTGCGCTTGCGCGACACGTGTCAACACTACAAGCACTTGCGCTCTCTGATTGGCGCAAAGCGCCTGATAAATGCAAGACATTTCTTATAGGGCCAGGCCCATATCGAAAAGACCAAGCAGGCCTAAATGGGCAGAGCCCAAACAAAATAATAAAAATGCTATGCATTTTAAAAGGGGCAGAGCCCAAACAAAGTAGATGCTTTGCGCATCATTTATAAATGGGCAGAGCCCAAAACAAATTGATGCTCTGCATCCTTTCTGGGCAGAGCCCAAATAAAAATAAAAAAAGAAATGCAAGGCCAAATGCAAACAAAAGGTGGACATTTTTAATTGGACTTAGCCTAATTTTGGCCGTAAGTCCTTAAATTAAATTGACTGAGCAAGATTGCTCTCTTAAATCAATTTACGACCGGTTCTAGGGTACATCTCCGAACTCCTCTGACAGTTTCTCGTTGTAATCCTTCAACGACGTCAGAGAGGTGACGGGTCCCAACGACCACACATGAATATGGACTGCGGGGTCCTTAAACTCGTGGACCGAAACGTCCTTAAACTAATATTGGACCGAAACGTCCTTAAACTATTGATGGACCACTACGTCCTTAAACTGGCGATGGACCGAAACGTCCTTAAACTAATATTGGACCGAAACGTTCTTAAACTAATGATGGACCACTACATCCTTAAACTGGCGATGGACCGAAACGTCCTTAAACTAATATTGGACCGAAATGTCCTTAAACTAATGATGGACCACCACGTCCTTAAACTGGCGATGGACCGAAACGTCCTTAAACTAATATTGGACCGAAACGTCCTTAAACTAATGATGGACCACCACATTCCTAAACTGGAACATGGACCACCACGTCCCTAAACTGGAACAATAGAGCCTCCAAATGCTCTTTTGCCGGATCTAAACGGTCCCGTTTAAGGTGATCTTAGCCCCAAACACGGCTAACGTATCCTTAAACATTCAAATGGACTATAAAACTCTAAATCAACTTTGGTTCAAGGGTACATCTCTGAATTCCTCTGACACCTATCGTTGTAATTCTTCAACGACGTCAGAGAGGTGACGAGTCCTGACGGCCATATAATAAATGGATCACCACGTTAAGTTGATCTTAGTCTCAAACAGGACTAACATATCCTTAACGAACGTTTAAGTTGATCTTAGCCCCAATACGGCTAACGTATCCTTAAACTAAAAACACCAAACCCAAATCTAAGTAAATACGGATTTGGACTAATCCACGTCCTACGGGCGACGGCATTACTCAGTCTCCTTATACAATCCACGGGCAACCACCAACAAAACAAACACACACGACACGAAGTGAAATTCTGGAGAAGGAGAAAGTGGCTACCGCGATGCGGTAGTGTAATTAACTGCAGGGGCTTGCGCCTGCAGGGAAGAGCGTCCCCACAATCAAAAACCTCTCTAGCGAGGGGGAATCTGACGAAGTCTGCTACATCGGCCGCATCCGTCTAAACCTCCGATAAACGGTGCCATAAATCAACTTGGCATCTTCGGAGAGGTGGATGGATAAAACCAAATAGCATCTGCCCCGAATCTCAGGCAAGACGTCCTAATGTCTCGGCCGCCATTCGGAGGGGAACAGATTCTGGCACGCCGGGTGGGACCTTTTCCTCTTTCCACTCCACACTTCGTGTGTCGTATTCGTGAACCAATCGTGGTTTGTTAACGGTTGCCTTTGGATTTCAAGTTTACTAAGATTTGGTCTCTCGCTTGGTGTAGAAGAGGAATCAAGCATCGATGGCCTCAACTTGTTTGAAGTGCTCCAACTGCAACTGCAGCTTGCGTCCGGCCTCAACTGCAGGCATAACCTACAGGCCCCAAGCGGCCTCTCTGTTCACCATGCCCGTGGAGCAGATTACTCAAGCCACCACAGGGCTGTTTTTCGGAACAATGCTTCCGCCAACAAACTTCAGCACCCCTGTGCCCGTACAAGATGCTCCTAAGAAATCGGTCTTCGATCGACTTTCAGTTACTGCGGCCCCTCTCAACGGGTCGCCCAATACCGGTGCCTCGGTCTTCTCCAGATTGGACCAAAACTCTCGCGGACCCGCAATGAAGCGTGCAGTCTCAGAAAAGGTTATTCCAAAAGGAGTACCCAAACCTGCTCTTGAAGTCGTCAAGGCGGCTTCTCCTGCTAAGAGATCGGTCTTTATAAGATTGACCGTCCCAACTCCCACTCCTACTCTTACTGCTCAAAAGACATCAGTCTTCAATAGGCTGACACCGGCAACCGCCCCACACCCGAACAGGGGGTAAGAAGAAGCCGTTTCTCTCTCTGAGCCAATACCGACGACTCGTCGCGCCCGACGACGCCACTGGCGCCGGGTAACGAAGACTGGGGGCAACTCCCCTTCTGGGATAACTCCACCAGCTCCAACGGCGGAAGTCAATGCTGCTGTTCCAACTGGGAACAGCTTTGAGCTGTTGAATAGGGTACGCAGGAACTCACCAACTGCGGTGCTCAGAAGATCTCCTCCACCAGTAGAGACTGCCGTGGAAACAGAAAAGCCGGAGCAGCCTCCTCAATCGCTGTCCTCCAGGATCTACAAGACATGGCGACGAGTCCGAGAATCTGTGATTGATCCTAATTTCTCTCGCCAACACAAGAAGTCGAAAGGTCGGCAAGAAGAAAATCCCCCGGTCAAGCAACGAAAGACGACGACCGCTTGGGTGCCCAAAGCAACGGCGCCCTCAACTTCTACGGCCCATAAGAGAAGAAGGACGGAGAAAACCCCCGCACCGGCGGCAAATATCAGAGGTGGTGAACCCAAACGCCCTAAGTCAGGGGGCATTGTAGTTCATACAGTCTACGTGGTGTCTGGTAAAGAGGGCAGTCACATATCTACGGGACATCGACCACTTACACGATCCATGACCAAAGCGCAGGAGCAACAGCAGAAGCTCCAAGAGATGATGAACGCTATGGCCGCACTTACTGGGCCAAAAGAAAACCCTGAAACGTCCTCGGATGAACGCCAGGAGGAAGAAACCGACGCCGAATTCCTTCATCGAATATTGGAAAAGAAGGACAAAGAGGCTGCTGAACAAGCAGCCAACATACAGCGTATGGGCCTCATGTTCCAAGACATGGTGGGGATGATGATCCAACAAGATCCTCCGGCCGAAGATCCCCCGATCATCCTTGAAGACGATAAGGGAGAGACATCGAATCCTCCGCCAGCTCTGTCAGCAGCTAAAGAAGAGACGATCTCCAAAGCTGACTTGAACGAGTACATAGCCCAGCAAATACGGGTTCATCATGCGGCTAAAGCAGCTGGCCAGGTCGTAAGAACAGGGCGTCCATATCCAAGTTGGTACGATCAAATCAAGTACCCGCCCGGTTACACAATTCCTAAGTTCCATGTCTACAAGGGGACGGGCAATCCTCACCAGCATGTTACCCAGTTCAGGGCACTCTGCGGCAACACCGGCGGTGACGACAAGCTGTTGCTTCGCCAGTTTGTTGGAAGTTTATCAGATACGGCGTTCGAGTGGTACTCTGAGCTCCTGAACGACTCGATCAAGACCTTCGCGAAGATGGAGCTGTTGTTTACTCAACGTTTTGTAAGCGCCAGTGAACGTACCCCGATGACGGCACTGATTAACGCCAGGGTAAAGCCAGGCGAGACATGGGTCCAATATGCTATACGGTGGCGAAACTTATGGTCGAAGTGCGAGCAGCGCATTGAAGAAGCTCCCGCAGTGGGTATGTTTGTGGGAACCCTTGATCCGCAAGCAACCATCTCGCAATTTATGATGTTTTTCAAGCCAACTACCTTCCAAGCCTTAATTGATAAGTTAGCGCAAATGGATCAGATGGGCCATAAACCCCCTCTTCCAAAGCCGGACTCCCGAAATGACAAAGGGAAGGGAAAAGCGATCGTTATCGCTAATGCTCAACAACAACCGAGCGACTCGAAGCCGGTTGTTCGTCAAAATAATACGCGTACATACGTGACCCTTGAGGAGAGGCTAGGACGTTCTTACTCCTTTCCCCGAGATAAGACGAGAAGGTTATTCGAGCTGGCGTTGCGCAACCGACTCATAAACCTGCCATATCCAAAACATCCGTCGCAACCAAGTGATGTCAATGAGCCCAACTACTGTCCTTATCATCGAGTACTGGGTCATCCGATCGAAGATTGCTACGTTTTCAAAAATTGGCTTGAAAACCAGTACCGACAGGGCAAATTCGCGTTATCTGACAAATGGAAGGTGAATCCTCCGCAGCCCCACACATCTAAAGGGACGAATACGCCGGGGGCAACATGCTCCGTCGTTGAAGAAGCTCCTTAGGAAGTTGTATTATCAACCAAGAAAAAGAGGATGCTAAACGATCTTCAGACATACCCAGCGATCAAGTGGAAGAACCCGTTGGAGCCCCAGATCATTGAAGGGATGTTGAAGCCTCGTCCAACTCAAAAGATCGATGGAGGTGGCCCAAGCATTCATAACCAACCGTCGAAATCTTCAAAGAAGAAGAAAAAGAAGTCAAAGAAGCCCGTAAAGCCTGGCGACAAGCGCACGGACTTGCAAAAACAAATTGACGCGCTGGAGGAATACAACCAGAAGACACGGACTCCCATTATATTCCAAGAATTCCTCAATCACGTCTTTCAAGAGGAAGATGAGGGAGAAAGTTCATCTGATGATTCTGAGGAATGCGTGGTAAGCTGTCATGTGATTTCCCACTCGTTCATAGACGATGAGGAGACTTCTTGTACTGAAACGCTGGGGTCAGATCCCGAACCAAAAATTCTAGAGCCATCAGATGAAGTAATCGATGCATTCCTCAATGAAGCTCTCTTAAAAAGCAAAGCTGATCGGGAGCGCGAGGCAGTCATATTTGAAAGGGCCAAACGCCAGCGACTTGATGAAAGAGCTGAAACGATCCCGCTGGAGCAAAATGCCTCCAACATCGACAAAAGCCAATTCAAGATGAGGAAGAGGTTTGCTAAAGCCGTGTCAATGGGTATGAAGCTACCATCCTCCGAAGGAAAAATTACTGGTGAAGCGGAAATGCACCCCTCCTATTGCTTGTATCATCGGAAGATTTCGGACCCTACTGAAGAGTGCAAAGCTTTCGATAGATGGTGGCAAGGATATATTGTTCACCAGCAGCATTTTTGTTAGTTATATGTATGCCCTAGAGGCCATTACTGTACATTGGATGTATATTGTAGTGGATGCTGGGACATATATAGGTAGGACTTTCTTGCTCGACATGATAGTACGCAATCTGGTTGCTCTTTATCTTAACGTGTATACTTTCTGTCTCTCTGTTACATGTTGATAAAGCCCTTAGGATGTGTACCCGAATTCCAGGACTATGATGTAGATCATACTAGTGGGGCCTGGGTAGTCCATGAGTACATCCTTGAAATGTTCCTAGTCGAGGGAATATCGAGACGGGGCATCGATATTCCAGAGTAGACTAGCGCATATCTTCTCGACCCATGCGATGGGCGATGGATGATCCCATATCCATTGGTGTTTGACATCAGAGATGGTATACGGGCGCTCAGTGGAGACTGGGTACACTGAACGGACTCGCCGAGAACTCCCAGATGGTATTATACCTCACGTCAGATGGCAGTTCTCTGGTGACACTGGTACAGCTTAGTCTGTTGACCCGAGATCGTCATAGAGTCTTGTGTGTCTCCCACTGTGCTTTGATTTCCACCCTACCACGGCTCTACTGAGTCGTGCAAACAGGTGGTTTTTGGGTACAGTCCCGATTCACATGGAGGCAATGAGCGATATGAGGGGATTCGTCTCTCCCGGTATTGGGGGTTGATGTTGTGCTATGCTCGACTGGCCATAACAGGAAATCCCTGGCCAGGGTTGCAGTGATATACTGGTAAGAGTTATCAGTAGTTTCACGAATGTTATGGACCTCAAGCCGGCATGACTTATCGAGCTACTGGGGTCTGACGTTTACCACCCCTAGGCGAGATATGCGACATATCAGACGAACAGACCGGACTGTACGGTAAGTGTTACTGGTTGGATTCGTAGGAGTGTGAGCGGGCTTGCTCGTCGATCTTCTGATCGCTCAATACCCGGGTGGCCGTTACGTTTAGCATACCGCTTGCGGCTTGCGGATGCTTGATATGATCATCATCTGCTGCCGGCGTATTGACGAGTCTTTAGAGTCCTACACAGAGGTTTCCTGGCTCAAGCGAAACGAAATAGGAGCGCATATGAGATATGTGCAGGACCGAGAATAATTCGAGTATGTGATACCGTATTCCATTCTCGCGATCAATGTATCGATTGGTTATATGCGATATAACCTAGTTATCGAATCAAGGATTGATTCGATAAGCCGATACATATGATACTAGTCGGTTATATCCGATATGACCAGATCGTTAAATCAAGTGTTGATTTAATGATTTAGTGCATATTTATATATTTGATATATTACTTTGCGTTAACTAGTATTGGTTCACTTTAAAAGGATTTTCTCACTTGAATTGTGCACATTGTATATGCGATATAGTTTTGTGCACATGTTTGTATCATGTTTGATGATACATGCTTACTTGGTTAAGTGTAAAGAATCAAACCATGGTTTAAGTTAATGATTAGGGTTTTGATTATTTATTCATTTATCTTTCTTATTTATTCATTTTGGAAAAAGAAAAGGATAAATGAATGGTTGAATGTTTTGTTTTTAGTTGAAGTTTCTTGAAACTTTGACTAAGTCACTCTTTTGTTCTTATGCTTAACCCTAACCATCCTTTTAACCATGGTCTTTTCTCTACACCTAACTAATGTTGAAAGTATGATAAGATTTAATTCTTTTTCATTTTAAAAATACAAGACTTATCATATCTTTCTTCTTCTTCTTGAAGAGCTAGAAAAAGAAAAGCTTTCTAGTTCAATGGCAACTTGAGAAAACAAGTGAGAAATCCAATTCTAAAGTGAACCCACTTCCTATTTCTTCATCCTCTACCTCTTGCCAAGTAGTATAGGGTGTTCTCTTCACAAGTTTCATGACTTGTTGAAGTGAGAGTTTGATCTTGTGGAGCTTCGATGTAGATCATCTTCGACATCGAAGCCGACGACCAATTCCGCTCATTTTTCCGATGAAGCCGATGCTAGAGTCCGGGATTCAGTTTGGACAGCAAGGGGACTTCATCACTGAGCTTGGGAGGTGGAGGACCGGATCTACAAAGGTTGTAGCGCCTTTCCATAGCATTTAATTCGTTTACTTGCTCGCATCGCTTATATATCTAGTTAACGATCCGTATTAGGGTTTTTAGGCACTCGTAAAATTTGAAACAGCCATGTTTGATGCCTTGTGAGACTTCACTAGTGTGCCTAGGAACCCTACAGTGGTATCAGAGCCTAGCTAGAGCCTTAGGCGAAGTCCCGACGGAGTTAGAAGTCCGATCGACCCAAAACCCCGACTTTGAAATGCTCTCTGGACTTTTTTGTAAAATGTGGATTTTGCAGATTAAAAATATGCAGAAACCTCAGTGCTATATTCTAAGAATTACTGTTTAAATCGGGGGCTCTGAATCGTTAATAGTGCGGCGGAACCGCCGCATATGCATGCCTAATGCGGCGGTTCCGCGGCAAGTTGGTATCTTCAGACAAATGTTTTTGCATAGTAATTCTTAGTTTTCTGTGCTGGTGTTCCTGGGAATTTTTAATAATTTATTCCAGAGTTTTATTTTCTGGGTTGTATTGGGAACTCAGTATATCGATCGGACTATCTAATTTTGTCAGTGTGTTTTTTCCGGGTATTTTAGAATATGTTAAAAAGTTCGACCGGATATAAATACCCGATTTTTCCCCTGTCGGGAAATTTCCAAGTGTTGGATTTTTCCGTAGTTTAACGACGTTCTAAATAGTGCAAGTAACGCGATGGACCCTCTAGAAGACAACAAACCTTAACTCGATTATGTGACCGTCTTGAACTGCCCTTTAAACCTTCGGGTTTGGGGCAGTACGGCGTGCCACATGTGAGGCGTTGGCTTGACCCTTCTACGGCTGGACCGTTGGTACTGAGGCACGAACTGAATGTTGTTAGACTTATTTCATGAGTTGAGCTGTATCGGGAAAACTTGGGTGTTCGATTGTTCGATCGAAAAGTTTAGCATTTTCTATTTATCCGGAATGTGATACAATACTTGGAATTCGCAAATAGTTATGAGATGACTGGATGAATGTTATAAACATAGCAGTTTAGTCTCACTTGATCGGTTGCCACGGAATTTTGATGTGATCAAAAGTCCGTCGCAATAACGTAGCGTACGCGGATACTCGCCGGGTAAACTTAATAAACAGCCTCACTCCATAGCCCCGACCAAGTGACTGTAGGAGAACCCCGTCGCCGAAAGCATCCGTTTGGGTGCTCGCGGTAGCGGTGTTCCGCCTTGGTGCACTTCGTCGACGGTTTCGGGGGTGCGGCCGTCTACTAAAGTTTGCGACGAGCATTCGATCAGAATGTCGGGAATCCTGTTGAATTGCCCGACTTGATATTGAAAAAAGTTTTCGATAATGAGACTAAAATGCGGGGTTTATAATTGTTAGGCATGCGATGTCTAAGTATTTCATTTGGTCTGGCATGCGATGTCTAAAGAGGTTGCGGATTCCAACTGTTGTAGTTTTACACTTTCTTTTCTGTGACCGTAAGTGTAATATGTGATATCGCCGGTTTCGTTGCTATATGGCAACGACAATTGGGATGCGCATATTTACTTACGTTGATGACATGTGATGTTATGTGTTGCTGGATATGTTATATTGGATCGTCGTGTTTGAATAGCCGGGGGTTTTTTTATGTGAGATGAGTGTTTTTCATTTTCATTCATGTAAAAACTTGTATGTAATATTCTTTTATTGGGGCACTTCCAGGTTGCGGAAGTTGTCACCGTTGTTGTGTATTATTTACTTTTCTGCACTAGGATAGACCCAAGGAGGGGAGCACAAGTAACCGGGTTCTGGGGTCCAGTGGGAGACCAACTCGAGAAGTCGAGTCCGGGTCTCCTAACCCTAGAATTGGTAGGGTTGCTTGCCGCTCTCGTAGGGGTCTAGGGGTGTGGGTTTGGCTATTCATCACGACCGTGGAATCCGTGTTTTATACTGGCTCGTATTGAAAACACGGACGTCCTAGTATATCCAATATTTCATATGTTTCTTCTGCTGTGATTTATCTGTGATGTGATTATGTGATGTTCTGTGACAGATATTATATATAGTATATATGATATATTATATAAACGTTGCTTATGTTTTACATCCGCGCTAGCCCTGCCCCGCTCTGCCGTTAGTTACCTAACCTAACGGTGCAGACGGGACATCGAGGCGAATGCGGATGGCATAAGCGTACGTTATATTTATCTGTGATGGTTAGGTGGACTTAAATGATGGGATATTCATTAATGCGATTAATGAAAGAAAATAAACCTAATTGATGTTGTGGAATCGAATTTCAAAATAAAAACAGGTAGCTACAGTTCTTGCTTTGCATCGCGGTATTCATTATAGAACATCCTGCACCTTATTCGATGAGGAAAGGACCGAGATCCCTTCACCGGGAGTGACTCCTTTAGCAATAACTGGTAGATGCTACAACCCTCGGTTTGTCTTTGATCGCTTCTATAGTTTCCGCTTTGCACAGTGATATATATGATATATCCCGCACCTCATTCGACGAGGAAAGGGCCGACGATCCCTTCACCGGGAGTGACCCCTTTAGCAAAACTAGAAAAGCTTCAAAAACATTCCATTTAAAAACCATTTGATTCCGAAACGAGATCAAGTTCAAAGCGTTAAAGGTTTTCACAAAAACCAGCCGCAACCCTCCGTCATTTTAGGAAGTAGAGTACTTAGTATTCGTGCTGTGTTTGTTGACCATAGTCAAGGCACAGTGTACGGTAACTAAGTGATGTCTTCCTACACCGCATATGATGCGATTAGTTAGGACAGTCGCGTGACTTTGTTGACCTTAGTTAAGGGTCATGTGGGTGGGTCTAATTAATCACGAAATGACGGGTAGAACTTGACTAGTACTTATGATTTGTTGACCATAGTTAAGGTCATAGGTGCTAGGGGTAAAAAACCTTTATCGGGAGTTTCAAGTGTTGAAATTTGCAATGAGATTGCATACCTTCTATGTGATAGTTGGATCCCGATACCCACCGCGAGTAATTGTTACTCCTGGGAGAGTTTTGCACTTTGCAATTAGCCGATCAAGTAGGTGTCTAGAAAGGTGTCAACGGGGTTACGCCTCTGGGAAAACGAGGTTTACTGTAATTAGGTCCGTGCGAAAGCACGGGGAACCTCCCTCAAAGTACCGACACTGGCCTGGCTGAAAGATTGGCGAACTTGTAGAGTGTAATTAATCCCGGCTAGTCTTTCCTTTTAAGGTTTGAAGGAAGATTTGATAAAAGCAGTGGGAGCCATCCTGATTAGATAAAATATATAACCAATCTAATCTTGCAAGAGCGCACGCAGAGTGTTTTCTTCTCTCTCTCTCCTGGTAGCGACCATATCACGCCTTAATCAAGATAATAATATGGATGTATTGACCGAACCCGCTTGTTATAATGAGCCGGGGAACGTTGGTCCCGCTCCAACTTATAATTGTTATAAGACAGAGCAGGAAATAGGGGAATACCAGAATTCCTATGCCGCCCAAACGAAGAAAGTGCATATGATGCATCATCTTCGGATGTGTTCATTACAAAGAACTGTTTCTCAGTATCCTCCGCATCCTGGGTATTTGATACCGGATCAGGATCCCAGATATGTAAGCTGTTACATAGGGCTACAAAAGGGTAGAAAACTGAGAACGGGTGATAAGTTTCATGAGACAGAAAACGGGGCAAGTGTTGCAGCCAAGTCTGTTGGTCACTGTCACCCTGTATTACCAATACATTGATTCAGAACAAATGCTATTAGATACCGAACCTGATATACAAAATCATATCAGTCTCTTTATTAGTAAAGAAATGATAAAATTTTGTATTGATGGATAATGTTTTGAACATTTCCTATATCAAAAGTTGATCGGTTCAGGCACGTTATCTAAAAGCATTGATGTTCTAAATCAAACTACAGTTCCTAGTATACAGAACACACACAAGAGGAAGAGTTCAGAAATGAACGAATCCTTCTTGAGGCATTGTAGACTAGGTCATATCAATGCAACCCGACTGGCTGAAGTTACATTTTAGATGCATATTTAAATCAGTTTGAATTTACATCTTGCGAAACTTGCCAGTCATGTCACAAAGATTAAATGACCATAGCTCTGTTTATTGGAAACAGAGAAAGAGTTAGTAAACTCTTGGGATTGATACATGATGATGTATGTAAGGTCCCCTGTCTACACATGCCAAGACCGGTTCTTTGTACTTCGTTCTATTCTTTGATAATCTCTTAAGATTCAGACATATGTTCCTGTTGAAACACAAGTCCGAACCTTTTGAGATATTCACAGAATATAAACAATAAGTAGAGAACCAATACGGGTATAAATATTATGTCCTTTGATGTGTTCGAGGAGGAGAATACTTGAGCACGGAATTTCTGGACTATTCTAAAGGAGAATGAGATTCTCTCAGCATTACTCCTCCATATACACCATAGCACGATGGTATATCGGGGCGGAGCAATAACACCCTATTCGATATGGTGTGCTCTATGATGAGTACTACTGAGTTACCTATTTCTTTTTAGGGTTATGCACTTATGAAGTTGCATACCTATTGAATAGGGTTCGAATCAAATCAGTGCCTACCACTCCATATATGATATGGAAAAGGACCAGCCCATATCTTAAGTTGGTTAAGATTTGGGGTTGTCCGGGCTATGTCTAAAAGCATAATCCGGACAAGCTCAAGGCAAGGTGTGTTATGTAGAACTGGAATAGTTCCAGCTATACAAACTACAGATGATGATTTGATAGAACCAAAGGATTCAATAGTAACCAACGAACCTCAGCCTCTCCGCCGATCTAGTAGGGTTCCTCATCCGCCTGAGAGATACCTCGGTTTCTCGATGACAGTGGGAGCGAGGAATGCATCATGAGATGATGACCCAACTAGTTTCGAGCAGGCCATCGAGAGTAAGGACTCTGTAAGGATGGCTGGATGCTTAGCGATCTGAGATGGAATCCATGTACACCAGCAAAGTATGGACTTTGGCTGCTATGTCTGAAGGGTTAAATCCCCATCAGGAGCAAGTGTATCTTGAAAAGATTACTTGGTGTAGATGGAAAAGTTGAGACTTTCAAAGCTAGACTTGTTAAAGGCTTTTCGTCATCAACCAGGCATGGAAAATGATGAAACCTTTTCCAGGGACTATGCTTAAGTTCATCCAGATCCTACTTGCCATTGCTACATACCATGACTACGATATCTGGTGGTTGGGTGCCATGACTGCTTTTCTAAATAGTGATTTAGAAGAGAACGTCTATAAGAACACAGCCAGAGGGCTTCGTAAACAATGGGAGCAGCGAAAACGTGTGCAAGATGTTTTATGTGATGAAACAGGCATCGCGGAGTTGGAACGTCTGTTTTGATGAATTAGTCAAACAGTTTGACATCATCAGAATGGTAGATGAACCTTGTATATACAAAAAGGGTAGTAGGGAGTATGGTAGTGATCCTCGTAGAGTACGTGGATGACATACTCTTGATAGGGAAGGAGTTTCTTATGCTACGCACGGTCAATCTCCGCTTATCACAAGGATTCTCCAAATGGGATAAAGGTAATACGACCTCGATCCTGGGGAGAATCACTGGAAAAGTTCCAGAGTGATAAGGACGACTGAATGTCAGTCGCAGGCATTGTCTTTACCCTCGGTAAAGGGACGGTATGTTGGAAGAGTTCCAAGCTAGATACCGTGGCAAACTAGACGATAAAGGCTGGTAGCATCGCTATTAAAGATACTACCAAAGAGGAAGTTTGGGTGTATATTGGTTCATTAGATGAACTAGGTTCCTACCATTGTATGACAATGGAAGTGAGGCTTTGGCCCAGGAACCCTGATCCCATCAGTGACCCAGAAATATTCTGAGGCAGCATCACCTGATCATGGAGATAGTTGATCTCCGAGTTGATCGAGGTTAGGAGAGTAGACTCAGAGGACAACACGGCGGATCCACTCACAAAGGCTTTTTCCCAGAGAGAGACTTATATGGGATGGTTGAGTATGTGATACTGCAACCACTGCTACAGATGGCCCTAGTGCAAGTGGGAGATTGTTAGTTATATGTATGCCCTAGAGGCCATTACTGTACATTGGATGTATATTGTAGTGGATGCTGGGACATATATAGGTAGGACTTTCTTGCTCGACATGATAGTACGCTATCTGGTTGCTCTTTATCTTAACGTGTATACCTTCTGTCTCTCTGTTACATGTTGATAAAGCCCTTAGGATGTGTACTCGACTTCCAAGACCATGATGTAGATCATACTAGTGGGGCCTGGGTAGTCCATGAGTACATCCTTGAAATGTTCCTAGTCGAGGGAATATCGAGACGGGGCATCGATATTCCAGAGTAGACTAGCGCATATCTTCTCGACCCATGCGATGGGAGATGGATAATCCCATATCCATTGGTGTTTGAAGTCAGAGATGGTATACGGGTGCTCAGTGGAGACTGGGTACACTGAACGGACTCGTCGAGAACTCCCAGATGGTATTATACCTCACGTCAGATGGCAGTTCTCTGGTGACACTGGTACAGCTTAGTCTGTTGACCTAAGATCGTCATAGAGTCTTGTGTGTCTCCTACTGTGCTTTGATTTCCACCCTACCACGGCTCTACTGAGTCATGCAAACAGGTGGTTTTTGGGTACAGTCCCGATTCACATGGAGGCAATGAGCGATATGAGGGGATTCGTCTCTCCCGGTATTGGGGGTTGATGTTGTGCTATGCTCGACTGGCCATAACAGGAAATCCCTGGCCAGGGTTGCAGTGATATACTGGTAAGAGATATCAGTAGTTTCACGAATGTTATGGACCTCAAGCCAGCATGACTTATTGAGCTACTGGGGTCTGACGTTTACCACCCCTAGGCGAGATATGCGACATATCAGACGAACAGACCGGACTGTACGGTAAGTGTTACTGGTTGGATTCGTAGGAGTGTGAGCGGGCTTGCTCGTCGATCTTCTGATCGCTTAATACCCGGATGGCCGTTACGTTTAGCAGACCGCTTGCGGCTTGCGGATGCTTGATATGATCATCATCTGCTGCCGGCGTATTGACGAGTCTTTAGAGTCCTACACAGAGGTTTCCTGGCTCAAGCGAAACGAAATAGGAGCGCATATGAGATATGTGCGGGACCGAGAATAATTCGAGTATGTGATACCGTATTCCATTCTCGTGATCAATGTATCGATTGGTTATATGCGATATAACCTAGTTATCGAATCAAGGATTGATTCGATAAGCCGATACATATGATACTAGTCGGTTATATACGATATGACCGGATCGTTAAATCAAGTGTTGATTTAATGATTTAGTGCATATTTATATATTTGATATATTACTTTGCGTTAACTAGTATTGGTTCACTTTAAAAGGATTTTCTCACTTGAATTGTGCACATTGTATATGCGATATAGTTTTGTGCACATGTTTGTATCATGTTTGATGATACATGCTTACTTGGTTAAGTGTAAAGAATCAAACCATGGTTTAAGTTAATGATTAGGGTTTTGATTATTTATTCATTTATCTTTCTTATTTATTCATTTTGGAAAAAGAAAAGGATAAATGAATGGTTGAATGTTTTGTTTTTAGTTGAAGTTTCTTGAAACTTTGACTAAGTCACTCTTTTGTTCTTATGCTTAACCCTGACCATCCTTTTAACCATGGTCTTTTCTCTACACCTAACTAATGTTGAAAGTATGATAAGATTTAATTCTTTTTCATTTTAAAAATACAAGACTTATCATATCTTTCTTCTTCTTCTTGAAGAGCTAGAAAAAGAAAAGCTTTCTAGTTCAATGGCAACTTGAGAAAACAAGTGAGAAATCCAATTCTAAAGTGAACCCACTTCCTATTTCTTCATCCTCTACCTCTTGCCAAGTAGTATAGGGTGTTCTCTTCACAAGCTTCATGACTTGTTGAAGTGAGAGTTTGATCTTGTGGAGCTTCGACGTAGATCATCTTCGACATCGAAGCCGACGACCAATTCCGCTCATTTTTCCGATGAAGCCGATGCTAGAGTCCGGGATTCAGTTTGGACAGCAAGGGGACTTCATCACTGAGCTTGGGAGGTGGAGGACCGGATCTACAAAGGTTGTAGCGCCTTTCCATAGCATTTAATTCATTTACTTGCTCGCATCGCTTATATATCTAGTTAACGATCCGTATTAGGGTTTTTAGGCACTCGTAAAATTTGAAACAGCCATGTTTGATGCCTTGTGAGACTTCACTAGTGTGCCTAAGAACCCTACAATTTTAAGCGGAAAAAGCGCAAGACTCGTCGAGAACGGAACGATACGACCGAAGGGCTTAACAGAACCACCGGCAATTGTCGCATAGTCAACGCCGGGGGATCACAAGTGCTCACGTTCGGGAGCGATTCTGATGAGGAGCTGGAGCTTGGCCCTCTCTTTAAAGAATCCACTTCGGGAAAAGAAAAAGAGCCGAAGGTCTGCGAAAATATCTGACTACGTAACCGCACGCTGCCCGAAAAGAATCTCGGACCCTCAAATAAAAAAGATAAGGGAAAAGAGAAGGTCCCTGAAGATATTGTCTTAGATGACCAAGTTGTGGAGGAGCTAAGCGCCAAGGACCCTCCGAAAAGAAATAAGGTGGATTACAACGTCTTAGCGCATCTGAGGAAACTACCATCGCAGCTCAGCATTCTTGACGCCCTTTTACTATCAAAGGAGGCGAGAGATTCGTTAATTAAGGCACTACAGGACCCGAAGCAGTTCCAAGCTTTCCTGGCCGAAGAAAAGATGAAGGATGAACTGGAAGAAGTGCACACGGCCGATGTCACTTTCGGCGATGAAGACCCTCTCCTTGGGACGTGCGAACACAATCGCCCTCTCTACGTCTCAGGATATTGTCACGATATAAAGATAGGCAAAATCCTGATCGACAATGGATCCTTTGTTAACCTTCTCAATGTGCGGGTGTTAAAAGAAATCTTCATTAACGTCCAGCACCTTGCTCATGACAAGATCACCATCTCCGGGTTCGACTCCCAATCGTCAAAGACTCTTGGATCTGTGATACTGATGCTACGCTTCGGGCTGCTTATCACGGACATTAAATTCCATGTCATAGATGCCAGGACATGCTACAATGCTCTGCTCGGCCGACCATGGTTACACGAGTATAACATCATCCCTTCTACACAGCATCAGTGTATGAAATATTTTAGGGATGGTCTCGAGTATACCGTGACGGGAGAATTGAATCTGTTTTCCATGAATGAAGTTCGCAAATATGAAGATGCCAAATACTTCTTGCCGAATTTCGAAGACACGGAAAGGTGTCGCAAGCCGAAGAACAAAACTAACGCTACCATCCCTGTCTTCGGCAGCGACACCGAGGAGGAAGAGGAGATAGTTTGTTCGGGTCCTCCCCAATACGCTAAACCGGGACCATCCGCTCCTACATTGATCTTTGGTAGTGATTCGGAGGATGAGGTCCATGCTGTATTCTCTGCTCGACCTTCAATAAGAGCTTCCGCTGATGAAGAACAAAATCTACAAGTCGCCATGGTGCCGCTTAAACACCGTAAGGAACTGGATGCACTTGATATTTACAATGTAGAAGAGCTACAAACGTTCTATATCCCTCCCAGGCGGGGAGGCGAAAAGGCAATTCTATTCTACCGCTCTGAAGAAAACAAAGTGGGGAAAGAAATCTGGCACGGGGCGGATCCTACGCTAGACAGGCTTCAACCCATCCGTCTACCCAGATATTATACAGAAGGCTTGAAGAAGCTATTGAAGCGCCAAGGGATACCCTTCAAACAGACCGTTAGAAAGGCCAAATTCTATGACAGGGTCTGGAACATCCCCGGGACTCAGCACAAGCTGCCTACTGGCAGGATGGAGACAATCGGGCTCGGATACATTCGCGCCAAGAAACGAGAGCTGATCCGCGACTGTTACGTCATGCACGACTTCAATGAAGAAGCAGGTGCTCAACGGGAGGACACTAATCCTAAACAAGTAAAAGTTCCTGATGTAAAAGTGCCCAGTCCGTCGTTCGAAGAACAAATGGACAGGCTTATAAGGGAAGCTGGTCAAAAAGTCCGAGATGATCACAACCGCGAGATGGCCATCTATGAGAAAGCCAAAATGCAACGCCTCCTTCAACAGGCCGTCAAAGATGAAAGTGCCGCCCCCTACCAACCTGTTATAAAAAAGGCTTGACGCAGAGGCAGAAACAAATCGAAAGGCCAAAAAGGCGCTCAACAGCAACACAGTGGGGGTAAGAGGCCACGCAAGCGGGAGTCGAGCGTTATTGATCTATCCCTCATGAAGAAAATGGGTCGAGCGTACTCATTTCCTCGGGACAAGACGAAGAAGATACTTGATCTTGCTCTAAAACATCAGATGCTTACACTGCCAGAGTCCAAGCACCCCGAACGAGCAGGCGAAGTCTCTGACCCAAACTATTGCTCTTACCATCGAGTAATAGGGCATCCTCTTGAAGATTGCTTCACCTTCAAGAATTGGGTTGAAGATCAGTATCAGCTTGGCAAATTCGCTCTGTCTGACAACTGGAGGGTAGCGCCGCCATAGAAGCACGAACCCAAAGCCACGAGAACAGAACCAACCCCACATTAGGATTGGAAGCTGATTCGCACTTGTCACATGATAACAATATTAAAAGAAGGGCCCGAGAACATGGACAACCTTCCCTGGTGCTTCGAAAACAGCAATGATGAGGTGATCTCAGAATTTCCCCCAGCTCCGAAAGAGCTGGAGGATGGAATACATACCACTGCAGATAGCCTCAAGAAAATTGTGTTGGGGACGGCAAGTGACCCACGGCCGACGTTCGTCAGTGAGCTGCTATCTGAAGAAAGGGTGGCTGCGTTAAAAGACCTGCTTATACAGCACAAAGATTGCTTTGCATGGAACTACTCCGAAATGCCGGACTAGATCCAGAAATTGCTGTGCACAAATTGGCGATCTCCCCGGACGTCAAGTCGGTCAAACAGGCACCAAGAAGAATGCGGCTTGAGCTTGAGATGAGTATCAACGCCGAGGTCAAAAAGCTGATCGACTCTGGCTTCATCCAGGAAGTTCAATACCCTGAATAGATCGCCAATATCGTCCCGGTGATGAAGAAAAATGGGACAGTGCGCATATGCGTAGATTTTCGGGATCTCAATAAAGCCTGCCCAAAGGATGATTTCCCGGTGCCAGTCACCGAACTGATGATAGACAACACGTCCACTCATGAGGTTTTCTCCTTTATGGACGGCTCGTCAGGGTATAATCAGATAAAGATGCATCCCGAAGACCAGAAGCACACCGCCTTCAGGACTCCTTTGGGTATATTCTGTTACAAGGTGATGCCCTTCGGTTTAAAGAATGCCGGTGCCACCTATCAGAGGGCCATGACGAAGATCTTCGATGACCTTATACATGAAATCGTCAAATGTTATATTGACGACCTAGTGGTTAAGAGCAAATCGTATGAGGAACATCTCGAACACCTAAAAACTGTATTTCAACGCCTTCGGCAATATAACTTGAAGATGAACCCTCTCAAGTGTGCATTCAGAGTTTCTTCGGGCAAATTCCTGGGATTCATCGTCCGACACCGAGGTATTGAAATAGATCCGTCAAAGATCACGGCGATCATGGAAATGCCTCCGCCAAGGACTCTTAAGCAGCTGCGATCTCTCCAAGGGAAGCTCGCATATATACGGCGGTTTATAGCCAACCTCTCGGGCAAGTGTCATCCTTACAGTCACCTGATGAAGAAGGGAACCCCGTTCGTCTGGGATCAAAAATGCCAGGGCGCGCTGGACGAGATTAAACAGTACCTGCAGCACCCGTCAGTGTTGGCTGCTCCGCTTAAGGAAAAGCCCCTCATTCTTTACACAACCGCCCTCGAAGGTTCTTTAGGCGCATTATGGGCGCAAAAGAATGATCAAGGGAAAGAGAGAGCTCTTTATTACTTAAGTCGAGTTCTACTGGGGGCAGAAAGCAATTACTCCCCCATTGAAAAACACTGCCTAGCGTTGATCTTCGCGATAACAAAGCTCAGGCACTATGCATTGGCACATGAGGTCCGACTCATTTCGAAGGTCGATCCTCTTAAATATCTGATGTCGAAGGCCATATTGACGGGACGACTCGCTAAATGGGCCCTGCTCTTGATGGAATTCTCGATAACATATCAACCTCTCAAGGCAGTCAAAGGCCAGGCCATCGCCGACTTCCTCGCTGAGCATCCGATACCCGCCGATTCTCCTTTGAATTGCGATCTTCCAGACGAACATGCGTTTGATGCGATCGACGGTAGTGATACCCGATGGGAGCTTTATTTTGACGGAGCATCTTCCATGAAAAAGCGTAAACAAAGTACCCCTATAATCAAATCAGGGGTAGGCCTCATCTTCGTGACTCCACAAAGAGGGATAATGCGTTTCGCTTTCTCCTTAACAGAGCCGAGGACAAATAACGAAGCCGAATACGAAGCTTTGATAGAAGGTCTCGAGATCGCCATCGACATGGGAATTGAAAATCTCCTCATATACGGAGATTCTCAACTGGTCGTTAGTCAAGTAAACGGCGACTACCAAACGTGCAAACCGGAGCTGGTGAAGTACGGTGAAAAGGTGCAACAACTGTTGACACAAATTCCCTCCTATACTTTGGAAAGCATACCGCGCGCGGAAAACAGCAAAGCGGACGCGTTAGCTAAGCTTGCTAAAGAACTGGCTGACGAGAACCTCGATGACGTCAGAATCGTGGTACAAAGCCGTCGAGTGCTCGCCCCAGCAGAAATATCTCTGGAATCATCCGAAGAAAAGGGATCGACTGAGAAGACGACCTTACAAATAAAAGACCGTGAGAAGGTTGAGGATTGGAGGGAAGTCTTTATAGACTACTTTAAGTCCCACCGAATGCCCGAAGATACGTCTGCAAGACATCAGCTCATGAAACGAGCTCTGTCTTTCGCCTTCATCAATGATACTCTGTACAAGAGGTCATTCGATTCTCTGTGGCTGAGAAGCTTAGGACCTGACGAAGCAAAAAGAGTTGTTCAGGAAGTTCATGACGGAATCTGTGGTTCTCACCAAGCGGGCCCAAAGATGAAGTTGAAAATCAAACGGATGGGATACTACTGGCCCACGATGATTCAGGATTGCCTCGAATATGCGAAGCAATGCCACTCATGCCAAATCCATGAGGACTTCATTCACCAACATCCAAATCCATTACATCCAACGGTGGCTAGCTGGCCGTTCGAAATGTGGGGAACTGACATAGTCGGCCCCATCGAACCAGCATCGTCCAAGGGACATCGTTTCATCCTGGCGACGACTGACTACTTCTCCAAATGGGCAGAAACAGTACCATTAAGAGAGGTGAAGACAGAAAATATCCTCCACTTCTTCAAGACGCACGTCATATATTGGTTTGGAATGCCAAGACAGATCATCTCCGATAACGGACCAGCTTACAGAAGCCACAAGATCAGTCGCTTCGTGCAACAACACAATATAGACTGGAGATATTCTTCAGTTTACAATCCGCGAGCTAATGGTCTAGCTGAAGCCTTCAACAAAACCCTGACGAAAATCATGAAAAAGACGGTGTCCCGAAATAAGAGAGACTGGCACGAGAGACTGCAAGAGGCTCTGTGGGCATATCGAACAACGTTCAAGACAACACCATACGCGTTGGTATTCGGTACAGAAGCAGTACTCCTCCTCGAAATAGAATTACCCTCTCTACGAGTGGCAATCCACTACGAGCTAACAGATGAAGAAAACGCTCACCTTCGGCTTGAGGAGCTTGATGCTCTTGAAGAAACACGGCTCATAGCGCAACAAAATCTGGAAGCTTTTAAAGCAAAGATGACGCGCTCATATGAAAGATTGACCCGACCGAAGACATTCCGCCAAGGCGAACTCGTGCTAGTGGTCAAAAGGCCTATGATCCCCAATCGCGCCAAGCGGGGAAAATTCGAGCCAAATTATGAAGGCCCGTACATCATAGATAAGGTCTACCAGGGTGGGGCCTATCTACTCATGGATATGCACGGTGAAAGGCCTTTCAGGCCAATAAACGGTCGCTTCCTAAAGAAATACTACGCTTAATAAGCCACGGCTTAGGTCAATGATAGATGACGACGATGATGTCCTCTTGCTATCTTCCTAAGCTCAAACTTTATAAGCAGTAGCCAGCCTTCTCCATGATGGACCGAAACGTCCTTAAACTAATAGCGGACCGAAACGTCCTTGAAACTAATACCGAAGCATCCGTAGGCTGACGAGATAAAAAAGAAAAAGAAGAAAAATATAAATAAAAACGGGATGTCCATAAGCAAAAAGGGCACAGATGAAAACCCGAGAGGGCTCCATAAGTAAAAACAGCAGGGCTACCGGCGAGTGTTCGTGAAAACCCGGAAGGGCGCGACCTCGTAAAAAAAGAAGAAGAAGAAGAAAATAAAAAAAAACGGTATGTCCATGAGTAAAATGGGCACGGATGAAAATCCGAAAGGGCTCCGTGAGTAAAAACAGCAGGGCTACTGGTGAGTGTTTGTGAAAACCCGAAAGGGCGCAACCTCGTTAAAAGACACTTATAGGGTCCTCTCGACCTTGTAAGGAGAAACCACCCGTGTGAGATCCTTACGACTCCCAAGGGAGCTACACACTTAGGGATCCCCACGATTCCTAAGGAGAAAATACACTTGCGAGATCCTCACAACTCGTAAGGAGAACTCTCTTATGGGACCCTCACGGCTCATAAGATTTGAAAGTCTTAAGTTACAGAGACCTAAACCTGTGCTTAAGCAACCCCCACAACTTTAGATATTGCCCTACAAGTGGTCCAATATTGGCCCTTGTATACAATCCACGGCGCGAATAAACATTTCCCTAACTAAGTCCCATCCGAGGCTAGGGATATGTTCGCATGGTGAATAACCCTTGTAAATCCTCTCGATTTACAAGGAGAAAACCCTCCTGTAGGATCCTTACGACTTACAGAGGAACAAAACACTTAGGAATCCTCACGATTCCTAAGGAGAAAATACACCTACAAGATCCTCACGACTCGTAAAGAGAAATAACTTTGTGAGACCCTTACGGCTCATGAAGTCAAAGCCTTAGTCGACAGGACCCTAACCCTGGTCGCTAAGCCTCCTTTGTTCGACAACGACAGAGGCAAATGATGATTCGCTCCTGGCAATATCCCAGTTGTAGCGATGCTGATGCCGAAGTCGGTGTCCAATTTCAGGTTTACGGCGAAAAGCCCGTAGGCCTCACATGCATACGAAATAGCCGAAATGATGGGGCAACTTGCAATAAAAAGCAGCAAGTAAAATGTATGCATGCAAAATAGCCGAAATGATGGGGCAACTCGCAATAAAAAGCAGCGAGTAAAAAATAAAATAAATAGCCGAAATGATTGGGCACCGCGAAAAATAGCCGAAATGATTGGGCAATCGCGACCTTCACGATATAAAAGCTGAAATGATAGAACATCGCGGAAATAAAACAAAAAAAAAGAATGATAAAACTTTGACCCTACAGTTAAGATCACATCGATCCCTGTATACAATCCAAGGGCACAAACGAAGAGGGAACCATACTTTCCCAACAGGCTCCCCCAGAAAACGAAGCCAGATCTCAATGATTCATCCCAACTCCGAAGAAAAACCTGATGCGCGTCGACTCGCAGAGCAGCCAATGTCTCCGTGGGAAATTCTCGATTCGTGTCAACACCAAGGAAACAAATAATCCTTGGCGCTAGGGAAACAAATAATTCTTAGCAAACTCCTCAACTCAGGGAAACAAACAATCCTTGACGAGAGCCTCCTGATTCTCATCGACTCGCAGAGCAGCCAATGTCTCCGTGGGAAATTCTCGGTTCGTTTCAACACCAAGGAAACAAATAATCCTTTGCGCTAGGGAAACAAATAATCCTTAGCAAACACCTCAACTCAGGGAAACAAACAATCCTTGACGAAAGCCTCCTGATGCGCGTCGACTCGCAGAGCAACCAGTGTCTCCGTGGGAAATTCTCGACTCGTTTCAACACCAGGGAAATAAATAATCCTTGGCAAATACCTCAACTCAGGGAAACAAACAATCCTTGACGAGAGCCTCCTGATGCGCGTCGACTCGCAGAGCAACCAGTGTCTCCATGGGAAATTCTCAACTCGTTTCAACACCAGGGAAACAAATAATCCTTGGCAAATACCTCAACTCAGGGAAACAAACAATCCTTGACAAGAGTCTCCTGATCCGCGTCGACTCGCAGAGCAACCAGTGCCTCCGTGGGAAATTCTCGACTCGTTTCAACTACAGGGAAACAAATAATCCTTGGCGCTAGGGAAACAAATAATCCTTAGCAAATACCTCAACTCAGGGAAACAAACAATCCTTGACGAGAGCCTCCTGATGCGCGTCGACTCGCAGAGCAACCAGTGTCTCCGTGGGAAATTCTTGAATCATTTCAACTCCAGGGAAACAAATAATCCTTGGCACTAGGGAAACAAATAAACCTTAGCAAATACCTCAACTCAGGGAAACAAACAATCCTTGACGAGTGCCTCCTGATGCGCGTCGACTCGCAGAGCAACCAGTGCCTCCGTGGGAAATTCTCGACTCGTTTCAACACCAGGGAAACAAATAATCCTTGGCACCAGGGAAACAAATAATCCTTGGTAAACACCTCAACTCAGGGAAACTAGCGTCTTTGATGAGAGCCCCCTGATTCGCATCGGCTCGCAGAGAAACCAGTGTCTCCGCGGGAAATTCCCGATTCGTCTCAACTTGCAAGATGAAGCCTCAGGCAGCAGGGGTTAAAAAACTTGCTTCCTGAACAATGGGACCCTGCAAGTCGATCTAAAACGGTCTCTTGCATACTATTCACGGGTCTCACTCTCCAAAGTCGAGTTTCGACAAGGAGGGAAACAACCGCTTACGGGTCCTCTCGACTCGTAAGAAGGAAAAATTCTCTTATAGGATCCTTACGACTTACAAGAGAAAACACACTTAGGAATCCTCATGATTCCTAAGGAGAAAACCCACCTACGAGATCCCCTCGATCCGTAGGGAGAAAAATCTCTACGAGACCCTCACGGCTCATAGAGTTGAAAAGTCTTAGGCAGCAAATCTGAACCTGCGGTCTAAGCCATCGCTATTTCTTAAGAAAGTCAAGATGCGTGCTTTATTATCTGTTGACCATGTTTAATAAGGTGGCATGCTGATAATAAAAGAAAGAAAAGGCGGAGAAATGACACAAGACATTACAGAAAATGTGTATCTTTTATTCATAAACTTGATTGAGTACAGGATACATTGTGCTAAAGAATAAAAAAATACATATATACATTTTTTTATCTATAAGTACAAACGATACAAAGAGGGATAGCTACTGAGGAGGAAGTGTCTTTAGTAAATCCACGAGCTGCTCTCGCACTTCCTTTAGCGCCTCTTCATGGGTGGCTGCCGCGGCCACTTCTGCTTCCACCTGGGCTCGCTGCTGCAAGAAGAATGAAAGTTGGTCCTCCGCCGCCTTCTAGGCTGCTTCCTGGCTGGGCGCATCTCGCTCGACAACATCAAGCTGTTGCCTCAATGATAACCCTTCGGAAAGACATTGCAGAAGGCCCTCAAAGACAACCTTCAGCCGTGCAGCATTGGCCTCCACCCGAGCATGCAGTTGGGCAGACTTGCTTGAAGTCTCGCCGCGCTCCTTACGCCTTGAAATGACTTCTTGTTTGAGATGGCGGAAGTAAGAAGCGCTCTGCTTAATCCATGCTGCTCTTTGGTTACTGGCGGCTAAGGTCTCGGGAGCGGGACGCAGCGACTCCAACTGATGCAGGCGGGCCTCAATCTCCCTGCAATGGTTAACCCAAGATGCGATGATACCCTCATCATGAAAGTTTACGAGTATCACCAGCATCGGGTTAACCGCCGTAGCGAAGTCTGTGGCAGATGTAGGAGTTTCAACGTCGAGTTCCTCAATGTAGTCACTCAACATGCGCAGACTATTCGCGGCGCCTTTCGAAGATGGACGTCTCAGATAAGGACCCGCCGGCATTGTAATGCGAGGCTCGTAGGGCGCCGAGACCGGAACGACAGCTGAAAAGAAACAGGATGTAATCAGACAACAGTACAGAAAATAAAAAAGGGGGGAGTTATCGATGTGATATTCGCCATACCAGATGAGACAGGTGGTAAGGCCTGGAGAGCTGGTGGCGCAGCCGATCTTTTATCCCCTCCTTCAATCTGTAGCACTGCAGTCGAGATGAGAAAAAAGGGTTTAGAAGTAATTCCATCAATCAAAAAGGAAGATATCAATGGAAATCATGCTCACCAGCGCCACCATAGGAAGAAGCGAGTTCGGATGGGAAGGTGAAGTATGGGAGCAACACTTGATATAGATGATCAAAGAGCACTCCTGAAAAAGACATAACAGTACGACTTTAGTACACAAATTATACGTTTGAAAGATAAGATTAATAAATTGCAAACCCATACCTTCCAACATCTTCGATGGTATGAGAGAGGGTTGAGAGGTGACCACCGCTAAGGCAGTCGTTGAAGGTGCTCCCTCGAGCAGTGGGGCATCGGCGCTGGCTGCACCTGCATTACGAAAAAGGTAAATTTGTCAGAAAGAATTGTAAAGTAAAGAAAGACAGCAACTTAGGATTTACATGATGAGCTACCGGCTGAAACGGAGGCGGCTCCCTCCTCCATCTACGTGAGGCCACCGCCCGAGGATTCATCACCCGACTCGATAGGGATTGTTGTCGTGCTTGCAAGACCTGGAGAAGGCGGAAGATCGTACATGGGGAGGGCAATGATTGGAGCGTTGCCGGACTCTTGGGAGAGAGTGGCTAACTCTTCCCCAAGAGTCGTACCCATATCACCCGCTACTTTTGCGGGCTCCACGGTCTCCATCGGCTCATCCACCGTCACCACGAGGTCGCCGGCCTCAAGCGCCTCATCCGCCACCCCCCCGGGCTCGGTTGTAATGATCATTTCATCTGCCGCCACTTCAGGCTCGGCATCAATGACCTTCTCGGCTGCAGACTCCCCAACCTCCATCTCAGGCTCCGAAGCCTCAGCGACGTTGCCCACCGTCGGCTCAGGTTCGGCAGGCGCCGCCTCCTCTGTTTCCTTGGGTTCAACGGTCTCCGCCTCCCCTTCGGTCGGACTTGGCCCTGCGAGATAAAATATATAAGAACCGACAGCTTTATGAGTCTTATAACGAAATTCCGAAAGAAGTATTACCTGAGGTAGACTTGTCGTTAGCCTCTCTATTGGCGCGGATCGCCTGTCTATGAGCTGTAGACAGGGCGACCGGCGACTCTTCTGACGGAGTCTCGGCTCGAGGAACGGTGCTGGGGCCCGCTCCAATGGCCAAAGCAGCCCTGCGTGCCTTTGCTTCGCGCCTCGACCGCTTCCTCTCCTCCCGGGCCGTCACGATGGACCTCTTTGATGCTTCCTTTATCGAAGCATCGTCGTCCTCATTTAAAGATGCCTCCAGAGCCTTTAAGGCATCTCTCATCGGCTCTTCAAGACGAACCTCCTGCGGTGGCCCAGAGGAAGCCGGAACATCGGCGGATGGCGGAACATTTGTGTCACTTGGCAGGAACGGCATTGAGGTTTCTGCAATAAAAAGGGAGAGCTTAGATTGACCATAACACAAGGAGAATAAAAACTTGATGAATCGAAACTTACTGAGGCCTAAAGACGCTCTAAGGCGTTCCTCCTCTTGGAAGGTCTTGAGTGAAGAGGCAATGGCTTCCTCATCAGTGATGCATGTTGGAAGAAAAGAAAGAAAAACGTTAGTCAAAGGCAATGAGGAGAATATGGTGCAATAAAGAAAATGCGACTAGTAGTTACCTGTTTGCGCAAGCTCAGCTAGCCACGCGTCACGCTTTGCCAACCACGCTGAAGTTTCGAGAGCGGCTTCCAAGTCTGTATTATCCGGAGGCGGAATGACTAATCCCTCGTTAGTCCCATATTCGATCAGGCCCTCGGCATAGGGAGCATGGGGTTCCTGACCGAATACGACATCTGCAGTGAAGAGCGACTTCTTTTTCTTCTGCCCCCCGACCCTAGGCTCACGTGGGATTGACTTACGCTTGGCAGCCACCTTGGTACGGCGGGTCCCGATGTCCGCACCCATGCCAGACTCTGGCGAAGCTACAACCACTGTCTCCATTGGAGCACAGGGCGCTGGGGGTGCATCCGCAATATCAGGGAGCGGCAATCCGCGTGGAGGACTCTGCGCACGCGAAGGTCCGGCTCTGGCATCTTTTAAAGGGGGATTACCGGGGTCCTTGGCACCAAAGGAGCATTGCGATCGCTACCTGGAGGTGCACCCTTACGGTCGATCAGCACTCACCTCTCTTCCTTTATAACGTCCCCCGTCGCATGATTGTACCACTCTTTGTATACATTAAGGAGTCGTGGAGCGCAGGCCGGCGCACTGGAAAAAAAATGAGAACCCGTGTTCAGGTGCATGAAGTGATGTAACGCGTTCTCCATCCCTTCTTCATTGGCAGCAGGTTCCAGTAAGAAAGCTTCCAAGGGTACCCCTTGATCGTAGCCCAGTTGTTGGGCGAAACGATGCTGGTTATATCTCATGAAAATTGCCGCACCGTCCTGCCTGAAGACTAGGAAGCCCGGTCTAATAGAATACAAGTGGAGGGTCTTCCGGGCCGTCAAAACTGAAGCTCCATCCTTAAAGGAGTCCTGTAATGGTCGCACCGCAGCGGTGGACGCTTTTCCAATGGTCAATACCTTGTCGGTGAAGGACATCCCGACTCCAACGGTGTGAGGGCGAAGCAGTAAACCCCTGGCGTTCCGTGGTGATGGGGTCACGATTGATGCGCCAATCAGCTGTATGATGCGAGGGAAACCATACTTGTCAATAAACGAGGGCCTTTTATGCATGCCGAAAACACCCGATGTATGTAGCTCGAGCCACGACATAAAGTAGTGCATCGGGAAGACCACGTGCAATACCCCGGGCTCGTTAGCATCCGCTGCTTGGCTGAGGCCATGATATAGGTGTGCCAAGCCAGCGATCCCAACGGCCACCTTTACCCCGATAACCATCCGGTGAGCTGGGTAAAAGACAGAAGGCCGCATACGGTGAGAATGCATTGGAATCGCAAACCAACTCAACCATAGCCCGAGAAATCCTAAGAAAAAGGCCTTCTCATCCATTCCAGGGGCCGCAACTTCTGCAAGAGACATGGTCGGGAAGTTAGGAAGAAAAAAATCCTTTTGGCCTGCTTCATTCGCCGGCAGGTTATCCAAACCTAAACCGAAAGGGTCCTCAAGGGTGGCAAACTTGGCAGTGTCTGCCGAGAGGACGTTTGGGTGAAGAAACCGAGCAATGAAATCCTCAAAGTTAACCCCTCGACTCCCATGTTCGATGAAAAGGGACTCATATATGTTCAACACTTTAATCAAGCTTGGGAACTGGTGTTGAACAGCATTCTCCGGCGTGAGCCCCCTTACCACCGGCTTAGCACCAAAGACATACTCATCTGTCGGGAGCAACTCCTCATAATGTTCCCCCATGACTGGTAAGCCGGATACCTCCATGAACTCCTCCAAAGAGATTGACACTTCCAGATCCATGGCAAAGAAAGTGTGGGTAGGAATATTCCACTGCTCCAGGAAAGCCTTGAACCACCAAGTGGGGAGCGTGGGATATTGGAACAGAGAGACGTACACCGCGGTGTATAATCCTAACTTTATCAACTGCGACTTCTTCGTCGACAGGATGTACCGGGCCCATGGCAGATAGCCAATCGGGTGGTGGGGGATCAGACCAATGTTATATGATTGCCCCCAGGGTCTCGCCTCGCCCTGACATATACGGCGTCCTAGGATATCCAATACCATAGGACGCTGAACCGGGATGGCATCTATGGCGGGATGTAGAAAGCCCTTCGATGTCCAATCAACCATCTCCACGGCGTACTGCACCGGGGGTGGGCTGGCGTAATGAATCGCCGTAATGGGTTCTGACGGCACTGAGCATGTGAAGCTGCGTCGACCCATAATGATCTGGTTATACCACGACCCCCAAAGGTGGAGACTCTTGTATTCCGGGTCGTATTCCTTAATCATGGCCAAGACATCACGATCCAAAGGCGCTTCAGGAAACCCTTCATCCGAGCGGACAAATGGGAATGAGGTGTCGAGAGACATGATCACTGCAAAAAAACAATTTAGTCGTTAGTGTTGTAATTCCAACGCTTGGCGTTTAAAAAAAATGCGTTAATTAATTAATTAAATTAAAAATTAATTAAATTAAAATTAATTAATTACACCACACAGCAGTGCGGCGGATAGAAGACCGAAGGGGGGGACCCACAAAATCTGGATGACAATATGTCAGTTAATAAGACAACCTCATCATTGGATGAGATTGTCAGTTGGTCCCCAAGAAAACATTCCCATTAATAATAAAAAGAAAAGAAGAATCCCTAGCGACAAGGAGAAAATCTCCTCTTTCAGAGCAAAACTCTGTCACAGAGTGACACTTGTCAAACTCTGGTCTCAGGAGAATAAGATTCCTTAAAAGAGCCTAGCTCTGTGATGATTTATTTAAAACTTCTAAAGAAATTAAATTTTTTTTAAGACTCTTAGAAGTTCTTCACTTTTAGATCAAAAAGATCTATTTTTGGATCCATGAGCAAAGCTCTGCTCATGGGTTAAAACCCATGAACAAGATCTCTGTAGATCTATGGATTCATGAGAGCAAAGCTCTATTGGTGAAACCCCAAAGGGGATTTCTTTAGATCAGAAGATCTATGAGAGCAAAACTCTATTGGTTAATTAAAATTAATTTAACTCAAGATTAATTTTACCTAAAATTTTTTAACTTGGAAAATGAGAGCAAAGCTCTAAAGTTCTGGAAACGAGAGCAAAGCTCTGAAGTTCTAAGCAAGAGCAAAGCTCTGGAATCAAAATCTAGAAAATGGTGAAGTTTTCTAAAAGGGCCATAGGTCCTATTTATAAGGCGCTTGCGCCCCTTCAGCTCACCCCTTGATCCAACGGTCAAGAGATTGCCACCGCTGCACTCAAGTGCGCGCCACGTGAGCACAACGGTGGGGAGGCATTTGTTTCCCCAATCAGAGCAAAGCTCTGTTGAAATTCAAAATTCAAATTTTGAAGCAACGCTTCAAATCTCGGGCGCAACGCGCCACATGTCAGGCGCTGATACATCAGCACAGCGCCCAAGAAGGCACGCCCAATCAGAGCAAAGCTCTATTTAAACTAAACTTAAAGGAAGCAACGCTTCAGTTGCGCAAGCACTGCGCTGCGTGACACGTGTCAGCGCAGATGCGCTAGCGCAGTTGCGCTGCGTTTTGCGCTGCCCGACACGTGTCAGCGCAGATGCGCTAGCGCAGTTGCGCTGCGCGACACGTGTCACCGCAGATGCGCTAGCGCAGTTGCGCTGCGCTGTGCACTGCATGACACGTGTCACGCGCTGGGGCATTTGCGCCAAACAGAATTAAGATTTTTAAAGAAATCTTTCTGTTCTTGTTAAAATAAGAAGATTTTCTTCTGTAAAACAGAAGCCCTTGGATCAAAGATCCAACGGTGGGGAAAATTCCCCAAATCACTCAGAGAAATATCTCTCTAACAAATTTAACTAATTTATGGGCACTATAAAATGGATCCTAGGCCTCAATTCAAAGGCATCAACACTTTCGAGAAATCAAGAGCTTCAAACAGAGAGAACTCTGAAAAAGTTTCAAGAAAAAGGTAAAAACCTTCACAAATTAGAAGAAATTTCTTCTAATAGATCATTGATCTAAAAACAAGATCAATGATCTTCACATAATAAATAGTGCTTTGCACTTTTATTAACCTTTGGTTCCTGAAATAAAAAGAAGAAAAAACTTGTTTTTTCTTTGATCTAAATTAGATCAAGGAAACGAATAGTGCTTTGCACTTCTTTTATGAACCATTGGTTCTTGAATCTAAAAGATTCTTAAATCATAGTGCCTTGCACTTGCAAACTGCGCTGTTGCGCTCTTGGGAGAGCGCCACGTGTCAGCGTCTGAACCATTTGCGCTATGCGCTTTTGAAATAGAGCTTTGCTCTCTGTAATTGGCGCAACTCACCAGAGTGCGCCACGTGTCAGCAGCGCAACCACAGTGCACTAGCGCAGCGCACTGCGCTTGCGCGACACGTGTCAACACTACAAGCACTTGCGCTCTCTGACTGGCGCAAAGCGCCTGATAAATGCAAGACATTTCTTAAAGGGCCAGGCCCAAATCGAAAAGACCAAGCAGGCCTAAATGGGCAGAGCCCAAACAAAATAATAAAAATGCTATGCATTTTAAAAGGGGCAGAGCCCAAACAAAGTAGATGCTTTGCATCATTTATAAATGGGCAGAGCCCAAAACAAATTGATGCTCTGCATCCTTTCTGGGCAGAGCCCAAATAAAAATAAAAAAATAAATGCAAGGCCAAATGCAAACAAAATGTGGACATTTTTAATTGGACTTAGACCAATTTTGGCTGTAATTCCTTAAATTAAATTGACTGAGCAAGATTGCTCTCTTAAATCAATTTACGACCGGTTCTAGGGTACATCTCCGAACTCCTCTGACAGTTTCTCGTTGTAATCCTTCAACGACGTCAGAGAGGTGACGGGTCCCAACGACCACACATGAATATGGACTGCGGGGTCCTTAAACTCGTGGACCGAAACGTCCTTAAACTAATATTGGACCGAAATGTCCTTAAACTAATGATGGACCACTACGTCCTTAAACTGGCGATGGACCGAAACGTCCTTAAACTAATATTGGACCGAAACGTCCTTAAACTAATGATGGACCACTACGTCCTTAAACTGGCGATGGACCGAAACGTCCTTAAACTAATATTGGACCGAAATGTCCTTAAACTACTGATGGACCACCACGTCCTTAAACTGGCGATGGACCGAAACGTCCTTAAACTAATATTGGACCGAAACGTCCTTAAACTAATGACGGACCACCACGTTCCTAAACTGGAACAAGGACCACCACGTCCCTAAACTGGAACAATAAAGCCTCCAAATGCTCTTTTGCCGGATCTAAATGGTCCCGTTTAAGGTGATCTTAGCCCCAAACACGGCTAACGTATCCTTAAACATTCAAATGGACTATAAAACTCCAAATCAACTTTGGTTAAAGGGTACATCTCTGAACTCCTCTGACACCTATCGTTGTAATTCTTCAACGATGTCAGAGAGGTGACGAGTCCTGAAGGCCATATAATAAATGGATCACTACGTTAAGTTGATCTTAGTCTCAAACAGGACTAACGTATCCTTAACGAACGTTTAAGTTGATCTTAGCCCCAATACGGGTAACGTATCCTTAAACTAAAAACACCAAACCCAAATCTAAGTAAATACGGATATGGACTAATCCACGTCCTACGGGCGACGGCATTACTCAGTCTCCGTATACAATCCACGGGCAACCACCAACAAAAGAAACACACACGACACGAAGTGAAATTCTGGAGAAGGAGAAAGTGGCTACCGTGATGCGGTAGCGTAATTAACTGCAGGGGCTTGCGCCTGCAGAGAAGAGCGTCCCCACAATCAAAAACCTCTCTAGCGAGGGGGAATCTGACGAAGTCTGCTACATCGGCTGCATCCGTCTAAACCTCCGATAAACGGTGCCATAAATCAACTTGGCATCTTCGGAGAGGTGGACGGATAAAACCAAATAGCATCTGCCTCGAATCTCAGGCAAGACGTCCTAATGTCTCGGCCGCCATTCGGAGGGGAACTGACGTTATTAATAAGATTAATGAAAAGAAAAGAAACCTAAAAGATGTTAAAGAATCAAATTTTTCAAAAAGGTAGTTCTAGTTCTTGCTTTGCATAGCGGTATTCCATTATGAATATCCCGCACCTCATTCGATGAGGAAAGAGCCTAGATCCCTTCACCGGGAATGGCCTCTTTAGCAAAACTAGCATATGCTACAACCCACTCGGTTTGTTTTGAAAACTAATCAATTTTAAAGCGGAGCTTAAACCACTCCTTTTAAAACCACTAGATTCTACAACGATATCAAGTTCATTACGCTAAAGATTTTCTTCAAAACCAGTCATAGCCCTCCGTCATTTCAGATAAGTAGTATTTAGTATTCGTGCTATGTTTGTTGATCTTGTCAAGACGTAGTGTTCAGTAGCTGATTATTGCTTATCTGCCGCATGTTGATGCGATTGGATTATGGTAGTCGTGCGGCCTTGTTGATCTTGTCAAGGGTCGTGCGGATGGGTTTAATTCAAACACAAAATAACGGGTTGAACTTGACTTGCGGTTTATGGTTTGTTGACCTTGTCAAGGTCATAAACCACATGGGGTAAAAATAGATATTGGGAATTTTAAGTGTTGAAATTTGCAATGAGATTGCATACCTTCCATATGATAGTTGAATCCCAATACCCACTGCGAGTAAGTGTTACTCCTGAGAGAGTTTTCCGCTTTACAATTAGCTAATCCAGTAGGTGTCTAAGAAAGGTGTTAACGGGGTTATGCCCTTGTGAAAACGAGGTTATTTAATTGTTCCATGCGAAAGCACGGGAAGACTCCCTCGAAGTACCAACACCTGCCTGGATGACTGATTAGCGAACTTTTAAGGTGTAATTAATCCCGGCTAATTTTACCGTTTAGGGTTTGAAGGAAGATTTGATAAAAATAGTGAGAACCATCCTGATTAGATAAGATAATAACCAGTCTAATCTTGCAAGAGCGCACTCTAAAGTGTTTTCTTCTCTCTCTCTCTCTCTCTCTCTCTCTCTCTCTTTCTCCCCCCACGTAGCGACCATGTCATGCATTAATCAAGATAATAATATGGATGTATTGACCGAATCAACTTATTATACTGGGCTGGGGAATGTTGGTCCCGCTCTATCTTATGACAACTGTCATAAGTCTGGACAAGGGATAGGGGAATGCAAGGATTCCCACGCAACCCGAATGAAGAAAGAGCATTCTGATGCATCTTCTTCGGGTATATTAGTTATTGAGAACTGTTTCTCAGTTTGCTCTACGTCCTGGGTATTGGATACCGGATCAGGATCCCATATTTGTAATCTATTACAAGTGTTAAAGAGAAGTAAAGAACTGGGAAAGGGTGATATGTCTCTCAGAGTAGGGAATGGAGCAATTGTTGCTGCCAAAGCAGTAGGTGGATATCACCTTGTATTACCAAATGGTAATACACTGATTTTGAACGACTGTTATTATGTATCATCGATGATGTGCAATATAATATCTGTTTCTTTATTAGATAAAAAAGGTTATAACTTTGCATTAGAGAAAAATGTTATGAACATTTTCCTAAATCAAGTGTTAAATGGGTTTGATACATTGTGTAATGGTATATACGTTCTAAATCAAAATAACGTTCTAAATATACAGAACACACACAAGAGGAAAAGTTTAGAAATAAACGAAACCTTCTTGTGGCATTGTAGACTTGATCATATCAATGCGACCAGACTAGCTAAGTTGCATAAGGATGGATATTTGAATCCGTTTAAATTTACATCTTATGAAACTTATTGGTCATGTTTCAAAGGAAAGATGACCAAAACTCCGTTTACAGGACACGGAGAAAGAGCTATTAAACTCTTGGGACTGATACATAGTGATGTATGTGGTCCTATGTCTACACATGTTAGGAATAGTTTCTCGTACTTCATTACATTCACCGATGATCTCTCAAGATTCAGACATGTGTTCCTGAAACACAAATATGAAGTTTTTGAGAAATTCAAGAAATATAAGAGCGAAGTAGAGAACTAGATGGGTAAAAGTATTAAAATCCTTCGATCTGATCGAGGAGGTGAATACTTAAGCTCGGAATTCCGAGATTATCTAAAAGAGAATGGGATTCTCTTTCAGCTTATTCCTCCGTATACACCACAGCACAATAGAATATTGGAGCGGAGGAATCGCATCCTATTGAATATGGTGTGCTCTATGATGAGTGCTGCTGAGTTACCTATTTCCTTTTGGAGTTATGCACTTGAGACAGCTGCATACCTATTGAATCAAGTTCCATCAAAATCTATGCCTAAAACACCATATGAGATATGGAGTAGAAAGAGACCATATTTTAAACGAGTTAAGATATAGGGTTGCCCTGCCTATGTTAAAAAATAGAATCCGGGCAAACTCGATGCACAATCAGTTCTTTGCAAGTTTGTGGGATATCTAAAGAATTCACATGGATATGTATTCTACCACAGTAAGAAACAAAAAGTGTTTGTTGCTCAACATGCCACCTTTTTAGAAAAGGAATTTCTTATGAAAGAAATTAGTGGTAATGAGGTAGAACTGGAAGAAGTTCCAGATACACAAACTACAACAGATGATTTGATAGAATCGGAGGATTCAATAGTCCCAGATGAACCTCAGTCACTCCACAGATCTAGCAGGGTTCCTCATACACCTGAGAGATACTACGGTTTTCTCATAGACGGTAGGAGCGGGGATTGCATCATGGAAGATGATGACCCAACTAGTTTCGAGCAGGCCATCACAAGTAGGGACTCTGTAAAATTGTAACCCTTCGAAAATCGTTTAGGCAGTTTTTCGGTAATCGGCTAATTTTTCGGCTTTTTCCGTAAAAAGTCAAAATAGGTATTTTTCATTGTAGACCTAATTATACAAAATTTAGATAAGATATTACTATAATTTTGTCACTAAAATGTCACTTATAATTTTCTAGTTAAATAAAAAAAATTCATAATTAATTTTTTTTTTATTATTTTAAGCTTTTAAAAATACATTAAATAAGTGATAAATACAAATTTAATTAGGTAAATTTCATAATTAGGAATCTTTATAAACTAAAATAGAGTGTTGATAAATTGTATCATAACTTTATAAGATTTTAGTTGTATGGTTGGAAATTTAATGAAAAAATGAACTAAAATGGGGGTTTTTTGTAAAAAGCTTGATGTGAAAGGCATTAAATGGAAACTTAAGGGGGTTTTTGACCTAGAAACCTCTACACAACCCCACACCCTCCTCCTCTTCACCTCTGGCCGAAAAATAGCAGCAGCTCCCCCTCTTTTCACCTCAATTCTTGCTTCAAAAATCATGACAAAATCAAGAAAAATCCACAAAAATTCACCATTTTCTTCATAAATTCAAACCACAACCCTAATCCACTCTCTCCTCAAACCAATCTAGTCCAAAACTAGAAGAAAGGAGGCATCTTTGGTGGCTTGAGCAAACTAGGGTTCAACTTGTAAGGTGAAATTTCTAAACTAGTTTGTTAACTTGTAGTTTAAATGTGCAAAAAATTGAATTTTGAAGTGTTAATTTAGTAGTAATTGTTTGTTTAGGAAATTCAAGAATGGGATTTGATTTTGAATTAGGGTTTGTAGCATGGTTGATGGAGTTAAGTTAGGGTTTGGTTATCTAATTAGTTAGAGTGGTGAATTGTGCGATGTTGCGCTCGCTAGATCGATAAAATTGCGATATTTGCGTTGAATCGGTATGAAATTGCTTACTAGATTTTTATAAAAATTAGGATGCGATATAATTGTGTTATATTAGCGATATAATTAGCTTCGTATACGACTATTAGAGTGTGCGAATGCGGGGTTTTGTCTAGTCGGGTTTTAGTTTGGTCGATTTTCCCGAAATGACGATTCTAGTTAAGATTTAGCGATTTTTCGTGTGTTTTCCGCGCACCGAGTGCACGTTATGTTTAATTCAAGAGCGTCGATCTTTTTATATTGACTTGGTGTCGTTTTAGGGGTATGTAATCTTATGCTTGGTGTTGTGCAAATATAGGATCGGTCGGGGAAACATCGGACACGGCGCGTAAAGGCAAGACGGTGGTCGGATCGGATTAGCGAGGCTTTCAGGTGAGTAGATGTATTCATCTATGGGGGAATCGTCTGGATGGCGCGAGGTGCCCCCTAGTTAGGATTACCCTATTTCTTGCAAGACTTGTATTGCTAGATAGCTTACCCCTTTATTTACATTGCATACCCTCACAGCTAACCGTATACTAGATTGCATGGACATTCATATAACATTCATATACACATATGCGATATCACTTCGTAGGACACGAACACCATTACCATTGGCATCTGTTGCACGCGCACTATTCATGTGACACACACGCCTTTGGTAATTGCCATGCCACGTGCACTATAGAACCTGTTTAACTTAATATCGCCACTTGCATTCATACATGATATATGAAATTGCGTAGCATGCATATACCTCGCATTATCATCATATTTACATAGATTTCTAGCCAAATTCACATCGTATACATTGATATCATATATAACATGTGAACATTATGATTTTTTTGAGGATTTCAGTATTGCTGCGATTTCTGGATTTTTGGGGAAAACCGCAAGAATTTAACAAAAGCTTATATTTATCATTTTAAAACAAAGTTGCGGTTTTCTCGTGATGTATGTGTCGTCCACCATGAGTTTTCATGTTTTCTGTTGGATTTCGAGACCCGATTCGAGGAGTGGATGAACCGTCTCGGGTACATGGTAGGCCCGGTATGGTACCCCGGGGCAAGAAGATCGAGTTGTAGACGATGAGCCTGGCAAGGGAAGACTACCTACCGGTGATGTCTGGCGCGGCGGATATCCGGAGGATACCGACCGTTGTCGTGAGATTGATGATATGGGCCGATCCGGACTGACGGAGCCCGATATTTGAGACAATGATACAGTGAGATATTGAGACAGATATGATTTCATATTTGGTGTCGATGCTTGACACGGGTTTTCAGATGATTTCTTGATGGTACTTAGCTATTATACAGATATTCATTTTCTAAAATTAAGAATGCAGTACCCTTAGCATTTAAAACACTTAAAGATTTAGTAATGACATTGCATACATGTGCATGCATACTAGAGCTATTATATCACATATGGACATACATGTTGTGGTGCATTGCGTACATTCTTACGATTGCCTTACTAGATGTTATATTCTACTCACGAGCTGGCAACTCACCCCCGTTGTGCCACAGTGTCTTGCAGGTCGGACTCATCAGTCTTGTAGCGGCGGGCTATCTTATCATCAGCTCCTTTTGCTCAGACTCGCGACATCGTCCGTAGGTGGGTTGCGAGCACACTTTGTTTCTTTTTGCTCTATCATTGTATCTAGTATTCTCCATCTACCACTTTATATTGTATATGCGACCTAGTGATGAGACTGAGAGATTTGTATATTTGTGGTTTCTTTTGGGTCGAGCTCACTTGTGCCGGCGTTGGGTTTTCTGATATTTTGCGTTTCTTTTAGGCTCTTTTCTTGATATTACTTATATATTGCATGTGGTTGTGATCCGCCTTGGGCGAAGAGCTAGCTCCCGCTTGGAGATTCCATTTATGATTACAGGTTATATATATCTTGTTGTACCCATTTTGGGGGATAGAAAATACAGGGAAGACTCTGCCGAAATTTTTGGGAATTTTTGATGTTTTTTTTAAAGGGATTCTATGCAACTTGATTGATTTAAAAAAATTACTTTCATGTAAGGTTTTCCTTCACTCTCTTTTGCTTTTGGTTTAGATTCTTCTGGGCTTTGGCTGACTTAGGTTACGATACGCCTTTAGACGTCTCGTAATCTAAGTGCCAGTCACGTTCCGTACCTTCGGGTCGTGACAAAGTTGGTATCAGAGCCAGGTTTTACCTTTCTGAGTGTAGGACGACCATGGCAGATGGAGTAGGTGACTTAAGCAGAGTGGCGTAGCGTGGGTATGACCTACGGCATACTTACGGTACGGTACTCCGCCTAAGTGACCTTAGGACATAATTGCTTGTATTTCCTTTCTCGATTCCTTGCATTCCTTGATTCAATTGCAATGTTCTTATCAGTCCTGTTTCTTATTCCAGCTTCAATGCCGCCAAAGACTATGAGAGCTCAGCGGGCAGCCGCTAGGGATGAGATTCGGGCGGGCCCGTCTGAGGCGAGGATCGAGCGGGAGGATACGCCTACCCCTCAGGGTCATACTGATCCGCCTTATCCAGACCGTATTGCCAGATTAGAGGCCGGCATGCAAGAGTTGCGGCAGATGATGGGATCTTTAGTTGAGTCCAGCCGGGCACAGAGATCCGAGGACGTTCATTCCACAGCACAGACCATGATTGTACCTGCTGCACAGATGGTCGATCCTGCTGCTACTACGGAGACTATCCCTGTTTCAGTACAGGAGTTCATGAGATTGAGACCTCCAGCTTTTACCGGTACGGATGCGACAGAGGACCCACAGGCATTTCTTGATAGGATGGCTCGGATTTGCCGTTCGTTGAGGTGTTCTGATGATAGATTGGTGGAGTTTGCGAGTTTTTGTTTGGAGGGTCTTGCCCAGACATGGTACGATTCAGTAGAGAGAGGCCGAGCTGCAGGTCTTCCTTCTATGACCTGGGACGAGTTTACAGCTGTATTTCTTGCCCGTTTCCTTCCGGAGAGTGTCCGAGATGCTCGAGCCCGTAGTTTTGAGTCTCTGCGCAAGACTCCTGGGATGACTGTGTCGGAGTATGATATACAGTTTACCCAGTTGTCTCGATATGCTCCGTACCTAGTAGACACAGAAGAGAAGAGAATAAAGAGGTTTGTGCGAGGGCTTGATACACGGCTATTCCTTGCCATCGGCACCCAGCACTTTGATACATACGCAGCCGCGATGGATGCAGCCTTACTTTTGGAGGAGCGTATTTCTGAGACTCCGGTCGTTTCTGGGCCGAAGAGGATCCATACTGATACGCCAGCTCAGCGGCAGATGGGTAGACACCGCGATAGATTATTTCCGGGAGATGGTGGAGGCAGAGGATTGAGACGAGGTCAGTTATTTGGTTCATATCCACAGACCCAGCAGTCGTCTCCAGGATGTTTTCGGTGTGGGAGTCAGTACCACCGTGTCAGAGACTGTACCATGGGACGCCAGGGCGCGGCGACAGTCCCGCATGTGACCTTACCTCCCTCACCACCTTCTCAGAGAGCTCTACTTCCTACTCCTGATGATGCTCCATGCCAGTCAGATGTTTCTAGAGGCCGTGGGCGTGGCGGTCCGGTTCAGAGAGGACGAGGCGACAGAGGCAGAGGCCGAGGCCGAGGTAGAGGCAGAGGACAGCCGGCTATTAGTGGTGGACAGGCCCGAGTGTTCGCGCTGACTCCTCAGGATGCACAGGCATTCAATGCCGTCGTGACAGGTACTCTGCCAGTATGTTCTTTTGATGCACGGGTATTATTTGATCCAGGCTCCACACATTCCTATGTATCCATGTACTTTGCACCGAGGTTGGGCCGAGAGTCTTCTCCGTTAGATCAGCCGCTTGTCGTTATTACCCCGGTAGGCGAGTCTTTTGTTGCCCGTTTTATGTACCGATCGTGTTCCGTTCGTATCGGGGAGAGAGATTCTTCAGTTGATTTGATTCTCCTCGATATGCTAGACTTTGACGTTCTTCATGGTATGGACTGGCTAGCCACCTGTTATGCATCCATGGACTGCCGTGAGAAAGCAGTCAGATTCAGTTTTCCTGGTGAGCCGGTTCTTGTTATTCAGGGAGATCGTAGTGCTACCCTTCCCAGCTTGATTTCTTCTCTTCGCGCTGGTCAGCTCTTAAGAAAAGGGTGTCAGGGATTCTTAGCTTATGTTTGTGATACTAGCCCCACAAAGGTTCCGTTGGACCAGGTCCCTGTTGTGAGAGAGTTTCCTGATGTATTCCCTGACGAGCTGCCTGGTCTGCCACCAGAGCGCGAGATTGAGTTCTGCATCGATATGATCCCCGTCACGGGCCTATCTCTATACCGCCTTATCGGATGGCCCCGGCAGAGCTGAGAGAGCTAAAGGATCAGTTACAGGACTTGCTGGATAAAGGGCTTATCAGATCGAGTGTGTCACCTTGGGGTGCTCCCGTCCTGTTTGTTAAGAAGAAGGACGGAAGTATGCGTTTATGCATTGATTATCGTCAGCTGAACCGGGTTACTGTGCGGAACAGATATCCTCTACCCCGCATTGATGACTTATTCGATCAACTCCAGGGTGCAGGGTTTTTCTCGAAGGTTGATTTACGGTCAGGTTATCACCAGTTGCGAGTTCGGAAGGAGGATATTCCGAAGACCGCTTTCCGTACTCGTTATGGTCATTATGAGTTCTTGGTGATGTCGTCCGGGCTCACCAATGCCCCGGCAGCATTTATGGACTTGATGAACCGTGTATTCAGGCCATATCTCGATCAGTTCATTATTGTGTTCATTGACGACATCTTGGTTTATTCTCGGAGCCGGGAGGAGCATGAGCAGCACTTACGTATCACATTGCAGACTTTGAGGGAGCATCAGCTGTTCGCCAAATTTTCCAAGTGCGCATTTTGGTTAAACTGTGTCGACTTCTTGGGTCATGTGGTGACGAGAGACGGTATTTGTGTGGACCCGAAGAAGATCGAGGCAGTTCAGCGTTGGCCTAGACCGGTATCAGTTACAGAGGTTCGCAGCTTTCTAGGTCTGGCCGGCTATTATCGACGTTTTGTCCAGGATTTCTCCCGCATTGCTGCACCGTTGACCGGGTTGACCCGGAAGGGGGTTCCTTTTGATTGGACCCAGGCATGTGAGGATAGTTTCCAGCAATTGAAGACTCATCTGACCACTGCACCAGTGTCAGCATTGCCTTCAGGATCAGGCGGGTTCGTGATATATTGTGATGCTTCTCGAGTGGGGCTGGGCTGTGTATTGATGCAGCACGACAGAGTCATCGCGTATGCTTCTCGGCAGTTGAGGAAACACGAACAGAACTACCCCACCCATGATTTAGAGATGGCTGCAGTGGTATTTGCACTTAAGATATGGAGACATTACCTATACGGTGAGTCGTGCCAGATATTCACTGACCACAAGAGTTTGAAGTATATTTTCCAGCAGCGAGACCTGAACCTGAGACAGCGCCGTTGGATGGAGTTGGTGAAGGATTATGACTGCGAGATTCTATACCATCCGGGCAAGGCGAATGTGGTGGCAGATGCTTTGAGTAGGAGGCCCGGAGGTAGCTTATCTTGTTTGAGCGCAGTACAGATGCAGTCGACGGCGGATTGGCAGGTTTTATGTGACAGCAGAATGCAGTTCGAGTTTACTCCTACAGGGGGTCAGCTGGCCCATTTCAGAGCACGCCCACAGTTACTTGACCGTATCCGCGAGGCACAGTCCGGCGATGCCCGTATTTTAGAGATTATTGAGCAGATTCGGCAGGGCAGAGTTTCTGAGTTCGTGATTGATGATCAGGGGATACTTCGATTTGGGACTCGACTGTGCGTGCCAGATTCAGAGGGACTTAGGCGTGATATTCTTGAAGAGGCACATAGATCAGTATACAGTGTTCACCCAGGTTCCACCAAGATGTACCGTGATTTGAGAGAGGTTTACTGGTGGGACGGGATGAAGAAGGATGTTACAGACTTTGTGTCGAGATGCCTGACTTGTCAGCAAGTCAAGGCCGAGCACCAGAGGCCAGCCGGCGAGTTACAGCCTTTGCCCATCCCTGAATGGATGTGGGAGCAGGTCTCCATGGACTTCATTGTGGGTCTACCCAGGACCAGTCGAGGGTATGACTCTATTTGGGTGATTGTGGATCGACTGACGAAAGCGGCTCACTTCCTGCCAGTGAAGACCACTTTTGGATTTTCTCAGTACGCCCAGGTTTATATTGATGAGATAGTGCGACTGCATGGTGTTCCGACTTGCATTGTGTCCGACCGGGGCACCCAGTTTACCAGCCGATTGTGGCAGAAACTTCAGGAAGCATTGGGCACCCGATTGAGTTTTAGCACAGCCTTTCATCCTCAGACTGACGGTCAGTCAGAGCGTACTATTCAGACTCTTGAGGACATGCTCAGAGCTTGTGTTTTAGATTTCGGTGGTAGCTGGGATCGTCATTTGCCTTTGATCGAGTTTTCCTACAATAATAGCTTCCAGGAGACGATTCAGATGGCACCTTTCGAGGCTTTATATGGGAGGAGATGTCGATCGCCTGTATGTTGGACAGAGCTCAGGGAGAGCAGTATTTTGGGGCCGCAGATCGTACAGGAGACGACCGGGAAGATACAGCTGATTCGGGACAGGATGAGAGCGGCACAGAGCAGGCAGAAATCATATGCTGACAGGCGCCGTCGCCGACTCGAGTTCGCTGTTAGCGATCATGTTTTCCTGAAGGTCTCTCCGATGAAAGGTGTGATGAGATTTGGGCGGAAAGGGAAACTGAGTCCTAGATATGTTGGTCCTTTCGAGATCCTAGAGCGTGTTGGTCCAGTCGCTTATCGGTTAGCTCTTCCGCCCAGCTTCCCCGATGTTCGCCCCGTGTTCCATGTCTCGATGCTCCGCAAGTACCTTCATGATCCTTCCCAGGCGATTCAGCACCAGACGATCCAGCTAGAGTGTGATCTTTCTTTCACCGAGCAGCCGGTGGTCATTCTGGATCGGCAGGTGAAGAAATTGAGGTCGAAGGTTATACCGTCCGTCAAGGTCCTTTGGCGTGGCCCGAACAGCGAGGAGGTTACCTGGGAGACCGAGGTCGAGATGAGGAAGAGATATCCCCATCTTTTTGAAGGTACGCGTAATTAAATTCTAAATTCGGGGACCGAATTTCTTTAAGGGGGGAGGATTGTAACCCTTCGAAAATCGTTTAGGCAGTTTTTCGGTAATCGGCTAATTTTTCGGTTTTTTCCGTAAAAAGTCAAAATAGGTATTTTTCATTGTAGACCTAATTATACAAAATTTAGATAAGATATTACTATAATTTTGTCACTAAAATGTCACTTATAATTTTCTAGTTAAATAAAAAAAAATTCATAATTAATTATTTTTTTTATTATTTTAAGCTTTTAAAAATACATTAAATAAGTGATAAATACAAATTTAATTAGGTAAATTTCATAATTAGGAATCTTTATAAACTAAAATAGAGTGTTAATAAATTGTATCATAACTTTATAAGATTTTAGTTTTATGGTTGGAAATTTAATGAAAAAATGAACTAAAATGGCGTTTTTTTGTAAAAAGCTTGATGTGAAAGGCATTAAATGGAAACTTAAGGGGGTTTTTGACCTAGAAACCTCTACACAACCCCACACCCTCCTCCTCTTCACCTCTGGCCGAAAAATAACAGCAGCTCCCCCTCTTTTCACCTCAATTCTTGCTTCAAAAATCATGACAAAATCAAGAAAAATCCACAAAAATTCACCATTTTCTTCATAAATTCAAACCACAACCCTAATCCACTCTCTCCTCAAACCAATTTAGTCCAAAACTAGAAGAAAGGAGGCATCTTTGGTGGCTTGAGCAAACTAGGGTTCAACTTGTAAGGTGAAATTTCTAAACTAGTTTGTTAACTTGTAGTTTAAATGTGCAAAAAATTGAATTTTGAAGTGTTAATTTAGTAGTAATTGTTTGTTTAGGAAATTCAAGAATGGGATTTGATTTTGAATTAGGGTTTGTAGCATGGTTGATGGAGTTAAGTTAGGGTTTGGTTATCTAATTAGTTAGAGTGGTGAATTGTGCGATGTTGCGCTCGCTAGATCGATAAAATTGCGATATTTGCGTCGAATCGGTATGAAATTGCTTACTAGATTTTTATAAAAATTAGGATGCAATCTAATTGTGTTATATTAGCGATATAATTAGCTTCGTATATGACTATTAGAGTGCGCGAATGCGGGGTTTTGTCTAGTCGGGTTTTAGTTTGGTCGATTTCCCCGAAATGACGATTCTAGTTAAGATTTAGCGATTTTTCGTGTGTTTTCCGCGCACCGAGTGCACGTTATGTTTAATTCAAGAGCGTCGATCTTTTTATATTGACTTGGTGTCGTTTTAGGGGTATGTAATCTTATGCTTGGTGTTGTGCAAATATAGGATCGGTCGGGGAAACATCGGACACGGCGCGTAAAGGCAAGGCGGTGGTCGGATCGGATTAGCGAGGCTTTCAGGTGAGTAGATGTATTCATCTATGGGGGAATCGTCTGGATGGCGCGAGGTGCCCCCTAGTTAGGATTACCCTATTTCTTGCAAGACTTGTATTGCTAGATAGCTTACCCCTTTATTTACATTGCATACCCTCACAGCTAACCGTATACTAGATTGCATGGACATTCATATAACATTCATATACACATATGCGATATCACTTCGTAGGACACGAACACCATTACCATTGGCATCTGTTGCACGCGTACTATTCATGTGACACACACGCCTTTGGTAATTGCCATGCCACGTGCACTATAGAACCTGTTTAACTTAATATCGCCACTTGTATTCATACATGATATATGAAATTGCGTAGCATGCATATACCTCGCATTATCATCATATTTACATAGATTTCTAGACAAATTCACATCGTATACATTGATATCATATATAAAATGTGAACATTATGATTTTCTTGAGGATTTCAGTATTGCTGCGATTTCTGGATTTTTGGGGAAAACCGCAAGAATTTAACAAAAGCTTATATTTATCATTTTAAAACAAAGTTACGGTTTTCTCGTGATGTATGTGTCGTCCACCATGAGTTTTCATGTTTTCTGTTGGATTTCGAGACCCGATTCGAGGAGTGGATGAACCGTCTCGGGTACATGGTGGGCCCGGTATGGTACCCCGGGGCAAGAAGATCGAGTTGTAGACGATGAGCCTGGCAGGGGAAGACTACCTACCGGTGATGTCTGGCGCGGCGGATATCCGGAGGATACCGACCGTTGTCGTGAGATTGATGATATGGGCCGATCCGGACTGACGGAGCCCGATATTTGAGATATTGATACAGTGAGATATTGAGACAGATATGATTTCATATTTGGTGTCGATGCTTGACACGGGTTTTCAGATGATTTCTTGATGGTACTTAGCTATTATACAGATATTCATTTTCTAAAATTAAGAATGCAGTACCCTTAGCATTTAAAACACTTAAAGATTTAGTAATGACATTGCATACATGTGCATGCATACTAGAGCTATTATATCACATATGGACATACATGTTGTGGTGCATTGCGTACATTCTTACGATTGCCTTACTAGATGTTATATTCTACTCACGAGCTGGCAACTCACCCCCGTTGTGCCACAGTGTCTTGCAGGTCGGACTCATTAGTCTTGTAGCGGCGGGCTATCTTATCATCAGCTCATTTTGCTCAGACTCGCGACATCGCTCGTAGGTGGGTTGCGAGCACACTTTGTTTCTTTTTGCTCTATCATTGTATCTAGTATTCTCCATCTACCACTTTATATTGTATATGCGACCTAGTGATGAGACTGAGAGATTTGTATATTTATGGTTTCTTTTGGGTCGAGCTCACTTGAGCCGGCGTTGGGTTTTCTGATATTTTGCGTTTCTTTTAGGCTCTTTTCTTGATATTACTTATATATTGCATGTGGTTGTTATCCGCCTTGGGCGAAGAGCTAGCTCCCGCTTGGGGATGCCATTTATGATTACAGGTTATATATATCTTGTTGTACCCATTTTGGGGGATAGAAAATACAGGGGAGACTCTGCCAAAATTTTTGGGAATTTTTGATATTTTTTTTTTAAAGGGATTCTATGCAACTTGATTGACTTAAAAAAATTACTTTCATGTAAGGTTTTCCTTCACTCTCTTTTGCTTTTGGTTTAGATTCTTCTGGGCTTTGGCTGACTTAGGTTACGATACACCTTTAGACGTCTCGTAATCTAAGTGCCAGTCACGTTCCGTACCTTCGGGTCGTGACAAAAATGGTTGGATGCTATGCGATCTGAGATGGAATCCATGTACACCAACAAAGTATGGACTTTGGAAGTTGCTCCTGAAGAGGTAAAATCTATTAAAAGCAAGTGGATCTTTAAGAAGAAAATTGGTTTAGATGGAAATGTTGAGACCTTCAAAGATAGACTTGTAGCAAAAGGTTTTCGTCAACGACCAAGTGTCAACTATGATGAGATCTTTTCTCCAGTGGCTATGCTTAAGTCCATCAGGATCCTACTTGCCATTGCTGCATACCATGACTATGAAATTTGGCAGATAGACGTCAAGACCTCTTTTCTAAATGGTGATTTAGAAAAGAGCGTGTATATGACACAGCCAAAGGGCTTCGTAGATAATGGGAGTAGTGGAAAGGTGTGCAAGCTACTTAAATCAATCTACGGATTAAAGCAAGCATCGCGGAGCTGGAATATCTATTTTGATGTAGCAGTCAAAGAGTTTGACTTCATCAAAAACGTGGAGAGTAAGGTTGTCTTCCTCGTATTGTACGTGGATGACATACTCTTGATAGGAAATGATGTTCTTATCCTGCACTCGGTCAAACTCTTCCTATCACAAAAGTTCCCCATGAAAAATCTGGGTGATGGCTCTTACATCCTGGGGATAAAGATCTATAGAGACAGATCTAAAAGGATGTTGGGATTGTCCAAATCCAGGTACATAGACACCATACTAAAGAGATTTAGTATGGAAGATTCTAAGCATGGTAATTTACCCGCTTATTCAGGAATCACTCTCTCCAATGAAATGTCTCCCAAGACTGATTTGGAAAGGGCTTGCATGAACGTGATACCCTATACTTCTGCAGTTGGTTCTGCAGTTGGTTCTATCATGTACGCGATGTTATGCACCAGACCGGATGTAGCTTACGCACTTAGTGTAGTAAATAGGTATCAAACAGTCCCAGGGGAGAAGCATTAGATAGCTGTGAAAAACATTCTTAAGTACTTTAGAATGACTAAAGAGATGTTCTTGGTGTATGGTAACGGAGAACTCCAGGTGGAGTCCTTTACCGATTCGAGCTTCCAGAGTGATAAGGATAACAGCAAGTCTGTCTTGGGTTTTGTCTTCACCCTCAATGGAGGAGAGGTATGTTAGAAGAGTTCTAACCAAGATACCAAAGCAGACTCGTCGATGGAGGATGAATACATCGCTGCCAACGATACTACCAAAGAGGCTATCTGGATGAAGAAGTTAATTGCTGAGCTTGGTGTGGTTCCATCCATTGAGGATCCAATACCCTTGGATTATGATAACAATGGAGCTGTGGCTTTGACCAAGGAACCCCGGTCCCATCAGCGATCCATGCATATTCTGAGGCAGTATCACCTGATCCGGGAAATAGTTGATCGCCGGGAGTCGAGGTCAGAAGAGTTGACACGAAGGACAACACGGAGGATCCACTACGAAGGCCCTCCCCCAGACACAGTTTGAAAGACTTTTTAGGATGTTGGGTATGCGATACTACAACAACTGGCCTTAGTGCAAGTGGGAGATTGTTAGGAATGTGTATGTCCTAGAGGCCATTATTGTATATTATAATAGATGCTTGGACATATATATAGAGTACTTTCTTGCTCCACATGATAGTATGCTATCTGGTTGCTCTTTATCTTAACATGTGCACTTGTTTTAGTTTACTATCTCATAGATACATGTTGATAAAACCCTTAGGATGTTGGATTGACTACTAGGACTGTGATGCATATCATACTAGTAGGGCTTGTGTAGTCCGCAAGCACATCCTTTAACAGTTCCTAGTCGAGAGAGTATCGAGACAGAGCATCGATATTCAAGAGTAGACTAGTGTGTACGTTTCTTGACCCTGTATGGGGCGATGGTTGATCCCATAACCATTGGTGTTTGACATCAAAGATTTTACACAGGTGCTCATTAGAGAATGTGTACACCGAACAGGACTCGCTGAGAACTCCTAGATGGTACCATACCTATTGTCAGATAGCAGTTCTCAGGTGACACTTGTACAAGTTAGTCTGTAGACCCGAGATCGTCATAGAGTCTTGTGTGGATCCCACTGTTCTTTGATTTCCTCGCTGCCACGGCTCAAAGGATTCATGCAAACAGGTGGATTTTGGGTACAGTCTCGAGTCACATGGAGGCAATGAGCGATAGGAGGGGTTTCGTCTCTCCCGGTATTAGGAGTTGATGTTGCGCGATGCTCGATTGGCTACAACAGCAAGTCCCTGGCCAGGGCTGATGAGATTTACTGGTAACTGTTATCAGTAGTTTCTCGAAAGGTTATAGGCCACACATCGGCATGACTTATCAAGTTATTGGGGTCTAACGATTCTACCCCCGAGACTTGATATGCGACATACCAGACGAAGAGACCGGACTGTACGTGTCACGACCCGAAATTTGGCATGTGACGGCCCTTAAACCACGTAACGTCTCCAGGCGTAACGTAATTCAAATAAGCCGAAAACCCAGCAATCTAAACCATCAAAACTAGTAAGTGATAAGAACATTATTAAAACTTTGGAAATCTCAATCAAAATTTTTAAAGTCCAAATTTACTTTCTTTAAAAATTTGGCAGCACCTCCTTTGTAAAAACTAGCCCCAAAAAGGGTACAATATAAAGATATAAGTAAAGTATCCCCAAACGGGAGCAAATCCACGCCCAAAGGCGGAAAACAACCACCACAACAGATATACGACTCCGTAGCGAAGAAAAAGACGATATAAATAAAAACAGTATAAATGACATCCAGAGTCACAAAATAATATATAATATCGTCCTCACAACTCGTCTCTAATTCAATACATGAAAGTGGTAGATGGAGAGTACTAGATACAACGAATATACTATGAGCATCATCGGATAACCGCAAAACCCACCTATAGCAAAATGCTCACAGTCAGCTGTAGCGGTATCCGCTGCAAAAGATGATACAATAGATGAAAGCCCTGCCGTGACTGCTCTGAGGGGCACCTGCAAATACTGTGGCACAATGGGGGTGAGTTTCCAACTCGTGAATAGTAAATAACATATGCAGGTAATCGTAGGTATGCCGTACTGCGATGATCTATCACATGCAAGCTGATAGCAATAAATAGCAATATGTATATGCAACAGTCATGAAAGGTACTCTATCATGTACTACTAATACATGAAGCAATGCATATCAAATAAATGTTGAGTATGTGATAAAACATGTCATCCTCACGGAATCCTCATCGTGGCAGGACCAGTGTCTATCAAGAAAATCTAAATCCCAATATCTCAAATCGGCCCTCAGATCGGCCCTCATAACCTGTAAGTCTCATGGAACCTGAGTGTCCAACATCGACACCCGAAAACATCATGAAAACTATGCCTGTGTGTGTGTGTGTCTCAATGACACATCAAAATCATGAAACCTGAGTGTCCAATCTCGACACTCGAAAACATCATAAAATACTCGTGTCCAGCATCGACACGTAAATCCTCATATATTGGGCTCCGTCGGTCCGGATCGGCCCTTAGGCTCCGTCAGTCAGGATCGGCCCATATTAATATCTCGGGCTCCGTCAGTCCGGATCGGCCCATATCCATATCTCGGGCTCCATCAGTCCGGATCGGCCCATGTTCTCAAATCCATAAAACATCAAGTAAAGAATAAGAATACTTGCATAGATTATTATGACGATATATATTATATATATACATATATAACAGCGTCCCATACCACTGATATATATATACATATATAACAGCGTCCCATACCACTGATATATATCATCAGGAGTAAAACATCTAGAAAATATCATATGAAATCCATATCTCAATGCGTAAATCCATGAAATATAATATATTCAACATGAAACAGTAATATGAGCAAATAAAGGAAAAATCGTTATTTAAATGCAACAATTTATTAAATATATCAAGCGGTTCCTAATTTCTCCAAAATCCAACACAACATCATATAAGGTGAACATGTGGCTACAGCAAGGTATAAAGGTGTACATGTAAGTATGTACGTATGATGTACATGTAGCTATATCTCATATGTGTATACACCTGTCAATAATGATGTAATACCATGTAGGTATAGGTGTAGCTGTAGCATAGCAAGGTATGTGTATATACATGTCAATAATGAAGCAATACCCTCCAGGTATATGTGTAGCTATAGTATAGCAAGGTATGTGTATATACATGTCAATAATGATGCAATACCCTCCAGGTATATGTGTAGCTGTAGCAAGCTGGGTATGTGTATATACATGTCAATAATGATGCAATACCCTCCAGGTATATGTGTAGCTGTAGCAAGCTAGGTATGTGTATATACATGTCAATAATGATGCAATACCTTCCAAGTATATGGGTAGCTGTAGCATAGCAAGGTATGTGTATATACATGTCAATAAAGATGCAATACCCTCCAGGTATATGTGTAGCTGTAGCAAGCTAGGTATGTGTTTATACATGTCAATAATGATGCAATACCCTCCAGGTATATGTGTAGCTGTAGCAAGCTAGGTATGAGTATATACATGTCAATAATGATGCGCTACCCTCCAGGTATATGTGTAGCTGTAGCATGCTAGGTATGTGAATATACATGTCAATAATGATGCAATACCCTCCAGGTATATGTGTACCTATAGCAAGCTAGGAATGTGTATATACATGTCAATAATGATGCAATACCCTCCAGGTATATGTGTAGCTGTAGCAAGCTAGGTATGTGTGTAAGCATGTAGGTATACAGGTATGCTATATCTCATATGCACAAAGAAAATAAGGATCATATCTCAATGTCCCTAACCAATACAATATCACGTATGTATAGGTGTTGTGTGTGTCATGGCAATTATCGACGGTGTGGGTGTAGCATACAATTTGTGCTCGTGCAATATGAACCGTCAATAATGGTGTTGTGTCCAATGGGTACAAATCCAAGCACAACAAGTAACAATATGCAATAAAGTTCATCCACAATCTCTATATGTGCAATATACTTAATATCAAGAATCATATCATTTAATCTAACCCTGACACATAACGCCATGCGGGCGATTCCTCTGTAGATGTTAAATCTACTCATAGATGATCTTGGGCTAAGTAAAGCCAACCACTCTCTTTCCCTTCTTCGCAGCGTCCGAAGTCCCCGCCTGCGTCCCTAAGATCATAAAACAATAATATAACAAGTGTTAGGTCCACGTTACCTCTCCCGGTACTTTCGGGGTTGCGGAAACGGTAAATCAAAATTTTTTCTAAGCTTTGTAACATGGACCGTAAAAGCCGGATCTTTTCTAAACTATAAACTAGTAACCTAACAAGAGATGTATCTACTCGGTTAGGGGTTATACCTCAACTTGAACTCCTTCTCTTCTTGTTGTTGTTCTTCTTTGAAGTTCTTCTCTTCTTGTTGTTCTTCTCATTGCTTGCTCAATGGTTGATCCGGACTTCGGTCACCTCCGCGGCCTCCTTGAGTCGAAGACGATCCACCCGAGAGATGTACACCGAGCTCCACCTCAAGCCGAGGTAACTAGGGCAAGGAGATAGCTAATCTAGAAGCCCTAGGTTGTGTAGAGAAGATGTATGGATGTGTTTGTCAAGTAGAAACCTTTTTCTCTCAACACATGAGATCAAAAAAGAAATCAAGAGGAGGAAGAAGAAGGAGGTTTTCTTGCAACCATGGAGCTTCTCTTTTCAAGAGAGAGAAAGAGAATAATATTATGATACAAAAGAAAAGAACCATGGTTGCAAATAATGCAAAACAACATCATTACCAATTCCATCAAGATAAAGTTGATGGCTACTTTGAAATGACCATTATCATAATCCAAAAGAAAATGGAAAAGAAAAGAAGAGTGTGGAAACCTCTTGAAAGTCAATGGTCAACCCGGTCAACCGGTCAACAAAGTCAAGACGGGTCAACGGGGTCAAATGGTCAATGCAATTAGCCATCATAAGATTATCACTAATAGGATTAGTAAATGATGTTCGCGGCTCATAATGGTTTTGACCAAACGAACTGTCAAAACCCTAATGAGCCTGCCACATAATGGTTTTGGCCGAACCAACTGCCAAAACCCTAATGAGGCACCTCCTCCTTCATCGCTCCAGAAAACTGTGCATACACACCTGCATCCGTATTCCGTAGAATGCGGATGCACAGAAGACAAAACAAATCCATCCATGCAATACTAGGATCCGGCTTAAACCAAAGCCCACTAGTATTGCCTGCCCGAACACCACACGCACACAAGTGTACGTAAGTGATCGCAGCCCTGCCGTAAAACCATACGGCCTCTACACGTTTCGGTCAGTGCAGGGAAACTCTCTGTGTGGGACTCTAAAGACTCGACACTACGCTGGCAGTGGGTTTAACCACAGACCGCAAGCGGCACTAGCTGTACGTAACGGTCCCCAGGTAGATGTCGATAAGAAGGCCGATGAGGTACACCCATCCGAACTCCTACTGAGCCTGTATGTGACAATCTCCGTACAGTCCGGTCTGTTCGTCTGATACATTGCATGGCGGGCCTAGGGGGGCGGTAAACGTCAGTCCCCTAATAGCGGTACAAGTCGTGTCGGAGTGAAGCCCAATACACCCTGAGATAATACTGGAAACCTACCAGTATATCTCGCTTGCCCTGGCCAGGGACTACTCGTGTAATAGCTCTCCTAGACACAGCGCGATGTCAACCCCCAATACCGGGAGAGACGAATCCTGTCTAACCGTCACTGCCTCCAAGTGCTTCGGGACTGCTCCCAACTACTACCTGTTTGCACGACTCAGTAGAGCCGTGGTAGGGTGGCAATCAAAGAACAGTGGGAACACACTCGAGGCGAAGTGACAGTGTCAAGTCAGCGGACTAAGCTGTACTCATGTCACCTGGGAACTGATAACTGACGATAGGTATAATACCAACCATCAGTTCCCGACGAGTCCTGTCCAGTGTACTCGTAACCTAACGAGCACCCGCATACTATCTCAAGTACGACGTACTGACGGCTGTGGGACAGACCGTCTCCCATGCTGGGATGAGAAGCGCATACGCTAGTCTACTCTGGAGTATCGATGCCCTATCTCGATACTCCCACGACTAGGGACGTGTATAAGGATGTGCTTGTAGATTACCCAGCCCCCACGAGTGTGATCGCCATCACAACGCCGGTAATCAAGCAAAGATCCTAAGGGCTCTACTAATGCGTATAGGTGATATAATAAATAAACACACATGTACACATTAAAGCAGAGACAAACCAAGTAGCATACTACTATATTGAGCAAGATTGTCTGTACAACTGCGAATATCCCAAGCTTCCATCAAGTAATATACATACTAGTATGATACAGTAATGGCCTCTAGGGCATATACACCAACAATCTCCCACTTGCACTAAGGCCATGTACTGGCGTATCGAAGACCTATCATCTCGATCAGCCGCTCGAACTGAGTCTGGGGTAAAGCCTTCGTGAATGGGTCCGCAGTGTTGTCCTTTGTGTCCACTCTCCGCACCTCGATCTCCTGTCGATCAATGATCTCCCTGATCAGGTGATACCGCCTTAAGATGTGCCTGGATTTCTGATGGGACCTTGGTTCCTTCGCTAAAGCTATAGCCCCATTGTTATCGCAATACAAAGGTATTGGGTCAACAATGGACGGAACCACCTGAAGTTCACTAATGAACTTCTTAATCCAGACCGCCTCTTTTGCGGCATCGCTTGCAGCAATGTATTCAGCCTCCATCGTCGAGTCTGCGATGGTATCCTGCTTGGAACTCCTCCAACATACCGCCCCTCCGTTGAGGGTAAACACAAAACCCGAGACAGACTTGCTGTCATCTTTGTCACTCTGGAAGCTTGAATCGGTAAAGGACTCGACCCTGAGGTCTCCATTACTGTAAACCAGGAACATCTCCTTAGTCCTTCTCAGGTACTTGAGAATGTTCTTCACTGCTGTCCAGTGGTCCTCCCCTGGGTCCGACTGATACCGGCTTACCGTGCTCAACGCGTAAGCTACATCTGGTCTTGTACATAGCATCGCATACATTATAGATCCTACCGCCGAAGCGTAGGGTATAGTGCTCATGCGAACCCTCTCCTCGTCAGTCTTAGGAGACATCTTCTTGGAGAGGGTAATTCCGTGCAATGCGGGTATGTTACCGCGCTTGGAATCCTCCATACTAAATCTCTTTAGTACGGTCTCTATGTACCTGGACTGCGAAAGTCCCAATAGTTTCTTGGATCTATCTCTATAGATCTTGATCCCCAGAATGTACGAGGCATCACCCAGGTCCTTCATGGAGAACCTTTGTGACAAAAACAGCTTGACCGATTGTAGCATAGGAATGTCATTTTCTATCAGAAGAATGTCGTCCACGTACAAGACTAGGAATACGACAGTTCGTCCTACAATCTTCTTATAAACACAGGGTTCATCTTCGTTCTTGATGAAATCAAATTCCTTGATTGCCTCATCAAAACAGATGTTCCAGCTCCGCGATGCCTGCTTTAATCCATAAATGGATTTAAGCAACTTGCACACCTTTCCGCTGCTCCCACTGTCTACGAAACCTTCTGGTTGATCCATGTAAACGCACTCTTCCAAACAACCGTTTAGGAAAGCCGTTTTAACATCCATCTGCCAGATCTCATAGTCATGGAAGGCAGCAATGGCAAGTAGGATCCGAATGGATTTGAGCATAGCCACCGGAGAAAAAGTTTCGTCATAGTCCAAACCAGGTCTTTGATGGAAACCTTTTGCAACGAGTCTAGCTTTATAGGTTTCCACCTGCCCATCTACACCAAGTTTCCTTTTGTAGATCCATTTGCATCCAACGGGTTTTACCCCAGGTGGAGCAATATCCAAGGTCCACACTTTATTGGCGTACATGGACTCCATTTCGGATTGCATTGCTTCCTGCCACTTATCAGAGTCCCTACTGATAATGGCCTACCTGAAACTGGTAGGGTCATCTTCTTCCAAGATGCAATCCTCTCGATCCCCGTCTATGAGAAAACCGTAGTATCTCTCGGGCGGATGAGAAATCCTACCAGATCTGCGGAGTGGCTGAGGTTCGTCTGGGGTTATTGAATCTAGCGGTTCCTCCAAATTTTCAGTTACATTTTGTGGTCGCTGAATTTCTTCCAGTTCTACCGAACTCCCACTAGTTTCTTTTGCAAGAAACTCCCTTTCTAAGAAGGTAGCGTGGCGAGATACAAACACCTTCTGTTCCTCAGTGTGGTAGAACAGATATCCTAGTGAGTCTTTAGGATATCCCACAAATTTACAAAGAACTGACCGTGCCTCTAACTTGTCCGGTTTCTGTGTTTTCACATAGGCCGGACAACCCCATATCTTAATAAACTTAAGACACGGTTTCTTACTGCTCCATATCTCATACGGAGTTTTAGGCACTGATTTGGACGGAACTTGATTCAAAAGGTATGCCGCTGTCTGAAGCGCATGTCCCCAGAATGAAAGAGGCAACTCAGCACTACTCATCATGGACCGAACCATATCCAATAGGGTACGATTCCTCCGCTCCGAAACACCGTTGTGCTGTGGTGTATAAGGAGGAGTAAGCTGAGAGAGAATACCATTCTCTTTTAAGTAATCTAGGAATTCCGTGCTTAAGTACTCCCCTCCTCTATCAGACCGGAGGATCTTGATACTTTTGCCAATCTGGTTCTCTACTTCCTTTCTGAATTCCTTGAATTTCTCAAAAGCTTCAGATTTGTGTTTCATCAGATACACATATCCGAACCTAGAGAGATCGTCAGTGAATGTGATGAAGTACGAGAACCCACCCCTTGCATGTAGAGACATCGGACCACACACATCACTGTGTATGAGTCCCAAGAGCTCTCTTGCTCTTTCTCCATGTCCGGTGAACGGAGATTTGGTCATCTTCCCTTTGAGACAAGACTGACAAGTTTCATAAGATGAAAACTCGAACGTATTCAAGAGTCCATCTTTATGCAACTTACTCAGTCTTTTCTCTCCGATATGACCAAGCCTACAATGCCACAAGTAGGATTCATTCGTATCTGAATTCTTCCTCTTGCGTGTGTTTTGTATATTGAGAACTGTATTCTGATTTAGAACGTAGATACCATTACACAGTGTACCCTCTGCAACCAGTACCTTATGAAGGTAAATGTTCATGATATTCTTTTCAAGAACAAAGTCATATCCATCTTTATCGAGTAAAGAAACTGATATTATGTTGCAAACCATGGAGGGTACATAGTAGCAATCGTTCAAAATCATAGTCTTTCCATTTGGCAATACTAGGTGATATTCACCGACGGCTGCCGTATTAACTTGTGCTCCGTTCGCTACTCTGAGCGACATATCACCCGGTGCAACTATCCTACTTTTTCTCAGTCCTTGCAATAAATTACAGATATGAGATCCTGATCCGGTATCAAGTACCCAGGAGGTAGGGCTGACCGTAAAACAGTTCTCAATTACAAGAACACCTGAAGTAGATGCAAAACCATGCTTCTTCTTCAACTGGGTATCCTGGAAATCCATACTTTCCCCTTTCCCAATCTCATACTCATGACTGTTGTCACAAGTTAGAGCTGAACCAACTTTCCCCAGTCCCGAATAAGAATTCGGATCGGTCAAACGATACATTTTATTATCTTGATTAGGGCGTGAAAAGGTTGCTGCCTGGAGAGAGAGAAAAGAAACACTCAGCGTATGCTCTTGCAAGATTAGATTGGTTTATTAATTTATCTAACCAGGATGTCTCCCACTGTTTACTCAAATTCTTCTTAAAACCTTTTAAAAGAAGAACTAGCCGGGTTTTAATTCACGTCACAATACTTGCTTAACCTTTCAGCCAGGCTAGTGTCGGTACTTCGAGGGAGGTTTTCCAACGCTTTCGCGAAGTTCCTTAATTAAATAACCTCTTTTCCCTGGGGGCGTAACCCCGCTAACACCTTTCTAGACACCTACTAGGTTTATAGCATTGATCGTTAAGTGAAATAATCTCCCGAGAGTAATCCAACTCATCAGTGGGATCGGGATCCAACCATCATTGTGTGATGACCTAGATGGAATCCACTCTAGTCACCACACTCCAGAAGGTATGCTAAATCTGCAAGTTTCAGTACTTTTGAAACTCCCGATGTGGTTTTTGCCCCTAGGACCCAAGTGACCTTGACGAATAATCAACAAATCAAAAGGTCCTAGTCAAGTTCAACCCGTCGTTATCCAGGATTGCATTAGACCCGCCCGCATGATCCTTGACGAATAATCAACAAAATCATGCGACCGTCCTAACCAATCGCATCAATCAGTGCAACAGAGAATTATTACTTAGCTACCGTTCACTGTGTCTTGACGAATAATCAACAAACGCAGCACGAATACTAAGTATTAATTATCCGAAACGACGGAGGGCTACGGCTGGGTTTTTGGCGAAAAACCCGTTAACGTAATGAACTTGATATCGTTGAAGGAACCCGATTGCACCTTTTTGAAAAATACAGTGGCGAAAACTTTTGCTAAAGAGGTCACTCCCTGTGAAGGGATCTCGGCTCTTTCCTCGTCGAGTGAGGTGCTGGGCATTCGTAAGATGAATACCTCGATGCAAAGCAATAATAATCGACTATAGTGAAGTTATTACCCTGACGCAAAGTTTTGTCCAAGGGGTCACTCCCGGTGAAGGGATCTCGGCCCTTGCCTCGTCGACTGAGGTGCTGGGCATTCATAACCGAATACCGCAATGCAAAACAAAAAGATGAACGTCCTTGTAATAACAGCTTTTTGAAAAACTTGTTCCAACAACGTCTTTTAGGTTTATTTTCTTGCATTAGTTCTTTTAATGCGTCCCATCATTTAAATCCTACCATTGCAGAAAACAACCAAAATATGACGTACGCTTATGCCATTCGCATTCGCCACGGGGCCCCGTCATCACCCGTTAGGTTACTTAACTAACGACAGAGCGGGGGCTGGGCTAGCGCGGCTGTAAAACATAAGCAACGCCTAAATAGTTATTATATATATAGCAATATAGCAATGATAGCCAATCCAGATCACAGATGAACACTTTGGATATACTAGGAATCCGCAATTCGTTCGAGCCTGCAACGAAAAACGGATTACACGGTCGTGATGAATAGCCAATAATCCCACCCAAGACCCCTACGGGTGCGGCAAACTACCCGCCAAGTACCCGAAGCGAAGCAACCTCCCTCAATGCCATGAGTAGGCCACTCGGCACTTCGAGCTACCCGGTAGTTTGTGCACCCCCTCCATGGGTCTATCCTAGGAGCAAAAACAGTAAAAAGAATTATACAATGACGGCTACAACCCCGACCCGGTTGTGCGGCCAAACAAATAATATTACATCAATTTACAATTTATTACATGAATGAAAGAAAAAGAAACTCTCATCTCACATCCACCCGGCTATTCATCCGCGACAATCCAACGAGTTCATATACACAAACCATCAACAACAATCACAGATCACAGATATGTATAACCTCGACTAATCGTCATATAGCGATTAGCCGACGTTCAATACATAAGAACATCACAGATATAACCTTTATAGTCAAAGTATATTGAAGTTCGGAAAAAATACGGAATTATAGGCCCCCAAAAACAAATTTCTATTCTGGAAAATCTGGGCACATATAATATATCTGAAAAATCCTAAAACCATGTCAGAAACATACTGCACCAAAATCGATGCAGTAACTCACCAATTCGGCCGCGGTTCCGCGGCAAGAGCTTGCTCTTGCCGCGGAAGCGCGGCGCTTTGGTTGAGTCGCTGCCTCGTTTTTGGTGGTTTTCTTCTAAAAACCCTGAGATGATTTTTGGGCTATAACAAATTTTGTTTTGACCAGAAAAAGTTTTAACAGAAACTCAGGTTTTTATAACTTGGTTTTTTCGATTTTTCCGTTTCGAATATCGATACACTTTACTACCAAGCTAGTTTATGTTTAGTTAGGCTCTGATACCACTGTTAGGTCCACGTTACCTCTCCCGGTACGTTCGGGGTTGCGGAAACGGTAAATCAAAATTTTTTCTAAGCTTTGTAACATGGACCGTAAAAGCCGGATCTTTGCTAAACTATAAACTAGCAACCTAACAAGAGATGTATCTACTCGGTTAGGGGTTATACCTCAACTTGAACTCCTTCTCTTCTTGTTGTTGTTCTTCTTTGAAGTTCTTCTCTTCTTGTTGTTCTTCTCATTGCTTGCTCAATGGTTGATCCGGACTTCGGTCACCTCCGCGGCCTCCTTGAGTCGAAGACGATCCACCCGAGAGATGTACACCGAGCTCCACCTCAAGCCGAGGTAACTAGGGCAAGGAGATAGCTAATCTAGAAGCCCTAGGTTGAGTAGAGAAGATGTATGGATGTGTTTGTCAAGTAGAAACCTTTTTCTCTCAACACATAAGATCAAAAAGAAATCAAGAGGAGGAAGAAGAAGGAGGTTTTCTTGCAACCATGGAGCTTCTCTTTTCAAGAGAGAGAAAGAGAATAATATTATGATACAAAAGAAAAGAACCATGGTTGCAAATAATGCAAAACAACATCATTACCAATTCCATCAAGATAAAGTTGATGGCTACTTTGAAATGACCATTATCATAATCCAAAAGAAAATGGAAAAGAAAAGAAGAGTGTGGAAACCTCTTGAAAGTCAATGGTCAACCCGGTCAACCGGTCAACAAAGTCAAGAGGGGTCAACGGGGTCAAATGGTCAATGCAATTAGCCATCATAAGATTATCACTAATAGGATTAGTAAATGATGTTCGCGGCTCATAATGGTTTTGACCAAACGAACTGTCAAAACCCTAATGAGCCTGCCACATAATGGTTTTGGCCGAACCAACTGCCAAAACCCTAATGAGGCACCTCCTCCTTCATCGCTCCAGAAAACTGTGCATACACACCTGCATCCGTATTCCGTAGAATGCGGATGCACAGAAGACAAAACAAATCCATCCATGCAATACTAGGATCCGGCTTAAACCAAAGCCCACTAGTATTTCCTGCCCGAACACCACACGCACACAAGTGTACGTAAGTGATCGCAGCCCTGCCGTAAAACCATACGGCCTCTACACGTTTCGCTCAGTGCAGGGAAACTCTCTGTGTGGGACTCTAAAGACTCGACACTACGCTGGCAGTGGGTTTAACCACAGACCGCAAGCGGCACTAGCTGTACGTAACGGTCCCCAGGTAGATGTCGATAAGAAGGCCGATGAGGTACACCCATCCGAACTCCTACTGAGCCTGTATGTGACAATCTCCATACAGTCCGGTCTGTTCGTCTGATACATCGCATGGCGGGCCTAGGGGGGCGGTAAACGTCAGTCCCCTAATAGCGGTACAAGTCGTGTCGGAGTGAAGCCCAATACACCCTGAGATAACACTGGAAACCTACCAGTATATCTCGCTTGCCCTGGCCAGGGACTACTCGTGTAACGGCTCTCCTAGACACAGCGCGATGTCAACCCCCAATACCGGGAGAGACGAATCCTGTCTAACCGTCACTGCCTCCAAGTGCTTCGGGACTGCTCCCAACTACTACCTGTTTGCACGACTCAGTAGAGCCGTGGTAGGGTGGCAATCAAAGAACAGTGGGAACACACTCGAGGCGAAGTGACAGTGTCAAGTCAGCGGACTAAGCTGTACTCATGTCATCTGGGAACTGATAACTGACGATAGGTATAATACCAACCATCAGTTCCCGACGAGTCCTGTCCAGTGTACTCGTAACCTAACGAGCACCCGCATACTATCTCAAGTACGACGTACTGACGGCTGTAGGACAGACCGTCTCCCGTGCTGGGATGAGAAGCGCATACGCTAGTCTACTCTGGAGTATCGATGCAACTATCTCGATACTCCCACGACTAGGGACGTGTATAAGGATGTGCTTGTAGATTACCCAGCCCCCACGAGTGTGATCGCCATCACAACGCCGGTAATCAAGCAAAGATCCTAAGGGCTCTACTAATGCGTATAGGTGATATAATAAATAAACACACATGTACACATTAAAGCAGAGACAAACCAAGTAGCATACTACTATATTGAGCAAGATTGTCTGTACAACTGTGAATATCCCAAGCTTCCATCAAGTAATATACATACTAGTATGATACAGTAATGGCCTCTAGGGCATATACACCAACAACAAGTTCATATTAGAAATCAACCAATAACACGTAACCACTACGTTTGACCGACGCACCAACTCTAAACATATTCTCAAGTGTTCGTCTAGTGGCTAACATGTGTACCGACAGTACAAAACCAACCCAAGAGCAACAGCTACACAAGAACACGAACCGTATCGAATAACGAAACGCGCGTAATCGAAACGCTAGAAATAAGCAAAGTGATCCCAGATTTTGCTACCCAAACAATTTATAAAAGTTGCAAGTTCCACAAAACCACACACAACCCCAGAGACCCTACACCCAAAACACAACCCCCCAGCCCCCACTTTGGCCGCAAATTGCGGCCAGAACCAATAAAACCGCGGCCTGCAAGATAGGGAATGGGCTTAGGTTTTTATGGTGGGTTCTAGGTCACTACACAAGGTCACTGTGATGGGAACTTTTCCAACAAAAATCTGGTTTGATAGCAGATTCATCCAAGACCCAAAACTATACCAAAATACGATATTTACACGAAACTAAACTTTACGTGTTCTAAACTGAAACTAATAAGCTAAAAAAACACTAAAAACACCTACTTAACAGATAGAGATCATTACCAAACCACACAAGCTTAAAGATCCTAGCTTTCCAAGCTCCAAGGGATTCTAGAGGCAAAACAAGTCTTGAGAAGTGATTTGATGAAGTTTAATGAAGTTTTTGTGAAAGGGTAGTGAAGGAAATTGCAAGGGTTCAGTTGAGGGAAGAGAGGAGATGAGAAAAAATGAGAAAGAGATATTGAGATAAGAAAGAGAGAGAGAGGGATGAGATAGAGATGAAAGGGTGAGTGTAGGGTAAGTGCACCCATACACTTACTCTCTCCCTCTCCATCATAAATGCTAGCAATGACTCCCACCATGAGTCATCTTGCCACCTCCACACCATCCAAAACAAGGAAAATATCTCACTATAAATATCTAAAGTTAAGGTTAAGGTTAACAAAGCAAGGATTAACTTAAAGGTGTGGATTAGCTTAAGGTTGCATGGTCACTAACAAGATTAACACTAACAACCCTCACATTAACATGCACACGTGCGTGCAAGCCATAACAAGTAATAATAAAATATTAATTAATTGTTATAAAATGTGAGGAAACCAAATTGGTAAACATTTTACAGAATACCCGCATTATCGCTTAATTAACACTAATCGCTTTCTAAGGTGTTACAATCTCCCCCTTATAGAAATTAGACCCCGAATTTAAAATTCTTACTATGCGTACCTTCAAAAAGAGATGAGGGAAAACTTCCACATCTCGTTCGCAGCCTCCCAAGTGATCTCCTCACTAGACGGCTACGCCAAAAAAAAACTTCCACATATGGCAAGACCCTTGACCGAAGTTTCTCCACATGTCGATCCACTAACACTATCGACTGTCGATGAACGAAAAGATCGCGTCCAAGCTAAATGTTCTGGTGCTAAATCATGTGATAAAGGTCATGAAGGTATTTGCAAGTATCATTACAAGGAATACGGGGTGAATACTCAAAAATCTGGACGGAAGTTCCAACGATAGGCAACGGTACTAACTTGCTTCAAGAATCTCAAAAGGACCTACAATCTGGGACTAAGCTTCCCAAAACTCAACACGCCATTTCATCGGAAAAATCCATAGGAATACATGATCTCCCCCTGCGAACTCAAGTCTGCGACAACGACGGTCGGTATAAGACTTCTGTCTGCACTGGGCTGCTCTCATCCTGACCTGAATCAACTGGATCTTCTCCGAAGTCTCTGGACTAGCTGGGGTCCAAAAATCCTGCTCTCAAGGAGTCAGTAAAACAGAATGGCGATCGACAAAACCTACCACACAAGGCCTGAAAGTTGCCATTTGAAATGTCTCCTGATAAATGTTATCGTAGAAGAACTCCATCAATGGCAAGTGACGATCCCACAACCAACAAACATTTAGTACGTACGCATAAGCATATCATCCAGAGTCTGTATAGTCCGCTCTATCTGACCATCGACCTATGGATGGAAAGCGGAGCTAAAGCTCAACCAGTACCTAAGGCTTCCTAAAGCTTCTGCCAAAGACGGCTAGCGAACTGGATGCCTCTATTGGATACAACGCATGAAGGAACTCCGTGCAAACGCACAAACTTACCGAAGAACAACTGAGCATACTGAGCATAACCGGAAAACAATCACCCAAATGGAGTCACACCCTATCCAATCCTGGGTAGACACCGCGAAGAAATTCATGGAGATCTGCTCCCATTCCCACTCTGGAACGGTAAAAAGGTTGCAACACTCCTGCCGGTCTTAAATGCTCAACCTTAGCTCGCTAACAAGTCAGACACCTTAAAACGAAATCCGAAACTTCACTCTTCATCCCTGCTCACCCGTAACTATCTCTCAAGTCACGTCACATCACGGTGGAACTTGGATGAACACTGAAAGCTGACTGATGTGCCTGCTCTAGAACCTCACGTCTCTACCCATCAGTATTAGGTACACACAAGTGAGTCCCGTAAAGTAACACACCCTGGTCATAAATTAAGAACTCCAAATCACTACCCAGCCGAACATGCTCAAGAATTTCAGACAAATGGGCATCGGCGGGCTGTGCCTCACGAAAACGATTAAGTAAAAGTTGATGGGCGCGGACATGAGCAAGATGTCCCCTCAGTAGAGGTGAACTAAACTGTACTCATCGGTCGCACAAGAACTGTAAATCTGCAGAAGAGTGTCTCTGAACTGCGCACAACTGGAACAAGCTACTCCCGGGCCTACGACTCAAAGCATCAGCTACCACAATCGCCTTACCACGGGCAATAAAGGATCTCACAATCACAATCCTTCACAAGCTCCATCCAATGGCGCTGTCTCAACTTCAGATCCCGCTGCAGGAAGATGTACATTAAGCTCTGGTGGTCCGTGAAAATCTGACACGACTCTCCGTACAAGTAGTGTCTCCAAATCCTCAGCGCAAGACCACCGTGGCCATCTCCAGATCATGAGTGGGATAAATCCAGCTCGTACTTCCTCCAACTGTCGGGAAGCATAAGCGATAACTCTATCATGCTACATCAGTACACAATCGAGCCCCACTCGCGAAACATCACAATAAACGATAAGGTCGCCCGATCCAGAAAGCAAGGATAGAACCGGTGCAGTCGTCAACCGAGTCTTCAACCGCTGAAAACTCTGCACGCATCCCTCAGTCTAAAGAAAAGGAACCCCCTTCTTTGTCAGTACGGTCAACGGAGCAGCGATACTCAAGAAATCCTGCACGAAACGGCGGTAAAACCGGCAAAGCCCAAAAATCTGCGAACCTCTATCCCTGATACAAGCCTGGGCCAAAGCTGTACGGTCTCAATCTCCCTCGGGTCCATACGAAAACCGTCTCCCATAACCACATGACCTAGGAAGTCAACACTATCAAGCCTAAAGGAACACTTCAAGAATTTAGCAAACAGCTAGCGCTCTCCTAATGTCTGCAAAGCAATCCTCAAGTGTTGATTATGTTCCTCTCGACTCTTGGAAAAGACCATAATGTCATCTATAACACAACAATACACCGGTCGAGGAACGGCCTGAAGAATCTGATTCATCACATCCATTAATGCTGCTAGGGTACTGGTGAGTCCAACGACACCACCAAAAACTCATAAAGCCCGTAGCGTGCACAAAAGCGGTCTTCGGAATGTCATCACTCCGAACCCACAACTAATGATGATCCGATCCCAAATCAAACGTAGAAAAATGTCTCGCACCCTGGAGCTGATCAAAGAAATCATCAATGCGCGGTAAAGGATGCTTAATCCGCACCGTTACTCGGTTCAATTGACGAAAATCAATACACAACCTCAAATTGTCGTCCTTCTTCTTGACGAACAGAGTAGGAGCTCCTAAAAGTGAAACACTTGGACTTACAAGTCCCCCTATCTAGCAACTCTGCAGTTGATCCTTAAGCTCCCTAAGTTCCGCCGGCTCATCTGGAACAACGTCGGAAAATCTCGCCCAATAGAAACCCGGTCCAACAAACCCACTGTGTCTCTGGTATCATGAATGAAAGCCAAGAATTCTCGACATCCTCTCCTCAAAAGCCGACTAGTGAAAAAGGCTGAAATCAAGCTGTAAGGGGCGGCACCACGGTCCCCCTGCACAACAAGAACCGACTCGCCGGGAAAAAAAAACCTGACTGTTTTCTCACGGCAATCCACAGACGCATAGCATGTAGCTAACCAATCCATGCCCAGGAGAACGTCAAACTCCAACATCTCTAGAAGGATCAAATTGACGGACGAATCTCTATCTCCTATCCGAATGGCACATGACCAAAACACGTGTCGCGCAACCAAAGAATCGCTGACAAGAGTAAACACAACAAACGGCTAATCTAGCATACACGACTCTTGGACCAACCCCGGCACGAAGTGTGTAGAAAAAACGAGTGCATAGATCCCGAATTAAACAAACATGTGCAACAAAAGAACAAACGAATATGAATACCTGAAAACTCTGCATTTGACGCTCGCGCATCCCGATGACTAGAAGCAAACACTCGTGCATGCCCTCTACCCGCAACTGGCTGTCATCCTCCTCTACCATCCTGTACTCTCTGAACGAACCCTCTGCGACCATAACCTCTCTGAACATAAGTCTGACGTGGTGTGACAACAGGCGTAAGGGGCAACGCTCCCTGAGGTGAAGGTGGTAAGGTATCATATGGTACTGCTGCCCTCCTCTGGCGTATCTCAGGGTAAACTCTTATGCGGTGATGGGGACTGCCACATCCAAAACATCTAGGCGACGACTACTGACCCTGTGGGTATAAACTGTACGTCTGGCCCTGTCTCACACTCCGTCTACCTGCACGGCCTATAGCGAATCCACCGCGGCGTCTGACAAACTGCCTCTGTGCTGATAAATTGGTACCATCTTCGGTCCCTGAATGACCGAAGTCTCAGAAAGACGCTCCTCAACTAGTAGGGCTGCGTCCACTACTGCTGCATATGTGTCCCAATGCTAGGCGCCGATAGTAAGGAATAACTGGGTAACAGGGGTGGCAACCTTCTGTCGCTGCGCTCGACTGGCCTCAACCAACGATCCCATCATCTGGCGCAAGTCCTGCATATCTGCCTCAAGCCTAGTGATACGATCTATCGAAGGAGGATTAATCTGCTCCTGTACAGCGAGCATACCGTCCTGGTCAGTCCTCATTCCAAACGAGTCAACTCTGATAACGGCTCTCGCTGCCTCTCTCTGAGCCCTCATAGTCATCGGTGGCATAAAGGCTAAAAATAGAAATAGGATTCGATATGAACATGGAAACCGAATCACAAGGATATGTATAATCACGGAAGGAATTTCAAGCAATTACTACTTAGGTCACTTTAGGCGGAGTACCGTGTCGTAAGTATGCCGCGGACATACACACGGTATATCACTCTGCTTAAGCTACCTACTCCATCATACCAAGGTCATCCTACACTCTGAAAGTTAAAACCTAGCGCTTTGATACCAACTTTGTCACGACCCAAAATTTAGCACATGACGGCCCTTAAATCACGTAACGTCTTCAGGCGTAACGTAATTAAAGTAAGCCGAAAACCCAGCAATCTAAACCATCAAAAGTAGTAAGTGATAAGAATATTATTAAAACTTTTGAAATCTCAATCAAAATCTTTAAAGTCCAAATTTACTTTCTTTAAAAATTTGGCAGCACCTCCTTTGTAAAAACTAGCCCCAAAAAGGGTACAACATAAAGATATAAGTAAAGTATCCCCAAATGGGAGCAAATCAACGCCCGAAGGCGGAAAACAACCACCACAACAGATATACGACGCCGTTGTGAAGAAAAATTTGATATAAATAAAAACAGCATAAATGACATCCAGAGTCAGAAAATAATATACAATATCGTCCTCACAACTCGTCTCTAAGTCAATACATGAAAGTAGTAGATGGAGAGTACTAGATACAACGAATATAAAATGAGCATCATCGGATAACCGTAAAACCCACCTATAGCGAAATGCTCAAAGTCAACCGTAGCGGTATCCGCTGCAAAAGATGATACGATAGATGAAAGCCCTGCCGCGACTGCTCTGTGGGACACCTGCAAACACTGTGGCACAACGGGGGTGATTTGGCAACTCGTGAATAGTAAATAATATATGCATGTAATCACAGGTATGCACGTACTGCGATAATCTATCACATGCAAGCTGATAGCAATAAATGGCAATATGTATATGCAACAGTCATGAAAGGTACTCTATCAGGTACTACTAATACATGAAGCAATGCATATCAAATAAATGCTGAGTATGGGATAAAACATGCCATCCTCACGGAATCATCATCGTGGCAGGACCAGTGTCCATCAAGACAATCTAAATCCCAATACCTCAAATCGGCCCTCATAACCTGTAAGTCTCATGGAACCTGAGTGTCCAATATCGACACCCGAAAACATCATGAAAACTATGCCTGTGTATATATGTATGTGTGTGTGCGCGCGCGCGCGCGTGCGTGTGTGTGTCAACGACACATCAAAATCAGGAAACCTGAGTGTCTAACATCGACACTCGAAAACATCATGAAATACTCGTGTCCAGCATCGACATGTAAATCCTCATATATAGGGTTCCGTCAGTCCAGATCGGCCCTTGGGCTCTGTCAGTCCGGATTTGCCCCTGGGCTCCGTCAGTCCGGATCGGCCCATATCAATATCTCGAGCTCCATCAGTCCGGATCGGCCCATGGGCACCGTCAGTCCAGATCGGCCCATATCCATATCTCGGGCTCCGTCAGTCCGTATCGGCCCATGGTTCTCAAATCTATAAAACATCAAGTAAAGAATAAGAATACTTGCATAGATCATTATAATGATATATATTATATATATGTACATATATAACAACGTCTCATACCACTGATATATATAACATATATAACAGCGTCCCATACCACTGATATATATCATCAGGAGTAAAACATCCAGAAAACATCATATGAAATCCATATCTCAATGCATAAATCCATGAAATATAATATATTCAACATGAAACAGTAATATGAGCATATAAAGGAAAACCTCTATTTAAATGCAACAAGTTATTAAATATACCATGCGGTTTCTAATTTCTCCAAAATTCAACGCAACATCATATAAGGTGAACATGTGGCTACAGCAAGGTCTAAGGGTGTACATGTAAGTATGTACGTATGATGTACATGTAGCTATATCTTATATGTGTATACACCTGTCAATAATGATGTAATACCATGAAGGTATAGGTGTAGCTGTAGCATAGCAAGGTATGTGTATATACATGTCAATAATGATGCAATACCCTCCAGATATATATGTAGCTATAGTATAGTAAGGTATGTGTATATACATGTCAATAATGATGCAATACCATCCAGGTATATGTGTAGCTGTAGCAAGCTAGGTATGTGTATATACATGTCAATAATGATGCAATACCCTCCAGGTATATGTGTAGCTGTAGCAAGCTTGGTATGTGTATTTACATGTCAATAATGATGTAATACCCTTCAGGTATATTTGTAGCTGTAGCATAGCAAGGTATGTGTATATACATGTCAATAATGATGCAATACCCTCCAGGTATATGTGTAGCTGTAGCAAGCTAGGTATGTGTATATACATGTCAATAATGATGCAATATCCTCCAGGTATGTGTGTAGCTGTAGCAAGCTAGGTATGTGTATATACATGTCAATAATGATGCAATACCTTCCAGATATATGTGTAGCTGTAGCAAGCTAGGTATGTGTATATACATGTCAATAATGATGCAATACCCTCCAGGTATATATGTAGCTGTAGCAAGCTAGGTATGTGTATATACATGTCAATAATGATGCAATACCCTCCAGATATATGTGTAGCTGTAGCAAGCTAGGTATGTGTGTAAGCATGTAGGTATACAGGTATGCTACATCTTATATGCACAAAGAAAATAAGGATCATATCTCAATGTCCCTAACCAATACAATATCACGTATGTATAGGTGTTGTGTGTGTCATGGCAATTATCGACGGTATGGGTGTAGCATACAATTTGTGCTCGTGCAAAATGAGCCGTCAATAATGGTGTTGTGTCCAATAGGTACAAGTCCAAGCACAACAAGTAACAATATGCAATAAAGTTCATGCACAATTTCTATATGTGCAATATACTTAATATCAAGAATCATATCATTTAATCTAGCCCTGATGCATAACACCATACGGGAGATTCTCCAGTAGATATTAAATCTACTCACAGATGATCTTGGGCTAAGTAAATCCAACCACTTGCTTTCCCTTTTTCTTAGCGTCTGATGTCCCCTCCTGCATCCCTAAGATCATATAACAATAATATAACAAGTTCATATTAGAAATCGACCAATAACACGTAACCACTACGTTTGACCGACGCACCAACTCCAAACATACTCTTAAGTGTTCTTCTAGTGGCTAACATGCATAGCGACACTAAAAAACCAACCCAAGAGCAACAACTACATAAGAATACGAACCGCATCAGATAACGTAACGCGCGTAATCGAAACACTAGAAACAAGCAAAATGATTCCAGATTTTGTTACCCAAACAATTTGTAAAAGTTGTAAGTTCCACGAGACCACACACAACCCCAGAGACCCTACGCCTAAAACACAACCCCCCAGCCCCCACTCTGGCTGCAAATTGCGGCCAGAACCAATAAAACTGCGGCGTGCAAGAAAGGGAATGGGCTCAGGTTTTTATGGTGGGTTCTAGGTCACTACACTAGGTCACTGTGATGTGAACTTTTCCAACAAAAACCTGGCTTGATAGCAGATCCATCTGAGACCCAAAACTACACCAAAATACGATATTTACACGAAACTAAATTTTACGCGTTCTAAACTGAAACTAATAATATACACAACACTAAAAACACCTACTTAACAGATAGAGATCATTGCCAACACAAGCTCAAAGATCCTACCTTTCCAAGCTCCAAGGGATTCTAGAGGCAAAACAAGTCTTGAGAAGTGATTTGATGAAGTTTAATGAAGTTTTTATGAAGGGGTAGTGAAGGAAATTACAAGGGTTCAGTTGAGGGAAGAGAGGAGATGAAGAAAAATGAGAAAGAGATAGTGAGATAAGAAAGAGAGAGTGAGGGATCAGATAGAGATGAGAGGGTGAGTGTACGGTAAGTGCACCCATACACTTACTCTCTCCCTCTTCATCATAAATGCTAGCAATGACTCCCACCATGAGTCATCTTGCCACCTCCCCACCATCCAAAACAAGGAATATATCTCACTACAAATATCTAAGGTTAAGGTTAACAAAGCAAGGATTAATTTAAAGGTGTGGATTAGCTTAAGGTTGTCATGGTCACTAATAAGATTAACACTAACAACCCTCACATTAACATGCACACGTACGTGCAAACCATAACAAATAATAATAAAATATTAATTAATTGTTATAAAATGTGAGGAAACCAAATTGGTAAACTTTTTTACAGAAAACCCGTATTATCGCTTAATTAACACTAATCGCATTCTAAGGTGTTACAGTACGGTATGTGTTTCTTATAGGCTCTACGGAAGTTTGGACAAGTTTGCTTGTTGATCTTCTATTCGTTCAATACCTGGGTAGCCATTACATCCGGTTAGTACTGCTAACAGCTTGTAAGTATCTTATGTGATCATTATCTATTGTTGGCGTATTGACGAGCATTTAGAGTCCCACATAGAAGTTTCCTAGCTCAAGCGAAATGAAGTAGGGCACATATGGAGATATGTGCGGGGGCTTGATTAAATACGAGTATATGATACCGTATTTGATATCAGCCTAGTTATATGTGATATAACCAGATTATTGAATCAAGTGTTGATTCAATGATTTGATTTATATATGTATATGTTAATATATATTTGATGTTGACCGATTATATATGATATGACCGGATTATTGAATCAAGTGTTGATTTAATATCTAATATTGAATATTAGTCGGTTATATGTGATATAACCGGATAAATGAATCAAGTGTTGATTTAATGTTTTGATATATATATATATATATATATATATATATATATATATATATATATATATATATCAAATTATTAAATCAACACTTGATTCAATAATCCAGTTATATAATATATAACCGACTAATATATATATATATATCAACACTTGATTCAATAATCCGGTTATATAATATATAACCGACTAATATATATATATATATATATATATATATATATTAGTCGGTTATATATTATATAACCGGATTATTGAATCAAGTGTTGATTTAATAATTTGAGATATATATATATATATATATGCAATATTGTATCATGGTTGATGATACATAGAACTAGGATGTGTGAGAATTACATTGGAGTGAAGATAATGATAAATATAAATGAATTAAAGAAAATAAGAATGAGTCATTGCTTAGATGCTTGGAGAAGCATGTAGAAGCCATGACTCATCTCATTTTTCTTGCTTTTATTCATTGGATATTTATCATTCTTTTCAGCCTTGTCCTCATGGTTCATTCTCTCATCCAAGTTCATCTCCTTCTTCTCCTCTCTAGAATTTTTCTTGAGTTGAGAAAAGAAAAGAGAAAATTATTTCTAGTGAGCAAATCTCCTACTTCATCAAACTACACTAATCTAGCCCATTAGTTTAGGTTGTTTGCTTCACTAATACCTTGATTAGTGAAGAGTGAGCTTGAGTAAGAGAGACTTCAAGGTGGATCATCTTCGGCATCGAAAACTACAAGCAAGCTCGATCCTTTTTTCAAGTAGAGCCTTAAGAAGAGTTCTAGGGACTACTACTTGGAGCTTTAGAAGTGAAGGACCGGACTATAAAGGTTGTAAACTCCCATCACTTAGTTTAGAACTAGTTTTCTTGCTTAAAACCCGTAGTTCTCTAGTTCGATTCTCGGTTAGTATACTTAGCACTCTAGATTTTTTTAAACTTGCATACTTAATGCTCCTTGAACCTAGTTGAGGTGCTAAGACATACTTTCAAGGTGTTGAAGCCACCTTGTTGCTGTTGAGCACTGACGACAAACGCAGTTTTGTTCTTATTCTTGTTGTTTCGAGACTTCCTTCCTGTGAAGGAGGATACCCGGTCAATTTACTCTAGTTGAACCATCTTGTCAAGGAGCTCTTCATATGTAGTAGATTTGGCAAATGATAAGAAAGGATGGACCTTCAAGTGCGGGTCGAGAGTGCCGATGAACATTCCGACGGCCGAAGGTTCGGTGATGGGTTGCTCACATTTTGAAGCAAGATTTCTCCATCGGATGGCATATTGCACCAGTGTTTCGTTCGATTTCACTCTCTCATTGATTAAAGCTGAGATTGTAGTACGCTTGCTCGCGCTGACAAACCTCTGCGTGAAGAGCGGCTCGATGTCAGCAAAGGTCTTTATAGAGTCATTTGTGAGCTCTGAATACAATTCAAAAGTAGTATTTACCAGGCTACCGACAAACTGTCGGAAGGGTAGCTTGTCATCGCCTCCGGTATTACCACACATTTCTTTGAATTGTGCGATATGTTGGTAGGGATTGCTAGTCCCCCTGAAAATATTGAACTTCGGGATAGTATATCCCAGAGGGTACTGCTTCTGGTCGTATCAAGCTAGATATGAACGACCGATCTTGACAAACTTGGCGTTTACTTCGCTAGCAGTGAGAGTTTGACCTGTTGGGCTATGTACATGTTGAGCTGAGCCTTCAAGATCGTTTCATCTTTTGAGGTTGAAGGGTCCTACAGAGAGCTTGTGGCATCTCCCTTCTAATTATCAGGGATCACCAGTGACTCTTTGGCCGGCAATTTTGACGGCTGGGCCATCATCATACACATCTTCTGCATGAGGAGGGCCATTTTGTTCATATTAGTAGCCATTTATGCCGCATCTTTGTCTTTCCTGTCAAGAGAACATTTCAAGGAGTCAACATCAGACCCTTGACCTACAAGATCTTCTTGTTCGTCTTCCGGGTGAGCTTTAGGCAAAGGAACGACAAGCGCTGCTGCTTGAGTAGCTAGTTCTTGCAGCTCTTGCTGTCTCTGGGCTGCAGTCAGAGACCGAATATAGGGTCTATGACTGGTGGAAGCGTTATTTTCACTTCCATTGATATGAATCATTCACACGGTGTAGACTACTTCGGCCTCGTACGTAGAACTTTTGACATTTCGCTTTTTAGGATTTACCCTAGGCGACACGGATCTCTCCGGACTTTGCTTTTTTGGGATGACCACTTTAGATTTGAGAGTTGGTTTATCAGCCTTTAGCTGCTTCTTGAATTTCTCTGGTTTCGGAGAAGGCTTGGTGGCAATGAAAGAGCCACGTACTTCCTTCCAAACTTTGTAGATTCTGGAAGAGAGTCGCGGCGGAGAAAGAGCTGTCTTCTGTTCGTCTGACGCCTCTACGGGCGGTAGAGACTTCTTCAAGGTAGCGGAAGGCGAGTTTCTCCTTACCTTCTTCAGCAGTTCAAAGCTGTTCTTTGTCGGAACAGCCACATTGATAATGGGCATCGATGGAGTTAGCCCCCAGCCTGTCTTTGCTGATGCCAGTAACGACGTCAAGCGCATCTTGAAACAGGAGCTTCTTCAGTTTTGAGAGCTTCATCAGTATGCCCCCTGTGTAGTTTCGGAGCTTCAGCATGTGTCAGTCGCTTGACGACCGACGTCTTTGGTAGAGTAGGAGCTTGAGGTGCCAGTCTATGGAAGACAGACTATCTTAGAGATGAAGTACCCTTTGGCGCCTCAGGAGTAGCAGGAGCTGCAACTGTCAGCCTCTTGATAACTGACTTCTTTGGAGCGTCCGGAATGGTTGAAGTGACCAGAGTAGCGAAGGTCAGCCTTTTGAAAACTGAGTTCTTTGGTATCGCGAGCTTTTTTGACGGGCCCACGAAGCCTGTATTCAACCTCTTAAAAACTGAGCCTTCTTGTTTTGCAGGCTTCTCAAAAGGGCCTGCAGAGCTTGTTGCCATCCTGTCAAAGGTTGACTTCTTCGGAGCTTCCTCCCTTGGCGTTGAGACACCAATGGTCGGGAGGGGAGGCATCTACCCAAATTGAAGCTCATTCAGTTCTTGCATAAGCTGGGTCGTAGGGATGCAAAGTATTAGGACCATGAGCTGACCAGACATGATTAGCTGAGGTGTGGTGGTCTTAGAGTTGTAGTTGCAGTTAGCGCAGGGTTCTATTGAGATCTACACAAGAGATAGAACACCGGCTTCAGTACCCCAAAATTCAAGAGCAACCAAAACATAAAGACTGTAGTTTTGTTCGCAAAAACACGATACACGAAGTGTGGAGTGAAAAGAGAAATATTGTCCCACCAGGCATGCCGAAATCTGTTTACCGCCGAAAATCGGTCAGACGAACTAGGTTAGAACATCTTGCCTGAATTTGGGGGCAGATGCATAGGTTTGATCTATCCACCTCTCCGAAGACACTAAGTTGATTTATAGCGCCGTATATCGGAGATTTGGAAGGATGCGACCGATATACCGACTTCAGATTCCCTCTCACAAATGAGAGATTTATTGATTGTGGGGATATATTTTTCCGACAAGCGTAAGCCCCTATGGTTAATTTCGTTATCGCAAATGACAACAACATTTTGAATTCCAGGTTCTTTACTTCGTGTGTCGCGTTCTTTGGTTTATTTGGTTTGCCCTTAGATTGTATACGGAGACTAAGTTTGTCGTCACCCATAGAGCGCTGATTAGTCCAAATCCATATATATATATATATATATATATATATATATATATATATATATATATTTCATGATTTGGGTCAAATATTTGCTTGAAAAGGTCCACATTGGTAGCTGGGTTTTCCAACGGGAATAAACTTAGGTTTTAGTTCTCACATTTGTGAGGTCCATCGGTTCACATGAGAGTAAAAGCTCTGTTTAAGGACATGTTAGTCTCATTTGAGAACTAAGGTCAACTTAGAAGGTTTTGGGGAGCATATGATCTGCCTAAGGACATATAGTTTCATTTAAGAACTAGATCAACCTAGATAATTTGGTCATATATTGAGAACATTGTTCTCTATAGATCATTGGATCATCAATGAAGCCTAGACTTTTATACTTAGCCAATTTGCTAATTCTTCAATCTTTGGCTTGGCATCATGCGCACTTGCGCTATCATATTATGCATGGCGCATGCTTACCTGTGTTGCACGCAGGGCGCATACATTGCACTGCGCTTGGTGGGCCATGGCACTTGCGCCCGTGCATTGCACGTGGTGCGCATGCGCATTGTCTTAGGTTTTGGCGATGGTTCTATCACGTGCATTGCACGAGGTGCACATGCACAAATCTTGCAGAGAATGCCTTTGGCATTCGCATCTGTTAGGGTACACCCTATCATAGGGAAAGTTATTAACTTTCGAGAAGGCAATGGCTTTCAATGAAGTAAATGCTTTAGGTCCATATTTTTTGTTCTCTTGATGAAAATCGATGATTTTCCAGAAAGCTTTGCTTTCATTTTAGAAGCGTATTCTTCGGTTCATGATCTTTTCATCATGTTTTTGATGAAAACGGTATGTCCTTTGTGTTAGTTATATGTATGCCCTAGAGGCCATTACTGTACATATGATGTATATTGTAATGGATGCTTAGGCATATATAGGGAGGACTTTCTTGCTCGACATGATAGTATGCTATCTGGTTGTACTTTATCTTAACATGTACTCTGATTGTCTCTATGTTACATGTTGATAAAGCCCTTAGGATATGTACTCGACTACTGGGACTATGATGAGATCATACTAGTGGGGCCACGGTAGTCGACGAGTACATCCTATAACAGTTCCTAGTCGAGGGTGTATCAAGACAGGGCATCGATACACCAGAGTAGACTAGCGTATACGCATCTTGACCTATATGATGGGCGATGGATGATCCCATATCCATCGGTGTTTTACATCAAGGATGGTGTACGGGTGCTCAGTAGAGACTGGGTACACTGGACGGACTCGCCGAGAACTCCCAGATGGTATTATACACCACGTCAGATGGCAGTTCTCTGGTGACACTGGTACAGAGTAGTCTGTAGACCCGAGATCGTCATAGAGTCTTGTGTGATTCTCGCTGTGCTTTGATTTCCATCATACCACGTCCAAGAGGGCGTGCAAAAAGATGGCTTTTGGGTACAGTCCCAAATCACATGGAGGCAATGAGCGATAGGAGGGGATTCGTCTCTCCCGGTATAGGGAGTTGATGTTGCGCTGTGTTCGATTGGCTATAACTGAAAATCCCTGGCCAGGGTTGCTGAGATTTACTGGTAAGTGTTATCAGTAGTTTCTCGAACTGTTATAGACCTCATATCGACACGACTTATCAAGCTACTGGGGTCTCACGTTTACCACCCCTAGGCAAGACATGCGACATATCAGACGACGAGACCGGACTGTACGAGAGTGTTACTGATTGGATTCGCAGGAGAATGTACAGGCTTGCTTGTTGATCTTCTGATCGCTCAATACCTGGGTGGCTGTTACGTTTAGCTGACCGCTTGCAGCTTGTGGGTGTTTGATATGATCATCACCTACTGCCAGCGTATTGACGATTCTTTAGAGTCCTACACAGAGGTTTCTTGGCTCAGGCAAAACGGAGTAGGAGCACATATGTGATATGTGCATGACCGAGGATAATGCGATATGTGATACTGTATTAGATTCTTGCGATATGAGATATCGGCCGGGTATATGAGATATAGCAGGGTCATCAGATCAAGTGTTGATTCGATGAACTGATACAGATTATATTAGTCGGTTATTTGTGAAATAGCCGGATTATCGGATCAAGTGTTGATTCGATAATTTAATGTATAATTATATATTTGATATATTAAATTACATTAACTAATATAAGCTCACTAAAAGATTCTTTTTCTCACTGGGGTAATACATTGATATATATGAGATATATGTTAATTGTATTATTTTATTTTGTTACGATAAATATTATATATGTGATATATAATATTGTAACATGATATGGTTATTAATGCAACATATTTTGTGGAGTTTAAACATGGTAAGGGTTTGGATTAGGGTTAAGACTTATAGTAGCTTCTAGAAGCTTTGCTTTTGTTTCTTGTAAAGATATTTTGTGTAGATATTTCGTTAACCAAACCCAAACCCTTAACTATGATTCATTCTCTACAATGGTTAAGTCTTCTCTTTCTTAACTATGGTTGCATTTCTAACCTCACATATGAGTATTCATTATTCATCACAAAAGGATTGATGATATTATTCTTCTTCTTCTTCTTCCTTCTTTCATGAAAAGCTTACTAGCTTTTTATGAAGTGAGTTAATGAAAATAAATGAGAGCTAAAATCCTACTTCATCATCCTAATCTATCCTAGCCATTTAGATTAGGGTATTCACTTCATTTAGTGAGTGAGAGCTTGTGTTAATGAAACTTCAAGATAGATCATCTTTGTTATCGAAGATCGGAAGTAAGCTTGCGTCTTTCTCTTCGTGGAGCCTCTCGAGAGTCCGGAACTTTATGATCGCAGCGAAGGGACCAAAACACGGAGCTTATGAAGTGAAGGACCGGACTACAAAGGTTGTAATCCTTTTCACTTAGTGTTAAAGTGTTTAACATGCTTTGTTTCATCTAATCTCTAGTTTAAAGATCTTGGTTAGGGTTGTTCGGCACGTCTAAATTTTGAATCGGGCATGGTTGATGCCTTATAGACCCTTGTGAGAGTGCCTAGTAACCCTACACTTTGCAGGAACTTTGTTCTATGAAGCCTAGGCTTCGTTTCTTTCATTGTTCTTTGATGGTTTTTCTATTTTCATAGAGGAAAAGTTAAAGTCTTTTCAAGATCTTTGATCTTATGCACACAGCCAAGGCTCTAATGAAGTTGAAGCTTCAAGGGGATGAGGAAGAAGGAGTCTTTCTCTTTTATTTACCTAGCTTTTTCTTGGGTTTTGAAGAAACGGTTCTTCTTTGATGGAGGCTTTGGTCTCTTGAGAAAAAATTTCTCTCTATCACACGATGATGATGATTATTATAATTCTGATTATTCCTCTATCATGGAGATTTTTTTCTCCCAAGTCTCCTATTTATAGGAGAGGAGTGGTTAGGGTAAATCCTTAACTATCATATTTGAATTGATACTTTTCAATTCAGGGTGTACTGCGCACCGTTGGATCGTTGATCCAGAGATATTCTTGTTCAGAAAGATCAATCAGGAAAATTTTCTTCTAAATGAAGCTTTGCTTCGATTTGAAGCTTCCGTTTCAAAGGGTTGTCCTTGCGCTACGTTCATTGCACGTGACGCAGCACACCTGTATATAGAAAATGCGCAACGTGTATTGCACGTAGTGATGTGCATATGCAGAAGGAGTTTGCGCAACGTGCATTGCATGTGAAACTTATGCAAGTGCGCTCTGTGGAGTTTGCGCTCCAAGCATGAGTGCGCCGTAATTTTCGGCAGGAACAAACCCCAGTAGGACCCACAGAAAATGGCATTAAGGAGATCAACACGTCCACATATGGCACCGGTAAGGTACAGTTTCGAAGATATGCTCGCATTTGCTTTAGTCACTGAAAGCGGAGATCCCGGTAATTATCGGAAGGCCATTGAGCAAGAAGATAGGATTGATGGGTTGTTACGATGACAGAGAAAATAGAGTCACTTCGAAAGAACGACACGTGGAAGTTGAATAAGCTACCGAAAGAAAAAAGGGTTATTGGCTGCAAGTGGGTATTCAGGAAAAAGGATGATGAGAAATTCAAAACAAAGTTAGTTGCGAAGGGTTATGCTTAAAAAGAGGGGGTTGACTACAACGAGATTTTCTCGCCTATAGTCAAGTATACATCTATTCGAGTTTTTTTGGCACAGGTAGTAGTTCAAAATTTAGAGTTGGAGCAAATGGACATGAAAACGGCCTTTCTGCATGGTGAGTTGTAAGAGACTATCTTCATGAGATAACCAGGAGGATTAATGAAGCTCAGCAAGGAGGATCACGTATGTGAACTCAAGAGGTCTTTATATGGGTTGAAACAGTCTCCCAGGTAGTGGTACAAGAACTTTGATTCTTTTATGATGAAGACCAACTACCCTCGATGTGGGTATAAAAGTTGCGTGTACTCAAAGCGGCTTAAAGATGGCTCGTCGATATATCTACTCTTATATGTCGATGACATGTTAATTATTGCTAAGAGTATGACAAAAATAAAGACGCTCAAAGCTTCATTGAGTGCAGAATTTGACATGAAGGATTTAGGTGAAGTAAAGAAAATTCTTGGGATGGAGATTTTTCGAGGCAGGAAATGTTACGCCCCGCTTCCCAGAGTACGCTGAAATGGGCACGTGACATAGCCAACCTGTTAGTTATATGTATGCCCTAGAGGCCATTACTATACATAGGATGTATATTGTAGTGGATGCTTGGACATATATAGGGAGGACTTTCTTGCTCGACATGATAGTATGCTATCTGGTTGAACTTTACCTTAATGTGTACACTGATTGTCTCTCTGTTACATGTTGGTAAAGCCCTTAGGATGTGTACTTGACTACCTGGACTATGATGCGGATCATACAAGTGGGGACATGGTAGTCCATAAGTACATCCTTCAAGGTCCCTAGTCATGGGTGTATCGAGACGGGGCATCGATATACCAGAGTAGACTAGCGTATACCTTCTCGACCCATAAAGATGGGCGATGGATGATCCCATATCCATTGGTGTTTGACATCAGAGATGATATACGGGTGCTCAGTGGAGACTGGGTACACTAGACGGACTCGCCGAGAACTCCTAGCTGGTATTATACCTTACGTCAGATGGCAGTTCTCAGGTGACACTGGTACAGAGTAGTCTGTTGACCCGAGATCGTCATAGAGTCTTGTGTGATTCCCACTGTGCTTTGATTTCCACCTTACCACGTCCAAGAGGGCGTGCAAAACGGTGGTTTTTGGGTACAGTCCCGAATCACATGGAGGCAATGAGCGATAGGAGGGGATTCGTCTCTCCCGGTATAGGGAGTTGATGTTGCGCTGTGATCGATTGGCTATAACCGGAAATCCCTGGCCAGGGTTGCTGAGATTTACTGGTAAGTGTTACCAGTAGTTTCTCGAATTGTTATAGACCTCATATCGAGCTATTAGGGTCTGACGTTTACCACCCCTAGGCGAGATATGCGACATATCAGACGACGAGATCGGACTGTACGGTAAGTGTTACTGGTTGGATTCACAGGAGTGTGAGCGGGCTTGCTCGTCGATCTTCTGATCGCTCAATACCCGGGTGGCCATTACGTTTAGCAGACCGCTTGCGGCTTGTGGATGTTTGATATGATCATCATCTGCTGCCGGCGTATTGACGAGTCTTTAGAGTCCTACACAGAGGTTTCCTGGCTCAAGCGAAACGAAATAGGAGCGCATATGAGATATGTGCGGGACCGAGAATAATACCAGTATGTGATACTGTATTCGATTCTCACGATGTGACATTGATCGGTTATATGCGATATAGCCGGGTTATCGGATCAAGCGTTGATTCGATAAGTTGTTACTAATGATACCAGTCGGTTGTGTGCGTCATGACCGGATCGTTAAATCAAGTGTTGATTTAATGATTTAATGCATAATTATATATTTGATATATTACTTTGCATTAACTAGTATTGGTTCATTTAAGATGGATTTTCTCACTCGGATGTGCGTATTACATATGCGATATGATTTTGTGCACTTGTTTGTATCATGTTTAATGATACATGCTCATTAGGGTTTGTGTAAAGAATTAAACCTTGGTTAAAGAAATGGTTAGGGTTTTTATTTGCTTATTCATTTATTCATTTGTTTATTTTTTTGGGAAAAATATTAACATAAGATGAAATGGCGGCCTTCTTTGTTTTATTCATGAAGGTTCATGAAGTATTGACCTTGTGACCATTTTGTCTCATGCTTAACCCTAACCATTCCTTTCAACCATGATTAATACTCTACACTAAACCATGGTTTCATGATGATAAGTATTCTTTTAATTTTCTTTTTGAAAAACAACTTATCATAATAATTATCATCTTCTTCTTCTTCTCCTTCAAGAAGAAAACCAAGCTTCATCAATGGTGATTGATGAATATGAGTGAGAAATCCATTTCTAAAGTGAACCCACTTCCTATTTCTTCATCCTATACCTCTTGCCAAGTAGTATAGGGTGTTTTCTTCACAAGTTTCATGACTTGGTGAAGTGGGAGCTTGATCTTGCGATGCCTCGACGTAGATCATCTTCGGCATGGACATCGACGACCTAGCTCGCCTATTCTCCGATGAAGCCGACGCTAGAGCCCGGGATTTGTTTTGGACAGCGAGAGGACTTTGTTGCGGAGCGATGGAGGTGGAGCACCGGATCTACAAAGGTTGTATTTCCGTTTCCTTTTAGTTAAGTTGTTAACTAGATTCTTGTTTCGCCTAGATTTCTAGCCAACGATCCGTATTTGGGTTTCTCGGCACCCGTAAAATTTAAAATTGGCATGGTTGATGCCTTGTGAGACCTCTTGTGAGTGCCTAGGAACCCTACAGTGGTATCAGAGCCTAGCTAGAGCCTTAGGCGATGCGTAGACGGAGTTTGAAACCCGATCGAACCGAAACCCCGATTCCAAAATGCTCTCTGGACTTTTTCCAAAAACTGGGATTTTTGTGAATTAAAAATTGCTAAAAAATTCAGTAGGAAAAACTAAGAATTACGGTGCAAAAATTATCACATGATTCCATAAAAGTGCGGCGGAACCGCGGCATTAGCGTGCTAATGCGGCGGTTCCGCGGCCCTTTTGTCTTATCTGTCATTAATTCTTGCACAGTAACTCCTATATTTTAGTGCTGGATTTTATGGGAATTTTTAATTTGAATTCAAGAGTTGAATTTTCTGGGGTGTTTTGGAGCGTACATGATTCGATCGGATTATCAGACTTTGTCTATGTGGCTTTCCGGATATTTTAGAATATGTTAAAAAGTTCGATCGGACATAAATACCCACTTTTTCCCCTGTCGGGAAATTTCCAATTGTTGGACTTTTCCGTAGTTTAACGACATTCTAAGTAGTGCAAGTAACGCGATGGACCCTCTAGAAGACAACAAACCTTAACTCGATTATGTGACCGTCTTGAACTGCCCTTTGAACCTTCGGGTTTGGGGCAGTACGGCGTGCCACATGTGAGGCGTTGGCTTGACCCTTCTACGGCTGGACCGTTGGTACTGAGGCACGAACTGAATGTTTTTGAACTTGTTTCATGTGTTGAGCTGTTTCGGGAAAACTTGGGTATTCGATTGTTCGATCGGAAAGTTTAACATTTTCTATTTATCTGGAATGGGATACAATAATTGGAATTCACAATTAGTTATGAGATAACTGAATGAATGTTATAAATCTAGCGGTTTAGTCTCACTTGATCGGTTGCCACGGAATTTTGATGTGATCAAAAGTCCGTTGCAATCACGTAGCGTACGCGGATACTTGTCGGGTAAACTTAATAGACAGCCTCACTCCATAGCCCCGACCAAGTGACTGTAGGAGAACCCCGTCGCCGAAAGCATCCGTTCGGATGCTCGCGGCAGCGGTGTTCCGCCTTGGTGCACTTCGTCGACGGTATCAGGGGTGCGGCCGCCTACTAAAGTTTGCGATGAGCATTCGATCAGGATGTCGGGAATCTTGTTGAATTGCCCGACTTAAAATTGAAAAGTGTTTTCGATTTTGAGACTAAAATGCGGGGTTTATAATTGTTAGGCATGTGATGTCTAAGGTATTCATTTGATTAGGCATGTGATGTCTATGAAGGTTGCGGATTCCAACTGTTGTAGTTTTACACTTTCTTTTCTATGACCGTAAGTGTAATATGTGATATCGCCGGTTTCGTTGCTATATGTCAACGACAATTGGGATGCGCATATTTACTTACGTTGATGAAATGTGATGTTATGTGTTGCTGGATATGTTATATTGGATCGTCGTGTTTGAATAGCCGGGGTTTTTTATGTGAGATGAGTGTTTTTCTTTTTCATTCATGTAAAAACTTGTATGTAATATTCTTTAATTGGGGCACTTCCAGGTTACGGAAGATGTCACCCTTTGTATATTATTTACTTTTCCGCACTAGGATAGACCCAAGGAGGGGAGCACAAGTAACCAGGTTCTGGAGTCCAGTGGGAGACCAACTCGAGGAGTCGAGTCCGGGTCTCCTAACTCTAGAATTGGTAGGGTTGCTTGCCGCTCTCGTAGGGGTCTAGGGGTGTGGGTTTGGCTATTCATCATGACCGTAGAATCCGTGTTTTATACTGGCTCGTATTGAAAACACGGACGTCCTAGTATATCCAATATTTCATATGATTCTTCTGCTGCGATATCTGTGATGTGATCATGTGATATGTTCTGTGATGGATACTGTATATAGTATATATGATATTTTATATAGACGTTACTTATGTTTTACACCCGCGCTAGCCCTGCCCCGCTCTGTCGTTAGTTACCTAACCTAACGGTGCACGAGGGGACATCGAGGCGAATGCGGATGACATAAGTGTACATCGTATTTATCTGTGATGTTTAGGTACTTAAATGATGGGACTTCATTAATGTGATTAATGAAATAAAAGAAACCTAAGATGTTGTAGAATCGAATTTCAAAAATAAAACAGGTAGCTACAGTTCTTTCTTTGCACAGCGGTATATGTGATATATCCTGCACCTTATTCGATGAGGAAAGGACCGAGATCCCTTCACCGGGAGTGACTCCGTTAGCAATAACTGGCAGATGCTACACACTCGGTTTGTCTTTTGATTGCTTTTAAGAGTTTTTGCTTTGCACAGTGATATATATGATATATCCCGCACCTTATTCGATGAGGAAAGGACCGACGATCCTTTCACCGGGAGTGACTCCTTTAGCAAAACTAGAAAAGCCTCAAAAGCACTCCATTTTTAAAATCATTTGATTCTACAACGATATCAAGTTCATTACGCAATAGGTTTTCAGAAAAACCTGTCGTAGCCCTCCGTCATTTCAGATAAGTCCTGTTTAGTATTCGTGCTGCGTTTGTTGACCTTGTCAAGGCGCAGTGTGTGGTAGCTAACCAGTATTTATCTGCTTATGCATATGATGCAGATTGGGTTAGGGTAGTCGTGCGGCCTTGTTGACCTTGTCAAGGGTCGTGCGGGTGGGTTTGATTCAATCAAGAAATGACGGGTTGAACTTGACTTGCGGTCTATAGTTTGTTGACCTTGTCAAGGTCATAGATCGTTCGGGGCAAAATATTATCGAGAATTTCAAGTGTTGAAATTTGCAATGAGATTGCATACCTTCTATGAGATAGTTGGATCCCGATACCCACTGCGAGTAATTGTTACTCCTGGGAGAGTTTTACACATTACAATTAGCCTATCAAGTAGGTGTCTAGAAAGGTGTTAACGAGGTTACGCCTCTGGGAAAACGAGGTTTACATTAATTAGGTTCGTGCGAAAGCACGGGGGACCTCCCTCAAAGTACCGACACTGGCCTGGCTGAAAGATTGGCGAACTTGTAGTGTGTAATTAATCCCGGCTAGTCTTTCCTTTTAGGGTTTGAAGGAAGATTTGATAAAAACAGTGGAGGCCATCCTGATTAGATAAAATAAAAACCAATCTATTCTTGCAAGAGCGCACGCTGAGTGTTTTCTTCTCTCTCTCTCCAGGTAGCGACCATATCACGCCTTAATCAAGATAATAATACGGAGAATTGACCGAACCCGCTTGTTATACTGTGCTGGGGAACGTTGGTCCCGCTCCAACTTATAATTGTTATAAGACAGAGCAGGAAATTGGGGATTATCAGAATTCCCGTGCCGCCCAAACGAAGAGAGTGCATGCTGATGCATCATCTTCGGGTGTGTTCGTTACAAAGAACTGTTTCTCTGTATCCTCTACGTCCTGGGTATATGATACCAGATCAGGATCCCAGATATGTAATATGTTACATAGGGCTACAGAAAGGTAGAGAACTGAGAACGGGTGATAAGTTTCATGAGGCAGAAAACGGGGCAAGTGTTGCAGCCAAGTCTGTTGGTCACTGTCACCCTGTATTCCAAATACATTGATTCTGAACGAATGTTATTAGATACCGAACCTGATATACAAAATCATATCAGTCTCTTTATTAGTAAAGAAAGGATATAATTTTGTATTGTTGGATAATGTTTTGAACATTTCCTATATCAAAAGTTGATCGGTTCAGGCACGTTATATAAAAGCATTGAAGTTCTAAATCAAACTACAGTTCTTTAGTATACGAAACACACAAAAGAGGAAGAGTTCAGAAATGAACAAATCCTTCTTAAACTGGGTCATATCAATGCGATCCGACTGGCTGAAGTTACATTTTAGATGCATATTTAAATCAGTTTGAATTTACATCTTATGAAACTTGCCAGTCATGTCACAGAGATAAGATGACCATAGCTCCGTTTACTGGAAACAGAGAAAGAGTTAGTGAACTTTTGGGATGATACATGTTGATGTATGTAGGTCCCCTGTCTACACATGCCAAGACCGGTTCTTTATACTTCATTACATTCTTTGATGATCTTTCGAGATTCAGACCTATGTTCCTGTTGAAACACAAGTCAGAACCTTTTGAGATATTCACAGAATATAAGTTAGAAGTAGAGAACCAAAACAGGTATAAGTATTATGTCCTTTGATGTGATCAAGGAGGAGAATACTTGAGCACGAAATTCTTAGACTATTCTAAAGGAGAATGAGATTCTCTCTCAGCATTACTCCTCCGTATACACCATGGCACGATGGTATATCGGGGCGGAGCAATCACACCCTATATGATAAGGTGTGCTCTATGATGAGTACTACTGAGTTACCTATTTCCTTTTTGGGAGTTATGCACTTGAGAAGATGCATACCTATTGAATAGGGTTCGAATCAAATCAGTTGCCTACCACTTCATATGTGATATGGAAAGGGAAGAGCCCATGTCTTAAGTCAGTTAAGATTTGGGGTTGTCCGGCCTATGTCTAAAAGCAAAATCGGGACAAGCTCGAGAAAAGGTCAGTTATGTAGAACTGGAAATGTTCCAGCTATACAAACTACAGCAGATGATTTAATAAAACCAAAGGATTCAATAGTTACCAATGAACCTCAGCCTCTCCGCCAATCTAGTAGGTTTTCTCACCCACCTGAGAGATACTTCTGTTTCTCTATGACAGTGGGAGCGAGGATTGCATCATGAGATGATAACCCAACTAGTTTCGAACTGGCCATCAGGAGTGAGACTCTATAAGAATGGCTGGATGCTTAGCGATCTGAGATGGAATCCATGTACACCAACAAAAGTATGGACTTTGGTTGCTATATCTGAAGGGTTAGATTCCCATCAGGAGCAAGTATATCTTGAGAAGATTACTTGGTGTAAATGGAAAGGTTGAGACTTTCAAAGCTAGACTTGTTAAAGCTTTTCGTCATCGACCAGGCGTGGATAATGATGAAACCTTTTCAAGTGGCTATGCTTAAGTCCATCCAGATCCTACTTGCCACGGCTACATACCATGACTATGATATCTGGCGGTTGGGTGCCATGACTGCTTTTCTAAAATGATGTTTTAGAAGAGAACGTCTATAAGTACACAGCCAGAGGGCTTCGTAGACAGTGGGAGCAGCAGAAACGTGTACAAGATGCTTTATAGGATAAAGCAGGTATCGCGGAGTTGGAACATCTGTTTTGATGTGTTAGTCAAAGAGTTTGACATCATCAAAATGGTAGATGAACCTTGTATAAAAAAAAAGGTAGTAGGGAGTATAGTAATGATCCTTATAGAGTACGTGGATGACATGCTCTTGATAGGGAAGGAGTTTCCTATGCTACGCTCGGTCAATCTCCGCTTATCACAATGATTCTCTATATAGGATCAAAGTGATACCTCCTAAATCCTGGGTTTTGGATCTATGAGATAGATCTAATTGGATGTTAGGATTCTCACTGGTTGTAGTGAGATGGTATCAACCGATCCTGGGGAGAATCACTGGAAGGGTTCCAGGGTGATAAGGACGACTGAAAGTCAGTCACAGGCATTGTCTTTACCCTCAGTAAAGGGACGGTATGTTGGAAGAGTTCCAAGCTAGATACCGTGGCATACTAGATGATAAAGGCTCGATACATCTCTACTTAAGATACTACCAAAGAGGCAGTCTGGATGCATATTTGTTCATGAGATGAACTTAGTTCCTCCCATTGTGTGACAATGGAATTGTGGCTTATGCCAAGGAACGTCCGTCCCGTCAGTGATCCAGACATATTCTAAGGCAGTATCACCTGATCATGGAGATGGTTGATCTCCAGGGTGATCGAGGTTAGGAGAGCAGACTCAGAGGACAACACGGCGGATCCACTCACAAAGGCCTTTTCCCAGAGAGAGACTTTTATGGGATGGTTGAGTATGAGATACTGCAACCACTACTATCAGATGGCCCTAGTGCAAGAGGGAGATTGTTAGTTATATGTATGCCCTAGAGGCCATTACTATACATAGGATGTATATTGTAGTGGATGCTTGGACATATATAGGGAGGACTTTCTTGCTCGACATGATAGTATGCTATCTGGTTGAACTTTACCTTAATGTGTACACAGATTGTCTCTCTGTTACATGTTGGTAAAGCCCTTAGGATGTGTACTTGACTACCTGGACTATGATGCGGATCATACAAGTAGGGACATGGTAGTCCATAAGTACATCCTTCAAGGTCCCTAGTCGTGGGTGTATCGAGACGGGGCATCGATATACCAGAGTAGACTAGCGTATACCTTCTCGACCCATAAAGATGGGCGATGGATGATCCCATATCCATTGGTGTTTGACATCAGAGATGATATACGGGTGCTCAGTGGAGACTGGGTACACTAGACGGACTCGCCGAGAACTCCTAGCTGGTATTATACCTTACGTCAGATGGCAGTTCTCAGGTGACACTGGTACAGAGTAGTCTGTTGACCCGAGATCGTCATAGAGTCTTGTGTGATTCCCACTGTGCTTTGATTTCCACCTTACCACGTCCAAGAGGGCGTGCAAAACGGTGGTTTTTGGGTACAGTCCCGAATCACATGGAGGCAATGAGCGATAGGAGGGGATTCGTCTCTCCCGGTATAGGGAGTTGATGTTGCGCTGTGATCGATTGGCTATAACCGGAAATCCCTGGCCAGGGTTGCTGAGATTTACTGGTAAGTGTTACCAGTAGTTTCTCGAATTGTTATAGACCTCATATCGACACGACTTATCGAGCTATTGGGGTCTGACGTTTACCACCCCTAGGCGAGATATGCGACATATCAGACGACGAGACCGGACTGTACGGTAAGTGTTACTGGTTGGATTCACAGGAATGTGAGCGGGCTTGCTCATCGATCTTCTGATCGCTCAATACCCGGGTGGCCGTTACGTTTAGCAGACCGCTTGCGGCTTGTGGATATTTGATATGATCATCATCTGCTACCGGCGTATTGACGAGTCTTTAGAGTCCTACACAGAGGTTTCCTGGCTCAAGCGAAACGAAATAGGAGCGCATATGAGATATGTGCGGGACCGAGAATAATACCAGTATGTGATACTGTATTCGATTCTCGCGATGTGACATTGATCGGTTATATGCGATATAGCCGGGTTATCGGATCAAGTGTTGATTCGATAAGTTGTTACTAATGATACCAGTCGGTTGTGTGCGTCATGACCGGATCGTTAAATCAAGTGTTGATTTAATGATTTAATGCATAATTATATATTTGATATATTACTTTGAATTAACTAGTATTGGTTCATTTAAGATGGATTTTCTCACTCGGATGTGTGCATTACATATGCGATATGATTTTGTGCACTTGTTTGTATCATGTTTAATGATACATGCTCATTAGGGTTTGTGTAAAGAATTAAACCTTGGTTAAAGAAATGGTTAGGGTTTTTATTTGCTTATTCATTTATTCATTTGTTTATTTTTTCGGAAAAATATTAACATAAGATGAAATGGTGGCCTTCTTTGTTTTATTCATGAAGGTTCATGAAGTATTGACCTTGTGACCATTTTGTCTCATGCTTAACCCTAACCATTCCTTTCAACCATGATTAATACTCTACACTAAAACATGGTTTCATGATGATAAGTATTCTTTTAATTTTCTTTTTGAAAAACAACTTATCATAATATTTATCATCTTCTTCTTCTTCTCCTTCAAGAAGAAAACCAAGCTTCATCAATGGTGATTGATGAATATGAGTGAGAAATCCATTTCTAAAGTGAACCCACTTCCTATTTCTTCATCATATACCTCTTGCCAAGTAGTATAGGGTGTTTTCTTCACAAGTTTCATGACTTGGTGAAGTGGGAGCTTGATCTTGCGATGCCTCGACGTAGATCATCTTCGGCATGGACATCGACGACCTAGCTCGCCTATTCTCCGATGAAGCCGACGCTAGAGCCCGGGATTTGTTTTGGACAGCGAGAGGACTTTGTTGCGGAGCGATGGAGGTGGAGCACCGGATCTACAAAGGTTGTATTTCCGTTTCCTTTTTGTTAAGTTGTTAACTAGATTCTTGTTTCGCCTAGATTTCTAGCCAACGATCCGTATTTGGGTTTCTCGGCACCCGTAAAATTTAAATTTGGCATGGTTGATGCCTTGTGAGACCTCTTGTGAGTGCCTAGGAACCCTACACAACCATGCTACCTGTAGGTAGGAAGTATCCATCCACAGTCACATTACGGCTGTAGAGATATCAAGAAAAAAATAAAACTATCTAAAACATGTCCATAATCCAAGATAACATGAGTCAAGAATAATAAAATGCGGAAGCGAAAGATCCAATACAAAATAACTGGAATGTATGTCCCATAATGCGGGCTCACATCAGGAATAAAATGCAGGAAAGAAAAACTAACTACTGCAGACACTCACAGCTCAGCCTGTTGGCTGAAGTACTCCTGCTCGGACTGCAACAGCGGTACAGGATCTGGGCCATGCAAAACCCAGACGTCAGCGCGTCGTGACATCAAGTAATAAAATATAAACAGGGTAACAGGGAATGCGAATATAAACATGAATAAAGCAAGGATAACAATAATATAAATCAGGGCAGTGCAGGGTAGTGTGCAGTGGGTAAACTAAACTGTTCTATCAGGTTTTCTGTTCTAAAGTCTTTGAAATCAAATTGATGAATCATCGATGTAACTCAATAGTATCCCGTGCATACCCGGGACCACGGTCCAGATTCTCAGGCTGAAACCGAGACATGCCGCTAGGCACTAAAACAGGAATGTGTACAGATGAATGATGTCAGCAGCATCATTCCAAGGCTGGCCCAGCCTCTAAAACTGATCAGAACAAGTAGCGACTGTTGAGTTACAAGTCAGGTTTCACCTTTGATTTCCCCATACCCCCAAGTTATATGTATATGTCAAGTCAGGTATTCAGTAATCAAGAACTAATGCCAACACAGGATCAGGTAAGCAGGTTTGTCTGGATAGACAACAGGAACGGTCCATGAGGACTACATGTCAGGTTTGTTGGCATTAGACACAAGATCAGGTAATAGGTCAGGTCATGGTACATCAGGTCAAGTCAAGCAGTATACGGTACCATGTCGGGTCAATCAATATGTATGTAGCAAGTCATGTCAAGATGTAAACGATATCATGCGTGTGCTCATAATCAGTTACATAATCAAGCATGGTTAACAACAACATAAATCTAAGCAATGAATTAAACAATAAAGCAGCTTCAATTAATTAGCAGCACAGTTATCAGTTGTGTTTCAGAGGTGATTTCAACATTATAAGAATACAATATGACAGTTATGGCCGTTAAAATCATGTTAACAAGTTTAAGAATTTTATGGATGCAATGATATATATATATATGAAATCACAGCTAATACAGGTTAAATGCACGCGAGTGTCCGAATGGAGTAAAACTATAGGGAAAATGCCATAGGCTATGCCAATAGTGAAAGTGTGATTAAAACATATAGATGTGATTATTAAGTTTAATAAAGTAAATGCAAACGGTAGGTTTCAAGCTTGGAAGCTAAAATGATACAACACGACATTGAACACGAAAAGGGGAAATTATGGTACTAAAGTTAAACTGCAAGTTTAGGGTGTTATCAATGTATATGTAAATATTATTTAGCATGTAGCAAGGTGTACTTGCCTCGACGGGTTGAGAATCGGGAAAACGGAATGTTACACGTCGGCGGAAATCTCGCGACGTGCGCACGGTTCACGGAACGAACCCAAACGATGAACAGTGGAGTCACACGTGTCAGGGGTCCAGGCTGGAACGTCGGGATCGTCGCCGGCACGGTCGGATTCCGGCAACCGAGAGACACAGTGAACAATCATAAGAAAAGTATGGAATATGAAACAGTAAAGGAGGATATAGAAGTTGAGGGGGTTGATGAAGGAACTTACGTACAGGACTGCAGGAGGCAACAGCGTCATCGGTAAGTCGTCAACGGGGCTCCGATGATCTACAGAGGTAAGCTCAAAATTTTAACAGAAAGAAAATTTTAAGGTAAGAAAAATTTAAGGAAGAAGAAGAGAAGGATGAGGGAGATAAAGGTGACTCACTGGGGTTTTGGGAGTCGGCTGGGATGCGGTTGCCACGATGGGAAGTCGTCGGCCAGGGATCGCCGGCGAGATCAATCGGCACTGCAGCAAGGTCTTAGGCTGCAGGAACGGCTCGGGAACAGCAGAGGAAAGGAAGGAGATGAGGACGAGGGAAGAGGTGGTGGCGAGGGATGAACATCGAGGTCGAGGGAGGAGATGGTGATGAAGAATGAGTTGGGGTTCTCTTGGGGTGACGTCGGTGCATGGGTTTAAAGAAACGAAGAAGATAAGGAAGATATATTAGAGAGGGGAGAGAGAGAGAGAGAGAATTGCGCTAGAGGAGAGAGAAACAGATCGAAAGGAGTGAGAGAGAGATACGCAACAGTGAGGAGATATAAACTTGGCGTTGTTCACGTGAGATAAAGAGAGAAGAGAGAGAAAGAGAAAGAGAAAGGTGAGAGAGAGGGAGAGACGGTGGGGCCCGGGTAAATGAAGGGTTGTGATTGGCTCGGAGTTAAAAGGTTATGGGTAAATTTTTATAAAAGATTTCTAAAGTTTTACACAGGATTTTATTGGCAAGATTTCACTGGCTGGGGCAAAAATTGTTTGGTTAGGGAAAAATATTTTATATGGTTATTCTGGTTTAAAATAATTTGGTTAAAAGGGAAAAGGTATTGTAGATAATATAGGAAATATTTTTAAATTGATTTAGTAATTTAAAGTAGAATTTGGCGGGATACAAACTAATTCAGAATTTCGCCCAGGTTGGGTTCAAAAATATTAATTTGAAATAAGAAAATTATAGGCGGGATCCAAAACTTAAAATGAAGTATTTTACAATCAAAAGCATACCCCCAAAACGGACACACGTACGTACGCGTAGCCGTCCAAACTCGCCCATTTCACTGAACGGGACGAGAACACGATGCAAGGACGCTACCACAGAGTTAGGGGTGTCAAGCATGCCATGTCAAATATTTTTAATTTTATTTTAAATGCCTTAAATTGTTATATGCAGAAATGAATTGTCGGGAAAAATTTATACTAGCAACAGTCGATTAAGACAAATGAAATAAATACCATACAACATGCATACGGTAATAGAAACTAGTAGCATTGGGCTCGGTTGTTACATTATACCCAACTACAAAAGAATTTCGTCGTCGAAATTCCAAGAATACAAAGATAGACGACCAACAACTACAAGAAAAGATGAGGAAACTTCCGACGGATTTCATCTTCTCGTTCCCAAGTGGACTCTCCATGCGAGCGATTACCCCAAGAAATAAGTACAAGAGGGATAACCTTGTTTTTAAGAACCTTTTCCTTTCGATCCACAATTTCAACCGGTCGCTCCTCGAAAGTCAAGTCTTCTCGTACTGTCAGCTCCGAATGATCCAATACATGCGTTTCATCTCGAACATACCTACGGAGTTGAGATACGTGGAACACATCGTGCACATTTGCCAAGGACTGCGGTAACGCTAAACGATACGCTACCTAACCAACACGCTCCGAGATCTCAAAGGGTCCAACAAATCGAGGACTGAGCTTTCCTCGACTTCCAAAACGAATCACCCCTCTAGTCGGTGATATCTTCAAGAATACCAAATCACCCACGGTGAACTCTAGAGGTCTTCTCGACGTATCCGCCCAACTCTTTTGTCTGTCTTGAGCTGCCTTCATAAGATTTCTGATTGTGTTAACTTTCTCAACTGTCTGCACCACCAAATCTGGTCCCAACAATCTTCGTTCACCAACATCGTCCCAGCAAACGGGTGAACGGCATTTACGACGATACAAAGCTTCAAATGGAGCTATCTGGATAGTTTCTTGGAAACTGTTGTTGTAAGAAAACTCCACCAAATGCAGATGATCCTCCCATGAACCCTTGAAGTCCAACATGCACGCTCTCAACATATCTTCAAGAGTTTGGATCGTTCTCTCCGACTGACCATCAGTTTGAAGATGATAAGCTGTGCTAAACTTTAATCGAGTCCCCAAACTTTCCTGTAAACTCCTCCAGAAGTGTGATAAGAACCGAGTGTCCCGATCGGACACGATGATCACCGGTACTCCATGCAATCTTATAATCTCCTGCATGTACCGCTCAGCCAAAGTTTCTGTTGATTGACCAATCCGAAAAGGGATAAAGTGAGCTGCCTTGATCAATCGATCAACAATCACCCATACTGCATTGTTGCCTTTTGGACTCCGCGGTAAAGCCGTCACGAAATCCATGGTTATATGTTCCCACTTCCACTGAGGAATCAGAAGTGGTTGCAATAAACCAGCAACCCTTTGATGTTCAGCCTTAACTTGCTGACACACCAAGCACTTTGCCACAAAGCGAGCGATCTCCCGCTTCATGCCTTCCCACCAGAAATGCTGTCGAATATCCCGGTATATCTTCGTGCCTCCTAGATGTACAGAATAAGCTGAACTGTGTGCCTCCTTCATAAGCTCTTCACGAATATCTCCCTTTGGCACACACAAACGGCTACCATACCTCAACGAACCATCTTCATGGATCAATAAATCTGTTCGTAGTCCGGCTTCAACCTGTTCTCGAAACTTTTGCAGTCTAGGATCCTGCGATTGCGCTGCTTTAATACTCTCGATTAACGACGAATGTACTTGCAGCTGCATCAACTGTCCCGAAGAATGCTGTAGCACAACCTCCAAATCAAATCTTCGAAATTCTTCAACGAGCTCCTTCTGCGTAGTCAACATCTGAATTGCGGGTAACCGACTGAGCGCATCCGGCACGACATTAACCTTCCCCGGATGGTACTTAAGGTCAAGATCGTAGTCAGCCATCAGCTCTAACCATCTACGCTGCCTCATATTAAGCTCCTTCTGCGTGAACACATACTTCAAGCTCTTATGATCCGTGAAAACTTCGACCCTTTCGCCTAAAAGGTAGTGTCTCCAAATCTTCAAAGCGAAAATCACAGCCGCAAGCTCCAAGTCATGAGTTGGGTAATTCTTCTCATGGGTCTTCAACTGTCTTGATGCGTACGCCACAACCTTCCCATGTTGCATCAAAACACATCCCAATCCTTTTCCAGATGCGTCGCTGTGGATCACCAACCCTCCGGAACTGTCTGGCACGGTCAGAATAGGGGCGGTTACCAATTTCTGCTTCAACATCTCAAAAGCTGACGCACATCTATCCGTCCACACAAAAGGTACCTCCTTGCGCGTAAGCTTGGTCAACGGCTCCGCCAGACGAGCAAAGTTCTCCACAAATCTTCTGTAATACACGGCGAGCCCAAGAAAACTTCTTATCTCCGCAACATTCTTTGGAATCGGCCAATCTCGAACTGCTGCAATGTTTTCTGGATCGACGGCGACTCCATCGCCAGACACGACATGCCCCAAGAACTTTACTTCTTCCAGCCAAAACTCGCACATGCTCATCTTCGCATATAACTTCTCTTGTCTCAGCGTCTGCAGTGCGATCTTCAAATGCTCAGCATGCTCCTCCATACTCTTCGAGTACACCAGAATATCGTCAATGAATACCATAATAAACTGGTCCAAGAATGGTGAAAAGATTCAGTTCATCAAGTCCATGAATATCGCCTGTGCATTCGTCACTCCGAAGGGCATCACTGAGTATTCGTAATGTCCATACCGAGTTCGGAACGCCGTCTTGCAAATATCTTCTGCTTTCACTCGGACCTGATGATATCCGGATCGCAAATCCAGCTTCGAGAATACCTTCGCGCCACTAAGCTGCTCAAAAAGTTCTCCAATGCGAGGGATCGGGTACTTGTTCTTAATAGTCACCCGATTTAATTCTCAATAGTCGATGCACATTCTTCTCGTGCCATCTTTCTTCTTGACTAGAAGAACTGGAGCTCCCCAAGACGAGTTACTGCTTCGAATCCAACCCTTTTCAAGCAATTCGGCAACCTGTTTCTTGACTTCTTCCAACTCCACTGGTGCCATTGGATAATACGCTTTGGATACTGGCGCTGCACCAGGAATAAGATCAATTGCGAACTCTACGTCTCGCTTCGGCGGTAATCCCGATATATCTTCAAACACGTCCATAAAATCACGAACAACAGCTGGCTCCTCACTTTTATCAACCTCCATTGATGCAAAAATATCATTTATCGGCCTAGCCCTAAACTCAACTGGCCCGACAGAACTGCTTCCTCCAGTGAAGCTAAACTCGGGATGTCCGGGAATCTGGAAAATTACTTTCCTTGCCCTACAATCAATGTGAGCGTGGAAAGTGCCAAGGAAATCCATTCCCAAGACAATTTCATAGCTGCCCGTATCAATCACCAAGAAATCTGCAAAAAGCTCCCGTCCGCACACAACAACCGTACAATCTTTACATTCCCTACTAGATATGATTTTCCCATTCCCAGTGTGTATGTCCCAGAAACTAGACAGGGTCATGCAGGTAATCGAGTGTATAGTTATAAACTTGGACGACATAAAACAATGGGATGCACCAGAATCAAATAACGCTAATGCGGGAAAACCATGAACGAGTAGAGTACCTGAAACAACTTCTCCTGATGCCTTAGCTTCTTCAGCTGTCAAGGTAAAAGCTCGAGCCTGATTAGGTCCTTGAGTCAGCTGTTTCTATCCCTGGAACGGTCTCTGTGGAGGCTTCTGAATATCATCCCTCGTACGAAGCTTCGACGGACAAGCGCTGACAGCGTGATCTACCGCTCCACAAACTAAACAGAGTCCCAGCCTCCTTCGACAATCCTTTTGCACGTGGCCAGGTAAATTGCAGTAGTTACAAGTCACGCTCTTTCTCTGGTCAACACAGCATGCTTCTTCATTGGTGCTACGCCACGACGGTCCACCGGAATACCTTTGCGTCCATGAGCTCGGTTTGGTACAAATGCCAGCTTCCTTACCGCAACTGCTGTCTGCTGTGAACTCCCGGTTTTTTCCGATAGGCTCTGCTGTTCTCGAGCTGCCGTAAGAACCTGTGAGAAAGTGGTCAAACCCAGGGAGACAATCTGCCTCTGGATGTCCACATCCAAGATGCGCATGAACCTCCGTGCCCTGTCTGCATCGTTGGCAACTAAAGGTCCAGCGAATCTACTGAATCTTGTCCATTCTGCTGCATGCACATCTACGGGTGCACCATTCTGCTTTAGCCCGATGAACTTCTCTTCCATTTCCTCCTGTGCGGTCCGCGGGAAGAACTTCTCTAGGATACTCTTTGAAAAATCCGCCCACTTGATCGGATTGGGCAAGCGGTTCTCCTCCACAAGCCACCATTCTCGGGCGTAGTCCACTAACTGAATGCGCACTACATCAATTCTTTTATCGTCTGGAATCTGTGCCGCAATAAGCAAATTCTCTGTGTCAACTAGCCACTACTCCGCTAGCAATGGCTCCTCCAAACCAGTAAATGCAGACGGACCCAAACGCCTGAAATCTGCTACGGTCCCTACTCGGTCAACTGGTTTAGCTCCAACATTGTTTACAAACTGCCGATCTGCAAACCTTCCTGAAACGATTCCGCTTGCTGCTGGATCAGCTCGGTCTGTCTCTTTTAATTCTCCAGCATTCCCCTTATCACTCCAAGCATGGCGGCTTCGTCCACACGCCTTTGGTACGTCTTCAAATTCTTATCTGTCATATTCCTGAAATCAAAACACCCAACATTAGCATGATAATAGATTCAAAATATAGATCAAGGCTAGAACTCCAAGTTACTTAAATAGAGTGTCGCATTGTAACTATGCTGCGGTATCATAGCCACAATTACATAACTCCACCCAAGTCGCCTAAGTCCTAGAGATAACAAGAAATCAGGTTTTTGAGTCGATATGCAAAGGAAGTTTGCACATCGTAAAGATATAATCAGGAAGAATTTGATTCATGAATGGTAAAACGGCAAGGTGGCAGGACATGTTTCCTAAACACGGGTTTCCTGATTCATGTGTTCGGTACCATACCCAACTACAAAAGAATTAACCCGACTATCCTATGGCTCTGATACCAAAAGAACCATGTCACGCCCCGCTTCCCAGAGTACGCTGAAATAGGCACGTGACATAGCCAACCATGCTAGCTGTGGGTAGGAAGTATCCATCCACAGTCACATTACGGCTGTAGAGATATCAAGAACAAAATAAAACTATCTAAAACATGTCCATAATCCAAGATAACATGAGTCAAGAATAATAAAATGCGGAAGCGAAAGATCCAATACAAAATAACTGGAATGTATGTCCCATAATGCGGGCTCACATCAGGAATAAAATGCAGGAAAGAAAAACTAACTACTGCAGACACTCACAGCTCAGCCTGTTGGCTGAAGTACTCCTGCTCGGACTGCAACAGCGGTACAGGATTTGGGCCATGCAAAACCCAAACGTCAGCGCGTCGTGACATCAAGTAATAAAATATAAACAGGGTAACAGGCAATGTGAATATAAACATGAATAAAGCAAGGATAACAATAATATAAATCAGGGCAGTGCAGGGTAGTGTGCAGTGGGTAAACTAAACTGTTCTATCAGGTTTTCTATTCTAAAGTCTTTGAAATCAAATTGATGAATCATCGATGTAACTCAATAGTATCCCGTGCATACCCGGGACCACGGTCCAGATTCTCGGGCTGAAACCGAGACATGCCGCTAGGCACTAAAACAGGAATGTGTACAGATGATGATGTCAGCAGCATCATTCCAAGGCTGGCCCGGCCTCTAAAACTGATCAGAACAAGTAGCGACTGTTGAGTTACAAGTCAGGTTTCACCTTTGATTTCCCCATACCCCCAAGTTATATGTATATGTCAAGTCAGGTATTCAGTAATCAAGAACTAATGCCAACACAGGATCAGGTAAGCAGGTTTGTCTGGATAGACAACAGGAACGGTCCATGAGGACTACATGTCAGGTTTGTTGGCATTAGACACAAGATCAGGTAATAGGTCAGGTCATGGTACATCAGGTCAAGTCAAGCAGTATACGGTACCATGTCGGGTCAATCAATATGTATGTAGCAAGTCATGTCAAGATGTAAACGATATCATGGGTGTGCTCATAATCAGTTACATAATCAAGCATGGTTAACAACAACATAAATCTAAGCAATGAATTAAACAATAAAGCAGCTTCAATTAATTAGCAGCACAGTTATCAGTTGTGTTTCAGAGGTGATTTCAACATTATAAGAATACAATATGACAGTTATGGCCGTTAAAATCATGTTAACAAGTTTAAGAATTTTATGGATGCAATGATATATATATATATGAAATCATAGCTAATACAGGTTAAATGCACGCGAGTGTCCGAATGGAGTAAAACTATAAGGAAAATGCCATAGGCTATGCCAATAGTGAAAGTGTGATTAAAACATATAGATGTGATTATTAAGTTTAATAAAGTAAATGCAAACGGTAGGTTTCAAGCTTGGAAGCTAAAATGATACAACACGACATTGAACACGAAAAGGGGAAATTATGGTACTAAAGTTAAACTGCAAGTTTAGGGTGTTATCAATGTATATGTAAATATTATTTAGCATGTAGCAAGGTGTACTTGCCTCGACGGGCTGCGAATCGGGTAAACGGAATGTTAGACGTCGGCGGAAATCTCGCGACGTGCGCACGGTTCACGGAACGAACCCAAACGATGAACAGTGGAGTCACACGTGTCAAGGGTCCAGGCTGGAACGTCTGGATCGTCACCGGCACGGTCGGATTCCGGCAACCGAGAGACACAGTGAACAATCATAAGAAAAGTATGGAATATGAAACAGTAAAGGAGGATAGAGAAGTTGAGGGGGTTGATGAAGGAACTTACGTACAGGACTGCAAGAGGCAACAGCGTCGTCGGTGAGTCGTCGACGGGGCTCCGATGATCTACAGAGGTAAGCTCAAAATTTTAACAGAAAGAAAATTTTAAGGTAAGAAAAATTTAAGGAAGAAGAAGAGAAGGATGAGGGTGATAAAGGTGACTCAATGGGGTTTTGGGAGTCGGCTGGGATGCGGTTGCCACGATGGGAAGTCGTCGGCCAGGGATCGCCGGCGAGATCAATCGGCACTGCAGCAAGGTCTTAGGCTGCAGGAACGGCTCGGGAACAGCAGAGGAGAGGAAGGAGATGGGGACGAAGGAAGAGGTGGTGGCGAGGGATGAACAGCGAGGTCGAGAGAGGAGATGGTGATGAGGAATGAGTTGGGGTTCTCTTGGGGTGACGTCGGTGCATGGGTTTAAAGAAACGAAGAAGATAAGGAAGATATATTAGAGGGGAGAGAGAGAGAGAGAGAATTGCGCGAGAGGAGAGAGAAACAGATCGAGAGGAGTGAGAAAGAGATACGCAACAGTGAGGAGATATAAACTTGGCGTTGTTCGCGTGAGATAAAGAGAGAAGAGAGAGAAAGAGAAAGAGAAAGGTGAGAGAGAGGGAGAGACGGTGGGGCCCGGGTAAATGAAAGGTTGTGATTGGCTCGAAGTTAAAAGGTTATGGGTAAATTTTTATAAAAGATTTCTAAAGTTTTACACAAGATTTTATTGGCAAGATTTCACTGGCTGGGGCAAAAATTGTTTGGTTAGGGAAAAATATTTTATATGGTTATTCTGGTTTAAAATAATTTTCTTAAAGGGTAAAAGGTATTGTAGATAATATAGGAAATATTTTTAAATTGATTTAGTAATTTAAAGTAGAATTTGGCGGGATACAAACTAATTCAGAATTTCGCCCAGGTTGGGTTCAAAAATTTGAATTTGAAATAAAAAAATTATAGGCGGGATCCAAAAATTAAAATGAAATATTTTACAATCAAAAGCATAACCCCAAAACGGACACACGTACGTGCGCGTAGCCGTCCAAACTCGCCCGTTTCACTGAACGGGACGAGAACACGATGCAAGGACGCTACCACAGGGTTAGGGGTGTCAAGCATGCCATGTCAAATATTTTTAATTTTATTTTAGATGCCTTAAATTGTTATATACAGAAATGAATTGTCGGGCAAAATTTATACTAGCAACAGTCGATTAAGATAAATGAAATAAATACCACACAACACGTATACGGTAACAGAAACTAGTAGCATTGGGCTCGGTTGTTACAGGAAAGCTGGAAAGTTATAGCTATCCCAAAGAAAGTATATTGAGAAAGTGTTGCAGAGATTCAATATGAAGGTCTCAAGACAGGTGAGTACCCCTATCGCCGGTCATCTTAAGTTATCCTCTAAGGAGTGTCCGAAATCAGAGGAGGAGAAGGAAAAGAAGTCTCGAGTACCATATGCAAATGCGGCGAGATCATTTTTGTATGCTATGGTATGCACACGTCCAAATATATCCTATGTGATAGTCTGGTTAGTCGGTACATGTCAAATCCAGGAAAGCTCCATTGGGAAGCTGTAAAGTAGATACTTCGGTATCTAAAAGGAATTAAAGATCTCGGTTTACTCTTTCGCAAGTCAGAAAATAAATCGAGCCAGTTGCAGGTATATATAGATGCTGATTATGCTGGTGACTTAGACAAAAGAAGATCAACTACATACTATGTATATACAGTTGCAGAATCTCTAGTCAGATGGAAGTCAACACTTCAGGATACTGTGGTGCTATCAACGACGAAGGTAGAATACATGGCAGCGGTGGAAGTATTGAAGGAAGCCTTGTGGTTAAAAGGTTTGGTTAGCGAGTTTGGATTCAAGAAAGGGTCGGTTCCTTTGTTTTACGACAGTCAAAGCGTCATTCACCTGGCGAAAAATCAGGTATACCACGGTCGAACGAAACACATCGATGTGCAGTATCACAAGATAAAGAAGTAAGCCGAAAAGGAGATTGATTTTATTAAAATCGATACTAAGGTGAATCCGGCGAATATGCTAATGAAGGTTATTCTTATGGAGAAGTTCAAGTTAGTCTTAGTTTCTATTCAGGTACTCAAAGGTAAGGAAGGTTTGCGACCTCGGTAGGAGGGTCGCTTCAATTTCATAGTTCTGAGAAAAAACTGTGACAGTGCGCAGTTTCAAGATTTGGAGCTGTGCCGGAAAGAAAAATGAGGAGAACTAAGGAAAAAGTAAGGGGTACAGGACGAAGGCAACAAATTTTCACGGTGGCAATAAAGATATACAAGCGAAGTTGGGGATTGTTATGAAGGTGTCTTGTATGTATATTTAGACGGCTCATAACAATCTTGAGCCGGCTCAACCCGATGCTGAGACGAATTAAGGTAACTTTGAGATATCTCACAACATGTCTAGAATTAGCTATTCTTCTCTGTTCATATGAGACGGCTTATAGTTATTTTGAGCCGGCTCAAAGAATATTCGGGTCGAACAGAGCAGTTTCGTTAAATAAAGAAATCCGATTATAACTCAGATTTGTTTTGGGTATAAATAGGATATTAGGGTTAAGTTAATTTTATTAAAGAGCTTGATCTTAAGGTTTAAGAGAGGCGAAAAGACGGTTCCAGAAGAGATCAAGTAGGCCATTAAGAAGAACTTCAAGAGAGAAGAAGGTAGATCTCATTGGAGATCTTAAAGGAGAGGGTTTTGTAATCTTCTGTTAAGCTTTTTCTGAAGTTCTAATAAAGTTTTCTCCCATTTCTTTGTAGTTTTTCCCGTTTGAGTTTTCCACGTTAAATCTCGTGTTGCTATTTAATTTTGCTTTGTTGTAGTTGTTATTCATTAAATGGATCTCAGGATCCATCAGGTTTTCCGCTGCGTGCCACCAACAGCAATTCAGAGCAAAAAAAACTCCGGATGGTTTTTCCCCTTTATGCTGACAAATAATGATGTTGTAGGGAAAACCTTGTATCCTCATTTCACTTAAAAGAAACATTTGAAAAGCTTTTCAGCAAGAAAGAGGAATCACCACATTACAAGGTTCCAACATAGTCTATTTTTTCTTGTCTTTAGGTGCAACCAAACATGATTTAATGGTTTAACCGGCTTACATCTATGAATTAGGTTACATAGATTTACTTGTCTATAACCCAACAAGTGTATATGCTTGACCCATATACTTTAATTTCTTGTTGGTAACCGAATTTAGGTTAGATCAACAACCTTAGTCATGACAGTACAAGACGGCGTAGTTAATTTTTCTAATTAATTATACTTCTGATCTGGCATCCATAAGATACCGGAAATATCATATTTAATACCACACATCTAATATTAATTTAAATTTCACTAAAATACCATCACCATTCCCTTGCTTTTTAGATAAATACCATATGATTTGTTACACCTCCAAATTAACTCATCACCCCCTCCCCCCCACCGCCTCCCTTCCATTTATTGTAGCCTTCAATAAAAACATGTGCTAATCCAACCCCAACACACTCACGAGTCTCTGCCCTGTAACCCTGCACTAGCTACCGACCCTCATAAAAAACACCGAACACACTTTCTATAAATTTGCTACATTCTCCCTCCAAATCAAAACACACAAAAACATATAACAAACCATTTAGAATCATGAAGCACATTGCTAGGCTGACATTGTTCACTCTTGCTTTCTTTGTGCTAACAACGAAGGCTTGGTCGATGGTCCCTCAAGTGCCTTGCTTCTTCATTTTCGGAGACTCGCTCGTCGACAACGGCAACAACAATGGTATCTTGACGCTCGCTAGGGCGAACTACGCTCCCTATGGCGTCGATTTTCCTCAAGGTGCTACAGGGAGGTTCAGCATGTTAGGATCTTCACAACTTTATGTTCGGTCTACGATGTAGCCGAATGTGTTTGGAGGAGAGAATGGATAGAGAATGGAGAAAGTATCAATAAACTATTCTTATATTTTCCTTGCTCTTACAAAACTTTACAAAACATCTCCTTATATAGGAGTTTACACGGCCCTTCATTATGACTCTTCATAATACCAATTGATTACAATAACCGTTACATAACCTTTCATTAAACCTATTCATGAATTGGTATCCCTTCCTTTTATAACCGATGTCTCTTCAATTCTTTGTAACCGAAAACAAGTTTAATTTCTAACATGCTCCCTTAAACTTGTTTTACCATGCCGATCTTTCCTCGCAATTTTGCGAACACTTCAAATTTTAGGGGCTTTGTAAAAATGTCGGCCAGTTGATCTTGTGATTTGACATGAACGAGTTCGACCTCTTTCTTTCTCACACGTTCTCTGATAGAGTGATACCGAGTATCAATGTGCTTGCTTCGTTCATGAAACACTGGATTCTTCGCCAGTGCTATAGCAGATTGGTTGTCCACATACATCTTCGTAGGTCCTTCCTGTTCAACCTTTAGATCTTTCAGCAGATTTCTTAGCCATATAGCATGGCAAACTCCAGCCGATATAGCAACGTATTCGGCTTCACAAGTTGATAGTGTCACTATCGGTTGTTTCTTGGAACACCAAGTAAATGCTGATTCACCGATGAAGAAAATGTACCATGTCGTACTTTTCCGGTCATCTATATCTCCTCCCCAATCGCTATCGGTATATGCATATAATTCAAAATTGTTAGATTTCGAATAGAACAAACCGAAATTTGGTGTACCTTTGATATATCTCAATATCCTTTTCGCCGCTGATAAATGTGTCAATTTCGGTTCTTCCATGTATCGGCTGATCAAGCCGACTCCATATAGAATATCCGGTCTTGTGCATGTAAGATACCGAAGACTGCCTACCAAGCTTTTGAAATGCGTCGAGTCCACATTGCTCCCTTCATCGAACTTTGATAATTTTGTTCCGCAGTCTACTGGGGTATTGACCGAATTGCTTTGCTCCATATTGAACTTTCTCAAAATCGACCGAGCATATCCTTCTTGGGATAAGAAAATCCCATTCGGTCTTTGCTTTACCTCTATTCCCAAATAATATGCCATCTAACCGATGTCGGTCATTTCAAATTCTTTAACCATCGAGCTTTTGAAGTCATCGAATATACGTGGATTGTTTCCTGTGAAGATGAGATCATCCACATATAAACATACCATAAAAATATCACCTTTTTCGGACTTCTTTATGTATAATGCATGCTCATAAGGACACTTCATGAAACCATGTGCTTGGAAGTATATGTCGATTCGACTATTCCATGCTCTCGGTGCCTGCTTCAGGCCATATAAATCCTTCTTTAGCTTCAGTACTTTCGACTCATGTCCTTTCTTCTCATAACCGAGCGGTTGCTCGATGTAGACTTCTTCTTCAAGATATCCATTGAGGAATGCCGATTTAACATCCAATTGATATATCTTCCAACTGAATTGAGCCGCCATAGCAATGATCAGTCGAATTGTCTCGAGTCGCACTACTGGTGAGAAAACTTCATCATAATCAATGCCAGCTTGTTGTTTGTAGCCTTTGACCACTAACCTTGCCTTGTATCGCTCGATTTCTCCCTTAGCGTTCTTTTTCTCCTTGTACACCCATTTCACTCCTATGGGTTTCTTGCCTTTGGGAAGTTCGGTGATCTCCCAAGTTCCATTCCTCTCAATAGCACTGATTTCTTCGTCCATTGCTTCTTTCCACCTTCGGTCTTTGACCGCTTCTTCAAAATTCATTGGCTCGCATTCGGCAAACAAACAAAATAATGTTAGATTATTTTGCATTTCGGTTACCTCATATAACTCGGTCATAGTCCTCGTCCTTGGATTTCTTGGTGGAGTTGAACTTGACGATGCTTCGGTTTGTGGAGAACCGACTTGAGGCGAATTGAACCGAGGTGTTGTTGCAGGCGATGGAACATCAATTTCGACTTCATTTCTTTTCTTTTCTTCTTGACCGAGTACTTCATTCGGTCTGCTGCTTTCGGCTTCATCGCTCCAACTCCATGAGCTTTCTTCATCAAATTCGACATCTCGGCTAACAATGGCCTTCTTATTGACTGGATCAAACAGCTTGTAGCCTTTGGTTCTTAGATCATAACCGATAAAAATCAACCGAGAACTTCGGTCATCAAGTTTTACTCTCTTTTGTTCGGGGACATGAGCATATGCTATGCTCCCGAAAATTTTAAAGTGACTTACATTCGGCTTATAACCATGCCACATCTCCTACGGTGTTACATTTTGTAGACTCTGGGTTGGGCATCGGTTTAGAATGTACACAGCACATGCAACCGCTTCTGCCCAAAATTCCTTCGGCATATTTTTACTACTTAACATACATCTCACCATGTCTAATATGGTTCTATTTTTTCGTTCGGCCACTCCATTTTGTTGTGGTGAATAGGAGGCCGTTAAGAAATGCCGAATCCCATTTTCTTTGCAAAAATTTTCAAACTCATTTGAAGTGAATTCTCCACCTCGGTCTGACCTGACCGATTTCAAATAAAACCTACTTTCTTTTTCCACATTCATTTTGAATCTTTTAAAATTTTCAAAAACTTCCGATTTATTTTTTAGAAAATATACCCATGTTTTCCTTGTGAAATCATCAATAAATGTTAGGATGTACCTTTTTCCACCAAATGAATTTGGAGTAATTGGTCCACATACATCGGTGTGGACAAGTTGTAATGGCTCCTTGGCTTTAACTCGGCTTCTTTTGGAAAACTTGCTCGGTGATGTTTACCAAGTAAACACCCTTCACATAACTCTTTCGGTTCATTCATAATCGGCAAACCTTTGACCATGTTCTTCCTCGCCAACAAGTTTAGTCCGCCGAAATTAAGATGTCCATACCTCATATGCCATAACCGAGCCGAATCTTTCACCGATGATTTTAGACACTTTGCTTCACCATATTTGATATCCAATAGAAATAGCCGATTCTTCGTCATCTGCACTTTTGCTATCAACTTCATTCGGTTATCTCTTAAGAAAAGAGTTCGATCCTTTAAATGAATATCGAAATTCTTTTCTAAGAGTTGTCCCAAACTCAAGATGTTGTTTTTCATATTCGGCACATAATACACATTTTCGATATATTCTTGTGATCCATCTTTCAGTCGAATTAAAATTTTACCTTTGCCTTTTACTGGTACCTTCGAACAATCACCGAATGTGACTTGGCCACTTACCGATTCGTCCAAGTCTACGAACATGTTTCGCTTGCCACACATATGATTACTTGCACCAGTATCGAGATACCAAATGTTGGCACTTTCTTCGTCACCTTTAAAAGCCAGCAGAAGTACATCGTCATTGTAATCTTCTTTCTCCACAAAGTTTGATTTTTCCTCGACTGTTTTTCCCAAACAGTCTGCTGCGTAGTGACCGAATTTCTTGCAATTATAGCATTGAACATTCGGTCTCCCTCTTCCACCAGTCGATCGACCTCGGCCTCGACCTCGGCCGAAATTTTGGCTTTGGCTTCTATCGTCATTGTTTTGACCTCCTCGACCACCTTGTCCTCGACCGAATTGACCTCGGCCACGGCCTCTTCCTCGGCCGCGTGCATTTCCTCGATTTCGGTCATTTTGACCATTTTCAACCGAATCACCTTTCAAATTAACTTGTGTTTGTAGTAATTTTTCAATTGGTTCTTGCTTTTTCACGAACCGTTCTTCGTGGGCTTTTAGTGAACCCATCAACTCATCTATCGTCATTTCTTCAAGATTCTTTGACTCTTCAATTGAACACACAATGAAGTCAAACTTCGGTGGTAGTGACCGAAGAATTTTCTCTATCACCCTTACATCCTCCATTTTTTCTCCGTTCCTCTTCATTTGGTTGACCACCATAAGCACTCGGGCATTATAGTCAGTCACCGATTCATTCTCCTCCATTTTTAACAATTCAAACTCCCTCCTTAGTGATTGTAAGCGTACCTTTTTAACCTTCTCGACTCCTTGGAAGGTTTTCTCAAGTATCTCCCACTGTTGCTTTGCATTAGTGGCAGTCGAAATCTTCTCGAAAGTCGAATCATCGACACCTTGCTCGATAAAGTATCTTGCGGTACAATCTTTCTCGAATAATTTTTCGTGGGTCGTTCTCTGAGCTGCCGTCAGTGCAGCTTCATCTTGAGGCCGATCATAGCCTCGGACCACCACATCCCAAGCGCCTACTGCTCCCAAAACAGTCTTCATTTTGATGCTCCAATTTTCATAGTTATCTTTGGTGAGGCGTGGGGCGTTGTACGAGAGTGTTGTCTTCGACATTTTCTTCGAACCTTGGCTCTGATACCACTTTGTTAGGATCTTCACAACTTTATGTTCGGTCTACGATGTAGCCGAATGTGTTTGGAGGAAAGAATGGATAGAGAATGGAGAAAGTATCAATAAACTATTCTTATATTTTCCTTGCTCTTACAAAACTTTACAAAACATCTCCTTATATAGGAGTTTACACGGCCTTTCATTATGACTCTTCATAATACCAATTGATTACAATAACCGTTACATAACCTTTCATTAAACCTATATATTCATGAATTGGTATCCCTTCCTTTTATAACCGATGTCTCTTCAATTCTTTGTAACCGAAAACAAGTTTAATTTCTAACACAGCAACGGGCGTACAACCGTCGATTTCATGGGTATATCATCTTTGTTTCCTTCTTTTCTTTTCTTTTTGTTTGCCCCAAATTATGGAGCATGCATGCTCACAATTAATGCAGCCTTTTATATGACTTTTTTCATAACGTAGTCACCAACATTTTCTAATTAAAGAGATTGAGAAACATTGTTGTCAAATACTTAAAAAATATGAAATATAGAATATTGAATGAGATTTACATGTGGTTAATTTGTCGGATATGTAGCTCAATTATTAGGCTTCCGACAATTCCTTCCACCATACGCAACCGCCCAAAGATCCAAAGTATTGAGAGGCTTGAACTACGCTTCCGGAGCTGCAGGAATCAGAGAAGAAACTGGAAACAACCTTGTAAGCTACCATAAACTATGGTATCAGAAATCTCAATCCCACTTGTATTGTTGAATCTTAACACTCTTTGCACATAAACTTATATATAGGGACAACACTACTATTTTGCGGAACAAATAGATCATTTCGCAGAAACAGTCCGGTACATAACGAGGATGTTGAGAGGGAATAACACAAGAGTCGCTGATCACTTGAACAAATGCATCTATTTCGCAGTAATGGGCAGCAACGACTATCTGAACAACTATTTCATGCCTGATATGTATACAACTAGCGACGAGTATAGTCCCCAAACTTATGCTGCTCTTCTCCTCGACGATTATTCACAGCAGTTGACTGTAAGCACCACAAATTATTTGACACCATTAAGAACCACTCTACTTAAATGCTTAAACTATTGGTTTACAGGATAACGATAAATATCAAGCTACATAATTTTTAGCAGTCCGATAACGATGCAAATCAAGCTGTATATGTCATAAAAATACCTTAAAATTCGGATAGCTATACCCTAAACTTTTTTCAGCTACAAACAAATACCCTGGAGTTACTAAATTGCAACTACATACCTTAAAACTTTTCGTATTTTTAAATTTATTTAAATTTATAACATGCCGCTTTCAGTGATATGTACCTTCATATTTAGCTCTTTTGCTACTTCAAGGAAAACGGCTCAAGGTATAGCAAGCAAAATTAAGAATAAATACCTGAAAAACGCTGAAAGTTCCATCCGCGATAATTTTGAATGCCTTCTTAATTTGTTTCAGCGATTGTATGATCTGGGAGCACGGAAAGTTGTGGTGGTCGGAGTTGGGCAGATTGGATGCATACCTTACGAGCTAGCACGATTAGAAGACAATGGTACCAGAAAAGGACAACGCTGCAACGACAGGATTAACAGGATAATTGCAATGTACAATTCAGGCCTTGTTAGGATGGTGCGGCGATTCAACAGCCAGCTTCCCGGTGCCAAGTTCATCTATGTGAACACCTATGAGAGCTCCAAGGATCTCGTTACAAACGCAGCCTCTTATGGTAAGAAGCATCATATCTTCCCACTTCTTGATCTTTCCATCGATCATCTTGGAAGATTTAGATCAAAATGAAAGGCAGCAGGCAAAAAATTTAGATGTCGTTGATGTGTGTGAAGGAATTTTTTTTTAAAATTTCTAAACTTTCCCTAGAGCTTCTAAAATTGTATCAGACATATCACTAGCCTTTTTCTTCATCTCACTCTCATAAGCACTTGCTTTTACTTACAACTCTACCAACATCTGACAGTAGATATTCTTGGTATAGTAACAAAAAACTATTCTATCATGAAAAGTTGATTGATATGAATATGTTCTGGACTTGTGTTGATGGAACAGGATTCACCGTAATCGATAAAGGATGTTGTGGTGTCGGACGGAACAATGGACAGATAACTTGTCTTCCCATGCTACAGCCATGCGAAGATCGGACCAAATACTTGTTTTGGGACGCCTTCCATCTGACGGAGGTTGCAAATATGATCTATGCCAAGAAAGCATACTATTCAAATTCGACGACCGATGTGTATCCGATGAACTTAAGGCAGCTTGCTGTGGCTTGAGATTAAAAAAACCAAATTCTTTCAAGAGAACATTAAGGAAGCCTGTTGTATTAATCTGATTCCCTTTTCGGATTATATATACTTAACTTTTCTTCTGGAAAAAACACAACTTCTTGTTTTCCCCCCATAATTTATGTGACATTTCTCTCTTTTTCTAATATAAATATGTTATATGATAGTTTCAAAAGCTTCTTCAAGCTACATTATAATCCGTATCCAAATAACAATATGTTGCCTCTAAATCTCTACTATTATAATGCTAACAGGAGGGGTTTCCAAAATTGAGAATCCAATTTCAATGACAGACTTACAAAAGCCTATAAAATTTTCTTCTTTTTCAAGCAAAAAAATTGGAAAAAATTAGATAAAATTTGCTAACTACTCTCTCTTTACTAACTCCTTCACCACTATCTCTTCTAATAACAAACTCCACAAATTTCTCTCAATTATCAATGTGCATCACACGTGTAAAATACTAGTATTTTTAATGATAAATCGATTAGCGCCCATCAAATTGATATTTAAATCAATACAAAACATTGTAGAAAGGGAAAATCATTCTTCCCTTAGTGAGTTTCCAACCACAAAGGCTTATTACCAGTTGATTAGGAGCATTTTATTATCATGACAGCCGAGTTAACAATTCGAAAAGAAATTAACAACATTATACCGCATAGATTGAATTATTAGCCATGAGACTGGTAGTTACAAGAAAGCATATGGCATACAACGGCTATCCTCACAATGGCTCCATCACATGTAAAGTTCACACATATTGCTATAAAATTGTCGATATCACAAAAGCACACTTGCAAGACGGCGTTCTTGGCTATAAACCGTAATACACGTTATAGCTCTTAGATCATTAGATGAGACGTAGAAGCTGACCGATAGAGTGTTAAGTTATTCTACTAACCCTTTGATGTTTCTCATGAGATACCCAAAATTCACTTTGGGAAACAAGGAATTCACACTACATTGGAGCCGTTAGAATAACATGTCACACAAGACATCCAAAACCCACTTTAGGAAACAATTGATTTACGCTGTTTACAGGACCGAGGCTTGTTCTAATGAACTCCCGACGTTATTCACGCATTACACCAACATCCATATTTGGAAATTAGAGATATACACTACTCAGGAGATCGGCTCACTGGGAATTAAGCAAAACGAGCCTCACATGAGCGCACAAACCTAAGCACCCCTGTACCTATTTCAGTCTGATCCTGAATGCAAGTGTTCTCACTACATACCCAAAATCCATCTTAGTAAGACAAGGGTTTACACTATACATCCAAGATTTCACTTCTGCAAGAACATGTGGACGTTTATGTTGGCCGAAGACGGGATTCTACAGTTTAGGAATTTGTACACAACCACAACAAAAGCCATGTCTCTAGCCAATGCCATCGGAATGGCAGGAGTTACCTTTTGACGATGGGCTTACACTCTATTTGAGTAGGGTCTTCCCATTTTTTAAACTAAAAACATAGGAAGCGTCACTAGTTACAAGAAACTACCAAATATTTTTTTTTTCCGACCGTTATGATAAATTGATCACAGTTTCGAATAGTTTGCAGGGGTAATAGGGATTATCAAGGACCAAGAGCAAATGCTCATTTTTTTTAGGTTAAAAAGTGAGAAGACCCTGCTCAACATATTAAAGAAAGTATATACAAACAAAAAAGAAAGCACCAAAAATGATGGATCGGGCAACCAAAAGTGTGTTGGTTCTTGAATGGAAAGTAGAGAGTGCAGAACGGCGAAAGGACTTTGATCGTTATCCGTTACTTACCCCTACAAACCTTTTGAAACCCAACAAACACCAAAATAAAGCTCAACCCAAACCAAAATAACTACGGAGTATCGGAAACATAGGAAATTATGCCGTGTAGTTAGGAAGACGCACAATAATGGGGAGTTGCAGTAATGATTATGGGCATAGCTGCTACTCAACAAGGCTATAAATAAAAGAAAAATCAAATAGAAATGCCCCCTTCTCAACCAAACAAAATACCATCATTAATCAAAATTTATCATATTCATGCCTGAATATATCTTTTCAAATAGATGACGTGGACAACCGTATTGTTGGTAATCGTGCCACAGTAGAGAGCAGACGCTTCAATGTAAAACCTGCCAACATCATGGCGCCGGCCATCATGGATAGAATATTCATTGAGACAGCATACGCGTCCTCCGCCGGTAAAACTCTATCGGTGGCGTCCAAGTCCCTTCTGAGATATGGCAGGGATGTACTATGCAAACTGCTACATCTTAGACATGCCGAGCACGGAGCTAGGAGGCCCACGATCATGACCGGGGACCCAACCATGACGCAACCTCAATATGAGCTGAAAGTTGTAAACGGCCCACAGGCGGACATGCCTGTAGGGCTCTTGTTTCCTCAGGCCAAAACAGGACCAATGCAAGCACTGTACTGCGGCTTGTTCTTGTTCCCTCAGGCCTAAACATGACTAATTTGGCCGACTATGAAGTATGAATAATAATCAATGTTAATTTTGTTCATCATGTTGTTTCTATGCCCTTATAACCGTCTGCGGTTATAACTAAATAAAACGCTACTAATCAGCTATTAAAAGGCCTTTGTGGATGAACGGCTGAGGTTCGGATCTCCTTCAGATATTGTCCTCCGTCGATCTGTCGCGAGCATTCATGAACGGCTGAGCTTGGAATAGAGGGTTGTCTCCTTGAGCGTTTGTATCTCAGTGGACTTGTTTTGAGGTGAAGCCGAGTTATCTGCAAAAGAGTCCCGGGATGGATGTACCACCGTGGACCCTCCGACAGTCAAGTTAGCCGAGGAATTTGGGCAGAGTAGCGGCTTATTGGAATAAAAATGTGTTACCTGAGCGTCTGGGAGAGGGGTTTTTATAGCGGTCGCATGGAGCGAGCTGGCGCGAGATCTTCGCCGTCGGTTACGTCCCTGGCGTTACGTCTGCGTGAATGACGGGATCCTCCCTTTAATGATGAGATACGCTCGTAATGGGGGAAAACGGCGGCGTGGAACACGGGATCGTGGGGTGGCGGATATCTCATGTCTGGAGAGATCCGCGGAGCCATGGCGGAGGCGCTTGGGCTCTGCGTTCTTGGTTGCTCGGTAGAATCGGGGAGTCTTAGCTCGGCGGGAGGCTCAAGGTGAGCGGGAGTCCGAGAAAGCTCGGTTCTGTGATAGCTCAGGGGAGAGCCGGGAGGGCTGAGGAAGAGAAAGCTCAGCGTGTAGGAGGGCTCGGAGGCGAGCCCATGGCTATTCATAAGGCGTGCATAGGAGTGTTTAGCGATCCATCGAAGGTCGGGTCATACCTCGAGACGATAACCCCGAGGATGCCTCAAATGTATAGTGCTTGCCCTGTTTCTGTAAGCCTCAGGACACGTCATCTGCCACATGTCATGAACTGGGGAGTTCTCACTTATGAGGATCATCAAGAGGAAATTCTCAAAAAGGGACCTTTGGCAGATTCTGGTGCTGGGAAATAACTAATGTATCTAACAGATGAGCTCCTGTGAGTATGCTGAAGTTTATTTTTCTTGTTGGCAACCAATGAAGATGCGAGGATAATAACCCAGAATTTGGCAAATTTTTTTAGTTAAATCTTATTATTACCTAGCCGTGTTCGGAGAATGCAAATATCGAATGGTGAAGACTTTCCTAGCCACCCGCCGCCGGTCGGATGAACTGTCGTTTTTGTAAATAAAAGTAATCTGTTATGTTACACCCAATAATGTCTTTGTGCCCTTTTTGACAGGAATAAATTTCTTCTAAGATAATAGAACTGATCCTGTCTCTCAATTTCTTTTTGCAAAATGATAGGCTCTTGTATAAAACTAGGCTCATTTTTCGTAGTCGCCTGTTTCTTTCTCCATCAATCTTTTCTCATAGTGTGTAACTCTACGGAACTTGCTGTGGTAACTACTAAATAGCTTTGTTTACTGCACTCGCATTCGTTACTTCATTACTTGCAGTTGCAGTATATACCTCACTGGACCAACTTGTTAATAAGGGCCTGTTTGGTTGCAGGATTATGGAATTTGGATTCCAAAATAGTACGGTTGAAATTTCTGGATTTGGTAATTTGTTGTTTGGTTGGTTTTGGATTCCTGGTATTGGATTTGTAGATCCTTGTAATCTTTGTTTGGTTGGTGGAAAAAAGTGGGATTTGGATTTAAGGATTTTAGAGAGAGATAGAGAGAGAGGATTGTTAAATAAATAAAAAACATGGGCCCCATCTAAAAGTACAATGAATAGTGCCAAATTCTTGAAAATCCTTGAAAATTTTTAGGATTCAAGAATCCTTGTTTTGTGGTGGGCCCCCTCATAAAAAACAAAAGAATCCTAGAAATCCTAATCCTGCAACCAAACACAAAATTATGGAATCCTAGGATTCCACAATCCACAATCCAAATCCAAACTCATAATCCTGCAACCAAACAGGCCCTAAAGCAAAAGGGTTGCCTATGTTATTTGCTCTTATGTTTTATTTCCTCATATACACTGTTGCTATATAAATTTCTTATCATGATATGTATATATGAAACTGACTGCTAAAATATCTCTTGCCATGATCTTGTTATGATAAAATTACAATACGGCAATAAAAGAGTCACTGCAATAAAAATACACCTATTTCGTCAGGGGCTTTATTTTGTCGGCTATTATCTGACAAAATAAACCCCCATTAAACCGGCTTGCCACGAAATCCTTTAAAAATTGCTTTGGGTCGACGGAATAACCCAATTAAATATAAAACTCACGGGTTTCAAATCATCCCCCTTTTTTCCAAAAAAAAAACCTAATCCCTAAATCCCCTTCTCCTCCTATTGGCAACGATCACACCCACTCTCCAAGCCGCCGACCCCCTCATCGCCGAACAACTCCTCTTCCTCCTTATATTCGTCGCCGACGCCCTCCTCTTCCCCCTCCTCCTTGCCGACGATCGTGGTAAGCCCTCTCTCTCTCTCACTGTCTCTCACTCACTCACACTCTCTTTCTCTCACAGCCGCGGTTGTCCACGTAGTGTCACCGGTCTCCACAATCGCCACCATCATCAGCCTCCTCTATTCGTGGTATGCCTCTTTCTCTCTCTCTCGCACGGTGTCGAAACATTTAAAATGTGGAACAAATTGGTTGTTAAGTTTATGGAAAAATTGAAAATGTGAAAAAAAATTCCAAAACTTATTGTTGATTGTGGAAAAATTGAATTTTAGGTTTATAGAATTTGCGATTATGTTGAAAAGATTGTTGATAGAGTGGTAAAAATTGTTGATCATGTGATAATATTACATGATAGAGATAAAATGAGAGAACCCTAATTTGTCACCAAAAACCGAAAACCCATACCCCAAAATTCAATCCTAAAAATTCTTGAAATTGAACGAATAAAAAACTTCAAATTATTGAAAATCCTAAAAATTCCAAAACCTTAAATTAAAAACTGTGAAAAACCTTGAAATTGAACCTTGAACTTCAAAATAATACGAAAATCTTATACAAAGTGTACGAAACTCGATAACATGAAATTTACATGTTATTATCGAAAATTTCACGTTAAAAAAATGAAGCACGCCTTAGACCTCGTCTATCAGTTATATACATAATGGTTTCCATCGTGACATAAAACTAAAATATATTCAACTATTTAATTCATGTCCCATCCTTTAAACTAAATGCGATTTTGAAATCTTATCGTGCCTTATCAGGCTCATACAGCCATAGATGCTAGCATAACAGAAGATATAAAAATACTTGTCTTTGAACCAGATCCAGTAGTTGAGCGTCTGATTGGATATGTCGTTAATGGATATAGATTTTATACACAAGCTAGAGATACACGTAGAAAGTTCCAAAGTTGCGGTGTTTTTTTGACATCAACCAGAAGATGTTACGCATCGTCTAGAGATCTCAATCCAACCACGGGACAACTTGACTACTACGGTTGAGGAGTATGGCCAAGATCCTACTTTTGTTGAGCTTCATGGGATTAAGAAGAATGTCATTCAGCGACACAATCCGGATTGGCACGGGAGAGTTTATATGGGTGTCCAGGGCATTTCGCCAACAGTATATCACGCCTATCAGGATCCGGAGTTGCATCCTCTTCAAATACACGCAGGGATATTCATTTAGGAGCACGTGCCCCCTGCGACCCCCGTGCCCTTACGGCCCTATTTGCTTCTCCGTCCACTCCGGTATTCTATGGAGAAGGTTCGTCTTCTCATACTCTCACGGGTTATCGAGCACCCGTCTTCTCGTTTCCTTCTGCATCTAGAATCTCGCCGGCTTCGGGTTCATGAAGGAAGATGCCGAAAGGAGAAGTCCACGGGGATCTTGCAACGAGGATAGAGATCATCTGGAGCTTGAAGCGTCAAGGGAAGAAAGTACCGGATGTAAGTTTGATAATTCCTGGTTTCAATACAATTTTCATATTATTATCGATAATATTGTGTACTAATACTTGTCTATTGATAACACTATAGTACTTATACAATTTCAATGTATTTCCGGACGACAACGACGCCCAGTGATCTCGAGATTGAGTGGAAAAGCACAAAACGCGCATGCATCAACGAATCACTCTACTTCGTACGTTTTTACATTTTATGAAGATGTAAAATATGATTATAATAAATGAATTGAGTTTGTAATTTAATTGAAATTTTTGTTGAATTTAATTGAATTGAATTGGTTTAAGAATTTGTTGTTGTTTGTATATTACTTGAGTTGTGGTTGTTTGTATTTGTAACACCCTAACACGGTTATACTATATATTTTTTGGGGGTATTTCAAATCTTGCGGTAAAATTATTGATTATTGTTGCTTTGGGTTGCGGATAATGCAATTAGTACTTGTGGTTATTATCCGACCCGACCCACATAGTTGAAACCCATCATGATTTAAGATTATATCAAATATTTGCTAGTACAAAATATCCATGCAAATCTAGATTTTATATACAGATATAATATATTATAGAATCTAAATATCTTTTTTAAATACAATATAAAACCAAATAACATATTTGGTTATCTAACCTTGCATGTTATAGTACCTCATATCATATGGTTGCATTCATATATCATGTTCATACCCTAATTGTTAAATTGACAGATTTTTGATCGCTACATATATTTACGTAGATCCGTATTTGGGGGTATATGTTTTAATTACAGGATATCGTATTATGGTTTAAACTCTTACGTATATTCTCCATATTGAAAAACTAGTTTTTTGAATGGATACGGGTAATATTTGGAGAGATCTGGTATTATCTGTAGAATCTAACTACACACACACACACACACTAAACTGTTATATAATATATATATATATAATATTAATTAATATAAATAACTCTCTCTCTTTCTCTTTCTCTTTCTCTGTCTCTCTCTCTCTAACCTCATTTTCTCTCGCTCTCTCTCTAAAATATATATATATATATATATATATATATATATATATATATATATATATATATAATAAAACCTGAAAATCCATACCCTTTTTCTTCTTCATTTTGCTTCACTTCCCCGTGAGCCCTAACCCACGCTCGTTGTTGCCACCTCACCGTCGACCTCGTCGTCGTCACCTTGTCGACCATCTCCCTTGTTCTCACAACCCAGTAACCCAGCAATAGCAACAGCCACTCTTCTTCTTCTTCTTCTTTCTTGTTCTTTTCTTTTCTTGATCCCCAATCGTCTCGCAGAGTTGCGCGTGTTGCCAACGATCCAGACGACCCAATCACCGTCGTTATCTAGCCCAGTTACCACGTCACGCAGCTTCTCAGCCAGGTCAAGTTCTGCATGCATAAGTTTTGCATCGTGACTTTATTTCGACATCGAAACGTGAGATCCGATCACGCTACTACAATAAGGGGTTGCCCCTACGGATAAAACCGTAGGGGCAAACCACTGCCCCTACGGATATATTCGTAGGGGCAAAAAAATACACCGTAGGTGCAATGGCCGCAAGTGCAAGTCTTCGCCCTGAACATGCCCCTACGGATAAATAATTGCCCCTACGGTTCTGTCCGTAGGGACACATGTACCTACGGTGTAATTCGTAGGGACAAGATATTTATTTAATTTAGTGGTTTATAAAATAAAATACTTGCCCCTCCAGAGATATCTGTAGGGGCAAACTCAGGCACCTACGGAGTTATCTGTAGGTCCAGATACCAACCCCAACGGATTTATCCGTAGGTCCATCTTAAAGCTCCCACGAATTACGCCGTAGGGACAGATAAAATCCTCTACGGATATAGTCGTAGGGGAAAGTGTAACGCCTGTTACCGAGTCCATAGGGGCAAAATGTCAGGTATCCTTATACTTTGTCCCTACGGATAAATATGCAGGGGAAAACTAGGGACCTACGGATTAATCCGTAGGGACAAAATATCAGGGTTTTTTGGCTTCCTGTTTTTTCCTCGCTCTGTTCACAATAATATATACATCATATAACCAAATACCGCTGTATTCATAATCAATATCTCACACATAATATATAAAAGAAATCAACAAACAGAATACGATATCAATCTAAATCATCGTGAACACGCAAACATCACCAATATCGTCCAAAATATATACAATATGTATCATATAACTACATACATGCTTATATAAAAAGATCTACCCTAGCTCGGTCCAGCTCCTCCACCTCTAATAATCGCCGTAATCTGGCGCATCTGCTCCTCGGTGCAGCCCTGAGTCGTCAAAAACTCGACCAATGAAGGAGCGAGCCGTGGAGCTGCAGGAGTGGTTTGCGCAACCGCAGCCAAGGTAGTGGCTTGCGAAGCTGCAGCCGAAGGAGATGCATGTAGAGCCGCAGCCGAAGTACCCTGTCGCATCTGTTCAATTTTGTGTGTAATAAACGAGTAAGAACTATGTATGAGTCGAATTCGTATCATTATCAGGTTATTGCGAAACCCCAATCTAAGATTAATCAAAGCTAAGTCTACAACCAAATAAGCTCAGGCTACTAATATTGGATATGTTACTATCTATAATATGATATAATATTTTACTATTTAGTAGTATACATACCACCATCTCCTTCAACTCCTGGAAGGTGGTCTTCAAGGTGGCAACATCTTGCTCTAGACGTCGCTCACGGGGGTAGGGGAAGTAACCGTCGGAGTAGAGTCCAACCTCATATGGGCCCTGCTAGGACCCAATCCCTGGCCTCTCTCCTAACTTCCGTGGTGCTCTCTATGTGCGGCGTCTAGGACTGGGGTCAGCAGCATTGGATTGTTCTGTCCAATAAAATCGATCCACGATGCCTCCGCTTCTCCACCACCCGCTCCTACACCCACATTAACCAGTAAAATATAAGTATATCATTTAAATTTGAACTTTTCAAAACAAAAATTTCAAACTTGTTTGAATAAATATTAACACTTACGCAATACTCCTGGGTAGCGGTGTCGGGGAATCGAAGCTCGCCCGTGGCGGGATCTGTTGAGGTACCGTGGATAGCAAGATACGCGGTCAGCACGGTCGGTGTACCACCCTGCGCCGGGGTCTGAGCTCTCTGCAATTCGCAAAAAAATTACATATATTATAAAATAACTCTTAATATTACATTATATCACAGTAGGTCTATTGTAATTTACCGATGCCTCCATGACACGAGTTTCTCGAGCCACCTATATAAGTGAGGCGACCCCTCTTCGCCGACTTCCTATTCTCTTTATTTTGATCGGCCTGTTTCTGCACAACACATTCAGATTTGGTTTTCTAATTAAGCAACACAAAATAATAAATTATATACTAAACAATGAATTACATTTAAAATACAAGCATATTTGCGCTCAGAGTCGAAATATTGACACAAGAGAGGCTATGTATCTACATCGACTCTCGCAAAGGCCGGAGTATGTAACAGAGCCACTCTCTCTACCTCGGGGGTCGCCATCCACAGGGAACAGCAGTCGATCTTCAGCTCGTTCCTATTGTATCGGATCTTTGATTGCATGTTCTTCATCAGGCCATGGTACAGAGCGTGAAGATCGAGCACTCTTTCAGGGTGATTAGGGTCGGGTACAGGCTGAAAGTCATAATCCGACTGCAAATACAAAAAAAAACAATGTTATTAAACTGCAAGTGTTAAATAATACTAAATATATTGGGAAAGTCAAATGAAAATATTTATTAATACCCGATCCTGATCCCAGAAGTGGGCAAATGAGCGCCGGTGCTGGTCGCCCCACTCAACGTGAAGTGGATACTTCTTCTCGAGACGGCTCTCATCCTCCATATACCGGCCGAACATTTCGGCATAATCGCCTGTATAGCGATAATCATGGGTAAAGAAGAGGGAGAATGTTGCATCCCCCTAGCTTTGTCGAGCCTCAGCATGTGGGAATGATTCGGGCCTCGAGTCCCCCTCTCTGGATGGGGATGCCCTGCATCTACAAGAAATATCAAGACAATCAATATTAAGACAAAGCGGTATTAAGAAATCAAGATTTAAAAAAAATTGAAGTGTGATATATACCCACGGCGATAGAAGCACGAGACTGGGCCCGGGCAGCAGCACGAGCGGGACGATAGTTCCTCCGGTGAGGAACAGCTGGTGACCCGCACGTGGACGCATCCCCTCCAACTAGAAAATAAACATCAATAAAATTATATGAAGTTCATGTTTATTCTTAAAGGATATGTAAAATGAATAAATATTTTTTATTTATTCATACTAACCTGCAGACTGAGTGGAGGGTATGGAAGTGACGGGTGGCCCCTGCACCAGATATGGACGCACCACCTATAATTAGACAATAAAAAATTGACTATATATGTAATTGCAAAAAGAATGTGTATATCAATAATATAATATTCTAAATCAACATGTATACACTATAGGATATATAAACATACCCGCAGGTGCGGTGGTGACCTCTGCCCGAGATGTGGAGGCACCACCTACAGCTAGACAATTAAAAATTGATTATCTAAGTACGTAAGAGCAAAAAGAATGTATGTATATTTATGATATAGCATTCTAAATCAATATGCATGCACTATACGATATATAAACATACCTGGAGGTGCGGGAGTGGCCTCTGTCCCTGATGTAGACGCACCACTAACAACTAGACAATCAAACATTGACTATATAAGTAATTTTGACATAAATATGCATGCATATCTATAATATTACATTCAAAATGAATATGCGTGCAATATACCTGGAGGTGTGGTAAATTCCACACGGAAGGAGACATCCGAAGGGGTCTCCGATCGAGGTGCAAGGCCGGCTCTCTGAAGCTCCCTACGCAGCTCTCTGGGCGGCAGAACCGCTCTGCCTCTGCCTCTGCCGGTGCCGCGGCTGGAGCTCCTGCCGCCTCTCGCTGCTCCTGTCATCGTCATCAAATCTAGATAAAACGGTTCGTGGACGTATTAGACAATCATTACATATGCATGCTATATATGTATAGATCGTAAAATGTGAAGTAATAATATAACATTATTGATAACCTTTTTCATTTCGTGGACGCATTAGACATATCTACTTGGATTTCATCATCGATATCATTTCTAACCCACGTAACTTCATGATCAGCCGAAAACAACCCGTCTTTTGAAACAGACGGTCGGAACACTTTAAGTCTTCTCTCTTCTTCATCCATATCGCTGTTCTCGAATTCTGGGACATCGTAAACATCCCTGGGTTTCCAACGGCATACGACACTCCATCCCAGATGCTTCAAACACTGTGAGTAGTATACTTGGAATGCTTGGTTCGGAAAGATTAACGGATCGTCCTGACCGTAAAATTGAAGTGTGTTCACACTGGTCAATCCATATTCATCTTTCTTAGTCCCGAGATTGTTTCTCCACTTATCCGTATCGGTTCGTGTATCGTACCAAGTACACTGAAATATATAAAACGGTTCTGATCGTCCAGGATATTGGATGCCAAATATACAATTTAAGTATCCATAATAAATTACATCATCTGATCCTACCGTCGCAATCCCACTATTCTGAGTGGTTCTAGATATTTCTATGTCCTTAACTTCGAATTTGTATCCAAGGACACCGAATCCTTTATAATATGCAACCTCCATACTAGGAAACTGAGCTAAACATCTTGAATTACTCTCTAATGATGCAGACAAGTTCGGATCGTGGATCTAACAAAACAAATTTTACGACAAATACATAACGATATAAGTTTAGATTAAAACCGGTAGCAATAATATGTTATTCAAATAACTTACATGATCTGCAACCCAATCGCAAAAATTATCCGGATGATATATTTCCAATCGTTCATCGTTCCAATCAGGATGCCCTTCACGTACCTCGTTGAAATGAATTCTGTTCTCAATAATAAATTATGACATTAATATTATATCATTTTATACACATACAAACACAAATATAACAATTAATCAAAAAAAACTTACTCTCTAATTTTTTCAAGGCATGCGCTGTCGAGGAGGATAAACCGATATATTTTGTTGATAAACATAGTGTCTACCCTCTTATAATCATCTTTACCATATGGCCCGTGCTGAATTCTTCAAGGCCGGTTAAGTTTCGTCTTAATGTTCTCGTCTAGATAGCGGGAACAAAATGTGTTTGCTACATCTAGAAGATAACCTTGTATAATAGAACCCTCTGGTCGATTTCTATTGCGTATATACTTTTTTAGAGTGTAGAGATACCGAAAGAAAAATATGTTAAATAAATAAATATGGGCATACAGGACAACAATAATTTTACAAATTTCATGAAACGAGAAATTCCACGTACCTTTCGACGGGATACATCCATCGATATTGTACCGATCCGGCTAACTTAGCCTCAGTTGCAAGATGAACCATCAGGTATATTATGATAACGAAGAATGACGGTGGGAAAATACGCTCAAATTTGCAAAGTATCAACGAAATAGAATTTTCTAGTTTCTCCAGCGTCACAACATCCAGTATTTTAGCGCATAATTCTCTGAAGAAACAACATAGGTCATTGATTACTAGACCAACCGATTCGGGAAGGGAAGTCCTGAGGGCTAATGGGAGAAGGTGCTCCATAATAACATGGTGTTCATGAATTTTCATCCCATCGATCTTGCCTTTCACAATTTTTATCTTCTTGCTAAATAATCCTGAGAAACCTGTGGGAACTTTCAAATCATGCAACACCTGCAGGAATCTTTTCTTCTCCGATTGTGACATATGATACGCGGCATTGGGAAGTACAAAGTTGTCTGGTTTACCCGCTATCGGTTTAGGATGCAATTCACTTCTAATTTCCCAGTCCTGTAGATCCATCCGAGCATGAAGATTGTCTTTCGATTTCCCGTCTTTACAAAGAAGCAAGTTGAGTGCGTGCTCGGATACTCCCTTCTCTATGTGCATGACGTGCAGACAATGACGCACTAAATTTGTTGACCAGTACGGAAGCTCGAAGAAAAATCTTAACTTGTTCCAGAATGGTGGTTTGACCTGTTTTGTTGGATCTATCCCGAAGGTCATATTATTGTAAGCATCCCACTGAGCAGTCACGTCCTCTCTGGACAATGGGGCTGGAGGTCCAAGAATCTCCTAATGACCATCAAAGTGAACAGCGTCTAGCCTGTATAGGTGGTCTAGGGGCAGGAAACGTCAATGGCCGCAATAACAAACCTTCCTGCTAAAATTCAAGAATTTCGATATTGTATGTTGATAGCAATAAGGAAATGCTTTGTGACCATGTACGGACCAACCTGATAGCATTCCATACGCAGGAAAGTCATTAATTGTCCATATTAAAACCGCACGCGGTATGAAGGTTGTGTTTGTGTTTTCATCGTAAGTCTCTACACCATCAATGAATAAAGATTTTAACTCATCGATCAGAGGTCGGAGATAGACGTCGATATTGTTTCTCGGTGAGTTTGGTCCGTCAATAAGAAGAGGCATCATAAAGTATGATTGATCCGTATCCAACCAAGGCGACAGATTATAAACTATCATTACAACGGGCCATATGCTGTGGCTTCCAGCCATATAGTTGAATGGACAGAAACCATCACTAGTGAGTCTGAGCCTGACATTGTGAGGATCGCTATTGAATATTTCATGCCTCCTATTGAAATCCTTCCTTATCGGTGAATCTCTTGGATGACTCATTTTCCATCTTCACTTGGAGGAGCACGGTGATGCCAAATCATTGCATCGGCTGTTTTCTTAGACTTGAATAGCCTTTGCAGCCTCTGTGTTATGGGAAAGTATCGTGCTATCTTGACAGGTATATCGGGCTTCTTATCAGAATCTTTTGGCTTATACCTAAGCTCTCCGCATGTTGGACACATTCTCTTTCCGGCACAACACGCAATTTTTAGGACATGCTTGAATCTTCTCACACTTCAGACCCAAATCAAACATCATCTTCTGTGCTCCGTGCCAGCTGTCGGACACGTTATTTCCCGGGGGCATAGAATCTTTCAAGAATGAAAGAAGCATTGTGAATGACTTGTTGCTCCATCCATTTAGGCACTTAATCTGGAAAAGTTGGATGAACCATGAGAGGGAGAAATACTTTGCATTCTCATAAATTAGTTTTCTAGCATCATTCATGAACTTTTCATACTTATCTGCACGCGGTCCTTGACCGGAAGGAATGTCATCTTCGGTACGAATAGATTCCCCTATGGCAGCATCTACTATATCCTCCATTTCTTCTCTTGGATAGAAATTACCGTCTTCTTCTTCTGCCGCATTACCGTCTTCTCCTTCTTCTTCTGCTGCATTACCGTCTTCTCCTTCTTCTTCTGCCGTATTACTGTCTTCTTCTCCTTCCCCGTGATATAGCCAAGTTGTATAAAGTTTAGTAAAACCATGTTTAACGATATGAAGCTCTTTGAATTCTACCTTCTGCCAGTACTTATTCCAACATCTATGCACGGGCAAAGAATCTTCTCTAACACGATCTTATTATGTGCGCATGCAAATTCAATGAAAGCAGCAACTCCTGCGACAAACTTAGGTTGCATACGTTGTTTCCAATCCACATACATCCAGTCCTTAACTCTGATGTACTCATAAGCCATGTTAGACTGTATAACATATAAATTGTAGGTTATTGTTCTCCGCCAAACACGGGGACACGACCGCGTAGGTCAGTCTTGCCTGAATTTGGGGGCAGATACTAATTGGTGCTATTCATCCACCTCTCCGAAGATGCCAAGTTGATTTATGACACCATGTATCGAAGGTTTAAACGAATGCGGCCGATATAGCAGACTTTGTCAGATTCCCCCTCGTTGAGGGGTTTTTGATTGTGGGGACGCTCTTCCCTGCAGGCGCAAGCCCCTGTAGTTAATTACGCCACCGTATCGCGGTAACCACTTTCTCCTTCTCCAGATGGCCACTTCGTATCGTGTGTTTTTTTTTGTTTTTGGTTGCCCGTGGATTGTATACGGAGACTAATTTATGTTGTCGCCCGTAGGGTACGGATTAGTCCAAATCCGTATTTTCTTAGATTTGGGTTTTGGGTTGGGCTTAAGGATACGTTAGTCTCATTTGAGACTAAGATCAACTTAAACGTTTGTTAAGGATACGTTAGTCTAATTTTAGACTAAGATCAACTTAACGGGATCGTTTAGATCCAACAAAAGAGCTTTCGGGCTCTATTGCTTAGTTTAGGGATATTGCGGTCGATTACCAGTTTAAGGACATGGTGGTCCAGTTTAAAGACATCATAGTCTGTAAAGATTAAAGACATCATAGTCCATGGGCTTAAGGACCCCACAGTCCGAGGTTAAGGACATCATAGTCCATGGGCTTAAGGACCCCACAGTCCGTAGTTTAAAGACGTCATAGTCCATGGGCTTAAGGACCCCACAGTCCGTAGTTTAAAGACGTCATAGTCTATAAAGTTTAAGGACATCATAGTCCATGAGTTTAAGGATCCCACAGTCCATGGAATGATTGGTTACCGGGACCCGTCACCTCTCTGAAGACGTTGAAGGATTACAACGACAAATATCAAAGGAGCTAAGAGATGTACCCTTGAACCAATGTTGATTGGGAAATCTTTAGTCAAATTTGGGACTAAGATCAATTAATTAGATTATGAGCACATAGGCTCAGTTAAATCTGAGTTGAGGACTTATGGCCAACTTGGGCTAAGTCCAATTATGTTTGAAATGTTGGACCTTTGTTTGGACTGTTGAACATTTGTCTGGGCTTAGCCCCCCATTGTTTAGCAATGCTAAGCATGGGTCTGGGTTCTGACAATATTTTTGTATTTTATTGATGTTCCCCTCCGAATGGCGGCCAAGACATGGACATCTTGCCTGAAATTCGGGGCAGATGCTATTTGGTTTTATCCATCCACCTCTCCGAAGATGCCAAGTTGATTTATGGCACCGTGTATCGGAGGTTTGGACGGATGCGGCCGATGTAGCAGACTTCGTCAGATTCCCCCTCGCTTGAGGGGTTTTTGATTGTGGAGACGCTCTTCCCTGCAGGCGCAAGCCCCTGCAGTTAATTACGCTACCGCATCGCGGTAACAACTTTCTCCTTCTCCAGAATTTCACTTCGTGTCGTGTGTGTTTGTTTTGTGGATGCCCGTGGATTGTATACGGAGACTAAGTTATGCCGTCGCTCGTAGGACATGGATTATTCCAAATCCGTATTTACTTAGATTTGGGTTTGGTGTTTTAGTTTAAGAATACGTTAGCCCTATTTAAGGCTAAGATCAACTTAAACTTTTGTTAAGGATACGTTAGCCTAATTTCCAGACTAAGATCAACTTAACGGGATCGTTTGGATCCGACAAGAGAGCAATTGGCTTTATTGTTCCAGTTTAGGGACATAGTGGTCCATTTTCGGTTTAGGGACATGGTGGTCCATCATTCCCATTTGGGGACGAACATTAGTTTAAGGACATTTCGGTCCAACATTCCCATTTTGGGACGAATATTAGTTTAGGGACGTTTCAGTCCACGAGTTTAGGGACCCCGCAGTCTATATAGATGTGTGGTTGTTGGGACCCGTCACCTCTCTGACGTCGTTGAAGGATTACAACGATAGGGGTCAGAGGAGTTCAGAGATATACCCTTGAACCGGACGTAAATTGATTTAGGAGAGCAGTCTTGCTCAGTCAATTTAATTTGAGGACTTACGGCCATGATTGGGCTAAGTCCAGTTGAGAATATTCAACGCTTTTCTTGATTTTTGGCCTATTAGGCCTGTGCTAGGGCTTTGCCCATGTTTGATAATGCACTGCATTTTATTCTGGCCTGCTAGGCCTTTTAATTTGGGCTCAGTCCCTTTATAAATGATGCAGAGCATCTGTTCTGGTCTGACAGACCCTTATCTGGGCTCTGCCCCTTTTTTTAAAAAAGAATGATGCATTGCATCTGTTTTTGTTTGGGCTCTGCCCTTTTTGAAAATAATGCATAGCATTTACTAGGCCTGTTAGGCCTTTTTAATTGGGCTCAGCCCTTCTTTTTAATGATGCAATGCATCAATTAATCTGACAGCATGCCACGTGGCCTGTCAGGCGCTCTGCGCTAATTAATAGGCGCAAGCGCATATGGAGGTGACACGTGTCACGCTCTGGTGAGCGCAAGCGCAGTTAGCGCAGTGCGCTGTGTTAGTGCGCTGCGCTGTTGCGCTGCTGACATATGGCGCGCTCTGCTGAGTTATGCCAATTTCAGAGAGCAATGCTCTATTTTAAAAGCGCATGGCGCAAATGATTCTGGAGCTGACACGTGGCACTCTCTGGTGGCTTGCGCCAACCTAAGAGCGCAACAGTCCCAATTCTGCAAGTGCAGGGCACTGTTATTATTTATTTTTCTTTTTATTGAAGATCATTGATCTTGTTCTTAGATCAATGATCTATTTCAGAAGAACTTCTTCTTTTCATAAAGGTTTTTACCTTTTTCTTGAGTTCTTCAAAATTCTTCAGAGCTTTCTCTTTTTTGCTGTTTTTCTGAAGTTCTTGATGTCCCACAATGTTGATGATGATTTGAGTTGGGGTCTAGGGGTCTTTATATAGTGCCCATAAATTTGTTAAGTTTGGTAAAGAGATCCTTCTCTGAGTGATTTGGGGAATTTTCCCCACCGTTGGATCTTTGATTCAAGGGCTTCTGTTTTACAGAAGACAATCTTCTTGTTTTAACAAGAATAGAAAGATCTTACTGAATTTTAATTCTGTTTGGCGCAGATGCACCAGCGCTTGACACGTGTCACGCAGCGCACAGCGCAGCGCAACTGCGTTGACACGTGTCGTGCAGCGCAGCGCTTGCGCAGAAGCAACTGCGCTGACACGTGTCGCGCAGCGCAGCGCTTGCGAAACTGAAGCTCTGCTTCCTTTAATTTTGTTTTTTAATAGAGCCTTGCTCTGATTGGGCGCACTGCCTTGGGCGCTGCGCTGACGTATCAGTTTTTGACACGTGGCGCGTTGCGCGCAGCACACGGAATTTGAAGCGTTTCTTCAAAATTTGAATTTTTGAAATTCAAACAGAGCTTTGCTCTGATTGGGGGAAACAAATGCCCCCCACCGTTGCGCTCACGTGGCGCGCACGTGAGTGCAGCGGTGGCAAGATCCTAGCCATTGGATCAACCGGTGAGGTGAAAGGGCGCAGGCGCCTATAAATAGGACCCTTGGTCCTTGGTATATTTTTTACCATTTTCTTGAATCTTGAATTTCAGAGCCTTGCTCTTGCTTAAGAACTTTTAGTGCCTTGCTCTTGTTTCTTTCTAAGAACTTTCAAAGTTCAGAACCTAGAACCATCTTAGGTAAAAAATTTAAATTAAATTAAATTTAATTAACAGAGCCTTGCTCCCATAGATCTTTGATCTAAAGAAAACCCTTTTGGGGTTTCATCAACAGAGCCTTGCTCTCAAAAGTTCATAGATCTACAGAAATCTTGTTCATGGGTTTTAACCCATGAATAGAGCGTTGCTCATGGATCAAATATAGATCTTTTTTGATCTGAAAATGGAGAACTCCTAAAAGTTTTCATGGATCTTTAAGATCCCAAATTTTTTTAATCTTTAGGAGTTAAAGTTTTCTTTTTGATGGATTTTTCCATCATTATTATGGAGCTAGGCTCTTTTTAAGGAAATTTTATTCTCTTGAGACCAGAGTTTGACAAATGTCACTCTGTGACAGAGCTTTGCTCTAAAAGAAGAGATTTTCTCCTTGTCTCTAGGGATTTCCCATCAATGAGGATATTCTCTTGGGGATCTTTTCATTAATTGACAGTCTCATCCAATGATGGGGCTTTCTTATTAAATGATGCACTGTCATCCAGATTTTGTGGGTCCCCATTTGGTCCCCTACTCACTGCATTGCAGTGTGGTGTAAAATTTTAAAATGTCGAGCGTTGGAATTACAACACTGACGGTTAATTTTTGTCCCTCTGCAGGAAACTTGTCTTTCTATACTTCATTCCCATTTGCTCATTCGGAGGAAGGATTTCCCGAAGCGCCTGTGGACCGCGAAGTCCTAGCTATGATCAGGGACCACGACCCGGAATATAAAAATCTTCACCTTTGGGGGTCGTGGTACAACCAAATTATCATGGGTCGACAAAGCTTTTCGTGTGCAGTATTATCGGAGCCTATTACGGCGATCCACTATGCCAGCCCACCCCCGGTGCAGTATGCTGTGGAGATGGTCGATTGGACTTCAAAGGGCCTTCTTCATCCTGCTATAGATGCAATTCCGGTTCAACGTCCTATGGTTTTGGATATCCTGGGACGTCGTATTTGTCAAGGCGAGGCGCGACCTTGGGGGCAATCATATAACATAGGTTTGATCCCCCGCCATCCGATCGGTTATTTGCCATGGGCTCGCTACATTCTGTCGGCGAAGAAGTCGCAATTGATAAGGCTAGGGTTGTACACTGCAGTTTATGTTTCCCTCTTCCAATATCCCACGCTTCCCACCTGGTGGTTTAAGGCCTTTGTGGAGCAGTGGAACATCCCAACCCACACTTTCCTCGCAATGGACCTGGAAGTGTCGATTTCTTTGGAGGAATTTACAGAGGTCTCCGGCTTACCGGTTATAGGGGAGCACTATGAGGAGTTTCTTCCTACAGACGAATATGTCTTCGGCGCTAAGCCGGCAATAAGGGGCCTCACTCTGGAGAATGCTGTTCAACATCAATTTCTAAGTTTGATCAAAGTGTTGAACATCTATGAGGCCCTTTTTATCGAGCGTGGGAGTCGCGGAGTTAGTTTCCAGGATTTCATCGCTCGATTCCTTCACTCAAACGTTCTCTCGGCAGAAGCTGCTAAGTTTTCCACACTTGATGACCCTTTCGGTCTAGGTTTGGATAACCTGCCGGCGAAGGAAATAGACCAAAAGGGTTTTTTCCTTCCTAACTCCCCAACTGTGTCTTTTGCGGAAGTTGTAGCCCCCGGGATGGACGAGGAGTCCTTCTTCTTAGGATTTCTTGGGCTATGGCTGAGTTCGTTTGCGCTCCCGATGCATTCTCGCCATATGCGGCCCTCTGTCTTTTACCCAGCTCACCGGATGACCATTGGGGTAAAAGTGGCTGTTGGGATCGCCGGCTTGGCACGCCTGTATCACGGCCTTAGTCAAGCGGCGGATGCTAATGAGCCTGGGGTACTGCACGTGATCTTCCCGATGCACTACTTCGTATCATGGCTAGAGCTACATACATCGGGTGTCTTCGGTATGCACAAAAGGCCCTCGTTCTATGACAGGTGCAGCTTCCCTCGAATCATACAGCTGATTGGTGCCTCAATTGTGACTCCATCGCCACGGAATGCCAGGGGTTTGCTCCTTCACCCTCACACCGTTGGAGACGGGGTGTCTTTCATTGACAAAGTGCTGACTATTGGAAAGGCATCTACCACTGCAGTGTGGCCATTACAAGACACTTTCAAAGATGGAGCCTCAGTTTTGATGGCCCGGGAGACCCTCCATCTATATTCCATCAGACTGGGCTTCCTGGTGTTTAGGAAGAACGGTGCGGCGATTTTCATGAGATACAACCCGCACCGTTTCGCCCAGCAACTGAGCTACAATCAAGGGGTGCCGTTGGAGGCTTTCCTGCTGGAACCCGTTACTACTGAAGAAGGGATGCGGAGCGCGCTTCACCACTTCATGCGTCTTAATACGGGTTCTCATTTTTTTATCAGTGAGCCGGCTTGCGCCCCACGACTCCTCAATGTATACATAGAATGGTACAATCATTCGACGGGAGCCGTTATAAAGGAAGAAAAGCGATTGCTGGTCGACCGAGGGTGTGCCTCCCGGTAGCGACCGCAAAGCTCCTCTGGTGCCAAGGACCCCGGTAGTTCCTCCGCGAAAGATGCTAGAGCCGGACCACCGCGTATGCGGAGTCCTCCACACGGATTGCCACTTCCCGATATTGCGGACGCACCACTAGCGCCCCGTGCTCCAGCAGAGACAGTAGTTGTAGCTTCGCCGGAGTCTGGTGTGGGCGCGGACATCTGGACCCGCCGCCCCAAGGTGCCTGCAAAGCGCAAGTCGATCCCGGGTGCACCTAGGGCTGGTGGGCAGAAGAGGAAAAAGAAGTCGCTCTTCGCAGCTGACGTTGCGTTCGGTCAGGAACCCCACGCTCCCTATAGCGAGGGCCTGGGTGAGTACGGGACCAACAGGGGATTAGTCATGCCGCCGGATGACACGGACTTGGCGGCCGCCATCGCAGCTTCAGAGCGATTGGCGAGGCGCGACGCGTGGCTAGCTAAGCTTGCACAATCAGGTAATCACTAGTCGCATTTTTTATTGCATCATATCTTTATTATTGCCTTTGACTAACGTTTTTCCCTTTTTATCTTCAAACAGGCATCACCACTGAAGAAGCCGTTGCTGCTTCCCTCAAAACCTTCCAAGAGGAGGAACGACTCAGAGCGTCCTTAGGCCTTGGTACATTTCGATTCATCAAGTCTTTATTCTCTTTTTGTTATGGTCAATCTAATCCCTTTTTTTTATCGCAGGAACCACAATGCCAGTCCCGCCAAGTGACGCGGAGACTCTTCCCGGGCCAGCCGCTGATGTTTCGGCCTCTTCGGGGCTACCGCGAGAGACCCGACTTGAAGAGCCGATGAGAGATGCCTTGAAGGCTCTGGAGGCAACTCTAAACGAGGACGACAACACCTTGATGAAGGAAGCGTCGAAGAGGTCCATCGTGATGGCCCGGGAGGAGAGAAAGCGGTTGAGGCGCGAAGCGAAAGCACGCAGGGTTGCTTTGGCCATTGGAGCGGGCCCAAGCACCGTCCCTCGTGCTGATACTCCCTCAGAAGAGCCCCCGGTCTCCTTGTCTACAGCTCACAGACAGGCGGCGCGCGCAAATAGGGAGGCTAACGATAAGTCCACCTCAGGTAATATTCCTTTCAAAATTTTGTTGTAAGAATTATAAATCTGTCGGTTCTTATATATTCTGTCCTGCAGGGACAATTCCAACCGAGGGGGAGGCGAAGACCGTCGAACCTGAGGGGCCAGAGGAAGAGGTATTGGTCGAACCCGAGCCGATGGCGGACGACACAACCGGGATTGCCGGGCCCGAGCTAGTGGCTGACAAAATGGTCACGTCCACTATGCCTGAGAAGGTGGACGATGCCGAGCCCGAGGCAGCAACGGACGGAGCGCCTGAGACCGATGACCCCGTGGCAACGGTGGACGAGACAGCCGCGACTGCTGAGCCCGAGGGAGCAGCGGGTGAGGTGGACATGATTCCTGAGGACGAGCCGACCGCTCTTTCTCAAAAGTCTGGCAATGCTCCAATCATTGCTCTCCCCGCCTACGGCCCTCCGCCGTTTCCTGGCTTCGCGAGCATGACGACGGCCCCCGTGGAGTCTGGGGATGAGGCCACGGGTGGTGGACTTATGTCGATGGAGGAGGGAGACGCCTCCGTCTTGGCTGGAGGCTCATCAGGTAGATTTCGGATTACTGTCCCTTTTTTTTATCTTGTAATCTTTCCTGACAGGTTTATCCTTGTTTTTTAACGCAGGTGCGGCCAGTGCAGATACTCCATTGCTCGAGGGAGCGCTGTCAACTACTGCCTTGGCGGTGGTCACCTCTCAGCCCTCCCTTGTACCATCGAAGATGTTGGAAGGTATGGGTTTGCAACTTATTAGTTTTATCTTTCAGACACATAATTTATGTACTAAAGTCGTACTGTTGTGTCTTTTCAGGAGTGCTTTTTGACCATCTTTATCAGGTGTTGCTCCCACACTTCTCCTTCCCATCTGAACTCGCTTCTCCCTCTAATGGCCCTGGTGAGTATAGTTTCCGACTGATATCTTTCTTTTTCAGTGATGGAATTATTTCTAACTTTTTCTCGTCCTGCTTGCAGTGCTACAAATCGAAGGAGGGGATGAAAGATCGGCCGTGCCACCGGCCCTTCCGGCCTTGCCACCTGCTGCAGCTGGTATAACAAACTATCACATTGATGACCCCTTTTTTTTCTTTCTTAAACTGTCATCTAATTGTATCTTGTTTTTTCAGCTGTCGTTCCGATCTCGGCGCCTTTCGAGTCTCGTGTCACAATGCCGGCAGGCCCCTTCCTGAGACGTCCGTCTTCAAAGGGTGCCGTGAATAGTCTGCGTATGGTGAGCGACTACATTGAGGAGCTCGACGTTGAAACTCCCACGTCTGCCGCAGATTTTGCTACGATGGTTAACCCAATGCTGGTGATACCCGTAAACTTCCATGACGAAGACATCGTCACGTCTTGGGTTAACCACTGCAGGGAGATCGAGGCCTTCCTGCATCAACTGGAGTTTATGCGCCCCGCTCCTGAGATCTTAGCCGCAAGCCATCAAAGAGCCGCCCGGATTGAGCAAAGCGCTTCTTACGTCCACCACTTGGAACAAGAAGCGGCTTTAAGGCTGAGGGAATTCCAAGAGATCTCGAGCGAGACGGCTCGTCTGCGTGCTGAGGTTGAGGCAAATGTTGCCCAAGTGAAGGCTATCTTTGAGGACCTCCTGGAACGCATCTCTCATGGGCTAAAATTGAAGCAGAAACTTGATGTTGCCGAGCGTGACGCCCCAGGCCGCGAAGCTGCTCATCAGGCCGTTGGGGAGGAGCTTGCATCCTTCTTGCAGCAGCGGGCTCAAGTGGAGGCAGAACTGGTGGTGGTGGCAGATCAGGAAAAGGCGTGGAAGGAGGTGCGCGAACAATTAATAGGGCTATGCAAGACGCTTCCTTCCCAATAGCTGCCTTTGTACCAATAAATTTTTTTCTCGAATAACATGTATCCATTCTTTATTCTTTTATACGATTCATCTTGTACTTGTTTGAATTAATGAATAAAGATACACATTTTTCTTTGCAATGTCTTGTATGCTCTTTTGCTTTCTCCCTTCTCTTATTATCAGCATTCTGTCTTGATAAACATGGTTGACAGATAAGAGAGTAAGAATCTTGGTTTCTTCAAGAGATAGTGATGGCTTAGGCTGCAGGTTCAGATCTGCCGCTTAAGACTTTTCAACTCTATGAGCCGTGAGGGTCTCATAGAGACTTTTCTCCCTACGGATCAAGAGGATCTCGTAGGTGGATTTTCTCCTTGGGAATCGTGAGGATTCCTAAGTGTGTTTTCTCTTATAAGTCGTAAGGATCCTATAAGAGAATTTTCCCTCTTACGAGTCGAGAGGACCCGTAAGCGGTTGTTTCCCTCCTTGTCGAAATTCGACTTTGGAGAGTGAGACCCGTAAATAGTATGCAAGAGACTGTTTCGGACCGACTTGCAGGGTCCCACTGCTCAGGAAACAAGTTTTTTAATCCCTGCTGCCTGAGGCTTTATCTTGCAAGTTGAGACGAATCGGGAATTTCTCGCGGAGACACTGGTTTCTTTTCGAGCCGAAGCGAATCAAGAGGCTTTCATCAAGGACGCTAGTTTCCCTGAGTTGAGGAGTTTACCAAGGACACTTGTTTCCCTGAGGTTGAAACGAATCGGGAATTTCTCACGGAGACACTGGTTTCTCTGCGAGTCGATGCGAATCAGGATTTTCTCATCAAGGACACTTTTTTCCCTGAGTCGAAGGATTTTGCCGAAGATACTGGTTTTTTCGGGGTTGAAATGAATCGGGAATTTCTCACGGAGACACTGGTTTCTCTGCAAACCGACGCGAATCAGGAGGCTCTCATCAAGGATGCTAGTTTCCCTGAGTTGAGGAGTTTACCAAGGACACTTGTTTCCCTGGAGTTGAAACGAATCGAGAATTTCTCGCGGAGACGCTAGTTTCTTTGCGGTTCGATGCGAATCAGGGGGCTCTCATCAAGGACGCTAGTTTCCTTGAGTTGAGGTTTTTGCCAAGGACACTTGTTTCCCTGGGGTTGAAACGAATCGAGAATTTCTCGCGGAGACATTGGTTTCTCTGCAAGCCGACGCGAATCAGGAGGCTCTCATCAAGGACACTTGTTTCCCTGAGTCGAAGGATTTTGCCGAAGACACTGGTTTCTTCGTGGTTGAAACGAATCGGGAATTTCTCATGGAGACACTGGTTTCTCTGCAAGCCGACGCGAATCAGGAGGCTCTCATCAAGGATGCTAGTTTCCCTGAGTTGAGGAGTTTACCAAGGACACTTGTTTCCCTGGGGTTGAAACGAATCGAGAATTTCTCGCAGAGACGCTAGTTTCTCTGCGGGTCGACACGAATCAGGATTTTCTTGTCAAGGACACTGGTTTCCCTGAGTCGAAGGATTTTGCCGAAGACACTGGTTTCTTCGGGGTTGAAACGAATCGGGAATTTCTCACGGAGACACTGGTTTCTCTGCAAGCCGACGCGAATCAGGAGGCTCTCATCAAGGACGCTAGTTTCCCTGAGTTGAGGAGTTTGCCAAGGACACTTGTTTCCCTGGGGGTTGAACTGATCCGTGGAGGTCAAAAGCGTGAAGCTAGGAATTTGATCTTCGCTTCGTTTGCTGGCACTGTGTCTGTTGCATCAAGACGAATGTCGCGGTTGTTTCTAGGTTGTTGGTGAACCGTCGAGATTTGGCTTCGTTTTCTGGCGGAGCCTGTTGGGAAGGTATGATTCCCTCTTTGTTTGCGCCCTTGGATTGTATACAGGGATCGATGTGATCTTAACTGTAGGGCAAAAATTTCATCATTCATTTTTTTTATTGTTTTATTTCCGCGATGCTCTATCATTTCAGCTTTTATATCGCGAAGGTCGCGATTGCCCAATCATTTCGGCTATTTTTCGCGGTGCCCAATCATTTCGGCTGTTCTATTTTCTTCTTACTCGCTGCTTTTTATTGCGAGTTGCCCCATCATTTCGGCTATTTTGTGTGCATACGTTTTTTACTTGCTGCTTTTTATTGCAAGTTGCCCCATCATTTCGGCTATTTCGTATGCATGTGCGGCCTACTGGCTTTTTGCCGTAAACCTGAAATTAGACACCGATTTCGGCATCAGCGCCGCTACAACTGGGATATTGCCAGGAGCGAATCATCATTTGCTTCTGTCGATGTCGAACAAAAGTGGCTTAGCGAACAAGGCTAAGGTCTTGTCGACTAAGACTTTTAACTTCATGAGCCGTAAGGGTCTCACAAAGGTATTTCTCCCTACAAGTCGTGAGGATCTTGTAGGTATATTTTCTCCTTAGGAATCGTGAGGATTCCTAAGTGCGTGTTCCTCTGTAAGTCGTAAGGATCCTACAAGAGGGTTTTCTCCTTGTAAGTTGAGAGGACTTATAAGGGTTGTTCATCATGCGTACATATCCCCAGTCACGGATAGGACTTGGTTAGGGAAATGTTTATTCACGCTCGTGGATTGTATACAAGGGTCAATGCTGAGCCACTTGTAGGGCAATATTGAAAGTTGTGGGGGGGGTTTGCTTAAGCACAGGTTTAGGCCTCTGTAACTTAAGACTTTCAAATCTTATGAGCCGTGAGGGTCCCATAAGTGAGTTCTCCTTACGAGTCGTGAGGATCTCGCAAGTGTATTTTCTCTTTAGGAATCGTAAGGATCCCTAAGTGTGTTGCTCCCTTATGAGTCGTAAGGATCTCACGCGGGTGATTTCTCCTTACAAGGTCGAAAGGACCTTGTAAGTGTCCTTTAACGAGGTTGCGCCCTTTCGGGTTTTCACAAACACTCGTCGGTAGTCCTGCTGTTTTTACTCACGGAGCCTTTTCGGGTTTTCATCCGTGCCCATTTTGCTTATGGACGTACCGTTTCTTTTTTATTCTTTTTATTCTTTTTTTTACGAGGTTGCGCCCTTTCAGGTTTTCATGAACACTCGTAGGTAGCCCTGCTGTTTTTACTCACGGAGCCCTTTCGGGTTTTCATCCGTGCCCTTTTTGCTTATGGACATACTGTTTTTATTTTTATTTTATTTTTATATTTATATTTTTTCCTTTTTTTTTTTTATCTCGTCAGCCTAAGGATGCTGCGGTAGTAGTTTAAGGACGTTTCGGTCTGTCATTAGTTTAAGGACGTCTTGGTCCGGCATTAGTTTAAGGACGTTTCGGTCCGTCCAGGAGAAGGCTGGCTACTGCTTATAAAGCTTGAGCTTAGGAAGATAGCGAGCGGACATAGTCATTGTCATCTATCATTGACCTAGGCTGTGGCTCATTAAGCGTAGTATTTCTTTAGGAAGCGGCCATTTATTGGCCTGAAAGGCCTTTCACCGTGCATATCCATGAGTAGATAGGCTCCATCCCGGTAAACCTTGTCTATGATGTACGGGCCTTCATAGTTCGACTCGAATTTTCCCCGCTTGGCGCGATTGGGGATCATAGGCCTTTTGACCACTAGCACGAGTTCGCTTTGGCGGAATGTCCTCGGCCGAGTCAATCTTTCATATGAGCGCGTCATCTTTGCTTTATAAGCTTCCAGATTTTGTTGCGCTATGAGCCGTGTTTCATCAAGGGCATCAAGCTCCTCAAGCCGAAGGTGAGCATTTTCTTCGTCCGTCAGCTCGTAATGGACTGCCACTCGTAGCGAGGGTAACTCTATCTCGAGGGGAAGTACTGCTTCTGTACCGAATACTAACGCATATGGCGTTGCGTTCGTGGCTGTCTTGAATGTAGTTCGATATGCCCAGAGAGCTTATTGCAATTTCTCGTACCAGTCCTTCTTATTTCGGGACACCGTTTTCTTCATGATCCTTGTCAAGGTTTTGTTGAAGGCCTCGGCTAGACCATTAGCTCGCGGATTATAAACCGAGGAATATCTCCAGTCTATGTTATGCTGTTAAGCGAAGCGACTGATCTTGTGGCTTCTGTAGGCTGGCCCGTTATTGGAGATGATCCATCTTGGAGTTCCAAACCGATATATGACGTGCGTCTTGAAGAAATGGAGGATATTCTCCGTCTTCACTTCCCTCAACGGTACTGCTTCTGCCCATTTGGAGAAGTAATCAGTCGTCGCCAGGATGAAACGATGTCCTCTAGACGATACTGGTTCGATAGGGCCGACTATGTCAGTTCCCCACATTTCGAACGGCCAGCTAGCCACCGTTGGATGGAGTGGATTTGGATGCTGGTGGATGAAGTCTCCATGGATCTGGTATGAGTAGAATTGCTTCGCATATTCGAGGCGAATCATCGTGGGCCAGTAGTAGCCCATCCATTTGATCTTCAACTTCATCTTCGGGCCCGCTTGGTGAGAACCACAGAGTCCGTCATGAACTTCCTGAACGACTCTTTTCGTTTCGTCAGGTCCTAGGCATCTCAACCATAGAGAATCAAACGACCTATTGTATAGAGTATCGTTGACGAAGGCGAAAGACAGAGCTCGCTTCATGAGCTGATGTCTTGAGGACGCATCTTCGGGCGTTCGATGGTATTTGAAGTAGTCTATAAAGACTTCTCTCCAATCCTCAGCCTTCTCCCGGTCTTTTATTTGTAGGGTCTTCTGCTCAATCGCTCCCTTTTCTTCGGATGATTCTGGAGATATTTCTGCTGGGGCAAGCACCCGACGGCTTTGTACCACGATTCTGACGTCATCGAGATTTTCGTCAGCCAGTTCTTTAGCGAGCTTGGCTAATGCGTCCGCTTTGTTGTTTTCCGCACGCGGTATGTTTTCCAAAGTGTAGGAAGGAATTTGGGTCAACAATTGTTGCACGTCGTACTTCACCAACTCTGGTTTGCACGTTTGGTAGTCGCCATTTACTTGACTGACGACCAGTTGGGAGTCTCCATATATGAGGAGGTTTTCAATTCCCATGTCGATAGCGATCTCGAGGCCTGCTATCAAAGCCTCGTATTCGGCTTCATTGTTCGTCCTCGGCTCTGTCAAGGAGAAGGCGAAGCGCATAATCCCTCCTTGTGGAGTCACGAAGATGAGGCCTACCCCCGATTTGATTATGGGCATACTTTGTTTGCGCTTCTTCATGGAAGACGCTCCACCAAAATAGAGTTCCCACCGGGTATCACCACCGTCGATCGCGTCAAACGCATGTTCGTCTGGCAGATCGCAATTCAGAGGAGAATCGCCAGGTATCGGATGTTCAGCGAGGAAGTCGGCGATGGCCTGGCCTTTCACAGCCTTGCGAGGTTGATACGTTATCGAGAACTCCATCAAGAGTAGGGCCCATTTAGCGAGTCATCCCGTAAATATGGCCTTCAACATTAAATATTTAAGGGGGTCCACCTTCGAGATGAGACGGACTTCATGTGCCAATGCATAGTGCCTGGGCTTTGTTATTGCAAAGATCAACGCCAGGCAGTGTTTTTCAATGGGAGAGTAGTTGCTTTCTGCCCCCAGAAGAACTCGACTTAAGTAGTAGAGTGCTCTTTCTTTCCCCTGGTCATTCTCTTGTGCCCATAATGTTCCTAAGGAACCTTTGAGGGCGGTTGTATAAAGAATGAGAGGCTTTCCCTTAACCAGAGCAGCCAACACTGGCGGGTTCTGTAGGTACTGTTTAATTTTGTCCAGCGCGCCCTGGCATTTTTGATCCCAAACGAATGGAGTTCCCTTCTTCATCAGGTGGCTATAAGGACGGCACTTGCCTGAAAGATTGGCTATAAATCGCCGAATATATGCGAGCTTTCCTTGGAGAAACCGCAGCTGTTTGAGAGTTCTAGGCGAAGGCATTTCCTTGATCGCCTTGATCTTCGACGGATCTATCTCGATGCCTCGGTGTCGGACGATGAATCCTAGGAATTTACCCGAGGAAACTCCGAATGCACACTTGAGAGGGGTCATCTTCAAATTGTATTTTCGAAGGCGTCGAAATACGGTCTTCAGATGCTCGAGATGTTCCTCGTATGATTTGCTCTTAACCACAAGGTCATTGATATAACATTCGACGATTTCATGTGTAAGGTCATCGAAGATCTTCATCATGGCCCTCTGATAGATGGCACCGGCGTTATTTAGACCGAAGGGCATCACCTTGTAGCAGAATATACCCAAAGGGGTCTGGAAGGCGGTGTGCTTCTGGTCTTCGGGATGCATCTTTATCTGATTATACCGTGATGAGCCGTCCATGAAGGAGAAAACCTCATGAGTGGACGCATTGTCTATCATCAGTTCGGTGACCGGCACTGGGAAATCATCCTTCGGGCAGGCTTTATTGAGATCCCGGAAGTCCACGCATATGCGCATTGTCCCATTTTTCTTCATCACCGGGACGATGTTGGCGATCCATTCAGGATATTGAACTTCCTGGATGAAACCGGAGTCAATTAGCTTCTTAACCTCGGCATTGATACTCATCTCAAGCTCGAGCCGCATTCTCCTCGGCGCCTGTTTGACTGGCTTGATGTCCGGGGATATCGCCAATTTGTGCACAGCAATTTCTGGATCTAGTCCCGGCATTTCGAAATAGTTCCATGAGAAGTAATCTCTATGCTGTTTAAGGACGTCTTTTAACGCAGCCACCCTTTTTTCAGATAGCAGCTCGCTGACAAATGTCGGTCGCGGGTCACTCACCGTCCCCAACTCAATTTTCTTAAGGTTATCTGCAGTAGTGTGTATTCCATCTTCCAGCTCTTTCGGTGCCGGTAGAAATTATGAGATCACCTCATCGTTGCTGTTTTCGAAGCACCAGGGAAGGTTATCCATGTTCTCGGGCTCTTCTTTTGATATTGTTATCATGTGACAAGTACGAATTCACTTCCAAGCCCAATGTGGAGTTGGTTCTGTTCTCGTGGCTTTGGGTTCGTGCTTCTGTGGCGGCGTTACCCTCCAGTTGTCAGACAGAGCGAACTTGCCGAGCTGATACTGATTTTCGACCCAATCCTTAAAGGTAAAGCAGTCTTCGAGAGGGTGCCCTATTACTCGGTGATAAGAGCAATAGTTTGGGTGAGAGACTTCGCTTACTTTTTCGGGGTGTTTAGACTCCGGCAGTGTAAGCATCTGATGTTTTAGAGCGAGGTCAAGTATTCTCTTCGTCTTATCTTGAGGGAAAGAGTATGCTCGACCCATTTTCTTCATAAGGGATAGATCATGACCGCTCGATTCCCGTTTGCGTGGCTTCTTAATCCCGCTTTGTTGCTGTTGAGCACCTTTTTCGCCTTTCGACTTATTTCTGCCCCTGCGTCGAGCCCTTTTTATAAGAGGTTGACAGGGAGCGGTATTTTCATCTTTCACAGCCTGTTGGAGGAGGCGTTGTGTTTTGGCTTTCTCATAGATTGCCATTTCGCGGTTGTGGTCGTCTCGGACTTTTTGACCAGCTTCCCTTATAAGCTTGTCCATTTGTTCTTCGAACGATGGACTGGGCACCTTTGCATCGGGAATTTTTACTGGTTCAGGATTAGCGTCCTCCCATTGAGCATCCGCTTCTTCATCGAAGTCATGCACGACGTAGCAGTCACGGAGCAGCTCTCGTTTCTTGGACCGAATGTATCCAAGCCCGATTGTTTCCATTCTCCCATTAGGCAACTTGTGCTGAGTCCCGGGAACGTTCCAGACCTTGTCATAGAATTTGGATTTTCGAGCGGTCTGTTTAAAGGATATCCCCTGGCGCTTCAATAGCCTTTTCAAGCCTTCTGTATAGTATCTGGGCAGACGGATGGGCTGAAGCCTGTTAAGCGTAGGATCCATACCGTGCCAGCTTTCTTTCTCCACTTTGGTTTCTTCAGAGCGGTAGAATAGAATTGCCTTTTTGCCTTTTCTCCCGAGAGGGACATAGAATGTCTGCAGCTCCTCTACAGTGTAGGTATCGAGCGCATCCAGTTCATTATGGTGTTTACGCGGCACCATGGCGACTTGCAGACTTTGCTCTTCATCAGCGGATGTTTGTATTGAGGCCGAGCAGAGAACACAGCATGGACCTCATCTTCCGAACCACTACCAAAGATCAACGTAGGAGCGGATGGTCCTGGTTTGTTGTATTGGGGCGGACCCGAATAAGCTATCTCCTCCTCCTCCTCGGTATCACTGCCAAAGACAGGGATGGTGGCGTTAGCTTTGTTTTCCGGCTTGCGACATCTCTCTGTGTCCTTAAAATCCGATAAGAAGTATTTGGCATTTCATATTTGCGGACTTCGTTCATGGAAAACGGGTTCAGTTCTCCCGTCACGGTATACTCGAGACCATCCTTAAAATATTTCATACACTGATGTTGTGTAGAAGGGATGATGTTGTACTCGTGTAACCATGGCCGGCCGAGCAAAGCATTATAGCACGTTTTGGCGTCTATGATGTGGAACTTAATGTCCGTGCCGAGCAGTTCAAAGCGTAGCGTCAATATCACAGATCCAAGAGTTCTCGATGATTGGGAGTCGAACCCAGAGATGGTGATCTTGTCCCGAGCAAGGTACTGGACGCTCATGCAGATTTCCTTTAACACTCGCACGTTGAGGAGATTAACGGAGGATCCATTGCCAACCAGGATTTTGCCTATCTTTATATCATGGCAGTATCCTGAGACATAGAGGGGGCGATTGTGTTCGCACGTCCCAAGGAGAAGGTCTTCATCCCCGAAAGTGACATCGGCCGTGTGCACTTCCTCCAATTCATCCTTCATCTTTTCTTCGGCCAGGAAAGCTTGGAATTGCTCCGGCTCCTGTAGTGCCTTGATTAACGAATCTCTTACCTCTTTTGATAGTAAAAGGGCATCAAGAATGCTGAGCTGCGAGAGTAGCTTCCTCAGATGCGCTAGAACGTTGTAATCCACCTTATTTTTCTTTGGCGGGTCCTTGGAAATTAGCTCTTCCATGACTTGGTCATCTAGGGCAATATCCTCAGAGACATTTTCTTTCCCTTTATCTTTCTTGTTTGAGGGTCCGAGATTCTTTTCGGGTAGCGTCCGGTTACGTAGCCGAATATTTTCACAGACCTTCTGCTCTTCTTCTTTTCCCGAGGTGGACTCTTTAAAGAGAGGGCTAAGAGCCAGCTCCTCATCAGAATCGCTCCCGAATGTGAGCACTTGTGATCCCCCGGCGTTAACCATGCGACAATTGCCGGTAGTTCTGTTAAGTCCCTCGGTCGTATTTTTCCGCTTCCGACGATTTTTGCGCTTCTCCCGCTTAAAATGTTATCGGTGAGCAATATATCCCTGCCACCATCTATTGAAAGCTTTGAACTCTTCGGTGGGGTGCGAAATCTTCCGATGATACAAGCAGTAGGTAGGGTGCATTTCCGCTTCACCAGTAATGCTTCCTTCAGAGGATGGTAGCTTCATACCCATGGATATGGCCTTAGCAAACCTTTTCCTCGTCTTGAATTTGATTTTATCTGCGGTGGACGTACTTTGCTCCAGCGGGAGTGCCTCAATTCTTTTGTCAAGTCGATGGCGCTTGGCCCTTTCAAATATGACCGCCTTGCGTTCCCGATCAGCTTTACTTTTCAACAGAGCTTCGTTGAGGAATGCGTCAATTGTTTCATCTGATGGCCCCAAAATGTCCGGTTTAGGATCTGCCCCCAGCTTTTCAGTTCAAGGAGTCTCCTCATCGTCCGTGAACGAATGGGAAATCACATGACAGCTCGCTACGTATTCTTCAGATTCATCCGACGAACTTTCCTCCTCATCTTCCTCTTGAAAGACGTGGTTGAGGAACTCTTGGAGTGTGATGGGAGTCCGTGCTTTCTGGTTGTATTCCTCCAGCGCGTCAATTTGTTTTTGTAAGTCCGTGCGCTTGTCGCCAGGCTTCACGGGCTTCTTTGATTTCTTTTTCTTCTTCTTTGAAGATTTTGACGGCTGGTTATGAGTGCTTGGGCCACCACCATCGATCTTTTGAGTTGGACGCGGCTTCAACATTCCTTCAATGATCTGAGGTTCCAACGGGTTTTTCCACCTAATCGCTGGGCATGTTTGAAGATCGTTTAGCATCCTCTTTGTCTTGGCTGATAGTACAACCTCCCAAGGAGCTTCTTCAACGAGAGAGCATGTTGCCCCCGGCGTATTCATCCTCTTAGAGGTGTGGGGCTGTGGCGGATTCACCTTCCATCTGTCGGACAATGCGAACTTACCCTGTTGGTACTGGTCTTCAATCCAATTTTTGAAGACATAGCAATCCTCTATCGGATGACCCAGTACTCGATGATAAGGACAGTAGTTGGGCTCATTGACATCATTTGGTTGTGACAGACGTTTTGGATCTGGCAGACTTATGAGTCGGTTGCGCAACGCCAGCTCGAATAATTTTCTCGTTTTATCTCGGGGAAACGAGTAAGGACGTCCTAGCCTCTCCTCAAGGGGTACGTACGGACGCATATTATTTTGACGAACGACCTGCTTCGAGTTGCTCGGCTATTGTTGAGCATTAGCGACAACGATCGCTTTCCCCTTCTCATTTCGGGAGTCTGGCTTTGGGAGGGGAGGTCTATGGCCCATCTGATCCATTTGCGCTAGCTTGTCGATCAGGGCCTGGAAGATAGTCGGCTTAAAGAACATCATAAATTGAGCGATGGTTGCCTGCGGATTGAGGGTTCCCACAAACATACCCACTGCAGGAGCTTCTTCAATGCGTTGCTCGCATTTTGACCATAAGTTTCGCCACCGTATAGCATATTGGACCCATGTCTCGCCTGGCTTCACCCTGGCATTAATCAATGCCGTCATCGGGGTGCATTCGCTGGCTCTTGCAAAACGCTGGGTAAATAGCATCTCCATCTCCGCGAAGGTCTTGATAGAGTCTTTTGGGAGCTTAGAGTACCACTCGAATGCTGTATCTGACAAGCTGCCGACGAACTGGCGAAGCAACAGTTTGTCATCACCGCCGGTGTTGCCGCAGAGCACCCTGAACTGGGAAACATGCTGGTGGGGATTGCCCGTCCCTTTATAGACATGGAACTTGGGAATTGTGTAGCCCGGCGGGTACTTGATCTGGTCGTACCAGCTCGGATATGGTCGTCCCATTTTTACGACCTGACCGGATGCTTCAGTCGCATGATGAACCCGTATTTGTTGGGCTATATACTCGTCTAAGTCAGCTTTGGAGATTGTCTCCTCCTTGGCTGTTGACAGAGTCGGTGGAGGATTTGACGTTTCTCCCCTATCGTCTTCAAGGACGATCGGGGATCTTCGGCTGGAGGATCTTGTTGGATCATCATCCCCACCATGTCTTGGAACAGGAGGGCCATACGCTTTATGTTGGCTGCTTGTTCAGCAGCCTCTTTATCCTTCTTCTCCAATATCCGACGAAGGAATTCGGCGTCAGTTTCTTGCTCCTGGCGTTCATCCGAGGACGTTTCAGGGCTTTCTTTTGGCCCAGTGAGTGCGGCCATCGCGTTCATCATCCCCTGAAGCTTTTGCTGTTGCTCCTGAGCTTTGGTCACTGACCGTGTAAGCGGTCTATGACCTGTGGATGCACGGCTGTCCTCCTTTCCCGACGCCATGTATACTGTATGAACTATTATGCCCCCAGACTTAAGGCGTTTAGGTTCACCGCCTTTGGCATTTGCCGCGGGCGTGGGAATTTTCTCCGGCCTCCTTCTCTTGTGAGCCGTTGAAGTTGAGGGGGCCGTTGCAGCGGGCACCCAGGTGGTGGTCGTCCTTTGCTGTTTGTCCGGGCGTTTCTTTTCTTCCATCACTTTCGCCTTTTTTGTCGACGAGAGTAATCTTGGTCAATTACGGAGTCTTGAACCCTCTACTAGACCTTGTATATTTTGGAGGACAGCCGCTAAGGGGGCTGCTCCAGGTTCGTTTCCGGAACCCTCTCCGCAAGTGGGGAAGATCTTTTCAGTGTAGAAGTTGGAGAGTTCTTTCGTACCCTCCTAAGTGGTTCAAAGCTGTTCGCAGTTGGAACAGTAGCATTAACTTCCACCACTGGAGCAGGTGGAGTTAGCCCTGAGGGGGAGTTTCCCCCTGCCTTCCTTACTCATCGCCAATGGCGACGTCGAGCATGACGAGCCATTAGGACTGACTCGGCGATAGAGACGGCTTCTTTTTATCCCCTGTCCGGATGAGGCACCGCTGGTGTTAACCTCTTAAAGACTGAGGTTGTCCTTTAAGGGGTGATATTCAATCTGTCAAAGACAGATCCTCGAGCAGGGGCAGGAGCAGGAATAGTCAGCCTTGAAAAGACTGACTCTTTGACAGGAGAAGCCGCCTTGACGACTTCTGGAGCAGCGGTTGTTGCCTTCCTTGGGACAGACACTTTAGGATTCATAGGCTTCTTGGCGGGACCATCAGACCTCCGATCCAGCCTAGCAAAGATTGTTGATTTGATATTGGACGACCCGTTGAAAGGGGCCGTTGTAGCAGTGAGCCGGTCGAAGACCCACTTCTTGTTCGCTTCTGATGCGGACATTGGCATGGTGAAGCTTGCAGGCGGGATCATGGTCCCGAAAAACAGGCCGGTGGTGGCCTGGGTCACCTGTTCTACCGGCAGAGCAAGGATGGAGGCCGCTTGAAGCCCATATGCTACACCTCCAGGTGAGGTGGAGCGTCGGTTGCATTGGCACTTCGAGCAGTTCGAGCAGTTAGAGGCCATTGATGCTTGATTTCTGGGCCAGGCAAAAGACCAAATCTTAGTAACTTGAAACCCAAAGGCAACCATTACCAAATCGCGATTCGTTCGTGAAGACGACACGTGAAGTGTGGAGTGGAAAGAGGAAAAGGTCCCACCGGGCGTGCCAGAATCTGTTCCCCTCTGAACGGCAGCCAAGACATGGACGTCTTGCCTGCAATTCGGGGCAGATGCTATTTGGTTTTATCCATCCACCTCTCCGAAGATACCAAGTGGATTTATGGCACCGTGTATCGGAGGTTTGGACGGATGCGGCCGATGTAGCAGACTTCGTCAGATTCCCCCTCGCTTGAGGGGTTTTTGATTGTGGGGACGCTCTTCCCTGCAGGCGCAAGCCCCTGCAGTTAATTATGCTACCGCATCGCGGTAACAACTTTCTCCTTCTCCAGAATTTCACTTCGTGTCGTGTGTGTTTGTTTTGTGGATGCCCGTGGATTGTATACGGAAACTAAGTTATGCCGTCGCCCGTAGGACGTGGATTAGTCCAAATCCGTATTTACTTAGATTTGGGTTTGGTGTTTTAGTTTAAGGATACGTTAGCCCTATTTAAGGCTAAGATCAACTTAAACTTTTGTTAAGGATACGTTAGCCTAATTTCCAGACTAAGATCAACTTAACGGGATCGTTTGGATCCGACAAGAGAGCAATTGGCTCTATTGTTCCAGTTTAGGGACATAGTGGTCCATTTCCAGTTTAGGGACATGGTGGTCCATCATTCCCATTTGGGGACGAACATTAGTTTAAGGACGTTTCGGTCCAACATTCCCATTTTGGGACGAATATTAGTTTAGGGACGTTTTGGTCCACGAGTTTAAGGACCCCGCAGTCCATATAGATGTGTGGTTGTTGGGACCCGTCACCTTTCTGACGTCGTTAAAGGATTAAAACAATAGGGGTCAGAGGAGTTCAGAGATGTACCCTTGAACCGGACGTAAATTGATTTAGGAGAGCAGTCTTGCTCAGTCAATTTAATTTGAGGACTTACGGCCATGATTGGGCTAAGTCCAGTTGAGAATATTCAACGTTTTTCTTGATTTTTGGTCTATTAGGCCTGTGCTAGGGCTTTGCCCATGTTTGATAATGCACTGCATTTTATTCTGGCCATCTAGGCTTTTTAATTTGGGCTCAGTCGCTTTATAAATGATGCAGAGCATCTGTTCTGGTCTTACAGACCCTTATCTGGGCTCTGCCCCTTTTTTTAAAAAAGAATGATGCATTGCATCTGTTTTTGTTTGGGCTCTGCCCTTTTTGAAAATAATGCATAGCATTTACTAGGCCTGTTAGGCATTTTTAATTGGACTCAGCCCTTCTTTTTAATGATGCAGTGCATCAATTAATCTGACAGCATGCCACGTGGCCTGTCAGGCGCTCTGCACTAATTAATGGGCGCAAGCGCATATGGAGGTGACACATGTCATGCTCTGGTGAGCGCAAGCGCAGTTAGCGCAGTGCGCTGTGTTAGTGCGCTGCGCTATTGCGCTGCTGCGCTCTGGTGAGTTGCGCCAATTTCAGAGAGCAATGCTCTATTTTAAAAGTGCATGGCACAAATGATTCTGGAGCTGACACGTGGTACTCTCTGGTGGCTTGCGCCAACCTAAGAGCGCAACAGTCCCAATTCTGCAAGTGCAGGGCACTGTTATTATTTATTTTTCTTTTTATTGAAGATCATTGATCTTGTTCTTAGATCAATGATCTATTTCAGAAGAACTTCTTCTTCTTTTTCATAAAGGTTTTTACCTTTTTCTTGAGTTCTTCAAAGTTCTTCAGAGCTTTCTCTTTTCTGCTGTTTTTCTGAAGTTCTTGATGTCCCACAATGTTGATGATGATTTGAGTTAGGGTCTAGGGGTCTTTATATAGTGCCCATAAATTTGTTAAGTTTGTTAAAGAGATCCTTCTCTGAGTGATTTGGGGAATTTTCCCCACCGTTGGATCTTTGATTCAAGGGCTTCTGTTTTACAGAAAACAATCTTCTTGTTTTAACAAGAACAGAAAGATCTTACTGAATTTTAATTCTGTTTGGCGCAGATGCACCAGCGCTTGACACGTGTCACGCAGCGCACAGCGCAGCGCAACTGCGCTGACACGTGTCGCGCAGCGCAGCGCTTGCGCAGAAGCAACTGCGCTGACACGTGTCGCGCAGCGCAGCGCTTCCGCAACTGAAGCTCTGCTTCCTTTAAATTTTTTTTTAATAGAGCCTTGCTCTGATTGGGCGCACTGCCTTGGGCGCTGTGCTGACGTATCGGCTTCTGACACGTGGCGCGTTGCGCGCAGCGCACGGAATTTGAAGCGTTTCTTCAAAATTTGAATTTTTGAAATTCAAACAGAGCTTTGCTCTGATTGGGGGAAACAATTGAGTGCTGAGCACTCATATACCATTTGAGATGATCAATCTTGGAAGACAAGGGTGTATTTGAGGCTCAGTCAAAAGGGGAGTCTTTCCTCTGGAAGATTTAGCCAATTTAGGCTAAGATTGGTTTGAAAATAATGTTAAACACTAGCACATATCTAGCGGTCACGTGTTCTCACGTGATGCATTTAAAATAGTGTTAAACACTAGGGATGAAATGCTCAAAATAGTGTTAAACACTTGAAAAATGAGGCGCTCACGTGATGACACATGAGGCGCCCAAGGATTGGGCCAAGATTCCTTTATTTTATTCTCAGAATAAGTGTTAAACACTTTTAATCTTCGAGGCCATCACGTGTGAGCACGTGATGGGCATCTATGCATTGGATATTAAAAGGATTTGCTAGGGGTCACGTGGGGACACGTGAGGGCACCCAAAGTCTGTTCTGTCTTTACTTTGTTCTCTCTTTTTTGAGGAATTTATCCAAGGGTCACGTGGGAGCACGTGACCCCATCTCATTCATTCTTTTCTGACCATTGAAGGGATGGTCATGTGTTGCCACGTGATCAGGTTGGATACTGACTGCTTTATGTGCATGGAGAGTTTTTAAGTCCCTTGTTTAAGAATTAAATTCTTTGTAGGGTTAAACCCTAATTCTGTTTAGAGGAATTAAATTCCTATGTATATGGAAGAATTAAATTCTTTAAACCCAACTCTCCCTCTAAGTTTTGGATCTGCATGGAAGAATCTCCCCGATGAGAATTAAATTCTCAACTTATGGGGAGATATGCTTCTGTAGATCTTCAACCATGAAGAAGAACTAAGTTCTTATTTTAAAGGTTAAACCCTATCTCTGTTGGAGAAATTAAATTCCTAAGTATTAGGAGGAATAAAATTCCTAAGCATTTAGAAGAATTAAATTCTTTAAACTCAATTCTCCCTCTAAGTTTTGGATCTGCATGGCAGAATCTCCCCGATGAGAATTAAATTCTCAACTTATGGGAAGATCTGCTTCTGCAGATCTTCAACCAAAGGAAGAACTAAGTTCTTATTCAGAAGAGTTAAACTCTTAGTTTGAGAATTAAATTCTCTTTTTGTTTTGTGGAGCCTATGATCTTTTTCCCTTTCTCACCTAGGGTTTCCTTCTCTTTTGAGGAAATCTTCTTTTCTCTCTGGAGAATTAAATTCTCTTCTTTTTTCTCTCTGTTGTTGTTGTATCTCTTTTCAAAAAAAATCCTTCCCTCCTTCTCTTCTCTTCTTGGCTCCTATTTATAGGAGAAAGAAAAGAATCAGTTTGTTTAGTTAATCTTTCATTGAAAGATTTTTATTGTTTTTGTAACCAACATGATCTTTTAGATCGCTTAGTGAATTTTATTCACCATTGGATTTTTAATCCAAAAGATATTTTATCTGTTATTCCTGGCAAATTTCAGGGAAATCTTTCTTTGTATAGAATCTTTCTATAAATTGGTGATTTTTAATCACCATTGGATTTTTAATCCAACGGTGCTCCATTTTACAGAGCGCAATCTTTTGTTTGGAAAGATCTGGGGAGATATCAGGGTTTTTGATTTCCCTTAATTTAGAATTTAATTCTATTAGTTCAGAAGGTTTAAGAGTCTATCACGTGTTAGCACGTGACCTCACTGATTAAGAAATTAATTAGAATTTAATTCTATTGGTTTAGAAGGCTCAGGAACCCATCACGTGTTGGCACGTGACCCCATTGATTAATTATTTAATTAGAATTTAATTCTATTGTTTCAGAGGGTTTAAGAGCCTATCACGTGTTGGCATGTGGCCCCACTGATTAATTATTTCCAATTATTTATTTTATTCAGTGCCTACAGGCTTTGCCTGTAAATGGTCACGTGTCTGCATGTGATGCCCGGTCACGTGTGGGCACATGATGCCCGGTCACGTGTGGGCACGTGATGCCTCATAACTTTTGATACCGGATGAATTATGAGGCCCATAATATATCAAATCGAAGGATTTTTCGAGAAACTTTCGATACCATCAGAATTTAGCTGTTTTTCATTCGGGAGTTTGTCAAAATACAGCCCGGAAAATACTGGTTTGCATTTTCTTCCTTAGATTACACGTGCATAGCATATTTGCTCATAACTTTTTGATCCCGGATGAATTATGAGGCCCATAATATATCAAATCGAAGGCATTTTCGAGACACTTTCGTTGCCATCAGAATTTAGCTATTTCACATTCGGGAGTTTGTCAAAATACAGCCCGGAAAATACTGGTTCACATTTTTTTAAACGCATCGCTGCCATTTGATACCTTGGGCTCTTTTGCGCAGAAATTTTTTTGGTGGGAACAAATGCCCCCCACTACTTTGCCCGCGTAAGTATATATGTGGGTGAACTAGTGCAGAGTAATTCATAGCGTATGACCAGTTTCGGGTTGGTATATAATTTTCAGAATCTTGATCTGAGAAGATAACGAGCGGACACAAGCGTCGTCATTCATCATTGACTCAAATCTTGACTCTTAAGGGATATAGTTCCAAACCCTCAGCTCCATGAGCCGCACCCTTCTATTTCTTTATGTTTTACTCTGACGTGAAGTAGTTTATATGCTCATGCGTAACTTCTCCATTTCAGTGGCATGTAGCTTTGGCAAGTGAGGCCCATAGATGGTAGATAACAGTTCATCTTGAACTCTTTATAAGGTAGCGATGGCTTAGGAAACAGGGTTAGGATCTGTTGCCTAAGACTTTTCAACTTTATGAGCCGTGAGGGTCTCGTAAAGACTTTTCTCCCTACGAGTCGAGAGGATCTCGTAGGTATATTTTCTCCTTAGGAATCGTGAGGATTCCTAAGTGTGCTTTCTCTTGAGAGTCGTAAATCTCACAAGAGAATTTTCCCGCTTATAAGTCAAGAGGACTCGTAAGTGGTTGTTTCCCTCCTCGTCGATGTTCGACTTCGGAGAGTGTGGCCCGTGGATAGTCCATGTTGACCTCCTTGCAGGATAGTGATGGCTTGGGGGCAGGGTTAGGATCTTCCACCCAAGACTTTTCAATTTTATGAGCCGTGAAGGTCTCACAAAGACTTTTCTCCCTACGAGTCGAGAGGATCTCGTAGGTGTATTTTCTCCTTAGGAATCGTGAGGATTCCTAAGTGCGTTTTCTCTTGAGAGTCGTAAGGATCTCACAAAAGAGTTTTCTCCCTTACGAGTCGAGAGGACACGTAAGTGATTGATGTGTTGACTTGCTCCCAAATCAAAGAATTGCTTTGAAAGGGAAGTTGAAGGTTGACTTTATCCGCATTTGACAGAGTCAGGGGTTGACTTTATCCGCATTTTACGGAGTCAGGGGTTGACTTTATCCGTATTTCACGGAGTCAGGGGTTGACCTTATCCGCATTTCACGGGGTCAGGGGGTTGACTTTATCAGCATATCACGGAGTCAGGAGTTGCTCTGGAAGTTTCCCACGGGGTCAGGATTGACATTAGCCGTGTTCCACAGGACCAGGATCCGCTCTGGACGCTTCCCACGGGGTCAAGATTGACATAAGCCGTGTTCCGCGAGACCAGAATTTGCTCTGGATGCTTCCCATGGGTCAGGATTGACATTAACCGTGTTCCACAGGACCAGGATCTACTCTAGACGCTTCCCACAGGGTCAGGATTGACATTAGCCGTGTTCCACAAGACCAGGATTTGCTCTGGATTCTTCCCACGGGGTCAGGATTGACATTAGCCATGTTCCACGAAACTAGGATTTGCTCTGGATGCTTCCCACGGGGTCAGGATTGACATTAGCCGTGTTCCACAGGACCAGGATCCACTCTGGACGCTTCCCACGGGGTCAGGATTGACATTAGCCATGTTCCACGAAACCAGGATTTGCTATGGATGCTTCCCACGGGGTCAGGATTGACATTAGCCGTGTTCCACAGGACCAGGATCCGCTCTGGACGCTTCCCACTGGGTCAGGATTGACATTAGCAGTGTTCCATGAGAACAGGATTGGTTGACTCTCGGTTGTCTGTGCATCGCCGAGTCATGGAACTGGGAACTTTTCCGCGGCTTCGATTTGTTGATGTTGCATCTGTTGTAATGAGACGAATGTTGAGGTGATCTCCAGGCTGTCTGTGAACCGTCGAGATTTGGAACAGGGACTTTGCCATGGCTCCAAGGTTGATTGTCGCGTCTGAACCCTGCTGGAATGAGCAGGAACGCTGTTGGTGATCTTTAGGCTGTAGATGCGGCCGTCGAGGCTTGAAATAAGGGACTCTGCCGTGGCTCCTTTTTGCTGACGTCGTATATTTCTGCAGAGACACTGATTTCTCTGTGGGTCGATGCGAATCGAGATGCTCTCGTCAAGGACGCTGATTTCCCTGAATCGATGTTTTTGCCAAGGATACTGATTTCCCTGGGGTTGAGACGAATCGAGGTATTCCTGCAAAGACGCTGATTTTTCTGCGGGTCGACGCGAATCGAGATGCTCTTATCAAGGACGCTAATTTCTCTGAATCGAGGAGGTTGACAAGGACACTGATTTCCCTGGGGTTGAGACGAATCGAGATATTCCTGCAAAGACGCTGATTTCTCTGCGGGTCGACGCGAATCGAGATGCTCTCATCAAGGACGCTGATTTCCCTGAATCAAGGAGGTTGCCAAGGACACTGATTTCCCTGGGGTTGAGACGAATCGAGGTATTCCTACAAAGACGCTGATTTCTCTGTGGGTCAACGCGAATCGAGATGCTCTCGTCAAGAACGCTGATTTCCCTGAATCGAGGAGGTTGCCAAGGACACTGATTTCCCTGGAGTTGAGACGAATCGAGATATTCCTGCAAAGACGCTAATTTCTCTGCGGATCGACGCGAATCAAGATGCTCTCGTCAAGGACGCTGATTTCCCTGAATCGAGGAGGTTGCCAAGGACACTGATTTCCCTGGGGTTGAGACGGATCTAGGTATTCCTGCAAAGACGATGATTTCTCTGCGGGTCTACGCGAATCGAGATGCTCTCATCAAGGACGCTGATTTCCCTGAATCGAGGAGGTTGCCAAGGACACTGATTTCCCTAGGGTTGAGACGAATCGAGGTATTCCTGTAAAGACGCTGATTTCTCTGCGGGTCGACACGAATCGAGATGCTCTCGTCAAGGACGCTGATTTCCCTAAATCGAGGAGGTTGCCAAGGACACTGATTTCCCTGGGGTTGAGACGAATCGAGGTATTCCTGTAAAGACGCTGATTTCTCTGCGGGTCGATGCAAATCGAGATGCCCTCATCAAGGATGCTGATTTCCCTGAATCGAGGAGGTTGCCAAGGACACTGATTTCCCTGGGGTTGAGACGAATTGAGTTATTCCTGCAAAGACGCTGATTTCTCTGCGGGTCGACGCAAGTAGAGATGCTCTCGTCAAGGACGCTGATTTTCCTGAACCAAGGAGGTTGCCAAGGACACTGATTTCCCTGGGGTTGAGACGAATCGAGGTATTCCTACAAAGACGCTGATTTCTCTATGGGTCGACGCTAATCGAGATGCTCTCGTCAAGGACGCTGATTTCCCTGAATCGAGGAGGTTGCCAAGGACACTGATTTCCCTGGGGTTGAGACGAATCGATGTATTCCTGCAAAGACGCTGATTTCTCTGCGGGTCGACATGAATTAAGATGCTCTCGTCAAGGACACTGATTTCCCTGAATCGTGGAGGTTGCCAAGGACACTGATTTCTCTGGGGTTGGTTAACTTGTTTCCGAGACAGAGTCATTGGATAACGTATTTCCGAGACGGGGTCATTTGATGATGTATTTCCGCGGCGGGGTCATTTGATGACGTGTTTCCGCGACGGGGTCATTTGCTGACGTGTATCCTAGACGGGGTCATTTGATGACGTGTTTCCGCGGCTGGGCCATTTGATGACGTGTTTCCACGACGGGATCATTTGATGACGTGTATCCAAGACGGGGTCATTTGATGACGTGTTTCCGCGGCGGGGTCATTTGATGACGTGTTTCCGCGGTGGGGTCATTTGATGACGTGTTTCCGCGACGAGGTCATTTGCTGACGTGTATCCGAGACGGGGTCATTTGATGACGCTGAGTTGTCTGTGAACCGTAGAGTCTTGGAACTGGGGACTTTGCCGTGGTTCCGATTAATGGTTTAACATCTGTGTCCTGCTGGAATGAGGAGGCACACCATTGTTGGTCTCCATGCTGTAGATGTGGCCATTGAGATTTGGAACTAGGGACTTTGCCATGGCTTCGTTTCGTTGTGACTCTGAGGTCGGTTGTTGACGTCACGTCTGCATCTGGTTGGAGTAAGGAGAAACGCCGTTGGTGATCTCTAAGTTGTCGATGTTGACGTCGAGACCCTGAAGCTAGGGATCTTCCTTTGCTTTGTTTGTTGACATTGTGTTTGCAATATTGCGACAAATGTCGAGGTTGTCTCTAGGTTGTCTATGAACCGTCGAGATTTGGCTTCTCTTTCTGATGGAGCCTGGTGGGAAGGTATGGTTCCCTCTTTGTTTGTGCCCCTGGATTGTATACAGGGATCGATGTGATCTCACCTGCAGGGAAAAAGTTTCATTCTTTCATTTTTTTATTTCTTTCCGCGATGCTCTATCATTTCAGCTTTTTATATCGCGAAAGTCGTGATTGCCCAATCATTTCGGCTATTTTTCGCAGTGCCCAATCATTTCGACTATTTTTTCGTTTTACTCGTTTTTTTTTATTACGAGTTGCCCAACCATTTTGGCTATTTTGTATGCATATATTTTTACTTGCTAATTTTGTTGCAAGTTGCCCTATCATTTCGGCTATTTCATATGCATTTTTGGCTCGTCGACTTTTCGCCACGAGTATGGAACTTGGGATCTGGTGCCAATCTTAGCATTAGTATCGCTGCGACTGGAATATGGTCAGGAGCGAATCATCATTTGCCATGACAGGGCATAGAATTTGATACCGATTTGGGCATCAGCATCGCTACCACTGAGACATTGCCAGGAGCGAATCATCATTTGCTATGAAAGGGATTGGAATTTGATACCGATTTAGGCATCAGCATCGCTACCACTGGGACATTGCCAGGAGCGGATCATCATTTGCCATGAAAGGGCTTAGAATTTGATACCGATTTAGGCATCAACATCGCTACCACTGGGACATTGCCAGGAGCGAATCAGCATTTGCCGTTGTCGGTTCGAACAAAGGTGGCTTAGCCAACAGGGTTAAGATCCTGTCGACTAAGGCTTTTGACTTTCTGAGCCGTAAGGGTCTCATAAAGGTGTTTCTCCCTACGAGTCGTGAGGATCTCGTAGGTGCGTTTTCTCCTTAAAAATCGTGAGGATTCTTAAGTGTATGTTCTCTTATAAGTCGTAAGGATCTTACAAGTGTGTTTTCTCCTTATAAGTCGAGAGGACTTACAAGGGTCGTTCACCGTGTGAGCATATCCCTAGTCTCTGGTGGGACTTTGTTAGGGAAATGTTTATTCGTGCCCGTCGACTGTATACAAGGGTCAATACTGAACCACTTATAGGGCAGTCTGTGGGTCGCGATGGCTTAAGAACAAGTTCGGATCCCTGTAGCTTAAGGCTTTTGAATCTTATGAGCCGTGAGGGTCTCATAAGAGGGTTCTCCTTACGAGTCGTGAGGATCTCGTAAGTGTAATTTCTCCTTAGGAATCGTGGGGATCCTTAAGTGTGTTGCTCCCTTGTGAGTCGTAAGGATCTCACGCAGGTGGTTTCTCCTCACAAGGTCGAGAGGGCCTTGCAAGTGTCTTTTAACGAGATTTTGCCCTTTCGGGTTTCACAAAACTCGCCGGTAGCCCTGCTGTTTTTACTCATGGAGCCCTTTCGGGTTTTCATCCGTGCCCATTTTGCTTATGGACATACCATTTTTTTCAGCCTTGGGATGTTGCGGTCCGTAGTAGTTTATCGACGTTTCGGTCAACAGCCAGTTTTAGGACATAGTGGTCCATCGTTAGTTTAAGGACGTTTTGGTCCGCAGATAGTTTTAGGACATAGTGGTCCATCGTTAGTTTAAAGACGTTTCGGTCCATCGTTGCCATATTTGAGGCGAGTTTCTAGTTTACGGGCTTTTTGGTCCATGGGGCTTTCTCTATGAATGAGCACGATGCCCCTGGCATGTCTACCATTTTAGGGGCGTGAGGTTGTGGCGGGTTCACCTTCCAGTTTTCGGATAATGCGAACTTGCCTTGTTGGTATTGGTCCTCAATCCATCCTTTGAAGGCGAAGCACTCTTCGATTGGATGGCTTATTGCTTGGTGGTAAGGGCAGTAATTAGGATTGTTGACATTACCTGACTGCAACGGACGTTTTGGATCCGGCAGATTGATGAGTCTGTTGCGCACTGCCAGCTCGAACAGTCTCCTCGTTTTATCCTGGGGAAACGAGTATGGACGTCCCAGTCTCTCCTCAAGGGATGGGCATGGACGCACGTTGTTTTGGCGAACAACCGGCTTTAAGTTGCTCGGCTGTTGTTGAGTATTGGTGACGAAGGTCATTTTTCCTTTCCCCTTTTCATTCCGAGGATCCGTCTTTGAGGAGGACGGTCTATGGCCCATCTGGTCTATTTGGGCTAGCTTGTCGATCAAGGCCTAGAAATTGGTCAGCTTGAAATACATCATAAATTGGGAGATGGTCTCTTGAGGGTCAAGAGTGCCCACGAACATGCCTACCGCAGGCGCTTCTTCGATACGCTGCTCGCACTTCGACCATAAATTCTGCCACCGTATTGCATACTGAACCCATGTTTCTCCAGGCTTCACCTTGGCATTGATCAATGTCGTGATTGGGATGCGTTCACTAGCACTCGTGAAACGCTGGGTGAATAGCAACTCCATCTCTACGAATGTCTTGACAGAGTCATTTGGGAGTTCGGAATACCACTCGATTACCGTCTCCGACAAGCTGCCAACAAACTGGCGGAGCAGAAGTTTATCATCACCTCCAGTGTTGCCGCACAAGCCTCTAAATTGAGCGACGTGCTGATGCGGATTTCCCGTCCCCTTATATATGTGGAATTTGGGGATCGTGTATCACGGCGGGTACCTTATTTGGTCATACCAGCCCGGATAGGGTCGTCCAGTCTTAACGATCTGCCCGTCCATTTCGCTCGCCTGATGAGCTCGTATTTGCTGAGCGATGTAATCATCCAGAGCGGCCTTAGAGATGGTCTCCTCCTTTGCTGCTGAAATAGCCGGAGGAGGGTTCGATGTCTCCCCTCTATCGTCTTCAATGATAATCGGAGGGTCTTCAGCTGGAGGTTCCGGCTGTAACATCATCCCGGCCATGTCTTGGAACAAAAGAGCCATTCGTTTTATGTTGGCCGCCTGTCCGCGGCCTCTTTTCCTTTCCTCTCGAGCATTCTTCGGAGGAATTCAGCATCAGTTTCTTATTCCTGATGCTGCTCTGAGGTCTCTGGATTTTCTTTCGGCCCAGTGAGTGCAGCCATTGCAGTCAGCATCTCCTGAAGTTTTTGCTGCTGTTGCTCTTGAGCCTTTGTTATCGATCGGGTAAGCGTTCGATGACCCATAGAAGCACGGCTTTCCTCTTTTCCGGAAGCCATATACATGGTATGTGTTACCACCATGCCCCCAGACTTAGGGCGTTTAGGTTTAGTGTCCTTGCGGTTCGCGGCGGTCACAGGGGCTTTCTCCGGCCTCCTTCTCTTGTGAGCGGTTGAAGTTGAGATAGCCGTTGCAGCGGGCACCCAGACGGATGGCATCTTCTGTGGTACCACGGAATGGCTCTTTTCTTGCCGAGCTTTAATCTTCTTTGGTCAGCGAGAGTAGTCCTAGTCAATCACCGATTCCTGGACCTGTCGCCAGACTTTGTAAATTTTAGAGGACAGCCGCTGAGGGGGCTGCTCCGGCTTCTTTTCTGTAGCATTCTCCATAGGTGGAGGAGATCTTTTCAGCATGGCAGTTGGAGAGTTCTTGCGAACCCTCCTAAGCGGTTCGAAGCTGTTCCCAGTCGGAACAACAACATCGATTTCCAATATGGGAGCTGGAGGAGTCAGTCTAGAAGGGGAGCTGCCCCCAGCCTTCCTTACTCGGCGCCAGTAATGACGGCGAGCATGTCATGCGGATGGAGTTGGTTCAGCAATGGGAGTGGCTTCATTATGCCCCCTGTTTTGGCGAAGGGTTGTCGCCGGCGTCAGCCTCTTGAAGACCGACGTCCGTTGAGAAGAAATGTCCAATCTGTCAAAGACAGACCTCTGGGCAGGGGAAGCAGCTTGAGGACTTCTCCTGGAGAGGGAGCCAGAACAGTCAGACTTGTAAAGACCGACCCTTTGGCAGGAGAAGCCGCTTTGACGAATTCGATAGCAGGAATGGCTATCCTTTTTGGGATAACCCTTTCTGGTATCGCATGCTTCTTTACGGGCCCACATGAGCTTTGCCCCAATCTATCAAAGACTGAGGCGTTGGATTTGGGCGACCCGCTCAGAGGGGCCGCAGTAGTTGTAAGTTGATTAAAGACTGACTTCTTTGGGGCTTCTTGCGACAGCAGCGGGGCATTGAGGCTCATCGGTGGGATCATGGTCCCAAAGAACAGCCCAGTAGTGGCCTGAGTTACTTGCTCCACTGGCATCTTGAACAGGGAGGCCGCTTGGGGCCCGTAGGTTACACCTCCAGATGAGGCGGAAAGGGAGTTGCAGTTGCAGTTAGTGCAGTTTGAAGCCATTGATCTTCTGTTTTCTGCATGGAGCAAGACACCAAATCTTAGTACCTCGAATCTAGAGGCAACTATGTCAAACCGCGATTCGTTCATGAAATATGACACACGGAGTGTGGAGTGGAAAGAGGAAAAGGACCCACCGGGTGTGCCATAATCTGTTCTCCGCAGAACACAGGGACGCGACCGCGTAGGTCCGTCTTGCCTGAATTTGGGGGCAGATGCTAATTGGTACTATCCGTCCACCTCTCCGAAAATTCCAAGTTGATTTATGACACCATGTATCGAAGGTTTAAACGGATGCGGCCGATGTAGCAGACTTCGTCAGATTCCCCCTCGTTGAGGGGTTTTTGATTGTGGTGACGCTCTTCCCTGCAGGCGCAAGCCCCTGCAGTTAATTATGCTACCGCATCGCGGTAACCACTTTCTCCTTCTCCAGATGGTCACTTCGTGTCGTTTGTGTTTGTTTTGTTTTTGGTTGCCCGTGGATTGTATACGGAGACTAATTTATGTTGTCGCCGTAGGGAGTGGATTAGACCAAATCCGTATTTTCTTAGATTTGGGTTTTGGGTTGGGCTTAAGGATACGTTAGTCTCATTTGAGACTAAGATCAACTTAAATGTTTGTTAAGAATACGTTAGTCTAATTTTAGACTAAGATCAACTTAACGGGATCGTTTAGATCCAACAAAAGAGCATTCGGGCTCTATTGCTTAGTTTAGGGACATTGCGGCCGATTACCAGTTTAAGGACATGGTGGTCCAGTTTAAAGACATCATAGTCTGTAAAGGTTAAGGACATCATAGTCCATGGGATTAAGGACCCCATAGTCCGAGGTTAAGGACATCATGGTCCATGGTCTTAAGGAGCCCACAGTCCGTAGTTTAAAGACGTCATAGTCCATAGGCTTAAGGACCCCACAGTCTGTAGTTTAAAGATGTCATAGTCTATAAAATTTAAGGACATCATAGTCTATGAGTTTAAGGATCCCACAGTCCATGGAATGATTGGTTATCGGGACCCGTCACCTCTCTGAAGACGTTGAAGGATTACAACGACAAATATCAAAGGAGCGAAAGGATGTACCCTTGAACCAATGTTGATTAGGAAATCTGTAGTCCAATTTGGGACTAAGATCAATTAATTAGATTATGAGCACATATGCTCAGTTAAATCTGAGTTGAGGACTTATAGCCAACTTGGGCTAAGTCCAATTAGGTTTATAATGTTGGACATTTGTTTGAACTGTTGAACATTTGTCTGGGCTCAGCCCCCCATTGTTTAGCAATGCTAAGCATGGGTCTGGGTTCTGACAATATTTTTGTATTTTATTGAGTGCTGAGCACTCATATACCATATGAGATGATCAATCTTGGAAGACAAAGGTGTATTTGAGGCTCAGTCAAAAGGGGAGTCTTGCCTCTGGAAGATTTAGCCAATTTAGGCTAAGACTGGTTTGAAAATAGTGTTAAACACTAGCACATATCTGGCGGTCACGTGTTCCTACGTGATGCATTTAAAATAGTGTTAAACATTAGGGATGAAATGCTCAAAATAGTGTTAAACACTAGAAAAATGAGGCGCTCATGTGAGGACACGTGAGGCGATATAGGATTGGGCCAAGATTCCATTATTTTATTCTCAGAATAAGTGTTAAACACTTTTAGTCTTCCAGGCCATCACGTGTGGGCACGTGATGGGCATCCATGCATTGGATATTAAAAGGATTTGCTAGGGGTCACGTGGGGACACGTGAGGGCACCCAAAGTCTGTTCTGTCTTTGCTTTGTTCTCTCTTTTTTGAGGAATTTATCCAAGGGCCACGTGGGAGCACGTGACCCCATCTCATTATTCTTTTCTGACCATTGAAGGGATGGTCACGTGTTTCCACGTGATCAGGTTGGATACTGACTTCTTTATGTGCATGGAGAGTTTTTAAGTCCCTGTTTAAGAATTAAATTCTTTGTAGGGTTAAACCCTAATTCTGTTTAGAGGAATTAAATTCCTATGTATATGGAAGAATTAAATTCTTTAAACCCAACTCTCCCTCTAAGTTTTGGATCTGCATGGAAGAATCTCCCCGATGAGAATTAAATTCTCAACTTATGGGGAGATCTGCTTCTGCAGATCTTCAACCATGAAGAAGAAATAAGTTCTTATTTTAAGGGTTAAACCCTGTCTCTGTTGGAGGAATTAAATTCCTAAGTATTTGGAGAAATTAAATTCCTAAGCATTTGGAAGAATTAAATTCTTTAAACTCAATTCTCCCTCTAAGTTTTGGATCTGCATGGCAGAATCTCCCCGATGAGAATTAAATTCTCAACTTATGGGGAGATCTGCTTCTGCAGATCTTCAACCAAAAGAAGAACTAAGTTCTTATTCAGAAGAGTTAAACTCTTAGTTTGAGAATTAAATTCTCTTTTTGTTTTGTGGAGCCTATGATCTCTTTCCCTTTCTCACCTAGGGTTTCCTTCTTTTTGAGGAAATCTTCTTTTCTCTCTGGAGAATTAAATTCTCTTTTTTCTCTCTCTGTTGTTGTTGTATCTCTTTTCGAAAAAAAAATCCCTCCCTCATTCTCTTCTCTTCTTGGCTCCTATTTATAGGAGAATGAAAATAATCAGTTTGTTTAGTCAATCTTTCATTGAAAGATTTTTATTGTTTTTGTAACCAAAATGATCTTTTAGATCGCTTAGTGAATTTTATTTACCATTGGATTTTTAATCCAAAAGATATTTTATCTGTTATTCCTGGCAAATTTCAGGGAAATCTTTCTTTGGATAGAATCTTTCTATAAATTGGTGATTTTTAATCACCATTGGATTTTTAATCCAACGGTGCTTCATTTTACAGAGCGCAATCTTTTGTTTGGAAAGATCTAGGGAGATATCAGGGTTTTTGATTTCCCTTAATTTAGAATTTAATTCTATTAGTTCAGAAGGTTTAACAGTCTATCACGTGTTAGCACGTGACCTCACTGATTAAGCAAATAATTAGAATTTAATTTTATTGGTTTAGAGGGCTCAGGAACACATCACGTGTTGGCACGTGACCCCACTGATTAATTATTTAATTAGAATTCAATTCTATTGTTTCAGAGGGTTTAAGAGCCTATCACGTGTTGGCACGTGTTCATATCAGAATTTTGCATTATTATATTCCCATTCTTAATCATATTGCAAATAAATAGGTGCTTTTGATCCATGTCTACTAAATAGTTGCAGGTTACAGATTCTCAAAACAATACAGTGAAAATGGTGAAAAAACACTACAAATGGGAGACTACGACTAACAAAAAGATGAATCTGCGAATGCCGCCTACCAGTGTGAGGAACAAACGAAGATTAGCAAACAGTTAGACTGCTCAAAATACAAGGGTAGCACAAGATTCAAGACTTCAACGCGAAACCAACGGTAAAAGTCCACAAATTCTGCACTGTTGGAAATTTGGAAGAAAGTAGAAAAGATTCTGAGGAACCAAGTAAAGAAAAAAGAAGGAAAAAAGCAACTTGAAGCATCACAGAAGAATTGAGCCCAAGAGCCCACCATATGGCCTCGGATCCGTGGCCAAACAAGGCATTCCGTCGCGGATCCGCGGCCGTGATGTGCACGTGTCGGTGCAAAGTGTCGGTGGTGTCGGTGTTTTGACCCGGCTTTCTTAGGGTAGTCTTGTAATTTTAAATATGGATCAGATGTAAACCCTAGGATTTCTCCTATCTATAAATAGGAATGCCTACAGCCTCTTTTAGGGCATGCCACTTTTTAATTCTAGATTAATCTTTCAATTCCATTGTAATCGTCAAGAGGTGTCAATAAAAGTAAGTTTTTTATCTTGAATTTTTCTTATCTGCAATTTTATTTCTCTGCAATTTTTACCTGTCTTCATTTATCTGCAAGTACATTAGTTAATTAAAAAGAAAATTTATAAAAATGAATTTTGTCGCAATTTCCCTAATGAGTGAGTAGTTCCTCACTTGTTAGGGTTAGGATTGGGTAAGTTTGAGAGATGGAAATCTCTCACTCCTTTCTTGCCCTCATAACTTTATAAATTAGGACTCGATGTAAATCAAACACCCACCGCTCACTATGGCACCCTAACCTACGAGATAGCGGTGATTCCCTAGTTAGACCGGTAGTGGATAATTTACATAGAGCTTAGGGCTAAGAGTTAAGAAAGGACGGACAAGGACCAAAAGGAAGAAACTATGTTTCTTCCTAGTCGTGCTAATCCCCTTTGTTAATTATTACCCTAACACCTATGTTCTTAATTAGGGCAAATGAAGCAGTGAGTAGAATTAACTTTCCAAACTAATATAATCCTAACCCTAGCAAGGTTTTAATCCAAATCGAATTCAATCTTAGTTTTTATAAAAATCAAAACCTACCAAAAATAGGAATTAACTCGTTGCAACATTTAGAAAAGAACACGTTTTCCCTGTGGACCGACCCGTACTCAACCGGCTAGCTACCAAGCGACACCGTCTTGATTGCGGTATATTCTTAACTTTGATTTTAAAACGTACGCAAAACTTCTCATCCAATCAAATGGCCCGTTGCCGGGGATAACGGTAGTTATTTTCTTTTTTGTAATTTAGGGTTAATTAAAAAATTAAAAAAATCATAAAAACTGAAAAATAAAAAAAACATACAAAATATCATCTTGTTATTTTTTGAAGGGTTTTTGTGTGAATTGCGCAGGAAAAGAAGGACAGATTCAGATCTGGAAAAATCCAGTGAACAAATCAACAAACAGAGGATCTGAAAAGACAGAGGATTACCACAACAGAAAACAGGAAAAGTTTGACAGCCTGATCCAACAGAATCACCGCGGAACCGCCGCAATTTCTTGCATTTGACCGCGGATCCGCCGCTCATTGGTGACGTTAGCAATCCAGAATTCTCTGTAAGTATTCTTGTCTTCTCTGTAACCCCCTGATCTCCACTGAAAAATTTTCCTGCAGGGTTCTTTCCGCAAAACTTTTTCCCCCTCTCCAATAAATCAATCTTGTGCAGGATTCTTTGCGCCGCAAATAAAAGAAAAAAAAATTTGGCAAGTGTTTTGGATTTTTGTGTGTTTACTGCTTTGCATTTTAAAAACGGACTTTTAAGGGGCTATAACACCAATCCAGATTGGGTGGGGATTTCATTATCTTTCCTAGGACCCCAAAAATCAAAAAAAGCATATGCATCAACCCTCGAGTTAATTAAAAAATATTTAGACTCAGTCAATAAGGACCGTCGCGCTCATTAGGACAAAGGAAGGTTGTGGGCAATCGGTCATTTATCTAAACCTGACTTTGTGGTGCCTAGGCTAGACAAGTGGGAAAGGTAATTTTAAAAGGCCCGTCTTACGATGATTCGTGAGCGGATCCCTCCTTTCTTTACTTGTGCTTACCTGGCCACAATTGGCGGTGAAGAGGCAATTCGAGGGATATCTCACAACTTACCCTTTGGAACAGTTAGGAGAAGTCTAGTTGACTTAGGAGACCCTAGCTCTAGGCTTGATTGTGCATATTATGATTGCTTAAAAGTGTGTCGTAGTTCCTTATAAAAATCTTCTGCAAAACACCTTATAAAAAAAACCACAAAACAAAATTTTTACAAAAACTTTCCATTTTGTCGCTAGAAATCCATTGCACCCAACTTGCACCCACATTCTCTCATTGACGTTTTCTTACCCCCACCTTCTACTTTATGACTACACTACACCTCGTTAGTGTATGTCTGGTTGGACTAGGGACACTAGCGCCCGTTTAGTCCGTGTCTCGTTAGTGCCTACTGACGACGCGTTCGACTCCGAAGTCGAAACTCCCTCCACTTCTTTACCTTCATCTTCAAATTCATCATCTTCTAAGAAGATGTCGGGATTCAATCCCAATAACCCCTTACCTACTACGGGACTGATTCCACCTCAACTGGGTGCGAATAACCCATAACACCCTCCTGTTGAAGCGCCCCAACGAATCGCGCTCCAGGATCTTTTCTATCCAACCCGCACCGCACTTCCTACTTGTCTTTCACTTCCACCGGCTAATGGGGATAACTTCGAAATTAAACCCCACTTCATCAATATGTTGCCCAAATTTCACAGGCTGGAATCCGAAGATGCCTACATCTTCATTAACAAATTCCATAATGTTTGCGCAATGATGAAGACGACCCAACTTTCCGATTATGCTATAAGGCTACATGTCATTCCTTTCACTTTATGTGACCTAGCTGAAAAGTGGCTATATAGTACAGCATCGCACACCATAAAAAGTTGGGAAGAGTTTGTTAAGGCTTTTCTTAAAAAGTTTTACCCACATCATAAGACCGCGAGAATTTGCAATGAAATTAATCAATTTTCCCAGCTTCCTTCCAAATCTTTTTGGAAGTGTTTCGAAAGATTTAAGGAACTTCTTGTTCAGTGCCCTCACCACGGTATCGAGAGATGGCAACTTTGCCAAACTTTATACGAAGGACTGAACCCAGCAACTAAGCAGTTGTTGAAAACCATTTGTCAAGGTCACTTTCTTACAAAATCGAGCGAGGAAGCTTGGCAATTTCTCGACGATCTTGCTGAACAAACACTTCAGTGGGAAAGCACTAGACAGACCACTTCATCTACTTCATCAGGTCAGTCTAGGGCAGGCATACATCAACTTGATACGTCGATTGCAATGAAGGCCGAAATGGCTGCACTCAAGAAAAAACTAGAAGCAATTGAGAGCAAATTCTCATCGCCTTCTCCTGCCCCAGCTTTACCCCCACGCACTATTTGCGCTTGTTGTTCGGATCTGTCCCATTTAACCGAAGAGTGTCCTTACAACCCTCCTGTTCAAGGACAAGATCAAGTCAATACTACCTTTCAGCAAAGACAAAGAAATGATCCATACTCTTCAACTTATAATTCTGGTTGGAGGAGCCACCCAAATTTCGCCTGGAATCAAAATCAACAACAATTCCAAGGCAACAACAATTTTCAGAAGCCTCCTCCACAACAACAAGCCCCTCAACAAACTCAATATCAGCAACCTTTCCAACCCCAACCTTACCAAAATCAAATGAACAATTTTGCACCAAACAACTCTTTTTCTCAAAATAATTTTGTTCAACCAAATAATGATAAGGTTTCTTCACTAGAACGAAGTCTGGATGCGTTTTTAAAACAATCTACGCAATCCTCAGCCAGCATCCAATCTTCCATTTAGTCTTTGGTGCAACACACTGCATCACATGAGCAAAACATCAAAACCATTAAAGCTCAAATTGCACAACTGAATGCTGCGTTAAGCGAGCGAGAAAAGGGAAAGCTTCCATCTCAACCATTGCCAAATCCCGGTCATACACAAAATGCACATGTTGCTCATGAACAACAAAATCATAATGTGAGTGACGTGACTACATTGAGATCTGGAAAGGTTTTGCACAACAACGTTGGCAACAATAATGACACCCCGGCCGCCGCTTCTTCTTCTTCTTCTTCTTCTTCATCTTCTTCAGAGCATGTTCTTCATTCTTCACAAGGCTCTACTTCTTCTACTAATTCGAACGGACCCACATCTCACTCCACGAAAACATCAACACTAGGATCCGTTCCAACTCCACAATGTACTCCACAAACATTGGATTCAACAAATTTTCAAAATATTCCATTTCCAAACAGGTTGAAATCCAATAATCCAACTCCACAAATGGAGAAGATTGTGGAGTTATTCAAACAGGTGAGCATTAACAAACCTCTCTTGGATGCAATCCAACAAGTCCCTTCTTACGCTAAAATTTTGAAGGACTTATGCACCAAAAAGAGGAAATCGCAGGTACCCAAAAAAGTTTTCTTGGCTAGTGCAGTATGTGATGCTCTTACCCAACCTTTACCCCAAAAACGCAAGGACCCTGGTTGTCCTACAATTTCAATAACTATTGGAGATAAGAACATCAATCGCGCGCTTTTAGATCTTGGTGCCAGTGTTAATTTGCTCCCCTATTCAGTATATGAACAATTAGGCGTTGGAGAGCTGAACCCACACATTGTACTCTCCAAATGGCCGACCGATCCATCACCCATCCTAGGGGTGAGTTAAAGGATGTGTTAATTAAAGTAGGGGACTTCATTTTCCCCGTTGATTTCATTGTTATGGACACACAGCCTGTATCTAACCCCCGGAGTCAAATTCCGGTGATACTCGGTCGACCATTCCATGCAACTTCTAATGTGGTGATCAATTGTCGAAATGGTTCGATAAACCTATCTTTTGGAAACATGACAATTGAGCTCAATATTTTTAAGTTGAGGAATCAGCCCTCCGAGCCTAATGCTAATATACTTGATGTTTTCTCGATCCAAGAGATCACTCAGGAGGACTGTGAGCTCAAAAAATTTCTGTTCGATCGCAGCATTTTTGACGCCACTAGTGCGTTCCTCCTTGAATCTGACACAGTTTTCACACCCGATAACGATTACGAGTGTTTCACCTTTTCGAACGATTTTGAAGAATCACCACCCGAGTTTGAGTCCTTTGAATTTTTGGATGAGTTAGCTGAACCATCCGACTCGGTTGCTTACACTCGCTTTGAACCTCTATTGGAATCCTTCGAGTTTGAGACATTTTCACCAATTTTACCTTCAATTGTTTCGCCTCCAAAGCTCGAACTAAAGCTACTGACGTCTCACCTTAAATATGCTCACTTAGGTAAGAATGAGACCCTTCCTGTTATTATATCGGCATCTCTAACCCCCGAGCAAGAGAAAACCCTTTTAACGGTCTTACAAAACAATCGACAAGCTTTTGGCTGGACTATGGCGGACACCAAGGGGATTAGTCCCCTCATAGTTGAACATCATATTCATATGATGGATGATGCCAAGCCAGCAAGGGATCCACAAAGACACCTCAACCCTGTAATGAAGGAGGCTGTTAAAAAGGAGATTGTAAAATGTCTTAATAGTGGTATCATTTACCCTATCTCTGATAGCTAGTGGGTTAGCCCCATTCACGTTGTCCCAAAGAAATCGGGCATAACGGTCATAACTAATGAGGCGAATGAGTTAAAACCTACTCGCACCCAAACTGGGTGGCGAGTATGCATCGATTATTGAAAACTCAACGCCGCGACACGGAAAGACCACTTTCCATTACCTTTTATTGACCAAATGCTAGAACGATTGGCTGGGCATGAATTTTACTGCTTTTTGGATGGCTACTCCGGCTATAATCAAGTTCCTATCGCCGAAAAGGACCAAGACAAGACCACATTTACTTGTCCCTTCGGTACGTTTGCTTACCGTCGCATGCCCTTTGGGTTATGCAATGCACCCGCTACTTTCCAGCGGTGTATGATGGGTATTTTTTCAGACATGGTGGAAAAATTCTTGGAGATTTTTATGGATGATTTCTCCATTTTCGGCGACTCCTTTGATGAGTGTTTGCTACATTTAGACGCAGTTCTTACCCGGTGTAGGGATAAGAACCTTACTTTAAATTGGGAGAAGTGCCACTTTATGGTACGAGAAGGTATTGTCCTAGGACAAATCATCTCGCAAAATGGCATTGAGGTAGATCAAGCTAAGATTGAAGTCATCTCCAATCTTCCTCCTCCCAAATGCGTCCGAGACATTCGAGCCTTCCTTGGCCATGCCGGTTTCTATAGACGGTTCATTAAGGATTTTAGCAAGATAGCTAGACCCTTGACTCTTTTATTGGCCAAGAACACCACTTTTGATTTTGACTCAACCTGCATGAAGGCGTTCAAGTCGTTGAAAAACTCACTTATTTCCGCTCCCATTCTTTCATCTCCTGACTGGACACATCTATTTGAGATTATATACGATCCATCTGATTTCGCCATTAGTGCTGTTCTTGGACAGCACATAAATAAGATGCCGCATGTAATTTATTATACTAGCCGAACCTTGAATGAGGCTCAATTAAATTACACAACAACTGAAAAAGAATTCTTAGCTGTTGTGTTTGCACTAGAAAAGTTCAGGCCCTATTTAATCGACTCTCTAGTCATCGTTTATACAGACCACTTAGCTCTTCGCCATCTTTTCGCGAAGAAGGATGCTAAATCTCGGCTGATACGTTGGATTCTCTTACTACAAAAGTTTGACTTTGTCATCAGAGATAAGAGAGGATGCGAAAACTTAGTCGCCGATCATCTTTCACACCCTCCTTCTTCGCCTACACTTCAAATTCCTATTAAAGATGTTTTTACAGATGAGCAGCTCTTAACTGTGTCATGCGAATCTTGGTTCGCAAATATTGTAAATTATTTGGCCACCGGACTTATACCAAACGAATGGTCGAATCAGGACAAACTCTCTGATTCCGGTCCCAAGTAAAACATTTTTACTAGGATGAACCGTATCTCTTCAAATACTGTTCCGAACAAATCATTCGTCGGTCTGTCCCCGACAACGAGTTTAAGAGCGTGCTGTCTTTTTGCCACGATCAAGCGTGTGGCGGGCATTTTGGCCCCAAAAAGACAGCAGAAAAGATCTTGCAGTGCGGTTTCTACTGACCGCAACTTTTTAAAGACGCACATGATTACTGCATGACATGCTCCAGGTGCCAACACTTGGGCCGGATATCTAGAAGAAACGAAATGCCGCTCCAACCAATTTTGGTTGTTGAAATTTTTGATGTTTGGGGAATAGATTTTATGGGACCATTTCCTAACTCTTTTGGGAACATGTATATTCTACTCGCTGTTGACTATGTTTCAAAATGGCTCGAGGCTGTGCCCAACTGAACTAATGACAACAAGGTTGTCGTTAGATTTCTCAAAGAAAACATTTTTTCTCGGTTTGGGCATCCTCGCGCGATTATCAGTGATAATGGATCTCGCTTTTGTAATAGGACTTTCGAGTCCTTAATGCGGAAATACTCCATTACTCACAAGCTGTCAACACCCTATCATCCCCAAACTTGTGGGCAAGCCGAGATTTCGAATCGGCAGATTAAACATATATTGGAGAAAACGGTTTCCAAAAACCGTAAAGATTGGTCATCAAAACTTATTGATGCCCTTTGGGCATTCCGAACTGCCTATAAAACCGATCTTGGCATGTCTCCATATAGGCTTGTTTATAGAAAGGCTTGCCACCTTCCTGTTGAAATTGAGCATAAAGCATTTTGGGTAATAAAAGAGTTGAACCTATCTTTGGGAGATGCAGACAGCAATAGAAAGCTGCAGTTGAACGAATTAAGCGAGCTGTGGGATGAAGCCTATGAGAACGCAATAGTCGTTAAAAAACGAACGAAGGTGTTCCACGATAAACACCTTATGTGCATTACTTTCAAACCTGGTCAACAGGTTTTACTTTACGACACTCGGTTACATTTCCATCCCGGGAAGTTCAGATCTCGATAGAAAGGGTCATTTTTGGTACGCACCGTATATCCGCACGGTGCGGTCGATCTAGAATACCCGGAGGACGGTTCACTATTTAAAGTGAACGGACATAGACTTAAACCGTTCCTCACTTCGGACCTTTCGGAGGAGCTCATGTTTTTATAGGAGCCGATTTACATTGACTAATCTTCCTCCATCTACCCCTAAATTTCGATTATCTAGCCAAAACGCTGTTTCAAACAAGTTTGGGGGTATGTATCATTTGTAATTATATAAAAACAACATAAAAAATAAAAAAAAATTCAAATTTTTAGGGGTAGTTTTGTAAATTTCCAGATTTAATAAAAAAAATAAAAAAAATAAAAAAAATTATTTACAAATAATTTCCTCTTTTCAGGAGGATTTTTTTGCAAATAACCAACACATCCCCCTATAAATAAAATCTGACCCCTCTCTGTTTTTATCAAACCCTAAATTTTCATTTTCTCAAACCCTAGCCGCCGCCGCAGCAAAGTCAGAGAGATCTCCCCATCCCGCCGCGGAACCGCCGCCGCTTCTGGCCGCTGATCCGCCGCTATCTGGTGTCTTCTCCCTCTGAAAATTTCAGAGGCGGTTCGATCTCTAAACTCTTCTCTGTTAAATTACAAATTCTGTATTTTAATTCTCTGTGATGGCACCAACAATGCAATTAGAACGAGATTTTTCACAAATCTTTGCACACACAATTTACGGAAGTTATTTTGGTGAGGAGATCATACGGCGAGGGTGGAACTTTCTAATTTACAATCATCCCAATGCCTACGCCCTTCCAGATCTAGTCACTCGTTTTTATGAGTGCATTGAGGAAGGTTGCCTAGAACAATACGGTTTTATTAAATTACTTTGGGACGATAGGGAAATAATCATTGACAGGGACTTTATCCATGAAGTCACTTTAATTCCTATATTACCTGTTCATGACCAACCCTTTCAATTTGAAGACTACATGCCCTTAATGGGTAATGACTGTTCGAAGAAACCTGGGAAGGGCATACAGGCTAGAACCCTCTTCGCCAATGTATTAACCGTGTGCCGGTGGGTACAAAACAACATTTTTGGCAATTCACATAACACAACATTTTTCACCCCATCTCTTCGTATCGTGCACACCTTAATGACTAGGAACACTAGATTTGACATGTGCACGGTTTTAATCAATTCAATTGGTGCTGGCAAAAGGGCTGCAAATTACCCATGCCCTATGTTAGTGACACAACTGTGTCGCTATTTCCTCCCTGTGGAGGAATTTGAGTTTTACATGCATGGAGGTATACCCATTAGGCCTCTTATTGAGGGCGTATCCACGTCCTATACCCGCCTAACTGATGTATGGTCGCGAAGGGAACCGGCCGAACATGTGCCTGCCAGAACACCCAGCTCCAGCTCGACAGCGAGCGAGGAAGAGCTTACCCCCATAGAACATGCACGTCTTCTTAGAAGAGCCATTAGGGGGATTGATAATTTGGTGGGGATAGTGACCAACTTGGATCACCGGGTGACAGAGATTGAACATGGCGTATCTACGCTGCTGGCGAGAGAGGAACGTTTCCGTTCACGTTCAAGGGGACGCCGATGGCCTAAGCAGTGAGGGCACTGCTTTTGGTAAGTTTGGGGAAGGAGGTGGTTTGTAAATAGTTATAATTGCATTGCATATTTTAATTTTTGTATATATTTTTCTTTTTTCTTTTGCATGTTTATTTCTGCATTGCATCTTTATAAAAAGTTATAAAAATTAAAAAAAATGAAAATAAAAAAAATTATAAAAAATAAAAATTAAAAAAATGAAAATAAAATCAAATAAAAAAATTGAAAATAAAAAAAAATTATAAAAATTGAAAAATTCAATTTTGGCCATATTTGACTTAAGTTTGACAAGACGGTTAACTAGTTAGGAAAAACTAGATCCTAAACTTAGTAAATTAAAAACCCTCAAAATAACCTTTTTTAAAGTTTAACGGTAGAAAATATATGTCCTTATAGTTTATTTAGAGATAGGCAAATTTTGAGTTCAGTTCTTAGGCTAAGTCAAAATAAGGGAAGAGTATTAAAATTTTTATTGAAGTGTAGGTCTGAAAAATAATTCCGAACCTTAAATCTAAATTCTGAAAGTATATACCCTACAACTCGCACATACACGCACTTTGAAACTTGGGATAGTAGAGGATACCTTGAAGTGCTCTTGTCTAAAATCCTTAGTATAAAAAAAATTGAATAAAAGTATAAGTGTGAATAAAGAGAGATAAAAAAAATGAACACTGGTTTTGTAATTACTTAAGCCTGTGTAAAATAAAAGTACATAGCGAGGGTGCTTTATCACCTAGTGCCTTAGACCAACTGGTTTGGGAGTCACTGCTAAAGCCTTTGGTATTACAAGTCGAGGAATTACGCCTTAATGCGCAAACACATTTTGTAATCGGTCGTTAGTACCTCAAGAAGCATTAACGGTCGCATGAAAGATATGTGAATAATTCCATCTAAAATTCACCAACTAAAAGTACTTCGGACAATGGACAAGAGTATGATAGCTTGAATTGAATTTCCAAGTGCAGGGGTGATACATACACACACGTAGGGGTATATGATTGGGTTTGGATGAGAGATAGGAATAAAAAATAGGACTTATATCTTCAGTAGAGATGATAAAAATTCCTAAGTTGAGATGGAACCTTAGAAGGAAAATTCAAAAGATGTTGAAAGCTTATTAAATTTGCAGAACATATATTATCTTAAGTAAATGAAAAGTGAGTGTGAAAAATATGGGTTGATGATTTCTAAGTTGAAGATAATAGAATTTCTTGCTAAGAACACCGAATTGAAGAATGAAAGTCAATAGGCCAAATTGATCGAATTTTGTGGGTAGTATCCGCTGAAAACCCTCAGGAGACAACAATCCTCCTACTAGGGACACCTAGAGGTTTAACGGCTTGTTGCACGAGCTCAGTGCAATCACGATTCCCTGGGAAAGTGAGGTTAGGATTTTTCGAGAATAAAATGGTTTTGCCCGGGACGAGCAAAAGATAAGTTTGGGGGTATTTGTTCATATCAGAATTTTGCATTATTATATTCCCCATTTTTAATCATATTGCAAATAAATAGGTGCTTTTGATCCATGTCTGCTAAATAATTGCAGGTTACAGGTTCTCAGAACAATACAGTGAAAATGGTGAAAAAAACACTACAAATATGAGACTACGACCAACAAAAAGATGAATCTGCGAATGCCGCCTACCAGTGTGAGGAGCAAACGAAGATCAGCAAACAGTTAGACTGCATAAAATACAAGGGCAGCACAAGATTCAAGACTTCAACGCGAAGCGAACGGTAAAAGTCCACAAATTCTGCACTGTTGGAAATCTGGAAGAAAGTAGAATAGATTCTGAGGAACCAAGTGAAGAAAAAAGAAGAAAAAAGCAACTTGAAGCTGTTTCCCCCAATCAGAGCAAAGCTCTGTTTTGAAATTCAAAATTCAAAAATTGAAGCAACGCTTCAGATCCAGCGCTAGGCGCATTGCACGCCACGTGTCAAACACGGATGCGCTAGCGCCAGGTGCGCTGCGCCCTAGGCAGTGTACCATGTGTGCGCTAGCGCTAGGCGCGCTGCGCGCCACATGTCTGACACGGATGCGCTAACGCAGGCTGCGCTGCGCTCTGGACAACGCACCACGTGTCAAACGTAGGTGCGCTAGCGCAAAGTGCGCTGTGCTCTGAGCAGCGCACCACGTGCAAAGCACAGGTGCGCCAGCGCTGGAATTATAAAATTCCCCACCGTTAGATCAAAAGATCTAATAAATAATGATAAATCATTAATCAGAATTAAAATTCTGTTATGGAAAGATTTCTCAATTGCCTTCTGTAAAACAGAAGCCCTACGATCAAAGATCCAACGGTGGGAAACATCCCCAAATCAATCAGAGAAAGATCTGTTTAGCTGATTTAACAAATCAACTTGCCCTATATAAAGGCCCCAAGACTTCAAGTCTGAGATAGAGAAATCCCCTATAAACTCTGAAAAAATTCAAAGAAAGAGAGCAAGCTCTTGAGAGAACATTATTTCTTCAAGGTAAAGATCATGAACGATGAACACAGAGATGAAATCATCTCATGAAAAGAAGAATTATCTTCTTAAAAGATCATAGATCTACAAAGACCAAGGTCTTTTGTAAAAAGATCAAAAGATATCATCATAAAAAACAAAGAAGTACTTACTTCATTCACAAATCATTGGTCTATAAAGGCAAACCCTTTCAAAAATAAGAACTATTGTTCTTGAATCTTGAGACAAAGCCTCTTTTAAAAGAACATAAATTTGTTCACAGATCATAAAAATTGATCAAATGCGTTTTGCGCTATTGAAATGTGCTTTGCGCTATTGAAATGTGCCTTGCATTCTTGAACTGCGCTTCTGCGCTCTCTGGACCGGCGCTCTGCGCCAAAATGCGCCACGTGTCAACCATGTATGCAAATTGCGCTTTGCGCTTCTGAAACAGCGCACTGCGCTCATGGACTGGCGCTCAGCGCCAAGCGCGCCACGTGTCACTCACGTGTGCGCCTCTAAATTGACAGCGCAATGCGCTCATGGACTAGCGCTTAGCGCTCATAAACTGGCGCAATGCGCCCACCATCTGGAGCTTAGCGCCAAGCGCGACACGTGTCCTTCTCGTGTGCGCTACTTGACAGAAGTGCACTGTGCTCTTTAACTGGCGCAAAGCGCCAGGTGCGCCACGTGTCGCCCTGACAGAACATAAATTGTTCTGATGAATGCTCTGCATTCAATACAAGACAAAAAAAATGGTGTCAAGATCCAATGCTCTGCATTATTAAATGGGCCAAGCCCAAATAAAGGCTCAATAGCCAAAATAAACAAAATGTTTATTGGACTTAGCCCAATATTGGCCATAAGTCCTTAACTTATATTTAATTGAGCCCATCTGCTCATAAATATTTAACAGATCTTAGTTCTAAATTGGACTACAGATCTTCCAACCAACTCACACCGGCTCAAAGGTACATCTCTTACTCCTCTGATATTTGTCGTTGTAATCCTTCAACGTCTTCAGAGAGGTGACGGGTCCCGACAACTGTTGGATATGTGTATGCCCTAGAGGCCATTATATGATAGTGGATGTATTTATACATGTATATATATATATATATATATATATATATATATATATATATATATATATTCAGTGTACATTCTTGCTCGTCATGATAGTATACTATCCGGTTCTTCTTTATCTGACATGTTGATTTGATCATGCTTTTATTCATTCACACATGTTGATAAAGCCCTGAGGATATTTGCATGACTACTGTGATTATGATGGAGATCATACTAGTGGGACATCTGTAGTTTATAAGCATATCCTGAAAAGTCCCTAGTCGTAGGTGTATCGAGACGGGGCATCGATATACCAGAGTAGACTAGCGTATATGATACTAGACCTATATGATGGGCGATGGATGTTCCCACATTCATCGATGTTTGACATCGAGATCGTATACGGGTGCTCAGTGGTGACTGGGTACACTGAACAGACTCGCCGAGAACTCGTATATGGAATTATATCTATCGTTGGATAGCAGTTCTCAGGTGACACTGGTACAGGTTAGTCTGTAGACCCGAGATCGTCATAGAGTCTTGTGTGTTCTCCCACTGTACTTTGATTACCACCCTACCACAGCTCTATTGAGTCGTGCAAATAGGTGGCTTTTGGGTACAGTCCCGAGACACACGAAGACGATGAGCGATAGGAGGGGTTTCGTCTCTCCTGGTATTGGGAGTTGATGCTGTGCTGTGCTCGATTGGCTATATCAGTAAGTCCCTGGCCAGGGCTGTTGAGATTTACTGATAAGTGTTATCAGTAGTTTCTCGATCTGTTATAGACCATTCATCGGCACGACTTATTGAGTTATTGGGGTCGACGTTACCATCCCTAGACTCGATATGCAGCATATCGGATGAAGAGACCGGACTGTACGGTAGTGTTACCGGTTAGCTCGACGGGAGTTGTGACAGGTTCGCTTGTTTTCTTCTGATCGCTCAATACCCGGGTGGCCGTTACGTTTAGCTGACCGCTTGCGGCTTGGGGGTGCTTGATATGATCATCACCCACTGCCGGCGTATTGATGAGTCTTAGAGTCCCACAATGGAGTTACCTAGTCCAGGCGAAACGATGTGGTGCGCATATGAGATATGCGCGTGGACCCGGTTAAAATACGCGTATGAGATACCGTATATTAATCGGGCGGTTTGCTTTTGGTCGGGTCGTATGTGATATGACCGGTTTGCTAAATCAAGTGTTGATTTATCATTGACCATTAGTTTCTCACATTAAATCCTTTCTTGTCTTTTTGTTGCATGCATGCATGCATGCATTTATTCTCATTAATGCACATATGGATGTGCATGCACACATACATGCATACATAATTCTATCATGGTTGTTGATATAGTGGATGGTGGCAATATAAGACTCACACCATTTATAAATATATGGATATTTCTTTTTTTGGAAAAGAAAAATGGAAATGGAAATTGTTATCATGGTTTAATATTTTATCCATGCACTAACCCTTTGCTTTAACCATGATTTATTTTCTATGGCCATTTTTGATCCAAAATAAATATCTAGATATTTTATAACTAGGGTTAAGAATGAGAAAGAGAAAATATATATATTTTCATTTCTCATTTTTAACACATGCTTATCATTATCTTGAGCTCTTCATAAGCCGTCATCTTCTTCCTCCTTTCTCTCTTGCTTTCTAGCTTTTACTTGTGAGCAAAAGAGTCACCAAGTTAGGGTTTTAAAGTGAGAAAACAAACCACATCACCATTCTACACTAGTCTTGCCCATTAGTGTAGAGTGTTAGCTTCTACTTCTTCTCTTGATCTAGTGGAGCTTCAAGCTTGGGCAAAGAGGATTCCGGGTGGATCATCATGGACCTAGAGGATTTCAAGTGAGCCTTTTCCAACCCTCAAGTAGCCAAGGAGTCTAGCGTAGGGAGCTACAAAGGTTGTACTCTCAAAACCCTAGCTTTTACTACTTGTGTTTGTGTTATAGTTTTGTTACCTTAGCTTTTCTAGTTTGATCCTTAGGTTGTTCTCTAGCACCATATAAATTTTAAATATGGCATGTGTGATGTCACCAAACCCTTATAGTGGTGTTGTAGGAACTCCCTTCATGGTATCAGAGCCAAGCTAGAGCCTTAGGGTAACCTAGACGACGTTAAAAACCTCGAACGAACGAAAATCGACGCCCGAAGGATGCTCTCTGGAAATTTTTCCAAAACCTGGATTTTTTCAATTTAAAAATACTTAAAAAATTCAGCAGGGTATTTTATGGGCCCACAAGAAGTACGATGCCCTGACTCATCCGTACGACCGCGGAACCGCGGCCATAGTGGCCTTTCTGCGGCAGTTCCGCGGCGCAGTAGGAGAGTTATGGGCTGTATTTTCTTGTGCAAGCCCGTATGTATTTTGTGCAGTTACTGGTATTTTTTAAATCTGCTTAAGTGTTGAGCTTTCTGAGAATTCTTTGGGTGTTCAATCGTTCGATCGAATGTTTTAACTGTGCCTATTTTATTAATATTTGATACAATAATTGGAATCTACAAATTTGTTTGTTCCGTGTAAATCTAGCAGCTCGGTCTCGGCAACAATCGGAAATCTTGTTGAATTATCCGGCTTGTTTTGAAAAGGTGTTTTCATGGATGAGACCTAAATGCGAGCTTTACATTGTCAGGCATGAAATCTTGTATTTGTGATATTCCGGGTTTGTGTTGTCTAAAGGCAGTTACGATTCCAATTGTTGTAGTTTTTCATTTTATTTCTCTGTGACTGTAAGTGTAGTATGTGGTATATCGCCGGTTTCGTTGTTATATATCAACGACAATCGGGGTACGCATACTTACTTACGTTGATGATATGTGATATTATGTGTTGCTGAGATTTGACATGTAGGATTGTCGTGATTGAATAGCCGGGGCTTTGATGTGAGATGAGAGTTTTCTTTTCATTCATGTAAAATTCAAATGTAATGTAATATTCTTTTATTTGGGGCACTTCCAGGTTGAGAATGATGTCACCAGTGTTGTATATTATTTACTTTTCTGCATTAGGATAGACCCAAGGAGGGGAGCACAAGTGACCGGGTTCTGGGGTTCAGAGGGAGGCCATCTCGAGGAGTCGAGACCGGGTCTCCTAAACTCCAGAATTGGTAGGGTCGCTTGCCTCTCTAATAGGGGTCTAGGGGTGTGGGCTTGGCTATTCATCACGACTGTGGAATCCGTATTTTCTATTGTTGGCTAAATACTAAATACGGACGTCCTAGTATATCCTATATTATCATATCTGTATTTCTGCTGCCTATATTCTATATATCTGAGACGAATGCTGTATTGTATATGAGATATATAATAGACGTTGCTTATGTTTTACACCCGCGCTAGTCCCGTCCCGGTATGCCATTAGTTAAGTAACCTAGCATAACGGAACATTGCGGCGAATGCGGACGGCATAAGCGTACGTTGTATTTTCGTTTCTTTTCTGTGATTGTCTTAAGGACTTAAATGATAGGGCTACATTAATATGATTAATGTAAAGAAAATAAACCTAAAAAAAGATGTTGTAGAATCGGATTTGAAAACCACTCGGCTCTTTATGAAAAAGCTACTTTTCAAAACTGCGGAGCTCAAGCCACTCCCTTTGAAAACCATTTGATTCTACGACGATATCAAGTTCAAAGGGTTAAAGATTTTCTTAAAAATCATCCGCAACCCTCCGTCATTTTAGGAAGTAGAGTACTTAGTATTCGTGCTACGTATGTTGATCTTAGCCAAGGCGTAGTGTACGGTAGCTAAGTGATGTCTTCCTACAATGCATATAATACAGATTAATTAGGACGGGCATGTGACTTTGTTGACCTTAGCCAAGGGTCATGTGAACGGGTCTAATTAATCAAGAAATGACGGGTTGAACTTGACTAGTGCTTGTGATTTGTTGACCATAGCCAAGGTCATGAGTGCTAGGGGTAAAAACCACATCGGGAGTTTCAAGAGTTGAAATTTGCAATGAGATTGCATACCTTCCATATGATGGTTGGATCCCGACCCCACTGTGGGCAATAGTTGCTCCCAAGAGAGTCTTACAGTTTACAATTAGCTAACTCATTAGGTGTCTAGAAAGGTGTTAAACGGGGCTACGCCTCTGGGAAGACGAGGTTTATATTAATTAGGTCCGTGCGAAAGCACGAGGAACCTCCCTCAAGTACCGACACTGGCCTGGCTGAACGGTTAGCGAAGTTGTAGACTGTAATTAATCCTGGCTAGTTTTCTTTTTAAGAATTGAAAGAAAAACTTGATTAAAGCAGTGGGAGACATCGATTAGATAAGATAATAACCAATCTGATCTTTGCAAGAGCATTCGCTGAGTGTATTCTTTTCTCTTTCTTAATGGCAGATACCAATGACATGACTCAAGCTTCTACTAGATAAAATAAACTGAATAGGACCAATTATAAAGACTAGCTGAGTAATCTTAACATTGCCTTGACTTATGATAAGGTATCATATGTCCTCACGGCTCCAGCCCCGCCCGTCCCAGGTCCTAAATCCTCAGTTGCGGATATTGAAGTCCGCAAGACATAGGACGCTGACTGTGCCATGGCCAAATGCCTCGCGCTTGCATTGATGGATAACACACATCAAAAGCAGCACGAGAATATGGACGTTCACGCCATATTCCTCCATACAAAGGAGCTGTATGGAGAGCAATCCCGTGTATTACGATACGAAGCATCAAGAAAACTGTTTCAGATGCGAATGACCCCTGGCACACCAGTAAGAGACCATGTTCTGAAGATGATAGCTCTCATAGAAGAGCTTGAGGACCTTGGGTGGACAATGGACAATGAACAATATACGGATTTATTCTGCAGTCTCTCCCCTCCACCTTTGCTCAATTTATAGTTAACTTCAACATGCACAACATGGAGAAGGAACTACCTGAACTCCTTAATATGTTAAGGAGTGCAGAGAGCACACTGAAATCAGTGAAAACTCCCGTTTTGAGTGTTGGGAAATCTTCCTCTTCTCGCCCAAAGGCTAAGGCCAAGGGAAAGATAAAGAAGAAGCCCACCAAGCCTAAGGGTGGAGTTAAAAAGGTTAAGAGGAAGGACAAGTCCAAAGCTGGGGAATCGGGGAAAGGGGAATGTTATCACTGCCACAAAATAGGACATTGGAAGCGCAACTGCACGGAGTACTTAGATCTCAAGAAGAAGCATGGGGATGCTTCCACTTCAAGTGTGTTTGTGACAGAAAACTGTTTTTCAATAAACTCTGCTTCCTGAGTATTAGATACCGGTTCAGGTTCTCACATTTGCAATTCTATGCAGGGGCTGAGAAATATCAAGGTTTTGAAGACAGGTGACCATACTCTCCGCGTTGGAAATGGTTCCAATGTACATACAGTTGCAGTAGGAGAGTATCACTTGGGGTTGCCGTCTGGGTGTATATTGGTTTTGAACCCATATTATTTTGTACCTAGTATGCTTTGTAATATAATATCCGTTTCTTTGTTAGACAATGAAGGATATAATTTTGTATTGCAGAACAATGTTATGAACATTCACCTGAATCAAATGTTGGTTGGATATGGTACTCTTAATAAAGGGATATACGTCCTAAATCAACACACAGTTTTCAGCATACAACACACTAATAAAAGGAAACTTTCAGAAATAAATGAAGCTTTTCTTTGGCACTGTAAACTTGGTCATATTAACGAAACAAGACTAAACAAGTTACACAAAGATGGATATTTAAACCCTTTTGAATATAAATCTTATGCGACTTGCCAGTCTTGTATCAAGGGTAAAATGACCAAAACTCCGTTTAAAGGACACGGAGAAAGAGCTACTGAGCTCTTAGGGCTTATACATAGTGATGTATGCGGGCCAATGTCTACACAGGCTAGAGGCCGTTTTTCATACTTCATTACATTCACTGATGATTTCTCAAGATTCGGTCATGTATTTTTATTATAGCACAAATCCGAAGCTTTCGAGAAATTCACTGAATATAAACAAGAAGTAGAAAAACAAACCGGCTTGAGCATTAAAATGCTTCAATCAGATCGAGGTGGGGAGTACCTCAGTACAGAGTTTGCAAACTTCCTAAAAGAGAATGGGATTCTCTCTCAGCTCACTCCTCCTTACACACCACAGCACAACGGTGTGTCAGAACGACGGAATCGGACCCTATTAGATATGGTCCATTCCATGATGAGTGATGCTGAGTTACCCGTCTCATTTTGGGGGCATGCATTGGAGACTGCAGCGTTTCTATTGAACAGGGTCCCAACCAAAACCGTGTCTATCACGCCATATGAGATATGGCATGGGAAGAGACCATATATTAAGAGAATTAAGATTTGGGGTTGCCCGGCCTATGTTAAAAAGCAGAATCCGGACAAACTCGAGACATGGTCGGTCATGTGTAACTTTGTGGGATATCCAAAGAATTCTTATGGATATCTTTTCTATCACAAGGAGGAACAAAAGGTGTTTGTTTCTCAGCATGCCACATTCTTGGAAAAAGAGTTTTTCACAAATAAAACCGATGGCAATGTGGTGGATCTAGAAGAGGTTCTAGAGACACGAACTACAAATGACGACTTGGTTGAACCGACCGTTGCAACAGAAACTGAGGAACCTCGGCCACTTCGTAGGTCTGGTAGGACTTCTTGCCCACCGGAGAGGTACTACGGTTTCCTCATTGATGGTGACAGAGAAGACTGCATCATGTTGGATGATGATCCTACCAGCTTTCAGCAAGCTATCACGAGTGGAGACTCTGTGAAATGGCTGGATGCCATGAGATCCGAAATGGAGTCTATGTACACCAACAAAGTATGGACTTTGGACGTTGTACCCCCTGGGGTAAAACCTGTGGGGTGCAAATGGATCTTTAAAAGAAAGATTGGTGTAGATGGGCAGGTAGAGACCTATAAGGCAAGACTTGTGGCGAAGGGTTTTCGTCAAAGACCAGGTTTGGACTATGACGAAACCTTTTCTCCCGTAGCTATGCTTAAATCCATTCGAATCCTACTTGCTATAGCTGCTCACTACGACTATGAAATCTGGCAGATGGACGTTAAAACGACATTTCTAAATGGAGATTTAGAAGAATGCGTTTATATAGATCAGCCAGAGGGCTTCATTGACAGTGGGAGCAGCGGGAAGGCATGTAGATTGCTTAAATCCATTTATGAGTTAAAGCAGGCATCACGGAGTTGGAACATCTGTTTCGATGATGTTATCAAAGAGTTTGATTTCATCAAAAATCCAGATGAACCTTGTGTTTATAAGAAGGATGTAGGGAGAGCTGTCACATTCCTCGTATTGTACGTGGATGACATTCTTCTGATAGGAAATGATATTCCTATGCTACGGTCGGTCAAATCTTTCTTATCACTAAGGTTCTCCATAAAGGACCTGGGTGATGCCACATACATTCTGGGCATTAGGATCTATAGGGATAGATCCAAGAGGTTATTGGGATTGTCCCAAACCAGGTACATAAACACCATCCTAAAAAGGTTTAGTATGGAAGACTCCAGGCGGGGTGCCTTACCCACTTGCCATAGGGTCACTCTCTCTAAGGACTCTTGCCCAAAGACCGATGAAGAGAGAGCTCGCATGAGCATTATACCCTATGCTTCGGCAGTAGGATCTATAATGTATGCGATGTTATGTACACGCCCAGATGTAGCTTATGCGCTTAGTATTGTAAGCAGGTATCAATCCAACCCAGGAGAGAATCACTGGATAGCTGTGAAGAACATTCTTAAGTACTTGCGAAGGACTAAAGAATTGTTCTTGGTGTATGGTAATGGAGATCTCCAAATGGAGGCCTTTACCGATTCGAGCTTCCAGAGCGATAAGGACGACATCAAATCTATCTCCGGGTTTGTATTTACCCTCAATGGAGGGGCGGTAAGTTAGAAGAGTTCCAAACAGGATACCGTTGCAGACTCTACGATGGAGGCTGAGTACATTGCTGCAAATGATGCCGCCAAGGAAGCCGTCTGGATGAAGAAGTTCGTCTCGGAGCTAGGAGTAGTTCCAACCATTATTGATCCAATACCATTGTATTGTAATAATAATGGGGCTATGGCGTTAGCCAAGGAGCCCAGGTCCCATCAGCGATCCATACACATCCTGAGGCGTTTTCATTTGATCCGGGAGATTGTAGATCACCGCGAGATCGAGATTAGGAGAGTAGATACAAAGAATAACACTGCGGATCCACTCACCAAGGCCCTCCCTCAGCCGCAGCATGAGCGACTTTTTGAGCTGTTGGGTATGAGATACGCCAATAACTGGCCTTAGTGCAAGTGGGAGATTGTTGGATATGTGTATGCCCTAGAGGCCATTATATGATAGTGGATGTATTTATATATATATATATATATATATATATATATTCAGTGTACATTCTTTCTCGTCATGATAGTATGCTATCTGGTTCTTCTTATCTGACATGTTGATTTGATCATGCTTTTATTCATTCACACATGTTGATAAAGCCCTGAGGATATTTGCTTGACTACTGTGATTATGATGGAGATCATACTAGTGGGACATCTGTAGTTTATAAGCATATCCTGAAAAGTCCCTAGTTGTAGGTGTATCGAGACGAGGCATCGATATACCAGAGTAGACTAGCGTATATGATACTAGACCCATATGATGGGCGATGGATGTTCCCACATTCATCGATGTTTGACATCGAGATCGTATACGGGTGCTCAGTGGTGACTGGGTACACTGGACGGACTCGCCGAGAACTCCTATATGGAATTATATCTATCGTCGGATAGCAGTTCTCAGGTGACACTGGTACAGGTTAGTTTGTAGACCAGAGATCGTCATAGAGTCTTGTGTGTTCTCCCAGTGTACTTTGATTACCATCCTACCACGGTTCTATTGAGTCGTGCAAACAGGTGGATTTTGGGTACAGTCCCGAGACACACGAAGACGATGAGCGATAGGAGGGTTTCGTCTCTCCCGGTATTGGGAGTTGATGTTGTGCTGTGCTCGATTGGCTATATCAGTAAGTCCCTGGCCAGGGCTGTTGAGATTTACTGATAAGTGTTATCAGTAGTTTCTCGATCTGTTATAGACCATTCATCGGCACGACTTATTGAGTTATTGGGGTCGACGTTACCATCCCTAGACTCGATATCCAGCATATGAGATGAAGAGACCGGACTGTACGGTAGTGTTACCGGTTGGCTCGACGGGAGCTGTGACAGGTTCGCTTGTTTTCTTCTGATCGCTTAATATCCGGGTGGCCGTTACGTTTAGCTGACCGCTTGCGGCTTGGGGGTGCTTGATATGATCATCACCCACTGCCGGCGTATTGACGAGTCTTAGAGTCCCACAATGGAGTTACCTAGTCCAGGCGAAACGATGTGGTGCGCATATGAGATATGTGCGTGGACCCGGTTAAAATGCGCGTATGAGATACCGTATATTAATCGGGCGGTTTGCTTTTGGTCGGGTCGTATGTGATATGACCGGTTTGCTAAATCAAGTGTTGATTTATCACTGACCATTAGTTTCTCACATTAAACCCTTTCTTGTCTTTTTGTTGCATGCATGCATGCATGCATTTATTCTCATTAATGCACATATGGATGTGCATGCACACATACATGCATACATAATTCTATCATGGTTGTTGATATAGTGGATGGTGGCAATATAAGACTCACACCATTTATAAATATATGGATATTTCTTTTTTTGGAAAAGAAAAATGGAAATGGAAATTGTTATCATGGTTTAATATTTTATCCATGCACTAACCCTTTGCTTTAACCATGATTTATTTTCTATGGCCATTTTTGATCCAAAATAAATATCTAGATATTTTATAACTAGGGTTAAGAATGAGAAAGAGAAAATATATATATTTTCATTTCTCATTTTTAACACATGCTTATCATTATCTTGAGCTCTTCATAAGCCGTCATCTTCTTCCTTCTTTCTTTCTTGCTTTCTAGCTTTTACTTGTGAGCAAAAGAGTCACCAAGTTAGGGTTTTGAAGTGAGAAAACAAACCACATCACCATTATACACTAGTCTTGCCCATTAGTGTAGAGTGTTAGCTTCTACTTCTTCTCTTGATCTAGTGGAGCTTCAAGCTTGGGCAAAGAGGACTCCGGGTGGATCGTCATAGACCTAGAGGATTTCAAGTGAGCCTTTTCCAACCCTCAAGTAGCCAAGGAGTCTAGCGTAGGGAGCTACAAAGGTTGTACTCTCAAAACCCTAGCTTTTACTACTTGTGTTTGTGTTATAGTTTTGTTACCCTAGCTTTTCTAGTTTGATCCTTAGGTTTGTTTCTCTAGCACCATATAAATTTTAAATATGGCATGCGTGATGTCACCAAACCCTTGTAGTGGTGCTGTAGGAACTCCCTTCAACAACCACACATTTCATGGACTGTGGGGTCCTTAAACTCACGGACTACGATGTCCCTAACCTCGGACTGTGGGGTCCCTTTAAACCCACGGACTACGATGTTCTTAACCTGAACTGTGGGGTCCTTAAACCCATGGACTATGATGTCCTTAACCTTGGACCACCATGTCCTTAAACTGGTAATCGACCGCAATGTCCCTAAACTAAACAACAGTGGCCAAATGCTTTCTTGTTGGATCTAAACGATCCTGTTAAGTTAATCTTAGTCTAGAAATTAGACCAACGTATCCTTAACTAACGTTTAAGTTGATCTTAGTCTCAAATGAGACTAACGTATCCTTAAACCTAACCCCCAAACCTAAATCTAAGAAGATATGGATTTGGACTAATCCACGCCCTACAGGTGACAACATAAATTAGTCTCCATATACAATCCACGGGCAACCACAAACAAAACAAACACCCACGACACGAAGTGACCATCTGGAGAAAGAGAAAGTGGTTACCGTGATGCGGTAGCGTAATTAACTGCAGGGGCTTGCGCCTTCAGGGAAGAGTGTCCCCACAATCAAAAACCCCTCAAATGAGAGGGAATCTGACGAAGTCTGCTACATCGGCCGCATCCGTTTAAACCTTCAATACACGGTGCCATAAATCAACTTGGAATCTTCGAAGAGGTGGACGGATAGCACCAATTAGCATCCGCCCCGAAATTCAGGCAAGACGAACCTACGCGGTCGTGTCTCTGTGTTCGGCGGGTAATGGATTCTGGCAAGCCCGGTGGGACCTTTTCCTCTTTCCACTCCACACTTCGTGTGTCATGTTCGCGAAAGAATCGCGGTTTGATATGGTTGCCCTTGGGTTCGAGCTACTAAGATTTGGTTTCTTGCTTAGCGCAGAAAATGAAACATCAATGGCGTCTACTTGCGCGAAGTGTTCCAGCTGCAACTCGCGTTCCGCCTCATCTGGAGGCATAGCTTACGGACCTCAAGCGGCCTCCCTGTTCACGATGCCGGTCGACCAAGTAACTCAGGCCACCACTGGGCTGTTCTTTAGGACTATGCTCTCACCGATGAGCTTCAATGCCCCAATGTCATCGCAAGAAGCTCCAAAGAAGTCGGTCTTTGATCGGCTTACAACTACCGCAGCCCCTCTCAACGGGTCGCCCAAGTCCAATGCCTTAGTTTTCAGCAAACTGGGCCAAAGCTCGAGTGGGCACATGAAGAAGCCCGCGATACCTGAAGCGGCCATCCCGAAGCGGATAGCCATTCCTGCTCCTAAAGTCGTCAAGGCAGCTTCCCCTGGTCGAAAGTTGGCCTTCGCAAGACTGACTATCCCTTCTCAACGGACTTCAGTCTTCGACCGGCTAGCGCCAATAATAGAATCTCCTCAAAATAGGGGGCATGACAAAGCCATCCCCATAACCGAACCAACACCATCTGCGCGACATGCTCGCCGTCGTCACTGGCGCCGAGTACGGAAGGCTGGGGGCAGCTCTCCGTCTGGATTTACTCCACCAGCTCCAACGGTGGAGATCGATGTTGTTGTTCCAACCGGGAACAGCTTTGAATTGCTGAACAAGGTGCGCAGGAACTCTCCTACCGCCGTACTGAAAAGATCTTCTCCACCTATGGAGAATGTTACAGGAATGAAGCCAGAGTAGCCCCCTCAGTGGCTTTCTTCCAAAATTTACAAAGTCTGCCAACAGGTCCAGGAGTCGGCGATTGATCAAGATTACCTTCGCTGACAGAAAAAGGTGAAGGTTCAGTAGGAAGAGAGCCGTCCTGTCAAGCCACAAAGGACGACAACTACCTGGGTGCCCGCTGCAACGGCCCCCTCAACGTCAACTGCTCAAAAGAGAAGGAGGCCAGAGAAAGCCCCTGTGAACGTGGCAAACCGTAAAAACGCCGAATCCAAACGCCCCAAGTCTGGGGGCATAATGGTGCATACTGTTTATATTGCTTCCGGAAAAGAGGAAAGCCGCGCTTCGACGGGCCACCGGCCGCTTACCCGATCCGTGACAAAAGCCCAGGAGCAGCAACAGAAGCTTCAGGAAATGCTAACACAAATGGCCTCACTTACCGGGCCAAAAGAAAGCCCGGAGGCGTCATCAGAGCAGCGTCATGAACAAGAAACCGATGCTGACTTCCTCCGCAGAGTCCTCGAAAAGAAGGACAAAGAGGCAGCGGAACAAGCTGCCAACATAAAACGAATGGCGCTTCTCTTCCAAGACATGGTCGGGATGATGTTGCAACCAGAACCTCCAGCTGAAGACCCTACGATCATTATTGAAGATGATAAAAGAGAAGTGTCAAATCCTCTGCTGGCTCTATCAGCAGCCAAGGAAGAAACCATCTCAAAAGCCACGCTCGATGATTGTATAGCTCAACAAATACGAGCTCACCGAGTGAACGAAGTGGCTGGCCAAGTCGGTAAAACTGGACGACCATATCCAAGCTGGTATGATCAAATAAGTTACCCGCCGGAATATACAATCCCCAAATTCCATGTGTATAAGGGGACAGGCAATCCCCATTAACATGTCGCTCAGTTCAGGGCCCTTTGCGGCAACACCGGGGGTGATGATAAATTGCCACTTCGTCGGTTCGTTGGCAGCTTGGCGGAAACGGCCTTCGAATGGTATTCAGAGCTTCCCAACGATTCGGTCAAAACTTTTGCGGAGATGGAGCTGTTATTTACCCAGCATTTCGCGAGTGCTAGTGAACGCACCCTAATAACGGCATTGATCAATGCCAGGGTGAAGCCTGGAGAAACATGGGTCCAATATGCAATACGATGGCGAAATTTGTGGTCGAAATGCGAGCAGCGCATCGAAGAAGCGCCGGCGGAGGGTGCAGCGAGCCCCCGGAGATTGAGGGCGCACCTCGGGTTTATAAGATTTTCCATACCCATGTTACCCGAGATAGAGCAGGTAGAATTGAAGGGGAAATCGCAGTAGGTGTGGGCATGTTCGTGGGCACTCTGGACCCTCATGCAACTATTTCCCAATTCATGATATTTTTCAAGCCGACTACTTTCCAGGCCTTAATTGACAAATTGGCCCAGATGGACCAGATGGGTCATAGACCATCTCCTTCAAAGACGGATCCTCGCAAAAGGGGAAAGGAAAAGCAACTTTCGTTTCCACTACTCAACAACAGCCGAGCAACTTAAAGCCGGTTGTTCGCCAAAACAACGTGCGTCCACGCCCATCCCTCGAGGAAAGACTGGGACGTCCTTACTCGTTTCCCCAAGATAAAATGAGGAGACTGTTCGAGTTGGCAGTGCGCAACAGACTCATCAATCTGCCGGATCCAAAATGACCATTGCAGCCAGATGATGTTAACAATCCTAATTACTGCCCTTACCACCAAGCAGTAAGCCATCCAATCGAAGATTGTTTCGTCTTTAAAGGCTGGATTGAAGACCAATACCAACGAGGCAAGTTCACATTATCCGAAAACTGGAAGGTGAAACCGCCACAACCTCACGGCCCTAAAAAAGTGGACGTGCCGGGGGCATCATGCTCATTCATAAGGGAAGCCACATGGGAAGTTGTTCTTTCGGCAAAAACGAAAAGAATGCTAAAGGATCTCCAAACGTGCCCGGCAATCAGGTGGAAAAATCCACTGGAACCCGAGATCGTCGAGGGAATGCTGAAATCAAGCCCAACTACAAAAATTGGTGGTGATAGTCAAAGCGCTCGCACCCAGCCGTTAAAGTCTTCGAAGAAGAAGAAGAAGACCCAAAAGCCCGTGAAGCTTGATAACAAGCGCACGGACCTGCAAAAACAGATTGACGCTTTGGAAGAATATAACCAGAAGGCGCGGACCCCGGTCACACTCCAAGAATTTCTCGACAATATCCTTGAGAACGGAGATAACGACAATAACGACAGGGATGACTCGTCAAGAGAATCTGAGGACTATGTGGCAAGTTGCCACATGATCTCTCATTCGGCGTTAACTAATGAAGAAACGTACTCGACGATAGAAGACAGCATAAAAGAGCCGGGGGCAGGATCGAAGCCAAAACCCTTGGAACCGTCTGACGAGATGATCGACTTGCTACTGAATGAAGCCCGTCAGAAAAGCAAAGCCAATCGAAAGCGTGAACTGGCCATATTCAAAAAAGCCAAACGCCGACGACTGGAGGAAAAGGTCGAGACACCCCAACTGGAGCAAAGAATCCTTATCGCCAGCAAAAGCAAGCTAAAAATAAGGAAACGATTCGCTAGGGCCCTGGCAATAGGAATGAAGTTGCCCTATTTTAAAGGAAATTCCCCTGGCGATATACGTCTTGATGAAGCGGACATACATCCTAACTTCTGCCTATACCATCAGAGGATTGCACACCCTACCGAGGAGTGCATAGCCTTTAAAAACTGGTGGCAGGGATATGTTTCCTACTGACGACACGTTCAACGAGTGAAGCGCAAGGCTCGTTGGGAACAGAAAAGCACGACAGATGAGCGCGAAAGAGCTGTTGGCAACTGTCACATAGCCGACACCAAGGGATCGCAAGTTATCACCTTTGGAAGCGACTCTGACGAAGAAATCGCCCTCAGCCTTCTCTTCAAGGAATCCACCTCCGGCACAAAAGATGCGAAGATTGCGAGAAAATCTAGCTGCATAATCGTACGTTGCTCGAAAAATTTTGGACCCATGACCGAAACGTCGTTAAACTACTACCAACCCGCGGCATCCTCAGGCTGATGTGGTAAAAAAAATGGTACGTCCACAAGTGAGATGGGCACGGATGAAAACCTGAAAGGGCTCCGTGAGTAAAAACAGCAGGGCTACCGGCGAGTTTTGTGAAAACCCGAAAGGGTGCAATCTTCGTTAAAAGACACTTGCAAGGTCCTCTAGACCTTGTGAGGAGAGACCACCTGTGTGAGATCCTTACAACTCACAAGGGAGCAACACACTTAGGGATCCTCACGATTCCTAGGAAGAAATTACACTTGCAAGATCCTCACGACTCGTAAGGAGAACCCTCCTATGAGACCCTCACGGCTCATAGGATTCAAAAGCCTTAAGCTACAGGGGTCTGAACCTGTTCTTAAGCGGCCACCACAACCTCCAATTTTTCCCTACAAGCGGCTCAATGCTGGCCCTTGTATACAATCCACGGGCGCGAATAAACATTTCCCTAACAAAGTCCCATCCGTGACTAGGGATATGTCTACATGGTGAACAACCCTCGTAAGTCCTCTCGACTTATAAGGAGAAAACACTCTTGTAAGATCCTTACGACTTATAAGAGAACACACACTTAGGAATCCTCATGATTCCTAAGGAGAAAACGCACCTACGTGATCCTCACGACTCGTAGGGAAAAATACCTTCATGAGACCCTTACGGCTCATGAAGTCAAAAGCCTTAGTCGACAGGATCCTAACCCTATTCGCTAAGCCACCTTTGTTCGACATCGACGGGGGCAAATGATGATTCGCTCCTGGCAATATCCCAGTTGTAGCGGTGCTGATGCCAAAATCGATGTCTAATTCCAAGCTTGCAGCAAGAAGCTAGCGAGCCACATATACATACGAAATAGCCGAAATGATGGGGAAACTTGCAACAAAATCAGCAAGTAAAAATGTATGCATGCAAAATAGCCAAAATGATTGGGTAACTCGCAATAAAAAGCAGCGAGTAAAAATAAAATAAATAGCCGAAATGATTAGGCACCGCGAAAAAATAGCCGAAATGATTGGGCAATCGCGACCTTCGCGATATAAAACCTGAAATGATAGAGCATCGCGGAAAGAAATAAAAAAATGATGATGAAATTTATGCCCTACAGGTGATATCACATCAATCCCTGTATACAATCCAGGAGCGCAAACAAAGAAGGAATCACACCTTCCCTCCCCAGGCTTCATCAGAAAACGAAGCTAAATCTCGACGGTTCAGGGGTAGCCTAGAGATCATCAACAGCGTTCCTCCCCATTCCAGCAGGATTCAGACGCTGTAATCAACCCTGGAGCTACGGCAAAGCCCCTACTCCAAATTTCGATGGTTCCCAGACAACCTAGAGACCACCTCGACATTCGTCTCGTTACAGCAGACGCAACGTCAGCAAGACGGAGTGAGGACAAAATCCCAATTCCACTTCAGCATTCGTTTCATTACACCATACGCAAAGTCAACAACGGCGTTCCTTCGCAGTTCAGCAGGATGCAGATGCAACGTCAACGAAAGACCTCACGGTCAAAACAACGGAGCCATGGCAAAGTACCTAGTTCCAAGTCTCGACGGCCACATCTACAGTCTGGAGACCCACAACAGCGTTCCTCCTCATTCCAGCAGGACTCAGACGCGACATCACCAAATGGAGCCACAGCTTAGTCCCTAGCTCCAAATCTCGATGGTTTACAGACAACCTAGAGATCACCTCGACATTCGTCTCGTTACAGCATACGCAACATCACCAAATGGAGCCATGGAAAAATCCCTAGTTCCAAGCCTCGACGGTTCACCAACAACCTAGAGACAATCGCGACATTCGTCTCGACACAGCAGACGCAATGCCAGCAAACGAAGCAAAGGCCAAATTCCTAGCTTCATGGTCTTGACGACAACTCATATAAAACCTGAAAGACTATCGGAGATCATCCCACACCAGCGCGGGGTAGTCACCGCCTCGACGTTCGCCTCGATACAGTAGACGTGATGTCGACCCAGCGTTCTTCCTCCAACAAGATGTAGACGCGACAATCAAACAACGGAGCCATGGCGAAGTACCTAGTTCCAAGTCTCGACGGACACATCTATAGCTTGCAGACCCACAACAGCGTTCTTCCTCCAGCAGGATTCATACGCGACAATCAAACAACGGAGCCACGGCAAAATCCCTAGTTCCAAGCCTCGACGGTTTACCAACAACCTAGAGACGACCGCGACATTCGTCTCGATACAGCAGAATGATGCCAGCAAACGAAGCAAAGGCAAAATTCCTAGCTTCAGGGTCTTGACGGCAACTCATATAAAACCTGAAAGACCATCAGAGATCATCCCACACCAGCACGGAGTGGTCACCACCTCGACGTTCGTCTCGATACAGCAGACGATATGTCACTACAGCGTCCTTCATCCAACAGGATTCGGACACGCTAAAACAAACGAAGCGAAGGCCAAATTCCTAGCTTCAGGGTCTTGACGGCAACTTATATAAAACCGGAAAAACCATCGGAGATCATCCCACACCAGCGCGGAGTGGTCACCACCTCGATGTTCGTCTCGATACAGCAGACGAGATGTCATCACAGCGCTCTTCTTCCAACAGGATTCGGACACGCTAAAACAAACGAAGCGAAGGCCAAATTCCTAGCTTCAGGGTCTTGACGGCAACTCATATAAAACCCGAAAGACTATCGGAGATCATCCCACCCCAGCGCAGAGTGGTATGACTCATCGAGGCTCTCCAAAATGAGCATAACCTCAAGTAAAAAGCGGCATGGAAAAATTCCTAACGCTTGCTCTTCCGACGGTCAAACTGCCGAGGAGGATTTCTTGAAGACGTCTTGTCCAGCCCCCGAAGGGATCAGAGACACGATAGTAGCAAGGCTACTCGAACAGCAAGATTGCCTATCGAGGAATACATCAGCCAACGCGACGGTATGACAAACTAAACCCTAGTACCACAGACCCTAACGGACCTCTGTCGTAAAGAGCAGAGGTTAACTGTGACGTTAGGATATTCTCGTGAGAACTGCTCGATTCGTATCGACTCATAAGGAAATTACTGTCTTTGCGAGAACTTCTCGATTCGTCTCGAATCGTAAGGAAAAGCCTTAGGCAATGGGGATAAGAACTGGTTTCCTAAGCACTGGGGCCCTGCAAGTCGGTCCAAAATGGACTCTTGCATACTATTCACGGGCCACACTCTCCAAAGTCGAATCTCGACAAGGAGGGAAACAACCGCTTACGGGTCCTCTCGACTTGTAAGAGGGAAAATTCTCTTGTGAGATCCTTACGACTCTCAAGAGAAAATGCGCTTAGGGATCCTCACAATTCCTAAGAAGAAAATACCTGCGGGATCCTCTCGACTCGTATGGAGAAAAGTCTTTATGAGACCCTCACGGCTCATAAAGTTGAAAATTCTTAGGTAGCAGATCTGAACCTGCTTCCTAAGCCATCACTACCCCTCAAAGAAGCCGAAACAAGATGCTCACCCTATCATCTGTCGGCTATGTTTGCTAAGGTGACATGCTGATAACAAAAGAAAGAAGAAAGCAGAGAGATGACACAAGACATTGAGAAAGAAATGTATCTTTTATTCATGAATTCAATTGGGTACAAAATACATCATATGAAAGAATAAAAGAATGAATACATTTTATTCAAAGTTACAAATGGTACAAAAAAACAATTATTGAGAGGGAAGCGCTTTCAATTATCCGATCAGCCGCTCGTGCACTTCCCTCAACCCCTTTTCTTGATCAGCTGCCACGGTCCACTCTGCTTCGACCTGGACTCGCTGCTGCAAGTAAGACGAAAATTGTTCCTCGACGGCCCGCTGAGCTGCTTCACGATTTTGTGCATCCCGCTCGACGACATCGAGCTTCTGCCTCAGTGTTAACCCGTCAGAGATGCATCGCAGAAGGCCTTCAAAGATAACTTTCAACTGGGCAGCATTCGCATCAACCTGAGCATGCAGTCGAGCAGATTCGCTTGAAGTTTCTTCACATTCCTTATGCTTTAAGGCCACTTCTTGTTCAAGATGGCGGAAATAAGAAGTGCTCTGCTCGACCCACGCAGCCCGTTGGGTGTTCACAGCCAGGAGCTCTGGAGCAGGATGTCCAACCTCGAGCTCAAGCAGGCGAGCTTCAATTTCCCTGCAATGATTAACCCAAGACGCAACGACGCCCTCACTATGGAAATTCACGAGTGTCTCTAACATAGGGTTAACCTCCGCGGTAAAATCCACAGCAGATGTGGGAGTCTCCACGTCAAGCTCCTCAATATAGTTGCTCAACATGCGCAGACTATTCGCGGCGCCTTTCGAGGATGCACGTCGAGAAAAAGGTCTGGCCGGCATTATGACGCGAGACTCGAACGGGGCTGGAGTCGATGTGACCGCTACAAAACAAATCACAATCAGACGTCGGCTTAAGAAATAAAGAAAATACACGAACAGTAGAGTCTACTATACCGGCTGTAACAGGGGGCAGAACTGGGAGTACTGGTAGCGCAACGATAGCCTCGTCCCCTCCTTCAATTTGTAAGGCTACAAGCAATACAAAGAAGAATTAGCAATAATGTGACTGCCCGTTAAAGAAATGACGTCATTTAGAAAAGATACTCACCGACACCAGCAGGCGGACTAATCTCTGACTGGAAAGAGAAGTGTGGGTGCAATACCTGATACAGGTGATCAAAAAGGACTCCTGCAAGGACGCAGTAATGCAATGTCAGTATATAAATTATACAGCCTAGAAATAAAACTGATGGATCACAAATCCGCACCTTCCAACATCTGAGATTTTACGAGAGAAGGTAAAGGAGGGGTCACCGTCAAAGCGGTAGCTGATGGCGCTGCCTCGGGTAGCGCAACCTCAACGCTCGCTATGCCTGCATTAGAAACGAGATAAATACTGTCAGGAAAGATTGAAAAGGATTGCAGAATAAAAAGAAAAGCAATGACCCAAAATCTACCTGATGAGTCGCCGGTCGGAACCGCGACGCGGGCGTCACTCGATACAGCAACTGTTTCACCCTGTCCATCGGAATAGTTTCGCCGCCCATGGCTTCATCCCCCGACTCCACGAGAATCGTCGTGATACTCGCAGCGCCCGGCAGCGGCAGGGAGCCACAAGGGGAAAGAGCAACGATCAGGGCAGTGCCCGACTCTTGCAAAAGAGTGACTACCTCGGGCTCGGCGGCTATAGCCATCTCACCCATCACTACCTCAAGCTCGACAATGGTAGCCATTTCACCTACCGCCATCTCGGGCTCGGCGATCGTGACTGTCTCGCCCACCGCTACCTCGAGCTCGGCAATTGTAGCCATCTCGTCTACCGCTGCCTCGGGTTCGGCGATCATGGCTACATCCTCTACCGCTACCCCAGGCTCAGCGGTCGCCGCCACTTCTTCGGTAAGACTCAGCCCTGCAAGATAAGATATATGAGAACTGAAAGTTAAAACTTTGACAACAGAACCAAATGTCACATTACCTTGAGTTGCTCTTCCGATTAATTTCCGAGCCGCACGTGCTGCCCGTCTGTAGGCAGTGGACAAAGCAGCCGGAGATTCCTCTGAAGGAGTAGGGGTAGGGGTGCTCGAACCTGCACCCGCGGCCAAGGCAGCGCTACGCCCTCTCGCCGCGTGCATTCCGCGCTTCCTTTCCGCTCGGGCCGTTAGAGCGGATCTTCTAGAAGCCTCCATCAACTGGACGTCATCGTCCGCGCCAAGGGTTATCTCTGGAGCCGTCGAGGCATCCGTCATCGGTCGTTTGAGTAAAGCCTCTTTCGGCAGTGACGAGGAGGCCAGGACTTCGATGGCTGGCCCGGGAAGAATCTCCGCATCACCTTGCGGGATTGGCATTGTAGTCCCTGCGATAAGATAAAGAAAGGGTTAGATTGTCCATAAGAAAGGAAAATGAAGATGCAATGAGCCGAGACATACCGATGCCCAGCAAAGCGCGATTCCTCTCCTCCTCCTCGAAGGTCCTGAGGGAAGCCGCCAGAGCCTCTTCAGTGGTAAAGCCTATTACAGAAGGAAAAATGTCAGTCAAGACATGATAATAAAAATAAAAAAATATAATGCAATAACAGAAGTTACGACTTATACTCACTTGATTGCGCGAGGATGGCCATTTCCGCTTTGTGGCTTGCGGATCGCACAGAAGCTGCAATGGCGGCCTCGAGATCAGTATCTGCCGGCGCTATGAAGAGACCCTCATTGGTCCCATACTCGCTCAGGCCCTCGTTATAAGGAGCATGTGGCTCCAGCCCGAGTGCAGCGTCGAGAGAGAGGACCGACTTCTTCTTCCACTTCTGCGAGCGAGCTCCAGTCGCAGCCAGCACAAGCTTACGCTTGGTGGGCACTTTGGGGCGATGAGTCCCGATATCTGAGCCCACGCTAGATTCGGGGGAAGCTACACTTACCGTCTCCACGGGAGCACGGGGCACCGGAAGTACATCCGCCGTCTCTACGGGAGCACGGGGCACCGTAGCTTAGGCCTGTCGTCGGGGACTTCAATCACGGCAGCTTCTCTTAGCGGAGGGAGGATAATGGTCCGTCGCTTCAAGGGGACGTTTCGATCACCAGCAGAGGGTGCACCCTTGCGGTCGAGCAACGGTCGCTTCTCCTCCCTGATAACAGCGCCCATTGCATGTTGGTACCAGGCCACGTGTACATTAAGGGCCTTCGGGACACAACTCGGTTCGCTGATAAAGAAGTGAGACCCCGTGTTCAAGCGTATGAAATGATGCGGCGCGCCCCGTGTTCTCTCTTCGGTGGCAGCGGGTTCTACTAAGAAAGCCTCCAGCGGGACTCCCTGATTGTAACTCAGCTGCTGGGCAAAACGATGGGTGTTGTATCTCATGAATAGCGCTGCATCATTTTGCTTGAATACAAGAAAGCCCGGCCTGCTGGAGTATAAATGAAGAATCTCCCGGGCTTTCAACACGGAGGCCCCGTCCTTAAAAATGTCTTGCAATGACAGCACCGCCTTTGAAGTTTCCTGGCCGATGGTCAAGACTCTATCTGTGAAAGACATACCATCTTCGACCGTGCGCGGACGAAGGAGCAAGCCCCTAGCTTCCCGCTGTGACGGACTCACGATAGAGGCGTCAACCAGCTGCATAATCCGAGGGAACTTGCATCTCTCGTAAAACGAAGGTCTCTTATGAATGCCAAAGACCCCGAGCACGTGCAGCTCCATCCATGAAGTGAAGTAATGCATCGGGAAGTTGGCAGGATGCACCCCCAGTTCAGTGGTATCCGCCGCTACGCTAAGACCATGGTATAAGTGGGCTAACCCGGCAATCCCAATGGCCACTTGTATTCCGGCAACCATGTGATGCGTGGGGTAGAAGACGGAAGGCCTCATGTAACGAGGATGCATAGGGAGCGCGAACCAACTCAACCATAGCCCAAGAAACCCAAGAAAGAACGCCTCCTCGTCAATGCCCGGAGCGGCGATTTCTGACAGGGGGACGATCGCAACGTCAGGAAGGAAGAAACCCTTCTGATCAGCTTCCGGTATCGGCCGATGGTCCAAGCCAAAGCCGAAGGGATCGTCAAGTTTAGCGAACTTCTCGCCTTGTCGCGACAAAATCTCCGGGCGAAGAAAACGGGCAATGAAGTCCGCAAAACTGACCCCCCGGCCTCCGGATTCAAGGAAGAGGCTCTCGTACATGTTCAACACCTTTATCAGACTGGGGAACTGGTGCTGAATGGCGTTCTCTGGCGTGAGTCCCATCACCACTGGCTTGGTGGCAAAGACATATTCATCCGGAGGAAGCAGCTCCTCGTAGTGCTCCCCCCTGACCGGTAGAACAGAAACCTCGGCGAATTCTTCCAAGGAAATGGAGACCTCTCTATCCAATAGAAGGAAGGTATGGGTCGGGATGTTCCACTGCTCCAAAAACGCCTTGACCCACCATGTGGGAGGTGCAGAATACTGGAACAACGAAGCGTAGACCGCAGGGTATAAGCTGAGCTTTAGCAGCTGCGATTTCTTCGCCGACAAGATGTTTCAGGCCCACTGCAAGTACCCGGCCGGATGACGGAGAGTTAGCCCGATATTGTAGGGCTGTCCCCAAGGCCGCGATTCGCCCTGGCATATGCGCCGCCCTAAGGTGTCCAAAGCCACCGGCGGCTGCATGGGTACGGCGGCGATCGAAGGCTGAAGGAGACCCTCCGAAGTCCAATTAACCACCTCCACGGCATAATTCACCGGGGGTACATCTGCATACGGAATCGCCAAGATAGGCTCCAAAAGCATCGCACAAGAAAAGCTCCGGCGGCCTCTGATAATCTGGTCATACCATCTACCCCACAAGTGAAGCTTTATGTGTTCCCGGTCATGGTCTTTGATGAGCGCGAGAACCTCCCGGTCCACAGGTGCCTCAGGGAATCCTCCTTCTGAACGGACGAACGGAAACGAAGTATCGAAAAACATGTCGCCTAAAAAAAAAGGGACAGAAGGCAACTGTCAGTGCTATAATTTGATTTTAAATTCTGACACTCGTTACTTTAAAATTTGTACCACACTGCAATCCAGTGGAGAGGGACCAAAGGGGGCCCACAAAATCTGGATGACAATACATCAATTAATAAAACAGCCTCATCATTTGCTGAGACTGTCATTTAAATGAGGAAATCCTCAGGAAAATTCTCATTAAATGAGAGATCCCTCGGGAAAAGGAGAAAATCTCCCTTGAGAGCAATGCTCTATGATAGAGTGACACCTGTCAAACTCTGATCATGAAGGAATAAAAATCCTTAAGAGCCTGGCTCTGTAATGATGATGGAAAAATCCATCAGAAAAGAATTAATTAAAATTAATTTTATGAATTAAAAAATTCGAGGATCTTCAAGATCCATGAACAAACTCTTAAGAGTTCTTCATCAAAGATTAAGAAATCTACATGTTATCAAAAGAGCAGAGCTCTGATTCATGGGCTAAGAAACCCCAAGAAAAGATCTCTTTAGATCTATGGGTTCATGAGAGCAAAGCTCTGTTAATGAAACCCTAAATGGGTTTTCTTAAGATCAAAGATCTATGAAGAGCAAGGCTCTGATTAATGGGTGAAACCCTAATTTATTAAAAGTTTTAAACTTTACCTAAGTTTTGACAGAGTTCTGACTCTTAAAAGGTTCTTAAACAAGAGAGCTATGCTCTGTGGGAGAATGAAATTCTCAGAAGAGATAATTCTCAAGAAGAAAATGAAAATCATCTAAGGGACCAAAGGTCCTATTTATAGGTATTGAAACGCCTCTTCAACTTCTGAGTTGATCAAAGGGCGCAGATGCTGCCACCGCTGCACTCACGTGTGCGCCACGTGAGCGCAACGGTGAGGGGGCATTTGTTTCCCCCAATCAGAGCAAAGCTCTGTTTTGAAATTCAAAATTCAAAAATTGAAACAACGCTTCAGATGCAGCGCTAGGCGCGCTGCGCGCCACGTGTCAAACACCGATGCGCTAGCGCCAGGTGCGCTGCGCCCTAGGCAGTGCACCATGTGTGTGCTAGCGCTAGGCGCGCTGTGTGCCACGTGTCTGACACGGATGCGCTAGCACTGGCTGCGCTGCGCTCTGGGCAGTGCACCATGTGTCAAACGTAGGTGCGCTAGCGCAAAGTGCGCTGCGCTCTGAACAGTACACCACGTGCAAAGCACGGGTGTGCCAGCGCTGGAATTATAAAATTCCCCACCGTTAGATCAAAAGATCTAATAAATAATGATAAATCATTAATCATAATTAAAATTCTGTTATGGAAAGATTTCTCAATCTTGTTAAAAACAAGAAGATTGCCTTCTGTAAAACAGAAGCCCTAGGATCAAAGATCCAACGGTGGGAAACATCCCCAAATCAATCAGAGAAAGATCTCTTTAACTGATTTAACAAATCAACTTACCCTATATAAAGGCCCCAAGACTTCAAGTCTGAGATAGAGAAACCCCCCTATAAACTTTGAAAAAATTCAAAGAAAGAGAGCAAGCTCTTGAGAGAAGATTATTTCTTCAAGGTAAAGATCATGAACGATGAATACAGAGATGAAATCATTTCATGAAAAGAAGAATTATCTTCTTAAAAGATCATAGATCTACAAAGACTAAGGTCTTTTGTAAAAAGATCAAAAGATCTCATCATAAAAAACAAAGAAGTACTTACTTCATTCACAGATCATTGATCTATAAAGGCAAACCCTTTCAAAAATAAGAACTGTTGTTCTTAAATTTTGAGACAAAGTCTCTTTTAAAAGAACATAAATTTGTTCACAGATCATAAAAATTGATCAAATGCGTTTTGCGCTATTGAAATGCGCTTCTGCGCTCTCTGGACCGGCGCTCTGTGCCAAAATGCGCCACGTGTCAACCACGTATGCAACTTGCGCTTTGCGCTTCTGAAATAGCGCACTGCGCTCATGGGCTGGCGCTCAGCGCCAAGCGCGCCACGTGTCACTCACGTGTGCGCCTCTAAATTGACAGCGCAATGCGCTTATGGACTAGCGCTTAGCGCTCATAAACTGGCGCAACGCGCCCACCATCTGGCGCTTAGCGCCAAGCGCGACACGAGTCCTTCTCGTGTGCGCTACTTGACAGAAGCGTACTGCGCTCTTTAACTGGCGCAAAGCGCCTGGTGCGCCACGTGTCGCCCTGACAGAACATAAATTGTTCTGATGAATGCTCGGCATTCAATACAAGACAAAAAAAGGGTGTCAAGATCCAATGTTCAGCATTATTAAAAGGGCCAAGCCCAAATAAAGGCTCAATAGCCAGAATAAACAAAATGTTTATTGGACTTAGCCCAATATTGGCCATCAGTCCTCAACTTATATTTAATTGAGCCCATCTGTTCATAAATATTTAACAGATCTTAGTTCTAAATTGGACTACAGATCTTCCAACCAACTCACACCGGTTCAAGGGTACATCTCTTTACTCCTCTGATATTTGTCGTTGTAATCCTTCAACCTCTTCAGAAAGGTGATGGGTCCCGACAACCACACATTTCATGGACTGTGGGGTCCTTAAACCCACAGACTACGATGTCCCTAACCTCGGACTGTGGGGTCTCTTTAAACCCACAGACTACGATGTCCTTAACCTGGACTGTGGGGTCCTTAAACCCATGGACTATGATGCCCTTAACCTGGGACCACCATGTCCTTAAACTGGTAATCGACCGCAATGTCCCTAAACTAAACAACAGAGGCTAAATGCTTTCTTGTTGGATCTAAACGATCTTGTTAAGTTGATCTTAGTCTAGAAATTAGACTAACGTATCCTTAACTAACGTTAAAGTTGATCTTAGTCTCAAATGAAGTTAACGTATCCTTAAACCTAACCCCCAAACCCAAATCTAAGAAGATACGGATTTAGACTAATCCACGCCCTACGGGCGACAACATAAATTAGTCTCCGTATACAATCCACGGGCAACCACAAACAAAACAAACACCCACGACACGAAGTGACCATCTGGAGAAGGAGAAAGTGGTTACCGTAATGCGGTAGAGTAATTAACTGCAGGGGCTTGCGCCTGCAGGGAAAAGCGTCCCCACAATCAAAAACCCCTCAGACGAGGGGGAATCTGACGAAGTCTGCTACATCGGCCGCATCTGTTTAAACCTTCGATACACAGTGCCATAAATCAACTTGGCATCTTCGGAGAGATGGACGGATAGCACCAATTAGCATCTGCCCAGAAATTCAGGCAAGACGAACCTACGCGGTCACGTCTCTGTGTTCGGCGGGTAACAGAAGCATCACAGAAGAATTGAGCCCAAGAGCCCACCATATGGCCGCGGATCCGCGGCCCAACAAGGCATTCCGCTGCGGATCCGCGGCCGTGCTGTGCACGTGTCGGTGCAAAGTGCCCGTGGTGTCAGTGCTTTGACCCGGCTTTCTTTGGGTAGTCTTGTAATTTTAAATATGGATCAGATGTAAACCCTAAGGTTTCTCCTATCTATAAATAGGAAAGCCTACAGCCTCTTTTGGAGCATGCCTCTTTTAATTCTAGATTAATCTTTCAATTTCATTGTAATCGTCAAGAGGTGTCAATAAAAGTAAGTTTTTATCTTGAATTTTTCTTATCGGCAATTTTATTTCTCTGCAAATTTTACTTGTCTTCATTTATCTGCAAGTATATTAGTTAATTAAAAAGAAAATTTATAAAAATGAATTTTTTCGCAATTTCCCTAATGAGTGAGTAGTTCCTCACTTGTTAGGGTTAGGATTGGGTAGGTTTGAGAGATGGAAATCTCTCACTCCTTTCTTGCCCTCATAACTTTATAAATTAGGACTCGATGTGAATCAAACACCCACCGCTCACTACGGCATCCTATCCTACGAGATAGCAGTGATTCCCTAATTAAACCGGTAGTGGTTAATTTACATAGAGGTTAGAGCTAAGAGTTAAGAAAGGACGGACAAGGACCAAAAGGAAGAAACTATGTTTCTTACTAGTCGTGCTAATCCCCGTTGTTAATTATTACCCTAACACCTATATTCTTAATTAGGGCAAAGAAAGCAGTGAATAGAATTAACTTTCCAAACTAATATAATCCTAACCCTAGTAAGGTTTTAATCCAAATCGAGTTCAATCTTAGTTTTTATAAAAATCAAAACCTACCAAAAATAGGAATTAACTCGTTGCAACAATTAGAAAAGAACACGTTTTCCCTGTGGACCGACCCGTACTCAACCGGCTAGCAACTAAGCGATACCGTCTTGATTGCGGTATATTCTTAACTTTGATTTTAAAACGTACGCAAAACTTCTCATCCAATCAGCACATGACCCCACTGATTAATTATTTCCAATTATTTATTTTATTCAGTTCCTACAGGCTTTGCCTGTAAATGGTCACGTGTATGCATGTGATGCCCGGTCATGTGTGGGCACGTGATGCCCGGTCACGTGTGGGCACGTGATGCCTCATAACTTTTGATCCCGGATGAATTATGAGGCCCATAATATATCAAATCGAAGGATTTTTCGAGTCGCTTTCGATACCATCAGAATTTAGTTATTTCTCATTTGGGAGTTTGTCAAAATACAGCCCGGAAAATATTGGTTCACATTTTCTTCTTTAGATTACACGTGCATAGCATATTTGCTCATAACTTTTTGATCCCGGATGAATTATGAGGCCCGTAATATATCAAATCGAAGGCTTTTTCGAGACACTTTTGATGCCATCAGAATTTAGCTGTTTCACATTCGGGAGTTTGTCAAAATACAACCCGGAAAATACTGGTTCATATTTTTTTAAACGTATCGCTTCCATTTGATACCTTGGGCTATTTTGCGCAGAAAATTTATTGGCAGGAACAGTTATGATGACTATATTGAGAAATCTAAGAACGGGATGATTATTGACAAAGGAGAAAATCCGTGTATGTGCTTTGTGTGTGCGTTTTTCGTTGAAAAGAATAAATTATCGATAAACAAAGTTAAATTTGTGAATACCCATGTATGAGTTGTATTCTATATATGTGTGTATTTATGATTTCGCTTAAGTGTAGGGTTGTTAGTATGTATGTGTTATGTGTGCGTTTGTTGTGTATTCATGTTGTATGTGTGTGTTTCGGCTGTCGGGGGTAAGGCTTCTATCCCATTAAGAATGTATAGAACAGACACCTATTCGCTTGTGGTTTCAACTGTTTCAAGTAAATTTCGGCAGCACCTCCCCACTGTTCTCCGAGTACACTGTAATAGAATAGATAATCATTTCAAAACTGTGAAACAACGTTGAAATGAACATCTAATCTATCTTTGTACGCGGAGAACCAGCGGAAAAGTACCGACGAAATAACTCGAAACGAATGAAAACACAAGTGAATACAGGTGTTTGCTTTATACATTCCTAACTTGTCCAAAGTGGACAAATTTATCGGTTATCATACGATTGAATCTTCTCGTCACATAGACTACACGACGGTTGTTAGTACCGAGCTATACCTTCCGATATTTAACAACCTTCGTATAGTTCTATGTCACAACGAATATTGAACGCATGTTAACCAATAGACGGGAACTAAGTCGCGCTTTGATTTTCATATATGAGTATCAATGAGAATATGAAAGTTTCATATTATCATCGAGTATCATATATTGGTTTTAACTTGAATATTTAACTTGAATAGGTTTTACGTTTACGTAAGGTTAATTAAGGGTTCGAAGTTTTTAGTTTAGGGTAAATTTTTCTTACGGTTACGGTAAACTTGTACGTTTACGTTATCATCGAGTATCCTACTGAATGAACTAGTGCACCTTAAACCCTAACCCTAAGTAACCCAAATTAACCTAATTAACCCCAATTAACCATAATCGTTACCCTAACACAAATTATCCATAATTAACCCAAACTTAACCCAATTTACCCAAATTAACCTAATTAACCCTAATCAACACCCTAACCCTTTTAAATTATCACTAATTAACCCAATTAACCCATTCTATTTTACGTAATTAACCCAAATTAACCCTAACCCTGAACCAAACCCTAACCCTAACCCTGAACCAATCCCTAACCCTAACCATACACTGAACCCTAACCCTAACCCTAACCATACACTGAACCCTAAACCTAGCCCAAGTCCTACCCTAACCCTAACCCTAACCCTAACTAACCCTAACCCTAACTGAACCGAACCATAACCCTAACCCTAACCCTAAACTGAACCCTAACCCTAACCTAACCCTGAACCTAAACCCTAGCCCAAGTAGCAACCAATTAACCCTAACCCTAACCCAAACCCTAACCCAAACCTTAACCCTAAACCGAACCCTGAACCCTAACCGAACCCTAAACCCTAACCTTGAACCCTAACCCAAGCCTAAGTAGCAACCCAATAATCAACAAAAACAGAAATAAATGCATAATTAGAAGTAAAAATATGAAATTTACTAACCTGTAGCTAGGTCAGCGATGGAGGAGACCGGAGATGGTCGACGACGCAATCGGCGACGAGAGTGTTCCTAACGTCGACGATGAAGTCAACGGTGATGTCGGGGAAGACGAGGGGCGCGCGGGAGTGCGGTGGTGATGAGGCGCAGGCGGTGGCGATGAGGCATGGGTGGTGGCGACGACGCGCGCGTGGGAGAGTGAGAAAATCGTGAGAAAGAGAGAAATCACGAGAAAGAGAAAATTTCTGGGCTTTTAATATAAAATAACTCATATAATGCCCCTACGGACTAATCCATAGGTCCTTCATTTGCGGCTCCGTAGGACCAAATAACAAATTGCATTTTAATATTTTTAAATTAAAACATAAGACACTGTAGGGGCAACTATGGGGACCTACGGATTTGTCCGTAGGGGTAACTCTTTCTTGCCCCTACGGATACCTTTATCCATAGGGGCAACTCATAATTGTAGTAGTGTCAAGCAAGTTCTAAACTTGCAACATGCTATTTTATTATATTAATATTTATTTAATAAATGATAGTGCATGTGTTTTACTATTCAGCAGAAAGTACCAACTTACAGTTTTATAGCATCCATCTGTATCCGTACCGATAATAGTTTATCTAGTTTCAAGCCGGAAGATCATGATATTATTATACTACTATATCAGTTCAATATGTTATCTAGATTGCATCATATATGGTAATAGACATATAATAGTTATTACAGATAGATACATATGCATCCTAGCAGTAGTTGTGTTTACCGTGTTTCGATATTGATTACAGTTTTACATTGGTATCTATTTTGGTTAATATACATTACATGGCATGTTCACGACCTACTACCAGACTCGTTACTTGGATATTATTACTAATTCCAACAATCCTGACATTGTTGTCCTGACGGACGTGACTTGTTGTCTGTATAGACAAGACCTGTACCTGCTTGATCCTGTGTTGGCATTAGATTTATGTCGTCAATACTGTTTCCCCAATCAGAGCAAAGCTCTGTTCAAATTCCAAAATGTGAAATGAAGCGACGCTTCTGTTTTCCCCAATCAGAGCAAAGCTCTATTCAAATTCCTAGATTTCAAAATTCAAAAATTGAAGCAACGCTTCAGATTCTGCGCGCTGCGCGCCACGTGTCAAAAGCAGACACGCCAGCGCCAGGAGCGATGCGCCCTAGGCAGCGCAACTCCAATCAGAGCAAAGCTCTGTTTCAAAATTCAAAATTTAAAAGTTGAAGCAACGCTTCAGATCCAGCGCTCTGCGCTGCGTGCCACGTGTCAAACACAGGTGCGCTAGCGCAATTGCGCTGCTCTCTGCGCTGCACGCCACGTGTCAAGCACGGGTGCGCTCGCGCAAGCTGCGCCAGCGCTGGAATTAAAAATTCCCCCACCGTCAAATCTAAAGATCTACTAATAATAAATTATTAATTAATTAAAACTAAAGTTCTGTTATGGAAAGATTTTTCAATCTTATTAAAACAAGAAAATTATCTTCTGTAAAACAGAAGCCTTAGGATCAAAGATCCAACGGTGGGAAATATTCTCAAATCAATCAGAGAAAGATCTCTCAAAATTGATTTAACAAATCATTTGGCCCTATATAAAGGACCCTAGACTTCAACTCTAAAAGAAAAAAAAAGAGCCAGAGAAGAAAAAGAGAGAGAAAACCCCTCTGCAAAAGAAGAGAAAACTCTTAGAAAAAAGAAGATTTTTCTTCATCTTCAAGGTAAAAAAAAGAGAGAACTATGTTCTTGAATAATAGAGATGAAACCATCTCGTAAAAAGAAGAACCATCTTCTAAAAAGATCAGAGATCTAAGAAAAAGACCAAGGTCTTTAATAAAAAAGAAAAGATCAAAAAGATCTAATCATAAAAAGACTAAAAGAAGTATTTTACTTCATTCACAGATCTTTCGATCTATAAAAGCAGAGCCTTTTATAAAAACAAGAACTTTTGTTCTTGGATCTTGAGGGAAAAGCCTCCTTTGAAGAACATAAATTTGTTCTTTAATCTTAAAATTGATCAAATGCGCTATGCGCTATTGAAAAGTGCCTTGCACTCATGAATTGCGTCCTTATGCTCATTGGACCGGCGTTCAGCGCCAAAACTTGCCACGTGTCAACCAGAGACACAATCTGCGCTTTACGCTTCTAAAACAGAGCACTGCGCTCATGGGCTGGCGCTTAGCGCCAAACGCGCCACGTGTCACCCACTGGTGCGCCAATAGACTAGCGCAATGCGCTCATAAATTAAAAGCGCAATGCGCTAACAAACTAGTGCTAAGCGCAACACGTTTCCTCTTCGTGTGTGCTACCCGACAGAACCGCAATGCGATCTTTGACTGCCGCAACGCGCCTGGCACGCCACATGGCGCACTATCAGAACAAACTTTGTTTCTGATAAATGCTATGCATTTAATGCAAGACAAAATGTCAGAGCCCAATGCTTAGCATTATTAAAAGGGTCAAGCCCAAATAAAGGCTTAATAGCCAGAACAAAAATAAAATGTTAAACATTTTAATTGGACTTAGCCCAATTCTGGCCATAAGTCCTCAAATTATCTTGAACTGAGCACATCTGCTCTTTCAACCAACTCATCCTGGTTCAAGGGTACATCTCTTCACTCCTTTGATATTTGTCGTTGTAATTCCTCAACGTCTTCGAAGAGGTGACGGGTCCCGACAACCACACATTTCACAGACTATGACGTCTTTAAACTGGACTGTGGGGTCCTTAAACTCACGGACTATGATATCCTTAACCTCGACCGTGATATTTTTAAACTAACATTGAACTGTGGGGTCCTTAAACCCATGGACTATGATGTCTTTAACCACGACCGCGATGTCTTTAAACTAACATTGGACCACCACGTCCTTAAACTGGCAATTGACCACAAAGTCCCTAAACTAGAACAATAGAGCTCAAATGCTCTTTTATTGGATCTAAATAATCCCGTTAAGTAGATCTTAGTCTAAAATTAGACTAGCGTATCCTTAACAAATGGTTAAGTTGATCTTAGTCTAAAATTAGACTAATGTATCCTTAACAAATGTTTAAATTGATCTTAGTCTCAAATGAGACTAACGTATCCTTAAACCCAACCCCAAACCCAAATCTAAGAAAATAAGGATTTGGAATAATCCACGTCCTACGGGCGACAACATAAATTATTCTCCGTATACAATCCACGGGCTACCAAACACAAAACAAACACCCACGACGCGAAGTGACCATCTGGAGAAGGAGAAAATTGTTACCACAATGCGGTAGCGTAATTAACTGCAAGGGCTTGCGCCTGCAGGGAAGAGCGTCCCCACAATCAAAAAAACCCCTCAAACGAGAGGGAATCTGACGAAGTCTGCTACATCGGCCGCATCCTCTTAAACCTTCAAAATATGGTGCCATAAATCAACTTGGCATCTTCGGAGAGGTGGACGGATAGCACCAACTAGCATCTGCCCCGAAATTCAGGCAAGACGTCCGCCGCGTTTTTCGGAGGGGAACAGATTCTGGCACGCCCGGTGGGACCTTTTCCTCTTTCCACTCCACACTTCGTGTGCCGTGTTCGCGGACGAATCGCGGTTTGTTATGGTTGCCTGTGGATTCGAGATACTTAGATTTGGTTTCTTGCTCGGCGTAGAAAGCGAAGGATCAATGGCGTTCACTTGTGCAAAATGTTCCAGCTGCAACTGCAACGTACGCTCCGCCTCTTCCGGAGGCATAGCCTACGGGCCTCAAGCGGCTTCGCTGTTCACAATGCCGGTGGACCAGGTGACTCAGGCCACCACCGGGTTGTTTTTTGGGACCATGCTCCCACCGATGAGCTTCAATTTCCCTGTACCAACACCAGAAGCTCCCAAGAAGTCGGTCTTTGACCGGCTTACAACTACTGCGGCCCCTCTCAACAGGTCGTCCAGCTCCAGCGCCTCGGTCTTCGCCAGATTGGGCCAAAGTTCATGTGGGCCCATGAAGAAGCCTGCAATACCAGAAAGGGTTATCCCAAAAAGGATAGCCATTCCTACTCTCGAAGTTGTTAAGGCGGCTTCTCCTGCCAAAGAGTCGGTCTTTAGAAAACTGACTATTCCGGCTCCCGTTCCTGCTCGAAGGTCTGTCTTTGACAGATTGGATACCACTACTCAAAAGACGTCAGTCTTCAAGAGGTTGGCACCAGCGGCGCCTCACCTGGACAAAGGGCAAGACAAAGCCATCCCCATCGCCGAACCAACCTCAACAGCTCGACACGCTCGACGTCGTCACTGACGCCGAGTAAGGAAGGCCGGGGGCAACTCCCCCTCTGGGCTAACTCCATCAGCTCCAACGGTGGAAATTAATGCTGCTGTTCCAACCGGGAACAGCTTTGAGCTGCTGAATAAGGTGCGCAGGAACTCACCTATCACCGTACTAAAAAGATCTCCGCCGTCGGTGGAGACTGTCACAGAAATGAAGCCGGAACAGTCCCCTCAACGACCGTCTTCTAAAGTTAACAAAATCTGGCGACAAGTCCGAGAGTCAGTGGTTGATCAAGACTATCCCCGCCGGCAGAAGAAGTTGAAGGTCCGACAGGAAGAAAACCGTCCTGTTAAGCCATAAAAGACGATGGCTACTTGGGTGCCCACTGCAGCGCCCCCCTCAACATCAACCGCTCATAAGAGGAGAAGGCCGGAGAAAATCCCCATGCCTTCAACAAATGTCAAAGGCACTGAGCCTAAATGCCCTAAGTCTGGGGGCATGGTGGTGCATACCGTCTATATGGCATCCGGAAAAGAGGATAGCCATATCTCCACAGGTCATCGATCGCTTACGCGATCCATGTCAAAAGCCCAAGAGCAGCAGCAGAAGCTTCAGGAGATGATGACTGCTATGGCCGCACTCACAGGACCGAAAGCAAGCCCAGAGGCATCCTCAAAACAATGCCACGAGCAGGAAACTGATGCCGAGTTCCTTCGGAGAATGCTTGAAAAGAAAGACAAAGAGGCCGTGGAACAAGCGGCCAATATAAAGCAAATGGCCCTTCTATTCCAGGATATGGTGGGCATGATGATCCAGCCGGATCCTCCAGCCGAAGATTCTCCAGTAATAATTGAAGATGACAGAGGAGAAACATCAAACCCTCTGCCGGCTCTGTCAACAGCTAATGAGGAGACAATTTCCAAGGCCGTCCTGGATGACTATATTGCTCAGCAAATAAGAGTTCACCAGGCAAATGAAGCAGCCGGCCAAGTCGTCAAGACTGGACGACCCTATCCGGGTTGGTATGACCAAATAAAGTACCCGCCGGGATACACGATCCCCAAATTCTATGTGTACAAGGGGACAAGAAATCCCCATCAACATGTCGCTCAGTTCAGGGCTCTATGCGGCAATACTGGAGGCGACGACAAACTGTTGCTTCGCCAATTCATCGGCAGCCTAGCAGAAACGGCCTTCGAATGGTATTCGGAGCTGCCTAACGACTCTGTCAAAACATTTGTGGAGATGGAGCTGCTGTTTACACAAATATTTGCAAGCGCCAACGAGCGCACCCCGATCACCGCATTGATTAACGCCAGGGTAAGGGCGGGCGAAACATGGGTTCAATACGCAATACGATGGCGGAATCTGTGGTCGAAATGCGAGCAACGTATTGAGGAAGCGCCAGCGGTAGGCATGTTTGTGGGCACTCTTGACCCTCAAGCGACCATCTCGCAATTCATGATGTTCTTCAAGCCCACTACTTTCCAGGCCTTGATTGACAAACTGTCCCAAATGGATCAGATGGGCCATAGACCGTCTTCCTCGAAGATGGAGCCTTAAAACGAGAAGGGTAAAGGGAAAGCAATCTTCGTCGCCAACGCTCAACAACAGCCGAGTGGCCCGAGACCGATTGTTCGCCAAAGCAACAAGCGGCAGTCCCTCGATGAGAAGTTGAGACGTGCTTACTCGTTTCCCCGGGATAAAACAAGGAAACTGTTTAAACTAGCAGTGCGCAATGGGCTCATCACTCTACCGGAGTCGAGATACCCAACGCGACCGAATGACGTCAACGATCCCAATTACTGCCCCTACCACCGAGTATTGGGTCATCCGATCAAAGATTGCTACGTCTTCAAAAATTGGGTTGAAGACCAGTATCAGCAGGGCAAGTTCGCGCTGTCCGAAAACTGGAAGGTAAATCCGCCACAACCACATGCTCCGAAAAAGATGGACATGCCGGGGGCATCGTGCTCATTCATAAAGGAAGCTCCATGGAAAGTTGTTCTTTCGGCAAAAACTAAAAGAATGCTGAAAGATCTTCAAACATGTCCGGCGATCAGGTGGAAAAGCCCGCAAGAGCCGGAGATCATCGACGGGATGTTGAAACCACGCCCAACATCGGGAATTAATAGCAATGGTCAAAACGCTCATGCCCAGCCTTCAAAGTCTTCGAAGAAAAAGAAGAAGACCAAAAAGCCCGCGCAATCTAACGATACGCGCACGGATCTGCAAAAGCCGATTGACGCGCTGGAAGAGTATTACCAGAGGGCGCGAACCCCAGTCACGCTTCAAGAGTTCCTCAATCACATCCTTGAGAATGAAGATAACGACAATGATGAGGGAGACGACTTGTCAGAAGAATCCGAAGATTATGTGGCAAGTTGCCACATGATTGCTCATTTGTCGCTAGGTAACAAAGCAGCTCACTCGGCGTTAGGAGATAACGTAGAGGAGCTGGGGGCAGGAGCAGTACCAAAACCCTTGGATTATGTGACAAGGTCTATCAAGGAGAAACCTACTTGTTCATAAAGCATCCGGCAAAACTTCGCCTCAAAGCTACAGCGGACCGAAATGTCCCTAAACTAACGATGGACCGCAAAGTCCTAAAACTTGCAAATGACCGAAACGTTGTTAAACTACTACAAACCCGTGGCATCCCCACGCCGACGCGGTAAAAAAAACGGGTATGCCCATAAGCAAAATGGGCACGGATGAAAACCCGAAAGGGCGCCGTGAGTAAAAACAGTAAGACTACCGGCGATGTTTGTGAAAATCCGAAAGGGCGCAGACTCGAAAAAAAAAGAAAAAAAAAGAACGGTACGTCTGTAAGCAAAATGGGCACGGATGAAAACCCGAAAGGGCTCCGTGAGTAAAAATAGCAGGACTACCGGCGAGTTTTGTGAAAACCCGAAAGGGCGCAATCTCGTTAAAAGACACTTGCAAGGTCCTCTCGGTCCTGTAAGGAGAAACCACCTGCATGAGATCCTTACGACTCACAAAGGAGAAATACACTTAGGAATCCTCACGATTCCTAAGGAAAAATTGCACTTACGAGATCCTCACAACTCGTAAGGAGAATTCCCCTTTGAGACCCTCACGGCTCATAAGGTTCAAAAGCCTTAAGCTACAGAGATCTGAACATGTTCTTAAGCCATCACAATCCCCAGATTACCCTACAAGCAGTTCAATATTGACCCTTGTATACAATCCACGGGCACGAATAAACATTTCCCTAACAAAGTCCTACCAGCGACTTGGGATATGCTCACACGGTGAACGACCCTTGTAGGTCCTCTCGACTTGCAAGGAGAAAACACTCTTGTAAGATCCTTACGACTTATAAGAGAACACACACTTAGGAATCCTCACGATTCCTAAGGAGAAAATGCACCTACGAGATCCTCACGACTCGTAGGGAGAAACACCTTTATGAGACCCTTACGGCTCATGAAGTCAAAAGCCTTAGTCGACGGGATTCTAACCCTGTTTGCTAAGCCACCTTTGTTCGACATCGGCAGAGGCAAATGATGATTCGCTCCTGGCAATATCCCAGTTGTAGCGATGCTGATGCCTAAATCGGTATCAAATTCCAAGTCCTTTCATGGCAAATGATGATTCGCTCTTGGCAATATTCCAGTCGCAGCGATGCTGATGCTGAGATTGGCACCAGATTCTAAGTTCCACACTCGCGATAAAAGAATCAGCGAGCTAAAAATGCATATGAAATAGCCGAAATGATAGGGCAACTTGCAACAAAATCAGCAAGTAAAAATATATGCAAACAAAATAGCCGAAATGGTTGGGCAACTCGCAATAAAAAAAAGCGAGTAAAAAAAATAGCCGAAATGATTGGGCACCGCGAAAAATAGCCGAAATGATTGGGCAATCGCAACTTTCACGATATAAAAAGCTGAAATGATAGAGCATCGCGGAAAGAAATAAAAGAATGAAAGAATGAAACTTTTTGCCCTGCAGGTGAGGTCACATTGACCCCTGTATACAATCCATAGGAACAAACAAGAAGGGAACCATATCGTCCCACCAAGCTTCGTCGAAGCGAAGCCAAATCTCGACGGTTCATAGATGACCTAGAGATAATCTCGATATTCTTCGCAATATTGCAGACACAATGTCAACAAACAAAGTGAAGGAAGATCCCTAACTTCAGGGTCTCGACGTCAACATCGACAACTTAGAGATCAACACCGGTGTTCTTCCTCCCTCCAGTCGGATGCAGACGCAACGTCAACAAATGGAGCCATGGCAAAGTTTGCTAGTTCCAAATCTCGACGGTTCACAGACAGCCTAGAGATCACCAATGACGTTTCTCCTTACTTCAGCAGGATGCAGATGCGATGTCAACAAACGACCCCAGGGTCAAAACAACGGAACCATGGTAAAGTCCCCTAGTTCCAAATCTCGACGGTTCATAGACAACCTAGAGACAAACTTGACATTTGTCGCAATATTACAGACACAATGTCAACAAACGAAGCAAAGGAAGATTCCTAGCTTCAGGGTCTCTACGTCAACACAGACAGCCTAGATCACCAACAGCGTTCCTCCTCATTACAGCAGGATTTAGACGTGACAATCAATCTCGGAGCCACGGCAAAGTCCCTAGTTCCAAATCTCGACGGCTAGGTCTACAACCTAGAGAACAACAATGGCGTTCCTCCTCATTCCAGCAGGATTCGAATGCGACAATCAATCTCGGAGCCACGGCAAAGTCCCTAGTTCCAAATCTCGACGGCCATGTCTACAGTCTAGAGAACAACAATGGCGTTCCGCTTCATTCCAGCAGGATTCGGACGCAGCATCACCAATTGGAGCCACGACAAAGTCTCCAGTTCCAAGACTCTACGGTTCACAGACAACTTGAAGTCAACCAATGACCTCCCTGCCGGATCAACGCTCCGTCTCGGAAACAAGTCAATCAACTCCGAGGAAATCAGTGTCCTTGGCAACGTCCTCAATTCAGGTAAATCAGCGTCCTTGACGAGAGCATCTCGATTCACGTCGACCCGCATAGAAATCAGCGTCTTTGCAGGAATACCTCAATTCATTTCAACTCCGAGGAAATCAGTGTCCTTGGCAACCTCCTCGATTCAGGGAAATCAGCGTCCTTGATGAGAGTATCTCGATTCGCGTCGATCCACAGAGAAATCAGCGTCTTTGCAGGAATACCTCGATTCGTCTCAACCCTAGGGAAATCAGTGTCCTTGGCAATCTCCTCGATTCAGGGAAATCAGCGTCCTTGACGAGAGCATCTCGATTCGCGTCGACCCGCAAGGAAATCAGTGTCTTTGCAGGAATACCTCGATTCGTCTCAACTCCGAGGAAATCAGCGTCCTTGGCAAAAATCTCGATTCAGGGAAATCAGCGTCCTTAGCGAAAGCATCTCGATTCGCGTCGACCCGCAAGGAAATCAGCGTCTTTGCAGGAATACCTCGATTCGTTTCAATTCCGAGGAAATCAGTGTCCTTGGCAACCTTCTCGATTCAGGGAAATCAGCGTCCTTGACGAGAGCATCTCGATTCGCGTCGACCAGCAGAGAAATCAGCGTCTTTGCAGGAATACCTCGATTTGTTTCAACTCCGAGGAAATCAGTGTCCTTGGCAACCGCCTCGATTCAGGGAAATCAGCGTCCTTGACGAGAGCATCTCGATTCGCGTCAATCCGCAGAGAAATCAGTGTCTTTGCAGGAATACCTCGATTCGTCTCAACTCCGAGGAAATCAGCGTCCTTGGCAAAAATCTCGATTCAGGGAAATCAGCGTCCTTGGCGAGAGTATCTCGATTCGCGTCGACCTGCAAGGAAATCAGTGTCTTTGCAGGAATACCTCAATTCGTCTCAACCCCAGGGAAATCAGTGTCCTTGGAAACCTCCTCGATTCAGGGAAATCAGCGTCCTTGACGAGAGCACTTCGATTCGCGTCGACCCGCAGAGAAATCAGCGTCTTTGTAGGAATACCTCGATTCATCTCAACCCCAGGGAAATCAGTGTCCTTGGCAATCTCCTCGATTCAGGGAAATCAGCGTCCTTAACGAGAGCATCTCGATTCGCGTCGCCCCGCAAGGAAATCAGTGTCTTTGCAGGAATACCTCGATTCGTCTCAACACCGAGGAAATCAGCGTCCTTGGCGAGAGCATCTCGATTCGTGTCGACCCGCAAGGAAATCAGTGTCTTTGCAGGAATACCTCGATTTGTCTCAACCCCAGGGAAATCAGTGTCCTTGGCAACCTCCTCGATTAAGAGAAATTAGCGTCCTTGACGAGAGCACCTCGATTCGCATCGACCCGCAGAGAAATCAGCGTCTTTGCTGGAATACCTCGATTCGTCTCAACCCCAGGGAAATCAGTATCCTGGGCAATCTCCTCGATTGAGGGAAATCAGAGTCCTTGACGAGAGTATCTCGATTCGCGTCGATCCGCAGAGAAATCAGTGTCTTTGCAGGAATACCTCGATTCGTTTCAACCCCAGGGAAATCAGTGTCCTGGGCAATCTCCTCAATTCAGGGAAATTAGCGTCCTTGACGAGAGCATCTCGATTCGCGTCGATCCGCAGAGAAATTAGTGTCTTTGCAGGAATACCTCGATTCATTTAAACTCCGAGGAAATCAGCGTCCTTGGCAAAAATCTCGATTCAGGGAAATCAGCGTCCTTGGCGAGAGCATCGCGATTCGCATCGACCCGCAAGGAAATCAGTGTCTTTGCAGGAATACCTCGATCTGTCTCAACTCCGAGGAAATCAGTGTCCTTGGCAAATACCTCGATTCAGGGAAATCAGCGTCCTTGACGAGAACATCTCGATTCGCGCCGACCCGCAGAGAAATCAGTGTCTCTGCAGGAATATACGACGTTAGCAAAGCGGAGCCGCGGTAAAGTTCCCAGTTCCATGACTCGGCGGTACACAGATGACCGAGAGTCAAACCCTGACTCCGTAAAATGCGGAAGAAGTCAACAATTCCTGGCTACGTGGAACGCGGATTATGTCACTCTTGACCCCGTGGAAAACGTCCAGAGCGGATCCTGGTCCTTGCAGAGCACGGCAATGACCCCGTGTGAAGCATCCAGAGCGGAGCCTAGTCCTCGCCGAACACGGCAGTGAACCCATGGGAAGCATCTTGAGAAAAATTCCTGGCTACGTGGAACACGGATTATGTCACTTCTGACCCCGTGGAAAACGTCCAGAGCGGATCCTGGTCCTCGCAGAGCACGGCAGTGAACCCGTGTGAAGCATCCAGAGCGGAGCCTGGTCCTCGCCGAAAACGGCAGTGAACCCGTGGGAAGCATCCAGAGTAAAAAATTGGACTATGAGGTCCTTAAACTCACAGACTATGATGTCCTTAACCTTGACCGTGATGTCTTAAAACTAACATCGGACTGTGGGGTCCTTAAACCCATGGACTATGATGTCCTTAACCTCGACCGTGATGTCTTAAAACTAACATGGGACTGTGGGGTCCTTAAACCCATGGACTATGATGTCCTTAACCTCGACCGTGATATCTTAAAACTAACAACGAACTGTGGAGTCCTTAAATCCATGGACTATGATGTCCTTAACCTCGACCGCGATGTCTTTAAACTACGGTATCCTGGAAAACATCCAGAGTGGAGCCTGGTCCTCGCAGAACACGGCAGTGAACCCGTGGGAAGCATCCAGAGCAACCCCTAACTCCGTAAAATGCAGATAAGGGCAACCTCACCCATCACTTACGGGTCCTCACGACTCGTAAGGGAGTAAATTCTCTTGTGAGATCCTTACGACTTTTAAGAGAAAACACACTTAGGAATCCTCATGATTCTTAAGGAGAAATTATACCTACAGGATCCTCTCGACCATTAGGGAGAAAATTCTTTATGAGACCCTCACGGTTCATAAAGTTGAAAAGTCTTAGGTGACAGATCCTAACCCTGTTTTCTAAGCCATAACTACCCCACAAAGAACCCAAGATGGACAGTTATATGCTATCTACAGGCCACACTTGCTAAAACCACATGGCAGCAACACAGCAAGGAGAAGAAAGCGACAAGGAGAACATGTGATTCGCATTTAATTAAGCGTTCGAGGCATACCCGTTCATGCATACGCAAAAGATTTAGTATGCAAAATAAAACAAGCTGAAATGAGAAACTTGCCATTCATACTGCAAAAAAGTTCTTACAATTATGAAAGCAGTAGACAAAAACATTATCAAAACAATTGCAATGGCAAAACCTCATATCCAGGGCATGGATTGAGGAACTCAAAAGTGACTTTGTCCAGAATCTTCCAGGCATTCCGAACCATCCTAGTATGCTTTCTTTCGTGATCACAAGCGTCTGGATCCTCACGGATGTCCTCCACCCTCCGATAGGCAGCAAGTATGGCTGACTGTTGAAAAGCCTGATGCAGGCGATCAATAAGATTGTCTCGCCTTCTCTTCGAGATTAGGCTCATCAGATACACCGAATGCACCTTATCCTCGGCGGCATCCAATGCCCTAAGCGGCACGCCAGTACAGAATAGAGGGAGCGCTTCCCAGATCGCTCCCACAATAAGCTTCAGGAGAGAGGAGCGTTGAGGAAGCAGTTGACCATTGTATGCGTCAAAGCGACTCATAATTGCGGCACACTCGGCATTTATGAATTCTCGATTCTGAGAACGACCGAATGAGCGGATGTCTCCGTAAGAGATAATCTCGTCGAGGGCATACATGTGAGCGTCCATTACTCCTGAAAAAGAAAATCAACAAGAATTAGCGGACAGACTGATTAAGCGAATTCTTATTAAAAAAAAGGCAGGCACAGGGAGTTAAACTTCTCGAGAGCAATGCTCTGCAGACAGGAGTGACACCTGTCAAAATCAATTATGAGGGGAATTTAAAGAAATTCCCCGAGAACATTGAGAGCCTTGCTCTGAGAAGATGATATAATTCATCAAAGATAAAATTCCATTTTTTTAATCTTCAAGATCCACGAAAAACTCTTAAGAGTTCTTCTATATGATTTGAAAGGAGCAATACTCCATCAATGAATTAAGAAATCATAAGTAAAATCCTTTTGGAGAGCAAAGCCCTATTAATGGAACCCTAAAAGGGTTCTCTTCAGATCAAAGATCTATGAAAAGCAAGGCTCTGTTAATGGGTAAAAACCCTAATTTATTAAAATTTTAAAAAAAAACTTTACTTAAGTTTGAGTAGAGTTCTGACTCTTGAAAAGTTCTGAAGAGCAATGCTCTGAATAAAAATTCTTAAGAGGATGATAATCATCTGAGGACCAAAGGTCCTATTTATAGGCGCTAAGCCGCCTCTTCGACTTCAGAGTCGATCCGAGGGCTCAGATGTTGCTACCACTGCGCTCACGTATGGGCCACGTAAGCGCAACGGTGGGGGGGCATTTGTTTCCCCAATCAGAGCAAAGCTCTGTTCAAATTCCAAAATGTGAAATGAAGCGACACTTCTGTTTTCCCCAATCAGAGCAAAGCTCTGTTCAAATTCCAAGATTTCAAAATTCAAAAATAGAAGCAACGCTTCAGATTCTGCGCGCTGCGCGCCACGTGTCAAAAGCAGACACGCCAGCGCCAGGTGCGATGCGCCCTAGGCAGCGCACCTCCAATCAGAGCAAAGCTTTGTTTCAAAATTCAAAATTTAAAAGTTGAAGCAACGCTTCAGATTCAGCGCTGTGCGCCACGTGTCTAACACAGGTGCGCTAGCGCAGTTGCGCTGCGCTCTACGCTGCGCGCCACGTGTCTAACACAGGTGCGCTAGCGCAGTTGCGCTGCGCTCTGTGCTGCGCACCACGTGTCAAGCACGGGTGCGCTAGCGCAAGGTGCTCCAGCGCAAGGTGCTCCAGCGCTGGAATTAAAAATTCTCCCACCGTAAGATCTAAAGATCTACTAATAATAAATTATTAATTAATTAGAACTAAAGTTCTGTTATGGAAAGATTTTTCAATCTTATTAAAACAAGAAGATTATCTTCTGTAAAACAGAAGTCTTAGGATCAAAGATCCAACGGTGGGAAATATTCCCAAATCAATCAGAGAAAGATCTCTCAAAACTGATTTAACAAATCATTTGGCCCTATATAAAGGACCCTAGACTTCAAGTCTAAAAGAAAAAAAAGAGCCAGAGAAGTAAAAAAGAGAGAAAAACCCTCTGCAAAAGAAGAGAAAACTCATAGAAAAAAGAAGATTTTTTTCATCTTCAAGGTAAAAAAAAAGAGAACTATGTTCTTGAATAATAGAGATGAAACCATCTCGTAAAAAGAAGAACCATCTTCTAAAAAGATCAGAGATCTAGGAAATAGACCAAGGTCTTTAATAAAAAAGAAAAGATCAAAAAGATCTAATCATAAAAAGACTAAAAGAAGTATTTTACTTCATTCACAGATCTTTCGATCTATAAAAGCAGAGCTTTTTATAAAAACAAGAACTTTTGTTCTTGGATCTTGAGGGAAAAGCCTCCTTTGAAGAACATAAATTTGTTTTTTGATCTTAAAATTGATAAAATGCGTTTTGCGCTATTGAAAAGTGTCTTGCACTCATGAATTGCGCCCTTGCGCTCATTGGACCGGCGTTCAGCGCCAAAACTTGCCACGTGTCAACCAGAGACACAATCTGCGCTTTGCGCTTCTAAAACAGAGCACTGCGCTCATGGGCTGGCGCTTAGCGCCAAACGCGCCACGTGTCACCCACTGGTGCGCCAATAGACTAGCGCAATGCACTCATAAATTAAAAGCGCAATGCGCTAACAAACTAGCGCTTAGCGCTAAGCGCAACACGTGTCCTCTTCGTGTGCGCTACCCGACAGAAGCGCAATACGCTCTTTGACTGGCGCAACACGCCTGGCGCGCCACGTGGCGCACTATTAGAACAAACTTTGTTTCTGATAAATGCTATGCATTTAATACAAGACAAAATGTCAGAGCCCAATGCCTAACATTATTAAAAGGGCCGAGCCCAAATAAAGGCTTAATAGCCAGAACAAAAATAAAATGTTAAACATTTTAATTGGACTTGGCCCAATTCTGGCCATAAGTCCTCAAATTATCTTGAACTGAGCACATCTGCTCTTTCAACCAACTCATCCTGGTTCAAGGGCACATCTCTTCACCCCTTTGATATTTGTCGTTGTAATTCCTCAATGTCTTCAAAGAGGTGACGGGTCCCGACAACCACACATTTCGCAGACTATGACGTCTTTAAACTGGACTGTGGAGTCTTTAAACTCACGGACTATGATGTCCTTAACCTCGACCGTGATGTCTTTAAACTAACATTAGACTGTGGGGTCCTTAAACCCATGGACTATGATGTCCTTAACCTCGACCGCGATGTCTTTAAACTAACATTGGACCACCATGTCCTTAAACTGGCAATTGACCGCAAAGTCCCTAAACTCGAAAAATAGAGCTCAAATGCTCTTTGTTGGATCTAAATGATCCCGTTAAGTAGATCTTAGTCTAAAATTAGACTAACGTATCCTTAACAAATGGTTAAGTTGACCTTAGTCTAAAATTAGACTAACGTATCCTTAACAAACGTTTAAGTTGATCTTAGTCTCAAATGAGACTAACGTATCCTTAAACCCAACCCAAACCCAAATCTAAGAAAATAAGGATTTGGACTAATCCACGTCCTACGGGCGACAACATAAATTAGTCTCCGTATACAATCCATGGGCAACCAAACACAAAACAAACACCCACGATGCAAAGTGACCATCGGGAAAAGGAGAAAATTGTTACCGCAATGCGGTAGCGTAATTAACTGCAGGGGCTTGCACCTGCAGGGAAGAGCGTCCCCACAATCAAAAAAAACCCTCAAACGAGGGGGAATCTGACGAAGTCTGCTACATCGGCCGCATCCGCTTAAACCTTCGACATATGGTGCCATAAATCAACTTGGCATCTTCGGAGAGGTGGACGGATAGCACCAATTAGCATCTGCTCCGAAATTCAGGCAAGACGTCCGCCGTGTCTCCGCCGTGTCTTTCGGAGGGGAACAAATACCTGACTTGAACACAGAACCTTGGGGAAAAAATGAAATCAAGAATGTAACCGAAACTTAACTCAAGAGAATATTATTATTGTTTGCCGTGATTCTGAGCATTATGGAATAATCATTATTATTGTTTGTCGTGTTTCCGGACGTAATGGAATAAATCATTGTTTGTCGTGATTCCGGACGTTGCGGAATAAATCATTGTTTGCCATGATTCTGGACGTTACAGATAATCATTATGTCGTGATCCCATGGGGGTTTAAACGACATATATACTGTTGAGTTACGATGAGAATTACATTAATTGATTTCAAACACGTGTATAATAGATAACCTAGAAGCACAGACTCTAGGATACACATTACATACATATATCTCATTGTTTTACCCCTGTGTTGGTTATTTATACGCATGTTTATTCATATTATCATATCCTGGTTATTATTATTGTTTTGATATTTATGACGCGCTGACGTCTGGGTTTTGTATGGTCCAGTTCCTCTACCTTTATCGCAGGCAGATCAAGAGTACTTTAGCAATCAAGCCGAGCAATGAGGAGCTAGATATTTAGTTTAGAGATGATTAGTTTATTTATATCAGCAATTTTATTTCTATTGATGTAAGCCCATATTGGGACGTGATTCAGATATTATTGTTTATTGGATTTTAATTCATTTCCGCTATATGCATCTCTTGATTTTATTTACTGTGGCAGATGGACATGTGTTAGCTAGAGTATATATTTTACTGTTCTTGATATCCGATTGACATCCTTAATGTGACTATGGAAGGATAATTCCTACACATAGATAGCATGGTTGGCTCTGTCACGTGCCGTGTTTACGTATCTTGGAAGCGGGGCGTGACGGGGTTTGTTTACTATCAAAGCCATAGGATTTAGGGTTAGTCAGGTTTGGTTCTTTTGTAGTTGGGTATTGAACCCAATACACTAACCAGAAAATCTGGAATTAGGAACATGTCCTGCCACAATACTATCTTGCCAGTCTTGAATATATAGCTATCTTGTTTATTGAATCCTGTTTACCGTTATTAATCCCCTTCCGTGTCTTGGCTTCAGAATTATGGCGGATAGAGATTTGCGGTCATACCAGAGGCATGTAGATAACGTCGCATTGCTTGGCGTTGTACGTGGTATGCTTGAAAACCAGAAGCGACAAACTGAGCTAAATCAGCGGCAGGCCGAGGCTTTCCAGGAAGGTCTGGGACGGTCCAGCAGTCCGTAGTTGCAGCAGCACCCAGGCTAACACAGCGTGAGGGCACCGTGGCGGACTTTAGAAAGCTCGGTCCGTCTATATTTACAGGATTGGAAGAGCCATTGCCAGCGGAGCAGTGGCTAGTTCATACTGAGAATCTGCTCGTCGCCGCGCAGATTCCAGATGAGAAAAGAGTGGATATAGTACGCATCCAATTGGTAGATTACGCTCGCGAGTGGTGGCTCATAGAGGAGACCCATCTGACCAAGTCGATCAGTTGGGCAACGTTTTCGTGAAGTTTCTTGGAGAAGTTCTTTCCAAAGTCTGCTCGGGAGGAAATGGAATAGATGTTCATTAGCTTGAAGCAAAATGGCGGATCCGTTGATACACATGCTGCTGAATAGACCCGGCTCAGTCGATTAATGGGGCCCTTGGTTGCCAATGAGGCAGATATGGCACGGAGGTTTATGTGTAGTTTGGATGTGGAGATTCAGAGACACATCATATCTCTGGGATTGACCGCCTTCTCCCAAGTTCTCAAGGCAGACAGGGAGCAACAGAGTTTATCAGTGAGAGTAAAGGGTACTCAATACCAAGCCGTTGAAGTGTGGAAGCCGGCATTTACGCTAAACAGAGCTCCTGTATGTAGAGGCATTTTGATAAATAAACATGGGACAATACATATGAAAATGACCTCTATTTCAGCATAGAAGAAGGATGTGATTTGTGATTACTGTCAACGACCGGGTCATTTCCGTAGGGAGTGCCAGATGAGGTTGGGGCAGTGTCTGGTTTGCGGAGCTGCTGATCATCGAATGCATAATTGTCTATCGAGAGTTCAGTTGAAGGGTGACGTTCCAAGAGCACAGCAGAAGCAGTTTACTCAGGGGCCTAACCAAGCACGAGCCTTCACCTTGAAGGCCGAAGAGGCCAAGGCTTCAGACAATGTTCTTTCAGGTATTCTACTTATTTATAATATTCCCGCATTGGCATTATTCGATTCAGGTGCATCCCATTGCTTTATGGCGTCCAAGTTTATTAGTGCACACTCTATTCCACACACGGCCCTGTCTAGTTGCTGGGATATACACACTGCGAATGGGAGAAGTGTATCTAGTAGTGAGTGCAGGGATTGCTTGATTGTTATTTGCGGACGGAAGTTATTCACGGATTTCTTGGTGATTGATACTGGCAGCTATGATTTTGTCTCGGGAATGGATTTTCTTGGCATTTTCTACTCTCACATTGATTGTAGGGCAAAGAAAGCGATTTTCCATATTTCCAGACATTTGGAGTTCATACTTTTGGGAGGTAACAGATCCGTCGGGCCATTCGAATTTAGGGCTAGGCCGACTAATGCCATTCTTTCGTCGATGGAAGTAAACAAGGAAGAAGCACCAGCAGTAGTTCAGGATTTTATGGATGTGTTCGAGAACATCTCGGGTTTACCGCCAAAACAAGATGTGGAATTCGCGATTGATCTTATTTCTGTAACAGCACCGATTTCAAAGGCTTATTATCTAATGGTGCCGGTGGAACTAGAAGAGATAAAGAAACAAGTTGCTAAATTACTAGGGAAGGATTGCATTTGCAGCAACAATTCATCCTGGGGAGCTCCAGTTCTTCTAGTCAAGAAGAAGGATGGCACGCGGAGGATGTGCATTGATTATCAAGAATTAAATCGGGTGACTATTAAGAACAAGTACCCAATCCCTTGCATCGGCAAATTATTCGATCAGCTTAGTGGCGCGTGGGTATTCTTGAAGTTGGATTTGCAATCCGGATATCAAGTTTGGATGAAATCAGAAGATATTTGCAAGACATCGTTCCGAACTCGATATGCGCATTACGAGTACTTAGCGATGCCATTTAGAGTTACGAACGCACCGGCAATATTTATGGACTTGATGAACCGAATCTTTTCACCGTATCTGGACCAGTTCGTAGTGGTGTTTATTGATGATATTCCGGTCTATTCGAGGAGCAAAGAAGAGCATGCAGAACATTTGAGAATCGCACTGCAAATATTGAGACAAGAAAAGTTATATGCTAAGACGAGCAAGTGCGAGTTTTGGCTCGAAGAAGTGAAGATCTTGGGTCATGTCGTATCCGGAGATGGAATTGTTGTTGACCCTGAAAAGATTGCAGTTGTTTATGATTGGCCAATTCCAATGAACGTAGGGGAGATCAGAAGTTTTCTTGGGCTGGTTGGATACTATAGAAGGTTTGTAGAGAATTTCGCTCGAATAGCAAAACTATTTACTAAGCTTACACAAAAGGAGGTATCGTTCGTATGGACCGAGAAATGTGCATCAGCTTTTGAAGCGTTGAAGCAAAGATTGATCACCGCTCTTATTCTGACAGTGCTAGATGGTTCTGGAGGGCTGGTTATTCACAACGACGCATCTGGGAAAGGCTTGGGATGTGTTCTAATGCAGCATAGGAAGGTCATAGCTTATGCTTCGAGACAATTGAAGACACATGAGAAGAACTACCCAACTCATGATCTGGAGTTAGCAGTAGTGATTTTCGCTCTGAAGATTTGGAGACACTACTTATTGGGCGAAAGGGTATAAGTATTTACCGATCACAAAAGCCTAAAATATGTGTTGACACAGAAAGAGCTCAACATGAGGCAGCGTAGATGGTTAGAGCTGATGGCTGACTATGATCTTGATCTAAAATACCATCCGTGGAAAGTTAATATAGTGTTGGATGCTCTAAGTCGGTTGCCAGCATTACGGATGTTGACTGCACAAAAGAAGATTATAGCTGATTTTCAGATATTCAATTTGGAGATTGTACTACCAAATTCTTCGGGACAGTTGATGCAGTTGCAAGTAAAGTCATCCTTAATCGATGACATTAAAGCAGCGCAGTCGCATGATCCAAGGTTGCAGAAGTTTCGAAAACAAGTAGAAGCGGGACTTCGAACAGACTTGTTAATTCATGATGACGGTTTGTTACGTTATGAGAGTCGTTTATGTGTGCCCAAAGGAGATGTTCGTGAAGAATTCATGAAGGAGGCTCATAGTTCCGCGTATTCAGTACATCCGGGAGGCACAAAGATGTACAGATATCTACAACAACATTTCTGGTGAGAAAGCATGAAAATAGAGATTGCTCGCTATGTATCGAAGTGCTTGGTGTGTCAACAAGTCAAGGCTGAACACCAAAGGGTAGCTGATTTGTTGCAACCACTTCTGATTCCTCAATAGAAATAGAAACATATAACCATGGATTTCGTGACAGTATTACCACGGAGTCCAAAGGGCAATAATGCAGTTTGGGTGATTGTCGATCAATAGACCAAGGAAACTCATTTTGTACCGTTTCGTGTTGGAGGCTTTAGCAGAGCGGTACATGCAGGAGATTGTGAGATTGCATGGAGTACCCGTGAGCATCGTTTCCGATCGTGATACTCGATTTCTATCCCACTTTTGGAGGAGTCTACAGCAAAGTTTGGGGACTCGCTTGAAATTTAGCACAGCCTATCATTCTCAGACAGATGGCCAGTCTGAAAGAACGATACAAACTCTTGAAGATATGTTGAGAGCATGCATGTTAGACCTTAAGGGTTCATGGGAGGATCATTTGCACTTGGTGGGGTTTTCTTATAATAACAGTTTTCAGGCGACTATACAGTTGGCTCCATTCGAAATATTATACAGTCACAAGTGTCGCTCACCTATCTGTTGGGACGATATTAGAGAAAGAAGATTATTAGGACCGGATCTTATTGTGCAAATGGTGGGGAAAGTTAACGTGATTCGAAATCATATGAAGGTGCCACAAGATCGACAGAAAAGTTGGGCTGATACTGGACGTAGACCTCTGGAGTCCACAATTGATGATCTTGTATTCTTGAAGATATCACCGACCAGAGGAGTGATCCGATTTGGTAGTCGAGGCAAGCTTAGTCCTCGATTCATGGGGCCTTTCGATATTATCGAACGTGTTGGAGAGGTAGCTTATCACTTGGCTTTACCACCATCCCTAGCGGATGTTCATGACGTGTTTCATGTATTTCAACTTCGCAAGTATATTCAAGATGAGACGCACGTCCTAGATCACTTGGAACTGACTGTAAGAGAAGATTTAACTCATGAAGAGCGACCAATGGCGATTGTGGATCGACGAGAAAAGGTCCTAAAGAATAAAGTTATCCCACTAGTACTCGTTTCATGGGGGAATCATTCGCACGGAGAATATATTTGGGAACGTGAAGATGAGATCCGACAGAAGTTTCCACATCTCTTTTCTTAGATCTGTGTCTTATTGTATCTTTTCTTGTTCCGTGAATTTCGAGAACGAAATTCTTTTGTAGTTGGGTATAATGTAACACCCTAGCACGGTTATACTATATATTTTTTGTGGTATTCCAAATCTTGCGGTAAAATTCTTTGATTATTGTTGTTTTGGGTTGCGGATAGTGCAATTAGTAGCTGTGGTTATTATCCGACCCGACCTGCATGGTTGAAACCCATCATGGTTCAAAATTATATCAAATATTTGCTAGTACAGAATATTCATGCAAATCTATGTTCGCCGCCGAAAAACGCGACCGGGGCGTCGGGACGTCCGGCCTGAATTTTGGAGGCAGATGCTATTTGAATTTATCTGTCCACCTCTCCTAAGATGCCAAGTTGATTTATGGCACCGTATATCGGAGGTTTAGACAGATGCGGCCGATATAGCAGATTTCGTCAGATTCCTCCTCGTTGTGAGGGGTTTTTAATTGTGGGGACGCTCTTCCCTGCAGGCGCAAGCCCCTACAGTTAATTACGCTACCACATCGCGGTAACAACTTTCTCCTTCTCTAGATGGTCACTTCGTGTCGTGTGTGTTTGTTTTATTTTCGGTTGCCCGTGGATCGTATACGGAGACTAATTTATGTTGTCGCCCGTAGGGCGTGGATTAGTCCAAATCCATATTTTTTTAGATTTGGGTTTGGGTTGGTTTAAGGACCGTTGGTCTTGTTTTAGACTAAGGTCAACTCAAACGCTTATTGAGGATACGTTAGTATAACTTTAGACTAAGATCTACTCAACAGGATTTTGGGATCATTTAGATCCCACAAAAGAGTATTTGGACTCTATCATTTTAGTTTAGAGACGTTGTGGTCCATAAGTTTAAGAACATCATAGTCCATGGAGTTTAAAGACATTATAGTCTGTGGGGTTTAGTTTAGGGATGTTGCGGTCCATAAGTTTAAGGACATCATAGTCCATAGAATGTCTGGTTGTCGGGACCCGCCACCTCTCTGAAGACGTTGAAAAATTACAACGACACATATCAGAGGAATGAAGAGATATACCTTTGAGGAGGCTTTGGCAGGAACATCAGGAGGCTTTGGACACCAATTGAGTTTCAGTACAGTTTTATATCCACAGACCGACGGTCAATTAGAGGAGACCATTCAGATCCTTAAGGACATGCTCCGAGCTTGCGTTCTAGATTTCATGGCAGTTGGGATCGTCATTGCCCTTGATAAGGTTTTCCTACAATAACAGCTTCCAGGAGACGATTTAGATGGCACCCTTCGAGGCGTTATATGGGAGGAGATGTTGATTGCTCGTATGTTGGCAGAGCTTAGTGAGAGCAGTATTTTGGGGCCACAGATTATGCAGGATACAACCGAAAGGATTCAGTTGATTCAGGATAGGCTGAGAGGGGCCCAGTGCAGGCAGAAGTCTATTGCTGATAGACGCCGTCGCAGACTTGAATTCGCTAAATGTGATTATGTGTGCTTGAGGGTTTCTCCAAAAAGGGGACGTGTTGAGATTCAGAAAGGAAAGGAGGCTTAGTTCCAGATATGTGGGTTCTTTTGAGATTTTCGAGCGTATCGGCACAGTCGCTTATCGTTTGGCTCTTCCACCCAGCTTTTCAGATGTTCACCCCGTGTTTCATGTATCAATACTCCACAAGTACTTTCATGACCCCTCTCACGCGATACAACATCAGACGATCCAGCTGAAGCGCAATCTTTCTTTCACAGAGCAGCCGATAGTCATTCTAGATCGGCAGGTGAAGATATCGAGGTCCGAGGACATATCGACCTTAAAGGTTCTTTGGAGTGGCCCGAGCGGCGAAGAGGTCACGTAGAAAGCCGAGGTCGAGATACGGAAGAAATATTCCTATCTCTTCGTGGGTATGCGTAATTAGATTTTAAATTCGGGGACCGAATTTCTTTAAGGGGGAAGACTGTAACGTTTTAAAAATCGTTTAACTGAATTTTCCAATATTCGGTAAAATAACTTGTGTTTTCCGTAAAAACCCAGATATAATTATTTTTCAACATAGACTTAAATACACTTATTTTAATTATGTAATTGCTAGTATTTGGTATTTAATTGGTCACTTATAAATTTCTAGTTTACTTAATATTTTTCCTTAATTAATTATTTTAAATATTATTATAAGCTTTCATTTATACATTAAATTAGTGTAAATTACAAATTGGAATGGGTTAATTATACTTTAGTGAACCATGACACATTAAACTAAAATACAACATGTTGTTTTGAAATGAAAAGAAAATTACAAGATGGTTCTAGAAATTGAAAGAAAGAGTTTAATTAGAAAAGAAAAATAAATTAATTATGAAATGACTAAAAGAGGTAATAATTGGGGAAGTTTCCACACTCACCTACACACTTCTTTCTCTCTCTTCCCTCTCATGGTGCTGGCCGAAACCTTTAGCTGCCCCCTCTCCCATTTTCCCCACTTCATTTTGACTTCAAAATCTCCAAAAAAATCAATCAAAAATCAATACAAAACCTCACTAATTCTCCATTTAACCCTTACCCATTATTCTTTGTTCAATCTAGCATGGATCTTGGAGCATGAAACCATTTTTTTTAGGCAAGTTTCAAGTTTGATCTCATGATTTATGAGGTATAAATTTTAACCCAATGTTTAAATTGTTGGGTAATTACTTAAATCTAATTTAATTAGGTAGTTATATGGTGTTAAGTTGCAAGTTTGAAATTTCAAGAGGAGGAATTGGATCCAAGTTAGGGTTTTTACCACTTCATTATGTTTACAATGTGTAGTTTATCATCCTAAGAATTTCAAAACCCAATCTAGTTGCTAAATTGCTAATTGTTACTTTTAAATTGTCCAAATTATATGACTTTGCAAACTAGGTTTTTAATTAATGTGTAATTAGATGAAATTAAAATTTAGTTATGGTTTGTGTGACTTAATTAAGATATTTAGTAAGTATTGTGGCCACTAGAATTGTTAAAACATCTAGATTTGAACTAAAATGTTAATTGTTGCTTACTAGGTTTTCGGAATAATAGCTTTTAAATTGAGTTTGAGGTTTTGGTGATTTATAACCTATTTCTTATAATATTTAGTGTATTGTGAATGCATGATTGGTACGATTGGGTTTTAGGTTTGGGGATTTTCTCGTATAGCAAACCTAGTTGTAGTTGGTGGCGTTGTCGCGAGCGCGTTTTTTGCATCAAATGTGTGCGTGTCTTGTTGTGCGCGTGGATTGACTTGTGTCGTTTATGTCCACAACTAATCGTATATTTATCCTCTTAATTGCTTGTGTGCGATTCTATGATCGGATGCATAGGCGTCGGGTGTGGCGCGATAAAAGACATGGCTGAGATCGGATCAGATTAGCCGAGGCATCCCGGTGAGTAGATGTACACATCTATGGGGGATCGTCTGGATGGCGCGAGACGCCCGATGGTTTAGTATTATTTGTAGTACTTGCATTATATGCGTAGTTTCCTAGTTATGCATCTCATTGAATTGCACCATATTATGTGTGTGTGTGTGTGTGTGTGAGTGTGTGTGTGAGTGTGACATGTGACATCATCATAGGACACTTGCACCATTACATTGGTTAATGTCGCACGTGCACTATTCATGCGAACTCGCATGCCTTTAGTAATTACTATGTCACGAACACTATAAAACTTGCTTAGAATCGGTAATTGTGCATTTGCATCATATATGATCCGTAGACTTAAACTTGTATATTCATTTCTTCAAAATGGATACCTAGGATTGCTAGTCATATATACATACCTCATTGCATCATGATTCATGCATAGCTTCTGGCCGTATTTCGTATGGTGTATACTACCAAATCATAGATTTCTATCATCACCGACATATTTATATATTGTGATTCTTCTCGAGGATTTCAGTATTTATGAGATTTCTGGATTTTAGGAAAACCACAAGAATTTTATAAACTTATTATCATTTTAAAATGCAAGTTGCGGTTTTCTCGTGATATGATGTGTGTGGTGTCCATCATGAGTTTTCTCGGTTCTTGAGCTGTATCATATACCCGATTCGAGGAGGGGATGCACCATCTGCGGATACATGGTGGACCCGGTATAGTACCCCGGGGCGAGATAGTTTTCGTGGGGATGACGGTGAGCCCGGCAGGGGAGCACTACCTACCGGTTATTTGTGGCGCGGCGGATATCCGGAGGATACCGACCGTAGTCGTAAGATTGATGATATGGGCCGATCCGGACTGACGGAGCCCGAGATATTGAGATACGTGATATTGAGATGTCGAGACATTGAGATATTTAGGCATTGAGATATACATATTTAGTGTCGATGCTTGACACATAATTTCAGTTGATTTCATTGATAATACTTCAGTTATTTCACAAATTTTTTTCTAAGATAAGAATACAGATTTTCTCGTACCAAACATATTCAGGTTTCATGTGATTATGCATTCATGTTGCACACATACTAGTGCATTGTATCATATCGGTATATGTAGGTTGTGACGCATTTGCGTGTATGCTTACGATAGCCTTATTAGATGTTACTTACTACTCACGAGTTGGCAACTCACCCCCGTTGTACCATAATATTCTTGTAGGTCTGACCCGTCAGCACAGTAGCGGCGGGTGTACCTTCTATTCCGCTTCGTTTGCTTCGACTTAAAACTTGCTCATAGGTGGGTTTTGGAGGATTTTCTTTTGCTCCCACCGTGTATTTTATTCTGTATCTAGTATACTCCATCTACCTTTCGTACATTAGATTTAGATGGTGAGCTTGTGAGATTTGTATGTATTCTATTTTGGGCGTCGATGCTCACTTGAGACGACGTATTATTTTCTTACTTTCGTGCTTTTATATGCTTATTTTCGCACTTGATGATATATATTTTGCATGTGGTTGTGATTCCACCATTGGCGAAGAGCTAGCTCCTGCTTGGGGATGCCTTTATTCATAATATATATGTATTTTCATGTGTTGTACCCGTTTGGGGGCCAGTATTTACAAAGGAGACTCTACCGAAATTTTTGGGAAATATCGTAATATTTTTAAAATGTTTAATGCGACTTATTTTGGTTAAAATCGCTTTCTTTAGTAAGTATTCCTTCATTCTATTGCTTTAAATAGTTTAGATTTCTGGGCTTTAGCTTACTTAGATTACATTGCACCTTGAGACGTTTCGTAATTTATGTGTCAGTCACGTTCCGTACCTTCGGGTCATGACAGTGCAAGGCCCTGAATTGCTTCACCCCAGGTGCTTCTGCCTCGGGACGGTTCATCAAGATAGCAGTCTGCTGCTGCTGTCCCTCCAGGAAGCCGTGGATCGCCTCCAGCAATACTTTCTGCTCATTGATCGGAGCAGCTACGGCTGGTGCAATTGGTAGGGGTGGTGGAATGTTGTTGAAGTTGGTACTTGTGTTGTTTGGGGAATGCATAACCTTGAAAGAAAATTTGGGTTTGGACAGATTCAAAATATATGAAATTGGAAGATTCAAGAAATATAAATTGTAAATAATGTTTTTAGTTGCTAGTTCTTTTGTTATATTACTTAGGTTGTCCACGCAGAAATGACCTGCATGTCCATGCAGAACTGACCTACATGGGCCACCAACAAAACCTGTCACGCCCCGCTTCCCAGTGTACGGGCAGAGGACGCGACGGGGCTGCTATATATTTACTCATAAGTAAACACGCTAAGCGTATCTAAGCAATATAAAAATAAAATATACACAAGAGACAAGATGTAAATGAACAGCAACTTTATTTATTAACATTCTTTTACAATACAACTGAAATGAAAATACATGTACTGAAAGCAATGCCTAAATAATGGCATAACAGAAATGAAAATAAAATGTACAAGTAAACTAAAGCTCTAGGTCAAAGGCTCGCTGATCCAAATCCTCGCTGGTGGGCTCTGTCTCCAGAAGGTCCGATCCACCTGACAACATTCCAAAGAAAGAAGAAAAGGAATGTCGTCAGCGAACAATCGCTCGGTAAGTCCCAAAAGTAAGAAGAGACAGAATAGACAGAAGGAGAATGTAAGTTTTAAAGTTGTATTATATTATTGTTAACGCTGTTGTTTGTAGCTTGGTACAGAAAATGCCAGTGTATACGAGAGGAGTCTCACTATCCCGGAGACTAAGATATACGGAGTACAAGGAACCGTTCATCCACGGTACAACGGCAATGGAGATTCATGTTAGGTGTCTTATGGTTACAGTCTCGTGTCACTTTTAACACCTTCCGTACCAATCTACCCCTTATAAACCCCGCGATGTCTTGATTGTGTTGTTTATATTGTATTATCTTGTATTGTAAATTGTATAGATGGATGACTTGCCGAAACCATGTGTCACGCCCCGCTTCCCGGTGTACGGGGAAGGGAACGCGACTGGCCCGCTACGTATTTACTCTGAAGTAAACACGCTAAGTGTATCTAAGCAATATAAGTAATATACACAAGAGACAAAGACAATAGATATAATTGAACAACAACTTTATTTATTAAAATTATTTTTACAATACAACTGAAAAGTAAATACATGGAATGAAAGCAATGCCTAAACAGTGGCATAACAGAAATGTAAAGGAAATGTAATGTACAAGTGGACTAGAACTCTGGATCTTCAGTAAACTGGTCCAAGTTCTCGCTGCTGGGCTCGATCTCTAGTGAGTCTGAATCACCTGACGACATTCCAAATAAGAAGAAAGAGAATGTCGTCAGCGAACAAATCGCTCGGTAAGTCCCGTCAATAGACAAGAATGGAATAGACAGAGTAGAGAGTATATTGTTATAATGTTGTATTTAGTGTTAGTGCTGTTGTTTGTAGCTTGGTACAGAAAATGCCAGTGTATACGAGAGGAGTCCCACTTACACCGGAGACTTTGGTAACCCGTAGTTCAAGGCTCCGCCGATAATACCACGGAACAACGGCATGGATGTAATTACGTCTTAAGTGACCACCTCGTGCCATCTTTAACATGTTCCGTACCAGTCTACCCCTTTATAACCCCGTAGTGTTTATTGTATGGTATTGATTGTATTGTCTTGTAAATTGTATAGATGGATGACTTGCCGAAACCATGATATCAGTAATGGAACGGATATAATGGAAGAACATGTAAACAGAATATATCCATGGTTCGGTTAAGTCAATACAAATTGATATAGATTGAATAGATAGATTCATATTGAATCATGTTGTATTGTAGTTTTTACTTGAATCACATTCAAGTCAGATTGATTAGATTGAGACTCAGTTTGAGTCAGACGCTTTTAAAAGAACTTGAAATCCTGATTGTTTTGGTGTTATCGATAACTGCTGCACATAGACGACATGATTTGTGTCTTTTTCCAAGACAATTACCGTGTTGATAACACCATTTGTTAAGTTGTCTACCTTGAATAGGCAAGCACCCATATCTCCGGCTTCCTGAGGCTCAAGAGACTGGTCCCGCTTAAACTTGTATTTACTAGGGTCCTTATTGTAATTTAGTATAACCTGAAGGGGTTTTATGTAAAAATAGTTTTAGTATAATATCAAAATACATCTCAAGTATTTAATTATCGTCTTTAAGGTTCTCATTGATGTATATTTTATAAATGTGACATTTCTAGTGAATAAAACATGATTTCATAATATATGGTATTTATTTGTAATATGAATATTGTTTTGAATTATCATGGTAGTTTCATATAATATTTGAATCATTTTCTTGAGTTTTGGAAACATGAAATAATATATATATTTAAAATAAGTATTTTGGTAATAATTATATATACATAATTAATGAAAATAATTTTATTTATTTTCTTGTAAAAATCTCATTTTTTAAAGAAAAATGTATAAGAATTCCATCGAGATTGAATGCTCTTTCCGGAGGTGTGCATCTCGCTCTACTAAGCCCGAGAATGTGCGATAATCCGCACCATCCCAAACGGGGTCCCTAAAATGGGTTGTAGAGGCGCAATTGCATGGAAATGTTTTAATACATCTTTTAAAGAAAACGGTTTTGATAAGTTAAAGGTATTTAATTACAAAGTCGTATTTCCCGTATTCTACTATCCCAAGATTCATCGTGCTATGATAGATATGTGTGTTGTGATGAGATATGTCATTACCTCGTGAACTATCTAAATGTATAGCAAGGAAATAAGGTTATAATGTCAAAATGAAATATAGAGGTATTTTAATGTAAAAGTGGAATAAAACTTACTACGGTTATTATTTTATTGTCAAACTTATTCTATTGTCTTTGTTAATGATTACTAAATAAGATATCAAAATTTGTAGGATTGTTATTAAGAAAAAATTGTATTTTTTTAAAAGAAAGGAGAATCGGGAACCAGATAACTCCGCTTCCGACATGTTTTGAGAATGAGAAGTTTGAGAATAGCAAACACGAGAGAGAAGGGACTTACTGGCTTTGATGAGAGGAAATAGGTAGGAGGAGGTCTAGGATTCGTCGGTGCTTCGTTTCGTTGTCGGAAACTCCTCGTATCGTCGCCGGAACTTCGTCGGAGTTTCGCCCTTTGTTAACTCCACTTGCACACTATAGGAACTTGGATATTTCTTGAGAGTTTTCACAGGGAATTGTGAGTGAGGAGGGGTGGTATTTATAGGAAAAGCTAGGGTTTAGTGTAGTGAATGGGTGTATTAAAATTTGTAATAAAATAGGTTTAATTGTGAATTTTATTGTGCTCTGTAAATGTGCAGAGTAAACAAATAATACTGGAGTTATGGGGAGGAGTCCAAGGGTCTAGGGCAAAAGAAAAAATTAGGGTTTGGGCTAGGGAAAACCGGCGGCGCCGGTCTATGGGGCCTTCTCACCGGTCCGATCAAGGAGGTGGGGGATTGGATTGGGGCCGCGTGTCCCTGACAGTCTAAATACTAATTTGTATCTGTTTGTTTTAAGTGTAACTCTTGGTTTTACGTGTTGTGCACGTGAAGACTCTTGGGCTTCTAAAGGATTAAAAGAATTTTAAATAAAAAGAATGTGTGGCTGATGGAATTTGAACTATGTTGCTATGGTTCAGCAGTGCAAGGTATTACCAATGAGCTACAAGCTCCTTCTTGCTGTTCTAAAGCAAAATAAACTTTTAACTCGTGTTCAGGGTTAGGTGTCCCTTTCTGTATTTTGAAAAAATTCGTACAGAAAGTTAGGGTTGTTACACTATGATATCAGTAATGGAACGGATATAATGGATGAACATATAAATGAAGTATATCCATGGTTCGGTTCGATCAAATTGTATAGATTGAATAGATTGAATAGATGGATTCATATTGAATTGTGGTTTTATACTTGAATCACATTCAAGTCAGATTGAATATATTTAAACTTGGTCTGAGTCAGATAATTAGAAAAGAAATTGAAGTCCTGAATTAGGTTTTGATATTAATTATTAGTAACTGTTGCACATGGACGACAGGATGTGTCTTTTTCCAAGACAATCACCGTGTTGATAACACCGTTTGTTAGATTGTCTAGCTTAAATAGGCAAGCACCCATATCTCCGGCTCCCTGAGGCTCAAGAGACCGGTCCCGCTTAAACCTATGTTTACTAGGGTCCTTTTTGTAATTTAGTATAACTTGGAAGGTTTTATGTAAAAATAGTTTTGGCATAATTTCAAAATACACCTCAAGTATTTAATTATCGTCTTTAGGGTTTTCATAGATGTATATTTTATAGATGTGAAATTTCTAGTGAATAGAACCTAGTTTCATAGTATATGATATTTTCTTGAAATATTGTACTTGTGTTGTATTTGGACGGTATTTTTATGTAATAGTGATTTCTTTGATTTAGAAAACTTGGAATATTTATATAATTAAAATAGATATTTTGATAATATATATATATATATATTTATTTAATGAAAATAATTTATTTATTTTCTTGTAGAAATCTCATTTTTCTAAAGAAAAATGTATAAAAATTCCATCGAGATCGAATGCTCTTTGCGGAGGTCTGCATCTCGCTCTACTAAGCTCGATGATGTGCGATAATCTGCACCATCCTGAACGGGGTCTCAAAAATGGGTTGCAGAAGCGCAATTGCATGGAAATATTTAATACACCTTTTTATAGAAAACGGTTTTATAAGTTTAAGGTATTTATTTGTATGTCGTATTTCCCGTATTCAATTGTCCCAAACTTGATCGTGTTATGATAGAAATGTGTTTTGTGATGAGGTAGGTCATTATCTCGTGAACTATCTAAAAGTATAGCAAGGAATAAATGTTAAAATGTCGAAATGGATAGTTTGTGGTATTTTTATGTAAAAATGCGATAAATGTCACAAAAATGATTATTTTGATGTGAAACTTGTTTTATTGAGTTTGTTAATATTTATTAATCAACATATAAGAATATGGTTTTATCTTGTTAAAGAAAAGTGTAGTTTTTAAAGAAAAACCGAATCGGAAGTCAGACTAACTCCGCTTCCGTCGGGTTTTAGAAATGGAACTTTTTAAAGATAAAGATGAGAGGGGAGATGGGACTTACTGGCTTGTTGGACTAGAGAAGAGAGAGGGGGTCCTAAAGAGAGCTTCGGGGCGTCGTTTCGTCGCCGGAAACCCCTCGTATCGTCGCCGGAACTTCGTTGGAGCTTCGCCCTTCGTTAACTCCACTTGCACAATATAAGACTTGGGAATTCTTGAGAGTTTTTGTATAGAATTTTTAGTGTGAATGGATGTAAAATGGAGTGGGTATTTATAGGACAAATTAGGGTTTATGGGGTGATGAAAAAATGCATTTAAATTTGCATTAAAATGGGATTTAAAGGGGTTTTATTATTCTCTGTAAATGTCCAGAAAATAAATAATACTGGAGTTATGGGGGTAGTCCAAGGGTCTAGGGTTTATACAAAATTTTGGGTTTGGGCTTTGAAAATCCGGTGGCGCCGGTTTATGGAGCATTCTCGCCGGTCCGATCATGGAGGTGAGGGATTGGATTAGGGCCACGTGTCCCTGACGGTCTAAATACCTCAGTGCACTTGTTTGTTTAAGTGTGATTCTTGGTTTTACGTGTTGTGCACGTGAAGACTCTTAGACTTCTAAAAATGTTAAAAGAAAATTAAATAAAAAGATAATGTAGCTGGAGGGATTCGAACACAAGGGCTACATCACAGCAGTGCAAAGCTTTAGCAATGAGCTACAAGTGCTTTCTTGCTATTTTATATTGAAACAAATATTTATAGCATTCACAGGAATTGTAAATACCCCAAGCGTATATTAACTTTTAATGAATTTTCTGTACATAGAATTTGGAGTTGTTACAGAAAGGTAAGGAAGGTTTGCGACCTCAGTAAGAGGGTCGCTACAACTTCAAAGTTCTGAGAAAAAACTATGACGGTTCGCAGTTTCAAGGTTTGAAGCTGTGCCGGAAATAAAAACGGGAAGAACTAAGGAAAAACTAAAGGGTACAGGACGAAGGCAACAAATTTTCACGATGGCAACAAAGATATACAAGCCAAGTTGGGAATTGTTATGAAGGTGTCTTGTATGTTTATTGAGACGGCTTATAACAATCTTGAGCCGGCTCAACCCGATACTGAGACGAATCAAGGTACCATTGAAATATCTCACAACATGTCTAGAATTAGCTATTCTTCTCTTTTCGTATGAAACGGCTTATGGTTATTTTGAGCCGGCTCAAAGAATATTCGAGTCGAACAGAGCAGTTTCGTTAAATAAAGAAATCCGATTATAACTCAGATTTGTTTTGGGTATAAATAGGATATTAGGGTTAAGTTAATTTTATTAAAGAGCTTGATCTTAAGGTTTAAGAGAGGCGAAAAGACGGTTCCAGAAGGGATCAAGTAGGCCATTAAGAAGAACTTTAAGAGAGAAGAAGGTAGATCTCATTGGAGATCTTAAAGGAGAGGGTTTTGTAATCTTCTGTTAAGCTTTTTCTGAAGTTCTAATAAAGTTTTCTCCCATTTCTTTGTAGTTTTTCCCGTTTGAGTTTTCCATGTTAAATCTCTTGTGTTGCTATTTAATTTTGCTTTGTTGTAGTTGTTATTCATTAAATGGATCTCAGGATCCATCAGGTTTTCCGCTGCGTGCCACCGACAGCAATTCAGAACAAAAAAATCTCCGGATGGTTTTTCCCCTTTATGCTGACAAATAATTATGTTTTAGGGAAAACCTTGTATCCTCATTTCACTTAAAAGAAACATTTGAAAAGCTTTTCAGCAAGAAAGAGGAATCACCACATTACAGGGTTCCACCATAGTCTATTTTTCCTTGTCTTTAGGTGCAACCAAACATGATTTAATGGTTTAATCGGCTTACATCTATGAATTGGGTTACATAGATTTACTTGTCTATAACCCAACAAGTGTATATGCTTGACCCATATACTTTAATTTCTAATTGGTAACCGAATTTAGGTTAGATCGACAACCTTAGTCATGACAGTACAAGACGGCGTAGTTAATTTTTCAAATTAATTATACTTCTGATCTGGCATCCATAAGATGCCGGGAATATCATATTTAATACCACACATCTAATATTAATCTAAATTTCACTAAAATACCATCACCATTCACTTACTTTTTAGATAAATACCATATGATTTGTTACACCTCCAAATTAACTCATCACCCCCTCCCCCCACCGCCTCCCTTTCCATTTATTGTAGCCTTGAATAAAAACATGGGCTAGCCACCACCACTTATCTAATCCAACCCCAACACACTCACGAGTCTCTGCCGTATAACCCTGCACTAGCTACCGACCCTCATAAAAAAAACCGCACACACTTTCTATAAATTTGCTACATTCTCCCTCCAAATCAAAACACACAAAAACATATAACAAACCATTTAGAATCATGAAGCACATTGCTAGGCTGACATTGTTCACTCTTGCTTTCTTTGTGCTAACAACGAAGGCTTGGTCGATGGTCCCTCAAGTGCCTTGCTTCTTCATTTTCGGAGACTCGCTCGTCGACAACGGCAACAACAATGGTATCTTGACGCTCGCTAGGGCGAACTACGCTCCCTATGGCGTCGATTTTCCTCAAGGTGCTACCGGGAGGTTCAGCAACGGGCGTACAACCGTCGATTTCATGGGTATATCATCCTTGTTTCCTTCTTTTATTTTCTTTTTGTTTGCCTCAAATTATGGAGCATGCATGCTCACAATTAATGCATCCTTTTATATGACTTTTTTCATAACGTAGTCACCAACATTTTCTAATTAAAGAGATTCAGAAACATTGTTGTCAAATACTTAAAAAATATGAAATATAGAATATTCAATAAGATTTACATGTGGTTAATTTGTTGGATATGTAGCTCAATTGTTAGGCTTCCGACAATTCGTTCCACCATACGCAACCGCCCAAAGATCCAAAGTATTGAGAGGCTTGAACTACGCTTCCGGAGCTGCAGGAATCAGAGAAGAAACTGGAAACAACCTTGTAAGCTACCATAAACTATGGTATCAGAAATCTCAATCCCACTTGTATTGTTGAATCTTAACACTCTTTTTACATAAACTTATATATAGGGACAACACTACTATTTTGCGGAACAAATAGATCATTTCGCAGAAACAGTCCGGTACATAACGAGGATGTTGAGAGGGAATAACACAAGAGCCGCTGATCACTTGAACAAATGCATCTATTTCGCAGGAATGGGCAGCAACGACTATCTGAACAACTATTTCATGCCTGATATGTATACGACTAGCGACGAGTATAGTCCCCAAACTTATGCTGCTCTTCTCCTCGACGATTATTCACAGCAGTTGACTGTAAGCACCACAAATTATTTGACACCATTAAGAACCACTCTACTTAAATGCTTAAACTATTGGGTTACAGGATAACGATAAATATCAAGCTACATATTTTTTAGCACTCCCCTCACATAGGATAACCATGCATATCAAGCTGTATATGTGATAAAAATACCTTAAAATTCGGATAGCTATACCCTAAACTTTTTTCAGCTACAAACAAATACCCTGGAGTTACTAAATTGCAACTACATACCTTAAAACTTTTAGTATTTTTAAATTTATAACATGCCGCTTTCAGTGATATGTACCTTCATATTTAGCTCTTTTGCTACTTCAAGGAAAACGGCTCAAGGTATAGCAAGCAAAATTAAGAATAAATACCTGAAAAACGCTGAAAGTTCCATCCGCGATAATTTTGAATGCCTTCTTAATTTGTTTCAGCGATTGTATGATCTGGGAGCACGGAAAGTTGTGGTGGTCGGAGTTGGGCAGATTGGATGCATACCTTACGAGCTAGCACGATTAGAAGACAATGGTACCAGAAAAGGACAACGCTGCAACGACAGGATTAACAGGATAATTGCAATGTACAATTCAGGCCTTGTTAGGATGGTGCGGCGATTCAACAGCCAGCTTCCCGGTGCCAAGTTCATCTATGTGAACACCTATGAGAGCTCCAAGGATCTCGTTACAAACGCAGCCTCTTATGGTAAGAAGCATCATATCTTCCCACTTCTTGATCTTTCCATCGATCATCTTGGAAGATTTAGATCAAAATGAAAGGCAGCAGGCAAAAAATTTAGATGTCGTTGATGTGTGTGAAGGAATTTTTTTTTAAAATTTCTAAACTTTCCCTAGAGCTTCTAAAATTGTATCAGACATATCACTAGCTTTTTTCTTCATCTCACTCTCATAAGCACTTGCTTTTACTTACAACTCTACCAACATCTGACAGTAGATATTCTTGGTATAGTAACAAAAAACTATTCTATCATGAAAAGTTGATTGATATGAATATGTTCTGGACTTGTGTTGATGGAACAGGATTCACCGTAATCGATAAAGGATGTTGTGGTGTCGGACGGAACAATGGACAGATAACTTGTCTTCCCATGCTACAGCCATGCGAAGATCGGACCAAATACTTGTTTTGGGACGCCTTCCATCTGACGGAGGTTGCAAATATGATCTATGCCAAGAAAGCATACTATTCAAATTCGACGACCGATGTGTATCCGATGAACTTAAGGCAGCTTGCTGTGGCTTGAGATTAAAACAACCAAATTCTTTCAAGAGAACATTAAGGAAGCCTGTTGTATTAATCTGATTCCCTTTTCGGATTATATATACTTAACTTTTCTTCTGGAAAAAACACAACTTCTTGTTTTTCCCCCATAATTTATGTGATATTTCTCTCTTTTTCTAATATAAATATGTTATATGATAGTTTCAAAAGCTTCTTCAAGCTACATTATAATCTGTATAAATCGAATCCAAATAACAATATGTTGCCTCTAAATCTCTACTATTATAATGCTAACAGGAGGGGTTTCCAAAATTGAGAATCCAATTTCAATGACAGACTTACAAAAGCCTATAAAATTTTCTTCTTTTTCAAGCAAAAAAATTGGAAAAAATTAGATAAAATTTGCTAACTACTCTCTCTTTACTAACTCCTTCACCACTATCTCTTCTAATAACAAACTCCACAAATTTCTCTCAATTATCAATGTGCATCACACGTGTAAAATACTAATATTTTTAGTGATAAATCGATTAGCGCCCATCAAATTGATATTTAAATCAATACAAAACATTGTAGAAAGGGAAAATAATTCTTCCCTTAGTGAGTTTCCAACCACAAAGGCTTATTACCAGTTGATTAGGAGCATTTTATTATCATGACAGCCGAGTTAACAATTCGAAAAGAAATTAACAACATTATACCGCATAGATTGAATTATTAGCCATGAGACTGGTAGTTACAAGAAAGCATATGGCATACAACGGCTATCCTCACAATGGCTCCATCACATGTAAAGTTCACACATATTGCTATAAAATTGTCGATATCATAAAAGCACACTTGCAAGACGGCGTTCTTGGCTATAAACCGTAATACACGTTATAGCTCTTAGATCATTAGATGAGACGTAGAAGCTGACCGATAGAGTGTTAAGTTATTCTACTAACCCTTTGATGTTTCTCATGAGATACCCAAAATTCACTTTGGGAAACAAGGAATTCACACTACATTGGAGCCGTTAGAATAACATGTCACACAAGACATCCAAAACCCACTTTGGGAAACAATTGATTTACGCTGTTTACAGGACCGAGGCTTGTTCTAATGAACTCCCGACGTTATTCACGCATTACACCAACATCCATATTTGGAAATTAGAGATATACACTACTCAGGAGATCGGCTCACTGGGAATTAAGCCAAACGAGCCTCACATGAGCGCACAAACCTAAGCACCCCTGTACCTATTTCAGTCTGATCCTGAATGCAAGTGTTCTCACTACATACCCAAAATCCATCTTAGGAAGACAAGGGTTTACACTATACATCCAAGATTTCACTTCTGCAAGAACATGTGGACGTTTATGTTGGCCGAAGACGGGATTCTACAGTTTAGGAATTTGTACACAACCACAACAAAAGCCATGTCTCTAGCCAATGCCATCGGAATGGCAGGAGTTACCTTTTGACGATGGGCTTACACTCTATTTGAGTAGGGTCTTCCCACTTTTTAAACTAAAAACATGGGAAGCGTCACTAGTTACGAGAAACTACCAAATACTTTTTTTTTCCGACCGTTATGATAAATTGATCACAGTTTCGAATGGTTTGCAGGGGTAATAGGGATTATCAAGGACCAAGAGCAAATGCTCATTTTTTTTAGGTTAAAAAGTGAGAAGACCCTGCTCAACATATTAAAGAAAGTATATACAAACAAAAAAGAAAGACCAAAAATGATGGATCGGGCAACCAAAAGTGTGTTGGTTCTTGAATGGAAAGTAGAGAGTGCAGAACGGCGAAAGGACTTTGATCGTTATCCGTTACTTACCCCTACAAACCTTTCGAAACCCAACAAACACCAAAATAAAGCTCAACCCAAACCAAAATAACTACGGAGTATCGGAAACATAGGAAATTATGCCGTGTAGTTAGGAAGACGCACAATAATGGGGAGTTGCAGTAATGATTATGGGCATAGCTGCTACTCAACAAGGCTATAAATAAAAGAAAAATCAAATAGAAATGCCCCCTTCTCAACCAAACAAAATACCATCATTAATCAAAATTTATCATATTCATGCCTGAATATATCTTTTCAAATAGATGACGTGGACAACCGTATTGTTGGTAATCGTGCCACAGTAGAGAGCAGACGTTTCAATGTAAAACCTGCCAACATCATGGCGCCGGCCATCATGGATAGAATATTCATTGAGACAGCATATGCGTCCTCCGCCGGTAAAACTCTATCGGTGGCGTCCAAGTCCCTTCTGAGATAGGGGCAGGGATGTACTATGCAAACTGCTGCATCTTAGACATGCCGAGCACGGAGCTAGGAGGCCCACGATCATGACCGGGAACCCAACCATGACGCAACCTCAATATGAGCTGAAAGTTGTAAACGGCCCACAGGCGGACATGCCTGTAGGGCTCTTGTTTCCTCAGGCCAAAACAAGACCAATGCAAGCACTGTACTGCGGCTTGTTCTTGTTCCCTCAGGCCTAAACATGACTAATTTGGCCGACTATGAAGTATGAATAATAATCAATGTTAATTTTGTTCATCATGTTGTTTCTATGCCCTTATAACCGTCTGCGGTTATAACTAAATAAAACGCTACTAATCAGCTATTAAAAGGCCTTTGTGGATGAACGGCTGAGGTTCGGATCTCCTTCAGATATTGTCCTCCGTCGATCTGTCGCGAGCATTCATGAACGGCTGAGCTTGGTATTGAGGGTTGTCTCCTTGAGCGTTTGTATCTCAGTGGACTTGTTTTGAGGTGAAGCCGAGTTATCTGCAAAAAAGTCCCGGGATGGATGTACCACCGTGGACCCTCCGACAGTCAAGTTAGCCGAGGAATTTGGGCAGAGTAGCGGCTTATTAGAATAAAAATGCGTTACCTGAGCGTCTGGGAGAGGGGTTTTTATAGTGGTCGCATGGAGCGAGCTGGCGCGAGATCTTCGCCGTCGGTTACGTCCCTGACGTTACGCCTGCGTGAATGACGGGATCCTCCCTTTAATGATGAGATACGCTCGTAATGGGGGAAAACGGCGGCGTGGAACACGGGATCGTGGGGTGGCGGATATCTCACGTCTGGAGAGATCCGCGGAGCCGTGGCGGAGGCGCTTGGGCTCTGCGTTCTTGGTTGCTCGGTAGAATCGGGGAGTCTTAGCTCGGCAGGAGGCTCAAGGTGAGCGGGAGTCCGAGAAAGCTCGGTTCTGTGATAGCTCAGGGGAGAGCCGGGAGGGCTGAGGAAGAGAAAGCTCAGTGTGTAGGAGGGCTCGGAGGCGAGCCCATGGCTATTCATAAGGCGTGCATAGGAGTGTTTAGCGATCCATCGAAGGTCGGGTCATACCTCGAGACGATAACCCCGAGAATGCCTCAAATGTATAGTGCTTGCCCTGTTTCTGTAAGCCTCAGGACACGTCATCTGCCACATGTCATGAACTGGGGAGTTCTCACTTATGAGGATCATCAAGAGGAAATTCTCAAAAAGGGACCTTTGGCAGATTCTGGTGCTGGGAAATAACTAATGTATCTAACAGATGAGCTCCAGTGAGTATGCTGAAGTTTATTTTTCTTGTTGGCAACCAATGAAGATGCGAGGATAATAACCCAGAATTTGGCAAATTTTTTTAGTTAAATCTTATTATTACCTAGCCGTGTTCGAAGAATGCAAATATCGAATGGTGAAGACTTTCCTAGCCACCCGCCGCCGGTCGAATGAACTGTCGTTTTTGTAAATAAAAGTAATCTGTTATGTTACACCCAATAATGTCTTTGTGCCCTTTTTGACAGGAATAAATTTCTTCTAAGATAATAGAACTGATCCTGTCTCTCAATTTCTTTTTGCAAAATGATAGGCTCTTGTATAAAACTAGGCTCATTTTTCGTAGTCGCCTGTTTCTTTCTCCATCAATCTTTTCTCATAGTGTGTAACTCTACGGAACTTGCTGTGGTAACTACTAAATAGCTTTGTTTACTGCACTCGCATTCGTTACTTCATTACTTGCAGTTGCAGTATATACCTCACTGGACCAACTTGTTAATAAGGGCCTGTTTGGTTGCAGGATTATGGAATTTGGATTCCAAAATAGTACGGTTGAAATTTCTGGATTTGGTAATTTGTTGTTTGGTTGGTTTTGGATTCCTGGTATTGGATTTGTAGATCCTTGTAATCTTTGTTTGGTTGGTGGAAAAAAGTGGGATTTGGATTTGAGGATTTTAGAGAGAGAGAGAGAGAGAGAGAGGATTGTTAAATAAATAAAAAACATGGGCCCCATCTAAAAGTACAATGAATAGTGCCAAATTCTTGAAAATCCTTGAAAATTTTTAGGATTCAAGAATCCTTGTTTTATGGTGGGCCCCCTCATAAAAAACAAAAGAATCCTAGAAATCCTAATCCTGCAACGAAACACAAAATTATGGAATCCTAGGATTCCACAATCCACAATCCAAATCCAAATTCATAATCCTGCAACCAAACAGGCCGTAAAGCAAAAGGGTTGCCTATGTTATTTGCTCTTATGTTTTATTTCCTCATATACACTGTTGCTATATAAATTTCTTATCATGATATGTATATATGAAACTGACTGCTAAAATATCTCTTGCCATGATCTTGTTATGATAAAATTACAATACGGCAATAAAAGAGTCACTGCAATAAAAATACACCTATTTCGTCAGGGGCTTTATTTTGTCGGCTATTATCTGACAAAATAAACCCCCATTAAACCAGCTTGCCACGAAATCCTTTAAAAATTGCTTTGGGTCGACGGAATAACCCAATTAAATATAAAACTCACGGGTTTCAAATCATCCCCCTTTTTTCCAAAAAAAAAACCTAATCCCCAAATCCCCTTCTCCTCCTATTGGCAACGATCACACCCACTCTCCAAGCCGTCGACCCCCTCATCGCCGAACAACTCCTCTTCCTCCTTATATTCGTCGCCGACGCCCTCCTCTTCCCCCTCCTCCTTGCCGACGATCGTGGTAAGCCCTCTCTCTCTCTCACTGTCTCTCACTCACTCACACTCTCTTTCTCTCACAGCCGCGGTTGTCCACGTAGTGTCACCGGTCTCCACAATCGCCACCATCATCAGCCTCCTCTATTCGTGGTATGCCTCTTTCTCTCTCTCTCGCACGCTGTCGAAACATTTAAAATGTGGAACAAATTGGTTGTTAAGTTTATGGAAAAATTGAAAATGTGAAAAAAAATTCCAAAACTTATTGTTGATTGTGGAAAAATTGAATTTTAGGTTTATAGAATTTGCGATTATGTTGAAAAAATTGTTGATAGTGTGGTAAAAATTGTTGATCATGTGATAATATTACATGATAGAGATAAAATGAGAGAACCCTAATTTGTCACCAAAAATCGAAAACCCATACCCCAAAATTCAATCCTAAAAATTCTTGAAATTGAACGAATAAAAAACTTCAAATTATTGAAAATCCTAAAAATTCCAAAACCTTAAATTAAAAACTGTGAAAAACCTTGAAATTGAACCTTGAACTTCAAAATAATACGAAAATCTTATACAAAGTGTACGAAACTCGATAACATGAAATTTACATGTTATTATCGAAAATTTCACGTTAAAAAAACGAAGCACGCCTTAGACCTCGTCTATCAGTTATATACATAATGGTTTCCATCGTGACATAAAACTAAAATATATTCAACTATTTAATTCATGTCCCATCCTTTAAACTAAATGCGATTTTGAAATCTTATCGTGCCTTATCAGGCTCATACAGCCATAGATGCTAGCATAACAGAAGATATAAAAATACTTGTCTTTGAACCAGATCCAGTAGTTGAGCGTCTGATTGGATATGTCGTTAATGGATATAGATTTTATACACAAGCTAGAGATACACGTAGAAAGTTCCAAAGTTGCGGTGTTTTTTTGACATCAACCAGAAGATGTTACGCATCGTCTAGAGATCTCAATCCAACCACGGGACAACTTGACTACTACGGTCGAGGAGTATGGCCAAGATCCTACTTTTGTTGAGCTTCATGGGATTAAGAAGAATGTCATTCAGCGACACAATCCGGATTGGCACGGGAGAGTTTATATGGGTGTCCAGGGCATTTCGCCAACAGTATATCACGCCTATCAGGATCCGGAGTTGCATCCTCTTCAAATACATGCAGGGATATTCATTTAGGAGCACGTGCCCCCTGCGACCCCCGTGCCCTTACGGCCCTATTTGCTTCTCCGTCCACTCCGGTATTCTATGGAGAAGGTTCGTCTTCTCATACTCTCACGGGTTCTCGAGCACCCGTCTTCTCGTTTCCTTCTGCATCTAGAATCTCGCCGGCTTCGGGTTCATGAAGGAAGATGCCGAAAGGAGAAGTCCACGGGGATCTTGCAACGAGGATAGAGATCATCTGGAGCTTGAAGCGTCAAGGGAAGAAAGTACCGGATGTAAGTTTGATAATTCCTGGTTTCAATACAATTTTCATATTATTATCGATAATATTGTGTACTAATACTTGTCTATTGATAACACTATAGTACTTATACAATTTCAATGTATTTCCGGACGACAACGACGCCCAGTGATCTCGAGATTGAGTGGAAAAGCACAAAACGCGCATGCATCAACGAATCACTCTACTTCGTACGTTTTTACATTTTATGAAGATGTAAAATATGATTATAATAAATGAATTGAGTTTGTAATTTAATTGAAATTTTTGTTGAATTTAATTGAATTGAATTGGTTTAAGAATTTGTGGTTGTTTGTATATTACTTGAGTTGTGGTTGTTTGTATTTGTAACACCCTAACACGGTTATACTATATATTTTTTGGGGGTATTTCAAATCTTGCGGTAAAATTCTTGATTATTGTTGCTTTGGGTTGCGGATAATGCAATTAGTACTTGTGGTTATTATCCGACCCGACCCGCATAGTTGAAACCCATCATGATTTAAGATTATATCAAATATTTGCTGGTACAAAATATCCATGCAAATCTAGATTTTATATACAGATATAATATATTATAGAATCTAAATATCTTTTTTAAATACAATATAAAACCAAATAACATATTTGGTTATCTAACCTTGCATGTTATAGTACCTCATATCATATGGTTGCATTCATATATCATGTTCATACCCTAATTGTTAAATTGACAGATTTTTGATCGCTACATATATTTACGTAGATCCGTATTTGGGGGTATATGTTTTAATTACAGGATATCGTATTATGGTTTAAACTCTTACGTATATTCTCCATATTGAAAAACTAGTTTTTTGAATGGATACGGGTAATATTTGGAGAGATCTGGTATTATCTATAGAATCTAACTACACACACACACACTAAACTGTTATATAATATATATATATATATATATATAATATTAATTAATATAAATAACTCTCTCTCTTTATCTTTCTCTGTCTCTCTCTCTAACCTCATTTTCTCTCGCTCTCTCTCTAATATATATATATATATATATATATATATATATATATATATATATATATATAATAAAACCTGAAAATCCATACCCTTTTTCTTCTTCATTTTGCTTCACTTCCCCGTGAGCCCTAACCCACGCTCGTTGTTGCCACCTCACCGTCGACCTCATCGTCGTCACCTTGTCGACCATCTCCCTTGTTCTCACAACCCAGTAACCCAGCAATAGCAACAACCACTCTTCTTCTTCTTCTTCTTTCTTGTTCTTTTCTTTTCTTGATCCCCAATCGTCTCGCGGAGTTGCGCGTGTTGCCAACGATCCAGATGACCCAATCACCGTCGTTATCTAGCCCAGTTACCACGTCACGCAGCTTCTCAGCCAGGTCAAGTTCTGCATGCATAAGTTTTGCATCGTGACTTTATTTCGACATCGAAACATGAGATCCGATCACGCTACTACAATAAGGGGTTGCCCCTACGGATAAAACCGTAGGGGCAAACCACTGCCCCTACGGATATATTCGTAGGGGCAAAAAAATACACCGTAGGTGCAATGGCCGCAGGTGCAAGTCTTCGCCCTGAACATGCCCCTACGGATAAATAATTTCCCCTACGGTTCTGTCCGTAGGGACACATGTACTTACGGTGTAATTCGTAGGGACAAGATATTTATTTAATTTAGTGGTTTATAAAATAAAATACTTGCCCCTCCAGAGATATCTGTAGGGGCAAACTCAGGCACCTACGGAGTTATCTGTAGGTCCAGATACCAACCCCAACGGATTTATCCGTAGGTCCATCTTAAAGCCCCTACGAATTACGCCGTAGGGACAGATAAAATCCTCTACGGATATAGTCGTAGGGGAAAGTGTAACGCCTGTTACCGAGTCCATAGGGGCAAAATGTCAGGTATCCTTATATTTTGTCCCTACGGATAAATATGCAGGGGAAAACTAGGGACCTACGGATTAATCCGTAGGGACAAAATATCAGGGTTTTTTGGCTTCCTGTTTTTTCCTCGCTCTGTTCACAATAATATATACATCATATAACCAAATACCGCAGTATTCATAATCAATATCTCACACATAATATATAAAAGAAATCAACAAACAGAATACGATATCAATCTAAATCATCGTGAACACGCAAACATCACCAATATCGTCCAAAATATATACAATATGTATCATATAACTACATACATGCTTATATAAAAAAAATCTACCCTAGCTCGGTCCAGCTCCTCCACCTCTAATAATCATCATAATCTGGCGCATCTGCTCCTCGGTGCAGCCCTGAGTCGTCAAAAACTCGACCAATGAAGGAGCGAGCCGTGGAGCTGCAGGAGTGGTTTGCGCAACCGCAGCCAAGGTAGTGGCTTGCGAAGCTGCAGCCGAAGGAGATGCATGTAGAGCCGCAGCCGAAGTACCCTGTCGCATCTGTTCAATTTTGTGTGTAATAAACGAGTAAAAACTATGTATGAGTCGAATTCGTATCATTATCAGGTTATTGCGAAACCCCAATCTAAGATTAATCAAAGCTAAGTCTACAACCAAATAAGCTCAGGCTACTAATATTGGATATGTTACTATCTATAATATGATATAATATTTTACTATTTAGTAGTATACATACCACCATCTCCTTCAACTCCTGGAAGGTGGTCTTCAAGGTGGCAACATCTTGCTCTAGACGTCGCTCACGGGGGTAGGGGAAGTAACCGTCGGAGTAGAGTCCAACCTCATATGGGCCCTGCTAGGACCCAATCCCTGGCCTCTCTCCCAACTTCCGTGGTGCTCTCTATGTGCGGCGTCTAGGACTGGGGCCAGCAGCATTGGATTGTTCTGTCCAGTAAAATCGATCCACGATGCCTCCGCCTTCTCCACCACCCGCTCCTACACCCACATTAACCAGTAAAATATAAGTATATCATTTAAATTTGAACTTTTCAAAACAAAAATTTCAAACTTATTTGAATAAATATTAACACTTACGCAATACTCCTGGGTAGCGGTGTCGGGGAATCGAAGCTCGCCCGTGGCGGGATCTGTTGAGGTACCGTGGATAGCAAGATGCGCGGTCAGCACGGTCGGTGTACCACCCTGCGCCAGGGTCTGAGCTCTCTGCAATTCGCAAAAAAATTACATATATTATAAAATAACTCTTAATATTACATTATATCACAGTAGGTCTATTGTAATTTACCGATGCCTCCATGACACAAGTAATATTCCTCGAGCCACCTATATAAGTGAGGCGATCCCTCTTCGCCGACTTCCTATTCTCTTTATTTTGATCGGCCTGTTTCTGCACAACACATTCAGATTTGGTTTTCTAATTAAGCAACACAAAATAATAAATTATATACTAAATAATGAATTACATTTAAAATACAAGCATATTTGCGCTGAGAGTCGAAATATTGACACAAGAGAGGCCATGTATCTACATCGACTCTCGCAAAGGCCGGAGTATGTAACTGAGCCACCCTCTCTACCTCGGGGGTCGCCATCCACAGGAAACAGCAGTCGATCTTCAGCTCGTTCCTATTGTATCGGATCTTTGATTGCATGTTCTTCATCAGGCCATGGTATAGAGCGTGAAGATCGAGCACTCTTTCAGGGTGATTAGGGTCGGGTACAGGCTGAAAGTCATAATCCGACTGCAAATACAAAAAAAACAATGTTATTAAACTGCAAGTGTTAAATAATACTAAATATATTGGGAAAGTCAAATGAAAATATATATTAATACCAGATCCTGATCCCAGAAGCGGGCAAATGAGCGCCGGTGCTGGTCGCCCCACTCAACGTGAAGTGGATACTTCTTCTCGAGACGGCTCTCATCCCCCATATACCGGCCGAACATTTCGGCATAATCGCCTGTATAGCGATAATCAGGGGTAAAGAAGAGGGAGAATGTTGCATCCCCCTAGCTTTGTCGAGCCTCAGCATGTGGGAATAATTCGGCCCTCGAGTCCCCCTCTCTGGATGGGGATGCCCTGCATCTACAAGAAATATCAAGACAATCAATATTAAGACAAAGCGGTATTAAGAAATCAAGATTTAAAAAAAATTGAAGTGTGATATATACCCACGGCGATAGAAGCACGAGACTGGGCCCGGGCAGCAGCACGAGCGGGACGATAGTTCTTCCGGTGAGGAACAGCTGGTGACCCGCACGTGGACGCATCCCCTCCAACTAGAAAATAAACATCAATAAAATTATATGAAGTTCATGTTTATTCTTAAAGGATATGTAAAATGAATAAATATTTTTTATTTATTCATACTAACCTGCAGACTGAGCGGAGGGTATGGAAGTGACGGGTGGCCCCTGCACCAGATATGGACGCACCACCTATAATTAGACAATAAAAAATTGACTATATATGTAATTGCAAAAAGAATGTGTATATCAATAATATAATATTCTAAATCAACATGTATACACTATAGGATATATAAACATACCCGCAGGTGCAGTGGTGACCTCTGCCCGAGATGTGGAGGCACCACCTACAGCTAGACAATTAAAAATTGATTATCTAAGTACGTAAGAGCAAAAAGAATGTATGTATATTTATGATATAGCATTCTAAATCAATATGCATGCACTATACGATATATAAACATACCTGGAGGTGCGGGAGTGGTCTCTGTCCCTGATGTGGACGCACCACTAACAACTAGACAATCAAACATTGACTATATAAGTAATTTTGACATAAATATGCATGCATATCTATAATATTACATTCAAAATGAATATGCGTGCAATATACCTGGAGGTGTGGTAAAGTCCACACGGAAGGAGACATCTGAAGGGGTCTCCGATCGAGGTGCAAGGCCGGCTCTCTGAAGCTCCCTACGCATCTCTCTGGGCGGCAGAACCGCTCTGCCTCTGCCTCTGCCGGTGCCGCGGCTGGAGCTCCTGCCGCCTCTCGCTGCTCCTGTCATCGTCATCAAATCTAGATAAAACGGTTCGTGGACGTATTAGACAATCATTACATATGCATGCTATATATGTATAGATCGTAAAATGTGAAGTAATAATATAACATTATTGATAACCTTTTTCATTTCGTGGACGCATTAGACATATCTACTTGGATTTCATCATCGATATCATTTCTAACCCACGTAACTTCATGATCAGCTGAAGACAACCCGTCTTTTGAAACAGACGGTCGGAACACTTTAAGTCTTCTCTCTTCTTCATCCATATCGCTGTTCTCGAATTTTGGGACATCGTAAACATCCCTGGGTTTCCAACGGCATACGACACTCCATCCCAGATGCTTCAAACACTGTGAGTAGTATACTTGGAACGCTTGGTTCGGAAAGATAAACGGATCGTCCTGACCGTAAAATTGAAGTGTGTTCACACTGGTCAATCCATATTCATCTTTCTTAGTCCCGAGATTGTTTCTCCACTTATCCGTATCGGTTCGTGTATCGTACCAAGTATACTGAAATATATAAAACGGTTCTGATCGTCCGGGATATTGGATGCCAAATATACAATTTAAGTATCCATAATAAATCACATCATCTGATCTTACCGTCGCAATCCCACTATTCTGAGTGGTTCTAGATATTTCTATGTCCTTAACTTCGAATTTGTATCTAAGGACACCGAATCCTTTATAATATACAACCTCCATACTAGGAAACTGAGCTAAACATCTTGAATTACTCTCTAATGATGCAGACAAGTTCGGATCGTGGATCTAACAAAACAAATTTTACGAAAAATACATAACAATATAAGTTTAGATTAAAACCGGTAGCAATAATATGTTATTCAAATAACTTACATGATCTGCAACCCAATCGCAAAAATTATCCGGATGATATATTTCCAATCGTTCATCGTTCCAATCAGGATGCCCTTCACGTACCTCGTTGAAATGAATTCTGTTCTCAATAATAAATTATGACATTAATATTATATCATTTTATACACACACAAACACAAATATAATAATTAATCCAAAAAAACTTACTCTCTAATTTTTTCAAGGCATGCGCTATCGAGGAGGATAAACCGATATATTTTGTTGATAAACATAGTGTCTACCCTCTTATAATCATCTTTACCATATGGCCCGTGCTGAATTCTTCAAGGCCGGTTAAGTTTCGTCTTAATGTTCTCGTCTAGATAGCGGGAACAAAATGTGGTTGCTACATCTAGAAGATAACCTTGCATAATAGAATCCTCTGGTCGATTTCTATTGCGTATATACTTTTTTAGAGTGTAGAGATACCGAAAGAAAAATATGTTAAATAAATAAATATGGGCATACAGGACAACAATAATTTTACAAATTCCATGAAACGAGAAATTCTACGTACCTTTCGACGGGATACATCCATCGATATTGTACCGGTCCGGCTAACTTAGCCTCAGTTGCAAGATGAACCATCAGGTATATTATGATAACGAAGAATGACGGTGGGAAAATACGCTCAAATTTGCAAAGTATCAACGAAATAGAATTTTCTAGTTTCTCCAGCGTCACAACATCCAGTATTTTAGCGCATAATTCTCTGAAGAAACAACATAGGTCATTGATTACTAGACCAACCGATTCGGGAAGGGAAGTCCTGAGGGCTAATGGGAGAAGGTGCTCCATAATAACATGGTGTTCATGACTTTTCATCCCATCGATCTTGCCTTTCACAATTTTTATCTTCTTGCTAAATAATCCTTAGAAACCTGTGGGAACTTTCAAATCATGCAACACCTGCAGGAATCTTTTCTTCTCCGGTTGTGACATATGATACGCGGCATTGGGAAGTACAAAGTTGTCTGGTTTACCCACTATCGGTTTAGGATGCAATTCACTTCTAATTTCCCAGTCCTGTAGATCCATCCGAGCATGAAGATTGTCTTTCGATTTCCCGTCTTTACAAAGAAACAAGTTGAGTACGTGCTCGGATACTCCCTTCTCTATGTGCATGACGTGCAGACAATGACACACTAAATTTGTTGACCAGTACGGAAGCTCGAAGAAAAATCTTAACTTGTTCCAGAATGGTGGTTTGACCTGTTTTGTCGGATCTATCCCGAAGGTCATATTATTGTAAGCATCCCACTGAGCAGTCACGTCCTCTCTGGACAATGGGGCTGGAGGTCCAAGAATATCCTGATGACCATCAAAGTGAACAGCGTCTAGCCTGTATAGGTGGTCTAGGGGCAGGAAACGTCAATGGCCGCAATAACAAACCTTCCTGTTAAAATTCAAGAATTTCGATATTGTATGTTGATAGCAATAAGGAAATGCTTTGTGACCATGTACGGACCAACCTGATAGCATTCCATACGCAGGAAAGTCATTAATTGTCCATATTAAAACCGCACGCAGTATGAAGGTTGTGTTTGTGTTTGCATCGTAAGTCTCTACACCATCAATGAATAAAGATTTTAACTCATCGATCAGAGGTCGGAGATAGACGTCGATATTGTTTCCCGGTGAGTTTGGTCCGTCGATAAGAAGAGGCATCATAAAGTATGATTGATCCGTATCCAACCAAGGCGACAGATTATAAACTATCATTACAACGGGCCATATGCTGTGGCTTCCAGCCATATAGTTGAATGGACAGAAACCATCACTAGTGAGTCTGAGCCTGACATTGTGAGGATCGCTATTGAATATTTCATGCCTCCTATTGAAATCCTTCCTTATCGGTGAATCTCTTGGATGACTCATTTTCCATCTTCACTTGGAGGAGCACGGTGATGCCAAATCATTGCATCGGCTGTTTTCTTAGACTTGAATAGCCTTTGCAGCCTCTGTGTTATGGGAAAGTATCGTGCTATCTTGACAGGTATATCGGGCTTCTTATCAGAATCTTTTGGCTTATACCTAAGCTCTCCGCATGTTGGACACATTCTCTTTCCGGCACAACACGCAATTTTTAGGACATGCTTGAATCTTCTCACACTTCAGACCCAAATCAAACATCATCTTCTGTGCTCCGTGCCAGCTGTCGGACACGTTATTTCCCGGGGGCATAGAATCTTTCAAGAATGAAAGAAGCATTGTGAATGACTTGTTGCTCCATCCATTTAGGCACTTAATCTGGAAAAGTTGGATGAACCATGAGAGGGTGAAATACTTTGCATTCTCATAAATTAGTTTTCTAGCATCATTCATGAACTTTTCATACTTATCTGCACGCGGTCCTTGACCGGAAGGAATGTCATCTTCGGTACGAATAGATTCCCCTATGGCAGCATCTACTATATCCTCCATTTCTTCTCTTGGATAGAAATTACCGTCTTCTTCTTCTGCCGCATTACCGTCTTCTCCTTCTTCTTCTGCCGCATTACCGTCTTCTCCTTCTTCTTCTTCTGCCGTATTACTGTCTTCTTCTCCTTCCCCGTGATATAGCCAAGTTGTATAAAGTTTAGTAAAACCATGTTTAACGATATGAAGCTCTTCGAATTCTACCTTCTGCCAGTACTTATTCCAACATCTATGCACGGGCAAAGAATCTTCTCTAACACGATCTTATTATGTGCGCATGCAAATTCAATGAAAGCAGCAACTCCTGCGACAAACTTAGGTTGCATACGTTGTTGCCAATCCACATACATCCAGTCCTTAACTTTGATGTACTCATAAGCCATGTTAGACTGTATAACATATAAATTGTAGGTTATTGTTCTCCGCCAAACACAGGGACACGACCGCGTAGGTCAGTCTTGCCTTAATTTGGGGGCAGATACTAATTGGTGCTATTCATCCACCTCTCCGAAGATGCCAAGTTGATTTATGACACCATGTATCGAAGGTTTAAACGGATGCGGCCGATATAGCAGACTTTGTCAGATTCCCCCTCGTTGAGGGGTTTTTGATTGTGGGGACGCTCTTCCCTGCAGGCGCAAGCCCCTGCAGTTAATTACGCCACCGTATCGCGGTAACCACTTTCTCCTTCTCCAGATGGCCACTTCGTGTCGTGTGTTTTTTTTGTTTTTGGTTGCCCGTGGATTGTATACGGAGACTAATTTATGTTGTCGCCCGTAGGGTACGGATTAGTCCAAATCCGTATTTTCTTAGATTTGGGTTTTGGGTTGGGCTTAAGGATACGTTAGTCTCATTTGAGACTAAGATCAACTTAAACGTTTGTTAAGGATACGTTAGTCTAATTTTAGACTAAGATCAACTTAACGGGATCGTTTAGATCCAACAAAAGAGCTTTCGGGCTCTATTGCTTAGTTTAGGGATATTGCGGTCGATTACCAGTTTAAGGACATGGTGGTCCAGTTTAAAGACATCATAGTCTGTAAAGATTAAAGACATCATAGTCCATGGGCTTAAGGACCCCACAGTCCGAGGTTAAGGACATCATAGTCCATGGGCTTAAGGACCCCACAGTCCGTAGTTTAAAGACGTCATAGTCCATGGGCTTAAGGACCCCACAGTCCGTAGTTTAAAGACGTCATAGTCTATAAGGTTTAAGGACATCATAGTCCATGAGTTTAAGAACCCCACAGTCCATGGAATGATTGGTTACCGGGACCCGTCACCTCTCTGAAGACGTTGAAGGATTACAACGACAAATATCAAAGGAGCGAAGAGATGTACCCTTGAACTAATGTTGATTGGGAAATCTGTAGTCAAATTTGGGACTAAGATCAATTAATTAGATTATGAGCACATAGGCTCAGTTAAATCTGAGTTGAGGACTTATGGCCAACTTGGGCTAAGTCCAATTATGTTTGAAATGTTGGACCTTTGTTTGGACTGTTGAACATTTGTCTGGGCTTAGCCCCCCATTGTTTAGCAATGCTAAGCATGGGTATGGGTTCTGACAATATTTTTGTATTTTATTGATGTTCCCCTCCGAACGGCGGCCAAGACATGGACATCTTGCCTGAAATTCGGGGCAGATGCTATTTGGTTTTATCCATCCACCTCTCCGAAGATGCCAAGTTGATTTATGGCACCGTGTATCGGAGGTTTGGACGGATGCGGCCGATGTAGCAGACTTCGTCAGATTCCCCCTCGCTTGAGGGGTTTTTGATTGTGGAGACGCACTTCCCTGCAGGCGCAAGCCCCTGCAGTTAATTACGCTACCGCATCGCGGTAACAACTTTCTCCTTCTCCAGAATTTCACTTCGTGTCGTGTGTGTTTGTTTTGTGGATGCCCATGGATTGTATACGAAGACTAAGTTATGCTGTCGCTCGTAGGACATGGATTAGTCCAAATCCGTATTTACTTAGATTTGGGTTTGGTGTTTTAGTTTAAGAATACGTTAGCCCTATTTAAGGCTAAGATCAACTTAAACTTTTGTTAAGGATACGTTAGCCTAATTTCCAGACTAAGATCAACTTAACGGGATCGTTTGGATCCGACAAGAGAGCAATTGGCTTTATTGTTCCAGTTTAGGGACATAGTGGTCCATTTCCGGTTTAGGGACATGGTGGTCCATCATTCCCATTTGGGGACGAACATTAGTTTAAGGACATTTCGGTCCAACATTCCCATTTTGGGACGAATATTAGTTTAGGGACGTTTCGGTCCACGAGTTTAGGGACCTCGCAGTCTATATAGATGTGTGGTTGTTGGGACCCGTCACCTCTCTGACGTCGTTGAAGGATTACAACGATAGGGGTCAGAGGAGTTCAGAGATATACCCTTGAACCGGACGTAAATTGATTTAGGAGAGCAGTCTTGCTCAGTCAATTTAATTTGAGGACTTACGGCCATGATTGGGCTAAGTCCAGTTGAGAATATTCAACGCTTTTCTTGATTTTTGGCCTATTAGGCCTGTGCTAGGGCTTTGCCCATGTTTGATAATGCACTGCATTTTATTCTGGCCTGCTAGGCCTTTTAATTTGGGCTCAGTCCCTTTATAAATGATGCAGAGCATCTGTTCTGGTCTGACAGACCCTTATCTGGGCTCTGCCCCTTTTTTTAAAAAAGAATGATGCATTGCATCTGTTTTTGTTTGGGCTCTGCCCTTTTTGAAAATAATGCATAGCATTTACTAGGCCTGTTAGGCCTTTTTAATTGGGCTCAGCCCTTCTTTTTAATGATGCAATGCATCAATTAATCTGACAGCATGCCACGTGGCCTGTCAGGCGCTCTGCGCTAATTAATAGGCGCAAGCGCATATGGAGGTGATACGTGTCACCTCCATATGCGCTTGCGCAGTTAGCGCAGTGCACTGTGTTAGTGCGCTGCGCTGTTGCGCTGCTGACATGTGGCGCGCTCTGGTGAGTTATGCCAATTTCAGAGAGCAATGCTCTATTTTAAAAGCGCATGGCGCAAATGATTCTGGAGCTGACACGTGGCACTCTCTGGTGGCTTGCGCCAAACTAAGAGCGCAACAGTCCCAATTCTGCAAGTGCAGGGCACTGTTATTATTTATTTTTCTTTTTATTGAAGATCATTGATCTTGTTCTTAGATCAATGATCTATTTCAGAAGAACTTCTTCTTTTCATAAAGGTTTTTACCTTTTTCTTGAGTTCTTCAAAATTCTTCAGAGCTTTCTCTTTTTTGCTGTTTTTCTGAAGTTCTTGATGTCCCACAATGTTGATGATGATTTGAGTTGGGGTCTAGGGGTCTTTATATAGTGCCCATAAATTTGTTAAGTTTGTTAAAGAGATCCTTCTCTGAGTGATTTGGGGAATTTTCCCCACCGTTGGATCTTTGATTCAAAGGCTTCTGTTTTACAGAAGACAATCTTCTTGTTTTAACAAGAATAGAAAGATCTTACTGAATTTTAATTCTGTTTGGCGCAGATGCACCAGCGCTTGACACGTGTCACGCAACGCACAGCACAGCGCAACTGCGCTAGCGCAACTGCGTTGACACGTGTCGTGCAGCGCAGCGCTTGCGCAGAAGCAACTGCGCTGACACGTGTCGCGCAGCGCAGCGCTTGCGCAACTGAAGCTCTGCTTCCTTTAATTTTGTTTCTTAATAGAGCCTTGCTCTGATTGGGCGCACTGCCTTGGGCGCTGCGCTGACGTATCAGTTTTTGACACGTGGCGCGTTGCGCGCAGCGCACGGAATTTGAAGCGTTTCTTCAAAATTTGAATATTTGAAATTCAAACAGAGCTTTGCTCTGATTGGGGGAAACAAATGCCCCCCCACCATTGCGCTCACGTGGCGCGCACGTGAGTGCAGCGGTGGCAAGATCCTAGCCATTGGATCAACCGGTGAGGTGAAAGGGCGCAGGCGCCTATAAATAGGACCGTTGGTCCTTGGTATATTTTTTACCATTTTCTTGAATCTTGAATTTCAGAGCCTTGCTCTTGCTTAAGAACTTTTAGAGCCTTGCTCTTGTTTCTTTCTAAGAACTTTCAAAGTTCAGAACCTAGAACCATCTTAGGTAAAAAATTTAAATTTAATTAACAGAGCCTTGCTCCCATAGATCTTTGATCTAAAGAAAACCCTTTTGGGGTTTCATCAACAGAGCCTTGCTCTCAAAAGTCCATAGATCTACAGAAATCTTGTTCATGGGTTTTAACCCATGAATAGAGCTTTGCTCATGGATCAAATGTAGATCTTTTTTGATCTGAAAATGGAGAACTCCTAAAAGTTTTCATGGATCTTTAAGATCCTAAATTTTTTTAATCTTTAGGAGTTAAAGTTTTCTTTTTGATGGATTTTTCCATCATTATTATGGAGCTAGGCTCTTTTTAAGGAAATTTTATTCTCTTGAGACCAGAGTTTGACAAATGTCACTCTGTGACAGAGCTTTGCTCTAAAAGAGGAGATTTTCTCCTTGTCTCTAGGGATTTCCCATCAATGAGGATATTCTCTTGGGGATCTTTTCATTAATTGACAGTCTCATCCAATGATGGGGCTTTCTTATTAAATGATGCACTGTCATCCAGATTTTGTGGGTCCCCATTTGGTCCCCTACTCACTGCATTGAAGGGTGGTGTAAAATTTTAAAATGTCGAGCGTTGGAATTACAACACTGACGGTTAATTTTTGTCCCTCTGCAGGAAACATGTCTTTCGATATTTCATTCCCATTTGCTCATTCGGAGGAAGGATTTCCCGAAGCGCCTGTGGACCGCGAAGTCCTAGCTATGATCAGGGATCACGACCCGGAATATAAGAATCTTCACCTTTGGGGGTCGTGGTACAACCAAATTATCATGGGTCGATAAAGCTTTTCGTGTGCAGTACTATCGGAGCCTATTACGGCGATCCACTATGCCAACCCACCCCCGGTGCAGTATGCTGTGGAGATGGTCGATTGGACTTCAAAGGGCCTTCTTCATCCTGCTATAGATGCAATTCCGGTTCAACGTCCTATGGTTTTGGATATCCTGGGACGTCGTATTTGTCAAGGCGAGGCGCGACCTTGGGGACAATCATATAACATAGGTTTGATCCCCCGCCATCCGATCGGCTATTTGCCATGGGCTCGCTACATTCTGTCGGTGAAGAAGTCGCAATTGATAAGGCTAGGGTTGTACACTGCAGTTTATGTTTCCCTCTTCCAATATCCCACGCTTCCCACCTGGTGGTTTAAGGCCTTTGTGGAGCAGTGGAACATCCCAACCCACACTTTCCTCGCAATGGACCGGGAAGTGTCGATTTCTTTGGAGGAATTTACAGAGGTCTCCGGCTTACCGGTTATAGGGGAGTACTATGAGGAGTTTCTTCCTACAGACGAATATGTCTTCGGCGCTAAGCCGGCAATAAGGGGCCTCACTCTGGAGAATGCTGTTCAACATCAATTTCTAAGTTTGATCAAAGTGTTGAACATCCATGAGGCCCTTTTTATCGAGCGAGGGAGTCGCGGAGTTAGTTTCCAGGATTTCATCGCTCGATTCCTTCACTCAAACGTTCTCTCGGCAGAAGCTGCTAAGTTTTCCACACTTGATGACCCTTTCGGTCTAGGTTTGGATAACCTGCCGGCGAAGGAAATAGACCAAAAGGGTTTTTTCCTTCCTAACTCCCCAACTGTGTCTTTTGCGGAAGTTGTAGCCCCCGGGATGGACGAGGAGTCCTTCTTCTTAGGATTTCTTGGGCTATGGCTGAGTTGGTTTGCGCTCCCGATGCATTCTCGCCATATGCGGCCCTCTGTCTTTTACCCAGCTCACCGGATGACCATTGGGGTAAAAGTGGCTGTTGGGATCGCCGGCTTGGCACGCCTGTATCACGGCCTTAGTCAAGCGGCGGATGCTAATGAGCCTGGGGTACTGCACGTGATCTTCCCGATGCACTACTTCGTATCATGGCTAGAGCTACATACATCGGGTGTCTTCGGTATGCACAAAAGGCCCTCGTTCTATGACAGGTGCAGCTTCCCTCGAATCATACAGCTGATTGGTGCCTCAATTGTGACTCCATCGCCACGGAATGCCAGGGGTTTGCTCCTTCACCCTCACACCGTTGGAGACGGGGTGTCTTTCATTGACAAAGTGCTGACTATTAGAAAGGCATCTACCACTGCAGTGCGGCCATTACAAGACACTTTCAAAGATGGAGCCTCAGTTTTGATGGCCCGGGAGACCCTCCATCTATATTCCATCAGACTGGGCTTCCTGGTGTTTAGGAAGAACGGTGCGGCGATATTCATGAGATACAACCCGCACCGTTTCGTCCAGCAACTGAGCTACAATCAAGGGGTGCCGTTGGAGGCTTTCCTGCTGGAACCTGTTACTACTGAAGAAGGGATGCGGAGCGCGCTTCACCACTTCATGCGTCTTAATACGGGTTCTCATTTTTTTATCAGTGAGCCGTCTTGCGCCCCACGACTCCTCAATGTATACAAAGAATGGTACAATCATTCGACGGGAGCCGTTATAAAGGAAGAAAAGCGATTGCTGGTCGACCGAGGGTGTGCCTCCCGGTAGCGACCGCAAAGCTCCTCTGGTGCCAAGGACCCCGGTAGTTCCTCCGCGAAAGATGCTAGAGCCGGACCACCGCGTGTGCAGAGTCCTCCACACGGATTGCCACTTCCCGATATTGCGGACGCACCACTAGCGCCCCGTGCTCCAGCAGAGACAGTAGTTGTAACTTCGCCGGAGTCTGGTGTGGGCACGGACATCGGGACCCGCCGCCCCAAGGTGCCTGCAAAGCGCAAGTCGATCCCGGGTGCACCTAGGGCTGGTGGGCAGAAGAGGAAAAAGAAGTCGCTCTTCGCAGCTGACGTTGCGTTCGGTCAGGAACCCCACGCTCCCTATAGCGAGGGCCTGGGTGAGTACGGGACCAACAGGGGATTAGTCATGCCGCCGGATGACACGGACTTGGCGGCCGCCATCGCAGCTTCAGAGCGATTGACGAGGCGCGACGCGTGGCTAGCTAAGCTTGCGCAATCAGGTAATCACTAGTCGCATTTTTTATTGCATCATATCTTTATTATTGCCTTTGACTAACGTTTTTCCCTTTTTATCTTCAAACAGGCATCACCACTGAAGAAGCCGTTGCTGCTTCCCTCAAAACCTTCCCAGAGGAGGAACGACTCAGAGCGTCCTTAGGCCTTGGTACATTTCGATTCATCAAGTCTTTATTCTCTTTTTGTTATGGTCAATCTAATCCCTTTTTTTTATCGCAGGAACCACAATGCCGGTCCCGCCAAGTGACGCGGAGACTCTTCCCGGGCCAGCCGCTGATGTTTCGGCCTCTTCGGGGCTACCGCGAGAGACCCGACTTGAAGAGCCGATGAGAGATGCCTTGAAGGCTCTGGAGGCAACTCTAAACGAGGACGACAACACCTTGATGAAGGAAGCGTCGAAGAGGTCCATCGTGATGGCCCGGGAGGAGAGAAAGCGGTTGAGGCGCGAAGCGAAAGCACGCAGGGTTGCTTTGGCCATTGGAGCGGGCCCAAGCACCGTCCCTTGTGCTGATACTCCCTCAGAAGAGCCCCCGGTCTCCTTGTCTACAGCTCACAGACAGGCGGCGCGCGCAAATAGGGAGGCTAACGATAAGTCCACCTCAGGTAATATTCCTTTCAAAATTTTGTTGTAAGAATTATAAATCTGTCGGTTCTTATATATTCTGTCCTGCAGAGCCAAGTCCAACCGAGGTGGAGGCGAAGACCGTCGAACCTGAGGGGCCAGAGGAAGAGGTATTGGTCGAACCCGAGCCGATGGCGGACGACACAACCGGGATTGTCGGGCCCGAGCTAGTGGCTGACAAAATGGTCACGTCCACTATGCCTGAGAAGGTGGCCGATGCCGAGCCCGAGGCAGCAACGGACGGAGCGCCTGAGACCGATGACCCCATGGCAACGGTGGACGAGACAGCCGCGACTGCTGAGCCCAAGGGAGCAGCGGGTGAGGTGGACATGATTCCTGAGGACGAGCCGACCGCTCTTTCTCAAAAGTCTGGCAATGCTCCAATCATTGCTCTCCCCGCCTACGGCCCTCCGCCGTTTCCTGGCTTCGCGAGCATGACGACGGCCCCCGTAGAGTCTGGGGATGAGGCCACGGGTGGTGGAATTATGTCGATGGAGGAGGGAGACGCCTCTGTCTTGGCTGGAGGCTCATCAGGTAGATTTCGGATTACTGTCCCTTTTTTTTATCTTGCAATCTTTCCTGACAGGTTTATCTTTGTTTTTTAACGCAGGTGCGGCCAGTGCCGATACTCCATTGCTCGAGGGAGCGCCGTCAACTACTGCCTTGGCGGTGGTCACCTCTCAGCCCTCCCTTGTGCCATCGAAGATGTTGGAAGGTATGGGTTTGCAACTTATTAGTTTTATCTTTCAGACACATAATTTATGTACTAAAGTCGTACTGTTGTGTCTTTTCAGGAGTGCTTTTTGACCATCTTTATCAGGTGTTGCTCCCACACTTCCTTCCCATCTGAACTCGCTTCTCCCTCTAGTGGCCCTGGTGAGTATAGTTTCCGACTGATATCTTTCTTTTTCAGTGATGGAATTATTTCTAACTTTTTCTCGTCCTGCTTGCAGTGCTACAAATCGAAGGAGGGGATAAAAGATCGGCCGTGCCACCGGCCCTTCCGGCCTTGCCACCTGCTGCAGCTGGTATAGCAAACTATCACATTGATGACCCCTTTTTTTTCTTTCTTAAACTGTCATCTAATTGTATCTTGTTTTTTCAGCTGTCGTTCCGATCTCGGCGCCTTTCGAGTCTCGTGTCACAATGCCGGCAGGCCCCTTCCTGAGACGTCCGTCTTCAAAGGGTGCCGTGAATAGTCTGCGTATGGTGAGCGACTACATTGAGGAGCTCGACGTCGAAACTCCCACGTCTGCCGCAGATTTTGCTACGACGGTTAACCCAATGCTGGTGATACTCGTAAACTTCCATGACGAAGACATCGTCACGTCTTGGGTTAACCACTGTAGGGAGATCGAGGCCCGCCTGCATCAACTGGAGTTTATGCGCCCCGCTCTTGAGATCTTAGCCGCAAGCCATCAAAGAGCCGCCCGGATTGAGCAAAGCGCTTCTTACGTCCACCACTTGGAACAAGAAGCGGCTTTAAGGCTGAGGGAATACCAAGAGATCTCGAGCGAGATGGCTCGTCTGCGTGCTGAGGTTGAGGCAAATGTTGCCCAAGTGAAGGCTATCTTTGAGGGCCTCCTGGAACGCATCTCTCATGGGCTAAAATTGAAGCAGAAACTTGATGTTGCCGAGCGTGACGCCCCAGGCCATGAAGCTGCTCATCAGGCCGTTGGGGAGGAGCTTGCATCCTTCTTGCAGCAACGGGCTCAAGTGGAGGCGGAACTGGTGGTGGTGGCAGATCAGGAAAAGGCGTGGAAGGAGGTGCGCGAACAATTAATAGGGCTATGCAAGACGCTTCCTTCCCAATAGCTGCCTTTGTACCAATAAATTTTTTTCTCGAATAACATGTATCCATTCTTTATTCTTTTATACGATTCATCTTGTACTTGTTTGAATTAATGAATAAAGATACACATTTTTCTTTGCAATGTCTTGTATGCTCTTTTGCTTTCTCCCTTCTCTTATTATCAGCATTCTGTCTTGATAAACATGGTTGACAGATAATAGAGTAAGAATCTTGGTTTCTTCAAGAGATAGTGATGGCTTAGGCTGCAGGTTCAGATCTGCCGCTTAAGACTTTTCAACTCTATGAGCCGTGAGGGTCTCATAGAGACTTTTCTCCCTACGGATCAAGAGGATCTCGTAGGTGGATTTTCTCCTTGGGAATCGTGAGGATTCCTAAGTGTGTTTTCTCTTATAAGTCGTAAGGATCCTATAAGAGAATTTTCCCTCTTACGAGTCGAGAGGACCCGTAAGCGGTTGTTTCCCCCTTGTCGAAATTCGACTTTGGAGAGTGAGACCCGTAAATAGTATGCAAGAGACCGTTTCGAACCGACTTGCAGGGTCCCACTGCTCAGGAAACAAGTTTTTTAATCCCTGCTGCCTGAGGCTTTATTTTGCAAGTTGAGACGAATCGGGAATTTCTCGCGGAGACACTGGTTTCTTTTCGAGCCGACGCGAATCAAGAGGCTTTCATCAAGGACGCTAGTTTCCCTGAGTTGAGGAGTTTACCAAGGACACTTGTTTCCCTGAGGTTGAAACGAATCGGGAATTTCTCACGGAGACACTGGTTTCTCTGCGAGTCGATGCGAATCAGGATTTTCTCATCAAGGACACTTGTTTCCCTGAGTCGAAGGATTTTGTCGAAGACACTGGTTTTTTCGGGGTTGAAACGAATCGGGAATTTCTCACGGAGACACTGGTTTCTCTGCAAGCCGACGCGAATCAGGAGGCTCTCATCAAGGATGCTAGTTTCCCTGAGTTAAGGAGTTTACCACGGACACTTGTTTCCCTGGAGTTGAAACGAATCGAGAATTTCTCGCGGAGACGCTAGTTTCTCTGCGGTTCGATGCGAATCAGGGGGCTCTCATCAAGGACGCTAGTTTCCCTGAGTTGAGGTTTTTGCCAAGGACACTTGTTTCCCTGGGGTTGAAACGAATCGAGAATTTCTCGCGGAGACATTGGTTTCTCTGCAAGCCGACGCGAATCAGGAGGCTCTCATCAAGGACACTTGTTTCCCTGAGTCGAAGGATTTTGCCGAAGACACTGGTTTCTTCGGGGTTGAAACGAATCGGGAATTTCTCACGGAGACACTGGTTTCTCTGCAAGCCGACGCGAATCAGGAGGCTCTCATCAAGAATGCTAGTTTCCCTGAGTTGAGGAGTTTACCAAGGACACTTATTTCCCTGGGGTTGAAACGAATCGAGAATTTCTCGCAGAGACGCTAGTTTCTCTGCGGGTCGACACGAATCAGGATTTTCTTGTCAAGGACACTGGTTTCCCTGAGTCGAAGGATTTTGCCGAAGACACTGGTTTCTTCGGGGTTGAAACGAATCGGGAATTTCTCACGGAGACACTGGTTTCTCTGCAAGCCGACGCGAATCAGGAGGCTCTCATCAAGGACGCTAGTTTCCCTGAGTTGAGGAGTTTGCCAAGGACACTTGTTTCCCTGGGGGTTGAACTGATCCGTGGCGGTCAAAAGCGTGAAGCTAGGAATTTGATCTTCGCTTCGTTTGCTGGCACTGTGTCTGTTGCATCAAGACGAATGTCGCGGTTGTTTCTAGGTTGTTGGTGAACCGTCGAGATTTGGCTTCGTTTTCTGGCGGAGCCTGTTGGGAAGGTATGATTCCCTCTTTGTTTGCGCCCTTGGATTGTATACAGGGATCGATGTGATCTTAACTGTAGGGCAAAAGTTTCATCATTCATTTTTTTTATTGTTTTATTTCCGCGATGCTCTATCATTTCAGCTTTTATATCGCGAAGGTCGCGATTGCCCAATCATTTCGGCTATTTTTCGCGGTGCCCAATCATTTCGGCTGTTCTATTTTCTTCTTACTCGCTGCTTTTTATTTCGAGTTGCCCCATCATTTCGGCTATTTTGTGTGCATACGTTTTTTACTTGCTGCTTTTTATTGCAAGTTGCCCCATCATTTCGGCTATTTCGTATGCATGTGCGGCCTACTGGCTTTTTGCCGTAAACCTGAAATTAGACACCGATTTCGGCATCAGCGCCGCTACAACTGGGATATTGCCAGGAGCGAATCATCATTTGCTTCTGTCGATGTCGAACAAAAGTGGCTTAGCGAACAAGGCTAAGGTCTTTTCGACTAAGACTTTTAACTTCATGAGCCGTAAGGGTCTCACAAAGGTATTTCTCCCTACAAGTCGTGAGGATCTTATAGGTATATTTTCTCCTTAGGAATCGTGAGGATTCCTAAGTGCATGTTCCTCTGTAAGTCGTAAGGATCCTATAAGAGGGTTTTCTCCTTGTAAGTCGAGAGGACTTATAAGGGTTGTTCATCATGTGTACATATCCCCAGTCACGGATAGGACTTGGTTAGGGAAATGTTTATTCACGCCCGTGGATTGTATACAAGGGTCAATGCTGAGCCACTTGTAGGGCAATATTGAAAGTTGTGGGGGGTTTGCTTAAGCACAGGTTTAGGCCTCTGTAACTTAAGACTTTCAAATCTTATGAGCCGTGAGGGTCCCATAAGAGAGTTCTCCTTACGAGTCGTGAGGATCTCGCAAGTGTATTTTCTCTTTAGGAATCGTAAGGATCCCTAAGTGTGTTGCTCCCTTGTGAGTCGTAAGGATCTCACGCGGGTGATTTCTCCTTACAAGGTCGAGAGGACCTTGTAAGTGTCCTTTAACGAGGTTGCGCCCTTTCGGGTTTTCACAAACACTCGCCGGTAGTCCTGCTATTTTTACTCACGGAGCCTTTTCGGGTTTTCATCCGTGCCCATTTTGCTTATGGACGTACCGTTTCTTTTTTATTCTTTTTATTCTTTTTTTTACGAGGTTGCGCCCTTTCAGGTTTTCACGAACACTCGCAGGTAGCCCTGCTGTTTTTACTCACGAAGCCCTTTCGGGTTTTCATCTGTGCCCTTTTTGCTTATGGACATACTGTTTTTATTTTTATTTTATTTTTATATTTATATTTTTTCCTTTTCTTTTTTTTTATCTCGTCAGCCTAAGGATGCTGCGGTAGTAGTTTAAGGACGTTTCGGTCTGTCATTAGTTTAAGGACGTCTTGGTCCGGCATTAGTTTAAGGACGTTTCGGTCCGTCCAGGAGAAGGCTGGCTACTGCTTATAAAGCTTGAGCTTAGGGAGATAGCGAGCAGACATAGTCGTTGTCATCTATCATTGACCTAGGCTGTGGCTCATTAAGCGTAGTATTTCTTTAGGAAGCGGCCATTTATTGGCCTGAAAGGCCTTTCACCGTGCATATCCATGAGTAGATAGGCTCCATCCCGGTAAACCTTGTCTATGATGTACGGGCCTTCATAGTTCGACTCGAATTTTCCCCGCTTGGCACGATTGGGGATCATAGGCCTTTTGACCACTAGCACGAGTTCGCTTTGGCGGAATGTCCTCGGCCGAGTCAATCTTTCATATGAGCGCGTCATCTTTGCTTTATAAGCTTCCAGATTTTGTTGCGCTATGAGCCGTATTTCATCAAGGGCATCAAGCTCCTCAAGCCGAAGGTGAGCATTTTCTTCGTCCGTCAGCTCGTAATGGACTGCCACTCGTAGCGAGGGTAACTCTATCTCGAGAGGAAGTACTGCTTCTGTACCGAATACTAACGCATATGGCGTTGCGTTCGTGGCTGTCTTGAATGTAGTTCGATATGCCCTGAGAGCTTCTTGCAGTTTCTCGTACCAGTCCTTCTTATTTCGGGACACCGTTTTCTTCATGATCCTTGTCAAGGTTTTGTTGAAGGCCTTGGCTAGACCATTAGCTCGCGGATTATAAAACGAGGAATATCTCCAGTCTATGTTATGCTGTTGCGCGAAGCGACTGATCTTGTGGCTTCTGTAGGCTGGCCCGTTATTGGAGATGATCCATCTTGGAGTTCCAAACCGATATATGACGTGCGTCTTGAAGAAATGGAGGATATTCTCCGTCTTCACTTCCCTCAACGGTACTGCTTCTGCCCATTTGGAGAAGTAATCAGTCGTCGCCAGGATGAAACGATGTCCTCTAGACGATGCTGGTTCGATAGGGCCGACTATGTCAGTTCCCCACATTTCGAACGGCCAGCTAGCCACCGTTGGATGGAGTGGATTTGGATGCTGGTGGATGAAGTCTCTATGGATCTGGCATGAGTAGAATTGCTTCGCATATTCGAGGCAGTCCTGAATCATCGTGGGCCAGTAGTAGCCCATCCATTTGATCTTCAACTTCATCTTCGGGCCCGCTTGGTGAGAACCGCAGAGTCCGTCATGAACTTCCTGAACGACTCTTTTCGTTTCGTCAGGTCCTAGGCATCTCAACCATAGAGAATCAAACGACCTCTTGTATAGAGTATCGTTGACGAAGGCGAAAGACAGAGCTCGCTTCATGAGCTGATGTCTTGAGGACGCATCTTCGGGCGTTCGACGGTATTTGAAGTAGTCTATAAAGACTTCTCTCCAATCCTCAGCCTTCTCCCGGTCTTTTATTTGCAGGGTCGTCTGCTCAATCGCTCCCTTTTCTTCGGATGATTCTGGAGATATTTCTGCTGGGGCAAGCACCCGACGGCTTTGTACCACGATTCTGACGTCATCGAGATTTTCGTCAGCCAGTTCTTTAGCGAGCTTGGCTAATGCGTCCGTTTTGTTGTTTTCCGCACGCGGTATGTTTTCCAAAGTGTAGGAAGGAATTTGGGTCAACAATTGTTGCACGCCGTACTTCACCAACTCTGCTTTGCACGTTTGGTAGTCGCCATTTACTTGACTGACGACCAGTTGGGAGTCTCCATATATGAGGAGGTTTTCAATTCCCATGTCGATAGCGATCTCGAGGCCTGCTATCAAAGCCTCGTATTCGGCTTCATTGTTCGTCCTCGGCTCTGTCAAGGAGAAGGCGAAGCGCATAATCCCTCCTTGTGGAGTCACGAAGATGAGGCCTACCCTCGATTTGATTATGGGCATACTTTGTTTGCGCTTCTTCATGGAAGACGCTCCATCAAAATAGAGTTCCCACCGGGTATCACCGCCGTCGATCACGTCAAACGCATGTTCGTCTGGCAGATCGCAATTCAGAGGAGAATCGCCAGGTATCGGATGTTCAGCGAGGAAGTCGGCGATGGCCTGGCCTTTCACAGCCTTGCGAGGTTGATACGTTATCGAGAACTCCATCAAGAGTAGGGCCCATTTAGCGAGTCATCCCGTCAATATGGCCTTCAACATTAAATATTTAAGGGGGTCCACCTTCGAGATGAGACGGACTTCATGTGCCAATGCATAGTGCCTGAGCTTTGTTATCGCAAAGATCAACGCCAGGGAGTGTTTTTCAATGGGAGAGTAGTTGCTTTCTGCCCCCAGAAGAACTCGACTTAAGTAGTAGAGTGCTCTTTCTTTCCCCTGGTCATTCTCTTGTGCCAATAATGTTCCTAAGGAACCTTTGAGGGCGGTTGTATAAAGAATGAGAGGCTTTCCCTTAACCAGAGCAGCCAACACTGGCGGGTTCTGCAGGTACTGTTTAATTTCGTCCAACGCGCCCTGGCATTTTTGATCCCAAACGAATGGAGTTCCCTTCTTCATCAGGTGGCTATAAGGACGGCACTTGCCTGAAAGATTGGCTATAAATCGCCGAATATATGCGAGCTTTCCTTGGAGAGACCGCAGCTGTTTGAGAGTTCTAGGCGAAGGCATTTCCATGATCGCTTTGATCTTCGATGGATCTATCTCGATGCCTCGGTGTCGGACAATGAATCCTAGGGATTTGCCCGAGGAAACTCCGAATGCACACTTGAGAGGGGTCATCTTCAAGTTGTATTTTCGAAGGCGTCGAAATACGGTCTTCAGATGCTCGAGATGTTCCTCGTATGATTTGCTCTTAACCACAAGGTCATTGATATAACATTCGACGATTTCATGTGTAAGGTCATCGAAGATCTTCATCATGGCCCTCTGATAGGTGGCACCGGCATTCTTTAGACCGAAGGGCATCACCTTGTAGCAGAATATACCCAAAGGGGTCTGGAAGGCGGTGTGCTTCTGGTCTTCGGGATGCATCTTTATCTGATTATACCGTGATGAGCCGTCCATGAAGGAGAAAACCTCATGAGTGGACGTATTGTCTATCATCAGTTCGGTGACCGGCACTGGGAAATCATCCTTCGGGCAGGCTTTATTAAGATCCCGGAAGTCCACGCATATGCGCACTGTCCCATTTTTCTTCATCACCGGGACGATGTTGGCGATCCATTCAGGATATTGAACTTCCTGGATGAAACCGGAGTCAATTAGATTCTTAACCTCGGCATTGATACTCATCTCAAGATCGAGCCGCATTCTCCTCGGCGTCTGTTTGACTGGCTTGATGTCCGGGGATATCGCCAATTTGTGCACAGCAATTTCTGGATCTAGTCCCGGCATTTCGAAATAGTTCCATGAGAAGCAATCTCTATGCTGTTCAAGGACGTCTTTTAACGCAGCCACCCTTTTTTCAGATAGCAGCTCGCTGATAAATGTCGGTCGCGGGTCACTCACCGTCCCCAACTCAATTTTCTTAAGGTTATCTGCAGTAGTGTGTATTCCATCTTCCAGCTCTTTCGGTGCCGGTGGAAATTCTGAGATCACCTCATCGTTGCTGTTTTCGAAGCACCAGGGAAGGTTATCCATGTTCTTGGGCTCTTCTTTTGATATTGTTATCATGTGACAAGTGCGAATTCACTTCCAAGCCCAATGTGGAGTTGGTTCTGTTCTCGTGGCTTTGGGTTCGTGCTTCTGTGGCGGCGTTACCCTCCAGTTGTCAGACAGAGCGAACTTGCCGAGCTGATACTGATTTTCGACCCAATCCTTAAAGGTAAAGCAGTCTTCGAGAGGGTGCCCTATTACTCGGTGATAAGAGCAATAGTTTGGGTGAGAGACTTCGCTTACTTGTTCGGGGTGTTTAGACTCCGGCAGTGTAAGCATCTGATGTTTTAGAGCGAGGTCAAGTATTCTCTTCGTCTTATCTTGAGGGAAAGAGTATGCTCGACCCATTTTCTTCATAAGGGATAGATCAGGACCGCTCGATTCCCGTTTGCGTGGCTTCTTAATCCCGCTTTGTTGCTGTTGAGCACCTTTTTCGCCTTTCGACTTATTTCTGCCCCTGCGTCGAGCCCTTTTTATAAGAGGTTGACAGGGAGCGGTATTTTCATCTTTCACAGCCTGTTGGAGGAGGCGTTGTGTTTTGGCTTTCTCGTAGATTGCCATTTCGCGGTTGTGGTCGTCTCGGACATTTTGACCAGCTTCCCTTATAAGCTTGTCCATTTGTTCTTCGAACGATGGACTGGGCACCTTTGCATCGGGAATTTTTACTGGTTCAGGATTAGCGTCCTCCCATTGAGCATCCGCTTCTTCATCGAAGTCATGCACGACGTAGCAGTCACGGAGCAGCTCTCGTTTCTTAGACCGAATGTATCCAAGCCCGATTGTTTCCATTCTCCCATTAGGCAACTTGTGCTGAGTCCCGGGAACGTTCCAGACCTTGTCATAGAATTTGGATTTTCGAGCGGTCTGTTTAAAGGATATCCCCTGGCGCTTCAATAGCCTTTTCAAGCCTTCTGTATAGTATCTGGGCAGACGGATGGGCTGAAGCCTGTTAAGCGTAGTATCCATACCGTGCCAGATTTCTTTCTCCACTTTGGTTTCTTCAGAGCGGTAGAATAGAATTGCCTTTTCGCCTTTTCTCCCGGGAGGGACATAGAATGTCTGCAGCTCCTCTACAGTGTAGGTATCGAGCGCATCCAGTTCATTATGGTGTTTACGCGGCACCATGGCGACTTGCAGACTTTGCTCTTCATCAGCGGATGTTTGTATTGAGGCCGAGCAGAGAACACAGCATGGACCTCATCTTCCGAACCGCTACCAAACATCAACGTAGGAGCGGATGGTCGTGGTTTGTTGTATTGGGGCGGACCCGAATAAGCTATCTCCTCCTCCTCCTCGGTATCACTGCCAAAGACAGGGATGGTGGCGTTAGCTTTGTTTTCCGGCTTGCGACATCTCTCTGTGTCCTTAAAATCCGGTAAGAAGTATTTGGCATTTCATATTTGCGGACTTCGTTCACGGAAAACGGGTTCAGTTCTCCCGTCATGGTATACTCGAGACCATCCTTAAAATATTTCATACACTGATGTTGTGTAGAAGGGATGATGTTGTACTCGTGTAACCATGGCCGGCCGAGCAAAGCATTATAGCACGTTTTGGCGTCTATGATGTGGAACTTAATGTCCGTGACGAGCAGTCCAAAGCGTAGCGTCAATATCATAGATCCAAGAGTTCTCGATGATTGGGAGTCGAACCCAGAGATGGTGATCTTGTCCCGAGCAAGGTGCTGGACGCTCATGCAGATTTCCCTTAACACTCGCACGTTGAGGAGATTAACGGAGGATCCATTGCCGACCAGGATTTTGCCTATCTTTATAGCATGGCAGTATCCTGAGACATAGAGGGGGCGATTGTGTTCGCACGTCCCAAGGAGAAGGTCTTCATCGCCGAAAGTGACATCGGCCGTGTGCACTTCCTCCAATTCATCCTTCATCTTTTCTTCGGCCAGGAAAGCTTGGAATTGCTCCGGCTCCTGTAGTGCCTTGATTAACGAATCTCTTATCTCTTTTGATAGTAAAAGGGCATCAAGAATGCTGAGCTGCGAGGGTAGCTTCCTCAGATGCGCTGGAACGTTGTAATCCACCTTATTTTTCTTTGGCGGGTCCTTGGAAATTAGCTCTTCCATGACTTGGTCATCAGGGCAATATCCTCAGAGACATTTTCTTTCCCTTTATCTTTCTTGTTTGAGGGTCCGAGATTCTTTTCGGGTAGCGTCCGGTTACGCAGCCGAATATTTTCACAGACCTTCTGCTCTTCTTCTTTTCCCGAGGTGGACTCTTTAAAGAGGGGGCTAAGAGCCAGCTCCTCATCAGAATCGCTCCCGAATGTGAGCACTTGTGATCCCCCGGCGTTAACCATGCGACAATTGCCGGTAGTTCTGTTAAGTCCCTCGGTCGTATTTTTCCGCTTCCGACGATTTTTGCACTTCTCCCGCTTAAAATGTTGTCGGTGAGCAATATATCCCTGTCACCATCTATTGAAAGCTTTGCACTCTTCGGTGGGGTGCGAAATCTTCCGATGATACAAGCAGTAGGTAGGGTGCATTTCCGCTTCACCAGTAATGCTTCCTTCAGAGGATGGTAGCTTCATACCCATGGATATGGCCTTAGCAAACCTTTTCCTCGTCTTGAATTTGATTTTATCTGCGGTGGACGTACTTTGCTCCAGCGGGAGTGCTTCAACTCTTTTGTCAAGTCGATGGCGCTTGGCCCTTTCAAATATGACCGCCTTGCGTTCCCGATCAGTTTTACTTTTCAACAGAGCTTCGTTGAGGAATGCGTCAATTGTTTCATCTGATGGCCCCAAAATGTCCGGTTTAGGATCTGCCCCCAACTTTTCAGTTCAAGGAGTCTCCTCATCGTCCGTGAACGAATAGGAAATCACATGACAGCTCGCTACGTATTCTTCAGATTCATCCGATGAACTTTCCTCCTCATCTTCCTCTTGAAAGATGTGGTTGAGGAACTTTTGGAGTGTGATGGGAGTCCGTGCTTTCTGGTTGTATTCCTCCAGCGCGTCAATTTGTTTTTGTAAGTCCGTGCGCTTGTCGCCAGGCTTCACGGGCTTCTTTGATTTCTTTTTCTTCTTCTTTGAAGATTTTGACGGCTGGTTATGAGTGCTTGGGCCACCACCATCGATCTTTTGAGTTGGACGCGGCTTCAACATTCCTTCAATGATCTGAGGTTCCAACGGGTTTTTCCACCTAATCGCTGGGCATGTTTGAAGATCGTTTAGCATCCTCTTTGTCTTGGCTGATAGTACAACCTCCCAAGGAGCTTCTTCAACGAGAGAGCATGTTACCCCCGGCGTATTCATCCTCTTAGAGGTGTGGGGCTGTGGCGGATTCACCTTCCATCTGTCGGACAATGCGAACTTACCTTGTTGGTACTGGTCTTCAATCCAATTTTTGAAGACATAGCAATCCTCTATCGGATGACCCAGTACTCGATGATAAGGACAGTAGTTGGGCTCATTGACATCATTTGGTTGTGACAGACGTTTTGGATCTGGCAGACTTATGAGTCGGTTGCGCAACGCCAGCTCGAATAATTTTCTCGTTTTATCTTGGGCAAACGAGTAAGGATGTCCTAGCCTCTCCTCAAGGGGTACGTGCGGACGCATATTATTTTGACGAACGACCGGCTTCGAGTTGCTCGGCTATTGTTGAGCATTAGCGACAACGATCGCTTTCCCCTTCTCATTTCGGGAGTCCGGCTTTGGGAGGGGAGGTCTATGGCCCATCTGATCCATTTGCGCTAGCTTGTCGATCAGGGCCTGGAAGATAGTCGGCTTAAAGAACATCATAAATTGAGCGATGGTTGCCTGCGGATTGAGGGTTCCCACAAACATTCCCACTACAGGAGCTTCTTCAATGCGTTGCTCGCATTTTGACCATAAGTTTCGCCACCGTATAGCATATTGGACCCATGTCTCGCCTGGCTTCACCCTGGCATTAATCAATGCCGTCATCGGGGTGCGTTCGCTGGCTCTTGCAAAACGCTGGGTAAACAGCATCTCCATCTCCGCGAAGGTCTTGATAGAGTCTTTTGGGAGCTCAGAGTACCACTCGAACGTTGTATCTGACAAGCTGCCGACGAACTGTCGAAGCAACTGTTTGTCATCACCGCCGGTGTTGCCGCAGAGCACCCTGAACTGGGAAACATGCTGGTGGGGATTGCCCGTCCCTTTATAGACATGGAACTTGGGAATTGTGTAGCCCGGCGGGTACTTGATCTGGTCGTACCAGCTCGGATATGGTCGTCCCATTTTTACGACCTGACCGGCTGCTTCAGTCGCATGATGAACCCGTATTTGTTGGGCTATATACTCGTCTAAGTCAGCTTTGGAGATTGTCTCCTCCTTGGCTGTTGACAGAGCCGGTGGAGGATTTGACTTTTCTCCCCTATCGTCTTCAAGGACGATCGGGGGATCTTCGGCTGGAGGATCTTGTTGGATCATCATCCCCACCATGTCTTGGAACAGGAGGGTCATACGCTTTATGTTGGCTGCTTGTTCAGCAGCCTCTTTATCCTTCTTCTCCAATATCCGACGAAGGAATTCGGCGTCAGTTTCTTACTCCTGGCGTTCATCCGAGGACGTTTCAGGGCTTTCTTTTGGCCCAGTGAGTGCGGCCATCGCGTTCATCATCCCCTGAAGCTTTTGCTGTTGCTCCTGAGCTTTGGTCACTGACCGTGTAAGCGGTCTATGACCTGTGGATGCACGGCTGTCCTCCTTTCCCGATGCCATGTATACTGTATGAACTATTATGCCCCCAGACTTAGGGCGTTTAGGTTCACCGCCTTTGGCATTTGCCGCGGGCGTGGGAATTTTCTCCGGCCTCCTTCTCTTGTGAGCCGTTGAAGTTGAGGGGGCCGTTGCAGCGGGCACCCAGGTGGTGGTCGTCCTTTGCTGTTTGTCCGGGCGTTTCTTTTCTTCCATCACTTTCGCCCTTTTTTGTCGACGAGAGTAATCTTGGTCAATTACGGAGTCTTGAACCCTCCGCCGGACCTTGTATATTTTGGAGGACAGCCGCTAAGGGGGCTGCTCCAGGTTCGTTTCCAGAACCCTCTCCGCAAGTGGGGAAGATCTTTTCAGTGTAGAAGTTGGAGAGTTCTTTCATACCCTCCTAAGTGGTTCAAAGCTGTTCGCAGTTGGAACAGTAGCATTAACTTCCACTACTGGAGCAGGTGGAGTTAGCCCTGAGGGGGAGTTTCCCCCTGCCTTCCTTACTCATCGCCAATGGCGACGTCGAGCATGACGAGCCATTGGGACTGACTCGGCGATAGAGACGGCTTCTTTTTATCCCCTGTCCGGATGAGGCACCGCTGGTGTTAACCTCTTAAAGACTGAGGTTGTCCTTTGAGGGGTGATATTCAATCTGTCAAAGACAGATCCTCAAGCAGGGGCAGGAGCAGGAATAGTCAGCCTTGAAAAGACTGACTCTTTGACAGGAGAAGCCGCCTTGACGACTTCTGGAGCAGCGGTTGTTGCCTTCCTTGGGACAGACACTTTAGGATTCATAGGCTTCTTGGCGGGACCATCAGACCTCTGATCCAGCCTAGAAAAGATTGTTGATTTGATATTTGACGACCCGTTGAAAGGGGCCGTTGTAGCAGTGAGCCGGTCGAAGACCCACTTCTTGTTCGCTTCTGATGCGGACATTGGCATGGTGAAGCTTGCAGGCGGGATCATGGTCCCGAAAAACAGGCCGGTGGTGGCCTAGGTCACCTGTTCTACCGGCAGGGCAAGGATGGAGGCCGCTGGAAGCCCATATGCTACACCTCCAGGTGAGGTGGAGCGTCGGTTGCATTGGTACTTCGAGAAATTCGAGCAGTTAGAGGCCATTGATGCTTGATTTCTGCGCCAGGCAAAAGACCAAATCTTAGTAACTTGAAACCCAAAGGCAACCATTACCAAATCGCGATTCGTTCGTGAAGACGACACGTGAAGTGTGGAGTGGAAAGAGGAAAAGGTCCCACCGGGCGTGCCAGAATCTGTTCCCCTCCGAATGGCGGCCAAGACATGGACGTCTTGCCTGCAATTCGGGGCAGATGCTATTTGGTTTTATCCTTCCACCTCTCCGAAGATGCCAAGTTGATTTATGGCACCGTGTATCGGAGGTTTGGACGGATGCGGCCGATGTAGCAGACTTCGTCAGATTCCTCCTCGCTTGAGGGGTTTTTGATTGTGGGGACGCTTTTCCCTGCAGGCGCAAGCCCCTGCAGTTAATTATGCTACCGCATCGCGGTAACAACTTTCTCCTTCTCCAGAATTTCACTTCGTGTCGTGTGTGTTTGTTTTATGGATGCCCGTGGATTGTATACGGAAACTAAGTTATGCCGTCGCCCGTAAGACGTGGATTAGTCTAAATCCGTATTTACTTAGATTTGGGTTTGGTGTTTTAGTTTAAGGATACGTTAGCCCTATTTAAGGCTAAGATCAACTTAAACTTTTGTTAAGGATACGTTAGCCTAATTTCCAGACTAAGATCAACTTAACGGGATCGTTTGGATCCGACAAGAGAGCAATTGGCTCTATTATTCCAGTTTAGGGACATAGTGGTCCATTTCCAGTTTAGGGACATGGTGGTCCATCATTCCCATTTGGGGACGAACATTAGTTTAAGGACGTTTCGGTCCAACATTCCCATTTTGGGACGAATATTAGTTTAGGGACGTTTTGGTCTATGAGTTTAAGGACCCCGCAGTCCATATAGATGTGTGGTTGTTGGGACCCGTCACCTCTCTGACGTCGTTAAAGGATTAAAACAATAGGGGTCAGAGGAGTTCAGAGATGTACCCTTGAACCGGACGTAAATTGATTTAGGAGAGCAGTCTTGCTCAGTCAATTTAATTTGAGGACTTACGGCCATGATTGGGCTAAGTCCAGTTGAGAATATTCAACGTTTTTCTTGATTTTTGGTCTATTAGGCCTGTGCTAGGGCTTTGCCCATGTTTGATAATGCACTGCATTTTATTCTGGCCTGCTAGGCCTTTTAATTTGGGCTCAGTCCCTTTATAAATGATGCAGAGCATCTGTTCTGGTCTTACAGACCCTTATCTGGGCTCTGCCCCTTTTTTAAAAAAAGAATGATGCATTGCATCTGTTTTTGTTTGGGCTCTGCCCTTTTTGAAAATAATGCATAGCATTTACTAGGCCTGTTAGGCCTTTTTAATTGGACTCAGCCCTTCTTTTTAATGATGCAGTGCATCAATTAATCTGACAGCATGCCACGTGGCCTGTCAGGCGCTCTGCACTAATTAATGGGCGCAAGCGCATATGGAGGTGACACGTGTCACGCTCTGGTGAGCGCAAGCGCAGTTAGCGCAGTGCGCTGTGTCAGTGCGCTGCGCTATTGCGCTGCTGCGCTCTGGTGAGTTGCGCCAATTTCAGAGAGCAATGCTCTATTTTAAAAGCGCATGGCGCAAATGATTCTGGAGCTGACACGTGGTACTCTCTGGTGGCTTGCGCCAACCTAAGAGCGCAACAGTCCCAATTCTGCAAGTGCAGGGCACTGTTATTATTTATTTTTCTTTTTATTGAAGATCATTGATCGTGTTCTTAGATCAATGATCTATTTCAGAAGAACTTCTTCTTCTTTTTCATAAAGGTTTTTACCTTTTTCTTGAGTTCTTCAAAGTTCTTCAGAGCTTTCTCTTTTCTGCTATTTTTCTGAAGTTCTTGATGTCCCACAATGTTGATGATGATTTGAGTTAGGGTCTAGGGGTCTTTATATAGTGCCCATAAATTTGTTAAGTTTGTTAAAGAGATCCTTCTCTGAGTGATTTGGGGAATTTTCCCCACCGTTGGATCTTTGATTCAAGGGCTTCTGTTTTACAGAAGACAATCTTCTTGTTTTAACAAGAACAGAAAGATCTTACTGAATTTTAATTCTGTTTGGCGCAGATGCACCAGCGCTTGACACGTGTCACGCAGCGCACAGCGCAGCGCAACTGCGCTGACACGTGTCGCGCAGCGCTTGCGCAGAAGCAACTGCGCTGACACGTGTCGCGCAGCGCAGCGCTTGCGCAACTGAAGCTCTGCTTCCTTTAATTTTGTTTTTTAATAGAGCCTTGCTCTGATTGGGCGCACTGCCTTGGGCGCTGTGCTGACGTATCGGCTTCTGACACGTGGCGCGTTGCGCGCAGCGCATGGAATTTGAAGCGTTTCTTCAAAATTTGAATTTTTGAAATTCAAACAGAGCTTTGCTCTGATTGGGGGAAACAATTGAGTGCTGAGCACTCATATACCATATGAGATGATCAATCTTGGAAGACAAGGGTGTATTTGAGGCTCAGTCAAAAGGGGAGTCTTTCTTCTGGAAGATTTAGCCAATTTAGGCTAAGATTGGTTTGAAAATAATGTTAAACACTAGCACATATCTAGCGGTCACGTGTTCCCACGTGATGCATTTAAAATAGTGTTAAACACTAGGGATGAAATGCTCAAAATAGTGTTAAACACTTGAAAAATGAGGCGCTCACGTGATGACACATGAGGCGCCCTAGGATTGGGCCAAGATTCCTTTATTTTATTCTCAGAATAAGTGTTAAACACTTTTAATCTTCGAGGCCATCACGTGTGGGCACGTGATGGGCATCTATGCATTGGATATTAAAAGGATTTTCTAGGGGTCACGTGGGGACACGTGAGGGCGCCCAAAGTATGTTCTGTCTTTGCTTTGTTCTCTCTTTTTTGAGGAATTTATCCAAGGGTCACGTGGGAGCACGTGACCCCATCTCATTCATTCTTTTCTGACCATTGAAGGGATGGTCACGTGTTGCCACGTGATCAGGTTGGATACTGACTGCTTTATATGCATGGAGAGTTTTTAAGTCCCTTGTTTAAGAATTAAATTCTTTGTATGGTTAAACCCTAATTCTGTTTAGAGGAATTAAATTCCTATGTATATGGAAGAATTAAATTCTTTAAACCCAACTCTCCCTCTAAGTTTTGGATCTGCATGGAAGAATCTCCCCGATGAGAATTAAATTCTCAACTTATGGGGAGATATGCTTCTGTAGATCTTCAACCATGAAGAAGAACTAAGTTCTTATTTTAAAGGTTAAACCCTGTCTCTGTTGGAGAAATTAAATTCCTAAGTATTTGGAGGAATAAAATTCCTAAGCATTTGGAAGAATTAAATTCTTTAAACTCAATTCTCCCTCTAAGTTTTGGATCTGCATGGCAGAATCTCCCCGATGAGAATTAAATTCTCAACTTATGGGGAGATCTGCTTCTGCAGATCTTCAACCAAAGGAAGAACTAAGTTCTTATTCAGAAGAGTTAAACTCTTAGTTTGAAAATTAAATTCTCTTTTTGTTTTGTGGAGCCTATGATCTCTTTCCCTTTCTCACCTAGAGTTTCCTTCTCTTTTGAGGAAATCTTCTTTTCTCTCTGGAGAATTAAATTCTCTTCTTTTTTCTCTCTGTTGTTGTAGTATCTCTTTTCAAAAAAAATCCTTCCCTCCTTCTCTTCTCTTCTTGGCTCCTATTTATAGGAGAAAGAAAAGAATCAGTTTGTTTAGTTAATCTTTCATTGAAAGATTTTTATTGTTTTTGTAACCAACATGATCTTTTAGATCGCTTAGTGAATTTTATTCACCATTGGATTTTTAATCCAAAAGATATTTTATCTGTTATTCCTGGCAAATTTCAGGGAAATCTTTCTTTGTATAGAATCTTTCTATAAATTGGAAATTTTTAATCACCATTGGATTTTTAATCCAACGGTGCTCCATTTTACAGAGCGCAATCTTTTGTTTGGAAAGATCTGGGGAGATATCAGGGTTTTTGATTTCCCTTAATTTAGAATTTAATTCTATTAGTTCAGAAGGTTTAAGAGTCTATCACGTATTAGCACGTGACCTCAATGATTAAGAAATTAATTAGAATTTAATTCTATTGGTTTAGAAGGCTCAGGAACCCATCACGTGTTGGCACGTGACCCTATTGATTAATTATTTAATTAGAATTTAATTCTATTGTTTCAGAGGGTTTAAGAGCCTATCACGTGTTGGCATGTGGCCCCACTGATTAATTATTTCCAATTATTTATTTTATTCTGTGCCTACAGGCTTTGCCTGTAAATGGTCACGTGTCTGCATGTGATGCCCGGTCACGTGTGGGCACATGATGCCCGGTCAAGTGTGGGCACGTGATGCCTCATAACTTTTGATACCGGATGAATTATGAGGCCCATAATATATCAAATCGAAGGATTTTTCGAGAAACTTTCGATACCATCAGAATTTAGCTGTTTTTCATTCGGGAGTTTGTCAAAATACAGCCCGGAAAATACTGGTTTGCATTTTCTTCCTTAGATTACACGTGCATAGCATATTCGCTCATAACTTTTTGATCCCGGATGAATTATGAGGCCCATAATATATCAAATCGAAGGAATTTTCGAGACACTTTCGTTGCCATCAGAATTTAGCTATTTCACATTCGGGAGTTTGTCAAAATATAGCCCAGAAAATACTGGTTCACATTTTTTTAAACACATCGCTGCCATTTGATACCTTGGGCTCTTTTGCGCAGAATTTTTTTTGGGGGGAACAAATGCCCCCCACTATTTTGCCCGCGTAAGTATATACGTGGGTGAACTAGTGCAGAGTAATTCATAGCGTATGACCAGTTTCGGGTTGGTATATAATTTTCAGAATCTTGATCTGAGAAGATAACGAGCGGACACAAGCGTCGTCATTCATCATTGACTCAAATCTCGACTCTTAAGGGATATAGTTCCAAACCCTCAGCTCCATGAGCCGCACCCTTCTATTTCTTTATGTTTTACTCTGGCGTGAAGTAGTTTATATGCTCATGCGTAACTTCTCCATTTCAGTGGCATGTAGCTTTGGCAAGTGAGGCCCATAGATGGTAGATAACAGTTCATCTTGAACTCTTTATAAGGCAGCGATGGCTTAGGAAACAGGGTTAGGATCTGTTGCCTAAGACTTTTCAACTTTATGAGCCGTGAGGGTCTCGTAAAGACTTTTCTCCCTACGAGTCGAGAGGATCTCGTAGGTATATTTTCTCCTTAGGAATCATGAGGATTCCTAAGTGTGCTTTCTCTTGAGAGTCGTAAATCTCACAAGAGAATTTTCCCGCTTATAAGTCAAGAGGACTCGTAAGTGGTTGTTTCCCTCCTCGTCGATGTTCGACTTCGGAGAGTGTGGCCCGTGGATAGTCCATGTTGACCTCCTTGCAGGATAGTGATGGCTTGGGGGCAGGGTTAGGATCTTCCACCCAAGACTTTTCAATTTTATGAGCCGTGAAGGTCTCACAAAGACTTTTCTCCCTACGAGTCGAGAGGATCTCGTAGGTGTATTTTCTCCTTAGGAATCGTGAGGATTCCTAAGTGCGTTTTCTCTTGAGAGTCGTAAGGATCTCACAAAAGAGTTTTCTCCCTTACGAGTCGAGAGGACATGTAAGTGATTGATGTGTTGACTTGCTCCCAAATCAAAGAATTGCTTTGACAGGGAAGTTGAAGGTTGACTTTATCCGCATTTGACAGAGTCAGGGGTTGACTTTATCCGCATTTTACGGAGTCAGGGGTTGACTTTATCCGCATTTCACGGAGTCAGGGGTTGACCTTATCCGCATTTCATGGGGTCAGGGGGTTGACTTTATCAGCATATCACGGAGTTAGGAGTTGCTCTGGAAGTTTCCCACGGGGTCAGGATTGACATTAGCCGTGTTCCACAGGACCAGGATCCGCTCTGGACGCTTCCCACGGGGTCAAGATTGACATAAGCCGTGTTCCGCGAGACCAGAATTTGCTCTGGATGCTTCCCATGGGTCAGGATTGACATTAGCCGTGTTCCACAGGACCAGGATCTACTCTAGACGCTTCCCACAGGGTCAGGATTGACATTAGCCGTGTTCCACAAGACCAGGATTTGCTCTGGATTCTTCCCACGGGGTCAGGATTGACATTAGCCATGTTTCACGAAACTAGGATTTGCTCTGGACGCTTCCCACGGGGTCAGGATTGACATTAGCCGTGTTCCACAGGACCAGGATCCTCTCTGGACGCTTCCCACGGGGTCAGGATTGACATTAGCCATGTTCCACGAAACCAGGATTTGCTATGGATGCTTCCCACGGGGTCAGGATTGACATTAGCCATGTTCCACAGGACCAGGATCCGCTCTGGATGCTTCCCACGGGGTCAGGATTGACATTAGCAGTGTTCCATGAGAACAGGATTGGTTGACTCTCGGTTGTCTGTGCATCGCCGAGTCATGGAACTGGGAACTTTTCCGCGGCTTCGATTTGTTGATGTTGCATCTGTTGTAATGAGACGAATGTTGAGGTGATCTCCAGGCTGTCTGTGAACCGTCGAGATTTGGAACAGGGACTTTGCCATGGCTCCAAGGTTGATTGTCGCGTCTGAACCCTGCTGGAATGAGGAGGAACGCTGTTGGTGATCTTTAGGCTGTAGATGCGGCCGTCGAGACTTGAAATAAGGGACTCTGCCGTGGCTCCTTTTTGCTGACGTCGTATATTTCTGCAGAGACACTGATTTCTCTGTGGGTCGATGCGAATCGAGATGCTCTCGTCAAGGACGCTGATTTCCCTGAATCGATGTTTTTGCCAAGGATACTGATTTCCCTGGGGTTGAGACGAATCGAGGTATTCCTGCAAAGACGTTGATTTTTCTGCGGGTCGACGCGAATTGAGATGCTCTTATCAAGGACGCTAATTTCTCTGAATCGAGGAGGTTGACAAGGACACTGATTTCCCTGGGGTTAAGACGAATCAAGATATTCCTGCAAAGACGCTGATTTCTCTGCGGGTCGACGCGAATCGAGATGCTCTCATCAAGGACGTTGATTTCCCTGAATCGAGGAGATTGCCAAGGACACTGATTTCCCTGGGGTTGAGACGAATCGAGGTATTCCTGCAAAGACGCTGATTTCTCTGTGGGTCAACGCGAATCGAGATGCTCTCATCAAGAACGCTGATTTCCCTGAATCGAGAAGGTTGCCAAGGACACTGATTTCCCTGGAGTTGAGACGAATCGAGATATTCCTGCAAAGACGCTAATTTCTTTGCGGATCGACGCGAATCAAGATGCTCTCGTCAAGGACGCTGATTTCCCTGAATCGAGGAGGTTGCCAAGGACACTGATTTCCCTGGGGTTGAGACGGATCGAGGTATTCCTGCAAAGACGATGATTTCTCTGCGGGCCTACACGAATCGAGATGCTCTCATCAAGGACGTTGATTTCCCTGAATCGAGGAGGTTGCCAAGGACACTGATTTCCCTAGGGTTGAGACGAATCGAGGTATTCCTGTAAAGACGCTGATTTCTCTGCGGGTCGACGCGAATCGAGATGCTCTTGTCAAGGACGCTGATTTCCCTAAATTGAGGAGGTTGCCAAGGACACTGATTTCCCTGGGGTTGAGATGAATCGAGGTATTCCTGTAAAGACGCTGATTTCTCTGCAGGTCGATGCAAATCGAGATGCCCTCGTCAAGGATGCTGATTTCCCTGAATCAAGGAGGTTGCCAAGGACACTGATTTCCCTGGGGTTGAGACGAATTGAGGTATTCCTGCAAAGACGCTGATTTCTCTGCGGGTCGACGCAAGTAGAGATGCTCTCGTTCAGGACGCTGATTTTCCTAAACCAAGGAGGTTGCCAAGGACACTGATTTCCCTGGGGTTGAGACGAATCGAGGTATTCCTACAAAGACGCTGATTTCTCTATGGGTCGACGCTAATCGAGATGCTCTCGTCAAGGACGCTGATTTCCCTGAATTGAGGAGGTTTCCAAGGACACTGATTTCCCTGGGGTTGAGACGAATCGATGTATTCCTGCAAAGACGCTGATTTCTCTGCGGGTCGACATGAATTGAGATGCTCTCGTCAAGGACACTGATTTCCCTGAATCATGGAGGTTGCCAAGGACACTGATTTCTCTGGGGTTGGTTAACTTGTTTCCGAGACAGAGTCATTGGATAACGTATTTCCGAGACGGGGTCATTTGATGACGTGTTTCCGCGGCGGGGTCATTTGATGACGTGTTTCCGCGACGGGGTCATTTGCTGACGTGTATCCTAGACGGGGTCATTTGATGACGTGTTTCCGCGGCTGGGCCATTTGATGACGTGTTTCCACGACGGGATCATTTGCTGACGTGTATCCAAGACGGGGTCATTTGATGACGTGTTTCCGTGATGGGGTCATTTGATGACGTGTTTCCGCGACGAGGTCATTTGCTGACGTGTATCCGAGACGGGGTCATTTGATGACGCTGGGTTGTCTGTGAACCGTAGAGTCTTGGAACTGGGGACTTTGCCATGGTTCCGATTGATGGTTTAACAACTGTGTCCTGCTGGAATGAGGAGGCACACCGTTGTTGGTCTCCATGCTGTAGATGTGGCCATTGAGATTTGGAACTAGGGACTTTGCCATGGCTTCGTTTCGTTGTGACTCTGAGGTCGGTTGTTGACGTCACGTCTGCATCTGGTTGGAGTGAGGAGAAACGCCGTTGGTGATCTCTAAGTTGTCGATGTTGACGTCGAGACCCTGAAGCTAGGGATCTTCCTTTGCTTTGTTTGTTGACATTGTGTTTGCAATATTGCGACAAATGTCGAGGTTGTCTCTAGGTTGTCTATGAACCGTCGAGATTTGGCTTCGCTTTCTGATGGAGCCTGGTGGGAAGGTATGGTTCCCTCTTTGTTTGTGCCCCTGGATTGTATACAGGGATCGATGTGATCTCACCTGCAGGGAAAAAGTTTCATTCTTTCATTTTTTTATTTCTTTCCGCGATGCTCTATCATTTCAGCTTTTTATATCGCGAAAGTCGTGATTGCCCAATCATTTCGGCTATTTTTCGCAGTGCCAAATCATTTCGGCTATTTTTTCGTTTTACTCGCTTTTTTTTATTGCGAGTTGCCCAACCATTTTGGCTATTTTGTATGCATATATTTTTACTTGCTAATTTTGTTGCAAGTTGCCCTATCATTTTGGCTATTTCATTTGCATTTTTGGCTCGTCGACTTTTCGCCACGAGTATGGAACTTGGGATCTGGTGCCAATCTTAGCATTAGTATCGCTGCGACTGGAATATGGTCAGGAGCGAATCATCATTTGCCGTGACAGGGCTTAGAATTTGACATCGATTTGGGCATCAACATCGCTACCACTGAGACATTGCCAGGAGCGAATCATCATTTGCTATGAAAGGGATTGGAATTTGATACCGATTTAGGCATCAGCATCGCTACCACTGGGACATTGCTAGGAGCGGATCATCATTTGCCATGAAAGGGCTTGGAATTTGATACCGATTTATGCATCAGCATCGCTACCACTGGGACATTGCCAGGAGCGAATCATCATTTGCCGTTGTCGGTTCGAACAAAGGTGGCTTAGCCAACAGGGTTAAGATCCTGTCGACTAAGGCTTTTGACTTTCTGAGCCGTAAGGGTCTCATAAAGGTGTTTCTCCCTACGAGTCGTGAGGATCTCGTAGGTACGTTTTCTCCTTAAAAATCGTGAGGATTCTTAAGTGTATGTTCTCTTATAAGTCGTAAGGATCTTACAAGTGTGTTTTCTCCTTATAAGTCGAGAGGACTTACAAGGGTCGTTCACCGTGTGAGCATATCCCTAGTCTCTGGTGGGACTTTGTTAGGGAAATGTTTATTCGTGCCCGTGGACTGTATACAAGGGTCAATACTGAACCACTTATAGGGCAGTCTGTGGGTCGCGATGGCTTAAGAACAAGTTCGGATCCCTGTAGCTTAAGGCTTTTGAATCTTATGAGCCGTGAGGGTCTTATAAGAGGGTTCTCCTTACGAGTCGTGAGGATCTCGTAAGTGTAATTTCTCCTTAGGAATCATGGGGATCCCTAAGTGTGTTGCTCCCTTGTGAGTCGTAAGGATCTCACGCAGGTGGTTTCTCCTCACAAGGTCGAGAGGGCCTTGCAAGTGTCTTTTAACGAGATTTTGCCCTTTCGGGTTTCACAAAACTCGCCGGTAGCCCTGCTGTTTTTACTCATGGAGCCCTTTCGGGTTTTCATCCGTGCCCATTTTGCTTATGGACATACCATTTTTTTCAGCCTTGGGATGTTGCGGTCCGTAGTAGTTTATCGACGTTTCGGTCAACAGCCAGTTTTAGGACATAGTGGTCCATCGTTAGTTTAAGGACGTTTTGGTCCGCAGATAGTTTTAGGACATAGTGGTCCATCGTTAGTTTAAAGACGTTTCGGTCCATCGTTGCCATATTTGAGGCGAGTTTCTAGTTTACGGGCTTTTTGTTCCATGGGGCTTTCTCTATGAATGAGCACGATGCCCCTGGCATGTCTACCCTTTTAGGGGCGTGAGGTTGTGGCGGGTTCACCTTCCAGTTTTCGGATAATGCGAACTTGCCTTGTTGGTATTGGTCCTCAATCCATCCTTTAAAGGCGAAGCATTCTTCGATTGGATGGCTTATTGCTTGGTGGTAAGGGCAGTAATTAGGATTGTTGACATCACCTGACTGCAACGGACGTTTTGGATCCGGCAGATTGATGAGTCTGTTGCGCACTGCCAGCTCGAACAGTCTCCTCGTTTTATCCTGGGGAAACGAGTATGGACGTCCCAGTCTCTCTTCAAGGGATGGGCATGGACGCACGTTGTTTTGGCGAACAACCGGCTTTAAGTTGCTCGGCTGTTGTTGAGTATTGGTGACGAAGGTCGTTTTTCCTTTCCCCTTTTCATTCCGAGGATCCGTCTTTGAGGAGGACGGTCTATGGCCCATCTGGTCCATTTAGGCTAGCTTGTCGATCAAGGCCTAGAAATTGGTCAGCTTGAAATACATCATAAATTGGGAGATGGTCTCTTGAGGGTCAAGAGTGCCCACGAACATGCCTACCGCAGGCGCTTCTTCGATACGCTGCTCGCACTTCGACCATAAATTCTGCCACTGTATTGCATACTGAACCCATGTTTCTCCAGGCTTCACCTTGGCATTGATCAATGTCGTGATTGGGATGCGTTCACTAGCACTCGTGAAACGCTGGGTGAATAGCAACTCCATCTCTACGAATGTCTTGACAGAGTCATTTGGGAGTTCGGAATACCACTCGATTGCCGTCTCCGACAAGCTGCCAACAAACTGGCGGAGCAGAAGTTTATCATCACCTCCAGTGTTGCCGCACAAGGCTCTAAATTGAGCGACGTGCTGATGCGGATTTCCCGTCCCCTTATATATGTGGAATTTGGGGATCGTGTATCACGGCGGGTACCTTATTTGGTCATACCAGCCCGGATAGGGTCGTCCAGTCTTAACGATCTGCCCGTCCGTTTCGCTCGCCTGATGAGCTCGTATTTGCTGAGCGATGTAATCATCCAGAGCGGCCTTAGAGATGGTCTCCTCCTTGGCTGCTGAAATAGCCGGAGGAGGGTTCGATGTCTCCCCTCTATCGTCTTCAATGATAATCGGAGGGTCTTCAGCTGGAGGTTCCGGCTGTAACATCATCCCGGCCATGTCTTGGAACAAAAGAGCCATTCGTTTTATGTTGGCCGCCTGTTCCGCGGCCTCTTTTCCTTTTCTCTCGAGCATTCTTCGGAGGAATTCAGCATCAGTTTCTTATTCCTGATGCTGCTCTGAGGTCTCTGGATTTTCTTTCGGCCCAGTGAGTGCAGCCATTGCAGTCAGCATCTCCTGAAGTTTTTGCTGCTGTTGCTCTTGAGCCTTTGTTATCGATCAGGTAAGCGTTCGATGACCCATAGAAGCACGGCTTTCCTCTTTTCCGGAAGCCATATACATGGTATGTGTTACCACCATGCCCCCAGACTTAGGGCGTTTAGGTTTAGTGTCCTTGCGGTTCGCGGCGGTCACAGAGGCTTTCTCCGGCCTCCTTCTCTTGTGAGCGGTTGAAGTTGAGGTAGCCGTTGCAGCGGGCACCCAGACGGATGGCATCTTCTGTGGTACCACGGGATGGCTCTTTTCTTGCCGAGCTTTAATCTTCTTTGGTCAGCGAGAGTAGTCCTAGTCAATCACCGATTCCTGGACCTGTCGCCAGACTTTGTAAATTTTAGAGGACAGCCACTGAGGGGGCTGCTCCGGCTTCTTTTCTGTAGCATTCTCCATAGGTGGAGGAGATCTTTTCAGCATGGCAGTTGGAGAGTTCTTGCGAACCCTCCTAAGCGGTTCGAAGCTGTTCCCAGTCGGAACAGCAACATCGATTTCCAATATGGGAGCTGGAGGAGTCAGTCTAGAAGGGGAGCTGCCCCCAGCCTTCCTTACTCGGCGCCAGTAATGACGGCGAGCATGTCATGCGGATGGAGTTGGTTCAGCAATGGGAGTGGCTTCATTATGCCCCCTGTTTTGGCGAAGGGTTGTCGCCGGCGTCAGCCTCTTGAAGACCGATGTCCGTTGAGAAGAAATGTCCAATCTGTCAAAGACAGACCTCTGGGCAAGGGAAGCATCTTGAGGACTTCGCCTGGAGAGGGAGCCAGAACAGTCAGACTTGTAAAGACCGACCCTTTGGCAGGAGAAGCCGCTTTGATGACTTCGAGAGCAGGAATGGCTATCCTTTTTGGGATAACCCTTTCTGGTATCGCATGCTTCTTTACGGGCCCACATGAGCTTTTCCCCAATCTATCAAAGACTGAGGCGTTGGATTTGGGCGACCCACTCAGAGGGGCCGCAGTAGTTGTAAGTCGACCAAAGACTGACTTCTTTGGGGCTTCTTGCGACAGCAGCGGGGCATTGAGGCTCATCGGTGGGATCATGGTCCCAAAGAACAGCCCAGTAGTGGCCTGAGTTACTTGCTCCACTGGCATCTTGAACAGGGAGGCCGCTTGGGGCCCGTAGGTTACACCTCCAGATGAGGCGGAAAGGGAGTTGCAGTTGCAGTTAGTGCAGTTTGAAGCCATTGATCTTCTGTTTTCTGCACGGCGCAAGACACCAAATCTTAGTACCTCGAATCTAGAGGCAACCATGTCAAACCGCGATTCGTTCGTGAAATATGACACACGGAGTGTGGAGTGGAAAGAGGAAAAGGACCCACCGGGTGTGCCATAATCTGTTCTCCGCAGAACACAGGGACGCGACCGCGTAGGTCCGTCTTGCCTGAATTTGGGGGCAGATGCTAATTGGTACTATCCGTCCACCTCTCCGAAAATGCCAAGTTGATTTATGACACCATGTATCGAAGGTTTAAACGGATGCGGCCGATGTAGCAGACTTCGTCAGATTCCCCCTCGTTGAAGGGTTTTTGATTGTGGTGACGCTCTTCCCTGCAGGCGCAAGCCCCTGCAGTTAATTACGCTACCGCATCGCGGTAACCACTTTCTCCTTCTCCAGATGGTCACTTCGTATCGTGTGTATTTGTTTTGTTTTTGGTTGCCCGTGGATTGTATACGGAGACTAATTTATGTTGTCGCCGTAGGGCGTGGATTAGACCAAATCCGTATTTTCTTAGATTTGGGTTTTGGGTTGGGCTTAAGGATACGTTAGTCTCATTTGAGACTAAGATCAACTTAAACGTTTGTTAAGAATACGTTAGTCTAATTTTAGACTAAGATCAACTTAACGGGATCGTTTAGATCCAACAAAAGAGCATTCGGGCTCTATTGCTTAGTTTAGGGACATTGCGGCCGATTACCAGTTTAAGGACATGGTGGTCCAGTTTAAAGACATCATAGTCTGTAAAGGTTAAGGACATCATAGTCCATGGGATTAAGGACCCCACAGTCCGAGGTTAAGGACATCATGGTCCATGGGCTTAAGGAGCCCACAGTCCGTAGTTTAAAGACGTCATAGTCCATAGGCTTAAGGACCCCACAGTCTGTAGTTTAAAGACGTCATAGTCTATAAAATTTAAGGACATCATAGTCTATGAGTTTAAGGACCCCACAGTCTATGGAATGATTGGTTATCGGGACCCGTCACCTCTCTGAAGACGTTGAAGGATTACAACGACAAATATCAAAGGAGCGAAAGGATGTACCCTTGAACCAATGTTGATTAGGAAATCTGTAGTCCAATTTGGGACTAAGATCAATTAATTAGATTATGAGCACATATGCTCAGTTAAATCTGAGTTGAGGACTTATAGCCAACTTGGGCTAAGTCCAATTAGGTTTATAATGTTGGACATTTGTTTGAACTGTTGAACATTTGTCTGGGCTCAGCCCCCCATTGTTTAGCAATGCTAAGCATGAGTCTGGGTTCTGACAATATTTTTGTATTTTATTGAGTGCTGAGCACTCATATACCATATGAGATGATCAATCTTGGAAGACAAAGGTGTATTTGAGGCTCAGTCAAAAGGGGAGTCTTGCCTCTGGAAGATTTAGCCAATTTAGGCTAAGACTGGTTTGAAAATAGTGTTAAACACTAGCACATATCTGGCGGTCACGTGTTCCCACGTGATGCATTTAAAATAGTGTTAAACATTAGGGATGAAATGCTCAAAATAGTGTTAAACACTAGAAAAATGAGGCGCTCACGTGAGGACACGTGAGGCGATATAGGATTGGGCCAAGATTCCGTTATTTTATTCTCAGAATAAGTGTTAAACACTTTTAGTCTTCCAGGCCATCACGTGTGGGCACGTGATGGGCATCCATGCATTGGATATTAAAAGGATTTGCTAGGGGTCACGTGGGGACACGTGAGGGCACCCAAAGTCTGTTCTGTCTTTGCTTTGTTCTCTCTTTTTTGAGGAATTTATCCAAGGGCCACGTGGGAGCACGTGACCCCATCTCATTATTCTTTTCTGACCATTGAAGGGATGGTCACGTGTTTCCACGTGATCAGGTTGGATACTGACTTCTTTATGTGCATGGAGAGTTTTTAAGTCCCTTGTTTAAGAATTAAATTCTTTGTAGGGTTAAACCCTAATTCTGTTTAGAGGAATTAAATTCCTATGTATATGGAAGAATTAAATTCTTTAAACCCAACTCTCCCTCTAAGTTTTGGATCTGCATGGAAGAATCTCCCTGATGAGAATTAAATTCTCAACTTATGGGGAGATCTGCTTCTGCAGATCTTCAACCATGAAGAAGAAATAAGTTCTTATTTTAAGGGTTAAACCCTGTCTCTGTTGGAGGAATTAAATTCCTAAGTATTTGGAGGAATTAAATTCCTAAGCATTTGGAAGAATTAAATTCTTTAAACTCAATTCTCCCTCTAAGTTTTGGATCTGCATGGCAGAATCTCCCCGATGAGAATTAAATTCTCAACTTATGGGGAGATCTGCTTCTGCAGATCTTCAACCAAAAGAAGAACTAAGTTCTTATTCAGAAGAGTTAAACTCTTAGTTTGAGAATTAAATTCTCTTTTTGTTTTGTGGAGCCTATGATCTCTTTCCCTTTCTCACCTAGGGTTTCCTTCTTTTTTGAGGAAATCTTCTATTCTCTCTGGAGAATTAAATTCTCTTTTTTCTCTCTCTGTTGTTGTTGTATCTCTTTTCGAAAAAAAATCCCTCCCTCCTTCTCTTCTCTTCTTGGCTCCTATTTATAGGAGAATGATAATAATCAGTTTGTTTAGTCAATCTTTCATTGAAAGATTTTTATTGTTTTTGTAACCAAAATGATCTTTTAGATCGCTTAGTGAATTTTATTTACCATTGGATTTTTAATCCAAAAGATCTTTTAGATCGCTTAGTGAATTTTATTTACCATTGGATTTTTAATCCAAAAGATATTTTATCTGTTATTCCTGGCAAATTTCAGGGAAATCTTTCTTTGGATAGAATCTTTCTATAAATTGGTGATTTTTAATCACCATTGGATTTTTAATCCAACGGTGCTTCATTTTACAGAGCGCAATCTTTTGTTTGGAAAGATTTAGGGAGATATCAGGGTTTTTGATTTCCCTTAATTTAGAATTTAATTCTATTAGTTCAGAAGGTTTAACAGTCTATCACGTGTTAGCACGTGACCTCACTGATTAAGCAAATAATTAGAATTTAATTTTATCGGTTTAGAGGGCTCAGGAACACATCACGTGTTGGCACGTGACCCCACTGATTAATTATTTAATTAGAATTCAATTCTATTGTTTCAGAGGGTTTAAGAGCCTATCACGTGTTGGCACGTATTCATATCAGAATTTTGCATTATTATATTCCCATTCTTAATCATATTGCAAATAAATAGGTGCTTTTGATCCATGTCTACTAAATAGTTGCAGGTTACAGATTCTCAAAACAATACAGTGAAAATGATGAAAAAACACTACAAATGGGAGACTACGACTAACAAAAAGATGAATCTACGAATGCCGCCTACCAGTGTGAGGAACAAACGAAGATCAGCAAACAGTTAGACTGCTCAAAATACAAGGGTAGCACAAGATTCAAGACTTCAACGCGAAACCAACGGTAAAATTCCACAAATTCTGCACTGTTGGAAATTTGGAAGAAAGTAGAAAAGATTCTGAGGAATCAAGTAAAGAAAAAAGAAGGAAAAAAGCAACTTGAAGCATCACAGAAGAATTGAGCCCAAGAGCCCACCATATGGCCTCGGATCCGCGGCCAAACAAGGCATTCCGTCGCGGATCCGCGGCCGTGATGTGCACGTGTCGGTGCAAAGTGTCGGTGGTGTCGGTGTTTTGACCCGGCTTTCTTAGGGTAGTCTTGTAATTTTAAATATGGATCAGATGTAAACCCTAGGGTTTCTCCTATCTATAAATAGGAATGCCTACGGCCTCTTTTGGGGCATGCCACTTTTTAATTCTAGATTAATCTTTCAATTCCATTGTAATCGTCAAGAGGTGTCAATAAAAGTAAGTTTTTTATCTTGAATTTTTCTTATCTGCAATTTTATTTCTCTGCAATTTTTACCTGTCTTCATTTATCTGCAAGTACATTAGTTAATTAAAAAGAAAATTTATAAAAATGAATTTTGTCGCAATTTCCCTAATGAGTGAGTAGTTCCTCACTTGTTAGGGTTAGGATTGGGTAAGTTTGAGAGATGGAAATCTCTCACTCCTTTCTTGCCCTCAGAACTTTATAAATTAGGACTCGATGTAAATCAAACACCCACCGCTCACTATGGCACCCTAACCTACGAGATAGCGATGATTCCCTAGTTAGACCGGTAGTGGTTAATTTACATAGAGCTTAGGGCTAAGAGTTAAGAAAGGACGGACAAGGACCAAAAGAAAGAAACTATGTTTCTTCCTAGTCGTGCTAATCCCCTTTGTTAATTATTACCCTAACACCTATGTTCTTAATTAGGGCAAATGAAGCAGTGAGTAGAATTAACTTTCCAAACTAATATAATCCTAACCCTAGCAAGGTTTTAATCCAAATCGAATTCAATCTTAGTTTTTATAAAAATCAAAACCTACCAAAAATAGGAATTAACTCGTTGCAACATTTAGAAAAGAACACGTTTTCCCTGTGGACCGACCCGTACTCAACCGGCTAGCTACCAAGCGACACCGTCTTGATTGCGGTATATTCTTAACTTTGATTTTAAAACGTACGCAAAACTTCTCATCCAATCAAATGGCCCGTTGCCGGGGATAACGGTAGTTATTTTCTTTTTTGTAATTTAGGGTTAATTAAAAAATTAAAAAAATCATAAAAACTGAAAAAAAAAAAAAACATACAAAATATCATCTTGTTATTTTTTGAAGGGTTTTTGTGTGAATTGCGCAGGAAAAGAAGGACAGATTCAGATCTGGAAAAATCCAGTGAACAAATCAACAAACAGAGGATCTGAAAAGACAGAGGAGTACCACAACAGAAAACAGGAAAAGTTTGACAGCCTGATCCAACAGAATCACCGCGGAACCGCCGCAATTTCTTGCATTTGACCGCGGATCCGCCGCTCATTGGTGACGTTAGCAATCCAGAATTCTCTGTAAGTATTCTTGTCTTCTCTGTAACCCCCTGATCTCCACTGAAAAAATTTCCTGCAGGGTTCTTTCCGCAAAACTTTTTCCCCCTCTCCAATAAATCAATCTTGTGCAGGATTCTTTGCGCCGCAAATAAAAGAAAAAAAATTTGGCAAGTGTTTTGGATTTTTGTGTGTTTACTGCTTTGCATTTTAAAAACGGACTTTTAAGGGGCTATAACACCAATCCAGATTGGGTGGGGATTTCATTATCTTTCCTAGGACCCCAAAAATCACAAAAAGCATATGCATCAACCCTCGAGTTAATTAAAAAATATTTAGACTCAGTCAATAAGCACCGTCACGCTCATTAGGACAAAGGAAGGTTGTGGGCAATCGGTCGTTTATCTAAACCTGACTTTGTGGTGCCTAGGCTAGACAAGTGGGAAAGATAATTTTAAAAGGCCCGTCTTACGATGATTCGTGAGCGGATCCCTCCTTTCTTTACTTGTGCTTACCTGGCCACAATTGGCGGTGAAGAGGCAATTCGAGGGATATCTCACAACTTGCCCTTTGGAACAGTTAGGAGAAGTCTAGTTGACTTAGGAGACCCTAGCTGTAGGCTTGATTGTGCATATTATGATTGCTTAAAAGTGTGTCGTAGTTCCTTATAAAAATCTTCTGCAAAACACCTTATAAAAAAAACCACAAAACAAAATTTTTACAAAAACTTTCCATTTTGTCGCTAGAAATCCATTGCACCCAACTTGCACCCACATTCTCTCATTGACGTTTTCTTACCCCCACCTTCTACTTTATGACTACACTACACCTCGTTAGTGTATGTCTGGTTGGACTAGGGACACTAGCGCCCGTTTAGTCCGTGTCTCGTTAGTGCCTACTGACGACGCGTTCGACTCCGAAGTCGAAACTCCCTCTACTTCTTTACCTTCATCTTCAAATTCATCATCTTCTAAGAAGATGTCGGGATTCAATCCTAATAACCCCTTACCTACTACGGGACTGATTCCACCTCAACTGGGTGCGAATAACCCATAACACCCTCCTGTTGATGCGCCCCAACGAATCGCGCTCCAGGATCTTTTCTATCCAACCCGCACCGCACTTCCTACTTGTCTTTCACTTCCACCGGCTAATGGGGATAACTTCGAAATTAAACCCCACTTCATCAATATGTTGCCCAAATTTCACAGGCTGGAATCCGAAGATGCCTACATCTTCATTAACAAATTCCATAATGTTTGCGCAATGATGAAGACGACCCAACTTTCCGATTATGCTATAACGCTACATGTCATTCCTTTCACTTTATGTGACCTAGCTGAAAAGTGGCTATATAGTACAGCATCGCACACCATAAAAAGTTGGGAAGAGTTTGTTAAGGCTTTTCTTAAAAAGTTTTACCCACAACATAAGACCGCGAGAATTCGCAATGAAATTAATCAATTTTCCCAGCTTCCTTCCAAATCTTTTTGGAAGTGTTTCGAAAGATTTAAGGAACTTCTTGTTCAGTGCCCTCACCACGGTATCGAGAGATGGCAACTTTGCCAAACTTTATACGAAGGACTGAACCCAGCAACTAAGCAGTTGTTGAAAACCATTTGTCAATGTCACTTTCTTACAAAATCGAGCGAGGAAGCTTGGCAATTTCTCGACGATCTTGCTGAACAAACACTTCAGTGGGAAAGCACTAGACAGACCACTTCATCTACTTCATCAGGTCAGTCTAGGGCAGGCATACATCAACTTGATACGTCGATTGCAATGAAGGCCGAAATGGCTGCACTCAAGAAAAAACTAGAAGCAATTGAGAGAAAATTCTCATCGCCTTCTCCTGCCCCAGCTTTACCCCCACGCACTATTTGCGCTTGTTGTTCGGATCCGTCCCATTTAACCGAAGAGTGTCCTTACAACCCGCCTGTTCAAGGACAAGATCAAGTCAATACTACCTTTCAGTAAAGACAAAGAAATGATCCATACTCTTCAACTTATAATTCTGGTTGGAGGAGCCACCCAAATTTCGTCTGGAATCAAAATCAACAACAATTCCAAGGCAACAACAATTTTCAGAAGCCTCCTCCACAACAACAAGCCCCTCAACAAACTCAATATCAGCAACCTTTCCAACCCCAACCTTACCAAAATCAAATGAAAAATTTTGCACCAAACAACTCTTTTTCTCAAAATAATTTTGTTCAACCAAATAATGATAAGGTTTCCTCACTAGAACGAAGTCTGGATGCGTTTTTAAAACAATCTACGCAATCCTCAGCTAGCATCCAATCTTCCATTTAGTCTTTGGTGCAACACACTGCATCACATGAGCAAAACATCAAAACCATTGAAGCTCAAATTGCACAACTGAATGCTGCGTTAAGCGAGCGAGAAAAGGGAAAGCTTCCATCTCAACCATTGCCAAATCCCGGTCATACACAAAATGCACATGTTGCTCATGAACAACAAAATCATAATGTGAGTGACGTGACTACATTGAGATCTGGAAAGGTTTTGCACAACAACGTTGGCAACAATAATGACACCCCGGCCGCCGCTTCTTCTTCTTCTTCTTCTTCTTCTTCTTCATCTTCTTCAGAGCATGTTCTTCATTCTTCACAAGGCTCTACTTCTTCTACTAATTCGAACGGACCCACATCTCACTCCATGAAAACATCAACACTAGGATCCGTTCTAACTCCGCAATGTACTCCACAAACATTGGATTCAACAAATTTTCAAAATATTCCATTTCCAAACAGGTTAAGATCCAATAATCCAACTCCACAAATGGAGAAGATTGTGGAGTTATTCAAACAGGTGAGCATTAACAAACCTCTCTTGGATGCAATCCAACAAGTCCCTTCTTACGCTAAAATCTTGAAGGACTTATGCACCAAAAAGAGGAAATCGCAGGTACCCAAGAAAGTTTTCTTGGCTAGTGCAGTAAGTGATGCTCTTACCCAACCTTTACCCCAAAAACGCAAGGACCCTGGTTGTCCTACAATTTCAATAACTATTGGGGATAAGAACATCAATCGCGCGCTTTTAGATCTTGGTGCCAGTGTTAATTTGCTCCCCTATTCAGTATATGAACAATTAGGCGTTGGAGAGCTGAACCCACACATTGTACTCTCCAAATGGCCGACCGATCCATCACCCATCCTAGGGGTGAGTTAAAGGATGTGTTAATTAAAGTAGGGGACTTCATTTTCCCCGTTGATTTCATTGTTATGGACACACAGCCTGTATCTAACCCCCGGAGTCAAATTCCGGTGATACTCGGTCAACCATTCCATGCAACTTCTAATGTGGTGATCAATTGTCGAAATGGTTCGATAAACCTATCTTTTGGAAACATGACAATTGAGCTCAACATTTTTAAGTTGAGGAATCAGCCCTCCGAGCCTAATGCTAATATACTTGATGTTTTCTCGATCCAAGAGATCACTCAGGAGGACTGTGAGCTCAAAAAATTTCTGTTCGATCGCAGCATTTTTGACGCCACTAGTGCGTTCCTCCTTGAATCTGACACAGTTTTCACACCCGATAACGATTACGAGTGTTTCACCTTTTCGAACGATTTTGAAGAATCACCACCCGAGTTTGAGTCCTTTGAATTTTTGGATGAGTTAGCTGAACCATCCGACTCGGTTGCTTACACTCGCTTTGAACCTCTATTGGAATCCTTCGAGTTTGAGACATTTTCACCAATTTTACCTTCAATTGTTTCGCCTCCAAAGCTCGAACTAAAGCTACTGACGTCTCACCTTAAATATGCTCACTTAGGTAAGAATGAGACCCTTCCTGTTATCATATCGGCATCTCTAACCCCCGAGCAAGAGAAAGCCCTTTTAACGGTCTTACAAAACAATCGACAAGCTTTTGGCTAGACTATGGCGGACATCAAGGGGATTAGTCCCCTCATAGTTGAACATCATATTCATATGATGGATGATGCCAAGCCAGCAAGGGATCCACAAAGACACCTCAACCCTGTAATGAAGGAGGCTGTTAAAAAGGAGATTGTAAAATGTCTTAATAGTGGTATCATTACCCTATCTCTGATAGCTAGTGGGTCAGCCCCATTCACGTTGTCCCAAAGAAATCGGGCATAACGGTCATAACTAATGAGGCGAATGAGTTAATACCTACTCGCACCCAAACTGGGTGGCGAGTATGCATCGATTATTAAAAACTCAACGCCGCGACACGGAAAGACCACTTTCCATTACCTTTTATTGACCAAATGCTAGAACGATTGGCTGGGCATGAATTTTACTGCTTTTTGGATGGCTACTCCGGCTATAATCAAGTTCCTATCGCCGAAAAGGACCAAGACAAGACCACATTTACTTGTCCCTTCGGTACGTTTGCTTACCGTCGCATGCCCTTTGGGTTATGCAATGCACCCACTACTTTCCAGCGGTGTATGATGGATATTTTTTCAGACATGGTGGAAAAATTCTTGGAGATTTTAATGGATGATTTCTCCATTTTCGGCGACTCCTTTGATGAGTGTTTGCTACATTTAGACGCAGTTCTTACCCGGTGTAGGGATAAGAACCTTACTTTAAATTGAGAGAAGTGCCACTTTATGGTACGAGAAGGTATTGTCCTAGGACATATCATCTCGCAAAATGGCATTGAGGTAGATCAAGCTAAGATTGAAGTCATCTCCAATCTTCCTCCTCCCAAATGCGTCCGAGACATTCGAGCCTTCCTTGGCCATGCCGGTTTCTATAGACGGTTCATCAAGGATTTTAGCAAGATAGCTAGACCCTTGACTCTTTTGTTGGCCAAGGACACCACTTTTGATTTTGACTCAACCTGCATGAAGGCGTTCAAGTCGTTGAAAAACTCACTTATTTCCGCTCCCATTCTTTCATCTCCTGACTGGACACATCTATTTGAGATTATATGCGATGCATCTGATTTCGCCATTAGTGCTGTCCTTGGACAGCACATAAATAAGATGCCGCATGTAATTTATTATGCTAGCCGAACCTTGAATGAGACCCAATTAAATTACACAACAACTGAAAAAGAATTCTTAGCTGTTGTGTTTGCACTAGAAAAGTTCAGGCCCTATTTAATCGACTCTCTAGTCATCGTTTATACAGACCACTCAGCTCTTCGCCATCTTTTCGCGAAGAAGGATGCTAAATCTCGGCTGATACGTTGGATCCTCTTACTACAAAAGTTTGACCTTGTCATCAGAGATAAGAGAGGATGCGAAAACTTAGTCGCCGATCATCTTTCACACCCTCCTTCTTCGCCTACACTTCAAATTCCTATTAAAGACGTTTTTCCAGATGAGCAGCTCTTAACTATGTCATGCGAACCTTGGTTCGCAGATATTGTAAATTATTTGGCCACCGGACTTATACCAAACGAATGGTCGAATCAGGACAAACTCTGATTCCGGTCCCAAGTAAAACATTTTTACTGGGATGAACCGTATCTCTTCAAATACTGTTCAGAACAAATTATTCGTCGGTCTGTCCCCGACAACGAGTTTAAGAGCGTGCTGTCTTTTTGCCACGATCAAGCGTGTGGCGGGCATTTTGGCCCCAAAAAGACAGCAGAAAAGATCTTGCAGTGCGGTTTCTACTGGCCGCAACTTTTTAAAGACGCACATGATTACTGCATGACATGCTCCAGGTGCCAACACTTGGGCCGGATATCTAGAAGAAACGAAATGCCGCTCCAACCAATTTTGGTTGTTGAAATTTTTGATGTTTGGGGAATAGACTTTATGGGACCATTTCCTAACTCTTTTGGGAACATGTATATTCTACTCGCTGTTGACTATGTTTCAAAATGGCTCGAGGCTGTGCCCAACCGAACTAATGACAACAAGGTTGTCGTTAGATTTCTGAAAGAAAACATTTTTTCTCGGTTTGGGCATCCTCGCGCGATTATCAATGATAATGGATCTCACTTTTGTAATAGGACTTTCGAGTCCTTAATGCGGAAATACTCCATTACTCACAAGCTGTCAACACCCTATCATCCCCAAACTTGTGGGCAAGCCGAGATTTCGAATCGGCAGATTAAACATATATTGGAGAAAACGGTTTCCAAAAACCGTAAAGATTGGTCATCAAAACTTATTGATGCCCTTTGGGCATTCCGAACTGCCTATAAAACCGATCTTGGCATGTCTCCATATAGGCTTGTTTATGGAAAGGCTTGCCACCTTCCAGTTGAAATTGAGCATAAAGCATTTTGGGCAATAAAAGAGTTGAACCTATCTTTGGGAGATGCGGACAGCAATAGAAAGCTGCAGTTGAACGAATTAAGCGAGCTGCGGGATGAAGCCTATGAGAACGCAATAGTCGTTAAAAAACGAACGAAGGTGTTCCACGATAAACACCTTATGTGCAAAACTTTCAAACCTGATCAACAGGTTTTACTTTACGACACTCGGTTACATTTCCATCCCGGGAAGTTCAGATCTCGATAGAAAAGGTCATTTTTGGTACGCACCGTATATCCGCAAGGTGCGGTCGATCTAGAATACCCGGAGAACGGTTCACTATTTAAAGTGAACGGACATAGACTTAAACCGTTCCTCACTTCGGACCTTTCGGAGGAGCTCATGTTTTTACAGGAGCCGATTTACATTGACTGATCTTCCTCCATCTACCCCTAAATTTCGATTATCTAGCCAAAACGCTGTTTCAAACAAGTTTGGGGGTATGTATCATTTGTAATTATATAAAAACAACATAAAAAATAAAAAAAAATTCAAATTTTTAGGGGTAGTTTTGTAAATTTCCAGATTTAATAAAAGAAAAAAAATTATTTACAAATAATTTCCTCTTTTCAGGAGGATTTTTTTGCAAATAACCAACACATCCCCCTATAAATAAAATCTGACCCCTCTTTGTTTTTATCAAACCCTAAATTTTCATTTTCTCAAACCCTAGCCGCCGCCGCAGCAAAGTCAGAGAGATCTCCCCATCCCGCCGCGGAACCGCCGCCGCTTCTGGCCGCCGATCCGCCGCTATCTGGTGTCTTCTCCCTCTGAAAATTTCAGAGGCGGTTCGATCTCTAAACTCTTCTCTGTTAAATTACAAATTCTGTATTTTAATTCTCTGTGATGGCACCAACAATGCAATTAGAACGAGATTTTTCACAAATCTTTGCACACACAATTTACGGAAGTTATTTTGGTGAGGAGATCATACGGCGAGGGTGGAACTTTCTAATTTACAATCATCCCAATGCCTACGCCCTTCCAGATCTAGTCACTCGTTTTTACGAGTGCATTGAGGAAGGTTGCCTAGCACAATACGGTTTTATTAAATTACTTTGGGACGATAGGGAAATAATCATTGACAGGGACTTTACCCATGAAGTCACTTTAATTCCTATATTACCTGTTCATGACCAACCCTTTCAATTTGAAGACTACATGCCCTTAATGGGTAATGACTGTTCGAAGGAACCTGGGAAGGGCATACAGGCTAGAACCCTCTTCGCCAATGTATTAACCGTGTGCCGGTGGGTACAAAACAACATTTTTGGCAATTCACATAACACAACATTTTTCACCCCATCTCTTCATATCGTGCACACCTTAATGACTAGGAACACTAGATTTGACATGTGCACGGTTTTAATCAATTCAATTGGTGCTGGCAAAAGGGCTGCAAATTACCCATGCCCTATGTTAGTGACACAACTGTGTCGCTATTTCCTCCCTGTGGAGGAATTTGAGTTTTACATGCATGGAGGTATACCCATTAGGCCTCTTATTGAGGGCGTATCCACGTCCTATACCCGCCTAACTGATGTATGGTCGCGAAGGGAACCGGCCGAACATGTGCCTGCCAGAACACCCAGCTCCAGCTCGACAGCGAGCGAGGAAGAGCTTACCCCCATAGAACATGCACGTCTTCTTAGAAGAGCCATTAGGGGGATTGATAATTTGGTGGGAATAGTGACCAACTTGGATCACCGGGTGACAGAGATTGAACATGGCGTATCTACGCTGCTGGCGAGAGAGGAACGTTTCCGTTCACGTTCAAGGGGACGCCGATGGCCTGAGCAGTGAGGGCACTGCTTTTGGTAAGTTTGGGGAAGGAGGTGGTTTGTAAATAGTTATAATTGCATTGCATATTTTAATTTTTGTATATATTTTTCTTTTTTCTTTTGCATGTTTATTTCTGCATTGCATCTTTATAAAAAGTTATAAAAATTTAAAAAAAATGAAAATAAAAAAAATTATAAAAAATTAAAATTAAAAAAATAAAAATAAAAAAATTATAAAAATAAAATCAAATAAAAAAATTGAAAATAAAAAAAAATTATAAAAATTGAAAAATTCAATTTTGGCCATATTTGACTTAAGTTTGACAAGACGGTTAACTAGCTAGGAAAAACTAGAACCTAAACTTAGTAAATTAAAAACCCTCAAAATAACCTTTTTTAAAGTTTAACGGTAGAAAATATATGTCCTTGTAGTTTATTTAGAGATAGGCAAATTTTGAGTTCAGTTCTTAGGCTAAGTCAAAATAAGGGAAGAGTATTGAAATTTTTATTGAAGTGTAGGTCTGAAAAATAATTCCGAACCTTAAATCTAAATTCTGAAAGTATATACCCTACAACTCGCACATACACGCACCTTGAAACTTGGGATAGTAGAGGATACCTTGAAGTGCTCTTGTCTAAAATCCTTAGTATAAAAAAAATTGAATAAAAGTATAAGTGTGAATAAAGAGAGATAAAAAAAATGAACACTGGTTTTGTAATTACTTAAGCCTGTGTAAAATAAAAGTACATAGCGAGGGTGCTTTATCACCTAGTGCCTTAGACCAACTGGTTTGGGAGTCACTGCTAAAGCCTTTAGTATTACAAGTCGAGGAATTACGCCTTAATGCGCAAACACATTTTGTAATCGGTCGTTAGTATCTCAAGAAGTATTAACGGTCGCATGAAAGATATGTGAATAATTCCATCTAAAATTCACCAACTAAAAGTACTTCGGACAATGGACAAGAGTATGATAGCTTGAATTGAATTTCCAAGTGTAGGGGTGATACATACACACACGTAGGGGTATATGATTGGGTTTGGATGAGATATAGGAATAAAAAATAGGACTTATATCTTCAGTAGAGATGATAAAAATTCCTAAGTTGAGATGGAACCTTAGAAGGAAAATTCAAAAGATGTTGAAAGCTTATTAAATTTGCAGAACATATATTATCTTAAGTAAATGAAAAGTGAGTGTGAAAAATATGGGTTGATGATTTCTAAGTTGAAGATAATAGAATTTCTTGCTAAGAACACCGAATTGAAGAATGAAAGTCAATAGGCCAAATTGATCGAATTTTGTAGGTAGTATCCGCTGAAAACCCTCAGGAGACAACAATCCTCCTACTAGGGACACCTAGAGGTTTAACGGCTTGTTGCACGAGCTCAGTGCAATCACGATTCCCTGGGAAAGTGAGGTTAGGATTTTTCGAGAATAAAATGGCTTTGCTCGGGACGAGCAAAAGATAAGTTTGGGGGTATTTGTTCATATCAGAATTTTGCATTATTATATTCCCCATTTTTAATCATATTGCAAATAAATAGGTGCTTTTGATCCATGTCTGCTAAATAATTGCAGGTTACAGGTTCTCAGAACAATACAGTGAAAATGGTGAAAAAAACACTACAAATATGAGACTACGACCAACAAAAAGATGAATCTGCGAATGCCGCCTACCAGTGTGAGGAGAAAACGAAGATCAGCAAACAGTTAGACTGCACAAAATACAAGGGCAGCACAAGATTCAAGACTTCAACGCGAAGCGAACGGTAAAAGTCCACAAATTCTGCACTGTTGGAAATCTGGAAGAAAGTAGAATAGATTCTGAGGAACCAAGTGAAGAAAAAAGAAGAAAAAAGCAACTTGAAGCTGTTTCCCCCAATCAGAGCAAAGCTCTGTTTTGAAATTCAAAATTCAAAAATTAAAGCAACGCTTCAGATCCAGCGCTAGGCGCGTTGCACGCCACATGTCAAACACGGATGCACTATCGCCAGGTGCGCTGCGCCCCAGGCGCGCTGCGCCCCAGGCAGTGCACCATGTGTGCGCTAGCACTAGGCGCGCTGCGCGCCACGTGTCTGACACGGATGCGCTAACGCAAGCTGCGCTGCGCTCTGGACAACGCACCACGTGTCAAACGTAGGTGCGCTAGCGTAAAGTGCGCTGCGCTCTGAGCAGCGCACCACGTGCAAAGCACAGGTGCGCCAGCGCTGGAATTATAAAATTCCCCACCGTTAGATCAAAAGATCTAATAAATAATGATAAATCATTAATCAGAATTAAAATTCTATTATGGAAAGATTTCTCAATCTTGTTAAAAACAAGAAGATTGCCTTCTGTAAAACAGAAGCCCTAGGATCAAAGATCCAACGGTGGGAAACATCCCCAAATCAATCAAAGAAAGATCTCTTTAGCTGATTTAACAAATCAACTTGCCCTATATAAAGGCCCCAAGACTTCAAGTCTGAGATAGAGAAATCCCCTATAAACTCTGAAAAAATTCAAAGAAAGAGAGCAAGCTCTTGAGAGAACATTATTTCTTCAAGGTAAAGATCATGAACGATGAACACAGAGATGAAATCATCTCATGAAAAGAAGAATTATCTTCTTAAAAGATCATAGATCTACAAAGACCAAGGTCTTTTGTAAAATGATCAAAAGATATCATCATAAAAAACAAAGAAGTACTTACTTCATTCACAGATCATTGGTCTATAAAGGCAAACCCTTTCAAAAATAAGAACTATTGTTCTTGAATCTTGAGACAAAGCCTCTTTTAAAAGAACATAAATTTGTTCACAGATCATAAAAATTGATCAAATGCGTTTTGCGCTATTGAAATGCGCTTTGCGCTATTGAAATGTGCCTTGCATTCTTGAACTGCGCTTCTGCGCTCTCTGGACCGGCGCTCTGTGCCAAAATGCGCCACGTGTCAACCATGTATGCAAATTGCGCTTTGCGCTTCAGAAATAGCGCACTGCGCTCATGGGCTGGCGCTCAGCGCCAAGCGCGCCGCGTGTCACTCATGTGTGCGCCTCTAAATTGACAGCGCAATGCGCTTATGGACTAGCGCTTAGCGCTCATGGACTGGCGCAATGCGCCCACCATCTGGCGCTTAGCGCCAAGCGCGACACGTGTCCTTCTCGTGTGCGCTACTTGACAGAAGCGCACTGTGCTCTTTAACTGGCGCAAAGCGCCTGGTGCGCCACGTGTCGCCCTGACAGAACATAAATTGTTCTGATGAATGCTCTGCATTCAATACAAGACAAAAAAAAGGGTGTCAAGATCCAATGCTCTGCATTATTAAATGGGCCAAGCCCAAATAAATGCTCAATAGCCAGAATAAACAAAATGTTTATTGGACTTAGCCCAATATTGGCCATAAGTCCTTAACTTATATTTAATTGAGCCCATCTGCTCATAAATATTTAACAGATCTTAGTTCTAAATTGGACTACAGATCTTCCAACCAACTCACACCGGCTCAAAGGTACATCTCTTACTCATCTGATATTTGTCGTTGTAATCCTTCAACGTCTTCAGAGAGGTGACGGGTCCCGACAACTGTTGGATATGTGTATGCCCTAGAGGCCATTATATGATAGTGGATGCATTCATACATGTATATATATATATATATATATATATATATATATATTCAGTGTACATTCTTGCTCGTCATGATAGTATACTATCCGGTTCTTCTTTATCTGACATGTTGATTTGATCATGCTTTTATTCATTCACACATGTTGATAAAGCCCTGAGGATATTTGCTTAACTACTGTGATTATGATGGAGATCATACTAGTGGGACATCTGTAGTTTATAAGCATATCCTGAAAAGTCCCTAGTCGTAGGTGTATCGAGACGGGGCATCGATATACCAGAGTAGACTAGCGTATATGATACTAGACCTATATGATGGGCGATGGATGTTCTCACATTCATCGATGTTTGACATCGAGATCGTATACGGGTGCCCAGTGGTGACTGGGTACACTGGACGGACTCGCCGAGAACTCCTATATGGAATTATATCTATCGTCGGATAGCAGTTCTCAGGTGACACTGGTACAGGTTAGTCTGTAGACCCGAGATCGTCATAGAGTCTTGTGTGTTCTCCCACTGTACTTTGATTACCACCCTACCACAGCTCTATTGAGTCGTGCAAATAGGTGGCTTTTGGGTACAGTCCCGAGACACACGAAGACGATGAGCGATAGGAAGGGTTTCGTCTCTCCTGGTATTGGGAGTTGATGCTGTGCTGTGCTCGATTGGCTATATCAGTAAGTCCCTGGCCAGGGCTGTTGAGATTTACTGATAAGTGTTATCAGTAGTTTCTCGGTCTGTTATAGACCATTCATCGGCACGACTTATTGAGTTATTGGGGTCGACGTTACCATCCCTAGACTCGATATGCAGCATATCGGATGAAGAGACCGGACTGTACGGTAGTGTTACCGGTTGGCTCGACGGGAGTTGTGACAGGTTCGCTTGTTTTCTTCTGATCGCTCAATACCCGGGTGGCCGTTACGGTTAGCTGACCGCTTGCGGCTTGGGGGTGCTTGATATGATCATCACCCACTGCCGGCGTATTGATGAGTCTTAGAGTCCCACAATGGAGTTACCTAGTCCAGGCGAAACGATGTGGTGCGCATATGAGATATGCGCGTGGACCCGGTTAAAATGCGCGTATGAGATACGGTATATTAATCGGGCGGTTTGCTTTTGGTCGAGTCGTATGTGATATGACCGGTTTGCTAAATCAAGTGTTGATTTATCATTGACCATTAGTTTCTCACATTAAACCCTTTCTTGTCTTTTTGTTGCATGCATGCATGTATGCATTTATTCTCATTAATGCATATATGGATGTGCATGCACACATACATGCATACATAATTCTATCATGGTTGTTGATATAGTGGATGGTGGCAATATAAGACTTACACCATTTATAAATATATGGATATTTGTTTTTTTGGAAAAGAAAAATGGAAATGGAAATTGTTATCATGGTTTAATATTTTATTCATGTACTAACTCTTTTCTTTAACCATGATTTATTTTATATGGCCATTTTTGATCCAAAATAAATATCTAGATATTTTATAACTAGGGTTAAGAATGAGAAAGAGAAAATATATATATTTTCATTTATCATTTTTAACACATGCTTATCATTATCTTGAGCTCTTCATAAGCCATCATCTTCTCCCTCCTTTATCTCTTGCTCTCTAGCTTTTACTTGTGAGCAAAAGAGTCACCAAGTTAGGGTTTTGAAGTGAGAAAATAAATCACATCACCATTCTACACTAGTCTTGCCCATTAGTGTAGAGTGTTAGCTTCTACTTCTTCTCTTGATCTAGTGGAGCTTCAAGCTTGGGCAAAGAGGACTCCGGGTGGATCGTCGTGGACCTAGAGGATTTCAAGTGAGCCTTTTCCAACCCTCAAGTAGCCAAGGAGTCTAGCGTAGGGAGCTACAAAGGTTGTACTCTCAAAACCCTAGCTTTTACTACTTGTGTTTGTGTTATAGTTTTGTTACCCTAGCTTTTCTAGTTTGATCCTTAGGTTGTTCTCTAGCACCATATAAATTTTAAATATGGAATGTGTGATGTCACCAAACCCTTATAGTGGTGCTGTAGGAACTTCCTTCATGGTATCAGAGCCAAGCTAGAGCCTTAGGGTAACCTAGACGACGTTAAAAACCTCGAACGAACGAAAATCGACGCCCGAAGGATGCTCTCTGGAAATTTTTCCAAAACCTGGATTTTTTCAATTTAAAAATACTTAAAAAATTCAGCAGGGTATTTTATGGGCCCACAAGAAGTACGATGCCCTGACTCATCCGTACGACCGCGGAACCGCGGCCATAGTGGCCTTTCTGCGGCAGTTCCGCGGCACAGTAGGAGAGTTATGGGCTGTATTTTCTTGTGCAAGCCTGTATGTATTTTGTGCAGTTACTGGTATTTTTTAAATCTGCTTAAGTGTTGAGCTTTCTGAGAATTCTTTGGGTGTTCAATCGTTCGATCGAATGTTTTAACTGTGCCTATTTTATTAATATTTGATACAATAATTGGAATCTACAAATTTGTTTGTTGCGTGTAAATCTAGCAGCTCGGTCTCGGCAACAATCGGAAATCTTGTTGAATTATCTGGCTTGTTTTGAAAAGGTGTTTTCATGGATGAGACCTAAATGCGAGCTTTACATTGTCAGGCATGAAATCTTGTATTTGTGATATTCCGGGTTTGTGTTGTCTAAAGGCAGTTACGATTCCAATTGTTGTAGTTTTTCATTTTATTTCTCTGTGACCGTAAGTGTAGTATGTGGTATATCGCCGGTTTCGTTGTTATACATCAACGACAATCGGGATACGCATACTTACTTACGTTGATGATATGTGATATTATGTGTTGTTGAGATTTGACATGTAGGATTGTCGTGATTGAATAGCCGGGGGTTTGATGTGAGATGAGAGTTTTCTTTTCATTCATGTAAAATTCAAATGTAATGTAATATTCTTTTATTTGGGGCACTTCCAGGTTGAGAATGATGTCACCAGTGTTGTATATTATTTACTTTTTTGCATTAGGATAGACCCAAGGAGGGGAGCACAAGTGACCGGGTTCTGGGGTTCAGAGGGAGGCCATCTCGAGGAGTCGAGACCGGGTCTCCTAAACTCCAGAATTGGTAGGGTCGCTTGCCTCTCTAATAAGGGTCTAAGGGTGTGGGCTTGGCTATTCATCACGACTGTGGAATCCGTATTTTCTATTGTAGGCTAAATACTAAATACGGACGTCCTAGTATATCCTATATTATCATATCTGTATTTCTGCTGCCTATATTCTATATATCTGAGACGAATGCTGTATTGTATATGAGATATATAATAGACGTTGCTTATGTTTTACACCCGCACTAGTCCCGTCTCGGTATGCCATTAGTTAAGTAACCTAATGGTGCATAACGGAACATTGCGGCGAATGCGGACGGCATAAGCGTACGTTGTATTTTCGTTTCTTTTCTGTGATTGTCTTAAGGACTTAAATGATGGGGCTACATTAATATGATTAATGTAAAGAAAATAAACCTAAAAAAAGATGTTGTAGAATCGGATTTGAAAACCACTCGGCTCTTTATGAAAAAGCTACTTTTCAAAACTGCGGAGCTCAAGCCACTCCCTTTGAAAACCATTTGATTCTACGACGATATCAAGTTCAAAGGGTTAAAGATTTTCTTAAAAATCATCTGCAACCCTCCGTCATTTTAGGAAGTAGAGTACTTAGTATTCGTGCTACGTATGTTGACCTTAGCCAAGGCGTAGTGTACGGTAGCTAAGTGATGTCTTCCTACAATGCATATGATACAGATTAATTAGGACGGGCATGTGACTTTGTTGACCTTAGCCAAGGGTCATGTGAACGGGTCTAATTAATCAAGAAATGACGGGTTGAACTTGACTAGTGCTTGTGATTTGTTGACCATAGCCAAGGTCATGAGTGCTAGGGGTAAAAACCACATCGGGAGTTTCAAGAGTTGAAATTTGCAATGAGATTGCATACCTTCCATATGATGGTTGGATCCCGACCCCACTGTGGGCAATAGTTGCTCCCAGGAGAGTCTTACAGTTTACAATTAGCTAACTCATTAGGTGTCTAGAAAGGTGTTAAACGGGGCTACGCCTCTGGGAAGACGAGGTTTATATTAATTAGGTCCGTGCGAAAGCACGGGGAACCTCCCTCAAGTACCGACACTGGCCTGGCTGAACGGTTAGCGAAGTTGTAGACTGTAATTAATCCTGGCTAGTTTTCTTTTAAAGGATTGAAAGAAAAACTTGATTAAAGAAGTGGGAGACATCGATTAGATAAGATAATAACCAATCTGATCTTTGCAAGAGCATTCGCTGAGTGTATTCTTTTCTCTTTCTTAATGGCAGATACCAATGACATGACTCAAGCTTCTACTAGATAAAATAAACTGAATGGGACCAATTATAAAGACTAGCTGAGTAATCTTAACATTGCCTTGACTTATGATAAGGTATCATATGTCCTCACGGCTCCAGCCCCGCCCGTCCCAGGTCCTAAATCCTCAGTTGCGGATATTGAAGTCCACAAGACATAGGACGCTGACTGTGCCATGGCCAAATGCCTCGCGCTTGCATTGATGGATAACACACATCAAAAGCAGCACGAGAATATGGACGTTCACGCCATATTCCTCCATACAAAAGAGCTGTATGGAGAGCAATCCCGTGTATTACGATACGAAGCATCAAGAAAACTGTTTCAGATACGAATGACCCCTGGCACACCAGTAGGAGACCATGTTCTGAAGATGATAGCTCTCATAGAAGAGCTTGAGGACCTTGGGTGGACAATGGACAATGAACAATATACGGATATTATTCTGCAGTCTCTCCCCTCCACCTTTGCTCAATTTATAGTTAACTTCAACATGCACAACATGGAGAAGGAACTACCTGAACTCCTTAATATGTTAAGGAGTGCAGAGAGCACACTGAAATCAGTGAAAACTCCCGTTTTGAGTGTTGGGAAATCTTCCTCTTCTCTCCCAAAGGCTAAGGCCAAGGGAAAGATAAAGAAGAAGCCCACCAAGTCTAAGGGTGGAGTTAAAAAGGTTAAGAGGAAGGATAAGTCCAAAGCTGGGGAATCGGGGAAAGGGGAATGTTATCACTGCCACAAAATAAAACATTGGAAGCGCAACTGCACGGAGTACTTAGATCTTAAGAAGAAGCATGGGGATGCTTCCACTTCAAGTGTGTTTGTGACAGAAAACTATTTTTCAATAAACTCTGCTTCCTGAGTATTAGATACCGGTTCAGGTTCTCACATTTGCAATTCTATGCAGGGGCTGAGAAATATCAAGGTTTTGAAGACAGGTGACCATACTCTCCGCGTTGGAAATGGTTCCAATGTACATACAGTTGCAGTAGGAGAGTATCACTTGGGGTTGCCGTCTGGGTGTATATTGGTTTTGAACCCATATTATTTTGTACCTAGTATGCTTTGTAATATAATATCCGTTTCTTTGTTAGACAATAAAGGATATAATTTTGTATTGCAGAACAATGTTATGAACATTCACCTGAATCAAATGTTGGTTGGGTATGGTACGCTTAATAACGGGATATACGTCCTAAATCAACACACAGTTTTCAGCATACAACACACTAATAAAAGGAAACTTTCAGAAATAAATGAAGCTTTTCTTTGGCACTGTAAACTTGGTCATATTAACGAAACAAGACTAAACAAGTTACACAAAGATGGATATTTAAACCCTTTTGAATATAAATCTTATGCGACTTGCCAGTCTTGTATCAAGGGTAAAATGACCAAAACTCCGTTTAAAGGACACGAAGAAAGAGCTACTGAGCTCTTAGGGCTTATACATAGTGATGTATGCGGGCCAATGTCTACACAGGCTAGAGGCCGTTTTTCATACTTCATTACATTCACTGATGATTCTTAAGATTCAGTCATGTATTTTTATTATAGCACAAATCCGAAGCTTTCGAGAAATTCACTGAATATAAACAAGAAGTAGAAAAACAAACCGGCTTGAGCATCAAAATGCTTCGATCAGATCGAGGTGGGGAGTACCTCAGTACAGAGTTTGCAAACTTCCTAAAAGAGAATGGGATTCTCTCTCAGCTCACTCCTCCTTACACACCACAGCACAACGGTGTGTCAGAACGACGGAATCGGACCCTATTAGATATGGTCCATTCCATGATGAGTGATGCTGAGTTACCCGTCTCATTTTGGGGGCATACATTGGAGACTGCATCGTTTCTATTGAACAGGGTCCCAACCAAAACCGTGTCTACCACGCCATATGAGATATGGCATGGGAAGAGACCATATATTAAGAAAATTAAGATTTAGGGTTGCCCGGCCTATGTTAAAAAGCAGAATCCGGACAAACTCGAGACATGGTCGGTCATGTGTAACTTTGTGGTATATCCAAAGAATTCTTATGGATATCTTTTCTATCACAAGGAGGAACAAAAGGTGTTTGTTTCTCAGCATGCCACATTCTTGGAAAAAGAGTTTTTCACAAATAAAACCGATGGCAATGTGGTGGATCTAGAAGAGGTTCTAGAGACACGAACTACAAATGACGACTTGGTTGAACCGACCGTTGCAACAGAAACTGAGGAACCTCGGCCACTCCGTAGGTCTGGTAGGACTTCTCGCCCACCGGAGAGGTACTACGGTTTCCTCATTGATGGTGACAGAGAAGACTGCATCATGTTGGATGATGATCCTACCAGCTTTCAGCAAGCTATCACGAGTGGAGACTCTGTGAAGTGGCTGGATGCCATGAGATCCGAAATGGAGTCTATGTACACCAACAAAGTATGGACTTTGGACGTTGTACCCCCTGGGGTAAAACCTGTGGGGTGCAAATGGATCTTTAAAAGAAAGATTGGTGTAGATGGGCAGGTAGAGACCTATAAGGCAAGACTTGTGGCGAAGGGTTTTCGTCAAAGACCAGGTTTGGACTATGACGAAACTTTTTCTCCCGTAGCTATGCTTAAATCCATTCGAATCCTACTTGCTATAGCTGCTCACTACGACTATGAAATCTGGCAGATGGACGTTAAAACGACATTTCTAAATGGAGATTTAGAAGAATGCGTTTATATAGATCAGCCATAGGGCTTCATTGACAGTGGGAGCAGCGGGAAGGCATGTTGATTGCTTAAATCCATTTATGAGTTAAAGCAGGCATCACGGAGTTGGAACATCTGTTTCGATGATGTTATCAAAGAGTTTGATTTCATCAAAAATCCAGATGAACCTTGTGTTTATAAGAAGGATGTAGGGAGAGCTGTCACATTCCTCGTATTGTACGTGGATGACATTCTTCTGATAGGAAATGATATTCCTATGCTACAGTCGGTCAAATCTTTCTTATCACTAAGGTTCTCCATAAAGGACCTGGGTGATGCCACATACATTCTGGGCATTAGGATCTATAGGGATAGATCCAAGAGGTTATTGGGATTGTCCCAAACCAGGTACATAAACACCATCCTAAAAAGGTTTAGTATGGAAGACTCCAGGCGGGGTGCCTTACCCGCTTGCCATGGGGTCACTCTCTCTAAGGACTCTTGCCCAAAGACCGATGAAGAGAGAGCTCGCATGAGCATTATACCCTATGCTTCGGCAGTAGGATCTATAATGTATGCGATGTTATGTACACGCCCAGATGTAGCTTATGCGCTTAGTATTGTAAGCAGGTATCAATCCAACCCAGGAGAGAATCAATGGATAGCTGTGAAGAACATTCCTAAGTACTTGCGAAGGAATAAAGAATTGTTCTTGGTGTATGGTAATGGAGATCTCCAAATGGAGGCCTTTACCGATTCGAGCTTCCAGAGCGATAAGGACGACATCAAATCTATCTCCGGGTTTGTATTTACCCTCAATGGAGGGGCGGTAAGTTAGAAGAGTTCCAAACAGGATACCGTTGCAGACTCTACGATGGAGGCTGAGTACATTGCTGCAAATGATGCCGCCAAGGAAGTCGTCTGGATGAAGAAGTTCATCTCGGAGCTAGGAGTAGTTCCAACCATTATTGATCCAATACCATTGTATTGTGATAATAATGGGGCTATGGCGTTAGCCAAGGAGCCCAGGTCCCATCAGCGATCCATACACATCCTGAGGCGTTTTCATTTGATCCGGGAGATTGTAGATCACCGCGAGATCGAGATTAGGAGAGTAGATACAAAGAATAAAACTGCGGATCCACTCACCAAGGCCCTCCCTCAGCCGCAGCATGAGCGACTTTTTGAGCTGTTGGGTATGAGATACGCCAATAACTGGCCTTAGTGCAAGTGGGAGATTATTGGATATGTTATGCCCTAGAGGCCATTATATGATAGTGGATGTATTTATATATATATATATATATATATATATATATATATATATATATATATATATTCAGTGTACATTCTTGCTCGTCATGATAGTATGCTATCTGGTTCTTCTTATCTGACATGTTGATTTGATCATGCTTTTATTCATTCACACATGTTGATAAAGCCCTGAGGATATTTGCTTGACTACTGTGATTATGATGGAGATCATACTAGTGGGACATCTGTAGTTTATAAGCATATCCTGAAAAGTCCCTAGTTGTAGGTGTATCGAGACGAGGCATCGATATACCAGAGTAGACTAGCGTATATGATACTAGACCCATATGATGGGCGATGGATGTTCCCACATTCATCGATGTTTGACATCGAGATCGTATACGGGTGCTCAGTGGTGACTGGGTACACTGGACGGACTCGCCGAGAACTCCTATATGGAATTAGATCTATCGTCGGATAGCAGTTCTCAGGTGACACTGGTACAGGTTAGTCTGTAGACCAGAGATCGTCATAGAGTCTTGTGTGTTCTCCCAGTGTACTTTGATTACCATCCTACCATGGCTCTATTGAGTCGTGCAAACAGGTGGATTTTGGGTACAGTCCCGAGACACACGAAGACGATGAGCGATAGGAGGGTTTCGTTTCTCCCGGTATTGGGAGTTGATGCTGTGCTGTGCTCGATTGGCTATATCAGTAAGTCCATGGCCAGGGCTGTTGAGATTTACTGATAAGTGTTATCAGTAGTTTCTCGATCTGTTATAGACCATTCATCGGCACGACTTATTGAGTTATTGGGGTCGACGTTACCATCCCTAGACTCGATATCCAGCATATCAGATGAAGAGACCGGACTGTACGGTAGTGTTACCGGTTGGCTCGACGGGAGTTGTGACAGGTTCGCTTGTTTTCTTCTGATCGCTTAATACCCGGGTGGCCGTTACGTTTAGCTGACCGCTTGCGGCTTGGGGGTGCTTGATATGATCATCACCCACTGCCGGCGTATTGACGAGTCTTAGAGTCCCATAATGGAGTTACCTAGTCCAGGCGAAACGATGTGGTGCGCATATGAGATATGCGCGTGGACCCGGTTAAAATGCGCGTATGAGATACCGTATATTAATCGGGCGGTTTGCTTTTGGTCGGGTCGTATGTGATATCACCGGTTTGCTAAATCAAGTGTTGATTTATCATTGACCATTAGTTTCTCACATTAAACCCTTTCTTGTCTTTTTGTTGCATGCATGCATGCATGCATTTATTCTCATTAATGCACATATGGATGTGCATGCACACATACATGCATACATAATTCTATCATGGTTGTTGATATAGTGGATGGTGGCAATATAAGACTCACACCATTTATAAATATATGGATATTTCTTTTTTTGGAAAAGAAAAATGGAAATGGAAATTGTTATCATGGTTTAATATTTTATCCATGCACTAACCCTTTGCTTTAACCATGATTTATTTTCTATGGCCATTTTTGATCCAAAATAAATATCTAGATATTTTATAACTAGGGTTAAGAATGAGAAAGAGAAAATATATATATTTTCATTTCTCATTTTTAACACATGCTTATCATTATCTTGAGCTCTTCATAAGCCGTCATCTTCTTCCTCCTTTCTCTCTTGCTTTCTAGCTTTTACTTGTGAGCAAAAGAGTCACCAAGTTAGGGTTTTGAAGTGAGAAAATAAACCACATCACCATTCTACACTAGTCTTGCCCATTAGTGTAGAGTGTTAGCTTCTTCTTCTTCTCTTGATCTAGTGGAGCTTCAAGCTTGGGCAAAGAGGACTCCGGGTGGATCGTCATGGACCTAGAGGATTTCAAGTGAGCCTTTTCCAACCCTCAAGTAGCCAAGGAGTCTAACGTAGGGAGCTACAAAGGTTGTACTCTCAAAACCCTAGCTTTTACTACTTGTGTTTGTGTTATAGTTTTGTTACCCTAGCTTTTCTAGTTTGATCCTTAGGTTTATTTCTCTAGCACCATATAAATTTTAAATATGGCATGCGTGATGTCACCAAACCCTTGTAGTGGTGCTGTAGGAACTCCCTTCAACAACCACACATTTCACGGACTGTGGGGTCCTTAAACTCACGGACTACGATGTCCCTAACCTCGGACTGTGGGGTCCCTTTAAACCCACGGACTACGATGTTCTTAACCTGAACTGTGGGGTCCTTAAACCCATGGACTATGATGTCCTTAACCTTGGACCACCATGTCCTTAAACTGGTAATCGACCGCAATGTCCCTAAACTAAACAACAGTGGCCAAATGCTTTCTTGTTGGATCTAAACGATCCTGTTAAGTTAATCTTAGTCTAGAAATTAGACTAACGTATCCTTAACTAACGTTTAAGTTGATCTTAGTCTCAAATGAGACTAACGTATCCTTAAACCTAACCCCCAAACCTAAATCTAAGAAGATACGGATTTGGACTAATCCACGCCCTACAGGTGACAACATAAATTAGTCTCCGTATACAATCCACGGGCAACCACAAACAAAACAAACACCCACGACACGAAGTGACCATCTGGAGAAAGAGAAAGTGGTTACCGTGATGCGGTAGCGTAATTAACTGCAGGGGCTTGCGCCTTCAGGGAAGAGTGTCCCCACAATCAAAAACCCCTCAAATGAGAGGGAATCTGACGAAGTCTGCTACATCGGCCGCATCCGTTTAAACTTTCGATACACGGTGCCATAAATCAACTTGGAATCTTCGAAGAGGTGGACGGATAGCACCAATTAGCATCTGCCCCGAAATTCAGGCAAGACGAACCTACGCGGTCGTGTCTCTGTGTTCGGCGGGTAACAGATTCTGGCAAGCCCGGTGGGACCTTTTCCTCTTTCCACTCCACACTTCGTGTGTCTTGTTCGCGAACGAATCGCGGTTTGATATGGTTGCCCTTGGGTTCGCGCTACTAAGATTTGGTTTTTTGCTTAGCGCAGAAAACGAAACATCAATGGCGTCTACTTGCGGGAAGTGTTCCAGCTGCAACTCGCGTTCCGCCTCATCTGGAGGCATAGCTTACGGACCTCAAGCGGCCTCCCTGTTCACGATGCCGGTAGACCAAGTAACTCAGGCCACCACTGGGCTGTTCTTTAGGACTATGCTCTCACCGATGAGCTTCAATGCCCCAATGTCATCGCAAGAAGCTCCAAAGAAGTCGGTCTTTGATCGGCTTACAACTACCGCAGCCCCTCTCAACGGGTCGCCCAAGTCCAATGCCTCAGTTTTCAGCAAACTGGGCCAAAGCTCGAGTGGGCACATGAAGAAGCCCGCGATACCTGAAGCGGCCATCCCGAAGCGGATAGCCATTCCTGCTCCTAAAGTCGTCAAGGCAGCTTCCCCTGTTCGAAAGTTGGCCTTCGCAAGACTGACTATCCCCTCTCAACGGACTTCAGTCTTCGACTGGCTAGCGCCAATAATAGACTCTCCTCAAAATAGGGGGCATGACAAAGCCATCCCCATAACCGAACCAACACCATCTCCGCGACATGCTCGCTGTCGTCACTGGCGCCGAGTACGGAAGGCTAGGGGCAGCTCTCCGTCTGGATTTACTCCACCAACTCCAACGGTGGAGATCGATGTTGTTGTTCCAACCGGGAACAGCTTTGAATTGCTGAATAAGGTGCGCAGGAACTCTCCTACCGCCGTACTGAAAAGATCTTCTCCACCCATGGAGAATGTTACAGGAACGAAGCCAGAGTAGCCCCCTCAGTGGCTTTCTTCCAAAATTTACAAAGTCTGCCGACAGGTCCAGGAGTCGGTGACTGATCAAGATTACCTTCGCCGACAGAAAAAGGTGAAGGTTCAGTAGGAAGAGAGCCGTCCTGTCAAGCCACAAAGGACGACAACTACCTGGGTGCCCGCTGCAACGGCCCCCTCAACGTCAACTGCTCAAAAGAGAAGGAGGCCAGAGAAAGCCCCTGTGAACGTGGCAAACCGTAAAAACGCCGAATCCAAACGCCCCAAGTCTGGGGGCATAATGGTGCATACTGTTTATATTGCTTCCGGAAAAGAGGAAAGCCGCACTTCGACCGGGCCACCGGCCGCTCACCCGATCCGTGACAAAAGCCCAGGAGCAGCAACAGAAGCTTCAGGAAATGCTAACACAAATGGCCTCACTTACCGGGCCAAAAGAAAGCCCGGAGGCGTCATCAGAGCAGCGTCATGAACAAGAAACCGATGCTGACTTCCTCCGCAGATTTCTCGAAAAGAAGGACAAAGAGGCAGCGGAACAAGCTGCCAACATAAAACGAATGGCGCTTCTCTTCCAAGACATGGTCGGGATGATGTTGCAACCAGAACCTCCAGCTGAAGACCCTACGATCATTATTGAAGATGATAAAGGAGAAGCGTCAAATCATCTGCCGGCTCTGTCAGCAGCCAAGGAGGAAACCATCTCAAAAGCCACGCTCGATGATTGTATAGCTCAACAAATACGAGCTCACCGAGTGAACGAAGTGGCTGGCCAAGTCGGTAAAACTGGGCGACCATATCCAAGCTGGTATGATCAAATAAGTTACCCGCCGGAATATACAATCCCCAAATTCCATGTATACAAGGGGACAGGCAATCCCCATTAACATGTTGCTCAGTTCAGGGCTCTTTGCGGCAACACCGGGGGTGATGATAAATTTCCACTTCGTCGGTTCGTTGGCAGCTTGGCGGAAACGGCCTTCGAATGGTATTCAGAGCTTCCCAACGATTCGGTCAAAACTTTTGCGGAGATGGAGCTGTTATTTACCCAGCGTTTCGCGAGTGCTAGTGAACGCACCCTAATAACGGCATTGATCAATGCCAGGGTGAAGCCTGAAGAAACATGGGTCCAATATGCAATACGATGGCGAAATTTGTGGTCGAAATGCGAGCAGCGCATCGAAGAAGCGCCGGCGGAGGGTGCAGCGAGCCCCCGGAGATTGAGGGCGCACCTCGGGTTTATAAGATTTTCCATACCCATGTTACCCGAGATAGAGCAGGTAGAATTGAAGGGGAAATCGCAGTAGGTGTGGGCATGTTCGTGGGCACTCTGGACCCTCATGCAACTATTTCCCAATTCATGATATTTTTCAAGCCGACTACTTTCCAGGCCTTAATTGACAAATTGGCCCAGATGGACCAGATGGGTCATAGACCATCTCCTTCAAAGACGGATCCTCGCAATGAAAAGGGGAAAGGAAAAGCAACTTTCGTTTCCACTACTCAACAACAGCCGAGCAACTTAAAGCCGGTTGTTCGCCAAAACAACGTGCGTCCACGCCCATCCCTCGAGGAAAGACTGGGACGTCCTTACTCGTTTCCCCAAGATAAAACGAGGAGACTGTTCGAGTTGGCAGTGCGCAACAGACTCATCAATCTGCCGGATCCAAAACGACCGTTGCAGCCAGATGATGTTAACAATTCTAATTACTGCCCTTACCACCAAGCAGTAAGCCATCCAATCGAAGATTGCTTCGTCTTTAAAGGCTGGATTGAAGACCAATACCAACGAGGCAAGTTCACATTATCCGAAAACTGGAAGGTGAAACTGCCACAACCTCACGCCCCTTAAAAAGTGGACGTGCCGGGGGCATCATGCTCATTCATAAGGGAAGCCACATGGGAAGTTGTTCTTTCGGCAAAAACGAAAAGAATGCTAAAGGATCTCCAAACGTGCCCGGCAATCAGGTGGAAAAATCCACTGGAACCCGAGATCGTCGAGGGAATGCTGAAATCAAGCCCAACTACAAAAATTGGTGGTGATAGTCAAAGCGCTCGCACCCAGCCGTTAAAGTCTTCGAAGAAGAAGAAGAAGACCCAAAAGCCCGTGAAGCTTTATAACAAGCGCACGGACCTGCAAAAACAGATTGACGCTTTGGAAGAATATAACCAGAAGGCGCGGACCCCGGTCACACTCCAAGAATTTCTCGACAATATCCTTGAGAACGGAGATAACGACAATAACGACAGGGATGACTCGTCAAGAGAATCTGAGGACTATGTGGCAAGTTGCCACATGATCTCTCATTCGGCGTTAACTAATGAAGAAACGCACTCGGCGATAGAAGACAGCATAAAAGAGCCGGGGGCAGGATCGAAGCCAAAACCCTTGGAACCGTCTGACGAGATGATCGACTTGCTACTGAATGAAGCCCGTCAGAAAAGCAAAGCCAATCGAAAGCGTGAACTGGCTATATTCAAAAAAGCCAAACGCTGACGACTGGAGGAAAAGGTCGAGACACCCCAACTGGAGCAAAGCATCCCTATCGCCAGCAAAAGCAAGCTAAAAATAAGGAAACGATTCGCTAGGGCCCTGGCAATAGGAATGAAGTTGCCCTCTTTTAAGGAAATTCCCCTGGCGATATACGTCTTGATGAAGTGGACATACATCCTAACTTCTACCTATACCATCAGAGGATTGCACACCCTACCGAGGAGTGCATAGCCTTTAAAAACTGGTGGCAGGGATATGTTTCCCACTGACGACACGTTCAACGAGTGAAGCGCAAGGCTCGTTGGGAACAGAAAAGCACGACAGATGAGCGCGAAAGAGCTGTTGGCAACTGTCACATAGCCGACACCAAGGGATCGCAAGTTATCACCTTTGGAAGCGACTCTGACGAAGAAATCGCCCTCAGCCTTCTCTTCAAGGAATCCACCTCCGACACAAAAGATGCGAAGATTTGCGAGAAAATCTAGCTGCATAATCGTACGTTGCTCGAAAAATTTCGGACCCATGACCGAAACGTCGTTAAACTACTACCAACCCGCGGCATCCTCAGGCTGACGTGGTAAAAAAAACGGTACGTCCACAAGCGAGATGGGCACGGATGAAAACCTGAAAGGGCTCCGTGAGTAAAAACAGCAGGGCTACCGGTGAGTTTTGTGAAAACCCGGAAGGGTGCAATCTTCGTTAAAAGACACTTGCAAGGTCTTCTAGACCTTATGAGGAGAGACCACCTGCGTGAGATCCTTACAACTCACAAGGGAGCAACACACTTAGGGATCCTCACGATTCCTAGGGAGAAATTACACTTGCGAGATCCTCACGACTCGTAAGGAGAACCCTCCTATGAGACCCTCACGGCTCATAGGATTCAAAAGCCTTAAGCTACAGGGGTTTGAACCTGTTCTTAAGCGGCCACCACAACCTCCAATTTTGCCCTACAAGCGGCTCAATGCTGGCCCTTGTATACAATCCACGGGCGCGAATGAATAAACATTTCCCTAACAAAGTCCCATCCGTGACTAGGGATATGTCTACATGGTGAACAACCCTCGTAAGTCCTCTCGACTTATAAGGAGAAAACACTCTTGTAAGATCCTTACGACTTATAAGAGAACACACACTTAGGAATCCTCATGATTCCTAAGGAGAAAATGCACCTACGTGATCCTCACGACTCGTAGGGAAAAATACCTTCATGAGACCCTTACGGCTCATGAAGTCAAAAGCCTTAGTCGACAGGATCCTAACCCTATTCACTAAGCCACCTTTGTTCGACATCGACGGGGGCAAATGATGATTCGCTCCTGGCAATATCCCAGTTGTAGCGGTGCTGATGCCAAAATCGATGTCTAATTCCAAGCTTGCAGCAAGAAGCTAGCAAGCCACATATGCATACGAAATAGCCGAAATGATGGGGCAACTTGCAACAAAATCAGCAAGTAAAAATGTATGCATGCAAAATAGCCAAAATGATTGGGTAACTCGTAATAAAAAGCAGCGAGTAAAAATAAAATAAATAGCCGAAATGATTAGGCACCGCGAAAAAATAGCCGAAATGATTGGGCAATCGCGACCTTCGCGATATAAAAGCTGAAATGATTGAGCATCGCGGAAAGAAATAAAAAAATGATGATGAAATTTATGCCCTACAGGTGATATCACATCAATCCCTGTATACAATCCAGGAGCGCAAACAAAGAAGGAATCACACCTTCCCTCCCCAGGCTTCATCAGAAAACGAAGCCAAATCTCGACGGTTCAGGGGTAGCCTAGAGATCATCAACAGCGTTCCTCCCCATTCCAGCAGGATTCAGACGTTGTAATCAACCCTGGAGCTACGGCAAAGCCCCTACTCCAAATCTCGATGGTTCCCAGACAACCTAGAGACCACCTCGACATTCGTCTCGTTACAGCAGACGCAACGTCAGCAAGACGGAGTGAGGACAAAATCCCAATTCCACTTCAGCATTCGTTTCATTACACCATACGCAAAGTCAACAATGGCGTTCCTTCGCAGTTCAGCAGGATGCAGATGCAACGTCAACGAAAGACCTCACGGTCAAAACAACGGAGCCATGGCAAAGTACCTAGTTCCAAGTCTCGACGGCCACATCTACAGTCTGGAGACCCACAACAGCGTTCCTCCTCATTCCAGCAGGACTCAGACGCGACATCACCAAATGGAGCCACGGCTTAGTCCCTAGCTCCAAATCTCGATGGTTTACAGACAACCTAGAGATCACCTCGACATTCGTCTCGTTACAGCAGACGCAACATCACCAAATGGAGCCACGGAAAAATCCCTAGTTCCAAGCCTCGACGGTTCACCAACAACCTAGAGACAATCGCGACATTCGTCTCGACACAGCAGACGCAATGCCAGCAAACGAAGCAAAGGACAAATTCCTAGCTTCATGGTCTTGACGGCAACTCATATAAAACCTGAAAGACTATCGGAGATCATCCCACACCAGCGCGGGGTGGTCACCGCCTCGACGTTCGCCTCAATACAGTAGACGTGATGTCGACCCAGCGTTCTTCCTCCAACAAGATGTAGACGCGACAATCAAACAACGGAGCCATGGCGAAGTACCTAGTTCCAAGTCTCGACGGCCACATCTACAGCTTGCAGACCCACTACAGCGTTCTTCCTCCAGCAGGATTCAGACGCGACAATCAAACAACGGAGCCACGGCAAAATCCCTAGTTCCAAGCCTCGACGGTTTACCAACAACCTAGAGACGACCGCGACATTCGTCTCGATACAGCAGAATGATGCCAGCAAACGAAGCAAAGGCAAAATTCCTAGCTTCAGGGTCTTGACGGCAACTCATATAAAACCTGAAAGACCATCAGAGATCATCCCACACCAGCGCGGAGTGGTCACCGCCTCGACGTTCGTCTCGATACAGCAGACGATATGTCACTACAGCGTCCTTCATCCAACAGGATTCGGACACGCTAAAACAAACGAAGCGAAGGCCAAATTCCTAGCTTCAGGGTCTTGACGGCAACTTATATAAAACCGGAAAGACCATCGGAGATCATCCCACACCAGCGCGGAGTGGTCACCACCTCGATGTTCGTCTCGATACAGCAGACGAGATGTCATCACAGCGCTCTTCTTCCAACAGGATTCGGACACGCTAAAACAAACGAAGCGAAGGCCAAATTCCTAGCTTCAGGGTCTTGACGGCAACTCATATAAAACCCGAAAGACTATCGGAGATCATCCCACCCCAGCGCAGAGTGGTATGACTCATCGAAGCTCTCCAAAATGAGCATAACCTCAAGTAAAAAGCGGCATGGAAAAATTCCTAACGCTTGCTCTTCCGACGGTCAAACTGCCGAGGAGGATTGCTTGAAGACGTCTTGTCCAGCCCCCGAAGGGATCAGAGACACGATAGTAGCAAGGCTACTCGAACAGCAAGATTGCCTATCGAGGAATACATCAGCCAACGCGACGGTACGACATACTAAACCCTAGTACCACAGACCCTAACAGACCTCTGTCGTAAAGAGCAGAGGTTAACTGTGACGTTAGGATATTCTCGTGAGAACTGCTCGATTCGTATCGACTCATAAGGAAATTACTGTCTTTGCGAGAACTTCTCGATTCGTCTCGACTCGTAAGGAAAAGCCTTAGGCAATGGGGATAAGAACCGGTTTCCTAAGCACTGGGGCCCTGCAAGTCGGTCCAAAATGGACTCTTGCATACTATTCACGGGCCACACTCTCCAAAGTCGAATCTCGACAAGGAGGGAAACAACCGCTTACGGGTCCTCTCAACTTGTAAGAGGGAAAATTCTCTTGTGAGATCCTTACGACTCTCAAGAGAAAATACGCTTAGGGATCCTCACGATTCCTAAGGAGAAAATACACCTACGGGATCCTCTCGACTCGTAGGGAGAAAAGTCTTTATGAGACCCTCACGGCTCATAAAGTTGAAAATTCTTAGGTAGCAGATCTGAACCTGCTTCCTAAGCCATCACTACCCCTCAAAGAAGCCGAAACAAGATGCTCACCCTATCATCTGTCGGCTATGTTTGCTAAGGTGACATGCTGATAACAAAAGAAAGAAGAAAGCAGAGAGATGACACAAGACATTGAGAAAGAAATGTATCTTTTATTCATGAATTCAATTGGGTACAAAATACATCATATGAAAGAATAAAAGAATGAATACATTTTATTCAAAGTTACAAATGGTACAAAAAAACAATTATTGAGAGGGAAGCGCTTTCAATTATCCGATCAGCCGCTCGCGCACTTCCCTTAACCCCTTTTCTTGATCAGCTGCCACGGTCCACTCTGCTTCGACCTGGACTCGCTGCTGCAAGTAAGACGAAAATTGTTCCTCGACGGCCCGCTGAGCTACTTCATGATTTTGTGCATCCCGCTCGACGACGTCGAGCTTCTGCCTCAGTGTTAACCCGTCAGAGATGCATCGCAGAAGGCCTTCAAAGATAACTTTCAACTGGGCAGCATTCGCATCAACCTGAGCATGCAGTCGAGCAGATTCGCTTGAAGTTTCTTCACATTCCTTATGCTTTAAGGCCACTTCTTGTTCAAGATGGTGGAAATAAGAAGTGCTCTGCTCGACCCACGCAGCCCGTTGGGTGTTCATAGCCAGGAGCTCTGGAGCAGGATGTCCAACCTCGAGCTCATGCAGGCAAGCTTCAATTTCCCTGCAATGATTAACCCAAGACGCAACGACGCCCTCACTATGGAAATTCACGAGCGTCTCTAACATAGGGTTAACCTCCACGGAAAAATCCGCAGCAGATGTGGGAGTCTCCACGTCAAGCTCCTCAATATAGTTGCTCAACATGCGCAGACTATTCGCGGCGCCTTTCGAGGATGCACGTCGAGAAAAAGGTCTGGCCGGCATTATGACGCGAGACTCGAACGGGGCTGGAGTCGATGTGACCGCTACAAAACAAATCACAATCAGACGTCGGCTCAAGAAATAAAGAAAATACACGAACAATAGAGTCTACTATACCGGCTGTAACATGGGGCAGAACTGGGAGTACTGGTAGTGCAACGATAACCTCGTCCCTTCCTTCAATTTGTAAGGCTACAAGCAATACAAAGAAGAATTAGCAATAATGTGACTGCCCGTTAAAGAAATGACGTCATTTAGAAAAGATACTCACCGACACCAGCAGGCGGACTAATCTCTGACTGGAAAGAGAAGTGTGGGTGCAATACCTGATACAGGTGATCAAAAAGGACTCCTGCAAGGACGCAGTAATGCAATGTCAGTATATAAATTATACAGCCTAGAAATAAAACTGATGGATCACAAATCCGCACCTTCCAACATCTGAGATTGTACGAGAGAAGGTAAAGGAGGGGTCACCGTCAAAGCGGTAGCTGATGGCGCTGCCTCGGGTAGCGCAACCTCAACGCTCGCCATGCCTGCATTAGAAACGAGATAAATACTGTCAGGAAAGATTGAAAAGGATTGCAGAATAAAAAGAAAAGCAATGACCCAAAATCTACCTGATGAGTCGCCGGTCGGAACCGCGACGCGGGCGTCACTAGATACAGCAACTGTTTCACCCTGTCCATCGGAATGGTTTCGCCGCCCGTGGCTTCATCCCCCGACTCCACGAGAATCGTCGTGATACTCGCAGCGCCCGGCAGCGGCAGGGAGCCACAAGGGGAAAGAGCGACGATCGGGGCAGTGCCCGACTCTTGCGAAAGAGTGACTACCTCGGGCTCGGCGGCTATAGCCATCTCACCCATCGCTACCTCAAGCTCGACAATGGTAGCCATTTCACCTACCGCCATCTCGGGCTCGGCGATCGTGACTGTCTCGCCCACCGCTACCTCGAGCTCGGCAATTGTAGCCATCTCGTCTACCGCTGCCTCGGGTTCGGCGATCATGGCTACATCCTCTACCGCTACCCCAGGCTCAGCGGTCGCCGCCACTTCTTCGGTAAGACTCAGCCCTGCAAGATAAGATATATGAGAACTGAAAGTTAAAACTTTGACAACAGAACCTAATGTCACATTACCTTGAGTTGCTCTTCCGATTAATTTCCGAGCCGCACGTGCTGCCCGTCTGTAGGCAGTGGACAAAGCAGCCGGAGATTCCTCTAAAGGAGTAGGGGTAGGGGTGCTCGAACCTGCACCCGCGGCCAAGGCAGCGCTACGCCCTCTCGCCGCGTGCATTCCGCGCTTCCTTTCCGCTCGGGACGTTAGAGCGGATCTTCTAGAAGCCTCCATCAACTGGACGTCATCGTCCGCGCCAAGGGTTATCTCTGGAGCCGTCGAGGCATCCGTCATCGGTCGTTTGAGTAAGGCCTCTTTCGGCAGTGCCGAGGAGGCCAGGACTTCGATGGCTGGCCCGGGAAGAATCTCCGCATCACCTTGCGGGATTGGCATTGTAGTCCCTGGGATAAGATAAAGAAAGGGTTAGATTGTCCATAAGAAAGGAAAATGAAGATGCAATGAGCCGAGACATACCGATGCCCAGCAAAGCGCGATTCCTCTCCTCCTCCTCGAAGGTCCTGAGGGAAGCCGCCAGAGCCTCTTCAGTGGTAAAGCCTGTTACAGAAGGAAAAATGTCAGTCAAGACATGATAATAAAAATAAAAAAAAATAATGCAATAACAGAAGTTACGACTTATACTCACTTGATTGCGCGAGGATGGCCATTTCCGCTTTGTGGCTTGCGGATCGCACAGAAGCTGCAATGGCGGCCTCGAGATCAGTATCTGCCGGCGCTATGAAGAGACCCTCATTGGTCCCATACTCGCTCAGGCCCTCGTTATAAGGAGCATGTGGCTCCAGCCCGAGTGCAGCGTCTAGAGAGAGGACCGACTTCTTCTTCCACTTCTGCGAGCGAGCTCCAGTCGCAGCCAGCACAAGCTTACGCTTGGTGGGCACTTTGGGGCGACGAGTCCCGATATCTGAGCCCATGCCAGATTCGGGGGAAGCTACACTTACCGTCTCCACGGGAGCACGGGGCACCGGTAGTACATCCGCCGTCTCCACGGGAGCACGGGGCACCATAGCTTAGGCCTGTCGTCGGGGACTTCAATCACGGCAGCTTCTCTTAGCGGAGGGAGGACAATGGTCCATCGCTTCAAGGGGACGTTTCGATCACCAGCAGGGGGTGCACCCTTGCGGTCGAGCAACGGTCGCTTCTCCTCCCTGATAACAGCGCCCATTGCATGTTGGTACCAGGCCACGTGTACATTAAGGGCCTTCGGGACACAACTCGGTTCGCTGATAAAGAAGTGAGACCCCGTGTTCAAGCGTATGAAATGATGCAGCGCGCCCCGTGTTCCCTCTTCGGTGGCAGCGGGTTCTACTAAGAAAGCCTCCAGCGGGACTCCCTGATTGTAACTCAGCTGCTGGGCAAAACGATGGGTGTTGTATCTCATGAATAGCGCTGCATCATTTTTCCTGAATACAAGAAAGCCCGGCCTGCTGGAGTATAAATGAAGAATCTCCCGGGCTTTCAACACGGAGGCCCCGTCCTTAAAAATGTCTTGCAATGACAGCACCGCCTTTGAAGTTTCCTGGCCGATGGTCAAGACTCTGTCTGTGAAAGACATACCATCTTCGACCGTGCGCGGACGAAGGAGCAAGCCCCTAGCTTTCCGCTGTGACGGACTCACGATAGAGGCGTCAACCAGCTGCATAATCCGAGGGAACTTGCATCTCTCGTAAAACGAAGGTCTCTTATGAATGCCAAAGACCCCGAGCACGTGCAGCTCCATCCATGAAGTGAAGTAATGCATCGGGAAGTTGGCAGGATGCACCCCCAGTTCAGTGGTATCCGCCGCTACGCTAAGACCATGGTATAAGTGGGCTAACCCGGCAATCCCAATGGCCACTTGTATTCCGGCAACCATGTGATGCGTGGGGTAGAAGACGGAAGGCCTAATGTAACGAGGATGCATAGGGAGCGCGAACCAACTCAACCATAGCCCAAGAAACCCAAGAAAGAACGCCTCCTCGTCAATGCCCGGAGCGGCGATTTCTGACAGGGGGACGATCGCGATGTCAGGAAGGAAGAAACCCTTCTGATCAGCTTCCGGTATCGGCCGATGGTCCAAGCCAAAGCCGAAGGGATCGTCAAGTTTAGCGAACTTCTCGCCTTGTCGCGACAAAATCTCCGGGCGAAGAAAACGGGCAATGAAGTCCGCAAAACTGACCTCCCGGCCTCCAGATTCAAGGAAGAGGCTCTCGTACATGTTCAACACCTTTATCAGACTGGGGAACTGGTGCTGAATGGCGTTCTCTGGCGTGAGTCCCATCACCACTGGCTTAGTGGCAAAGACATATTCATCCGGAGGAAGCAGCTCCTCGTAGTGCTCCCCCTTGACCGGTAGAACAGAAACCTCGGCGAATTCTTCCAAGGAAATGGAGACCTCTCTATCCAATAGAAGGAAGGTATGGGTCGGGATGTTCCACTGCTCCAAAAACGCCTTGACCCACCATGTGGGAGGTGCAGAATACTGGAACAACGAAGCGTAGACCGCAGGGTATAAGCTGAGCTTTAGCAGCTGCGATTTCTTCACCGACAAGATGTTCCGGGCCCACTGCAAGTACCCGGCCGGATGACGGAGAGTTAGCCCGATATTGTAGAGCTGTCCCCAAGGCCGTGATTCGCCCTAGCATATGCGCCGCCCTAGGGTGTCCAAAGCCACCGGCGGCTGCATGGGTACGGCGGCGATCGAAGGCTGAAGGAGACCCTCTGAAGTCCAATTAACCACCTCTACAGCATAGTTCACCGGGGGTACATCTGCATACGGAATCGCCGAGATAGGCTCCGAAGGCATCGCACAAGAAAAGCTCCGGCGGCCTCTGATAATCTGGTCATACCATCTACCCCACAAGTGAAGCTTTATGTGTTCCCGGTCATGGTCTTTGATGAGCGCGAGAACCTCCCGGTCCACAGGTGCCTCAGGGAATCCTCCTTCTGAACGGACGAACGGAAACGAAGTATCGAAAAACATGTCGCCTAAAAAAAAAGGACAGAAGGCAACTGTCAGTGCTATAATTTTATTTTAAATTCTGACACTCGTTACTTTAAAATTTGTACCACACTGCAATCCAGTGGAGAGGGACCAAAAGGGGCCCACAAAATCTGGATGACAATACATCAATTAATAAAACAGCCTCATCATTTGCTGAGACTGTCATTTAAATGAGGAAATCCTCAGGAAAATTCTCATTAAATGAGAGATCCCTCGGGAAAAGGAGAAAATCTCCCTTGAGAGCAATGCTCTATGATAGAGTGACACCTGTCAAACTCTGATCATGAAGGAATAAAAATCCTTAAGAGCCTGGCTCTGTAATGATGATGGAAAAATCCATCAGAAAAGAATTAATTAAAATTAATTTTATGAATTAAAAAATTCTAGGATCTTCAAGATCCATGAACAAACTCTTAAGAGTTCTTCATCAAAGATTAAGAAATCTACATGTTATCAAAAGAGCAGAGCTCTGATTCATGGGCTAAGAAACCCCAAGAAAAGATCAGTTTAGATCTATGGGTTCATGAGAGCAAAGCTCTGTTAATGAAACCCTAAATGGGTTTTCTTTAGATCAAAGATCTATGAAGAGCAAGGCTCTGATTAATGGGTGAAACCCTAATTTATTAAAAGTTTTAAACTTTACCTAAGTTTTGACAGAGTTCTGACTCTTAAAAGGTTCTTAAACAAGAGAGCTATGCTCTGTGGGAGAATGAAATTCTCAGAAGAGATAATTCTCAAGAAGAAAATGAAAATCATCTAAGGGACCAAAGGTCCTATTTATAGGTATTGAAACGCCTCTTCAACTTCTGAGTTGATCAAAGGGCGCAGATGCTGCCACCGCTGCACTCACGTGTGCGCCACGTGAGCGCAACGGTGAGGGGGCATTTGTTTCCCCCAATCAGAGCAAAGCTCTGTTTTGAAATTCAAAATTCAAAAATTGAAACAACGCTTCAGATGCAGCGCTAGGCGCGCTGCGCGCCACGTGTCAAACACGGATGCGCTAGCGCCAGGTGCCCTGCGCCCTAGGCAGTGCACCATGTGTGCGCTAGCGCTAGGCGCGCTGCGCGCCACGTGTCTGACACGGATGCGCTAGCACTGGCTGCGCTGCGCTCTGGGCAGTGCACCACGTGTCAAACGTAGGTGCGCTAGCGCAAAGTGCGCTGCGCTCTGAACAGTACACCACGTGCAAAGCACGGGTGCGCCAGCGCTGGAATTATAAAATTCCCCACCGTTAGATCAAAAGATCTAATAAATAATGATAAATCATTAATCATAATTAAAATTCTGTTATGGAAAGATTTCTCAATCTTGTTAAAAACAAGAAGATTGCCTTCTGTAAAACAGAAGCCCTAGGATCAAAGATCCAACGGTGGGAAATATCCCCAAATCAATCAGAGAAAGATCTCTTTAACTGATTTAACAAATCAACTTACCCTATATAAAGGCCCCAAGACTTCAAGTCTGAGATAGAGAAACCCCCCTATAAACTTTGAAAAAATTCAAAGAAAGAGAGCAAACTCTTGAGAGAAGATTATTTCTTCAAGGTAAAGATCATGAACGATGAATACAGAGATGAAATCATTTCTTGAAAAGAAGAATTATCTTCTTAAAAGATCATAGATCTACAAAGACTAAGGTCTTTTGTAAAAAGATCAAAAGATCTCATCATAAAAAACAAAGAAGTACTTACTTCATTCACAGATCATTGATCTATAAAGGCAAACCCTTTCAAAAATAAGAACTGTTGTTCTTAAATTTTGAGACAAAGTCTCTTTTAAAAGAACATAAATTTGTTCACAGATCATAAAAATTGATCAAATGCGCTTTGCGCTATTGAAATGCGCTTCTGCGCTCTCTGGACCGGCGCTCTGCGCCAAAATGCGCCACGTGTCAACCACGTATACAACTTGCGCTTTGCGCTTCTGAAATAGCGCACTGCGCTCATGGGCTGGCGCTCAGCGCCAAGCGCGCCACGTGTCACTCACGTGTGCGCCTCTAAATTGACAGCGCAATGCGCTTATGGACTAGCGCTTAGCGCTCATAAACTGGCGCAACGCGCCCACCATCTGGCGCTTAGCGCCAAGCGCGACACGAGTCCTTCTCGTGTGCGCTACTTGACAGAAGCGCACTGCGCTCTTTAACTGGCGCAAAGCGCCTGGTGCGCCACGTGTCGCCCTGACAGAACATAAATTGTTCTGATGAATGCTCGGCATTCAATACAAGACAAAAAAAGGGTGTCAAGATCCAATGTTCAGCATTATTAAAAGGGCCAAGCCCAAATAAAGGCTCAATAGCCAGAATAAACAAAATGTTTATTGGACTTAGCCCAATATTGGCCATCAGTCCTCAACTTATATTTAATTGAGCCTATCTGTTCATAAATATTTAACAGATCTTAGTTCTAAATTGGACTACAGATCTTCCAACCAACTCACACCGGTTCAAGGGTACATCTCTTTACTCCTCTGATATTTGTCGTTGTAATCCTTCAACCTCTTCAGAAAGGTGATGGATCCCGACAACCACACATTTCACGGACTGTGGGGTCCTTAAACCCACAGACTACGATGTCCCTAACCTCGGACTGTGGGGTCTCTTTAAACCCACAGACTACGATGTCCTTAACCTGGACTGTGGGGTCCTTAAACCCATGGACTATGATGCCCTTAACCTGGGACCACCATGTCCTTAAACTGGTAATCGACCGCAATGTCCCTACACTAAACAACAGAGGCCAAATGCTTTCTTGTTGGATCTAAACGATCCTATTAAGTTGATCTTAGTCTAGAAATTAGACTAACGTATCCTTAACTAACGTTTAAGTTGATCTTAGTCTCAAATGAGGTTAACGTATCTTTAAACCTAACCCCCAAACCCAAATCTAAGAAGATACGGATTTAGACTAATCCACGCCCTACGGGCGACAACATAAATTAGTCTCTGTATACAATCCACGGGCAACCACAAACAAAACAAACACCCACGACACGAAGTGACCATCTGGAGAAGGAGAAAGTGGTTACCGTAATGCGGTAGAGTAATTAACTGCAGGGGCTTGCGCCTGCAGGGAAAAGCGTCCCCACAATCAAAAACCCCTCAGACGAGGGGGAATCTGACGAAATCTGCTACATCGGCCGCATCTGTTTAAACCTTCGATACACAGTGCCATAAATCAACTTGGCATCTTCGGAGAGGTGGACGGATAGCACCAATTAGCATCTGCCCAGAAATTCAGGCAAGACGAACCTACGCGGTCGCGTCTCTGTGTTCGGCGGGTAACAGAAGCATTACAGAAGAATTGAGCCCAAGAGCCCACCATATGGCCGCGGATCCGCGGCCAAACAAGACATTCCGCCGCGGATCCGCGGCCGTGCTGTGCACGTGTCGGTGCAAAGTGCCGGTGGTGTCAGTGCTTTGACCCGGCTTTTTTGGGTAGTCTTGTAATTTTAAATATGGATCAGATGTAAACCCTAAGGTTTCTCCTATCTATAAATAGGAAAGCCTACAGCCTCTTTTGGGGCATGCCTCTTTTAATTCTAGATTAATCTTTCAATTTCATTGTAATCGTCAAGAGGTGTCAATAAAAGTAAGTTTTTATCTTGAATTTTTCTTATCTGCAATTTTATTTCTCTGCAAAGTTTACTTGTCTTCATTTATCTGCAAGTATATTAGTTAATTAAAAAGAAAATTTATAAAAATGAATTTTTTCGCAATTTCCCTAATGAGTGAGTAGTTCCTCACTTGTTAGGGTTAGGATTGGGTAGGTTTGAGAGATGGAAATCTCTCACTCCTTTCTTGCCCTCATAACTTTATAAATTAGGACTCGATGTGAATCAAACACCCACCGCTCACTACGGCATCCTATCCTACGAGATAGCAGTGATTCCCTAATTAGACCGGTAGTGGTTAATTTACATAGAGGTTAGAGCTAAGAGTTAAGAAAGGACGGACAAGGACCAAAAGGAAGAAACTATGTTTCTTACTAGTCGTGCTAATCCCCGTTGTTAATTATTACCCTAACACCTATATTCTTAATTAGGGCAAAGAAAGCAGTGAATAGAATTAACTTTCCAAACTAACCTAATCCTAACCCTAGTAAGGTTTTAATCCAAATCGAATTCAATCTTAGTTTTTATAAAAATCAAAACCTACCAAAAATAGGAATTAACTCGTTGCAACAATTAGAAAAGAACACGTTTTCCCTGTGGACCGACCCGTACTCAACCGGCTAGCAACTAAGCGATACCGTCTTGATTGCGGTATATTCTTAACTTTGATTTTAAAACGTACATAAAACTTCTCATCCAATCAGCACGTGACCCCACTGATTAATTATTTCCAATTATTTATTTTATTCAGTTCCTACAGGCTTTGCCTGTAAATGGTCACATGTATGCATGTGATGCCCGGTCATGTGTGGGCACGTGATGCCCAGTCACGTGTGGGCACGTGATGCCTCATAACTTTTGATCCCGGATGAATTATGAGGCCCATAATATATCAAATCGAATGATTTTTCGAGACGCTTTTGATACCATCAGAATTTAGTTATTTCTCATTCGGGAGTTTGTCAAAATACAGCCCGGAAAATATTGGTTCAAATTTTCTTCTTTAGATTACACGTGCATAGCATATTTGCTCATAACTTTTTGATCCCGGATGAATTATGAGGCCCGTAATATATCAAATCGAAGGCTTTTTCGAGACACTTTTGATGCCATCAGAATTTAGCTGTTTCACATTCGGGAGTTTGTCAAAATACAACCCGGAAAATACTGGTTCATATTTTTTTAAACGTATCGCTTCCATTTGATACCTTGGGCTATTTTGCGCAGAAAATTTATTGGCAGGAACAGTTATGATGACTATATTGAGAAATCTAAGAACGGGATGATTATTGACAAAGGAGAAAATCCGTGTATGTGCTTTGTGTGTGCGTTTGTCGTTGAAAAGAATAAATTATCGATAAACAAAGTTAAATTTGTGAATACCCATGTATGAGTTGTATTCTATATATGTGTGTTTCAATTTATGATTTCGCTTAAGTGTAGGGTTGTTAGTATGTATGTGTTGTGTGTGCGTTTGTTGTGTATTCGTGTTGTATGTGTGTGTTTCGGCTGTCGGGGGTAAGGCTTCTATCCCATTAAGAATGTATAGAACAGACACCTATTCGCTTGTGGTTTCAACTGTTTCAAGTAAATTTCGGCAGCACCTCCCCACTGTTCTCCGAGTACACTGTAATAGAATAGATAACCATTTCAAAACTGTGAAACAACGTTGAAATGAACATCTAATCTATCTTTGTACGCGGAGAACCAGCGGAAAAGTACCGACGAAATAACTCGAAACGAATGAAAACACAAGTGAATACAGGTGTTTGCTTTATACATTCCTAACTTGTCCACAGTGGACAAATTTATCGGTTATCATACGATTGAATCTTCTCGTCACATAGACTACACGACGGTTGTTAGTACCGAGCTATACCTTCCGATATTTAACAACCTTCGTATAGTTCTATGTCACAACGAATATCGAACGCATGTTAACCAATAGACGGGAACTAAGTCGCGCTTTGATTTTCATATATGAGTATCAATGAGAATATGAAAGTTTCATATTATCATCGAGTATCATATATTGGTTTTAACTTGAATATTTAACTTGAATAGGTTTTACGTTTACGTAAGGTTAATTAAGGGTTCAAAGTTTTTAGTTTAGGGTAAATTTTTCTTACGGTTACGGTAAACTTGTACGTTTACGTTATCATCGAGTATCCTACTGAATGAACTAGTGCACCCTAAACCCTAACCCTAAGTAACCCAAATTAACCTAATTAACCCCAATTAACCATAATCGTTACCCTAACACAAATTATCCATAATTAACCCAAACTTAATCCAATTTACCCAAATTAACCTAATTAACCCTAATCAACACCCTAACCCTTTTAAATTATCACTAATTAACCCAATTAACCCATTCTATTTTACGTAATTAACCCAAATTAACCCTAACCCTGAACCAAACCCTAACCCTAACCCTGAACCAATCCCTAACCCTAACCATACACTGAACCCTAACCCTAACCCTAACCACACACTGAACCCTAACCCTAGCCCAAGTCCTACCCTAACCCTAACCCTAACTAACCCTAAATAATAAACCCTAACCCTAACTGAACCGAACCATAACCCTAACCCTAACCCTAAACTGAACCCTAACCCTAACCTAACCCTGAACCTAAACCCTAGCCCAAGTAGCAACCAATTAACCCTAACCCTAACCCAAACCCTAACCCTAACCCTAACCCTAATCCTAACCTTAACCCTAAACCGAAGCTTGAACCCTAACCGAACCCTAAACCCTAACCTTGAACCCTAACCCAAGCCTAAGTAGCAACCCAATAATCAACAAAAACAGAAATAAATGCATAATTAGAAGTAAAAATATGAAATTTACTAACCTGTAGCTAGGTCAGCGATGGAGGAGACCGGAGATGGTCGACGACGCAATCGGCGACGAGAGTGTTCCTAACGTCGACGATGAAGTCAACGGTGATGTCAGGGAAGACGAGGGGTGCGCGGGAGTGCGGCGGTGACGAGGCGCAGGCAGTGGCGATGAGGCATGGGTGGTGGCGACGACGCGCGCGTGGGAGAGTGAGAAAATCGTGAGAAAGAGAGAAATCACGAGAAAGAGAAAATTTCTGGGCTTTTAATATAAAATAACTCATATAATGCCCCTACGGACTAATCCGTAGGTCCTTCATTTGCGGCTCCGTAGGACCAAATAACAAATTGCATTTTAATATTTTTAAATTAAAACATAAGACACTGTAGGGGCAACTATGGGGACCTACGGATTTGTCCGTAGGGGTAACTCTTTCTTGCCCCTACGGATACCTTTATCCATAGGGGCAACTCATAATTGTAGTAGTGTCAAGCAAGTTCTAAACTTGCAACATGCTATTTTATTATATTAATATTTATTTAATAAATGATAGTGCATGTGTTTTACTATTCAGCAGAAAGTACCAACTTACAGTTTTATAGCATCCATCTGTATCCGTACCGATAATAGTTTATCTAGTTTCAAGCCGGAAGATCATGATATTATTATACTACTATATCAGTTCAATATGTTATCTAGATTGCATCATATATGGTAATAGACGTATAATAGTTATTACAGATAGATACATATGCATCCTAGCAGTAGTTGTGTTTACCGTGTTTCGATATTGATTACAGTTTTACATTGGTATCTATTTTGGTTAATATACATTACATGGCATGTTCACGACCTACTACCAGACTCGTTACTTGGATATTATTACTAATTCCAACAATCCTGACATTGTTGTCCTGACGGACGTGACTTGTTGTCTGTATAGACAAGACATGTACCTGCTTGATCCTGTGTTGGCATTAGATTTATGTCGTCAATACTGTTTCCCCAATCAGAGTAAACCTCTGTTCAAATTCCAAAATGTGAAATGAAGCGACGCTTCTGTTTTCCCCAATCAGAGCAAAGCTCTATTCAAATTCCAAGATTTCAAAATTCAAAAATTGAAGCAACGCTTCAGATTCTGCGCGCTGCATGCCACGTGTCAAAAGCAGACACGCCAGCGCCAGGAGCGATGCGCCCTAGGCAGCGCACCTCCAATCAGAGCAAAGCTCTGTTTCAAAATTAAAAATTTAAAAGTTGAAGCAACGCTTCAGATCCAGCGCTCTGTGCTGCGCGCCACGTGTCAAACACAGGTGCGCTAGCGTAATTGCGCTGCTCTCTGCGCTGCACGCCACGTGTCAAGCACGGGTGCGCTCGCGCAAGCTGCGCCAGCGCTGGAATTAAAAATTCCCCCACCGTCAAATCTAAAGATCTACTAATAATAAATTATTAATTAATTAGAACTAAAGTTCTGTTATGGAAAGATTTTTCAATCTTATTAAAACAAGAAAATTATCTTCTGTAAAACAGAAGCCTTAGGATCAAAGATCCAACGGTGGGAAATATTCCCAAATCAATCAGAGAAAGATCTCTCAAAACTGATTTAACAAATCATTTGGCCCTATATAAAGGACCCTAGACTTCAACTCTAAAAGAAAAAAAAAGAGTCAGAGAAGAAAAAGAGAGAGAAAACCCCTCTGCAAAAGAAGAGAAAACTCTTAGAAAAAAAGAAGATTTTTCTTCATCTTCAAGGTAAAAAAAAAGAGAACTATGTTCTTGAATAATAGAGATGAAACCATCTCGTAAAAAGAAGAACCATCTTCTAAAAAGATCAGAGATCTAAGAAAAAGACCAAGGTCTTTAATAAAAAAGAAAAGATCAAAAAGATCTAATCATAAAAAGACTAAAAGAAGTATTTTACTTCATTCACAGATCTTTCGATCTATAAAAGCAGAGCCTTTTATAAAAACAAGAACTTTTGTTCTTGGATCTTGAGGGAAAAGCCTCCTTTGAAGAACATAAATTTGTTCTTTAATCTTAAAATTGATCAAATGCGCTATGCGCTATTGAAAAGTGCCTTGCACTCATGAATTGCGTCCTTGCGCTCATTGGACCGGCGTTCAGCGCCAAAACTTGCCACGTGTCAATCAGAGACACAATCTGCGCTTTGCGCTTCTAAAATAGAGCACTGCGCTCATGGGCTGGCGCTTAGCGCCAAACGCGCTACGTGTCACCCACTGGTGTGCCAATAGACTAGCGCAATGCGCTCATAAATTAAAAGCGCAATGCGCTAACAAACTAGTGCTAAGCGCAACACGTGTCCTCTTCGTGTGCGCTACCCGACAGAAGCGCAATGCGCTCTTTGACTGCCGCAACGCGCCTGGCACGCCACATGGCGCACTGTCAGAACAAACTTTGTTTCTGATAAATGCTATGCATTTAATGCAAGACAAAATGTCAGAGCCCAATGCTTAGCATTATTAAAAGGGTCAAGCCCAAATAAAGGCTTAATAGCCAGAACAAAAATAAAATGTTAAACATTTTAATTGGACTTAGCCCAATTCTAGCCATAAGTCCTCAAATTATCTTGAACTGAGCACATCTGCTCTTTCAACCAACTCATCCTGGTTCAAGGGTACATCTCTTCACTCCTTTGATATTTGTCGTTGTAATTCCTCAAGGTCTTCGAAGAGGTGATGGGTCCCGACAACCACACATTTCACAGACTATGACGTCTTTAAACTGGACTGTGGGGTCCTTAAACTCACGGACTATGATATCCTTAATCTCGACCGTGATGTTTTTAAACTAACATTGAACTGTGGGGTCCTTAAACCCATGGACTATGATGTCTTTAACCACAACCGCGATGTCTTTAAACTAACATTGGACCACCACGTCCTTAAACTGGCAATTGACCGCAAAGTCCCTAAACTAGAACAATAGAGCTCAAATGCTCTTTTATTGGATCTAAATAATCCCGTTAAGTAGATCTTAGTCTAAAATTAGACTAACGTATCCTTAACAAATGGTTAAGTTGACCTTAGTCTAAAATTAGACTAATGTATCCTTAACAAACGTTTAAATTGATCTTAGTCTCAAATGAGACTAACGTATCCTTAAACCCAACCCCAAACCCAAATCTAAGAAAATAAGGATTTGGAATAATCCACGTCCTATGGGCGACAACATAAATTATTCTCCGTATACAATCCACGGGCAACCAAACACAAAACAAACACCCACGATGCGAAGTGACCATCTGGAGAAGGAGAAAGTTGTTACCGCAATGCGGTAGCGTAATTAACTGCAGGGGCTTGCTCCTGCAGGGAAGAGCGTCCCCACAATCAAAAAAACCCCTCAAACGAGAGGGAATCTGACGAAGTCTGCTACATCGGCCGCATCCTTTTAAACCTTCGAAATATGGTGCCATAAATCAACTTGGCATCTTCGGAGAGGTGGACGGATAGCACCAATTAGCATCTGCCCCGAAATTCAGGCAAGACGTCCGCCGCGTCTTTCGGAGGGGAACAAATTCTGGCACGCCCGGTGGGACCTTTTCCTCTTTCCACTCCACACTTCGTGTGCCGTATTCGCGTACGAATCGCGGTTTGTTATGGTTGCCTGTGGATTCGAGATACTTAGATTTGGTTTCTTGCTCGGCGCAGAAAGCGAAGGATCAATGGCGTTCACTTGTGCAAAATGTTCCAGCTGCAACTGCAACGTACGCTCCGCCTCTTCCGGAGGCATAGCCTACGGGCCTCAAGCGGCTTCGCTGTTCACAATGCCGGTGGACCAGGTGACTCAGGCCACCACCGGGTTGTTTTTTGGGACCATGCTCCCACCGATGAGCTTCAATTTCCCTGTACCAACACCAGAAGCTCCCAAGAAGTTGGTCTTCGACCGGCTTAAAACTACTGCGGCCCCTCTCAACGGGTCGTCCAGCTCCAGCGCCTCGGTCTTCGCCAGATTGGGCCAAAGTTCATGTGGGCCCATGAAGAAGCCTGCAATACCAGAAAGGGTTATCCCAAAAAGGATAGCCATTCCTACTCTCGAAGTTGTTAAGGCGGCTTCTCCTGCCAAAGAGTCGGTCTTTAGAAGACTGACTATTCCGGCTCCCGTTCCTGCTCGAAGGTCTGTCTTTGACAGATTGGATACCACTACTCAAAAGACGTCAGTCTTCAAGAGGTTGGCACCAGCGGCGCCTCACCTGGACAAGGGGCAAGACAAAGCCATCCCCATCGCCGAACCAACCCCAACAGCTCGACACGCTCGACGTCGTCACTGGCGCCGAGTAAGGAAGGCCGGGGGCAACTCCCCCTCTGGGCTAACTCCATCAGCTCCAACGGTGGAAATTAATGCTGCTGTTCCAACCGGGAACAGCTTTGAGCTGCTGAATAAGGTGCGCAGGAACTCACCTATCACTGTACTAAAAAGATCTCCGCCGCCGGTGGAGACTGTCACAGAAATGAAGCCGGAACAGTCCCCTCAACGACCGTCTTCTAAAGTTTACAAAATCTGGCGACAAGTCCGAGAGTCAGTGGTTGATCAAGACTACCCCCGCCGGCAAAAGAAGTTGAAGGTCCGACAGGAAGAAAACCGTCCTGTTAAGCCACAAAAGACGATTGCTACTTGGGTGCCCACTGCAGCGCCCCCCTCAACTTCAACCGCTCATAAGAGGAGAAGGCCGGAGAAAATCCCCATGCCTTCAACAAATGTCAAAGGCACTGAGCCTAAACGCCCTAAGTCTGGGGGCATGGTGGTGCATACCGTCTATATGGCATCCGGAAAAGAGGATAGCCATATCTTCACAGGTCATCGATCGCTTACGCGATCCGTGTCAAAAGCCCAAGAGCAGCAGCAGAAGCTTCAGGAGATGATGACTGCTATGGCCGCACTCACAGGACCGAAAGCAAGCCAAGAGGCATCTTCAAAACAACTCCACGAGCAGGAAACTGATGCCGAGTTCCTTCGGAGAATGCTTGAAAAGAAAGACAAAGAGGCCGTGGAACAAGCGGCCAATATAAAGCAAATGGCCCTTCTATTCCAGGATATGGTGGGCATGATGATCCAGCCGGATCCTCCAGCCGAAGATTCTCCAGTAATAATTGAAGATGACAGAGGAGAAACATCAAATCCTCTGCCGGCTCTGTCAACAGCTAATGAGGAGACAATTTCCAAGGCCGTCCTGGATGACTATATTGCTCAGCAAATAAGAGTTCACCAGGCAAATGAAGCGGCCGGCCAAGTCGTCAAGACTGGACGACCCTATCCGGGTTGGTATGACTAAATAAAGTACCCGCCGGGATACACGATCCCCAAAATCTATGTGTACAAGGGGACAGGCAATCCCCATCAACATGTCGCTCAGTTCAGGGCTCTATGCGGCAATACTGGAGGCGACGACAAACTGTTGCTTCGCCAATTCATCGGCAGCCTAGCAGAAACAGCCTTCGAATGGTATTCAGAGCTGCCTAACGACTCTGTCAAAACATTTGCGGAGATGGAGCTGCTGTTTACACAAAGATTTGCAAGCACCAGCGAGCGCACCCCGATCACCGCATTGATTAACGCCAGGGTAAGGCCGGGCGGAACATGGGTTCAATACGCAATACGATGGCGGAATCTGTGGTCGAAATGCGAGCAACGCATTGAGGAAGCGCCAGCGGTAGGCATGTTTGTGGGCACTCTTGACCCTCAAGCGACCATCTCGCAATTCATGATGTTCTTCAAGACCACTACTTTCCAGGCCTTGATTGACAAACTGTCCCAAATGCAGATAAGGGCAACCTCACCCATCACTTACGGGTCCTCACGACTCGTAAGGGAGTAAATTCTCTTGTGAGATCCTTACGACTTTTAAGAGAAAACACACTTAGGAATCCTCATGACTCTTAAGGAGAAATTATACCTACAGGATCTTCTCGACCATTAGGGAGAAAATTCTTTATGAGACCCTCACGGTTCATAAAGTTGAAAAGTCTTAGGTGACAGATCCTAACCCTGTTTTCTAAGCCATTACTACCCCACAAAGAACCCAAGATGGACAGTTATATGCTATCTACAGGCCACACTTGCTAAAACCACATGGCAGCAACACAGCAAGGAGAAGAAAGCGACAAGGAGAACATGTGATTTGCATTTAATTAAGCGTTCGAGGCATACCCGTTCATGCATACGCAAAAGATTTAGTATGCAAAATAAAACAAGCTGAAATGAGAAACTTGCTATTCATACTGCAAAAAAGTTCTTACAATTATGAAAGCAGTAGACAAAAACATTATCAAAACAATTGCAATGGCAAAACCTCAGATCCAGGGCATGGATTGAGGAACTCAAAAGTGACTTTGTCCAGAATCTTCCAGGCATTCCGAACCATCCTAGTATGCTTTCTTTCACGATCACAAGCGTCTGGATCCTCACGGATGTCCTCCACCCTCCGATAGGCAGCAAGTATGGCTGACTGTTGAAAAGCCTGATGCAGGCGATCAATAAGATTGTCTCGCCTTCTCTTCGAGATTAGGCTCATCAGATACACCGAATGCACCTTATCCTCAGCGGCATCCAATGCCCTAAGCGGCACGCCAGTACAGAATAGAAGGAGCGCTTCCCAGATCGCTCCCACAATAAGCTTCAGGAGAGAGGAGCGTTGAGGAAGCAGTTGACCATTGTATGCGTCAAAGCGACTCATAATTGCGGCACACTCGGCGTTTGTGAATTCTCGATTCTGAGAACGACTGAGTGAGCGGATGTCTCCGTAAGAGATAATCTCGTCGAGGGCATACATGTGAGCGTCCATTACTCCTGAAAAAGAAAATCAACAAGAATTAGCGGACAGACTGATTAAGCGAATTCTTATTAAAAAAAGGCAAGCACAGGGAGTTAAACTCCTCGAGCGCAATTCTCTGCAGACAGGAGTGACACCTATCAAAATCAATTATGAGGGGAATTTAAAGAAATTCCCCGAGAACATTGAGAGCCTTGCTCTGAGAAGATGATATAATTCATCAAAGATAAAATTCCATTTTTTTAATCTTCAAGATCCATGAAAAACTCTTAAGAGTTCTTCTATATGATTTGAAAGGAGCAAAACTCCATCAATGAATTAAGAAATCATAAGTAAAATCCTTTTGGAGAGCAAAGCCCTATTAATGGAACCCTAAAAGGGTTCTCTTCAGATCAAAGATCTATGAAAAGCAAGGCTCTGTTAATGGGTAAAAACCCTAATTTATTAAAATTTTAAAAAAAACTTTACTTAAGTTTGAGTAGAGTTCTGACTCTTGAAAAGTTCTGAAGAGCAATGCTCTGAATAAAAATTCTTAAGAGGATGATAATCATCTGAGGACCAAAGGTCCTATTTATAGGCGCTAAGCCGCCTCTTCGACTTCTGAGTCGATCCAAGGGCTCAGATGTTGCCACCACTGCGCTCACGTATGGGCCACATAAGCGCAACGGTGGGGGGGCATTTGTTTCTCCAATCAGAGCAAAGCTCTGTTCAAATTCCAAAATGTGAAATGAAGCGACACTTCTGTTTTCCTCAATCAGAGCAAAGCTCTGTTCAAATTCCAAGATTTCAAAATTCAAAAATAGAAGCAACGCTTCAGATTCTGCGCGCTGCGCGCCACGTGTCAAAAGCAGACACGCCAGCGCCAGGAGCGATGCGCCCTAGGCAGCGCACCTCCAATCAGAGCAAAGCTTTGTTTCAAAATTCAAAATTTAAAAGTTGAAGCAACGCTTCAGATTCAGCGCTGTGCGCCACGTGTCTAACACAGGTGCGCTAGCGCAGTTGTGCTGCGCTCTGCGCTGCGCGCCACGTGTCTAACACAGGTGCGCTAGCGCAGTTGCGCTGCGCTCTGTGCTGCGCACCACGTGTCAAGCACGGGTACGCTAGCACAAGGTGCTCCGGCGCTGGAATTAAAAATTCCCCCACCGTAAGATCTAAAGATCTACTAATAATAAATTATTAATTAATTAGAACTAAAGTTCTGTTATGGAAAGATTTTTCAATCTTATTAAAACAAGAAGATTATCTTCTGTAAAACAGAAGTCTTAGGATCAAAGATCCAACGGTGGGAAATATTCCCAAATCAATCAGAGAAAGATCTCTCAAAACTGATTTAACAAATCATTTGGCCCTATATAAAGGACCCTAGACTTCAAGTCTAAAAGAAAAAAAAAGAGTCAGAGAAGAAAAAAAGAGAGAAAAACCCTCTGCAAAAGAAGAGAAAACTCATAGAAAAAAGAAGATTTTTTTCATCTTCAAGGTAAAAAAAAAGAGAACTATGTTCTTGAATAATAGAGATGAAACCATCTCGTAAAAAGAAGAACCATCTTCTAAAAAGATCAGAGATCTAGGAAAAAGACCAAGGTCTTTAATAAAAAAGAAAAGATCAAAAAGATCTAATCATAAAAAGACTAAAAGAAGTATTTTACTTCATTCACAGATCTTTCGATCTATAAAAGCAGAGCCTTTTATAAAAACAAGAACTTTTGTTCTTGGATCTTGAGGGAAAAGCCTCCTTTGAAGAACATAAATTTGTTCTTTGATCTTAAAATTGATCAAATGCGTTTTGCGCTATTGAAAAGTGTCTTGCACTCATGAATTGCGCCCTTGCGCTCATTGGACCGGCGTTCAGTGCCAAAACTTGCCACGTGTCAACTAGAGACACAATCTGCGCTTTGCGCTTCTAAAACAGAGCACTGCGCTCATGGGCTGGCGCTTAGCGCCAAACGCGCCACGTGTCACCCACTGGTGCGCCAACAGACTAGCGCAATGCACTCATAAATTAAAAACGTAATGCGCTAACAAACTAGCGCTTAGCGCTAAGCGCAACACATGTCCTCTTCGTGTGCGCTACCCGACAGAAGCGCAATACGCTCTTTGACTGGCGCAACACGCCTGGCGCGCCACGTGGCGCACTATTAGAACAAACTTTGTTTCTGATAAATGCTATGCATTTAATACAAGACAAAATGTCAGAGCCCAATGTCTAACATTATTAAAAGGGCCGAGCCCAAATAAAGGCTTAATAGCCAGAACAAAAATAAAATGTTAAACATTTTAATTGGACTTAGCCCAATTCTGGCCATAAGTCCTCAAATTATCTTGAACTGAGCACATCTGCTCTTTCAACCAACTCATCCTGGTTCAAGGGCACATCTCTTCACCCCTTTGATATTTGTCGTTGTAATTCCTCAACGTCTTCAAAGAGGTGACGGGTCCCGACAACCACACATTTCGCAGACTATGACGTCTTTAAACTGGACTGTGGAGTCCTTAAACTCACGGACTATGATGTCCTTAATCTTGACCGTGATGTCTTTAAACTAACATTAGACTGTGGGGTCCTTAAACCCATGGACTATGATGTCCTTAACCTCGACCGCGATGTCTTTAAACTAACATTGGACCACCATGTCCTTAAACTGGCAATTGACCGCAAAGTCCCTAAACTCGAAAAATAGAGCTCAAATGCTCTTTTGTTGGATCTAAATGATCCCGTTAAGTAGATCTTAGTCTAAAATTAGACTAACGTATCCTTAACAAATGGTTAAGTTGACCTTAGTCTAAAATTAGACTAACGTATCCTTAACAAACGTTTAAGTTGATCTTAGTCTCAAATGAGACTAACGTATCCTTAAACCCAACCCCAAACCCAAATCTAAGAAAATAAGGATTTGGACTAATCCACGTCCTACGGGCGACAACATAAATTATTCTCCGTATACAATCCATGGGCAACCAAACACAAAACAAACACCCACGATGCAAAGTGACCATCTGGAAAAGGAGAAAGTTGTTACCGCAATGCGGTAGCGTAATTAACTGCAGGGGCTTGCGCCTGCAGGGAAGAGCGTCCCCACAATCAAAAAAACCCCTCAAACGAAGGGGAATCTGACGAAGTCTGCTACATCGGCCGCATCCGCTTAAGCCTTCGACATATGGTGCCATAAATCAACTTGGCATTTTCGGAGAGGTGGACGGATAGCACCAATTAGCATCTGCTCCGAAATTCAGGCAAGACGTCCGCCGTGTCTCCGCCGTGTCTTTCGGAGGGGAACAAATACCTGACTTGAACACAGAACCTTGGGGAAAAGATGAAATCAAGAATGTAACTGAAACTTAACTCAAGAGAATATTATTATTGTTTGCCGTGATTCTGAGCGTTATGGAATAATCATTATTATTGTTTGTCGTGTTTCCGGACGTAACGGAATAAATCATTGTTTGTCGTGATTCCGGACGTTGCGGAATAAATCATTGTTTGCCATGATTCTGGACGCTACAGAATAATCATTATGTCGTGATCCCATGGGGGTTTAAACGGCATATATACTGTTGAGTTACGATGAGAATTACATTAATTGATTTCAAACACGTGTATAATAGATAACCTAGAAGCACAGACTCTAGGATACACATTACATACATATATCTCATTGTTTTACCCCTGTGTTGGTTATTTATACGCATGTTTATTCATATTATCATATCCTGGTTATTATTATTGTTTTGATATTTATGACGCGCTGACGTCTGGGTTTTGTATGGTCCAGTTCCTCTACCTTTATCGCAGGCAGATCAAGAGTACTTTAGCAATCAAGCCGAGCAATGAGGAGCTAGATATTTAGTTTAGAGATGATTAGTTTATTTATATCAGCAATTTTATTTCTATTGATGTAAGCCAATATTGGGACGTGATTCAGATATTATTGTTTATTGGATTTTAATTCATTTTCGCTATATGCATCTCTTGATTTTATTTACTGTGGCAGATGGACATGTGTTAGCTAGAGTATATATTTTACTATTCTTGATATCCGATTGACATCCTTAATGTGACTATGGAGGGATAATTCCTACCCATAGATAGCATGGTTGGCTCTGTCACGTGCCGTGTTTACGTATCTTGGAAGCGGGGCGTGATGGGGTTTGTTTAGTATCAAAGCCATAGGATTTAGGGTTAGTCAGGTTTGGTTCTTTTGTAGTTGGGTATTGAACCCAATACACTAACCAGAAAATCTGGAATTAGGAACATGTCCTGCCACAATACTATCTTGCCAGTCTTGAATATATAGCTATCTTGTTTATTGAATCCTGTTTACCATTATTAATCCATTTCCGTGTCTTGGCTTCAGAATTATGGCGGATAGAGATTTGCGGTCATACCAGAGGCATGTAGATAACGTTGCATTGCTTGGCGTTGTACGTGGTATGCTTGAAAACCAGAAGCGACAAACTGAGCTAAATCAACGGCAGGCCGAGGCTTTCCAGGAAGGTCTAGGACGGTCCAGCAGTCCGTAGTTGCAGCAGCACCCAGGCTAACACAGCGTGAGGGCACCGTGGCGGACTTTAGAAAGCTCGGTCCGTCTACATTTACAGGATTGGAAGAGCCATTGCCAGCGGAGCAGTGGCTAGTTCATACTGAGAATCTGCTCGTCGCCGCGCAGATTCCAGATGAGAAAAGAGTGGATATAGTACGCATCCAATTGGTAGATTACGCTCGCGAGTGGTGGCTCATAGAGGAGACCCATCTGACCAAGTCGATCAGTTGGGCAACGTTTTCTTGAAGTTTCTTGGAGAAGTTCTTTCCAAAGTCTGCTCGGGAGGAAATGGAATAGATGTTCATTAGCTTGAAGCAAAATGGCGGATCCGTTGATACACATGCTGCTGAATAGACCCGGCTCAGTCGATTAATGGGGCCCTTGGTTGCCAATGAGGCAGATATGGCACGGAGGTTTATGTGTAGTTTGGATGTGGAGATTCAGAGACACATCATATCTCTGGGATTGACCGCCTTCTCCCAAGTTCTCAAGGCAGACAGGGAGCAACAGAGTTTATCAGTGAGAGTAAAGGGTACTCAATACCAAGCCATTGAAGTGCGGAAGCCGGCATTTACGCTAAACAGAGCTCCTGTATGTAGAGGCATTTTGATAAATAAACATGGGACAATACATATGAAAATGACCTCTATTTCAGCATAGAAGAAGGATGTGATTTGTGATTACTGTCAACGACCGGGTCATTTCCGTAGGGAGTGCCAGATGAGGTTGGGGCAGTGTCTGGTTTGCGGAGCTGCTGATCATCGAATGCATAATTGTCTATCGAGAGTTCAGTTGAAGGGTGACGTTCCAAGAGCACAGCAGAAGCAGTTTACTCAGGGGCCTAACCAAGCACGAGCTTTCACCTTGAAGGCCGAAGAGGCCAAGGCTTCAGACAATGTTCTTTCAGGTATTCTACTTATTTATAATTTTCCCGCATTGGCATTATTCGATTCAGGTGCATCCCATTGCTTTATGGCATCCAAGTTTATTAGTGCACACTCTATTCCACACACGGCCCTGTCCAGTTGCTGGGATATACACACTGGGAATGGGAGAAGTGTATCTAGTAGTGAGTGCAAGGATTGCTCGATTGTTATTTGCGGACAGAAGTTATTCACGGATTTCTTGGTGATTGATACTGGCAGCTATGATTTTGTCTCGGGAATGGATTTTCTTGGCATTTTCTACTCTCACATTGATTGTAGGGCAAAGAAAGCGATTTTCTATATTTCCAGACATTTGGAGTTCTTACTTTTAGGAGGTAACAGATCCGTCGGGCCATTCGAATTTAGGGCTAGGCCGACTAATGCCATTCTTTCGTCGATGGAAGTAAACAAGGAAGAAGCACCAGCAGTAGTTCGGGATTTTATGGATGTGTTTGAGAACATCTCGGGTTTACCGCCAAAACAAGATGTGGAATTCGCGATTGATCTTATTTCTGTAACAGCACCGATTTCAAAGGCTTATTATCTAATGGTGCCGGTGGAACTAGAAGAGATAAAGAAACAAGTTGCTAAATTACTAGGGAAGGATTGCATTTGCAGCAACAATTCATCCTGGGGAGCTCCAGTTCTTCTAGTCAAGAAGAAGGATGGCACGCGGAGGATGTGCATTGATTATCAAGAATTAAATCGGGTGACTATTAAGAACAAGTACCCAATCCCTTGCATCGGCAAATTATTCGATCAGCTTAGTGGCGCGTGGGTATTCTTGAAGTTGGATTTGCAATCCGGATATCATCAAGTTTGGATGAAATCAGAAGATATTTGCAAGACATCGTTCCGAACTCGATATGCGCATTACGAGTTCTTAGCGATGCCATTTAGAGTTACGAACGCACCAGCAATATTTATGGACTTGATGAACCGAATCTTTTCACCGTATCTGGACCAGTTCGTAGTGGTGTTTATTGATGATATTCCGGTCTATTCGAGGAGCAAAGAAGAGCATGCAGAACATTTAAGAATCGCACTGCAAATATTGAGACAAGAAAAGTTATATGCTAAGACGAGCAAGTGCGAGTTTTGGCTCGAAGAAGTGAAGATCTTGGGTCATGTCGTATCCGGAGATGGAATTGTTGTTGACCCTGAAAAGATTGCAGTTGTTTATGATTGGCCAATTCCAATGAACGTAGGGGAGATCAGAAGTTTTCTTGGGCTGGTCGGATACTATAGAAGGTTTGTAGAGAACTTCGCTCGAATAGCAAAACTATTTACTAAGCTTACACAAAAGAAGGTATCGTTCGTATGGACCGAGAAATGTGCGTCAGCTTTTGAATCGTTGAAGCAAAGATTGATCACCGCTCTTATTCTGACAGTGCTAGATGGTTCCGGAGGGCTGGTTATTCACAACGACGCATCTGGGAAAGGCTTGGGATGTGTTCTAATGCAGCATAGGAAGGTCATAGCTTATGCTTCGAGACAATTGAAGACACATGAGAAGAACTACCCAACTCATGATCTGGAGTTAGCAGCAGTGATTTTCACTCTGAAGATTTGGAGACACTACTTATTGGGCGAAAGGGTATAAGTATTTACCGATCACAAAAGCCTAAAATATGTGTTGACACAGAAAGAGCTCAACATGAGGCAGCGTAGATGGTTAGAGCTGATGGCTGACTATGATCTTGATCTAAAATACCATCCGGGGAAAGTTAATATAGTGTTGGATGCTCTAAGTCGGTTGCCAGCATTACGGATGTTGACTGCACAAAAGAAGATTATAGCTGATTTTCAGATATTCAATTTGGAGATTGTACTACCAAATTCTTCGGGACAGTTGATGCAGTTGCAAGTAAAGTCATCCTTAATCGATGACATTAAAGCAGCGCAGTCGCATGATCCAAGGTTGCAGAAGTTTCGAAAACAAGTAGAAGCGGGACTTCGAACAGACTTGTTAATTCATGATGACGGTTCGTTACGTTATGAGAGTCGTTTATGTGTGCCTAAAGGAGATGTTCGTGAAGAATTCATGAAGGAGGCTCATAGTTCCGCGTATTCAGTACATCCGGGAGGCACAAAGATGTACAGATATCTACAACAACATTTCTGGTGAGAAAGCATGAAAATAGAGATTGCTCGCTATGTATCGAAGTGTTTGGTGTGTCAACAAGTCAAGGCTGAACACCAAAGGGTAGCTGATTTGTTGCAACCACTTCTGATTCCTCAATAGAAATAGAAACATATAACCATGGATTTCGTGACAGTATTACCACGGAGTCCAAAGGGCAATAATGCAGTTTGGGTGATTGTCGATCAATTGACCAAGGAAACTCATTTTGTACCGTTTCGTGTTGGAGGCTTTAGCAGAGCGGTACATGCAGGAGATTGTGAGATTGCATGGAGTACCCGTGAGCATCGTTTTCGATCGTGATACTCGATTTCTATCCCACTTTTGGAGAAGTCTACAGCAAAGTTTGGGGACTCGCTTGAAATTTAGCACAGCCTATCATTCTCAGACAGATGGCCAGTCTGAAAGAACGATACAAACTCTTGAAGATATGTTGACAGCATGCATGTTAGACCTTAAGGGTTCATGGGAGGATCATTTGCACTTGGTGGGGTTTTCTTATAATAACAGTTTTCAGGCGACTATACAGTTGGCTCCATTCGAAGTATTATACAGTCGCAAGTGTCGCTCACCTATCTGTTGGGACGATATTAGAGAAAGAAGATTATTGGGACCGGATCTTATTGTGCAAACGGTGGGGGAAGTTAACGTGATTCGAAATCATATGAAGGTGCCACAAGATCGACAGAAAAGTTGGGCTGATACTGGACGTAGACCTCTGGAGTCCACAATTGATGATCTTGTGTTCTTGAAGATATCACCGACCAGAGGAGTGATCCGATTTGGTAGTCGAGGCAAGCTTAGTCCTCGATTCATGGGGCCTTTCGGTATTATCGAACGTGTTGGAGAGGTAGCTTATCACTTGGCTTTACCACCATCCCTAGCGGATGTTCATGACGTGTTTCATGTATCTCAACTTCGCAAGTATATTCAAGATGAAACGCACGTCCTAGATCACTTGGAACTGACTGTAAGAGAAGATTTAACTCATGAAGAGCGACCAATGGTGATTGTGGATCGATGAGAAAAGGTCCTAAAGAATAAAGTTATCCCACTAGTACTCGTTTCATGGGGGAATCATTCGCACGGAGAATCTATTTGGGAACGTGAAGATGAGATCCGACAGAAGTTTCCACATCTCTTTTCTTAGATCCGTGTCTTATTGTATCTTTTCTTGTTCCGTGAATTTCGAGAACGAAATTCTTTTGTAGTTGGGTATAATGTAACACCCTAGCACGGTTATACTATATATTTTTTGTGGTATTCCAAATCTTGCGGTAAAATTCTTTAATTATTGTTGTTTTGGGTTGCGGATAGTGCAATTAGTAGCTGTGGTTATTATCCGACCCGACCTGCATGGTTGAAACCCATCATGGTTCAAAATTATATCAAATATTTGCTAGTACAGAATATCCATGCAAATCTATGTTCGCCGCCGAAAAACGCGACCGGGGCTTCGGGACGTCCGGCCTGAATTTTGGAGGCAGATGCTATTTGAATTTATCTGTCCACCTCTCCTAAGATGCCAAGTTGATTTATGGCACCGTATATCGGAGGTTTAGACAGATGCGGCCGATATAGCAGATTTCGTCAGATTCCCCCTCGTTGTGAGGGTTTTTTAATTGTGGGGACGCTCTTCCCTGCAGGCGCAAGCCCCTACAGTTAATTACGCTACCACATCGCGGTAACAACTTTCTCCTTCTCTAGATGGTCACTTCGTGTCGTGTGTGTTTGTTTTATTTTCGGTTGCCCGTGGATCGTATACGGAGACTAATTTATGTTGTCGCCCGTAGGGCGTGGATTAGTCCAAATCCGTATTTTTATAGATTTGGGTTTGGATTGGTTTAAGGACCGTTGGTCTTGTTTTAGACTAAGGTCAACTCAAACGTTTATTGAGGATACGTTAGTATAACTTTAGACTAAGATCTACTCAACAGGATTTTGGGATCATTTAGATCCCACAAAAGAGTATTTGGACTCTATCATTTTAGTTTAGAGACGTTGTGGTCCATAAGTTTAAGAACATCATAGTCCATGGAGTTTAAAGACATTATAGTCTGTGGGGTTTAGTTTAGGGATGTTGCGGTCCATAAGTTTAAGGACATCATAGTCCATGGAATGTCTGGTTGTCGGGACCCGCCACCTCTCTGAAGACGTTGAAAAATTACAACGACACATATCAGAGGAATGAAGAGATATACCTTTGAGGAGGCTTTGGCAGGAACATCAGGAGGCTTTGGACACCAATTGAGTTTCAGTACAGTTTTATATCCACAGACCGACGGTCAATTAGAGGAGACCATTCAGATCCTTAAGGACATGCTCCGAGCTTGCGTTCTAGATTTCATAGCAGTTGGGATCGTCATTGCCCTTGATAAGGTTTTCCTACAATAACAGCTTCCAGGAGACGATTCAGATAGCACCCTTCGAGGCGTTATATGGGAGGAGATGTTGATTGCTCGTATGTTGGCAGAGCTTAGTGAGAGCAGTATTTTGGGGCCACAGATTATGCAGGATACAACCGAAAGGATTCAGTTGATTCGGGATAGGCTGAGAGGGGCCCAGTGCAGGCAGAAGTCTATTGCTGATAGACGCCGTCGCAGACTTGAATTCGCTAAATGTGATTATGTGTGCTTAAGGGTTTCTCCAAAAAGGGGACGTGTTGAGATTCAGAAAGGAAAGGAGGCTTAGTTCCAGATATGTGGGTTCTTTTGAGATTTTCGAGCGTATCGGCACGGTCGCTTATCGTTTGGCTCTTCCACCCAGCTTTTCAGATGTTCACCCCGTGTTTCATGTATCAATACTCCGCAAGTACCTTCATGACCCCTCTCACGCGATACAACATCAGACGATCCAGCTGAAGCGCAATCTTTCTTTCACAGAGCAGCCGATAGTCATTCTAAATCGGCAGGTGAAGATATCGAGGTCCGAGGACATATCGACCTTAAAGGTTCTTTGGAGTGGCCCGAGCGGCGAAGAGGTCACGTAGAAAGCCGAGGTCGAGATACGGAAGAAATATTCCTATCTCTTCGTGGGTATGCGTAATTAGATTTTAAATTCGGGGACCGAATTTCTTTAAGGGGAAAGACTGTAACGTTTTAAAAATCGTTTAACTGAATTTTCCAATATTCGGTAAAATAACTTGTGTTTTCCGTAAAAACCCAGATATAATTATTTTTCAACATAGACTTAAATACACTTATTTTAATTATGTAATTGCTAGTATTTGGTATTTAATTGGTCACTTATAAATTTCTAATTTACTTAATATTTTTCCTTAATTAATTATTTTAAATATTATTATAAGCTTTCATTTATACATTAAATTAGTGTAAATTATAAATTGGAATGGGTTAATTATACTTTAGTGAACCATGACACATTAAACTAAAATACAACATGTTGTTTTGAAATGAAAAGAAAATTACAAGATGGTTCTAGAAATTGAAAGAAAGAGTTTAATTAGAAAAGAAAAATAAATTAATTATGAAATGACTAAAAGAGGTAATAATTGGGGAAGTTTCCACACTCACCTACACACTTCTTTCTCTCTCTTCCCTCTCATGGTGCTGGCCGAAACCTTTAGCTGCCCCCTCTCCCATTTTCCCCACTTCATTTTGACTTCAAAATCTCCAAAAAAATCAATCAAAAATCAATACAAAACCTCACTAATTCTCCATTTAACCCTTACCCATTATTCTTTGTTCAATCTAGCATGGATCTTGGAGCATGAAACCATTTTTTTAAGGCAAGTTTCAAGTTTGATCTCATGATTTATGAGGTATAAATTTTAACCCAATGTTTAAATTGTTGGGTAATTACTTAAATCTAATTTAATTAGGTAGTTATATGGTGTTAAGTTGCAAGTTTGAAATTTCAAGAGGAGGAATTGGATCCAAGTTAGGGTTTTTACCACTTCATTATGTTTACAATGTGTAGTTTATCATCCTAAGAATTTCAAAACCCAATCTAGTTGCTAAATTGCTAATTGTTACTTTTAAATTGTCCAAATTATATGACTTTGCAAACTAGGTTTTTAATTAATATGTAATTAGATGAAATTAAAATTTAGTTATGGTTTGTGTGACTTAATTAAGATATTTAGTAAGTATTGTGGCCACTAGAATTGTTAAAACATCTAGATTTGAACTAAAATGTTAATTGTTGCTTACTAGGTTTTCGGAATAATAGCTTTTAAATTGAGTTTGAGGTTTTGGTGATTTATAACCTATTTCTTATAATATTTAGTGTATTGTGAATGCGTGATTGGTACGATTGGGTTTTAGGTTTGGGGATTTTCTCGTATAGCAAACCTAGTTGTAGTTGGTGGCGTTGTCGCGAGCGCGTTTTTTGCATCAAATGTGTGCGTGTCTTGTTGTGCGCGTGGATTGACTTGTGTCGTTTGTGTCTGCGACTAATCGTATATTTATCCTCTTAATTGCTTGTGTGCGATTCTAGGATCGGATGCAGAGGCGTCGGATGTGGCGCGATAAAAGACATGGCTGAGATCGGAACAGATTAGCCGAGGCATCCCGGTGAGTAGATGTACACATCTATGGGGGATCGTCTGGATGGCGCGAGACGCCCGATGGTTTAGTATTATTTGTAGTACTTGCATTATATGCGTAGTTTCCTAGTTATGCATCTCATTGAATTGCACCATCTTATGTGTGTGTGTGTGTGTGTGTGAGTGTGTGTGTGAGTATGACATGTGACATCATCATAGGACACTTGCACCATTACATTGGTTCATGTCGCACGTGCACTATTCATGCGAACTCGCATGCCTTTAGTAATTACTATGTCACGAACACTATAAAACTTGCTTAGAATTAGTAATTGTGCATTTGCATCATATATGATCCGTAGACTTAAACTTATATATTCATTTCTTCAAAATGGATACCTAGGATTGCTAGTCATATATGCATACCTCATTGCATCATGATTCATGCATAGCTTCTGGCCGTTTTTCGTATGGTGTATACTACCAAATCATAGATTTCTATCATCACCGACATATTTATATATTGTGATTCTTCTCGAGGATTTCAGTATTTATGAGATTTCTGGATTTTAGGAAAACCACAAGAATTTTATAAACTTATTATCATTTTAAAATGCAAGTTGCGGTTTTCTCGTGATATGATGTGTGTGGTGTCCATCATGAGTTTTCTCGGTTCTTGAGCTGTATCATATACCTGATTCGAGGAGGGGATGCACCATCTGCGGATACATGGTGGACCCGGTATAGTACCCCGGGGCGAGATAGTTTTCGTGGGGATGACGGTGAGCCCGGCAGGGGAGCACTACCTACCGGTTATTTGTGGCACGGCGGATATCCGGAGGATACCGACCGTAGTCGTAAGATTGATGATATGGGCCGATCCGGACTGACGGAGCCCGAGATATTGAGATACGTGATATGGAGATGTCGAGACATTGAGATATTTAGGCATTGAGATATACATATTTAGTGTCGATGCTTGACACATAATTTCAGTTGATTTCATTGATAATACTTCAGTTATTTCACAAAAAAATTTCTAAGATAAGAATACAGATTTTCTCGTACCAAATATATTCAGGTTTCATGTGATTATGCATTCATGTTGCACACATACTAGTGCATTGTATCATATCGGTATATGTATGTTGTGACGTATTTGCGTGTATGCTTACGATAGCCTTATTAGATGTTACTTACTACTCACGAGTTGGCAACTCACCCCCGTTGTGCCATAATATTCTTGTAGGTCTGACCCGTCAGCACAGTAGCGGCGGGTGTACCTTCTATTCCGCTTCGTTTGCTTCGACTTAAAACTTGCTCATAGGTGGGTTTTGGAGGATTTTCTTTTGCTCCCACCGTGTATTTTATTCTGTATCTAGTATACTCCATCTACCTTTCGTACATTAGATTTAGATGGTGAGCTTGTGAGATTTGTATGTATTCTATTTTGGGCGTCGATGCTCACTTGAGACGACGTATTATTTTCTTACTTTCGTGCTTTTATATGCTTATTTTCGCACTTGATGATACATATTTTGCATGTGGTTGTGATTCCACCATTGGCGAAGAGCTAGCTCCTACTTAGGGATGCCTTTATTCATAATATGTATGTATTTTCATGTGTTGTACCCGTTTGGGGGCCAGTATTTACAAAGGAGACTCTACCGAAATTTTTGGGAAATATCGTAATATTTTTAAAATGTTTAATGCGACTTATTTTGGTTAAAATCGCTTTCTTTAGTAAGTTTTCCTTCATTCTATTGCTTTAAATAGTTTAGATTTCTGGGCTTTAGCTTACTTAGATTACATTGCACCTTGAGACGTTTCGTGATTTATGTGTCAGTCACGTTCCGTACCTTCGGGTCATGACAGTGCAAGGCCCTGAATTGCTTCACCCCAGGTGCTTCTGCCTCGGGACGGTTCATCAAGATAGCAGTCTGCTGCTGCTGTCCCTCCAGGAAGCCGTGGATCGCCTCAAGCAATACTTTCTGCTCATTGATCGGAGCAGCTACGGCTGGTGCAATTGGTAGGGGTGGTGGAATGTTGTTGAAGTTGGTACTTGTGTTGTTTGGGGAATGCATAACCTTGAAAGAAAATTTGGGTTTGGACAGATTCAAAATATATGAAATTGGAAGATTCAAGAAATATAAATTGTAAATAATGTTTTTAGTTGCTAGTTCTTTTGTTATATTACTTAGGTTGTCCACGCAGAAATGACCTGCATGTCCATGCAGAACTGACCTGCATGGGCCACCAACAAAACCTGTCACGTCCCGCTTCCCAGTGTACGGGCAGAGGACGCGACGGGGCTGCTATATATTTACTCATAAGTAAACACGCTAAGCGTATCTAAGCAATATAAAAATAAAATATACACAAGAGACAAGATGCAAATGAACAGCAACTTTATTTATTAACATTCTTTTACAATACAACTGAAATGAAAATAAATGTACTGAAAGCAATGCCTAAATAATGGCATAACAGAAATGAAAATAAAATGTACAAGTAAACTAAAGCTCTAGGTCAAAGGCTCGCTGATCCAAATCCTCGCTGGTGGGCTCTGTCTCCAGAAGGTCCGATCCACCTGACAACATTCCAAAGAAAGAAGAAAAGGAACGTCGTCAGCGAACAATCGCTCGGTAAGTCCCAAAAGTAAGAAGAGACAGAATAGACAGAAGGAAAATGTAAGTTTTAAAGTTGTATTATATTATTGTTAACGCTGTTGTTTGTAGCTTGGTACAGAAAATGCCAGTGTATACGAGAGGAGTCTCACTATCCCGGAGACTAAGATATACGGAGTACAAGGAACCGTTCATCCACGGTACAACGGCAATGGAGATTCATGTTAGGTGTCTTATGGTTACAGTCTCGTGTCACTTTTAACACCTTCCGTACCAATCTACCCCTTATAAACCCCGCGATGTCTTGATTGTGTTGTTTGTATTGTATTATCTTGTATTGTAAATTGTATAGATGGATGACTTGCCGAAACCATGTGTCACGCCCCGCTTCCCGGTGTACGGGGAAGGGAACGCGACTGGCCCGCTACGTATTTACTCTGAAGTAAACACGCTAAGTGTATCTAAGCAATATAAGTAATATACACAAGAGACAAAGACAATAGATATAATTGAACAACAACTTTATTTATTAACATTATTTTTACAATACAACTGAAAAGTAAATACATGGAATGAAAGCAATGCCTAAACAGTGGCATAACAGAAATGTAAAGGAAATGTAATGTACAAGTGGACTAGAACTCTGGATCTTCAGTAAACTGGTCCAAGTTCTCGCTGCTGGGCTCGATCTCTAGTGAGTCTGAATCACCTGACGACATTCCAAATAAGAAGAAAGAGAATGTCGTCAGCGAACAAATCGCTCGGTAAGTCCCGTCAATAGACAAGAATGGAATAGACAGAGTAGAGAGTATATTGTTATAATGTTGTATTTAGTGTTAGTGCTGTTGTTTGTAGCTTGGTACAGAAAATGCCAGTGTATACGAGAGGAGTCCCACTTACACCGGAGACTTTGGTAACCCGTAGTTCAAGGCTCCGCCGATAATACCACGGAACAACGGCATGGATGTAATTACGTCTTAAGTGACCACCTCGTGCCATCTTTAACATGTTCCGTACCAGTCTACCCCTTTATAACCCCGTAGTGTTTATTGTATGGTATTGATTGTATTGTCTTGTAAATTGTATAGATGGATGACTTGCCGAAACCATGATATCAGTAATGGAACGGATATAATGGAAGAACATGTAAACGGAATATATCCATGGTTCGGTTAAGTCAATACAAATTGATATAGATTGAATAGATAGATTCATATTGAATCATGTTGTATTTTAGTTTTTACTTGAATCACATTCAAGTCAGATTGATTAGATTGAGACTCAGTTTGAGTCAGACGCTTTTAAAAGAACTTGAAATCCTGATTGTTTTGGTATTATCGATAACTGCTGCACATAGACGACAGGATTTGTGTCTTTTTCCAAGACAATTACCGTGTTGATAACACCGTTTGTTAAGTTGTCTACCTTGAATAGGCAAGCACCCATATCTCTGGCTCCCTGAGGCTCAAGAGACTGGTCCCGCTTAAACCTATATTTACTAGGGTCCTTATTGTAATTTAGTATAACTTGAGGGAGTTTTATGTAAAAATAGTTTTAGTATAATATCAAAATACATCTCAAGTATTTAATTATCGTCTTTAAGGTTCTCATTGATGTATATTTTATAAATGTGACATTTCTAGTGAATAAAACATGATTTCATAATATATGGTATTTATTTGTAATATGAATATTGTTTTGAATTATCATGGTAGTTTCATATAATATTTGAATCATTTTCTTGAGTTTTGGAAACATGAAATAATATATATATTTAAAATAAGTATTTTGGTAATAATTATATATACATAATTAATGAAAATAATTTTATTTATTTTCTTGTAAAAATCTCATTTTTTAAAGAAAAATGTATAAGAATTCCATCGAGATTGAATGCTCTTTCCGGAGGTCTGCATCTCGCTCTACTAAGCCCGAGGATGTGCGATAATCCGCACCATCCCAAACGGGGTCCCTAAAATGGGTTGTAGAGGCGCAATTGCATGGAAATGTTTTAATACATCTTTTAAAGAAAACGGTTTTGATAAGTTAAAGGTATTTAATTACAAAGTCGTATTTCCCGTATTCTACTATCCCAAGATTCATCGTGCTATGATAGATATGTGTGTTGTGATGAGCTAGGTCATTACCTCGTGAACTATCTAAATGTATAGCAAGGAAATAAGGTTATAATGTCAAAATGAAATATAAAGGTATTTTAATGTAAAAGTGGAATAAAACTTACTACGGTTATTATTTTATTGTCAAACTTATTCTATTGTCTTTGTTAATGATTACTAAATAAGATATCAAAATTTGTAGGATTGTTATTAAGAAAAAATTGTATTTTTTTAAAAGAAAGGAGAATCGGGAACCAGATAACTCCGCTTCCGACATGTTTTGAGAATGAGAAGTTTGAGAATAGAAAACACGAGAGAGAAGGGACTTACTGGCTTTGATGAGAGGAAATAGGTAGGAGGAGGTCTAGGATTCTTCGGTGCTTCGTTTCGTTGTCGGAAACTCCTCGTATCGTTGCCGGAACTTCGTCGGAGTTTCGCCCTTTGTTAACTCCACTTGCACACTATAGGAACTTGGAAATTTCTTGAGAGTTTTCGCAGGGAATTGTGAGTGAGGAGGGGTGGTATTTATAGGAAAAGCTAGGATTTAGTGTAGTGAATGGGTGTATTAAAATTTGTAATAAAATAGGTTTAATTGTGAATTTTATTGTGCTCTGTAAATGTGCAGAGTAAACAAATAATACTGGAGTTATGGGGGGGAGTCCAAGGGTCTAGGGCAAAAGAAAAAATTAGGGTTTGGGCTAGGGAAAACCGGCGGCGCCGGTCTATGGGGCCTTCTCACCGGTCCGATCAAGGAGGTGGGGGATTGGATTGGGGCCGCGTGTCCCTGACAGTCTAAATACTAATTTGTATCTGTTTGTTTTAAGTGTAACTCTTGGTTTTACGTGTTGTGCACGTGAAGACTCTTGGGCTTCTAAAGGATTAAAAGAATTTTAAATAAAAAGAATGTGTGGCTGATGGAATTTGAACTCTGTTGCTATGGTTCAGCAGTGCAAGGTATTACCAATGAGCTACAAGCTCCTTCTTGCTGTTCTAAAGCAAAACAAACTTATAACTCGTGTTCAGGGTTAGGTGTCCCTTTCTGTATTTTGAAAAAATTCGTACAGAAAGTTAGGGTTGTTACACTATGATATCAGTAATGGAACGGATATAATGGATGAACATATAAATAGAGTATATCCATGGTTCGGTTCGATCAAATTGTATAGATTGAATAGATTGAATAGATGGATTCATATTGAATTGTGGTTTTATACTTGAATCACATTCAAGTCAGATTGAATATATTTAGACTTGGTCTGAGTCAGATAATTAGAAAAGAAATTGAAGTCCTGAATTAGATTTTGATATTAATTATTAGTAACTGTTGCACATGGACGGCAGGATGTGTCTTTTTCTAAGACAATCACCGTGTTGATAACACCGTTTGTTAGATTGTCTAGCTTAAATAGGCAAGCACCCATATCTCCGGCTCCCTGAGGCTCAAGAGACCGGTCCCGCTTAAACCTATGTTTACTAGGGTCCTTATTGTAATTTAGTATAACTTGGAAGGTTTTATGTAAAAATAGTTTTGGCATAATTTCAAAATACACCTCAAGTATTTAATTATCGTCTTTAGGGTTTTCATAGATGTATATTTTATAGATGTGAAATTTCTAGTGAATAGAACCTAGTTTCATAGTATATGATATTTTCTTGAAATATTGTACTTGTGTTGTATTTGGACGGTATTTTTATGTAATAGTGATTTCTTTGATTTAGAAAACTTGGAATATTTATATAATTAAAATAGATATTTTGATAATATATATATATATATATATATATATATATATATTTAATGAAAATAATTTATTTATTTTCTTGTAGAAATCTCATTTTTCTAAAGAAAAATGTATAAAAATTCCCTCGAGATCGAATGCTCTTTGCGGAGGTCTGCATCTCGCTCTACTAAGCTCGATGATGTGCGATAATCTGCACCATCCTGAACGGGGTCTCAAAAATGGGTTGCAGAGGCGCATTTGCATGGAAATATTTAATACACCTTTTTATAGAAAACGGTTTTATAAGTTTAAGGTATTTATTTGTATGTCGTATTTCCCGTATTCAATTGTCCCAAACTTGATCGTGTTATGATAGAGATGTGTTTTGTGATGAGGTAGGTCATTATCTCGTGAACTATCTAAAAGTATAGCAAGGAATAAATGTTAAAATGTCGAAATGGATAGTTTGTGGTATTTTTATGTAAAAATGCGATAAATGTCACAAAAATGATTATTTTGATGTGAAACTTGTTTTATTGAGTTTGTTAATGTTTATTAATCAACATATAAGAATATGGTTTTATCTTGTTAAAGAAAAGTGTAGTTTTTAAAGAAAAACCGAATCGGAAGTCAGACTAACTCCGCTTCCGTCGGGTTTTAGAAATGGAACTTTTTAAAGATAAAGATGAGAGGGGAGATGGGACTTACTGGCTTGTTAGACTAGAGAAGAGAGAGGGGGTCCTAAAGAGAGCTTCGGGGCGTCGTTTCGTCGCCGGAAACCCCTCGTATCGTCGCCGGAACTTCGTTGGAGCTTCGCCCTTCGTTAACTCCACTTGCACAATATAAGACTTGGGAATTCTTGAGAGTTTTTGTATAGAATTTTTAGTGTGAATGGATGTAAAATGGAGTGGGTATTTATAGGACAAATTAGGGTTTAGGGGGTGATGAAAAAATGCATTTAAATTTGCATTAAAATGGGATTTAAAGGGGTTTTATTATTCTCTGTAAATGTCCAGAAAATAAATAATACTGGAGTTATGGGGGTAGTCCAAGGGTCTAGGGTTTATACAAAATTTTGGGTTTGGGCTTTGAAAATCCGGCGGCGCCGGTTTATGGAGCATTCTCGCCGGTCCGATCATGGAGGTGAGGGATTGGATTAGGGCCACGTGTCCCTGACGGTCTAAATACCTCAGTGCACTTGTTTGTTTAAGTGTGATTCTTGATTTTACGTGTTGTGCACGTGAAGACTCTTAGACTTCTAAAAATGTTAAAAGAAAATTAAATAAAAAGATAATGTAGCTGGAGGGATTCGAACACAGGGGCTACGTCACAGCAGTGCAAAGCTTTAGCAATGAGCTACAAGTGCTTTCTTGCTATTTTATATTGAAACAGATATTTATAGCATTCACAGGAATTGTAAATACCCCAAGCGTATATTAACTTTTAATGAATTTTCTGTACATAGAATTTGGAGTTGTTACAGAAAGGTAAGGAAGGTTTGCGACCTCAGTAAGAGGGTCGCTACAACTTCAAAGTTCTGAGAAAAAACTATGACGGTTCGCAGTTTCAAGGTTTGAAGCTGTGCCGGAAATAAAAACGGGAAGAACTAAGGAAAAACTAAAGGGTACAGGACGAAGGCAACAAATTTTCACGATGGCAACAAAGATATACAAGCCAAGTTGGGAATTGTTATGAAGGTGTCTTGTATGTTTATTGAGACGGCTCATAACAATCTTGAGCCGGCTCAACCCGATACTGAGACGAATCAAGGTACCATTGAAATATCTCACAACATGTCTAGAATTAGCTATTCTTCTCTTTTCGTATGAAACGGCTTATGGTTATTTTGAGCCGGCTCAAAGAATATTCGAGTCGAACAGAGCAGTTTCGTTAAATAAAGAAATCCGATTATAACTCAGATTTGTTTTGGGTATAAATAGGATATTAGGGTTAAGTTAATTTTATTAAAGAGCTTGATCTTAAGGTTTAAGAGAGGCGAAAAGACAGTTCCAGAAGGGATCAAGTAGGCCATTAAGAAGAACTTTAAGAGAGAAGAAGGTAGATCTCATTGGAGATCTTAAAGGAGAGGGTTTTGTAATCTTCTGTTAAGCTTTTTCTGAAGTTCTAATAAAGTTTTCTCCCATTTCTTTGTAGTTTTTCCCGTTTGAGTTTTCCATGTTAAATCTCTTGTGTTGCTATTTAATTTTGCTTTGTTGTAGTTGTTATTCATTAAATGGATCTCAGGATCCATCAGGTTTTCCGCTGCGTGCCACCGACAGCAATTCAGAACAAAAAAATCTCCGGATGGTTTTTCCCCTTTATGCTGACAAATAATTATGTTTTAGGGAAAACCTTGTATCCTCATTTCACTTAAAAGAAACATTTGAAAAGCTTTTCAGCAAGAAAGAGGAATCACCACATTACAGGGTTCCACCATAGTCTATTTTTCCTTGTCTTTAGGTGCAACCAAACATGATTTAATGGTTTAATCGGCTTACATCTATGAATTTGGTTACATAGATTTACTTGTCTATAACCCAACAAGTGTATATGCTTGACCCATATACTTTAATTTCTAATTGGTAACCGAATTTAGGTTAGATCGACAACCTTAGTCATGACAGTACAAGACGGCGTAGTTAATTTTTCAAATTAATTATACTTCTGATCTGGCATCCATAAGATGCCGGGAATATCATATTTAATACCACACATCTAATATTAATCTAAATTTCACTAAAATACCATCACCATTCACTTACTTTTTAGATAAATACCATATGATTTGTTACACCTCCAAATTAACTCATCACCCCCTCCCCCCACCGCCTCCCTTTCCATTTATTGTAGCCTTGAATAAAAACATGGGCTAGCCACCACCACTTATCTAATCCAACCCCAACACACTCACGAGTCTCTGCCGTATAACCCTGCACTAGCTACCGACCCTCATAAAAAAAACCGCACACACTTTCTATAAATTTGCTACATTCTCCCTCCAAATCAAAACACACAAAAACATATAACAAACCATTTAGAATCATGAAGCACATTGCTAGGCTGACATTGTTCACTCTTGCTTTCTTTGTGCTAACAACGAAGGCTTGGTCGATGGTCCCTCAAGTGCCTTGCTTCTTCATTTTCGGAGACTCGCTCGTCGACAACGGCAACAACAATGGTATCTTGACGCTCGCTAGGGCGAACTACGCTCCCTATGGCGTCGATTTTCCTCAAGGTGCTACCGGGAGGTTCAGCAACGGGCGTACAACCGTCGATTTCATGGGTATATCATCTTTGTTTCCTTCTTTTATTTTCTTTTTGTTTGCCTCAAATTATGGAGCATGCATGCTCACAATTAATGCATCCTTTTATATGACTTTTTTCATAACGTAGTCACCAACATTTTCTAATTAAAGAGATTCAGAAACATTGTTGTCAAATACTTAAAAAAATATGAAATATAGAATATTGAATAAGATTTACATGTGGTTAATTTGTTGGATATGTAGCTCAATTGTTAGGCTTCCGACAATTCGTTCCACCATACGCAACCGCCCAAAGATCCAAAGTATTGAGAGGCTTGAACTACGCTTCCGGAGCTGCAGGAATCAGAGAAGAAACTGGAAACAACCTTGTAAGCTACCATAAACTATGGTATCAGAAATCTCAATCCCACTTGTATTGTTGAATCTTAACACTCTTTTTACATAAACTTATATATAGGGACAACACTACTATTTTGCGGAACAAATAGATCATTTCGCAGAAACAGTCCGGTACATAACGAGGATGTTGAGAGGGAATAACACAAGAGCCGCTGATCACTTGAACAAATGCATCTATTTCGCAGGAATGGGCAGCAACGACTATCTGAACAACTATTTCATGCCTGATATGTATACGACTAGCGACGAGTATAGTCCCCAAACTTATGCTGCTCTTCTCCTCGACGATTATTCACAGCAGTTGACTGTAAGCACCACAAATTATTTGACACCATTAAGAACCACTCTACTTAAATGCTTAAACTATTGGGTTACAGGATAACGATAAATATCAAGCTACATATTTTTTAGCACTCCCCTCACATAGGATAACCATGCATATCAAGCTGTATATGTCATAAAAATACCTTAAAATTCGGATAGCTATACCCTAAACTTTTTTCAGCTACAAACAAATACCCTGGAGTTACTAAATTGCAACTACATACCTTAAAACTTTTAGTATTTTTAAATTTATAACATGCCGCTTTCAGTGATATGTACCTTCATATTTAGCTCTTTTGCTACTTCAAGGAAAACGGCTCAAGGTATAGCAAGCAAAATTAAGAATAAATACCTGAAAAACGCTGAAAGTTTCATCCGCGATAATTTTGAATGCCTTCTTAATTTGTTTCAGCGATTGTATGATCTGGGAGCACGGAAAGTTGTGGTGGTCGGAATTGGGCAGATTGGATGCATACCTTACGAGCTAGCACGATTAGAAGACAATGGTACCAGAAAAGGACAACGCTGCAACGACAAGATTAACAGGATAATTGCAATGTACAATTCAGGCCTTGTTAGGATGGTGCGGCGATTCAACAGCCAGCTTCCCGGTGCCAAGTTCATCTACGTGAACACCTATGAGAGCTCCAAGGATCTCGTCACAAACGCAGCCTCTTATGGTAAGAAGCATCATATCTTCCCACTTCTTGATCTCTCCATCGATCGTCATGGAATATTTAGATCAAAATAAAAGGCAGCAGGCAAAAAATTTAGATGCCGTTGATGTGTGTGAAGGATATTTTTCAAAATTTCTAAACTTTCCCTAGAGCTTCTAAAATTGTATCAAACATATCACTAGCCTTTTTCTTCATCTCACTCTCATAAGCACTTGCTTTTACTTACAACTCTACCAACATCTGACAGTAGATATTCTTGGTATAGTAACAAAAAATTATTCTATCATGAAAAGTTGATTGATATGAATATGTTCTGGACTTGTGTTGATGGAACAGGATTCATCGTAATCGATAAAGGATGTTGTGGTGTCGGACGGAACAATGGACAGATAACTTGTCTTCCCATGCAACAGCCATGCGAAGATCGGACCAAATACTTGTTTTGGGACGCCTTCCATCTGACGGAGGTTGCAAATATGATCTATGCCAAGAAAGCATACTATTCAAATTCGACGACCGATGTGTATCCGATGAACTTAAGGCAGCTTGCTGTGGCTTGAGATTAAAACAACCAAATTCTTTCAAGAGAACATTAAGAAAGCCTGTTGTATTAATCTGATTCCCTTTTCGGATTATATTTAACTTTTCTTCTGGAAAAAACACAACTTCTTGTTTTTTCCCCATAATTTATGTGATATTTCTCTCTTTTTCTAATATAAATATGTTATATGATGGTTTCAAAAGCTTCTTCAAGCTACATTATAATCCGTATAAATCGAATCCAAATAACAATATGTTGCCTCTAAATCTCTACTATTATAATGCTAATTGGAGGAGTTTCCAAAATTGAGAATCCAATTTCCATGACAGTCTCGTGAAAGCCAATAAAATTTTCTTCTTTTTCAAGCAAAGAAAAAGGAAAAAATTAGATAAAATTTTCCAACTACTCTCTTTACTAACTACTTCACCACTATCCCTTCTAATAACAAACTCCACAAATCTCTCTCAATTATCAACGTGCATCGCACGTGTAAAAATACTAGTATTTTTAATGATAAATCGATTAGCGCCCATCAAATTGATATTTAAATCAATACAAAACATTGTAGAAAGGGAAAATCATTCTTCCCTTAGTGAGTTTCCAACCACAAAGGCTTATCACCATTTGGTTAGGATTGTTTTATAATCATGACAGCCGAGTTAACAATTCGAAAAGAAATTGACAACTTTATACCATATAGATTGAATTATTAGCCATGAGATTGGTAGTTACAAGAAAGCATATGGCATACAACGGCTATCCTCACAATGGCTCCATCACATGTAAGGTTTACACATATTGCTATAAAATTGTCGATATCACAAAAGCACACTTGCAAGACGGCGTTCTTGGCCATAAACCGTAATACACGTTATAGTTTTTAGATCATTAGATGAGACGTAGAAGCTGACCGATAGAGTGTCAGCTGAAGTTATTCTACTAACCCTTTGATGTTTCATATGAGATACCCAAAATTCATTTTGGGAAACAAGGAATTCACACTACATTGGAGCCGTTAGAATAACATCACAGTATTTCACAGAAGACATCCAAACCCCACTTTGGGAAACAATTGATTTACGCTGTTTACAGGACCGAGGCTTGTTCTAATGAACTCCCGACGTTATTCATGCATTACACCAACATCCATATTTGGAACTTAGAGATATACACTACTCAGGAGATCGGCTCACTGGGAATTAAGCCAAACGAGCCTCACATGAGTGCTCAAACCTAAGCACCCCTGTACCTATTTCAGTCTGATCCTGAATGCAAGTATTTTCACTACATACCCAAAATCCATCTTAGGAAGACAAGGGTTTACACTGTACATCCAAGATTTGACATCTGCAAGAACATGTGGACGTTTATGTTGGCCGAAGACGGGATTCTAGAGTTTAGGAATTTGTACACGGCCGTAACAAAAGCCATGTCTCTAGCCAATGCCATCGGAATGTCAGGAGTTACCTTTTGACGAAGGGCTTACACTCTATTTGAGTAGGGTCTTCTCACTTTTTAACCTCAAAAAAAATGACAAGCGTCATTAGTTACGAGAAACTACTAAATTCACTTTTTTTTACAACCGTTGTGATAAATTGGTCACGGTTTCGAATGGTAATAGGGATTATCAAGGACCGAGAGCAAATGCTCATTTTTTTAGGTTAAAAAGTAAGAAGACCCTGCTCAACATATTAAAGACTGTATATACAAACAGAAAAGAAAGCACCAAAAATGATGGATCGGGCAACCAAAAGTTTGTTTGTTCTTGAATGGAAAGTAGAGAGTGAAGAACGATGAAAGGACCTTGATCGTCATCCGTTACTTATCCCTGCAAACCATTCGAAACCCAACAAACACCAAAAAAAAGCTCAACCCAAACCAAAACAACTACAGAGTATCGGAAACATAGGAAATTATGCCATGTAGTTAGGAAGACACACAATAATGGGGAGTTGCAGTAATGATTATGGGCATAGCTGCTGCTCAACAAGGCTAAAAATAAAAGAAAAATAAAAGAAAATTGCCCCCTTCTCAACCAAACAAAATACCATCATTAATCAAAATTTATCATATCCATACTTGAATATATCTTTTCAAGTAGATGATGTGGACAACCGTATTATTGGTGGTCCTGCCACAATGGAGAGCTGACGCTTCAATGTAAAACTTGCCAACATCATGGCGCCGACCATCATGGATAGAATATTCTTTGAGACAGCGTACGCGTCCTCCGCCAGTAAAACTCTATCGGTGGCACCCAAGTCCCTTCTGAGATAGGGGCAGGGATGTACTATGCAAACTGGTGTTAGTTGTATGTATGCCCTAGAGGCCATTACTGTACATTGGATGTATATTGTAGTGGATGCTTGGACATATATAGGAAGGACTTTCTCGCTCGACATGATAGTATGCTATCTGGTTACTCATTACCTTAACGTGTACACTGATTGTCTCTCTGTTACATGTTGGTAAAGCCCTTAGGATGTGTACTTGACTACCTGGACTATGATGCGGATCATACTAGTGGGGACATGGTAGTCCATAAGTACATCCTTCAAAGTCTCTAGTCGTGGGTATATCGAGACGGGGCATCGATATGCCAGAGTAGACCAGCGTATACCTTCTCGACCCATACAGATGAACGATGGATGATCCCATATCCATTGGTGTTTGACATCAGAGATGATATACGAGTGCTCAGTGGAGACTGGGTACACTGGACGGACTCCCCGAGAACTCCTAGATGGTATTATAGCTTATGTCAGATGGCAGTTCTCTGGTGACACTGGTACAGAGTAGTCTGTTGACCCGAGATCGTCATAGAGTCTTGTGTGGTTCCCACTGTGCTTTGATTTCCACCTTACCACGTCCAAGAGGGCGTGCAAAACGGTGGCTTTTGGGTACAGTCCCGAATCACATGGAGGCAATGAGCGATAGGAGGGGATTCGTCTCTCCCGGTATAGGAAGTTGATGTTGCGCAGTGTTCGATTGGCTATAACAGGAAATCCCTGGCCAGGGTTGCTGAGATTTACTGGTAAGTGTTACCAGTAGTTTCTCGAATTGCTATAGACCTCATATCGACACGACTTATCAAGCTATTGGGGTCTGACGTTTACCACCCCTAGGCGAGATATGCGACATATCCGACGATCAGACCGGACTGTACGGTAAGTGTTACTGGTTGGATTCACAGGAGTGTGAGCGGGCTTGCTCGTCGATCTTCTGATCGCTCAATACCCGGGTGGCCGTTACGTTTAGCAGACCGCTTGCGGCTTGTGGGTGCTTGATATGATCATCACCTGCTGCCGGTGTATTGACGAGTCTTTAGAGTCCTACACAGAGGTTTCCTGGCTCAAGCGAAACGAAATAGGAGCGCATATGAGATATGTGCAGGACCGAGAATAATGCGTGTATGTGATACCGTATTCTATTCTCGCGATGAATGTATCGAAAGGTTGTATGCGATATAACCTAGTTATCGAATCAAGGATTGATTCGGTAAGCCGATACATAGGATACTAGTCGGTTATATGCGATATGACCGGATCGTTAAATCAAGTGTTGATTTAATGATTTAATGTATAATTATATATTTGATATATTACTTTGCATTAACTAGTATTGGTTCACTTTAAATGGATTTTCTCACTTGATTTGTGCAAGTTGTATATGTGATATACTTTTGTGCACATGATTGTATCATGTTTGATGATACATGCTTATTTGGTTAAGTGTAAAGAATTAAACCATGGTAAAGTTGATGATTAGGGTTTTGCTTATTTATTTATTTATTTGTTTATTCATTTTGGAAATAATAAGAAAAGAATGGTGGCTTTATTTGTAGTCTTGTTGAAGCTTCATGAAGCTTTGACCTTGTCCACCATTCTTGTCTCTTGCTTAACCCTAACCATCATAACTAACCATGGTCTATTCTCTACACTTAACTAAGGTTAGAATATGATAAGATTCAATTCTTTTTATTCTTATCATAATATTCATCTTCATCTTCTTCTTCTTGAAAGATGAAGAAAGCTTGCTTCATCAATGGCAACTTGAGCAATTGAGTGAGAAATCCAATTCTAAAGTGAACCCACCTCCTATTTCTTCATCCTCTATCTCTTGCCAAGTAGTATATGGTGTTTTCTTCACAAGTTTCTTGACTTGGTGAAGTTGGAGCTTGATCTTGTGATGCCTCGACGTAGATCATCTTCGGCATCGTAGTCGATGACCTAGCCCGCCCATTTCTCCGATGAAGCCGACGCTAGAGCCCGGGATTTGATTTGGACAGCAAGTGGACTTCATCGCGGAGCTATGGAGGTGGAGAACCGGATCTACAAAGGTTGTATTTCCGTTCACTTAGTTAAATAGTTAACTAGTTGCTTGTTTCGCCTAAATATCTAGTTAACGATCCGTATTAGGGTTTCTCGGCACTTGTAAAATTTGAAATTGGCATGGTTGATACCTTGTGAGACCTCATTAGTGTGCCTAGGAACCCCTACAGTGGTATCAGAGCCTAGCTAGAGCCTTAGGCGATGCGTAGACGATGTTAGAAACCCGATCGAACCCCGAAACCCTAACTTTTAACCCTCTCTGGACTTTTTCTGAAAAAGTGGTTTTTTCCAAATTAAAAATGCTTAAAAAATTCAGCAGGAAATTCTAAGAATTACAGTGCAAAAATTACCTAATGATCTATCTAAAGCGCGGCGGATCCGCGGCATTAGCCGCCTATTGCGGCGGTTCCGCGCCCATTTAGTCTCTTCAGTCAACCATTTTTGCACAGTAATTTCTTTATTTAAATGCTGAGTTTTATGGGAATTTTTAAAATTTACTCAAGAGTTGAGTTTTCTGGGTTGTATTGGGGACTCGGTGTTTCGATCGGATTTTCAAATTTTGTCTATGTGGATTCCGGATAATTTTTGAATATGTTAAAAAGTTCGACCGGATATAAATACCCAACTTTTCCCCTGCCGGAAAATTTCCAAGTGTTGGATTTTTCCGAGGTTTAAAGACGTTCTAAGTAGTGCAAGTAACGCGATAGTCCCTCTAGAAGACAACAAACCTTAACTCGATTATGTGACCGTCTTGAACTGCCCTTTGAACCTTAGGGTTTGGGGCAGTACGGCGTGCCACATGTGAGGCGTTGGCTTGACCCTTCTACGGCTGGACCGTTGGTACTGAGGCATGAACTGGATGTTTTTAAACTTGTTTCATGTGTTGATCTGTTTCGGGAAAACTTGGGTGTTCGTTTGTTCGATCGGAAAGTTTAACATTTTCTATTTATCTGAAATGTGATACAATAATTGGAATTCACAAGCAGTTATGAGATAACTAATTTGAATGTTATAAACATAGCACTTTAGTCTCACTTGATCGGTTGCCACGGAATTTTGATGTGATCAAAAGTCCGTCGCAATCACGTAGCGTACGCGGATACTCGCCGGGTAAACTTAATAGACAGCCTCACTCCATAGCCCTGACCAAGTGACTGTAGGAGAACCCCGTCGCCGAAAGAATCCGTTCGGGTGCTCGCGGCAGCGGTGTTCCGCCTTGGTGCACTTCGTCGACGGCGTCGGGGGTGCGGCCGCCTACTAAAGTTTGCGAAGAGCATTCGATCAGGATTTCGGGAATCTTGTTGAATTGCCCGACTTGATATTGAAAAGAGTTTTCGATAATGAGACTAAAATGTGGGGTTTATAATTGTTAGGCATGCGATGTCTAAGGAATTCATTAGATTAGGCATGCGATGTCTATGCAGGTTGCGGATTCCAACTGTTGTAGTTTTGCACTTTCTTTTCTGTGACCGTAAGTGTAATATGTGATATCGCCGGTTTCGTTGCTATATGTCAACGACAATTGGGATGCGCATATTTACTTACGTTGATGACATGTGTTGTTATGTGTTGCTGGATATGTTATATTGGATCGTCGTGTTTGAATAGCCGGGGGTTTTTCTGTGAGATGAGTGTTTTTCATTTTCATTCATGTAAAAACTTGTATGTAATATTCTTTTATTGGGGCACTTCCAGGTTGCGGAAGATGTCACCGTTTGTATATTATTTACTTTTCCGCACTAGGATAGACCCAAGGAGGGGAGCACAAGTAACCGGGTTCTGGAGTCCAGTGGGAGACCAACTCGAGGAATCGAGTCCGGGTCTCCTAACTCCAGAATTGGTAGGGTTGCTTGCCGCTCTCGTAGGGGTCTAGGGGTGTGGGTTTGGCTATTCATCACGACTGTGGAATCCGTGTTTTATACTGGCTCGTATTGAAAACACGGACGTCCTAGTATATCCAATATTTCATATGATTCTTCTGCTGCGATATCTGTGATGTGATCATGTGATGTTCTGTGATAGATACAGTATATAGTATATATGATATATTATATAGACGTTACTTATGTTTTACACCCGTGCTAGCCCTGCCCCGCTCTGCCGTTAGTCACCTAACCTAACGGTGCACGAGGGGACATCGAGGCGAATGCGGATGGCATAAGTGTACGTCGTATTTATCTGTGATGTTTAGGTACTTAAATGATGGGACTTCATTAATGTGATTAATGAAATAAAAGAAACCTAAAGATGTTGTAGAATCGAATTTTAAAAATAAAACAGGTAGCTACAGTTCTTGCTTTGCACAGCGGTATATATGATATATCCTGCACCTTATTCGATGAGGAAAGGACCGAGATCCCTTCACCGGGAGTGACTCCTTTAGCAATAACTGGCAGATGCTACACACTCGGTTTGTCTTTTGATTGCTTTTAAGAGTTTTTGCTTTGCACAGTGATATATATGATATATCCCGCACCTCATTCGACGAGGAAAGGACCGACGATCCCTTCACCGGGAGTGACTCCTTTAGCAAAACTAGAAAAGCCTCAAAGACACTCCATTTCAAAATTCATTCGATCCTACAACGATATCAAGTTCATTACGCAATAGGTTTTCAGAAAAACCTATCGTAGCCCTCCGTCATTTCAGATAAGTCCTGTTTAGTATTCGTGCTGCGTTTATTGACCTTGTCAAGGCGCAGTGTGCGGTAGCTAACCAGTATTTATCTGCTTATGCATATGATGCAGATTGGGTTAGGGTAGTTGTGCGGCCTTGTTGACCTTGTCAAGGGTCGTGCGGGTGGGTTTGATTCAATCAAGAAATGACGGGTTGAACTTGACTTGCGGTCTATGGTTTGTTGACCTTGTCAAGGTCATAGATCGTTCGGGGCAAAATATTATCGGGAATTTCAAGTGTTGAAATTTGCAATGAGATTGCATACCTTCTATGAGATAGTTGGATCCCGATACCCGCTGCGAGTAAAAGTTACTCCTGGGAGAGTTTTACACATTACAATTAGCCGATCAAGTAGGTTTCTAGAAAGGTGTTAACGAGGTTACGCCTCTGGGAAAACGAGGTTTACATTAATTAGGTTCGTGCGAAAGCACGGGGGACCTCCCTCAAAGTACCGACACTGGCCTGGCTGAAAGATTGGCGAACTTGTAGTGTGTAATTAATCCCGGCTAGTCTTTCCTTTTAGGGTTTGAAGGAAGATTTGATAAAAAGCAGTGGGAGCCATCCTGTTTAGATAAAATAATAACCAATCTATTCTTGCAAGAGCGCACGCTGAGTGTTTTCTTCTCTCTCTCTCCAGGTAGCGACCATATCACGCCTTAATCAAGATAATAATACGGAATATTGACCGAACCCGCTTGTTATACTGAGCTGGGGAACGTTGGTCCCGCTCCAACTTATAATTGTTATAAGACAGAGCAGGAAATTGGGGAATACCAGATTTCCCGTGCCGTCCAAACGAAGAGAGTGCATGCTGATGCATCATCTTCGGGTGTGTTCATTACAAAGAACTGTTTCTCTGTATCCTCTACGTCCTGAGTATGTGATACCAGATCAGGATCCCAGATATGTAATCTGTTACATAGGGCTACAGATAGGTAGAGAACTGAGAACGGGTGATAAGTTTCATGAGGCAGAAAACGGGGCAAGTGTTGCAGCCAAGTCTGTTGGTCACTGTCACCCTGTATTACCAATACATTGATTCTGAACGAATGTTATTAGATACCGAACCTGATATACAAAATCATATCACTCTCTTTATTATTAAAGATACGATAAAATTTTGTATTGTTGGATAATGTTTTGAACATTTCCTATATCAAAAGTTGATCGGTTCAGGAACGTTATCTAAAAGCATTGATGTTCTAAATCAAACTACAGTTCTTTAGTATACTGAACACACATAAGAGGAAGAGTTCACATCTGAACGAATCCTTCTTAAGGCATTGTAGACTAGGTCATATCAATGCGACCCGACTAGCTGAAGTTACATATAGATGCATATTTAAATCAGTTTGAATTTACATCTTATGAAACTTGTCAGTCATGTCACAAAGATTAGATGACCATAGCTCTGTTTATTGGAAACAGAGAAAGAGTTAGTGAACTCTTGGGATGATACATGATGATGTATGTAGATCCCCTGTCTATACATGCCAAGACTGGTTCTTTATACTTCATTACATTCTTTGATGATCTCTCGAGACTCAGACATATGTTCCTGTTGAAACACAAGTCCGAACCTTTTGAGATATTCATAGAATATAAGTTAGAAGTAGAGAACCAATACGGGTATAAGTATTATGTCCTTTGATGTGATCAAAGAGGAGAATACTTGAGCACGGAAATCCTGGACTATTCTAAAAGGAGAATGAGATTCTCTCTCAGCATTACTCCTCCGAATACACCATAGCACGATGGTATATCGGGGCGGAGCAATAGCACCCTATTCGATATGGTGCGCTCTGTGGTGAGTAATACTGAGTTACCTGTTTCCTTTTTTGGGAGTTATGCGCTTGAGAAGCTGCATACCTATTGAAAAGGGTTCGAATCAAATCAGTTGCCTACCACTTAATATGTGATATGGAAAGGGAAGAGCCCATATCTTAAGTTAGTTAAGATTTGGGGTTGTCCGGGCTATGTCTAAAAGCATAATCCGGACAAGCTCGAGGCAAGGTAAGTTATGTAAAACTGGAAAGGTTCCAGCTATACAAACTACAGAAGATGATTTGGTAGAACCAAAGGATTCAGTAGATTCCAACGAACCTCAGCCTCTCCGCCGATCTAGTAGGGTTCCTCACCCACCTGAGAGATACTTCGGTTCCTCTATGACAGTGGGAGCGAGGATTGCATCATGAGATGATGACCCAACCAGTTTCGAGCTGGCCATCAGAAGTGTGACTCTGTAAGAATGGCTGGATGCTTAGCGATCTGACATGGAATCCTTATACACCAACAAAGTATGGACTTTGGTTGCTATATCTGAAGGGTTAAATCCCCATCAGGAGCAAGTATATCTTGAGAAGATTACTTGGTGTACATGGAAAAGTTGAGACTTTCAAAGCTAGACTTGTTAAAGGTTTGCATCATTGACCAGATATGGATCATGATGAAACCTTTTCTAAGGATCTATGCTTAAGTCCATCCAGATCCTACTTACCACGGCTACATACCATGACTACGATATCTGGTGGTTGGGTGTCATGACTGCTTTTCAAAATGATGTTTTGGAAGAGAGCGTCTATAAGTACACAGCCAGAGGGCTTCGTAGACAGTGGGAGCAGCGGAAACGTGTGCAAGATGCTTTATAGGATAAAGCAGGCATCACGGAGTTGGAACATCTGTTTTGATATGGTAGTCAAAGAGTTTGATTTCATCAAAATGGTAGATGAACCTTGTATATACAAAAAGGTAGTAGGGAGTATGGTAATGATCCTCATAGAGTACGTGGCTGACATACTCTTGATAGGGAAGGAGTTTCCTATGTTACGCTCGGTCAATCTCCACTTATCACAATGATTCTGCATATAGGATCAAAGTGATACCTCCTAAATCCTGGGTTTTGGATCTATGAGATAGATCTAATTGGATGTTAGGATTCTCACTAGTTGTAGTGAGATGGTATCAACCGATCCTGGGGAGAATCACTGGAAGGGTTCCAGGGTAATAAAGACGACTGAGAGTCAGTCACAGGCATTGTCTTTACCCTCAGTAAAAGGGACGGTATATTGGAAGAGTTCCAAGCTAGATACCGTGGCATACTAGACGATTAAGACTGGATACATCGCTACTTAAGATGCTACCAAAGAGGCAGTCTGGATGTATATTTGTTCATGAGATGAACTTAGTTCCACCCATTGTGTGACAATGGAGTTGTGGCTTATGCCAAGGAACGTCCGTCCCATCAGTGATCCAGACATATTCTAAGGCAGTATCACCTGATCATGGAGATAGTTGATCTCCAGGGTGATCCAGGTTAGGAGAGTAGACTAAGAGGACAGCACGGCGGATCCACTCACAAAGGCCTTTTCCCAGAGAGAGACTTTTATGAGATGGTTGAGTATGAGATACTACAACCACTGCTATCAGATGGCCCTAGTGCAAATGGGAGATTGTTAGTTGTATGGATGCCCTAGAGGCCATTACTGTACATTGGATGTATATTGTAGTGGATGCTTGGACATATATAGGGAGGACTTTCTCGCTCGACATGATAGTATGCTATCTGGTTACTCTTTACCTTAACGTGTACACTGATTGTCTCTATATTACATGTTGGTAAAGCCCTTAGGATGTGTACTTGACTACCTGGACTATGATGCGGATCATACTAGTGGGGACATGGTAGTCCATAAGTACATCCTTCAAAGTCCCTAGTCGTGGGTATATCGAGACGGGGCATCGATATGCCAGAGTAGACCAGCGTATACCTTCTCGACCCATACAGATGGGCGATGGATGATCCCATATCCATTGGTGTTTGACATCAAAGATGATATACGGGTGCTCAGTGGAGACTGGGTACACTGGACGGACTCGCCGAGAACTCCCAGATGGTATTATACCTTACGTCAGATGGCAGTTCTCTGCTGACACTGGTACAGAGTAGTCTGTTGACCCGAGATCGTCATAGAGTCTTGTGTGGTTCCCACTGTGCTTTGATTTCCACCTTACCACGTCCAAGAGGGCGTGCAAAACGGTGGCTTTTGGGTACAGTCCCGAATCACATGGAGGCAATGAGCGATAGGAGGGGATTCGTCTCTCCCGGTATAGGGAGTTGATGTTGCGCAGTGTTCGATTAGCTATAACAGGAAATCCCTGGCCAGGGTTGCTGAGATTTACTGGTAAGTGTTACCAGTAGTTTCTCGAATTGTTATAGACCTCATATCGACACGACTTATCAAGCTATTGGGGTCTGACGTTTACCACCCCTAGGCGAGATATGCGACATATCAGACGATCAGACCGGACTGTACGGTAAGTGTTACTGGTTGGATTCACAGGAGTGTGAGCGGGCTTGCTCGTCGATCTTCTGATCGCTCAATACCCGGGTGGCCGTTACGTTTAGCAGACCGCTTGCGGCTTGTGGGTGCTTGATATGATCATCACCTGCTGCCGGCGTATTGACGAGTCTTTAGAGTCCTACACAGAGGTTTCCTGGCTCAAGCGAAACGAAATAGGAGCGCATATGAGATATGTGCAGGACCGAGAATAATGCGTGTATGTGATACCGTATTCCATTCTCGCGATGAATGTATCGAAAGGTTGTATGCGATATAACCTAGTTATCGAATCAAGGATTGATTCGGTAAGCCGATACATAGGATACTAGTCGGTTATATGCGATATGACCGGATCGTTAAATCAAGTGTTGATTTAATGATTTAATGTATAATTATATATTTGATATATTACTTTGCATTAACTAGTATTGGTTCACTTTAAATGGATTTTCTCACTTGATTTGTGCAAGTTGTATATGTGATATACTTTTGTGCACATGATTGTATCATGTTTGATGATACATGCTTATTTGGTTAAGTGTAAAGAATTAAACCATGGTAAAGTTGATGATTAGGGTTTTGCTTATTTATTTATTTATTTGTTTATTCATTTTGGAAATAATAAGAAAAGAATGGTGGCTTTATTTGTAGTCTTGTTGAAGCTTCATGAAGCTTTGACCTTGTCCACCATTCTTGTCTCTTGCTTAACCCTAACCATCATAACTAACTATGGTCTATTCTATACACTTAACTAAGGTTAGAATATGATAAGATTCAGTTCTTTTTATTCTTATCATAATATTCATCTTCATCTTCTTCTTCTTGAAAGATGAAGAAAGCTTGCTTCATCAATGGCAACTTGAGCAATTGAGTGAGAAATCCAATTCTAAAGTGAACCCACCTCCTATTTCTTCATCCTCTACCTCTTGCCAAGTAGTATAGGGTGTTTTCTTCACAAGTTTCTTGACTTGGTGAAGTTGGAGCTTGATCTTGTGATGCCTCGACGTAGATCATCTTCGGCATCGTAGTCGATGACCTAGCCCGCCCAATTCTCCGATGAAGCCGACGCTAGAGCCCGGGATTTGATTTGGACAGCAAGTGGACTTCATCGCGGAGCTATGGAGGTGGAGAACCGGATCTACAAAGGTTGTATTTCCGTTCACTTAGTTAAATAGTTAACTAGTTGCTTGTTTCGCCTAAATATCTAGTTAACGATCCGTATTAGGGTTTCTCGGCACTTGTAAAATTTGAAATTGGCATGGTTGATGCCTTGTGAGACCTCATTAGTGTGCCTAGGAACCCTACAACTGGTGCATCTTAGACATGCTGAGCACGGAGCTAGGAGGCCCACGGTCATGACCGGGAACCCAACCATGACGCAGCCTCAATATGAGCTGAAAGTTGTGAACGCCCCACAGGCGAACATGCCTGTAGGGCTCTTGTTTCCTCAGGCCGAAACACGACCAATGCAAGCACTGTACCGCGGCTTGTTTTTGTATGTGTATTACTGTAAATGGCTGCGCGCTAATTTGGCCGACTATTAAGTATGAATAATAATCAATGTTACTTTTGTTCATCATGTTGTTTCTATGCCCTTATAACCGTGTGCGGTTATAACTAAATAAAACGCTACTAATCAGCTAGTAAAAGGCCTTTATGAATGAACGGCTGAGGTTCAGATCTCCTTCAGATGTTGTCCTCCGTCGATCTGTCGCGAGCGTTGATGAACGGCTGAGCTTGGTATTGAGGGTTGTCTCCTTGAGCGTTTGGATCTCAGTGGACTTATTTTGATGTGAAGCCGGGTTACTGCAAAAGAAGTCCCGGGATGGGTGTACCACCGTGGACCCTCCGACGGTCAAGCTAGTTAAGGAATTTGGGCAGAGTAGCGGCTTATTGAAATAAAATTGCGTTACCTGATTCGCCTGGGAGAGGGGTTTTTATAGTGGTCGCATAGAGCGAGCTGGCGCGAGATCTTCGTCGTCGGTTACGCCCCTGGCGTTACGCCTGCGTGAATGATGGGATCCCCCCATTAATGATGAGATACGCTCGTTAATGGGGGGATACGGCGGCGTGGAACGCGGGATCGTGAGGGTGGCAGATATCTCGGGTCTGGAGAGATCCGCGGAGCCGTGGGGGAGGCGCTTGGGCTCTGCGTTCTTGGTTGCTCAGTAGAATTGGGGAGTCTTAGCTCGGCGGGAGGCTCAAGGTGAGCGGGAAGCCGAGGAAGCTCGGTTCTGTGATAGCTCGGGGGCGAGCCGGGAGGGCTGAGGAAGCTCAGCGTGTAAGAGAGCTCGGAGGCGAGCCCATGGTTATTCATCAGGCGTGCATAGGAGTGTTTAGGGATCCATCAAAGGTCGGGTCATACCTCGAGACGATAGCCCGGGGGATGCCTCAAATGTATAGTGCTTGCCCTGTTTCTGTGAGCCCAAGGAAACGTTATCTGCCACGTGTTATGGGGGTAATCCAAGGGTCTAGGGTTTATACAAAATTTTGGGTTTGGGCTTGGAAAATCCGGCGGCGCCGGTTTATGGAGCATTCTCGCCGGTCCGATCATGGAGGTGGGGACTTGGATTGGGGCCACGTGTCCCTGATGGTCTAAATACCTCAGTGCACTTGTTTGTTTTAAGTGTGATTCTTGGTTTTACGTGTTGTGCATATGAAAACTCTTGGGCTTCTAAAATTGTTAAAAGAAAATTAAATAAAAAGATAATGTGGCTGGGGGGATTCGAACACAGGGGCTGCGTCACAGCAGTGCAATACTTTACCAATGAGCTACAAGTGCTTTCTTGCTGTTCTAAATTGAAACAAATACTTATAGTATTCACAGGAATTGTAAATACCCCAAGTGTACATTAACTTTAATGAATTTTCTGTACATAGAATTTGAAGTTGTTACAGTCTACCCTCCTTACAAAAATTTCGTCCTCGAAATTTACAATTTATTTTAAGGACCAGTTTACAAATAAATGAGGATATCTTGAATGCATCTCATATTCCCTTTCGCATGTCGATTCTCTTGGTGTGTCTTTTCTCCACATCACTCGAACCAAGTTGACTTCCTTGTTCCGAAGTAACTCCACCTTTCTATCCGGGATTTCAACAGGTTGTTGCTCACAAGATAAGTCTGGCTGTACAGTTAGCTCGGAGTGTTCAAGTACATGGCTAGATCACTCACATACCTTATGAGTTGGGATATGTAGAACACATTGTGCACTCCTTCCAAGGAAGGTGGAAGTGTCAAGCGATAAGCCACTTCACCGACTCGTTCGAGTATGTCAAACAGTCCAATGTACCTTGGACTTAGCTTACCCCGTCTTCCAAAACGAATCACTCCGCGGTTCGGAGATATCTTCAAAAATACGTGATCTTCCGGCTGGAACTCCAAATGACGGCACTTTGCATCAGCCCAGTGCTTTTGTCGATCTTGGGCTGTGCGCATTCTTTCCTTGATAGTACGAACTACGTCGACAATTGCTATTATCATCTCAGGTCCAAGGAGTTCTCTATCTCCGATGTCATCCCAAGTTAATGGTGGTCGACACTTCCTTCCATAAAGTGCTGCAAAAGGTGACATTCCTATACTTACTTGGTAGCTGTTATTGTATGAAAACTCCACAAGATATAGGTGCTCTTCCCACGATCCTACGAAATCTAGCATACACGCTCTGAGCATATCTTCCAAGATCTGAATAGTTCACTCAGACTGACCATCAGTTTGTGGATGATAAGCTGTGCTGAAGTTCAGATTTGTTCTCAAGCTCGCTTGCAGATTTTGCCAAAATTGTGATCGAAACCTGGTGTCACGATCGGAGACAATGCAAACCGGTACTCCATGAAGTCTCATGATTTCCTGTCTGAGTTCATGGGTATCAGAGATAGTATATTATGAAGATTTTAAATCTTTACTTAGATTCTTACCTCCATGTACTTCTTTGCTAGAGTCTCAGTAGATTAGCCAACTCGAAATGGGATGAAGTGAGCCGACTTTGTGAGTCGATCCACAATAACCCATACCGCATCCTTACTCTTTGTGCTACGAGGAAGTGCAGTCACAAAATCTATCGTGATGTGTTGCCACTTCCATTCTGGGATAGGTAACAGTTGAAGTAGTCCAGCTATCCTTTGATGTTCAGCCTTTACTTGCTGACACACCAAGCATTTAGCGACGCTTCTGTCTACTTTACGCTTCATTCCATGCCACCAGTAATTTTGATGCAGATCCTTGTACATCTTTATACCTCCAGGGTGTACTGAGTAGGGAGAGTTGTGAGCTTCTTTCATTAACTCGTCTCGCACAGAACCTTTTGGTACACACAATCTGCTGCCGTACCTCAAAGATCCGTCTTCATGGATGATGAAATATGTTCTAAGTCCATTCTCTACTTGTTCTCTGATCTTTTGCAACTTGGCATCACTTACTTGAGCTGCTTTGATCTGATTGACAATGGTAGATTGAACTTGTAAGTTCATCAAACTTGAAGCGTTACCTGGCATGACCACTTCAATCTCCATGTAAGTCTTGTTGAAGTTTCCACTGAGCGGTGAGATTCATTGCTAATGGCTGGCGACTAAGGGCATCAGGTACCACATTCACCTTCCCTGGATGATATTGCAGGTTGATGTCGAAATCCGCCATGAGTTCTTACAACAAAACACATTTAAACATGAAATGCGATGCGAATAGCAAGAATATGCGGAAAATGGATAATGAACGCAACAATAAAGAATTTACATTAATAAACACGAGTCATACCGTTTGGCAATGAAATAGCACGAATCGTGGTGTTTAAAAAATAGGGCTACGGTGTTTTTAAGAAAAGGCGCGTCCTTTGAAATATCCGTAGAATCTCTTGGCCTGTCTTTAAAATACTCAAGATTCATTAGTTTTTGAAATAGGTATGACTCGAGCCCAGTCTAATATCTACTAAGTAAACTACAGGACTAACTAACAGATTAATCGAAAGGGGTAAGGAAAACCACTTAAGTTTGAGTCGATATATATATATAATTGTCGGTGATCCCGCCTCAATAGTATCACGTACAATACAATATATACTATGACATCCACGAGTCAAGAGTGCGGATCTATCATCATAATTTAGCTCGTACGGTAAATCCATCGTACGACATCCCAAATCTGGGTACGGGTCAAATCTCACATTTATCTCATTATTCATCTGGTATCCTTATCACCATATCCTGTATTAGGGGTACTGATCTAAAGTCTAGTACAAACTGATACCATCTACATATATATATGCGTGTGTATGAAAACACATCGCCTAAAGACCCGCTATAATAATATGTCGTATCTCATAATACGAACCAAATCATATCACCGATCTCGTAGCCTCATACCCAATCACATCGACTCATCTCCAAGTACCATGTACTATCCTCATTATCCATGTATATGTATACATACATACATATATACATACATACATACATATATATATATATATATACATACATACTCACAAACATATATGTGTGTGTGTGTGTATCCCCATATATGCACAAGAAGGAAAAATGTATGCGTGTGCGCGCGCGCGCGTGTATGCAAATATTTACTCTAGGGTTTCGCGACTAAGAAGCTAAACTAAATTACTTCTAATTACACTAAAACTAACCCATGAACATCTAAAACCTATCTTGCAAATCATATAGTCTCACAATAAACATATTTATATATATAGGTATACGTATTCGTATACAACACTACGAAACTGTGGGGGTGCTATACGCCATCCACCCAACTTCCCCCGTAGATATATATCTACTCACCTTGATCCTTGCTTGCCAAAGTCGATGACTCCACGCTCGTCCTTGTCGTTCATGTCCACTCGAGGGTACCTACATATATACACACACAGTATCGTAAACTGAAATCACGAATGAAAACCAAAACGGCACGCGTATCACGCATAGGTTAAAACCTATGGTCTCGCATGCAAGACACTACCACATAACCCTCGTTGTTAACGTTCAAACGCCACACGACAGAACACAATAACAAATACCAAATCCTAAATTCATTAAAAGCCGCAAAACAAAATCAGAAACTATGTAAAACACTTTCAGATTTTATTTTGGGTGAAATTAGCCAATTTTGCATACATGGAGGGTCTATTTTGCTGGAGATAAAGCCATAGACCAAGCACGAATCCTAAAATCCCTACCCTGGTAGCAAATTGCGGCCAGAATGATTAAAATTGCGGCCACAGTGAAGGTATATGGGCTGGGGTCTTTACGGTATACTCCAGGCTGCCTGCACGACTCCCAGTAATCGCTATAAAATTTTCAGGTGTCCCGGGTCATAGCAGATGTCAAAATAACCTCACAATTCTCACAATTTTCCGATATCGGGGTTTCTAAGTTTGTGAATTGGGGTTTAATTCTCTGGTTTTGTCCAGAATTCTAGCACTAGAGGGGTTTAAGGTCACTACTAAACTCAATTACACTATCTCAATTCAAGGCTTCCTCAAAACCCTAACTTAGAATTTTTAAACCCCACTAAACATCACTTAATCACTTCTAAACATGCATGGACACTAATGTGAATGAAAAACTATACTAATGGTGAAGGAAGTACCTCATTTGGCAATTCAAGAATATTCTTGAGTTGCCCCAAATGCTCAAAATTCAATTTTTCTTGGTCCAAAGTGCTTGTGATGAGCTTGTGCATGCTTTTAATGAAGCGGAGATGAAGTTTTGATGAGTTTTTGATAATGAAGTGAGGAGGTGGAGGGGGGAGGAGGTGGAGGTGGAGGGCAGCCATGAAGAAAGAGGAGAGGAAAACAATGAAGGGGAAACCGATGACCAAGTCAACACAACCCCTCACCCTCTTTTCTCTCTTATGCCCATTCCTCATTCTTTATTCGATCCTTTTCTTTTCTTTTTCTTTTCCAATCTTTTCTCTTCTCATTTTTAAAAACAACCCAAGCATGAAGAAATAAAGAAAAAAGACATGGTAGAAAAGTGTAACAATGTGTAATTTGACATAGTGCATGTCATGTGTACAAAACAAACTTAATGCACGATTAGTTATATTTAATCGCGATTAGCATTAAAATGGAATATAATTAATCATAAGAATCATAATTTGTTTAAATCATATAAAACACCATCATTTCAGAAATTCCTATAATTTTCCAAATATTTCCCAATTTATCGGTATTTAATTATACCGCCATATTAAAATATTCATAATAATTATTATTTAATTATATAAATTCCCCAAAATAATATTTTATTTTTCTGAAATGTTACAATTATACCACATAGATTGAATTATTAGCCAGGAGACTGGTAGTTACAAGAAAGCATATGGCATACAGCGGCTATCCTCACAATGGCTCCATCACATGTAAGGTTCACATATTGCTATAAAATTGTCGATATCACAAAAGCACACTTGCAAGACGGAGTTCTTGGCCATAAACCGTAATACACGTTATAGCTCTTAGATCATTAGATGAGACGTAGAAGATGACCGATAGAGTGTCAACTGAAGTTATTCTACTAACCCTTTAATGTTTTACATGAGATAGCCAATATTCACTTTGGGAAACAAGGAATCCAGACTACATTGGAGCCATTAGAATAACATCATAGTGTTTCACACAAGACATCCAAACCCCACTTTAGGAAACAATTGATTTACGCTGTTTACAGGACCGAGGCTTGTTCTAATGAACTCCCAACGCTATTCACGCATTACACCAACATCTATATTTGGAAATTAGAGATATACACTACTCAGGAGATCGGCTCACTGGGAATTAAGCCAAACGAGCCTCGCATGAGCGCTCAAACCTAAGTACCCCTATACCTATTTCAGTCTGATCCTGAATGCAAGTATTCTCACTACATACCTAAAATCCATCTTAGGAAGACAAGGGTTTACACTATACATCCAACATTTGACTTTTACAAGAACATGTGGACGTTTATGTTGGCCGAAGACGGGATTCTACAATTTAGGAATTTGTACACAACCACAACAAAAGCCATGTCTCTAGCCAATGCCATGGGAATGGCAGGAGTTACCTTTTGACGAAGGGCTTACACTTTATTTGAGTTGGGTCTTCCCACTTTTTAACCTAAAAAAATGACAAGCGTCACTAGTTACGAGAAACCACCAAATACTCTTTTTTTTACGACCGTTATGATAAATTGGTCACGGTTTCGAATGGTTTGCAGGGGTAATAGGGTTTATCAAGGACCAACACTACTACAAATAAGGATTGCCCTTACGGATTTATCCGTAGGGGCAAACCACTGCCCCTACGGATATAGCCGTAGGGACAAGAAAATACCATGTAGGTACAAACGCCGTAGGTGCAAGTCTAAGCCTTGAACTTGCCCCTACGGACAAAAAGTTACCCCTACGGAGTTCTATGTAGGTCCCGTTTGCCCTACGGAATAGGCCGTAGGGGCAAAAAATTTATTTTATTTACGGTTTTTTAAAATAGATTACGTGTACCTACGGATGAATCCGTAGGGCCAAGTAATAGCCCCTACGGATACATGCGTAGGTACATATCCGTAGGGGCAAAATATCAGGATTCCTGATATTTTGCCCCTACGGATAACTGGGTAGGGGCATTTGTTTGCCCCTACGGATATATCCATAGGGGCAAGCTCATCCCCTTGATACTGAGATCACAGAGGAAAATATCAGTTATCCTGATATGGTGCCCCTACGGTTTAATCCGTAGGGGCAACGTTGGTACCGACGGATTAATCCGTAGGTACATATTATCATTTTTTTTTAAAAAAGGGATGCCTATAATGACAAGTCTATTACCATGACTCTCGATTAACAAAGGTGGCTTTTCGTCCTCGGTAGCTTGATAATTGGGATTTCATGGCGAATAAAAATATGCATATGCCGTTTGACCGGGAACTTCAATAGGAAACTCAATGAGGTCGGGTGTATTGAAGTACGCTTTGTATTTCGCTATATCAGGTGATGAAGCCCAAGCTCTAGCTAGCCCCAGCCCCACCCCAACCGAACCCTAGCCCCAGCCCCAGCCCAGCCCAGCCCCCAACCGAACCCTAGCCCCAGCCCCAGCCCAGCCCCATCCCAACCGAACCCTAGACCCAGCCCCAGCCCCAACCGAACCCTAGCCCCAGCCCCAGCCCAGCCCCAGCCGAACCCCAGAACCGAACCCTAACCCTAACCCTAACCGAACCCGATGCCGATGCCGATGCCAAACCCTCACCCCTACCCGAACCTGGCCTGAACCCTAGACCTAACATCATCAAAATTAAAAATAATTTGAGATTTAATTACTAACCGGGCGCGCGGTGGAGGAGACGACAGAAATCGGTGGTCGACGACGATCGTCGAATGTGGCGACGAGGCGCGGGAAATCGACGAAGGTGTGGGAACGACCGACGAAGGTGGCGACGAGGCGCGGAGCGCGGTGGCGACGAGGCGCGGGAACAGGCGATGAGGCGCGGGAGTGAGAGAGAGAATTTTTGGGAACGATGAATGACTTTTCTGTGCTTTTTTTATTAATAACCTATTTATATGCCCCTACGGACATAACCGTAGGTCCACCGTTTGCGGCTCCGTAGGGCCAAACAAAAAATTAGAACGTAAGGCACCGTAGGGACAACGATGTGGCCCTACGGATAAATCCGTAGGGGCAAGAAATATTTGCCCCTACGCACTCAGGAATCCGTAGGGGCAACCCCATATTGTAGTAGTGCAAGAGCAAATGCTCATTTTTTTAGGTTAAAAAGTGAGAAGTCCCTGCTCAACATATTAGAGACAGTATATACAAAAAGAAAAGAAAGCACCAAAAATGATGGATCGGGCAACCAAAAGTGTGCTGGTTCTTGAATGGAAAGTAGAGAGTGAAGAACGGCGAAAGGACCTTGATCGTCATCCGTTACTTACCCCTACAAACCATTCGAAACCCAACAAACACCAAAATAAAGCTCAACCCAAACCAAAACAACTGCAGAGTAGCGGAAATATAGGAAATTATGCCGTGTAGTTAGGAAGACGCACAATAATGGGGAGTTGCAGTAATGATTATGGGCATAGCTGCTACTCAACAAGCCTATAAATAAAAGAAAAATCAAATAGAAATGCCCCCTTCTCAACCAAACAAAATACCATCATTAATCAAAATTTATCATATTCATGCCTGAATATATCTTTTCAAATAGATGATGTACTATGCAAACTGCTGCATCTTAGACATGCTGAGCACGGAGCTAGGAGGGCCACGGTCATGACCGGGAACCCAACCATGACGCAGCCTCAATATGAGCTGAAAGTTGTAAACGGCCCATAGGCGGACATGCCTGTAGGGCTCTTGTTTCCTCAGGCCGAAACACGACCAATGCAAGCACTGTACTGCGGCTTGTTTTTGTATGTGTATTACTGTAAATGGCTGCGCGCTAATCAATGTTACTTTTGTTCATCATGTTGTTTCTATGCCCTTATAACCGTGTGCGGTTATAACTAAATAAAACGCTACTAATCAGCTATTAAAAGGCCTTTGTGGATGAAATTCACTAATGAAACAGCGTTTTCTCCCTCCTTCCTCTGATAATACATTTAATATAGATATATGTTGCATTAAATATATTTTGATTTGTGTATTGGTGCTGATTATTTGTTGTAGAGGAATATTTACAAGCAACACATAGATAATGTTTTCAACTATACCTTTATCTCTAATCACTACTATTATAACCCAAAATAATAACCCAAACTCAGAAACATCTATTCCCTTCTCATTTTTTTCCCAATAAAATTCAAAAAAAAATTATCAAACTTTTTCAACCTCCCCGGCGGTCTATGTTAACAAACATTATTTAGAAAAAAATGTTCTCTAAATAATGTTTTCAACTATACCTTTATCTCTAAGGTAAGGCAAGGGCAAAAAGTCCAGATTTTCATATAATAAAATAAACTATTACAAGACTATAGCTCAAGATCATACTATTTTCTAATTTTGAGCAAGTTAGCCACTGCCGAACTTTTGAAAAGGGAGACATGTACACTTGTTCATGTGAAAGTTTGAGCCATAAATCAATAAAATAGGAAAATTAGCATAAAATCAGGCAGGTAAAATATGTCATGTCAAGGGTGAACAATTATATATAATAGTAGATTTGTAATGTAATTTAACCTATGATCACCACAGCTTGAAAAATGTTGTGAGGGATGTGGGAGTCAAAGACAGGAAAAAAACCTGTTCTGGTTAGTCAAATTGTCAATATGTCAACTTTTTAATGATTAACACCGTTCATTTCATTCACCAATGACTCCGTCGGTATAATCACTTCCTCCTTTGGTTGGTCAAATTGTCAACTTTTTTAATGATCAACGCCGTTCATTTCATTTCCCCAGGAACCCGAAGAGAGGAAGTAACCACAAATTAACGCTTTCGGGGCTAATTCGTGGGTCCCATGGGTGCATGTGTTTGTTGTGTGCTTGTGTGTGATGTGTGTGGGTGTCTTGTGTGTTTAGGTTAGGGCTTAACGGCCAGTGCCAAAAAAAACCGTTCATTTTTATCAACTAATTCAAAGACATAAATATAAAAAATTATTTGGTTTAGTACTCTTTGCACTTTCGGCGAAGGATTACAAATTTAACGTTCTACCGACAATATAACATCTTCCTTAACAAAATCAACCGTCAAAGAGTATCAAAATCATATAAAAACTAGTGCGCGTATGATTTAAGGTTGTAGATCAAGATGGTTGATGTCTATCATCAAAAAAGTTATGAAATTAAAGTTGAGGCTATAGATCAAGATGATCGATATCTATCATTAAAAAAGTTAGGAAAAGTTGACTTTTTTACCAACATACCAGAGAAGTCCTATTTGATACACATTCGATACCCACATTTCTCAAATACTAATGTAATTGAGTAAAGCTTACTAAATTCCCTACACGTGTGACCAAATCCCAGAAAACTATAAAAAAGTTTGATAGACGCAAAAATTACAGCATCTAACGGTGACACGTCATCACCGTTAATTCCACATAATCGCCACGTCATGGCCTTACCGCATCAGCATAAAATTTACAAAATTTTCTATTTTAACCTCATCTTCATCCTGTCACTAATCCTAACCAATTTTCAAATCCTAACCCTAACCCGTCGACGCTGGCACCGCCACCACTTCCTCTTCCCCACAGCCACTATCCCGACCTTCCTCCACCCCTTCTGATATTAGACTAAATGTTAGAGGTATTTTCTTCCATTTAGCCTAATAATTAAAAAAAAATTAATCCAAGGGTAAAACGGTCATTTTTTATGTCTAGTTAACACCATTAGCCATTGACCATTATTTATAGTGGTTTTCTGCGCCTATCAAACATTTTGATAGTTTATGGGATTGGGCAAGCATACAAGAAGTTTAGTGAACTATAGTAATTTGGACTTAATTAAAGGGCCGGTACAAATGTACGAATGTCGACTAGAGCCCATAACTGGTCTTATTGCTTTCTTTATTGGGTAAATTGTTGAAAAACCCCCGGACCAATGCAAAAAAGGGGGAAAAAAAACCCTTGTATTTTCTAAATGGGAAGAAGAGGGCTAATTTTTAAAATCTTTGTGTAAACGCCCCTTGGCTCAATAACAAGTGAGTATTAGAAATTGTGGATGGACCAAAATACCCCTCTTCAATCTCAACGTTCAAAATTTCTCTCTTCCTCTCTCTCTCTTGATCCCAGAGAACCCAAGTCTCCTTCCGTCATCGTCATTCCCGTCTTCGCCATCGTCGTAAGCACCCTTGAATATTTAAGATGTTCCCTCGATTGCGTCATGCCACGCTACTAGAATATTTTTCCGCATCATTTGATCATCTTGCCTCACCGGTGGCAAACTTGGCTTAAACTCATTTACTCGGTGATGCGTAATTGCTGGAACGGATGACGATATTGCGTGTTAACTGTTACATAGAAAACTCTTTTGTTAACGTATTTTTACTTGCATTTATGTAGATATTACAAGCAACTTATTAGATATTACAGGCAAATTTTCTTAGATATTAAGGAAATGCAACAGCTTAAACGTTACAGGCAACTTATATAGATGTAACATGCAACTTCTTAGATATTATAGACAACTGATTAAAACCTACAGGTAAGTGGTTATAAATAAGAGACAACCACTTAGATGTTAAAGGCAACTTTTATAGATATTACAGGCAACTGCTTAGAAGTTACATGCAAGTTTTTAAATGTTACAAGTAAGTGATTAGATATTACAGGCAAGTGCTTCGATGTTGCAGGCAACTATTTTGTATATTCCTCTAAACAAAAATCAAGTCAAATAAAAGCAAATCTTCTCATAATGGCTTGGGTATCAACAAATACTTGCATATAGATAATCTTCTTGTTCGTCTCTTGATGTATACAGATCATATTTACATAGTTATCTTCAGTTATCATCCTAACTATATGATATATATATTTCTCCATTTTGTATGAAAGTCTCGACTTATCAACCGGTATATCAGGTTGAAATGAGATTGTTTCTTTCAATTCGAACCACGTTGTCGCCTCCGAGATGGTCAAGACCACACATTTCTTATTGGATCCACTCACAAAACACATTAATGTCTAAGTTGGGGTCATTATCAATGAGCAAAATAGTAAATGAAGATTTAGTTTGTTGGGTAATAAATGAAAGTAGAGTAATGAGTAAATGAGATAAGATAATCGAGAAAATAAAAGAGATAATTCTTGTTCTATTGGAAAATAGGGTTTTTTTGGGTAGTGAATTTGGAGGGAAAATGGATTGGTTAGAGTATTTAATGTTTAGTCCTTTAAGCAAACATCAACCAAGGATAGAAGTTACAGACAAACCGATAGAAGTTACAGGCAACTAAAACAGCAGCATTATTGCAAAAATGGGTTGTACTTGCGCACATGGGTTCTAAGGGATTGCGATATACCAAAATATAAATCCATCGTTGCCGGTCCCAAGTCCGGATGAGAAATGGTGAGGGTTGTGGTAAGCTTGTGACAGCCAACGTAAAACTTTGTCACATTCTATGACATGAACCATAATAAGAATATCGTTGGGGCGTCCCCTACTCAGCGACGCGCTACATCGGATCCCGGATGTAGTGTTAAGTATGCAAGGGCTTCTAGGTCGTCGTCCAGAAACGACGCGCTATATCGGACCCCGGGTGTAGTGACAAATAAGCAAGGGTCGTCGTCCAGAAACGGCGCGCTACATCAGACCTCGGGTGTAGTGACAAATAAGCAAGGGTCGTCGTCCAGAAACGGCGCGCTATATCGGACCCCGGGTGTAGTGACAAATAAGCAAGGGTTTCATAGGATCCGTCTAGCTTCCTGGAACATAGGTTCCCTTACGGGTAGACTAATAGAATTAGTGGAGGTGATGATTAGGAGGAGAGTTGGTATTATGTGTTTGCAAGAAACTAAGTGGGTAGGTGAAAAGAGTAGAGTCATAGCGCCTTGAGATTATAAGCTTTGGTATACGGGTAGAGATAAAAATCGAAATAGGGTAGGCATAATCATAGATAGACGGTTGCTTGAGGATGTAGTTGAGATTAGAAGAAAATGTGATAGAATTTTACTGGTTAAGCTTATTCTAGGTGGAGAGATTCTTAATGTTATTAGTGCTTATGCACCACAGATAGGTCTTGATGACGCTAGTAAGCGTCTATTCTGGGAGGAATTAGACGAGGTGGTGCAAAGTATACCTAGTGGAGAAAAGTTATTTATTGGTGGTGATCTTAATGGACATGTAGGTACTAGTCGTAGTGGGTTTGATACTATCCATGGAGGTTTTGGTTTTGGATAAAGGAATGAAGTAGGTGACTCGATTCTAGATTTTGTCTTATCTTATGACTTGATCTTAGAAAACACCTGGTTTAGGAAAAAAGAGTCCCACCTTATCACTTTTAGGAGCGGATCAAGTGCTAGTAAAATAGACTTTTTTCTGATGAGAAGAATAGATAGAGCTTGTTGTATCGACTGTAAGGTAGTTCCAGGTGAGAGTGTAACCACTCAATATAGACTTTTAGTTCTAGATTTTCGATTTAAAAGAGAATCTTGGAAGATTAGACGTAAGGTAGAGCCTAGAATTAAATGGTGGCGATTGAAAGAAGGTAACCAAAAGGCTTTTATAGATCGTGTAGTCCAAGAAGCGGATTTGCAGTCGGAAGATGATCCAGACAAAACATGGAACAAAATGGCTAGTTGTATCAAGAAGGTAGCTAGAGATCTACTTGGTGAGTCGAGAGGTGGTGCTCTACCATCTAAGGACATATCATGGTGGAATGAAGATGTAAAGGATGCTATTAAAATTAAAAGGGATTCTTATAAAAATTTGAAGAAAAGTAGAGATGTGGAGAGATTTGATAAGTATAAAATGGCTAAAAAGGAAGTTAAGAAAGCTGTTCGGGAAGCTAAATCTAAGGTCTACAAGGAGGCGTACGAGAAATTAGACACTAAAGAGGCTGAAAATGATATATACCGGATTGCTCGGATGCGGGAAAGGAAGACTAGAGACTTATGTGCGGTGAAGTGTGTCAAAAATGAAAATCAGAAGGTTTTAGTTCGAGATGAGGATATCAAGGAAAGATGGAGAGATTATTTTGACAAATTGTTCAATGAGAGCTTTACTAAGAATTTGGATGGACTTGTCATTCAATCTCAAGATATAAACCGTGATTTCATGCGTAAAATAAGACTACCTGAGGTTAAAGAAGCTTTGAACAGAATGAGTTTACGAAAAGCGGTTGGTCCTGATGGGATTCCTATCGAGATTTGGAGATGCTTAGGAGAAATAGGCGTTAAATGGATGACAGATCTGTTTAATAAGATTTGGCAGACAAAAAAGATGCCAAATGAATGGAGGAAAAGTATCCTTGTACCTATCTACAAGAACAAGGGTGACATTCAAAGTTGCTCAAACTACCGTGGAATAAAACTTATGTGTCACACCATGAAACTTTGGGAGAAAGTGATTGAACACAGGCTAAGAAAGGATATTAAGATAATAGAGAACCAGTTTGGGTTCATTCCTGAACGATCGACGACAGAGGCTATTCATTTGCTTCGTCAACTAGTCGAGCATTTTCGAGAGAGGAGAAGAGATTTGCATATGATATTTATTGATTTAGAAAAAGCGTACGACAAGGTACCTAGAGAGGTATTATGGGGGACAATGATGAAGAAGGGGGTCCCCGTCAAGTATATTGACATAATCAAGGATATGTACAATGGAGTAGTGGCAAATGTCAGAACTTGCGGCGGCTTAACGAGTGATTTTCCGATTACTATTGGTTTACATCAAGGATCTGCATTAAGTCCATTCCTGTTTACCATCGTGATGGATGAGCTTACTAGAACTATCCAAGATGAGGTACCTTGGTGTATGCTATTCGCTGATGATATTGTTCTAGTAAATGAGACGAAAGCAGGGGTTAATGCCACATTGGAATTATGGAGGCAAACATTGGAATCTCAGGGATTCAGATTGAGCAGGTCCAAGACAGCATATATGCATTGCAAATTTAGTAACCAGAGAAGTCAAAACCATATTGGTATAATATTGGAAGGTCAAGAGATATCACCGAGCGACCAGTTTAGATATCTAGGTTCCATCATCCAAAAGAATGGGGAGATCGATAGTGATGTTAATCAAAAGATCCAAGCTGGTTGGTTGAAATGGAGGAGTGTAACAGGGATTTTGTGTGATCGTAACTTTCCGTTAAAATTGAAAGGGAAGTTTTATCGGAGCGCTATTCGGCTTGCCTTATTATATGGTACAGAATGCTGGGCTCCTAAGAAGCATCATACATAGAAAATGCACGTAGCGGAGATACGCATGCTTCGTTGGATGTACGGTAACACTGGAAAAGATAAGGTGCGAAATGAGGATATTCGTGCAAAAGTTGGTGTAGCACCTGTGGAGGAGAAGATGTGGGAAAACCGGCTAAGATGATTTGGTCATGTGCGACGCAGACCTATGGAAGCACTGGTTCGACGAATAGATACTCTCGATATGGGCAATGGCAAAAGGGCAAAAGGGAGACCGAAGAAAACATGGATGGAGGTGATACGAAACGATATGGTTGCCAAAGGACTCAATGAAAGTATATTGTTCAATAGGAGTGAGTGGAGGCGGAGGATTCATGTGCTGGACCCGGCGTGATTCTCATGTTGGTTCATGTAGCCTACCCCATATACTTGGGATAAAAGGCTCAGTTGTTGTTGTTGTTGATATACCAAAATATCCATTACTCTCAGTGTTTGATGGAATTATTGATGGGCCTAAGGTTTTTTTACATGCAGAAAAAACCCAAGTAGTTTTTCACAGGTTCTATAGGGGCCGGGGTTTTTCAACAATTTACCCTTCTTTATTTCCTTCTGCCATAACAAAACAAGAGAACGAGGGTTCTGAGAATTTTTTTCCTTGTAATTTTCAAAAATTGTTCCTTTGTCTGAGATATTTACATCATACACCCTTGAAAAATTACATTTTTGCTAGCATTGCAATCCTGGCGTCTCTCAAGATTCTATCCATGAACTCAAACTGGAGGCATTGCAGCTAAAAAGCTCTTTCCTTTAAGGTGATTCCCTAGTTTCTGTTGTCTATTTGTTTACAATTCGTTCATTGTTTTTCTTAGAATTGTTCTGTGCTGAGAAATGAGCACATACATAGCTTTGAACAATGAAGTGGCATCAATTTTCAAAGAAAAAATTTAAATTTTTTTTGTTATGTAATCCTTTTATCACCAAATTAGGTAATTCTATTTTTTTCACTATTTTTTTTGCTTAAATTAAGACACAAATATTGTTGATTTCTTATGACGAATTGCGTAGAAACTTAGTAGAGCGAATCAAATATGTAGGAATGGGAAGAATGTTGAGGCTGTTTTAGAGAAAAAATTTCTGGGTCGAGGGTTCAATCCATTTTTATTTCTATGATTTATTGCTAAAGAATTAGCATGAAATGCAAGCCTAGAGAATAAGAATGAAATGCAAATTGAAGGAAATAGGATGCGAAAGCTTCTTAAGTAGCCAATATTATCGTGTCCGTAGAGTCGTATCGTATTTTTACTATGGTAGTCAGTTTTTAGGGAGTGAATAGATCCCTTTTTGAAGAGAGGTGATGGAGGTTCGGATCTTATTGAGATGTTGTTCTCCGTCGATCTGTCGCGAGCATTGATGAACGACTGAGATTGGTGTTGAGGGTTGTCTCCTTGAGCGTGTGGATCTCAGTAGGCTTGTTTTGAGGTGAAGTTGAGCTATCTGCAAAAGAAGTCCCGGGGTGAGTGTACCACCGTGGACCCTCCGACGGTCAAGTTAGCCGAGGAATTTGGGCAGAGTAGCGGCTTATTGGAATAAAATTGCGTTACCTGAGTCGTCTGAGAGAGATGATTTTATAGTGGTTGCATGGAACGAGCTGGCGCGAGATCTTCGCCGTCGGTTACGCCCCTGGCGTTACATCTGCGTGAATGACGGGATCCACCATTAATGACGAAATACGCTCGTTAATGGGGGGATACGGCGGCGTGGAACGCGGGATCGTGGGGTGGCGGATATCTCGCGTCTGGCAAGATCCGCGGAACCGTGGCAGAGACGCTTGGGCTCTGCGTTCTTGGTTGCTCGGTAGAACCTGGGAGACTTAGCTCGGCGGGAGGCTCAAGTTGAGCGGGAGGCCGAGAATGCTCGGTTCTGTGATAGCTCGGGGGCGAACCAGGAGGGCTGAGGAAGCTCAGCGTGTAGGAGGGCTCGGAGGCGAGCCCATGGTTATTCTCAAGACGCGCATAGGAGTGTTCAGGGATCCATCGAAGGTCGGGTCATACCTCGGGACGATAGCCCGATGGATGCCTCCAATGTATAGTGTTTGTCTTGTTTCCATAAGCCCCGGGACACGTCATCTGCCACATGTCATGATCTGGGGAGTTCCCATTTATGAGTATCATTATTAGCCTCCTACTCTCGTCCCGACCTATTTATGGGTCGGGTTGAGAGTGGTCTGGATCGGTTTCTCGGGCTCAGCCTGTTGTCAAGAATTTGTCGGCGCAGATTTCTGGAGCGACTCGGCGTAGGACGGTTGCGTCGTTCAGATCTTTGAGCCCGCGTGTCGTATCCCGGATGCTTGAATTTTTGCGCGTATCTTGGATGACGTCAGCGGGGGAAAAGATCGTGCATTTAAAGAGGGGTGCCGATTCGCTTGTACGTCAGTTGAAGCGCAGGCCACACGTCCGACATGGATTGGCGGACGTGGCAGGCTGTCGCTGTCGCCTGCGCCCGAAGGGACGTCTCCAATGGTCGTTCGACATGTAGGGACTTCGACGGCTGGCAGACGCGAAGCTTCGTTTTGGCGGGAAATGATCTGAGCCGTCGGATGCTTCCCTCAAGCAGTATAAATAGTAGTGGGATCCCCCTAGGGTTCATACTTTTGCCACTATTTTCCTTTGCTGCGAGAGATTGATCGGTGCTCCATCCTTTAGATCGGATCCTTCGCGCTCTTTTCTCGGAGAACTCTTTCATTTGTATCAGATTAGATGTGTTCTTCCGAGAAGTCTGTAGAATAGTTAGGGTAGATTCTAGGGAGTCTTCCACCTCTTCGGCTGTTGACGGCCAAGAGGGTTCCCTCATTGCTTCCTCATCGTCGGGCCAGCCCCATAGAGTCAGGGCCACCCGCGCCGCTAGCCGTCCGGCTGCGATGAGGGCCCTATTCTCTGCCGAAAGATGCAGTCGGGACGTTGGGACGTCCGGTACTGAATTTTGGGGGCATATGCTATTTGGTTTTATCCGTCCACCTCTCCGAAGATGCCAAGTTGATTTATGGCACCGTATATCAGAGGTTTGGACGGATGCGGCCGTTGTAGCAGACTTCGTCAGATTCCTCCTCGCTTGCGAGGGGTTTTTGATTGTGGGGACGCTCTTCCCTGCAGGCGCAAGCCCCTGCAGTTAATTACGTTATCGGGTTACGATAACCACTTTCTCCTTCTTCAGAAGTTCACTTCGTGTCGTGTGTGTTTGTTTTATTTTTGGTTGCCCGTGGATTGTATACGGAGACTAATTTATGTTGTCGCCCGTAGGGCGTGGATTAGTCCAAATCCGTATTTTCTTAGATTTGGGTTTGGTTGATTTAAGGATCGTTAACCTCATTTGAGATTAAGATCAACTTAAATGGTTGTTAAGGATACGTTAGTCTAAGTTCTAGACTAAGGTCTACTTAACAGGGTTTTAGTTTAGGGACGTTACGGTCCATTGGGTTTAAGGACATCGTAGTCCATGAGTTTAAGAACCTCATAGTCCATGGTTTAAAGATATCATAGTCTATAGAGTTTAGTTTAGGGACATTGCGGTCCATTGGGTTTAAGGACATCGTAGTCCATGAGTTTAAGGACCTCATAGTCCATGGTTTAAAGACATCGTAGTCTATAGGGTTTAAAGATATCGTAGTCTATATAGTTTCGGTTTAATCTGTTTGGGGATACACTAAGAGTTATTGGTTGTTGAGACCCTCCACCTCTCTGAAAACGTTGAAGAATTACAACGACATGTATCAGAGGTGTGAAGAGATGTACCCTTGAACCAATGAATGTTCATCAAAGATTTGATGATCTTGTTTGGGACTAAGTCCAATAAAGAGCACATGGGCTCGGTTGATTATGAGTTTTAGCCAACTTGGGCTCAGCCTACTGAGTCTTTATCATTTCTATTTTCTTTTGAATAAAGTGTTGGACACTTGCTAGGACACTGTTCTTTCTCTGTGCACACAATACTAAGCATTTATGTGGGTTCTGACACTCACTTTCTTTTTATATGAGTGTTGAACACTCTTCCTGCTGCTGGGCCTTTCTTGAGGATTGTAGAGCACTCTGTGTAGCGCCCACGTGAGGAGCACGTGGGGCGCTTGGCGCTGAGTGCCAGCATTTGAGCGCTCATCGCTCTTTATTGAGCAGCGCCCACGTGAGGGGCACATGGAGCGCTTGGCGCCAATCAGTGAGTGCAGAGCGCTCTTTTAAAAATAGCGCTCACGTGAGGAACACGTGGAGCGCTTGGCGCCAATTAATGAGTGTAGAGCGCTCTAAATTTTTGTGTTCTGCCCAATTCAATTCTCTGAGAATTATATTCTCACTTGTGAGAGACTTTGTCTTATGAATCTAAGAACCAAGTTCTTCTTTTTTGAGGAGATTCTATGATCTCTTTTATTTTATGCAAGTCTTTGTCTTATAGATCTATAATCTGGAAAAAGAACTAAGTTCTTCTAATATGAGAGTTAAACTCTTAGATATGAAGGAGATGCCATGATCTCTCTTCTCGTTATTTACCTTGAAGAAGGTTCTTCTTCTTAGAGCCTGCTCTCGTTTTTGAAGTTTCTTTAAGTATATGGGGGGAGGGGGTTCCTCTCTTTAAGACTTGAAGTCTTGGGTCCTTTATATAGGGGAGGCTGATTTGTTGAATCAGTTAAAGAAATCTCTTATTGAGAGATCTCTGATTGATTTGTGGATTTTATCCACCGTTGGATCTTTGATCCAAGGACTTCTGTTTTACAGAAGGGATCTTTCTTGTTTTTAACAAGATTGGGGAAATATTTTCCCATACAGAACTTATTCTGTATCTTGGTGATTTTTAATCACCATTGGATCTTTGATCCAACGGTGCTCTGATTTACAGAGCACAATCTTTCTTTTTTTGGAAAGATTTGAGGAGTATTTTCTCAACAGAATTTAATTCTGTAATTTGATGATTTATTCATCTTCGTTGGATTTTTGATCCAAGGGTGAAGAACATTTAGTTCTAGCGCCGGCGCTCTTGTACTTTGCACGTGAGGCGCTGCCTCAGAGTCTTTGACTTTTAGCGCTGGCGCTGTTGGCGCTAACGCTCTCTTGCTTTGCATATGAGGCGCTGCCTCAGAGTCTTTGACTCTTAGCGCTGGTGCTCTTGTTCTTTGCACGCGAGGCGTTGCCTCAGAGTCTTTGACTCTTAGCGCTGGTGCTCTTGTTCTTTGCACGCGAGGCGTTGCCTCAGAGTCTTTGACTCTTAGCGCTTGGCTCTTTCGTGCTTTGCATGTGAGGCGCTGTCTCAAATCAAATTTTGAACAGAGCTTTGCTCTTTTATTGGGGGCGAAACAATTGCCTCCCCCCACCGCTGCACTCATGTGGCTCACACGTGAGTGCTGCGGTGGCAGCCTTTCCACCATTGGATAGTCTTGGAAGTCGGATCGACTTCCAACACCTATAAATAGGGCCTTTGGCCCTTTGAGATGACTTTTGTTCATCTTCTTGTTTTCTGAGAATTTTATTCTCTCTTCAGAGCTAAGCTTTCTGTCTTAAGAACTCTCTTAGAGTCAGAACCCTCTCGAAAATTTAGGTAAAGACCAAATCTTTGAAGGGATTATTTCATAATCTAGGGTTTCACCCATTAACAGAGCCTTGCTCTTCTCAGATCATAGATCTAAAGATATTTTTAGGGTTTCTTAACAGAGCTTTGCTCTTCTTAGATCATAGATCTAAAGAGATCTTTCTTAGGGTTTCTTAACCCATTAATGAAGAACTCTTAGAGTTCATTTTGCAGATCTTAACGATCTCGGAGTTTTTAACTTAGTAAAAGCTTTGCCTTTTTAAGGGTTCTGATGGCTTGTTCCATCTTCTTCGCAGAGCATGGCTCTTTAGAATTCTTAAGGAATTTTTATTCCCCTCATAATGACAGATTTGATTTCTGTTGCAGAGCGCTGCTCTCGAGGGAGTTTACTCCTTCGCCCAATGAGCCCCTCATTAAATGAGAATCTTCTGAGGATTTCATCTTTAATGAGTGACTGTTCCATCAATGATGAGCCGTCACCCTGATTTTGTGGGTCCCCTTTGGCCCTTTCCACTGCATTGCAGTGTGGTACAAATTTTAGGTACCAAGTTTTAGAATTTGGACTGTAGCTTTGACAGCTAACCCTTGTTCCTTTTCGCGCAGGTACTATGTCTTTCGATACTTCGTTCCCATTTGTTCGTCCGGAGAGCGCATTTGCTGACGCGCCAGTAGACCGGGAAGTTTTTGCACTGATCAAAGATCACGATCCGGAGCAGAAGTCTCCTCATTTATGAGGTTTGTGGTACAACCAAATCATTCAGGGTCGACGCGGCTTCTCTTGTGCGACGCCTTCAGAGACGATCTCCGCTATTCACTACACCGACTCACCCCAAGTGAACTATGCTGTGGAGGAGGTTAACTGGACCTCGGAGGGTCACTTCCAGCCTTCTATGGCTACAATACCCGTACAGCCTCCAATGGCTTTGGATATCTTGGGACGACGTATATGTCAAGGCGAGTCGCGCCCTTGGGGACAGCCATACATGATAGGCTTGACTCCCCGTCATTCAGCCGGATATCTACAGTGGGCCCGGTTTATCTTGTCGGCCAAGAAATCGCCGCTGCTGAAGCTCGGGTTGTACCCCGCGATTTATGCTTCTCTCTTCCAGTATTCCACGCCCCCTGTGTGGTGGGTCAAAGCTTTTTTGGAACAATGGAACGTCCCAACTCATACCTTTCTCCTGTTAGATCGGGAAGTTTCAATCTCTTTAGAGGAGTTCGTGGAGATCTCTGGCTTGCCTGTCAGAGGGGAACATTATGATGAGATATTATCCCCTGACGAGTACATTTTCGCCACTCGATAAGTAGTGATGGGTCTGACCCCAGAGAATGCCATTCAGCACCGATTCCCAAGCTTGATCAAAGTGCTAAATATTTTTGAAAGTCTGTTCCTTGAATCCAGAAGCCACGGGGTTAGCTTCACAGATTTCATCGCTCGTTTTCTTCGCCCGGAAATCCTGTCGAAACAAGGTGCGAAGTTCACCAAACTCGACGATCCCTTTGGCTTTGGTTCGGACAACCGGCCGGCAGCGGAGGCGGATCAGAGGAATTTCTTTCTCCCGGACACCCCGGTCGTCTCTTTCGCAGAGCTCGCAGCTTCCGACGTCGACGAAGAGACGTTCTTTTTGGGGTTTCTTGGCCTATGGTTAAGCTGGTTTGTGTTCCTCATGCACCCTCGCCACATGAGGCCATCCGTTTTCTACCCGGCTCACCAAATGGTTGAAGGGACACGGGTTGCCGTCGGGATTGCTGGGCTTGCTCATTTGTATCATGGCCTGAGCTTAGCGGCAGACACCACTCAGCCGGGGGTACAACCCGTAAACTTCCCGCTGCATTATTTTACGTCGTGGATTGAGCTTCATGTGCTCGGCGCTTTCGGAGTTCACAAGCGGCCCCACTTCTACGATAGTTATAACTTTCCTCGGGTTATGCGGCTAGTTGATGCTTCTGTTTTGGAACCGACCCAGCGAGAGGCTCGGGGTCTGGTTCTTCGCCCGCGTACGGTCGGGGATGGCATGACCTTTGTCGATAAGGTCATGAATATCGGAAAGGAGTCTAGTAAGGTGGTGCAACCGCTGCGAGACACCCTTAAAGACGGGGCTCCCGCGTTGAAGGCTCGTGAGATCTTGCATTTGTACTCGACCAGGCCAGGCTACTTAGTGTTCAGGCAAAATGACTCGGCGCTTTTCATGAGGTACAACTCGCACCGTTTTGCCCAACAGTCGGGTTACAACCAAGGCGTTCCCCTCGAGGCTTTTCTGGCGGAACCGGTTGCTACTGAAGAGGGTATCCGGAGCGCTCTGCACCACTTCATGCGCCTAAATACCGGGTACAACTTTTTGATCAGTGAGCCGAGCTGTGTTCCAAAAGCCTTGAACGCATACGTGGCATGGTACAAGCACGCGACGGGTGCTGTCATTAGGGAAGAAAAGCAGTTGCTGCTCGATCGCAAGGGTGCAGCCCCTACTGGTAATCCAACCGTTCCCCTAAAGCGACGGACCATCGTTTGTCCTCCCTTGAGAGAAGCTGTTGTGGTTGTGGTCCCGCGCGCCTTTCCTGATAATCCTCTACCTTGTGTGCCTGTAGAAGCGGTAGCTGCAGCGTCTCCTGGGTCTGGCGTGGGTACGAAGATCGGGACTCGTCGCCCAAAGTTGCCCGCCAAGCACAACCTCCTGTTGCCGGCTGCCGGCGGTCGCTCGCAAAAGAAGAAGAAGTCGCTGTTTTCTGCCAATGCCATACTCGGCCAGGAGCCTCATGCTCCTTACAGCGAGGGCTTGTGCGAGTATGGCACTAATGAGGGTTTGTTCGACACGCCTGCGACCAACACCGATCTCCAGGCTTCCCTTCTGGCCTCTGAGCGACTGGCTCACGAAGAAGAGGCGCTGATATCGCTTGCGGCGATGGGTATGCTCTAGACACATTGCTTCGGGTTTATTCCTTTTCTTTTATTATTCTCTTATTAATACTTCCCTCTTTGCTAGGTATTTCTGCTGAAGAGGCTCATGCGGCTTCTCTCCGGACTTTTAAGGAGGAGGAGAGGCTCCGCTCTTCCTTGGGCTTAGGTATACCCCATTTTATCACGCTTTTATTATATATATATCTTTTTATATATTTGTGCTCTAACGCTTCCTTTCGCCTTACTGCAGGGACTACTTCAGCTCGAATTATTCCAGGTGTAGCGCCGATCACAAGCGGTGATGTAGCAGCATTGCTAGAGACGGTCACCACAGTCATGGCTATCCCTAAGCCATCGCAGGAGGCTTCGCTAAAACAGCCGATGATGGACGCCGTAGCGGCGTCGGAGGCAGAACTTGGCTCAGATGACGGCGACGGCATCCCCTTGTCAGAAGTCTTGAGGAGATCGGCCCTCACGGCTCAAACCGAAAGGAAACGCAGGAAGCGCGCAATAAAGAAACGTGATGCCGCCTTGGCCGTAGGTGCGGGCTCGAGCACCATTCCATCTGCCGCTATTCCTTCAGAGGGTGCTTCAGCTGCCCTGTCTACCGCCCATAGGCAGGCTGCGCGCGCGGCGCGTGAGGCAACCGAAAAGCCGCCCGAAGGTAACGTAGCACTGAGTTTTTTATTATAACTCGATCTTCAAATTCTTATATACCATATCCTGCAGGGCCAAGTTTTGGCGATGAGATGGTAGGTGAGATGACGGCGACCATAGAGCCCGAAACGGTTACTCTCTCTCGGGAGTCCGGGACTGCCCAAACCGCCGCTCTCCCCCCTTGTGGCTCCCTATTATCGGCAGGCATCGTGATTGTCACGATGACCCTCGTCGAATCAGGGGACGAAGCCATGGGCGCAGAGACTACTTCTCTGAAGGAGAGCGAAGAAGCTGCAACGCCTGGCGATGCTTCCATCGCGGTTTTGGTTGATGACCCATCAGGTAAATCTTGAGTTATTATTCTCTTTCATAATCCCGCTCAGCTTCTTCTGACGATTTTTGTTTGTAGGTGCCGTGAAGGTAGAAATTGTTCCATCTGAAGCACCTCCGGTTACCGCCATGACGGTCGTTGTTCCCTCGCCTTCTCCTATGTCCTCCGAAATGCTGGAAGGTATAGATCCGCGATTTATTTATTTGAACTATGAACACCGTCTTCCCTGTACTGACTGTGTATTGTCGCAACTTTGCAGGAGTTCTTTTTAACCATTTGTACCAGGTGCTGAACCCGCATTTCTCCTTCCAGTCGAAAGTCGCTCCGCCTGCTGGTATTGGTTAGTATATCCTTCAGCTATTGTTTCTTTCTTTCTTTTATAAATAGCCATACTATTGCTAAGCCTTCTCTATATTGATCGCAGCTTCACGGATCGAAGGAGGAGACAAGGGGATAGCCGCACCTCCGGTACTTCCAATTCTGCCATCCGCCACAGCCGGTATAGTAGGCTTCATTGCTCGTGTATTTTCTTTACCTCCCGAGTCGACACCTGACCATGATTTGTTTTGCAGCAATCGCACCGACTCCAACTCCCTTCGAGTCTCGAATCCCAATGCTGGAAGGGCCTTTTGCTAAACGCCCATCTTCCAGGGGCGCTGCGACGAGCCTGCGAATGTTGAGCGAGTTCGTCGAGGATCTTGACGCTGAGGCCCTCGTATCTGCTGCAGACTTTGCTGCTGAGGTTAATCCCATGCTGGCGACATTCGTGAACTTTCATTACTGCAGGCAGATCGAGACTTGCCTGCATGATATTGAGCTCAAGCGTCCCGCTCCCGAAGTATTATCTTTGAACTCTCAGCAGGCTGCATGGGTTGAGCAGAGTGTTCCTTTCCTCCACCATTTTGAACAAGTGGCGACCCTGAGGTGGAAGGAACGTGAGGCGGCTTCCATAGAGTCTGTCCAATTGCATGCCCAGGTCAAAGCGAACGCTGCATAGCTGAAAGCTATTTTTGAAGGTCTTCAACAATGTATTTCCGATGGGCAGGTGCTGAGGAAGAAGCTTGACTTTACTGAGCGGGTTACGCAGAGTCATGAAGCCGCTCAACAGAAAATTGATGAGAAGGTTTCATCCTGTTTGCAGCAATGGGCTCGAATTGAAGCGGAGTTGCCCGCGGCGGCTACTCATGAAAAGGAGTTGAGAGGATTGCGCGAGCGGCTTGCTGATTTATTAAAAACGCCCCCTTCTCAGTAGCCATCTTTGTATCAACCGAAAATTTGTAATCTATGAATAACATGTTTTCATTCATTGCTTTTTTTTGATGTATCTTGTACTCAATTGAATTCATGAATAAAAGACACATTTTCTTTTTTATCTCCTACTGTCACTTTCTTTTCTCTGCTGTGTTGTTGGGCATGTTACTCCAGCAAATGTAGCCTGTTGGTGATAGATAACAGTTCATCTTGAACTCTTTGTAAGGTAGTGATGGCTTAGGAAACAGGTTCAGGTCTGCTGCCTAAGACTTTTCAACTTTATTGGCCGTGAGGGTCTCATAAAGACTTTTCTTCCTACGAGTCGTGAGGATCTCGTAGGTGTATTTTCTCCTTAGGAGTCATGAGGGTTCCTAAGTGTGTTTTCTCTTGAGAGTCGTAACGATCTCACGAGAGAATTTTCTCCCTTACAAGTCGAGAGGACTCGTAAGTGATTGGCGAGTTGACTTGTTTCTGAATCGGGGTCATTTGATGACGTGTTTCCGAGACGGGGTCATTGGATGACGTGTTTCCGAGATGGGGTCATTGGATGACGTGTTTCCGCGACGGGGTCATTTGATGACGTGTTTCCGAGACGGGGTTATTTGCTGACGTATTTCCGAGACGGGGTCATTGGATGACGTATTTTCGAGACGGAGGTCGTTTGCTGACGTATTTCCATGAGGGGGTCATTTGATGACGTGTTTCCGAGACGGGGTTGTTTGCTGACGTGTTCCGCGATGGGGTCATTTGATGACATGTTTCCGAGATGGGGTCGTTTGCTGATGTGTTTCCACGACGGGGTCATTTGATTACCTGTTTCCGAGACGGGGTCGTTTGCTGATGTGTTTCCGTGACAGGGTCGTTTGATGATGTGTTTCCAAGACGGGGTCATTTGCTGACGTGTTTCCAAGACGGGGTCATTGGATGACGTATTTCTGAGACGGGGTCATTTGCTGACGTATTTCTGAGACGGGGTCATTGGATGACGTGTTTCCGAGACGGAGGTCGTTTGCTGACGTATTTCCGCAATGGGGTCATTTGATGACGTATTTACGAGATGAGGTCGTTTGCTGACGTGTTTCCGCGACGGGGTCATTTGATGACGTGTTTCCGAGACATGGTTGTTTGCTGACGTGTTTCCACGACGGGGTCATTTGATGACGCGTTTCCGAGACGGGGTCGTTTGCTGACGTGTTTCCGTGACGGGGTCATTTGATGACGTGTTTCCGAGACGGAGGTCGCTAGCTGTCTTGCTCCACTTTCTGCGGTGTCGGGTTGACTCTAGGTTGTCTGTGAACCGTAGGGTCATGGAACTGGAGACTTTGGTATGGCTCCGATTGGTGGTGTCGCGTCCGTGCCCTGCTGGCATAAGAAGGAACTGTCATGACCCGAAATAGCACGTGAATGACACTTGAATCATATGAAGTCTATAGAACCCCATCTAATTCAAGTAAGCCAAAAACCCAGAAATCTAAACCATTTTTAAAGAAAGTGTTTTGTTAAAATAAGCCGAATATGCATTTTTAAAAAATCAAGTCTTTTCGAAAATTTCGGCAGAGTTTCCTTTGTAAATACTGGCCCCAAAAAGGGTACAACATGAATAGTATACGAAATGATAAAAGGCATCCCCAAGCTGGAGCTAGCTCTTCGTCAATCGACGGCCACAACCATGCAAGCAATATAATATACAACGCCGAAGGGCGATGATCAAAACTTAAAAAGAAACTCAAAATCAACATGAAAACCATGATAATACAATGCGCGACTCTAAGGTTGAAATAAAATACAAGTTTGGTTTTCTAAGTCTAACAAATATACAAATCTGGTTAATGGAGTTACTAGATACAACTGAATATAATAAATGTACGAGGGTGGTCACGATGCGAGTGAACCCACCTACCAAAGCAATCATCCGGAATGGAAGCAGTGTGCCAGAAAGCCGCAATGAAACCTGTACGGCAAAACCTGTAAGAAACTGTGGCACAACGGGGGTGAGTTGCCAACTCGTGAGTAGAAAATATCACCGAGCAGAAATCGTATGTATGACTCAATCCTAGGTCAATACGATCAAATATATATCCTCAAAAATAGTATCCTGAACCATATACAACTATGTGTAAAAATATCTAATATGACTTGAAGCATATACTAATAATGGAAAGGGTAATATCTATGCATAAGTGTAATCCCATGTGCTCGTGCCAGTGCCTCAAGTAGCAATATGTCACATATATGATGTATAAATGCATGAAAACAGAATACATATAAATGAGAAACTGTTTTATTATCTCAAAGAGATTTATGTATATAAAAACCGAGGCATCATCAATGAAATCAACATAAAACAGTGTCTAGCATCAACACAAAAATATATATCTAGGGCTTCGGCTATCAGGACTGGCCCCTGGGCTCCGGCTATCCGGACTGGCCCAAACTCCGATTGGTATCCTCTGGATATCCGACGAGTCACAGTGAAGTCACCGGTCGGTAGTGTTCCCCAGCCAGGCTCAACGCCATCATCTGCGACCTTTTCGTCCTGGGGTATCGCACCGGGTCCACCATGCACCCACAGACGGTTCCTCCTCCTCCTCGAATCGGGTGTATGATATTGCTCAAGCGCCGAGAAAACTCATGGTGGACATATCTCAAATCATATCATGAGAAAACCGCATCTTTCATTTTAAAAATGATAATAAGTTTATAAAATCTTGCGGTTTCTCCAAATCCATAAATCTCATGGAAAATCCAAATCTCGAGAACAAATAAACAGTGAATAAAAATATTGGGCTCCGGCAATCCGGACTGGCCCTAAAATGATGCATAACAATGAATAATAATATGCATGAAATGGAAAAGTAATAACTGCAATATCTAAACTAGCACAGAAATGATATGTCGAAACTATCATCTAAAAAGCGATGTCAAATAAATAGTATTTTCTAATGTGTATGTGACATGGCAATTACCGATGATGATATGTGTAAGCCGGCAAGCAGGTGTATGTGGAACATACGCATCATCGGTAATGGTGCTGGTGTCATGACAACATGGTTTCATAATAATAACATATGAAAACACAATATAAGTATGCAATGCGATGCGAACAGCAAGAATATGCGGGAGCTGAATAATAAACACAACAATAAATAATCTATATTACTATATATATAAGTGTCGTATCGTTTTTCCATTTGAAATAATACGAATCGTGGTGTTTTGAAAATAGGGCTACAGTGTTTTTAAGAAAATGTACGTCCTTTGAAATATCCGTAGGATCCCTTGGCCTGTCTTTAAAATACTCACGATTCGTTAGTTTTGAAATAGGTATGACTCGAGTCTAGTCTAACATCTACAGGTAACTACAGGACTAAACTACAGACTAATCGACAAGGTAAGGAAAACCACCTAAGTCTGAGTCGATACATATATATAACATAATATAGTCGGTGATCCCGCCTCAATAGTATCACATATGATACGATATATAACATGACATCCTTGAGTCAAGAGTGCGGATCTATCATCAATATAAAGCTCGTACGGTAAATCCATTGTACGGCATCCCAAATCTGGGTACGGGTCGAATATCACATTTATCTCATCATTCATCTGGTATCCTTATCATTATATATCATGATCTGGGGGTACTGATCTACGTCTATTACGTACTGATACCATCTACAAATATATGTGCGTGTGTATGAAAACACATCGCCTAAGGACACGCTATACTAATCATGTCGTATCTCATAATACGAACCAAATCATATCACCGATCTCATGGCACCATGCCCAATCTCATCGACTCATCTCCAAGTACTAAATACTATCCTCATCATCCATGTATATGTATACATATATATACATACATATATATATATATATACATACATATATATATATATATATATATACATAGTCCCATACCTATGTGTGTATATATATATATACATATCCCCATATACGCACAAGTAATAAAATGCATGGGAGTGTGTGTGTGTGAGTGTAAATCTTATTCTAGGGTTCGCGACTACAACTAACTAACGACACTATCATCAAGTTATACTAGGATTTAACCATGAACTTCTAAAGTCTATCTAGATAATCATCTAGTCTCATAATAAACATACTTATATATACATAGGTATACGTATTCGTATACAACACTAGGAAACTACGGGGGTGCTATACGTCATCCACCCGACTTCCCCCGTAGATATATATCTACTCATCTTGATCTTCGCTTGCCGATGCCGATGTCGCCACGCGCTCGCTTGTCGTCTCGAAGTCCTCGTGAGGATACCTACGTATCATAATACATCGTATCGCATTAAAATCCGACTCATGAACAAAACGACACACGAATCTCACATAGGTCAAAACCTATGGTCTACTCACGCAAATCAACCAAATAACCCTCGACATCGGCATATAAATGCTGATTGATCGAGATAAACCCCAAACATACCAATCGTGGTTTCACAACTCACTAATTATTATATGAAATAGGTTATATATCAACAAAACCTCAATTTTGATCAAATCGATTTTATTCCAAAAACCTAGTAAGCAATTACCCGTTTTACTTCAAAACATGATGTTTTAACCAATCTAATGGCTACATTGTTAACATAATATTTAACTAAGTCACACAAATCATAATTAAATTTTTAATCTCACCTATTTTCATTCATCCAAAATTCTAGTTTGCAATTTAGCTTAATTAGTAAAATTTTAAAATAACAATTTGTAAACTAGCTACTAGGTTTGATTTTACATGCCTTAATATGATAAATTACACACTTAAACCCTGTTCAAATGATATAAAAGCCTAACTAGATTTTAATCTCACATTTGCAATTAAATTCTAAAACCTAGTTTGCTAAAAACTTAATTTGGACATTTTAAATCTTACAATTTGCAATATGCAACAAGATTAAGTTTTCCCAAATCTCAAGAGGTTCAACCACACAATCAAACCATGAACAATTTATCAAAACCCTAACTTAAATTCAAACCCTTCTCTTGAAAGTTAAATCTTGAAATTAATTCCATGTTCAAACATCTAATTTAGTTGAATTGAAGTAATAACAAACAATTTAACAAAAGGGTCAAGATTTATACCTCACAACCCATAGATCGAACTTGCAATCTAGCCTCTCAAATTGCCATCTTGTTCCCTAGATCCATACTAGAATAGCCACGTAAAAATGGGTAGGGAATAGATTTTGATTTTGTGGGATTTTTGTTTGGATTTTTGAGGAAAATTGATGAATTTTTTATAGAAAAATAAGTGTGATTTTGGGGGGCTGCTGCTGCAGGATGGGGTTGGGCATGGGGAGTGGGGAGAGGAAGAGAGAGAGTGAGGGTTGAATGAGTGACACAATTTCAAAGTCAACAAGGTCCATACTTCATCCTTTAATGTTTCTTTTTTTTCCCTTTTCTTTTCTTTTGTGAAATGAGATGAACAAGTCTTGGGGCTGCCAAGGGGGGGTCGGCCACACAAGTTGGGGATGGATATGGGTTTTTATGGTGAGGAAAAATGATAAATACTATATCCCAAGTCAACCTAGAACCATACCTCAATTTCTATTTAGCTATTTTCACCATTTAAGCCTTTATAGTTTATATTTTCTAAAACAAACTTGACGACTTCTTTTCATTTTAAAAACCACATGTTAGACTTTGGTTTAATATGTCATGATATACAAAATTTGTATTAACCCATTCCAATTTGTAATTATCACTAAATAAATGTATTAGTGAAGGCTTAAAATAATATTAAAAATAATTAATTTCGGAAAATATTTTTAGTGAACTAGAAATTTACAAGTGACCCATTAAATACCAAATACTAGCAATTACATAGCTAAAATAGGTATATTTAATTTTATGTTGAAAGATATTTATATCTTTGTTTTTACGGGAAACACCGGTTATTCTACCGAAAATCGGAAATTTCTCCTAAACGATTTTCAAAACGTTACAATTTTCCCCCCTTAAAGAATTTCGGTCCTCGAATTTAAATTTAAACTCCCCCAATTTTTAAAACATTTTAGTAAAAAGATCAAGTCGTCGGGGCTCCGAAATCATAAACACATAAATCACATCTTAGCGCAATACATGCGCATGGAAACGAGTATATAAACCAAATAAAAACTCCGTCAAGTATCTCGCAATCATCGGAGTTATGGTGAAGACATCAATATCAAAACCCAATACGAAAACCGACAGGATATACATCGAACTATACATGTAAACATCATTAAAACATCTGAATGAAAGGCATGCCAAAACCTTTTTAAGTTGTTGTGCGATGCACGTAACACAGCACGGCGGCGGACGTTTATTGTAAGAAAATAACTATATCTTATATATACCCTTTGTTTAAACATACACATCCCGCCGTTTTGAAAAAAAATTAATTTAGAAGGGTTTCCTTTGTAAACGTTTCGTGTCATCTCAGACACGTAGGTAAATACTGAGACGATACCTCCTTTTTGGAAATCCTTTCGATAACTATTAATGCATGCAAAAATATATTCAGGTACAGTCCTCTGACTTGTCCTGCTCAGTATTAAAACCAATAGAAAATATCATAAAAACGTACTGCTCTACAAGTAATCAATCCCAAAATGTGCATAAGCATGCCACGTGCGTCTGGTGCGCACGGAAATTGAAATCCATAAATGTGTCATACATGTGCACAGAAACAAAATCTAAGTGCAACGGGTGTGCACGAAATACCTGTCAAAGGCAACGGGTGTGCCTGACAGCAAATCTCAGGTGCATCTGATATGCACAAGGAATCCCGATTTAGTGCATCTGGTGTGCACCAAAATCGCATCTCATATCATGTGCCCAAAATGCACGAAAATCCAAATCAAGTGCATCCATCATGCATGAATAAAATCTAAATCAAGTGCATCCAACATGCACGAATAAAATCTAAATCAAGTGCATCCAACATGCACGAAATCCAATATCAAGCGCCGAAACATGCACAAAAATCTAATCAAGTGCACAAGGTACACGAAAATAAATATCGAATATCACAATCGAAATCGACGGTATACAGCATATCTCAATCCAAATCGGGTATACCGTGGTATATAATCTCACAACCAATGTTTAAAATAACTCGCTACGTAGCTCGCTATTTTGCGCTACGTAGCATACCTTAGTATATTCGCTACGTAACTTTGGAAAAAAACTCAAAGACAAAGTAGCTTACGTTTTTTCTTCAAATAGCTTACGCTTTTTAACAAATAGTATACGCTACGCTATGCGTACGCTATTTTCATAAAAAATTTTCTATTGAACTTCTTAAGATTTCAGTATCTAATCCTAAACTATACGAACACAGTTTCATTAAAGTTCTAACCTCTTAATTTGAAATCATATTTAGTAGACATGATTCTCAAACAGAGATTATTTAATTGATTTTCGATAGGTTTAATCTAGTATGAATCATATATATGAACTCAAGTATTGAAAATTTTGAAAATAATTTTTTTTGGGAATTTCGAGGAGCAGAGAAACTACTATTGTAAAAAATATTGTTATATTACTTATTTTTCTATGTTCCCAAGCCAATTTTATATCTTTATAATAATATAATTTATTATAAATGAGATGATTATAGTAATAATTAATAATTCATGTAGCTTACGCTATGCGCAACGTTTTTTGCGTTTTCGCTATTTAGTAATAGAACGCTACGCAACACGTTATCGCTATTTTGAACATTGCTCACAACCATGTGCATCAGCGTGCAAAAATCTAATCAAAACACTAAAAGTTCATGAAATCTATGCCGAAAACACAAGTCGAATCATATGCATGCCATATGCATGAAATCAAATCAGCATCCCGAATGATATCAAATCGAAGTCAAGTGCAACTGTGGTGCACAAATTCTCAATCATGTAAATAAATCGTCCAAAATACCGAAATCAAAGGTGGCAGAAACAGTCCCGCTCTAGCACATCCTCTAAAGATCTCTGGCCAACTGTCATGGTCACTCATAACATGTCTCGTCGATGATGCCGAACTCTAGCCTGCTGGGTGTGCACAATATGACCGCTCCTGGGTCCAAGTCTTCTCGTATAGTACTCCAGAAAGGTTCTGTCGAAGTCTCTCCCAATCTCGTTTCTGCCGAACTGCCCGGAAGTCATCATCTTTTACTAAATCTATTTCTTATTCCGGAACGGCTGCAAACTCATCACGACTCCTTCTGGAAGGTATATCCATAGTCAATGCCTCTGCATGCGTATCGCATCTCTTATGTCAGCGGAGTGGAACGTCATCTCATCAAGATCTCGTACGAACCTCTTACTCCACTTTTTCTCTAATATCGACTAATTCGGACTCGTCTCTTCGTGGCTGTATGGACTGTCCTCCAATGGCTATACTCGTATCTGGAATCTCCCAAGCAATGTATCCCATCACATGATATCCGAACGATGTCGAACTTTTCGATCGCTTCTCAAAGTTCCATATTTCCCCCAAGAGCTCAACATCTTAGGTACAGTTTAATAATATCCAGTACATACCACAGTACCTATGGACCAACCGTAGAAGGGCAAACCCAAGCCTCATTAATGGCACCGCTGAACTGCCGCAAACCCTAAGGTTTAAAGGCGTTCTCATGGTCATTATGATGAGTTAGGGTTTCATTCTTCTAGAGGGTCCGTAGAATTAATTGCATGTTTTCCGAATACTTTAAACTTGGAAAATGGGTTTCTGACATTCGATCGTTTTCTTTCGACTCCGAACGTATCTACGTGAAGTCTTCTCAAGCTGGAATCAATCAATCTGATGACCTCGCATCGGGGTATGCAAACGAATCATATGTCCTAGTCATTCATCCCTGGTGAATAGCGATCTTCTATCATATCTTTAAGTATAAGCTCGTTTTGCATCAGCTTCAAGCATTTGGGGCGATATCTCTTCAGTCGCCACAACAACTGAGTCTTTCTTCTGCACGCTTAACAGTGCTTCAATCATCATGAATAATCGGTGCATCGACGGTCATCACATTCTGGCTGGCCTCTAGCAGCGGCCCAATCCTCTGGTGCTGATCTGCACGTCCGAGTAATCTTGTAAAAGCGATCCATCAAACGCTCCTGGCGCGAAAACACAATAAAATGATGCCTCTATGCAATCGTATGTCCCTGGAATCACGCCCTGGTCAGTCCTCGTCCGTGACGAGCTCGTGCTGACGCAACTCTAGCCGTAGCTCTCTCTGCCCGTGTAATCGTGTCAGCAAAACCGTAAACCGATATCGATGAGGATAGATCATGAATGAATATAATGCTGTGTAAGGAAATGTACATCCTAAGGCTTCTTAAGCGGAGTAGCGTATCGTAAGTATGCCGCGGAACATACTCACAGTACGTCACTCTCCTTAAGTCACCTACTCCATCAACCAAGGTCAACCTATGCGACGAAAGTTCTGGTCTAATACCCTCTCGACCAAGTCTAAGTTCCGTAAGGTCAAGCCTAGGTTCCGAATATATACAAACGCCCTAGACTCCGCATAATCAAACATAGACTCGAACCAAGGTTAACCTAGCGCTCTGATACTAACTTTGTCACGACCCAAAATGGCACGTGACTGGCACTTGAATCATATGAAGTCTATAGGACCCCATATAATTCAAGTAAGCTAAAAACCCAGAAATCTAAACCATTTTTAAAGAAAGTGTTTTGTTAAAATAAGCCGAATATGCGTTTTTAAAACATCAAGTCTTTTCTGAAAATTTCGGCAGAGTTTCCTTTGTAAATACTGGCCCCAAAAGGGGTACAACATGAATAGTATACGAAATGATAAAAGGTATCCCCAAGCGGGATCTAGCTCTTCGTCAATCGACGGTCACAACCACGCAAGCAATATAATATACAACGCCGAAGGGCGAGGATCAAAACTAAAAAAGAAACTCAAAATCAACATGAAAACTATGATAATACAACGCGCGACTCTAAGGTCGAAATAAAATACAAGTTTGGTTATCTAAGTCTAACAAATATACAAGTCTGATTGATGGATTTACTAGATACAACTGAATATAATAAATGTACGAGGGTGGTCACGATGCGAGTGAACCCACCTACCAAAGCAATCATCCGGAATGGAAGCAGTGTGCCAGAAAGCCGCAATGAAACCTGTACGGCAAAACCTGCAAGAAACTGTGGCACAACGGGGGTGAGTTGCTAACTCGTGAGTAGAAAATATCACCGAGCAGAAATCGTATGTATGACTCAATCCTAGGTCAATACGATCAAATATATATCCTCAAAAATAGTATCCTGAACCATATACACCTATGTGTAAAAACATCTAATATGACCTAAAGCATATACTAATAATGGCAAGGGTAACATCTATGCATAAGTGTAATCCCAAGTGCTCGTGCCAGTGCCTCAAGTAGCAATATGTCACATATATGATGTATAAATGCATGGAAACAGAATACATATAAATGAGAAACTGTTTTATTATCTCAAAGAGATTTATGTATATAAAAACCGAGGTATCATCAATGAAATCAACATAAAACAGTGTCTAGTATCGACACAAAAATATATATCTCGCTGTCTCAATATCTAGGGCTCCGGCTATCCGGACTGGCCCCTGAGCTCCGGCTATCCGGACTGGCCAAAACTCCGATCGGTATCCTCCGGATATCCGACGAGTCATAATGAAGTCACCGGTCGGTAGTGTTCCCCTGCCAGGCTCAACGCCATCATCTGCGACCTTCTCGTCCCGGGGTACCGCACCGGGTCCACCATGCACCCACAGACGGTTCCTCCTCCTCGAATCGGGTGTATGATATCGTTTAAGAGCCGAGAAAACTCATGGTGGACATATCTCAAATCATATCATGAGAAAACCGCAACTTTCATTTTAAAAATGATAATATGTTTATAAAATCTTGCGGTTTCTCCAAATCCATAAATCTCATTGAAAATCCGAATCTCGAGAACAAATAAACAGTGAATAAAAATATTGGGCTCCGGCAATCCGGACTGGCCCTAAAATGATACATAACAATGAATAATAATAATATTCATGAAATGGCAAAGTAATAACCGCAATATCTAAACTATCACAGAAATGATATGTCGAAACTATCATCTAACAAGCGATGTCACATAAATAGTATTTTTTAATGTGTATGTGACATGGCAATTACCGATGATGATGTGTGTGAGCCGGCAAGCAGGTGTATGTGGAACATACGCATCATCGGTAATGGTGCTAGTGTCCTGACAGCATGGTTTCATAATAATAACATATGAAAACAAAATATAAGCATGCAATGCGATGCGAACAGCAAGAATATGCGGGAGCTGAATAATAAACACAACAATAAATAATCTACATTACTATATATATAAGTGTCGTATCGTTTTTCCATTTGAAATAATACGAATCGTGGTGTTTTGAAAATAGGGCTACAATGTTTTTAAGAAAAGGTACGTCCTTTGAAATATCCGTAGGATCTCTTGGCCTGTCTTTAAAATACTCACGATTCGTTAGTTTTGAAATAGGCATGACTCGAGTCTAGTCTAACATCTACAAGTAACTATAAGACTAAACTACAGACTAATCGACAAGGTAAGAAAAACCACCTAAGTCTGAGTCGATACATATATATAACATAATATAGTCGGTGATCCCGCCTCAATAGTATCACACATGATACGATATATAACATGATATTCTCGAGTCAAGAGTGTGGATCTATCATCAATATAAAGCTCGTACGGTAAATCCATCGTATGACATCCTAAATCTGGGTACGGGTCGAATATCACATTTATCTCATCATTCATCCGGTATCCTTATCATCATATATCATGATCTGGGGTTACTGATCTACGTCTAGTACATACTGATACCATCTATAAATATATGTGCGTGTGTATGAAAACACATCGCCTAAGGACCCATTATACTAATCATGTCGTATCTCATAATACGAACCAAATCATATCACCGATCTCGTGGCACCATGCCCAATCTCATTGACTCATCTTCAAGTCCTAAATACTATCCTCATCATCCATGTATATGTATACGTATATATATATATACATAGTCCCATACCTATGTGTGTATATATATATATACATATCCCCATATACGCACAAGTAATAAAATGCATGGGAGTGTGTGTGTGTGAGTGTAAACCTTATTCTAGGGTTCGCGACTATAACTAACTAACGACACTATCATCAAGTTATACTAGGATTTAACCATGAAATTCTAAAGTCTATCTAGATAATCATGTAGTCTCACAATAAACATACTTATATATACATAGGTATACGTATTCGTATACAACACTACGAAACTACGGGGGTGCTATACGCCATCCACCCGACTTCCCCCGTAGATATATATCTACTCACCTTGATCTTCGCTTACCGATGCCGATATTGCCACACGCTTGCTTGTCGTCTCGAAGTCCTCGTGAGGGTACCTACGTATCATAACACATCGTATCGCATTAAAATCCGACTCATGACCAAAACGACACACGAATCTCACATAGGTCAAAACCTATGGTCTACTCACGCAAATCAACCAAATAACCCTCGACATCAGCGTATAAACGCTGATTGATCGAGATAAACCCCAAACGTACTAATCGTGGTTTCACAACTCACTAATTATTATATGAAATAGGTTATATATCAACAAAATCTCAATTTTGATCAAATCGATTTTATTCCAAAAACCTAGTAAGCATCAATTACCCGTTTTACTTCAAAACATGATGTTTTAACCAATCTAATGGCTACATTGCTCATATAATATTTAACTAAGTCACACAAATCATAATTAAATTTTTAATCTCACTTATTTTCATTCACCCAAAATTCTAGTTTGCAATTTAGCTTAATTAGTAAAATTTTAAAATAACAATTTACAAACTAGCTCCTAGTTTGATTTTACATGCCTTAATATGATAAATTACACACTTAAACCATGTTCAAATGATATAAAACCCTAAATAGATTTTAATCTCACATTTACAATTAAATTCTAAAACCTAGTTTGCTAAAAACTTAATTTGGACATTTTAAATCTTACAATTTGCAATATGCAACAAGATTAAGTTTTCCCAAATCTCAAGAGGTTCAACTACACAATTAAACCATGAACAATTTATCAAAACCCTAACTTAAATTCAAACCCTTCTCTTGAAAGTTAAATCTTGAAATTAATTCCATGTTCAAACATCTAATTTAGTTGAATTGAAGTAATAACAAACAATTTAACAAAAGGGTCAAGATTTATACCTCACAACCCATAGATCGAACTTGTAATCTAGCCTCTCAAATTTCCATCTTGTTCCCTAGATCCATACTAGAATAGCCAAGTAAAAATGGGTAGGGAATAGATTTTGATTTTGTGAGATTTTTTTTTGGATTTTTGAGGAAAATTGATGAATTTTTGATGGAAAAAGAAGTGGGATTTTGGGGGGCTGCTGCTGCAGGATGGGGTCGGGCATGGGGAGTGGGGAGAGGAAGAGAGAGAGTGAGGGTTGAATGAGTGACACAATTTCAAAGTCAACAAGGTCCATACTTCATCCTTTAATGTTTCTTTTTTTTCCCTTTTCTTTTCTTTTGTGAAATGAGATGAACAAGTCTTGGGGCTGCCAAGGGGGGCTCGGCCACACAAGTTAGGGATGGGTGTGGGTTTGTATGGTGAGAAAAAATGATAAATACTATATCCCAAGTGAACCTAGAACCATACCTCAATTTCTATTTAGTTATTTTTCACCATTTAAGCCTTTATAGTTAATATTTTTTAAAACAATCTTGACGACTTCTTTTCATTTCAAAAACCACATGTTAGACTTTGGTTTAATGTGTCATGATGTACAAAATTTGTATTAACCCATTCCAATTTGTAATTATCACTAATTAAATGTATTAGTGAAGGCTTAAAATAATATTAAAAATATTTAATTTCGGAAAATATTTTTAGTGAACTAGAAATTTACAAGTGACCCATTAAATACCAAATACTAACAATTACATAGCTAAAATAGCTATATTTAATTTTATGTTGAAAGATATTTATATCTTGATTTTACGGGAAACACCGGTTATTTTACCGAAAATCGGAAATTTCTCCTAAATGTTTTTTAAAACGTTACAGCAACGCTGTTGTTGGTTTCTAGGCTGTAGATGTGGCCGTCGAGATTTGGAACTAGGGATTTTGCCATGGCTCCGTTTCGTTGCGACCCTAAGGTCGGTTGTTAACGTTACGTCTGCATCCTGCTAGAGTTGAGAATGAACGCCGTGTTGATCTTCTGGGATGCAGATGTTGCCGTCGAGATTTGACTCTCCCTTTGAAAGAGTCTGGTGGGAAAATGTGGTTCCCCTTTCGTTTATGCCCATGGATTGTATACATGGGTCAGTATGGACTTACCTGCAGGGCAAAAGTCTCATTTTATATATATATTTTTTGTTTTCTTTCCGCGATGCTCTATCATTTCAGCTTTTTATATCGCGAAGGTCGCGATTGTCCAATCATTTTGGCTATTTTTCGCGGTGCCCGATCATTTCGGCTATTTTTCTTTTTACTCGCTGCTTTTTGTTGCGAGTTGCCCAATCATTTCAGCTATTTTTATGTGCATATATTTTACTTGCTGATTTTGTTGCAAGTTGCCCTATTATTTCGGCTATTTCATAAGTATTTATGACTCGCTGACTTTTCGCCGCGAGTATGGAACTTGGAATCTAGTGCCAATCGTAGCATCAGATTCGCTGCGACTGGAATATTGCCAGGAGCAAATCATCACTTGCCGTAAAGGACTTGGAAGCTGATACCGATTTAGGCATCAGCATCGCTACCACCGGGACATTGCCAGGAACGAATCATCATTTGCCTCTGTCGATTTAAACAAAGGTGGCTTAGCAAACAGGGTTAGGATCCCGTCGACTAAGGATTTTGACTTCATGAGCCGTAAGGGTCTCATAAAGGTGTTACTCCTTACGAGTCGTGAGGATCCCGTAAGTGCGTTTTCTCCTTAAGAATCGTGAGGATTCTTAAGTGTATGGTCTCTTATAAGAAGTAAGGATCTTATAAGAGTGTTTTATCCTTATAAGTTGAGAGGACTTATAAGTGTCACTCACCATGTGAGAACATTTCGTGCCATTGACGGAACTTGGTGGAGAAGACGTTTATTTGTGCCCGTGGATTGTATACAAGGGTTAATATTGACCGCCTGTAAAGCAGTCTGAGAAAAGTGATGGCTTAAGAACATGTTCAGATCCCTGCAGCTTAAGACTTTTGAACTTATGAGCCGTGAGGGTCTCGTAAGAGGGTTCTCCTTACGAGTCCTGAGGATCTCGTAAGTGTAATTTCTCCTCAGGAATCGTGAGGATCCCTAAGTGTGTTGCTCTCTTGTGAGTCGTAAGGATCCCACACAGGTATTTTCTCCCTACAAGGTCGAGAGGACCTTGCAAGTGTGCATGAATTTTTTACGAGTCTGCGCCCTTTCGGGTTTTCACAAACTTGCCAGTAGCCCTGCTGTTTTTACTCACGGAGCCCTTTCGGGTTTTCATCCATGCCCATTCTTCTTGTGGACGTACCATTTTTTTTAGCCCAAAGATGCTGCGATCTGTAGTAGTTTAAAGACGTTTCGGTCCGTCGTTAGTTTAGGGACGTTTCGGTCCGTAGCTAGTTTAAAGACATTACAGTCCATCGTTAGTTTAGGGACGTTTCGGTCCATTGTTAGTTTAAGGACGTTTCGGTCCATCATTAGTTTTAGGACATTGCGGTCCATTGTTGCCATTTTGGAGACAACGGTTTCGCAGGATACTACTTATAGAGTTCGGGCCTGGGAAGATAGCGAGCGGACATAGGCGTCGTCATCTATCGTTGACCCAGGCCATAACTCGTCAGGCGTAGTATTTTTTCAGGAACCGACCGTTTATTGGCCTGAAGGATCTTTCTCCATGCATATCCATGAGCAAGTAAGACCCACCTTGGTAGACTTTGTCTATGATGTACGGGCTTCATTCAGTAGCAAGTCGATCATCTCGTCTGACGGTTCTAAGGATTTTAGCACCGATCCTGCCCCCAGCTCCTCTTTGTTATCTTTTAACACTGAGTGGGCTTCTTCGTTATTTAGCGACGAATGAGAGATCATGTAGCAACTTGTCACATAATCTTCGAGTTCTTCTGACGAGTCGTCTCCCTCATCATTGTCGTTATCTCAACTTTCAAGGATATAGTTGAGAAACTCTTGGAGCATGATTGGGGTTCACACCTTCTGGTTATATTCTTCCAGCGCGTCAATATGCCTTTGCAAATCTGTACGTTTATCGTCAGACCGCGCGGGCTTTTTGGTCTTTTTTTCCTTCCTCGAAGACTTCGACGGCTGGGCCTAGGTGTTTTGCCTTTCGCTACCAACTTTCGATATTGGGCGCGGTTTCAGCATCCCCTAAATAATCTCTGGCTCTATTGGGATTTTCCATCTGATCGCCGGACATGTTTCAAGATCTTTCAGCATTCTTTTAGTTTTTGCTGAAAGAACAACTTCCCATGGAGCTTCCTCTATAAGTGAGCATGATGCCCCTGGCGTTTCCATCTTTTTAGAAGCGTGCGGTTGTGGTGGGTTTACCCTCCAGTTTTCAAACAACGCGAATTTGCCTTGCTGGTACTGGTCTTCAACCCAGTTTTTGAAGATGTAGCAATCTTTGATTGAGTAACCTACTACCTTGTGGTAGGGACAATAGTTAAGATGGTTGACGTCACTTGGTTGCGGTGGGTATCTCGGCTCTGGCAGAGTGATGAGCCCGTTGTGCACTGCCAGTTCGAACAGTCTTCTTATTTTATTCCGAGAGAATGAGTAAGGACGTCATAACTTCTCATCGAGGGATCGCTGCTTTTTGCTTTGGCGAACAACCGGTCTTGGGCCATTCGATTGTTGTTGAGCATTGGCAACGAAGGTCGCTTTCCCTTTGCCTTTTTCATTTCGAAGCTCCGTTTTCGAGGAGAATGGCCTATGGCCCATCTGATCCATCTGGGCCAGCTTGTCAATCAAGGCCTGGAAGGTAGTCGGCTTGAAGAACATCATAAATTGAGATATGATCGCTTGAGGGTCGAGGGTCCTCACGAACATGCCCACGACAGGAGCTTCCTCTATGCACTGTTCACACTTTGACCACAGGTTCCGCCACCGAATGGCGTATTAAACCCAGGTTTCTCTCGGCTTCACTCTAGGATTAATTAGTGCGGTGATCGGGGTGCGCTCGCTAGCGCTTGCGAATATTTGTGTAAACAGTAGCTCCATTTCTGCAAATGTCTTGACAGAGTCATTTGGAAGCTCGGAGTACCATTCGAATGCTGTCTCCGACAAGCTGCCAAAAAACCGACGAAGCAGCAGTTTGTCGTCACCCCCAGTATTACCACACAGAGCCCTGAATTGAGCAACATGCTGGTGTGGATTACCCGTCCCCTTATACACATAGAATTTGGGGATCGTATATCCCGGCGGGTATTTAATTTGATCGTACCAATCCGGATAGGGTCGTCCAGTCTTGACTATTTAGCCGGTCGCTTCGCTCGCCTGATGAGCTCGTATTTGTTGAGATATATAGTCGTCAAGGGTGGCTTTGGAGATGGTCTCTTCCTTGGCTGCTGATAGAGCCGGAAGAAGGTTTGATGTCTCCTCTCTGTCGTCTTCAAGGATTATTGGAGGATCTTCAGCTGGAGGATCCGGCTGGATCATCATCCCCACCATATCTTGGAACATGAGCGCCATTTGTTTTATGTTAGCCACTTGTTCCGCGGCCTCTTTGTCTTTCTTCTAGAGCGTTCTTCGGAGGAACTCGGTGTCGGTTTCCTGTTCCTAGCGTTGCTCTGACGACGTCTCCGGGCTTTCTTTCGGCCCAGTGAGCGCGGCCATCTTCGTTAGCATCTCCTGGAGCTTTTGCTGTTGCTCCTGAGCCTTTGTCACAGACCGGGTGAGTGGTCGATGATCCATGGAGATACGGCTATCCTCTTTCCCGGAAGCCATATAGATGGTGTGCACTACCATGCCCCCAGACTTGGGGCGTTTAGATTCAGTGCCCTTGAGATTCTTCGTAGACGCAGGGATCTTCTCCGGCCTTCTCCTTTCATGAGCGGTCGAAGTAAAGGGGTTTGTTGCAACGGGCAACCATGTAGACGACACCTTTTGTGGTACGATGGAATGGTCCTTCTCTTGTCGAACCTTCATTTTCTTCGGTCGGCGGGAGTAGTCTTGATCAATCACAGAGTCTTAGACCCTTCGCCATACCCTATGGATTTTGGAGGATAGCCGCTGAGGAGGCTGCTCCGGCTTCGCCTTAGTAACATTTTCAGCAGGTGGAGGAGACCTTTTTAATACAGCAGTTGGAGAGTTTTTACGCACCCTCCTGAGCGGCTCAAAGCTGTTTCCAGTTGGAACTGCAGCGTCAATTTCCACCATCGGAGCTGGTGGAGTCAATCCAGAAGGGGAATTTCCCCCATCTTTCCTCACTCGGCTCCAGTGGCGACGTCGAGCGTGTTGAGCGGATGGGACTGGCTCAGTTACGGGGGTGGTTCATCACGCCCCCTGTTCTGGTGAGGAGCCGCTGTTGGTGTCAGCCTATCGAAGACAGACGTCCGCTGAGAAGAAACGTCCAATCTGTCGAAGACTGACTTTCGAGTAGGGGAAGAGCTTGTAACGACCTCATCCGCGGTAGGAGTTGGAACGGCCCATCTTGCGAAGACCAACCCCTTAGCAGGAGAAGCCCCTTTGACGACTTCGTCTATTGGAGTCGGAATGGCTATCCGCTTCGAGAAAACTCCTTCGGGTATTGCAGGCTTCTTTACGGGCCCACTGGAGCTTCGGCTCAGCCTGTCGAAGACTGAGGTGCTGGAATTGGACCCCGTTGAGAGGGGCCGTGGTAGTTGTAAGCCGATCGAAGGCCGACTTCTTTGGAGCTTCTTGCAACGGTACTGGGACGTTGAAGCTTGCCGGTGGGATCATGGTCCCAAAGAACAGTCCAATGGAGGCCTGAGTCACCTGTTCCACTGGCATGGCGAAGATGGAGGCCACTTGGGGCCCATAGGTCACTCCTCCAGCGAGGACGGAGTGGGAATTGCTGTTGCGGTTAGTGCGGCTGGAAGCCATTGCTCTTCTTTTCTCTGCATGGAGCAAGACACCAAATCTTAGTATCTCGAATCCAGGGGCAACCATATTAAACCGCGATTCGTTCGCGAACACGACACACGAAGTGTGGAGTGGAAAGAGTAAAAGGTCCTACCGGGCGTGCCTGAATCTGTTCTCCGCTGAAAGACGCGGCCGGGACGTTGGGACGTCCGGCGCTGAATTTTGGGGGCAGATGCTTTTTGGTTTTATCTGTCCACCTCTCCGAAGATGCCAAGTTGATTTATGGCACCGTATATCGGAGGTTTGGACGGATGCGGCCGTTGTAGCAGATTTCGTCAGATTCCCCCTCGCTTGCGAGGGGTTTTTGATTATGAGGACGCTCTTCCCTGCAGGCGCAAGCCCCTACATTTAATTACATTATCGGGTTACGATAACCACTTTCTCCTTCTCTAGAAGTTCACTTCGTGTCGTGTGTGTTTGTTTTATTTTTGGTTGCCCGTGGATTGTATACGGAGACTAATTTATGTTGTCGCCCGTAGGGTGTGGATTAGTCCAAATCCATATTTTCTTAGATTTGGGTTTGGTTGATTTAAGGATCGTTAACCTCATTTGAGATTAAGATCAACTTAAATGGTTGTTAAGGATACGTTAGTCTAAGTTCTAGACTAAGATCTACTTAACAGGGTTTTAGTTTAGGGACGTTACGATCTTTTGGGTTTAAGAACATCGTAGTCCATGAGTTTAAGGACCTCATAGTCCATGGTTTAAAGACATCGTAGTCTATAGAGTTTAGTTTAGGGACATTGCGGTCCATTGGGTTTAAGGACATCGTAGTCCATGAGTTTAAGGACCTCATAGTCCATGGTTTAAAGACATCGTAGTCTATGGGGTTTAAAGACATCGTAGTTTATAGAATTTTCGTTTAATCTGTTGGGGATGCACCAAGAGTTATTGGTTGTTGGGACCCTCCACCTCTCTGAAGACTGTTAGTTATATGTATGCCCTAGAGGCCATTACTGTACATACGATGTATATTGTAGTAGATGCTTGGACATATATAGGGAGGACTTTCTTGCTCGACATGATAGTATGCTATCTGGTTACTCTTTACCTTAACGTATATACTGATTGTCTCTCTGTTACATGTTGGTAAAGCCCTTAGGATGTGTACTTGACTACCTGGACTATGATGCGGGTCATACTAGTGGGGACATGGTAGTCCATAAGTACATCCTTCAAGGTCCCTAGTCGTGGGTGTATCGAGACAGGGCATCGATGCACCAGAGTAGACTAGCGTATACGCATCTTGACCCATATGATGGGCGATGGATGATCCCATATCCGTCGGTGTTTGACATCAAGGATGGTGTATGGGTGCTCAGTGGAGACTGGGTACACTGGACGGACTCGCCGAGAACTCCCAGATGGTATTATACCTCACGTCAGATGGCAGTTCTCCGGTGACACTGGTACAGAGTAGTCTGTTGATCCGAGATCGTCATAGAGTCTTGTGTGATTCCTACTGTGCTTTGATTTCCACCTTACGACGTCCAAGAGGGCGTGCAAAACGGTGGTTTTTGGGTACAGTCCCGAATCACATGGAGGCAATGAGCGATATGAGGGGATTCGTCTCTCCCGGTATAGGGAGTTGATGTTGTGCTGTATTCGATTGGCTATAACCGGAAATCCCTGGCCAGGGTTGCTGAGATTTACTGGTAAGTGTTACCAGTAGTTTCTCGAACTGTTATAGACCTCATATCGACAAGACTTATCGAGCTACTGGGGTCTGACGTTTACCACCCCTAGGCAAGATATGCGACATATCAGACGACGAGACCGGACTGTACGGGAGTGTTACTGATTGGATTCGCAGGAGAACTAGCGGGCTTGCTTGTTGATCTTCTTATCGCTCAATACCCGGGTGGCCGTTACGTTTAGCACACCGCTTGCGACTTGTGGGTGTTTGATATGATCATCACCTACTGCCGGCGTATTGACGAGTCTTTAGAGCCCTACACAGGGGTTTCCTGGCTCAAGCGAAACGGAGTAGGAGCACATATGTGATATGTGCGGGACCGAGATTAATACGATATGAGATACCGTATTCTATTCTCACGATTCTTGACATTGATCGGTTGTATGCGATATAGCCGGGTTATCGGATCAAGTGTTGATTCGATAAGTTGTTACTTTTGATATTAGTCGGTTATAGCCGGATTATTAAATCAAGAGTTGATTTAATAATTTAATGCATAATTATATATTTGATATATTACATTGCATTAACTAGTATTAGCTCACTTATGATTTATTTTCTCACTAGTTTGTGCTAATTGTTTATATATGATATATGCAATTGTACATGTTTGTATCATGCTTGATGATACATCAAAGTTGGGTGTATGAGACTCATACCAAGATTAGGGTAAAGATTAGGATTATTGTTTTATCTTAAGATTTAACAAAAGGGTTTAACTTAGTCAAAGTAATCAAGCTTGAAGAAGCTTGGAGAAGCTTTGACAAAGTCCACTCTTTTGTCATTTCTTTTGATATTCTTTAACCTAACCTTTAACCTAAAGCCTTGGTTAATTCTCTACATGAGTTAAGCATGAGGGCTTAACTCAACCATGGTGCCATTATTTATTTGGATAAGTTTTCATTTGGATGGATAATTTCATTATTCTTTCTTCTTCTTCTTCTTCATCATCTAGCTCCATCCAAAAGCTTACTAGCTCCAATGGTGCTATGAGAAAAAGAGTGAGAAAATCAATTCTAAAGTGAGCCCACTTCCTACTTTTTCATCCTCTACCACTTGCCATGTAGTAGAGTGTGTTCTCTTCACAAAGTTTATGACCTAGTGAAGGAATAGCTTGAGTTTGTGTCTCCCCGACGTAGATCATCTTCGGCCTCGAAGTCAACGTAGCAAGCACGTTCGTTCTTCTCGTGGAGCTTCTCTAGAGTCCGGAGTTCACGATCGCAACGATGGGGACGTCTACACGCAGCTAATGAAGTGGAGGACCGGATCTACAAAGGTTGTAATCCCTTTCACTTAGTGTTAAAGTTGTTAACATGCAAGTTTTCGCCTAAACCCTAGTTTAAAGATCCGTATTAGAGTTGTTCGGCACGGCTAAAATTTTAATCGGGCATGGTTGATGCCTCGTAGACCCTTGTGCGCGTATCTAGCAACCCTACAGTGGTATCAGAGCCTAGCTAAAGCTTTAGGCGAAGTGTAGACGATGTTAGAAATCCGATCGAACCCCGAAACCCTAATTCAAACCCTTCTCTGTACATTTTCTGAAAATGTGGGTTTTTTCAAATTAAAAATACTCAAAAAATTCAGCAGGGTTTTCTAGGAATTACTGTGCAACACGTGGGCCCAACTCTATCAAGCCGCCGCGGAACCGCGGCCGTACCCTAGGTCGCGTGGCGGTTCCGCGGCCACACTGTAGCTTCTTTGTCCATGGTTTGCACAGTAATGTCCTATACTGATTCCTGTGTTTTCTGGGTAATTTTAATTTATACTCAAGAGTTGAGTTTTCTGGGTTGTATTGGGAGTTCGTTGATTCGATCGGAAAATTTGACTTCGTCTATGTGTTTTTCCGGGTAATTTAAAACGTGTTAAAAAGTTCGATCGGATATAAATAACCCACTTTTTCCCCTGTCGGGAAATTTCCAAGTGTTGGATTTTTCCGTTGTTTAAGAACGTTCTAAGTAGTGCAAGTAACGCGATGGACCCTCTAGAAGACAACAAACCTTAACTCGATTATGTGACCGTCTTGAACTGCCTTTTGAACCTTAGGGTTTGGGGCAGTACGGCGTGCCACATGTGAGGCGTTGGCTTGACCTTTCTACGGCTGGACCGTTGGTACTGTGGCATGAAGTGGATGTTTTTAAACTTTTTTCATGTGTTGAGCTTTTCGGGAAAACTTGGGTGTTTGTTTATTCGATCGGAAAGTTTAACATTGTCTATTTATCTGGAATGTGATACAATAATTGGAATCCACAAATAGTTATGAGATAACTGATTTGAATATTATAAACATAGCACTTTAGTCTCACATGATCGGTTGCCACGGAATTTTGATGCGATGAAAAGTCCGTCGCAATCACGTAGCGTACGCGGATACTCGCCGGGTAAACTTAATAGACAGCCATGCCCCATAGCCCCGACCAAGTGACTGTAGGAGAACCCCGTCGCCAATAGCATCCGTTCGGGTGCTCGCGGCAGCGGTGTTCCGCCTTAGTGCACTTCGTCGACGGCATCCGGGGGTGCGGCCGTCTACTAAAGTTTGCGATGAGCATTCGATCAGGATGTCGGGAATCTTGTTGAATTCCCGACTTGATATTGAAAAGAGTTTTCGATAATGAGACTAAAATGCGAGGTTTATAAATGTTAGGCATGCGATGTCTAAGGAATTCATTTGATTAGGCATGCGATGTCTAAGGAAATTGCGGATTCCAACTGCTGTAGTTTTACACTTTCTTTTCTACGACCGTAAGTGTAATATGTGATATCACCGGTTTTGTTGCTATATGTCAACGACAATTGGGATGGGCGTATTTACTTATGTTGATGATATGAGATATTATGTGTTGCTGGATATGTTATATTGGATCGTCGCGTTTGAATAGCCGGGGGTTTTATGTGAGATGAGAGTTTTTCATTTTCATTCATGTAAATAACTTGTATGTAATATTCTTTTATTGGGGCACTTCCGGGATGAGGTTGATGTCACCACTTGTATATTATTTACTTTTCCGCATTAGGATAGACCCAAGGCGGGGAGCACAAGTAACCGGGTTCTAGGGTCCAGTGGGAGACCATCTCGAGGAGTCGAGACCGGGTCTCCTAACCCTAGAATTGGTAGTGTTGCTTGCCGCTCTCGTAGGGGTCTAGGGATGTGGGTTTGGCTATTCATCGCGACCGTAGAATCCGTGTTTTATACAGGCTCGTATTGAAAACACGGACGTCCTAGTATATCCAATGTTTCATATATTTCTTCTGCTGCGATATCTGTGATGTGATCATTTGATATGTTGTGATAGATACTGAATATAGTATATACGATATATTATATAGACGTTACTTATGTTTTACACCCGCGCTAGCCCTGCCCCGCTCTGCCGTTAGTTACCTAACCTAACGGTGCACGAGGGGACATCGAGGCGAAGGCGGATGGCATAAGTGTACGTCGTATTTATCTGTAATGTTTAGGTGACTTAAATGATGGGACTTCATTAATGAGATTAATGAAATAAAAGAAACCTAAAAGATGTTGTGGAATCGAATTTTCAAAAACAGGTAGCTACGGTTCTTGCTTTGCATCGCGGTGTTCCTTGTAGAACATCCTGCACCTTATTCGATAAGGAAAGGGCCGAGATCCCTTCACCGGGAGTGACCCCTTTAGCAATGACTGGCAGATGCTACACCCCTCAGTTTGTATTTTGATTGCTTCTATAGTTCTTGCTTTGCATAGTGATATATATGATATATCCCGCACCTTATTCGATGAGGAAAGGGCCGACGATTCCTTCACCGGGAGTGACCTCTTTAGCGAAACTAGAAAAGCCTAAAAAACACTCCATTTTAAAATCATTTGATTCTACAACGATATCACGTTCATTACGCAATAGGTTTTCAGAAAAACCTGTCGTAGCCCTCCGTCATTTCAGATAATTCCTACTTAGTATTCGTGCTACGTTTGTTGACCTCCGTCAAGGCGTAGTGTGCGGTAGCTAACTAGTATTTATCTGCTTATGCATATGATGCAGATTGGATTAGGGTTGTCGTGCGACCTTGTTGACCTCCGTCAAGGGTCGTGCGGGTGGGTTTGATTCAATCAAGAAATGACAGGTTGAACTTGACTAGTAGCCTATGGTTTGTTGACCTCCGTCAAGGTCATAGGGTGCTAGGGGCAAAATTATCGGGAATTTCAAGTGTTGAAATTTGCAATGAGATTGCATACCTTTTATGAGATAGTTGGATCCCGATACCCACTGCGAGTAAGAGTTACTCCTGGGAGAGTTTTACACATTACAATTAGCCGATCAAGTAGGTGTCTAGAAAGGTGTTAACGAGGTTACGCCTCTGGGAAAACGAGGTTTACATTAATTAGGTTCGTGCGAAAGCACGGGGGACCTCCCTCAAAGTACCGACACTGGCCTGGCTGAAAGATTGACGAACTTGTAGCGTGTAATTAATCCCGGCTAGTATTTCCTTTTAGGGTTTGAAGGAAGATTTGATTAAAACAGTGGGAGACATCCTGATTAGATATATTAGATAACCAATCTAATCTTGCAAGAGCATACGCTGAGTGTTTTCTTCTCTCTTTCTCCAGGTAGCGACCATATCACGCCTTAATCAAGATAATAAAACGGATATATTGACCGAACCCGCTTGTTATACTGAGCTGGGGAACGTTGGTCCCGCTCCAACTTATAATTATTATAAGACAGAGCAGGAAATTGGGGATTACCAGAATTCCCGTGCCGCCCAAACGAAGAAAGTGCATGCTGATGCATCATCTTCGGGTGTGTTCATTACATGGAACTGTTTCTCAGTATCCTTTACGTCCTGGGTATTTGATACCGGATCAGGATCCCGCATATGTAATCTGTTACATGGGCTACAGAAAGGTAGAGAACTGAGAACGGGTAATAAGTTTCATGAGACAGAAAACAGTGCAAGTGTTGCAGCCAAGTCTGTTGGTCACTGTCACCCTGTATTACCAGAATACATTGATTTTGAACAAATGTTATTAGATACCGAACCTGATGTACAACATCATATCAATCTCTTTATTAGTAAAGAAAGGATATAATTTTGTATTGTTGGATAATGTTTTGAACATTTCCTATATCAAGAGTTGATCGGTTCAGGCACGTTATCTAAAAGCATAGACGTTCTAAATCAAACTACAGTTTTTAGTATACAGAACACACACAAGAGGAAGAGTTCATAAATGAATGGATCCTTCTTGAGGCATTGTAGACTAGGTCATATTAATGCGACCCGACTAGCTAAGTTACATTTAGATGCATATTTAAATTTGTTTGAATTTACATCTTGTGAAACTTGCCGGTCATGTCACAAAGATAAGATGACCACAGCTCTGTTTATTGGAAACAGAGAAAGAGTTAGTGAACTCTTAGGATTGATACATACTGATGTATGAAGGTCCCCTGTCTACACATGCCAAGACCGGTTATTTGTACTTCATTACATTCTCTGATGATCTCTCAAGATTCAGACATATGTTCCTGTTGAAACACAAGTCCGAACCTTTTGAGATATTCACAGAATATAAGTTAGAAGTAGAGAACCAAAACGGGTATAAGTATTATGTCCTTTGATGTGATCAAGGAGGAGAATACCTAAGCATGGAATTCCTGGACTATTCTAAAAGAGAATGAGATTCTCTCTCAGCATTACTCCTCCGTATACACCATAGCACGATGGTATATCGGGGCGGAGCAATAGCACCCTATGTGATATGGTGTGCTCTATGATGAGTACTACTGAGTTTCCTATTTCCTTTTGGGAGTTATGCACTTGAGAAGCTGCATACCTATTGAATAGGGTTCAAATCAAATCAGTTACCTACCACTTCATATGTGATATGGAAAGGGAAGAGCCCATATCTTAAGTTGGTTAAGATTTGGGGTTGTCCGGACTATGTCTAAAAGCAAAATCCGGACAAGCTCGAGGCAAGGTCTGTTATGTAGAACTGGAAAGGTTCCAGCTATACAAACTGCAGCAGATGATTTGGTAGAACCAAAGGATTCAATAGTAACCAACGAACCTCAGCCTCTCCGTTGATCTAGTAGGGTTCCTCACCCACCTGAGAGATACTTCGGTTTCTCTATGACAGTGGGAGCGAGGATTGCATCATGAGATGATGACCCAACTAGTTTCAAGCTGGCCATTAGGAGTGAGACTCTGTAAGAATGGCTGGATGCTTATCGATCTGAGATGGAATCCTTATACACCAACAAAGTATGGACTTTGGTTGCTTTATCTGAAGGGTTAAATCCCCATCAGGAGCAAGTATATCTTGAGAAGATTACTTGGTGTACATGGAAAAGTTGAGACTTTCAAAGCTAGACTTGTTAAAGGTTTGCATCGTAGACCAGTTGTGGCTAATGATGAAACCTTTTCTAGGGCCTATGCTTAAGATCCATCCAGGTCCTACTTGCCACGGCTACATACCATGACTACGATATCTGGCGGTTGGGTGTCATGACTGCTTTTCTAAATGCTGTTTTAGAAGAGAGCGTCTATAAGTACACAGCAAGAGGGTTTCGTAGACAGTGGGAGCAGCGGAAACGTGAGCAAGATGTTTTATGTCATAAAGCAGGCATCGCGGAGTTGGAACATCTGTTTTGATGTGGTAGTCAAAGAGTTTGACTTCATCAAAATGGTAGATGAACCTTGTATATACAAAAAGGTAGTAGGGAGTATGGTGGTGATCCTCGTAGAGTACGTGGATGACATACTCTTGATAGGGAAGGAGTTTCCTATGCTACGCTCGGTCAATCTCCGCTTATCATAAGGATTCTCCATACAGGATTAAAGTGATACCTCCTAAATCCTAAGTTATGGATCTATGAGATAGATCTAAATGGATGTTAGGGTACTCACTAGTTGTAGTGAGATGGTATCAATCGATCCTAGGGAGAATCACTTGAAAGGTTCCAGGGTGGTAAGGACGACTGAATGTCAGTCGCAGGCATTGTCTTTACCCTCAGTGGAGGGACGGTATGTTGGAAGAGTTCCAAGCTAGATACCGTGACTTGCTAGACGATTAAAGGCAAGATACATCGTTACCAAGGATGCTACCAAAGAGGCAGTCTGGATATATATATATATATATAAGTTCATGAGATGAACTTCATTCCTACCATTGTGTGACAATGGAGTTGTGGCTTTTGCCAAAGAACTCCCCCGTCCCATCAGAAATCCAGATATAATTCTTAGGCAGTATCACCTGATCATGGAGATGGTTGATCTCCAGGGAGATCGAGGTTAGGAGAGTAGACACAGAGGACAACAGCGCGGATCCACTCACGAAGGCCTTTTTCCCAGTAGAGAATTTTATGGGATGGTTGAGTATGAGATACTTTAACCGCAGCTAATTGTTAGGTATGTGATACCACAACAGATGGCCCTAGTGCAAGTGGGAGATTGTTAGTTATATGTATGCCCTAGAGGCCATTACTGTACATACGATGTATATTGTAGTGGATGCTTGGACATATATAGGGAGGACTTTCTTGCTCGACATGATAGTATGCTATCTGGTTACTCTTTACCTTAACGTGTATACTGATTGTCTCACTGTTACATGTTGGTAAAGCCCTTAGGATGTGTACTTGACTACCTGGACTATGATGCGGATCATACTAGTGGAGACATGGTAGTCCATAAGTACATCCTTCAAGGTCCCTAGTCATGGGAGTATCGAGACAGGGCATCGATGCACCAGAGTAGACTAGCGTATACGCATCTTGACCCATATGATGGACGATGGATGATCCCATATCCATCGGTGTTTGACATCAAGGATGGTGTACGGGTGCTCAGTGGAGACTGGGTACACTGGACGGACTCGCCGAGAACTCCCAGATGGTATTATACCTCACGTCAGATGGCAGTTCTCCGGTGACACTGGTACAGAGTAGTCTGTTGACCTGAGATCGTCATAGAGTCTTGTGTGATTCCCACTGTGCTTTGATTACCACCTTACCACGTCCAAGAGGGCGTGCAAAACGGTGGTTTTTGGGTACAGTCCCGAATCACATGGAGGCAATGAGCGATAGGAGGGGATTCGTCTCTCCCGGTATAGGGAGTTGATGTTGTGCTGTGTTCGATTGGCTATAACTGGAAATCCCTGGCAAGGGTTGCTTAGATTTACTGGTAAGTGTTACCAGTAGTTTCTCGAACTGTTATAGACCTCATATCGACACGACTTATCGAGCTACTGGGGTCTAACGTTTACCACCCCTAGGCAAGATATGCGACATATCAGACGACGAGACTGGACTGTACGGGAGTGTTACTGATTGGATTCGCAGGAGAACTAGCGGGCTTGCTTGTTGATCTTCTGATCGCTCAATACCCGGGTGGCCGATAGGTTTAGCACACCGCTTGCGGCTTGTGGGTGTTTGATATGATCATCACCTACTGCCGGCGTATTGACGAGTCTTTAGAGTCCTACACAGGGGTTTCCTGGCTCAAGCGAAACGGAGTAGGAGCATATATGTGATATGTGCGGGACCGAGATTAATACGATATGAGATACCGTATTCTGTTCTCGCGATTCGTGACATGGATCGGTTGTATGCGATATAGCCGGGTTATCAGATCAAGTGTTGATTCGATAAGTTGTTACTTTTGATATTAGTCGGTTATAGCCGGATTATTAAATCAAGAGTTGATTTAATAATTTAATGCATAATTATATATTTGCTATATTACATTGTATTAACTAGTATTAGCTCACTTATGATTTATTTTCTCACTAGTTTGTGCACATTGTTTATATATGATATATGCAATTGTACATGTTTGTATCATGCTTGATGATACATCAAAATTGGGTGTATGAGACTCATACCAAGATTAGGGTAAAGATTAGGGTTATTGTTTTATCTTAAGATTTAACAAAAGGGTTTAACTTAGTCAAAGTAATCAAGCTTGAAGAAGCTTGGAGAAGCTTTGACAAAGTCCACTCTTTTGTCATTTCTTTTGATATTCTTTAACCCAACCTTTAACCTAAAGCCTTGGTTAATTCTCTACATGAGTTAAGCATGATGGCTTAACTCAATCATGGTGCCATTATTTATTTGGATAAGTTTTCATTTGGATGGATAATTTCATTATTCTTTCTTCTTCTTCTTCTTCATCATCTAGCTCCATCCAAAAGCTTACTAGCTCCAATGGTGCTATGAGAAAAAGAGTGAGAAAATCAATTCTAAAGTGAGCCCACTTCCTACTTCTTCATCCTTTACCACTTGCCATGTAGTAGAGTGTGTTCTCTTCACAAAGTTTATGACCTAGTGAAGGAATAGCTTGAGTTTGTGTCTCCCCGACGTAGATCATCTTCGGCCTCGAAGTCAACGTAGCAAGCACGTCTGTTCTTCTCGTGGAGCTTCTCTAGAGTCCGGAGTTCACGATCGTAGCGATGGGGACGTCTACACACAGCTAATGAAGTGGAGGACCGGGTCTACAAAGGTTGTAATCCTTTTCACTTAGTGTTAAAGTTGTTAACATGCAAGTTTTCGCCTAAACCCTAGTTTAAAGATCCGTATTAGAGTTGTTCGGCATGGCTAAAATTTTAATCGGGCATGGTTGATGCCTCGTAGACCCTTGTGCGCATGCCTAGCAACCCTACAAAAACGTTGAAGAATTACAACGACATGTATCAGAGGTGTGAGGAGATGTACCCTTGAACCAATGAATGTTCATCAAAGATTTGATGATCTTGTTTGGGACGAAGTCCAATAAAGAGCACATGGGCTCGGTTTATTATGAGTTTTAGCCAACTTGGGCTCAGCCCACCGAGTCTTTATCATTTCTCTTTTCTTTTGAATAAAGTGTTGGAAACTTGCTAGGACACTGTCCTTTCTCTGTGCACACAATGCTAAGCATTTATGTGGGTTTTGACACTCACTTTATTTTTATATGAGTGTTGAACACTCTTCATGGTGCTGGGTCCTTCTTGAGGAGTGTAGAGCGTTCTGTGTTAAATAGCGCCCACATGAGGAGCACGTGGGGCGCTTAGCGCTGAGCGCCAGCATTTGAGCGCTAATCGCTCTTTATTGAGCAGCGCCCACGTGAGGGGCACATGGAGCGCTTGGCGTTTGGCGCCAATAAGTGAGTGCAGAGCGCTCTTTTAAAAATAGCGCTCACGTGAGGAGCACGTGGAGTGCTCGGCGCCAATCAATGAGTGCAAAGCGCTCTGAATTTTTGTGTTCTTCCCAATTCAATTCTCTGAGAATTATATTCTCACTTGTGAGAGACTTTGTCTTATGAATCTAAGAACCAAGTTCTTCTTTTTTGAGGAGATGCTATGATCTCTTTTATTTTATGCAAGACTTTGTCTTATAGATCTATGATATGGAAAAAGAACTAAGTTCTTCTAATATGAGAGTTAGACTCTTAAATATGAAGGAGATGCCGTGATCTCTCTTCTCGTTATTTACCTTGAAGAAGGTTCTTCTTCTTACAGCTTGCTCTCGTTTTTGAAGTTTCTTGAAGTTTATGGGGGGGGGGGGGGGTTCATCCCTTTAAGACTTGAAGTCTTGGGTCCTTTATATAGGGGAGGCTAATTTGTTGAATCAGTTAAAGAAATCTCTCATTGAGAGATCTCTGATTGATTTGTGGATTTTATCCACCGTTGGATTTTGATCCAAGGACTTCTGTTTTACAGAAGAGAACTTTCTTGATTTTAACAAGATTGGGGAAATATTTCCCCATACAGAACTTATTCTGTATCATGGTGATTTTTAATCACCATCGGATCTTTGATCCAACGGTGCTCTAATTTACAGAGCACAATCTTTCTTTTTTTGGAAAGATTTGAGGAGTATTTCCTCAACAGAATTTAATTCTGTATTTTGTTGATTTATTCATCTTCGTTGGATCTTTGATCCAAGGGTGGAGAACATTTAGTTCTAGCGCTGGCGCTTTCGTGCTTTGCACGTGAGGCGCTGCCTCAGAGTCTTTGACTTTTGCCCTGGCGCTCTTGGCGCCAGCGCTCTCGTGCTTTGCACATAAGGCGCTACCTCAGAGTCTTTGATGTAAGTGCACGGCGGAGTCCCGGCCGTCAATCCGAGGCCAAAAGTGCGGAAGCGATAATTTACTTTAACTTTTTAAACCGCCGCCACCGCGCACTATAATCCCGGATCGTGCTATTAAACTAGTCCTAGCTATCAAGAGAAGGGGGTAAAGAGATATACCGAGCGATCCGTGTCCTTCAGTCTTCTCATCGTCGTCCCGATCTCCCCGCGGAATCTCCGGTCTCCACCACGTCGCCGGAAGGGCACCACGTCGCCGGCTTCTTTTACGGGCTCCCACCTCTGGACCGAGGCAACTCGGGCACGAAGTTGGCGAGCCGACGTGCCCAAGGATTGATGTAGAATACGTGTAGTGTTCTATGTCTCATTTGGGGTTTGAGGAAGTTGCCTTTGGTGGAGGAAATGAACTAAGACTTTTTGGAGATGAAACTTTGGGATTTTTGTGAAGCCAAAAGACCAAAAATCACACCACAAAAATATGGGCAGCCCCTCCTTGGCTTGGCCGGCCATGGTAAAGAGAATGAGCGGAGAGTGAGAGAGTATCAAAGGAATGAGTGTGAGCCAATAATCAAGGAGAGAGAAAAAGGTTATCATGAGAAATAATCATCACATAACAAACCCTCACTCCAAAACAACCATCATCACATCCAAAGTCAAGCAATCATGGAGTCAAGAAAGTCAAGAGATGGTGCAACCATCATGAAGCAAGGATATGCAAATAACACCCTCCACAAATGCTTATTTGCACAAATGCAAATAAGCCCTCCTCCACCAATCTTCAACCAATGAAAGATACAAAGAAATATGGCTGAAACGGAAAAAAAACTGGAAACTCCAAAATATTAATCCCGTAATAAATTACAGGAAAACCCCACTACTGTATATACATACCCGCATTTGTATTCCGACCGAATACAAATGCAATGAGACAAGTCTATACTGTACAATACTAGGATCCGGCTTAAACCCAAACCCGCTAGTATTAACCGTCCGATCCTGATTCGTGCAATACCGTACGTATCTGATCGAACCCTGCCATATCTCAATACGGCCTCTGTTAGTGTATATGCCCTAGAGGCCATTACTGTATCATACTAGTTTGTATATTACTTAATAGAAGCTTGGGATATTCACCTTGTATAAACAATCTTGCTCAATATAGTAGTATGCTACTTGGTTTGTTTCTACTTCAATATGTACATGTGTTTATTTTGCGATATCACCTATACACATTAGTGGAGCCCTTAGGATCTTTGCTTGATTACCAGCGTTGTGATGGCAGTCACACTAGTGGGGGCTGGGTAATCTATAAGCACATCCTTATACAGGTCCCTAGTCGTAGGACTATCGAGACAGGGCATCGATACTCCGGAGTAGACTAGCGTATGCGCTTCTCATCCCAGTGTGGGAGATGGTCTGTCCCACAGCCATCAGTACGTCGTACTGGAGATAGTATACGGGTGCTCGTTGGGTTACGAGTACACTGGACAGGACTCGTCGGGAACTGACAGGTTGGTATTATACCTATAGTCAGTTATCAGTTCCCAGGTGACATGAGTACAGCTTAGTCCGCTGAATTGACACTGGCACTTCGCCTCGAGTGTGTTCCCACTGTACTTTGACTACTACCCTACCACGGCTCAAAGGAGTCGTGCAAACAGGTGGTAGTTGGGTGCAGTCCCGAAGCACTTGGAGGCAGTGCCGGTTAGACAGGATTTGTCTCTCCCGGTATTGGGGGTTGACATCGCGCTGTGTCTAGGAAAGCCATTACACGAGTAGTCCCTGGCCAGGGCAAGCGAGATATACTGGTAGGCTTCCAGTGTTATCTCAGGGTGTTTTGGGCTTCACTCCGACACGACTTGTACCGCTATTGGGGGACTGACGTTTACCGCCCCCTAGGCCCGACATGCGATGTATCAGACGAACAGACCGGACTGTACGGAGAATGTCACATTCAGACTCAGTAGGAGTTCAGATGGGGTTCACCTCGTCAGCCTTCTTGTCGGCATCTACCTGGGGACCGTTACGCACAGCTAGTGCCGCTTGCGGTCTGTAGTTAAACCCACTGCCAGCGTAGTGTCGAGTCTTTAGAGTCCCACACAGAGGGTATTCGCCTCTGGGCAAAATGAGTAGAGGTCGCATGGTTTTGCGGCAGGGTTCGTTCTCATCCGCGCACTTGTGCACGTTTGGAGTCCGGACGGATTATACTAGCAGGCTCTGGTTTGAGCCAGATACTGGTATATGTTTTGGGGTTGCTTTTATCTCTCAGTATTCTTGTTCCTCGGAACGAGAATACATGTGTGTATGCACAGTTGTTTGAGGCGGAGGAAGAGGTTTTTCATTAGGGTTTCGGAACGGGTGCGTATGCACAGTTGACAGTCGTCTTTTTCCAAACCCTAATGGATTTATGAAATATCAATTAATAATAGTAATTAAATGAAATTATGTTATGGTTGGTTTTGTTGACTTGTTGACCATGGTTGACTTGTTGACCATGGTTGAATGTTTGACCATCATCATTACTTTGCAAGGATGCTCCTTGATTCTTGCTTACATTCATTTAATGTAGTGATGGTAATGGTCATTCCAAATACAACCATCAACTATTTCATTTTGAATTATTATTATTAATTAGATATATCTTTTTCTTTTTGTTATGGTTGTAAGAAGAAAAAGAGCTCATTCTATCATAACCATTCTCTCTCCTCACTTCATCTTCTTCTTCCTCAAGCTCAAGGAGAATCCTTCTCATGTGTTGAGAATCCCTCTCCTTGAAAAGAAAACACCCCTTAGACACTCTCTACTCACTCTAGGATCAAAGGTTTAGCAAGCCGAAGATTCTAGTTCTCTCCAAGTTCGAGAAAGAGCCCGAAGGTTGAACCCTCAGGTGGATCCATCTTTGACGGAAGAAGGCGACGAGGAAAGAACCATCAACCTCTACAAAGTTTGAAGAAGAAGGAGTTCAAGTTTAAGTATAACCATCTTTCCGAGTAGCTAACTCTCTTTAGCTTGTTTGCTAGTTTTAGTTTAGGAAAAGATCCCGACTTTGTTAGTCCATGTTGCCCCATGCGCTAAAAATTTGATTTTTATACCGTTTCCGCCTCCCCGTAAGAACCGGGGGTCGCAACGTGGACTTACAGTGGTATCAGAGCCTAACTAAACTTAAACTAGCTTGGTAGCGAAGTGTATGGAAGTTCAAAACCGGAAAATCGCAAAACCAGAAATTCTAAAACCCTAAGTTTCTGTTGAAATTTTTTGTGCTCTAAAAGTAAAACTTTTTACTCCTAAAATCGGCTCAGGGTTTTGTGAGAACACCCAAGAAAAACGATCCCATGAATCCTTCAAACCGCCGCGGATCCGCGGCCTCAGCTATTCTCCTCGCCGCGGATCCGCCGCCGTTTGGGCTCTTCATGTGATCGTGTTTTGTGCAGTGTTCTTCTGGTAGGGTTTTGGGATTTTTCAAATATGTTATATGTGCCCAGATTTTCCAGAAAAGAAATTTACTTTTGGGGTCCTATAAATCCGTATTTTTTTCGAACTTCGCTACACTTTGGCTATATTGGTTATATCTGTGATGTTTGTATGTATTGAACGTCGGCTAATCGCTATAAGTCGATTAGTCGGGGTTATACATCTCTGTGATCTGTGTTTGATATTGGAATGTGTATATGAATGTGTTGGACTGTCGCGGGTGAATAGCCGGGGTGGATGTGAGATGAGCTTTTGTTTTTCTTTCATTCATTTGTAAATGTAAATTGATGTAATAATATTATTTGTATGGCCGCACAACCGGGTCGGGGTTGTAGCCGTCATTGTATAATTCTTTTTACTGTTTTTGCTCCTAGGATAGACCCATGGAGGGGTGCACAAACAACCGGGTACTTGGCGGGTAGTTTGCCGCACCCGTAGGGGTCTTGGGTGGGGTTTTGGCTATTCACCGCGACCGTGTAATCCGTTTTTCGTTGCAGGCTCGAACAGATTGCGGATTCCTAGTATATCCAATGTATTCATCTGTGATCTGTAATGTCTATCATTGCTTTATGTTTAGGCGTTGCTTATGTTTTACAGCCGCGCTAGCCCAGCCCCCGCTCTGTCGTTAGTTAAGTAACCTAACGGGTGATGATGGGACCCCGTGGCGAATGCGAATGGCATAAGCGTACGTCATATTTTGGTTGTTTTCTGCAATGGTAGGATTAAATGATGGGACGCATTAAAAGAACTAATGCAAGAATATCACGCATTAAAAGAACTAATGCAAGATAATAAACCAAACTAAAGTCGTTGGAACACTTTCGAAAAACCACTCGGTTCTTTTCAAAACTAACTTTTAAATGCGGAGCTTGAGCCACTCTTTTTAAAAGCTATCTCGTTCCATCGATTATATCAAGTTCACTACGTTCACGGTTTCGCCAAAACCATCCGTAGCTCTCCGTCGTTTCATATGAATATTCAACAGTATTCAAGCTGTGTTTGTTGGCCTTAGTCAAGGCACAGTGTTTGGTAGCTGGTAGGTATTCATATGTTGCATAGATAGAATGTGTTGGTTTGGGACAGTCGTATTGCCTTGTTGGCCATAGTCAAGGGTATATACGGGTGGGTTCAAATTAACCTGGATAACGACGGGTAGAACTTGACATGTGACTTATGATTTGTTGGCCTTAGTCAAGGTCATAAGAGCATGGGGCAAAAATCCACATCGGGAGTTTCACAAGTACTGAAACTTGCTAGATTTGCATACCATTTGGAGTGTGATGATTCTGATAGGATTCCTTCAGTTTCGTCACGCGATGATATTTGGATGCTGATCCTACTGTGAGTATATGCTACTCCTCGGGAAATTTCTCACTAAACGATCAATGCTATAAACCTAGTAGGTGCCTAGAAAGGTGTTAGCGGGGCTACGCCCCCAGGGAAAAGAGGTTCTTAAATTAAGGAACTTCGCGAAAGCGTTGGAAAACCTCCCTCGAAGTACCGACACTGGCCTGGCTGAACGGTTAAGCAAGTATTGTACGGTGGGATTGATCCCGACTGATTCTTCCTTTATGGTTTGAGGAGGGATTCGAGAGACAGTGGGAGCCATCCTGTTTAGACAAATTAAAAACCATTCTAAACTTGCAAGAGCATCGTGCTAAAGTGTTTCTTCTCTCCCCCCTGCAGCAACCAAATCGAAATGACTGGACTTAAGTTACTTCTAGATAAAAACATACTGACAGGGCCAAACTACAAAGATTGGCTCAGGAATGTCAAAATGGCAATCACTTACGACAAGCTGGGGTATCTTCTTACCACCAAAGCTCCCCCCGTCCCAGGTCCCACCTCCAGCGTCGCGGATAAGGAAATCCGTAAGACTTGGGAGATTGATTGCGCGAAGGCCAAGTGCCTCGTGCTTGCCTCTATGGACAACGATCATCAGAGGAGGCACGAGAATATGGACTTGGAATCCATATTTCTTCATACAAAAGAACTGTATGGAGAGCAGTCTCGTATCGCAAGATACGAAGTGTCGAAGAAGTTATTTTCGGCAAAGTTGGCCGTCGGATCATCGGTAGCGGACCACGTGCTTAAGATGATTGGCTACATTGAGGAGCTCGCGGAACTTGGGACCACGTTGGAAAGTGAACTCTATACGGATTTAGTTCCCCAGTCCCTTCCTTCCACTTACGCCCAGTTCATACTGAATTTCAACTTGCAAGAAAAGGAAGTTGAACTTTCAGAACTCCTCAACATGCTGAGGAGCGCAGAGCGCACCCTACAGAAAGGTAGGGAAACACCCGCTTTGTTTGTAGGAGGATCTTCTTTCTCTAGGTCCAAGGCGAAAGCCAAGGGAAAGAGGAAGAAAGCCCCCGCCAAACCAAGAGGCGGTGTTAGTAAAGTGGGTACGAAGGGAAAGGAAAAGGCAACAAAGATTGCGGGGAAGCTTGTTGGAAAGGAAGAATGCTTCTATTGTCATAAGAGTGGACACTGGAAGAAAGATTGCAGGGATTGGAAAGCCAGGACACAGGAACTGAAGCAGGTTGCGGCTTCAGCTTCAGGTGTGTATGTTATTGAGAACTGTCTTTCTATAAACTCTACTTCCTGGGTATTGGATACCGGATCAGGATCTCATATCTGTAATTCTTTGCAGGCGTTGAGAAACCGTAGGTTTTTGAAAGCAGGTGACATGACCCTCAGAGTTGCGAACGGAGCTAGCATGGATGCTAAAGCCGTGGGGGACTATCACCTGGGAATGTCAGATGGACATGTTTTGGTTTTGCGTAATTGCTTTTTTGTACCCAACGCAACTTGTAATATCATTTCTGTATCTTTAGTTTCTAAAGAAGGTTATGAATTTGCGTTTGTAAGTAATGTTGTAAACATTCACCTTAATCAAGTTCTGATTGGGTCAGGTACACTGAGCAATGGTATATACGTATTAAACCAACCACAGATTTTCAATGTCCAGAATACACACAAAAGAAAGTCTCCAGATATCAATCAGGCTTTCTTATGGCATTGTAGACTGGGTCACATCAATGAGACACGGTTGACTAAGTTACATAAAGAAGGATACTTGGATCCGTTCGAGTATCAGTCTTATGCCACTTATGAATCTTGTCTCATAGGAAAGATGACAAAGACTCCGTTTACTGGACACGGAGAAAGAGCGAGCGAGCTCTTGGGACTCATACACAGTGACGTGTGTGGTCCAATGTCTACACATGCGCGAAGCGGTTATTCATACTTCATTACTTTCACAGACGATTTCTCTAGGTATGGACATGTCTTCTTAATGAAGCACAAATCCGAGGCCTTTGAGAAATTTCGGGATTACAAGAATGAAGTTGAAAAATAAACAGGCAAAAGTATTAAGATTCTAAGATCGGATCGAGGTGGTGAATACTTGAGTGCCGAGTTCCTGGACTATTTAAAAGAGAATGGAATTCTCTCTCAGCGTACTCCTCCATACACTCCGCAACATAACGGTGTATCGGAAAGGAGGAATCGAACCCTATTGGATATGGTTCGTTCCATGATGAGTAAGGCTGAGTTACCGCGATCTTTCTGGGGATATGCACTAGAAACAGCTGCACATCTCTTGAACCAAGTTCCTACTAAGACAGTGCCTACCACACCATATCAGATGTGGAGTGGGAAGAAACCCTGTCTTAAATCCTTTAAGACATGGGGATGTCCGGCTTTTGTAAAAAAGCAGCATGCGGACAAGCTCGAGGCATGCTCAGTACAGTGCAAGTTTGTGGGATACCCAAAGAACTCCAAGGGGTATCTATTCTATTACGCAGAGGAGCAAAAAGTCCTTGTTTCTCGTCATGCCCGCTTCTTGGAAACTGAGTTTTTAGAAAATCAGATAAGTGGGAGCGCAGTAGAACTGGATGAAATTCCAGAACCTCAGACTATTACTGAAAGCTTAGTGGAACCAGAGGGTTCAAAAGAACAGGACATTCCTACGCCGCTCCGCAGGAGTAGTAGGCAGTCTCATCCGCCCGAGAGATACTACGGTTTTCTCATAGACGGGGATAGAGAGGATTGCATCATAGATTATGATGAGCCTGCTAGCTTCCAACAGGCCGTTCAGAGCGTTGACTCGGTAAAATGGCTGGATGCAATGCGGACCGAAATGGAGTCCATGTACACCAACAAAGTATGGACGTTGGACATTGCTCCAGACGGGGTAAAACCCGTAGGATGCAAGTGGATCTTCAAAAGGAAGATTGGAGTAGATGGACAGGTTGAGACCTATAAAGCTAGACTTGTAGCAAAGGGTTTCCGTCAAAGACCTGGCTTGGACTATGACGAAACCTTTTCTCCAGTGGCTATGCTGAAATCCATTCGGATCCTTCTTGCCATTGCTGCCTTCCACGATTATGAGATTTGGCAGATGGACGTAAAAACCGCTTTTCTAAATGGAAATTTAGAGGAGTGTGTCTATATGGATCAGCCAGAGGGTTTCATTCAGAGTGGGAGCAGCGGAAAGGTGTGCAAGTTGCTTAAGTCCATCTATGGACTAAAGCAGGCATCGCGGAGTTGGAACATCTGTTTTGATGAGACGGTCAAGGAATTTGGCTTTATCAAAAATCCAGATGAACCATGCATCTATAGTAGATTTGTAGCGAGAACTGTAGTATTCCTCGTTTTATACGTGGATGACATTCTCTTAATAGGAAATGACATTCCTATGCTACAATCTGTCAAAGGTTTCTTGTCACACAGGTTCTCCATGAAAGACCTGGGTGGTGCCTCTTACATCCTGGGGATCCGGATCCATCGTGATAGATCCAAGAGGATATTAGGACTTTCACAGTCCAGGTACATCGACACTGTAAGTCGATGTACTACACCCCAGTACTTGTGGGGAGGCAGAAATTTCAAAAACGATCTTGTTTAGTGAACGAACATCGACTAACCGCTTAAATCGAAGCTAAACTATAAATAACCGTACACAAAATGTTTCTTAACTATTTGTTTTTAGGGATTATACCTAATGAAAACAGTCCTTCGTCTTTGTGTCCTCCTTTGTTCTCCTCGACCTTCTCTAGGTAGTAGACGATCCACCCGAGAGCAAAACACCAAGCTAAACCTCTAACTTGAGGTAACTAATCTACTTTGATTGCTAATCAAAGAAGAAAAGATGATATAGAGTGAAGGTAATGGATGTTTAAGTCTAACTAAACCTTTGATCTCAACACATGAGGATTAAGGATTAGTCTCTTGAAGATGAGAGCTTGAGGAGAGAGAATGTGAGATAAGATAATGAGATGAGAGAGAGTGTATCATAATATATTATGAAGCATTCTTATTATTAGAAAAATGAATAATAGAAATGAATAAGCATGCTTCATAAATGCAAAATGGTGATTCATTAAGCATGTGTCATTATCATTTATTGTGCAATAATGATAATGATGAATCACCCTCATGACTCACAATCTTATCCAAAGTAACCTCCTTAGTCACATCTTCTAGAAGCTTCTCGCACAATTACGAGAACGCCCCTCCGATCCGCAAAAAATACGGAAAAACTTTAGACTGTAAAAATCCAATAACCGGATACCAGTAACTGGCTTAAACCAAAGCCGACTGGTAAAAACTGTCCGAAAGTCGTACGTGCGTAAACGCACGTATGCGTCCGAACCCTTTGTCGCAAAACCATGCAACCTCTATATCGTTTTGCCTGGAGTAGGAAACTCTCTGTGTGGGACTCTAGAGACTCGACTACTACGCTGGCAGTGGGTTTAACCACAGACCGCAAGCGGCACTAGCTGTACGTAACGGTCCCCAGGTAGTTGTCGATAAGAAGGCCGATGAGGAAACCCATCCGAACTCCTACTGAGTCTGATGTGACAATCTCCATACAGTCCGGTCCGTTCGTCCAAGACTATCGCATATCGGGCCTAGGGGGGCGGCAAGCGTCAGTCCCCTAATAGCGGTATAAGTCGTGTCGGAGTGAAGCCCATTACACCCTGAGAAACTACTGGAACCTACCAGCAAATCTCGCTTGCCCTGGCCAGGGACTTTGCGTAATGGCTCTCTGACACAGCACGATATCTACTCCCAATACCGGGAGGGACGAATCCTGTCTAACCGCCACTGCCTCCAAGTGCTCGGGACTGCACCCAACTGCTACCTGTTTGCACGACTCCTTTGAGCCGTGGTAGGGTAGCAATCTAAGAACAGTGGGACACACTCGAGGCGAAGTAGCAGTGTCAAGTCTGCGGACTACTCTGTACTCATGTCACCTGGGAACTGCTCACTGACGACTGGTATCAAACCAACCAACAGTTCCCCGTGAGTCCTGTCCGGTGTACCCGTAACCTAACGAGCACCTGCATACTATCTCCAGTACGACGTACTGACGGCTGTGGGACAGACCATCTCCCCAACTGGGATGAGAAGCGTACACACCAGTCTACTCCGGAGTATCGATGCTCTGTCTCGATAATCCAACGACCAGGGACCTGAATAAGGATATGCTTGTAGACTACCCAGCCCCCACTAGTGTGAATGCCATCACAACGCTGGTAGACAAGCAAGATCCTAAGAGCTCTATCAATATGTACACTAACATATTAAGATAGAAAAAACCAAGTAGCATACTACCATGTTTAGCAAGACTGTTATATACATGTGAATATCCCAAGCTTCCATTAAGTAATATACAAGCTAGTATGATACAGTAATGGCCTTCTAGGGCATAAACACTAACAATCTCCCACTTGCACTAGGGCCATGTACTGGCATATCGCAGACCGATGATCTCGAGTAGCCTCTCGAACTGAATCTGAGGTAGGGCCTTCGTGAATGGATCAGCAATGTTCTCTTCTGAAGCAACTCTCCGAACCTCGATCTCCTGACGATCAATGATCTCCCTGATCAGGTGATACCGCCTCAAGATGTGTCTGGACTTCTGATGGGACCTTGGTTCCTTCGCTAAAGCTATAGCTCCGTTGTTGTCGCAATACAGAGGTATTGGATCAACTATGGTAGGAACCACCTGAAGTTCTGTTAGGAACTTCTTCATCCAGACTGCTTCTTTTGCGGCATCGCAAGCAGCTATATACTCCGCTTCCATCGTCGAGTCTGCAACGGTGTCCTGCTTGGAGCTCCTCCAGCACACCGCCCCTCCATTGAGGGTAAAGACATAACCCGACATGGACTTAGAATCGTCCTTATCACTCTGGAAGCCGGAATCAGCAAAGGCCTCCAACCTGAGGTCTTTTCCGCCGTAAACCAAGAACATCTCCTTAGTCCTCCTCAGGTACTTGAGAATGTTCTTCACTGCTTTCCAGTGTTTCTCCCCTGGGTCTGACTGATACCGGCTTACCACGCTCAGTGCGTAAGCTACATCTGGTCTGGTACACAACATCGCATACATTATAGAGCCTACCGCAGAAGCGTAGGGTATAATAGACATGCGTTCCCTTTCCAAATCAGTCTTGGGAGACATCTCTTTGGAGAGGGTGATTCCGTGACAAGCCGGTAGGTTACCGCGCTTAGAATCTACCATACTGAATCTTTTCAGTACAGTGTCGATATACCTGGACTGTGAAAGTCCCAACATCCTCTTGGATCTATCACGATAGATCCGGATCCCCAGAATGTACGAGGCATCACCCAGGTCTTTCATGGAGAACCTGTGTGACAAGAATCCTTTGACAGATTGTAGCATAGGAATGTCATTTCCTATCAATAGAATGTCATCCACGTACAAGACGAGGAATACGACACTTCTGGCCACAACTTTACTATATATGCACGGTTCATCTGGATTTTTGATAAAGTCATATTCTTTGACTGTCTCATCAAAACAGATGTTCCAACTCCGTGATGCCTGCTTTAGTCCATAAATAGACTTAAACAGCTTGCATACTTTCCCGCTGCTCCCATTCTGATTGAAACCCTCTGGCTGATCCATATAGACGCTCTCTTCTAAATTTCCATTCAGAAAAGCCGTCTTTACGTCCATCTGCCAGATTTCATAATCATGGAAGGCAGCAATAGCAAGAAGGACCCGAATGGATTTGAGCATAGCCACTGGAGAAAAAGTTTCGTCATAGTCCAAACCAGGTCTTTGACGAAAACCCTTTGCAACAAGTCTAGCCTTATAGGTTTCCACCTGTCCATCTACACCAATCTTTTTCTTGAAGATCCATTTGCATCCTATGGGTTTTACCCCATCTGGAGCAAAGTCCAAAGTCCATACTTTGTTGGTGTACATGGACTCCATCTCGGTCCGCATTGCATCTAGCCATCGTACCGAGTCGCCGCTCTGGATGGCCTGCCGGAAGTCAGTAGGTTCATCATCATCTATGATGCAATCCTCTCTATCCCCATCTATGAGAAAACCGTAGTATCTCTCAGGCGGATGAGACGGCCTACTACTCCTGCGGAGGGGTGCGGGAATGTTCTGTTCTTCTTGAACTCCTGGTTCTACCAAACTTTCAGTAGCAGTTTGTGGTTCTGGAATTTCTTCCAGTTCTATTTCGCTCCCACTTATTTCCTTTTCTAAAAACTGATTTTCCAGAAAATGGGCATTACGAGAAACAAAAACCTTTTGTTCCTCTGCGTAATAGAAATAATATCCCTTGGAGTTCTTTGGATATCCCACAAACATACATTTTACTGATCGTGCCTCGAGCTTGTCCACATGCTGCTTTTTAACAAAAGCTGGACATCCCCAAATCTTCATATGCTGAAGATGGGGTTTCTTCCCAGTCCACATCTGATATGGAGTGGTAGGCACAATCTTGGTAGGAGCCCTGTTCAGAAGATATGCCGCTGACTCCAGCGCATAACCCCAGAAAGATCGTGGTAACTCAGCATTACTCATCATGGATCGTACCATATCCAATAGGGTTCGATTCCGTCTCTCCGATACACCGTTATGCTGTGGAGTGTATGGAGGAGTAAGCTGAGAGAGAATTCCTTTCTCTTTTAGGTAACCTAGGAACTCGGCACTTAAGTATTCTCCACCTCGATCAGATCTTAGTGTCTTAATACTTTTGCCGGTTTGGTTTTCTACTTCATTCTTATACTCTTGGAATTTCTCAAAAGCCTCGGATTTATGTTTCATCAGATAAATGAATCCGTATCTTGAGTAATCATCTGTGAAAGTAATGAAATAGGAAAAACCACCTCTCGCATGTGTAGACATTGGACCGCATACATCGCTGTGTATGAGTCCTAAGAGCTCGCTCGCTCTTACTCCTTGTCCAGTAAATGGAGTCTTTGTCATCTTTCCTTTGAGACAGGATTGACAAGTGTCATAAGATTGATATTCGAACGTGTCCAAATATCCTTCTCTATGCAACTTAGTCAACCTTCTCTCATTGATGTGACCCAGTCTACAATGCCATAAGAAAGCTTTATTTATATCTGGAGACTTTCTTTTTAGTGTGTTCTGGACATTGAAAATTTGGAGTTGGTTTAACACATATATGCCGTTATTTAGAGTACCGGACCCAATCAAACCATGATTAAGGTGGATGTTAACAACATCTCTTACAAACGTGAAATCATAACCTTTATTTGATAACAAGGAAACTGATATGATATTACACGTTAAGCTTGGTACAAAATAACAGTTATGTAAAACCAAAATGTGTCTACTCGTCAATCCTAGGTGATAATCCCCGACGGACGCAGCTCCCACGCTAGCTCCGTTAGCAACCCTGAGGATCATATCACCTTCCTTCAGCACTCTACGGTTTCTCAGTGCCTGCAATGAATTGCAAATATGAGATCCTGATCCGGTATCCAATACCCAGGAAGTAGAGTTGATCGACAGACAATTCTCAATTACAAACACACCTGAAGTCGAAGCCACAGCTTGCTTCGGTTCCTGGTTCTTGGCGTTCCACGCCTTGCAATCCTTCTTCCAGTGCCCTTTCCTGTGACAATGGAAGCACTCATCCTGGCCAACTATCGGTACTGCAGTCTTTTTCTTTCCCTTCCCTCTCACCTTACTAACACCTCCTCTAGGTTTGGGTGCGGCCTTCTTCTTCCTTCCTTTGGCCCTAGCCTTGGACCCGGAAGAAGATGCACCGCCAACAAACATAGCGGGTGTTTCCCTTGCCTTCTGCAAGGTGCCCTCTGCACTCCTTAACATGTTCAGGAGTTCCGCAAGTTCAACTTCTTTTCCTTGAAGATTGAAGTTGAGGATAAACTGGGCGTAGGTGGGAGGAAGGGACTGGAGAATAAGGTCTGTATAGAGCTCATTATCCAAAGTCGTCCCAAGGTCTGCGAGCTCCTCAATATAGCCGATCATCTGTAGGACATGTTCACCTACCGATGACCCGACAGCCAACCTCGCTCGAAATAATTTCTTAGAGGTCTCGTATCTTGCTATACGAGATTGCTCTCCATAAAGTTCCTTTGTATGGAGAAATATGCCATCTAGGGACATATCCTCGTGCCTCCTCTGATGTTCATTGTTCATCGAGGCAAGCACGATGCACTTGGCTCTCGCGCAATCTAAATCCCAGGTTTTGCGGATTTCCTTATCCGCATTGCTGGATTTGGGACCAGGGACAGCAGGTGCCGTAGCGGTGAGGACGTACCCCAGTTTGTCATAGGTCAAAGCCATTTTGACATTCCGCAGCCAATCTTTATAGTTTGGCCCCGTCAGTATATTCTTTTCTAAAAGTAACTTAAGTCCAGTCATTTTCAGGGTCGCTGCAATTAGGAGAGAGAGAAGAAAACACTTTAGCATGATGCTCTTGCAAGTTTAGAGTGGTTTTTAGTTTATCTAAACTGGATGGCTCCCACTGTTTCTCGAATCCTTCCTCAAACCATAAAAGAAGAATTAGCCAGGACTATTCTCACCGTACAATACTTGCTTAACCGTTCAGCCAGGCCAGTGTCGATACTTCGAGGGAGGTTTTCCAACGCTTTCGCGAAGTTCCTTAATTAAATAACCTCTTTTCTCTGGGGGCGTAACCCCACTGACACCTTTCTGGACACCTACTAGGTTTATAGCATTGATCGTTAAGTGACGAATATCCTGATAAGTAGCATATACTCACAGTAGGATCGGGATCCAAATATCATCGTATGATAATGTTGAAGGAATCCTACCAACATTCATCAAACTCCAAATGGTATGCATCTCTTTGCAAATTTCAGTTTCTTTAGAAATTCCCGATATAAGTTTTTGCCCCATGCTCTTATGACCTTGGCTTTGGTCAAAATGTCATAAGTCACATGTCAAGTTCTACCCGTCATTATCTTGTCAATTTGAACCCATCCGTATATACCCCTGACTTTGGTCAAATGGTAATACGACTGTCCCAAACCAACTCATCTATCTTATGCAACAAATGAAAACCCAGCAGCTACCAAACACTATGCCTTGACTTTGGCCAAAATGCATAGCTTGAATACTACTGAATGTCCAAATGAAATGACGGAGGGCTACGAATGGTTTTGGCGAAACCGTGAACGTAGTGAACTTGATATAATCGAAGGAACCTGATAGCTTTTAAAAGGAGTGGTTAAATCTCCGCATTTAAAAATATCTGTTTTAAAATTAACCGAGTGGTTTCTTTTAAATTGTTCCAACGATTTAAACTTTGGTTTGTTTTTCTTTGCATTATAGATAATGCGTCCCATCATTAACCTATCATTGCAGAAAACAACGAAAATACAACGTCCTCTTATGCCATCCGCATTCGCCACTGGGTCCCGTCATCACCCGTTAGGTTACTTAACTAACGACAGAGCGGGGGCTGGGCTAGCGCGGGTGTAAAACATAAGTGACGTCTAAATAGCTACAATAAATATAGATATTTTACATTCGTCTGACGCAATGATATTCATTCCAGAACACAGATAAACAATATTGGATTTGCAAGCAATCTGTATTTCTTTTGAGCCTGCAAGAAAAGACAGATTACACAGTTGTGATGAATAGCCGTTACCCCACCCTCGACCCTTACGGGTACGGCAAACTACCCACCCGGCAGTCTGTGTACCCCACCTTGGGTCAGTCCTAGGAGCAAAAACAGTAAAATGAAATAATACAACGGTGGCTACAACCGCAACCTGGAAGTGCCCCGCAAAAATAATATTACAACAAATTACATTTACAACAAATGAATTAAACAATAACCCATTGCATACCCCGGCTATACACCACAACAGTCCAATACAGTTTATATGCACAAACAGATATAACCATTTCAGAAATGTGCAACCCCCTGCCAACCGACATACTAGCAGTTGGGGGAGGTTTACGAACACATTTATCAATCACAGATATAATCCAACATGCAAATACTGTACAATTTCGATCGATTAAACGACATTAATATTGCTCCAAAAACTGCTCTGTTAAACTGAAACCTGGGCAAATATTAAATATTCCAGAGAACCCCAAATACCAGAGAGGACCCACACACAAAATACGAGACCATGAATCGGCAACTCGGCCGCGGAAGCGCCGCGGATCGCTGGGATCCGCCGCGCTTGCGCGGCGCTTTAGCCGACTCATGGTCTCAAATTTCATGGGTGTTCTCCTGGACTCATTTCATGCTTTCTGAGATCACCTGAACAATTTTAGGACATCATTTTAAATTCGACAGAAACATGTAATTTTTAGGGTTTTCCGGCTTCGTTTTTCCGTTCGAAATTCGTACAAATTTGCAATCAAGTTATTTAGTGTTTAGCGAGGCTCTGATACCACTGTAAGTCGATGTACTACACCCCAGTACTTGTGGGGAGGCGGAAATTTCAAAAACGTTCTTGTTTAGTGAATGAACATCGACTAACCGCTTAAATCGAAGCTAAACTATAAATAACCGTACACAAAGTGTTTCTTAACTATTTGTGTTTAGGGATTATACCTAATGAAAACAGTCCTTCGTCTTTGTGTCCTCCTTTGTTCTCCTCGACCTTCTCTAGGTAGTAGACGATCCACCCGAGAGCAAAACACCAAGCTAAACCTCTAACTTGAGGTAACTAATCTACTTTGATTGCTAATCAAAGAAGAAAAGATGATATAGAGTGAAGGTAATGGATGTTTAAGTCTAACTAAACCTTTGATCTCAACACATTAGGATTAAGGATTAGTCTCTTGAAGATGAGAGCTTGAGGAGAGAGAATGTGAGATAAGATAATGAGATGAGAGAGAGTGTATCATAATATATTATGAAGCATTCTTATTATTAGAAAAATGAATAATAGAAATGAATAAGCATGCTTCATAAATGCAAAATGGTGATTCATTAAGCATGTGTCATTATCATTTATTGTGCAATAATGATAATGATGAATCACCCTCATGACTCACAATCTTATCCAAAGTAACCTCCTTAGTCACATCTTCTAGAAGCTTCTCGCACAATTACGAGAACGCCCCTCCGATCCGCAAAAAATACGGAAAAACTTTAGACTGTAAAAATCCAATAACCGGATACCAGTAACTGGCTTAAACCAAAGCCGACTGGTAAAAACTGTCCGAAAGTCGTACGTGGGTAAACGCACGTATGCGTCCGAACCCTTTGTCGCAAAACCATGCAACCTCTATATCGTTTTGCCTGGAGTAGGAAACTCTCTGTGTGGGACTCTAGAGACTCGACTACTACGCTGGCAGTGGGTTTAACCACAGACCGCAAGCGGCACTAGCTGTACGTAACGGTCCCCAGGTAGTTGTCGATAAGAAGGCCGATGAGGAAACCCATCCGAACTCCTACTGAGTCTGATGTGACAATCTCCATACAGTCCGGTCCGTTCGTCCAAGACTATCGCATATCGGGCCTAGGGGGGCGGCAAGCGTCAGTCCCCTAATAGCGGTATAAGTCGTGTCGGAGTGAAGCCCATTACACCCTGAGAAACTACTGGAACCTACCAGCAAATCTCGCTTGCCCTGGCCAGGGACTTTGCGTAATGGCTCTCTGACACAGCACGATATCTACTCCCAATACCGGGAGGGACGAATCCTGTCTAACCGCCACTGCCTCCAAGTGCTCGGGACTGCACCCAACTGCTACCTGTTTGCACGACTCCTTTGAGCCGTGGTAGGGTAGCAATCTAAGAACAGTGGGACACACTCGAGGCGAAGTAGCAGTGTCAAGTCTGCGGACTACGCTGTACTCATGTCACCTGGGAACTGCTCACTGACGACTGGTATCAAACCAACCAACAGTTCCCCGTGAGTCCTGTCCGGTGTACCCGTAACCTAACGAGCACCTGCATACTATCTCCAGTACGACGTACTGACGGCTGTGGGACAGACCATCTCCCCAACTGGGATGAGAAGCGTACACACCAGTCTACTCCGGAGTATCGATGCTCTGTCTCGATAATCCAACGACCAGGGACCTGAATAAGGATGTGCTTGTAGACTACCCAGCCCCCACTAGTGTGACTGCCATCACAACACTGGTAGACAAGCAAGATCCTAAGAGCTCTATCAATACGTACACTAACATATTAAGATAGAAAAAACCAAGTAGCATACTACCATGTTTAGCAAGACTGTTATATACATGTGAATATCCCAAGCTTCCATTAAGTAATATACAAGCTAGTATGATACAGTAATGGCCTTCTAGGGCATAAACACTAACAGACACCGTACTGAAAAGATTCAGTATGGAAGATTCCAAGCGCGGTAACCTACCGGCTTGTCACGGGATCACCCTCTCTAAAGAGATGTCTCCCAAGACTGATTTGGAAAGGGATCGCATGTCTATTATACCCTACGCTTCTGCGGTAGGCTCTATAATGTATGCGATGTTGTGTACCAGACCGGATGTAGCTTATGCACTGAGTGTAGTAAGCCGGTATCAGTCAAACCCTGGGGAGAAACACTGGATAGCAGTAAAGAACATTCTCAAGTACCTGAGGAGGACTAAGGAGATGTTCTTGGTGTATGGCGGAAAAGACCTCCAGATCGAGGCCTTTGCTGACTCCAGCTTCCAGAGTGACAAGGATGATTCCAAGTCCATGTCGGGTTTTGTCTTTACCCTCAATGGAGGGGCGGTGTGTTGGAAGAGTTCCAAACAGGAAACCGTTGCAGACTCGACGATGGAAGCGGAATACATCGCTGCATCTGATGCCGCAAAAGAAGCTGTCTGGATGAGGAAGTTCTTGAAAGAACTTCAGGTGGTTCCGTCCATTGTTGACCCAATACCTCTGTATTGCGACAACAATGGGGCTATAGCTTTAGCGAAGGAACCCAGGTCCCATCAGAGATCCAGGCACATCTTGAGGCCGTATCACCTGATCAGGGAGATCGTGGATCGCAAGGAGATCGAGGTTCGGAGGGTTGCTTCAGAAGAAAACACTGCAGATCCATTCACCAAGGCCGTACCCCAGACTCAGTTCGAGCGGCTGATCGAGATGATAGGTCTTCGATACGCCAGTACATGGCCTTAGTGCAAGTGGGAGATTGTTAGTGTATATGCCCTAGAGGCCATTACTGTATCATACTAGTTTGTATATTACTTAATGGAAGCTTGGGATATTCACCTTGTATAAACAATCTTGCTCAATATAGTAGTATGTTACTTGGTTTGTTTCTACTTCAATGTGTACATGTGTTTATTTTGCGATATCACCTATACACATTAGTGGAGCCCTTAGGATCTTTGCTTGATTACCAGCGTTGTGATGGCAGTCACACTAGTGGGGGCTGGGTAATCTATAAGCACATCCTTATACAGGTCCCTAGTCGTAGGACTATCGAGACAGGGCATCGATACTCCGGAGTAGACTAGCGTATGCGCTTCTCATCCCAGTGTGGGAGATGGTCTGTCCCACAGCCATCAGTACGTCGTACTGGAGATAGTATACGGGTGCTCGTTGGGTTACGAGTACACTGGACAGGACTCGTCGGGAACTGACAGGTTGGTATTATACCTATCGTCAGTTATCAGTTCCCAGGTGACATGAGTACAGCTTAGTCCGCTGACTTGACACTGGCACTTCGCCTCGAGTGTGTTCCCACTGTACTTTGACTACTACCCTACCACGGCTCAAAGGAGTCGTGCAAACAGGTGGTAGTTGGGTGCAGTCCCGAAGCACTTGGAGGCAGTGCCGGTTAGACAGGATTCGTCTCTCTCATTATTGGGGGTTGACATCGCGCTGTGTCTAGGAGAGCCATTACATGAGTAGTCCCTGGCCAGGGCAAGCGAGATATACTGGTAGGCTTCCAGTGTTATCGCAGGGTGTTTTGGGCTTCACTCCGACACGACTTGTACCGCTATTGGGGGACTGACGTTTACCGCCCCCTAGGCCCGACATGCGATGTATCAGACGAACAGACCGGACTGTACGGAGAATGTCACATTCAGACTCAGTAGGAGTTCAGATGGGGTTCACCTCGTCAGCCTTCTTGTCGGCATCTACCTGGGGACCGTTACGTACAGCTAGTGCCGCTTGCGGTCTGTGGTTAAACCCACTGCCAGCGTAGTGTCGAGTCTTTAGAGTCCCACACAGAGGGTATTCGCCTCTGGGCAAAATGAGTAGAGGTCGCATGGTTTTGCGGCAGGGTTCGTTCTCATCCGCGCACTTGTGCACGTTTGGAGTCCGGACGGATTATACTAGCAGGCTCTGGTTTGAGCCAGATACTGGTATATGTTTTGGGGTTGCTTTTATCTCTCAGTATTCTTGTTCCTCGGAACGAGAATGCAGGTGTGTATGCACAGTTGTTTGAGGCGGAGGAAGAGGTTTTTCATTAGGGTTTCGGAACGGGTGCGTATGCACAGTTGACAGTCGTCTTTTTCCAAACCCTAATGGATTTATGAAATATCAATTAATAATAGTAATTAAATGAAATTATGTTATGGTTGGTTTTGTTGACTTGTTGACCATGGTTGACTTGTTGACCATGGTTGAATGTTTGAACATCATCATTACTTTGCAAGGATGCTCCTTGATTCTTGCTTACATTCATTTAATGTAGTGATGGTAATGGTCATTCCAAATACAACCATCAACTATTTCATTTTGAATTATTATTATTAATTAGATATATCTTTTTCTTTTTGTTATGGTTGTAAGAAGAAAAAGAGCTCATTCTATCATAACCATTCTCTCTCCTCACTTCATCTTCTTCTTCCTCAAGCTCAAGGAGAATCCTTCTCATGTGTTGAGAATCCCTCTCCTTGAAAAGAAAACACCCCTTAGACACTCTCTACTCACTCTAGGATCAAAGGTTTAGCAAGCCGAAGATTCTAGTTCTCTCCAAGTTCGAGAAAGAGCCCGAAGGTTGAACCCTCAGGTGGATCCATCTTTGACGGAAGAAGGCGACGAGGAAAGAACCATCAACCTCTACAAAGTTTGAAGAAGAAGGAGTTCAAGTTTAGGTATAACCATCTTTCCGAGTAGCTAACTCTCTTTAGCTTGTTTGCTAGTTTTAGTTTAGGAAAAGATCCCGACTTTGTTAGTCCATGTTGCCCCATGCGCTAAAAATTTGATTTTTATACCGTTTCCGCCTCCCCGTAAGAACCGAGGGTCGCAACGTGGACTTACAGCCTCTACAGCGTTTCGCCCGAAAACTTAAGCAACTGAATGTGGGGGACTCTAAAGACTCGTCAATACTATGGCTGTGGATTTAACCACTAGCACGTCATAGGTATTAGCCATACGTGACGGGCTACCAGCTATTGACCAAAAGGGACGTCTGTGAACGAACTCAGCCTGACACCCTACTGAGTCTGTCAGTGACAATATCCGTACAGTCCGGCCCGTTCGTCTATGAGCATCGCATGGCAGGCCTAGGGGGTTGGTAAAAGTCAGACCCCCAAAAGCGGTACAAGTCGTGTTGGAGTGTAGCCCAGAACACCCTGAGATACTACTGGAATACCTACCAGTAAATATCATACCTTGGCCAAGGACTTCGTGTAATGGCTCTCCTAGACACAGCGCGACCTCACCCTCAATACCCGGAGAGACGAACCCCTGCAGATCCGCTCACTGCCTCCATGTGGCTCGGTACTGTACCCAACTAAAACCTGTTTGCACGTCTCCTTTGAGCGTGGTAGGGTAGTAATCAAAGTACAGTGGGAACTCACACGAGACAAATGACGATCTCAGGTCGATGAACTAACATGTACACATGTCACCAGGGAACTGCTATCTGACGTCAGGTATAAGACCAACTAGCATGTCCCCGGCGAGTCCTGTCCGGTGTACTCATAACCTAATGAGCACCTGTATACATCTTAGGTGAACCAACTGACATCAGTGGCTTGTGAGACCGGCCACCGCCCCTCGTCGGGGTCTCGACTGTATACACTAGTCTACTCTGGAGTATCGATGCCCTATCTCGAAACTCCCACGACTAGGGACCTTTTAAGGATGTGCTTATAGACTACCAGCTCCCACGTATATGATCGCCCTCATACTGCTGGCAGTCAAGCAAGAATCCTAGGGGCTCTACCAACGTGCAATAGTGACCTGTAAGGTCACCTAAAGCAGTACACGATGATAAAGGTAAACCAGATAGCATACTATCATCTTGAGTAAGACTGTCCTACCGGAATAGGTCCTCCCTCAATCATTGCAATCACGTGCCTGTGATCCAATAATTGACTCTGAGGGCACTATCTCCAACAATCTCCCACTTGCACTCAAGGCTATTGCGATGTCGCAAACTTACAGCCCGTGTGATACCGAACACCCAACTCCTCTACTAGTCAGTCTCACAAAGCTCGTTTGCGAAACTATTGCGTTCGAGGAATAGCCTCAGTGAGTGGATCCGCTTTGATGTTTCTTACTATGTCTCTCTATATCTAAAGTTCGCGGAGAAACCCATCTCCCGAAATGAGCAATACCTGTCTCAGAATGTGCCTGGATGTCTGATGGGACCTAGCTCATAAATGAACTCCAAATCCAAACTTCTTAGACTGTATCGTCAACTGAACTTGATCAGTATCCTGCGCCATGCCTCCCTCAGTATTGCCTTGAACCACCTGTCCTAAATACTGCCCCTCATCAGAAGGAAAACTATAACTCTGACAACCTCCTTGTCGTCCAGGTCACCTTGGAAGCCTGGAATGATAACTGTCTCCCGAATGAGGCTGTCGTTATCATATCCCTAGAACATCCACTTATGTTCTAAAACTGCTTCCGACTGTTTCTCCAGGATTGGATCAATGTCAACTTACTGCATCTAGTGCAAAAACAACATCTGGTGTGGTACTTGACATCTCATGATTGACTCAATTGCCTAAGCAAGTGATCTGCCAATCATGCACATCCCTCTCCCCTTTAGTCTCTAAGACACCTTTAGAGAGGGTGACTCCATCACCTGCAGGTACACCACCATGCCAGGAGTCGTCCATTCTAAAGCACCTCTAGAATGCTGTCTAAGTACCCTGATTGGGAAACTACCCAAATTTAGATCTAAAACCATAGATCTAGTAACCAGTATGTCTGATATAATGTCCAAGTCCCATGTGGAGAAACCACTGTGTGACGACCAAAGTATAACCGATCGTAGTATAGGAATATCACTTCCTACTCTGTGTATGTCATCCAAATACCAGGACATCACACCCTACTACCTTCTTAACAGATCCATCCCCTATTCTGATGAAGTCAAACCTATGACTGTCACATCAGAAATAGATGATCTATCTCCGCTATATCTGCTTTAGTCTATAAAATAGACATAAGCCACCTGTCCACCAATGCTTCCGCTGCTCCCACTGACTACGACAACCCTCTGGCAGAGTCATATACACGTACACTTCTAAAGCTAGTTTAGAACGACGCTATACTTATCCTCCTGCCGGGTCTCGCAGCCTGGAACAACAGCAATGGCAAGTCTGGGTAAACAAGAACCTCCCTGTCACCGTCCTTGAGGCTACCGGAGTACCTCTCGGGTTCCTGAGGTTACCCATCTTATCTGCGGAGTGTCCAATGGAATGTCAAGCCAGATTGAATCTTTAGGTTCTTATCAAATCTTCAGTAATCATTTGCGGTTCTGGAATCACTTCCAGTTCTACCATACTCCCAGTACTGTTTTCTGAAAAAATCCATTTTTGTTAAAACTGTGGCGAGTCAAGAACAATATCACTATTGATCTTCCAGATGGTAGAAAGTCAACCCTCGTCATAGCTTGGGTCAACCCACAAATAGCCATTACAGAAACATGCCTTGAGTTATCCAGAGTCTGGTTTTAAGCATAATCCGGACAACTCCCCGTACCTTAACATCATTAAGATATGAACTGTTCTATATCCAATATAGAACCAGAGGCACTGATTTAATTGAACCATATTCAAATCATGCAGCTGTCTTCAGTGCATGTTAACTGAATGGAAGGAGGCCGATCAGCGTCACTCACCTTAGGAATGCTTCCAATTATGAGTAACCTGAAAGAGAAACAAGTTTCTCAAAATCATAACTATTATCTGAATACCATACACAAGTATCTACATCTTCGATCAACTTGAAGAATCCCGATACTTGCAACACCTGGTTCTCTACTCTATTCTTATACCTATAACTTCTCAAAACTTGGACCCTGTGTTTCCACGAAACACATGTCTAAGACCCAGAGAAGTCACAAGTAAACAGAATCTAGTACGAGTACCAACCCCTCTATCCTAATGGACACTGGACAACATACAATACTCTGTATAAGTCCCCTGAGTCTAATAACTCATTCCATGCATGTCGTAGGTTGAAAACTGTACTTATGGTTAAGAAGAATTACATCGCTGTTTAATACTCCTTACCTAACCATCCACTGATATAGGTAAATGTCATCGACATAATTTCAAAAGGTATATCTCACTCTATAAAATAGACGTACAGATATATCAATTTGAAATTGGTGCATGACAGCGGATATTCAAAACCAAATATTTGCCGTCCGGCAAACATCCCAGGTGACTTCCTCAAATATCACCGATTACAACGAATCCCGATATAATGAGGATGATCACCTAATTCCCAATAACTTACTCTCACTCATCATCTGTAAAAACCATACAGATGTGAGAATCATACCTGGTAAATACATACCCTGGAGTAAGGACTAATTGGGAAATCAGTTTTCTTTTAACAGTACACAGTGAAACTGAAACATTGAAATGTTTCGATGGGGTATCCCGGTATTCCTAGTAATGCCTCTTCCATTATCCAGATTCACAACTGTAACCGTGCAATTCTTTGCCATCTTTCCAAATCCCTTTATATGTCTTTAGTCATTACCTTCTGCACACCCTCTTAGGCTAAATGGTTTTCTTCCTTCCCTACCGTTCGGCACCAGCCTATGGTTTGGAAGAAGACTATCCAATAAGCATAATGGGTGTACTGTCCTAATCCTAGGAGCACTCGCAATGCGAGAGAAGGTGAAGATAAAAGACAACCGATTAAACCTTATTCCTATTTCTCCTGAACCAGAATCCATCCCCGAACTGGAACAAGTTCCTTTCGAGTTCGTATATAACCGTACGATGGAGTATCCAATAAACTGTGGATCTTCGTAGTGATACGGAGTGTCCTGGAGAAATACAAAGGTGAAGTGGGAGTGGTAATGAAATACCTGGTTTGGTCGTGAATTTCAGTCGCAATTTATTTTGCCCTCTTACTAATCCCTTGATATGTCTTTACTTAATACCTTATGCACACCATCATTATGCTAATTGGTTTTCTTCATTCCCTACCGTTCGGCACCAGCCTAAGGTTTCGAAGAAGACTATCCAATTTGCGTAATAGGTGTACTATCTCCTAAACCAAGGAGTACTCGCAACTTGAGAGAAGGTAAAAGGAAAAGACAACTGAATAATCCTATTCGTTTTCTCCAGAACCGGAAACCATCCTTGAATAAATTCCTTCGAGTTCGTATATAACCATACGATGGTTTTGTCCAATGGAAGTGGACATTCGTAGTAATACGGGGTGTCCTGGAGAAAAGGGTAAAAGTAGGAGTGGCAATGAGGTATGCAACTCTGACAATCCAAAAGGCAGTGTTTAAGAAGGTTCGGCCAACTTGGTCACTGAGTCATAGTCTATGGTCGGGTCAATGGTCGCTGCCAAAGAGAGAGAGAAAAGAAACACTCAGCGTGTACTCTAACCTAGATCAGAATGGTTACCAATTTATCTAATCAGGAAACCTCCCACTGTACCGTCAAATTCTCCTCCAAACCTGAAAGAAGAATTAGTCGGGATCACCCGAGGAATAAACCAACTCATCAGTGGGAATCGGGATCCAACTATCATCGCATGATAACGTGACGGAATCCGCTCACGTCATCACACTCCAGAAGGTATGCGCATATCTGGCAAGTTTCAGTTTCTTTAGAAACTCCTGATGTGATTTTTACCCCATGCTCTTATGACCTTGACTTTGGCCAACAAATCATAAGTCATATGTCAAGTTCTACCCGTCATTCTCCAGGTTAATTTGAGCCCACCCGCACAAGCCCTTGATTTTGGCCAACAAGGCTATACGACTTCCCCAAACCAACGCATCTATCTATGCTGCATATGAATACCCAACAGCTACCAAACACTGTGCCTTGACTTTGGCCAACAAACACAGCTTGAATACTATTGACTATCCATATGAAACGACGGAGCGCTACGAATGGTTTCTGGTGAAAACCTTTAACGTAATGAACTTGATATCGTTGAAGGAACCGGATAGCTTTTAAAAATATAGTGACGAAAACCTTTGCTAAAGAGGTCACTCCCAGTGAAGGGATCTCGGCTCTTTCCCCGTAGAATGAGGTGCAGGATATTCCAACTGAATACCACGATGCAAAGCAAAAGTAATCGGCTATAGTGAAGTTAATGCCCTGACGCAAACTTCTGTCCAAGGGGTCACTCCCGGTGAAGGGATCTCGGCCCTTGCCTCGTCGACTGAGGAGCAGGATATTCCAACTGAATACCACGATGCAAAACAAAAGAGAACGTCCTTGCAATAACAGCTTTTTGAAAAGTGTTCCAACAACATCAGAATAGGTTTGTTTTTAACTTGCATTGATCCGAATCAACGAAGTCCCATCAATTGATCACACCAATAAAGAACGAAAATAATGATGTATGTATATGCCATCCGCATTCGCCACTGGGTCCCGTCATTACCCGTTAGGTTAGCTAACTAACGACAGAGCGGGGACTGGACTAGCGCGGATGCAAAACATATACAACATCTACTAGTATATATATCAATATATAATATTTCGCTCAAGGCGTGATAAAATGCAACATCACAGAAATGTACAGCATCACAGAACAATACAGATATCTGGGATCCCCGGGTTTCACAGAGCCGCTACTGAAACCCGACGTTCCCCTGGTCGTGTGGATAGCCTGTGCAATGAAATCCTAGACCCCTACGGACGTGGCAAATTACCCGCCAAAACCTGAAGCGAGGCAGCCCCCTTCAGCAACGTGAATGGACCACCCAGCACTTCACGGAATCCGGTAACTTGGGCACCCCTCCTGGGTCAACCTGTACCCCCTACGAGTGCGGCGAATAGCCCGCCAATTCTAGAGTGAAGCCCCCTCCGTCTCAATGCCATGAGATGCGGGCCGGTTGCCCTCTAGAATCCGGCTATCCATGCACCCCACCTTGGGGTAATCCTAGTACAGAAAGTAAAATATATATACAACGGGTACATCGACCTCGACCCGGTCGTGCCCCAAAAGAATAATATACAAACAGGAAGTGACGGCAGTCCACATGTCGGACGCTCGCCCCGCAATATCAAATGTACATAATACAACCAAAACAGTACTAGCATTGCACCCAGGCTATCCTCCACGACCAATCCGCAACATCACAGCATAATCACAGAACATCAACGTGAATGTCACGTTCGCAAATCCGTCTAACCGGGCTATAGGCGTTAGACAGGATTTACCGATCAAGTGACATTCACGGTCGCAGATATAATGTATATACTGTGAACTAATGTCTTTAAAATATTCGATCGATCAAATTTACCCAAGTGCGCCCCAAGCACTACTGTAGCACTCACAGAAAATCTGGGCCCAAAAAGAATGTTCCAAAACCCTATTTTCAACACAGAGACTCTCTGTAGAAATTTGATACACTGAACAGTGAAGACTGCGGCGGAACCGCGGCCCAAGCATGGGTTTGGCCGCGGTTCCACGGTCGTATAGTGTGTTCATGTGATAAAATTTCTACAGAAGTCTTAGAATTGCCTGCACATCATTCTGCAACAACCTGAAAAATTTTTGGAGCTAAAAAAATTTCGATAGAAACTGATGTTTTTGGAAATGCGGTTTTGGAATTTTGTTCGATCGGAAATGTAAACACATTAGACCAAGCTAGACTAGGTTAATGGCCTGGCTCTGATACCACTGTAAGTGCACGGCGGCGCCCCGGCCATCAATCCGAGACCAAAAGTGCGGAAGCGATAATTTACTTTAACTTTTTAAACCGGCACCACCGCGCACTATAATCCCGGATCGTGCCATTAAACTAGTCCTAGCTATTAAGAGAAGGGGGTAAAGAGATATACCGAGCGATCCATGTCCTTCGGTCTTCTCATCGTCGTCCCGATCTCCCCCGCGGAATCTCTGGTCTCCACCACGTCGTCGGAAGGGCACCACGTCGCCTGTTTCTTTTACGGGCTCCCACCTCTGGACCGAGGCAACTCGGGCACGAAGTTGGCGAGCCGACGTGCCTAAGGATTGCTGTAGAATACGTGTAGTGTTCTATGTCTCATTTGGGGTTTGAGGAAGTTGCCTTTGGTGGAGGAAAGAACTAAGACTTTTTGGAGATGAAACTTTGGGATTTTTGTGAAGCCAAAAGACCAAAAATCCCACCACAAAAATATGGGCAGCCCCTCCTTGGCTTGGTTGGCCATGGTAAAGAGAATGAGAGGAGAGTGAGAGAGTATCAAAGGAATGAGTGTGAGCCAATAATCAAGGAGAGAGAAAAAGGTTATCATGAGAAATAATCATCACATAACAAACCCTCACTCCAAAACAACCGTCATCACATCCAAAGTCAAGCAATCATGGAGTCAAGAAAGTCAAGAGATGGTGCAACCATCATGAAGCAAGGATATGCAAATAACACCCTCCACAAATGCTTATTTGCACAAATGCAAATAAGCCCTCCTCCACCAATCTTCAGCCAATGAAAGATATAAAGAAATATGGCTGAAACGGAAAACAAACTGGCAACTCCAAAAAACTGATCCCGTAATAAATTACAGGAAAACCCCGCTACTGTATATACATACCCGCATTTGTATTCCGACCGAATACAAATGCAATGAGACAAATCTACACTGTACAATACTAGGATCCGGCTTAAACTAAAGCCTGCTAGTATTAACCGTCCGATCCTGATCCGTGCAATACCGTACGTATCTGATCGAACCCTGCCATATCTCCATACGGCCTCTACAGCGTTTCGCCCGAAAACTTGAGCAACTGAATGTGGGGGACTCTAAAGACTCGTCAATACTATGGCTGTGGATCTAACCACTAGCACGTCAGAGATATTAGCCATACGTGACGGGCTACCAGCTATTGACCAAAAGGGACGTCTGTGAGCGAACTCAGCCTGACACCCTACTGAGCCTGTCAGTGACAATATCCGTACAGTCCGGTCCGTTCGTCTATGAGCATCCCATGGCGGGCCTAGGGGGTTGGTAAAAGTCAGACCCCCAAAAGCGGTACAAGTCGTGTCGGAGTGTAGCCCAGAACACCCTGAGATACTACTGGAATACCTACCAGTAAATCTCCTGCCTTGGCCAAGGACTTCGTGTAATGGCTCTCCTAGACACAGCGCGACCTCACCCCTAATACCCAGAGAGACAAACCCCTGCAGATCCGCTCACTGCCTCCATGTGGCTCGGGACTGTACCCAACTAAAACCTGTTTGCACGTCTCCTTTGAGCGTGGTAGGGTAGTAATCAAAGTACAGTGGGAACTCACACGAGACAAATGACGATCTCAGGTCGATGAACTAACCTGTACACATGTCACCAGGGAACTGCTATCTGACGTCTGGTATAAGACCAACTAGCATGTTCCCGGCGAGTCCTGTCCGGTGTACTCATAACCTAATGAGCACCTGTATACATCTTAGGTGAACCAACTGACACCAGTGGCTTGTGAGACCGGCCACCGCCCCTCGTCGGGGTCTCGACTGTATACACTAGTCTACTCTGGAGTATCGATGCCCTGTCTCGAAACTCCCACGACTAGGGACCTTTTAAGGATGTGCTTATAGACTACCAGCTCCCACGTATATGATTGCCCTCATACTGCTGGCAGTCAAGCAAGAATCCTAGGGGCTCTACCAACGTGCAATAGTGACCTGTAAGGTCACCTAAAGCAATACACGATGATAAAGGTAAACCAGATAGCATACTATCATCTTGAGTAAGGCTGTCCTACCGGGATAGGTCCTCCCTCAATCATTGCACGCGCCTGTGATCCAATAATTGACTCTGAGGGCACTATCTCCAACATTTGACTCTTAGTGCTGGCGCTCTCATTCTTTGCACGTGAGGCACTGCCTCAGAGTCTTTGACTCTTAGCGCTTGGTGCTCTCGCGCTTTGCACGTGAGGCGCTGTCTCAGTTCAAATTTTGAACAGAGCTTTGCTCTTTTATTGGGAGGAAACATTCCCTATGATGCGCATCGGGAACGCCCACGATGCGCTCTCCATCTTGAGGGATTTGGACGAGCTCGCAGAGATTTGGGCTCGTTTCCATATCCCTTCTAACTATTCGCTCCGCTTGGCAAAAGGGGGCGAACGGGCGAACCAGGTGCAGGGGAAGGATATTGCCTTGTACTTGGAGGCGTTCCGAGCAGGAATGCGTCTGCCCTTTCCAACCGAGGTTTGTGGGATAATTTGTTGTTTCTAACTCTCACCGAGCCAGCTAGCGCCGAACTCGTGGAGAATCCTCCTCGGGTTTCTGGTCCGCTTAAAGCTTGAGAGCATCCCCTTCAGCTTGACCCTTTTTACTCCTTTGTCTGCTATAAAAATCACCCCGACACCAGCAAGAACGAGCTGAGCTGGGTGTATTTTTCCTTTAAAAAATGCAAGGGTGGAGTGGCCGGGTGGGGTGGTCGTTCCTTCTTCCATCCATGACTGGAAGGAGAAGTTTGTATTCGTCGGACTACCCGAGGGTGAGGACTGGTCTGTGCCTGTACAGTGGTACAGGGCTAACTGCCCGCAGGCGAACCAGCCGTCCTCTCCCGAGGAGAGGGCGATGTCCATGTAGGAGCCAATCCAACGGGCTGACGTGTTGCTTTCCGAGCAGGTCCTTAGCTGTGCTTGGCTCAGCCCCGCGTGCTTTGTGGGTAAGTTAGGAGATTGGACGACCAATTTAGACTTGAGTAATTTACTTTTTGACCTTCTTGCATCACTAACTTCTCTGTGCTTTCTCCCTTTGCAGGACACATGGACCGGTCCAAGATTCTAGCTGCCATATCTGCCATGACCCAGAAGAAGGCCGGGGGCATGGTCTTGTCCCGAGCGGGCCCGAGCCCGACCCTAAAACCATCCCCACCGGCGAAGTCCTTCGTAGCGTCCCGGGCCCTGGATGACCGTCATGGGGGCAACCAGAAGCACGCACGAGACCCGGAGCCCCGGACGAAAGAGGAGGAGGTGACCGAGGTCGTCATTAAGAGGAAAAGGGCGGTCTCCCGCACGCCGTCGACCGATATCCCTGAGGGGATTCCCATGCAGGAGGGGGACGTCTGCTTCGTGGTCCCCTCGGGGCTTTCCGTCGTTGACAGCTTTCTCGCGAACATGGAGCAGTTGGCCGGAAGGAAGATTCCGCGGGGGACCCTGAAGGCCCAAGTGGCCGCCATCGCTCAGGAGGCAGTTCAGGTTGGTTCCTCTCTTAGCCCGGACACCTTTAAATCCATTTGTTAATTCCCTTAGGTCCTCCAACATTGCGCAATCCTCATCAACATGGAAGCCGAGGAGATCGCCCCTGCCATGAGGAAGGTGGGGGAATCGTCTTCGGAGGCGGAGGATCTGCGCCTTCAGCTGCGGCAGGAGAAGGAGAAGACGGCCGCCCTTGAGACCCGGTTGGCGGCCGGGGAGCTCACGATCTCCAAGTGTTAGGAGTCCTACCGGCTCATGGGCGAATCCTACCGAGCCGTGGAGGGCAAGTTGGAGGAGCTGGGTAAGCGCCATGCCTTAATGACGAAGGCGAGGGACGCCAGCAAGAGGGAGACCGAGATTGCGTTTGAGGCGGCGAAGATCACCGAGCTTCGGGCCCGCAAGTCTGTGGACGCGTATAAGGCGTCAGACCAGTTCTACACCGACTTCGGCGAAGCCTTCGCTGTCGTTTGGTATGCAGCCCTTGATGTTGTCAAGGAGTTGATGCCGGAGTTTACGGATGGTGAGCTCCGTGCTCGGGTCCCTCTCTCGGTGGAAGCGCCGCAGGCGGCTGGCGCCGGAGGCGGGGCGGCTACGGAAGCAGAAACCCCGACCCCTGAGGGCGTTGTCGAACAAGGCGAGGTCCCGGCGGAGCCTGTTGCCTAAGCTCCTCATTTTTTCTTTTATTTTTGTAAGACTCCGGGCAATTTTTGTAAGGCTGAGGAGGCCAGAATACCGTTTAAAGGCTTTTAGAACATAAATAAAACTGGGTTTATCTTCCTCTGCGTGGCAATGTTTTTCTTGTATGAGTACTTGAGTTTATCGGTCTCTTCCTCGATGCAAATGTTAGGCCGTAGGTCAATGACCAACCTTTTAGATGACGATCGTGCGTTGAGTGTAATCCAATTAGTTGTCAAGTACAGGAAGGTCGGTATCCTCCCGCCCCCAAAATCGAAGTGACGATCGTTCACTTAGGAAACATCGGGAGACTCCTCCGAGTAGGAAGGTCAGTATCCGACCATTCCTTAGAATCGGTTCTTAGCGTTAGGTGAATAACAGCCAAGTCAGAGTTGGTCGGCGTCAGCGGGTTCTCCTTTGGCGCGGTTCCTAGGCCTCTGTCTTGGGATGGTAAGAATTCACTATTCGGAGGTTAAACGAGTAGGGATCTGCGCGGTTGTCCCTTGGTGGGGTGTTGATCCTTGGCGTCGGTGGGTAGGAGTGTACCCGCCAATGATCGACCGAGCAGGGAGGCTACTCGGTGGCCACTTGATGAGGGCTTCGATCCTTAGCATCAGTGGGTAGGAATCTACCCGCTAAGGATTGACCGAGCAGGGAAGCTGCTCGGTGACCTCGTGAGGAGGGTTTCGATCCTTAGCGTAGGTGGGCAGGATATGCCCGCTAAGGATTGACCGAGCAGGGAAGCTGCTCGGTGGCCTCGTGAGGAGGGCTTCGATCCTTAGCGTAGGTGAGCAGGATGTGAAAGTCTACCCCAGCACCAGCAAGGGGTCCAAGTGGCATCAAGCATGCCAAATCCAAATATATATGGTGCTAAGCTATACTTACCAAGATCTTTAGCTAGGTGATTAGGGTTTAAAGTTTGATATCAAGTAAACTAAAGAAGCGGAAGATGGCTATACCCTCGTAGATCGAGTCCTTCACTTCACATGCTCCGTGTAGTAGTCCCGCGACTCCACTAGGCTCCACTTGAGGCTTTGGACGAGCTTCCTCTGATGACCTTCGTGCCGAAGATGATCCACGCGAAGTCCCTCCAATTCAAGCTACCTCTACACTAAACTCTTTAGCGTAGTAAACACGCTACACTCGATCGCTAGTCAAGTGTATGATGGTGAAGTAGGGGATGTTAAAGCTCATAAGATTGTGTTCAAGCTTCATGATTCACATCACATGTGAGGGTTGAAGCTTGAACCATGACTTTGAGGAAGAAGAAGAAGCTAAAGATCATGAGAGCAAAATGAGAGCAAGTAAAGAAAAAAAATGGCTAAGTGTTGAGAATGAGCTTAAAATAAATGGATACCCTTGATCTCCACTCATTCAAGCATGGAATTTTGCAATATAAAATTGCAACCATGCTTGAATAGTGAGTCAAGATGAATAAACAAATATAAAGCCCATGCTTGCGACCATGCTCTCATTTTCCACCTCATTTCTATTTTTCTCAAAAATAGAAATCATGCCATGCTTACATATATATATATATATTAATATATATAAGAAAATAGTTAGTGAGCTAATGATATTAGTTAATATATAATTATATCACATATAATATATATCACATTATTAAATCAACACTTGATTTAATAATCCGGTTATATCACATATGATCCATTAATATCATATATCTGTATATCACATTATCAAATCAACACTTGATTCGACAATCTAGTTATATCACATATAACTGAACCGATAACAGATAACTGCCAGATTACAATACGGTATCACATACACGTATTTAATTAGGCCCACACACATATCACATATGTGTCCTACATCGTTTCGCGTGAACCAGGGAACTTCTGTGTCGGACTCTAAAGACTCGTCAATACGCTAGCAGTAGGTAATGATCACATCAGTCACCTACAAGCTGTCAGCGGTACTAGCTGTACGTAACGGCTACCCGGGTATTGAGCGATAAGAAGATAAACAAGCAAGCTTGTCCATAGTCTCCATGAAGCCTATCAGTAACACAACCGTACAGTCCGGTCTCTTCGTCTGATATGTCGCATATCATGTCTAGGGGTGGTAAACGTCAGACCCCAGTAACGTGATAAGTCATGCCGATGTCTGGCCTATAACGGTTCGAGAAACCACTGATAACACTTATCAGTAAATCTCGGCAACAGCCCTAGCCAGGGACTTCCAGTTATAGCCAATCAAGCATAGCGCAACATCAACCCCCAATACCGGGAGAGACGAAACCCTTCCTATTGCACATTGCCTCCATGTGACTCGGTATTGTACCCAAAATCCACCTGTTTGCACAACTCCTCTTGAGCATGGTAGGGAGGAAATCAAAGCACGGTGGGAGCCACACAAGACTCTATGACGATCTCGGGTCTACAGATTAACCTGTACCAGTGTCACTAGAGGACTGCTATCTGACGATAGGTATACTACCATATAGGAGTCCTCGGTGAGTCCTGTTCGGATTCTCCAATGATCACCCGTGTACAATCTTTGATGTCACACACCAATGGTTGTAGGATCAACCATCGCCCTCTAACGGACAAGAAACGTACACACTGTAAGTCCACGTTGCCCACCCCGGTGCTTGCGGGGAGGCGGAAAACGGAATAAAAATCGGATTTTTATCATGCTAGGCAACATGGACTAGACAAAGGAGGATCTTTGCTAAACAAAAACTAACTAAAAGCTAACTAGATTTAGCTATAGGGTAGAAAGGTTATACCTTGGGCTTTATGTCCTTCTCTCCTTGCTCCTTGGAGTGGTAGAAAGGGACCACCTTGTCGCCTTCTCTAGTCGAAGAAGGATCCACCCGAGAGCCTCAACCTTTGGCTTCAACTTCAAGATAGAAGTAACTAAGGTGCTAGAAGTGCCAATCCTAGAACCCTAGATGAGAGTAGAGATTATCTAGAAGAGGTTTTCTCAAGCTCAAGTGTTTCTCAACACATGAGAGGGGAGAGCTTGAGAGAGAGGAAGAGGAGGAGAGAGAATGAATATGATAGAATGAGAGAATAATGAAGCATTCTCACATATCTGTGTGAATTATTGTAAATTGATAATTAGTGAGATAATTGTCATGGCTTAATCAAGACACGACCATTATCATTTCATATTTATTGCTAATTGCAAGGATCAAAGAGCATCTTTTATATGGAATGATGACGGTCAAAGTGTCAACCTAGGTCAACAAGTCAAGAGTGGTCAAAAAGTCATCAACCCTAACCATGAACAATTATATATAACTAATATCAATTAACCATAATACACACATAAACATTAGGGTTAGCAAAATGACAATGGTCATTAACCCTAATCAAAGTCCTCTCCCTCTGTCTCAATCAACTGTGCATACGCACCCGTATTCGTGATCCGAGGAACACGAATACAAAGAGATAAAACCAATCCCAAATCATATACTAGGAGCTGGCTTAAACCAAAGCCCGCTAGTATAAGCTGTCCGGACAACAAATGTGCACAAGTGCGCGAATGTGAACGAACCCTGTCGCAAAACCATGCAACCTCTACTCATTTTGCATAAAGGCGAATAGCTCTCTGTGTGGGACTCTAAAGACTCGACACTACGCTGGCAGTGGGTTTAACCACAGACCGCAAGCGGCACTAGCTGTACGTAACGGTCCCCAGGTAGATGCCGATAAGAAGACTGACGAGGTGAACCCATCTGAACTCCTACTGAGCCTGTATGTGACAGTCTCCGTACAGTCCGGTCTGTTCGTCTGATACATCGCATGGCGGGCCTAGGGGGCGGTAAACGTCAGTCCCCTAATAGCGGTACAAGTCGTGTCGGAGTGTAGCCCAGAACACCCTGAGATAACACTGGAAACCTACCAGCATATCTCGCTTTCCCTGGCCAGGGACTACTCATGTAATGGCTCTTCTAGACACAGCGCGATGTCAACCCCCAATACCGGGAGAGACGAATCCTGTCTAACCGTCACTGCCTCCAAGTGCTTCGGGACTGCACCTAACTACTACCTGTTTGCACGACTCCTTTGAGCCGTGGTAGGGTAGTAATCTAAGTACAGTGGGAACACACTCGAGGCGAAGTGACAGTGTCAAGTCAGAGGACTAAGCTGTACTCATGTCACCTGGGAACTGATAACTGACGATAGGTATAATACCATCCAACAATCCCCGACGAGTCCTATCCAGTGTACTCGTAACCTAACGAGCACCCGCATACTATCTCAAGTACGACGTACTGACGGCTGTGGGACAGACCGTCTCCCCTACTGGGATGAGAAGCGCATACTCTAGTCTACTCCGGAGTATCGATGCCCTGTCTCGATAGTCCAACGACTAGGGACCTGTATAAGGATGTGCTTATGGATTACCCAGCCCCCACGAGTGTGAGCGCCATCACAACGCTGGTAATCAAGCAAAGATCCTAAGGGCTGTACTAATATGTATATAAGCGATATGCTAAAAGAAACACATGCACATATTGAAGTAGAGACAAACCAAGTAGCATACTACCATTTTGAGCAAGATTGTATATACAACTGTGAATATCCCAAGCTTCCATTAAGTAATATACAAGCTAGTATGATACTGTAATGGCCTCTAGGGCATATACACTAACAATCTCCCACTTGCACTAAGGCCATGTACTGGCGTATCGAAGACCTATCATCTCAATCAGCCGCTCGAACTGAGTCTTGGGTAGGGCCTTCGTGAGTGGATTTGCAGTGTTATTCTCCGTATTTACTCTCTTCACCTCGATCTTCCGGCGATCTACGATCTCCCTGATCAGGTGGAACCACCTCAAAATGTGCCTGGACTTCTGATGGGACCTGGGTTCCTTCGCTAAATCTATAGCGCCGTTGTTGTCGCAATACAGCAGTATTGGATCAACAATGGTAGGAACCACCTGAAGCTCCGTGAGGAACTTCTTCATCCAGTCAGCTTCCTTTGCGGCATCGCAAGCACCTATGTACTCCGCTTCCATAGTTGAGTCTGCAACGGTCTCCTGCTTGGAACTCTTCCAGCAAACCGCCCCTCCATTGAGGGTAAAGACATAACCCGACATGGACTTGGAGTCATCCTTGTCACTCTGGAAGCTGAAGTTAGCAAAGGCCTCGAGCTGGAGGTCTTTTCCGCCATACACCAAGAACATCTCCTTAGTCCTTCTCAGGTACTTGAGAATGTTCTTTACCGCTATCCAGTGTTTCTCCCCTGGGTTTGACTGATACCGGCTTACAACGCTCAATGCGTATGCTACATCTGGTCTGGTACATAACATCGCATACATTATAGAGCCTACCGCAGAAGCATAGAGTATAATAGACATGCGATCCCTTTCCAAATCAGTCTTGGGAGACATCTCTTTGGAGAGGGTGATCCAGTGACAAGCCGGTAAATTACCGCGCGTGGAATCTTCCATACTGAATCTTTTCAGTATGGTGTCGATGTACCTTGACTGTGAAAGTCCCAACATCCTCTTAGATTTATCACGATAGATCTGGATCCCCAAAATATAGTTGGCATCGCCCAGGTCCTTCATGGAGAACTTCTGCGACAAGAATCCTTTGACTGACTGTAGCATAGGAATATCATTTCCTATTAGGAGAATGTCATCCACGTACAAGACGAGGAATACCACAGTTCTCCCTACAATCTTACTGTAAATGCATGGTTCATCTGGGTTTTTGATAAAGTCGAATTCTTTGACAGTATCATCAAAGCAGATGTTCCAACTCCGCGATGCCTGCTTAAGTCCATAGATGGACTTTAGCAACTTGCACACTCTACTGCTGCTCCCACTCTGAATGAATCCTTCTGGCTGATCCATATAGACGCACTCTTCCAAATTTCCATTTAGGAAAGCCGTCTTTACGTCCATCTGCCAGATTTTATAATCGTGGAAGGCAGCAATGGCAAGAAGGATCCGAATGGATTTCAGTATAGCCACTGGAGAAAAGGTCTTGTCATAGTCCAAACCAGGTCTTTGACGAAAACCCTTTGCAACAAGTCTAGCTTTATAGGTCTCAACCTGCCCATCTACACCAATCTTCTTTCTGAAGATCCATTTGCAGCCTACGGGTTTTACCCCTTCTGGAGCAAAGTCCAAAGTCCGAATTTTGTTGGTGTACATGGACTCCATCTCGGCCCGCATTACATCCAGCCATTTTACCGAGTCGCCGCTCTGAATGGCTTGCTGGAAGCTAGTAGGCTCACCATAAGCCATAGTGCAATCCTCTCTATCCCCGTCTATGAGAAAACCGTAGTATCTCTCGGGCGGATGAGACTGCCTACTACTCCTGCAGAATGGCGCTGGGATGTCCAGTTCTCTTGAAACATCTGGTTCTTCCAAGCTTTCAGTAATAGTTTGTGGTTCTGGAATTTCTTCCAGTTCTACTACGCTCCCACTTGCTTCTTTTTCTAAAAACTGATGTTCCAGAAAGTGGGCATGACGAGAAACAAAAACCTTTTGTTCCTCTGCGTAATAGAAAAAATACCCCCTGGAGTTCTTTGGGTATCCCACAAACTTACACAGTACTGAGCGTGCCTCGAGCTTGTCCGCATGCTGCTTTTTTACAAAAGCTGGACATCCCCATATCTTCAGATACTTAAGACAGGGTTTCTTCCCACACCATATCTGATATGGTGTGGCAGGCACAGTCTTGGAGGGAACCTTGTTCAAAAGATATGCAGTTGATTCTAGTGCATAACCCCAGAAGGATCGCGGCAACTCAGCCTTACTCATCATGGATCGAACCATATCCAATAGGGTTCGATTCTTCCTTTCCGATACACCGTTGTGTTGTGGTGTGTATGGAGGAGTAAGCTGAGAGAGAATTCCATTCTCTTTTAAGTAGCCCAGAAACTCGGCACTCAAGTATTCACCACCTCGATCAGATCTCAGTGTCTTAATACTTTTGCCTGTTTGTTTTTCAACTTCATTCTTGTATTCCTGAAATTTTTCAAAGGCTTCGGATTTGTGCTTCATCAAGAAGACATGCCCATACCCAGAGAAATCATCTGTGAAAGTAATGAAGTATGAATAACCACTTCGCGCATATGTAGACATTGGACCACACACATCACTGTGTATGAGTCCCAAGAGCTCACTTGCTCTTTCTCTGTGTCCAGTGAACGGAGTCTTTGTCATCTTTCCCATGAGACAAGATTCACAAGTGGCATAAGACTGGTACTCGAACGGATCCAAGTATCCTTCTTTATGTAACTTTGTCAACCGTGTTTCATTAATGTGACCCAGTCTACAATGCCATAAGAAAGCCTGATTTAATTCCGGAGACTTTCTTTTAAGTGTGTTCTGGACACTGAAGACCTGAGCTTGATTCAAAACGTATATACCGTATTTCAATGTACCTCACCCAATCAGTACTTGATTTAGGTGGATGTTTACTACATCGCTTACAAAAGTAAAATCATATCCTTCCTTAGAAAGTAAGGATACAGATATGATGTTACAAGTCGCACCTGGTACATAAAAACAGTCACGCAGAATCAATATCTGCCCAGTTGTCAGTCCTAGATGATATTCCCCTACGGATACAGCATACATGCTCATTCCGTTAGAAACCCTGAGAGTCATATCACCTTTCCTGATAACCCTACGGTTTCTCAGAGCCTGTAACGAATTACAGATATGAGATCCTGATCAGGTATCTAATACCCAGGAAGTGTTGGAGATAGTGCCCTCAGAGTCAATTATTGGATCACAGGCACGCGATTGCAATGATTGAGGGGAGGACCTATCCCAGTAGGACAGTCTTACTCGAGATGATAGTATGCTATCTGGTTTATCTTTATCATCGTGTACTGCTTTAGGTGACCTTACGAGTCGTTATTGCACGTTGATAGAGCCCCTAGGATACTTGCTTGACTACCAGCAGTATGAGAGCGATCATATACGTGAGAGCTGGAGTCTATAAGCACATCCTTAAAAGGTCCCTAGTCGTGGGAGTTTCGAGACAGGGCATCGATTCTCCAGAGTAGACTAGTGTATACAGTCGAGACCCCGACGAGGGGCGGTGGCCGGTCTCACAAGCCACTGGTGTCAGTTGGTTCACCTAAGATGTATACAGGTGCTCATTGGGTTATGAGTACACCGGACAGGACTCGCCGGGAACCTGCTAGTTGGGATTATACCAGACGTCAGATAGCAGTTCCCTGGTGACATGTGTATAGGTTAGTTCATCGACCTGAGATCGTCATTTGTCTCGTGTGAGTTCCCACTGTGCTTTGATTACTACCCTACCACGGCTCTAAGGAGCCGTGCAAACAGGTTTTAGTTGGGTACAGTCCCGAGCCACATGGAGGCAGTGAGCGGATCTGCAGGGGTTCGTCTCTCCCGGTATTGGGGGTGAGGTCGCGCTGTGTCTAGGAGAGCCAGAACATGAAAAGACCTTGGCCAAGGCAGGAGATTTGCTGGTAGGTATTCCAGTAGTATCTCAGGGTGTTCTGGGCTACACTCCGACACAACTTGTACCGCTATTGGGGGTCTGACTTTTACCAACCCCCTAGGCCCGCCATGCGATGCTTATAGACGAACGGACCGGACAGTACGGATATTGTCACTGACAGGCTCAGTAGGGTGTCAGGATGAGTTCGCTCATCGACGTCCCTTTTGGTCAATAGCTGGTGGCCCGTCACGTATGGCTGATACCTCTGACGTGCTAGTGGTTAAATCCACAGCCATAGTATTGACGAGTCTTTAGAGTCCACCTACTCAGTTACTCAGGTTTCGGGCGAAACGCTGTAGAGGCCGTATGGAGATATGGCAGGGTTCGATCAGATACGTGCGGTATTGCACGGATCGTGATCGGACGGTTTTTACTAGCCGGCTTTGGCTTAAGCCGGATCCTAGTATTAGATAGTGTAGATTTTGTCTCTTTGCATTTGTGTTCAGTGGGAATACAAATGCGGGCATGTATTTGCAGCAGCGGGGTTTTCCTGTAATTTATTACGGGATCAGTTTTCTGAAGTTGCCAGTTTGCATTCCGTTCCGGCCGGTTTTCCTTTGTTCTTTCGCGTCCGGACTTTCCGTTGGAGGGTGTCATTTGCACATTTGCAAATAATATTTTGTGGAGGGGTTTCTTGCATAATTGTGGCCTCTTCATCATGAGATTCCATATTGGTCCTTTCCTTTGCATTAATGGTGATAGGGTTTGATTAAGCTTTGATAAGTGGTTGATGTGAGATAATTTGATAATTATCTTCACATATTGATTTATGCCTTTGATTTATCTCTCTCCTCATTCCATCATGAAAAAGGGCCGGCCATTTTTGAGGGGTGAGAATGAGAGAGCTTCTTTTTGGGCGTAGCATTCTCTTCATCTCATTCCTTGCAAAATTGTGAACTCCATTTTTCAAAAGCTCATTCATTCTTTTCCTCCACATACCATGGCAACTTCTAAGCCCCAAAAGAGACAACCTACTACTCTAGTCTACAGCAAATCTTGGACGTGTCGGCTAGCCAACTTCGCGCTCGAGTTGCCTCAGTCCAGAGGTGGGAGCCCGTAAACGAACCCGGCTACGTGGTGCCCTTTCCGACGAGGACGTGACGGACGGAGATTCCGTGGGAGATCGGAGTGGAGACGAAGACCGAAGGACACGGATCGCTTGGTATAGCTTCTCTACTCTTTTCTAGTTTTCTAGTAGCTAGGTTAATGGCCCGATCCGGGTTAGAAGTGCGCGGTGGTGCCGGTTCAATAGTTTTTGAGAGTTTTTGTTTCCGCGTTTCCGGCGTCGGTTCGACGGCAGGGGCGCCCCCGCGGACTTACATTGGTATCAGAGCCACGCCATTAACCATGCCTAGCTTGCTCTAGTATGTTTAGAACTCGATCGAACAAAAATCCCCAAAAACCGTATTTTCAATGCATTGTGTTTTCTGTCGAAATTTTTTCTGCTCCAAAAATTTTTCAGGTCATTGCAGAAACACAAGCAGGAAATTTTAAGAATTCTGGTAAAATTTGATACAGTGATCGCTTAGTACGGCCGCGGAAACGAGGCCAAACCCTTGGTTTGGCCGCGGTTCCGCGGCGGTAAGGTGTGCTCATTGCACCAAAATTTCCCAGTATGCTTTGGACTTGGAAATAGGGGTTTTGGGATATTATTTTTGGGCCCAGATTTTCTGTAAGTGCTACAGTACTGCTTGGGGCCCACTTGATAGAATTTGTTCGATCGGATATTTTAAACATGGTAGTTCACAGTATTTACATTATATCTGCGACCGTGAATGTCACTTGATCGGTAAATCCCGTCTAACTGCTATAGCCCGGTTAGACGGATTTGCGAACGTGACATTCACGTTGATGTTCTTTGTGTTGCTGTGTTGTTGCGGATCGGTCGTGGGGGATAGCCTGGATGCAATATTAGTACAGTTTTGTTTTATATGTACATTTGATATTGCGGGGCGAGCGTCCGACATGTGGACTACCGTCACTGCCTGTTTGTATTATTCTTTTGGGGCACGACCAGGTTGCGGTCGATGTACCCATTGTATGTATATTTCACTTTCTGTACCAGGTTTACCCCGCGGAGGGGTGCACGGATAGCCGGGTTCTAGAGGGAAACGAGCCCGCATCTCATGGCTTTGAGACGGAGGGGGCTTCACTCTAGAATTGGCGGGCTGTTCGCCGCACTCGTAGGGGGTATAGGATTGACCCAGGAGGGGTGCCCAGGTTACCGGATTCCGTGAAGTGCTGGGTGGTCCATTCACGTTGCTGAAGGGGGCTGCCTCGCTTCAGGTTTTGGCGGGTAACTTGCCGCACCCGTAGGGGTCTAGGATTTTCATTGCACAGGCTATCCACACGACCAGGGGAACGTCGGGTTTCAGCAGCGGCTCTGTGAAATCCGGGGATCCCAGATATCTGTATTGATCTGTGTTGCTATACATTTCTGTGTTGTTGCACTTTATCACGCCTTGAGCGAAAATTATATATTATATATATACTAGTAGATGTTGTATATGTTTTGCATCCACGCTAGTCCAGTCCCCGCTCTGTCGTTAGTAAGCTAACCTAACGGGTGATGACGGGACCCAGTGGTGAATGCGGATGGCATATACGTACGTCAGTATATTTTCATTCTTTGTGGTGCGATCAATTGATGGGACTGCGTTGATTCGGATCAATGCAAGATAAACAAACCTATTCTGATGTTTTTGGAACATTTTTCAAAAAGCTGTTATTGCAAGGGCGTTCTCTTTTGTTTTGCACAGTGGTATTCGGTTATGAATATCCAGCTCCTCAGTCGACGAGGCAAGGGCCGAGATCCCTTCACCGGGAGTGACCCCTTGGACAAAAGTTTGCGTCAGGGCAATAACTTCATTATAGCCGATTACTTTTTCTTTGCATCGTGGTATTCAGTTGGAATATCCTACACCTCATTCTACGGGGAAAGAGCCGAGATCCCTTCACCGGGAGTGACCTCTTTAGCAAAGGTTTTCGTCACTATATTTTTAAAAAGATATCCGTTCCTTCAACGATATCAAGTTCATTACGTTAAAGGTTTTCGCCAGAAACCATTCGTAGCCCTCCGTCGTTTCAGACGGGTAACACGTAGTATTCATGCTATATTTGTTGGCCTTCGTCAAGACATAGTGTATGGTAGCTGCTTGTTACCTTTCTGCTGCATAGATAGATGCGTTGGTTTGGGACAGTCGTATAGCCTTGTTGGCCTTCGTCAAGGGCTTGTACGGGTGGGTTCAAATTAACCTGGACAATGACGGGTAGAACTTGACATGTGACTTATGATTTGTTGGCCTTCGTCAAGGTCATAAGAGCATGGGGCAAAAATCCACATCGGGAGTTTCAAAAGAACTGAAACTTGCCAGATATGCGCATACCTTCTGGAGTGTGATAACGTGAGCGGATTCCGTCACGTTATCATGCGATGATAGTTGGATCCCGATTCCCACTGATGAGTTGGTTTACTCCTCGGGTGATCCCAGCTAATTCTTCTTTTAGGTTTGGGGAAGAATTTGACGTTACAGTGGGAGGTTTCCAGATAAGATAAAGTGATAACCATTCTGATCTAGGTTAGAGTGCACGCTGAGGGTTTCTTTTCTCTCTCTCTTTGGCAGCGACTATTGACCCGACCCTAGACTATGACTCAGTGACCAAGTTGACCGAACCTTCTTAACATTGGCTTTTGGATTGTCAGAGTTGCAGACCTCATTGCCACTCCTACTTTTACCCTTTTCTCCAGGACACCCCGTATTACTACGAACGTCCACTTCCATTGGACAAAACCATCGTATGGTTATATACGAACTCGAAAGAATTCGAGGATGGTTTCCGGTTCTGGAGAAAACGAATAGGACTATTCAGTTGTCTTTTCTTTTTGCCTTCTCTCAGGTTGCGAGTACTCCTTGGTTTAGGAGTAGTACACCTATTATGCAAATTGGATAGTTTTCTTCCAAACCTTAGGCTGGTGCCGAACGGTACGGAATGAAGAAAACCAATTAGCATAACGATGGTGTGCAGAAGGTATTAAGTTAAGACAAATAAAGGGATTCGTAAGAGGGCAGAGTAAATTGCGACTGCTATTCACGACCAAACCAAGTATTTCTTCGCCAATCCTAACTCACCTTTGTATTTCTCCAGGACACTCCGTATCACTACGAAGATCCCAAGTTTATTGGATAATCCATCGTACGGTTATATACGAACTCGAAAGGAACTTGTTCCAGTTCGGGGATGGATCCTGGTTCAGGAGAAATAGGAATTAAGTTCATTCGGTTTGCTTTTATCTTCACCTTCTCTCGCATTGCGAGTGCTCCTAGGATTAGGACAGTACACCCATTATGCTTATTGGATAGTCTTCTTCCAAACCATAGGCTGGTGCCGAACGGTAGGGAAGGAAGAAAACCATTTGGCCTAAAGGGGTGTACAGAAGGTAATGACTAAAGACATATAAAGGGATTTAGAGAGATGGAAAAGAGATATACAGTTAAAGTTGTGAATCTGGATAATGGAAGAGGCATTACTAGGAATACCAGGATACCCCATTGAAACATTTCAATGTTTCAGTTTCACCGTGTACTGTTAAAAGAAAACTGATTTCCCAATTAGACACTTGCTCCAGGGTATGTATTTACCAGGTTTGATTCTCACATCTGTATGGTTTTACAGATGATGAGTGGGAGTAAGTTATTGGGAATTAGGTGACCATCCTCATTATATCAGGATTCGTTGTAATTGGTGATATTTGAGGAAGCCACCTGGGTTGTTTACCGGACGGCAAATATTTGGTTTTGAATATCCGCGGTTATGCACCAATTTCAAATTGATATATCTGTACGTCTATTTTTATAGAGTGAGATATGCCTTTTTGAAATTATGTCTATGACATTTACCTATATCAGTGGATAGTTAGGTAAGGAGCATTGAACGGCGGTGTAATTCTTCTTAACCATAAGTACAGTTTTCGACCTACGACACACAGTGAATGAGCTGTAAGACTCAGCGGACTTATACAGAGTTTTGTGTATAGTCCAGTGTCCATTAGGACAGAGGGGTTGGTCCTCGTACTATATTCTGTTTACTTATGACTTCTCTAGTTCTTAGACAGGTGTTTCGTAGAAACACAAGGTCAAAGTTTTGAGAAGTCATAGGTATAAGAATAGAGTAGAGAACCAGGTATTGCAAGTATCGGGATTCTTCAAAATGATCAAAGATGTAGATACTTGTATATGGTATTCCGTTGATAGTAATGGTTAAGAGAACTTGCTTCTCTTTCAGGTTACTCATAATTGGAAGTATTCCTAAGTTGAGTAACGCTGATCGGCCTCCTTCCATTTAGTTGACATGCACTGGAGACAGCTGCATGATTTGAATCTGGTTCAATTAAATCAGTACCTCTGTTTCTATATTGGATATAGAACAGTTCATATCTTGACATTGTTAAGATACGGGGAGTTGTCCGGCTTATGCTTAAAACCAGACTCCGGATAACTCAAGGCACGTTTCTGTAATGGCTGTTTGTGGGTTGACCCGGGCTATGACGAGGGTTGACTTTCTACCATCTGGAAGATCAATAGTGATATTGTTCTTGACTCGCCACATTTTTAAAGAAATGGATTTTTTTTTTCAGAAAACAAGTGGGAGTATGGTAGAACTGGAAGTGATTCCAGAACCGCAAACGATTACTGAAGATTTGATAAGAACCTAAAGATTCAATCTGGTTTGACATTCCATTGGCCACTCCGCAGATATGGTGGGTAACCTCAGGCACCCGAGAGGTACTTCGGTATGCTCAGGGATGGTGGCAGGGAGGTTCTTGTTTACCCAGACTTACCATTGCTGTTGTTCCAGACTGTGAGACCCGGCAGGAGGATGAGTATAGCGTCGTTCTAAACTGGCTTTAGAAGTGCACGTGTATATAACTCTGCCAGAGGGTTGTCGTAGTCAGTGGGAGCAGCGGAAGCATTGGTGGACAGGAGGCTTATGTCTATTTATAGACTAAAGCAGATATAGCGGAGATAGATCATCTATTCCTGATGTGACAGTCATAGGTTTGACTTCATCAGAATAAGGGATGGATCTGTTAAGAAGGTAGTAGAGTATGATGTCCTGGTATTTGATGACATACACAGAGTAGGAAGTGATATTCCTATACTACAATCGGTTATACTTTGGTCGTCACACAGTGGTTTCTCCACATAGGACTTGGATATTATATCAGACATTCTGGTCACTAGATCTGTGGTTTTAGATCTAGATTTGGGTAGTTTCCCAATCTAGGTACTTAGACAGCATTCTAAGAGTATTTAGAATGGACGACTCCTGGCACGGTAGTATACCTGCAGGTGATGGAGTCACCCTCTCTAAAGGTGTCTTACAGACTAAAGGGGAGAGGGATGTGCATGATTGACAGATCACTTGCTTAGGCAATTGAGTCAATCATGAGAAGTCAAGTACCACACCAGATGTTGTTCTTGCAGTAGATGCAATAAGTTGATATTAATCCAATCCTGGAGAAACAGTCGGAAGCAGTTTTAGAACATAAGTGGATGTTCTAGGGATATGATAACGACAGCCTCCTTTAGGAGACGGTTATCATTCCAGGCTTCCAAGATGACCTGGATGGCAGAGTGGTCGTCAGAGTTATAGTTTTCCCTCTGACGAGGGGCAGTATTTTGGACAGGTGGTCCAGGTGGATACTGAGGGAAGGCATGGCGCAGGATACTGATTAAGTTCAGTTGACGATACAGTCTAAGAAGTTTGGATTTGGAGTTCATTTATGAGCTAGGTCCCATCAGACATCCAGACATTCTAAGACAGGTATTGCTCATTTCGGGAGATGGCTTTCTCCGCGAACTTGAGATAAAGAGGGACATAGAAAGAAATACCAGAGCGGATCCACTCACTGAGGCTATTCCTCGAACGCAATAGTTTCGCAAACGAGCTTTGTGAGACTGACTAGTAGAGGAGTTGGGTGTTCGGTATCACACGGGCTGTGAGTATGCGACATCGCAATAATTAGCCTTGAGTGCAAGTGGGAGATTGTTGGAGATAGTGCCCTCAGAGTCAATTATTGGATCACAGGCACGCGATTGCAATGATTGAGGGGAGGACCTATCCCAGTAGGACAGTCTTACTCGAGATGATAGTATGCTATCTGGTTTATCTTTATCATCGTGTACTGCTTTAGGTGACCTTACGAGTCGCTATTGCACGTTGATAGAGCCCCTAGGATACTTGCTTGACTACCAGCAGTATGAGGGCGATCATATACGTGAGAGCTGGAGTCTATAAGCACATCCTTAAAAGGTCCCTAGTCGTGGGAGTTTCGAGACAGGGCATCGATTTTCCAGAGTAGACTAGTGTATACAGTCGAGACCCCGACGAGGGGCGGTGGCCGGTCTCACAAGCCACTGGTGTCAGTTGGTTCACCTAAGATGTATACAGGTGCTCATTGGGTTATGAGTACACCGGACAGGACTCGCCGGGAACCTGCTAGTTGGGATTATACCAGACGTCAGATAGCAGTTCCCTGGTGACATGTGTACAGGTTAGTTCATCGACCTGAGATCGTCATTTGTCTCGTGTGAGTTCCCACTGTGCTTTGATTACTACCCTACCACGGCTCTAAGGAGTCGTGCAAACAGGTTTTAGTTGGGTACAGTCCCGAGCCACATGGAGGCAGTGAGCGGATCTGCAGGGGTTCGTCTCTCCCGGTATTGGGGGTGAGGTCGCGCTGTGTCTAGGAGAGCCAGAACATGAAAAGACCTTGGCCAAGGCAGGAGATTTGCTGCTAGGTATTCCAGTGGTATCTCAGGGTGTTCTGGGCTACACTCCGACACGACTTGTACCGCTATTGGGGGTCTGACTTTTACCAACCCCCTAGGCCCTCCATGCGATGCTCATAGACGAACGGACCGGACTGTACGGATATTGTCACTGACAGGCTCAGTAGGGTGTCAGGATGAGTTCGCTCATCGACGTCCCTTTTGGTCAATAGCTGGTGGCCCGTCATGTATGGCTGATACCTCTGACATGCTAGTGGTTAAATCCACAGCCATAGTATTGACGAGTCTTTAGAGTCCACCTACTCAGTTACTCAGGTTTCGGGCGAAACGCTGTAGAGGCCGTATGGAGATATGGCAGGGTTCGATCAGATACGTGCGGTATTGCACGGATCGTGATCGGACGGTTTTTACTAGCCGGCTTTGGCTTAAGCCGGATCCTAGTATTAGATAGTGTAGATTTTTTCTCTTTGCATTTGTGTTCAATGGGAATACAATTGCGGGCATGTATTTGCTGCAGCGGGGTTTTCCTGTAATTTATTATAGGATCAGTTTTCTGAAGTTGCCAGTTTGCATTCCGTTCCGGCCGGTTTTCCTTTGTTCTTTCGCGGCCGGACTTTCCGTTGGAGGGTGTCATTTGCACATTTGCAAATAACATTTTGTGGAGGGGTTTCTTGCATAATTGTGGCCTCTTCATCATGAGATTCCATATTGGTCCTTTCCTTTGCATTAATGGTGATAGGGTTTGATTAAGCATTGATAAGTGGTTGATGTGAGATAATTTGATAATTATCTTCACATATTGATTTATGCCTTTGATTTATCTCTCTCCTCATTCCATCATGAAAAAGGGCCGGCCATTTTTGAGGGGTGAGAATGAGAGAGCTTCTTTTTGGGTGTAGCATTCTCTTCATCTCATTCTTTGCAAAATTGTGAGCTCCATTTTTCAAAAGCTCATTCATTCTTTTCCTCCACATACCATGGCAACTTCTAAGCCCCAAAAGAGACAACCTACTACTCTAGTCTACAGCAAATCTTGGACGCGTCGGCTAGCCAACTTCGCGCCCGAGTTGCCTCAGTCCAGAGGTGGGAGCCCGTACACGAACCCGGCTATGTGGTGCCCTTTCCGACGAGGACGTGATGGATGGAGATTCCGCGGGAGATCGGAGTAGAGACGAAGACCGAAGGACACGGATCGCTTGGTATAGCTTCTCTACTCTTTTCTAGTTTGCTAGTAGCTAGGTTAATGGCCCGATCCGGGTTAGAAGTGCGCGGTGGTGCCGGTTCAATAGTTTTTGAGAGTTTTTGTTTCCGCGTTTCCGGCGTCGGTTCGACGGCCGGGGCGCCCCCGCGGACTTACAGGAAGTAGGGTTAACTGACATACAGTTCTCTATTACAAACACACCCGAAGCCGAAGCCACAACATGCTTCGAATTCTGGCTACTGGCTTTGCAAGCCCTGCAATCCTTCTGCCTATGTTCATTCCCGTTACAATGGGAACATCCCTCTTTTACTACATCCAGTCCCGAAACTTCTGCCTTTCCCTTTCTTTCTACTTCCCTAGTTTCCTTCAGGGTAGTAGGTAGGGACTGTTGAACTAAGTCAGCATCTGACCTGTTCTTCAACGTGGTCTTCAGGTCCGAGAGCTCAAAAGAGCTGGTCTCTGTAAGGACGTTGTCCCCTACAGATGACCCGATAGCCAACCTCGCTGGAAGCAATTCGTTCGAGGTCTCATATCTTGCGATTCGAGATTGCTCTCCATATAAAACTTTGTTATGGAGGAAGATAGAAGCTGAGTCCATCTTCTCGTGCTGCCTCTGGTATATACTATCAACTGAGGCTAACACGAGGCACTTGGCTTTCGCACAGTCTTCTTCCGATGTCCTACGGATATCAATATCCGTGCCAGGGGAAACTGGACCTGAGACGGCAGGGGTTGGATCAGTCAAGAGGTGTCCCAGCTTGTCATGGGCAATGGACATCTGGACAGACCTTTGCCAGTCATAACAGTCAGATTCAGTCATTTTATTATCTAGATGTAACCTAGGTGCGGTCATTGGGTCGCTGCAATTAAGAGAGAGAAAAGAAAACACTTAGCATGATGCTCTTGCAAGTTTAGATTGGTTTTTAATTTATCTAAACAGGATGGCTCCCACTGTCTCTCGAATCCCTCCTCAAACCATAAAGGAAGAATTAGTCAGGATCAATCTCACGTACAATACTTGCTTAACCGTTCAGCCAGGCCAGTGTCGGTACTTCGAGGGAGGTTTTCCAACGCTTTCGCGAAGTTCCTTAATTAAGTAACCTCTTTTTTACCTGTGGGCGTAGCCCCGCTAACACCTTTCTAGACACCTACTAGGTTTATAGCATTGATCGTTAAGTGAGAGTTTTCCCGAGGAGTAGCATATACTCACAGTAAGATCAGGATCCAAATATCATCGCGTGATAAAACCGAAGGAATCCTACCAGAATCATCACACTCCAAATGGTATGCAGCGCTAGCAAGTTTCAGTACTTTTGAAACTCCCGATGTGGATTTTTTCCCCATGCTCTTATGACCTTGACGAAGGCCAACATATCATAAGTCACGTGTCAAGTTCTACCCGTCATTATCCAGGTTAATTTGAACCCACCCATACATACCCTTGACGAAGGCCAAAATAGTAGTACGACTGTCCCAAACCAACGCATCTATCTATGCTACAGATAAATATTCAGCAGCTACCAATCACTATGCCTTGGCGAAGGTCAAAATACATAGCTTGAATACTACTGAATATTTAACCGAAATAACGGAGGGCTACGAATTGTTTTGGCGAAACCGTGAACGTAGTGAACTTGATATAATCGATGGAACGAGATAGCTTTTAAAAGGAGTGGTTCAAGCTCCGCGTTTAAAAGTTTAGTTTTGAAAAGAATCGAGTGGTTTTCAAAGTGTTCCAATCGACTTTAACTTGGTTTATTTTCTTGCATTAGTTCTTTTAATGCGTCCCATCATTTAATCCTACCATTGCAGAAAGCAACCAAAATATGACGTACGCTTATGCCATTCGCATTCGCCACGGGGCCCCGTCATCACCCGTTAGGTTACTTAACTAACGACAGAGCGGGGGCTAGGCTAGCGCGGCTGTAAAACATAAGCAATGCCTAAATAGTTATAGTATATAGATATATAGCAATGATAGACATTACAGATCACAGATGAATACATTGGATATACTAGGAATCCGCAATCCGTTCGAGCCTGCAACGAAAAGCGGATTACACGGTCGCGGTGAATAGCCAATACCCCACCCAAGACCCCTACGGGTGCGGCAAACTACCCGCCAAGTACCCGAAGCGAAGCAACCTCCCTCAACACCGTGAGTAGGCCACTCGGCACTTCGATATACCCGGTAGTTTGTGCACCCCCTCCATGGGTCTATCCTAAGAGCAAAAACAGTAAAAAGAATTATACAATGACGGCTACAACCCCGACCCGGTTGTGCGGCCAAAAAAATAATACATCAATTTACATATTACATGAATGAAAGAAAAAGAAACACTCATCTCACATCCACCCCGGCTATTCACCCGCGACAATCCAACGCATTCATATACACATACCATCAACAAACACAGATCACAGATATGTATAACCCCCACTAATCGACGTATAGCGATTAGCAAACGTTCAATACATATAAACATCACAGATATAATCCAATAGTCAAAGTATAGTGAAGTTCGATCAAAAATACGGATTTATAGGCCCCCAAATACAAATTTCTTTTCTGGAAAATCTGGGCACAAATAAACCATCTTAAAAATCCCAAAACCACAACATAAGAACACTGCACCAAACTCGGTCATGAACCGAGTCAAAACGGCCACGGTTCCGCAGCAATAGGCATGCTTTTGCCGCAGAACCGCCGCTCTTTGAAGGGTTCACTCGACCGTTTTTGGTGGACTTTTTCACAAAACCCTGAGCTGATTTTTGAAGTATGATTTTTTATTTTTTGAGCAGAAAAAATTTCAACAGAAACTTAGGGTTTTGCATTTTTAGTTTTGCGATTTTTTTCGATCGAACTTCTATACACTTTACTAACTAGCTAGTTTATGTTTAGTTAGGCTCTGATACCACTGTAAGTCCACGTTGCCCACCCCGGTGCTTGCGGGGAGGCGGAAAATGGAATAAAAATCGGATTTTTATCATGCTAGGCAACATGGACTAGACAAAGGAGGATCTTTGCTAAAAAAAAACTAACTAAAAGCTAACTAGATTTAGCTATAGGATAGAAAGGTTATACCTTGGGCTTTATGTCCTTCTCTCCTTGCTCCTTGGAGTGGTAGAAAGGGATCACCTTGTCGCTTTCTCTAGTCGAAGAAGGATCCACCAGAGAGCCTCAACCTTTGGCTTCAACTTCAAGCTAGAAGTAACTAAGGTGCTAGAAGTGCCAATCCTAGAACCCTAGATGAGAGTAGAGATTATCTAGAAGAGGTTTTCTCAAGCTCAAGTGTTTCTCAACACATGAGAGGGGAGAGCTTGAGAGAGAGGAAGAGGAGGAGAGAGAATGAATATGATAGAATGAGAGAATAATGAAGCATTCTCATATATATGTGTGAATTATTGTAAATTGATAATTAGTGAGATAATTGTCATGGCTTAATCAAGACATGACCATTATCATTTCATATTTAATGCTAATTGCAAGGATCAAAGAGCATATTTTATATGGAATGATGATGGTCAAAGTGTCAACTTAGGTCAACAAGTTAAGAGTGGTCAAAAAGTCATCAACCCTAACCATGCACAATTATATATAACTAATATCAATTAATCATAATACACACATAAGCATTAGGGTTAGCAAAATGACAATGGTCATTAACCCTAATCAAAGTCCTCTCCCTCTGTCTCAATCAACTGTGCATATGCACCCGTATTCGTGATCCGAGGAACACGAATACAAAGAGATAAAACCAATCCCAAATCATATACTAGGATCTGGCTTAAACCAAAGCCCGCTAGTATAAGCTGTCCGGACAACAAACGTGCACAAGTGCGCGGATGTGAACGAACCCTGTCGCAAAACCATGCGACCTCTACTCATTTTGCCTAAAGGCGAATAGCTCTCTGTGTGGGACTCTAAAGACTTGACACTAAGCTGGCAGTGGGTTTAACCAAAGACCGCAAGCGGCACTAGCTGTACGTAACGGTCCCCAGGTAGATGCCGATAAGAAGACTGATGAGGTGAACCCATCTGAACTCCTACTGAGCCTGTATGTGACAGTCTCCGTACAGTCCGGTCTGTTCGTCTGATACATCGCATGGCGGGCCTAGGGGCGGTAAACGTCAGTCCCCTAATAGCGGTACAAGTCGTGTCGGAGTGTAGCCCAGAACACCCTGAGATAACACTGGAAACCTACCAGCATATCTCGCTTGCCCTGGCCAGGGACTACTCATGTAATGGCTCTCCTAGACACAGCGCGATGTCAACCCCCAATACCGGGAGAGACGAATCCTGTCTAACCGTCACTGCCTCCAAGTGCTTCGGGACTGCACCCAACTACTACCTGTTTGCACGACTCCTTTGAGCCGTGGTAGGGTAGTAATCTAAGTACAGTGGGAACACACTCGAGGCGAAGTGACAGTGTCAAGTCAGCGGACTAAGCTGTACTCATGTCACCTGCGAACTGATAACTGACGATAGGTATAATACCAACCAAAAGTCCCCGATGAGTCCTGTCCAGTGTACTCGTAACCTAACGAGCACCCGCATACTATCTCAAGTACGACGTACTGACGGCTGTGGGATAGACCATCTCCCCCACTGGGATGAGAAGCGCATACGCTAGTCTACTCCGGAGTATCGATGCCCTGTCTCGATAGTCCAACGACTAGGGACCTGTATAAGGATGTGCTTATGGATTACCCAGCCCCCACGAGTGTGAGCGCCATCACAACGCTGGTAATCAAGCAAAGATCCTAAGGGCTCTACTAATATGTATATAAGCGATATGCTAAAAGAAACACATGCATATATTGAAGTAGAGACAAACCAAGTAGCATACTACCATTTTGAGCAAGATTGTATATACAACTGTGAATATCCCAAGCTTCCATTAAGTAATATACAAGCTAGTATGATACAGTAATGGCCTCTAGGGCATATACACTAACACACACTAGTCTACTCTGGAATATCGATACTCTAGTCTCGATATTCCCTTGACTAGGAACTGATTAAATGATGTACTTTTGGACCACCCTGCCCCTATTAGTATGATCTCATCATAATCCTGGTAGTCAAGTATATATCCTAAGGGCTTTATCAACATGTAAGAGACAGACATTATAAATACCAGTCTATATGTTAAGATAAAGGTAGCCTGATAGCATACTTTCATGTCGAGCAAGAAAGTTCACAATATATATGTCCAAGCATCCACTATTTCATCAATAATGGCCTCTAGAGCATACATATTCTTACAATCTCCCACTTCCACTAAGGCCAGTTGTTGTAGTATCTCATACCCAACATCCCAAAAGTCTCTCGAATAGCATATGGGGAATGGCCTCAGTGAGTGGATCCGCTGTGTCAACTCTCCTGACCTCGATCTCCCGAGATCAACCATCTCCCTGATCAGGTGATACAGTCTAAGAATATGTATGGATCGTTGACGGGACCGGGGTTCCTAGGCCAAAGCCACAGCTTCCATTGTCATCCCAATACACAGGTATTGGATGATCAATGGTAGGAACCTAGTTCATCTCATGAACTCTATTCATCCAGACAACCTCTTGAGCGATGTAACTAGCCTCTATCAATGAGTCTGCTACGGTATATAGCTTGGAACCCTTCCAACATACCGTCCCTCCACTGAGGGTGAAGACAAAACCCAAGACTGACTTTCAGTCATCCTTATCACTCTGGAAGCTCGAATCGGTAAAGGACTCCATCTAGAGTTCACCGTTACCATACACCAAGAACATTTCTTTAGAACTTCTCAAGCACTTAAGAATGTTCTTCAGCTGTCCAGTGGTTTTCCCAAAGATCTTTTTGATACTTACTCACTACACTTAGTGAGTAAGCTACATCTGGTCTGGTACATAACATCGCATACATGATTGACCCATCTGCCAAAGCATAGGGCATTCCTTGCATGCGAGCCCTCTCCAAATTAGTCTCGAGAGACATCTCTTTGGAGAGAGTGATTCTTGAACAAGCGGGTACATTACCACGATTAGAATCATCCATACTAAACCCCTTTAACATGGTGTCTATGTACCTGGATTGGGACAATCCCAAATCAATTTAGATCTATCTCTATAGATCTATATCCCCAGGATGTAGGAGTCATCAGTTAGATCTTTCATGGAGAACATGTGTGATATAAGGTGCTTGACCGAGTGTAGAATAAGAACATCGTTTCCTATCAAGAGTATGTCATCCACGTATAATACGAGGAAGACAACCATACTCTCCACTACCTTCTTATATATACATGGTCCATCTACCTTTTTGATGAAGTCAAACTCTTTGACAGCTTCATTAAAACAGACGTTCCATCTTCGCAGTGCCTACTTTAACCTATAGATGGATTTAAGCAGCTTGCACATGCTTCCGCTGCTCCCACTGTCTACGAAGCCCTCTGGCAGTGCCATATACACGCTCTCTTCTAAATCACCATTTAGAAAAGCGGTTTTGACGTGCAGCCTACCAGATTTCGTAGTCACGATATGCAGCAATGGCAGGTAGGATCCTGATGGACTTAAGCATAGCTTTGAAAGTCTCAACTTTTCCATCTACACCAAATTATCTTTCTCAAATATCCTCTTTCTCCCGATGGGTTTTACCCCTTTAGGAGCAACATCCAAAGTCAATACTTTGTTGGTGTACATGGATTCCATCTCAGATCGCATAGCATCCAGCCATTTCATATAGACTCCACTTGTGATGGCCTGCTCGAAACTAGTTGGGTCATCATCTCCATGATGCAATCCTCGCTCCCACCGTCTATGAGAAAACCGTAGTATCTCTCAAGTGGATGAGGAACCCTACTAGATCTGCGGAGTGGCTTCGGTTTCTCAGGGACTATTGAATCCTCCGGTTCCAATAAATCGTCAGTTATAGTTTGTGTTTGCTGGAACTACTTCCAGTTCTACCTCATTGCTACTAATTTCTTTGACAAGAAATTCCTCTTCTAAAAAAGGTGGCATGTCGAGAAACAAAACATATTTTGTTCCTTGGTGTAGTAGAAGATATACCCTCACGAATGGTTGGGATATCCTACAAACTTGCATAGAACTGACCTTGCCTCGAGCTTGTCCGGATTTTGCTTTTCAACACAGGGCGGACAACTCCATATCTTAACTCGTTTAAGAGATGGTCTCTTCCCATTCCATATCTCATATGGAGTGGTAGGCAACGGATTTGATCGGAACTCTATTCAATAGGTATGCATCTTCTCAAGTGCATGTCCCTGAAAGGAAATAGGCAACTCAGCAATACTCATCATAGAGCGCACCATATCTCATAGGGTGCGATTCTTCCACCCCGATATACCATTGTGCTATGGTGTATACGGAGGAGTAAACTGAGAGAGAATCTCATTCTTTTTTAAATACTCTCGGAATTCCGTGCTCCAGTATTCTTCTCCTCGGTCATATCGATGGATTTGAATACCTTTACCCATCTGGTTCTCATCTTCGTACTTATATTCCTTGAAATTCTTAAAAGATTCAGATTTGTGTTTCAACAAGAACACATGTCTGTATCTTGAGAGAACATTGGTGAATGTAATAAAGTACGTGGAACCATCCCTGGTATGTGTAGACATAGGACCGCATACATCACCATGTATCTTTCCAAGAGTTCAGTAGCTCTTTCTCCGTTTCCAGTAAACGGAGATTTGGTCACCTAGTCTTTGAGACATGACTGACAAGTTTCATAAGATATAAATTTGAACGGATTCAAATATGCATCCTTATGGAACTTCAGCTAGTCTTGTCTTATCAACATGACCTAGTCTATAATGCCTGAAGAAGACATCATTCATTTTTGAACTGTTCCTCTTGTGTGTGTTCTGTACATTTAGAACTGTAGTTTGATTCAGAACGTGTACACTGTTATACAACATACCTTACCCAATCAACACTTGATTTAGGAAAATATTCACAATATTATTGGTATGAAATTACAGTTGCTCAGAATCATTGTATTACCAGTTAGTAACACTAGGTGATGTTTGCCAACTGCTTTGGCTGCAACAATTGCACCATCTCTACTACTAGAGACATATCACCCTATCCCAGTTCTCTACATGTCTTTAGCCCATATAACAAATTACATATATGGGATCCTGATCTGGTATCCCATACCCAGGACGTAGAGGTAACTGAGAAACAGTTCTTGGTTACGAACACACCCGAAGACAATGCATCAACATGCTTATTCTTCATTTGGGTGGCGTGGGAATCCGAATTTTCCGCTATTCCTTACTCAGACTTATGACAATCATAAGATAGAGCGGAACTTAGTCCAGTATAATAAGTAGGTTCGGTCAATACATCCATATTATTATCTTGATTAAGGCATTTCATTGGTCGCTACCAGGAGAGAGAGAAGGATAATCACTTTGCGTGCGCTCTTTGCAATATTAGATTGGTTATTTTATCTAATCGGGATGGCTCCCACTGTTTTTATCAAATCTTCCTTCAATCCCTAAAAGGTAAGATTAGCCAGCATTAATTACACCCTACAGGTTCAACAATCGTTCGGCCAGGAAGGTATCGGTACTCCGAAGGAGGTTCCCCGTGCTTTTGCACGGAGCTAATTAAAATAAAACTCGTTTCCCTAGAGGCAGAACCCCGTTGACACCTTTCTAGACACCTACTGGATTGGCTACTTGTAAAGTGCAAAATTCTCCCAGGAGTAACTCTTACTCGCAGTGGGTATCGGGATCCAACTATCATATAGAAGGTATGCAATCTCATTGCAAATTTCAACACTTGAAATTCCCGATAATGGTTTTTACCCCTAGCCAGTTATGACCTTGACAAGGTTAATAAACCATAAGCGCTAGTCAAGTTCTACCCGTCATTTCTTGATTGAATTAAACCCACCCGCACGATCTTTGACAAGGTCAACAAGGCCGCACAACTACCCTAACCCAACCCATCACATGCTCGCAGATAAGTACTAATCAGCTACCGCACACTACGCTTTGATAAGGTCAACAAACGCAGCACGAATACTAAATAGTACTTATCTGAAATGACGGAGGGCTACGCAAATTTTTAAGAAACCATGAGCGTAATGAACTTGATATCGTTTTAGAATCTAGTGATTTTGTAAAGGAGTGTATTTTTGGCTTTTCTAGCTTCGCTAAAGAGGTCACTCCCGGTGAAGGGATCTCGGCTCTTTCCTCATCGAATGAGGTACTGGATATTCAGGAATACCACTATGCAAAGCAAGAACTAGAGAAGCAATCAAAAACAAAACCGAGTGAGTTGTAGTTTTGCTAAAGAGGTCACTCTCGGTGAAGGGATCTCGACTCTTTCCTCATCGAATGAGGTGTTGGATATTCATCAAGGAATACCACTATGCAAAGCAAAAACTAGAGCTGCCCTTTTTAAAAGTTTGATTCTACAACGTCTTTAGGTTTCTTTATTTTCATTAATCTCATTAATGAAGTTCCATCATTTAATGTTTCCTAAACATTACAGAAAAGTGAAACGAAAATAGAACGTATGCTTATGCCATCCGCATTCGCTACTGGGCCCCGTCATGCACCGTTAGGTTACTTAACTACCGGCAGAGCGGGAGCTGGACTAGCGCGGGTGCAAAACATAAGAAACGTTTATTATATATCATATATATAAAATAAAATTCGTCTCACGCAGTTATATGATCAACATCATAGAACCAACTAGCAGAAGAAACTTATGAAATATTTGATATACTGGGATTTCCGTGTTTTAAATTTAGCCAGTAATGTAAAACACGGATTCCACGGTCGTGAAGAATAGCCATACCCACATCCTTAGACCCCTACGAGAGCGGCAAGTAACCCTACCAATTCTAAAGTTAGGAGACCCGGTCTCAACTCTTTGAGATGGTCTCCCACTGAACTCTAGAACCCGGTTACTTGTGTTCTCCATCTTGGGTCTATCCTAATGCGAAAAAGTAAATAATATACATCAGTGGTGACATCATCCTCAACCCGGATGTGCCCCAATAAAAGAATATTACATAAAAATTTTACATGAATGAAAATTGAAAAACTCTCATCTCACATAAAACCCCCGGCTATTCAATCACGACGATCCAATAAAACATATCAGCGACACATAATATCACATATCATCAATGTAAGTAAATATGCGTATCCCAAATTCCGTTGACATATAGCAACGAGATTTATGATACCCCACGTATTACACTTATGGTCGCAGAAAAGAAATATAAAACTGCAATAATTAGAATCCGCATATCCTTAGACATCATAAACCCGGAATATCTCATATTCTGAATTTCATGCCTAACCAGATAAATCTTGTATATTAGTCTCAAATTGAAAACACTTTTCAATCACTTAGTCGGGGATTCAACAAGATTCCCGACTATAATATCGAATACTCGTCAGAAACTTTAGTAGATGTCCGCACCCCCGATGCTGTCGACGAAGTGCACTAAGGCGGAACACCGTGGCCGCAAGCACCCGACTGGATGCTTTTGGCAGTGGGGTTCTCCTACAGTCACTTGGTCGGGGCTATGGGACGTGGCTACCAAGCAAAGTAATCCGGCGAGTATTCTCGTACTATACGCGATTGCGATGGAGTTTTGATCCAAATCAAGACTCCGCGGCAACCGATTATCCGAGACTAAAACACTAGATTTACAAACAAATTAGTTTTCACAAAACTAATTTAATGTGAATCCTAACTACTGCATCCATATCAAACATAAACCCGAAACGATGTAATAATTACTAACACGAAACACTCCGTGTTAGCCCCTTAACAAAATTAACATCACATGCAATTTTGGAAAAAATAAACATAACCTGAAACCCTAAAACCAAGAGATCAGAACACCATAAAAATTTGAAGGTCTTTTACAACAATAAAAAAGGTGAGGCCGATTTTTGGAGCATTCTCACCGGGTCAATTTTCGTGTTTTGCCCTCAAATTTCTCTGGTGTTCTAGTTACATCATATGTAACATTCTGCACTTGTTTAAATAATTTTTAGAGACCTATAAAAAATCGACAGAAACTTGGTGTTCGGGTTTGCAGTTTCGGAGTTGTTTCTGTTTCGTGTTTCTAATTATATCGTCTAAACTTATAGCTTAGGCTTTGATACCATGAAAGTCTACCCCAGCACCACAAGGGGTCCAAGTGGCATCAAGCATGCCAAATCCAAATTTATATGGTGCTAAGCTAGACTTACTAAGATCTTTAGCTAGATGATTAGGGTTTAAAGTTTGATATCAAGTAAACTAAAGAAGCAAAAGATGGCTATACCCTCGTAGATCGAGTCCTTCACTTCACATGCTCCGTGTAGTAGTCCCGCGACTCCATTAGGCTCCACTTGAGCCTTTGTACGAGCTTCCTCCGATGACCTTCGTGCCGAAGATGATCCACGCGAAGTCTTTGATTGAAAGAGATTTACGATCACCAAAAATATTTTACCGCAATCAGAAACGGCGTCGCTTTGCAGCTAGCCGGTGAATACGGGTCGGTCCACAGGGATGTGTAATTTTCCTAAGTGTTCTTACGAGCTGATTCCAATGGTTGTTTGGTCTTTTAATTAAATCTAAAAACTAAGTTGTACGATGATCAAGAGACTTGCTAGGATTAGGTCTAAGGTGAGTTTGATAAGATTAATATTAACACCTCTTTCAATGCCCTCAATTAAATCTTTTTAGAAGTTATAACAATTATTAGTAAAGGGGATTATGATGATTGGGAAGAAACGAAGTTTTCTTCCTCTAGATCCTTGTCCGTCCTTTCCTACTAATTGTTCTAACCTTCATGGAAGTCATGCATGTCCGATCCTTTATACTACGGTTTCACCGTTACCTCGTGGATAGGGTGCCGTAGGGAGCGGATCATACATGCATGCATGAAGTTCTAGTTATTACAAATTATTGGGCTTGAAAGAGATGAGAGATATTCATCTCTCAATCCCTCCCTTATTCCTAACCCTAACAAGCGAGGAAATTACTCGCTCATTAGGGGATCTTTTAAAAACAATATTTTAAAATTACTTACCTACTACAGTTTAAAAGATCTTACACTAGATTACTAGGGCAATGGAAGGATTTATCTAAGGCAAGAATTAATTTAGAATACTTGGGCAAGCAATGAATTAATCTAGGGCAAGAAATTAATTTTAAACTAAGGCAGAAAATTAAAAGGAACTTACAAGAAATGATGCTCTTAATCTTCCAAATAATCTGAATTTTATTTAATTGAAAAGAGGCATCCCTATTACAATATTTTGATTACAATTTTATAGGGAAACAGGGAAATTTAGGGTTACGGGATTCGCACATGTGCGATTACAAAAATACCCCCGAAAAATCCCAACAAAGTCACCGACGCACCGTCACCAAAAATCTGCACCGACACGTGCATCAGTATGCCGCAGAACCGCGGCATATGTGGGGGTAGGGCCGCGGTTCCGCAGCCCTTTGATGAGGTTGTCTGGTCAAATTTTGTGGGCTTATTCTTGATGCTTTGGTCTTTCTATTTCTATAGTTCTTTTCTTCATTTGGCTTCTGGGTTTTCTCCAGCTCTTTCAGTGAAACTTGTAGTGGTCTTTTAACTGTTTCCTTTGACATTTCAGACCATGCGTTGCCTTGTACACTTGTGAATTGTTCTTTGTCTAGGCTTGACTAGGATCCTTCTACTTGTTGGTCAAAAGTCCTTCTTTGTATTATCTTTTGTCTTTTTCACTGTTTTCGCCCCAAGAACCTGTATCCTGTAATATATAGCAGACATGCGTCAAAAGCACCTGTTTATTTATAAAACGAATAAGAATGGGGAATATAATAATACACTATTATGGTGTGAACAGTTCTTCCAATTCAAGCTACCTCTACACTAAACTCTTTAGCGTAGTAAACACGCTACACTCGATCGCTAGTCAAGTGTAGGATGGTGATGTAGAGGATGTTAAAGCTCGTAACATTGTATTCAATCTTCATGATTCACATCACATGTGAGGGTTGAAGCTTGAACCATGACTTTGAGGAAGAAGAAGAAACTAGAGAGCATGGGAGCAAAATGAGAACAACTAAAGAAAAAAATGGCTAAGTGCCGAGAATGAGATTAGAATAAATGGCAACCCTTGACCCCCACTCATTCAAGCATGGAATTTTGCAATATAAAATTGCAACCATGCTTGAATAGTGAGACAAGATGAATAAACAAATATAAAGCCCATGCTTGCAACCATGCTCTCATTTTCCGCCTCATTTCTATTTTTCTCAAAAATAGAAATCATGCCATGCTTACATATATATATATATATATATATATATATTAATACATATAAGAAAATATTTAGTGAGCTAATGATATTAGTTAAGATATAATTATATCACATTATTAAATCAACACCTGATTTAATAATCCGGTTATATCACATATGACCGACTAATATCATATATCTGTATATCACATTATCAAATCAACACTTGATTCGACAATCGGTTATATCACATATAACCGAACCGATAACAGATAACTTCCAGATTACAATACGGTATCACATACACGTATTTAATCAGGCCCACACACATATCACATATGTGTCCTACATCGTTTCGCTTGAACCAGGGAACTTCTGTATGGGACTCTAAAGACTCTTCAATACGCCAGCAGTAGGTGATGATCATATCAGTCACCTACAAGCCGTCAGCGGTACTAGCTGGACGTAACGGCTACCCGGGTATTGAGCGATATGAAGATCAACAAGCAAGCTTGTCCATAGTCTCCATGAAGCCTATCAGTAACACTACCGTACGGTCCGGTCTCTTCGTCTGATATGTCGCATATCATATCTAAGGGTGGTAAACGTCAGACCCCAGTAACGTGATAAGTCATGCCGATGTCTGGCCTATAACGGTTCAAGAAACTACTGATAACACTTATCAGTAAATCTCGGCAACAGCCCTGGCCAGGGACTTCCAGTTATAGCCAATCGAGCATAGCGCAACATCAACTCCCAATACCGGGAGAGACGAAACCTCTCCTATCGCTCATTGCCTCCATGTGACTCGGGACTGTACCCAAAATCCACCTGTTTGCATAACTACTCTTGAGCGTGGTAGGGAGGAAATCAAAGCACAGTGGGAGCTACACAAGACTCTATGATGATCTCGGGTCTACAGACTAACTTGTACCAGTGTCACTAGAGGACTGCTATCTGACGATATGTATACTACCATATAGGAGTCCTCGGCGAGTCCTGTTCGGATTCTCCAATGAGCACCCGTGTACAATCTTTGATGTCACACACCAATGGTTGTGGGATCAACCATCGCCCTCTAAGGGAAAAGAAACGCGCACACTAGTCTACTCTGGAATATCGATGCCCTAGTCTAGATATTCTCTCGACTAGGAACTGATTAAAGGATGTACTTTTGGACCGCCCTGGCCCTACTAGTATGATCTCATCATAATCCTGGTAGTCAAGTACATATCTTAAGGGCTTTATCAACATGTAAGAGACAGACAGTATAAATACCAGTTTATATGTTATGATAAAGGTAACCAAATAGCATACTATCATGTCGAGCAAGAAAGTCCTCAATATATATGTCCAAGCATCCACTATTTCATCAATAATGGCCTCTAGGGCTTACATATTCCTAACAGGATGTTCCCGCTACGGATTGACCGAGTAGGGAAGCTGCTCGGTGGCCTCGTGAGGAGGGCTTCGATCCTTAGCGTAGGTGGGAAGGATGTGCCTGCTAAGGATTGACCGAGCAGGGAAGCTGCTCGGTGGCCTCGTGAAGAGGGCTTCGATCCTTAGCGTTGGTGGGCTGGATGTGCCCGCTAAGGATTGACCGAGCAGGGTAGCTGCTCGGTGGGCTCGTGGGGAGGGCTTCGATCTTTAGCGCAGGTAGGTCGGATGTGCTCGCTAAGGATTGACCGAGCAGGGAAGCTGCTCTGTGGCCTCGTGATGAGGGCTTCGATCCTTAGCATAGGTAGGCAGGATGTGCCCGCCAAGGATCGACCGAGCAGGGAAGCTGCTCGGTGGTCTCGTCAGGAGGGCTTCGATCCTTAGCGTAGGTGGGCAGGATGTACCTGCTAAAGATTGACCGAGTAGGGAAGCTGCTCGGTGGCCTCATGAGGAGGGCTTCGATCCTTAGCGTAGCTAGGCAGGATGTGCCCATTAAAGATTGACCGAGCAGGGAAGCTACTCGGTGGCCTTGTGAGGAGGGCTTCGATCCTTAGCTCAGGTGGGCAGGATGTGCCCGATAAGGATTGACCGAGCAGGAAAGCTGCTCGATGGCCTCGTGGGGCGTCGGTCAGTCTCCCTTGACCTGTAAACCCTGGAAGAGAGACCGTCACGGAAAACACGTGGCAGAAGCCCATAGAAGAGGCGCGTCGCTCCATAGTATGCGTCGTTCCAAATCCCATTGACCTCTTGGGGCCCATTAGGGACGGCATGGTCACCACGCGGCAGCTCCGTGTTGGGAAATTTATAAATATCCCATGATTCGCGTTGTTGCGTGGGAAAACTTCGGCCTTTAGGGATTCGCTTAGGGCTTATAAACAGGCATTTCAGTCAAATAAACCCACCCTTGCGTTTCTGAAAAATGGCCGGGTTTATTTACAGCATCAAGGAGATCATTTCCTTCAATGACGTGTACCTTTATGACCCGGAGTGCACCGAGGAGACGTACCAAGGGGTGATAGAGCGCGTGGAGAGCCATTTCGGCCTCCTACTCCCTCGGCGATCCCCTCTCCTCCAATTGCTCATGTACGTGACTTGGAGGATATCCTCAGGTCTGAACAATGCCTTTTTCGAGTAGCTGCAGGATGAGGTGATTGACAAGTTGCATACGCTCCATCACTTCGGCCTGATCTCGAAGAGCAGGCGAGATCGCTCGGTGGCTCTTCTTCTGTAGTGTTTCCAGAAGAGGCAGATCACCGATTCCTGCTCTGCGGGTGAGGCTTATGGCCCATTCGTGGCATCTCGGGTCCGCGGGTGTCATGACAGGGAGTGGGCGGCAGAAGCTAGGGCTCGGCTAGCGGAAATCTCCTCGGAGTACCACCAGCAGTGCTTTCTTAACCCCTTTCCCCTTTACTGTAATATTTTTGTATATATTTTTTTGTAAGGCTGAGGAGCCCATAATACCCCTCAATGAATGAAGTTCTTCTTTTCCGATTTGCTTTTGTCTCCTTTTTATCCCTTTAGTATTTTTGCGTATTTTCTCAAAAACGAATCTATGGATCTCGGAACCGTGAAAGAGAACAAAATTTACGGAAGAAGTCTCTTATAACTTAGGAGACTTAATAAAAATTACATTGTTTCGAAAAGAAAAAAATACATTCATTTGTATAGTTTGAGTTTCTCAGCGTTGTAAGGCCGAATAAACTTTCTTCCTCCCACGTTTTGTAAGTGATAAGCTCCATTGGGCAATACTTCGGAGACGAGGAATGGGCCGTCCTACTTCGGGGTGAACTTGTGCAGCTTGCCTTGGTCTACAAATTCGTTCCGCCTCAAGACTAAATCTCCCGTCTTGAAGGCGCGATGCTTAACTCGCGCGTTGTAGTAGCGAGCAGTTTGCTGTTGATAAGAGGAGGTTTTGATCTGTGGCCGTTCCCGCTTCTCTGGAAAGATGTCTAAATTAGACCGAAGCACCGAGGTGTTTGCTTCGTCATCGAACTGTTCGACTCTGTAACTGGGAAGTTCGATCTTTGCTGGGACCATTGCCTCGGTACCTTAGCAGAGGCTGAAGGGGGTCTCTCCCGTGGGCGTCTTCTTCGATGTGCGTAAATCCCATAACACCCGTGGTAGTTCCTCGACCCAGCTGCCCTGCCTTCCTTCTAAACGAGTTTGAAGACCTCGGATGACGTCTCGGTTAGCAGCCTCGGCCTGCCCGTTGCATTGTGGATGTGCGACCATGGCAAACTTCATTAGTGTGTGGTATTCGTTGCAGAACTCTTTGACTTTGTCGTTTTCGAAATTCGTCCCGTGGTCGGTAACGATGCACCTCGGGATCCCGAATTGGGAGATTGCATTGTTCTGCAGGAATTTGATGGTCGTGGTGGCATCCGGTTTTCTGATAGGCATGGCTTCAATCACTTCATGAAATAGTCTACCGCGACGAGGATGTATTTATGCCCGCCCCTACCAGTGGGGAGTTAGCCCACCATGTCCATCCCTTACTGGGCAAACAGCCAGGGGGAGGTGAGGGCCATTAGCTCGGTAGCCGGAAGACGGGGTATGCTTCCATGGAGTTGACAGCTTTTGCATCTTCTGACGAGATTTTGAGCGTCTTGGTGAATCGTCGGCCAATAATACCCTTGGAGTAGCGTCTTCTAGACTAAGGTATGTGCCCCTTGATGCACTCCACTGACCCCTTCGTGTATCTCATGCAGGACGTAGTTGGCTTCGTGAGTGTCGACGCACCGGAGCAGAGGTTGTGTATATGACTTCTAGTAAAGGTTTCCTTTGCTCCAGATGAAATGGCGGGCTTAGATCGAAGGCGACATGCTTCCCCTCGGTCCTCTGGAAGTGTACCCTCCTTTAGGAACTCTACGATGGGCTTCCTCCAATCTCGGCTTTCCTCCTGAGTAGTGTATACTTGAAGCGTTGCCTCTCTGTCTTCCACGCTGGGCCGTGGAAAGACTTTGAAGAGGATATTCCTCTTATTGTTGTCCGTATAGGAAGAGGTTAGTTTGCTCAGGGCGTCATCCTGGGCGTTCAGGTGCCGGGGAATCTATTCCACTTGAACTTTGTCGAAACTTTTTCATAGTCTTTTCACGTCGGCTAAGTATTTCACCATGAGCGGCTCTCTGGCCCGGTCACTTGGCCGACGACTAGGACGGAGTCGCTGCGAATTCGGATCGTCTTCAGCCCCACTCCGGAAGCGATTCGCAACCCGGATAGCAACGCCTCATATTCCACGTCGTTGTTTGACGCTCTGTACCCGAGAATCAAAGATTACTCCATTTCTGCCTCGTTCGGGCCTCAAATGATAAGGCCGGCACCGCTTCCTTCCTCAGTAGAGGATCCATCGACGTAGAGGACCCAATCGGAGACGGAGTCGGGCACTTCCTCGACCAAGGGTCGGGACCCGAGGACGGGTGCCGATGCTGCTTCCTTGTTGGGGATAGTACACTCAACAATGAAGTCTGCCAGGACTTGCGCTTTGATGGCTTGCCTGGGGCGGTATTTGATGTCGAATTAGGATAACTCTCACCTCCATTTCTCCAGATGACCAGACGACTCGGGAAGGCGAGAATAGCCCCTATGGGCCGCTCGGTGAGGATGGGGATGGTGTGTGCCTAGAAGTAGTGCCGTAACTTCCTTGAGGCGACGATAAGCGCCAAGACAATCTTTTCTATGGCCGGGTACCTCGTTTCCGCGTCTTTAAATACATGGCTCACGTAGTAGACCGGCTTCTGTACTCCTTCGACTTCTCAGATGAGCATCGAGGCAGCAGCATGATCGGATACCGCAAGGTACCGTAACAGTTCGTCTCCTTCGATTGGTCGGGTGAGCAGTGGGGGAGGTGCCAGGTGCACTTTCAGTTGCTCGAAAGCGTTTTGACACTCTTTCGACCATTCGAACCTTGGGATCTTTCTCAGGGTTTTGAAGAATGGGATGCACTTTACTCCGGATCTCGATATGAAGCGACTAAGAGCGACCACTCTCACCGTGAGTCGCATGATCTCCACGTTGCTTTTTGGCATGGCCATGTTGAGAATGGCACTGATCTTCTCCAGGTTAGCTTCGATTCCTCGGTGGGTAACCATGAACCCGAGGAATTTCCTGCTCGTGACTCCGAACGCGCACTTGGCTGGATTCAGCTTCATTTTGTACTTGCGGGGGATGTCGAATGTCTCGCCAAGATCCATGGCGTGCTCATCCGATGAGGTTGATTTCACGAGCATGTCGTCGATATAAACCTCCATGTTCTTCCCAATCTGCGGTTTGAACATTTTGTTAACCAGGCGCTGGTATGTAGCCCCGGCGTTTTTGAGGCCAACAGGCATCACTTTGTAGCAATATACCCCTGGTCCGTGGTGAACGCGGTTAATTCTTCATCTGCCAGGTTCATACGGATCTGGTTGTAGCCGGAGAAAGCGTCCATGAAACTGAGCAATTCGTGGCCTGCCGAGCTGTCTACAAGCTGGTCTATCCGAGGGAGGGGATAGTTGTCTTTCGAGCAGGCCTTATTCAAATCTGTGAAGTCGATGCATATGCGCCACTTCCTGTTCGCCTTTTTGACCATGACTACATTCTCCAGTCATTCCGAGTATGCCGCATTTCGAATGAAGTTGGCTGCAAGCAACCTATCGACCTCATCCTCGATCGCCTTTTTTTATCGGAGCGAAACTTCGCTTCTTTTGTCTGATAGGTCGACCCCGAGCTTGTGTGAGATTACCTTGGGGTCGATTCCGGGCATGTCAACAGGCGCCCAGGCGAACACATCCAAGTTTTCTCGGAGAAATTGGATCAAGTTTTCGCGCCGGGCTCCCGTTAAAAGGGATCTGATCTAGAAAGTTCGTTCCTTGTTCCCCTCGACAAGGGGGACCTATGTTAGCGCCTCCACCGGGGCCCTCAGATTTCCTTCTGTTCGTCATGAGTATCCAAGGACCCCTGGAAATCATTTGCTCTTCCGAGTTCGTCGCTTTGCTCTTCAATGGTGGATGTCGCTGTGAAGCAAATCTTAGCGATTTGCTGGTTCCTGTAGGCCCGGCCTATCCCACCTTGATCCAACGGAAACTTGATCGTGAGGTGGTAGGTCGAGATTTGAGCCCAAAGAAAGTTTAGCGTCGGGTATCCCAGGAGGATGTTGTAGGACTAGGGGATCTTGGCGACGATGAATTCCACCGGTACGGTCTTCATATGGCCCGCTTCCCCAATGTTGAGGAGGTGGGTGACCACCACCTCGACTAGGATAGAGTGGTTGGTAAACCCTGATAGGATGTGGGAGGTTGGCCATAGGTCGGATGGGCCGAGCCCTATACGCTGGAAGTAGTCATAGAAAAGGATATCTGCCGAGCTTCCTGAGTCGACCAATATCCATTGAACCTCGTAGCGGTGGACCCGTGCCGTAATCACGAAGGGGTCGTTGTGAGGCAAGGATATGCCGTGGAGGTCTTCATCAGTGAAGATGATGGGCTCGGCGGTCTTGCATTTCTTCTGGGGCTGGTCGCTTGTTCTTTCGACGGGTAGGAGGAGGCGAATCTCGCCAGCCCTATGTGCACACACCGAAGAAACGACCATGATTTGGCCGATAGTTAATTCACCGGGAGGGGGATGGTTGTCGTGCTCCCTGTCTGCCTGTCATTTTTCCTGCTGGTATTTCGCCAGGTGGCCCGAGCGGATCAACTCCTCGATGTAGTCATGTAGTTGTTTACAGTTCTCGATCGGGTGCCCCTGCGACCTATGGAAGGCGCAGTACTGGCCCCGAGTTCGTTTAGCCGCTCTATTGGTGACCGGAGGGAGCTTGAAGAATCGCTCGCCCTTCGCCTCCTCTAACATCTCGGTCTAAGAGATGTTGAGTGGAGTATACGTCTGAAACTTCAGGGAGTATGGCTTTGGCCGGTTGACCTTCTTCTTCTCTTCTCTGCCCCTCTTCCTTTGGTCGGCCTGGTCTCCCCGGGGTAGGTTTGGGTTTACCTCAGACTCGATTTGGATTTCTCGCTCGGTCCAAGCTTTTACCTCAGCCATGGTCTTAGGTTGCGCTAATGCAAAGGAGCGGAGCCACTGTTTGTGCCTAAGACCTGACCTCAGAGCGGTGATTACAGTTTCGTCCCGGTGCTTGGGAGCTTCGAGAAGAGCGTTGTAGAAGCGAGCGACGTATCCTTTAAATGATTCCTTGTCCTCGCTCTTTATGGTGAAGAGGTAATCGACAGTCCGCTTCTGTCGTCTATTCCCGACGAAATGTCCGAGAAACTGGGCGGCCAGCTCATCGAAGGTAGAGATGGAGCGTAGCGTGAGTCCTCGGAACCAGTCTCGTCCAGACCGGATGCGAGTGACGGGAAATACTCGGCATTGGGCAGCGTCGGAGTTATCTTGGAAGCTCATGCCCGCCGTAAATCCGTCCAGATGGTCCTTCGGGTCGGACTTCCCGTCGAAGAGGGCTACCTTAGGAGGTTTGTTTCTGGACGAGACGCATGCAGCGAGCAGCTTTTCGGTGAAAGGATTTGTAAGCGAGTCGGCGCATACCTGGCCCCCTTGCTCGATGGATGACCTTCCTGATATATACCCTCGATTTACTTTTCGAGGCCGTCGAGACGGCTGTGGGACCCTGAGGATTCGGTGTAGTTGGAGTAGTGGCCCTTCCCGCTTAGGGCCTACGCTTGGCTGCGACTCCAGTTCCGTTCTATCAAATTCCTCAGGTCCCCTGGCGAGGTCATTCTTGAGTCTTCACGACGAGTGCCGCCCGCGCGACCCTGTCGAGGGAGAGGGTGCTGACCATGCCTTGGAGAAGGCGAGCTGACCGACACCTCCTTGGGAGGGACGGAAACGCGATGGGCCTCGGGGCAATGGGTTCTTTCACGAGACCATGGTGTGGAGCCGTGTGTCGCCCAGCGGGTCATTGAATCGGTCACCGTGGGGGACCTGTAGTTGCCGGAGATAGCAAGACTTTGCTCAGTGGTGCCAGCGTGGGTGGTGTCATCTCCCCCTCTACGGAGGTCGTGATCCCCGGGAGAGGGAACGGCGACCTGGGGGGCTGGGCCCACCGGTTGGACGCGGAAAAGGGTATCTACTATAGATGTGAGCCTGTCGATCCGTGCCGAGAGGGCGTGGATGGAGTTTGGGGGAAGGGCGGATCCGTCCGTGCCTCCGTTGTGGGGAAGGCTGCGGCTTGTGCTCGGATCGTCACGGTGTTCGCTCGCCATGAAGTCGAGAGTGGAAGGTCAACTTTCGATGAGTGGAAGGAACAAGGTCGTTCCCACAGACGGCGCCAGCTGATGGAGGTTCGGATCTCCTTCAGATGTTGTCCTCCGTCGATCTGTCGCGAGCGTTGATGAACGGCTGAGGTTGGTGTTGACGGTTGTCTCCTTGAGCGTGTGGATATCAGTGGGCTTATTTTGAGGTGAAGCCGAGCAATCTGCAAAAGAAGTCCCGGGGTGGGTGTACCACCGTGGACCTTCCGACGGTCAAGTTAGCCGAGCAATTTGGGCAGAGCAGCGGCTTATTGGAATAAAATTGTGTTAACTGAGTTGTCTGGAAGAGGGGTTTTTATAGTGGTCGCATGGAGCGAGCTGGCGCGAGATCTTCGCCATCGGTTACGCTCCTGGCGTTACGCCTGCGTGAATGATGGGATCCCCCATTAATGATGAGATACGCTCGTTAATAGGGGATACGGCGGCGTGGAACGTGGAATCGTCGGGTGGCGGATATCTCGCGTCTGGCGAGATCCGCGGAGCCGTTTGGGCTCTGCGTTCTTGGTTTCTCGGTAGAATCGGGGAGTCTTAGCTCAACGGGAGGCTCAAGGTGAGCGGGAGGCCGAGAAAGCTCGGTTCTGTGATAGCTCGGGGGCGAGCCGGGAGGGCTGAGGAAGCTCAGCGTGTAGGAAGGCTCGGAGGCGAGCCAATGGTTATTCGTAAGGCATGCATAGGAGTGTTCAGGGATCCATCGAAGGCCGGGTCATACCTCGAGACGATAGCCCGGGGGATGCCTCCAATGTATAGTGATTGTCCTGTTTTTGTAAGCCCCAGGACACGTCATCTTCCACGTGTCATGATTTGGGGAGTTCCTACTTTTGAGTATCATCAGGAGGAAATTCTCAAAATTGGACCTTTGTCAGATTCTGGTGCTGGGAAATAGCTAATGTATCTAATAGATGAGCTCCAGACGGTATGCTGAAGTTTATTTTTCTTGTTGGCAACCAATGATGATGCGAGGATAATAACCCAGAATTTGGCAATTTTTTTTAGTTAAATCTTATTATTACCAAGCCGTGTTGGGAGAATGCAAATATAGAATAGTGAAGACTTTCCTAGCCACCCGCCGCTGGTCTGATGATGAACTATTGTTTTTGTAAATAAAAGGAATCTGTTATGTTACTCCCAATAGTGTCTTTGTGCACTTTTAGACAGGTATAAATTTCTTCTAAGATAATAGAATGTCACGACCCGAAGTAGTACGTGACTGGCCTTTGAATCATATGAAGTCTATAGGACCCCATCTAATTCAAGTAAGCTAAAAGCCCAGAAATCTAAAACCATTTTAATAATAAATGAAGGAAAACTGGTTTTAAAGAAGTGGTTTTAATAGCGTAAGCCGAATTATGCATTTTTAAAACATCAAGTCTTTTATGAAAATTTCGGCAGAGTTTCCTTTGTAAATACTGGCCCCGAACGGGGTACAACATGATAAATATATGCACAATGATAAAGGGCATCCCCAAGCGGGAGCTAGCTCTTCGTCAATTATCGGTCACAACCACGCAAGCAATATAATATACAACGCCGAAGGGCGAGGATCAAAACTCAAAAGGAAACTCAAAACATCAAGAAAACCATAATAATACAACGCGCGACTCTAAGGTCGAAATAATATACAACTGGTCTCTAAGTCTGAAATAAATATACATGTCTGGTTGATGGAATTTCTAGATACAATTGAAATAAATAGAGTACAATGGTGTCATGATACAAGTGAACCCACCTACCAAGCAATCACCCAGAAAGGAAGCAGTATGCCAGAAAGCCGCAATGAAACCTGTACGGCAAAAACCTGCAAGAACCGTGGCATAACGGGAGTGAGTTGCCAACTCGTGAGTAGAAAACATCACAGAGTAGAAATCGTATGTATGAATCAATCCAAGGTCAATACGATCAGCAATATATATGTCCTCAATATGATAAAGTCTGAAACATGAAAAGGTGGCAAGGGTAAACATCTATACCAAGTGTAATACCAAGTGCTCGTGTCAGTGCCTCAGGCAGCAACATATCATAAACATGAGGCGTGATCAATGTAATCATCATGAAATCAGTGTCAACTATATCATGAATGTCTATAAGTATGTAGATATCATCCAACTATGTAATCAATGCCTGTATGCATGTGGATCTCATCCCATAATATAATCATTGTCTGTATGCACGTAAATATCATAAAAGAGTGTGCATGAAAGTATGAGGATATAAATCAACTGTGTCCCTCACGACACATCAAAATCATGGAACCTGGGTGTCCAACATCGACACCCAAAAACATCATGAAACCCGTGTCCATCATCGACACGTAAATCCTCATATCTCGGGCTCCGTCAGTCCGGATCGGCCCACGGGCTCCGTCAGTCCGGATCGGCCCATATCATCTTTCGACTCCGGTAGGTATCCTCCGGATATCCGCCGAGCCCAAATACTATCACCGGTAGGTAGTGGTCCCTCTGTCAGGCTCATCGCCTACTGCACGACAGATCCGTTCTCGTCCCGGGGTACCATACTGGGTCCACCATGAACCAGCAAACGGATCATCCGTCTCCTCGAATCGGGTTTCACATGTCACACGTCTCAGAACCGAGAAAACGCGTGGTGGACGCACTGAAATATCCTATCAAGAGAAACCGGGTTTAAAAAACAGTACATGCTTTCTTTTGAAATAGCCACGGTTCTCATGTCCAGAAATATCATGGAAACAACATATCTCAATGCGTATAATCATAAAGCATGATGTATGCGACATATAATAGAAATGTAAGCATATCAGTATCATGCAACATAAAACAGTAATATGCACATATTGAGGGAAAACCGCTCTTTTAAATGAATCCAGTTTAAAATATATCATGCGGTTCCCAAATCTCCAAAATCAAGCCAGAATTATCTATGTATGTGCAAATATGTATGTAGGAAAGTATGAGTGTACAATATATATGTACGCAAGTATGTCATGCAAGGAGTCATATCCTGATGCAACAGTCCTACTGTATAGTGACATGGCAATTATCGATGATGAAGTGTGTGACCCGGCAAGCAGGTGTACGTGGAACCTACGCATCATCGATAATGGTGCTGGTGTCCTGACAGCATGGGTTTAATATAACAATAACGCATTTAAACATGCAATGCGATGCGAATAGCAAGAATATGCGGAAAATGAATAATAAACACAACAGTGAAGAATCTACATCAATATATATATATATATATGTCATACAGTTTTACCATTTGAAATAACACGAATCGTGGTGTTTAGAAAAATAAGGGCTACGGTGTTTTAAAGAAAAGATGTGTCTTTTGAAAATATCCGTAGGATCCCTTGGTCTGTCTTTAAAATACTTACGATTCGTTAGTTTTGAAATAGGTATGACTCGAGTCTGGTCTAACATCTATAAGTGAACTACAGGACTAATCGAAAGGTAAGGAAACCACCTAAATCTGAGTCGATACATATAAATATAATAGTCGGTGATCCTACCTCAATAGTATCACATACGATACAATATATAACATGACATTCTCGAGTCAAGAGTGCGGATCTATCATCAATACAAAGCTCGTACGGTAAATCCATCGTACGGCATCCCAATCTGGGTATAGGTCAAATATCACATTCATCTCATCATTTATCTGGTATCCTTATCATCATATCTCATGAACTTGGGGTACTGATCTAAGTCTAGTACAAATTGATACCATCTGCAAATATATGCGTGTATGAAACACAGGTCTAAAGGCCCGCTAAAATCTCATGTCGTATCTCATAATACGAACCACATTATATCACCGATCTCATGGCACCATGCCCAATCTCATCGACTCATCTCCAAATACCATGTACAATCTTCATCATCCATGTATAAGTATACGTATATATATATATATATATATATATATATATATATACATCTCCCCATAACCGCACAAGTAAAACAATGTAAACATGTGTGTGTGCGCGTGTGGGTGTAAACCTTATTCTAAGGTTCGCGACTAACTAACTAATGACGCTATCATCCAAATATACTAAAATTATCCATGACTCCTAATTTCTATCTAGATAATCATAATCTCATATAATATATCCATACACTACACTACGAACTGCGGGGGTGCTATACGCCATCCACCCGACTTCCCTAGTAGATGCGTATCTACTCACATTGATCCTCGCTTTCTGGAGTCGATGACGCTATGCTTTTCCTCGTCGTCTCGAAGTCCCCGTGGGGTACCTACATATCACATATAGCATCGTAAACGAAATCACGCACGAAAACCAAAATGTCGCACGAATCACCCATAGGTTAAAACCAATAGTTTACACATGCAAGAATAACCAAACAACTCTCGACGATCGACGTATAAACGTGAATCGACCGAGGTAAAACACAAATATCAAACTAAATTTCAAAAACATCATGAAATACAAGGCAGAAACTCAAGAAAATGGTCCCAGATTTTACCCTAACTGAAATCGGCCAATTCTGCATATATGGAGGGTCTATTTTACTGAAGATAAAACCCTGGAATCAACATGGACCATTTTGACCCTACCCTGGCCGCAAATTGCAGCCAGATTGATTAAATTTGCTTCCTAGCTCAAGGTATAGGGGCTGGGGTCTTGGGTGTAGGTTCCAGGTTTCCTGCACACTCCTTTGTGTTTGCTAAATATTTTTCAGGTGTCCCGGGTGATAGCAGATACCAAAATACATCACAATTTCCATAAAATATGCCGATGTCGGGGTTTCTAAGTTTGGGTTTGGGGTTCTATTCTATGGTTTCAGCCCATTTTACAATCTCTACAGGGGTTTAAGGTCACTATTAAGCCTCAATTTCACCTTTGGATTCAATTCAAAACCCTATGCCTTTCTAGAAATTTTCAAACCTCATTAAACGACACTAAATCGGTTCTAATCAAACATGGATGTAAAAGCAATGGAAATACAATGCTAATGGTTAAGAGAATACCTCATTTGACAACTCAAGAAAATTCTTGAGTTGCCCCAAGTGTCCAAAATGCAAACTTTCTTGGTCCAAAGTGTAGCTTGTGAGCTTGAACATGTTTTTAATGAAGTGGGGGTGGGGTTTTGGGGTGTTTTTGATGATGAAGTGAGGGTTTAAAGTGGAGGGGGAAGGGGTTGCTGCCATGGGCTGAAGAGGGAGAAGGAAAAGATGAAGATGATGAAAGAAACGAAGTGTTATGACCAAGGTTGACCCTCACCTCTCTCTCTCTCTCTCGCCCATGCTTCTATATTCTATTCTAATATCCTTTTTCTTTTCTTTTCTTTTCTTTTCTCTTTCCATATCAATTTTAAAACCAACACATGAATCCCAAATGAAACCATGGTTATAAAATGTAACACAAGTGTAAAATACGACACGGTGCATGTTTTGCACAAAACAAGCTTAATGCGCGATTAGCGATATTTAATTGCGATTAGCACTAAATTAGTGTATAATAAATCATAAAGTTTCATAGTTTGCATTAATCACATAAAACACCCTCTTTTCAGTAATTTCCATAATTTTCCAAATTTTTCCTAATTTATCGGTATTTAATAATACCGCCTTATTAAAATATTCAATATAATATTATTTAATTATAAAAATTCGCAAAAAAATATTTTATTTTTCTGAAATGTTACAATCTTCCCCTCTTAATGAAATTCGGTCCCCAAATTTAAATTTAAACCCCTCAAATACTAAGACATTTCAGTAAAAAGACTAAGTCGTCGGGGTTCCGAAATCATAAATGCATAAAACACATCGTAGCGCAATGCATGGGCATGAAAAATTGATATATAACCAAAATCAAAACTCCATGAAGCATCCCACAATCATCGGAGTTATGGTGAAGGCACCAATATCAAATCCAATATGAACAAATATGATATACATCAAAACTATACATGTAAACATCAAATCTATACACGTAAGCATCTGAAGGAAATGCATGCCAAACCTTTCATGTTGTTGTGCGATGCGCATAACACTGCACAGTGGCGGACGTCTATTGTAAGAAAATAACTATATATATACTTATTCTTTGTTTAATATGTACGTCCCGCCGTTTTTGAAAATAATTTAGAAGGGTTTCTTTGTTTTTAAACGTTTCGTGTCATATCAGACACGTAGGTAAATACTGAGACTATAGCTCCCCCTTTTTTTCTTGGAAATCCCTTCAATAACCATCAATGCATGCAAAATATATCCAGGTACTGTCCTCTGACTAGTCCTGCTCAGCTACGAAAACAAACAGCAAGTATCATAAAAACGTACTGCTCCATAAGAAATCAATCCCAAAATGTGCATATGAATGCTACGTGCGTCTGGTGCACACGGAAATCGAAATCCATGAATGTGCCATAATTATGCACAGAAACAAAATCTAAGTGCAACGGGTGTGCACGAAACACCTGTTATAGGCAACGGGTGTGCCGGACAGCAATATCAGGTGCATCTGATATGCACGAAGAATCTCGATTTAGTGCATCTAGTGTGCTCCAAAATCGCATCAAGCGCCCAAGCATGCGCAAGAATCCAAATCAAGTGCAGCCATCATGCACGAATAAAATATAAATCATGTGCACCCAACACGCACGAATAAAATATAAATCATGTGCACCCAACATGCATGAAATCATGAAATCTAATATCAAGCGCCGAGCATTCGCAAAATCCAATCCAAGCGCGTTAAATATGCGTAAGAATCCAATCTGGTGCACAAGGTGCACAAAACAAATATCGAGTATCACCATCGAAATCGACGGTATACTACACATTTCAATCCAAATCCAAATCAGGTATACCGTGGTATATAATCTTACAACCATATGCATCAGCATGCACAAAAGCAAATCAAAATACTAAAAGTGCATGAAAAATATGCCGAAAGCATAAGCCAAATCATATGCATGCCTTAGGCATGAAATCAAAATCAATGTCTCAAATGACATCAAAACGAAATCATGTGCAATTGTGGTGCACAAAATACGTATCAATGCACTGCAAGCATATGTGAACTATACCAAGTGCAAAAACCAAATCGAATGCGTACCATATGCACAAAATCAACCCAACTGTATGAAATCCATGAAATCATAAACATGTGCAGCCAAGGCACAAAACGATATCAAGTGCGATATTATACATAAATCATAAATCAACACAACGGTGTATAAAGCATATCTCAAGTGTAATAACTATGCACAAAATATAAATATCCGGTAGGTGCAACCATGGTGCACGAAAACAAATATCATGAAACTCAGTCATCAAACCTCAATCATGCGAATAGATCGCCCAAAATACCGAAATCAAAGGAAACAGTCCCGCTCAAGCACATCCTCTAAGAATCTCTAGCCAACTGTCTGGTCACTCATAATATGTCTTGTCGACGATGCCGAACTCTGGCCTACTGGGTGTGCGCAATATGACCGATCCTGGGTTCAAATCTTCTCGTAGTATTCCAGAAAGGTTCTTTCGAAGTCTCTCCCAAATCTCGTTTCTGCCGAACTGCTCGGAAGCCATCGTCTTTTACTAAATCGATTCCTTATTCCGGAACGGCTGCATACTCATCGCGACTCCTTCTGGAAGGTATATCTATATATAACGCCTCTGTATGCGTATCACATCTCTGATGTCAGCGGAGTGGAACGTCATCTCATCAAGATCTCGTGCGAACCGCTTACTCCACTTTTCTCAAATGTCGATTGCTTCAGACTCGTCTCTTCGTGGCTGCATGGACTGTGCTCCAATGGCTATACTCGTATCTGGAGTCTCCCAAGCAATGTATCCTATCAAATGATATCCGAATGATGTCGAACCTTTCGATCGATTCGTCAAAGTTCCATAACCCCCAAGAGCTCAACATCTTGGGTACAGTTTAATAGTATTCCAGTACATGCCACAGTACCTGTGGACCAACCGTAGAAGGGCAAACCCAAGTCTCACTAATGGCACCGCGGAACTGCCGCAAACCCTAAGGTCTCAAGCGTTCTCATGGTCATTATGTCGAGTTAGGGTTTCATTCTTCTAGAGGGTCCATAGCATTACTTGCATTTGTCTCTGAATACATTAAACTTGGAAAATGGGCTTCTGACATTCAATCGTCTCCATCGACTCTCAACGTACCTACGTGAAGTCGTCTCTAGCTAGGATCAATCAATCTGATGACCTCGCATCGGGGTAGGCAACGAATCACATGTGCTAGTCATTCCTCCTTGGTTGACTAGCGATACTCTATCATATCTTTAAGTATAACTCGTGCGGCATTAGCTCCGAACATCTGGGGCGATATCTCATCATTCGCAGCAATCACTGGCTCATCCGTTCGCATGCTGAACAGTGCTTCAATCACCAAGAATAATGGTGCATCAACGGTCATCACATTCTGGCTAGCCTCTAGCAGTGGCCCAATCCTATGGTGCTGATCTGCAGGTCCGAGAAATCTCGTAAAAACGATCCATCAAACGCTCATGGTGCTAAAACACAATAAAACGACGCATCTATGCAAATCATATGCCCCTGGAATCACGTCCTAGTCAGTCCTCGTCCGTGACGAGCTCATGCTGACGCAACTCTAGCCGTAGCTCACTCTCTGCTCGTGTAATCGTGGTAGCAAAACCATAACACAATATCGATGAGGATAGATCATAAGAATGAATATCATACCGTGCAAGAAAATGTACATCCTAAGGCTCCCTAAGTGGAGTAGCGTATCGTAAGTATGCCGCGGAACATACACACGGTACGTCATTCTCCTTAAGTCACCTACTCCATCAACCGAGGTCAACCGCGACGAAAGTTCGGGTCTAATACCCCTTCAACTAAGTCTAAGTTCTGTAAGGTCAAGCCTAAGTTCCGAATATATACAAACGCTCTAGGCTTCGCATAGTCAAACTTAGACTCGAACCAAGGTTAACCTAGCGCTCTGATACCAACTTTGTCACGACCCGAAGTAGTACGTGACTAGCCCTTGAATCATATGAAGTCTATAGGACCCCATCTAATTCAAGTAAGCTAAAAGCCCAGAAATCTAAAACCATTTTAAATAATAAATGAAGGAAAACTGGTTTTAAAGAAGCGGTTTTAATAGCATAAGCCGAATTATGCATTTTTAAAACATTAAGTCTTTTCTGAAAATTTCGGCAGAGTTTCCTTTGTAAATACTGGCCCCGAACGGGGTACAACATGATAAATATATGCACAATGATAAAAGGTATCCCCAAGCGGGAGCTAGCTCTTCGTCAATTGACGGTCACAACCATGCAAGCAATATAACATACAACGCCGAAGGGCGAGGATCAAAACTCAAAAGGAAACTCAAAACATCAAGAAAACCATAATAATACAACGCGCGACTCTAAGGTCGAAATAATATACAACTGGTCTCTATGTCTGAAATAAATATACATGTCTGGTTGATGGAATTTCTAGATACAACTGAAATAAATAGAGTACAATGGTGGTCACGATACAAGTGAACCCACCTACTAATCAATCACCCAGAAAGGAAGCAGTGTGCCAGAAAGCCGCAATGAAAGCTGTACGGAAAAAACCTGCAAGAACTGTGGCACAACGGGGGTGAGTTGCTAACTCGTGAGTAGAAAAAATCACAGAGTAGAAATCGTATGTATGACTCAATCCTAGGTCAATACGATCAGCAATATATATGTCCTCAATATGATAAAGTCTGAAGCATGAAAATATGGCAAGGGTAAACATCTATACCAAGTATAATACCAAGTGCTCGTGTCAGTGCCTCAGGCAGCAACATATCATAAACATGAGGCGTGATCAATGTAATCATCATGAAATCAGTGTCAACTATATCATGAATGTCTATAAATATATGGATATCATCCAACTATGTAATCAATGCCTGTATTCATGTGGATCTCATCCCACAATATAATCAATGTCTGTATGCACGTAAATATCATAAAAGAGTGTGCATGAAAGTATGAGGATATAAATCAACTGTGTCCCTCACGACACATCAAAATCATGGAACCAGGGTATCCAACATCGACACCCGAAAACATCATGAAACCCGTGTTCAGCATCGATACGTAAATCCTCATATCTCGGGCTCCGTCAGTCCGGATCGCCCCACGGGCTCCGTCAGTCCGGATCGGCCCATATCATCTCTCGACTCCGGTCGGTATCCTCCGGATATCCGCCGAGCCCAAATACTATCATCGGTAGGTAGTGGTCCCTCTGTTAGGCTCATCGCCTACTTCACGACAGATCTGTTCTCGCCCCGGGGTACCATACCGGGTCCACCATGAACCCGCAAACGGATCATCCGTCTCCTCGAATCGGGTTTCATATGTCACACGTCTCATAACCGAGAAAACGCGTGGTGGACGCACTGAAATATCATATCAAGAGAAACCGGATTTTTAAAATGGTACATGCTTTCTTTTGAAATAGCCACGGTTCTCAAATCCAGAAATATCATGGAAACAACATATCTCAATGCGTATAATCATAAAGCATGATGTATTCGACATATAATAGAAATGTAAGCATATCAGTATCATGCAACATAAAACAGTAATATGCACATATCGAGGGAAAACCGCTCTTTTAAATGAATCCAGTTTAAAATATATCATGCGGTTCCCAAATCTCCAAAATTAAGCCAGAATCATCTATGTATGTGCAAATATGTATGTAGGCAAGTATGAGTGTACAATACGTATTGTAAGTGCACGGCGGCGCCCCGGCCGTCAATCCGACGGCCAAATGCGGAAACGGTGATAAACTTTAATTTTGCGAACTTAGCAAACCGGCACCACCGCGCACTAAACCCCGGATCGGGCCATTAAACTAGGTCTAGCTAACTACAAGACGGGTTAGAGATATACCGAGTGATCCGAGTCCTCCGGTCTTCTCGTCGTCGTCCCGATCTCCCGCGGATCCTCCGGTCGTCGCCTCCTTGCCGGAAGGGCACCACATCTCCTGTATCTTTTACGGGCTCCCACCTCAATACCGAGGCAACTCGGGCGCGAAGTTGGCTAGCCGACGCGCCCAAGATGTGCTGTAGAATGTAGTGTAGATGTCTCACTTTGGGGTATTGGTTGCCATGAATGTGGAGGAATGAAGGTCAAGAAAAATGGTGCTTTCATTTTTCATGCAAGGAAATTGAGATGAAGATAAAAATGCCACAAGCTCACAAAATGAAACTCTCTCTCACCCTCTCAAAATTGTGGCCGGCCTCTTGATGAAAATGAGAATGGTGGAGGGATAAATCAAGCATGAAGGGAGGTGATGGTAGGAGAAAAGAAAAGGTGACCATATCCAAAGACAAGAAAACATCTACCATGCTTCACCCTCCATACCCTTTCCAATCTCAATTAATGCAAAAATCATCATGAAAAAGCAAGGATGGTTATTCTATCATAATGAATACATTTGCAAGAAAACCCCTCCCCAAATGTAATTTGCAAAACTGCAAATTACCCCCTCCATCGGAAAAGTCCGGCCGGGAAAGAACAAAGGAAAACCGGCCGGAACGGAAAGCAAACTGGCAACTCCAGAAAACTGGTCCCGTAATAAATTACAGGAAAACCCCGATACTGTGCATACACACCCGCATCTGTATTCCGTCCGGATACAAATGCAAAGAGACAAAATCTACACTGTACTAAACTAGGATCCGGCTTAAACCAAAGCCGGCTAGTAATATCCGTTCGATCCTGATCCGTGCAATGCCGCACGTATCTGATCGAACCCCGCCATATATCCATACGGCTACTAGTACAAACCGTCCGATCCTGATCCATGCAATACCGCACGTATCTGATCGGACCCTGCCATATCTCCATACGGCCTCTACAGCGTTTCGCCCGAAAGCTGAGTAACTGAAAGTGTGGTGGACTCTAAAGACTCGTCAATACAATGGCTGTGGATTTAACCACTAGCACGTCAGAGGTATAAGCCAATACGTAACGGGCCACCAGCTATTGACTAAAAGGGACGTTGATGAGCGAACTCATCATGACACCCTACTGAGCCTGTCAGTGACAATATCCGTACAGTCCGGTCCGTTCGTCTATGAGCATCGAATGTCGGGCCTAGGGGGTGGGTAAAAGTCAGACCCCCAAAAGCGGTACAAGTCGTGTCGGAGTGTAGCCCAGAACACCCTGAGATACTACTGGAATACCTACCAGTAAATCTCCTGCCTTGGCCAAGGACTTCGTGTAATGGCTCTCCTAGACACAGCGCGACCTCACCCCCAATACCGGGAGAGACGAACCCCTGAAGATCCGCTCACTGCCTCCATGTGGCTCGGGACTGTACCCAACTAAAACCTCTTTGCACGACTCCTTTGAGCCGTGGTAGGGTAGTAATCAAAGCACAGTGGGAACTCACACGAGAAAAATGACGATCCCCAGGTCGATGAACTAACCTGTACACAAGTCACCTGGGAACTGCTATCTGACGTCAGGTATAAGACCAACTAGCATGTTCCCGGCGAGTCCTGTCCGGTGTACTCATAACCCAATGAGCACCTGTATACATCTTAGGTGATCCAACTGACACCAGTGGCCTGTGAGACCGGCCACCGCCCCTCATCGGGGTCTCGACTGTATACACTAGTCTACTCTGGAGAATCGATGCCCTGTCTCGAAACTCCCACGACTAGGGACCATTTAAGGATGTGCTTATAGACTCCAGCTCTCACTTATATGATCGCCCTCATACTGCTGGCAGCCAAGCAAGAATCCTAGGGGCTCTATCAACGTGTAATAGCGACCTGTCAGGTCACCTAAAGCAGTACACGATGATAAAGGTAAACCAGATAGCATACTATCATCTCGAGTAAGACTGTTGTCCCGGGATAGGTCCTCCCTCAATCATTGCAATCACGTGCCTGTGATCCAATAATTGACTCTGAGGGCACTATCTCCAACAATCTCCCACTTGCACTCAAGGCTAATTATTGCGATGTCGCATACTCACAGCCCGTGTGATACTGAACACCCAACTCCTCTACTAGTCATTCTCACAAAGCTCGTTTGCGAGACTATTGCGTTCGAGGAATAGCCTCAGTGAATGGATCCGCTCAGATGTTTCTTTCTATGTCTCTCTCTATCTCAAGTTCGCGGAGAATGCCATCTCCCGAAATGAGCAATACCTGTCTTAGAATGTCTGGATGTCTGATGGGATCGAGCTCATAAATGAACTCCAAATCCAAACTTCTTAGACTGTATCGTCAACTGAACTTAATCAGTATCCTGCGCCATGCCTCCCTCAGTATTGCCTTGGATCACCTGTCCAAAATACTGCCCCTCGTCAGAGGGAAAACTATAACTCTGACAGCTACTCTGCTATCCAGTTCACCTTGGAAGCCTGGAATGATAACCGTCTCCTAAAGGAGGCTGCTGCTATCATATCCCTAGAACATCAACTTATGTTCTAAAACTGCTTCCGACTGTTTCTCCAGGATTGGATCAATATCAACTTATTGCATCTACTGCAAAAACAACATCTGGTGTGGTACTTGACATCACATGATTGACTCAATTGCCTAAGCAAGTGATCTGCCAATCATGCACATCCCTCTCCCCTTTAGTCTGTAAGACACCTTTAGAGAGGGTGACTCCATTACCTGCAGGTGCACCACCATGCCAGGAGTCGTCCATTCTAAATACTCTTAGAATGCTGTCTAAGTACCCAAATTGGGAAACCACCCAAATCTAGATCTAGTAACCAGTATGTCTGATACAAAATCCATTTCCTTTGTGAAGAAACCACTGTGTGACGACCAAAGTATAACCGATCGTAGTATAGGAGTTTCTTTTCCTACTTTGTGTATGTCATCCAAATACCATGACATCACACCCTACTACCTTCTCAACAGATCCATCCCCTATCCTGATGACGTCAAACCTATGACTGTCACATCATAAATAGATGATCTATCTTCGCTATATCTGCTTTAGTCTATAAATAGACATAAGCCTGATGTCCACCAATGCTTCCGCTGCTCCCACTGACTACGAAAACCCTCTGGCAGAGTCATGTAGATGTGCACTTCTAAAGCTAGTTTAGAACGATGCTACACCCATCCTCCTGCCGGGTCTCGCAGCCTGGAACAACAACAATGACAAGTGTGGGTAAACAAGAACTTCCCTGTCACCGTCCTTGAGGCTACCGGAGTACCTCTCGGGTGCCTGAAGTTACCCACCGTATCTGCGGAGTGGCCAATGGAATGTCAAATCAGATTGAATCTTTAGGTTCCTTATCAAATCTTTAGTAATCGTTTGCGGTTCTGGAATCACTTCCAGTTCTACCATACTCCCACTACTGTCTTTGAAAAAATCCAGTTTTAATAAAACTGTGGCGAGTCTAGAACAATATTACTATTGATCTGCCAGATGGTAGAAAGTCAACCCTCATCATAGCCTGGGTCAACCCACAAAACAGCCATTACAGAAACGTGCCTTGAGTTATCCAGAGTCTGGTTTTAATCATAAGCCGGACAACTCCCCGTACCTTAACATCGTTAAGATATGAACTGTTCTATATCCAATATAGAACCAGAGGCACTGATTTAATTGAACCAGATTCAAATCATGCAGCTATCTCCAGTGCATGTCAACTAAATGGAAAAAGGCCGATCAGCGTTACTCAACTTAGGAATGCTTCCAATTATGAGTAACCTGAAAGAGAAGCAAGTTCTCTTTATCATTACTATCAACTGAATACCATACACAAGTATCTACATCTTCGATCACTTTGAAGAATCCCGATACTTGCTACACCTTGTTCTCTACTCTATTCACATACCTATAACTCCTCAAAACTTAGACCCTGTGTTTCTACGAAACACACGTCTAAGAACTAGAGAAGTTAAAAGTAAACAGAATATAGTATGAGGACCAGCCCCTCTGTCCTTATGGACACTGGACAACATACATTACTCTGTATAAGTCCGCTGAGTCTAACAACTCTTTCACTGTGCGTCGTAGGTTGAAAACTGTACTTATGGTTAAGAAGAATTACACCGCTGTTTAATGCTCCTTACCTAACCATCCACTGATATAGGTAAATGTCATCGACATAATATCAAAAGGTATATCTCACTCTATAAAAATAGACGTACAGATATATCAATTTGAAATTGGTGCACAACAGCGGATATTCAAAACCAAAAATTTGCGACCGGCAAACAGCCCAGGTGATCTCCTCAAATATCACCGATTACAACGAATCCCGATATAATGAGGATGATCACCCAATTCCCAATAACTTACTCCCACTCATCATCTGTAAAGCCATACAGATGTGAGAATCATACCTGGTAAATACATACCCTGGAGCAAGTGTCTAATCAGGAAATCAGTTTTCTTTTAACAGTACACAGTTGAACTGAAACAGTGAAATGTTTCGATGGGGTATCCTGGTATTCTTAGTAATGCCTCTACCATTATCCAGATTCACAACTATAACCGTATAGATCTTTGCCACCTCTCCAAATCCCTTTATATGTCTTTAGTCATTACCTTCTGCACACCCCTTTAGGCCAATTGGTTTTCTTCCTTCCCTACCGTTCGGCTCCAGCCTATGGTTTGGAAGAAGACTATCCAATAAGCATAATGGGTGTACTGTCCTAATCCTAGGAGCACTCGCAATGCGAGAGAAGGTGAAGATAAAAGACAACCGAATAAACCTTATTCCTATTTCTCCTGAACCAGAATCCATCCCCGAACTGGAACAAGTTCCTTTCGAGTTCGTATATAACCATACGATGGAGTATCCAATAAACTGTGGATCTTCGTAGTGATACGGAGTGTCCTGGAGAAATACAAAGGTGATTTAGGATTGGCGAAGAAATACTTGGTTTGGTCGTGAATATCAGTCGCAATTTACTTTGCCCTCTTACTAATCCCTTGCTTTGTCTTAATCTTAATACCTTCTGCACACCATCGTTATGCTAATTGGTTTTCTTCATTCCCTACCGGTCGGCACTAGCCTAAGGTTTGGAAGAAGACTATCCAATTTGCATAATAGGTGTACTATCTCCTAAACCAAGGAGTACTCACAACTTGAGAGAAGGTAAAAGGGAAAAGACAACTGAATAATCCTATCCGTTTTCTCCAGAACCGGAAACCATCCTCGAATAAATTCCTTCGAGTTCGTATCTAACCATACGATGGTTTTGTCCAATGGAAGTGGACGTTCGTAGTAATACGGGGTGTCCTGGAGAAAAGGGTAAAAGTAGGAGTGGCAATGAGGTCTGCAACTCTGACAATCCAAAAGCCAGTGTTAAGAAGGTTCGGTCAACTTGGTCACTGAGTCAAAGTCTAGGGTCGGGTCAATGGTCGCTGCCAAAGAGAGAGAGAAAAGAAACACTCAGCGTGCACTCTAGCCAAGATCAGAATGGTTATCACTTTATCTAATCTGGAAACCTCCCACTGTACCTCAAATTCTCCTCCAAACCTGAAAGAAGAATTAGTCGGGGTCACCCGAGGAGTAAACCAACTCATCAGTGGGAATCGGGATCCAACTCTCATCGCATGATAACGTGACGGAATCCGCTCACGGTATCACACTCCAGAAGGTATGCGCATATCTGGCAAGTTTCAGTTCTTTTGAAACTCCCGATGTGATTTCTGCCCCATGCTCTTATGACCTTGACGAAGGTCAACAAATCATAAGTCACATGTCAAGTTCCACCCGTCATTGTCCAGGTTAATTTGAACCCACCCGTACAAGCCCTTGACGAAGGTCAACAAGGCTATACGACTGTCCCAAACCAACACATCTATCTATGCAGCAGAAAAGCAACAAGCAGCTACCATGCACTATGCCTTGACGAAGGTCAACAAACATAGCATGAATACTACGTGCTACCTGTCTGAAACGACGGAGGGCTACGAATGGTTTCTGGCGAAAACCTTTAACGTAATGAACTTGATATCGTTGAAGGAACGGATAGCTTTTTAGAAAATATAGTGACGAAAACCTTTACTAAAGAGGTCACTCCCGGTGAAGGGATCTCGGCTCTTTCCCCATAGAATGGGGTGCAGGATATTCCAAATGAATACCGCGATGCAAAGCAAAATTAATCGGCTATAGTGAAGTTAGTGCCCTGACGCAAACTTCTGTCCAAGGGGTCACTCCCGGTGAAGGGATCTCGGCCCTTGCCTCGTCGACTGAGGAGCAGGATATTCCAACTGAATACCACGATGCAAAACAAAAGAGAACGCCCTTGCAATAACAGCCTTTTGAAAAGTGTTCCAACAACATCAGAATAGGTTTGTTTTAACTTGCATTGATCCGAATCAATGCAGTCCCATCAATTGATCACACCACAAAGAACGAAAATATACTGACGTACGTATATGCCATCCGCATTCGCCACTGGGTCCCGTCATCACCCGTTAGGTTAGCTAACTAACGGCAGAGCGGGGACTGGACTAGCGCAGATGAAAAACATATACAACATCTACTAATATATATACCAATATATTATATTTCGCTCAAGGCGTGAATAAAATGCAACATCACAGAAATGTACAGCATCACAGAACAATACAGATATCCGGGATCCCCGGGTTTCACAGAGCCACTACTGAAACCCGACGTTCCCCTGGTCGTGTGGATAGCCTGTGCAATGAAAACCTAGACCCCTACGGGCGCGGCAAGTCACCCGCCAAAACCTGAAGCGAGGCAGCCCCCTTCAGCACCGTGAATGGACCACCCAGCACTTCACGGAATCCGGCAACTTGGGCACCCCTCCTGGGTCAACCTGTACCCCCTACGAGTGCGGCGAATAGCCCGCCAATTCCAGACTGAAGCCCCTCCGTCTCAATGCCCTGAGATGCGGGCTTGTTGCCCTCCAGAACCCGGCTATCCGTGCACCCCACCGCGGGGCAACCCTAGTACAGAAAGTAAAATATACATACAACGGGTACATCGACCGCAACCTGGTCGTGCCCCAAAAGAATAATACAAACAGGCAGTGACGGCAGTCCACATGTCGGACGCTCGCCCCGCAATATCAAATGTACATAATACAACAGCACTGTACTAGCATTGCATCCAGGCTATCCCCCACGACCGATCCGCAACATCACAGCAATACATAGAACATCAACGTGAAGGTCACGTTCGCAAATCCGTCTAACCGAGCTATAGCAGTTAGACCGGATTTACCGATCAAGTGACATTCACGGTCGCAGATATAAGGTAAATACTGTGAAAAATATGTTTAAAATTTTCCGATTGATCAAAAATTAACAAGTGGGCCCCAAAGCAATACTGTAGCACTCACAGAGATTCTGGGCCCAAATTTAATATTCCAAAACCCACAAAATCAGCCCACAAGCCCATTGGAAAAATTGGACACAGTGAGGACACTAGAGTGCGGCGGAACCGCGGCCCAAGGGGGGTTTGGCCGCGGTTCCGCGCTCAAGTCGTCGACTGAAAGTGTCGAATTTTTACAGAGGTCTTATAATATCTTGTACATCAGTTTTATGCAACCTGAAAAATTTTTGGACACCAAAAAATCTTAACAGAAAACTGATGTGAACTAAAATTGGGTTTTTGGAATTTTGATCGATCGGAACTGAAAAACACATCAAACGAAGCTAGACGAAGTTAATGGCGAGGCTCTGATACCACTGTAAGTGCACGGCGGCGCCCCGGCCGTCAATCCGACGGCCAAATGCGGAAACGGTGATAAACTTTAATTTTGCGAACTTAGCAAACCGGCACCACCGCGCACTAAACCCCGGATCGGGACATTAAACTAGGTCTAGCTAACTACAAGACGGGTTAGAGATATACCGAGTGATCCGAGTCCTCCGGTCTTCTCGTCGTCGTCCCGATCTCCCGCGGATCCTTAGGTCGTCGCCTCTTTGCCGGAAGGGCACCACATCGCCTGTATCTTTTACGGGCTCCCACCTCAATACCGAGGCAACTCGGGCGCGAAGTTGGCTAGCCGACGCGCCCAAGATGTGCTGTAGAATGTAGTATAGATGTCTCACTTTGGGGTATTGGTTGCCATGGATGTGGAGGAATGAAGGTCAAGAAAAATGGTGCTTTCATTTTTCATGCAAGGAAATTGAGATGAAGATAAAAATGCCACAAGCTCACAAAATGAAACTCTCTCTCACCCTCTCAAAATTGTGGCCGGCCTCTTGATGAAAATGAGAATGGTGGAGGGATAAATCAAGCATGAAGGGAGGTGATGGTAGGAGAAAAGAAAAGGTGACCATATTCAAAGACAAGAAAACATCAACCATGCTTCACCCTCCATACCCTTTCCAATCTCAATTAATGCAAAAATCATCATGAAAAAGCAAGGATGGTTATTCTATCATAATGAATACATTTGCAAGAAAACCCCTCCCCAAATGTAATTTGCAAAACTGCAAATTACCCCCTCCATCGGAAAAGTCCGGCCGGGAAAGAACAAAGGAAAACCGGCCGGAACGGAAAGCAAACTGGCAACTCCAGAAAACTGGTCCCGTAATAAATTACAGGAAAACCCCGATACTGTGCATACACACCCGCATCTGTATTCCGTCCGGATACAAATGCAAAGAGACAAAATCTACACTGTACTAAACTAGGATCCGGCTTAAACCAAAGCCGGCTAGTAATATCCGTTCGATCCTGATCCGTGCAATGCCGCACGTATCTGATCGAACCCCGCCATATATCCATACGGCTACTAGTACAAACCGTCCGATCCTGATCCGTGCAATACCGCACGTATCTGATCGGACCCTGCCATATCTCCATACGGCCTCTACAGCGTTTCGCCCGAAAGCTGAGTAACTGAAAGTGTGGTGGACTCTAAAGACTCGTTAATACAATGGCTGTGGATTTAACCACTAGCACGTCAGAGGTATAAGCCAATACGTAACGGGCCACCAGCTATTGACTAAAAGGGACGTTGATGAGCGAACTCATCATGACACCCTACTGAGCCTGTCAGTGACAATATCCGTACAGTCCGGTCCGTTCGTCTATGAGCATCGCATGTCGGGCCTAGGAGGTGGGTAAAAGTCAGACCCCCAAAAGCGGTACAAGTCGTGTCGGAGTGTAGCCCAGAACACCCTGAGATACTACTGGAATACCTACCAGTAAATCTCCTGCCTTGGCCAAGGACTTCGTGTAATGGCTCTCCTAGACACAGCGCGACCTCACCCCCAATACCGGGAGAGACGAACCCCTGAAGATCCGCTCACTGCCTCCATGTGGCTCGGGACTGTACCTAACTAAAACCTCTTTGCACGACTCCTTTGAGCCGTGGTAGGGTAGTAATCAAAGCACAGTGGGAACTCACACGAGACAAATGACGATCCCCAGGTCGATGAACTAACCTGTACACATGTCACCTGGGAACTGCTATCTGACGTCAGGTATAAGACCAACTAGCATGTTCCCGGTGAGTCCTGTCTGGTGTACTCATAACCCAATGAGCACCTGTATACATCTTAGGTGATCCAACTGACACCAGTGGCCTGTGAGACCGGCCACCGCCTCTCATCGGGGTCTCGACTGTATACACTAGTCTACTCTGGAGAATCGATGCCCTGTCTCGAAACTCCCATGACTAGGGACCATTTAAGGATGTGCTTATAGACTCCAGCTCTCACTTATATGATCGCCCTCATACTGCTGGCAGCCAAGCAAAAATCCTAGGGGCTCTATCAACGTGTAATAGCGACCTGTCAGGTCACCTAAAGCAGTACACGATGATAAAGGTAAACCAGATAGCATACTATCATCTCGAGTAAGACTGTTGTCCCGGGATAGGTCCTCCCTCAATCATTGCAATCACGTGCCTGTGATCCAATAATTGACTCTGAGGGCACTATCTCCAACACGTATGTACCCAAGTATGTCATGCAAGGAGTCATATCCTGATGCAACAGTCCTACTGTGTAGTGACATGGCAATTATCGATGATGAAGTGTGTGAGCCAGCAAGCAGGTGTACGTGGAACATACGCATCATCAATAATGGTGTTGGTATCCTGACAGCATGGGTTTAATATAACAATAACACATTTAAACATGCAATGTGATGCGAATAGCAAGAATATGTGGAAAATAAATAATAAACACAACAGTGAAGAATCTACATCAATATATATATATATGTCATACAGTTTTGCCATTTGAAATAACCCGAATCGTGGTGTTTAGAAAAATACGGGCTACGGTGTTTTTAAGAAAAGATGCGTCTTTTGAAAATATCCGTAGGATCCCTTGGCCTGTCTTTAAAATACTCACGATTCATTAGTTTTTAAATAGGTATGACTCGAGTCTTGTCTAACATCTATAAGTGAACTACAGGACTAATCGAAAGGTAAGGAAACCACCTAAATCCGAGTCGATACATATAAATATAATAGGCGGTGATCCCACCTCAATAGTATCACATACGATACAATATACAACATGACATCCTCGAGTCAAGAGTGCGGATCTATGATCAATACAAAGCTCGTACGGTAAATCCATCGTATGGCATCCCATTCTGGGTATAGGTCAAATATCACATTTATCTCATCATTTATCTGGTATCCTTATCATCATATCTCTTGAACTTGGGGTACTGATCTAAGTCTAGTACAACTGATACCATCTGCAAATATATGCGTGTATGAAACACACGTCTAAAGGCCCGCTAAAATCTCATGTCGTATCTCATAATACGAACCACATCATATCACCGATCTCATGGCACCATACCCAATCTCATCGACTCATCTCCAAATACCATGTACAATCCTCATCATCTATGTATAAGTATACGTATATATATATACATCTCCCGATAACCGCACAAGTAAAACAATGTAAACATGTGTGTGCGCGCGTGTGGGTGTAAACCTTATTCTAAGGTCCGCGACTAACTAACTAATGACGCTATCATCCAAATATACTAAAATTATCCATGACTCCCAAAGTCTATCTAGATAATCATAATCTCATATAATATATCCATACACTACACTACAAACTGCGGGGGTGCTATACGCCATCCACCCGACTTCCCTCGTAGATGTGTATCTACTCACATTGATCCTCGCTTTCTGTAGTCGATGACGCCATGCTCATCCTCGTCGTCTCGAAGTCCCCGTGGGGTACCTACATATCACATATAGCATTGTAAATGAAATCACGCACGAAAATCAAAATGTCGCACGAATCACCTATATGTTAAAACCTATAGTTTACGCAAGCAAGAATAACCAAACAACTCTCGACGATTGACGTATAAACGTGAATCGACCGAGGTAAAACACAAATATCAAACTAAATTTCAAAAACTTCACAAAATACAAGACAGCAACTCAAGAAAATGGTCCCAGATTTTACCCTAACTGAAATCAGCCAATTCTGCATATATGGATGGTCTATTGTACTGAAGATAAAGCTATGGAATCAACATGGACCATTTTGACCCTACCCTGGCTGCAAATTGCGGCCAGATTGATTAAATCTGCAGCCTAGCTCAAGATATAGGGGCTGGGGTCTTCGGTGTAGGTTCCAGGTTGCCTGCACACTCCTCTGTGTTTGCTAAATATTTTCAGGTGTCCCGGGTGATAGCAGATACAAAAATACATCACAATTTCCATAAACTCTGCCGATGTCGGGGTTTCTAAGTTTGGGTTTGGGGTTCTATTCTCTGGTTTCAGTCCATTTTACAATCCTTACAGGGGTTTAAGGTCACTATTAAGCTTCAATTTCACCTTTGGATTCAATTCAAAACCCTAAGCCTTTCTAGAAATTTCCAAACCTCACTAAACGACATTAAATCGGTTCTAATCAAACATAGATGTAAAAGCAATGGAAATACTATGCTAATGGTTAAGAGAATACCTCATTTGGCAACTCAAGAAAATTCTTGAGTTGCCCCAAGTGTCTAAAGTGCAAACTTTCTTGGTCCAAAGTGTAGCTTGTGAGCTTGAGCATGTTTTTAATGAAGTGGGGGTGGGGTTTTGGGGTGTTTTTGATGATGAAGTGAGGGTTTAAAGTAGAGGGGGAAGGGGTTGCTGCCATGGGCTGAAGAGGGAGAAGGAAAAGATGAAGATGATGAAAGAAACAAAGTGTTATGACCAAGGTTGACCCTCACCTCTCTCTCTCTTTTGCCCATGCTTCTATATTCTATTCTAATATCCTTTTTCTTTTCTTTTCTTTTCTTTTATCTTTCCATATCATTTTTAAACCCAACACATAAATCCTAAATGAAACCATGGTTATAAAATGAAACACAAGTGTAAAATACGACACGGTGCATGTTTTGCACAAAATAAGCTTAATGCGCGATTAGCGATATTTAATCGCGATTAGCACTAAATTAGTGTATAATAAATCATAAAATTTCATAGTTTGCATAAATCACATAAAACATCCTCTTTTCAGTAATTTCCATAATTTTCCAAATTTTTCCCAATTTATCGGTATTTAATTATACCGCCTTATTAAAATATTCAATATAATATTATTTAATTATAAAAATTCTCAAAAAAAATAATATTTTATTTTTCTGAAATGTTACATAGAACTGGTCCTGTCTCTCATTTTTTTGCAAAATGATATATAGGCTCTTGTATAAAACTAGGCTCATTTTTCGTAGTCGCCTGTTTCTTTCTCCATCAATCTTTTCTCATAGTGTGTAACTCTACGGAACTTGCTTTGGTACTTGCTAAATAGCTTTGTTTATTGCATTCGCATTCATTATTTCATTACTTGCAGTTGCAGTATATACCTCAGAGGACCAACTTGTTAATAAACCAAAAGGGTTGCCTATGTTATTTGCTCTTATATTTTATTTGCTCATATACACTATTGATATATAAATTTCTTATCATGATATGTATATATGAAACCAACTGCTAAAATATCTCTTGCCATGATCTTGATATGATAAAATTACAATACGACAATAAAAGAGTCACTGCAATAAAAATACACCTATTTCGTCAGGGGCTTTATTTCGTCGGCTATTATCCGACGAAATAAACCCCCACTAAACCTACTTTGCCACGAAATCCTTTAAAAATTTCTTTGGGTTATTTCATCGGCTACGACCTGACGGAATAACCCAATTAAATATAAAACTCACGGGTTTCAAATTATCCCCTTTTTTTCCTAACAAAAAATCCTAATCCCCAAATCCCCTTCTCCTTCCATTGACGACGATCGGAACCACTCTCCAAGCCGCCGACCCCCCATCACCGAACCCCTCCTTTTCCTCCTCCTATTCGCCGCCGACTCCCTTCTCCCCGACCCCCTCCTCTTCCTCTTCCTCCTTGCCGACGATCGTGGTAAGCCCTTTCTCTCACCGTCTCTCACTCACTCACACACACTCTCTCTCGCAGCCGCGGTTGCCCATGTAGTGTCACCGGCCTCCACAATCGCCACCATCACCAGCCTCCTCTATTCGTGGTACGCCTCTCTATTTCTCTCGCGGTGTTGAAACATTTAAAATGTGGAACAAGTTGGCTGTTAAGTTTATGGAAAAATTGAAAATGTGGAAAAAATTCTGAAACTTATTGTTGATTGTGGAAAAATTGAATTTTAGGTTTATAGAATTTGCGATCATGTTGAAAAAATTGTTGATAGTGTGGTAAAAATTGTTGATAGTGCGGTAATATTACATGATAGAGATAAAATGAGAGAACCCTAATTTGTCACCAAAAACCGAAAACCGAAAACCCATGCCCCAAAATTCAACCCTAAAAAAATCTTGAAATTGAACGAATAAAAAACTTCAAATGATTGAAAATCCAAAAAAATCCAAAACCTTGAATTAAAAACTATGAAAAACCTTGAAATTGAACCTTGAACTCCAAAATAATACGAAAATCTTATACCAAGTGTACAAAACTCGATAACATGAAATTTACATGTTATCAGCAAGAATTTCACGTTAAAAAAACGAAACATGCCTTAGACCCCGTCTATCAGATATATGCATAATGGTTTCCATCGTGACATAAAACTAAAATATATTCAACTATTAATCCATGTCCCATCCTTTAAACTAAATGCGATTTTGAAATCTTATCGTGCCTTATCAGGCTCATACAGCTGTAGATGCTAGCATAACAGAAGATATAAAAATACTTGTCTTTGAACCAGATTCAGTAGTTGAGCGTCTGATTGGTTATGTCGTTAATGGATATAGATTTTATACACAAGGTAGAGATACACGTAGAAAGTTCCAAAGTTGTGTTTTTTTGACATCAACCAGAAGATGTTACGCATCATTTAGAGATCTCAATCCAACCACGGGACAACTTGACTACTACGGTCAAGAAGCATGGCCGAGATCCTACTCTCATTGAGCTTCATGGGATTAAGAAGAATGTCATTCAGCGACACAATCCGGATCGGCACGGGAGAGTTTATATGAGTGGCCAGGCCATTTCGCCTACGGTATATCACGCCTATCAGGATCCAGAGTTACACCCTCTTCAGATACGTGTAGGGATATTCATTCAGGAGCCCGAGCCCCCTGTGACCCCCGTGCCCCTGTGACCCTATTTGCATCTCCGTCCGCTCCGGTATTCCATGGAGAAGGTTTATCTCCTCATACTCTCACGGGTTCTCGAGCACCCGTCTTCTCGTTTTCTTCTACATCTAGAACCTCGCTGGCTTCGGTCCATGAAGGAAGATGCCGGAAGAAGAAATCCACGAGGATCTTGCGACGAGGATAGAGATCATCTGGAGATTGAATCGTCAAGGGAAGAAAGTACCAGATGTAAGTTTGATAACTCTTGGTTTCAATACAGTTTTCATGTTATTATCGACAATATTGTGTAGTAATACTTTTCTATTAATAACATTATAGTACCTATACAATTTCAATGCATTTTCGGACGGCAACGGCGCCTAGTGAGCTCGAGATTGAGTGGAAAAGCACAAAATGCGCGCGCATCGACGAATCACTTTACTTCATACGTTTTTATGTTTTATGAAGATGTAAAATACGATTATAATAAATGAATTGAGTTTGTAATTGAATTGAAATTGTTGTTGAATTTAATTGAATTGAATTCGTTTTAAGAACTTGTGGTTGTTTGTATATCAGTAATTGAATTGAATTGAATTGAGTTGTGGTTGTTTGTATTTGTAACACCCTAGCACGGTTATACTATATATTTTTTGGGATATTTCAAATATTGCGTAAAATTCTTGATTATTGCTGCTTTGGGTTGCGGATAGTGCAATTAGTATCTGTGGTTATTATCCGACCCGCATGGTTGAAACCCATTATGGTTCAAGATTACATCAAATATTTGCTAGTACAGAATATCCATGCAAATCTAGATTTTATATACAGATATAATATATTTTAGAATCTAAATATCTTTTTAAAATACAATATAAAACCAAATAACATATTTGGTTATCTAGCCTTGCATATCATAGTACCCCATATCATGTGGCTGCACCCATATATCATGTTCATACCCTAATTGTTAAACTGACAGATTTTTGATCACTACGTATATTTACGTAGATCCGTATTTTGGGGTATATGTTTTAATTACCGGATATCGCATCATGGTTTAGATTCTTACGTATATTTTCTATATTTAAAAACTAGATTGTTTCCGCCAAAACAATTTCTACGCAAAAGAGCCTACGGTATCATATAGCAACAATACTCTTAAGAAAATGCAAACCAGTATTTTTCGGGCTGTATTTTGCCAAACTATCGAATGAGAATCAAGTAAATTATGATTGCATCGAAAGCGTCTCGAAAAATACTTCGATTTGATATATTACGGGCCTCATAACTCTTCCGGAATCAAAAGTTATGAGCAAATATGCTATGCACGTATAGTCTAAGTAATGCTCTACCACATAGGGATACTTTTTTAGTCCCACATCGGGAAAAAGAGAAACCACTTCTCTACCACTCCCATATAAATAAGAGGGGATACTTCTTAGAAAAAATAGGATTCAATCCTCAAAGGAGCTTAGTTTTCCATAGGAGCTTGGTTCTCCGAGTTAGGGCCTTAGCTGCCGCCTCATAATGCGCATATGTGCAAGCGCCATATGCGCCACGTGCAACGCACGTGTGCCCGCCGTGCGAGAATTCAATCCTCATAGGATTTTAGTTCTCCATAGTAGCTTAATTCTCCAAGTTAGGGCCTTAGCTGCCCTCCCATAATATGCATATGCGCAAGCGCCATGTGCGTCACGTGCAACGCATGTGCACCCGCCGTGCGAGAATTCAATCCTCAAAGAAGCTTAGTTCTCCTTAGAAGCTTAGTTCTCCAATTTAGGGCCTTAGTTGCCCCCCATAATGCGCATATGCGCCACGTGCAACGCAGGTGCGCCCGCCTCGTGTACACCACGTGCAACGCACGTGCGTCCGCCGTGCGAGGATTCAATCCTCAAAGGAGCTTAGTTCTCCAAGCTAGGGCCTTAGCTGCCCTTCATGATGCACATATGCGCAAGCGGCACATGCGACGAACGTGCGCCCGCCAAGTGCGCAACACGTATGCCCGCCAAATGCGCAACACGTGCGATGCACGTGCGTCCAACACGTGCGACGCACGTGCGCGAACGCAAAGAAGCCTTTTTCAGCAGTTAGGAGTTTAAGCCCCAACCCGTTCTTCCACATCTTCGATACATGGCGCTATAATCTCTCAGCGTCGTCAGAGAGGTGGTGGGTCCCAACGACCAATGATCCCTCTTTTTAAATATAGAGGAGGAGACCACCCCATAAGCTTCTATAAAAAAAATATACAGAAGGCTCCCAAAAGCTCTCACAAAACAAAATAGAATTTAATTCTCAAACAAGATCTTCTTCCTCAAAATCTTAGGTAAAGAAAATATCGAGATCAAAACATCTCCTTTACCTATCGTATATAAGGGTTTAACTCTTCTCAATGAACTTAGTTCTTTCTATGGATCTGAGATCCGCAAGACAAATCTCCTACAAGTTGAGAATTTAATTCTTATCGGGAAGATCTTGTTCTTGAGAATCAAAGATTCAGGAAAGAATAAATTTGAAAAGAAAAAAGATGGAGTTTCTTCAAATCAAGAACTTAGTTCTTTAAAAAACCCGATCTAAGATCTTCAAAAATAGTGATCTTTAATGGTCAAAACATCATTAAAAGAGATTTAATCTCTCGGAGAAGATGGAGTTCATAACACACCAAGAACTTAGTTTCTTCAAATCAAGAACTTAGTTCTTTAAAGAACCCGATACAAGATCTTCGAAAATAGTGATTTTGGTGATCTTTAATGGTCAAAACACCATTAAAAGAGGTTTAACCTCTCGGAGAAGATGGAGTTCATAATACTCCAAGAACTTAGTTCCTTCAAATGAAGAACTTAGTTCTTTAAAGAACCTGATCCAAGATCTTTAAAAATAGTGATCTTGGTGATCTTTAATGGTCAAAACACCATTAAAAAAGGTTTAACCTCTCGAAGAAGATGGAGTTCCTAATACTTCAAGAACTTAGTTCCTTCAAATCAAGAACTTAGTTCTTTAAAGAACCGATCCAAGATCTTCAAAATAGAGACCTTGGTGATCTTTAATGGTCAAAACACCATTAAAATAGGTTTAACCTCTCGGAGAAGATGGAGTTCATAATACTCCAGGAACTTAGTTCCTTCAAATCAAGAACTTAATTTTTAAAGAACCCGATTCAAAATCTTCAAAATAATGATCTTGGTGATCAATATTGGTCAAAATACCATTAATAGAGATTTAAGTTCTCTAGAAACATCAGCAGAGATTAAATCTCCAAAAGAACTCAGCGCCTCACGTAAAAAGCACGTGAGCGCTCAAGGCCAAGTTGTATAGCGCCTCATGTGAAACACACGTAAGCGCCGAGAAAAGTTAGTGCTTAGCACAATTGGAGCACCACATGCAAAATACACGTGAGCGCCACAAAATCTAGTGCTTAGCACTATTATAGTGCCTCACGTGATGTATACGTAAGCGCTATAGACAACTGAGTGCTTAGCACTGCTCGGTGTTACAGAAACTCAATCATAGTCCAAATTGGCTAAGCATATATTTATGATATCAAAATTGATATCCAAACCGATCTCAGTCTCAAATATGACTAATGATCTCTCATCGATGATATCCAAAATGATATTCATCTCATATCTCCGAAGTTAATCTTAGTCTCAAATATGACTAATGATTCTTAGATGATCCACCATGATCTTTTCCCTCAAATACGAGATTCGGTTTAAGGGTACATCTCTTCACACCTCTGATATATGTCGTTGTAATTCCTCAACGTCTTCAGAGAGGTGGCGGGTCCCGACGACCAAAAACTTCTCTTAATGCACTTCCAAATTGACGTGCATGCCTCAAATCGGATCGTGCCCCAAATTGGGCACATTCCATATCAACATTGTTCACTTCGTCACGTAACAAATACACGGGCGCGCAAGTTGAATGATGGACCGAAATGTCCCTAAACTAAATATTTGCCCCCAATACGGCGATAATGGGCCCAAATGTCCTTAAACTAAATATTTGCCTCAAACATGGCAACCCAATCTTAGCCCAAATTGGCTAAGCTTATGTTTGTGATATCCAAACTGATATCCAAACCAATTTTCATTCATATCACCTAAGTTAATCGTAGTCTCAAATATGACTAACGATTCTTAGGTCCATCACAATCTTTTCCCTCAAATATGGGATTCGGTTTAATGGTACATCTCTTCACACCTCTGATATATGTTGTTGTAATTCCTCAATGTCATCAGAGAGGTGGCGGGTCTCGATGACTAACAAACTTCTTTCGCTGATGCACTTCCAAATTGACGTTGTAACGACTTTAAAATTCCTATATCTTCGTATTGATAAAATATTGTATCTGTATATTTTTATTTCCATGTTATTAGTTATATTTAATCCCTTCATCTATTTTTCGCATCTAAGTATTTTCTAAAATTCATTTCTTTTTACCCAAACTTATTCTTTAAGCCCAATTCCATTCTTTTCATTCCGAATCTCTTAAGTCCAAAAAGCCTACTTTCTTTTCAAGCAACCACATATATTTAATTTTAATTAAATATGTGCATGGACAACCTTGTAGCTCATTGGTAAGACCTTACACTGCTGAACCAAGCCACCAGAGTTCAAATCCCATACCCCACATTATTTTTAATGTTTTATTTTGAGTTTTTTTAGAATACCAACAGTCAACACGTGTTAACTCCCAAAAATCCCACTACCCTAGAAAAAGTAAATATACCAGTGAGATCACCAGACGACTCCCCACCTCCCACCTCCTGACTCGGCCGGTCGGCCGAGTCGTCAACAGAAAAGATCTGTCTCTTCCCCTTCCCTACCCCCTGCACACTTCATTTACTTAGATCGGTTCCAGAGAATTCAAAAAGTCCCATTTACTCTATTTTTAATGAATTTTAATATATTTTTTTTTACATTTTTTCAATTTAAACTCTTCATCTACCCTAACCCTAGCCTAACTTTATAAATACCATCCCTACACTCTACCCCCTCATCCCAAAACTCTGAGACAACTCTCAAGAAATCTCTAGAAACCCTAGTGTGCAAACGAAGTGAGCGAAAGGCGAAGCTCCGGCGGATTTTCCGGCAACAACCGTAGGAACTCCCGGCGATGAAACGACGCACCGTCGATTCCTCTTGTCTCCACTTCCACTCTTTTAAAGTCCTAAACCCGTAAGTCCCAATATCTCTCCTTTACTCTTTTCTAAAAATATGAACTTTCAAAACCCGACGGAATCGGAACAAATCCGATTTCCGATTCGGTTTCTTCCTAAAACTTCACTTTTCTTTAATACAATCATGCTATAACCACTACATGTTGACTATTAAACACTAACTAATCATATTAAACAAGTTCCATATCAAAAGTAATTGCTATTTCCATTTTACCGTATTTTTTCATTAAACAATCATATAGTTTCATTTCTACATTTAAACCATCAAAACCTTGCTATACCTTTAAGTAGATCACGAGGTAATGACCTACCTCATCACACACTCATATGCAATACGGGAAAAACGACATCTTTACAAATAAATACCATAACTAATAAAACCATCTTCTAAACGATTTAGTATTTATACAAATCTTTGTAAAGCGCCGCTACAACCCATTTGGGGAACCCGTTCAGGATGGTGCGGATTATCGCACATCCTCGGGCTTAGTAGTGCGAGATGCAGACCTCCGCAAGGAGCATTCGGTCTCGAATGATTTAAAATACAAAAATCTAAAGAAAATGAGATTTCTAGAAATATTATATATAATAAAAATTATTTTCATATAAATATATGTATATATATCCTTAAAATATCTATTTTGTAATAATATAAATATTCCACCTTTTTCTAAAAATATCACAAGAATCATTTTACACTAAAATACCATGAATTCCCTACAAATCAATATTACAAATAAATACTTTTATTTATGAAATTAGGATATTTTCACTAGAAATATCACAATATAAAATCTATATTCATTACAACTCTAAATACGATTAATAAATACTTGGGGTGTATTTTGAAAAGTATATAAAAGTATTTTTACATAAAATCCCCTCAAGTTCTATAAATTACCCTAAGGACCCTAGTAAACATAGGTTTAAGCGGGACCAATCTCTTGAGCCTCAGGGAGCCGGAGAAGTGGGTTCTTGCCTATTTAAGATAGACAACTTAACAACGGTGTTATTAATACGGTAATCGTCTTTGAAAAAGACACAAATTCTGCCACCCATGTGCAGCGGTTACCGTAACATCAAAATAATCATGACTTCAATTTACTTTTCTAATTGTCTGACTCAGAGTGAGTCTCATTATAATCTGACTTGAATATGATTCAAGTACAATCTACAATCTACAATATTACAATTCAATATGAATCCATATATTCAATCTGTTCAAACTATTTAATCTGTATTGACCGAACCGAACCATGGATATACTTCCATTTACATGATTCTCCAGTTACATCCATTTACATGATTCTCCAGTTACATCCGTTTACATGATTCTCCAGTTACATCCGTTTACTGATATCATGGTTTCGGTCAGTCATCTAATTATACAGTCTATACAGTTACAATACAAGACAAACAATACAATCAAAACACTACGGGGTAGATTGGTACGGAAGGTGTTAGAAGTGGCACGAGACAGTAAGATTAAGACACCTAACCTATATTCCGTTGCTGTTGTACCGTGGCCCAACGGTTCCTTATACATTCCGTTTGCCCTGGTCTCTACCATATAGGGTCCCCTCTCGTATACACTGGCATCCTTCTGTACCAAGTTACAAACAACAACGTTAACACAACATTACAACAATATAATACAACTTTAAAAGCTACCTCCTTATTCAGTCTATTCTATTTCCCTCTTATCTTTGGGACTTACCGAGCGATCTGTTCGCTGACGACATTCTCTTTCTTTCTTCTTTGAATGTCGTCAGGTGATCTGGACACATCAGAGATCGATCCCACTGCTAAAGAATTGGACCAATTCAGTGAAGACCCCGAGCTCTAGTTCATTGTACACGTTCCATTCAGTACTTTTCATTTCTGTTATGCCATTGTTTAGGCATTGCTTTTTATCAGTTGTATTTACTTTCTATGTATTGTACAGAAATAATGTGAATAAATAAGGTTGTTGTTTTGATTATATCTTATCTCTTGTGCATTTACTTTTATATTGCTTAGATACGCTTAGCGTATTTACTTCACAGTAAATACGTAGCGACCCAGTCGCGTCCTCAGCCTGTATACTGGGAAGCGGGGCATGACAGACGTGCACGCCTTAAATCGGATCGTGCCCCAAATTGGGCACATTCCATATCAACATCGCTCACTTCATCACGTAACAAATACACGTGCGCGCAAGTTGAATGATGGACTGCAACGTCCTTAAACTAATATATTTCGCCCTGCGGACTGTCTCCATAATGACTACCGTATACTATCCATGGGCTATTCATATATGATCTAATGATCAGTTGAGCCTATATACTCAGTGTTTCTAAGTTGATCTTAGTCCCAAATATGACTAACGATCCTTAGATCAAACCCAAATATCCCGTGAACTGATGAACCTCATTTATATGAGATCTGCGTTCTAAGTTCATCCCCGTTGGCAAACCAAGCTACCAACGTGGACCCCGTCAAGCAAATCCTTGACCCAAAACCAAATCTCAAATATACGGATTTAGACTAGTCCGCGCCCTACGGGCAACGACATAAATTAGTCTTCGTATACAATCCACAGGAAAACCAAAACAAACAAAAACACACACGACACGAAGTGAACTTCCGGAGCAAGAGAAAGTGGTTATCGCGATGTGGTAACGAAATTAACTGCAGAGGCTTGCGCATGCAGGGAATAGCATCCCCACAATCAAAACCCCCTCACAAAAGGAGGGGGAATCTGACGAAGTCACTCTACAACGGCCGCATCCGTCCAAACCTCCGATATACGGTGCCATAAATCAACTTGGCATCTTCAGAGAGGTAGACAGATAAATCCAAATAGCATCTGCCCCCAAATTCAGGCAAGATGATCCATCCCGGTCCGTCTCTGTTTTCGGCGGTGAACAGATTCTGGCACGCCCGGCGGGACCTCTTCCTCTTTCCACTCCACACTTCGTGTATCATATTTTTCTGCGATCAAATAATCGCGGTATAAATGTTTGTAGTTGCCCTTGGGTGATGGGATACTGAAGCCGACGTTTCTTCTCTACCTTAGAACAACGTTTGCTTCCACTCACCGCAACTCAGGCTCTGTCACATCTGGTAGAGTCAAGTATGTGCCACTTGCAGCCTCAAATATCTGCAATCCGGTTCATCAAGAAATCAATGGGTTTCTCTTTGGGTCTATGCTCCCACCTCCCACCCTCGGTACCTCAACACCGAAGGAGGAATCCCAAAAGAAGTCTGTCTTCCATAGGCTGGTTCTTCAAGTTTCTGTTTTGCCGACTGAATCGATCTCCAAACAACTGGTACCTTTTAAAGACCATGGTCGACGCAGGGGGCAGAATATTCAAGCTCTCAAAGAAAACAGGGGGCAGGCTCGGCAAAATTCTGAGGCCAATCAAATTCCGGCTGTAAGAAACGGTCGATATCGACATTGTACAAAACAAGCTGGGGCGGTTCTCCATCAGCGTTGGATCCACTTGCTTCAACTCTGATAATGAATGCTGCCGTTCCAACCGGGAACAGCTTCAAACTGCTGTGAAGGGTCAAACAAAATTCTCCCACTGCAATATTGAAGAAATCTCCGCAGCCCATGGAGATCCCACGAGAGCAGAAACCGGTTCGCTCTTTAAAAGAACTTTCCTCATCTATATATAAGGTGTGGAAGCAGGTGAAGTACTCAGTCACCAACCGTGGCACTTCCCCTAAACGTCAGCCAAATTCTGACAGATCCCCTTTCAAAAACAAGGGGACTCATCCCAAGACGGTTCCTGATACAACGATTCCTCCCAAAACCAAAGCGGCTTCTCACAAAAAAAGATGCCTAATAAAATCCAAATGCCCGAGGCAAACTTCAAAGTTCAAAACTCCATTCACCTCAACCCTGGGGGCATGATAGTTCATACAGTCCATATGGTGAACTCCAAAGACGAAGTTCGTTCTTCTACTAGTCACGGACCGCATACTCGGTCCCTGACAAAGGCTCAATTGCAACGTGAAAAGCTGGAGGAAATACTTGCTCAGGCGGCAGCACTCGCTAATCCATCGTCTAAGGCAAATCACGAAGATGTGCCTGGAGAAAGAACAGAGCAGGAGTCAGATATTGACTTCCTAAAGCGCGCTCTCAAAAAGAGAGGTGAAGAAGCGGTAGAAATGTCCGTTAAAATGAACCAGGTGGCCCTTCTGATCCAAAATGTGGCTGGAATGATGGTTCAATCGGAACCACTGGCAGATGAACCGCTGGTAGTCGCTCTTAAAGACAACGGTGACATTTCAAATCTTTTGCAAGTCTCATCAACGGCCGAAGAGGAAATGATTCCAAATGCAAAGCTGGATGAATATATCGCTCAGCAAATCAAAGCTCACTATGTCAGTGAAGCTGCAAATAGGTCAATCAAGATTGATCGACCATATCCGACCTGGTGTTTCCCCCAATCAGAGCAAAGCTCTGTTTTAATTTCAAAAATTCAAAAATTGAAGCAACGCTTCAAATTTCTTACGCTGCGCGCAACGCGCCACGTGCCAAAAGCTGATACGTCAGCGCAGCGTCAAGGCAGCGCACCCAATCAGAGCAAGGCTCTATTTAAAACAAAATTAAAGGAAGCAACGCTTCAGTTGCGCTGCGCTCTGTGCTGCGCGACACGTGTCAGCGCAGTTGCGCTAGCACAGTTACGCTGCGCTCTGCGCTGCGCGACACGTGTCAACGCAGTTGCGCTGCGCTGCGCGACACGTGTCAAGCGCAGGTGCGTTTGCGCCAAACAGAATTAAAATTCTAGTAAGATCTTTCTGTTTTTGTTAAAACAAGAAGATTGTCTTCTGTAAAACAGAAGCCCTTGGATCAAAGATCCAACGGTGAGGAAAAATCCCCAAATCACTCAGAGAATGATCTCTTTAACGAATTTAACAAATTAATGGGCACTGATTGATTCAAAAGAGTGTGTTTGTGTAGTGTAACCGCAATCAGAACGGTGTCGCGCGTAGCTAGACCGAGGTGAGTACGGGTCCTCCTCAGGGAAACGTTGAACCATTTACTCTTACTTTAGATGTGTTGAGAAAGAGAGGAGGAAGAAATAATTTTGAAGAATGGTTTCTAGATCTACGTTACACAAGAATGCAAAAATATAGATCTAGATTATTTTAGGGATGTATATATAAAATGAAGGCTTGTAGGGTTCGTTAGGATTTAGTAGTTATGGACGATTAATTAAAAGTTACCCTTTTTATCCTTTAATAGATTTAAAACTAGAACGACGGTGATGCGTGTAGATTAGGGTTTCTGGAGGGAAAAGGAATCCCACTCTTAACCCTTATCTCGACACGGAACTTCGTTCATATCTAGCTTTTACCAAAACAATCAATAATCTAATCTCTAGTCGCGGTCGGAACTAACAAAGAATTGTTAGCGCGCCCGATTAGGGTGTTAATGGTTCTTTTGATAAAATTTATAAACTTTATAGGACTTAAAAAGGGTTTTAGGGATGTTCATCATCCATTAGCCTACCCTAATCCTACGAACCCTAACAAGCGGAGAATTACTCGTGCATGTTGGTAGAAAAAGAGATGGAGAGAAAATGCATAATTAAACTACGAAGAAATAGAATAAGAAGAAGAAATGTACCTTTATTAATCAACAATATCAAGTACACTTTGATTCCTTAGAAAATGATTACAAAAACCTAGTTTGCTTCTCGATCTCTTCTAAGGAGGTAGATGAACCGTTGATGATCAGCCTGGATGCGTAAGCCGTCTTGGACTTCGTGATCTCGTCGGCTTAATGATTTTTCCAAAAGGCTCTCGGTCCCTATTTATAGTATAAAGCCAGAAACCTTTGCTTCAAAATTAGGTAAAATTTAGCAGAGATTCATTTCCCAAATTTTCAGCAGGTGATCCCTCTATCATGTCGCGGATCCGCGGCACAAGGGTGGGTAAGGCCGCGGATCCGCGGCCGTTTAATCTCCTCCCTTGATCAATCTTCAGGGCTTCTGTCTTTATGACATTTGGAGGTCCTAGGAACCTTTGTATCATGAAAATCTTCTCGTGGTTGCTGCCAGACTTGGTCTCCAAGTTTTTTCTTTCTTAATTAGGCAAGTCTTCTTCAACAACTTGATTTCCTTGATTCTAGCCTTGAAAAATTCTGCACAACTTGGAAAAATTCTGCACAACAACTCAAATAATATTTAGTAGACTTAGTTCTACTAGGATTAGGTCAATGAATTTATTTGCATACATTTTCCTACCAAATGCTAATTAAAATATATTAACACATGGAAAATAGTATTTTTACACATAAACCCTCATATGTATGATATATTATAATAAAGTCCTTTTTTAATATGAAGATGGTAGGAAAAATGTAATACAAATGTGCAGTTTTATCAACTGAACAAATACCCCCAAACTTATCTTTGATCGTCCCGAGCAAACTAGTTTATTCAAGAGGAGAAAAAGAAAATAGAAAACTAAGCACACTTTCGTAGGCAGATACGATTGCACTGAGCACGTGCAACAAGCCGTTAAACCTCTAGATGTCCCTAGTAGGAAGAGTGTTGTCTCCTGAGGGTTTTCAGCGGATTGCACCCACAAAATCCCATAACAAAAAAGAGATGGTGAAATTTACATATAAAGATAAGAACCATAAAAGAAAGACTTTGGAAAGAAGAGTTTCCAACTACACTAGCTTTTCAGTTGTTATGAGCCCTATCTTAATAGTCATGAAAAGATGTTAGAAATCACATCATCCCTCAATAAAACATCGTCTTTATTCTTCATTCCTACCTTTCATCCAAACATTGATCATATACCCCTACGTGTGTGAAATGGACATCCCTACACTCGGAGAATTCAATTCAAGCTATCATACTCTTGTCCATCTACCTCGGTACTTTTTAATTTGATGAATACTTAGGTTTGCTCACACCTTTTCATGCGACCGTTAATACTTCTTGAGGTACTAACCGACCGATTACTCATGTGCTTGCTGATTAGGTGATAATATTTTCCTCGTCTTGCACCACCTAAGGCTTAGCAGTGACTCCCAGACCAGTTGGCCTTAGGGCACTAGGTGAAGAGGCACCCTTGCTATATTTTTTTTTATTGCTTCCTTGGCGATACAAATCCAGTGTTCATTTTTTCTTTTCACCATTTTTATATTTTCTTCATTTTTTTTATTTCCTTCATACTTTGGCTTTTAGACAAGAGCATTTCAAGGTATTCTCTACTATCCCGAGTTTCAAGACGTGTGTAAGTGCATATAGTAGGGTATCAACATTCAAATGTTTGGCTTCCAGAATAGAAATTATTTTTCAGACTTATTTTTATCCTCAGATTAGTGACTTCCTTCATCTTTCTAACCCTTGGGACAACAGCTCATAACTACTTATTACCAGTTCGTTTAAGAAAACTTCTAATTTTCTTGGTTTTCTTAAACTATTCCTATCTTTTGGATGTAATTTTTCATTTTCTACTCTTTTGTTATAAAAGAAAAAAAAAATTAAAATTTTTGAAAATGTTGTGCTTATGCAAAGTATAATGCAAATTGATGTGTAAATAAGCACAAACCTCCCCCAAACCTGTTTACAGCAGTGTCCTCACTGATGTCATCCGTTAAGCTCAAAAACCTGTAGACTTGGGAGGAAATTATTAATGGGGGCAAGAATATATGAAAGTGAAAATCCTCCCCAAACTTATTTTTGGCTCACAATTTTATAAAAATTCTTTTTCTTTCAAGAGCCAAAATATACCCCCCCAAACTTGAGTTAAACAATATTAATCTTTTAAAATCACACGAGGGGGTTAAGGTTATTGGTCAATGCCAAGCTTTGCAAAGACCGAAGGTCAACACCAACCATTCAAAAATTTTATCGATGAAGCACCAAGGTTTGAGGAAGAACATGTCACCTTTCGACGTGAAGAAGTGGGGATGTGATAAGAGGTGTAATGGAAAAGGATTGCGTCTCAATTTGGAGAGACGACACAGTGATAGTAATGATGGATTTCTCGCATTATCATGATTGTCCAAAAGAAGGGGTGGAGGTCCAATTTCTTCATCTTGGAGTTGATTCATCTCAACACCCGTGTCTTGTAAAAATGCGAGTTCATCAGCGAAAATTTCCTCAAAACTTTCATCGATACCCCGAAAAATAATGTCATCAGAAAAAATGGGGTGATCGTCAGACTCTATAAAAAGTTCCTTATCAGCGTTAGATGTTGACCCGGACAACTCGGTGGAAGAGTCCGTGTCAAGCAACAACATATGAAAAGAGTCAGAATTATGAGGTTGATCAAATTCGCTACTGTCGACATCCATTAATTCGACAGAACACACATGAGCATAGGGTTCGGAGGGTTCACTTCCCAACTTGTAAATGTTAAGCTCAATTGACCTCTTTCCAAAAGATAGGGTCATAGAGCCGTTTCTACAATTGATTACTGCGTTGGAAGTGGCCAAAAAGGGTCGACCGAGTATCACCGGGATTTGATTGCGTGGGTTTGCCACGGGTTGTGTATCAATAACGATAAAGTCCACAGGAAATATGAATTCCCCGACTTTAATTAACATATCATCTAGCTCACCCCTAGGTTGGTTGAGAGATCGATCGGCCATCTGAAGAGTGCAATGTGCAGGTTTTAACTCTCCGATCCCTAATTGCTCATAAACAGAATACGGAAGCAAGTTAACACTAGCATCTAAATCGAGTAGAGCACGATTGATATTTTTACCCCCAATAGAAATTGCAATTGTAGGACTTCCGGGGTCCTTTCATTTCTTGGGTAGTTGTTGTGTAAAAGCTGTGCTCACATTACTCGTAAGGAAAACTTTTTTAGGTACTTGAACTTTTCTCTTCCTAGTGCACAAGTCCTTTAGGATTTTCGCATATGACGGAACTTGTTGAATAGCATCTAGGAGAGGAATGTTTATGTTAACTTGCTTAAAAGTTTCCACAATCTTCTCCATTTGTGGACTTGGTCTGTTGCCCCTTAACCTGTTTGCATAAGGTGCTTTATCAATAAGGGTTTGGTCCAACATTGGAGAGGATTGTGGGGACGGATTCGATCCCAAAACTGGAGTGGGAATCGACTTAGATAGATTTGGCGAAATGGGAGAAGGGTTCGAGCCTTGGGGAAAACGGAGAATAGGCTCGGGTGAAGGTGGGAGACTAGACGAATTAGGGGAAGAAGAAGAAGCTGGGGTATCACTGGTGTCACTAACATCATCACATTGCTCACCCTCTCGGTTATTCAGCACTTTTCCCGATCTCAACGTGGTAACAACACTCACATTATAACTTTGTGAGTGGCCAGGATTCGGTAGGGGTTGAGATGGGAGTTTCCCTTTCTCTCTCGCACTCATTGCGGCGTTTAACTGTGCGATTTGGTTTTTTAATGATTTAATACTCTCACTATGGGAGGCGGAGTTTTTCGTTATGGTATCAATAGAAGACTTCATCTCAGCCGAAATTTGCATGGATTGTTTCATGAACATATCCAAAGTTTGTGCAAGTGAGTTATCAGTACCGGCCACTTATGGTGTAGAAATGTTGGCCGGATTTTGGAAATTCTGTGACTGAAAGGGGGGCTGATTCTGTGGTTGTGGTTGCTGTGGAGGAGGTCTTTGATAATTGCTTTGTTGGTTTTGGTTCCAAGCAAAGTTAGGATGATTCCTCCATCCTTGATTGTACGTGGAAGAATAAGCATCGTTTTTAGGTCGCTGCTGAAAAGCAGCATTATCTTGAAACGATGCATTCATAGGACATTCTTCCGTTAAGTGTGAAGGATCCGAACAGCAACCACAGACGGTCTTAGGAAGCGTGACCTGATTTAGGGAGAATGATGAGAACTTGTTTTCAATAGCGTCGAGTTTCTTCTGTATCGCTGCCATTTCGGCTTTTACTGCGATAGAAACATCGAGCTGGTGAATACCTCCCTTAGTTGAAGGTGGTCTTACGCTTTCCCACTGCAACGTGTGTTCAGCAAGGTCTTCCATATATTTCCACGCTTCACCATCATCTTTAGACATGAAATTGCATTGACACATTGTTTCAAGCATCTGCTTTGTCGCTGGATTAATGCCCTCATATATAATCAGACATAAATCCCATCTTTGTATTCCGTGATGGGGGCATTGGACAAGCAGATCTTTGAAACGTTCAAAGCACATCCAAAATGGTTCATTGGGAAGCTGGGTGAACTGGTTGATCTCATTCCTAATATGGGCAGTCTTATGGTTTGGGTAAAACTTCTTAAGAAATGCTATGAACCAATTAGTGATAGAGTGTGCGGCAGTATTATAAAGCCATTTTTCTGCCAAGTCGCACAGTGTGAATGGGAGAAGACGTAAGCGCATAGCATCTAAAGTCAATTGTGAAGTACCCATCATTGCGCATACGTTTTCGAATTTGGTGATGAAAACGTACGCGTCTTCCGACTCAAGCCCGTGAAATTTGGGCAGCAGATTGATGTAGTGGGGTTTAATTTCGAAATTATCCCCATTAGGTGGTGGAAGAGATAGACAAGTGGGAAGAGGACCACGTATAGGATAGCATCTCTCTTGGAGAGAGATGCGCGGTGGATTCTGCGCACCTACGGGCGGTGGCAGCGTGGTGTTATAATCTGATGGAGTACTGTCCATCTCGGTCGTGGTGTGTGGTGGGGGAAAAGAAGATGAATAAGTACCGACTTCGGCGTCGATAGCAGGAACGCGGACAAGACGGGCACTAGGATCCCGTGTCCAGCCAAGCATGCACTAAGCGGGTTTAGTGCAAGTGGCAGCGTGTGTGTGATTTAAAATTGGCTTGTTTTCAAAAATGTGGGACTCAAGACAAATCACCCTAAGATGCACAAGTAACCCTAGAACTAAGGTCACCTAGGTCCAGTCTCTAGACCGCTCCTAGACTTCCAAAGAACAAGCCGCAGGATCAATCCTTTACCACCTCCGTACTACCTTTGTAGCCAGGTAAGTGCCAGGTAAGTGGGAAGGAACCACAGTAGTGGGCCTAATTAAAAACCACTAGCCTTTGACACACTTGCCTAGGCACTACAAAAGTAATGCGGATAAACGATAGATTACCCACGACCTTCCTCTGTCCTTAATGAGCGCGACAGTCCTTAGAGTCTGGTCTAGATATTTTTTAAATTAATGAAGGGTTTATCTATATGCTCGGTTTGTGATTTGTGGGGCTTAGGAAGGGTGATGAAATCCCTACCTAATCTTGATTTGGTCTTTGCCCCTTAAAGTCCGTATTAAATATGCAAAACAAAACCAATCACAAAACTTTTGCAAAAAGATTTTTGAGCGGCGCTATTTTGCAAAGAATCCTGCAGAAAATAGATTTTATTGGATCTGAGAGGAGAGAGAAGGAGTTGAAAAAGATACCAGAAAAGACTGAAGCCCTAACTCCTCTGTTGTACTGCGTTTCCGCCGCACCAAGGGTATTTTTGCCGCGGTTCCGCCGCGTGGCAGAAGGATTACTTGATGAAATTTTTTTTGTATAGCCTTCTGTGCTCCTCTGGATCTCTAAAAATGTCTCTGTTTCCTGTTTTCCTTAATTCTGTGACTCCAGATCTCCTTGCAAAAATTCACGCACAAATCGTTAAATATGCAATTTGCAGTTTTGTGTTAATAATGATATGAATCGTCTAAGAATTCAACACAAATAGTAAGAATAAAAAATTACGCACGTATCCCCGGCAACGGCGCCATTTGATTGATTCAAAAGAGTGTGTTTGTGCAGTGTAACCGCAATCAGAACGGTGTCGCGCGTAGCTAGACCGAGGTGAGTACGGGTCGTCCTCAGGGAAACGTTGAACCTTTTACTCTTACTTTAGATGTGTTGAGAAAGAGAGGAGGAAGAAATAATTTTGAAGAATGGTTTCTAGATCTACGTTAAGCAAGAATGCAAAAATATAGATCTAGATTATTTTAGGGATGCATATATAAAAAGAGGGCTTGTAGGGTTTGTTAGGATTTAGTAGTTATGGACGATTAATTAAAAGTTACCCTTTTTATCCTTTAATAGATTTAAAACTAGAACGACGGTGATGCGTGTAGATTAGGGTTTCTGGAGGGAAAAGGAATCCCACTCTTAACCCTTATCTCGACACGGAACTTCGTTCATATCTAGCCTTTACCAAAACAATCATTAATCTAATCTCTAGTCGTGGTCGGAACTAACAAAGAATTGTTAGCGCGCCCGATTAGGATGTTAATGGTTCTTTTGATAAAGTTTATAAACTTTATAGGACTTAAAAAGGGTTTTAGGGATGTTCATCATCTATTAGTCTACCCTAATCCTACGAACCCTAACAAGCGGAGAATTACTCGCGCATGTTGGGAGAAAAAGAGATGGAGAGAAAATGCATAATTAAACTACGAAGAAATAGAATAAGAAGAAGAAAGCTACCTTTATTAATCAACAATATCAAGTACACTTTGATTCCTTAGAAAATGATTACAAAAACCTAGTTTGCTTCTCGATCTCTTCTAAGGAGGTAGATGAACCGTTGATGATCAGCCTGGATGCGTGAGCCGTCTTGGACTTCGTGATCTCGTCGGCTTGATGATTTTTCCAAGAGGCTCTCGGTCCCTATTTATAGTCCAAAGCCAGAAACCTCTGCTTCAAAATTCGGTAAAATTTAGCAGAGATTCATTTCCCAAATTTTCAGCAGGTGATCCCTCTATCATGCCGCGGATCCGCGGCACAAGGGTGGGTAAGGCCGCGGATCCGCGGCCGTTTAATCTCCTCCCTTGATCAATCTTCAGGGCTTCTGTCTTTGTGACATTTGGAGGTCCTAGGAACCTTTGTATCATGAAAATCTTCTCGTGGTTGCTGTCAGACTTGGTCTCCAAGTTTTTGCTTTCTTAATTAGACAAGTCTTCTTCAACAACTTGATTTCATTGATTCTAGCCTTGAAAAATTCTGCACAACTTGGAAAAATTCTGCACAACAACTCAAATAATATTTAGTAGACTTAGTTCTACTAGGATTAGGTCAATGAATTTATTTGCATACATTTTCCTACCAAATGCTAATTAAAATATATTAACACATGGAAAATAGTATTTTTACACATAAACCCTCATATGTATGATATATTATAATAAAGTCCTTTTTTAATACGAAGATGGTAGGAAAAATGTAATACAAATGTGTAGTTTTTTAAATGAACAGGAACTATATAAAGGTCCGTAGACCCCAATTTCAAAATATACAGAGATAGAGAAACAGAGACAGAAACACAGAAACAGAGAGAGAATTCAGAGAACTCTTAAAAAGAAAAGTTTGAAGAACTCAGAAAGAAAAAGAAGGTAAAACCTTTATAAAAAGAAGAATTTTTTCTGAAAAGATCATTTATCTAAGAACAAGATCAAGGATCTTCAATATAAAATATAATAAATAACAAAGGCATCGCCTTTTTTTTATGAACCATTGGTTCTAGAATCTTTAAAGATTCTTTTCTTGAATCCATAATTGGATATTAAAACAGTGCCTTGCACTTGTAAATCTGCACTGTTGCGCTCTTCGGTTGGCACAAGCCATCAGAGAGCGCCACGTGTCAGCTCCAAAACCACTTGCGCTATGTGCTTTTAAAATAGAGCCTTGCTCTCTGAAATTGGCGCAACTCACCAGAGCGCGCCACGTGTCAGCAGCGCAACAGCGCAGCACACTGCGCTAACTGCGCTTGCGCTCACCAGAGCGTGACACGTGTCACCTCCACAGGCGCTTGCGCTCATTAATTGGCGCAAAGCGCCTGACAGGCCAGATGGCCACTGTCAGATAATTAATGCGCTGCATTATTTAAAGAAGGGCTGAGCCTAATTAAAAAAGGCCTAACAGGCCTAATAAAATGCAATGCATTATCTTAAAAAAAAAGGGCAGAATCCAAACAAAGGTCTGTCAAGACCAAAACAGATGTTGTGCATCATTTAAAAAGGGACAGAGCCCAAATCAAATAGGCCTTACAGGCCAAAATAAAATGCAGTGCAGGGGAAAGCCCTAGCACAGGCCTAATAGGCCAAAGATAAATAAAAACGTTGAACATTTTCAACTGGACTTAGACCAATCATGGCCGTAAGTCCTCAAATTAAATTGACTGAGCACAACTGCTCTCTTAAATCAATTTACATCCGGTTCAAGGGTACATCTCCGAACTCCTCTGACAACTATCGTTGTAATCCTTCAACGACGTCAGAGAGGTGACGAGTCCCGACAACCACACATCGATACGGACTGTGGGGTCCTTAAACTCATGGACTTATGCGTCCTTAAACCAATAATACGGACTGTAAGGTCCTTAAACTCATGGACTGATGCGTCCTTAAACTCACGGACTTATGCGTCCTTAAACTAAAATACGGACTGTGGGGTCTCTAAACTCACAGACTAATGCGTGCTTAAACTAATGGACTAATGCGTCTTTAAACACATCCATACGGACTGTGGGATCCTTAAACCCATGGACTTAAGCGTCCTTAAACTCATGGACTAATGCGTCCTTAAACTAATATCCATCCTCGAAATGGGAAAAATGGACCACCATGTCCCTAAACTAGAAATGGACCACCATGTCCCTAAACTGGCAATGGACCGCAATGTCCTTAAACTACCTACGGACCACTACGTCCCTAAACGGGAATAATAGAGCCCCCAAATGCTCTTTTGGCGTATCTAAACGATCCCGTTTAAGTTGATCTTAGCCTCAAATATGGTTAACGTATCCTTAAACCTCCAAACAGATTTTAGTCCCAAACTGGACTATAAGACCCTCAATCGACTTTGGTTTAAGGGTACATCTCTAAACTCCTCTGACACCTGTCGTTGTAATCCTTCAACATCGTCATAGAGGTGATGGGTCCTGACGGCCATACATGCAACGGACACCTACGTCCCTAAACTGGAACAATAGAGCCCCTAAATGCTCTTTCCGTTAAGTTGATCTTAGTCTCAAATAGGACTAACGTATCCTTAACGAACGTTTATGTTGATCTTAGCCTCAAATACGACTAACGTATCCTTAAACTAAAACCCCAAACCCAAATCTAAGTAAATACGGATTTGGACTAATCCACGTCCTACGGGCGACGACATCACTTAGTCTCCGTATACAATCCACGGGTAACCACAAACAAAACAAACACACACGACACGAAGTGAAATTCTGGAGAAGGAGAAAGTGGTTACCGCGATACGGTAGCGTAATTAACTGCAGGGGCTTGCACCTAGAAGGAAGTGCATCCCCACAATCAAAAACCCCTCAAGCAAGGGGGAATCTGATGAAGTCTGCTATATCGGCCGCATCCGTCTAAACCTCTGATACACGGTGCCATAAATCAACTTGGCATCTTCGGAGAGGTGGACGGATAAAACCAAATAGCATCTGCCCCGAATCTCAGGCAAGACGTCCCTGTCTTGGCTGCCATTCAGAGGGGAACAGATTCTGGCACGCCCGGTGGGACCTTTTCCTCCACACTTCATGTGTCGTCTTCGCGAACGAATCGCGGTTTGTTAATGGTTGCCTTTGGGTTTCAAGTTACTAAGATTTGGTATTTTGCCTGGTGCAGAAATCAAGCATCAATGGCCTCCAGCTGCTCGAGCTGCTCCAAATGCCAATGCAACCGACGCTCAGCCTCACCTGGAGGTGTAGCCTATGGGCCTCAAGCGGCCTCCACCCTTGCCATGCCGGTGGAACAAGTGACTCAGGCCACCAACGGTCTATTTTTTGGGACCATGCTCCCGCCAGCAAGCTTCACCATTCTAGTGCCCGTACCGGAAGTGCAAAAGAAGTCGGTCTTCGATCGGCTCACTGCTACAACGGCCCCTTTCAACGGGTCGTCCAATATCAAGCCGGCAGCCTCTGTCATTACCAGGCTAAACCTGAACTCTGATGGGCCTGCCAAGAAGCCTATGACCCCTGACGTGGCCATCGCAAAGAAGAAAGCCATCTTTATTTCTGAAGTTGTTAAGACGGCTTCTCCTGCTAGAGAGTCGGTTTTTTCAAGGCTGACTGTTCCGGCTCCCGTTCCTGCTCGAGGGTCTGTCTTTGACAGATTGGACACCACCACTCAAAAGACATCAGTCTTCGAGAGGCTGGCACCAGCGACGCCTCATCTGGACAAGGGGCAAGATAAAACCATCACCATCGCTGAACCAGCCCCAACAGCTCGACATGCTCGACGTCGCCACTGGCGCCGAGTAAGGAAGGTCGGGGGCAACTCCCCCTTTGGGCTAACTTCACCGGCTCCGATGGTGGAAGTTAATGTTGCTGTTCCAACTGGGAACAGCTTTGAACCGCTAAGGAGGGTACGCAAGAACTCTCCGACTGCTCCGCTAAAAAGATCTCCTCCACCTGCGGAGAGTGTTAAAGATACAAAGCTGGAGCAGCCCCCTCAACGGCTGTCCTCCAAAATTTATAAGGTCTGGCGGAGGGTTCAAGACTCAGTAATAGACCAAGATCACTCTCGCCGGCAGAAGAGGGTGAAGGTTCAAGAAGAAAAGAACCGTCCTGTCAAACAGCAAAGGACGACAACCGCCAGGGTGCCCGCTGCAACGGCCCCCTCAACTTCAACGGCCCACAAGAGAAGAAGGACAGAGAAAATCCCCGCGCCTGCGGCAAATGCCAAAGGCGGTGAGCCCAAACGCCCTAAGTCCGGGGGCATTGTAGTCCATACCGTCTACATGGCGTTTGGTAAAGAGGACAGCTGTACATCTACAGGTCATAGACCACTTACACGGTCAGTGACTAAAGCTCAGGAGCAACAATAGAAGCTCCAAGAAATGATGAACGCGATGGCCGCACTCACTGGGACAAAAGAAAGCCCCGAAGCGTCCTCGGATCAATGCCAGGAGCAAGAAACTGACGCTGAATTCCTTCGCAGGATACTGGAAAAGAAGGATAAAGAGGCTGCGGAACAAGCAGCCAACATAAAGCGAATGGCCCTCCTGTTTCAGGACATGGTGGGTATGATGATTCAACAAGATCCTCCTGCTGAAGATCCTCCGATCGTCCTTGAAGACGACAGGGGAGAAACGTCAAATCCTCCACCGGCTCTGTCAACAGCCAAGGAGGAGACAATCTCCAAAGCTGACTTGGACGAATATATAGCTCAGTAGATACGGGTTCATCAGGCGACTGAGGCAGCCGGTCAGGTCGTAAAAACATGACGACCATATCCGAGCTGGTACGATCAGATAAAGTACCCGCCGAGCTATATAATGCCGAAATTCTATGTCTATAAGGGGATGGGCAATCCCCACCAGCATGTAGCCCAGTTCAGATCGCTTTGCGGCAACACCGGCGGTGATGATAAATTGTTGCTTCGCCAGTTCATCGGTAGCTTATCGGATACAGCATTCGAGTGGTACTCCGAGCTCCCAAACGACTCTATCAAGACATTTGCGGAAATGGAGCTGTTGTTTACCCAGCGTTTCGCAAGCGCCAGCGAACTCACCCCGATAACGGCATTGATTAATGCCAGGGTGAAGCCAGGCGAAACATGGGTTCAGTATGCGATACGGTGGCAGAACTTATGGTCAAAATGCGAGCAACGCATAGAAGAGGCTCCGGCAGTAGGCATGTTTGTGGGAACCCTCGATTCGCAGGCGACCATATCCCAATTCATGATGTTCTTCAAGCCGACTACCTTCCAGGCCCTGATCGACAAGCTAGCTCAAATGGACCAGATGGGCCATAGACCGCCCCCTCTAAAGCCGGACTCTCGAAATGAGAAGGGGAAGGGAAAAGCGATCGTTGTCGCCAATGCTCAACAACAGCCGAGCAACTTGAAGCCGGCTGTCCGTCAAAATAATATGCGTCTGCGCGTACCCCTTGAGGAAAGACTAGGACGTCCTTACTCGTTTCCTCGAGATAAAACGAGAAGACTGTTCGAGCTGGCATTGTGCAACCGACTCATAAATTTGCCGGATCCAAGACGTCCGTCGCAGCCAAACGACGTCAATGATCCCAATTACTTTCCTTACCACCGAGTATTGGGTCATCCGATCGAGGATTGCCGCGTCTTCAAAAATTGGATTGAAGACCAGTACCAACAGGGCAAGTTCACGTTGTCCGACAGATGGAAGGTGAATCCGCCGCAGCCTCACACCTCTAAAAGGGTGAATATGTCGGGGGCAACGTGCTCTCTCGTTGAAGAAGCTCCATTGGAGGTTGTGCTATCAACCAAAATAAAGAGGATGCTGAACGATCTTCAAACAGGCCCAGCAATCAGGTGGAAGAACCCGTTGGAACCTCAGATCATTGAAGGGATGTTGAAGCCGCGCCCAACTCCAAATATCGATGGTGGTGGCCCAAGCACTCACAACCAGCCGTCAAAATCTTCAAAGAAGAAGAAGAAGAAATCCAAGAAGGCCGTGAAGCCTGGCGACAAGCGCACGGACTTACAAAAGCAGATTGACGCACTGGAGGAGTACAACCAGAAAGCACGGACTCCCATCACACTCCAGTAGTTCCTCAACCACGTCTTTCAAGAGGAAGATGAGGGAGAGAGTTCGTCGGATGAATCCGAGGAATACATGGCGAGCCGTCAAAAAAAGGTGGCATGTCGAGAAAAAACACCTTTTGTTCCTCTGTGTGGTAGAAGATGTACCCTCGAGAATTCTTGGGATATTCTACAAATTTGCACAATACCGACCTTGCCTCGAGCTTGTCCGGATTTTGTGTTTTCACATAGGCCGGACAACCCCATACCTTAACATATTTAAGGTATGGTCTCTTTCCTTTCCATATCTCATATGGAGTGGTAGGCACAGATTTGGTGGGAACCATATTCAATAGGTCTGCAGTTGTTTCAAGCGCATATCCCGAAAAAGAAATAGGCAACTCAGCAGTACTCATTATAGAGCGCACCATATCTAATAGAGTGCGATTTCTCCGCTCCGATACACCGTTGTGCTGTGGTGTATACGGACGAGTAAGTTGAGAGAGAATCCCATTCTCTTTTAAATAGTCTCGGAATTCCCCGCTCAAGTATTCTCTTCCCCGATCAGATCGTAGGAATTTAATACTTTTGCCCGTCTGGTTTTCAACTTCACATTTATATTTCTTGAATTTCTCAAAAGTTTTAGACTTATGTTTCAACAAGAACACATGTCCGAACCTTGAGAGATCATCGGTGAATATAATAAAGTACGAAAAACCATTCTGGGCATGTGTAGACATAGGACCGCATACATCACTATGTATCGGTCCCAAAATTTTAGTAGCTTTTTCTGTGTCCAGTAAACGAAGTTTTGGTCATTTTGCCTTTGGGGCATGACTAGCAAGTTTCATAAGATGAAAATTTGAACGGATTCAAATATCCATCTTTATGCAACTTCGCAAGTCTTGTCGCGTTGATATGACCTAGTCTACAGTACCACAAGAAGGCTTCATTCATTTATGAACTTTTCCTCTTGTTTGTGTTATGTACGTTAAAAATTGTACTTTGATTAAAAACTGAAGATGAGTCGAGCATACTCTTTTCCTCGGGACAAGACGAAGAACATACTTGACCGAGCTATAAAATACCAGATGCTTACACTGCCGGAGTCTAAACACCCCGAACAAGCAGTTGAAGTCTCACACCCAAACTATTGCTCTTATCACCGAGTAATAGGGCACCCTCTCGGGACTGCTTCACCTTCAAGAACTGGGTTGAAGATCAGTATCAGCTCGGCAAGTTTGCTCTATCTGACAGTTGGAGGGTAACGCCGCCACAGAAGCATGAACCCAAAGCCACGAAAGCAGAACCAGACCCACATCGGTCTTCGAAGCGAGCTCGTACTTGTCACATGATAACAATATCAAAAGAAGAGCTCGAGAATATGGATGACCTTCCCTGGTGCTTCAAAAACAGCAACGATGAGGTGATCTCAGAATTTCCACCAGCACCGAAAGAGCTGGAGGATGGAATACATACTACCGCAGATAACCTCAAGAAAATTGAGTTGGGGACGGCGAATGACCCGCGACCGACATTCGTCAGCGAGCTACTATCTGAAGAAAGGGTGGTTGCGTTAAAAGACGTGCTTATGCAGTATAGAGATTGCTTCGCATGGAACTATTCCGAAATGCCGAGACTAGATCCAGAAATTGCTGTGCACAAATTGGCGATATCTCCGGACGTCAAGCCGGTCAAACAGGCGCTAAGAAGAATGCGGCTTGAGCTTGAGATGAGTATCAATGCTGAGGTCAAGATGCTGATCGACTCTGGCTTCATCCAGGAGGTTCAGTATCCCGAGTGGATCGCCAACATCGTCCCGGTGATGAAGAAAAATGGGACAGTACGCATATGCGTGGACTTCCGGGATCTCAATAAAGCTTTCCCGAAGGATGATTTCCCAGTGCCAGTCACCGAGCTAATGATAGATAACACGTCCACTCATGAGGTTTTCTCCTTCATGGACGGCTCATCAGGATATAACCAGATAAAGATGCATCCCGAAGACCAGAAGCACACCGCCTTCAGGACTCCGCTAGGTATATTCTGCTACAAGGTGATGCCTTTCGGTCTAAAGAACGCCGGTGCCACCTATCAGAGGGCTATGACGAAGATCTTCGATGACCTCATACATGAAATCGTCGAGTGCTATATCGACGACCTCGTGGTGAAAAGCAGATCATACAAGGAACATCTCGAGCATCTGAAGACCGTATTTCAACACCTTTGACAATACAACTTGAAGATGAACCCTCTCAAGTGCGCATTCGGAGTTTCCTCGGGCAAATTCCTGGGATTCATCGTCCGACACCGAGGTATCGAGATAGATCCGTCAAAGATCAAGGCGATCATGGAAATGCCTCCGCCAAGGACTCTCAAGCAATTGCGGTCTCTCCAAGGGAAGCTCGCGCATATACGGCGATTTATAGCCAACCTTTCAGGCAAGTGCCGTCCTTACAGCCACCTGATGAAGAAGGGAACCCCGTTCGTCTGGGACCAAAAATGCCAAAGCGCGCTAGACAAGATCAAGCAATATCTGCAGAACCCACCAGTGTTGGCTGCTCCGGTAAGGGAAAGCCCTTCATTCTTTATACAACCGCCCTCGAAGGTTCCTTAGGCGCATTATGGGCGCAAGAGAACGATCAAGGGAAAGAAAGAGCACTCTACTACTTAAGTCGAATTCTACTGGGGCAGAAAGCAACTATTCCCCCATTGAAAAACACTGCCTGGCGTTGATCTTTGCGATAACGAAACTCAGGCACTATGCGTTGGCGCATGAAGTCCGTCTCATTTCGAAGGTGGACCCCCTTAAATATTTGATGTCGAAGGCCATATTGACGGGGCGACTCGCTAAATGGGCCCTACTCTTGATGGAGTTCTCGATAACCTATCAGCCTCTCAAGGCAGTGAAAGGCCAGGCCATTGCCGACTTCTTCGCTGAACATCCGATACCTGTCGATTCTCCTCTGAATTGTGATCTGCCAGACGAACATGCGTTTGACGCGATCGACGGTGGTGATACCCGATGGGAGCTTTATTTCGATAGAGCATCCTCCATGAAGAAGCGCAAACAAAGCACCCCTATAATCAAATCGGGGGTAGGCCTCATCTTCGTAACTCCACAAGGAGGGATAATGCGCTTTGCTTTCTCCTTAACAGAGCCGAGGACAAACAATGAAGCCGAATATGAAGCTTTGATAGCAGGCCTTGATATCGCCATTGATATGGGAATTGAAAACCTCCTCATATACGGAGATTCTCAACTGGTCATTAGTCAAGTAAATGGTGACTACCAGACGTGCAAACCAGAGTTGGTGAAGTAAGACGAAAAGGTGCATCAACTGTTGACCCAAATTCCTTCCTACACTTTGGAAAACATACCGCGTGCAGAAAACAGCAAAGCGGATGCGTTGGCCAAGCTCGCTAAAGAATTGGCTGACGAGAACCTCGATGACGACAGAATCATGGTGCAAAGCCGTCGGGTGCTTGCCCCAGCAGAAATATCTCCGGAATCATCCGAAGAAAAGGGAGCGACTGAGCAGACGACCCTGCAAATAAAAGACAGGGAAAAGGCTGAGGATTGGAGAGAAGTCTTTATAGACTACTTCAAATACCGTCGAACGCCCGAAGATGCGTCCTCAAGACATCAGCTTATGAAACGAGCTTTGTCTTTCGCCTTCGTCAATGATACTCTGTACAAGAGGTCATTTGATTCTTTGTGGCTGAGATGCCTAGGACCTGACGAGGCGAGAAGTGTCATTCAGGAAGTTCACGACGGGCTCTGCGGTTCTCACCAAGCAGGCCCGAAGATGAAGTTGAAGATAAAACGGATGGGTTACTACTGGCCCACGATGATTCAGGACTGCCTCCAATATGCGAAGCAATGCCACTCATACCAAATCCATGGGGACTTCATCCACCAGCATCCAAATCCACTACATCCGACAGTGGCTAGCTGGCCGTTCGAGATGTGGGGAACGGACATAGTCGGCCCCATCGAACCAGCATCGTCCAGGGGACATCGTTTCATCCTGGCGACGACTGAATACTTCTCCAAATGGGCAGAAGCAGTACCGTTAAGGGAAGTGAAGATGGAGAATATCCTCCATTTCTTCAAGACGCACGTCATTTATCGGTTTGGAACTCCGCGACGGATCATCTCCGATAACGGGCCAGCCTACAGAAGCCACAAGATCAGTCGCTTCGCGCAACAACATAATATAGACTGGAGGTATTCCTCAGTTTATAATCTGCGAGCTAACGGTCTAGCTGAGGCTTTCAACAAAACCTTGACGAAGATCATAAAGAAGACGGTGTCCCGAAATAAGAAGGACTGGCACGAGAGATTGCAAGAAGCTCTCTGGGTATATCGAACTACGTTCAAGACGGCCACGAACACAACGCCGTACGCGTTAGTCTTCGGTACAGAAGCAGTACTCCCCCTCGAAATAGAATTATCTTCTCTACGAGTGGCAGTCCACTACGAGCTGACGGACGAAGAAAATGCTCACATTCGGCTTGAGGAGCTTGATGCCCTTAATGAAACCCGGCTCATAGCGCAACAAAATCTGGAGGCTTATAAAGCAAAGATGACGCGCTCATATGAAAGATTGACCAGGCCGAGGACATTCCGCGAAGGCGAACTCGTGCTAGTGCTCAAAAGACTTATGATCCTCAATCGTGCCAAGCGGGGAAAATTCGAGCCGAACTATGAAGGCCTGTACATCATAGACAAGGTCTACCAGGGTGGAGCCTATCTACTCATGGATATGCACGGTGAAAGGCATTTCAGGCCAATAAACGGTCGCTTCCTAAAGAAATACTATGCCTAATGAGTTACGGCCTATGTCAATGATAGACGACGATGACTATGTCCGCTCTCTATCTTCCCAAGCCCAAAACTCTATATGTAGTAGCTGGCTCATGGACCGAAACGTCCTTAAACTAATGACGGACTGAAACGTCCTTAAACTAATGACGGACCACTATGTCCTAAAACTAGTTGTTGACCGAGATGTCGATAAACTACGGTGGATTGAAACATCACAAAGCCGATATAAAAAAAATAAAAAAAATAATAAAAAAATAATAAAAAATAAACGGTATGTCCATAAGCAAAATGAGCACGGATGAAAACCCGAAAGGGCTCCGTGAGTAAAAACAGCAGGGCTACCGGCGAGTGTTTGTGAAAACCTGAAAGGGCGCAACCTCATTAGGAAAAAGAGAATAAAAAAATAATAAAAAAACGGTATGTCCATAAGCAAAAAGGGCATGGAAGAAAACCCGAAAGGGCTCCGTGAGTAAAAACAGCAGGGCTATTGGCGAGTGTTTGTGAAAACCCGGAAGGGCGCAACCTCGTTAAAAGACACTTACAGGGTCCTCTCGACCTTGTAAGGAGAAACCACCTGCGTGAGATCCTTACGACTCACAAGGGAGCAACACACTTAGGGATCCCCACGATTCCTAAGGAGAAAATACACTTGCGAGATCCTCACGACTCGTAAGGAGAACTCTCTTATGGGACCCTCACGGCTCATAAGATTTGAAAGTCTTAAGTTACAGAGACCTAAACCTGTGCTTAAGCAACCCCCACAACTTTCGATATTGCCCTACAAGTGGTTCAATACTGACCCTTGTATACAATCCACGGGCGCGAATAAACATTTCCCTAACCAAGTCCCATCCGTGACCGGGGATATGTTCGCATGGTGAATGACCCTTGTAAATCCTCTCGACTTACAAGGAGAAAACCCTCTTGTAGGATCCTTACGACTTACAGAGGAACATGCACTTAGGAATCCTAACGATTCCTAAGGAGAAAACACACCTACGAGATCCTCACGACTTGTAGGGAGAAATACCTTTGTGAGACCCTTACGGCTCATGAAGTCAAAAGCCTTAGTTGACAGGACCCTAATCCTGTTCGCTAAGCCACCTTTGTTCAACATCGGCAAAGGCAAATGATGATTCGTTCCTGGCAACATCCCAGTTGTAGCGGTGCTGATGCCGAAATCGGTGTCTAATTCCAGGCTTACGGCGAAAAGCCAGCAAGCCGCACATGCATACAAAATAGCCGAAATGATGGGGCAACTTGCAATAAAAAGCAGTAAGTAAAAATGTATGCATACAAAACAGCCGAAATGATTGGGCAACTCGCAATAAAAAGCAGCGAGTAAAAATAAAATAAATAGCCGAAATGATTAGGCACCGCGAAAAATAGCCGAAATGATTGGGCAATCGCGACCTTCGCGATATAAAAGCTGAAATGATAGAGCATCGCGGAAATAAAGCAATAATATAAAAAAAATGATGAAACTTTTACCCTACAGGTGAGATCACATCGATCCATGTATACAATCCAAGGGCACAAACAAAGAGGGAACCATACCTTCCCAATACGCTCCGCCAGGAAGCGAAGCCAAATCTCGGCGATTCACCAAAAACCTAGAGAAAACCGTGACATTTGTCTCGATACAGCAGACGCAGTGCCAGCAAACGAAGCAAAGATCAAATTTCTAACTTCACGGTTTTGACGGTAACTTATATAAAACCTGAAGGACCACCGGAGATCATTTCAACCCCCAGGGAAATCAGTGTCCTTGGCAACCTCCTCGAGTCAGGGAAACCAATGTCCTTGACAAGAGCACCTCGATTTGCGTCGACCCGCAGAGAAATCAGTGTCTTTGCAGGAATACCTCGACTCATTTCAACCCCGAGGAAACCAGTGTCCTCGGCAAAATACTTCGACTCAGGGAAACCGGTGTCCTTGACGAGAACATCTTGATTCGCGTCGACCCACAGAGAAACTAGCGTCTTTGCAGGAACACCTCGACTCGTTTCAACCCCAGGGAAACCAGTGTCCTTGGCAAATACCTCAATTCAGGGAAACTGGCGTCCTTGATGAGAGCTTCCTCGATTCGCGTCGTCCCGCAGAGAAATCAGTGTCTTTCTAGGAATACCTCGACTCGTTTCAACCCCGAGGAAACCAGTGTCCTCGGCAAAATACTTCGACTCAGGGAAACCAGTGTCCTTGACGAGAACATCTTGATTCGCGTCGACCCGCAGAGAAACTAGAGTCTTTGCAGGAACACCTCGACTCGTTTCAACCCCAGGGAAACCAGTGTCCTTGGCAAATACCTCAATTTAGGAAAACTAGCGTCCTTGATGAGAGCTTCCTGATTCGCGTCGGCCCGCAGAGAAACCCGTGTCTTTGCAGGAATACTCCGATTCGTTTCAACCTCGAGGAAACCAGTGTCCTCGGCAAAATACTTCGACTCAGGGAAACCGGTGTCCTTGACGAGAACATCTTGATTCGCGTCGACCCGCAGCGAAACTAGCGTCTTTGCAGGAACACCTCGACTCGTTTCAACCCCAGGGAAACCAGTGTCCTGGGTAAATACCTCAATTAAGGGAAACTAGCGTCTTTGATGAGAGCTTCCTGATTCGCGTCGGCCCGCAGAGAAACCAGTGTCTTTGCAGGAATACTTCGATTCATTTCAACCTCGAGGAAACCAGCGTCCTTGGCAAAATACTTCAACTCAGGGAAATTAGTGTCCTTGACGAGAGCTGCTCGATTCGTCTCGACTCGTAAGGAAATTAGTGTCTTCGCGAGGACTTCCCGATTCATCTCGACTTACAAGATAAAGCCTTAGGCAGCAGGGATTAAAAAACTTGTTTCCTAAGCACTGGGACCCTGCAAGTTGGTCTAAAACGGTCTCTTGCATACTATTCATGGGTCTCACTCTCCAAAGTCGGATCTCGACAAAGAGGGAAACAACCGCTTTCGAGTTCTTCCAACTCGTAAGAAGGAAAAATTCTCTTATAAGATCCTTACCACTTATAAGAGAAAACGCACTTAGGAATCCTCATGATTCCTAAGGAGAAAATCCACTTACGAGATCCTCTCAATCCGTGGGGAGAAAAGTCTCTATAAGACCCTCACGGCTCATAGAGTTGAAAAGTCTTAGGCAGCAGATCTGAACCTACGGCCTAAGCCATCGCTATCTCTTGAAGAAACCAAGATGCTTACTCTATTATCTGTCAACCATGTTTATTAAGACAGCATGCTGATAATAAGAGAAGGGAGAAAGCAAAGAAATGATACAAGACATTGCAAAGAAAAAATGTGTATCTTTATTCATTAATTCAATCTAGTACAAGGTGAATCATATAAAAGAATAAAGAATGGATACATCTTATTCGAAAAAGAAATTTTTTACAAGTATATCAATACAAGGGCAGCTACTGGGAAGGAAGCGTCTTGAATAGCCCTAACAATTGTTCGCGCACTTCCTTCCATGCTTTCTCCTGAGCGGCCACCAACGCCAGTTCTGCTTCCACTTGAGCCTGCTGTTGCAAGAAGGATGCAAGCTCCTCCCCAACGGCCTGCTGAGCTGCTTCGTGGCCTTGGGCATCACGCTCGGCGGCATCGAGCTTCTGCTTCAGGTTCAACCCATTTGAGATACGTTCCAGAAGGCCCTCGAAGATAGCCTTCACCTGGGCAGCGTTCGCCTCAACCTCAGCACGCAGACGAGCCGTCTCGCTTGAGGTCTCTTGGTATTCCCTCAGCCTTAAAGCCGCTTCTTGTTCCAAGTGGCGGAAGTAAGAAGCGCTTTGCTCGTTGATCGCTTGCGGCTAAGGTCTCGGGAGCAGGGCGCATAAACTCCGATTGATGCAGGCGGACTTCGATTTCCCTGCAGTGATTAACCCAAGACTCGACGATGCCTTCATCATGAAAATTTACAAGTGCCGTCAACATCGGGTTAACCTCTGCAGCGAAATCCGCAGCAGATGGGGGAGCGTCCGCGTCAAGCTCTTCGACGTATCCGCTCAGCATGCCCAAACTCATTACGGCACCCTTTGAAGACGGACGTCTCAGAAAGGGGCCTGCCGGCATTATGACGCGAGACTCAAAGGGCGCCGGAATCGGAACGACAGCTGAAAAAACAAAATACGATCAGATGACGGTTCAAGAAATATGAAAAAGTCATCGATGGGATAGTTTACTATACTAGCTGCAACAGGCGGCAAAGCCGGGAGGGCCGGTGGCGCGACCGATCTTTCATCCCCTCCTTCAATTTGTAGCACTGCAATCAGGACGAGGAAGAGTCAGAAATAATTCCATTACTGAAAAAAGAAGGCATCAAAAGGAAACTATACTCACCAGCGCCACTGGAGGAAGAAGCGAGTTCAGATGGGAAGGAGAAGTGCGGGTGCAACACCTTGTAGAGGTGATAAAAAAGCACTCCTGCAAAGACACAGTAGTACAACATCAGTACATAGATCATGCGGCCGAAAGATGAAATTGATGGGTCACGAATCCATACCTTCCAGCATCTGCGATGGTACGAGAGAAGGCTGAGAGGTGGCCACCGCCAAGGAAATAGCTGACGGCGCCCCTTCAAGCAATGGAGCGTCAGTACTGGCCGCACCTGCGTTAAAAACAAAGATACACCTGTCAGGAAGGATTGCAAGATAAAGAAAAAAGGACAGTAACTCGAAATTTACCAGATTAGCCGCCAGCCGAAACGGAGGCGTCTCCCTCCTCCATCGACATGAGTCCACCTCCCGTGGCCTCATCACCTGACTCTATGGGGGCTGTCATCGTGCTCGTGCGGCCAGGAGACGGCGGAGGACCGTAGACGGGGAGAGCGATGATTGGAGCATTGCCAGACTCTTGAGAAAGAGCGGCTGGCTTGTCCTCGGGAGTCATGTCCGTCTCACCCGCTACTTCTTCGGGCTCGGCGATCGCTGCTGTCTCGTCTGCCGTCGCCATGAGGTCGCCAGTCTCAGGCGCTCTGTCTGCTGCTGCCCCAGACTCAGTTATAACAACCATCTCATTTGCCGCTACCTCAGGCTCGGCATCGACGGCCTTCTCTGGCACAGTTTCCTCAGCCCTTAGCTCGGGTCCAGTAACCCCGGCGACATCGCCCACCGTCGGCTCGGGTTCAGCCGGTGCCTCTTCCTCTGTTCCCTTAGGCTCGACGGTTTCCGCCTCCCCTTCGGTTGGGCTTGGCCCTGCAGGAAAAGATGTATGAGAACCGATAGTTGTACAATTCTTACAACAAAGTCTCGAGAGACACATTACCTGAGGAGGATCAATCGTTGGTCTCCCGAACTGCACGCGCCACCTGTCTGTGAGCTGTAGACAAGGCGACCGGGGGCTCTTCCGATGGAGTATCAGCATGAGGAACGGTGCTTGGGCCTGTTCCCACGGCCAAAGCAGCTCTGCGTGCCTTCGCCTCGTGCCTCAACCGCTTTCTCTCCTCCCGAGCCGTCAAGACGGACCTCTTCGAAGCTTCCTTCATCCAGGCATCATCGTCCGTGAAAAGAGATGCCTCCAAATTCTTCAAGGCATCCCTCACCGACTTTTCGAGTTGAGGCTCTCGCGGCAGCCCCGAAGAGACCGGGACTTCAGTAGCTGGCCCGGGGAGAGTCCCCGCATCAGCTGGCGCAGCCCCTGCAAAGAGACAAAGGAAGAAGGTTAGGTTGGCCATCAGAAAAGAGGACAAAAAACCTAATGAGGCGAGACGTACCAACGCCCAATAAAGCGCGTTTCTTTTCCTCCTCCTGGAAGGTTTGTAGAGAGGCAGCGATGGCTTCTTCAGTAGTGACACCTGTTAAAAAAAAGGGGGAAAGCATTAGTCGAAGATAATGATAAAAATGCGATAAAATGACGGAGAGTGCAGCTAATGATTACCTGCTTGAGCGAGTTTATCCAACCACGCTTCAAGTCTGGCTGATCGCTCAGAAGCCGCAATGGCGGCCGCCAGATCGGTGTCTGCTGGATCTACCGAGAAGCCCTTATTGTTGCCATACTCGCTTATACCTTCGGTAAGAGGGGCCTGAGGCTCTAAACCGAGGATAGCATCGAGAGAGAGGAGCGACTTCTTCTTCCTCTTCTGCCCATGAGCCCTGGGTGCACCCGAGATCGACTTGCGCTTTGCAGGCACCTTAGGGCGGCGGGTCCCGATGTCTGCACCGACACCGGACTCCGGCGAAACCACATTTACCGTCTCCACTGGAGCACGGGGGGCTGGTGGCGCATCTACAGTATCACGAAGCGGCAATCCGTGCAATGAGCTCAACATACGCAGTGGCCCAGCTCCGGCATCTTTCAGCGGAGGAACGACCGGGGTCCTTGGCTTCACGAGAGCCTTACGGTCGCCGCCGGGAGGCGCACCCTTGCGGTCAACCAGCATGCGCTTCTCCATATGGATAACTGGACCCATTGCGTTCGCGTACCAAGCCATATACGCGTTGAGGACCTTGGGAACGTAGCTTGGCTTACTGATGAAGAAGTAGGAGCCCGTGTTCAGTCGCATGAAATGGTGCATTGCGCTCCGTATCCCCTCCCTGTTGGCCGAGGGCTCTTCCAAAAACGCCTCCAGCGGGACCCCTTGGTGACAGCTTGATTATTGGGCGAACTGGTGGGGGTTATACCTCATGAAAAGCGCCGTCTCGTTCTACCTGAACACCAGGTAGCCCGGCCGAATAGAGTAGATGTGAAGGATCTCTCGGGCTTTCAGTACGGAGGCCCCGTCCTTGAAGTCGTCACGCAGCGCCACCACCGACTTGGAGGTCTCTAAGCCTATAGACTTTATCCAAAAAGAAATCTTCGCTCCAACCAGGTGTGGATGAAGGAGCAACCCCCTAGCCTCCCGCGGAGGCGCAGTCACGATCGAGGCGCCGACCGGCCGCATAACTCTTGGGAGTCTGCACTTCTCAAAAAATGAAGGGCTCTTATGGACGCCGAACACCCCGTGCACATGCATTTCCATCCATGAGGTGAAGTAGTGCATCGGGAAATTAGCAGGCTGCACCCCAGGTTCATTAGCGTCCGCCGCCACGCTAAGTCCATTGTATAGGTGAGCCATCCCGGCGATTTCTATTGTCAACTGCAGGCCAGCCACCATCCGATGCGCTGGGTAGAAAACGGACGGCCATATGTGGCGCGGGTGCATAGGGAGCATGAAGCTGCACAGCCACAGTCCCAGGAACCCTACAAAAAAGGTCTCCTCATCCATGCCCAGGACGACGATTTCTAAAAAGGGCATGACGGCGGCGCCGGAGAGATAAAAATCCTTTTGATCGTCCTTCGATGTTGGTCGACGTTCCAAGCCGAAGCCGAAAGGGTCATCAAGCTTGGCGAACTTCTCGCTCCGCTCTGATAGAAACTCCGGTCGAATGAAGCGGACGATAAAATCTGCGAAACTGACTCCCCGGACGCCTGATTCCAGATAGAGCCCTTCATATATGTTCAGCACCTTCACCAAGCCCGGAAACTGGTGCTGAATAGCATTCTCCGGCGTCAGATCAAACACCAGCGGCTTGGTGGCGAAGACGTATTCGTCAGGAGGAAGCATCTCCTCGTAATGCTCCCCCCTCATCGGCAGACCCGAGATTTCAGCAAACTCTTCCAGGGAGATGGAGACTTCCCTGTCCGTTATAAGGAAGGTGTGAGTGGGGATATTCCATTGTTCGATGAAAGCCTTAATCCACCACGTGGGAGGAGAGGGGTACTCAAAAAGCGAGACGTAGATTGCCGAGTATAAACCAATCTTCATTAGATGAGTCCTCTTCGCCGATAAGATGTACCTGGCCCACTGTAAATATCCGGCAGGTGGTCGCGGGGTCAATCCAATGTTGTAAGCCTGTCCCCAAGGGCGTGCCTCACCCTGACATATTCGCCTCCCCAAAATGTCTATTGCCGGCGGCGGCTGCACGGAAATGGCACCAATCGCAGGCTAGAGAAGATCATCCGAATTCCATTCTTTGACCTCCACGGCATACTTCACCGGGGGTTCATCCGCATAGGGGATCGAAAATATGGGCTCAGACGGCGTAGCGGAACCGAAGCTTCGGCGACCCTGAATGATCTCATTATACCACCTACCCCACAGGTGAAGGTTCTTGTGCTCGGGGTCATGATCCTTGATGAGAGCGAGCACCTCTCGGTCCACTGGTGCCTGGGGAAATCCTCCCTCCGAGCGAACAAACGGGAAAGACAAATCAGCAGACATGTTTCCTGCGGAGGGACAAAAATCAGCCGTCAGTGTTGTAATTCCAACGCTTGGCATTTTAAGATTTATAACACACTGCAATGCAGTGGGTAGGGGACCAAAGGGGGACCCACAAAATCTGGATGACAGTGCATCAGTTAATGAGACAGCCCCATCATTGGATTAGACTGTCAATTAATGAAGAGATCCCCAAGAGAATATTCTCATTAATGCGAAATTCCTAGAGACAAGGAGAAAATCTCCTCTTTCAGAGCAAAGCTCTGTCACAGAGTGACATTTGTCAAACTCTGGTCTCAAGCGAATAAAATTCCCTAAAAGAGCCTAGATCTGTAATAATGATGGAAAGATCCATCAAAAGAAAAATTTAACTCTTGAAAAAATTAAAAATTTTGGGATCTTAAAGATCCATGAAAACTCTTAGGAGTTCTTCATTTTTCAGATCAAAAAGATCTACATTTGATCCATGAGCAAAGCTCTGTTCATGGGTTAAAACCCATGAAACAAGATCTCTGTAGATCTATGGATTCTTGAGAGCAAGGCTCTGTTGGTGAAACCCCAAAGGGGTTTTCTTTAGATCAAAGATTTATAAGAGCAAGGCTCTGTTGATTAAAATTAATTTAATTTAATTTAATTTAAGTTAAATTTTACCTAAAATGTTCTAAAATTTGAACTTTGAAGTTCTTGAAAAGAAACGAGAGCAAGGCTCTAAAGTTCTTAAAAACAAGAGCAGGGCTCTGAAAGCAAAAGTTCTGAAGATGGTAACTATTTACTGTGGACCAAGGGTCCTATTTATAGGCGCTTGCTCCCCTTCAACTCATCAGTTGATCCAATGGCTAGGATCTTGCCACCGCTGCACTCACGTGTGCGCCATGTAAGCGCAACGTGGGGGGCATTTGTTTACTCCAATCAGAGCAAAGCTCTGTTTGAATTTCAAAAATTCAAAAATTGATGCAACGCTTCAAATTTCTTGCGCTGTGCGCAATGCGCCACGTGTCAAAAGCTGATACGTCAGTGCAGCGCCCAAGGCAACGCACCCAATCAGAGCAAGGCTCTATTTAAAACAAAATTAAAGGAAGCAACGCTTCAGTTGCGCTGCGCTCTGCGCTGCGCGACACGTGTCAGCGCAGTTGCGCTGCGCTCTGCGCTGCGTGACACGTGTCAAGCTCAGGTGCGTTTGCGCCAAACAGAATTTAAATTCCAGTAAGATCTTTCTGTTTTTGTTAAAACAAGAAGATTGTCTTCTGCAAAACAGAAGCCCTTGGATCAAAGATCCAACGGTGAGGAAAAATCCCCAAATCACTTAGAGAATGATCTCTTTAACGAATTTAAAAAATTAATGGGCACTATATAAAGGCCCCTAGACCCCAATTCCAAAATATACAGAGATAGAGAAACAGAGACAGAAACACAGAAACAGAGAGAGAATTCAGAGAACTCTTAAAAAGAAAAGTTTGAAGAACTCAGAAAGAAAAAGAGGTAAAACCTTTATAAAAAGAAGAGTTTCTTCTGAAAAGATCATTGATCTAAGAACAAGATCAAGGATCTTCAATAAAAAATATAATAAATAACAAAGGCATTGCCTTTTTTTTATGAACCATTGGCTCTGGAATCTTTAAAGATTCTTTTCTTGAATCCAAAATTGGATATTAAAACAGTGCCTTGCACTTGTAAATCTGCTCTGTTGCGCTCTTGGGTTGGCGCAAGCCACTAGAGAGCGCCACGTGTCAGCTCCAAAACCATTTGCGCTATGCGCTTTTAAAATAAAGCATTGCTCTCTGAAATTGGCGCAACTCACCAGAGCACGCCACGTGTCAGCAGCGCAACAGCGCAGCGCACTGGCGCAGCACACTGCGCTAACTGCGCTTGCGCTCACCAGAGCGTGACACCTATCACCTCCACAGGCGCTTGCGCTCATTAATTGGCGCAAAGCGCCTGACAGGCCATATGGCCACTGTCAGATAATTAATGCGCTGCATTATTTAAAGAAGGGCTGAGCCCAATTAAAAAAGGCCTAACAGGCCTAATAAAATGCAATGCATTATCTTAAAAAAAAGGGCAGAGCCCAAACAAAGGTCTATCAAGACCAAAACAGATGCTGTGCATCATTTAAAAAGGGACAGAGCCTAAATCAAATAGGCCTTACAGGCCAAAATAAAATGCAGTGCAGGGGCAAAGCCCTAGCACAAGCCTAATAGGCCAAAGATAAATAAAAACGTTGAACATTTTCAACTGGACTTAGCCCAATCATGGCCGTAAGTCCTCAAATTAAATTGACTGAGCACGACTGCTCTCTTAAATCAATTTACATCCGGTTCAAGGGTACATCTCCGAACTCCTCTGACACTTATCGTTGTAATCCTTCAACGACGTCAGAGAGATGACGGGTCCCGACAACCACACATCGATATGGACTGTGGGGTCCTTAAACTCATGGACTTATGCGTCCTTAAACCAATAATATGGACTGTAAGGTTGTTAAACTCATGGACTGATGCGTCCTTAAACTCACGGACTTATGCGTCCTTAAACCAAAATACGGACTGTGGGGTCCCTAAACTCACGGACTAATGCGTCCTTAAACTAATGGACTAATGCGTCTTTAAACACATCCAAACGGACTGTGGGGTCCTTAAACCCATGGACTTAAGTGTCCTTAAACTCATGGACTAATGCGTCCTTAAACTAATATCCGTCCTCGAAATGGGAAAAATGGACCACCATGTCCCTAAACTGGAAATGGACAACCATGTCCCTAAACTGGCAATGGACCGCAATGTCCTTAAACTACCTACGGACCACTACGTCCCTAAACGGGAACAATAGAGCCCCCAAATGCTCTTTTGTCGGATCTAAACGATCCCGTTTAAGTTGATCTTAGCCTCAAATATGGTTAACGTATTCTTAAACCTCCAAACAGATTTTAGTCCCAAACTGGACTATAAGACCCCCAATCGACTTTGGTTCAAGGGTACATCTCTGAACTCCTTTGACACCTGTCGTTGTAATCCTTCAACGTCGTCAGAGAGGTGACGGGTCCCGACGGCCATTCATGCAATGGACCACTACGTCCCTAAACTAGAACAATAGAACCTATAAATTCTCTTTCCGTTAAGTTGATCTTAGTCTCAAATAGGACTAATGTATCCTTAACGAACGTTTAAGTTGATCTTAGCCTCAAATACGGCTAGCGTATCCTTAAACTAAAACCCCAAACCCAAATCTAAGTAAATACGGATTTGGACTAATCCACGTCCTACGGGCGACGACATCACTTAGTCTCTGTATACAATCCACGGGCAACCACAAACAAAACAAACACACACGACACGAAGTGAAATTCTGGAGAAGGAGAAAGTGGTTACCGCGATGCGGTAGCGTAATTAACTGCAGGGGCTTGCGCCTGCAGGGAAGAGCGTCCCCACAATCAAAAACCCCTCAAGCGAGGGGGAATCTGACGAAGTCTGCTATATCGGCCGCATCCGTCTAAACCTCCGATACACGGTGCCATAAATCAACTTGGCATCTTCGGAGAGGTGGACGGATAAAACCAAATAGCATCTGCCCCGAATCTCAGGCAAGACGTCCCTGTCTTGGCCGCCATTCGGAGGGGAACACCTGGTATGATCAAATAAAATATCCGCCTGAGTACACACTTCCAACGTTCCACATATACAAAGGAACTGGGAATCCTCGCCAACACATTACGCGATTTAAATCCATGTGTGGCAATATTAGAGGAAATGATATACTCCTCCTCCGACAATTCGCCAGCAGTCTGGCGGGCATCGCCTTCGAATGGTATGCGGAACTCCCAAATGATTCCGTGAATAACTTTGATGAGATGGATATGCTCTTCTGTCAGAGATTCGTTAGTGAGAATGAACATACTACCATAGCGGCTTTGGTCAACGAAACAGTTGGACTGAATGAAACCTGGGTTTAATATGTTACCCGATGGAGAAATCTCTGGTAAAAATGCGAGCAACGCATCGACGAAGTTGCAGCCGTGGGATTATTTATAGCCACCCTTGACCCAAATTCAAAGGTGTTTCCATTTATGACCCTCTTCAAGCCGACGACCTTCCAAGAGCTCATGGGTAAAATGACTCGATTGGATCAGATGGGTCAAGACCCTTCATCATCCGATAAAAATGAATGAAAAGCGGAGGAAGGGTGGCATTTTTCGCCAACGCTCAACAAAAAATGAGCGACTCTGAAGCAACTTGTCTCCAAAATAGCGACGGCGTGGGGTACTCGCTCCCCGCGAGATATACACAGGGGGCATATTTCTCACTGGCGGAAGAACCTCTATGTGGGTTGGTCCTTTCTTCTCAAAGAACAGAAAAGATATCAAGGGACCTACAAGCAGTGCAATCAAGTAGAATATCCTACTTGAACCAAAAAACCATGGGAAGGATGTGAAATCCATGTCCCACTCGGAATCGGACGATGAGGGGAACAACCCCCCAAGTCAAATTCATTCTTCCGAGGAAGAGGAAGACTCGGCAGAAGGAATGACGTGATATCTCGTTCTTTCGTATATGAAGAAGATACTCTATTAGTATTGAAAAGCGACATTGATAAGCAGGGGACATGTGCAGTGTAAAATACCCGTTACTTCCCGCAAGACAACCTGATGGGCACGATGATAGATGAAGCAGTCCAAGAAGGTGAAGATAGTCTAAGGCGTGAAGTGTCCATGCAGCAGCGGCTCCGCAAATAAGAGTTGGAAGGAATGGGTTATGCAACTCTCCGACCGAATGACAATGGACCGAAAACGTCCTTAAAACTAACAACGGACCGAAACATCCTGAAACTAATATTCGTCCCAAAAACGGGAATGTAGGACCAAGAAGTCTTTAAACTGATTACCCGGCTCAAACATGGCGATATCGGACCGAGATGTCCCTAAACTAACAATGGACCGAGATGCTCTTAAACTAAAATTTTGCCTCAAACATGGTGATAATGGACCGGAACGTCTTTGAACTGGCACGTCGCCTTAAATACGGCGATATCCACTATTGAAATCCATATTGCAATCGAAACCTTAACGACGAAGACTGCAACTCACGTCCTGCCGGCTACACAGCTACTCCAGCGATGAAGCCACCCCTAAATCCCACCAAAAAACAGATGGGTCACCTGCGACGAAACTACTTCCGAGAGTTTCGCAAAAAAAAAAGGTATGTCCACAAGCAAATAGGCACAGATGAAAACCCGAAAGGGCGCCGTGAGTAAAAACAGTAGGGCTACCGGCGAGCTTGTGAAAACCCGGAAGGGCGCAATCTCGTTAAAAAAAGAAAAAAACGGTTTGTCCACAAGCAAAATGAGCACAGATGAAAATCCGAAAGGGTGCCGTGAGTAAAAACAGCATGACTGCCGGCGAGTTTGTGAAAACCCGGATAGGGTGCAAACTCGTAAAATAAAAAATTCATGTGCACTTGCAAGGTCCTCCCGACATTGTGAGGAGAAAATACCTACGTGAGGTCCTTACAACTCACAAAGGAGCAACACACTTAGGAATCCTTATAATTCCTAAGGAGAAATTACACTTACGGGATCCTCACGACTCGTGAGGAGAATTCCCCTTATGAGACCCTCACGGCTCATAAGATTCAAAAGTCTTAAGCTACAGAGATCTGAATCTGTTCTTAAGCTGTCATATCCCCCAAATTGCCCTACAAGCGGTCCAATATTGACCCTTGTATACAATCCACGGGCACGAGTAAATACTCCCTTACCAAGTTCTACCAATAGCGAGAAATATCTCATATGGTGAATGAAACCTGTAAGTCCTCTCGACTTATAAGGAGAAAACACTCTTGTAAGATTCTTATGACTTGCAAGGGAAAATACCACTTAGGAGTCCTCACGAATTCTAAGGAGAACCTACATCTACGAGATCCTCTCGACTCATAGGGAGAAATACCTTTATGAGATCCTTACGGCTCATAAAATGAAAAGCCTTAGTCGACAGGATCCTAACCCATTTTGCTAAGCCATCTTTGTTCAAATCAACAATGGCAAATGATGATTCGCTCCTGGCAACATTCCAGTTGTAGCGATGCTGATGCCTAAATAAGTATCAAATTTCAACTCCTCACAAAGGCAAATGATGATTCGTTCCTGGCAATATTCCGGTTGCAGCGATGTTGATGCCAAGATTGGTATTGGATCTCGAGTTCCCGACTCGTAATAAAACTCGGCGAGTCGCAAAAAAATGCATGAAATAGCCGAAATGATGGGGCAACTCGCAATATAAATCAACGAGAAAAAAAATATATGTATATGAAACAGCCGAAATGTTTGGGCAATTCACAATAAAAACAGCGAGTAAAAGAAAAAAAACGATATAGCCGAAATGATCGGGCACTGCGATAAATAGCCGAAATGATTAGGCAATCGCGACTTCCGCGACATAAAAGCTAAAAAGATAGAGCATCGCAGAAAGAAAAAAAATGAAAATGAAACATTTCTGCCCAGCAGGTAGGTCCACATCGACCCCTGTCTACAATCCATGGGCACAAATAAAGGAAAGGGTACCATATTTTCCTACCAGGCCCCGTCAAAGGGAGAGCTAGATCTTAATGGAAACATGTACAGCCTAGAGGTCATCCCGACATTCTTCTCATTCCGACAGGATGCATACGTGACGTCAGCAAAGCTCTAAGGAGCCAAATCAAAAAGGAGTAATGGAAAAATCCCAGCTCCAACTCGACGTTCCTTCTTGGTGCAGACGCAACGTCAAGAAACAAAAGTGGAGTAATGGTAAAAATCCTAGCTCCAGCTCGACGTTCTCCTCATTCCAGCAGGGCGCGGGCGTAACTGTCAAATGAAATTTGAGCAATGGCATACTCCTAGCTCCTGACCTTGATGGCGATACATACAGCATAAAGGTCATTTGGATGTCTACCCAACTTCAGCAAAGAATCGGTATGACATCACCAAAATAAAGTGGAGCAATGGCATATCCCTAGTTCCAGATCTCGATGGCAACATCTATAGCTTAGAGATTAGCTTGACGTTCTATCTCAGTGCAGACGCGACGTCAAAAAAGAACCAAGGGTCGGGCAAAAAATGAGCAATGGCATATTCCTAGCTCCAGTTCGATGTTCCTTCTCAGTGTAGATGCGACGTCAACAAAGGCTCCAAGGAGCCAAATCAAAAAGGAGTGATGGAAAAATCCTAACTCCGGCTCGACGTGCTTCTTAAGCCAGCAGGATGTAGACGCAGAGTCATCAAAGACCCAAAGGTCAAACAAAAAAGAAGTAATGGAAAAATCCCAGCTCCAGCTCGACGTTCCTTCTCGGTGCAAATGCGACGTCAACAAAAAGCTCCAAATAGCCAAATCAAAAAAGAGTGATGGCAAAATCCCAGCTCCAGATCGACATTCTTCTCATTATAGCAGACGCAATGTCAACAAAGGCTCTAAATAACCAAAATAAAAAAGGTGTGACGGCAAAATCCCAGATCCAGCTCGACATTCTTCTCGTTACAGCAGAAGCAATGTCAACAAAGGCTCCAAATAGCCAAATAAAAAAGGAGTGACGGCAAAATCCCAGCTCCAGCTCGACATTCTTCTCGTTACAGCAAATGCAATGTAAACAAAGGTTCTAAATAGCCAAAATCAAAAAGGAGTGACGGAAAAATTCCAGCCCCAGCTCAACATTCTTCTCGTTACAGCAGATGCAATGTCAACAAAGGCTCTAAATAGCCAAATCAAAAAGGAGTGACGGCAAAATCCCAGCTCCAACTCGACATTCTTCTCGTTACAGTAGACGCAATGTCAACAAAGGCTCCAAATAGCCAAAATTAAAAAGGAGTGATGGCAAAATCCCAGCTCCAGCTCAACATTCTTCTCGTTACAGCAGACGCAATATCAACAAAGGCTCCAAATAGCCAAATCAAAAATGAGTGACGGCAAAATCCCAGCTCCAGCTCGACATTCTTCTCGTTACAATAGACGCAATGTCAACAAAGGCTCTAAATAGCCAAAATAAAAAAGGAGTGACGGCAAAATCCCAGCTCCGGCTCGACATTTTTCTCGTTACAGCAGACGCAATGTCAACAAAGGATCCAAATAGCCAAATCAAAAAGGAGCAACGGCAAAATCCCAGCTCTAGCTTGACATTCTTCTCGTTACAGCAGACGCAATGTCAACAAAAGCTCCAAATAGCCAAATCGAAAAGGAGCGACGGCAAAATCCCAGCTCCAGCTCGACATTCTTCTCGTTACAGCAGACGCAATGTGAACAAAGGCTTCAAATAGCCAAAATCAAAAAGGAGTGACGGCAAAATCCCAGCTCCAGCTTGACATTCTTCTCGTTACAGCAGACGCAATGTCAACAAAGGCTCCAAATAGCCAAATCAAAAAGGAGTGACGGAAAAATCCTAGCTCCAGCTTGACATTCTTCTCATTACAGCAGACGCAATGTCAACAAAGGCTCCAAATAGCCAAAATAATAAAGGAGTGACGGCAAAATCTCAGCTCCAGCTCGACATTCTTCTCGTTACAGCAGATGCAATGTCAACAAAGGCTCCAAATAGCCAAATAAAAAAGGAGTGATGGCAAAGTCCCAGCTCCAGCTCGACATTCTTCTCGTTACAGCAGACGGAATGTCAACAAAGGCTCCAAATAGCTAAATCAAATTGGAACAAATGCATATTCCTAGCTCCGGACTTCAACTGCAATACATACAGCATAGAGGTCCTATAGATGTCTACCCTACACCAGCAAAGAAACGGCACGGCATCGTCAAACAAAAATGAAGCAACGGCATATTCCTAGCTTCAGGGTCTTGAAGGCAACTCATATAAAACCTAAAAGACTATCAGAGACCATTCCACACCAGCGCGGAGTGGTTATGACTCATCGGGGCTCCAAATTGAGCCTAACCTCAAGTAAAAAGCGACATGGAAAATTCCTAACGCTTGCTCTCTCGACGGTAATATGACCTAAGGAGATTACTTGAAGACATCTTGTCCAGCCCCTAAAGGGATCAGATACGACAGTCGCGGGGCTACTCGAACAACGGCTTAAAGACCGTATATCGAGGAATACAGCAGCCAACACGACGGTACTACGGACTAAAACCCTAGTACCACAAACCTAACGGACCCCTGTCGTAAAGAATAGGGGTTATCTATATTTCACGTTAGGATACACCTGCGAGAACCTCTCGACTCATCTCGACTCGTAGGGAAAAACACTTCCGTGAAACCCTCATGGCTCATGAAGGTGAAAAGCCTTAGGCGATGAGGATATATACCTGTTCCTAAGCAATGTGGTCCTACAAGTAGGTCCAAATTGACTCTTATATACTATCCACGTGCCACATTCTCTAAAGTAGCATACCGACGAGGAGGAAAAACCACTTGTGAGTCCTCTCGACTCGTAAGGAGAAAATTCTCTCATGAGATCCTTACGACTCTCAAGAGAAAACACACTTAGGAGCCATCACGATTCCTAAGGAGAAAATACACCTACGAGATCCTCTCGATTTGTATGGAGAAATATCTTTATGAGACCCTCACGGCTCATAAAATTGAAAAGCCTTAAGCGACAGATCTAAAACCTGTTTCCTAAGCCATCGCGGCCCTACAAGTAGGTCCAAAATGACTCTTGTATACTATCCACGGGCCACATTCTCCAAAGTCGCATACCGATGAGGAAGAAAAACTACTTGCAAGTCCTCTCGACTCGTAAGGAGAAATTTCTCTCGTGAGATCCTTACGACTCTCAAGAGATTCCGCACTTAGGAGTCCTCATGACTTCTAAGGAGAAAATACACCTATGAGATCCTCTCGACTCGTTAGGAGAAATGTCTTTATGAGACCCACATGGCTCATAAAGTTGAAAAGTCTTAGGCGACATATCTAAACCTGTTTCCTAAACCACCGCTGCCCTACAAGAAGGTCCAAACCGACTCTTATACACTATTCACATGCCACATTAGCTAATAAAGTGAAGAAACAACTTGCGGGTCCTCTTGACTCGTAAGGAGAAAATACTTATGTGAGATCCTTACGACTCACGAAAGTGAAAGACACTTAGGAATCCTCACGATTTCTAGGGAGAATATGCACCTATGAGATCCTCACGACTCACATGGAGAAAAAACCTTCTTGAGTCCCTTGCCGCTTATGAAGATGAAAAGTCTTAGGTGACAGAGACCTAAACCTGTCTTCTGAGCCATCAATTCTACGGAGATGCATAACTTTTCACTACTTAACTCATGTACATATCTACGTGGGCAAAATAGTAGGGGGCATTTGTTCCCGCCAAAAATTTCCGTGCAAAATAGCCCAAGGTATCAAATAGCAGCAATACGCTTAAGAAAATGCAAACCAGTATTTTTCCAAACTCCCGAATGAGAATCAAGTAAATTATGATGGCATCGAAAGCGTCTCAAAAAATCTTTCAATTTGATATATCACGGGCCTCATAACTCTTCCGGAATCAAAAGTTACGAGCAAATATGCTATGCACGTATAGTCTAAGTAATGCTCTACCACATGTGGGATACTTTTTTAGTCCCACATCAGGAAAAAAAGAAATCCCTTCTCTATCACTCCCATATAAATAAGAGGGGATACTTCTTAGAAAAAATAGGATTCAATCCTCAAAAGAGCTTAGTTCTCCAAGTTAGGGCCTTAGCTGCCCCTCATAATGCGCATATGCGCAAGCGCCATGTGTGCCACGTGCAACGCACGTGCGCCCGTCGTGCAAGGATTCAATTCTTATAGAATATTATTTCTCCAAGTTAGGGCCAACCCCCCATAATGCGCATATGCGCAAGCGCCATGTGCGCCAGTGCAACGCACGTGCGCCTGCCACGTGCAACGCACGTCCGCCTGCCGTGCGAGGATTCAATCCTCAAAGAAGCTTAATTCTCCATAGGAGCTTAGTTCTCCAAGTTAGGGCTTTAGCTGCCCCCCCATAATGCGCATATGCGCCACGTGCAATACACGTGCGCCCGCCACATGTGTCCGCCACATGCGCACCACGTGCAACTCACGTGCGCCCGCCGTGCGAGGATTCAGAGCTTAGTTCTCTATAGGAGCTTAGTTCTCCAAGCTAGGGCCTTAGCTGCCCTCCACGATGCACATATGCACAAGCACCACGTGCGATGCACGTGCGCCCGCCAAGTGCACAACGCGTGCGACGCACGTGCACGAACGCAAAGAATCCTTTTTCAGCAGCTACGAGTTTAAGCTTTAACCTGTTCTTCCCCTTAATGAGTGGGACATAGTTTAAAGGGTACATCCTTCTACACCTTTGATACATAGCGTTGTAATCACTCAGCGTCGTCAGAGAAGTGGTGGGTCCCAATGATCAATGATCTCTCTTTCGAAATATAGAGGTGGAGACCACCTCATAAGTTTCTGTAAAAAAAAATATACAGAAGGCTCCCAAAATCTCCGACAAAACAAAAGAGAATTTAATTCTCAAACAAGATCTTCTTCCTCAAAACCCTAAGTAAAGAAAATATCGAGATCAAAACATCTCGTTTAACTATCCTATATAAGGGTTTTTCTAAAAGAACTTAGTTCTTTCTATGGATCTGAGATCCGCAAGACAAATCTTCCAAAAGTTGAGAATTTAATTCTTATCGGGAAGATCTTGTTCTTGAGAATCAAAAATTCAGGAAAGAACAAATTTGAAAAGAAAGAAGATAGAGTTTCTTCAAATCAAGAACATAGTTCTTTAAAGAACCAGATGCAGGATCTTCAAAAATATTGATCTTTAATGGTCAAAACGCCATTAAAAGAGGTTTAACCTCTCGGAGAAGTTGGAGTTCATAATACTCCAAGAACTTAGTTTCTTCAAATCAAGAACTTAGTTCTTTAAATAACCCGATACAAGATCTTCAAAAATAGTGATCTTGGTGATCTTTAATGGTCAAAACACCATTAAAAGAGATTTAACCTCTCGGAGAAGATGGAGTTCATAATACTCCAAGAACTTAGTTCCTTCAAATCAAGAACTTAGTTCTTTAAAGAACCCGATCTAACATCTTCAAAAATAGTGATCTTAGTGATCTTTAATGGTCAAAACACAACTAAAAAAGGTTTAACCTCTCGGAGAAGATGGAGTTCATAATACTTCAAGAACTCAGTTCTTTCAAATAAAGAACTTAGTTCTTTAAAGAACCCGATCTAAGATCTTCAAAATAGTGATCTTGGTGATCTTTTGTTAGTTATATGTATGCCCTAGAGGCCATTACTGTACATTGGATGTATATTGTAGTGGATGCTTGGACATATATAGGGAGGACTTTCTCGCTCGACATGATAGTATGCTATCTGGTTACTCTTTACCTTAACGTGTACACTGATTGTCTCTCTGTTACATGTTGGTAAAGCCCTTAGGATGTGTACTTGACTACCTGGACTATGATGCGGATCATACTAGTGGGGACATGGTAGTCCATAAGTACATCCTTCAAAGTCCCTAGTCGTGGGTATATCGAGACGGGGCATCGATATACCAGAGTAGACTAGCGTATACCTTCTCGACCCATACAGATGGGCGATGGATGATCCCATATCCATTGGTGTTTGACATCAGAGATGATATACGGGTGCTCAGTAGAGACTGGGTACACTGGACGGACTCGCCGAGAACTCCCAGATGGTATTATACCTTATGTCAGATGGCAGTTCTCTGGTGACACTGGTACAGAGTAGTCTGTTGACCCGAGATCGTTATAGAGTCTTATGTGGTTCCCACTGTGCTTTGATTTCCATCTTACCACGTCCAAGAGGGCGTGCAAAACGGTGGTTTTTGGATACAGTCCCGAGTCACATGGAGGCAATGAGCGATAGGAGGGGATTCGTCTCTCCCGGTATAGGGAGTAGATGTTGCGCTGTGTTCGATTGGCTATAACAGGAAATCCCTGGCCAGGGTTGCTGAGATTTACTGGTAAGTGTTACCAGTAGTTTCTCGAATAGTTATAGACCTCATATCGACACGACTTATCGAGCTATTGGGGTCTGACGTTTACCACCCCTAGGTGAGATATGCGACATATCAGACGATCAGACCGGACTGTACGGTAAGTGTTACTGGTTGGATTCACAGGAGTATGAGCGGGCTTGCTCGTCGATCTTCTGATCGCTCAATACCCGGGTGGCCGTTACGTTTAGCAGACCGCTTGCGGCTTGTGGGTGTTTGATATGATCATCACCTGCTGCCGGCGTATTGACGAGTCTTTAGAGTCCTACACAGAGGTTTCCTGGCTCAAGCGAAACGAAATAGGAGCGCATATGAGATATGTGCGGGACCGAGAATAATGCGTGTATGTGATACCGCATTCTATTCTCGTGATGAATGTGTCGAATGGTTGTATACGATATAACCTAGTTATCGAATCGAGGATTGATTCGATAAGCCGATACATTGGATACTGGTCGGTTATATGCGATATGACCGGATCATTGAATCAAGTGTTGATTTAATGATCTAATGCATAATTATATATTTGATATATTTCTTTGCATTAACTAGTATTGGTTCACTTTAAATGGATTTTCTCACTCGCTTGTGCACATTGTATATGTGATATATTTTTTGTGCACTTGATTGTATCATGTTTGATGATACATGATTTCTAGGGTTTGTGTAAAGAGTTAAACCTTAGTTAAGTAAATGGTTAGGGTTTTTTCTTTCATTTATCTTTTAATTTGGATTAAAAGAAATGAGAAAAGAAAAACAAAAGGGTTGCTTTCAACATGAAGCTTGTTGAAGCTTCATGAAGCTTTGACCAAAGTGACTCTTTTGTCTTCATCTCCTAAACCCTAACCATTCATTTAACCTTAGTTATTTCTCTACACATTACCATGGTTAATTTTATGATAAGAATCATGTTATTATTCTTTTCATAAAATACTTATCATAATTCTTTCATCTTGCTTCTTCTTCTTCTTTACTTGAAGAAAGCTTGCTTCAACAATGGAAACTTGAGCAAAAGAGTGAGAAATCCAATTCTAAAGTGAACCCACCTCCTATTTCTTCATCCTCTACCTCTTGCCAAGTAGTATAGGGTGTTTCCTTCACAAGTTTTCATGGCTTGGTGAAGGTGGAGCTTGATCTTGTGATGCCTCGACGTAGATCATCTTCGGCACGAAGCTGACGACCTTGCCCGCCCATTTCTCCGATGAAGCCGACGCTAGAGTCCGGGATTGCATTTGGACAGCGGAGAGGACTTCATCACGGAGCCGTAGAGGTGGAGGACCGGATCTACAAAGGTTGTATTTCCGTTCTTTTAGTTAAGTAGTTAACTAGTTGCTTGTTTCGCCTAAAATCTAGTTAACGATCCGTAGTTTAGGGTTTCTCGGCACCCCTAAAATTTGAAATTGGCATGGTTGATGCCTTGTGAGACCTCATTAGAGTGCCTAGGAACCCTACAGTGGTATCAGAGCCTAGCTAGAGCCTTAGGCGATGCCTTGACGACGTTTGAAACCTGATCGAACCAAAACCCTAACCCCAAAATAGCTCTCTGGACTTTTTCTAAAAATTGGGATTTTTCCAAATTAAAAATATGCAGAAAAATCAGCAGGGAATCCTAAGAATTACTGTGCAACACGTACCCATGATTCCCTCATTGAGCGGCGGAACCGCGGCACAAGCATGGCTTGTGCGGCGGTTCCGCGGATAAATTGTCAAATCATCCAACAATTTTTGTACAGTAATTCATGTTTTCAGGTGCTGGATTTTCTGGGAATTTTTAATATTTATTCAAGAGTTGAATATTCTGAGTTGTTTTGGGGATTCGTTTATTCGATCGGATTATCGGACTTTGTTTATATGTTTTCCGGGTAAATTTTAGAATATGTTAAAAAGTTCGACCGGATATAAATACCCAACTTTTCCTCTGTCGGGAAATTTCCAAGTGTTGGACTTTTCCGTAGTTTAAAGACGTTCTAAGTAGTACAAGTAACGCGATGGACCCTCTAGAAGACAACAAACCTTAACTCGATTATGTGACCGTCTTGAACTGCCCTTTGAACCTTCGGGTTTGGGGCAGTACGGCGTGCCACATGTGAGGCGTTGGCTTGACCCTTCTACGGCTGGACCGTTGGTACTGAGGCATGAAGTGAATGTCTTTGAACTTATTTCATGAGTTGATCAGTATCGGGAAAACTTGGGTGTTTGAATGTTCGATCGGAAAGTTTAACATTTTCTATTTATCTGGAATTTGATACAATAATTGGAATTCACAATAAGTTATGAGATAACTGAATGAATGTTATAAACATAGCAGTTTAGTCTCACTTGATCGGTTGCCACGGAATTTTGATGTGATCAAAAGTCCGTCGCAATCACGTAGTGTACGCGGATACTCGCTGGGTAAACTTAATAGACAGCCTCGCTCCATAACCCCGACCAAGTGACTGTAGGAGAACCCCGTTGCCGAAAGCATCCGTTCGGGTGCTCGCGGTAGCGGTGTTCCGCCTTGGTGCACTTCGTCGACGGTATTAGGGGTGCGGCCGCCTACTAAAGTTTGCGACGAGCATTCGATCAGGATGTCGGGAATCTTGTTGAATTGCCCGACTTTATACTGAAAAGTGTTTTCGATTTTGAGACTAAAATGCGGGGTTTATAATTGTTAGGCATGTGGTGTCTAAGGAATTCATTTGATTAGGCATGCGATGTCTGTAGAGATTGCGGATTCCAACTGTTGTAGTTTTACACTTTCTTTTCTGTGACCGTAAGTGTAATATGTGATATCGCCGGTTTCGTTGCTATATGTCAACGACAATTGGGATGCGCATATTTACTTACGTTGATGACATGTGATGTTATGTGTTGCTGGATATGTTATATTGGATCGTCGTGTTTGAATACTCGGGGTTTTTTATGTGAGATGAGTGTTTTCATTTTCATTCATGTAAAAACTTGTATGTAATATTCTTTTATTGGGGCACTTCCAGGTTGCGGAAGATGTCACCCTTTGTATATTATTTACTTTTCCGCACTAGGATAGACCTAAGGAGGGGAGCACAAGTAACCGGGTTCTGGAGTCCAGTGGGAGACCAACTCGAGGAGTCGAGTCCGGGTCTCCTAACTCTAGAATTGGTAGGGTTGCTTGCCGCTCTCGTAGGGGTCTAGGGATGTGGGTTTGGCTATTCATCACGACCGTGGAATCCGTGTTTTATACTGGCTCGTATTGAAAACACGGACGTCCTAGTATATCCAATATTTCATATGTTTCTTCTGCTGCAATATCTGTGATGTGATCATGTGATGTTCTGTGATAGATACTGTATATAGTATATATGATATATTATATAGACGTTACTTATGTTTTACACCCGCGGTAGCCCTGCCCCGCTCTGCCGTTAGTTACCTAACCTAACGGTGCACGAGGGGACATCGAGGCGAATGCGGATGGCATAAGTGTATGTCGTATTTATCTGTGATGTTTAGGTATTTTAAATGATGGGAATTCATTAATGTGATTAATGAAATAAAAGAAACCTAAGATGTTGTAGAATCGAATTTCAAAATAAAACAGGTAGCTACAGTTCTTGCTTTGCATAGCGGTATATGAGATATATCCTGCACCTTATTCGATAAGGAAAGGACCGAGATCCCTTCACCGGGAGTGACTCCTTTAGCAATAACCGGCAGATGCTACACACTCGGTTTGTCTTTTGATTGCTTTTAAGAGTTTTTGCTTTGCACAGTGATATATATGATATATCCCGCACCTCATTCGACGAGGAAAGGACCGACGATCCCTTCACCGGGAGTGACTCCTTTAGCAAAACTAGAAAAGCCTCAAAAACACTCCATTTCAAAATTCATTCGATCCTATAACGATATCAAGTTCATTACGCAATAGGTTTACAGAAAAACCTGTCGTAGCCCTCCGTCATTTCAGATAAGTCCTGTTTAGTATTTGTGCTGCGTTTGTTGACCTTGTCAAGGCGCAGTGTGCGGTAGCTAACCAGTATTTATCTGCTTATGCATATGATGCAGATTGGGTTAGGGTAGTCGTGCGGCCTTGTTGACCTTGTCAAGGGTCATGCGGGTGGGTTTGATTCAATCAAGAAATGACGGGTTGAACTTGACTTGCGGTCTATGGTTTGTTGACCTTGTCAAGGTCATAGATCGTTTGGGGCAAAATATTATCGGGAATTTCAAGTGTTGAAATTTGCAATGAGATTGCATACCTTCTATGAGATAGTTGGATCCCGATACCCGCTGCGAGTAATTGTTACTCCTGGGAGAGTTTTACACATTACAATTAGCCGATCAAGTAGGTGTCTAGAAAGGTGTTAACGAGGTTACGCCTCTGGGAAAACGAGGTTTACATTAATTAGGTTCGTGCGAAAGCACGGGGGACCTCCCTCAAAGTACCGACACTGGCCTGGCTGAAAGATTGGCGAACTTGTAGTGTGTAATTAATCCCGGCTAGTCTTTCCTTTTAGGGTTTGAAGGAAGATTTGATAAAAAGCAGTGGGAGCCATCCTGATTAGATAAAACATAACCAATCTATTCTTGCAAAGAGTGCACGCTGAGTGTTTTCTTCTCTCTCTCTCCAGGTAGCGACCATATCACGCCTTACTCAAGATAATAATACGGAATATTGACCGAACCCGCTTGTTATACTGAGCTGGGGAACGTTGGTCTCGCTCCAACTTATAATTGTTATAAGACAGAGCAAGAAATTGGGGAATACCAGATTTCCCGTGCCGCCCAAACGAAGAGAGTGCATGCTGATGCATCATCTTCGGGTGTGTTCATTATAAAGAACTGTTTCTCAGTATCCTCTACGTCCTGGGTATTAGATACCGAAACAGGATCCCAGATATGTAATCTGTTACATAGGGCTACAAAAGGGTAGAAAAACTGAGAACGGTTGATAAGTTTCATGAGGCAGAAAACGGGGCAAGAGTTGCAGCCAAGTCTGTTGGTCACTGTCACCCTCTATTACCAATACATTGATTCTGAACAAATGCTATTAGATACCGATCCTGATATACAAAATCATATCTATCTCTTTATTAGTAAAGAAATGATAAACTTTTGTATAAATGGATAATGTTTTGAACATTTCCTATATCAAAAGTTGATCGGTTCAGGCACGTTATCTAAAAGCATTGATGTTCTAAATCAAACTACAGTTCTTAGTATATGGAACACACACAAGAGGAAGAGTTCAGAAATGAACGAATCCTTCTTAAGGCATTGTAGACTAGGTCATATCAATGCGACCCGACTGGCTGAAGTTACATGTAGATGCATATTTAAATTAGTTTGAATTTACATCTTATGAAACTTGCCAGTCATGTCACAGAGATAAGATGATGTAACACCCGAGCCCAATACTACTATTCCGGTTACTGGTTGAGTGTTAGACATTGCTCATTTTATTTATCTTGCTGGTTTGGGTCTTACTGTAAAATTTTATTTGGCTAAGCATTTTTGCATATAACAAATTTTATCACCTAAAACAAAATTAAAAATATCTATCTTGGCCTACTCGTCACCCCTAGCCGCGTGGTAGCGTCCGTGCGTCGAGTTCTCATTCCGTTCGGTAGAACGGGCGAGTTTGGACGGATACGCGCGCGTGCAAGTGTCCGACTTGGGGGTATGCTTTTTAATCCTAAAACACTTCATTTTAAAATTTGGAACCCGCTTAAAATCCTATTATTTGAATTTCAAATTTTTGGACCCAATCCGGGCGCGATTTGGAAATGTTTCATTTAGCGCCAAAATTCCAAATCAATAAAATATTCAAACTATATTATAACCATTAAAATCCTACTGTTAATTATTTACGTATGATCTATTAAATATTTAAAATCAAATCTGTTAACCAAAAGGAAATCTCTGGCCAATCACGGGGTTCTTAACCCCCGTGGGCCCCGCCTCTATCTCGTTCTCTATCTCTATCTCTCTCTCCCTCATATCTTTCTCTCTCCATCCCTCGTATTTCTCTCTCTCTCTAATTTCTCTTTCCTTCTCTCTCTCTCTAACTCCCTCTCTCTCTCCCCTATATATATATTTACGTTCCTCCTCCAGAATCACGTCGCGAGGAAAACCCATCGCAACCCTAACCCTAGCCGCCGTGTCCGTCGCCGCCGCAGCCCCAACGCCGGCGCCACCACCACCATCACCCTCGCCTCTTCACCCTCGTCGCAGCCTGCACCTTCTTCCCTCTTTCCCGAGCACCCGCACACCGCCTACACGCCACCTGCACACCGCCTGCACCTCGTCGGATCGCCGCCGGCGATCTTGATCCGCCCCGGCCTCGCTAGCACCCCCTCGGTGAGCTTCTCATCCTCCATCTTCTCCTTTCTTCTTCTTCCTTCTCTGGTTAGGATTTCTTGAATCTGGAATTTTCCGCCGTCGCTGCAGGTACCCCGCCGGAGCTCCGTCGCCGTGGTCGGCGATCACCAACCGTCCCACAGATCCTCGTGAGCAGTCCCTGCTCCATCCTCCTTCCCTTCCTCTTTGTTTCTTTCTATTCTTGTTGCAAAGTCTTGATTGTCGCTATTTTGCATCTCGCCGGAATCCGGCCGTGCCGACGACTTGATCCGACGTTCCAGCGAGGTACCCCGGTCCGCGTGGTCCCATTGTTCGTTGTTTGGGTTCAATCCGTGAACCGTGCGTCCGTCGCGTGTTTTCCAGCCGACGTTACGTTCCGTGTTCGTGTTCGTCGTTCCGTCGAGGCAAGTATCACTTGCTACATGCTATACTATACAATTATATATATTTTGACTCATTAAACCTGCAAAACTCAACTCGGTATGGATATTTTCTTATTTGGTCGCAATATGACATATATCATGATACAGTTAACCACTTTAACCCTAAATTACATTTTGCCACTTTAACCCTAATAACGAAGTTTACCCGTTAATCACATTTTACCGTTTAAAGGATGATAGCCTTTACACATGTAGCTCTATTACACTCGGATATTGATGTAACGGTATTGCACTATTGTGATTAAATGAACTGCTTATTGTTGTTTAATTCATTGCTTATTTCCTGCTGTTATTCCTTGTTCGATTATATACCTGTTGTGAGCACACCCTCGATTTTGTTACATCTTGACCTGACCTTGCTACACATGATATATATATATACCGATGCACCTGACATGGTACCCTTTACTATCGACTTGACCTTATGTACCATGACCTGACCTGTTACCTGATCTCATGCCTAATGCCAACAAACCTGACATGGAGTCCTCATGGACCAAGCTTGTTGTCTATCCAGACAAACCTACTGTTACCTGAATTTGTGTTGGCATTAGTTCTTGACCACTGAATACCTGACCTGACACATATAACCTGGGGGTATGGGGAAATCAAAAGGGTAATCTAAAGTGTAACTTAAAAGGGTATTATTTGATCCGTGGTCCCGGGGGGGTAACGGGACAGAGCCATTCGTGACTCTTACATTTTCCTGATCCGTGGTCCCGGGGGGCAACGGGACAGAACCACTATTGGTTCCCATCTTCCTGATCCGTGGTCCCGGGGGGTAACGGGACATATCCTTTGAGTTACATGGAGGATTACTCGAATTGATTTCAAAGACTTTAGGATAGAAAACCCGATAACACAGTTTAGTTACCCACTGCACACTACCCTGCACTGCTTGTTTCATACTATTGCTTCATTCAGGTTTATTTCTGCATTGCCTATTACACTGTTCACATTATATTATTGGTTGACATGACGCGCTGACGTCTGGGTTTTGCATGGCCCAGATTCTTTACCACCGTCGCTGTCCGAGCAGGAGTACTTCAGCCAGCAGGCTGAGTTGTGAGTTCTGTAGTGGTTAGTTTATTTCCCGCATTTTATTTCCAGATGTGAGCCCGCATTATGGGACATACTTTTCTGTTATTGTATTGGATCATTTGCTTCCGCATTTTATTTATCATTGACTCTTGTTATTCTGGATTTGGACATATGTTAGATAGTTTTATCTTGTTCTTGATATCTCTACAGCCGTAATGTGACTGTGGATGGATACTTCCTACCCACAGGTAGCATGGTTGGCTATGTCACGTGCCCAATCTTGCGTACTCTGGGAAGCGGGGCGTGACATGGTTCTTTTGGTATCAGAGCCATAGGTTAGTTGGGTTGATTCTTTTGTAGTTGGGTATTGTACCCAATACGCGAATCAGAATACCCGTGCTTAGGAAACATGTCCTACCACCTTGACAGTTTTACCATTCTTGAATCACATTCTTCCTGATTATATCGACGTGCAAACTTACTTTGCATGTCGACTCGAAAACCTGATTTCTTGTTATCTCTAGGACTTAGGCGACTTGGGTGGAGTTAAGTAATTGTGGCTATGATACCGCGGCATAGTTACAATGCGGTACTCTATTTAAGTATCTTGGAGTTCTAGCCTTGATTTATATATTGAATCTATCATCATGCTAATGTTGGGTGTTTTGATTTCAGGAATATGGCAGATAAGAATTTCAAGACGTATCAGAGGCGCGTGGATGAAGCCGCCATGTTGGGAGTGATACGTGGAATGCTGGAAAATCAGAAGAGGCATACTGAGCTGATCCAGCAGCAAGCAGATTCATTTCAGGAAGGTTTGCAGGCCATTCGGCAGTCTGTAAACAACGCTGGAGCTAAACCAGTTGACCGAGTAGGGACCATGGCAGATTTCAGACGTTTGGGTCCTACTACTTTCACCGTTCAGGAGGAGCCGTTGCCAGCCGAGCAGTGGCTAGTTGACACTGAGAACTTGCTGATTGCGGCACAGATCCCAGAGGAAAAAAGAGTTGAGGTGGTGCGCATTCAGTTAGTGGATTACGCCCGAGAGTGGTGGCTTGTGGAGGAAACCCGCTTGCCCAAGCCGATAGGTTGGGCGGAGTTTTCTAAAAGTTTCCTAGAGAAATTCTTCCCGCGGACTGCACGGGAGGAAATGGAAGAGAAATTCATTGGGCTAAGGCGAAGTGGAGCACCCGTGGACGTACATGCAGCGGAGTGGACGAGACTCAGCCGTTTCGCTGGACCTTTAGTCGCCAACGAGGCAGACAGGGCGCGAAGGTTCATGCGCAGTTTGGATGTGGACATCCAGAGGCAGATTGTCTCCCTGGGTTTGACCACTTTCTCACAGGTTCTTACGGCAGCCCGGGAGCAACAGAGTTTATCGGGAATGGAAGGGGGCCTGCAGCAGGCAGCCGTTGCGGCCAGGAAGCCCACATTTGTGCATAACAGAGATCATGGGCGCAGAGGTATTCCAGTGGATCGACGTGGTGTAGCACCAATGAAGAAGCCCTTGGTCGTTGATCGAAGAAAAGGCATGATTTGTGACTACTGCCGTTTGCCCGGGCATATGCGGAAGGATTGTCGAAGGAAGCTGGGACTTTGTTTGGTTTGTGGAGCGGCCGATCACGCAGTGGGTGCCTGTCCGTCGAAGCTTCGCACGAGAGATGATATACAGAAGCCTCCGCAGAGGCCGTTCCAAGGGCAGAAACAGCTGACTCAGGGACCTAATCAGGCTCGAGCTTTCACCTTGACAGCTGAGGAAGCTAAAGCATCAGGAGAAGTGGTTTCAGGTACTTTACTCGTTCATGGTTTTCCCGCATTGGCATTATTTGATTCCGGTGCATCCCACTGTTTTATGTCATCCAAATTTATAACTACGCACTCGATTACCTGCACGACCTTGTCTAGTTTTTGGGACATATACACTGGGAATGGGAAAATTATTTCCAGCAGGGAATGTAAAGATTGTACAGTGGTTGTGTGCGGACGGGAACTCTTTGCAGATTTCTTGGTAATAGATACGGGCAGCTATGAAGTTGTCTTGGGAATGGATTTTCTTGGCACTTTCCATGCCCACATTGACTGTAGGGCAAGGAAGGTAATTTTCCAGATTCCCGGACATCCTGAGTTTACCTTCACTGGGGGAAGCAGTTCTGTCGGGCCAGTCGAGTTTAGGGCTAGGCCGACAAACAGTGTTCTTGCAGCTATGGAAGTGGATAGTAATGAAGAGCCGGCAGTTGTTCGCGATTTTATGGACGTATTTGAAGATATATCGGGCTTACCGCCGAAGCGAGACATGGAGTTCGCGATTGACCTTATTCCTGGTGCAGCGCCAGTATCTAAAGCTTATTATCCAATGGCACCGGTGGAATTGGAAGAAGTTAAGAAACAAGTTGGTGTATTGCTTGAGAAGGGTTGGATTCGAAGAAGCAACTCTCCTTGGGGAGCTCCAGTCCTTCTAGTGAAGAAGAAGGATGGCACGAGAAGGATGTGCATCGACTATCGAGAATTAAACCGGGTGACTATTAAGAACAAGTACCCGATCCCTCGCATTTGAGAACTTTTTGAGCAACTTAGTGGCGCAAGGGTATTCTCGAAACTGGATTTGCGATCCGGATATCATCAGGTCCGAGTGAAAGCAAAAGATATTTGCAAGACGGCGTTTCGAACTCGGTATGGACACTACGAGTATCTAGTGATGCCCTTCGGAGTAACTAATGCGCCGGCGGTATTTATGGACTTGATGAACCGAATCTTTTCGCCATTCTTGGACCAATTTATTGTGGTATTCATTGACGATATTCTGGTTTACTCGAAGAGTTCGGAGGAGCATGCTGAGCATTTGAAGATCGCACTGCAGACATTGAGACAGGAGAAATTGTACGCAAAGATGAGTAAGTGCGAATTTTGGCTGGAAGAAGTGAAGTTTCTGGGGCATGTTGTGTCGGGCGATGGAATCGCCGTCGATCCTGAAAAGATTGCAGCAGTTCGAGATTGGCCTATTCCAATAAATGTGGCTGAGGTAAGAAGTTTCCTTGGTTTAGCCGGATACTACAGGAGATTTGTGGAGAACTTCGCTCGTTTAGCAGAACCGTTGACCAAGCACACGCGCAAGGAAGTACCTTTTGTATGGACGGATAAATGTGCATTGGCTTTCGAGACGTTGAAGCAGAAGTTGATAACCGCCCCTATCCTGACCGTACCAGACAATTCCGGAGGACTGGTGATTCATAGCGACGCATCTGGGAAAGGATTGGGATGTGTTTTGATGCAGCATGGGAAAGTCGTAGCTTACGCATCCAGACAACTGAAGACCCATGAGAAGAATTATCCGACTCATGACTTGGAGCTTGCGGCTGTGATCTTCGCCTTGAAGATTTGGAGACACTACCTTTTGGGTGAGAAAGTCGAAGTTTTTACAGATCATAAGAGTTTGAAGTATGTGTTCACCCAGAAGGAGTTGAACATGAGGCAACGTAGATGGTTGGAGCTGATGGCCGACTACGACCTTGATCTTAAGTACCATCCGGGAAAGGTTAACGTCGTGCCGGATGCGCTTAGTCGGTTACCAGCGATTCAGGTATTGACTACGCAGAGGGAGATCATTGCGGATTTTCGAAGATTTGACTTGGAGGTTGTGCTACCACATTCTACGGGACAGTTGATGCAGTTGCAAGTACAGTCGTCCTTAGTTGAGAAGATTAAAGCGGCACAATCGCAGGATCCTAGACTGCAAAAGTTTCGAGAGCAGGTTGAAGCCGGACTACGAACAGATTTACTGGTCCACGAAGATGGTTCGTTGAGGTATGGTAGCCGTTTGTGTGTGACAAAGGGAGATGTTCGTGAAGAGCTCTTGAAGGAGGCACATAGTTCAGCTTACTCTGTACATCCAGGAGGTACAAAGATGTACCGTGACATTCGACAGCATTTCTGGTGGGAAGGCATGAAACGGGAGATTGCTCGCTTCGTGGCTAAGTGCTTGGTATGTCAGCCAGTCAAGGCTGAACACCAAAGGGTTGCTGGTTTGTTGCAACCACTTCCGATTCCTCAGTGGAAGTGGGAACATATAACCATGGATTTCGTGACGGCTTTACCGCGGAGCCCAAAGGGCAACAATGCAGTATGGGTGATTGTGGATCGGTTGACCAAGGCAGCTCACTTTATTCCTTTTCGGGTTGGTCAATCAACAGAGACTTTGGCAGAGCGGTACATGCAGGAGATTGTAAGATTGCATGGAGTACCGGTGAGCATCGTGTCTGATTGGGACACTCGGTTCTTATCACACTTCTGGAGGAGTTTATAGGAAAGTTTGGGGACTCGATTGAAGTTTAGCACAGCTTATCATCCTCAAACTGATGGTCAGTCGGAGAGAACGATCCAAACTCTTGAAGATATGTTGAGAGCATGCATGTTGGACTTCAAGGGTTCTTGGGAGGATCATCTACACTTGGTGGGGTTTTCTTACAACAATAGTTTCCAAGCAACTATCCAGATGGCTCCGTTTGAAGCTTTGTATGGTCGTAAGTGCCGTTCACCCGTTTGTTGGGATGATGTTGGTGAACGAAGATTATTGGGACCAGATTTGGTAGTACAGACCGTTGAGAAGGTTAACGCCATCAGAAAGCATATGAAGGCAGCTCAAGACCGACAGAAAAGTTGGGCTGACACGTCAAGAAGACCTCTAGAGTTCGCCGTGGGTGATTTGGTATTCTTGAAAATATCACCGACTAGAGGGGTGATACGTTTTGGAAGTCGAGGGAAGCTTAGTCCTCGATTCGTTGGACCCTTCGAGATATTGGAGCGTGTTGGAGAGGTAGCGTACCGTTTGGCGTTACCGCAGTCCTTGGCTGGTGTGCACGATGTGTTTCATGTATCTCAACTACGAAGGTATGTTCGAGATGAAACACACGTCTTGGATCATTCGGAATTAACTGTACGGGAGGACCTAACTTTTGAGGAGCGACCGGTTGAAATCATGGATCGTAGGGAAAAGGTTCTTAAGAACAAGGTTATTCCCCTTGTGCTAGTTTCTTGGGGTAATCGATCGCATGGAGAATCCACGTGGGAGCGAGAAGACGAGATCCGGCAGAAGTTTCCTCACCTTTTCCTGTAGTTTACTATCTTGTATTCTCGGAATTTCGGGGACGAAATTCTTTTTGTAGTTGGGTATAATGTAACACCCAAGCCCAATACTACTATTCCTGTTACTGGTTGAGTGTTAGACATTGCTCATTTTATTTATCTTGCTGGTTTGGGTCTTACTGTAAAATTTTATCTGGCTCAGTCATTTTTGCATATAACAAATTTTAGCACCTAAAACAAAATTAAAAATATCTATCTTAGCCTACTCGTCACCCCTAGCCGCGTGGTAGCGTCCGTGCGTCGAGTTCTCATTCCGTTCGGTGGAACGGACGAGTTTGGACGGCTACGCGCGCGTGCAAGTGTCCTACTTGGGGGCATGCTTTTTAATCCTAAAACACTTCATTTTAAAATTTAGAACCCGCTTAAAATCCTATTATTTGAATTTCAAATTTTTGGACCCAACCCGGGCGCGATTTGGAAATGTTTCATTTAGCGCGAAAATTCCAAATCAATAAAATATTCAAACTATATTATAACCATTAAAATCCTACTGTTAATTATTTACGTATGATCTATTAAATATTTAAAATCAAATCTGTTAACCAAAAGGAAATCTCTGGCCAATCACGGGGTTCTTAACCCCCGTGGGCCCCGCCACTATCTCGTTCTCTATCTCTATCTCTCTCTCCCTCATATCTTTCTCTCTCCATCACTCGTATCTCTCTCTCTCTCTAATTTCTCTTTCTCTCTCTCTCTCTAACTCCCTCTCTCTCTCCCCTATATATATTTATGTTCCTCCTCCAGAATCACGTCGCGAGGAAAACCCATCGCAACCCTAACCCTAGCCGCCGTGTCCGTCGCCGCCGCAGCCCCAACGCCGGCACCACCACCACCATCACCCTCGCCTCTTCGCCCTCGTCGCAGCCTGGACCTTCTTCCCTCTTTCCCGAGCACCTGCACACCGCCTACACGCCACCTGCACACCGCCTGCACCTCGTCGGATCGCCGCCTGCGATCTCGATCCGCCCCGGCCTCGCTAGCACCCCCTCGGTGAGCTTCTCATCCTCCATCTTCTCCTTTCTTCTTCTTCCTTCTCTGGTTAGGATTTCTTGAATCTGGAATTTTCCGCCGTCGCTGCAGGTACCCCGCCGGAGCTCCGTCGCCGTGGTCGGCGATCACCAACCGTCCCACAGATCCTCGTGAGCAGTCCCTGCTCCATCTTCCTTCCCTTCCTCTTTGTTTCTTTCTATTCTTGTTGAAAAGTCTTGATTGTCGCTATTTTGCATCTCGCCGGAATCCGGCCGTGCCGACGACTTGATCCGACGTTCCAGCGAGGTACCCCGGTCTGTGTGGTCCCATTGTTCATTGTTTGGGTTCAATCCGTGAACCGTGCGTCCGTCGCGTGTTTTCCAGCCGACGTTACGTTCCGTGTTCGTGTTCGTCGTTCCGTCGAGGCAAGTATCACTTGCTACATGCTATACTATACAATTATATATATTTTGACTCATTAAACCGGCAAAACTCAACTCGGTATGGATATTTTCTTATTTGGTCGCAATATGACATATATCATGATACAGTTAACCTAAAATTACATTTTGCCACTTTAACCCTAATAACGAAGTTTACCCGTTAATCACATTTTACCGTTTAAAGGATGATAGCCTTTACACATGTAGCTCTATTACACTCGGATATTGATGTAACGGTATTGCACTATTGTGATTAAATGAACTGCTTATTGTTGTTTAATTCATTGCTTATTTTCTGCTGTTATTCCTTGTTCGATTATATACCTGTTGTGAGCACACCCTCGATTTTGTTACATCTTGATCTGACCTTGCTACACATGATATATATATACCGATGCACCTGACATGGTACCCTTTACTATCGACTTGACCTGATGTACCATGACCTGACCTGTTACCTGATCTCATGCCTAATGCCAACAAACCTGACATGGAGTCCTCATGGACCAAGCTTGTTGTCTATCAAGACAAACCTACTGTTACCTGAATTTGTGTTGGCATTAGTTCTTGACCACTGAATACCTGACCTGACACATGTAACCTGGGGGTATGGGGAAATCAAAAGGGTAATCTAAAGTGTAACTTAAAAGGGTATTACTTGATCCGTGGTCCCGGGGGGTAACGGGACAGAGCCATTCGTGACTCTTACATTTTCCTGATCCGTGGTCCCGGGGGGCAACGGGACAGAACCACTATTGGTTCCCATCTTCCTGATCCGTGGTCCCGGGGGGTAACGGGACATATCCTTTGAGTTACATAGAGGATTACTCGAATTGATTTCAAAGACTTTAGGATAGAAAACCCGATAACACAGTTTAGTTACCCACTGCACACTACCCTGCACTGCTTGTTTCATACTATTGCTTCATTCAGGTTTATTTCTGCATTGCCTATTACACTGTTCACATTATATTATTGGTTGACATGACGCGCTGACGTCTGGGTTTTGCATGGCCCAGATTCTTTACCACCGTCGCTGTCCGAGCAGGAGTACTTCAGCCAGCAGGCTGAGTTGTGAGTTCTGTAGTGGTTAGTTTATTTCCCGCATTTTATTTCCAGATGTGAGCCCGCATTATGGGACATACTTTTCTGTTATTGTATTGGATCATTTGCTTCCGCATTTTATTTATCATTGACTCTTGTTATTCTGGATTTGGACATATGTTAGATAGTTTTATCTTGTTCTTGATATCTCTACAGCCGTAATGTGACTGTAGATGGATACTTCCTACCCACAGGTAGCATGGTTGGCTATGTCACGTGCCCAATCTTGCGTACTCTGGGAAGTGGGGCGTGACAGATGACCATAGCTCCGTTTACTGGAAACAGAGAAAGAGTTAGTGGACTCTTGGGATGATACATGTTGATGTATGTAAGGTCCCCTGTCTACACATGCCAAGACCGGTTCTTTATACTTCATTACATTCTCTGATGATCTCTCAAGATTCAGACATACGTTCCTGTTGAAACACAAGTCCGAACCTTTTGAGATATTCACAGAATATGATTTAGAAGTAGAGAACCAAAATACGGGTATAAGTATTATGTCCTGTGATGAGATCAGGGAGGAGAATACCTGTGCATGAATTCCTGGACTATTCTAAAGGAGAATGAGATTCTCTCTCAGCATTATTCCTCCGTATACACCATAGCACGATGGTATATCGGGGCGGAGCAATCACACCCTATATGATAAGGTGTGCTCTATGATGAGTACTACTGAGTGACCTATTTCCTTTTTGGGAGTTATGCACTTGAGAAGATGCATACCTATTGAATAGGGTTCGAATCAAATCGGTTGCCTACCACTTCATATGTGATATGGAATGGATAGAGCCCATCTCTTAAGCTAGTTAAGATTTGGGGTTGTCCGGCCTATGTCTAAAAGCAAAATCGGGACAAGCTCGAGGCAAGATCTGTTATGTAGAACTGGAAATGTTCCAGCTATACAAACTACAGCTGATGATTTGATAGAACCAAAGGATTCAATTGTTACCAACGAACCTCAGCCTCTCCGCCGATCTAGTAGGGTTCCTCAGCCACCTGAGAGATACTTCGGTTACTCTATGACAGTGGGAGCGAGTATTGCATCATGAGATGATGACCCAACTAGTTTCGAGCTGGCCATCAGGAGTGGGACTCTGTAAGAATGGCTGGATGCTTAGTGATCTGATATGGAATCCATGTACACCAACAAAGTATGGACTTTGGTTGCTATATCTGAAGGGTTAAATCCCCATCAGGAGCAAGTATATCTTGAGAAGATTACTTGGTGTAGATGGAAAAGTTGAGACTTTCAAAGCTAGACTTGTTAAAGGTTTTTGTCATCAACCAGGCGTGGATAATGATGAAACCTTTTCAGTGCCTATGCTTAAGTCCATCCAGATCCTACTTGCCACGGCTATATACTATGACTACGATATCTGGTGGTTGGGTGTCTTGACTACTTTTCAAAATGATGATTTGGAAGAGAGCGTCTATAAGTACACAGCCAGAGGGCTTCGTAAATAGTGGGAGTAGCGGAAACGTGTGCAAGATGTTTTATAGGATAAAGCAGGCATCGCGGAGTTGGAACATCTGTTTTGATGGATTAGACAAAGAGTTTGACATCATCAAAATGGTAGATGAACCTTGTATAAACAAAAAGGTAGTAGGGAGTATAGTGACGATCCTCGTAGAGTACGTGGATGACATGCTCTTGATAGGGAAGGAGTTTCCTATGCTACGCTCGGTCAATCTCCGCTTATCACAATGATTTTCCATATAGGATCAAAGTGATACCTCCTAAATCCTGGGTTTTGGATCTATGAGATAGATCTAATTGGATGTTAGGATTCTCACTAGTTGTAGTGAGATGGTATCAACCGATCCTGGGGAGAATCACTGGAAGGGTTCCAGGGTGATAAGGACGACTGAATGTCAGTCGCAGGCATTGTCTTTACCCTCAGTAAAGGGACGGTATGTTGGACGAGTTCCAAGTTAGATATCGTGGCATACTAGACGATTAAGGCTGGATACATCGCTACTTAAGATGCTACCAAAGAGGCAGTCTGGGTGTATATTTGTTCATGAGATGAACTTAGTTCCTCCCATTGTGTGACAATGGAGTTGTGGCTTATGCCAAGGAACGTCCGTCCCATCAGTGATCCAGACATATTCTAAGGCAGTATCACCTGATCATGGAGATAGTTGATCTCCAGGGTGATTGAGGTTAGGAGAGCAGACTCAGAGGACAACACGGCGGATCCACTCACAAAGGCCTTATCCCAGAGAGAGACTTTTATGGGATGGTTGAGTATGAGATACTACAACCACTGCTATCAGATGGCCCTAGTGCAAGTGGGAGATTGTTAGTTATATGTATGCCCTAGAGGTCATTACTGTACATTGGATGTATATTGTAGTGGATGCTTGGACATATATAGGGAGGACTTTCTCGCTCGACATGATAGTATGCTATCTGGTTACTCTTTACCTTAACGTGTACACTGATTGTCTCTCTGTTACATGTTGGTAAAGCCCTTAGGATGTGTACTTGACTACCTGGACTATGATGCGGATCATACTAGTGGGGATATGGTAGTCCATAAGTACATCCTTCAAAGTCCCTAGTCGTGGGTATATCGAGACGGGGCATCGATATACCAGAGTAGACTAGCGTATACCTTCTCGACCCATACAGATGGGCGATGGATGATCCCATATCCATTGGTGTTTGACATTAGAGATGATATACGGGTGCTCAGTAGAGACTGGGTACACTGGACGGACTCGCCGAGAACTCCCAGATGGTATTATACCTTACGTCATATGGCAGTTCTCTGGTGACACTGGTACAGAGTAGTCTGTTGACCTGAGATCGTCATAGAGTCTTATGTGGTTCCCACTGTGCTTTGATTTCCATCTTACCACGTCCAAGAGGGCGTGCAAAATGGTGGTTTTTGGGTACAGTCCTGAGTCACATGGAGGCAATGAGCGATAGGAGGGGATTCGTCTCTCCCGGTATAGGCAGTAGATGTTGCGCTGTGTTCGATTGGCTATAACAGGAAATCCCTGGCCAGGGTTGCTGAGATTTACTGGTAAGTGTTATCAGTAGTTTCTCGAATAGTTATAGACCTCATATTGACACGACTTATCGAGCTATTGGGGTCTGACGTTTACCACCCCTAGGTGAGATATTCGACATATCAGACGATCAGACCGGACTGTACGGTAAGTGTTACTGGTTGGATTCATAGGAGTATGAGCGGGCTTGCTCGTCGATCTTCTGATCGCTCAATACCCGGGTGGCCGTTATGTTTAGCAGACCGCTTGCGGCTTGTGGGTGTTTGATATGATCATCACCTGCTGCCGGCGTATTGACGAGTCTTTAGAGTCCTACACAGAGGTTTCCTGGCTCAAGCGAAACGAAATAGGAGAGTATATGAGATATGTGCGGGACCAAGAATAATGCGTGTATGTGATACCGCATTCTATTCTCGCGATGAATGTGTCGAATGGTTGTACGATATAACCTAGTTATCGAATCGAGGATTGATTCGATAAGCCGATACATTGGATACTGGTCGGTTATATGAGATATGACCGGATCATTGAATCAAGTGTTGATTTAATGATCTAATGCATAATTATATATTTGATATATTGCTTTGCATTAACTAGTATTGGTTCACTTTAAATGGATTTTCTCACTCGCTTGTGCACATTGTATATGTGATATATTTTTTGTGCACTTGATTGTATCATGTTTGATGATACATGATTGCTAGGGTTTGTGTAAAGAGTTAAACCTTAGTTAAGTAAATGGTTAGGGTTTTTTCTTTCATTTATCTTTTAATTTGGATTAAAAGAAATGAGAAAAGAAAAACAAAAGGGTTGCTTTCAACATGAAGCTTGTTGAAGCTTCATGAAGCTTTGACCAAAGTGACTCTTTTGTCTTCATCTCCTAAACCCTAACCATTCATTTAACCTTAGTTATTTCTCTACACATTACCATGGTTAATTTTATGATAAGAATCATTTTATTATTCTTTTCATAAAATACTTATCATAATTCTTTCGTCTTGCTTCTTCTTCTTCTTTACTTGAAGAAAGCTTGCTTCAACAATGGCAACTTGAGCAAAAGAGTGAGAAATCCAATTCTAAAGTGAACCCACCTCCTATTTCTTCATCCTCTACCTCTTGCCAAGTAGTATAGGGTGTTTCCTTCACAAGTTTTCATGGCTTGGTGAAGGTGGAGCTTGATCTTGTGATGCCTTGACGTAGATCATCTTCGGCACGAAGCCGACGACCTTGCCCGCCCATTTCTCCGATGAAGCCGACGCTAGAGTCCGGGATTGCATTTGGACAGCGGAGAGGACTTCATCACGGAGCCATGGAGCTGGAGGACCGGATCTACAAAGGTTGTATTTCCGTTCTTTTAGTTAAGTAGTTAACTAGTTGCTTGTTTCGCCTAAAATCTAGTTAACGATCCGTAGTTTAGGGTTTCTCGGCACCCCTAAAATTTGAAATTGGCATGGTTGATGCCTTGTGAGACCTCATTAGAGTGCCTAGGAACCCTACATCTTTAATGGTCAAAACACCATTAAGAGGTTTAACCTCTCGAAGAAGATGGAGTTCATAATACTACAGAAACTTAGTTCCTTCAAATCAAGAACTTAGTTCTTTAAAGAATCCGATTCAAAATCCTCAAAATAACGATCTTGGTGATCGTTAATGGTCAAAATACCATTAACAGAGATTTAAGTTCTCTAAAAATATCAGCAGAGATTAAATCTCCAAAAGAACTCAGCGCCTCACGTAAAAAGCACGTGAGCGCTCAAGGCCAAGTTGTATAGCACCTCACGTGAAACACACGTGAGCGCCGGGAAAAGTTAGTGCTTAGCACTATTGGAGCGCCTCACGCAAAACACACCTGAGCGCCACAAAAGCTAGTGCTTAGCACTATTATATTGCCTCACGTGATATACACGTGAGTGCTATAGACAACTGAGTGCTTAGCACTGCTGGGTGTTATAGAAACCAAATCTTGGTCCAAATTGGCTAAGCATATATTTATGATATTCAAACCGATCTCACTCTCAAATATAACTAATGATCTCTCATCGATGATATCCAAAATGATATTAATCCCATATCTCCTAAGTTAATCTTAGTCTCAAATATGATTAATGATTCTTAGATGATCCACCATGATCTTTTCCCTCAAATACGGGATTCGGTTTAAGGGTATATCTCTTCACACCTCTGATATATGTCGTTGTAATTTCTCAACGTCTTCAGAGAGGTGGCGGGTCCCGACGACCAACAACTTCTCTTAATGCACTTCCAAATTGACGTGCATACTTCAAATCGGATCGTGCCCCAAATTGGTCACATTCCATATCAACATCGTTTACTTCGTCACGTAACAAATACACGTGCGCGCAAGTTGAATGATGGACCAAAATGTCCCTAAACTAAATATTCGCCCCCAATACAGTGATAATGGACCGAAATTTCCTTAAACTAAATATTCGTCTCAAACATGGCAACCCAATCCTAGCCCAAATTGGCTAAGCTTATGTTTGTGATATCCAAATAGATATCCAAATCGATCTTCATTCATATATCCTAAGTTAATCGCAGTCTCAAATATGACTAACGATTCTTAGGTCCATCACAATCATTTCCCTCAAATACGGGATTCGGTTTAAAGTTACATCTCTTCACACCTCTGATATATGTCGTTGTAATTCCTTAATATATTCAGAGAAGTGGCAGGTCCCGACGACCAACAAACTTCTTTCGTTGATGCACTTCCAAATTGACGTGCACGCCTTGTTGGCTATAGTGCCCTCAAGTCAATTATTGGATCGCAGGCACGTGATTGCAATGATTGAGGGATGACCTATACCGGTAGAACAGTCTTACTCGAGATGATAGTATGCTATTTAGTTTGTCTTTATCATCATGTGCATGCTTTAGGTGACATTACAGATCACTATTACATGTCGATAGAGCCCATAGGATTCTTGCTTGACTACCAGTAGTATGATGGCGATCATATACATGAGAGCTGGGTGGTCTATAAGCACATCCTTAAAATGTCCCTAGTGTGGGAGTTTCGAGTCTGGACATCGATACTCCAAGAGTAGACTAGTATATATTGATCGAGACCCCGATGAGGGGTGGTGGTGGTCTCACAAGCCATTGGTGTTAGTTTATTCACCTAAGATGTATACAGGTGCTCATTGGGTTAAGAGTACACCGGAGGGACTCGCCAGGAACATTCTAGTTGGTATTATACCTATTGTCAGATAGCAGTTCCCTAGCAACATGTGTATATGTTAGTTTATCGACCTGAGATCGTCATTTGTCTCGTGTAAGTTCCCGTTGTTCTTTGATTACTACCCTACCATGGCTCAAAGGTGTCGTGCAAACAGGTTTTAGTTGGGTACAGTCCCGAGCCACATGGAGGTAGTGAGCGGATCATCAAGGGATTCGTCTCTCCCGGTATTGGGGGTTGATTCGCGGAGTGCATAGGTGGCCATCACTAGAAATCCTTGGCCAAGATAGTCGAGAATTACTGATTCGGATCGGTAGTTTCTCAGGTGGTGCTGGGCTTCATACCGACACTAAATGTCACGTTATTAGGGGTTTGACTTTATCCACCCCCTAGACTCGATATGCAATACTCATAGACGAACGGACCGGACTATACAGATATTGTCACGGTCAGGCTCAGTAGGGTTTCAGGATGGGTTTGCTCGTCGGCCTCCCTTTCGCTCAATACCTGGGTAGCCGTTACGTACAGTTAGTGCCACTTACGTGCTTATGGTCAGACCCACTGCCAGCGTATTGATGAGTCTTTAGAGTCCCACACAGAGGGTTTCACTGCTCCGGGCGAAACGTTGTAGAGGCCGTATGGTTTTATGGCAGGGTTAGATCATATACGTGCACTTGTGCACGCATCATGATCAGACGGATAATACTAGTAGCCTTTGGTTTAAGCCGGATCCTAGTATTATATTGTTGGATTATTTTCGTCTCTTTGTATTCATATTCAGTCGGAATACGGATGCGGGTATGTATATATGGTTGAGGGGTATTCTTGTAATTCGTTACAATTTTACTTTAGATGATGCCATTTCATTTTGTATTAAACATTTAGGGTTTTAAATGTTTGGTGAGGTGGAAAGTGTGAATTATTGTTTGGCTTTGGTTCATGCATGCCACATGGGTGTGCCACATGGTGGGTCATGCTGTGACTCATGGTGGCATGATGAATTCTTGGTTTGTAGTGTAAGATATTTGTTGTCAGCTTGGGATATTTTTTTCTTGAGGTGTTTTTCTTGAGTTGTTCACAACCAATATCTCACAACACTCACAACTTGGAAAAAGGCGGCCACTTCTTTTTCTAGACTTGCCTTTTTCTTTTGCCAAGCTTTTGCTTCACACTTCTTCTCCCATGGCAACTTCTTCGACCTCCACCCAAACCCTCTCATGTGTTGAGAATCCTTAGGTATATTGAGACAAAGTAATCACAAACTCTCTCTACTTCATCTTGGCTATCTAGGTTAGTAAACTAGATACCCGAGTTGCTTTGATTTTGAGGTCAGAGCCCGTATTACTAACCCTCGACGTGGATCTTCTTCGATGTGGGGAGACCGGAGATCAAACATGATCAAGGAAGCTGCGAGAAGCTTAGGACAGAGGTTGAAGACCGAAGGACACAGATCGTTTGGTATAACCTCTCTAAACTCCTTTCATATAACTAGTGTAGAGTTAATGGTACGATCCATAGATTAGGGTTACGTTAGCGCCGGGTTTTTAAAGTTTTTGTTCCGTATTTGGCTACGGATTGATGGCCGGGGCGCTGGAGTAACCCAACATGGTATCAGAGCCAACCCATTAACCTCATACTAGTTTGTTTAGACGATGTTTAATTATCGAAACTGAAACAACTCTGAAACAATACCCGATGTATTCTATTTTCTGTTAAATTTTTTCGAGTCTTCTAAAAATATTTAAGCAACTGCAGAAGACTACTCTGATGACCACTAGAACATACCCCAAATACGAACCCCTTTCACCTGAAATGATCCGGCCACATGTGCTAAAATTCCGGCCTTGCCGGTCCTAACTAGGATTTGGGACTTTGTATTTTGGGTGTGGTCTGGTCTCTGGAATATTGGTTTAGTGGTATTGCTTGTTTAGGCCAGTTTGGATATGGTTTTATCTATTGGTTTGGGGGCTATTCGGGATGTTTCGAAGTCGATATTTCTAACATTGTTTAAAGATTTACAGTACATGCATTACTATATGCGACCGTGAATGTCATTAGAGCGGTACAACTTGTCTAATTTCTATAGTTCTTTTAGACGGGTTTGCGAACGTGACATTCATGTTGATGTTCTGTGTTGTGCTGTGTTTGTTGGCTGGATCGTTGTGATGGATAGTATGGGTGCAATGTTAGTACGGTTTAGTTTCATTTGTACATTTGATATCGCGGGGCGAGCGTCCGACACGTGGATTGCCGTCACTGCCTGTTTGTATATTATTTGTTTGGGGAACGACCGGGTTGAGGTCGATGTCACCGTTGTACATATTTTCTTTTATGTACTAGGATTACCCCGCGATGGAGTGCACGGATAGCCGGGTTCTGGAGGGCAACGGGCCTACATCTCAAGGCGTTGAGACAGAGGGGACCTCACTCTAGAATTGACGGGCTATTCGCCGCACTCGTAGGGGGTACGGTTGACCCAAGGAGGGGTGCTCAAGTTACCGGATTCCATGAAGTGTCGGGTGGCCCATTCACTTTGATGAAGGGGGTTGCCTTACTTCTGGTTTTGGCGAGTAACTTGCCGCACAGGCTATCCACACGACCCGAGGAACGTCGGGTTTCACTTGAGGCTCAAAGGAAACCCGGGGCTCCCAGATTATCTATATTATTCTGTGATGTTTATCGCTTATCTGTGATGTTGCATTTATCATGCCTGAAATGAATATTATATATTGTTATATATATACTAGTAGATGTTGTATATGTTTTGCACCCGCGCTAGTCCAGCCCCCGCTCTATCGTTAGTTAAGTAACCTAACGGGTGATTATGGGGCCCAGTGGCGAATGCGGATGGCATATACGTACATCATATTTTCATTCTTTTCTGGTGTGATTAATTGATGGGACTGCGTTGATTCTGATCAATGCAAGGAAAACAGACCTCTTCGATGTTGTTGGAACAATTTTCAAAAGCTGTTATTACAAGAACGTTTTCTTTTGTTTTGCACAGTGGTATTCGTTTATGAATATCCAGCAACTCATTCCACGAGGCAAGAGCCGAGATCCCTTCACTGAGAGTGACCTCTTGGGCAGAAGTTTGCGTCAGGGTAATAACTTCACTATAGTCGATTACTTTTTGCTTTGCATCGTGGTATTCAGTGGGAATACCCTGCACCTCATTCCACGAGGAAAGAGCCGAGATCCCTTCACCGGGAGTGACCTCTTTAGCAAAGGTTTTCGCCACTATATATTTGTAAAAAGCTATCTGGTTCCTTCAATGATATCAAGTTCATTACATTAAAGGTTTTTCGCCAAAAACCATTCGTAGCCCTCCGTCATTTCAGACGGGTAGCACTTAGTATTCATGCTATGTTTGTTGGCCTTCATCATGGCATAGTGTATGGTAGCTATTTGTTACTTTTCTGTTGCATAGATAGATGCGTTGGTTTGGGACAGTCGTACTACTATGTTGGCCTTAGTCAAGGGTATGTACGGGTGGGTTCAAATTAACCTGTATAATGACGGGTAGAACTTGACATGTGACTTATGATATGTTGGCCTTCGTCAAGGTCATAAGAGCATGGGGTAGAAATCACATCGGGAGTTTCAAACATACAGGAAACTTGCCAGGCATGCACATACCTTTTGAAGTATGATAACTTGAGTGGATTCCATCAGATTATCATACGATGATAGTTGGATCCCGATTCCCACTGATGAGTTGGTTTACTCCTCGGGTGATTTTAGATGATCCCGACTAATTTTTCTTTCAGGTTTGGAGGAGAATTTGAGGATACAGTGGGAGACATCCTGATTAGATAAAGTGATTAACCATTCTGATCTAGATTAGAGTGCACGCTGAGTGTTTCTTTTCTCTCTCTCTCTTTGGCTGCGACCATGGCCCGACCCTAGACTAGAACTCATAAACTAAGTTAACCGAACCATCTTAAAACACATTAACTTTTGGATTGTCAGAGTTGCATACTTCATTGCCACTCCTACTTTTACCCTTTACCTTTCTCCGGAACATTCCGTATCACTACGAAGATCCACATTTATTGGATATGACCATCGTATAGTTACATACGAACTCGAAGAAACTTATTTCAGATTCGAGAATTGTTTCCGGTTCTGAAGAAAATGAATAGGACTATTCAGTTGTCTTTTCCTTTTATCTTCTCCCAGGTTGTGAGGGCTCCTAGGATTAGGAGAGGGTACACCTATTGTGCTTATTGGATAGTCTTCTTTCAAACCAAAGGCAGGTGCCGAAAGGTGGGGAAGGAAGAAAACCAATTAGCCTAAGTGTGGTGTATAGAAGGTAATAAGTAAAGACAAATAAATGGATTAGAAAGAAGGCAAAGTAAATTGCGACTACTATCATTCACGACCAAACCGCGTATATCAACGCCACTCCTATTTCACTTTTGAATTTCTCCAGAATAAGCCGTATCACTACGAAGATCCACATTTATTGGATAATCCATCGTATCGTTACATACGAACTCGAAGGAACTTGTTCCAGTTCGAGAATGGATTCTGGTTCAGGAGAAATAGAATAAGAATTATTCAGTTGTCTTTTATCTTTACCTTCTCTCAGGTTGCAAGGGCTCCTAGGATTAGGAGAGTACACCTATTACGCTTATTGGATAGTCTTCTTCCAAACCATAGGCCGGTGCTGAACGGTAAGGAAGGAAGAAAACCAATTAGCCTAAGGATGGTGTACAGAAGGTAATGAGTAAAGACGAATAAAGGGATTTAGAGAGATGGCAAGGAAATATACGGTTATAGTCATGAATTTGGATAATGGAAGAGGCATTACTACGAATACCCGGTTACCCCTTCGAAACATTTTCATGTTTCAATTTCACTGTGCGTTGTTAATTGAAAACCGATTTCCCAATTAGATCCTTTCTTCAGGGTATGTATTTACCAGGTTTGATTATCACATATGTATGGTTTTACAGATGATGAGTGGGAGTAAGTTATTGGGAATTAGGTGATTATATCCTCTTTATATTGGAATTCGTTGTAATTGGTGATATTTGAGGAAATCACCTGGGGTTTTGCCTGACGGCAAATATTTGGTTTTGAATATCCGTTGTTTTGCACCAATTTCAAACTGAATATCTATACGTTTATTTTATAAAGTGAGATATAACTTTTTGAAATTATGTCCATGACATTTACCTATATCAGTTGATGATTGGGTAAGGAGCATTAAACAGAGGTGTAATTCTTCTTAACCATGGTACAATTTTCAACCTACGACGCACAGGTTTTGAGTTATTCAACTCAGAGGACTTATACAAAGTATTGTATGTTGTCCAGTGTCTATTAGGACAAAAGGGTTGGTGCTCGTACTATATTCTGTTTACTTGTGATTTCTCCAGTTTTAGACAAGTATTTCGTAGAAATACAAGGTCCAAGTTTTGAGAAGTTATAGGTACAAGAATAAAGTAGAGAACCATGTGTTGCAAATGTCAGGATTCTTCAAGGTGATCGAAGATGTAGATATTTGTGTTTGGTATTCAGTTGATAGTAATGGTTTTGAGAACTTGCTTCTCTTTCAGGTTACTCATATTTGGATGCACTCCTAGTTGAGTAATGCTGATCGGCCTCCTTCCTTTTAGTTGACATGCACTGGAGACAGCTACATGATTTGAATGTGGTTACAATTAAATTAGTGCATCTGTTTCTATATTGTATATAGAATGGTTCATATCTTAACGATTTAAGGTATATGGAGTTGTCCAGCTTATGCTTAAAACCAAACTCTAGACATACTTAAGGCACGTTTCAATAATGGCAGTTTGTGGGTTATCCCGGGCTATGACGAGGGGTAACTTTCTACCATCTGGAAGATCAATAGTGATATTGTTCTTGACTCGCCACAGTTTTAGCAAAATGGACTTTTCAGAAAACAGTAGTGGGAGTATGGTAGAACTGGAAGTGATTCCAGAACCACAAACGATTACTGAAAATTTAATAGAACCTAAAGATTAAATCGGGTTTGGACATTCCATTAGCCACTCCGCAGATTGTAGGGTTCCTGGGAACACTATAGAGGTCTCACAAGGCATCAACCATGCCAATTTCAAATTTTATGGGTGCCGAGAAACCCTAATACGGATCGTCGACTAGAAATTTAGGCGAAACAGTAAACTAGTTAACATCTTAACTAAAGGAGAGAGGCTACAACCTTTGTAGATCCGGTTCTCCACTTCCTTAGCTCCACATAGGCGTCCTCTCGCTGTCCTTCTCGAATCCCGAACTCAAACGTCGGCTTCATCGAAGAATTGGGCGGACTAGGTCGTCGGCTTCGTGCCGAAGATGATCTACGTCGAGGCATCACAAGTTCAAGCTCCGACTTCACAAAGTTGTGAAACTTGTGAAGAAAACACCCAAAACAACTTGGCAAGAGGTAGAGAGTGAAGAAATAGGAGGTGGGTTCACTTTAGAATTAGATTTCTCACTTTAGAACTCAAGTTGCCATTGATGGCATCAAGGTTTCTTTCTTGAAGAAGAAGATCAACAAGAAGAAAGAATATGATAAGTTCTTTTAAAATGAAAAAGAAAACAATACTTATCATATCCTAACTAAGGTTAAGTGTAGAGAATAGACCATGGTAAGTGGGAATAGTTAGGGTTAAGCATGAAGACAAAATGGTCTCTTTAGTCAAAGCTTCATGAAGCTTCAACAAGCTTCATGACAAAAAGAAACCATTTTATTTTCTTTTATCCATTTAAATAAATAATGAATGGATAAATAAATAGATGAATAACTCAAAACCCTAACCATTATCATAACCATGGTTTAATTCTTTGCACAAACCCAAGTAAATATGTATCATCAAACATGATACAATCAAGTGCACACAAAAGCATATCACATATACAATGTGCACTTCAAGTGAGAAAATCCTTTTAAAATGAACCAATACTAGTTAATGCAAATTAATATATCAAATATATAATTATACATTAAATCATTAAATCAACACTTGATTCAATGATCCGGTCATGTCGCACATAACCGACTAGTATACAATGTATCGATTTATCGAATCAATGATTCGACAACTAGGTTATATCGCATACAACCATCGAAACATTCATCGCGAGAATGAAATACGGTATCACATACACGCATTATTCTCGGTCCCGCACATATCTCATATGCGCTCTTATTTCGTTTCGCTTGAGCTAGGAAACCTCTGTGTAGGACTCTAAAGACTCGTCAATACGCCGGTAGCAGATGATGATCATATCAAGCACCCACAAGCCGCAAGCGGTCTGCTAAACGTAACGGCCATCCAGGTATTGAGTGATCAGAAGATCGACGAGCTAGCCCGCTCACACTCCTGTGAATCCAACCAGTAACACTTACCGTACAGTCCGGTCTGTTCGTCTGATACGTCGCATATCAAGTCTAGGGGTAGTAAACGTCAGACCCCAATAACCGATAAGTCGTGCCGATGTGAGGCTCATAACGGGTCGAGAAACTACTGGTAACACTTACCAGCAAATCTCTGATCAGCCCTGGCCAGGGACTTCCCTGTTATGGCCAATCGAGCACAGCGCAACATCAACTCCCAATACCGGGAGAGACGAAACCCCTCCTATCGCTCATTGCCTCCATGTGACTCGGGACTGTACCCAAAGACCACCGTTTTGCACGCCCTCATGGACGTGGTAAGGTGGAGATCAAAGCACAGTGGGAATCACACAAGACTCTATAACGATCTCGGGTCTACAGACTAACCTCTACAAGTGTCACCTGAGAACTGCCATCTGACGTGAGGTATAATACCATCTGGGAGTTCTCGGCGAGTCCGTCCAGTGTACCCAGTCTCCACTGAGCACCCGTATACCATCTCTGATGTCAAACACCAATGGATATGGGATCATCCATTGCCCATCTCATGGGTCGAGAAGCGTATACGCTAGTCTACACTGGTATATCGATGCCCTGTCTCGATACACCCACGACTAGGGACCTTGAAGGATGTACTTATGGACTACCATGTCCCCACTAGTATGATCTGCATCATAGTCCAGGTAGTCAAGTACACATCCTAAGGGCTTTATCAACATGTAACTATAAGACAGTTTAAAGAGACAAGTGTACATGTTAAGATAAAGAGTAACCAGATAGCATACTATCATATCGAGCAAAAAAGTCATCTCTATATATGTCCAAGCATCCAATATAATATACATCATCTGTACAATACTGGCCTCTAGGGCATACATACAACTAACAATCTCCCACTTGCACTAGGGCCAGCTGCTGTAGTATCGCATACCGAGCATCCCGAAGAGTCTCTCAAACTGTATCTGGGGAATGGCCTTCGAGAGTGGATCCTCCGTGTTATTCTTCTTGTCAACCCTCCTGACCTCGATCTCCCGGCGATCAACTATCTCCCGGATCAGGTGATACCGCCTCAGAATATGCCTGGATCGCTGATGGGACCTGGGTTCCTTGGCCAAAGCCACCGCTCCATTGTTATCGCAATACAAAGGTATTGGATGCTCAATGGATGGAACCACTCCAAGTTCAGTAATGAACTTCTTGATCCAGACAGCCTCTTTGGCAGCATCGTTGGCAGCGATGTATTCAGCCTCCATCGTCGAGTCTGCCACAGTTTCCTGCTTGGAACTCTTCCAGCTAACCGCCCCTCCGTAAAGGGTAAAGACAAATCCCGACTGCGACTTAGAGTCGTCCTTATCACTCTGGAAGCTCGAATCGGTAAAGGACTCCACTTGGAGTTCTCCATTACCATACACCAAGAGCATCTCTTTAGTCCTTCGTAAGTACTTGAGAATGCTCTTCACAGCTGTCCAGTGACTCTCTCCAGGATCAGCTTAATACCTGCTCATTACACTTAGTGAGTATGCTACATCGGGTCTGGTACATAGCATCGCATACATGATAGAGCCTACAGCCGAAGCATAGGGTATCCCTTGCATGCGAGCTCTCTCCAAATCAGTCTTGGGAGACATCTCTTTGGAGAGAGTGACTCCAGAGATCGTAGGTAAATTCCCACGCTTGGATTCTTCCATACTAAACCTCTTTAGTATGGTGTCAATGTACCTGGATTGGGACAATCCCAAAATCCGTTTGGATCTATCTCTATAGATCCTAATTCCCAATATGCAGGAGGCATCACCAAGATCTTTCATTGAGAATCTTTGTGATAAGAAGAGCTTGACCGATTGCAGCATAGGAATATCATTTCCTATCAAGAGTATGTCGTCCACGTACAATACGAGGAAGACAACCTTACTCTCTGCCACCTTCTTGTAGATACAAGGTTCATCTGGGTTTTTGACGAAATCAAACTCTTTGATAACGACGTCAAAGCAGATGTTCCAACTCCGCGATGCTTGCTTTAATCCATAAATGGATTTAAGCAGCTTTCACACCTTCCCGCTGCTCCCACTGTCTACGAAGCCCTCTGGCTGAGTCATGTACACGCACTCTTCTAAATCACCATTTAGAAAGGCGGTCTTAACATCCATTTGCCAGATTTCGTAATCATGATATGCAGCGATGGCAAGCATGATCCGGATGGATTTAAGCATAGCCACTGGAGAAAAGGTTTCGTCATAGTCCACACCTGGTCTTTGACGAAAACCCTTTGCAACAAGTCTAGCTTTGAAAGTCTCCACTTTCCCATCTACACCAAGTTTTTTCTTGAAGATCCACTTGCTCCCGATGGGTTTTACCCCTTCAGGAGCAACTTCCAAAGTCCATACTTTGTTGGTGTACATGGATTCCATCTCGGACCGCATAGCATCCAGCCATTTCACTGAGTCCCTACTCGTGATGGCCTGCTCGAAGCTAGTTGGGTCATCATCCTCCATGATGCAATCCTCACTCCCACCATCCATGAGAAAACCGTAGTATCTCTCAGGTGGGCGAGGAACCCTACTAGATCGGCGGAGAGGCTGAGGTTCATTGGGAGCTACTGAATCTTATGGTTCCACTAAATCTTCAGTTACGGTTTGTGTATCTGGAACCTCTTCCAGCTCTACCACTTTGCCACTAATTTCTTTTTCAAGGAATTCCTTTTCTAAAAAGGTGGCATATTGAGAAACAAACACCTTTTGTTCTTCAGCATGGTAGAAAAAATATTCTTGTGAATTCTTTGGATATCCCACAAACTTGCAAAGAACTGACCGTACCTCGAGTTTGTCTGGATTTTGCCTTTTGACATAGGCCGGACAACCCCATATCTTAACTCGTTTAAAATATGGTCTCTTCCCACTCCATATCTCATATGGTGTGGTAGGTACAGATTTAGATGGAACTTGATTCAATAGGTATGTTGCTGTCTCCAGCGCATATCCCCAGAAGGAAATAGGTAACTCAGCTGTGCTCATCATAGAGCGCACCATATCTAATAGGGTGCGATTCCTCCGTTCTGATACACCGTTGTGCTGTGGTGTATATGGAGGAGTTAGCTGAGAGAGAATCCCATTCTCTTTTAGGAAGTCCAGGAATTCATTGCTTAAGTATTCACCTCCTCGATCAGATCGAAGGATTTTAATACTTTTTCCGGTTTGGTTTTCGACTTCTTGTTTATATTCTCTAAATTTCTCAAAAGCTTCTGATTTGTGTTTCATCCGGAACACATATCCGAATCTAGAGAGATCGTCAGTGAATGTAATGAAGTACGAAGAACCATCCCTGGCATGTGTAGACATGGGACCGCATACATCACTATGTATCAGTCCCAAGAGTTCGGTAACTCTTTCTCCGTGTCCCGTAAACGGAGTTTTGGTCATCTTGCCTTTGAGACATGACTGGCAAGTGTCATAAGATGAAAATTCGAATGATTTCAAATATCCATCCTTATGCAACTTAGCCAGTCGTGTCGCATTGATGTGACCCAGTCTACAATGCCACAAGAAGAATTCGTTCAGTTCTGAACTCTTCCTCTTGTGTGTGTTTGTTATGCTTAGAACTGTTGATTGGTTTAGAACATAAATGCCATTGCACAACGTGCCTGATCCAACCAACTTTTGGTTACGGAAAATGTTCATAACATTATCCTGTAATACAAAATTATATCCCTCTTTACTCAATAAAGAAACCGATATAATGTTGCATATCAGGTTCGGCATGTAATAACATTCGTTCAGAACCAATGTATTACCAGTTGGTAACACAAGGTGATATTCCCCGACAGTCTTAGCTGCAACAATTGCACTATTTCCAACTCTTATGTCTTTATCACCTTCTCCAAGTTCTCTACCTTTCTAAGCCCATGTAACTGATTACATATATGGGATCCTGACCCGGTATCTAATACCCAGGACGTAGAGCAAATGGAGAAACAGTTCTCTGTAACGAACACACCCGAAGAAATGCATCATCATGTACTTTCTTCATTCGGGTGGCGTGGGAATCCTGTATTCCCCTATATCCTGTTCATTCCTATAACTCTTATAGGAAAGAACGGAACCAACGTTCCCCAGCACAGTATAACATGCGGGTTCGGTCAATACATCCATATTATTATCTTTATTAGGGCATGAAATGGTCGCTACCTGGAGAGAGAGAGAAGAAAAGACTTTAGCGTATGCTCGTGCAAGATCAGATTGGTTATTATCTTATCTAATCAGGATGGCTCCCACTGCTTTTTATCAATCTTCCTTCAAATCCTAAAAGGAAAGACTAGCCGGGATTAATTACACACTACAAGTTCGCCAATCTTTCAGCCAGGCCAGTGTCGGTACTTTGAGGGAGGTCCCCCGTGCTTTCGCACGAACCTAATTAATGTAAACCTCGTTTTCCCAGAGGCGTAACCTCGTTAACACCTTTCTAGACACCTACTTGATCGGCTAATTGTAATGTGTAAAAACTCTCCCAGGAGTAACTCTTACTCGCAGCGGGTATCGGGATCCAACTATCTCATAGAAGGTATGCAATCTCATTGCAAATTTCAACACTTGAAATTCCCGATAATATTTTGCCCCTAGCAGCTATATGACCTTAACATAGTCAACAAATCATAAGTGCTAGTCAAGTTCAACCCGTCATTTCTTGATTGAATTAAACCCACCCGTACGACCCTTAACATAGTCAACAAAGTCGCACGACTACCCTAATCTAATCGCATCATATGCTTATGCAGATAAGCACTAATTAGCTACCGCACACTACGCCTTAACATAGTCATCAACAAACGTAGCACGAATACTAACTAGTACTTATCTGAAATGACGGAGGGCTACGACAGGTTTTTAGAAAACCTATTGCGTAATGAACTTGATATCGTAGTAGGATCAAATGTAGTTTTGAAATGGAGTGATTTTGAGGCTTTTCTAGTTTTGCTAAAGGGGCCACTCCCGGTGAAGGGATCGTCGGCCCTTTCCTCGTCGAATGAGGTGCGGGATATATCATATATATCACTGTGCAAAGCAAAACTTAAAAATAATCAAAAGCAAACCGAGTATGTAGCATCTGCCAGTTATTGCCAAAGGAGTCACTCCCGGTGAAGGGATCTCGGTCCTTTCCTCATCGAATAAGGTGCAGGGTATATCATATATACCGCTATGCAAAGCAAGAACTGTAGCTACCTGTTTTGTTTAAAATTTGATTCTACAACATCTTAGGTTTCTTTTCTTTCATTAATCACATTAATGAAGTCCCATCATTTAAATACCTAAACATCACAGATAAATACGACGTACACTTATGTCATCCGCATTCGCCTCGATGTTCCCTCGTGCACCGTTAGGTTAGGTAACTAACGACAGAGCAGGGCAGGGCTAGTGCGGGTGCAAAACATAAGTAATGTCTATATAATATATCATATATACTATATACTGTATCCATCACAGAACATCACATGATCACATCACAGAGAAGAAACATATGAAATATTGGATATACTAGGACGTCCGTGTTTTCAATACGAGCCAGTATAAAACACGGATTCCACGGTCGTGATGAATAGCCAATCCCACACCCCTAGACCCCTATGAGAGCGGCAAGCAACCCTACCAATTCTAGGGTTAGGAGACCCGGACTCGACTCCTCGAGTTGGTCTCCCACTGGACCCCAGAACCTGGTTACTTGTGCTCCCCTCCTTGGGTCTATCCTAATACGGAAAAGTAAATAATATACAAAAGGTGACAACTTCCGCTACCTGGAAGTGCCCCAAATAAAAAGAATATTACATACAAGTTTTTACATGAATGAAAATGAAAAACACTCATCTCACATAAAAACCCCCGGCTATTCAAACACGACGATCCAATATAACATATCCAGCAACACATAACATCACATGTCATCAACGTAAGTAAGTATGCATACCCCAATTGTCGTTGACATATAGCAACGAAACCAGCGATATGAACATACTACACTTACGGTCACAGAAAAGAAAGTGTAAAACTACAACAGTTGGAATCCGCAACCTCTTTAGACATCACATGCCTAATCAAATGAAATACTTAGACATCACATGCCTAACCTAACAATTATAAACCCCGCATTTTAGTCTCATTATCGAAAACTCTTTTCAATATCAAGTGAAACTAAACCGCTAGATTTATAACATTCATTCAGTTATCTCATAACTATTTGTGAATTCCAATTATTGTATCACATTCCAGATAAACAGAAAATGTTAAACTTTCCGATCGAACAGTCGAATACCCAAGTTTTCCCGATACAGCTCAACACATGAAATAAGTCTAACAACATTCAGTTCGTGCCTCAGTACCAACGGTCCAGCCGTAGAAGGGTCAAGCCAACGCCTCACATGTGGCACGCCGTACTGCCCCAAACCCGAAGGTTCAAAGGGCAGTTCAAGACAGTCACATAATCGAGTTAAGGTTTGTTGTCTTCTAGAGGGTCCATCGCGTTACTTGCACTACTTAGAACGTCGTTAAACTACGGAAAAAATCCAACACTTGGAAATTTCCCGACAGGGGAAAAATTGGGTATTTATATCCGGTCGAACTTTTTAACAAATTCAAAAATTATCCGAAATAACACAGACGAAATTTGATAATCCGGTCGAAACATCGAAGCTCTAAAACACCCCAGAATATTCAACTCTTGAATAAATATTAAAAATACCTATAAAACTCAGGTTCTGAAATGATGAATTACTGTGCAAATTGTAATGGCTGACGTCATACTTTAGCCGCGGAACCGCGGTTCCGCCGCGTAGTATACTGTTCATTGGAAAAAAATTGCACCGTAATTCTTAGAATTCCCTGCTGAATTTTTTTAAGTATTTTTAATATGGAAAAATCCCAGATTTTAGAAAAAGTCCAGAGAGCACTTGGGTTTTAGGGTTTCGGGTTCGTTCGGGTTTTCAAACGTCGTCTAGACTTCGCCTAAGGCACTAGTTAGGCTCTGATACCACTGTAGGGTTCCTGGGCACACTATAGAGGTCTCACAAGGCATCAACCATGCCAATTTCAAATTTTATGGGTGCCGAGAAACCCTAATACGGATCGTCGACTAGAAATTTAGGCGAAACAGTAAACTAGTTAACATCTTAACTAAAGGAGAGAGGATACAACCTTTGTAGATCTGGTTCTCCACTTCCTTAGCTCCACGTAGGCGTCCTCTCGCTGTCCTTCTCGAATCCCGAACTCAAACGTCGGGTTCATCGGAGAATTGGGCGGACTAGGTCGTCGGCTTCTTACCGAAGATGATCTACGTCGAGGCATCACAAGTTCAAGCTCCGACTTCACAAAGTTGTGAAACTTGTGAAGAAAACACCCAAAACAACTTGGCAAGAGGTAGGGGGTGAAGAAATAGGAGGTGGGTTCACTTTAGAATTAGATTTCTCACTTTAGAACTCAAGTTGCCATTGATGGCATCAAGGTTTCTTTCTTGAACAAGAAGATCAACAAGAAGAAAGAATATGATAAGTTCTTTTTAAAATGAAAAAGAAAACAATACTTATCATATCCTAACTAAGGTTACGTGTAGAGAATAGACCATGGTAAGTGGGAATGGTTTAGGGTTTAAGCATGAAGACAAAATGGTCTCTTTAGTCAAAGCTTCATGAAGCTTCAACAAGCTTCACGACAAAAAGAAACCATTTTATTTTCTTTTATCCATTTAAATAAATAATGAATGGATAAATAAATAGATGAATAACTCAAAACCCTAACCATTATCATAACCATGGTTTAATTCTTTGCACAAACCCAAGTAAATATGTATCATCAAACATGATACAATCAAGTGCACACAAAAGCATATCACATATACAATGTGCACTTCAAGTGAGAAAATCCTTTTAAAATGAACCAATACTAGTTAATGCAAATTAATATATCAAATATATAATTATACATTAAATCATTAAATCAACACTTGATTCAATGATCCGGTCATGTCGCACATAACCGACTAGTATACAATGTATCGATTTATCGAATCAATGATTCGACAACTAGGTTATATCGCATACAACCATCGAAACATTCATCGCGAGAATGAAATACGGTATCACATACACGCATTATTCTCGGTCCCCGCACATATCTCATATGCGCTCCTATTTCGTTTCGCTTGAGCCAGGAAAACCTCTGTTGTAGGACTCTAAAGACTCGTCAATACGCCGGTAGCAGATGATGATCATATCAAACACCCACAAGCCGCAAGCGGTCTGCTAAATGTAACGGCCATCCAGGTATTGACCGATCAGAAGATCGACGAGCTAGCCCGCTCACACTCCTGTGAATCCAACCAGTAACACTTACCGTACAGTCGGTGTCTGTTCATCTGATACGTCGCATATCAAGTCTAAGGGTGGTAAAACGTCAGACCCCAATAACCGATAAGTCATGCCGATGTGAGGCTCATAACGGGTCGAGAAACTACTGGTAACACTTACCAGCAAATCTCTGATCAGCCCTGGCCAGGGACTTCCCTGTTATGGCCAATCGAGCACAGCGCAACATCAACTCCCAATACCGGGAGAGACGAAACCCCTCCTATCGCTTATTGCCTCTATGTGACTCGGGACTGTACCCAAAGACCACCGTTTTGCACGCCCTCATGGACGTGGTAAGGTGGAGATCAAAGCACAGTGGGAATCACACAAGACTCTATGACGATCTCGGGTCTACAGACTAACCTCTACAAGTGTCACCTGAGAACTGCCATCTGACGTGAGGTATAATACCATCTGGGAGTTCTCGGCGAGTCCGGTCCAGTGTACCCAGTCTCCACTGAGCACCCGTATACCATCTCTGATGTCAAACACCAATGGATATGGGATCATCCATTGCCCATCTCATGGGTCGAGAAGCGTATACGCTAGTCTACACTGGTATATCGATGTCCTGTCTCGATACACCCACGACTAGGGACCTTAAAGGATGTACTTATGGACTACCATGTCCCCACTAGTATGATCTGCATCATAGTCCAGGTAGTCAAGTACACATCCTAAGGGCTTTATCAACATGTAACTATAAGACAGTTTAAAGAGACAAGTGTACATGTTAAGATAAAGAGTAACCAGATAGCATACTATCATATCGAGCAAGAAAGTCATCTCTATATATGTCCAAGCATCCAATATAATATACATCATCTGTACAATACTGGCCTCTAGGGCATACATACAACTAACACAGATATGGTGGGTAACCTCAGGCGTCCGAGAGGTACTTCGGTATCCTCAAAGACGGTGACAGGGAGGTTCTTCTTTACCCAGACTTGCTATTACTGTTGTTCTAGACTATAAGGCCCGGTAAGAGGATGAGTATAGCGTCGTTCTAAACTAGCTTTAGAAGTGCACGTGTATATGACTCTGCCAGAGGGCTGTTGTAGTCAGTGGGAGCAGCGGAAGTATAGTGGACAAGTAGCTTATGTCTATTTATAGACTAAAGAAAGTATAGCAGAGATAGATCATCTATTTTTGATGTGACAGTCATAGGCTTTGACTCCATCAGAATAGGAGATGGATATGTTAAGAAGGTAGTAGGGTGTGATGTCCTGGTATTTGGATGACATGCACTTTATAGGAAGTAAAATTCCTATACTACGATCGGTTATACTGTGGTTGTCACACAGTGATTTCTCCACATAGGATATGGATATTATATTAGGCATTCTGGTTACTAGATTTATGGTTTTAGATCTAAATTTGGGTAGTTTCCAAATCTGGGTACTTTGACACTATTCTAAAGGTGTTTTAGAATAGACGACTCCTGGCATGGTAGTGTACCAGCAGGTGATGGAGTCACCCTCTCTAAAGGTGTCTTATAGACTAAAAGGGAGAGGGATGTGCATGATTGGCATATCACTTTCTTATGCGATTGAGTCAATCATGAGATGTCAAGTGTAAGTGCACGGCAACGCCCCGACCGTCTAAACGAGGCCAAAATGCGGAAACGATACTTTTCTTTAACTTTTAAAACTGGCGCTACCGCGTACTAAAACCCCGGATCGGGCCATAAACCCACTCCTACCTAACTAGTGAATGGGTAGAGAGATATACCGAGCGATCCGTGTCCTTCGGTCTTCTCGTCGTCATCCCGATCTCCCCGCGGAATCTCCGGTCTTCATCTCCTCGTCGGAAGGGCACCACATCGCCGGGTTCTTTTACGGGCTCCCACCTCTGGACCGAGGCAACTCAGGCACGAAGTTGGCGAGTCGACGTGTCCAAGAATGCTGTAGGATAGTGTAGAACTCTTTTGTCTCAGTGGGGTTAAGTAAGTGTTCCATATTGATGTGGAGGAAGAGTAGTAAGCTTTTTTGGATGAACTAGAGAATTTTTGGCAAGCAAAAGAGATCAAATTCTCTTCTTAAATTTTTGGACAGCCCCCACTAGTTGTGGCCGGCCAAGCTTGGTGAAGGGAGTGAGTGAGAAAAGTCAAGAGGGTGGGGAAGCAATAATGCAAGCATGAATAATGAGTGATGATTAGAAACAATATGATCACTACCAAGTCTTCACTCCATCAACCATCTCATCTCCAAAAGTCAAGCAATCATGAACCAAGAAGTCAATGTATGGTGGAACCATCATGAAACTACCAATTACAAGAAACACCCTCCACAATGCTAATTTGCACATTTGTAAATAAGCCCCTCCACACCAATTTTCAGCCAAAGAAAGAACAAAGGAAGAATGGACGAAACGGAAAGCGAACTGGCAACTTCAAAAAACTGATCCCGTAATAAATTACAGGAAAACCCCACGACTGTATATACATACCCGCATTTGTATTCCGACCGAATACAAATGCAATGAGACAAAATCTACACTGTACAATACTAGGATCCGGCTTAAACCAAAGCCCGCTAGTATTATCCGTCCGATCATGATCCGTGCAATACCGCACGTATATGATCGAACCCTGCCATATTTTCATACGGCCTCTACAGCGTTTCGCCCGAAACTTGAGAAACGGTCAGTGGGGGACTCTAAAGACTCGTCAATACTTTGGCTGTGGATTTAACCACTAGCACGTTAGACCTATTAGCCATACGTAACGGGCTACCAGGTATTGACCAAAAGGGACGTCGATGAGCGAACTCATCCTGACACCCTACTGAGCCTGTCAGTGACAATATCCATACAGTCCGGTCCGTTCGTCTATGAGCATCGCATGGCGGGCCTAGGGGGTTGGTAAAAGTCAGACCCCCAAAAGCGGTACAAGTCGTGTCGGAGTGTAGCCCAGAAAACCCTGAGATACTACTAGAATACCTACCAGTAAATCTATTTCCTTGGCCAAGGACTTCGTGTAATGGCTCTCTTAGACACAGCGCGACCTCACCCCCAATACCGGGAGAGACGAACCCCTACAGATCCGCTCACTGCCTCCATGTGGCTCGGGACTGTACCCAACTAAAACCTGTTTGCACGACTTCTTTGCGCCGTGGTAGGGTAGTAATCAAAGTACAGTAGGAACTCACATGAGACAAATGACGATCTCAGGTCGATGAACTAACCTGTACACATGTCACCAGGGAACTGCTATCCGACGTTAGGTATAAGACCAACTAGTATGTTCCCGGCGAGTCCTGTCCGGTGTACTCATAACCCAATGAGCACCTGTATACATCTTAGGTGAACCAACTGACACCAGTGGCTTGTGAGACCGGCCACCGCTCTTCGTCGGGGTCTTAACTGTATACACTGGTCTACTCTGGAGTATCGATGCCCTGTCTCGAAAACTCCCACGACTAGGGACTTTTTAAGGATGTGCTTATAGACCCCAGCTCCCACGTATATGATCGCCATCATACTGCTGGCCGTCAAGCAAGAATCCTAAGGGCTCTATCAACGCGCAATAGTGACCTGTAAGGTCACCTAAAACAGTACACGATGATAAAGATAAACCAGATAGCATACTATCATCTTGAGTAAGACTGTCCTACCGGTATAGATCCTCCCTCAATCATTGCAATCACGTGCCTGTGATCCAATAATTGACTCTGAGGGCACTATCTCCAATAATCTCCCACTTGCACTCAAGGCTAATTATTGCGATGTAGCATACTCACAGCCCGTGTGATACCGAACACCCAACTCCTCTATTAGTCAGTCTCACAAAGCTCGTTTGAGAAACTATTGCGTTCGAGGAATAGCCTTAGTGAGTGAATCCGCTCTGATGTTTCTTTCTTTGTCTTTCTTTTTCTCAAGTTCGCGGAGAAAGCCATCTCCCGAAACGAGTAATACCTGTCTCAGAATATGTCTGGATATCTGATGGGACCTAGCTCATAAATGAACTCCAAATCCAAACTTCTTGGACTGTATCGTCAACTGAACTTAATCAGTATCCTGCGCCATGCCTCCCTCAGTATCCTCCTGGACCACCTGTCCAAAATACTGCCCCTCGTCAGAGGGAAAACTATAACTCTGACAACCTCTCTGTCATTCAGGTCACCTTGGAAGTCTGGAATGATAACTGTCTCCCGAAGGAGGATACCGTTATCATATCCCTAGAACATCCACTTATGTTCTAAAACTGCTTCCGATTGGTTTTCCAGGATTGGATTATTATCAACTTATTGCATCTACTGCAAAAACAACATCTGGTGTGGTACTTGACATCTCATGATTGACTCAATTGCCTAAGCAAGTGATCTGCCAATCATGCACATCCCTATCCCCTTTAGTCTGTAAGACACCTTTAGAGAGGGTGACTCCATCACCTGCAGGTATACTACCGTGCCAGGAGTCGTCCATTCTAAAACACCTTTAGAATGTTGTCTAAGTACCCGGATTGGGAAACTACCCAAATCTAGATCTAAAACCATAGATCTAGTAACCAGAATGTCTGATATAATATCCAAGTCCTTTGTGGATAAACCACTGTGTGACAAACCACTGTGTGACAACCAAAGTATAACCGATCGTAGTATAGGAATTTCACTTCCTACTCTGTGTATGTCATCCAAATACGAGGACATAACACCCTACTACCTTCTTAACAGATCCATCCTCTATTCTGATGAAGTCAAACCTATGACTATCACATCAGAAATAGATGATCTATCTCCGCTATATCCGCTTTAGTCCATAAATAGACATAAGCTACTTGTCCACCAATGCTTCCGCTGCTCCCACTGACTATGACAACCCTCTGGCAGAGTCATATAGACGTACACTTCTAAAGCTAGTTTAGAACGACGCTATACTCATCCTTCTGCCGGGTCTCACAGTCTGGAACAACAGCAATGGCAAGTCTGGGTAAACAAGAACCTCCGTGTCACCGTCCTTAAGGCTACTGAAGTACCTCTCGAGTGCCTGAGGTTACCCACCATATCTGCGGAGTGGCTAATTAAATGTCAATCCAGATTGAATCTTTAGGTTCTTATCAAATCTTCAGTAATCGCTTGCGGTTCTGGAATCACTTCCAGTTCTACCATACTCCCACTACTATTTTCTGAAAAAATCCATTTTACTTAAAACTGTGGTGAGTCTAGAACAATATCACTATTGATCTTCCAGATGGTAGAAAGTCAACCCTCGTCATAGCCTGGGTCAACCCACAAACAGCCATTACAGAAACGTGCCTTGAGTTAGCCAGAGTCTGGTTTTAAGCATAAGCCGGACAACTCCCTGTACCTTAATATCGTTAAGATATGAACCGTTCTATATCCAATATAGAAACAGAGGCACTGATTTAATTGGAACCAGATTCAAATCATGCAACTGTCTCCAGTGCATGTCAGCTAAATGGAGAGAGGCCGATCATCATTACTCAACTTAGGAGTACATCCAGATATGAGTAACTTGAAAGAGAAGCAAGTTCTCATAATCATTACTATCAACTGAATACCATACAAAAGTATCTACATCTTCGATCACCTTGAAGAATCCTGATACTTACAATACCTGGTTCTCTACTTTATTCTTATACCTGCAACTTCTCAAAACTTAGACCTTGCATTTCTACGAAACACATGTCTAAGAACTAGAGAAGTCACAAGTAAACAGAATGTAGTACGAGTACCAACCCCTCTGTCCAAATGGACACTGGACAACATACAAAACTCTGTATAAGTCCTCCGAGTCTAATAACTCATACCCTGTACGTCGTAGGTTGAAAACTGTACTTATGGCTAAGAAGAATTACACCGCTGTTCAATACTCCTTACCTAACCATCCACTGATATAGGTAAATGTCATAGACATAATTTCAAAAAGTTATATCTCACTCTATAAAAATAGACTTACAGATATATCAATTTGAAATTGGTGTATAACAACGGATATTCAAAACCAAAAATTTGTCGTCCGGCAAACAACCCAGGTGACTTCCTCAAATATCACCAATTACTATGAATTCCGATATAATGAGGATGATCACCTAATTTCCAATAACTTACTCCCACTCATCATCTGTAAAACCATACAGATGTGAGAATCATACCTGGTAAATACATACCCCGGAGCTTGGGCTAATTGGGAAATCAGTTTTCTTTTAACAGTACACAGTGAAACTGAAACTTTGAAATGTTTCGTAGGGGTATTCGGGTATTCCTAGTAATGCCTCTTCCATTATCCAGATTCACAACTGTAACCGTATATTTCTTTACCATCTCTCCAAATCCCATCATATGTCTTTAGTCATTACCTTCTGTACACCCTCTTAGGCTAAATGGTTTTCTTCCTTCCCTACCGTTCGGCACCAGCCTTTGGTTTGGAAGAAGACTATCCAATAAGCATAATGGGTGTACTGTCCTAATCCTAGGAGCACTCGCAACTTGAGAGAAGGTGAGGATAAAAGACAACTGAATAAACCTTATTCCTATTTCTCCTGAACCAGAATCCATCTCCGAACTGGAACAAGTTCCTTTCGAGTTCGTATATAACCATACGATGGAGTATCCAAAATAACTGTGGACCTTCGTAGTGATACGGAGTGTTCTGGAGAAATACAAAGGTGATGTAGGATTGGCGAAGAAATACTTGGTTTGGTCGTGAACAGCAGTCGCAGTTTACTTTGCCCTCTACTTAATCCCTTTATTTGTCTTTACTTAATACCTTCTGTACACCGTTTAGGCTAATTGGTTTTCTTCATTCCTTACCGTTCGGCACCTGCCTATGGTTTGGAAGAAGACTATCCAATAGGCGTAACGGGTGTACTATTCCCTAATCCAAGGAGCACTCGCAACCTGAGAGAAGGTAAAAGGAAAAGACAACTGACTAATCCTATTCGTTTTTCTCCAGAACCGGAAACCATCCTCGAATAAATTCCTTCAAGTTCGTATATAACCATACGATGGTTTTATCCAATGGAAGTGGATGTTCGTAGTAATACGGGGTGTTCTGGAGAAAAGGGTAAAAGTAGGAGTGGCAATGAGGCATGCAACTCTGACAATTCAAAAAGCAAGTGTTTAAGAAGGTTCGGTTAATCTTGGTCACTGAGTCATGGTCTAGGGTCGGGCCATGGTCGTTGCCAGAGAGAGAGAGAAAAGAAACACTCAGCATGCACTCTAACCTAGATCAGAATGGTTATCTCTTTATCTAATCAGGAAACCTCCCACTGTAACGTCAAATTCTCCTCCAAACCTGAAAGAAGAATTAGTCGGGATCACCCGAGGAGTAAACCAACTCATCAGTGGGAATCGGGATCCAACTATCATCGTATGATAACGTGATGGAATCCACTCACATTATCATACTCCAGAAGGTATGCGTATGTCTGGCAAGTTTCAGTTTCTTTAGAAACTCCCGATGTGATTTTTACCCCATGCTCTTATGACCTTGGCGAAGGTCAACAAATCATAAGTCACATGTCAAGTTCTACCCGTCATTTTCCAGGTTAATTTGAACCCACCCGTACCTACCCTTGACTTTGGCCAACAAGGCAGTACGACTGTCCCAAACCAACGCATCTATCTATGTAGCAGAAAGGTAACAAGCAGCTACATACACCATGCCTTGACGAAGGCCAACAAACATAGCACGAATACTACGCGCTACCCATCTGAAATGACGGAGGGCTACGAATAGTTTTTGGCGAAAAACCTTTAACGTAATGAACTTGATATCGTTGAAGGAATCGGATAGCTTTTTATAAAAATATAGTGACGAAAACCTTTGCTAAAGAGGTCACTCCCGGTGAAGGGATCTCGGCTCTTTCCCCGTAGAATGAGGTGCAGGATATTCCAACTGAATACCACGATGCAAAGCAAAAGGCAATCGGCTATAGTGAAGTTATTGCCCTGACGCAAACTTCTGTCCAAGGGGTCACTCCCGGTGAAGGGATCTCGGCCCTTGCCTCGTCGACTGAGGTGCTGGATATTCATAACCGAATACCACTGTGCAAAACAAAAGAGAACGTTTTTGCAATAACAGCTTTTTGAAAAGTGTTCCAACAACATCAGAATAGGTTTGATTTAGCTTGCATTGATCCGAATCAACCCAGTCCCATCAATTGATCACACCAATAAAGAACGAAAATAATGATGTACGTCTATGCCATCCGCATTCGCCACTGGGTCCCGTCATCACCCGTTAGGTTACTTAACTAACGACAGAGCGGGGACTGGACTAGCGCGGATGCAAAATATATACAACATCTACTAGTATATATATCAATATATAAAATACGCTAAGGCGTGATAAAATGCAACATCACAGAAATGTAATAAGAACCACAGAACAATACAGATATCTGGGATCCCCGGGTTTCATAGAGCCGCTACTGAAACCCGACGTTCCCCTGGTCGTGTGGATAGCCTGTGCAATGAAATCCTAGACCCCTACGGGCACGGAAAGTTACCCGCCAAAACCTGAAGCGCGTCAGCCCCCTTCAGCAACGTGAATGGACCACCCAGCACTTCATGGAATCCAGTAACTTGGGCACCCCTCCCTGGGTCAACCTGTACCCCCTACGAGTGCGGTGAATAGCCCGCCAATTCTAGAGTGAAGCCCCCTCCGTCTCAACGCCATGAGATGCGGGCCCGTTGCCCTCTAGAACCCGGCTACCCGTGCACCCCTCCGTGGGGTAATCCTAGTACAGAAAGTAAAAATATACATACAACGGGCACATTGACCTCAGCCCGGTCGTGCCCCAAAAGAATAATATACAAACAGGCAGTGACGGCAGTCTACATGTCGGACGCTCGCCCCGCAATATCAAATGTACATATACAACCAAACTGTACTACCATTGCATCTAGGTTATCCACCACGACAAATCCGCAACATCACAGCACAACACAGAACATCAACGTGAATGTCACGTTCGCAAATCCGTCTAAAAGGGCTATAGCAGTTAGACAGGATTTACCGATCAAATGACATTCACGATCGCAGATATAATGTAAATACTGTGAACTAACATGTTTAAAATTTTCGATCGACTAAATTTCCCGAAGTGGGCCCCTAGCACAACTGCAGCACTCAAAATAAATCTGGACCCAAAAAGAATATACCAGAAACCCTATTTCCATGTCGGAAGCCCACTGTAAAAATTTGGTGCAGAGAAGGCACAGAACGGCGGCGGATCCGCCGCCAGAACGTGGTTTTGGCCGTGGATCCGATGCGCTACAGTAATATCAGCCGACCAAATTTTCACAGAATTCTTAAAAAATCCTGCTCGTATTTTTCTAATATACCAAGTAATTTATAGAGCACAGGAAAAATTCGACAGAAACTGGACTTGAAAATACGGTTTTTGGAAAATCAGATCGATCGAACTTGTAAACATTTTAGAGCAAGCTAGACTAGGTTAATGGAGTGGCTTTGATACTAGTGTAAGTGCACGGCAGCGCCCCGGCCGTCTGAACGAGGCCAAAATGCGGAAAAGATACCTTTCTTTAACTTTTAAAACTGGCGCTACCGCGTACTAAAAACCCGGATCGGGCCATAAACCTACTCCCAGCTAACTAGAGAATGGGTAGAGAGATATACCGAGTGATCCGTGTCCTTCGGTCTTCTCGTCGTCATTCCGATCTCCCCGCGGAATCTCCGGTCTTCATCTCCTCGTCGGAAGGGCACCACATCGCCGGGTTCTTTTACGGGCTCCCACCTCTGGACCGAGGCAACTCGGGCATGAAGTTGGCGAGTCGACATGTCCAAGAATGCTGTAGGATAGTGTAGAACTCTTTTGTCTCAGTGGGGTTAAGGAAGTTTCCATATTGATGTGGAGGAAGAGTAGTAAGCTTTTTTGGATGAACTAGAGAATTTTTGGCAAGCAAAAGAGATCAAATTCTCTTCTCAAATTTTTGGACAGCCCCCACTAGTTGTGGCCGGCCAAGCTTGGTGAAGGGAGTGAGTGAGAAAAGTCAAGAGGGTGGGGAAGCAATAATGCAAGCATGAATAATGAGTGATGATTAGAAACAAAATGATCACTACCAAGTCTTCACTCCATCAACCATCTCATCTCCAAAAGTCAAGCAATCATGAACAATCATGAACCAAGAAGTCAATGTATGGTGGAACCATCATGAAACTACCAATTACAAGAAACACCCTTCACAATGCTAATTTGCACATTTGCAAATAAGCCCCTTCACACCAATTTTCAGCCAAAGAAAGAACAAAGGGAAAATGGCCGAAACGGAAAGCAAACTGGCAACATCAAAAAACTGATACCGTAGTAAATTACAGGAAAAACCCGTGACTGTATATACATATCCGCATTTGTATTCCGACCAAATACAAATGCAATGAGACAAAATCTACACTGTAAAATACTAGGATCCGGCTTAAACCAAAGCCCGCTAATATTATCCGTCCGATCATGATCCGTGCAATACCGCACGTATATGATCGAACCCTGCCATTTCTCCATACGGCCTCTACAGCGTTTCGCCCGAAACATGAGAAACGGTCTGTGGGGGACTCTAAAAACTCGTCAATACTTTGGCTGTGGATTTAACCACTAGCACGTCAGAGGTATTAGCCATACGTAACGGGCTACCAGGTATTGACCAAAAGGGACGTCGATGATGTAAGTGCACGGCGGCGCCCCGGCCGTCGATCCGACGCCGGAAACGCGGAAACGAAAAACTTTGCGAAACTTGCAAACCGGCACCACCGCGCACTATCAACCTGGATCGGGCCATTAACCTAGCTACTAGCAAACTAAAAGATGGGTAGAGAGTTATACCAAGCGATCCGTGTCCTTCGGTCTTCGTCTCCACTCCGATCTCCCGCGGAATCTCCGTCCGTCACCTCCTCGTCGGAAAGGGCACCATGTAGCCGATTTCTTTTACGGGCTCCCACCTCTGGACCGAGGCAACTCGGGCGTGAAGTTGGCAAGCCGACGCGTCCAAGGGTACTGTAGGTTTAGTGTAGAAAAGTTTGTCTCTTTGGGGTTGTAGTTGCCATGGAGGATGGAGGTGGAGAATCAAAAGGAGCAATGAGAAATGGAGCTTGGGAACTTTGATAATAAATGAGATGAACACTTTTCTCCACATCCGAAATGAACTCCCACCTCTCTTTTCTAATGTGGCCGGCCCCTATAGCCAAGGTGGAGGAAAAGAGAATCTTAAGCAAGTGGAGAATGTGAATGAATAAACAATAGAAGAAAAGCCATGAAGATAAGAAAATGGTCACACCATTTCAAACTCACATCCATTCACCAACCATCATAATAAATGCAATGGAATGGACTAGAAAAGAATCTCATGATGATAAGAAGCCACAATCACAATAAACCCCCTCCCACAAATGTTATTTGCACACTTGCAAATAACCCCCTCCATCGAAAAGTCCGGCCGTGAAGGAATAAAGGAAAACTGGCCGGAACGGAATGCAAACTGAAAACTTCATAAAACCGATCCCGTAATAAATTACAGGAAAACCCCGCGTCTGCATATATGTGCCCGCATTTGTATTCCCACTAAACACAAATGCAAAGAGACAAAATCTACACTGTCTAATACTAGGATCCGGCTTAAGCCAAAGCCGGCTAGTAAAATTCGTCCAATCACGATCCGTGCAATACCGCACGTATCTGATCGAACCCTGCCATATCTCCATACGGCCTCTACAGCGTTTCTCCCGAAACCTGAGTAACTGTGTGTGGTGGACTCTAAAGACTCGTCAATAATATGGCTGTGGATTTAACCACTAGCACGTCAGAGGTATTAGCCATACATGACGGGCTACCAGCTATTGACCAAAAGGGACGTCGATGAGCGAACTCATCCTGACACCCTACTGAGCCTGTCAGTGATAATATCCGTACAGTCCGGTCCATTCGTCTATGAGCATCGCATGGCGGGCCTAGGGGGTTGGTAAAAGTCAGACCCCCAAAAGCGGTACAAGTCATGTCGGAGTGTAGCCCAGAACACCCTGAGATATTACTGGAATACCTACCAGTAAATCTCCTGCCTTGGCCAAGGACTTTTCATGTACTGGCTCTCCTAGACACAGCGCGACCTCACCCCCAGTACCGGGAGAGACGAACCCTGCAGATCCGCTCACTGTCTCCATGTGGCTCGGGACTGTACCCAACTAAAACCTGTTTGCATGTCTCCTTTGAGCGTGGTAGGGTAGTAATCAAAGCACAGTGGGAACTCACACGAGACAAATGACGATCTTAGGTCGATGAACTAACCTGTACACATGTCACCAGGGAACTGCTATCTAACGTCAGGTATAATACCAACAAGCAGATTCCCGGCGAGTCCTGTCCGGTGTACTCATAACCCAATGAGCACCTGTATACATCTTAGGTGAACCAACTGACACCAGTGGCTTGTGAGACCGGCCACCACTCCTCGTCGGGGTCTCGACTGTATACACTAGTCTACTCTGGAGAATCGATGCCCTGTCTCGAAACTCTCACGACTAGGGACCTTTTAAGGATGTGCTTATAGACTCCAGCTCTCACGTATATGATCGCCCTCATACTGCTGGTAGTCAAGAAAGAATCCTAGGGGCTCTATCAACGTGTAATAGCAACTCGTAAGGTCATCTAAAGCAGTACACGATGATAAAGATAAACCAGATAACATACTATCATCTTGAGTAAGACTGTCCTACTGGGACAGGTCCTCCCTCAATCATTGCAATCACGTGCCTGTGATCCAATAATTGACTCTGAGGTCACTATCTCCAACAATCTCCCACTTGCACTCAAGGCTAATTATTGCGATGTCGCATACTCACAACCCGTGTGATACCGAACACCCAACTCCTCTACTAGTCAGTCTCACAAAGCTCGTTTGCGAAACTATTGCGTTCGAGGAATAGCCTCAGTGAGTGGATCCGCTGTGATGTTTCTTTCTATGTCTCTCTTTATCTCAAGTTCGCGGAGAAAGCCATCTCCCGAAATGAGCAATACCTGTCTTAGAATGTGTCTGGATGTCTCATGGGACCTAGTTCAAAAATGAACTCCAAATCCAAACTTCTTAGACTGTATCGTCAACTGAACTTAATCAGTATCCTGCGCCATGCCTTCCCTCAGTATCCACCTGGACCACCTGTCCAAAATACAGCCCCTCGTCAGAGGAAAAACTATAACTCTGACAGCCACTCTGTCATCCAGGCCACCTTGGAAGCCTGGAATGATAACCGTCTCCTAAAGGAGGCTGTCGTTATCATATCCCTAGAACATCCACTTATGTTCCAAAACTGCCTCCGAATGTTTCTCCAGAATTGGATTAATATCAACTTATTGCACCTACTGCAAAAACTGTTGGAGATAGTGCCCTCAGAGTCAATTATTAGGTCACAGGTACGTGATTGTAATGATTGATGGAGGACCTATCCCGGTAGGACAGTCTTACTCGAGATGATAGTATGCTATCTGGTTTACCTTTATCATCGTGTACTGTTTTAAGTGACCTGACACGTCGCTATTACACGTTGATAGAGCCCCTAGGATTCTTGCTTGACCACCAGCAGTATGAGGGCGATCATATAAGTGGGAGCTGGGGGTCTATAAGCATATCCTTAAAAGGTCCCTAGTCGTGAGAGTTTCGAGACAGGGCATCGATTCTCCATAGTAGACTAGTGTATACAGTCGAGACCCCGACGAGGGGCGGTGGCCGGTCTCACAAGCCACTGGTGTCAGTTGGATCACCTAAGATGTATACAGGTGCTCATTGGGTTATGAGTACACCGGACAGGACTCGCCGGGAACATGCTAGTTGGTCATATACCAGACGTCAGATGGCAGTTCCCTGGTGACATGTGTGCAGGTTAGTTCATCGACCTGGGGATCGTCATTTGTCTCGTGTGAGTTCCCACTGTACTTTGATTACTACCCTACCACGGCTCAAAGGAGTCGTGCAAACAGGTTTTAGTTGGGTACAGTCCCGAGCCACATGGAGGCAGTGAGCGTATCTTCAGGGGTTCATCTCTCCCGGTATTGGGGGTGAGGTCGTGCTGTGTCTAGGAGAGCCATTACACGAAGCACTCGGCCGAGGCAAGGAGATTTACTGGTAGGTATTCCAGTAGTATCTCAGGGTGTTCTGGGCTACACTCCGACACGACTTGTACCGCTTTTGGGGGTCTGACTTTTACCAACCCCCTAGGCCCGCCATGCGATGCTCATAGACGAACGGACCGGACTGTACGGATATTGTCACTGACAGGCTCAGTAGGGAGTCAGGCTGAGTTCGCTCACAGACGTCCCTTTTAGTCAATACCTGGTAGCCCGTTACGTATTGGCTTATACCTCTGACGTGCTAGTGGTTAAATCCACAACCAAGGTGTTGACGAGTCTTTAGAGTCCCCCACATTCAGTTACTCAGCTTTCGGGCGAAAAGTTGTAGAGGCCGTATGGAGATATGGCAAGGTCCGATCAGATACGTGCGGTATTGCACGGATCCGGATCGGACAGTTTGTACTATAGGCCGTATGGTTATATGGCAGGGTTCGATCAGATACGTGCGGTATTGCACGGATCAGGATCGAACGGATATTACTAGCCGGTTTTGGTTTAAGCCGGATCCTAGTATAGTACAGTGTAGACTTTGTCTCATTGCATTTGTATTTCGGTCGAAATACAGATGCGGGTGTGTATGCACAGTATCGGGGTTTTCCTGTAATTTATTACGGGACCAGTTTTCTGGAGTTGCCAGTTTGCTTTCCGTTTCGGCCGATTTCCTTTGTTCCGTTCATTGGCCGAAGATTGGTGGAGGAGGGCTTATTTGCATTGTTGCAAATAGGCATTTGTGGAGGGGGGTCTTTGCATTATTTGTATCATGATGGTTTCATGATGGAGCCTATCCTTTGACTCTTTCTTTTCCATCATGGTTTGACTTGTGGGGATATGATAAGAGTTGATTAGGTTTTGGAGTGTTAGATTTGTTTTGTGATCATTCCTTTTCATGATCACTTCACACTCTCCCTTGGATGATTGATCCACCCACCCCTTGACTTTATTTCTCTCTCTCCATTTTCTTACATGGCCGGCCACAAGTGAGGAGGGGGTCCTTTTCTTTGGGAGAGGGGAAAATGTTATTCTCATTCTTTGCATGCTACATTTTTCCCCACCTCTCTCCAAGTTCTTTTTCCTCCACCACAAAGGCATCTCCATGAACCCCAAAATGAGACTTGTACACTACATTCTACAGCAAACCTTGGGCACGTCGAGTAGCCGGCTTCGTACCCGAGTTGCCTCGGCATTGAGGTGGGAGCCCGTAAAAGAAGTAGGCGATGTGGTGCACTTCCGGCGACGAGGAGGAGACGGGACATTCCGCAAGAGATCGGGACGATGACGAGAAGACCGGAGGACTTGGATCGTCGGTATATCTCTCTTCCTTTTCTTGTTGTTAGCTAGGACTAGTTAGTGGTTCGATCCGGGTATTAGTGCGCGGCGGTTTGCCAGTTCAAGAAAAATTCAAGTTTATCACCGCTTCCGTATTTGGCCGTCGAATTGACGGCCGGGGCGCCGCCGTGCACTTACAGTGGTATCAGAGCCTCGCCATTAACTTAGTCTAGCTTGGTTTAATGTGTTTTGCATTTCCGATCGACCAAAATTCCAAAATTCGCATTTTTGCTTGCATCAGTTTTCTGTTAAAATTTTCTGGTGTCGAAAAATTTTTCAGGTTACAGAAAAATGATGTATTAGAAAATATAAGAGATCTGTGAAAATTCGACGAAGTGTCTCCACAGTGGGAGCGCGGAACCGCGGCCAAACCCCCCCTTGGGCCGCGGTTCCGCCGCACTCTATTGGGTTCACTGCACCAAATTTTTACAGAGGCTTTCTGGGGTTAAAACTGGGGTTTTGGAATATTAATTTTGGGCCCAGAATTTCCTGATCTGCTACAGTAATGCTTTGGGGCCCACTTGTTAAAATTTGATTGATCGGATATTTTAAACACATTATTTCACAGTATTTACATTATATCTGCGACCGTGAATGTCACTCGATCGGTAAATCCGGTCTAACTGCTATAGCCCGGTTAGACGGATTTGCGAACGTGATTTTCACGTTGATGTTCTATGTATTTGCTGTGATGTTGCGGATCGGTCGTGGGGATAGCCTGGATGCAATGCTAGTACAGTTGTGATTGTATTATGTACATTTGATATTGCGGGGCGAGCGTCCGACATGTGGACTGCCGTCACTGCCTGTTTGTATTATTATTTTGGGACACGGCCTGGTTGCGGTCGATGTACCCGATGTATGTATATTTTACTTTCTGTACTAGGATTGCCCTGCGGAGGGGTGCACGGATAGCCGGATTCTAGAGGGCAACAAGCCCGCATCTCATGGCATTGAGACGGAGGGGGCTTCACTCTAAGATTGGCGGGATATTCGCCGCACTCGTAGGGGGTACAGGTTGACCCAGGAGGGGTGCCCAAGTTACCGGATTCCGTGAAGTGCTGGGTGGTCCATTCACGGTGCTGAAGGGGGCTGCCTCGCTTCAGGTTTTGGCGGGTGACTTGCCGCGCCCGTAGGGGTCTAGGTTTTCATTGCACAGGCTATCCACACGACCAGGAGAACGTCGGGTTTCAGTAGTGGCTCTGTGAAACCCGGGGATCCCAGATATCTGTATTGTTTCTGTGATGCTGTTCATTCTCTGTGATGTTGCATTTCTTTTCACGCCTTGAGCGAAATATAATATATTGGTATATATATTAGTAGATGTTGTATATGTTTTGCATCCGCGCTAGTCCAGTCCCCGCTCTGTCGTTAGTTAGCTAACCTAACGGGTAATGACGGGACCCAGTGGCGAATGCGGATGGCATATACGTACATCAGTATATTTTCGTTCTTTGTGGTGTGATCAATTGATGGGACTGCATTGATTCGGATCAATGCAAGTTAAAAACAAACCTAATCTGATGTTGTTGGAACACTTTTCAAAAAGCTGTTATTGCAAGGACGTTCACTTTTGTTTTGCATCGTGGTATTCAGTTGGAATATCCTGCTCCTCAGTCGACGAGGCAAGGGCCGAGATCCCTTCACCGTGAGTGACCCCTTGGACAAAAAGTTTGCGTCAGGGCATTAACTTCACTATAGCCGATTACTTTTGCTTTGCACCGTGGTATTCAGTTGGAATATCCTGCACCTCATTCTACGGGGAAAGAGCCGAGATCCCTTCACCGGGAGTGACCTCTTTAGCAACGGTTTTCGTCACTATATTTTCAAAAAGCTATCCGGTTCCTTCAACGATATCAAGTTCATTACGTTAAAGGTTTTCGCCAGAAACCATTCGTAGCCCTCCGTCATTTCAGTTAAATATTCGGTAGTATTCAAGCTATGTATTTTGACCTCACGCCAAGGCATAGTGATTGGTAGCTGCCGGGTATTTATCTGTTGCATAGATAGATGCGTTGGTTTGGGACAGTCGTATTACTATTTTGGCCTACGTCAAGGGTATGTACGGGTGGGTTCAAATTAACCTGGATAATGACGGGCAGAACTTGACATGTGACTTATGATATTTTGACCTCACGCCAAGGTCATAAGAGCATGGGGCAGAAATCACATCGGGAGTTTCAAAAGAACTGAAACTTGCCAGATATACGCATACCTTCTGGAGTGTGATACCGTGAGCGGATTCCGTCACGTTGTCATGCGATGATAGTTGGATCCCGATTCCCACTGATGAGTTAGTTTACTCCTCGGGTGTTCCCGACTAATTCTTCTATTAGGTTTGGAGGAGAATTTGACTTACAGTGGGAGGTTTCCAGATTAGATAAATTGGTAACCATTCTGATCTAGGTTAGAGTGCACGCTGAGTGTTTCTTTTCTCTCTCTCTTTGGCAGCGACCATTGACCCGACCCTAAGACTATGACTCAGTGACCAAGTTGACCGAACCTTCTTGACACCGGCTTTTGGATTGTCAGAGTTGCAGACCTCATTGCCACTCCTACTTTTACCCTTTTCTCCAGGACACCCCGTATTACTACGAACGTCCACTTCCATTGGACAAAACCATCGTATGGTTATATACGAACTCGAAAGAATTTATTCGAGGATGGTTTCAGGTTCTGGAGAAAACGGATAGGATTATTCAGTTGTCTTTTCCTTTTGCCTCCTCTCCGGTTACGAGTGCTCCTTGGTTTAGGAGTAGTACACCTGTTACGCAAATTGGATAGTCTTCTTCCAAACCTTAGGCTGGTGCCGACCGGTAGGGAATGAAGAAAACCAATTAGCCTAACGATGGTGTACAGAAGGTATTAAGTTTAGACAAAGCAAGGGATTAGTAAGAGGGCAAAGTAAATTGCAACAGATATTCACGACCAAACCAAGTATTCCTTCGCCAATCCTAAATCACCTTTGTATTTCTCCAGGACACTCCGTATCACTACGAAGATCCACAGTTTATTGGATACTCCATCGTATGGTTATATACGAACTCGAAAGGAACTTGTTCCAGTTCGGGGATGGATTCTGGTTCAGGAGAAATAGGAATAAGATTTATTCAGGTGTCTTTTATCTTCACCCTCTCTCATTGCGAGTGTTCCTAGGATTAGGACAGTACACCCATTATGCTTATTGGATAGTCTTCTTCCAAACCATAGGCTGGTGCCGAACGGTAGGGAAGGAAGAAAACCATTTGGCCTAAAGGGGTGTGCAGAAGGTAATGACTAAAGACATATGAAGGGACTTGGAGAGGTGGCAAAGAACTATACGGTTACAGTCGTGAATCTGGAAGAGGCATTACTAGGAATACCGGGATACCCCATCGAAACATTTCAATGTTTCAGTCTCACTGTGTACTGTTAAAGAAAAACTGATTTCCCGATTAGATACTTACTCCAGGGTATGTATTTACCAGTTACGATTCTCACATCTGTATGGCTTTACAGATGATGAGTGGGAGTAAGTTATTGGGAATTGGGTGATTATCCTCATTATATCGGGATTCGTTGTAATCGGTGATATTTGAGGAAATCACCTGGGCTGTTTGCCGGTCGGCAAATATTTGGTTTTGAATATCCGCAGTTATGCACCAATTTCAAATTGATATATCTGTACGTCTATTTTCATAGAGTGAGATATACCTTTCTGAAATTATGTCTACGACATTTACCTATATCAGTGGATGGTTAGGTAAGGAGCATTAAGCAGCGGTGTAATTCTTCTTGACCATAAGTACAGTTTTCAACCTACGACACACAGTGAATGAGTTATCAGACTCAAGGGACTTATACAGAGTATTGTATGTTGTCCAGGGTCCATCAGGACAGAGGGGTTGGTCCTCGTACTATATTCGGTTTACTTATGACTTCTCTAGTTTTTAGACAGGTATTTCGCGGAAACACAGGGTCTGAATGTTGAGAAGTTATAGATATTTGAATAGAGTAGAGAACCAGGTGTAGCAAGTATCGGGATTCTTCAAAGTGATCGAAGATGTAGATACTTGTATATGGTATTCAGTTGATAGTAGTGATTAAGAGAACTTGCTTCTTTTTCAGGTTACTCATAATTGGAAGCATTCCTAAGTTGAGTAACGCTGATCGGCATCCTTCCATTTAGTTGACATGCACTGGAGACAGTTGCATGATTTGAATCTGGTTCAATTAAATCAGTGCCTCTGGTCCTATATGGGATATAGAACAGTTCATATCTTAACGATGTTAAGGTACGGGGAGTTGTCCGGCTTATGCTTAAAACCAGACACTGGACAACTCAAGGCACGTTTCTGTAATGGCTGTTTGTGGGTTGACCCAGGCTATGACGCGGGTTGATTTTCTACCATCTAGATGAACAATAGCAATATTGTTCTACACTCGCCACAGTTTTAATAAAAATGGATTTTTTTAGAAAACAGTAGTGGGAGTATGGTAGAACTGGAAGTGATTCCAGAACCACAAACGATTACTGAGGATTTGATAAGGAACCTAAAGATTCAATCTGGATTGACATTCCATTGGCCACTCCGCAGATGCGGTGGGTAACTTCAGGCACTCGAGAGGTACTACGGTAGCCTCAAGGACAGTGACAGGGAAGTTCTTGTTTACCCACAATTACCATTGCTGTTGTTCCAGGCTGCGAGACCCGGTGGGAAGATGAGTATAGCGTCGTTCTAAACTAGTTTTAGAAGTGTACGTCTATATGACTCTGCCAGAGGGTTGTCGTAGTCAGTGGGAGCAGCGGAAGCATTGGTGGACAGGTAGCTTATGTCCATTTATAGACTAAAGCAGATGTAGCGGAGATAGATCATCTATTTCTGACGTGACAGTCATGGGTTTGACTTCATCAGAATAGGGGATGGATCTGTTGAGAAGGTAGTAGGGTGTGATGTCCTGGTATTTGGATGACATACACAGAGTAGGAAAGGAAACTCCTATACTACAATCGGTTATACTTTGGTCGTCACACAGTGGTTTCTCCACAAAGGAAATGGATTTTATATCAGACATACTGGTTACTGGATCTATGGTATTAGATCTAGATTTGGGTGGTTTCCCAATCAGGGTACTTGACAGCATTCTAAGAGTATTTAGGATGGACGACTCCTGGCACGGTAGTGTACCTGCAGGTGATGGAGTCACCCTCTCTGAAGCTGTCTTACAGACTAAAGGGGAGAGGGATGTGCATGATTGGCAGATCACTTGCTTAGGCAATTGAGTCAATCATGAGATGTCAAGTACCACACCAGATGTTGTTCTTGCACTAGATGCAATAAGTTGACATTGATCCAATCCTGGAGAAACGGTCGGAAGCAGTTTTAGAACATAAGTGGATGTTCTAGGGATATGATAACGACAGCCTCATTCGGGAGACAGTTATCATTCCAGGCTTCCAAGGTGACCTGGACGACAAGGAGGTTGTCAGAGTTATGGTTTTCCTTCTGATGAGGGGCAGTATTTTGGACAGGTGGTCCAAGACAATACTGAGGGTGGCATGGCGTAGGATACTGATTAAGTTCAGTTGACGATACAGTCTAAGAAGTTTGGATTTGGAGTTCATTTATGAGCTATGTCCCATCAGAAATCCAGACACATTCTAAGACAGGTATTGCTTATTTCGGGAGATGGCTTTCTCCGCGAACTTGAGATATAGAGAGACATAGAAAGAAATATCAAGGCGGATCCACTCACTGAGGCTATTCCTCGAACGCAATAGTTTCGCAAACGAGCTTTGTGAGACTGACTAGTAGAGGAGTTGGGTGTTCGGTATCACACGGGCTGTGAGTATGCGACATCGCAATAATTAGCCTTGAGTGCAAGTGGGAGATTGTTGGAGATAGTGCCCTCAGAGTCAATTATTAGGTCACAGGTACGTGATTGTAATGATTGATGGAGGACCTATCCCGGTAGGACAGTCTTACTCGAGATGATAGTATGCTATCTGGTTTACCTTTATCATCGTGTACTGTTTTAAGTGACCTGACACGTCGCTATTACACGTTGATAGAGCCCCTAGGATTCTTGCTTGACCACCAGCAGTATGAGGGAGATCATATAAGTGGGAGCTGGGGGTCTATAAGCATATCCTTAAAAGGTCCCTAGTCGTGAGAGTTTCGAGACAGGGCATCGATTCTCCATAGTAGACTAGTGTATACAGTCGAGACCCCGACGAGGGGCGGTGGCCGGTCTCACAAGCCACTGGTGTCAGTTGGATCACCTAAGATGTATTGATTGTTAGGATACGAGCGTGTTCAAGTTTTAGTTTAAATACCGCAATCAAGACGGTTTCGCATGTAGCTAGCCGGTTGAGTACGGGTCGTCCGCAGGGAGATGGGAATCTTTTTCTATGTGTTTTTCGACGAGTTAAGTCCGGTTGTTCAGATTTTGTTGTGGTTATCTAAGTGTTAAGTTGATATTTAAAGAGAGCTTGTTAGGGTTAGGATTAGGTTAGTTTGAGTTAGGAGTCTCCACATCTTTCGTTGCCCCTCTTAATATCGGTGTTACGGTAATCGGCAACAACGGGGATTAGCACGACTAGGAAGGACTTTGCGAGTATAAGCTAGGCTTTCCAACGCATAAGTCTTCCTTTTGGTGCTTGTCCGTCCGTTCTTGGCTCTTATCCATAACCTCCGGTTAATTCAACCACAACCGGTCTCACTACGGAATCACCGCTATCATGTAGGATAGGGTGCCGTAAGGAGCGGATTGTGGTTCAATTAACGGGAGTTGATTTAAGTTGTTGGGCAAGGAAAGAGTGAGAGAGATTTCCTTCTCTCAAACTTCCCTTATCCTACCCTAACAAGTATAAAACTACTCACACTTCATGATAGGAAAAACAAAACAAAACAAAGGAGGAAGATAGAAAGAAGGAGATTAGAAGAATACGACTAACTGTTTGCGACCTCACCTTGGCGAGGATCAAGCGTAAGTATCATTGTCGTATGAATGATAAAGAAAAAGAGAGAAGAAATAAACAACAAGGAAATAACAACAACTACTTAACGAATTAAAATTACAACAAGCATAAAGATAAGGAGACAAGCATGATAATAAAATGGTCTTCTTTATTCATCACTCTTCACGCAAAAGCTCACTTACAAGTTTAATGGAGAAGAGGTGAGAAGAGGAAGAAGAACATGTAACTAAAACCTAGCAAAAAGAAATACAAGAATTGGACCCCTTCCTTCACAGAATTCTGGGGTATTTATAGGCTGGAAAATGAGAAACTAGGGCAACAATACGGGCCCATATGAAATTACCAAACACCCCCTGAAAACACTGCACTTTTGGCGCCAGAACGGCCGCGGAACCGCGGCCTAGACCCCCCTTTGGCCGCGGTTCCGCGGCCGTTTAGAGGAATTGGGTCTAGGGCTTTTTTGTGGGACCCTGGTTTGCTGTGAGCTTCAATCTGATATATGTGTTTTCTCATAATTTCTTCACGAATTTTCCAGAATTTCTGTTGAGGGAAAGGTGGACTTTTTGTCAAGAATTTGTCATGATTGCCTCGAGCTCCGCGTAGATCTCTTGGATCTTGTGCTACCATTGAGCCTTGTGCCTGAAAACGACATTGATTTGACATTTTGTCTTCCTAAACTGGTATCTGGCAGCATACGGATGAAGAGCGGAGACCGTGTTTTATCTGTGGTTGGCAGGAACCGGATTTTTGTCGTGTTTTCCATGAATTTCACCGTTTTGGAACCGAGAACCTGTATCCTGCAATTGACTAGCAAACACGGCTCAAGAGCATCTACGGATATGCAATGTGATAAAAATTGGGCGGTATGAAAATGCAAAAATCTGATATGAACAAATACCCCCAAACTTATCATTTGCTCGTCCCGAGCAAAGTCCATTTATTCACAAAAAATTTCCTAACCTCACTTTCGCAGGGAACGCGATTGCACTGAGCATATGCAACAAGCCGTTAAACCTCTAGGTGTCCCTAGTAGGAGGAGTGTTGTCTCCTGAGGGTTTTCAGCGGATACTACCCACAAAATCCGGTCAAGTTGGTTTGTAAAAATGACTAAGTTTCAAACCCTAAAGTTTTGTTTTAGAAAATAACAATTCTATAATCCTAAGTCTAGACTATCGAACCTTTATTTTTCGCACCTCGCTTCTTATTTAACTACAGATTTTATATGTCTTTACGTGCAGTGCAAATAGAGTCGTTAAGTTCCAGAAGGATCGATTAAAGTCATCATGTCGCACAATAAAGCCCAGATAACAATTTTAAAAGGATCACATAAGTTTTATAACGAGTTAAGCATTTTTCAAGTTTCGTTTTCCAGTAAGGTTTCAACTTCAGAATTTCTATCTTCCTTAACAGGAAACTAAGTCGTATTTTTCACTCCACCTTTTTCTTGTTTTCATTTCATACACACCACTGTGAACGTGCAATAATCTTTATCAAAGAGTAAAACCTTCATTTCTCCGTTAAAATTTTTTTTTTTTAAAAGCCTGTCTTTTATCAAGATTATTCTCACACAAAGAACCGTTAGGAATTTTAACTCGGAGAGAACACTTGCTTGACTTTGTTTTAAACTGGACTTTCTAGGCTTCTTAGCGAGCTTTGGGCCAATGCACCCAAACCAGTTGGTTTTAGGGCATTAGGTGTAGAAACACCCCAGCGGACTTAATTACTCAAGTTACCTAGGTCCAAAAACAAAAGCCAGTTTGTCGTGAAAATCAGATGATTTAATTCGAACGGAGATATAACCGGCAGTTCAAATATTTTTTTGGATAAAAGACGTGTTTAGTGGGTTTGGTGTGTAATCATTCCAATCAAGTTTTAGATGGGTTATTTTTCCGACTTAGCTCCAATTACGGTATCAATAACATTCCATCATATTCGCTTTACTTCATAAACTATTCTTGACATTACTTATTTCAGAACAAACCTATTTGATCCTCAGAAAATTATTTATCTGTTTAAAAGTTTAAACATGAAAGACTTGTCATCTAATTCCCAAAATCTTACGACACGTGTAGTGTGATGTAAAGACGTATATCAGCTATAGTTAACTTCAAAGGAGGGTTATCTTTCAGGTTTTCAAAATCCAAACATAAGATCTAGTTATTCCTATTTTTTCAAACGAAAACCGTCGAATGTTGAATCAGAGTTCTTCCACAAGCTAACTTGACAAAAAAGTTTTTATATTTTTTAGAAAATTTTTAAATTTTTATGGATTTTATGGATTTTAATATGCAAATGCAAAATATACATATGAATGCGAAGGTAAGAAATGCGTACCGAGCGTACCCCCAAACTTAAACTGGACAGTGTCCTCACTGTCGTAGCATGAATAGAGCAGTTGGAAGGTTCAAAATTGTCGGTTAGTGATACACAAATTTTTATTTGTTTTTGTTTTTAAAGAAGAGAAAAAAGAATATACACAAATATATACAAAAATGGTTTGTACATACCCCCAAACTTATTTGGAACAGTGTCCACTGTTCTTGGCTGGATAACCGAAGTTTGGAGGTAGGCAGAGGAAGATCATTCAGGGTAAACCGGCTCCTGTAAGAACAGGAGCTCCTCTGTTGGTTCGGCGCTAAGGTACGGTTTGCATCGGTGTCCGTTTACCTTGAAGAGTGAACCGTCCTTTGGATTTTCCAAATCCACAGCGCCCTGCGGATACACATTCCGCACAAAATATGGCCCTTTCCAGCGAGATCTGAGCTTTCCAGGATGGAAGTGAAGTCGGGTGTCGTAAAGAAGTACCTGCTGACCAGGTACGAAGGTTTTGCGCACAAGGTGTTTATCATGAAACACCTTCGTTCGATTCTTAACGACAACCGCGTTGTTGTAAGCCTCATCCCTAAGCTCGTTCAGTTCGTTCAACTGCAGCTTCCGATGGCTGCCCGCGTCCTCGAGAGACAGATTCAGCTCCTTTATCGCCCAAAACGCGCGATGCTCGATTTCGACAGGAAGGTGGCAGGCTTTTCCGTACACAAGCCGATAGGGAGACATGCCAAGGTCGGTCTTATAAGCGGTTCTAAATGCCCAAAGGACATCAGTGAGTTTCAGAGACCAATCCTTACGGTTCTTGGAAACCGTCTTCTCCAGTATCTGCTTGATTTGCCGATTTGAAACTTCGGCCTGCCCGCAGGTTTGGGGGTGGTAGGGCGTAGAGAGCTTATGATTAATGGATTATTTCCGCATCAAGGCCTCGAAAGTCCTATTGCAGAAATGACTTCCATTGTCGCTAATGATCGCTCGGGGGTGCCCAAACCGGGAGAAAATGTTTTCTTTAAGGAACCTAACGACAACCTTGTTGTCGTTAGTCCGGCTGGGCACAGCCTCGACCCATTTAGAGACATAATCAACAGCTAGAAGGATGTACAAGTTCCCAAAAGAGCTGGGAAACGGCCCCATGAAGTCTATCCCCCAAACATCGAAAATCTCCACAACCAAGATCGGTTGGAGCGGCATCTCGTTCCTCCGGGATATCCGGCCCATGTGTTGGCACCGGGAGCAAGTCTTGCAATAATCGTGAGCGTCTTTGAAAAGTTGTGGCCAGTAGAAACCACATTGCAAGATCTTCTCAGCTGTCTTTCTGGGCCCAAAATGCCCGCCACACGCTTGATCGTGGCAAAAGGACAGCACACTCTTGAATTCCTCATCCGGGACACACCGATGAATAATCTGGTCGGGACAGTACTTGAACAAGTAGGGTTCATCCCAGTAAAAGTGTTTTACTTGGGATAAGAAGCGAAGTCTGTCCTGACTTGACCATTCAGTCGGTAGTAATCCCGTGGCCAAATAGTTCACAATATCTGCGAACCAGGGTTCGCACGATACTGCCAAGAGCTGTTCATCCGGGAAAACGTCATTGATCGGAATTGGAAGCGAAGGCGAAGAAGGAAGTCGTGAGAGATGGTCGGCAACCACGTTTTCACATCCTCATTTGTCCTTAATGACAAGGTCAAACTCTTGAAGCAAGAGGATCCAACGGATTAACCGAGATTTTGCATCTTTCTTCGCAAAAAGATGGCGCAGAGCTGAATGGTCCGTGTAGACAATGACAGGAGAGCCGATGAGGTAGGGCCTGAACTTTTCTAAAGCAAATACAACAGCTAAGAATTCCTTCTCAGTTGTTGTATAGTTAAGTTGGGCGTCGTTCAGGGTCTGGCTCGCGTAATAGATTACGTGCGGCATCTTGTTTATGTGCTGTCCAAGGACAGCACCGATGGCAAAGTCGGATGCATCGCACATAATCTCGAATGGGTGCGTCCAGTCAGGGGAAGAAAGAACGGGAGCAGAAGTGAGTGAGCGTTTCAGTGACTCGAATGCAGTCACACAGCTCGAGTTGAAGTCGAAAGGCGTGTCCTTGGCCAGTAAAAGTGTCAAGGGCCTAGCAATCTTGCTAAAGTCCTTGATAAACCGTCTATAGAAACCGGCATGGCCAAGGAAGGCTCGGATATCTCTGACACATCGGGGAGGAGGTAGATTGGAAATGACCTCAATCTTAGCTTTGTCAACCTCTATGCCGTTTTGCGAGATGATATGTCCTAAGACAATACCTTCGCGCACCATGAAGTGGCATTTCTCCCAGTTCAAAGTGAGATTCTTGTCCTTACATCGGGTAAGGACAGCGTCAAGATGCAGCAAACACTCGTCAAAGGAGTCGCCGAAGATGGAGAAGTCATCCATGAAAATCTCCAAAAAATTTTCCACCATGTCAGAGAAAATTCCCATCATACACCGCTGGAAGGTAGCGGGCGCATTGCATAACCCAAAGGGCATGCGGCGATATGCAAACGTGCCGAAAGGACAAGTGAAAGTGGTCTTGTCCTGGTCTTTTTCGGCGATGGGAATTTGATTATAGCCAGAGTAGCCATCAAGAAAACAATAGTACTCATGTCCGGCCAATCGTTCAAGCATCTGGTCAATGAAAGGTAGCGGAAAGTGGTCTTTCCGCGTTGCGGCGTTGAGTTTTCTGTAATCAATGCAAACTCGCCACCCAGTTTGGGTGCGAGTAGGGATTAACTCATTCGCCTCGTTGGTGATGACCGTGATACCCGACTTCTTGGGGACAACGTGAATGGGGCTAACCCACTGGCTATCAGAGATAGGGTAAATGATACCACTATCTAGACATTTGACGATCTCCTTCTTCACAGCCTCCTTCATGACTGGATTAAGTCGTCTTTGTGGATCCCGGGCTGGTTTGGCATCATCCATCAGATGAATGTGATGCTCAACGATCAGGGGACTAATCCCCTTGATGTCCGCCATGGACCAGCCAAAAGCTTGCCTGTTGCTGTGCAAGACCGCGAGAAGGGATTTCTCTTGCTCTGGAGCTAGAGAAGCCGAAATGATGACAGGGAGGGTCTCGTTCTCACATAAGTAAGCATACTTAAGGTGAGACGGCAACGGCTTGAGTTCGAGCGTTGGAGGTGAAATGATGGAAGGCAAGACTGGTGCAAGGGTCTCGAACTCAAAGGACTCCAGCAAAGGTTCAAAACGAGTGTAGGCAACCGAGTCGGATGGTTCAGGTAACTCATCCGAAAAGTCGAAAGATTCAAACTCGGGTTGTGCGCGGCTAAGATCGTTCAAGAATGTGAAACAATCGTATTCGTTGTCGGGCGCAGAAGCAGCAGCAGGTTCAAAGAGAAACGCACTAGTGGCGTCAAGATTATCGTGTTCAAACAGAAACTCCTCGAATTCACACTCTTCTGGTGTGATCTCCTGGATCGAGCAAACATCCAGTATATGAGCATTAGGTTCGGCGGGCTGATTCCCCAACCTAAAAATGTTGAGTTCAATCGTCATATTTCCAAAAGAGAGGTTCATTGAACCATTGCGACAATTGATCACAGCATTTGAAGTTGCGAGAAATGGGCGACCGAGTATCACCGGAATTTGATTCCGGGGGTTAGCTACAGGCTGTGTATCTAATACAATGAAGTCAACGAGGAATATGAAGTCCCCGACTCTTATCAACACATCCTCTAGCTCACCCCTAGGGTGGGTGATCGATCGGTCGGCCATCTGGAGAGTGCAGTGTGTGGGTTTCAGCTCTCCGACGCCTAATTGCTCGTATACTGAATACGGAAGCAAGTTAACACTGGCACCAAGATCTAATAGTGCGCGGTTGATGTTCTTATCCCCAATAGTAATTGAAATCGTAGGACAGCCAGGGTCCTTCCGTTTTTGTGGTAAAGATTGGGTAAGGGCATCAGTCACAGCACTAGCCAAGAAAACTTTCTTGGGTACCTGAGACTTCCTCTTTTTCATGCACAAGTCCTTTAAGATTTTCGCGTAAGACGGGACTTGTTGGACAGCATCTAAAAGAGGAATGTTAATGTTAACTTTCTTAAATAACTCCAGAATCTTCTCCATTTGTGGATTTTGTTTGTTAGACCTCAACCGGTTTGGAAATGGAACATTTTGAAAATTGGTTGAGTCTAAAGCTGGAGGAGAAGATTGTGGAGTTGGATTGGATCCCAGAATAGGTGTCTTCGTGGAGTGAGAAGTGGGTCCGTTTAGAGAAGAAGAGGAAGGAGAGCCTTGTGAAGAACGGAGAATAGGCTCAGAAGACGAAGAAGAAGAAACAGGAGAAGAAGAAGAAGAAGAAGAAGTAGCGGCCGGGGTGTCATCGTTGATCCGTTTGCCAATGTTGTTTTGCAGCACCCTCCCTGATCTTAGTGTGGTCACGGCACTCACATTATGGTTTTGTTGTTCAAGAGAAACATGTGCATTATGTGGGTGGCCGGGATTTGGAAGTGGCTGGGACGGGAGCTTCCCCTTCTCTCGCTCGCTCAAGGCCGCGTTCAGCTGTGCAATCTGGGCCTCGATGGTCTTGATGCTTTGCCCGTGTGCGGCAGTGTGTTGCACTAAGGATTGAATCGAAGACTGGATGTTGGCGGTGGATTGGGTCGACTGTTTAACGAACGCCTCCAGACTTCGCTCGAGCGAGGAAACCTTATTGTTGTTGGACGGAACAAAGTTGTTGTTTGGTGGAAAAGAGTTGTTTGGTGCAAAGTTGTTCGTCTGGTTTTGGAAGGGTTGGGGTTGGAAGGGCTGCTGATACTGAGTTTGTTGCTGCGCTTGTTGTTGCGGCGGAGGGGCCCTTTGGAAATTGTTGCCCTGGAATTGATTCTGATTCTGATTCCAGGCGAAATTGGGGTGGTTCCTCCAACCGGGATTATAGGTGGAAGAGTATGGATCATTCCTCGGTCTTTGCTGGAAGGCAGCATTAACCTGATCCTGTCCTTGCGGGGGTGGATTGTAAGGCCACTCTTCGGTCAAGTGGGAAGGATCGGAACAACAAGCGCAGATGGTATGAAGGGGGAGAACAGGTGTAGGGGCAGGAGCAGAAAATTTGCTCTCTATCGCTTCAAGCTTTCGTGTTATTGCAGCCATTTCAGCTTTCATCGCAATAGAGACATCGAGTTGGTTGATTCCTACCCTAGACTGACCGGTAGAAGTGGAGGTAGAAGAAGAAGAAGTCGGTCTAGTGCTCTCCCACTGTAGCGTTTGCTCCGCAAGATCGTCAAAGAACTGCCACGCTTCCTCGTCAGATTTGGATAGGAAGTGGCCCTGACAGATGGTTTCCAGCAACTGCTTCGTTGCTGGGTTCAGTCCCTCGTATAAGGTTTGGCAGAGCTGCCATTTCTCTATACCGTGGTGAGGACACTGAACAAGAAGGTCTTTGTATCGGTCAAAGCACTTCCAGAAGGGTTCAGAAGGAAGCTGGGAGAATTGGTTGATTTCATTTCGAATTCTTGCGGTCTTATGATTTGGGTAGAATTTTTTCAGAAACGCTTTAACAAACTCGTCCCAGCTGGTGATTGAGTGGGAAGCGGTGCTATACAGCCATTTTTCAGCGAGATCGCATAGAGTGAACGGAATGACCCGTAGACGTATAGCATCGTCCGACAGCTGGGCGGTTTTCATCATGGCACAGACGTTTTGAAATTTGTTTATGAAGATATAGGCATCTTCAGATTCAAGCCCATGAAAACGTGGAAGCATGTTGATGAAATGGGGCTTAATTTCAAAGTTGTCCCCATTGGCCGGAGGAAGAGAAAGGCAGGTGGGAAGAGCAGAACGGGTGGGGTAGAAACGATCCTGGAGCGCAATTCGCTGCGGCGCTACAACAGGCGGAGGTGGTGGGAGATTGGTCTCCGTAGGAGGTGGAGCCAATCCAGGGGTGGTCAAAGAGATGTTCGGATTAAATCCCGACATCGCGGAAGAAGAGGTTGGTGAAGGTGAAGGTGAAGGTGAAGATGTATGAACAGAATTCCGGTCAACGTCGGAGTTGGCCGGCAAAGGAAGGGGTGAAAGAGGAGTGGACGGAGTATCGACTTCGGAGTCGATCGCGTAGTCGGTCGCGACTAACGTAACGCGGACAAGACGGGCGCTAGTGTCCCGAGTCCAAGCGGAAATACACTAAACGAGTTTAGTATAGTCAAAGCGGAGAAGGTGAGGGTAAGAAAACGTCAATGGAGAAAGGCGATGGGTGGTGGGTGAAAATGGGGTTGGCGACAAAAAGGCAAGTTTTTATAGAAGTTTTTGATTTTTTCTTTTTTTTTTCTTTTTTTTTTAGAAAGAGATTTACAGAAATATGTACGGAAATACGGCTTAAGCAATCACAAACAAGATATGCACAATCACACCTAGATCTAGGGTAACCTAGGTCTACTAGACCTGCTCCTGAACTTGATTGTCGAAGTTAAACAATGTCGAGAAACGGGCTTAAAAATACACTGATCACGAGGCCAGGTAAGTGCAGAGATAAGGGGAGGTTGTCCAACGCTTTCGCGAAGTTCCTTAATTAAATAACCCTTTCTCTTTCGGCGGCTGCGCCTTTAACACTTTCCTAGACACCCTGTAAACAATATACGGTTAAGCGAGGTTCTAAACAAGGTTTATCTTCTCCTAATGAGCGCGAAGTCCTTAGGGCTGAAGTCTAGTATTTTTTAATTTACAATGGACAATGCATATGCTTTAGTGATTTCCGGGGTCCTGGGAAGGGTGATGAAATCCCCACCCAATCTGGATTGGTTTCAAGCCCCTTAAGTCCGTATTAAAGAATGCAAAAACAGTAACAAATCAACTGCAAACAATTTTTTTATTTGCGGCGCAAAGAATCCTGCACAAGAACAGTTTATTGGAAGGGGGAGAAGAGTTTGCGCAAAGAAGGCTGCAGAAAACACAATTCAGTGGAGTCCAGAGGAGTGGAGAGAGGCAGAGGGACTTACAGAGGAAAGATGGCAGCCCAAGGACACCAAGTGGCCGCGGATCCGCGGCCTAAGCTTGCTTATGCCGCGGAACCGCGGCAATGTGGTGTAGTTGGGGCTTCAACTTTGTTGTGTGGGTTCTGTTGGGTGTTCTCTGCTTTTCTGGATGTGTGGAATTCTGATTTGCTCACTGTATCTGCTCCAGATTTTTACAGTAGACCGGATGCTTCGTTTTTGTCCGTCGCGGTGTAGCCGCGCACTGTGGGTCTATCTTCCCACGTCTTTGACACTGTACTTGAACTCCGTATTTTCAACGTCCTTGGCGTCGATCTTGAACTTCGTATTTTCCTGCACACTTGCACAAAAACTAATCAAGAATAACAAGATGGTTTCTTTTACAAAGTATATTTTTTTCGTTTTTTTTTTATATACTTACAAATTAACCCGAAATTACACAAAGAAACAAACTACCGTCTCCCCGGCAACGGCGCCATTTGATTGTTAGGATACGAGCGTGTTCAAGTTCTAGTTTAAATACCGCAATCAAGACGGTTTCGCATGTAGCTAGCCGGTTGAGTACGGGTCGTCCGCAGGGAGATGGGAATCTTTTTCTATGTGTTTTTCGACGAGTTAAGTCCGGTTGTTCAGATTTTGTTGTGGTTATCTAAGTGTTAAGTTGATATTTAAAGAGAGCTTGTTAGGGATAGGATTAGGTTAGTTTGAGTTAGGAGTCTCCACATCTTTCGTTGCCCCTCTTAATATCGGTGTTACGGTAATCGGCAACAATGGGGATTAGCACGACTAGGAAGGACTTTGCGAGTATAAGCTAGGCTTTCCAACGCATAAGTCTTCCTTTTGGTGCTTGTCCGTCCGTTCTTGGCTCTTATCCATAACCTCCGGTTAATTCAACCACAACCGGTCTCACTACGGAATCACCGCTATCATGTAGGATAGGGTGCCGTAAGGAGCGGATTGTGGTTCAATTAACGGGAGTTGATTTAAGTTGTTGGGCAAGGAAAGAGTGAGAGAGATTTCCTTCTCTCAAACTTCCCTTATCCTACCCTAACAAGTATAAAACTACTCACACTTCATGATAGGAAAAACAAAACAAAACAAAGGAGGAAGATAGAAAGAAGGAGATTAGAAGAATACGACTAACTGTTTGCGACCTCACCTTGGCGAGGATCAAGCGTAAGTATCATTGTCGTATGAATGATAAAGAAAAAGAGAGAAGAAATAAACAACAAGAAAATAACAACAACTACTTAACGAATTAAAATTACAACAAGCATAAAGATAAGGAGACAAGCATGATAATAAAATGGTCTTCTTTATTCATCACTCTTCATGCAAAAGCTCACTTACAAGTTTAATGGAGAAGAGGTGAGAAGAGGAAGAAGAACATGTAACTAAAACCTAGCAAAAAGAAATACAAGAATTGGACCCCTTCCTTCACAGAATTCTGGGGTATTTATAGGCTGGAAAATGAGAAACTAGGGCAACAATACGGGCCCATATGAAATTACCAAACACCCCCTGAAAACACTGCACTTTTGGCGCCAGAACGGCCGCGGAACCGCGGCCTAGACCCCCCTTTGGCCGCGGTTCCGCGGCCGTTTAGAGGAATTGGGTCTAGGGCTTTTTTGTGGGACCCTGGTTTGCTGTGAGCTTCAATCTGATATATGTGTTTTCTCATAATTTCTTCACGAATTTTCCAGAATTTCTGTTGAGGGAAAGGTGGACTTTTTGTCAAGAATTTGTCATGATTGCCTCGAGCTCCGTGTAGATCTCTTGGATCTTGTGCTACCATTGAGCCTTGTGCCTGAAAACGACATTGATTTGACATTTTGTCTTCCTAAACTGGTATCTGGAAGCATACGGATGAAGAGCGGAGACCGTGTTTTATCTGTGGTTGGCAGGAACCGGATTTTTGTCGTGTTTTCCATGAATTTCACCGTTTTGGAACCGAGAACCTGTATCCTGCAATTGACTAGCAAACACGGCTCAAGAACATCTACGGATATGCAATGTGATAAAAATTGGGCGGTATGAAAATGCAAAAATCTGATATGAACATGTATACAGGTGCTCATTGGGTTATGAGTACACCGGACAGGACTCGCCGGGAACATGCTAGTTGGTCATATACCAGACGTCAGATGGCAGTTTCCTGGTGACATGTGTGTAGGTTAGTTCATCGACCTGGAGATCGTCATTTGTCTCGTGTGAGTTCCCACTGTACTTTGATTACTACCCTACCACGGCTCAAAGGAGTCGTGCAAACAGGTTTTAGTTGGGTACAGTCCCGAGCCACATGGAGGCAGTGAGCGTATCTTCAGGGGTTCGTCTCTCCCGGTATTGGGGGTGAGGTCGTGCTGTGTCTAGGAGATCCATTACACGAAGCCCTAGGCTGAGGCAAGGAGATTTACTGGTAGGTATTCCAGTAGTATCTCAGGGTGTTCTGGGCTACACTCCGACACGACTTGTACCGCTTTTGGGGGTCTGACTTTTACCAACCCCCTAGGCCCGCCATGCGATGCTCATAGACGAACGGACCGGACTGTACGGATATTGTCACTGACAGGCTCAGTAGGGAGTCAGGCTGAGTTCGCTCACAGACGTCCCTTTTAGTCAATACCTGGTAGCCCGTTACGTATTGGCTTATACCTCTGACGTGCTAGTGGTTAAATCCATAACCAAGGTGTTGACGAGTCTGTAGAGTCCCCCACATTCAGTTACTCAGCTTTCGGGCGAAAAGTTGTAGAGGCCGTATGGAGATATGGCAAGGTCCGATCAGATACGTGCGGTATTGCACGGATCCGGATCGGACAGTTTGTACTATAGGCCGTATGGTTATATGGCAGGGTTCGATCAGATACGTGCGGTATTGCACGGATCAGGATCGAACAGATATTACTAGCCGGTTTTGGTTTAAGCCGGATCCTAGTATAGTACAGTGTAGACTTTGTCTCATTGCATTTGTATTTCGGTCGAAATACAGATGCGGGTGTGTATGCACAGTATCGGGGTTTTCCTATAATTTATTACGGGACCAGTTTTCTGGAGTTGCCAGATTTCTTTCCGTTTCGGCCGATTTCCTTTGTTCCGTTCATTGGCCGAAGATTGGTGGAGGAGGGCTTATTTGCATTGTTGCAAATAGGCATTTATGGAGGGGGGTCTTTGCATTATTTGTATCATGATGGTTTCATGATGGAGCCCATCCTTTGACTCTTTCTTTTCCATCATGGTTTGACTTGTGGGGATATGATGAGAGTTGATTAGGTTTTGGAGTGTTAGATTTGTTTTGTGATCATTCCTTTTCATGATCACTTCACACTCTCCCTTGGATGATGGATCCACCCACCCCTTGACTTTATTTCTCTCTCTCCATTTTCTTACATGGCCGGCCACAAGTGAGGAGGGGGTCATTTTCTTTGGGAGAGGGGAAAATGTTATTCTCATTCTTTGCATGCTACATTTTTCCCCACCTCTCTCCAAGTTCTTTTTCCTCCACCACAAAGGCATCTCCATGAACCCCAAAATGAGACTTGTACACTACATTCTACAGCAAACCTTGGGCACGTCGAGTAGCCGGCTTCGTGCCCGAGTTGCCTCGGCATTGAGGTGGGAGCCCGTAAAAGAAGTAGGCGATGTGGTGCACTTCCGGCGACGAGGAGGAGACGGGACATTCCGCAAGAGATCGGGACGATGACGAGAAGACCGGAGGACTTGGATCGTCAGTATATCTCTCTTCCCTTTCTTGTTGTTAGCTAGGACTAGTTAGTGGTTCGATCCGGGTATTAGTGCGCGGCGGTTTGCCAGTTCAAGAAAAATTCAAGTTTATCACCGCTTCCGCATTTGGCCGTCGGATTGACGGCCGGGGCGCCGCCGTGCACTTACAAAAACAACATCTGGTGTGGTACTTGACATCTCATGATCAACTCAATTGCCTAAGCAAGTGATCTGCCAATCATGCATATCCCTCTCCCCTTTAGTCTGTAAGACACCTTTAGAGAGGGTGACTCCATCACCTGCAGGTATACTACCGTGCCAGGAGTCGTCCATTCTAAATACTCTTAGAATGCTGTCTAAGTACCCTGATTGGGAAACCACCCAAATCCAGATCTAAAACCATAGATCTAGTAACCAGAATGTCTGATATAATATCCAAGTCCCATGTGGAGAAACTACTGTGTGACAACCAATGTATAACCGACCGTAGTATAGGAATATTACTTCCTACTCTGTGCATGTCATCCAAATACCAGGACATCACACCCTACTGCCTTCTTAACAGATCCATCCCTTATTCTGATGAAGTCAAACCTATGACTGTCACATCAGAAATAGATGATCTATCTCCGCTATATCTGCTTTAGTCTATAAATAGACATAAGCCTCCTGTCCACCAATGCTTCCGCTGCTCCCACTGACTACGACAACCCTATGGCAAAGTCATATAGACGTACACTTCTAAAGGTAGTTTAGAACGACGCTATACTCATCCTCCTGCCGGGTCTCACAGTCTGGAACAACAGCAATGGCAAGTCTGGATAAACAAGAACCTCCCTGCCACCGTCCTTGAGCATACCGAAGTACCTCTCGGGTGCCTGAGGTTACCCACCATATCTGCGGAGTGGCCAATGAAATGTCAAACCAGATTGAATCTTTAAGTTCTTATCAAATCTTCAGTAATCGTTTGCGGTTCTGGAATCACTTCCAGTTCTACCATATTCCCACTACTGTTTTCTGAAAAAATCCATTTTTATTAAAACTGTGGCGAGTCAAGAACAATATCACTATTGATCTTCCAGATGGTAGAAAATCAACCCTCGTCATAGCCCGGGTCAACCCACAAACAGCCATTACAGAAACGTGCCTTGAGTTATCCGGAGTCTGGTTTTAAGCATAAGCCGGACAACTCCCCGTATCTTAACAATGTCAAGATATGAACTGTTCTATATCCAATATAGAAACAGAGGCACTGATTTAATTGAACCAGATTCAAATCATGCAGCTGTCTCCAGTGCATGTCAACTAAATGGAAGGAGGCCGATCAGCGTTACTCAACTTAGGAGTGCTTTCAATTATGAGTAACCCGAAAGAGAAGCAAGTTCTCTTAATCATTACTATTAACTGAATACCACACACAAGTATCTACATCTTCGATCACCTTGTAGAATCCCGATACATGCAACATCTGGTTCTCTACTTTATTCTTATACCTATAACTCCTCAAAACTTAGACCTTGCATTTCTACGAAACACATGTCTAAGAACTAGAGAAGTCATAAGTAAACTGAATATACTACGAGGACCAACCCTTCTGTCCTAATGGACACTGGACAATATACAATACTCTGTATAAGTCCCCTGAGTCTAATAACTCATTCACTGTGTGTCGTAGTTTGAAAACTGTACTTATGGTTAAGAAGAATTACACCGCTGTTCAATGCTCCTTACCTAACCATCCACTGATATAGGTAAATGTCATAGACATAATTTCAAAAAGGTATATCTCACTCTATGAAAATAGACGTACAGATATATCAATTTGAAATTGGTGCATAACCGCGGATATTCAAAACCAAATATTTGCCGTCTGGCAAACAACCCAGGTGACTTCCTCAAATATTACCGATTACAACGAATCCCAATATAATGAGGATGATCACCCAATTCCCAATAACTTACTCCCACTCATCATCTGTAAAACCATGCAGATGTGAGAATCAAACCTGGTAAATACCTACCCTGGAGCAAGTGTCTAATTGGAAAATCAGTTTTCTTTTAACAGTACACAGTGAAACCGAAACATTGAAATGTTTCGTAAGGGTATCCTGGTATTCCTAGTAATGCCTCTTCCATTATCCAGATTCACAACTGTAACCGTATAATTCTTTGCCACCTCTCCAAATCCCTTTATATGTCTTTAGTCATTACCTTCTGTACACCCTTTTAGGCCAAATGGTTTTCTTCCTTCCCTATCGTTCGGCACCAGCCTATGGTTTGGAAGAAGACTATCCAATAAGCATAATGGGTGTACTGTCCTAATCCTAGGAGCACTCGCAATGCGAGAGAAGGTGAAGATAAAAGACAACCGAATAAACCTTATTCCTATTTCTCCTGAACCAGAATCCATCCCCGAACTGGAACAAGTTCCTTTCGAGTTCGTATATAACCATACGATGGAGTATCCAATAAACTGTGGATCTTCGTAGTGATACGGAGTGTCCTGGAGAAATACAAAGGTGATTTAGGATTGGCGAAGAAATATTTGGTTTTGTCGTGAATAGCAGTCGCAATTTACTTTGCCCTCTTACTAATCCCTTTCTTTGTCTTTACATAATACCTTCTGTACACCATCGTTATGCTAATTGGTTTTTTTCATTCCCCACCATTCGGCACCAGCCTAAGGTTTGGAAGAAGACTATCCAATTTGCATAATAGGTGTACTATCTCCTAAACCAAGGAGTACTCGCAACCTGAGAGAAGGTAAAAGGAAAAGACAACTGAATAGTCCTATTCGTTTTCTCCAGAACCGTAAACCATCCTCGAATAAATTCCTTCGAGTTCGTATATAACCATATGATAGTTTTGTCCAATGGAAGTGGACGTTCGTAGTAATACGGGGTGTCCTAGAGAAAATGGTAAAAGTAGGAGTGGCAATGAGGTTTGCAACTCTGACAATCCAAAAGCCAGTGTTAAGAAGGTTCAGTCAACTTGGTCACTGAGTCATAGTCTAGGATCGGGTCAATGGTCTCTGCCAAAGAGAGAGAGAAAAGAAACACTCAGCGTGCACTCTAACCTAGATCAGAATGGTTATCACTTTATCTAATCTGGAAACCTCCCACTGTAACCTCAAATTCTTCTCCAAACCCGAAAGAAGAACTAGCCGGGATCACCCGAGGAGTAAACCAACTCATCAGTGGGAATCGGGATCCAACTATCATCGTATGATAATGTGACGGAATCCGCTCACGTTATCACACTCCAGAAGGTATGCGCATATCTGGCAAGTTTCAGTTTCTTTAGAAACTCCCGATGTGGATTTTTGCCCCATGCTCTTATGACCTTGACGAAAGGCAACATATCATAAGTCACATATCAAGTTCTACCCGTCATTATCCAGGTTAATTTGAACCCACCCGTACATACCCTTGACGAAGGCCAAAATAGTAGTACGACTGTCCCAAACCAACGCATCTATCTATGCTGCAGAAAAGTAACAAATAGCTACCATACACTATGCCTTGACGAAGGCCAACATACATAGCATGAATACTAAGTGCTACCGATCTGAAATGACGGAGGGCTACGAATGGTTTCTGGCGAAAACCTTTTAACGTAATGAACTTGATATCGTTGAAGGAACCGGATAGCTTTTAAAAATATAGTGACGAAAACCTTTGCTAAAGAGGTCACTCCCGGTGAAGGGATCTCGGCTCTTTTCCCGTAGAATGAGGTGCAGAATATACCAACTGAATACCACGATGCAAAGAAAAAGTAATCGGCTATAGTGAAGTTATTGTCCTGACGCAAACTTCTGTCCAAGGGGTCACTCCCGGTGAAGGGATCTCGGCCCTTGCCTCGATGACTGAGGAGCAGGATATTCCAACTGAATACCACTGTGCAAAACAAAAGTGAACGTCCTTGCAATAACAGCTTTTTGAAAAAGTGTTCCAACAACATCAGAATAGGTTTGTTTATCTTGCATTGATCCGAATCAACGCAGTCCCATCAATTGATCACACCAAAAAGAACGAAAATAATGATGTACGTATATGCCATCCGCATTCGCCACTCGGTCCCGTCATCACCCGTTAGGTTACTTAACTAACGACAGAGCGGGGACTGGACTAGCGCGGATGAAAAACATATACAACATCTACTAGTATATATATCAATATATAATATTTCTCTCAAGGTGTGATAAAAAATGCAACTTCACAGAAATGTACAGCATCACAGAACAATACAGATATCTGGGATCCCCGGGTTTCATAGAGCCGCTACTGAAACCCGACGTTCCCCTGGTCGTGTGGACAGCCTGTGCAATGAGATCCTAGACCCCTACGGGCGCGGCAAGTTACCCGCCAAAACCTGAAGCGAGGCAGCCCCCTTCAGCAACGTGAATGGACCACCCAGCACTTCACGGAATCCGGTAACTTGGGCACCCCTCCTGGGTCAACCTATACCCCCTACGAGTGCGGCGAATAGCCTGCCAATTCTAGAGTAAAGCCCCCTCTGTCTCAAAGCCATGAGATGCGGGCTCGTTGCCCTCTTGAACCCGGCTATCCGTGCACCCCTCCGCGGGGTAATCCTAGTACAGAAAGTTAAATATACATACAACGGGTACATCGACCTCGACCCGGTCGTGCCTCAAAAGAATAATACAAACAGGCAGTGAAGGCAGTCCACATGTCGGACGCTCGCTCCGCAATATCAAATGTACATATAAAACAAAACTGTACTAACATTGCATCCAGGCTATCCCCCACGACCAATCCGCAACATCACAGCACAACACAGAACATCGACATGAATGTCACGTTCGCAAATCCGTCTAAAAGGGCTATAGCAGATAAACTGGATTTACCGATCAAGTGACATTCACGGTCGCAGATATAATGTAAATACTATGAACTAGCATGTTTAAAATATCTGATCGAACAAATTCACCGAAGTGGGCCTCAAGCACTACTGTAGCACTCACAGAAAATCTGGGCCCAGAAAGAATATCCCAAAACCCCCCATTTCCTAACCAGAAGCTTACTGGAAAAAGTTGGTGTCGCGTTGACTTTATTCAACCACGGAACCACGGCCAAACTAGGGGTTTGGCCGCGTTTCCGCGGCCGTACTAGAGCATCACTCGACCAAATTTTTGCAGAATGCTTATATTTGCCTGCATGTGTTTCTGCAACAACCTGAAAAAATTTTGGAGCTAAAAAAAATTTCGACAGAGAACAGATGCACGGGAAATCGGGTTTACGGGATTTTTGTTCGATCGAGTTCTAAACATGCTAGAGCAAGTTTGACTAGGTTAATGGCGTGGCTCTGATACCAATGTAAGTGCACGGCGGCGCACCGGCTGTCGATCCGACGCCGGAAACGCGGAAACGAAAAACTTTGCGAAACTTGCAAACCGGCACCACCGCGCACTATCAACCCGGATCGGGCCATTAACCTAGCTACTAGCAAACTAAAAGATGGGTAGAGAGTTATACCAAGAGATCCATGTCCTTCGGTCTTCGTCTCCACTCCGATCTCCCGCGGAATCTCCGTCCGTCACCTCCTTGTCGGAAAGGGCACCACGTAGCCGATTTCTTTTACGGGCTCCCACCTGTGGACCGAGGCAACTCGGGCGTGAAGTTGGCAAGCCGACGCGTCCAAGGGTACTGTAGGTTTAGTGTAGAAAAGTTTGTCTCTTTGGGGTTGTAGTTGCTATGGAGGATGGAGGTGGAGAATCAAAAGGAGAAATGAGAAATGGAGCTTGGGAACTTTGATAATAAATGAGATGAACACTTTTCTCCACATCAGAAATGAACTCCCACCTCTCTTTTCTAATGTGGCCGGCCCCTATAGCCAAGGTGGAGGAAAAGAGAATCTTAAGCAAGTGGAGAATGTGAATGAATAAACAATAGAAGAAAAGCCATGAAGATAAGAAAATGGTCACACCATTTCAAACTCACATCCATTCACCAACCATCATAATAAATGCAATGGAATGGACTAGAAAAGAATCTCATGATGATAAGAAGCCACAATCACAATAAACCCCCTCCCACAAATGTTATTTGCACACTTGCAAATAACCCCCTCCATCGAAAAGTCCGGCCGTGAAGGAACAAAGGAAAACTGGCCGGAACGGAATGCAAACTGGCAACTTCAGAAAACCGATACCGTAATAAATTACAGGAAAACCCCGCGTCTGCATATATATGCCCGCATTTGTATTCCCACTGAACACAAATGCAAAGAGACAAAATCTACACCGTCTAATACTAGGATCCGGCTTAAGCCAAAGCCGGCTAGTAAATTCCGTCCAATCACGATCCGTGCAATACCGCACGTATCTGATCGAACCCTGCCATATCTCCATACGGCCTCTACAGCGTTTCGCCCGAAACCTGAGTAACTGTGTGTGGTGGACTCTAAAGACTCGTCAATACTATGGCTGTGGATTTAACCACTAGCACGTCAGAGGTATTAGCCATACGTGACGGGCTACCAGCTATTGACCAAAAGGGACGTCGATGAGCGAACTCATCCTGACATCCTACTGAGCCTGTCAGTGATAATATCCGTACAGTCCGGTCCGTTCGTCTATGAGCATCGCATGGCGGGTCTAGGGGGTTGGTAAAAGTCAGACCCCCAGAAGCGGTACAAGTCGTGTCGGAGTGTAGCCCAGAACACCCTGAGATACTACTGGAATACCTACCAGTAAATCTCCTGCCTTGGCCAAGGACATTTCATGTATTGGCTCTCCTAGACACAGCGCGACCTCACCCCCAATACCGGTAGAGACGAACCCCTGCAGATCCGCTCACTGCCTCCATGTGGCTCGGGACTATACCCAACTAAAACCTGGTTGCACGTCTCCTTTGAGCATGGTAGGGTAGTAATTAAAGCACAGTGGGAACTCACACGAGACAAATGACGATCTCAGGTCGATGAACTAACCTGTACACATGTCACCAGGGAACTGCCATCTGACGTCAGATATAATACCAACTAGCAGGTTCCCGGCGAGTCCTGTTCGGTGTACTCATAACCCAATGAGCACCTGTATACATCTTAGGTGAACCAACTGACACCAGTGGCTTGTAAGACCGGCCACCGCCCCTCGTCGGGGTCTCGACTGTATACACTAGTCTACTCTGGAGAATCGATGCCCTCTCTCGAAACTCTCACGACTAGGGACCTTTTAAGGATGTGCTTATAGACTCCAGCTCTCACGTATATGATTGCCCTCATACTGCTGGTAGTCAAGCAAGAATCCTAGGGGCTCTATCAATGTGTAATAGCGACTCGTAAGGTCACCTAAAGCAGTACATGATGAGAAAGATAAACCAGATAGCATACTATCATCTTTAGTAAGACTGTCCTACTGGGACATGTCCTCCCTCAATCATTGCAATCACGTGCCTGTGATCCAATAATTGACTCTAAGGGCACTATCTCCAACAGATGAGCGAACTCATCCTGACACCCTTCTGATCCTGTCAGTGACAATATCCGTACAGTCCGGTCCGTTCATCTATGAGCATCGCATGGCGGGCCTAGGGGTTGGTAAAAGTCAGACCCCCAAAAGCGGTACAAGTCATGTCGGAGTGTAGCCCAGAACACCCTGAGATACTACTGGAATACCTACCAGTAAATCTCCTGCCTTGGCCAAGGACTTCGTGTAATGGCTCTCCTAGACACAGCGCGACCTCACCCCCAATACCGGGAGAGACGAACCCCTACAGATCCGCTCACTGCCTCCATATGGCTCGGGACTGTACCCAACTAAAACCTGTTTGCACGACTCCTTTGAGCCGTGGTAGGGTAGTAATCAAAGTACAGTGGGAACTCACACGAGACAAATGACAATCTCAGGTCGATGAACTAACCTGTACACATGTCACCAGGGAATTGCTATCTGACATCAGGTATAAGACCAACTAGCATGTTCCCGGCGAGTCCTTTCCGGTGTACTCATAACCCAATGAGCACCTGTATAAATCTTAGGTGAACCAACTGACACCAGTGTCTTGTGAGACCAGCCACCGCTCCTCGTCGGGGTCTCGACTGTATACACTAGTCTACTCTGGAGTATCGATGCCCTGTCTCGAAAACTCCCAGGACTAGGGACCTTTTAAGGATGTGCTTATAGACCCTAGCTCCCACGTATATGATCGCCATCATACTAATGGTCGTCAAGCAAGAATCCTAAGGGCTCTATCAAAGCGCAATAGTGACCTGTAAGGTCATCTAAAACAGTACACGATGATAAAGATAAACCAGATAGCATACTATCATCTTAAGTAAGACTGTCCTACCGGTATAGGTCTTTCCTCAATCATTGCAATCGCGTGCCTGTGATCCAATAATTGACTCTGAGGGCACTATCTCCAACATCAAGTACCACACCAGATGTTGTTTCTGCACTAGCTGCAATATGTTTATACATTAATCTAATCCTGGAGAAACGTTCGGAAGCAGTTTATGAACATAAGTGGATGTTCTAGGGATTTGGTAACGGCAGCCTCCTTTGGGAGACGGTTATCATTCCAGGCTTCCAAGGTGACATGGATGACAGAGTGACTGTCAGAGTTATAGTTTTCCCTCTTAACGAGGGGCAGTTGTTTGGACAGGTGGTCCAAGCGGATACTGAGGGAGGCATGGCTCAGGATACTGATTAAATTCAGTAGACGATACAGTCTAAGAAGTTTGCTGGATTTAGAGTTCATTTGTGAACTGGGTCCCATCAGATATCCAGACATATTCTAAGACAGGTATTGCTCATATCGAGAGATGGCTTTCTCCGCGAACTTGAGATAAAGAGAGACATAGAAAGAAACATTAGAGAGGATCCACTCACTGAGGTTATTTCTCGAACACAATAGTTTTACAAACGAGCTTTGTGAAACTAATTAGTAGAGAAGTTGGGTGTTCGGTATCACACGGGCTGTGAGTATGCGACACCGTAATAATTAGCCTTAAGTGCAAGTGGGAGATTGTTAGCTATAGTGCCCTCAAGTCAATTATTGGATCGCAGGAACGTGATTGCAATGATTGAGGGAGGATCTATACCGGTAGAACAGTCTTACTCGAGATGATAGTATGCTATTTGGTTTGTCTTTATCATCGTGTACATGCTTTAGGTGACATTACAGATCTCTATCACATGTTGATAGAGCACATAGGATTCTTGCTTGACTACCAGCAGTATGATGGCGGTCATATACGTGAGAGCTGGATGGTCTATAAGCACATCCTTAAAATGTCCCTAGTGTGGGAGTTTCGAGTCTGGGCATCGATACTCCAAGAGTAGACTAGTGTATACTGATCGAGACCCCGACGAGGGGGGGTGGCTAGTCTCACATGCCATTGGTGTTAGTTTGTTCACCTAAGATGTATACAGGTGCTCATTGGGTTATGAGTACACCGGACGGACTCGCCGAGAACATGCTAGTTAGTATTATACATATTGGCAGATAGTAGTTTCCTGGTGATATGTGTACAGGTTAGTCTATCGATCTGAGATCATCATTTGTCTTGTGTGAGTTCCCACTGTACTTTGATTACTACCCTACCATGGCTCAAAGGAGTCGTGCAAACAGGTTTTAGTTGGGTACAGTCCCGAGCCACATGAAGGCAGTGAGCGGATCGTCAGGGGATTCGTCTCTCCCGGTATTGAGGGTTGATGTCGCGGAGTGCACGGGTGGCCATCACCAGAAATTCTTGGCCAAGGTAGTCGAGAATTACTGATTCGGATCAGTAGTTTCTCAGGTGGTGATGGGCTTCATACCGACACTAAATGTCGCGCTATTAGGGATCTGAATTTATCCACCCCTAGACTCGATATGCGATACTCATAGGCGAATGGACCGGATTGTACGGATATCGTCACTGTCAGGCTCAGTAGGGTTTCAGGATGAGTTTGCTCGTCGGCCTCCCTTTCGCTCAATACCTGGGTAGCCGTTACGTACAGCTAGTTCCACTGACATGCTTGTGGTTAAACCCACTGCCTGCGTATTGACGAGTCTTTAGAGTCCCACATAAAGGGTTTCACTGCTTCTGGCAAAACGTTGTAGAGCCCGTATGGTTTTATGGCAGGGTTTGATCATATACGTGCACTTGTGCACGCATCATGATCGGACGGATAATACTAGTGGGCTTTGGTTTAAGCCAGATCCTAGTATTATATTGTTGGATTATTTTCGTCTCTTTGTATTCGTATTCAGTCGGAATACGGATGCGGGTATGTATATATGGTTGAGGGGTATTCTTGTAATTCGTTACAATTTTACTTTAGATGATGCCATTTCATTTTGGATTAAACATTTAGGGTTTTAAATGTTTGGTGAGGTGGAAAGTGTGAATTATTGTTTGGCTTTGGTTCATGCATGCCACATGGGTGTGACATATGGTGGGTCATGCTGTGACTCATGGTGGCATGATGAATTCTTGGTTTGTAGTGTAAGATATTTGTTGTAAGCTTGGGATATTTTTTTCTTGAGGTGTTTTTCTTGAGTTGTTCACAACCAATATCTCACAACACTCACAACTTGGAAAGAGGCGGCCACTTCTTTTTCTAGACTTGCCTTTTTCTTTTGCCAAGCTTTTGCTTCACACTTCTTCTCCCATGGCATCTTCTTCAACCTCCACCCAAATCCTCTCATGAGTTGAGAATCCTTGGGTGTATTGAGACAAGGTAATCACAAACTCTCTCTACTTCAACTTGAATATCTAGGTTAGCAAACTAGATACCCGAGTTGCTTCGGTTTTGAGGTCGGAGCCCATATTACAAACCCTCGACGTGGATCTTCTTCGATATGGGGAGACCGGAGATCAAACATGATCAAGGAAGCCGCGAGGAGCTTAGGACAGAGGTTGAAGACCGAAGAACACAGATCGTTTGGTATAACCTCTCTAAACTCCTTTCATATAACTAGTGTAGGGTTAATGGTACGATTCGTAGATTAAGGTTCCGTTAGCGCCGGGTTTTTAAAGTTTTTGTTCCGCATTTGACCACGGATTGATGGCCAGGGCGCTGGCGTAACCCAACACGCCTTAAATCGGATCGTGCCCAAAATTGGGCACATTCCATATCAACATCGCTCACTTTGTTATGTAACAAATACACATGCGCGCAAGTTGAATGATGGACCGCAACGTCCTTAAACTAATATGTTTCGCCCTGTGGATTGTCTTCATAATGACAACCGTATACTATCCATGGGCTATTCTTATATGATCTAATGATCAGTTGAGCCCATATACTCACCGGTTCTAAGTTGATTTTAGTCCCAAATATGACTAACGATCCTTAGATCAAACTTAAATATCCCGTGAACTGATGGACCTCATTTATATGAGATCTGCGTCCTAAGTTCATCCCCGTTGGCAAACCAAGCTACCAACGTGGACCTTGTCAAGCAAATCCTTGACCCAAAACCAAATCTCAAATATACGGATTTGGACTAGTCTACGCCCTATGGGCAACGACATAAATTAGTCTCCGTATACAATCCACAGACAAACCAAAACAAAAAAAACACACACGACACGAAGTGAACTTCCGGAGTAGGAGAAAGTGTTTATCGTGATACAGTAACGTAATTAATTGTAGGGGCATGAGCCTGCAGGGAAGAGTGTCCCCCAATCAAAAACCCCTCGAAAAACAAGGGGGAATCTGACGAAGTCACGCTACAACGGCCGCATCCGTCCAAACCTCCGATATAGGGTGCCATAAATCAACTTGACATCTTCAGAGAGGTGGACGGATAAATCTAAATAGCATCTGCCTCCAAATTCAGGCAAGAAAATTCATCCCGGTTCGTCTCTATTTTCGGCGGTAAACATAGATTTTTGAATGGATACGAGTAATATTCGGAGAGATCCGGTATTATCGGTAGAATCTAACTATATATGTAATATACTAAACTGTTATAATATATATATATATAATATTAATTAATATGAATAACTCTCTCCCTCTCTCTCGCCTCTCGGTCTCTCTCTCACCTAATTTTCTCTCTCTCTCTAATATATATATAATATATAATATATAATAAAACCTAAAAACCCATACTCTCACTTTCCCTCGTTTTTCTTCATTTCCCGCGAGCCCTAACCTACGCCCGTCGTCGCTACCTCGCCGTCGATCTCGTCACCGTCACCTCGTCGACCATCTCCCCTGTTCTTACCAACCCAGTAACCCAGCAACAGCCACTCTTCTTCTTCTTCTTCTTCTTCTTCTTCTTCTTCTTTCTTGTTCTTTTCTTTTCTTGATCCCCGATCGTCTCGCCGGAGTTGCGCGCGTCGCCGACGATCCAGACGATCCAGTCACCGTCGTCGTCTAGCCCAGTTACCATGTCCGCAACTTCTCAGCCAGGTCAAGTCCTGCGTGCATAAGTTTTGCATCGTGACTTTATTTCGAAGTCGGTACGTGACATCCGTATCTCGACGTGAGATCCGATCAGGCAAGTTCTAAACTTGCAACATGCTGTTTTATTATATCAATATTTATTTAATAAATGATAGTGCATGTGTTTTACTATTCAGCAGAAAGTACCAAGTTATAGTTTTATATCATCCGTCTGTATCCGTACCGATAATAGTTTATCTAGTCACAAGACGGAACATCATGATATTATTATACTATTATATCAATTCAATATGTTATCTAAATTTCATCATATATGGTAATGGACGTATAATGGTTATTATAGATAGATACATATGCATCTTGGTAGTAGTTATGTTTACTATATTTCGATATTGATTACAGTTTTACATTGGTATCTATTTTGGTTAATATACATTACATGACATGTTCATGACACACTACCAGACTTATTACTTGGATATTATTACTAATTCCAACAATCCTGACATTGTTGTCCTGACGGACGTGACTTGTTGTCTGTATAGACAAGTCATGTACCTGCTTGATCCTATGTTGGCATTAGATTTATGTCGTCAATACCTGACTTGAACACAGAACTTTGGGGAAAAGGAAAATCAAGAATATAACCGAAACGCAACTCAAGAGGATATTATTATTGTTTTTCGTGAATCCGGGCATTATGGAATAATCATAATTATTATTTTCCGTATTTCCGGGCGTAAAGGAATAAATCAATGTTTGCCGTGATTCCGAGCGTTACGGAATAAATCATTGTTAGTCATGATTCCGGGCATTAAGGAATAATCATTGTGTCGTGATCCTATGGTGGTTTGAATGGGATATATACTGTTGAGTTATGATAAGAATTATATTAATTGATTTCAAAGACTTGTAGAATAGATAACTTAGAAGTACAGACTCTAGAATACACATCACATACATATATCTCATTGTCTTACCCTTGTGTTGGTTATTTACACGCATGTTTATTGATATCATCATATCATGATTATTACTGTTGTTTTGATATTTATGACGCACTGACGTCTGAGTTTTGCATGGCCCAGTTTATCTATCTTTATTGCAGGCAGATCAAGAGTACTTTAGCAATCAAGCCGAATAATGGGGAGCTAACTATTTAGTTTAGAGATGATTAATTTATTTATTTCAGCAGTTTTATTTCTATTAATGTGAGCCCATATTGGGACGTGATTCAGATACTATTGTTTATTGGATCTTGATTCGTTTCCACTATATGCATCTCTTGATTTTATTTACTATGGCAGATGGACATGTGTTAGCTAGATTATATATTTTACTGTTCTTGACATCCGATTGACAGCAGTAATGTGACTGTGGAGGGATGATTCCTACCTACAGGTAGCATGGTTGGCTCTGTCACGTGCCGTGTTTACGTATCATAGGAAGCGGGGCGTAACAGGGTTTGTTTGGTATCAAAGCCATAGGATTTAGGGTTAGTCGGGTTTGGTTCTTTTGTAGTTGGGTATTGAAACCAATACACTAACCAGAAAACTCGGAATTAGGAACATGTCCTGCCACAATACTATCTTACCAGTCTTGAATCTATAGCTATCATGTTTATTGAATCCTGTTTACCGTTACTAATCCCCTTCCGTATCTTGGCTTCAGAATTATGGCGGATAAAGATTTGCGGTCATACGAGAGGCGTGTAGATAACGCCGCAATGCTTGGAGTTGTAAGTGGTATTCTTGAAAACCAGAAGTGACAAACTGATCTAAATCAGTGGCATGCCGAGACTTTCCAGGAGGGTCTGCGGACGGTGCAGCAGTCCGTAGTTGCAGCAGCATCCAGGCCAACATAGCGTGAGGGCATCGTGGCGGGCTTTAGAAAGCTCGGTCTGTCCATATTTATAGGATTGGAGGAGCCATTGCCAGCAGAACAGTGGCAAGTTGATACTGAGAACCTGCTCGTCGCCGCGCAGATTCCAGATGAGAAAAGAGTGGATATAGTACGCATCCAATTGGTAGATTACGCTCGCGAGTGGTGGCTCATAGAGGAGACCCGTCTGATCAAGTCGATCAATTGGACAACGTTTTCATGAAGTTTCTTGGAGAAGTTCTTTCCATAGTCTGCTCAGAAGGAAATGGAAGAGAAGTTCATTAGCTTGAAGCAGAATGGCGGATCCGTTGATGCACATGCAGCTGAATGGACCCGACTCAGTCGATTTGCGGGGCCCTTTGTTGCTAATGAGGCAGATAGGGCACGGAGGTTTATGTGTAGCTTGGATGTGGAGATTTAGAGACATATCATATCTCTGGGATTGACCACCTTCTCCCAAGTTCTCAAGGTAGCCAAGGAGCAACAGAGTTTATCAGTGAGAGTAAAGTGTACTCATCAGCAAGATGTTGTAGTGTGGAAGCTGGCGTTTACTCCAAACAGAGCTCCTGTACATAGAGGCATTCCGATAAATAAACAGGGGACAATACCTATGAAAAGGACCTCTGTTTCAACACAGAAGAAGGATGTGATTACTGTCAATAGTCGGGTCATTTCCATAGGGGGTGCCGGATGAGGCTGGGGCAGTGTCTGGTTTGCGGAGCTGCTGATCATCGAATGCATACTTGTCCATTGAGAGTTCAGTTGAAGGGTGATGCTCCGAGAGCATAGCAGAAGCAGTTTACTCAGGGGTCTACCCAAGCACGGGCCCTCACCTTGACGGCCGAAGAGGCTAAGGCTTCAGACAATGTTGTTTCAGGTATCTTACTTGTTTATAATTTTTCCTCATTGGCATTATCAATTCAGGTGCATCCCATTGCTTCATGTCATCCAAGTTTATTAGTGCACACTCTATTCCACACACGGTCCTATCTAGTTGCTGGGATATACACATTAGGAATGGGAGAATTGTATCTAGTAGTGAGTGCAAGAATTGCTCGATTGTTATTTGTGGACGAGAGTTATTCGCGGATTTCTTGGTAATTGACACTGGCAGCTATGATGTTGTCTCGGGAATGGATTTTCTTGGCATTTTCCACACTCACATTGATTGTAGGGCAAAGAAAGTGATTTTCCAGATTCCCGGATATCCGGAGTTCATATTTTTGGGAGGTAGCAGATCCGTCGGGCCATTCGAATTTAGGACTAGGCCGACTAATGCTGTTCTTTTGTTAATGGAAGTAAACAAGGAAGAAGCACCAGCAGTAGTTCAGGATTTTATGGATGTATTTGAGGACATCTCGGGTTTACCGCCAAAACGAGATGTGGAGTTCGCGATTGATTTTATTCCTGGAGCAGCGCCGATTTCAAAGGCTTATTATCCAATGGTGCCGGTGGAACTAGAAGAGATAAAGAAATAAGTTGCCGAATTACTAGGGAAGGGTTGGATTCACAGCAGCAATTCACCCTGGGGAGCTCCAGTTCTTCTAGTTAAGAAGAAGGATGGCACACGGAGGATGTGCATTGATTATCAAGAATTAAATCGGGTGACTATTGAGAATAAGTACCCAATCCTTCGCATCGGCGAATTATTCGATCAGCTCTGTGGCGCGAGGGTATTCTTGAAGTTGGATTTGCGATCCGGATATCAAATTCAGATGAAATCAGAAGATGTTTTCAAGACAGCGTTCCGAACTCGATATGGGCATTACGAGTACTTAGTGATGCCATTTGGAGTTACGAATGCACCGGCAATATTTATGGACTTGATGAACCAAATCTTTTCACCGTACCTGGACCAGTTCGTAGTGGTGTTTATTGATGATATTCTGGTCTATTCGAGGAGCAAAGAAGAGCATGTAGAACATTTGAGAATCACACTGCAAACATTGAGGCAAGAAAAGTTATATGTTAAGATGAGCAAGTGGGAGTTTTGGCTCGAAGAAGTGAAGTTCTTGGGTCATATCGTATCCGGAGATGGAATTACTGTTGACCCTGAAAAGATTGCAGTTGTTTATGATTGGCCAATTCCAAAGAACGTAGGGGAGATCAGAAGTTTTCTTGGGCTGGTCGGATACTATAAAAGGTTTGTGCAGAACTTCGCTCGAATAGCAGAACTATTGACCAAGCTAACACGAAAGGAGGTACTGTTCATATGGATCGAGAAATATGCGTCAGCTTTTGAAGCGTTGAAGCAAAAATTGACCACCGCTCCTATTCTGACAGTGCTAGATGGTTTCAGAAGGCTGGTTATTCACAGCGACGCATCTGGGAAACACTTGGGATGTGTTCTAATGCAGCATGGGAAGGTCATAACTTATGTGTTGAGACAATTGAAGACTCATGAGAAGAACTACCCAACTCATGATCTGAAGTTAGCAGCGGTGATTTTCGCTCAGAAGATTTGGAGACACTACTTGTTGGGAGAAATGGTAGAAGTATTTACCAACCACAAAAGTCTAAAATATGTGTTCACACGGAAAGAGCTCAACATGAGGCAGCGTAGAAGGCTAGAGCTGATGGCTAACTATGATCTTGATCTATAATACCATCCGGAGAAAGTTAATGTAGTGCCGGATGCTCTTAGTCGGTTGTCGGCAATACGGATGTTGACTGCACAAAAAGAGAATATAGCTGATTTTCAGAGATTCGATTTTGAGATTGTACTAACAAATTCTTCGGGACAGTTGATGTAGTTGCAAGTTCAGTCATCCTTGATCGATAACATTAAAGCAGTGCAGTCGCACGATCCAAGGTTACAGAAGTTTTGAGAACAAGTAGAAGCGGGACTTCGAACAGACTTGTTAATTCATGATGGTTCGTTACGTTATGGGAGTCGTTTATGTGTGCCCAAAATAGATGTTCGTGAAGAAGTCATGAAGGAGGCTTATAATTCCGCGTATTCAGTACATCCGGGAGTCACAAAGATGTACAGAGATCTGTGACAACATTTCTGGTGGGAAGGCATAAAAAGATAGATTGCTCGCTACGTATCGAAGTGCTTGGTGTGTCAACAAGTCAAGGCTGAACACCAAAAGGTAGCTGGTTTGTTGCAACCACTTCTGATTCCTCATTGGAAGTAGGAACATATAACCATGGATTTCGTGACAGCATTACCACGGAGTCCAAAGGGCAATAATGCAGTTTGGGTGATTATCGATCGATTGACCAAGGCAGCTTATTTTGTACCGTTTCGTGTTGGAGGCTTTGGCAGAGCGGTACATGTAGGAGATTGTGAGATTGCATGGATTACCGTGAGTATCGTTTCCGATCGTGATACTCGATTTCTATCCTACTTTTGGAGGAGTCTATAGGAAAGTTTGGGGACTCGCTTGAATTTTAGCATAGCCTATCATCCTCAGACAGATGGCCAGTCTAAAAGAACGATACAAACTCTTGAAGATATGTTTAGAGCATGCATATTAGACCTCAAGGGTTCATGGGAGGATCATTTGCACTTGGTGGAGTTTTCTTATAATAACAGTTTTCAGGCGACTATACAGATGACTCCATTCGAAGTATTATACAGTCGCAGGTGTCGCTCGCCTATCTGTTGGGACAATATTGGAGAAAGAAGATTATTGGGACCGGATCTTATTGTGCAAACGGTGGAGATAGTAAACGTGATCCGAAATCATATGAAAGTGGCACAAGATCGACAGAAAAGTTGGGCTGATACTGGACGAAGACCTCTGTGGTTCGCAGTTGGTGATATTGTATTCTTGAAGATATCACCGGCCAGAGGAGTGATCCGATTTGGTAGTCGAGACAAGCTTAGTCCTTGATTCGTGGGGCTTTTTGGTATTATCGAACGTGTTGGAGATGTAGCTTATTGCTTGGCTTTACCACCATCTCTAACGGGTGTTCATGACATGTTTCATATATCTCAACTTTGCAAGCATGATCAAGATGAGATACACATCTTAGATCACTTGGAACTGACTGTAAGAGAAGATTTAACTCATGAAGAGCGACCAATGACGATTGTGGATCGACGAGAAAAGGTCCTCAAGAATAAAGTTATCACATTAGTACTCGTTTCATGGGGGAATCGTTCGCACGGAGAATCTATTTGGTAACGTGAAGACGAGATCCGACAGAAGTTTCCACACCTCTTTTCTTAGATTCGTGTCTTATTGTATCTTTTCTTGTTCTGTGAATTTCGAGGACGAAATTCTTTTATAGTTGGGTATAATGTAACACCCTAGCACGGTTATACTATATATTTTTGAGGTATTTCAAATCTTACGGTAAAATTCTTGATTATTGTCGCTTTGGGTTGCGGATAGTGCAATTAGCAGCTGTAGTTATTATCCGACCCGACCCGCATGGTTGAAACCGATCATGGTTCAAGATTACATCAAATATTTGCTCGTACAGAATATCCATGCAAATCAAGATTTTATATACAGATATAATAAATTTTAGAATATAAATATCTTTTTAAAATACAATATAAAACCAAATAACATATTTGGTTATCTATCGTTGCATGTCATACCCCATATCATGTGGTTGCACCCATATTACATGTTCATACCCTAATTATTAAACTGACAGATTTTTGTTCGCTACGTATATTTACATAGATCCGTATTTGGGGGTATATGTTTAAATTACTGGATATCGTATTATGGTTTAAATTCTTACGTATATATATTGAAAAACTAGATTTTTGAATGGATATTGGTAATATTTGGAGAGATCCGGTATTATCTGTAGAATCTAATTATATATATATATATATATATACTAAAATGTTATATATAATATATTAATTAATATAAATAACTCTCTCTCTCCATCTCTCTCTCTCGTATCTCTCTTTCTCTTTAACCTCATTTTCTCTCTTTTTCTCTAATATATTTATATATATAATATAATATATAATAAAACCTAAAAACCCATACTCCCTTTCTCCCTTGTTTTTCTTCACTTCTCCGCGAGCCCTAACCCACGCCCGTTGTCGCCACCTCGCCGTTGACCTCATCACCATTACCTCGTCGACCATCTCCTCTGTTCTCGCCAACCCAGTAACCCATCAACAGAAACAGCCACCCTTCTTCTTCTTCTTTCTTTCTTGTTCTTTTGTTTTCTTGATTCTCGATCATCTTTCCGGAGTTGTGCGTGTCGCCGACGATTCAGACGATCCAGTCACCGTCGTCGTATAATACAGTTACCACGTCACGCGGCTTCTCAGCCAGGTCAAGTCCCGCGTGCGTAAGTTTTGCACGACATCGGAATGTGACATCCATATCTCGACATGAGATCCGATCAGGCAAGTTCTAAACTTGCAATATACTATTTTATTATATCAATATTTATTTAATAAAAATAAATGACAGTGCATGTGTTTTACTATTCAGCAAAAAGTACCAAGTTACAGTTTTATAGTATCCGTCTGTATCCGTATCGATAATAGTTTATCCAGTCGCATGCCAGAACATCATGATATTATTATACTACTATATCAGTTCAATATATTATCTAGATTGCATCATATATGGTAATGGACATATAATTGTTATTACTGATAGATATATATGCATCCTTGCAGTAGTTGTGTTTACCGTGTTTCGATATTGATTACAGTTTTACATTGGTATCTATATGGTTAATATACATTACATGACATGTTCACGACACACTACTAGACTTGTTACTTGAATATTATTACTAGTGCCAACAATCCTTACATTTTTGTCCTGACGGACGTGACCTTTTGTCTGTATAGACAAGATCTGTACCTGCTTGATCCTGTATTGGTATTAGATTTATGTCGTCAATACCTGACTTGAACACAGAACCTTGAGGAAAAGGGGAAATCAAGAATGTAACCGAAACGTAACTCAAGAGCATATTATTATTGTTTGTCGTGATTCCGGATTTTACAGAATAATCATTATTATTGTTTGCCTTGTTTCCGGGCGTAACGGAATAAATCATTGTTAGCCGTGATTCCAGGCGTTATGGAATAATTATTGTTTGCCGTGATTCCGGACGTTACAGAATAATCATTGTGTCGTGATCCTATGGGGGTTTGAACGGGATATATACTGTTGAGTTACTATGAGGATTATATTAATTGATTTCAAAGACTTGTAAAATAGATAACCTAGAACCACAGACTCTCGGATACACATTACATATATATATCTCATTGTTTTACCCCTGTGTTAGTTATTTATACGCAAGTTTAATCATATCATCATATCCTGGTTATTACTATTATTTTAATATTTATGACGCACTGACGTCTGGGTTTTGCTTGGCTCAGTTTCTCTACTTTTATCGCAGGCAGATCAAGAGTATTTTAGCAATCAAGCCGAGCAATGAGGAGCCAGCTATTTAGTTTAGAGATGATTAGTTTATTTATTTCAGCAGTGTTATTTCTATTGATGTGAGCCCATATTACGACGTGATTCAGATACTATTGTTTATTGGATATTGATTCGTTTCCGCTATATGCATTTCTTGATTTTATTTACTGTAGCAGATGGACATGTGTTTGATGGATTATATATTTTACTATTCTTGATATCTGATTGACAACCGTAATGTGACTGTAGAGGGATGATTCCTACCCACAGGTAGCATGGTTGGCTCTGTCACGTGTCGTGTTTACGTATCATGGGAAGCGGGACGTAACAGTATTGAATTGATTGTATCGAATGCTCGAAAACCATGCAAAACCTGCTTTATTTTTTTCACTGTATACAACTTATTTCGTCGAGTATATTCCTGGAAGGCTATGGCAGCGCATCGGCCATCTTTCCGAGGCCAAATGCGGAACAAAAACTTTTCAAAACGGCGCTAACGTAACCCTAAAACCCGGATCGTGCCATTAACCGTAAACTAGTAAACTGTAAAAGAGTTTGGAGAGACTATACCGATTGATCCGTGTCCTTCAGTCTTCAATCTCTGCCCCTTGCTAGTCGCGGCTGCCCCAACGAAGTTCGCTCTCCGATCTCGCTCGTCGAAGTGGCTCCACATCGAGGATTCTTTATACGGGCTCCCGCTTCAAACCGAAGCAACTCGGACATCAAGTTTGCTAAAAGAGATGACCGAGATGAAGTAGAGATGGTGTGTGATTACTTTGTCTCAATACACTATAGAATTCTCAACACATGAGAGGAATAGAGTGGAGGTTGAAGATGAAGCTATGAGTGAAGAGTTGTGAGCATAAGAAAAGCTAGTGAAGAAAAATGGCATTGCTATTTTGTGTGAGATCTTTTGTGTGAGCTCTCTCTATAAAACTCAAGACGAAATCACCACCTATATGTGGTTGCCCTCTCATTGCTCCATAAAATATCCCACACCCAAAAACAATGAAATGGACATGGCACAAAAAATCACACCATGAGTCATCAAAATAGCACATGCCACATTCATTGCCCTAGGTTAAAACTTGCACTCACAATTTCCACATAATCAAACTTTAAACCAAAAGTTTAATCCAAAAAGAAATGGCATCAACTAAAGTAATCTTGTGATGGATCACAAGAATACCCCTCATCTGTATACACATACCTGCATCCGTATTCCGACTGAATACGAATACTACGATACGAAGTAATCCAACAATCTAATACTAGGATCCAGCTTAAACCAAAGCCCACTAGTATGATCCGTTCGATCATGATCTGTGCACGAGTGCACGTATATGATCGAGCCCTGCCATAAAACCATATGACCTCTACAACGTTTCGCCTGAACTAGGGAAACTTTCTGTGGGGGACTCTGAAGACTCGTCAATACGCTGGCAGTGGGTTTAACCATAAGCATGTCAGTGGCACTAGCTGTATGTAACGGCTGCCCTTGTATTGAGCAATAGGGAAGCTGACGAGCGAACTCATCCTGAAACCCTACTGAGCCTATCTGTGACAATCTCCGTACAGTCCGGTCAGTTCGTCTATGAGTATCGCATATTGGGCCTAAGGGGATGGTAAACCTCAGACCCCCAATAGCGGTATAAGTCGTGTCGGAGTGTAGCCCAAAACACCTTGAGAAACTACTGTAATACCTACCAGTAAATCTCACTTGCCTTGGCCAAGATCTTTTTGTAATGGCTCTCCAGACACAGTGAGATATCAACCCCCAATACCGGGAGAGAAGAATCCTGTCTAACCGCCACTGCCTCCAAGTGCTTCGGGACTGTACCTAACTACTACCTGTTTGCACGACTCCTTTGAGCAGTGGTAGGATAGCAATCAAATAACAGTGGGAACACACTTGAGGCAAAGTAGCAGTATCAAGTCAACGGACTAAGTTGTACTCATGTCACCTAGGAACTGCTCCTGACGATAGGTATAGTACCAATCAGCAGTGCCCCTAGGAGTCCATCCGATGTACTCATAACCCAATGAGCACCTGTATACTATCTTAGGTGAACCAACTGACACCAATGGCTTGTGAGACCAGCCACCGCCCCTCGTCGGGGTCTCGATCCGTATACACTAGTCTACTCATAGAGTATCGATGCCCAGTTTCGAAACTCCCACGACTAGGGACACTTTAAGGATGTTCTTATTGACTACCCAACTCTCACGTATATGATCGCCATCATACTGCTGGTAGTCAAGCAAGAATCCTATCGGCTCTATCAACGTGTAATAGTGATCTGTAATGTCATCTGAAGCATGTACACGATGATAAAGACAAACCAGATAGCATACTATCATCTCGAGTAAGACTGTTCTACCGGTATAGGTCCTCTCTCAATCATTGCAATCACATGCCTATGATCCAATAATTGACTTGAGGGCACTATAGCCAACAATTCCAACGAAATAACTTATTTTGTCGGATCATTCCCGACGGAATAAGTTGGAAACATGAAAATATTTCTAGTTTTTTCGACATTATTCCGTCGGGTATATTCCGACGAAATAAAGTTTATTTATGAGAAATGAGATCTTGGCCTTAAGCGTTATATTAGCTCGATATATGTATGTGTAAATACAAACCTGCACATATGCACGCTATATGTATGTGTAAATACAAACCTGCACATATGCACGCGCGCGCACATGTATGTATTTATGAGAAACGAGATCTTGGCCAGTAGCTAATATAAAACCTTTAGCTAGAACTTTGACACGGTTCAACTGGACTATTAAATTGATGATTGCCTACGTCTATCTTGATATGTATATAAAAAGATCAATGTGTAAATTTTAGATGAATCACAATATATTAGATAATGAATCAAGAGTTTACAAAATGAATTAATTTGTGCTTCATAAAAATTTTCATAGATTTGGAACCTTGATCCATTGCTTAGAAAGCTTCAAATCATCAACATTTTTATACACAAAGACAAGGTAGGTGAGACCAGTCTTGTATTTGATGGTCTAATTGAGCCATCGCTAATATTAACTGAATATTTTATGTCAGCTAAGAACCGATATCCTGTTCTGTGAGAGAGAGAGAGAGAGCCTTGGCTTCCATCGGAAGAAATTTCCTCTTATAACAGCCAAAAACTCCACATTTTATGATTTGGTTGGATGATCAACCCATTCATGTTGATCTACGTAGTTTAAAACCTATATACACTAAAAATTCCTATCATTTAAATGACTTTTTATACTGTGTGGCAATATTAATTTTTTTTAATATAATATTACTTTTTTGACATCTAAATCCATAAGCAAAGACTTGATGTCACAATATTTTTTTGTATATCCCATCCTTAGACCATGAAGATCAATACACAATGTTGATCATTGAATTAAAATGTACGAAGTTGAATTTTTTGGCCAGCGTATGTGGAAATTCCTTCATATGGCAGCTAAGATTCTTTTTTTCTCACATGCTTGCACTTGTTCACACACAGACATCGATAGGATTTGGAAGAAAAATTTATCAGCCTTTTACCTTTGGGTTTAGTATTGGATATGTGTCAAATTTTTTAAAGAATTAAAGATTCTCTTCATAATTGTTTGCACATATCCTAATAATCCAAAGACTAAAAGGTTGATAGGTTTTGTGTTGAATCCTATTGATAGGATTCTAAAATCTCTCTTTCTATTGAAATCTTTATTTCTATATATGTGTACTAGAATTTGTGCACGTGTGTTGCACGTGTTTAAAAAATTTTGAGAAGGAAAGAGAGAAATGTGGAGGGTTATAGAGTTTTATTTATTTATTTATTTAAAAAAATGGGAGGGATGAGATGGAGGGCTTGAGAGGTGAGAGAGATGATGTGGAGGGCTTGAGAGATGAGGATTTTTCTCTTTTTTTCAAGAAAAAAGAAGAAGGATGGATCTCTGACCAAGGGTATTTGTATTATATATATGGAAAGATGATATGAAAGGTTCTAGATGTATATAGAAGAGATAAATATATATATATATATATATATATATATATATATGGAGAGATGGTATGAAAAGTTTTAGATAAATAATTAATTGTTCTTTAGAAGAGAGAGGGAGATGATGTAGAGGGCTTGAGAGGTGAGAGAGATGATGTGGAGGGTTTGAGAGGTGAGGATTTTTCTTATTTTTCTAGGAAAAAGGAGAAGAGTGGACCTCTATCCAAAGGTATTTGCATTATACATAGAAGATATATATATGGAGAGATGATATGGAAGGTTCTAGATGTATATAGAATAGATAAATATATATATTTGGAGAGATGATATGGAAGGTTCTAGATAAATAATTAATTGTTTTTTAGAAGAGGGAGAGAGATGTCAGGGTTTGAGAGGTGGCGATTTTTCTTATTTTTTCTATTTTTCTAGAAAAAGGAGAAGAGTGGACCTCTAACCAAGGGTATTTGCATTATATATACTAGAATTTATAGACGTGCATTGCACGTGTTAGTTTAAAAAAATTGAGAAAGAAGAAGACGGGGAGAGAGATGTGGAGGGTTCTAGAGTTTTATTTATTTATTTTTTAAAAAATAGGGATTGATGATGTGGAGGATTCTAGATAAACAATTAATTGTTTTTTTGGAAGGAGAGAGAGAGAGATGATGTGGAGGGCTTAAGAGGTGAGGGAGGTGATGTGGAGGGTTTGAGAGATGAGTATTTTTCTCCTTTTTTTCTATTTTTCAAGAAAAAAGGAGAAGGGTGGACCTCTAATTATGGGTATTTTCATTATATATATATATATATATGTATGTATGTATGGAGAAATGATATGGAAGGTTCTAGATAAACAATTAATTGTTTATTAATTGTTTTTTAGGAGAGAGAAAGAGAGATGACGTGGACGGTTTGAGAGATGAGAGAGATGATGTGGAGGGCTTGAGAGGTGAGAATTTTTCTTCTTTGTTCTTTTTTTCTAGAAAAAAAGAAAAGGGCGGACCTCTAACCAAGGGTATTTGCATTATATATAGAGAAGATATGTTGGAGGGCTTGTGAGACTACCTTGCATATTTCCCTACAAAACAGGGGCATAACAGGGGGCGATTCCTGTTGACATAGATGGGATCCACCTATTCAGTCTTTAGAGCGCATAGAATAATTTGCCGGTCTCTTTTGTCACACACACACACACACACAGAGAATAATGTCACCATTTTTTCCGACGATCGGCATCCATCATCTTCATCATTATCATCTAAATTGTGGATACACCAAATTTCATGTGATTCCACCGCCTTTTCACTGTTGAATTAGTGGATGCGAAATTAACGGTTTACCTACAATAGAATTTCTTGCATTGCTGAATCAACGGTAAAAAGTGGTAGAATCACATGAAATTTGGTGTATCCACATCTTAGATGATAAGGATGAAGATGATGGATTCCGATCGTCGGATAGAATCGTGGAGGGTGTATTTTTTTATGCCATAAGAGGAAATCCTCTCATATGGCACATTTTCTCCATTATATATATACATACATACATACATACATACATACATCATACATATAAAGAGAAAGAATAATGAACAAAGGAGGCCCTAGGCGGCTTTTTCGTTAGGTGGACTCAAAATTCTATATCCTCCACGATTTTTTTCGACGATTGGCACCCATCATCATCATTTTTATCATGTAAGATGTGAATATACCAAATTTCATGTGATTTCACCATTTTTCGCTGTTGGATTAGCAATGTAAAAAGTTCTATTGTCGGTAAACCGTTAATTTTGCGCCTACTAAATCAACGTTGAAAAGTGATGGAATCCTATAAAATTTGGTGTATCCACATCTTAAATGATAAATATGAAGATGATGGGTGCCGATCGTCGAAAAAGATCGTGGAGAGTGTATTTTTCCGACGCCATAGGAGAAAATTTCCTCATATGGCACATTTCCTCCATTACACACACACACACACACACACATATATGAGAATAATGGAGGAAAGATGCCATAGGATGAAATTTCCTCTTATGGCGTCGAAAAAACACACCCTCCATCGTATTTTCCGACGATCGTAATGCATCATCTAAGATATGGGTACACAAAATTTCATGTGATTCTATAACTTTTTCAGCGTTGAATTAGTGGGTTCAAAATTAACGGTTTACCGACAACAGAACTTTTTACATTGCTAAATCAATGGTGAAAAAGTTGTAGAATCATATGAAATTTGGTGTACCTATATCTTAGATGATAACAATGAAGATGATACATTCCGATCGTCAGAAACCACGATGGAGGGTGTGTTTTTTCGACGCCATAGGAGGAAATTCCCTCCTATGGCCTCTTTACACACACACACACATAGGAGTGATCCTTTGCAAATCGGTCCGCGTTTTAAAAAAACGGGAACTTCCGATCCACGACATATTTTAACGATCTGATCCGTTCAAGTTGATCATCCTTACTCTCAAATATATGTGTATGAAAAATTAAGGGATTTGAAGGCCTCTAGCCTATGCATAGGATGAAGTTTAGGTTGTATTATCGAAAGACGTTCATTTTTGCACTCATCGATGCATATGCTAGCGGTTTTCAAGTCCTTTGAATTTTCATACACATATATTTGAGCGTAGGATGATCAAATTGAACGGATCATATCGTTAAAATATGTCATAGATCGGGAGTTCCTATTTTTTAAAAACGCGGACCGGTTTGCAATGGTGCACTCCCATATATATGTGTGTGTGTGTGTGTGTGTGTGTGTGTGAATAATGGAGGAAAGATGCCATAGGCAGGGATTTCCACCTATGGCGTCGAAAAAGTACGTTGTCCGTCGTGTTTTCCGACGATTGGCACCCATCATCTTCATCGTTATCATCTCAGATATGGGTACACCAAATTTTATGTGATTCTACAACTTTTTCACCATTGAATTAGTGGGTTCAAAATTAACGGTTTACCGACAATATAACTTTTTACATTGCTAAATCAACGGTGAAAAAGTTGTAGAATGAAATGAAATTTGGCGTATCCACAGCTTAGATGATAACGATGAAGATGATGGATTCCGATCGTCGGAAAATACGACAGAGTGCTTACATTTTCGACCCCATTGGAGGAAATTCCCTCATATGGCCTCTTTCCTCTTTCTCTCTCTCTCTCTCTCTCTCTATATATATATATATATATATATATATATATATATATATATATATATATATAGTCACACACACACACACATGCATATGTGTGTCTATGTATGAATGCATGCATTTGCATATAGATATGTGTATGCGCGTTTACATGCGTGCGTGAAGCTATCCCTCACAATCCAACAACTTAACACTAATACAATAAGGGGTTGCCCCTACGTCTACAGGAATCCGTAGGTCCCCATGGTTGCCTCTATGGTGCACTACGGATTAATTTAAAGATATTAAAATGTAATTTGTTACTTGGCCCTACGGAGCCGCAAAAGAAGGCCTTACGGATGTATTCGTAGGGGCATGTATATGGTTTATTAATAAGAAAATAAACACAGAAAAGTCACCGCGTTCCCCAAAAAAATCTCTCTCATCGATCACTCGATCTCCCGCGCCTCTCGTCGCCACCGCCCGCGCCTCGTCGCTACCGCCCACGCCTCATCGCCGCCGCCCTCCTGCGACTCATCGACTTCCTCGTCGCCACCGCCCGCGACTCGTCACCGATTGTGTCATCGACCGTCTCTAGTCTCCTCCATCACCGGCCTAGCTAAGTACAGGTTAGTAAATTTCATAGTTTTACTTCTAATTATGCTATTAATTTCTGTTTTTGTTGATTATTGGGTTGCTACTTGGGCTAGGGTTATAGTTCAGGGTTCGGTTAGGGGGAGGGTTAGGGTCCAGTTGAGGGTTCAGGTGAGGGTTGGGTTGGTTAGGGTTTAGTTGAGGGTAGGGTTAGGGTTAGGGTTAGGGTTTGGTTCGGTTCAGTTAGGGTTAGGGGGAGGGTTAGGGTTCAGTTGAGGGTAGGGTTGGTTAGGGTTTAGTTGAGGGTAGGTTTAGGGTTAGGGTTAGGTTCGGTTCAGTTAGGGTTAGGGTTAGGGTTAATTAGTTAGGGTTGGGGTTAGGGTTAGGGTAAGACTTAGGCTAGGGTTAGGGTTAGGGTTCAGTGTATGGTTAAGTTTAGGGTTAGGGTAAGACTTAGGCTAGGGTTAGGGTTAGGGTTCAGTGTATGGTTAAGGTTAGGGTTAGGGTTTGGTTCAGGTTTAGGATTAGAGGCTAGGGTTAATTTGGGTTAATTAGAGGCTAGGGTTAATTATTGATAATTTGAAAGGGCTAGGGTGTTGATTAGGGTTAATTAGGTTAATTTGGGTAAATTGGGTTAAGTTTGGGTTGATTAGGGTTAATTAGGTTAATTTGGGTAAATTGGGTTAAGTTTAGGTTGATTAGAGTTAATTAGGTTAATTTGCGTATATTGGGTTAAGTTTGGGTTAATTAGGGATAATTTGTGTTAGGGTAACGATTATGGTTAATTGTGGTTAATTAGGTTAATTTGGGTTATTTAAGGTTAGAGTTTTAGGGCGCACTAGTTCATTCAGTAGGATACTCGATGATAATGTATACATACAACTTTACCATAAACGCAAGAAACATTTACCCTAAACTAAAAACTTCGAACCCTTAATAACGAAACATAAACGTAAAACCTATTCAAGTTAAATGTTCAAGTTAAAACCAATATATGATACTCGATGATAATATGAAACTTTTATATTCTCAGGGATACTCATATATGAAAATCAAAGCGCAACTTAGTCCCCGTCTATCGGTTAACATACGTTCGATTTTCGTCGTGACATAGAACTATACGAAGGTTGTTAAATATCAGACGGTATAGTTCGGTACTAACAACCGTCGTGTAGTCTATGTGACGAAAAGATTCAATCGTATGATAACCGATAGATTTGTCCAGTGTGGACAAGTTAGGAATGTATAAAGCAAACACCTGCATTCACTTGTGTTTTCATCCGTTTCGAGTTATTTCGTCGGTACTTTTCCGCTGGTTCTCCGAGTACAAAGATAGATTAGATGTTCATTTCAATGTTGTTTCACAGCTTTGAAATGATTATCTATTCTATTGCAGTATACTCGGAGAACGGAGAAAGGTGCTGCCGAAATTTACTCAAAACGGTTGAAAGCACAAGCGAATGGGTGTCTGCTCTATACATTCTTAATGGGATAGAAGCCATACCCCCGACAGCCTAAACACACACATACAACACGAATACACAACAAACGCACACACAACACATACACACTAACAACCCTATACTTAAGCGAAATCATAAATTGAAACACACATATATAGAATACAACTCATACATGGGTATCCTCAAATCTAACTTTGATTATCGATAATTTATTCTTTTCAACGACAAACGCATATACAAAGCATATACACGGATTTTCTCCTTTGTCAGTAACCATCCCGTTCTTAGATTTCTCAATATAGTTATCATAACATACAATTTATATGTTATACAGTCTAACATGGCCTATAAGTACGTCAGAGTTAAGGACTGGATGTATGTGGATTGGCAACAACGTATACAACCTAAGTTTTTCGCAGGAGTTGCTGCTTTTATTGAATTTGCACGCGCACATAATAAGATCGTGATAGGGAAGATTCACTGCCCGTGCGATAGATGTGGGAATAAGTAATGGCAGAAGGTAGAATTTGCAGAGCTTCATATCGTTAAACATGGTTTTACTAGACTTTATATAACTTGGTTATATCACGGGGAAGGAGAAGAACACAGTAATACGGCAGAAGAAGAAGGAGAAGACAGTAATGCAGCAGAAGAAGAAGACGGTAATTTCTTTTCAGGAGAAGAAATGAAGGATATGGTAGAGGTTGCCCTAGGTGAATCTATTCGTACCGAAGATGACATTCCTTCCGGTCAAGGACCGCGTGCGAATAAGTATGAAAATTTCATGAATGATACTAGAAAACCAATTTATGAGAATACAAAGTATTCCACCCTCTCATGGTTCGTCCAATTTTTCCAGATTAAGTGCCTAAATGGATGGAGCAACAATTCATTCACAATACTTCTTTCGTACTTGAAAGATTTATGCCCCCAAGAAATAACGTGCCCGACAGCTGGTACGGTGCCTTGAAGATGATGTCTGATTTGGGTCTGAAGTGTGAGAAGATTCAAGCATGTCCTAAAAATTGCGTGTTGTACCGGAAAGAGAATTCAGATTTGAAAGAGTATCCAACATGCGAAGAGGCCAGGTATAAACCGAAAGATTCTGATAAGAAGCCTGATATACCTGTAAAGATAGCAAGATACTTTCCCATAACACAGAGGCTGCATAGGCTATTCAGGTGCAAGAAAACAGCCGAGGCAATGATTTGGCATCACCGTGCTCCTCCAAGTGAAGATGAAAAAATGAGTCATCCAAGAGATTCACCGGCATGGAAGGATTTCGATAGGAGGCACGAAATATTCAGTAGAGATCCTCGCAATGTCAGACTCGGACTCGCTAGTGATGGCTTCTTCCCATTCAACTATATGGCTGGAAGTCACAGCACATGACCCGTTGTAATGATAGATTATAATCTGTCGTCTTCGTTGGCTATGGACCAATCATACTTTATGATGCCTCTTCTTATCGACGGACAAAACTCACCAGGAAACAATATCGACGTCTATCTCCGACCTCTGATCGAGGAGTTAAAATCTTTATTTATTGATGGTGTAGAGACTTACGATACAAATACAAATACAACCTTCATACTGCGTGCGGCTTTAATGTGGACAATTAATGACTTTCCTGCGTATGGAATGCTATCAGTTTGGTCCGTACATGGTCACAAAGCATGTCCTTATTGCCATCAACATACAACATCGAAATTCTTGAATTTTAGCAGGAAGGTTTGTTATTGCGGCCATCGACGTTTCCTGCCGCTAGACCACCCCTACAGGTTAGACGATGTTCACTTTGATGGTCATCAGGAGTTTCTTGGACCTTCAGCCCCATTGTCCGGAGAGGACGTGACTGCTCAGTGGGATGGTTACAATAATGTGACCTTCGGGATGGATCCGACAAAACATGTCAAACCACCATTCTGGAAGAAGTTAAGCATTTTCTTCGAGCTTCCGTACTGGTCAACAAATTTAGTGTGTCATTGTCTGGACGTCTTGCACATAGAGAAGGGAGTATCTGAGCCGTACTCAACTTGCTTCTTTGTAAAGACGGGAAATCGAAAGACAACCTCAATACTCGGATGGATCTACAGGACTGGGAAATTAGAAGTGAATTGCATCCTAAACCGATAGCGGGTAAACCAGGCAAGTTTGTACTTCCCAATACCGCATATCATATGTCACAACCGGAGAAGAAAAGATTCCTGCAGGTGTTGCATGATTTGAAAGTTCCCACAGGTTTCTCAGGATCATTCGGCAAGAAAATAAAAATTGTGAAAGACAAGATTGATGGGCTGAAAAGTCATGATCACCATGTTATTATGGAGCACCTTCTCCCATTAGCCGTCAGGACTTTCCTTCCCTAATCGGTTGGTCTAGTAATCAATGACCTATGTTGTTTTTTCAGAGAATTATGCGCTAAAACACTGGATGTTGTGACGCTGGAGAAACTAGAAAATTCTATTGCGTTGATACTTTACAAGTTTGAGCGTATTTTCCCACCGTCATTCTTCGATATCATGATACACCTGACGGTTCATCTTGCAACTGAGGCTAAGTTAGCCGGACCGGTACAATATCGATGGATGTATCCCATCGAGAGGTACGTGGAATTTTTCGTTTCGCGCAATTTGTAAAATTATTGTTGTCCTGTATGCCCGTATTTATTTATTTAACATATTTTTTTTAGGTACCTCTACACTCTTAAAAAGTATATACGCAATAGAAATCGACCAGAGGGTTCTATCATGCAAGGTTATCTTCTAGATGAAGCAACCACATTTTGTTCCCGCTATCTGGACGAGAACATTAAGACGAGACTTAACCGGCCTCGAAGAATTCAGGACGGGCCATATGGTAAAGCCGATTATAAGAGGGTAGACACTATGTTTATCAACAAGATATACCGGTTTATCCTCCTCAATAGCGCATGTCTTGAAAAAATTAGAGAGTAAGTTTTTTTGGATTAATTGTTATATTTGTGTTTGTGTGTGTATGAAATGATATAATATTAATGTCATAATTTATTGTCGAGAACAGAATTCATTTTAACGAGGTACGTGAGGGGCATCCTGATTGTAACGATGAACGATTGGAAAAATATCATCAGGATAATTTTTGCGATTGGGTTGCAGATCATGTAAGTTATTCAAATAACATGTTATTACTATCAGTTTTAATCTAAACTTATGTCGTTATGTATTTTTCGTAAAATTTATTTTTGTTAGATCCACGATCCGAACTTGTCTGCATCATTAGAGAGTGATTCAAGATATTTAGCTCAGTTTCCTAATATGGAGGTTGCATATTATAAAGGATTTGGTGTCCTTGGATACAAATTCGAAGTTAAGGACATAGAAACATCTAGAACCACTCAGAATAGTGGGATTGCGACGGTAGGATCGGATGGTGTGATTTATTATGGATACTTAAATTGTATACTTGACATCCAATATCCCGGATGATCAGAACCGTTTTATATATTTTAGTGTACTTAGTATGATACACGAACCGATACGGATAAGTGGAGAAGCAATCTCGGGACTTGGAAAAATGAATATGGATTGACCAGTGTGAACACACTTCGATTTTACGGTCAGGAAGATCTGTTTATCTTTCCGAACCAAGCGTTCCAAGTATACTACTCACAGTGTTTGAAGCATATAGGATGGAGTGTCGTATGACGTTGGAAACCCAGGAATGTTTACGATGTCCCGGAATTCGAGGACAGCGATGAGGATGAAGAAGAGAGAAAACTTAGAATGCTCCGACCATCTGTTTCGAAAGACGGGTTGTCTTCGGCTGATCATGAAGTTACGTGGGTTAGAAATGATATCAATGATGAAATCCAAGTTGATATATTTAATGCGTCCACGAAACGAAAAAGGTTATCAGTAATGTTATATAATTACTTCACATTTTACGATCTATACATATATAGTCAATGTTTGTAATGATTGTCTAATGCGTCCACGAACCGTTTTATCTAGATTTGATGACAATGATGGGAGCAGCGAGGGGCGGCAGGAGCTCCAGCCGCGGCACCGGCAGAGACAGAGGCAAAGGCAAAGGCAGAGTAGTTCTGCCATCCGGAGAGCTGCGTAGGGAGCCTCAGAGGGCCGGTCTTGCACCCCGATCGGAGACCCCTTCGGATGCCTCCTTCCGTGTGGACTTTGCCACACATCCAGGTATATTGAACGCATATTCATTTTGAATGTAATATTATAGATATACATACATATTCATGTCAAAATTACTTACATTGTCAATGTTTGATTGTCTAGCTGTTGGTGATGCGTCCACATCAGGGACAGAGGCCACTCCCGCACCTCCAAGTATGTTTATATATCATATAGTGCATGTATATTGATTTATAATGCTATATCATAAATATACATACATTCTTTTTGCTCTTACGTACTTATATCTCGGGCTGTAGGTGGTGCCTCTACATCTTCGGCAGAGCCTACCACCGCACCTGCGGGTATGTTTATATATCCTATAGTGTATACATGTTGATTTAGAATGTTATATTAACGATATACACATTCTTTTTGCAATTACTTATATAGTCGATGTTTGATTGTCTAATTATAGGTGGTGCATCCACGTTTGGTGCAGGGAACACTCCCGTCACTTCCATACCCTCCGCTCAGTCTGCAGGTTTGTATGATTAAATATAAAATATTTATTCATTTTACATATCCTTTAATAATAAACATAAACTTCATGTAATTTTATCGATGTTTATTTTCTAGTTAGAGATGCATCCACGTCCGGGTCACCGGCTGTTCCTCACCGGAGGAACTATCGTCCCGCTCGTGCTGCTGCCCGGGCCCAGGCTTGTGCTTCTATCGCCGGAGGTATATATCACACTTCAATTTTCGTTAAATCTTGATTTCTTAATACCACTTTGTCTTAATATTGATTGTCTTGATATTTCTTGTAGAAGCAGGGCATCCCCATCCCGAGAGAAGGACTCGAGGCCCGAATCAGTCCCACAGGCTGAGGCCCGACAGAGCTAGGGGAGGCAGTATTCCCCTTCTTATTTACCCCTGATTATCGCTATACCGGCGATTATGCCGAGAGGTTCGGCCGGTATATGGGGGATGAGATCCGCCTCGTGAAGAAGTATCCACTTCACGTTGAGTGGGGCGACCAGCACCAGCGTTCATTCGCCCTCTTCTAGGATCAGGCTCGGGTATTAATATATATTTTCATTTGATTTATCCAATATATTTATTATTAACTCTTGCAATTTAATAACATTTTTTTTGTATTTGCAGTTGGATTACGATTTTCAGCCTATACCCGACCCTGATCACCCTGGGAGGGTGCTCGATCTTCACGCTCTGTACAATGGCTTGATGAAGAACATGCATTCAAAGGTCCGATACAATAGGAATGAGCTGAAGATCGACTGCTATTCCCTGTGGATGGCGACCCCCGAGGCAGAGAGAGCGACCCTCCTACATACTCCGGCCTTTACGAGAGTCGACGTAGATACATGGCCTCTATTATGCCAATATTTTGACTCTCAGCGCAAACAGGTATGTATTTTAAATGTAATTCATTATTTAGTATATAATTTATTTTTTTGTATTGCTTAATTAGAAAACTAAATTTGAATGTGTTGTGCAGAAACATGCCGATCAAAATAAAGAGAATAGGAAGTCGGTGAAGAGGGGTCGCCCCACTTATACAGGTGGCTCGAGGAATATTACTCGTGCCATGGAGTTATCGGTAAATTACAATAGACCAACTGTGATATAATGTAATATTAAGAGTTATTTTCTAATATATGTAAAAATTTTGCGAATTGCAGAGAGCTCAGACCCTGGCGCAGGGTGGTACACTGAGCGTGCTGTCCGCGTATCTTGTCGTCCATGGCATCTCGATAGATCCCGCCACGGGCGAGCTTCGATATCCCGACACCGCTACCCAGGAGTATTGCGTAAGTCTTAATATTTATTCAACCCCTATTTAAAATTTTTGTTTTGAAAGGATCAAATTTAAATGATATACTTATATTTTACTGGTTAATGGGGGTGTAGGAGCGGGTGGTTGAGCAGGCGGAGGCATTGGGGATCGATTTTACTGGACAAAACGATCCAATGCTGCTGACCCCAGTCCTAGACGCCGCACACAGAGGGCACCACGGAGGTTGGGAGAGAGGTCGGGGACTGAGTCCTAGCAAGGCCCATATGAGGTTGGACTCCACTCCGGCAGTTACTTCCTCTATCTCCCGTGAGAGACATCTAGAGCAAGAACTTGACACCTTGAAGGCCACCATCCAGGAGTTGAAGGAGATGATGGTATGTATACTACTTAATAGTAAAATATTATATCATATTATAGATAGCAACATATCCAATATTAGTACGTAGCCTGAATTTATTTGGTTGTAGACTTATCTTTAATTAATCATACATACATAGAACTGTCTAATTAAAATAAACTACGGTTTTCCAAACTAGATATCCAAACGAGGCCTAAGTCCCTAAGTATTCATAGATTGGGGTTTCGCAATAACCTGATAATGATACGAATTCGACTAATACACAGTTCTTACTCGTTTATTACACACAAAACTGAACAGACGCGACAGGATACTTCGGCTGATCCTCCACATGCATCTCCTTCGGCTGCGGCTCTGCAAGCTACTACCTTGGCTGCAGTTGCGCAGACCGCTCCTACAACTCCACAGCCCGCTCAGACTCCCGCAGCTGTGGCTCCGCAAGCCACTACCTCGGCTGCGGTTACGCAGACCACTCCTACAGCTCCATAGTCCGCTGAGACTTCCGCACAGTCCACATTGGTTGAGTTATTGACTCAGGGTTTATACGAGAAGCAGATGCGCCAGATTACGGCGATTATCAGAGATGGAGCTGGACCGAGCTAGGGTAGCTTTTTGATTTTTATATTTTAAACATGTATATACTTATATGTTACATATTGTATATATTTTGGACGATATTGGTGGTGTTTGCGTGTTCATATTGATTTAGATTGATATCGTATTCTGCTTGTTGATTTCTTTTATTTATTATGCGTGAGATGTTGATTATGAATAGTGCGGTATATATCCTTCTTGTTGATTACTTTCATATATGATGTATATATTATTGTGCATAGGGCGAGGAAAAAACAGACATCCTTTTTTTAAAAAAAACCTGATAATCTGTCCCTACGGATTAATCCGTAAGGACAAATGTTGCACCTATAGTTTAATCCGTAGGGTCCAACTTTGCCCCTACACATTTATCCGTAAAGACAAAATATCATGATACCTAATATTTTGCCCCTACGGACTCAGTAACAGGTGTTAGACTTGCCCCTACGGAGTAATCCGTAGGGGCATAAGCTTTACCCCAACACATTTATCCGTAGGGACAAAATATCAGGATACCTGATATTTTGCCCCTACATATTTATCCCTACACATTTATTCGTAGGGGTATAAATATGGACCTACGGAGGGTTATATCTGGACCTACGCATTAAACCGTAGGGGCATGTATTTGTCCCTATGGAGTTATCCGGAGGGGCAACTATTTTATTTATAAACCGATAAATTAAATAAATATTTTGTCCCTACGGATAAATTCGTAGGGTCATATGGATCTATACATTATGCCGTAGGGGCAATGATTACTCCGTAAGGGCATGTTTGAGGCTAAGACTTGCACCTGCGGCGTGTGCACCTACGGTGTATTTTTGTGCCCCTACGACTATAGCCGTAGGGGTAGTGGTTTGCTCCTACGGATTTATCCGTAGGGGCAACCCCTATTTGTAGTAGTGTAAGTTTTTGGATAAACTGGTTCTTGACAATTACATTAGTAAAAATATAATTATAATGTAAGCATGCATGTTTTCTGTGGAGCGGTCATTAAGTCATTAATCATTTGTAAAAAGTGAAAAATAATAGAAACAATCAAGGGCATTTTAGGTTTGAAGGCATAGCTTTTAGTGAAAATGAATAGAGTCGCCGATAGTAGAATAGTAAAGAAAATTATTGATGAACTATATTGTGTTTTACTGTAGTAAAGGTTACTCCTGTGCTAGCGGAAGTTTATCCAAGTTTTGTTAGAGGATGCGTCGTATATAGTGGCACAATGGGAAATTTTCAACATTGGCGGCTTGAAGTCAACCATTCATCAGTTTTCTGATGATCGGAACCGACCATATTAATCTCCATGTCGTAATCTATGGGTACACCAATTCTCATATTGATGATGCTCGATATCGGTGATCTCCCAGATCATGACACGTGGCAGATGACGTGTCCCAGAGCATGCAAGAAAGAACCTACAGTGGCTGACCAGACCACTCCCATGCTCGTCCTACAAACCAACGCTGGCTCACCCCCGAGCCCCCTGCATAATTGGCCTCCTCGGCCTCACAGCTCGTCTCCGGGCTTCCGCAGAACCAAGATACCTCGGCTCTCCCGCTCGTCCGCGAGCTCTCCCGCCGAGGTCATCTTCCTCGGTCTCACCGACCGACCAGCAGCACCGCTCACATGCGCAACCGCCGTCCCGCGAATCTCGCCATGCACGAGATATCCGCCGGCCACATCCCACGTTCCACGCCATCACGATCCCCCATTAACGAGCCTGTCTCATCATTAATGGGAGATCCTGCTGATTACGCGGACGTGACATCGGGAGCGTAACGGCCGGCTTGATTCTCGCGCTTTCCCTGCCTGCTGCTACCGCTATATAAACCCCTTCTTCAGACGGTTCAAGTAAGCCATTTTTACTCCACTAAGCCGTTACTCTGCTCGGATTTCCTCGCTAATGTTCCCCGCCGAAACACGGAGACGCGATCGCTCGGGTCCGTCTTGCCTGAATTTTGGGGCAGATGCTAATTGGTGCTATCCATCCACCACTCCGAAGATACCAAGTTGATTTATGGAACCATATATTGAAGGTTTAAACGGATGCGGCCGATGTAGCAGACTTCGTCAGATTCCCCCTCATTGATGAGGGTTTTTTGATTGTGGGGATGCTTTTCCCTGCAGGCGCAAGCCCCTGCAATTAATTACGCTACCGGATCGCGGTAACCACTTTCTCCTTTTCCAGATGGTCACTTCATATCGTGGGTGTTTGTTTTGTTTTTGGTTGTCCGTGGATTGTATACGGAGGCTAATTTATGTTGTCGTCCGTAGGGCGTGGATTAGTCCAAATCCGTATTTTCTTAGATTTGGGTTTGGGGGTTGGGTTTAAGGATACGTTAGTCTCATTTGGGACTAAGATCGACTTAAACATATGTTAAGGATATGCTAGTCTAATTTTTAGACTAAGATCAACTTAACAGGATCGTTTAGATCCAACAAGAGAGCAATTGGGCTCTATTGTTTAATTTAGGGACATTGCGGTCGATAATTAGTTTAAGGACATTACGGTCCAATATTAGTTTAAGTACATCTCGGTCTAAGGTTAAGGACATCATAGTCCATGAGTTTAAAGACCTCACAGTCAAGGTTAAGGACATCATAGTCCGTGAGTTTAAAAACCTCACAGTCAAGGTTAAGGACATCATAGTCCATGGGTTTTAAAGGACCCCACAGTCCGTGAAATGTTTGGTTGTCGGGACTCGTCACCTCTCTGAAGACGTTGAAGGATTACAACGACAAATATCAGAGGAGTAAAGAGATGTACCCCAGAACCGATGTGAGCTGGTTGAAAGATCTGTAGTCCAATTTAGGGCTAAGATCTGTTAACATATTTATGAGCAGATGAGCTCAATTAATATGAGTTGAGGACTTATGGCCAATCTTGGGCTAAGTCCAATCAGGTTAAAATGTTTAACATTTTATTTTGGGTTGTTGAGCCTTTATTTGGGCTTAGCCCATTTAACAATGCTGAGCGTTGATTTATAACTTGACAATGTTTATGTCTTTTACTGAATGTTGAGCATTCATCATAGCTCTGGGGATTATTCAAAGAACAATTTATATTCTGCCCAAGCGCACATAAAATTGTTAGTGTATATGCCCTAGAGGCCATTATTGTATCATACTAGTTTGTATATTACTTAATGGAAGCTTGGGATATTCACAGTTGTATAGACAGTCTTGCTCAAAATGGTAGTATGCTACTTGGTTTGTTTCTACTTCAATATGTGCATGTGTTTCTTTTAGCATATCGCTTATACATATTAGTGGAGCTCTTAGGATCTTTGCTTGATTACCAGTGTCGTGATGGCAGTCACACTAGTGGGGGCTGGGTAATCTACAAGCACATCCTTATACAGGTCCCTAGTCGTAGGATTATCGAGACGGGACATCGATACTCCGGAGTAGACTAGCGTATACGCTTCTCATCCCAGCAACGGAGATGGTCTGTCCCACAGCCATTAGTACGTCGTATTGGAGATAGTATGCGGGTGCTCATTAGGTTACGAGTACACTGGATAGGACTCATCGGGAACTGTTGGTTGGTACTATACCTATCGTCAGATAACAGTTCCCAGGTGACAGGAGTACAACTTAGTCCATCGACTTGACACTGCTACTTCGCCTCGAGTGTGCTCCCACTGTACTTTGATTACTACCCTACCACGGCTCAAAAGAGTCGTGCAAACAGGTAGTAGTTAGGTGCAGTCCCGAAGCACTTGGAGGCAGTAGCGATTAGATAGGATTCGTCTCTCCCGGTATTGGGGGTTGATATCGCGCTGTGTCTAGGAGAGCCATTACACAAAGTCCCTGGCCAGGGCAAGCGAGAATTACTGGTAGTGTTTCCAGTAGTTTCTCAGGGTATTCTGGGCTACACTCCGACACGATTTGTACCGCTATTAGGGGTCTGACGTTTACCGCCCCCCTAGGCCCGACATGTGACTCTTAGACGAACAGACCGGACTGTACGGAGATTGTCACATTCAGGCTCAGTAGGAGTTCGGATGGGTTTACCTCATCGGCCTTCTTATCGACATCTACCTGGGGACCATTACGTACAGCTAGTGCCGCTTGCGGTCTGTGGTTAAACCCACTGCCAGCGTAGTGTCAAGTCTTTAAAGTCCCATACAGAGGGTTTCCCTGCACTGGGCAAAAGGTGTAGAGGCCGTATGGTTTTACGGCAGGGCTACGATCACATACGTGCACTTGTGCGCGTATGATGTTCGGGCAGATAATACTAGTGGGCTCTGGTTTAAGCCGGATCCTAGTATTGTACAGATGGATTAGTTTTTTCTTTTGTGTATTCGTGTTCTACGGAATGCGGATGCGGGTGTGTATGCACGGTTGTGAGGAGCAAAGAAGGAGGTGTCTCATTAGGGTTTTGACCATTGACTTGGTCAAAACCAATATGAGGTGAGGAAAATGTTTATTAATCTTTTTAATGATAATTGTGTTTTGGCTAATTGGTTTGACCATTTGACCTTGCTTGACAATTTGACCTAGTTGACCATTGTTGACTTAGATATTTTGCAAGCACCAGACTCTTCTTATTCTTTTGGATTTATCTTTGAGATGATAATGGTCAAATCAAGGGTAGCCATCAACATTATCATGATAAAAGATTACTAAATATATTTCATATGGATCATTATCTTTTGTGCTTTCTCTCTCATCCAAAGGAAAGCTCCCATGGTTCCTCCTTCTTCTTCTTCTCTAGATTTTTCTATAGCTCTCATGTGTTGAGAAAAATAGAAACAAAATAGACAAACAAATCTATCTTCTTCCTCTACATCACCTAGGACATCAAGAGTGGCAAACTTGTTGCCCTAGTTACCTCGGGTTGAGGTGGAGCTCGGACTATAGACTCTCGGGTGGATCGTCTTCGACTCTAGGAGGCCGCGGAGGTGACCAAGATCCAGATCGATCCTCGGAGCTCACATGGACGAGGAGGACAGCGGAGGGAAGAACCAAAGGACCATTTTCGTGAGGTATAATCTTCGTATCACAGTAGATTAAACCTCTAGTAGTTCGTTAGTAATGGTTTGGCAAAGATCCTTTAGCTTTAGTCTATGTTGCTATGTAAGAAAGTTTCGATTTTTACTTGTTCCGGCTCCTCGCTAGCTTGCGGGGTGAGCGACATAGACTTACAGTGGTATCAGAGCCTAGCTAAACCATCACTAACAGTATAAATGACAGTTAAAACTACAAAAACGAAACAGCTCGAAAACAACGAACCCAATATTGAAGTTTCTGTCGAAATTTTAATGAGCTCTGAAAATTATTTAAACATGTACAGAGTCATCTTTGAACAGTAAAAAGGCCACGAGACAAAACTGGAGCAATTCCTCACCTGGGGGGCTGGCCACAGTAGCCAGAATTCCGGCCAGGCCGGTTTGGACAGGGAGGAATTGGTTTGATTTTTGTAGTTGGTCTTTTGGCTTAAATCTTGGGCTTCAGGAGTTGTTTATTTTTGCTGATTTTGACTTTACTGAAAGTTATTCACTGTAGCACTGCGGGTGTTTCGAAGTCGTAACTTTAACGTCGTTTAATGTTTTATGTTTTTGAAATGTTATATGTACTAAACGTCTACTAATCGCTATACGTCGATTAGTGGGGGTTGTGTATATCTGTGATCTGTGATGTTGGTTTGTGGATATGAACTCGTTGGATCGTCGTGATGAATAGCCGGGGATGTGAGATGAGGGTTTTCATTTTTTCATTCAAAGTAAATTTGTAATTTGATGTAATATTATTTTATGGTCGCACATCCGGGTTGAGGTTGTAGCTGCCATTGTATATTATTTCTTTTACTGTTTTTGCTCCTAGGATAGACCCAAGGTGGGGTGCACAAACTACCGGGTACTTTGAAGTGCCGAGTGGCCCACTCACGTTGTTGAGGGAGGTTGCTTCACTTCGGGTATTTGGCGGGTAGTTTGCCGCACCCGTAGGGGTCTAGGGTGGGGTTTGGCTATTCATCACGACCGTGTAATCCGTCTTTCGTTGCAGGCTCAAACGAAGCGCGGATTCCTAGTATATCCAATATGTTCATCTGTGATCTGGAATGGCTATCATTGCATCTGACGAATGTATATATCTATATATGATATCTAGTAAGCGTTGCTTATATTTTGCATCCGTGCTAGTCCAGCCCCCGCTCTGTCGTTAGTTAAGTAACCTAACGGGTGATGATGGAGCCCAGTGGTGAATGCGGATGGCATAAGCGTACGTCTTATTTTTGTTATTTTCTGCAATGGTAGGATTAAATGATGGGACGCATTAAATTAATACAAAGAAAACAAACCAAAGCTGAATCGTTGGAACAATTTCAAAAACCACTCGGTTTTTCCAAAGCAGCAAAACTTTTAAATGCGGAGCTTAAACCACTCCTTTTAAAAAGCTATCACGTTCCTTCGATTATATCAAGTTCACTACGTTCACGGTTTCGCCAAAACCATTCGTAGCCCTCCGTCATTTCATATGGATAGTCAATAGTATTCAAGCTATGTTTGTTGGCCAAAGTCAAGGCATAGTGATTGGTAGCTGTTGGATATTCATATATAGCATAGATAGATGCGTTGGTTTGGGACAGTCGTACTGCTTTGTTGGCCAAAGTCAATGGTAGGTACGGGTGGATTCAAATTAACCTGGAAAATGACGGGTGGAACTTGACATGTGACTTATGATTTGTTGGCCAAAGTCAAGGTCATAAGTGTAGGGTTCCTAGGCACACTAGTGAGGTCTCACAAGGCATCAACCATGCCAATTTCAAATTTTAACGGTGCCGAGAAACCCTAATACGGATCGTTGGCTAGATGTCTAGGCGAAAAAGAAACTAGTTAACACTTAACTACTTGGATACGGAAATACAACCTTTGTAGATCCGGTGCTCCACCTCCATAGCTCCGCAATGAAGGCCTCTCGCTGTCCAAACAAATTCCGGGCTCTAGCATCGGCTTCATCGGAGAATAGGCGAGCTAGGTCGTCGATGTCCATGCCGAAGATGATCTACGTCGACGTATCGCTAGATCAAGCTCCAACTTCACCAAGTTAAGAAAACTTGTGAAGGAAACACACTCTACTACAGGGAAAGAGGTAGAGGATGAAGAAATAGGAGGTGGGTTCACTTTAGAATTGGATTTCTCACTCATTTGCTCAAGTTGCCATTGATGTAGCAAGGTTTCTTCATGAAGAAGAAGAAGAGGAAGAAGATGATAGAATAATATTATCATAAGTTATTCAAAAAGAATAATAAAAAGCATACTTATCATCATCAAACCATGGTCTAGTGTAGAGAATAAACTAGGGTTAATGGAGTGGTTAGGGTTAAGCATGAGACAAAATGGTCACTTTGGTCAAAGCTTCATGAAGCTTCAACTAGAAAACAAACAAAGCCACCATTTTCCTTTATGCTTTTCATTTTTCCAAAAAGAATAAATAAATAAATAAAAGAATAAGAAAATGAAAACCCTAACCAATCTACAACCATGGTTTAATCTTCACACAAACCCTAGTGAGCATGCATCATCAAACATGATACAAACTTGTGTACAAAAGTATATCACACATACAATGTGCACAACCCAAGTGAGAAAATCCATTTAAAGGTGAACCGATACTAGTTAATGCAAAGTAATATATCAAATATATAATTATGCATTAAATCATTAAATCAACACTTGATTTAACGATCCGGTCATATCGCATATAACCGACTAATATCCAATGTATCGATCTATCGAATCAATCCTCGATTCGATAACTAGGTTATATCGCATACAACCATTCGATACATTCATCGCGAGAATAGAATACGGTATCACATACACGCATTATTCTCGGTCCCGCACATATCTCATATGCGCTCCTATTTCGTTTCGCTTGAGCCAGGAAACCTCTGTGTAGGACTCTAAAGACTCGTCAATACGCCGGCAGCAGGCGATGATCATATCAAACACCCACAAGCCGCAAGCGGTCTGCTAAACGTAACGGCCACCCGGGTATTGAGCGATCTGAAGATCGACGAGCAAGCCCGCTCACACTCCAGTGAATCCAACCAGTAACACTACCGTACAGTCCGATCTGATCGTCTGATATGTCGCATATCTCGCCTAGGGGTGGTAAACGTCAGACCCCAATAGCTCGATAAGTCGTGGCGATATGAGGTCTATAACAATTCGAGAAACTACTGGTAACACTTACCAGTAAATCTCAGCAACCCTGGCCAGGGATTTCCTGTTATAGCCAATCGAACACAGCTCAACATCAACCCCCTATACCGGGAGAGACGAATCCCCTCCTATCGCTCATTGCCTCCATGTGACTCGGGACTGTACCCAAAAACCACCGTTTTGCACGCCCTCTTGGACGTGGTAAGATAGAAATCAAAGCACAGTGGGAACCACACAAGACTCTATGACGATCTCGGGTCAACAGACTACTCTGTACCAGTGTCACCAGAGAACTGCCATCTGACGTGAGGTATAATACCATCTGGGAGTTCTCGGCGAGTCCGTCCAGTGTACCCAGTCTCCACTGAGCACCCATATATCATCTCTGATGTCAAACACCAATGGATATGGGATCATCCATCGCCCATCTGTATGGGTCGAGAAGGTACACGCTAGTCTACTCTGGTATATCGATGCCCCGTCTCGATACACCCTCGACTAGGGACTTTGATGGATGTACTTATAGACTGTCTGTCCCCACTAGTATGATATGCATCATAGTCCAGGTAGTCAAGTACACATCCCAAGGGCTTTACCAACATGTAACAGAGAGACAATCAGTGTACACGTTAAGGTAAAGAGCAACCAGATAGCATACTATCATGTCGAGCAAGAAAGTCCTCCCTATATATGTCCCAGCATCCACTACAATATACATCCAATGTACAGTAATGGCCTCTAGGGCATACATATAACTAACAATAAGAGCATGGGGCAAAAATCCACATCGGGGGTTTATAAGGAAACTGAAACTTTCTAGTGCTGCATACCATTTAGAGTGTGATGATTTTGGTAGGATTCCTTCAGCTTTATCACACGATGATATTTGGATCCCGATCCTACTATGAGTATATGCTCCTCCTCGGGAAATTTTCTCACTTAACGATCAATGCTATGAACCAAGTAGGTGTCTAGAGAGGTGATAGCGGGGCTATGCCTATAGGGAAAAGAGATTATTTAATTAAGGAATTTCGCGAAAGCGTCGTAAAACCTCCCTCGAAGTACCGACACCATCCTGGCTGAATGGTTAAGCAAGTATTGTATGGTGAGATCAATCCCGACTAATTCTTCTTTTATGGTTTGAGGAAGGATTCGAGAAACAGTGGGAGCCATCCTGTTTAGATAAACTAAAAACCAATCTAAACTTGCAAGAGCATCATGCTAAGTGTTTTCTTCTCTCTCTCTTATTTGCAGCGACCCAGTGACCAGACATAGGTTACATCTAGATAATAAAATGACTGAATCTGACTATAATGACTGGCAAAGGTCTGTCCAGATGTCCATTACCAATGACGAGCTGGGACACCTCTTAACTAATCAAACCCCTGCCGTCTCAAGACCAGCTTCCACTGTCACAGATATTGATATCCGTAAGACATCGGAAAAAGACTGTGCAAATGCCAAATGCCTCGTGTTGGTCTCAGTTGATGGTACATACCAGAGGCAGCACGAGAAGATGGACTTAGTTTCTGTCTTCCTCCATAACAAAGATTTATATGGAGAGCAATCTCGTATCGCAAGATATGAGACCTCGAATGAATTGCTTCAAGCGAGGTTGGCTGTCGGGTCATCTGTAGGGGACAACGTCCTTACAGAAATTAGCTATTTTGATGAGCTCACGGACCTGAAGACCACGTTGAAGAACGGGTCAAATACTGACTTGATTCTACAGTCTCTTCCCTCTACTTACACCCTGAAGGAAACCAGGGAAGTAGAAGGAAAGGGAAGAGCAAAAGTTTTGGAACTAGATGTAGTGAAGGAGGGATGTTCCTATTGTTACGGGAAAGGACATTGGTAGAGGGATTGCAGGGCTTGCAAAGCCAGTAGCCAGAATTCGAAGCATGTTGTGGTTTCGGCTTCGGGTGTGTTTGTAATAGAAAACTGTATGTCAATTAACTCTACTTCCTGGGTACTAGATACTGGATCAGGATCTTATATCTGTAATTCATTACAAGCTTTAAGAAACCGTAGAGTTATCAAGGTAGATGATATGACTCTCAGTATTGTGAACGGAATGAGCGTGAACGCTGAATCCGTAGGGGAATATCACCTTGGACTGACAAGTGGGCAGATATTGATTCTACGTAACTGTTTGTATGTACCTAGTCAAGCTTGTAATATCATATCTGTATCCTTACTTTCTAAGGAAGGATATGATTTTACTTTTGTAAGCGATGTGGTCCACATCCACCTAAATTAAGTTCTGATTGGGTCAGGTACATTAGAAAACGGAATATACGTATTAAATCAAGCTCAGGTTTTCAGTGTCCAGAACACACTTAAAAGAAAGTCTCCGGAAATAAATCAGGCTTTCTTATGGCATTGTAGACTGGGTCACATCAATAAGACACGGTTAACGAAGTTACATAAAGAGGGATATTTGAATCCGTTCGAGTATAATCTTATGCTACTTGTGAATCTTGTCTCATGGGAAAGATAACAAAGGCTCCGTTCACTGGACACGGAGTAAGAGCTAGCGAGCTCTTGGGACTCATACACAGTGACGTGTATGGTCCAATGTCTACACATGCGCGAAGTGGTTATTCATACTTCATTACTTTTACGGATGATTTCTCTAGGTATGGACATGTTTTCCTGATGAAGCATAAATCCGAGGCCTTTGAGAAATTCCGGGAATACAAGAATGAAGTAGAAAAACAAACAGGCAAAAGTATCAAGACACTGAGATCTGATCGAGGTGGTGAATACTTGAGTGCCGAGTTTCTGGGCTACTTAAAAGAGAATGGAATTCTCTCTCAGCTTACTCCTCCATACACACCACAACACAATAGTGTATCGGAAAGGAGGAATCGGACTCTAGTAGATATGGTTCGTTCCATGATGAGTAAAACTGAGTTACCGCGATCTTTCTGGGGTTATGCACTAGAAACAGCAGCATATCTTTTGAACCGGGTTCCTACTAAGTCAGCGCCTACCACACCATATCAGATGTGGAGTGGGAAGAAACCCTATCTTAAACACATTAATACATGGGGATGTCCAGCTTTTGTCAAAAAGCAGCATACGGACATGTAACACCTTAGGATGTGATTAGTGGCTAATTATATTTTTATATATGGTTTTTAATAAAAAGTTTACCAAATTGATTTTCAAATATTTTATCAAATGTATATGAATATTTTATTAGAATTTATTGAGCCTTGCACACACATGTGCATGCAAACTAGGGTTAAATTTGGGTTAAACCATGTTTAGCAACTATGGTAGACTAACCCATCCTTCTTAAGTTAAATTGATTTTAATTAAGGGTATTTTTTTTAAAAGGAAAATGATTTTTGAATGGAAGTTGACTTGGAGGGAGAAAGAGAGAGAGAGAGAATGGGCATCATGGCATGAGCCCATGCTTGCATTAAATGAGGTGAGAGAGAGAGGGGTTTGACTCTCTCATATCACTCATTAGTTTGCTTTTCCCTCACTCATTTTTCTCACTTCTCTCTCTCACTCACACACACACAGCTACAACATCAGCAGCAGCAGCTGAAGCAACAACAGCAGCATCTGGGGCAGCAGCAATACCCACAACAGCAGTAGCAACACCAACAGCAACAGCACCACAACCATACCATCTTCAGCATCGGCAGTAGCACTCGCAGCAGCAGCAACCCCAGGAGTAGCAGCAGCAACATCAACACCAGCAACAGCAACATTAGCAGTAGCAACAGCAGCCTGCAACAGCAACAACAGCAAGGCGGCGGCAGCCACAACACCTCCTCCTCCTCTTCTTCTTCTCCTTCTCCTTGCATCTAGGGTCAAGGAAGGTATAATCCTTAGCCCAACTTCTTTGTTTGCTAGACTTGTAATTGTTAGCTTAGCTTGGTGTTTAAATTGGACTTTTGGTGCTAGTTGGAGGTTTTAGTAGGGTTTAAGCCAAGATGAGATATTTATGGGTTATATAACTTGTTTAAGTGTTAATATTGCTGTCCGAACCCATTAGTTTCACTAGATTTAGCTAGATCGCCTTAAGTCACAAAACTTTAAGTTTTAAAATACGGTTTTGATAATGTGTAGGATATTGAGATCTTCTATACCTTTGGTCATTTCCTATCTTACCACCACCTCCCCAAAAATCCGGCGACTACCCCTATAATTCCAATGTTGCCGGCCCCTTGTTGAGTTGGGTGTAGGTGCTTTGTGTAGGGGGGTGTCTGTGGGGGATTTTTCTGTGATTGGTATTATTTATTTTCCTTGATTTGTTGCAAGTTGAAATCTGGGGCTGTTTAGTTAAAGTTAGTGGTTGTATTATGTTTTATTGCTAAACTTATGGTTTGGTTAGGAAATAGGGTGTTTCAGGGTGTTTATAGTTAGGTTAACTCTATTGTGCTGTTGGTATCGCTAAATTCCTGTAAACTCACCTAGTTCCACTGAAATACCCTATTATTGCAACTTAGTGTTTTGTGTCGTATTAAGCTAAACCCTTATGATACATGAAATCTATTGTTACTAGGATAATAATTTTAGTAAGCAAACATATACACTAGGCTATGAATTGTGTTAGGACCCTAGTGTAGAGACCTGGACCCCACCCACCGGTTTTGGGCCGGTATGATACCCCTTGCCGCCGGCCCAATGGTTGGGTTTTGTGTTGGTTTTTGGCAGTTAGATGTCTGTAGGTATTTTGAAGGGTTTGGTCTTGTTTGATTTTCCTGTTTTTGCTCCAGATTAAATCTGAGACCGTTTACCTATTTTTAGCGTAGCGGGACTTGCGCGAGACGTACGATGCGTGTTGAGTTGGTTTGCTATGTATCACAGCGTGTCGCTGTGTGCCACAGCGTGTCGCGTTGGGTTTTGGCGTATGCACACACGTTACGTATATACGCGCGTTTAGTTCGCGACGCGAGTTTCTCGTTTGAGTTCGATATCGTGTTTTTGCGAGATATTTGCTTATATGGATTCTTTGTGTGAATTCTAGGTTCGCAGGCGGGTACGTCGGACGCCACAAAGAAGGGGAAGCAGATAGTCGGCTACGCTTAGCACGAGACCTGGTGAGTAGATTTAACATCTACGGGGAAATCTCCAGTACGACGTTAAGCGTCAGGGCGTGATAGGATGTTTAGTCGTAGATGTTTATGTATATTCATACCAGTGCACACATATATTGATATCATCATACTTGCGCACATGCACACTTTATATTCATACCAGTGCACACATATATTGATATCATCATTCTTGCACACATGCACACTGTAGATTCATACCAGTGCACACATATATTGATATCATCATACTTACGCACATGCACACTTTATATTCATACCAGTGCACACATATATTGATATCATCATACTTGCGCACATGCACACTGTATATACATACCAGTGCACACATATATTGATATCATCATACTTGCGCACATGCACACTGTATATTCATACCAGTGCACACATATAGTGATATCATCATACTTGCACACATGCACACTGTATATATTCACACCAGTGCACATATATATTGATATCATCATACTTGCGCACATGCACACTGTATATTCATACCAGTGCACACATATATTGATATCATCATACTTGCGCACACATATATTGATATTCATAGTAGTGCTACACTCATGTTCGCGTATATATCCATTTGCACATCCATACCTACAAACATATATATGTTACATACATGGATTATATTGACTTGATTTTAAGAAAATAGGGGATCGCATGAGATATTTTAAAAACTGGATTCTTTTTAAAGGAACGGTTTTCCCTTTTTACTCTTAGTGCCATACGACACTTTGCATGGATTTACGCATTGAGTTTGGATTTATGAGATTTCCGGATTTGAGAACCGCGGTATTATTTTAAGAAAATACGCACTGTTTTAAAAACCTGATTTCTCTTGATGTGATATTTCAGTGCGTCCACCATGAGTTTTCTCGGTTCCAGAGAGCGCGTGTGAGTATACCCGATTCGAGGAGTGGTAGGCACCGATTGCGGGTACATGGTGGACCCGGTGTGGTACCCCGGGGCAAGAAGACTCGTATTGTTAGACGGTGAGCCCGACGGAGGGACTACTACCTACCGGTGATTGGTTGGACCTGGCGGTTATCCGGAGGATACCGACCGGAGTCGATAGATGGATACGGGACGACGCGTACAGCCGGGGCCGAGGGTTGATTCCGCAGACGGAGCCCGTGGGCCAATCCGGACGAACGGAGCCCGATACTTGAGGATTTGCGTGTCGATGCTAGACACGACAATTTTATGATATTTCGAGTGCCGATGTTGAACACTCACGATTCTATGAGACTTACAGGATTTGAGGGCCGATGAGGATGACGGCGCCTGAGTTTTACTGGGACTTGGGTGTATTGATGGATGATTAGTCGAAAATAATGTATTTTTAACATGGCAATTTCCCTATCATTTGCACTCATTTAGAAGTGTTCGGTATTCATATTTCACATATTAGCAAATCAGTCGTAAAATATCAGATTTCATGTATTAGACTTTTAAACCGGCACTTTAAGGGAAATTGACCGCATTTCATGGCATTGCATCATCTCTGTATTTGCGCAACACTTGTCTTGAGTCCGTGCAGGAAATTGCAGGAGCAAAGCCAAAAGAGCTGATCAAAAATACGCCAACTCAATGATTTCAGATCTGGTAGCAATTAAGAAGGAATTATACAAATCAATATATCCTAAAAAGGCCCAAGAATCAGCCCAAGCCTGTACCAGAAAGCCCAATCCCCAAGGATCATAAACAGCTGCGGAACCGCGGCGGGAGCCGGCTTGTGCCGCGGTTCCGCGGCTCTTCTGCCACGTCATCGCTTCAATTTTAGTGAACAATTCTCAGCTCTGGTCCCACATTCCTCTCTGATATGTCAAATTCCAGAAGGACTTCTAAGATACTGCCGGATCAGCAAAGATCATTAAGCAAGGCTAATCCTAATTAAGCTTCTAACTAATCACATCTAGAAGCTTCTCCTCTAACTAACTTTTGGAGGGAAATTCAAATTTCCTCAACAAACTTTTGGAGGGAAACTTAGAATTTGAAATCCTAGATCTAGGGTTTGGATATCTATAAATAGGAGCCTAGATCTAAGGGTTAAGGGGGATGAATCTTAGTTCATAAATCAATCTTTAATATTCCAATCTTTACCTCTTTCTTCATCTTCTTCCACAAGTCTAGTGACAAGGCTTGTGCGAAACCCTAACCCTAATTCCACTCCAAATTCAAGATCTTGAGTACCAAATCAAGCGAGAAGCCTTCAACCTTTTAGGAGCCGAGCCGATCTTCAATCGGGCAAGTGATCCAAGCCGATCCGCGACTCAAGGAGACGAGCGAAGCCAAATCGACGATCGAGTTCTTCCTCTTGTAGTTCTTGAGCGAATGTAATGAAATTGTTGATATACATAAAAGGTGAAATTCTTTAATCTTGCTTTCTTTTAATTCTTGCATCATAATTAGATCTCAATTTGTGATTGTGGTTCTTGTTGTGATGTTTGAGTAAAACTCCGCTCGTAAAGGAGTCGAGACGATTGTAGAATGATGATGTAACAAATCTTAATACGATTTTTAAGTCCTACGAGCTTTGTAAACCCTAGCAAGTTCAAGAATCGATGACCTAGTTTCATTGCGATGCTTTCTTGATTGTGATCGCTCGAAATTAGGGATCTACGATCGTTTCTTGAATTTACTAGAGACTAGAATGTGAATGATATCGACGAAAGAATAAGGGATAAGATGAAACCCTAGTTTCATAAGAAATACCTAATTCTCGATCGACCATCATCGATCTAGTATCAATTCATCGAAGGATAAGAATACGTAATTGTAAGATTACATCACATCTATAGATCCGATCGATTCCTACGAGCCTCATTTCGATTCTTGATATTTGGTTTGGAAAAATCAACAAACTATCAATTCTTGATTCTATCTTTTAACGCTTTCTTAGATCTAGATTTTTCTCTTTCTTGAATTGAAATTACAAATCATGAATTGTTTTGTTTTCTTTTCATTAGAGTTTCGACTCATCTAAATTCAAAAGGCGAACTATTACACTGTCCCTATGGACGATCCGCATTCAATTACAATCTACATCCGACACCGTAGTTGATTGCGGTCAAATAATTTTTGGTTGTGAATTTCTATACAATTTTTCTAATACTACACAACGGAAAATCATTCAAATCAAATGGCGCCGTTGCCGGGGATAGTGCGCTAATTGTTCGTATTTTGAAATTTGAGTTGAAAAATTTATTCCATTATAATTTTTAGATCTAAACTCGCACAAACCCTAATACGTGTGTTGTGATTTGATTGCGAGAAAATCTGGAATCATTGGAGCTTGGATAAAATTTTTGTGAATATTCCAGAGAGCTGAAGGAGTGAACAGAAGTTCACTGTTAAAATTTTGCACAGAAATCCGCACAGAAGACCGCGGTTCCGCGGTGGTAGCCTCCTATTGCGGCAGTTCCGCGGCGGCCTAGCTGCTTCAGTGTACCAAAATTTCTTTGTAAGCTTCTCACTTTCTTATCTTCTCCCTCATCTACTCCAAATAACAATTTCTTGCAAGTTTCTTTGCAAATAATCGCAGCGCCGCAAAAGCAAAATTAAATTTGTGCGTGATTTTGATTTCTTGGTTGTTTGCATTCTAAATACGGAAATTAAGGGGCACGGCCAAATCCAAATTAGGTGGGGATTTCATTACCCTTCCTAGGCCCCGAAAATCGCAAAACTTGCATCCGCATTGACCCACATTAACTAAAAGAAATCTAGAGATGACTCTAAGGACCGTCGCGCTCAATTAGGATAAGAGAAGGCCGTGGGTAATTCATTGCTTATCCGCGTTTTCTTGTGGTGCCTAAGCCGAGTGTGTCTGAGGCTAGTGGTTTTTAATTAGGCCCACTATTTACGTAGTGGAGTACCTTCCCACTTATCCGGCCACAGGGGGACAAAGAGGCAGTGGAGGATTCTATCCTGCGACTTGTCTTTTAGCAGTTAGGAGCGGTCTAGAGCCGGACCTAGGTGACCCCTAGAATTAGGGTTTTGCTTGCTATATTTGTTGTGTTGCATCATATTTTCAAAAATCCGTCCACTTTTCAAAACAAACACCCGCATTCATCATTTCCCCTAATTATAAATTCACGCTGCCACTTGTACTAACCCTTTTTAGTACAAGATAGGCTGGACACGGGATTCTAGTGCCCGTTAAGTCCGCGTTTCCCCGATCGACCCTAAAGTCGGTATTTCTACATTTACCCTTTCTTTTACCCACCACCACACCCACATCGATGGATCCACCTCTATCGAACTTCTTTTCTACTACCCTGCCGCCGTCCGTTGGTGCGCAGAATCCACCTCGCATCTCTCTCCAAGAGAGGTGCTATCCTACACGAGGCCCACTTTCCACCTGTCTTTCCATTCCACCAGCCAACGGGGAAAATTTTCAAATAAAACCCCAATACATCAACCTTCTACCAAAATTTCACGGTCTCGAGTCTGAAGACGCATACGTCTTTATCACCAAATTTGAAAATGTATGCGCAATGATGGGTACTTCACAGCTTTCTGTGGATGCTTTCCGTCTACGTCTTCTCCCATTTACCTTGTGTGATTTAGCCGAGAAGTGGCTATATAACACTACCGCACATTCCATTTCAAATTGGGATGAATTCGTCAAAGCATTCCTTAAGAAATTCTACCCACATCATAAGAAAGCTCGAGTCCGCAGCGAAATCTATCAATTCACCCAGCTTCCAAATGAAACATTTTCAAAATGTCTTGAACGTTTCAAGGATCTGTTAGTCCAATGTCCACATCACGGCATCCCGAGATGGGATCTGTGCCGAATCATTTATGAGGGCATTACTCCTTACACAAGACAGACCCTTGAATCCATGTGTCAAGGCAACTTCATGACTAAAGATGATGGGGAAGCCTGGAATTTTCTAGAAGATTTCGCTGAAAAATCTTTACAGTGGGAGTGTATGAGTCAATCATCTAGGGATGGCAATGATATTTCCATAGGAGTTAGAGCTGACATTTCAGCTATGCAAAAGAAACTTGAGACTATGGAAAACAAATTTTTAGCCGCCCTAAATCAAATATCACTCTCCAAAACTGTATGTGGCTGCTGTTCTGATCCATCTCACTTGACGGAAGAGTGTCCGTTTCAAGGTCATGAGCATACCAATGCCGCATTTCAACGACCTAGAAACGATCCATTTTCCTCCACATATGATCAGGGTTGGAGGAATCACCCTAATTTTGCTTGGAACCAATCACAATCTCAAAACATGGTTCCAAACCCGAATCAATTCCAAAGGGTCCCTCCACCACAACAGCAACCACCACAATTAAGTCAGCACCCCTTTCAAGCACAAAACTTTCAAAATCCGGTCAACACTTTTGCACCATCTAGTCCTTTGCAATTGACCGGTATAGATAATACCTCTGCACTAGCACAAACCTTGGATACTTTCATGAAACAATCCATCCAAGGGACGGCAAGTTTGCAATCTTCCGTCGAGAATGTGATGAAGATCATTATCTCTCAAAATAAGAACATCAAATCGATGGAAGAACAAATTGCACAACTAAAAGCCGAAATGCGTGCAAGAGAGAAAGGGAAACTTCCAGCTCAACCTTTACCTAATTCTGGCTATTCACATCATGTGGATGCAATCACGTTGAGATCTGGAAGAGTGCTTGACAATCACGTTGGGGAAGAGTTTGATGATACCGATAAATCAATCAATAACACCCCGGCTGAGACCTTTCCTCACACACACCTTTCTAATTCTGACCCCAGTTCTTCTACCCCACCACCTTCTCACGAGCCTATTCTTCGTTTCCCAAAAGGCTCGCCACTTCAGCCCACCTCTTTTACTCCTCCACGAACGATCCCCACTTCTATTTTGGGATCGATTCCACAAACACTTCCTTCTCCTATGATGGACCCAGCGCTTATTGCTAAAGCACCTTATCCTAATCGGTTAAGGGCTAACACACCAAGTCCACATATGGAGAAGATTATGAACATGTTTAAGGAAGTTAACATCAACATCCCTCTCCTAGATGCTATCCAACAAGTTCCGTCCTATGCAAAAACCCTTAAGAACTTGTGCACTAGGAAGAGGAAGACTCAAGTGCCTAAAAAAATCTTCATGTCAAGTACTGTAGACACGGCTTTTCCCCAACAATTACCACGGAAACGTAAAGACCTGGGTTGTCCTACTATTTCCATTTCTATTGGGGAGAAACACATCAACCGTGCGTTACTTGACCTTGGCGCCAGTGTTAACTTGCTTCCTTACTCGGTATACGAGCAACTAGGTATCGGAGTGTTAAAGCCCTCGAGCATAACTCTCCAGATGGCTGACCGATCAATCATCAAACGTAGGGGTGAACTGGAGGATGTGTTAATAAAAATCGGAGAATTTATATTCCCGGTAGATTTTATTGTAATTGATACACAGCCTGTAGCGAACCCACGGAATCAAATTCCGGTGATTTTAGGTCGCCGCTTTTTGGCCACTTCCAATGCAATAATCAACTGTCGTAATGGTTCTATGACTCTATCCTTCGGGAATAGGTCAATAGAGCTGAACATTTACAAGTTGGGAAGTGTACCCTCCGAACCTACTGCTCAGGTCTGTTCTGTCGACTTAATGGATGTCGACAGCAGCGAATTTGATGATCCTCCTGATACCGATCTTGACTCTTTTCATATGTTGTTGTTCGACCCAACTATATATCATACACATACGGACTCTTCCACCGAGATGTCCGGGTCAACAATTAACACGGATTATGAACTGTTCTTAGAGTCTGAAGATCACCCCGCAGTTTGTGATGATATTATTCAGCGGGGTATTGATGGAACTTTTGAGGAAATCTTTGCTGATGAACTCGCATTTTTGAATGACACGGGTGTTGAGATGAATCATCTTCCAATCACTGAAATTGAACCTCCACCCCTTCTTCTGAACTGTAAAAAGAATGCGAGTAATCCATCACATTCACTGTATCGTCTCTCTAAAATGAGACGCACATACACTCTCTTCCACCACTTAAGCTTTCCCCACTTCTTCTTCCACCAACCAAAGCACTGCATTGATAAAATTTTTGAATGGTTGGTGTTAACATTCGGTCTTTGCAAAGCTTGGCATCGACCACTGATTTTTGACCCCCTCATATGATTTTCAAAGCTTAACATTGCATAACTCAAGTTTGGGGGGGTATATTTTCTGGCTCTTGAAAAGAAAATTTTTACACAAAAATTTGAGCCAAAAATAAGTTTGGGGAAGGATCTTCACTTAAATATTTTGCCCCCACTAATAAATTCCTCCCAAGCTTACAGGTTTTTCGAGATTTAGCAGAAGGCAAAAGTGAGGACACTGTTGAAAACAAGTTTGGAGGAGGTTTGTGCTTATTTTCGCATCATTTGCATCTCATCTGCATAAGCACAAAAACATTTTTTTCTCGAAAAACTATAAAAATTTAAAAATTTTCAAAAAGATAAAAATATTTTTGTACATAAATAAGATAATGAAAGATTAGATAGTGAAAAATTACATCCATGGGATTAGAAAATTTTAAGAAAACCAAGAAAATTAGAAGTTTTCTTATACGAACTAGTAATAAGTAGTTATGAGCCGTTGTCCCAAGGGTTAGTAAGATGAAAGACGTCACTAATCTGAGGATAAAAATAAGTCTGAAAAATAGTTTCTATTCTGGAAGCCAAACATTTTGAACGTTGATACCTTGCTATTCGCACTTATACACGTCTTGAAGCCTGGGATAGTAGAGGATACCTTGAAATGCTCTTGTCTTAAAGCCAAAAGTATGAAGGAAATTAAAAAAATGAAAAATATATAAAGTGGTGAGAAAAATGAACACTGTTTTTGTTATCACCAAGGGAAATAAAAAATAGATAGCGAGGGTGCTTCTTCACCTAGTGCCCTAATGCCAACTGGTCTGGGAGTCACTGCTATGCCTGAGGTGGTGCAAGACGAGGAAAATACACCAAGTAAGCAAGCACAGGAGTAATCGGTCGGTTAGTACCTCAAGAAGTATTAACGGTCGCATGAAAGTGTGTGAGCAATTTCATCTAAATATTCATTAATTAAAAAGTACTGAGGCTGATGGACAAGAGTATGATAGCTTGAATTGAATTCTCCGGATGTAGGGATGTCCTTTACACACACGCAGGGTGATATGATCGATGTTTTGGAAGAAAGATAGGAATGAAAAATAAGACGATGTTTTATTGAGGGAGGACGTGATTTCTGGGATCTTTTCATGACCATTAAGATAGGGCTCATGGCAACCGAAAAGCTAGCTTAGTTGGAAACCCTAATTTTCAAAGTCTTTCTTCTACGATTCTTTTCTTTAAATGTAATATTCATGATCTTTCTTTTATTATTGGATTTTGTGGGTGCAATCCGCTGAAAACCCTCAGGAGACAACACTCCTCCTACTAGGGACACCTAGAGGTTTAAAGGCTTGTTGCACAAGCTCAGTGCAATCGTGTTGCCTACGAAAGTGTGCTAGTTAGTTTTTTCTCTTTCTTTATTTTCTCCTTCTCTTTTTAATAAAACAATTCGCTCGAGACGATCGAAATTAAGTTTGGGGGAATTTGATTAGTCGAAAATAATGTATTTTTAACATGGCAATTTCCCTATCATTTGCACTCATTTAAAAGTGTTCGGTATTCATATTTCACATATTAGCAAATCAGTCGTAAAATATCAGATTTCATGTATTAGACTTTTAAACCGGCACTTTAAGGGAAATTGACCGCATTTCATGGCATTGCATCATCTCTGTATTTGCGCAACACTTGTCTTGAGTCCGTGCAGGAAATTGCAGGAGCAAAGCCAAAAGAGCTGATCAAAAATACGCCAACTCAATGATTTCAGATCTGGTAGCAATTAAGAAGGAATTATACAAATCAATATATCCTAAAAAGGCCCAAGAATCAGCCCAAGCCTGTACCAGAAAGCCCAATCCCCAAGGCTCATAAACAGCCGCGGAACCGCGGCGGGAGCCGGCTTGTGCCGCGGTTCCGCGGCTCTTCTGCCACGTCATCGCTTCAATTTTAGTGTACAATTCTCAGCTCTGGTCCCACATTCCTCTCTGATATGTCAAATTCCAGAAGGACCTCTAAGATACTGCCAGATCAGCAAAGATCATTAAGCAAGGCTAATCCTAATTAAGCTTCTAACTAATCACATCTAGAAGCTTCTCCTCTAACTAACTTTTGGAGGGAAATTCAAATTTCCTTAACAAACTTTTGGAGGGAAACTTAGAATTTGAAATCCTAGATCTAGGGTTTGGATATCTATAAATAGGAGCCTAGATCTAAGGGTTAAGGGGGATGAATCTTAGTTCATAAATCAATCTTTAATATTCCAATCTTTACCTCTTTCTTCATCTTCTTCCACAAGTCTAGTGACAAGGCTTGTGCGAAACCCTAACCCTAATTCCACTCCAAATTCAAGATCTTGAGTACCAAATCAAGCGAGAAGCCTTCAACCTTTTAGGAGCCGAGCCGATCTTCAATCGGGCAAGTGATCCAAGCCGATCCGCGACTCAAGGAGACGAGCGAAGCCAAATCGACGATCGAGTTCTTCCTCTTGTAGTTCTTGAGCAAATGTAATGAAATTGTTGATATAAATAAAAGGTGAAATTCTTTAATCTTGCTTTCTTTTAATTCTTGCATCATAATTAGATCTCAATTTGTGATTGTGGTTCTTGTTGTGATGTTTGAGTAAAACTCCGCTCGTAAAGGAGTCGAGACGATTGTAGAATGATGATGTAACAAATCTTAATACGATTTTTAAGTCCTACGAGCTTTGTAAACCCTAGCAAGTTCAAGAATCGATGACCTAGTTTCATTGCGATGCTTTCTTGATTGTGATCGCTCGAAATTAGGGATCTACGATCGTTTCTTGAATTTACTAGAGGCTAGAATGTGAATGATATCGACGAAAGAATAAGGGATAAGATGAAACCCTAGTTTCATAAGAAATCCCTAATTCTCGATCGACCATCATCGATCTAGTATCAATTCATCGAAGGATAAGAATACGTAATTGTAAGATTACATCACATCTATAGATCCGATCGATTCCTACGAGCCTCATTTCGATTCTTGATATTTGGTTTGGAAAAATCAACAAACTATCAATTCTTGATTCTATCTTTTAACGCTTTCTTAGATCTAGATTTTTCTCTTTCTTGAATTGAAATTACAAATAATGAATTGTTTTGTTTTCTTTACATTAAAGTTTCGACTCATCTAAATTCAAAAGGCGAACTATTACACTGTCCCTGTGGACGATCCGCATTCACTTACAATCTACATCCGACACCGTAGTTGATTGCGGTCAAATAATTTTTGGTTGTGAATTTCTATACAATTTTTCTAATACTACACAACGGAAAATCATTCAAATCAAATGGCGCCGTTGCCGGGGATAGTGCGCTAATTGTTCGTATTTTGAAATTTGAGTTGAAAAATTTATTCCATTATAATTTTTAGATCTAAACTCGCACAAACCCTAATACGTGTGTTATGATTTGATTGCGAGAAAATCTGGAATCATTGGAGCTTGGATAAAATTTTGTGAATATTCCAGAGAGCTGAAGGAGTGAACAGAAGTTCACTGTTAAAATTTTGCACAGAAATCCGCACAGAAGACCGCGGTTCCGCGGTGGTAGCCTCCTATTGCGGCGGTTCCGCGGCGGCCTAGCTGCTTCAGTATACCAAAATTTCTCTGTAAGCTTCTCACTTTCTTATCTTCTCCCTCATCTACTCCAAATAACAATTTCTTGCAAGTTTCTTTGCAAATAATCGCAGCGCCGCAAAAGCAAAATTAAATTTGTGCGTGATTTTGATTTCTTGGTTGTTTGCATTCTAAATACGGAAATTAAGGGGCACGGCCAAATCCAAATTAGGTGGGGATTTCATTACCCTTCCTAGGCCCCAAAAATCGCAAAACTTGCATCCGCATTGACCCACATTAACTAAAAGAAATCTAGAGATGACTCTAAGGACCGTCGCGCTCAATTAGGATAAGAGAAGGCCGTGGGTAATTCATTGCTTATCCGCGTTTTCTTGTGGTGCCTAAGCCGAGTGTGTCTAAGGCTAGTGGTTTTTAATTAGGCCCACTACTTACGTAGTGGAGTACCTTCCCACTTATCCGGCCACAGGGGGACAAAGAGGCAGTGGAGGATTCTATCCTGCGACTTGTCTTTTAGCAGTTAGGAGCGGTCTAGAGCCGGACCTAGGTGACCCCTAGAATTAGGGTTTTGCTTGCTATATTTGTTGTGTTGCATCATATTTTCAAAAATCCGTCCACTTTTCAAAACAAACACCCGCATTCATCATTTCCCCTAATTATAAATTCACGCTGCCACTTGTACTAACCCTTTTTAGTGCAAGATAGGCTGGACACGGGATTCTAGTGCCCGTTAAGTCCGCGTTTCCCCGATCGACCCTAAAGTCGGTATTTCTACATTTACCCTTTCTTTTACCCACCACCACACCCACATCGATGGATCCACCTCTATCGAACTTCTTTTCTACTACCCTGCCGCCGTCCGTTGGTGCGCAGAATCCACCTCGCATCTCTCTCCAAGAGAGGTGCTATCCTACACGAGGCCCACTTTCCACCTGTCTTTCCATTCCACCAGCCAACGGGGAAAATTTTCAAATAAAACCCCAATACATCAACCTTCTACCAAAATTTCACGGTCTCGAGTCTGAAGACGCATACGTCTTTATCACCAAATTTGAAAATGTATGCGCAATGATGGGTACTTCACAGCTTTCTGTGGATGCTTTCCGTCTACGTCTTCTCCCATTTACCTTGTGTGATTTAGCCGAGAAGTGGCTATATAACACTACCACACATTCCATTTCAAATTGGGACGAATTCGTCAAAGCATTCCTTAAGAAATTCTACCCACATCATAAGACAGCTCGAGTCCGCAGCGAAATCTATCAATTCACCCAGCTTCCAAATGAAACATTTTCAAAATGTCTTGAACGTTTCAAGGATCTGTTAGTCCAATGTCCACATCACGGCATCCCGAGATGGGATCTGTGCCGAATCATTTATGAGGGCATTACTCCTTACACAAGACAGACCCTTGAATCCATGTGTAAAGGCAACTTCATGACTAAAGATGATGGGGAAGCCTGGAATTTTCTAGAAGATTTCGCTGAAAAATCTTCACAGTGGGAGGGTATGAGTCAATCATCTAGGGATGGCAATGATATTTCCATAGGAGTTAGAGCTGACATTTCAGCTATACAAAAGAAACTTGAGACTATGGAAAACAAATTTTTAGCCGCCCTAAATCAAATATCACTTTCCAAAACTGTATGTGGCTGCTGTTCTGATCCATCTCACTTGACGGAAGAGTGTCCGTTTCAAGGTCATGAGCATACCAATGCCGCATTTCAACGACCTAGAAACGATCCATTTTCCTCCACATATGATCAGGGTTGGAGGAATCACCCTAATTTTGCTTGGAACCAATCACAATCTCAAAACATGGTTCCAAACCCGAATCAATTCCAAAGGGTCCCTCCACCACAACAGCAACCACCACAATTAAGTCAGCACCCCTTTCAAGCACAAAACTTTCAAAATCCGGTCAACACTTTTTCACCATCTAGTCCTTTGCAATTGACCGGTACAGATAATACCTCTGCACTAGCACAAACCTTGGATACTTTCATGAAACAATCCATCCAAGGGACGGCAAGTTTGCAATCTTCCGTCGAGAATGTGATGAAGATCATTATCTCTCAAAATAAGAACATCAAATCGATGGAAGAACAAATTGCACAACTAAAAGCCGAAATGCGTGCAAGAGAGAAAGGGAAATTTCCAGCTCAACCTTTACCTACTTCTGGCTATTCACATCATGTGGATGCAATCACGTTGAGATCTGGAAGAGTGCTTGACAATCACGTTGGGGAAGAGTTTGATGATACCGATAAATCAATCAATAACACCCCGGCTGAGACCTTTCCTCACACACACCTTTCTAATTCTGACCCCAGTTCTTCTACCCCACCACCTTCTCACGAGCCTATTCTTCGTTTCCCAAAAGGATCGCCACTTCAGCCCACCTCTTTTACTCCTCCACGGACGATCCCCACTTCTATTTTGGGATCGATTCCACAAACACTTCCTTCTCCTATGATGGACCCAGCGCTTATTGCTAAAGCACCTTATTCTAATCGGTTAAGGGCTAACACACCAAGTCCACATATGGAGAAGATTATGAACATGTTTAAGGAAGTTAACATCAACATCACTCACCTAGATGCTATCCAACAAGTTCCGTCCTATGCAAAAACCCTTAAGAACTTGTGCACTAGGAAGAGGAAGACTCAAGTGCCTAAAAAAATCTTCATGTCAAGTACTGTAGACACGGCTTTTCCCCAACAATTACCACGGAAACGTAAAGACCTGGGTTGTCCTACTATTTCCATTTCTATTGGGGAGAAACACATCAACCGTGCGTTACTTGACCTTGGCGCCAGTGTTAACTTGCTTCCTTACTCGGTATACGAGCAACTAGGTATCGGAGTGTTAAAGCCCTCGAGCATAACTCTCCAGATGGCTGACCGATCAATCATCAAACCTAGGGGTGAACTGGAGGATGTGTTAATAAAAATCGGAGAATTTATATTCCCGGTAGATTTTATTGTAATTGATACACAGCCTGTAGCGAACCCACGGAATCAAATTCCGGTGATTTTAGGTCGCCCCTTTTTGGCCACTTCCAATGCAATAATCAACTGTCGTAATGGTTCTATGACTCTATCCTTCGGGAATAGGTCAATAGAGCTGAACATTTACAAGTTGGGAAGTGTACCCTCCGAACCTACTGCTCATGTCTGTTCTGTCGACTTAATGGATGTCGACAGCAGCGAATTTGATGATCCTCCTGATACCGATCTTGACTCTTTTCATATGTTGTTGTTCGACCCAACTATATATCATACACATACGGACTCTTCCACCGAGATGTCCGGGTCAACAATTAACACGGATTATGAACTGTTCTTAGAGTCTGAAGATCACCCCGCAGTTTGTGATGACATTATTCAGCGGGGTATTGATGGAACTTTTGAGGAAATCTTCGCTGATGAACTCGCATTTTTGAATGACACGGGTGTTGAGATGAATCATCTTCCAATCACTGAAATTGAACCTCCACCCCTTCTTCTGAACTGTAAAAAGAATACTTGTAATCCATCACATTCACTGTATCGTCTCTCTAAAATGAGACGCACACACACTCTCTTCCACCACTTAAGCTTTCCCCACTTCTTCTTCCACCAACCAAAGCACTGCATTGATAAAATTTTTGAATGGTTGGTGTTAACATTCGGTCTTTGCAAAGCTTGGCATCGACCACTGATTTTTGACCCCCTCATATGATTTTCAAAGCTTAACATTGCATAACTCAAGTTTGCGGGGGTATATTTTCTGGCTCTTGAAAAGAAAATTTTTACACAAAAATTTGAGCCAAAAATAAGTTTGGGGAAGGATCTTCACTTAAATATTTTGCCCCCACTAATAAATTCCTCCCAAGCTTACAGGTTTTTCGAGATTTAGCAGAAGGCAAAAGTGAGGACACTGTTGAAAACAAGTTTGGAGGAGGTTTGTGCTTATTTTCGCATCATTTGCATATCATCTGCATAAGCACAAAAACATTTTTTTCTCGAAAAACTATAAAAATTTAAAAAATTTCAAAAAGATAAAAATATTTTTGTACATAAATAAGATAATGAAAGATTAGATAGTGAAAAATTACATCCATGAGATTAGAAAAATTTAAGAAAACCAAGAAAATTAGAAGTTTTCTTATACGAACTAGTAATAAGTAGTTATGAGCCGTTGTCCCAAGGGTTAGTAAGATGAAAGACGTCACTAATCTGAGAATAAAAATAAGTCTGAAAAATAGTTTCTATTCTGGAAGCCAAACATTTTGAACGTTGATACCTTGCTATTCGCACTTATACACGTCTTGAAGCCTGGGATAGTAGAGGATACCTTGAAATGCTCTTGTCTTAAAGCCAAAAGTATGAAGGAAATTAAAAAAATGAAAAATATATAAAGTGGTGAGAAAAATGAACACTGTTTTTGTTATCACCAAGGGCAATAAAAAATAGATAGCGAGGGTGCTTCTTCACCTAGTGCCCTAATGCCAACTGGTCTGGGAGTCACTGCTATGCCTGAGGTGGTGCAAGACGAGGAAAATACACCAAGTAAGCAAGCACAGGAGTAATCGGTCGGTTAGTACCTCAAGAAGTATTAACGGTCGCATGAAAGTGTGTGAGCAATTTCATCTAAATATTCATTAATTAAAAAGTACTGAGGCTGATGGACAAGAGTATGATAGCTTGAATTGAATTCTCCGGGTGTAGGGATGTCCTTTACACACACGCAGGGTGATATGATCGATGTTTTGGAAGAAAGATAGGAATGAAAAATAAGACGATGTTTTATTGAGGGAGGACGTGATTTCTGGCATCTTTTCATGACCATTAAGATAGGGCTCATGGCAACCGAAAAGCTAGCTTAGTTGGAAACCCTAATTTTCAAAGTCTTTCTTCTACGATTCTTTTCTTTAAATGTAATATTCATGATCTTTCTTTTATTATTGGATTTTGTGGGTGCAATCCGCTGAAAACCCTCAGGAGACAACACTCCTCCTACTAGGGACACCTAGAGGTTTAAAGGCTTGTTGCACAAGCTCAGTGCAATCGTGTTGCCTACGAAAGTGTGCTAGTTAGTTTTTTCTCTTTCTTTATTTTCTTCTTCTCTTTTTAATAAAACAATTCGCTCGAGACGATCGAAATTAAGTTTGGGGGAATTTGATTAGTCGAAAATAATGTATTTTTAACATGGCAATTTCCCTATCATTTGCACTCATTTAAAAGTGTTCGGTATTCATATTTCACATATTAGCAAATCAGTCGTAAAATATCAGATTTCATGTATTAGACTTTTAAACCGGCACTTTAAGGGAAATTGACCGCATTTCATGGCATTGCATCATCTCTGTATTTGCGCAACACTTGTCTTGAGTCCGTGCAGGAAATTGCAGGAGCAAAGCCAAAAGAGCTGATCAAAAATACGCCAACTCAATGATTTCAGATCTGGTAGCAATTAAGAAGGAATTATACAAATCAATATATCCTAAAAAGGCCCAAGAATCAGCCCAAGCCTGTACCAGAAAGCCCAATCCCCAAGGCTCATAAACAGCCGCGGAACCGCGGCGGGAGCCGGCTTGTGCCGCGGTTCCGCGGCTCTTCTGCCACGTCATCGCTTCAATTTTAGTGTACAATTCTCAGCTCTGGTCCTACATTCCTCTCTGATATGTCAAATTCCAGAAGGACCTCTAAGATACTGCCAGATCAGCAAAGATCATTAAGCAAGGCTAATCCTAATTAAGCTTCTAACTAATCACATCTAGAAGCTTCTCCTCTAACTAACTTTTGGAGGGAAATTCAAATTTCCTTAACAAACTTTTGGAGGGAAACTTAGAATTTGAAATCCTAGATCTAGGGTTTGGATATCTATAAATAGGAGCCTAGATCTAAGGGTTAAGGGGGATGAATCTTAGTTCATAAATCAATCTTTAATATTCCAATCTTTACCTCTTTCTTCATCTTCTTCCACAAGTCTAGTGACAAGGCTTGTGCGAAACCCTAACCCTAATTCCACTCCAAATTCAAGATCTTGAGTACCAAATCAAGCGAGAAGCCTTCAACCTTTTAGGAGCCGAGCCGATCTTCAATCGGGCAAGTGATCCAAGCCGATCCGCGACTCAAGGAGACGAGCGAAGCCAAATCGACGATCGAGTTCTTCCTCTTGTAGTTCTTGAACGAATGTAATGAAATTGTTGATATAAATAAAAGGTGAAATTCTTTAATCTTGCTTTCTTTTAATTCTTGCATCATAATTAGATCTCAATTTGTGATTGTGGTTCTTGTTGTGATGTTTGAGTAAAACTCCGCTCGTAAAGGAGTCGAGACGATTGTAGAATGATGATGTAACAAATCTTAATACGATTTTTAAGTCCTACGAGCTTTGTAAACCCTAGCAAGTTCAAGAATCGATGACCTAGTTTCATTGCGATGCTTTCTTGATTGTGATCACTCGAAATTAGGGATCTACGATCGTTTCTTGAATTTACTAGAGGCTAGAATGTGAATGATATCGACGAAAGAATAAGGGATAAGATGAAACCCTAGTTTCATAAGAAATCCCTAATTCTCGATCGACCATCATCGATCTAGTATCAATTCATCGAAGGATAAGAATACGTAATTGTAAGATTACATCACATCTATAGATCCGATCGATTCCTATGAGCCTCATTTCGATTCTTGATATTTGGTTTGGAAAAATCAACAAACTATCAATTCTTGATTCTATCTTTTAACGCTTTCTTAGATCTAGATTTTTCTCTTTCTTGAATTGAAATTACAAATCATGAATTGTTTTGTTTTCTTTTCATTAAAGTTTCGACTCATCTAAATTCAAAAGGCGAACTATTACACTGTCCCTGTGGACGATCCGCATTCACTTACAATCTACATCCGACACCGTAGTTGATTGCGGTCAAATAATTTTTGGTTGTGAATTTCTATACAATTTTTCTAATACTACACAACGGAAAATCATTCAAATCAATGGACACCGATTATTTTCCACGTTGACATTCCGTGTAGATGTTATTTATTCCCATGCTCAGCATTCAGTATTATACATCTCATCCTGTACCTATAGTACCTGATAGAGTACACATGCTATGCACGATTATTGCATACCCTGCTCATCCCATATATATGTTATTAGATTGCATTTGCTATGCACGATTATTGCATACCCTGCTCATCCTATATAGATGTTATTAGATTGCATTTGCTAAGCATGATTATTGCATACCATGCTTATCATATAGAGATGCTATTAGATCGCACTTGTTGCATGATTATTGCTCATCTAGCTCATCATATAGATGTTATCTGTTAGCATAGGTTAGAGTATCGCAGCACGTGCATACTCGCGATTACCTTTATATGTTATCTACTATTCACGAGTTGGCAACTCACCCCCGTTGTGCCACAGTGTTTGCAGGTTGCCCCTCGGAGTAGTCGCGGCAGGCTGTTTTCTTGCATCTTTTGATACAGATACCATTGCAGTTGGCATGCGAGCCCTTTGCTGATAGGTTGGTTTTTGTGCGGTATCTGTTTATTTTCCGGTTGTATACACTGTTGTATCTAGTACTCTCCATCTACTTTTCATGTATTGACTTAGAGACCAGTTGTGAGGGCGATGTATATTAATTGTACTCTGGTGTCGAGCTCGTTAGGAGCCGACTTTATTTATGCAGTTTTATATTTCATATTGTCTTCACTTATCTTTGCTCATTCTTCGTTACGGCGTCGTATATTATCATTATGGTGGTTGTTTCCGCCGTTGGGCGTGATTGCTCCCATTTGGGATTCTTATTTCTTATTGTATATCATTTTACTCATATATTGTCTTGTACCCGATTTCGGGGCTAGTTTTTACAAAGGAAATGCTGCCAAAATTTTTAAGAAAATAACTTGAACTTTAAAGAATTTTACTAAGTTACTTAAGGTTTTCTAAACATTTTAACAAATGTTTCTATTAAATGTTTTAACACTCAATACTTTTAATGGTTTTGATTTCTGGGTTTCGGCTTACTTAGTCGCGTTACGCCTGTAGACGTTACGTGGTTAAGTGTCGGTCACGAGCCGAACTTTAGGTCGTGACAGGACAAACTTGGGCACGCTCAGTACAGTGCAAGTTTATGGGATATCCAAAGAACTCTAAGGGATATTTCTTCTATTACGCAGAGGAACAAAAGGTATTTTTTTCTCGTCATGCCTGCTGTTCCCCGCCGGAAACCGGGAAGACGAACGTCTAGCCTGAATCTGGGGGCAGATGCTATTTGGTGCTATCAGTCCACCTCTCCGAAGATGCCAAGTTGATTTATGGCACCATGTATCGAAGGCTTAAACGGATGCGTATGATGTAGCAGACTTCGTCAGATTCCCCCTCGTCGTAGGGTTTTTGATTGTGGGGACGCTCTTCCCTGTAGGCGCAAGCCCCTGCAGTTAATTACGCTACCGCATCGCGGTAACAACTTTCTCCTTATCCAGATGGTCACTTCGTGTCATGGGTGTTTGTTTTGTTTTTGGTTGCCCGTGGATTGTATACGGAGACTAATTTATATTGTCTCCCGTAGGGCGTGGATTAGTCCAAATCCGTATCTTCTTAGATTTGGGTTTGGGGGTTTGGGTTTAAGGATGCGTTAGCCTCATTTGATACTAAGATCAACTTAAACGTTTGTTAAGGATATGTTAGTCTAATTTTAGACTAAGATCAACTTAACGGGATCGTTTAAATCCGACAGAAGAGAATTTGGGCTCTAATGTTTAGTTTAGGGACATTATGGTCAGTTAGTTTAAGGACATTACGGTCCACTGTTAGTTTAAGGATATCTCGGTCCAGGTTAAGGACATCGTAGTCTATGAGTTTAAAGACCCCACAGTCCGTAGTTTAAAGACATCGTAGTCTATGAAGTTTAAGGACATCGTAGTCCATGAGTTTAAGGACCCCATAGTCCATAGTTTAAAGACATCGTAGTCTATGAAGTTTAAGGACATCGTAGTCCATGAGTTTAAGGACCCCACAGTCCGTAGAAATGTGTGGTTGTCGGGACCCGTCACCTCTCTGAAGACATTGAAGGATTACAACGACAGATATCAGAGGAGTAAAGAGATGTACCCTTGAACCGGTGTGAGTTGGTTGGAAGATCTGTAGCCCAGTTTAGGACTGAGATCTGTTGAAATATTCGTGAGCAGATGGGCTGAATTGAATATAAGTTGAGGATTTATGGCTAGAATTGGGCTAAGTCCAATAAGATTAAAATATTTATCATTTTATTGTTCTGGGTTGTTGAGCCTTTACTTGGGCTTGGCCCTTTTAATAATGCTGAGCATTAGATCCTGACATTTTTTGTCTTGTATTGAATGCATGGCATTCATCTGAACAATGTGTGTTCTGACAGCGCGCCACGTGGCGCGCCAGGCTCTTTGCGCCAATTAAAGAGCGTATTGCGCTTCTGCCAAGTAGCGAACACGAAAAGGACACGTGTCGCGCTTAGCGCTAAGCGCTAGTTTATAAGCGCATTGCGCTTTTAATTTGTGAGCACGTTGCGGTAGTTTAGTAGCGCACCAATGAGTGACACGTGGTGTTAGTTATATGTATGCCCTAGAGGCCATTACAGTACATACAATGTATATTGTAGTGGATGCTAGGACATATATAGGGAGGACTTTCTTGCTCGACATGATAGTATGCTATCTGGTTGTACTTTATCTTAACATGTACTCTGATTATCTCTATGTTACATGTTGATAAAGCCCTTAGGATATGTACTCGACTACTGGGACTATGATGAGATCATATTAGTGGGGCCACGGTAGTCGACGAGTACATCCTATAACAGTTCCTAGTCGAGAGTGTATCGAGACAGGGCATCGATACACCAGAGTAGACTAGCGTATACGCATCTTGACCCATATGATGGGCGATGGATGATCCCATATCCATTGGTGTTTGACATCAAAGATGGTGTACGGGTGCTCAGTAGAGACTGGGTACACTGGACGGACTCGCCGAGAACTCCCAGATGGTAATATACCTCACGTCAGATGGCCGTTCTCCGGTGACACTGGTACAGAGTAGTCTGTTGACCCGAGATCATCATAGAGACTTGTGTGATTCCCACTGTGCTTTGATTTCCATCATACCACATCCAAGAGAGCGTGCAAAAAGGTGGCTTTTGGGTACAGTCCCGAATCACATGGAGGCAATGAGCGATAGGAGGGGATTCGTCTCTCCCGGTATAGGGAGTTGATGTTGTGCTATGTTCGATTGGCTATAACCGGAAATCCCTGGCCAGGGTTGCTGAGATTTACTGGTAAGTGTTATCAGTAGTTTCTCGAACTGTTATAGACCTCATATCGACACGACTTATCAAGCTACTGAGGTCTGACGTTTACCATCCCTAGGCGAGATATGCGATATATCAGACGACGAGACCAGACTGTACGGGAGTGTTACTGATTGAATTCACAGGAGAATGTACAGGCTTGCTTGTTGATCTTCTGAGCGCTCAATACCTGGGTGGCTGTTACGTTTAGCTGACCGCTTGCAGCTTGTGGGTGTTTGATATGATCATCACCTACTGCCGGCATATTGACGATTCTTTAGAGTCCTACACAGAGGTTTCTTAACTCAGGAAAAACGGAGTAAGAGCATATATGTGATATGTGCGGGACCGAGGATAATGCGGTATGTGATACCGTATTGGATTCTCGCGATATGAGATATCGGCCGGGTATATGTGATATAGCCTGGTCATCGTATTAGTCGGTTATATGCGATATAGCCGGATTGTCGGATCAAGTGTTGATTCGATAATTTAATGTATAATAATATATATGATATATTAAATTACATTAACTAATATTAGCTCACTAAAAGATTCTTTTTCTCACTCGGGTAATACATTGATATATATGCGATATATGTTAATTGTATTATTTTATTTTGTTACAATAAATATTGTATATGAGATATATAATATTGTAACATGATATGATTACTAATGTAACATGTTTAGTGGAGTTTAAACATGATTAGGGTTTGGATTAGGGTTAAGACTTCTAGTAGCTTCTAAAAGCTTTTCTTTTGTCATGGAAAAGATATTATGCTTGATATTTTCAAGTGACTCACCTTTAACCCAACCCAAACCCTAGCCCTAGTTAAATCTCTACAAGGGTTTAGTTGACCATGGTTGCATTATTCATCATTATTATCTTTGCATTATTCATCACAAAAGGATTATGATATTCTTCTTCTTCCTTCTTCTTTCTTTCATGGAAAAAGGTTTCTAGCTTTTTTCCAAGTGATGAAAATGAGTGAGAATAAGAAAATAAAAGAGAGAGAAAATCCTACTTCATCATTCTCATCTATCCTTGCCTTTCAGATGAGAGTGTTCACTTTATTTAGTGAGTGTTAGCTTGTGTTAATGAAACTTCAAGGTAGATCATCTATATTATCGAAGATCGGAAGCAAGACTGCATCTTTCTCTTCGTGGAGGCTCTCGAGAGTCCGAAACACGATGATCGCAGCGAAGGGACCACAACACGGAGCTTATGAAGTGAAGGACCGGATCTACAAAGGTTGTAATCCCTCTCACTTAGTGTTAAAGTGTTTAACATGCTTGTTTTCGCCTAAACCCTAGTTTAAAGATCCGGCTTTGGGTTGTTCGGCACGGCTAAAATTTTAATCAAGCATGGTTGATGCCTCGTGGACCCTTGTGCGTGTGCCTAGCAACCCTACACGTGGCGCGCTTGGCTCTGAGCGCCAGCCCATGAGCGCAGTGCGCTGTTTCAGAAGCGCAAAGCGCAAGTTGTATCTGTGGTTAACACGTGGCACGTTTTGGCGCTGAGCGCCCGTCCAAGGAGCGCAAAAGCGCAGTTCATGAGTGCAAGGCACTTTTTAGTAGCGCAAAGCGCATTTGATCAAATTTATGATCAGAGAACAAGTTTATGTTCTTTTAAAAGGAGGCTTTGCCTCAAGATTCAAGAACAATAGTTCTTTGCCTTTGTAGATCAATGATCTGTGAATAAAGTAAATACTTCTTTATTGTTTGATGAGATCTTTTGATCTCTTTTATTAAAGACCTTGTTCTTTTTTAGATCTATGATCTTTTTTAGAAGATAGTTCTTCTTTTCATGAGATGATTTCATCTTTGTATTCATTGCTCATGTTCTTTACCTTGAAGAAATGATCTTCTTTTTTTAAAAGCTTGCTTTTCTTTCTTTGAGTTTTCTCAAAATTTGTTGGGGGGTTTTCTCTATATCAGACTTGAAGTCTTGGGGACTTTATATAGGGCAAATTGATTTGTTAAATCAGTTAAAGAGATCTTTCTCTGATTGATTTGGGGATGTTTCCCTACCGTTGGATCTTTGATCCTAGGGCTTCTGTTTTACAGAAGGCAATCTTCTTGTTTTTAACAAGATTGGAAAGATCTTTCCATAACAGAATTTTAATTATGACTAATTAATGATTTATCATTATTAGATCTTTTGATCTAACGGTGGAGAATTTTTAGTTCCAGCGCTGGCGCACCCGTGCTTTGCACGTGGTGTGCTGCTCAGAGCGCAGCGCACTTTGCGTTAGCGCACCTACGTTTGACGCGTGGCGCGCAGCGCAGAGCGCAGCGCACTTTGCGCTAGCGCACCTACGTTTGACATGTGGCGCGCAGCGCACTTTGCGCTAGCGCAACTACGTTTGACACGTGGCGCACAGCGCAGCCTGAGTTAGCGCATCTGTGTTTGACACGTGGTGCGCAGAGCGCCTAGCGCTGAATCTGAAGCGTTGCTTCAATTTTAAAATAGAGCTTTGCTCTGATTGGGGGAAACACCTGCTTCATGGAAACTGAAATTTTAGAAAATCAGATAAGTGAGAGCGCAATAGAACTGGAAGAAATTCCAGAGCCACAAGCTATTACTGAAAGCTTGGTAGAACCAGAAGTTTCAGGAGAACCGGACATCCCAGCGCCACTCCGCAGGAGTAGTAGGCAGTCTCATCCGCCCGAGAGATACTATGGTTTTCTCATAGACGGGGATCGAGAGGATTGCAACATTGAAAATGATGAGCCTACGAGCTTCCAGCAAGCCATTCAGAGCGGCGACTCGGTAAAATGTCTAGATGCAATGCAGACCGAGATGGGGTCCATGTACACCAACAAAGTTTGGACTTTGGACATTGCTCCAGAAGGGGTAAAACCCGTAGGCTGCAAATGGATCTTCAGAAAGAAGATTGGTGTAGATGGGCAGGTTGAAACCTATAAAGCTAGACTTGTTGCAAAGGGTTTTCGTCAAAGACCTGGTTTGGACTATGACGAAACCTTTTCTCCAGTGGCTATGCTCAAATCCATTCAGATCCTTCTTGCCATTGTTGCCTTCCACGATTATGAGATCTGGAAGATGGACGTAAACACGGCTTTTCTAAATGGAAATTTGGAAGAGTGCGTCTATATGGATCAGCCGGAGGGTTTCATTCAGAGTGGGAGCAACGGTAAAGTGTGCAAGTTGCTTAAGTCCATTTATGGACTGAAGCAGGCATCGCGGAGTTGGAACATCTGCTTTGATGATACTGTCAAAGAATTCGACTTTATCAAAAATCCGGATGAACCATGCATTTACAGTAAGATTGTAGGGAGAACTGTGGTACTCCTCGTCTTGTACGTGGATGACATTCTCTTAATAGGAAATGACATTCTTATGCTACAGTCAGTCAAAGGATTCTTGTCACAGAGGTTCTCCATGAAGGACCTGGGCGATGCCAACTACATTCTGAGGATCCACATCTATCGTGATAGATCTAAGAGGATGTTGGGACTTTCGCAGTTCAGGTACATCGACACCATACTGAAACGATTCAGTATGGAAGATTCAAAGCGCGGTAATCTACCGGCTTGTCACGGAATCACCCTCTCCAAAGAGATGTCTCCCAAGACTGATTTGGAAAGGGATCGCATGTCATCTATACCCTACGCATCTGCGGTAGGCTCTATAATGTATGTGATGTTGTGTACCAGACCAGATGTAGCATACGCATTGAGCGTTGTAAGCCGGTATCAGTCTGACCCAGGGGAGAAACACTGGATAGCAGTAAAGAATATTCTCAAGTACCTGAGAAGGACTAAGGAGATGTTCTTGGTGTATGGCGGAAAAGATCTCCAGATCGAGGCCTTTGCTGACTCCAGCTTCCAGAGTGACAAGGATGACTCCAAATCCATGTTGGGTTATGTCTTTACCCTCAATGGAGGGGCGGTCTGTTGGAAGAGCTCCAAGAAGGAAACCGTTGCTGACTCGATGTTGGAAGCGGAGTACATAGCTACTTGCGATGCCGCAAAGGAAGCTGTCTGGATGAAGAAGTTTCTCACGGAGCTTCAGGTGGTTCCTACTATTGTTGATCCAATACCGCTGTATTGCGACAACAATGGCGCTATAGCCTTAGCGAAGGAACCCAGGTCCCATCAGAATTCCAGACACATTTTGAGGCGGTACCACCTGATCAGGGAGATCGTAGATCGCCGGGAGATCGAGGTGAGGAGAGTAGATTCGGAGAATAACACTGCAGATCCACTCACGAAGGCCATACCCCAGACTCATTTCGAGCGGCTGATCGAGATGATAGGTCTTCGATATGCCAGTACATGGCCCTAGTGCAAGTGGGAGATTGTTAGTGTATATGCCCTAGACGCCATTATTGTATCATACTAGTTTGTATATTACTTAATGGAAGCTTGGGATATTCACAGCTGTATAGACAGTCTTGCTCAAAATGGTAGTATGCTACTTAGTTTGTTTCTACTTCAATATGTGCATGTGTTTCTGTTAGCATATCGCTTATACATATTAGTGGAGCCCTCAGGATCTTTGCTTGATTACCAGCGTCGTGATGGCAGTCACACTAGTGGGGGCTGGGTAATCTACAAGCACATCCTTATACAGGTACCTAGTCATAGGATTATCGAGACGGGGCATCGATACTCCGGAGTAGACTAGTGTATACGCATCTCATCCCAGCAGGGGGGATAGTCTGTCCCACAGCCATTAGTACGTCGTACAGGAGATAGTATGCAGGTGCTCATTAGGTTACGAGTATACTGGACAGGACTCGTCGGGAACTGTTGGTTGGTACTATACCTATCGTCAGATAACAGTTCCCAGGTGACAGGAGTACATCTTAGTCCGTCAACTTGACACTGCTACTTCGCCTCGAGTGTATTCCCGTTGTACTTTGATTACTACCCTAACACGGCTCAAAGGAGTCGTGCAAACAGGTAGTAGTTGGGTGCAGTCCCGAAGCACATGGAGGCAGTAGCAGTTAGATAGGATTCGTCTCTCCCGGTATTGGGGGTTGATATCGCACTGTGTCTAGGAGAGCCATCACACAAAGTCCCTGGCCAGGGCAAACGAGAATTACTGGTATTGTTTTCAGTAGTTTCTCAGGGTGTTCTGGGCTACACTCCGACACGACTGTACCGCTATTAGGGGTCTGACGTTTACCGCCTCTAGGCCCGACATGCGATACTCTTAGATGAACAGACCGGACTGTACGGAGATTGTCACATTCAGGCTCAATAGGAGTTCGGATGGGTTTACCTCATCGGCCTTCTTATCGACATCTACCTAGGGACCGTTACGTACAGCTAGTGCCGCTTGCGGTCTGTAGTTAAACCAACTGCCAGCGTAGTGTCGAGTCTTTAGAGTCCCATACAGAGGGTTTCCCTGCACTGGGAAAAGGTGTAGAGGTCGTATGGTTTTACAGCAGGGCTACGATCACATACGTGCACTTGTGCGCGTATGATATTCGGGCAGACAATACTAGTGGGCCTTGGTTTAAGCCGGATCCTAGTATTGTACAGATGGATTAGTTTTGTCTTCTGTGTATTCATGTTCTACGGAATGCGGATGCGGGTGTGTATGCACGATTGTGAAGAGCGAAGAAGCAGGTGTCTCATTAGGGTTTTGACCATTGACTTGGTCAAAACCAATATGAGGCGAGGAAAATGTTTATTAATCTTTTTAATGATAATTGTGTTTTGGCTAATTGGTTTGACCATTTGACCTTGCTTGACAATTTGACCTAGTTGACCATTGTTGACTTAGATATTTTGCAAGCACTAGACTCTTCTTATTCTTTTGGATTTATCTTTGAGATGATAATGGTCAAATCAAGGGTAGCCATCAACATTATCATGATAAAAGATTACTAAATATATTTCATATGGATCATTATCTTTTGTGCTTTCTCTCTCATCCAAAAGAAAGCTCCCATGGTTCCTCCTTCTTCTTCCTCTCTAGATTTTTCTATAGCTCTCATGTATTGAGAAAAATAGAAACAAAATAGACAAACAAATCCATCTTCTTCCTCTACATCACCTAGGACATCAAGAGTGGCAAACTTGTTGCCCTAGTTACCTCGGGTTGAGGTGGAGCTCGGACTATAGACTCTCGGGTGGATCGTCTTCGACTCTAGGAGGTCGCGGAGATGACCAAGATCCGGATCGATCCTCGGAGCTCACATGGACGAGGAAGACAGCGGAGGGAAGAACCGAAGGACCGTTTTCGTGAGGTATAATCTTCGTATCATAGTAGATTAAACCTCTAGTAGTTCGTTAGTAATGGTTTGGCAAAGATCCTTTAGCTTTAGTCTATGTTGCTATGTAAGAAAGTTTCGATTTTTACTTGTTCCGCCTCCTCGCTAGCTTGCGGGGTGAGCGACATAGACTTACAAAAAGCATATGGCGCGCTTGGTACTAGCGCCAGTCAATGAGCACTGGGCGCTATGGTTAAAGCGCTAGTACGCTTGGCGCTTTGCGCCAGATGTGAAGCGCTAATGCGCTTAGCGCTTTGCGCTAAATGAAGAGCGCAGATGCACTTAGCGTTTTGCGCTAGATGTAGAGCGCCGATGCGCTATAATTGAAGCGTTGAGGCGCTTAGTACTGGTGCCATATAACGAGCGCAAAGCGCTTTTAGTAATGCAGCGCACACGTGAGGAGCACGTGGTGCGCTTAGCGCTGAGCGCTAGCCAATGAGCGCAGTGCGCTGTGTTTGAACCACTATGGCACTGCAATACTTTGCGCTAGATGAAGAGCACTAAGGCACTTTTAAATTAGGAGCGCTAAGGCTCTTCTTAGGTTAACTTTGCGCTCTGAAGATTATATTTTCTTTGATAAGAGACTTTGTCTCAAGAATCTAAGAACAAAGTTCTTAGTTCATAGAAGATATTTCAATCTCTTTTTTATGAAAGGCTATGCCTGTATGGATCTGTGATCCTAAGAGAATTGAATAAATCTCCCCCTTTTATAATGCGATGTTCATAATCCCTTTTGTAAAAGACAACTTTGTCTTATAGATCTATGATCTGTGAAAGAAGTAAGTACTTCTGTTTATTTTGAGACGATTTCGTCTGTATATTCTTTTTACCTTGAAAAAGAATTGTCTTCTTTTGCCGAGAGCTTCTTCTTCTTCTTGAGATTTTCTCAAAGTTTATGGGGGGGTTCCTCTTTTTGAGACTTGAAGTCTTGGGTCCTTTATATAGAGGAGGCTGATTTGTTGAATCAGTTAAAGAGATTTATTCTCTAATTGATTTGGGAATTTCCCCACCGTCAAATCTTTGATCCAAGGGCTTCTGGTTTACAGAAGATAATCTTCTTGTTTTAACAAGATTGAGAAATCTTTCTCTCTTACAGAATTTGTTCTGTATTTTAGTGATTTTTTAATCATCATTGGATCATTGATCCAACGGTGTTCCAAATTCAGGGCACAATCTTTTCTGTTTGGAAAGATTCAACAGAATCTCATTCTTGTTAATTGATGATTTAATCATATCCGTTGGATATTTGATCCAATGGTGAGGAACATTTAGTTCCAGCGCTAGCCCTTATGCGCTCTGCCCATGGTGCGCTACTTGGAGCGCAGCGCTCTTAGCGCTAGCGCACGCATGCTTTGCATGTGGTGCGCTAGTCAAAGTTTTTGACTCTCAGCGTTGGCGCTCTTGGCGTTAGTGCTTTATGAAGCGCAGCTTTATTTTGAATTTCAAGACTTGAACAAAGCTTTGCTCTGATTGGGGGAAACATTTGCTCATAACTTTTGATCCCGGGTGAATAATGAGGCCCTTAATATATCAAATCGAAGGATTTTTTGAGACACTTTCGATACCATCAGAATTTAGCTGTTTCTCATTCGGGAGTTTGTCAAAATACAGCCCGGAAAATACTGGTTCATATTTTCTTAAGCGTATCGCTACCTTTTGATACCTTGGGCTCTTTTGCGCAGAAATTTTTGGCGGGAACAAATGCCCCCCACTACTTTGCCCACGTAAGTATATACGTGGGTGAAGTAGTGTAGAGTAATTCATAGCGTATGACCAGTTTCGGGTTGGTATATAAATTTCAGAATCTTGATCTGAGAAGATAACGAGCGGACACAAGCGTCGTCATTTATCGTTGACTCAAATCTCGACTCTTAAGGGATATAGTTCCAAACCCTCAGCCTCCATGAGCTGCACCTTTCTATTTCTCTATGTCTTACTCTGGCGTGAAGTAGTTTATATGCTCATGAGTAATTTCTCCGTTTCAGTGGCAATGTAGCTTTGGCAAGTGTGGCCCATAGATGGTAGATAACAGTTCATCTTGAACTCTTTATAGGGTAGCGATGGCTTAGGAAACAGGGTTAGGATCTGTTGCCTAAGACTTTCGAACTTTATGAGCCGTGAGGGTCTCATAAAGACTTTTCTCCCTACGAGTCGTAAGGATCTCCTAGGTGTTAGTTGTATGTATGCCCTAGAGGCCAGTATTGTACAGATGATGTATATTATATTGGATGCTTGGACATATATATAGAGATGACTTTCTTGCTCGATATGATAGTATGCTATCTGGTTACTCTTTATCTTAACATGTACACTTGTCTCTTTAAACTGTCTTATAGTTACATGTTGATAAAGCCCTTAGGATGTGTACTTGACTACCTGGACTATGATGCAGATCATACTAGTGGGGACATGGTAGTCCATAAGTACATCCTTCATGGTCCCTAGTCGTGGGTGTATCGAGACGGGGCATCGATATACCAGTGTAGACTAGCGTATGCGCTTCTCGACCCATGAGATGGGCGATGGATGATCCCATATCCATTAGTGTTTGACATCAGAGATCGTATACGGGTGCTCAGTGGAGACTGGGTACACTGGACGGACTCGCCGAGAACTCCCAGATGGTATTATACCTCACGTCAGATGGCAGTTCTCAGGTGACACTTGTGAAGGTTAGTCTGTAGACCCGAGATCGTCATAGAGTCTTGTGTGATTCCCACTGTGCTTTGATCTCCACCTTACCACGTCCATGAGGGCGTGCAAAACGGTGGTCTTTGGGTACAGTCCCGAGTCACATGGAGGCAATGAGCGATAGGAGGAGTTTCGTCTCTCCCGGTATTGGGGGTTGATGTTGCGCAGTGCTCGATTGGCCGTAACAGGGAAGTCCCTGGCCAGGGCTGATCAGAGATTTGATGGTAAGTGTTACCAGTAGCTTCTCGACCCGTTATGAGCCTCACATCGGCACGACTTATCGGTTATTGGGGTCTGACGTTTACCACCCCTAGACTTGATATGCGACATATCAGACGAACAGACCGGACTGTACGGTAAGTGTTACTGGTTGGATTCACAGGAGTGTGAGTGGGCTAGCTCGTCGATCTTCTGATCGCTCAATACCCGGATGGCCGTTACGTTTAGCAGACCGCTTGCGGCTTATGGGTGCTTGATATGATCATCATCTGCTACCGGCGTATTGACGAGTCTTTAGAGTCTTACACAGAGGTTTCCTGGCTCAATTGAAATGAAATAGGAGCGCATATGAGATATGTGCAGGACCGAGAATAATGCGTGTATGTGATACCGTATTTCATTCTCGCGATGGATGTATCGATTGGTTATATTCGATATAACCTAGATATCGAATCAAGGATTGATTCGATAAGCCGATACATAGGATACTAGTCGGTTATATGCGATATGACCGGATCGTTAAATCAAGTGTTGATTTAATGATTTAATGTATAATTATATATTTGATATATTATATTGCATTAACTAGTATTGGTTCACTTTATATGGATTTTCTCACTTGATGTGCAAGAAGTATATGTGATATACTTTTGTGCACATTTTTTTTGTATCATGTTTGATGATACTTGATAATGTGGTTAAGTGTAAAGGATTAAACCATGGTTAAATGATGATTAGGGTTTTGATTTTTCATTTATTTATTTGTTTATTTATTTGGAAAGGATTTAGTTAAGAATGGTGGCTTATTTTGTTTCTATGTTGAAGCTTCTTGAAGCTTTGACAAAGTCCACCATCCTTATCTCATCCTTAACCCTAACCATTCCAACTAACCTTAGTTTAATCTCTACACTTGACCATGGTCAAGATATGATAAGTATTCATATTAGTTTCATTTTTAAAATGGAAGACTTATCATATTCTTTCTTCTTCTCCTTCTTCTTCTTCAAGAAAAGCTTAAGGTTCATCAATGGCAACTTGAGCTAAAGTGAGAGAAATCCAATTCTAAAGTGAACCCACCTCCTATTTCTTCACCCTCTACCTCTTGCCAAGTTGTTTTGGGTGTTTTCTTCACAAGTTTCACAACTTGGTAAAGTTGGAGCTTGAACATGTGCAACCTCGACGTAGATCATCTTCGGCACGAAGCCGACGACCTATTCCGCTCATTTCTCCGATGAAGCCGACGCGAGAGTCCGAGATTCGAGATGGACAGCGAGGGGACGACTACGTGGAGCTAAGGAAGTGGAGAACCGGATCTACAAAGGTTGTAGTCTCTCTCCTTTAGTTAAAGTGTTAACTAGTTTCGTATTTCGCCTAAACATCTAGTCTACGATCCGTATTAGGGTTTCTCGGCACCCATAAAATTTTAAATTGGCATGGTTGATGCCTTGTGAGACCTCTATAGTGTGCCTAGGAACCCTACAGTGGTATCAGAGCCTAGCTAGAGCCTTAGGCGAAGTCCAGACGGAGTTTGAAGTCCGATCGAACCGAAACCCTAAAATCAATATTGCTCTCTGGACTTTTTCTAAAAACAGGGATTTTTCAGAATTAAAAATTCGCAGAAAATAGAGCAGGAAATTATAAGGGTTACTGCAGAAAACGAAACCCTAAATCCACTGTATAACCGCGGAACCGCGGCAATAGCCTCCTATTGCGGCGGTTCCGTGGCCGTTTGTACTGGTTAGGGATTCGTTTTTATGCAGTAATGCCCGTATCTGTTTCCTATGTTCTCTGGGAAGTTTTAATCTGCTTTCAAGAGTTGAATTTTCTGGGGTTGTTTTGGGGATTCGATGAATCGATCGGATTATTTAACTTTGTCTATTTGGATTTCCGGATAAATTTGGAATATGTTAAAAGTTTCGACCGGATACAAATATCCAATCTTTCCCCTGCCGGGAAATTTCCAATTGTTGGAATTTTCCGTAGTTTAATGACGTTCTGAGTAGTGCAAGTAACGCAATGGTCCCTCTAGAAGACAACAAACCTTAACTCGATTATGTGAACGTCTTGAACTGCCCTTTGAACCTTCGGGTTTGGGGCAGTACGGCGTGCCACATGTGAGGCGTTGGCTTGACCCTTCTACGGCTGGACCGTTGGTACTGAGGCACGAACTGAATGTTGTTAGACTTATTTCATGTGTTGAGCTGTATCGGGAAAACTTGGGTATTCGACTGTTCGATCGGAAAGTTTAACATTTTCTGTTTATCTGGAATGTGATACAATAATTGGAATTCACAAATAGTTATGAGATAACTGAATGAATGTTATAAATCTAGCGGTTTAGTTTCACTTGATATTGAAAAGAGTTTTCGATAATGAGACTAAAATGCGGGGTTTATAACTGTTAGGCATGTGATGTCTAAGTATTTCATTTGATTAGGCATGTGATGTCTAAAGAGGTTGCGGATTCCAACTGTTGTAGTTTTACACTTTCTTTTCTGTGACCGTAAGTGTAGTATGTTCATATCGCCGGTTTCGTTGCTATACGTCAACGACAATTGGGGTATGCATACTTACTTACGTTGATGACATGTGATGTTATGTGTTGCTGGATATGTTATATTGGATCGTCGTGTTTGAATAGCCGGGGGTTTTTATGTGAGATGAGTGTTTTTAATTTTCATTCATGTAAAAACTTGTATGTAATATTCTTTTATTTGGGACACTTCCAGGTAGCGGAAGTTGTCACCTTTTGTATATTATTTACTTTTCCGCATCAGGATAGACCCAAGGAGGGGAGCACAAGTAACCGGGTTCTGGGGTCCAGTGGGAGACCAACTCGAGGAGTCGAGTCCGGGTCTCCTAACCCTAGAATTGGTAGGGTTGCTTGCCGCTCCGTAGGGGTCTAGGGGTATGGGATTGGCTATTCATCACGACCGTGGAATCCGTGTTTTATACTGGCTCGTATTGAAAACACGGACGTCCTAGTATATCCAATATTTCATATGTTTCTTCTGCTGCGATATCTGTAATGTGATCATGTGATGTTCTGTGATAGATACAGTATATAGTATATATGATATATTATATAGACGTTACTTATGTTTTGCACCCGCACTAGCCCTGCCCTGCTCTGTCGTTAGTTACCTAACCTAACGGTGCACGAGGGGACATCGAGGCGAATGCGGATGGCATAAGTGTACGTCGTATTTATCTGTGATGTTTAGGTATTTAAATGATGGGACTTCATTAATGTGATTAATGAAAGAAAAGAAACCTAAGATGTTGTAGAATCAAATTTTAAACAAAAACAGGTAGCTACAGTTCTTGCTTTGCATAGCGGTATATATGATATACCCTGCACCTTATTCGATGAGGAAAGGACCGAGATCCCTTCACCGGGAGTGACTCCTTTAGCAATAACCGGCAGATGCTACACACTCGGTTTGCTTTTGATTGTTTTTGAGTTTTGCTTTGCACAGTGATATATATGATATATCCAGCACCTCATTCGACGAGGAAAGGGCCGACGATCCCTTCACCGGGAGTGACCCCTTTAGCAAAACTAGAAAAGCCTCAAAATCACTCCATTTCAAAACTTCATTTGATTCTACAACGATATCAAGTTCATTACGCAATAGGTTTTCAGAAAAACCTGTCGTAGCCTTCCGTCATTTCAGATAAGTACTAGTTAGTATTCGTGCTGCGGTTGTTTGGCATGCGTCAAGGCGTAGTATACGGTAGCTAACTAGTGCTTATCTGCTAGCATACGATGCGATTGGATTAGGGTATTTGCACGGCGTTGTTTGGCATGCGTCAAGGGTCGTGCGGGTGGGTTTAATTCAATCAAGAAATGTACGGGTTGAACTTGACTAGCGGACTATGGGTTGTTTGGCATGCGTCAAGGTCATAGCACGCTAGGGGCAAAATATTATCGGGAATTTCAAGTGTTGAAATTTGCAATGAGATTGCATACCTTCTATGAGATAGTTGGATCCCGATACCCACTGCGAGTAAGAGTTACTCTTGGTAGAGTTTTACACATTACAATTAGCCGATCAAGTAGGTGTCTAGAAAGGTGTTAACGAGGGTACGCTTCTGGGAAAACGAGGTTTACATTAATTAGGTTCGTGCAAAAGCACGGGGGACCTCCCTCAAAGTACCGACACTGGCCTGGCTGAAAGATTGGCGAACTTGTAGTGTGTAATTAATCCCGGCTAGTCTTTCCTTTTAGGGTTTGAAGGAAGATTTGATAAAAAGCAGTGGGAGCCATCCTGATTAGATAAGATAATAACCAATCTGATCTTGCACGAGCATACGCTAAAGTATTTTCTTCTCTCTCTCTCCAGGTAGCGACCATTTCATGCCCTAATAAAGATAATAAAATGGATGTATTGACCGAACCCGCATGTTATACTGTGCTGGGGAACGTTGGTTCCGTTCTTTCCTATAAGAGTTATAGGACTGAACAGGATATAGGGGAATACCAGGATTCCCATGCCACCCGAATGAAGAAAGTACATGATGGTGCATTTTCTTCGGGTGTGTTCGTTACAGAGAACAGTTTCTCCATTTGCTCTACGTCCTGGGTATTAGATACCGGGTCAGGATCCCATATATGTAATCAGTTACATCGGCTTAGAAAAGGCAGAGAACTTGGAGAAGGTGATAAAGACATTAGAGTTGGAAATGGTGCAATTGTTGCAGCTAAGACTGTCGGGGAATATCACCTTGAATTACCAACTGGTAATACATTGGTTCTGAACAAATGCTATTACATGCCGAACCTGATATGCAACATTATATCGGTTTCTTTATTGAGTAAAGAGGGATATAATTTTGTATTACAGGATAATGTTATGAACATTTTCCGTAACCAAAAGTTGGTTGGATCAGGCACGTTGTGCAATGGCATTTATGTTCTAAACCAATCAACAGTTCTGAGCATAACAAACACACACAAGAGGAAGAGTTCTGAACTGAACGAATCCTTCTTGTGGCATTGTAGACTGGGTCACATCAATGCGACACGACTAGCTAAGTTGCATAAAGATGGATATTTAAATCCGTTTGAATTTTCATCTTATGACACTTGCCAGTCATGTCTCAAAGGCAAGATGACCAAAACTCCGTTTACGGGACACGGAGAAAGAGTTACCGAACTCTTGGGACTGATACATAGTGATGTATGCGGTCCCATGTCTACACATGCCAGGGATGGTTCTTCGTACTTCATTACATTCACTGACGATCTCTCTAGATTCGGATATGTGTTCCTGATGAAACACAAATCAGAAGCTTTTGAGAAATTTAGAGAATATAAACAAGAAGTCGAGAACCAAACAGGAAAAAGTATTAAAATCCTTCGATCTGATCGAGGAGGAGAATACTTAAGCAATGAATTCCTGGACTTCCTAAAAGAGAATGGGATTCTCTCTCAGCTGACTCCTCTATATACACCACAGCACAACGGTGTATCAGAACGGAGGAACCGCACCCTATTGGATATGGTGCGCTCTATGATGAGTACAGCTGAGTTACCTATTTCCTTCTGGGGATATGCGCTTGAGACAGCCATGGACCTATTGAATAGAGTTCCTACCAAATCAGTGCCTACCACTCCATATGAGATATGGAAAGAGAAGAGACCACATCTTAATTATATTAAGATATGGGGTTGTCCAGCCTATGTCAAAAGACAAAATCCGGACAAACTCGAGGCAAGATCTGTCTTATGTAAGTTTGTAGGATATCCCAAAAATTCACAAGGGTATATCTTCTACCACCCCGAGGAACAAAAGGTGTTTGTTTCTCGACATGCCACTTTCCTAGAAAAAAGTTTTCTTATGAAACAGATAAGTGGCATTGAGGTAGAACTGGAAGAGGTTCCAGCGACACAGACTACAACAGAAGATTTGGTTGAACCAGAGGATTCCGTAGTTCCCGATGAACCCCAGCCACTCCGCCGATCTAGTAGGGTTCCTCGCCAACCTGAGAGATACTACGGTTTTCTCATGGATGGTGGGAGCGAGGATTGCATCATGGAGGATGATGACCCAACTAGCTTCAAGCAGGCCATCACGAGTAGGGACTCAGTGAAATGGCTGGATGCTATGCGGTCCGAGATGGAATCCATATACACCGACAAAGTATGGACTTTGGAAGTTGCTCCTGAAGGGGTAAAACCCATCGGGAGCAAGTGGATCTTCAAAAAGAAACTTGGTGTAGATGGGAAAGTGGAGACTTTCAAAGCTAGACTTGTAGCAAAGGGTTTTCGTCAAAGACCAGGTGTGGACTATGACGAGACCTTTTCTCCAGTGGCTATGCTTAAATCCATCCGGATCATGCTTGCTATCGCTGCATTTCATGATTATGAAATCTGGCAAATGGATGTTAAGACCACCTTTCTAAATGGTGATTTAGAAGAGTGCGTGTACATGACTCAGCCAGAGGGCTTCGTAGACAGTGGGAGCAGCGGCAAGGTGTGCAAGCTGCTTAAATCCATTTATGGATTAAAGCAAGCATCGTGGAGTTGGAACATCTGCTTTGATGTCGTTATCAAAGAGTTTGATTTCGTCAAAAACCCAGATGAACCTTGTATTTACAAGAAGGTGGCAGGGAGTAAGGTTGTCTTCCTCGTATTGTACGTGGACGACATACTCTTGATAGGAAATGATATTCCTATCAAGCAATCGGTCAAGCTCTTCTTATCACAAAGATTCTCAATGAAAGATCTTGGTGATGCCTCCTGCATATTGGGAATTAGGATCTATAGAGATAGATCCAAACGGATATTGGGATTGTCCCAATCCAGGTACATTGACACCATACTAAAGAGGTTTAGTATGGAAGAATCCAAGCGTGGGAACATGCCCACGATCTCTGGACTCACTCTCTCCAAAGAGATGTCTCCCAAGACTGATTTGGAGAGAGCTCGCATGCAAGGGATACCCTATGCTTCGGCAGTAGGCTCTATCATGTATGCGATGCTATGTACCAGACCCGATGTTGCAAACTCACTAAGTGTAGTGAGTCGGTATCAAGCAGATCCTGGAGAGAGTCACTGGACAGCTGTGAAGAACATTCTCAAGTACTTGCGAAGGACTAGAGATATGTTCTTGGTGTATGGTAACGGAGAACTCCAAGTGGAGTCCTTTACCGATTCGAGCTTCCAGAGTGATAAGGACGACTCTAAGTCGCAGTCGAGTTTTGTCTTTACCCTTTACGGAGGGGCGGTTAGCTGGAAGAGTTCCAAGCAGGAAACCGTGGCAGACTCGACGATGGAGGCTGAATACATCGCTGCCAACGATGCTGCCAAAGAGGCTGTCTGGATCAAGAAGTTCATTACTGAACTTGGAGTGGTTCCATCCATTGAGCATCCAATACCTTTGTATTGCGATAACAATGGAGCGGTGGCTTTGGCCAAGGAACCCAGGTCCCATCAGCGATCCAGGCATATTCTGAGGCGGTATCACCTGATCCGGGAGATAGTTGTTCGCCGGGAGATCGAGGTCAGGAGGGTTGACACGAAGAACAACACGGCGGATCCACTCACGAAGGCCATTCCCCAGATACAGTTTGAGAGACTCTTCGGGATGCTCGGTATGCGATACTACAGCAGCTGGCCCTAGTGCAAGTGGGAGATTGTTAGTTGTATGTATGCCCTAGAGGCCAGTATTGTACAGATGATGTATATTATATTGGATGCTTGGACATATATATAGATATGACTTTCTTGCTCGATATGATAGTATGCTATCTGGTTACTCTTTATCTTAACATGTACACTTGTCTCTTTAAACTGTCTTATAGTTACATGTTGATAAAGCCCTTAGGATGTGTACTTGACTACCTGGACTATGATGCAGATCATACTAGTGGGGACATGGTAGTCCATAAGTACATCCTTCATGGTCCCTAGTCGTGGGTGTATCGAGACGGGGCATCGATATACCAGTGTAGACTAGCGTATGCGCTTCTCGACCCATGAGATGGGCGATGGATGATCCCATATCCATTGGTGTTTGACATCAGAGATCGTATACGGGTGCTCAGTGGAGACTGGGTACACTGGACGGACTCGCCGAGAACTCCCAGATGGTTTTATACCTCACGTCAGATGGCAGTTCTCAGGTGACACTTGTGCAGGTTAGTCTGTAGACCCGAGATCGTCATAGAGTCTTGTGTGATTCCCACTGTGCTTTGATCTCCACCTTACCACGTCCATGAGGGCGTGCAAAACGGAGGTCTTTGGGTACAGTCCCGAGTCACATGGAGGCAATGAGCGATAGGAGGGGTTTCGTCTCTCCCGGTATTAGGGGTTGATGTTGCGCAGTGCTCGATTGGCCGTAACAGGGAAGTCCCTGGCCAGGGCTGATCAGAGATTTGCTGGTAAGTGTTACCAGTAGCTTCTCGACCCTTTATGAGCCTCACATCGGCACGACTTATCGGTTATTGGGGTCTGACGTTTACCACCCCTAGACTTGATATGCGACATATCAGACGAACAGACCGGACTGTACAGTAAGTGTTACTGATTGGATTCACAGGAGTGTAAGCGGGCTAGCTCGTCGATCTTCTGATCGCTCAATACCCGGATGGCCGTTACGTTTAGCAGAACACTTGCGGCTTGTGGGTGCTTGATATGATCATCATCTGCTACCGGCGTATTGACGAGTCTTTAGAGTCCTACACAGAGGTTTCCTGGCTCAAGCGAAACGAAATAGGAGCGCATATGAGATATGTGCAGGACGGAGAATAATGCGTGTATGTGATACCGTATTTCATTCTCGCGATGGATGTATCGATTGGTTATATTCGATATAACCTAGATATCGAATCAAGGATTGATTCGATAAGCCGATACATAGGATACTAGTCTGTTATATGCGATATGACCGGATCATTAAATCAAGTGTTGATTTAATGATTTAATGTATAATTATATATTTGATATATTACATTGCATTAACTAGTATTGGTTCACTTTATATGGATTTTCTCACTTGATGTGCAAGAAGTATATGTGATATACTTTTGTGCACATTTTTTTTGTATCATGTTTGATGATACTTGATAATGTGGTTAAGTGTAAAGGATTAAACTATGGTTAAATGATGATTAGGGTTTTGGTTTTTCATTTATTTATTTGTTTATATATTTGGAAAGGATTTAGTTAAGAATGGTGGCTTATTTTGTTTCTATGTTGAAGCTTCTTGAAGCTTTGACAAAGTCCACCATCCTTATCTCATCCTTAACCCTAACCATTCCAACTAACCTTAGTTTAATCTCTACACTTGACCATGGTCAAGATATGATAAGTATTCATATTAGTTTCATTTTTAAAATGGAAGACTTATCATATTCTTTCTTCTTCTCCTTCTTCTTCTTCAAGAAAAGCTTAAGGTTCATCAATGGCAACTTGAGCTAAAGTGAGAGAAATCCAATTCTAAAGTGAACCCACCTCCTATTTCTTCACCCTCTACCTCTTGCCAAGTTGTTTTGGGTGTTTTCTTCACAAGTTTCACAACTTGGTAAAGTTGGAGCTTGAACTTGTGCAACCTCGACGTAGATCATCTTCGGCATGAAGCCGACGACCTATTCCGCTCATTTCTCCGATGAAGCCGACACGAGAGTCCGAGATTCGAGATGGACAGCGAGGGGACGACTACGTGGAGCTAAGGAAGTGGAGAACCGGATCTACAAAGGTTGTAGTCTCTCTCCTTTAGTTAAAGTATTAACTAGTTTCGTATTTCGCCTAAACATCTAGTCTACGATCCGTATTAGGGTTTCTCGGCACCCATAAAATTTTAAATTGGCATGGTTGATGCCTTGTGAGACCTCTATAGTGTGCCTAGGAACCCTACACTAGGTGCCTTTTCTCCTTAGGAGTCGTGAGGACTCCTAAGTGCATTTTCTCCTGAGAATCGTAAGGATCTCACAAGAGAATTTTCTTTATGCGTAGGAACACTAATTTCCCCGCAAGTTGAGATAAATCGAGAGATTCTCGCAAAGACATTGATTTCCTTGCGGGTCGAAACGAATCGAGGTTCTCGCCAAGGATGCTGATTTCCCTGAATCGAGATAAGAAGCGATGGCTTAGGACACAGGTTCAGATCTGCTGCCTAAGACTTTTCAACTTTATGAGCCGTGAGGGTCTCATAAAGATTTTTTCTCCCTACGAGTCGAGAGGATCTCGTAGGTGTATTTTCTCCTTAGGAATCGTGAGGATTCCTAAGTGTGTTTTCTCTTGAGAGTCGTAAGGATCTCACAAGAGAATTTTCTTCCTTACAAGTCGAGAGGACTCGTAAGTAATTGATGAGTTGACCTGCTCCTAAGTCAAAGCATTGCTTCAACAGGGAGGTCGAGGGTTGACTTTGGGCTGTCTATGCACCGCCGAGTCATGGAACTGGGAACTTTGCCGTGGCTCCGCTTTGCTGACGTTGTATATTCCTGCAGAGACACTGATTTCTCTGCGGGTCGGCACGAATAGAGATGTTCTCGCCAAGGACGCTGATTTCCCTAAATTGAGGTAATTGCCAAGGACACTGATTTCCTCGGAGTTGAGACGAATCGAGGTATTCCTGCAAAGGCACTAATTTCCTCTACGAGCCGACGCGAATCGAGGTGCTCTCGTCAAGGACGCTGATATCCCTGAATCGAGGTTTTGCCAAGGACACTGATTTCCCTGGAGTCGAAACGAATCGAGGTATTCCTACAAAGATATTGACTTCTCTGCGGGCCGACGCGAATCGAGGTGCTCTCGTCAAGGACGCTGATTTCCCTGAATCGAGGGTTTTGCCAAGGACACTGATTTCCTTGGAGTTGAGACGAATCAAGGTATTCCTGTAAAGACACTGATTTCTTTGTGGGTTGACGCGAATCGAGGTGCTCTCACCAAGGACGCTGATTTCCCTGAATCAAGGTTTTGCCAAGGACACTGATTTCCCTGGAGTCGAAGAGAATCGAGGTATTCCTGCAAAGACACCGATTTCCTTGCGGGTTGACGCGAATCAAGATGCTCTCGTTAAGGACACTGATTTCCCTGAATTGAGGTATTTACCAAGGACACTGATTTCCCTGGGGTTGAGACGAATCGATGTATTCCTTCAAAGACACTGATTTCTCTGCGGGTCGACGCGAATCGAGATGCTCTCGTCAAGGACGCTGATTTCCCTAAATCGAAGTATTTGCCAAGGACACTGATTTCCTTGGAATTGAGACGAATTGAGGTATTCCTATAAAGACACTAATTTCCTTGCGGGTCGACGCAAATCGAGATGCTCTCGTCAAGGACACTGATTTCCCTTAATCGAGGTTTTACCGAGGACACTGATTTCCCTGGGGTTGAGATGAATCCAGGTATTCCTGCAAAGACACTGATTTCCTTGCGGTTCGACGTGAATCGAGATGCTCTCGTCAAGGACACCGATTTCCTTGAATCGAGGTATTTGCCAAGGACACTGATTTCCCTGGAGTTGAGACGAATTGAGGTATTCCTGCAAAGATGCTGATTTCTTTGCGGGTCGACGCAAATCGAGATGCTCTCGTCAAGGACACTGATTTCCCTGAATCGAGGTATTGCCAAGGACACTGATTTCCTCAGAGTTGAGACGAATCAAGGTATTCCTGCAAAGACGCTGATTTCTCTGCAGGTCGACGCGAATCGAGATGCTCTCATCAAGGACGCTGATTTCCCTAAATCGAGGTTTTTACCAAGGACACTGATTTCCTCAGAGTCAAAACGAATCGAGGTATTCCTGCAAAGATGCTGATTTCTCTGCGGGTCGATGCGAATCGAGATGCTCTCGTCAAGGACGCTGATTTCCCTAAATCGAGGTTTTTTTTAAGGACACTGATTTCCTCGGAGTTGAAACGAATCGAGGTATTCCTACAAAGACGCTGATTTCTCTGCAGGTCGACGCGAATCGAGATGCTCTCGTCAAGGATGGTGATTTCCCTGAATCGAGAAGGTTGCCAAGGACACTGATTTCCCTGGGGTTGAGACGAATCGAGGTATTCCTGCAAAGACGCTGATTTCTCTGCGGGTCGACGCGAATCGAGATGCTCTTGTCAAGGACGTTGATTTCCCTGAATCGAGGAGGTTGCCAAGGACACTGATTTCCCTGGGGTTGAGACGAATCGAGGTATTCCTGTAAAGACGCTGATTTCTCTGCGGGTCGACGCGAATCGAGATGCTCTCGTCAAGGATGCAGATTTCCCTGAATCGAGGAGGTTGCCAAGGACACTGATTTCCCTGGGGTTGAGACGAATCGAGGAACTCCTGCAAAGACGCTGATTTTTCTGCGGGTCGACGCGAATCGAGAAGCTCTCGTCAAGGACGTTGATTTCCCTGAATCGAGGTTTTTGCCAAGGACACTGATTTCCCTGGGGTTGAAATGAATCGAGGTATTCCTGCAAAGATGCTGATTTCTCTGCGGGTCGACACGAATTGTTTCCTTACTTTAAGCTTGCTTTTGCTGATGATAGGGATGCTTCGATCCGGTTGGGGTGCCTCGAACTTTTCATTCAGTCTTCGGCGTTTGGCTTTTTCGAATATAGTCAGTTCGCGCTCTCGATTGGCTTTGCTTTTCTGACGGGCTTCGCGCAGTAGCAAGTCGATCATCTCGTCAGACGGTTCCAAGGGTTTTAGCTTCGATCCTGCCCCCAGCTCTTTTATGCTGTCTTCTATCGCCGAGTGAGCTTCTTCGTTAGTTAATGCCGAATGAGAGACCATGTGGCAACTTGCCACATAGTCCTCAGATTCTTCTGACGAGTCATCCCCGTCATTGTTGTCGTTATCTCCGCTCTTAAGGATATTGTTGAGAAATTCTTGGAGTATGACCGGGGTCCGCGCCTTCTGGTTATATTCCTCCAGCGCGTCAATATGCTTTTGCAGATCCGTGCGCTTGTCATCAGGCTTCACGGGCTTTTTCTTCTTCTTTGAAGACTTTGATGGCTGGGCCTGAGCGTTTTGACCATCGCTACCAATTCTCGGCATTGGGTGCGGTTTTAGCATTCCCTCAATGATCTCAGGCTCTAGCGGGCTTTTCCACCTGATTGCCGGGCATGTGTGAAGATCCTTCAGCATTCTTTTCGTCTTGGTTGAAAGAGCGAACCCCCATGGAGATTCTTCTATAAAAGAGCACGATGCCCCCTGTGTGTCCACCCTTTTAGGAGTGTGCTGTTGTGGCGGATCCACCTTCCAGTTTTCGGATAGCACGAACTTGCCCTGTTGGTATTGGTCTTCAACCCAGTTTTTGAAGATGTAGCAGTCTTCAATCAGATGGCCCAATACTCGGTGGTAGGGGCAGTAATTAGGATCATTGACGTCGTTCGGTCGCGTTGGGTGTCTCGACTCCGGTAGAGTGATGAGCTCATTGCGCATTGCCAGTTCAAACAGTTTCCTTGTTTTATCCCGGGGAAACGAGTAAGGACGTCTCAACTTCTCATCGAGGGATTGCCACTTGTTGCTTTGGCGAATAACCAGTCTCGGGCCACTCGGTTGTTGTTGAGCGTTGGCGACGAAGGTTGCTTTCCCTTTGCCCTTTTCATTCCAAGGCTCCGTCTTTAAAGAGGAAGGCCTATGGCCCATCTGGTCCATTTGGGCCAGCTTGTCAATCAAGGCCTGGAAGGTGGTCGGCTTGAAGAACATCATGAATTAGGATATGGTTGCCTGCGGATCGAGGGTTCCTACGAACATGCCTACTGCAGGTGCTTCCTCGATGCGCTGCTCGCACTTCGACTATAGATTCCGCCATCGTATCACGCATTGCACCCATGTTTCTCCTGGCATCACTCTGGCGTTAACTAACGCGGTGATCGAGGTGCACTTGCTAGCGCTCGCGAAACGTTGGGTGAACAGCAATTCCATCTCCGTAAAAGTTTTTACGGGGTCGTCAGGAAGCTCCGAATACCACTCAAAGGCCGTTTCCGCCAAGCTGCTAATGAATTGGCGAAGCAATAGCTTATCATCTCCTCCGGTGTTGCCGCAGAGAACCCTGAACTGAGCGACATGTTGATGGGGGTTGCCTGTCCCCTTGTACCCATGGAATTTAGGAATCGTGTATCCTGGCAGGTATTTGATTTGATCATACCAGCCCGGGTAGGGTCGTCCAGTTTTAACAATTTGCCTGGCCACTTCGCTCGCCCGATGAGCTCGTATCTGCTGAGCGATATAGTCGTCCAAGGCGGCTTTAGAAATGGTCTCCTCTTTAGCTGCTGAACAAGATGGAAGAGGGTTCGATGTCTTTTCCCTATCGTCTTCAAGGATAATCGGAGGGTCTTCAGATGGAGGATCTGGCTGGATCATTATGCCCACCATATCCTGGAATAGAAGGGCCATTTGTTTTATATTGGCCGCTTGTTCCGCGGCCTCTTTGTCCTTCTTCTCAAGCATTCTCCGAAGGAATTCAGTATCAGTTTCCTGCTCATAGCGCTGCTCCGAGGATGTCTCCGGGCTTGCTTTTGGTCCTGTGAGTGCGGCCATGGCTGTTAGCATTTCTTGGAGCTTTTGTTGTTGTTGCTCCTGAGCCTTAGTCACTGACCGTGTAAGCGGTCGATGACCTGTGGAGATACGGCTATCCCCTTTTCCGGATGCTATATAAACGGTATGGACCACCATGCCCACAGACTTAGGCGTTTAGGCTCAGTGGTCTTGCGATTCGTCACAGACTCAGGGATTTTCTCCGGCCTTCTCCTCTTGTGGGCGGTCGAAGTTGAGGGGGCCGTTGCAGTGGGCACCCAAGTAGCTGTCGCCTTTTGTGGCTTGACAGGATGGTTCTCTTCTCGCTGAACTTTCACCTTTTTCTGTCGGTGAGAGTAACCTTGATCAATCACCGATTCCTGAACCTGTCGCCAGACTTTATAAATTTTAGAGGACAGCCGCTGAGGGGGCTGCTCCAGCTTCGTCTTTGTAGAGTTCTCCATTGGTGGAGGAGATCTTCTCGGCACAACCTTCGGAGAGTTCTTGCGCACCCTCCTTAGTGGTTCAAAGTTGTTTCTAGTTGGAACAACAGCATCAACTTCCACCGTTGGAGCTGACGGCGTAAATCCAGAGGGTGAACTGCCACCAGCTTTCCTCACTCGGCGCCAGTGGCGACGTCGAACATGTCGTGCGGCCGGGACCACCTTGGATGTTGGATGAGCTTCTTCTTGCCTCTTACTTTGAGGAGAGACTGTTATTGGCGCTAGCCTGTTGAAGACTGACGACCGTTGAGAAGGAATAGTCAGTCTAGCGAAGGTCGACTTTCGAACAAGAGAAATAGCCTTCATGACTTCTGATCAGTCGAAAATACTGCATTTTTAACATGGCAATTTCCCTATCATTTGCACTCATCTAGAAGTGTTCGGTATTCATATTGCACATATTAGCAAAACATCTCTGAAATACCAGATTGCATGTGTTAGACTTTAAAACCGGCACTTTTAGGGAAATTGTGTGTTTATCATGGCATTGCATCATCCTTGTATTGCGCAACTCTTGTCCCGAGAAATTGTGCAGGAAATTGCAGAAGAGCTGATCAAAAATACGCCAACTCAATGATTTCAGATCTGGTAGCAATTTAGAGGGAAATATAAAAATCAACATATCAGAAAAAGGCCCACATATCAGCCCAAGACCATAGCAGAAGACCCAAGCCCTGAAGCCTCCAAAGCGCCGCGGTTCCGCGGCGAGAGCCTGCTTGCGCCGCGGAACCGCGGCGTGATGACGTCATCAGCTCCTCAGGTTTTCTCCACATGTCTAAAATAACGGCCAAAGCTTCCAGAATACTGTAGAAACTCCACGTGGCTCATCTAGAAGGCTCGACTTAACAAACTATTTCTAGAAGGCTCTCTTAACAAACTTTTGGAGAGAAATTCAAATCTTTTGCTAACAAACTTGTGGAGGGAAAATTCAAATTTGAAATCCTAGATCTAGGGTTTTGAGGTCTATAAAAGAGAGCCTAGATCTAGGGTTGAGGTTGTTCAATTCTTCATCTCTCCCTCTTCCACCCACAAGTTGAGTGACACAACTTGTGCGAAACCCTAATTCCAATTCAAAATCAAGATCAAGATCCCGAGTACCATTCAAGCAAGAGAGTCTTCAACCTTTAGAAAGCGACGCCGGATTTCAACGGAGCAAGAGATCCAAGCCGATCCGTGACTCAAGGAGCCGAGCGAATCCGAAATCGACGATCTAGTTCCTTCCTTTTGTAAATTCAAGAGAGTTGTAACGAAATTTGTCGATAAATAAAGGTGAAATTTCTATATCTTGCTTATCTTTTGATTCAACATTATGATTCGATCTCAATTTGTGATGGCGTTTGAAATTATGATGTTTGAGTAAACTCCGCTCGTATAGGAGTTGTGACGATCAATAGAATGATGATGATTTAGATCTTTTTACAATTCTTAAATCCTATAACGATTGTAAATTCTTGTGAATCAAATGATCGATGACCTAGTTTTGGGATGATCTTTTCTTGATTGTGTTCACTCGAAACTAGGGAACAACGATTGGTCATTTGATTCGCAAGAAGCTAGAATTTGAATGAGATTCATCGAAAGGATAAAGGATAAGACGAGGAATCCCTAGCTTCTTCGCAAGATCCTTAACCTCGATGAATTATCATCGATCTAGTATCAATTTGTTAATGGATAAGAACATGAAATCTTTAGATCTCATCACATCTATAGATCCGATCTACTCCTACGAGCTACACTTCGAATCTTGATTGTTGGTTGGAAATCATCCCAAATTATCACTTCTTGATTTTAATGCTTTCTTAGATCTAGATAATTTCTCTTTCTTGAAATGCAATTTTATAAATCATGAATTGTTTTCTTTTCTTTCCTTAAATTTTCGACTCATCTAATTCGAAAGACGAACGATTACACTTTCCCTGTGGACTATCCGCACTTACTAACGCGCTACATCCGACACCGTTATTGATTGCGGTCAAATATTTTTGGTTATGATTTCTATATACATTTTCATACCACACAACGAGAAAATCATTCAATCAAATGGCACCGTTGCCGGGGATAGTACGCTAATTGTTCGTATTTTGAAATTTGAGTTGAAAGATTTATTCCATTACAATTTTTAGATCAAAATTCGTGCAAACACTAATACGTGTTGTTGTGATTTGATTGCGAGGAAATCTGGAATTATTGGAGCTGGAGAAAAAATTTTCTGCATATTCCAGTAAACTAAAGGGTGCAACAGAAGCATTGTCCTAAAATTTCGTGCAGAGAGCTGCCTAGGTGACCGCGATTCCGCGGCAAAGACCAACCTACTGCGGAGGAACCGCGGCGTGCTGACGTCAGCTCTGCACCAAAACTCCTCTGTGAGCTTCTAACTTTCTTATCTCCTCCTCTATCTGCTCCAAATAACAATTTTGTGCAGGTTTCTTTGCAAACAAATCGCAGCGCCGCAAAAAGAAAAATAAATTATGCGTGTTTTGATTTTTTGGTTGTTTGCATAATAATATGGAAATTAAGGGGCACGACCAAATCCAGATTAGGTGGGGAGTTCATTACCCTTCCTAGGCCCCAAAAATCACAAACTTGCATCCGCGTTACCCTCATTAACTAAAAAATATCTAGAAATGACTCTAAGGACCGTCGCGCTCACTTAGGACAGAAGAAGGCCGTGGGTAATTCATTGCTTATCCGCGTTTCTTTTGTGGTGTCTAAGGCAAGTGTGTCGAAGGCTAGTGGTTACTTAATTAGGCCCACTACTTACGTAGTGGAGAACCTCCCACTTACCTGGCCACAGGAGAGACAAAGAGGCAGTGAAGGATTGATCCTGCGACTTGTCTTTTGGCAGTTAGGAGGGGTCTAGAGCTTTGACCTAGGTGACCACTAGATTTGAGGGTTGCTTGTTGCATTTGTTGTGATTTGCATCATCTTTTCAAAAATCCGTATCATTTTTCAAAACAAACACCAATCACATTCATTCATTTCCTCTAATTATTACCAACGCTGCCACTTGTGCTACAACCATTTAGCACAATGTTAGGCTGGACACGGGATTCCATTTCCCGTCTTGTCCGCATTTCTTTTATCGATCCCAGAGTCGGTAATTCTTCATCTTCTCCCCCACCACCCACCATGACCGCGATGGACCCAAATCCATCAAACTTAAACACCACTCTGCCACCACCCGCAGGTGCGCAGAATCCTCCACGTATTTCTCTCCAAGAGAGATGCTATCCTACACGTGTTTCCCTTCCCACCTGTCTTTCTATACCACCTGCCAACGGGAAAAATTTTGAAATCAACCCCCAATTCATCAAACTGTTACCCAAATTTCACGGTCTTGATTCTGAAAACGCATACATGTTTATTTCCAAATTCGAAAACGTATGTGCTTTGATGGGAAATTCACAACTGTCTTTGGATGCTCTGCGTTTACGTCTTCTCCCATTCACTTTGTGTGATTTAGATGAGAAGTGGCTTTACATCACACCCGCACATTCTCTTTCAACATGGGACGAATTCGTTGCAACATTCCTTAAGAAATTTTATCCCAATCACAAGACCAGTCGTGTTCGGAGCGAAATCTTCAAATTTACCCAACTTCCCAATGAACCATTTTGGAAATGCTTTGAACGGTTAAAGGATCTTCTTATCCAATGCCCTCATCACGGAATCCCCAGATGGGATTTTTGTCGAATTATATATGAGGGTATTGATCTCACTACTAGACAGATGTTTGAAACCATGTGTCATTGCCAATTCCTATCTAAAGATGATGGTGGAGCTTGGAAATATCTAGAAGATTTAGCTCAAAACACGTCACAATGGGAAAGTGTTAGACCACCACCACCTAGGGAAGATGACAATCAGCTCGATGTTTCCATCACAATGAAAGCCGAAATGGCCGCAATACAAAGGAAACTCGACGCTATAGAAAACAAAATCTCTTTAGCCTCCCTAAACCAATCCACACTTCCCAAAACCGTGTGTGGCTGCTGTTCAAACCCTTCACATTTGACGGAAGAATGTCCTTTGAATGTATCGTTTCAAGGTCACACTAATGCTGCACTTCAGGAAAGACTTGGAAACTATCCCTCGTCTTCCTCATATAATCAAGATTGGAGGAATCACCCGAACTTTGCTTGGAACCAATCACAATCTCAAAACACGGTTCCAACCCAAAACAATTTCCAACGGGTCCCTCCACCATAACAGCAACCACTTCAATTGAGTCAGCACCCCTTCCAACCGCAAAATTTTCAAAATCCTGCCAACACTTTTGCACCACATGAAAACTCTTTGCAATTGGCCGGTACTGATAATACCTCTGCACTGGTGAAAACCTTGGTTATTTTCATGAAACAATCCATCCAAGAGTCGGCAAGTTTTCAATCTTCCATCGATAATATGATAAAGATCATTCTCACTCAAAATGAGAATATCAAATCAATGGAAGTACAAATTGAACGAATAACAGCCGAAATAAGTGCTAGAGAAGAAGGGAATCTTCCATCTCAACCCTTACCTGATCCTGGACCTTCACATTGCACTAATGTGGATGCTTTTACAACGTTAAGATCTGGAAGTGTGCTAGACAATCATTCAGGTGAACAAATTGATAATGATGAATTGATCATTAACACGCCGACTTCCACTTCCACTTCCTCACACACTTCTACTTCTTACCCTATTTCGTCTATTGTACCTTCTTCTTCTGAGCCTATTCTCCGTTTTCCTAAAGGCTCGAACCCTCCACCCACCTCATCTTTTCCACCCCCACAAACTTCTCCACAAATGTTGGACCCAACACTTATTGATAGAGCTCCATTTCCAAATAGGTTGAGGCCCAAGAAACATGATGCCCAAATGGAGAAGATTGTGGACATGTTTAAGGAAGTTAACATCAACATCCTTCTCCTAGATGCTATTCAACAAGCTCCATCCTATGCAAAAATTCTTAAGAACTTGTGCGCTAGGAAGAGGAAGACTCAAGTGGCTAAAAAAATTTTCATGTCGAGTACTGTAGACACGGCTTTTCCCCAACAATTACCACGGAAACGTAAGGACCCTGGCTGTCCTACTATTTCCATTTCTATTGGGGAGTAACACATCAACCGTGCTTTACTTGACCTTGGCTCTAGTGTTAACTTGCTTCCTTACTCGGTTTACGAGCAACTAGGTATCGGAGTGTTAAAGCCCTCGAACATAACTCTTCAGATGGCTGACCGATCAATCACCAAACCTAGGGGTGAACTGGAGGATGTGTTAATAAAAATCGGGGAATTTGTATTCCCTGTGGATTTTATTGTACTTGATACACAGCCTGTAGCGAACCCCCGGAATCAAATTCCGGTGATTTTAGGTCGCCCCTTTTTGGCCACTTTCAATGCTATCATCAACTGTCGTAATGGCTCTATAACCCTATCTTTCAGGAATAGGTCAATAGAGCTGAACATTTACAAGTTGGGAAGTGTACCCTCCGAACCTACTGCTCGGGTCTGTTCTGTCGACTTAATGGATGTCGATAGCAGCGAATTTGATGATCCTCTTGATACTGATCTTGACTCTTTTCATGCGTTATTGTTTGACCCAACTATGTATCATACACATACGGACTCTTCCACCGAGATGTCCGGGTCAACAACTAACACTGATTATGAACTGCTTTTAGAGTCTGAAGATCACCCCGCACCTTGTGATGACATTATTCTCCGGGGTATTGATAGAATTTTCGCTGAAGAACTCGCATTTTTGAAAAGCACGGGTGTTGAGATGAATCATGTCCCAATCAATGAAATTGAACCTCCACCCCTACTTCTGACTTGTAAAAAGAATGCGAGTAATCCATCATATTCACTGCATTGTCTCTCCAATATGAGACGCACACACATTCTTCACCACTTACCCTTTCCCCACTTCTTCTCCCACCAACCCGAGCACTGCATTGATAAAATTTTTGAATGGTTGGTGTTAACCTTCGGTCTTTGCAAAGCTTGGGATCGACCACTGATTTTTGACCCCCTCATGTGATTTTCAAAGCTTAACATTGCATAACTCAAGTTTGGGGGGGTATATTTTCTGGCTCCTGAAAAGAAATTTTTTTATAAAATAATGAGCCAAAAATAAGTTTGGGAGAGGATCTTCACTTAAATATTTTGCCCCCGTTAATAAATTCCTCCCAAACTTACAGGTTTTTCGAGATTTAGCGGATGGCAACAGTGAGGACACTGTTGAAAACAAGTTTGGGGGAGGTTTGTGCTTATTTTTGCATCATTTGCATCATACTTTGCATAAGCACAAAACATTTTCGAAAACCTATAAAAAATTTTAAAAATTTTCAAAAGATAAAAATATTTTTTGTACATAAATAAGATAATAAAAGATTAGATAGTGAAAAATTACATCCATGAGATTGGAAAAATTTAAGAAAATTAAGAAAATTAGAAGTTTTCTTATACGAACTAGTAATAAGTGGTTATGAGCCGTTGTCCCAAAGGTTAGTAAGATGGAGGAAGTCACTAATCTGAGGATAAAAATAAGTCTGAAAAATAGTTTCTATTCTGGAAAGCCAAACATTTTGAACGTTGATACCCTGCTATTCGCACTTACACACGTCTTGAAGCCTGGGATAGTAGAGGATACCTTGAAATGCTCTTGTCTTAAAGCCGATGTATGAAGGAAATATAAAACAAAAAATGAATAAAATATAAAGTGGTGAGAAAAATGGACACTGGTTTTGTTATCACCAAGGGCAATAAAAAATATATAGCGAGGGTGCCTCTTCACCTAGTGCCCTAAGGCCAACTGGTCTGGGAGTCACTGCTATGCCTGAGGTGGTACAAGACGAGGAAAATACACCAAATAAGCAAGAACATGAGTAATCGGTCGGTTAGTATCTCAAGAAGTATTAACGGTCGCATGAAAGTGTGTCAGCAAATTCATTTAAATATTCATTAATTAAAAAGTACTGAGGCTGATGGGCAAGAGTATGATAGCTTGAATTGAATTCTCCGGGTGTAGGGATGTCCTTTACACACACGCAGGGTGATATGATCGATGTTTGGAAGAAAGATAGGAATGAAGAATAAGACGATGTTTTATTGAGGGAGGACGGGATTTCTGACATCTTTTCATGACCATTAAGATAGGGCTCATGACAACCGAAAAGCTAGCCTAGTTGGAAACCCTAATTTTCAGTGCTTTTCTTTTACAATTCTTGTCTTTAAATGTAATATTCATGATCTTCCTTTTATTATTGGATTTTGTGGGTGCAATCCGCTGAAAACCCTCAAGAGACAACACTCCTCCTACTATGGACACCTAGAGGTTTAAAGGCTTATTGCACGTGCTTAGTGCAATCGTGTTGCCTACGAAAGTGTGCTAGTTAGTTTTTATCTTTCTTTATTTTCTCCTTCTCTTTTTAATAAAACAGTTCGATCGAGACGATCGAAAATAAGTTTGGGGGAATTTGATCAGTCGAAAATACTGTATTTTTAACATGGCAATTTCCCTATCATTTGCACTCATCTAGAAGTGTTCGGTATTCATATTGCACATATTAGCAAAACATCTCTGAAATACCAGATTGCATGTGTTAGACTTTAAAACCGGCACTTTTAGGGAAATTGTGTGTTTATCATGGCATCGCATCATCCTTGTATTGCGCAACTTTTGTCCCGAGAAATTGTGCAGGAAATTGCAGAAGAGCTGATCAAAAATACGCCAACTCAATAATTTCAGATCTGGTAGCAATTTAGAGGGAAATATAAAAATCAACATATCAGAAAAAGGCCCACATATTAGCCCAAGACCACAGCAGAAGACCCAAGCCCGGAAGCCTCCAAAGCGCCGCGGTTCCGCGGCGGGAGCTTGCTCGCGCCGCGGTTCCGCGGCGGGAGCTTGCTCGCGCCGCGGAACCGCGGCGTGATGACGTCATCAGCTCCTCAGGTTTTCTCCACATGTCTAAAATAACGGCCAAAGCTTCCAGAATACTGTAGAAACTCCACGTGGCTCATCTAGAAAGCTCGGCTTAACAAACTATTTCTAGAAGGCTCTCTTAACAAACTTTTGGAGGGAAATTCAAATCTTTTGCTAACAAACTTGTGGAGGGAAAATTCAAATTTGAAATCCTAGATCTAGGATTTTGAGGTCTATAAAAGAGAGCCTAGATCTAGGGTTGAGATTGTTCAATTCTTCATCTCTCCCTCTTCCACCCACAAGTTGAGTGACACAACTTGTGCGAAACCCTAATTCCAATTCAAAATCAAAATCAAGATCCCGAGTACCATTCAAGCAAGAGAGCCTTCAACCTTTAGAAAGCGACGCCAGATTTCAACGGAGCAAGAGATCCAAGCCGATCCGCGACTTAAGGAGCCGAGCGAAGCCGAAATCGACGATCTAGTTCCTTCCTTTTGTAAATTCAAGAAAGTTGTAACGAAATTTGTCGATAAATAAAGGTGAAATTTCTATATCTTGTTTATCTTTTGATTCAACATTATGATTCGATCTCAATTTGTGATTGCGTTTGAAATTATGATGTTTGAGTAAACTCCGCTCGTATAGGAGTTATGACGATCAATAGAATGATGATGATTTAGATCTTTTTACATTTCTTAAATCCTATAACGATTGTAAATTCTTGTGAATCAAATGATTGATGACCTTGTTTCGGGATGATCCTTTCTTGATTGTGTTCACTCGAAACTAGGGAACAACGATTGGTCATTTGATTCGCAAGAAGCTTGAATTTGAATGAGATTCATCGAAAGGATAAAGGATAAGACGAGGAATCCCTAGCTTCTTCGCAAGATCCTTAACCTCGATGAATTATCATTGATCTAGTATCAATTTGTTAATGGATAAGAACATGAAATCTTTAGATCTCATCACATCTATAGATCCGATCTACTCCTACGAGCTACACTTCGAATCTTGATTGTTGGTTGGAAATCATCCCAAATTATCACTTCTTGATTTTAATGCTTTCTTCGATCTAGATATTTTCACTTTCTTGAAATGCAATTTTATAAATCATGAATTGTTTTCTTTTCTTTCCTTAAATTTTTGACTCATCTAATTCGAAAGACGAACGATTACTGAGGGAAGCATGGCGCAGGATACTGATTAAGTTCAGTTGTCGATACAGTCTAAGAAGTTTGGATTTGGAGTTCATTTATGAGCTAGGTCCCATCAGATATCCAGACATATTCTAAGACAGGTATTGCTCATTTCGGGAGATGGCTTTCTCCGCGAACTTGAGATAAAGAGAGACATAGAAAGAAACATCAGAGCGCGGATCCACTCACTGAGGCTATTCCTCGAACGCATTAGTTTCGCAAACGGGTTTTGTGAGACTGATTAGTAGAGGAGTTGGGTGTTCGGTATCACACGGGCTGTGAGTATGCGACATCACAATAATTAGCCTTGAGTGCAAGTGGGAGATTGTTGGAGATAGTGCCCTCAGAGTCAATTATTGGATCACAGGCACGTGATTGCAATGATTGAGGGAGGACATATGCCGGTAGGACAGTCTTACTCAAGATGATAGTATGCTATCTGGTTTATCTTTATCATCGTGTACTGCTTTAGGTGACCTTACATGTCACTATTGCGCGTTGATAGAGCCCTTAGGATTCTTGCTTGATGGCCAGCAGTATGATGACGATCATATACATGGGAGCTGGGGTCTATAAGCACATCCTTAAAAGGTCCCTAGTCGTGGGAGTTTTCAAGACAGGGCATCGATACTCCAGAGTAGACTAGTGTATACAGTCGAGACCCCGACGAGGGGCGGTGGCCGGTCTCACAAGCCACTGGTGTCAGTTGGTTCACCTAAGATGTAAACAGGTGCTCATTGGGATATGAGTACACCGGACAGGACTCGCCGGGAACATGCTAGTTGGTTTTATACCTGACGTCAGATAGCAGTTCCCTGGTGACATGTGTATAGGTTAGTTCATCGACCTGAGATCGTCATTTGTCTCGTGTGAGTTCCCACTGTACTTTGATTACTACCCTACCACGGCTCAAAGGAGTCGTGCAAACAGGTTTTAGTTGGGTACAGTCCCGAGCCACATGGAGGCAGTGAGCGGATCTACAGGGGTTCGTCTCTCCCGGTATTGGGGGTGAGGTCGCGCTGTGTCTAGGAGAGCCATTACACGAAGTCCTTGACCAAGGCAGGAGATTTACTGGTAGGTATTCCAGTAGTATCTCAGGGTGTTCTAGGCTACACTCCGACACGAATTGTACCGCTTTTGGGGGTCTGACTTTTACCAACCCCCTAGGCCCGCCATGCGATGCTCATAGACGAACGGACCGGACTGTACGGATATTGTCACTGACAGGCTCAGTAGGGTGTCAGGATGAGTTCGCTCATCGACCTCCCTTTTGGTCAATACTTGGTAGCCCGTTACGTACGGCTAATACCTCTGACGTGCTAGTGGTTAAATCCACAGCCAAAGTATTGACGAGTCTTTAGAGTCCCCCACAGACAGTTTCTCAAGTTTCGGGCGAAACGCTGTAGAGGCCGTATGGATATATGGCAGGGTTCGATCATATAGGTGCGGTATTGCACGGATCATGATCGGACGGATAATACTAGCGGGCTTTGGTTTAAGCCGGATCCTAGTATTGTACAGTGTAGATTTTGTCTCATTGCATTTGTATTCGGTCGCAATATAAATGCGGGTATGTATATACAGTCGCGGGGTTTTCCTGTAATTTATTACGGGATCGTCTTTTTGAAGTTTCCAGTTTGCTTTCCGTTTCGGCCATTTTCCTTTGTTTCTTTCTTTGGCTGAAAAATTGATGGAGGATGGCTTATTTGCAAATGTACAATTAATAATGGAGAAGACTTTTTGTGGCACATGGTTGGTTCATGACGGTTCTAGCTTCCATTGACTTCTTTTTGTTCATCATTGTTTACTTTATATGATGGGATTATGATGAGACTTTGGGGTAATGATTATTTATCATCATCACCCTTTTTTCTCTCTCTTGGATTATTGCTTACTCCCTCTCTCACTCTCCTAGCATGGTCGGCCACACAAAAGGGGAGGGGTGGGCTGTCCAAATTTTGTGGGTGGGGGAAAAATGTTGATCTCATTTTTGCTTGCAACAAAAATTCTAGTCCATCTCCATAGTTCATTCCTCCATCCAAAAGGCAACTTCAATTAACCCCTTGAGACAAACCGTTCTACACTCAGTCTACAGCAATCTTGGACACGTCGGCTTGCCAACTTCGTGTCCGAGTTGCCTCGGTTCAGAGGTGGGAGCTCGTAAAAAGACTTCTCGATGTGGTGCCCTTTCCGACGAGGAGAACTAGACCGGAGATTCCGCGAGGAGATCAGGATGGTGGCCGAAGACTGAAGGACACGGATCGCTCGGTATAGCTTTCTACCCTTTCTCTTGTTCGCTAGTAGTAGGTTAATGGTCAGATCCGGGTTTATAGTCCGCGGTAGTTCCGGTTTCTATTTAAAGAAAAGTTTTTGTTTTCCGCATTTTGTCCTCGTTCAAACGGCCGGGGCGCCGCCGTCCACTTACAACTTCACAGATCATAGATCTATAAGAAAAATTGTCTTTCTGAGATCATGAACATCTCATTATTAAGGGGGGAGAATTATTCAATTCTCTTAGGATCACAGATCCATAAAGGCAAATCCTTTCATCAAAAATAGATTGCAGTATCTCCTATAAGTAAAGAACTTTGTTCTTGGAATCTTGAGACAAAGTCTCTTATCAAAGAAGATAATCTTCAGAGCACAAAGTTAACCTAAGAAGATCTTTAGCGCTCCTAATTTAAAAGCGCCTTAGTGCTCTTCATCTAGCGCAAAGCGCTGCAGTGCAATAGTGCTTCAAACACAGCGCACCGCGCTCATTGGCTAGCGCTCAGCGCTAAGCGCGCCACGTGCTCCTCACGTGTGCGCTGCATTACTAAAAGCGCTTTGCACTCATTATATGGCACCAGCGCCAAGCGCCTCAACGCTTCAATTATAACGCATCAGCGCTCTACATCTAGTGCAAAGCGCTAAACGCATCAGCGCTTAACATCTGGCGCAAAGCGCCAAGCGCACTAGCGCTTTAACCATAGCGCACTGCGATCATCGACTGGCGCTAGTGCCAAGCATGCTATATACTTTTATGTGCGCTTAGGCAGAACATAAATTGTTCTTTGGATAAGCCCCAGAGCTATGATGAATGCTTAGCATTCAATAAAAGACAAACATTGTCAGAATTTAAATCAATGCTCCACATTGTTAAAAGGGCCAAGCCCAAACAAATGTTTAACAGCCCAAAACGAATGTTAAACATTTTAACTTGATTGGACTTAGCCCCAGTTGGCCATAAGTCCTCAATTCAGACTTAACTGAGCTATTGTGCTCATAATATAATTATTTGGTCTTAGTTCCAAACTGGGCTACAGATCATTTAATCCACCTTGGTTCAAGGGTACATCTCTTCACTCCTTTGATATTTGTCATTGTAATTCCTCAACGTCTTCAAAGAGGTGACGGGTCCCGACAACCATACATTTCACGGATTGTGGGGTCCTTAAACTCATGGACTATGATGTCCTTAACCTCGACCGTGATGTCTTTAAACTAACACCGGACTGTGGGAGTCCTTAAATCCACGGACTATGATGTCCTTAACCTCGACCGTGATGTCTTTAAACTAACACCGGACTGTGGAAGTCCTTAAATCCACGGACTATGATGTCCTTAACCTCGACCGTGATGTCTTTAAACTAACATTGGACTGTGGAGTCCTTAAATCCACGGACTATGATGTCCTTAACCTCGACCGTGATGTCTTTAAACTAACAAAAGACCGTAATGTCCTTAAACTAATCATCGACCGCAACGTCATTAAACTAAACAATAGAGCTCAATCGCTCTCTTGTCGGATCTAAATGATCCCGTTAAGTCGATCTTAGTCTAAAATTAGACTAACGTATCCTTAACAAACGTTTAAGTTGATCTTAGTCTCAAATAAGACTAACGTATCCTTAAACCCAAACCCCCCAAACCCAAACCTAAGAAAGATACGGATTTGGACTAGTCCATGCCCTACGGGCAACAACATAACTTAGTCTCCGTATACAATCCACGGGAAACCAAACACAAAACAAACACCCACGACACGAAGTGACCATCTGGAGAAGGAGAAAGTTGTTACCGCGATGCGGTAGCGTAATTAACTGCAGGGGCTTGCGCCTGCAGGGAAGAGCGTCCCCATAATCAAAAACCCCTCAAACGAGGGGGAATCTGAAGAAGTCTGCTACATAGGCCGCATCCGTTTAAACCTTCGATACATTGTGCCATAAATCAACTTGGCATCTTCGGAGAGGTGGACGGATAGCACCAATTAGCATCTGCCCCGAATTTCAGGCAAGACGGAACTACGCGGCCACGTCTCCGTGATTCAGAGGGGAACAGATTCTGGCACGCCCGGTGGGACCTTTTCCTCTTTCCACTCCACACTTCATGTGTCGTGTTCGCGAACCAATCGCGGTTTGCTAATGGTTGCCCTTGGGTTTCGAGGTACTATGATTTGGCATTTTGCTCGGTGCAGAAAGCGAAGGATCAATGGCGTCCACTTGTGCAAAGTGTTCCAACTGCAGTTGCAACTCCCGCTCCGCCTCATCTGAAGGCATAGCTTACGGGCCCCAAGCGGCTTCCCTGTTCACAATGCCGGTGGAACAGGTCACTCAAGCCACCACAGGATTGTTTTTCGGGACCATGCTCCCGCCAACGATCTTCACCGCTCCTGTGCCAATGCCAGAAGCTCCCAAGAAGTCGGTATTTGATCGGCTTGCTACTACCGCGGCCCCTCTCAACGGGTCGTCCAGCTCCAGCGCCTCAGTCTTCGCTAGATTGGGCCAAAGTCCATGTGGGCCCATGATGAAGCCTGCAATCCCGGAGAAGGTTGTTCCGAAGAGGATCGCCATCCCTGCTCCTGAAGTTGTCAAGATGGCTTCTCCCACCAAAGGGTCAGTTTTTACAAGAATGGCTGTTCCGGTTCCCACTACGGTTCATGTCCCTGCTCAGAAGTCTGTTTTTGACCGGTTGGATACCGCTTCTCAATGGACATCAGTCTTCAATAGGCTGACGCCAGCAACAGCCCCTCACCTGGATAGGGGGAAAAACAAAGCCATCCCCATCACCAAACAAACACCGTCCGCTCGACACGCTCGACGTCGTCACTGGCGCCGAGTAAAGAAGGCTGGGGGAAACTCCCCCTCTGGGCTAACTCCACCGGCTCCAACGGTAGAAATTAATGCTGATGTTCCAACCGGGAACAGCTTTGAGCTGCTGAACAAGGTGCGCAGGAATTCGCCAACCGCCGTATTAAAAAGATCTCCGCCGCCGGTGGAGACTGTCACGGAAACGAAGACGGAACATTCCCCCCAACGACTGTCTTCTAAAGTTTACAAAATCTGGTGACAAGTCCGAGAGTCGGTGGTTGATCAAGACTATCCCCGCCGGCAGAAGATGTTGAAGGTCCGACAGGAAGAAAACTATCTTGTTAAGCCACAAAAGACGACGGCTACTTGGGTGCCCACTGCAGTGGCCCCCTCAACTTCGACCGCTCATATGAGGAGAAGGCCGGAGAAAATCCCTAGGCCTTCGACAAATGTCAAAGGCACTGAGCCTAAACGCCCGAAGTCTGGGGGCATGGTGGTGCATACCGTCTACATAGCATCCGGAAAAGAGGATAGCCGTATCTCCACAGGTCATCGACCGGTTACGGATCCGTGACAAAAGCTCAAGAGCAGCAGCAGAAGCTTCAGGAGATGATGATTGCGATGGCTGAGCTCACAGGACCGAAAGCAAGACCAGAGGCATCCTCGGAACAACGCCACGAGCAAGAAACTGATGCCGAGTTCCTTCGGAGAATGCTTGAAAAGAAGGACAAAGAGGCCGCGGAACAAGCGGCCAATATAAAAAAAATGGCCCTTCTGTTCTAAGATATGGTGGGCATGATGATCCAGCCGGATCCCCCAGCCGAAGATCCTCCAGTAATAATTGAAGATGATAGAGGAGAAACATCAAATCCACCTCCGGCTCTTTCAGCAGCAAAGGAGGAAACTATTTCCAAGTCCTCCCTGGATGATTACATCACTCAGCAGATATGAGTTCACCAGGCGAATGAAGCGGCTGGGCAAATTGTTAGAACTGGGCGACCGTATTCAGGCTGGTATGATTAGATAAAGTACCCGCCGGGCTACACGATCCTGAAATTCCATGTGTACAAGGGGACGGGCAATCCCCATCAGCATGTCGCCCAGTTCAGGGCTCTTTGTGGCAACACCGGCGGCGATGATAAGCTCTTGCTTCGCCAATTCGTCGGCAGCTTATCGGAGACGGTGTTTGAGTGGTACTCCGAACTTCCAAATGACTCCGTCGAAACCTTCGCAGAGATGGAGTTGTTGTTCACCCAGCGATTCGCAAGTGCCAGTGAACGCACCCCAATAACGGCATTGATAAAAGCCAGGGTGAAGCCGGGCGAAATGTGGGTTCAGTACGCGATCCGATGGCGAAATCTGTGGTCGAAATGCGAACAGCGCATCGAAGAAGCACCAGCAGTGGGCATGTTCGTGGGCACTCTAGACCCTCATTCAACTATTTCACAGTTCATAATGTTCTTCAAACCGACCACATTCCATGCTTTAATCGACAAGCTAGCCCAGATGGATCAGATGGGTCATAGACCGTCTCCTCCGAAGCCGGAGCCGCGGAACGAAATAGGTAAAGGGAAGGCGACCTTCGTTGCAAACACCCAACAGCAGCCCAGTGCTCCAAGATTAACGGATCAATTGGAAGAGAGATGGCGATATTATAATGAGAAAATGAAGCGCCCTTACTCGTTCCCGCGGGATAAAACGAAGAGGCTGTTCGAACTAGCGATGCACAACAGGCTTATCAATTTGCCGAATCCAAGGCGACCATCGCAACCCGGCGAAGTGAATAATCCCAATCATTGCCCTTACCACCAAACGGTGAGCCATCCAATCGAAGATTGCTTCGTCTTTAAGGGATGGATCAAGGATCAGTACCAACAAGGCAAGTTTGCGTTGTCTGAGAAGTGGAAAGTGAGCCCACCACAACCGCATACTCCTAAGAAGATGGACACACCGGGGGCAACGTGCTCTTTTGTTGAAGAAGTTCCATAGGAGGTCGCTCTTTCAGCAAAAACCAAAAGGATGCTGAATGATCTCCAGACATGCCCGGCGATCAGATGGAAGAATCCGCTGGAACCCCAGATCATCGAAGGAATGCTGAAACCGCACCCAACTCTAAAAATTGGTGGTGATAGCCAAAGCGTTCATACCCAGCCGTCAAAATCTTCAAAGAAGAAGAAAAAATCCAAGAAGCCTGTGAAGCCTGGCGATAAGCGCACGGACCTGCAAAAGCAGATTGACGCGCTGGAAGAATATAATCAGAAGGCGCGAACTCCAATCACGCTCCAAGAGTTCCTCGGCCACGTCCTTGAGGACAAAGATGATGGAGAAGACTAGTCGGATGAATCTGAGGATTACGTAGCAAGTTGCCATATGATCTCTCACTCATCGATGAACGATGAAAAAGCCCTTTGCACCAAGAGACTGGGGGCAGGGCCTGAACTGGAACTTCTCGGCCATCAAACGAAATGATCGACACTTTCCTGAGTGAAATTCATCTGAAAAATAAAGCCGATCGGCAGCGTGAGATGGCCATATTTGAAAAGGACAAGCGTCGGCGACTGGACGAAAGAGTCAAGACACTTCCGCCGAATCAAGGGACATCCGTCGCGGATAAAAACAAGTTCAAGACGAGGAAAAGGTTTGCTAAAGCCATATCGATGGGAATGAAGCTACCACCCTCCGAAGGAAACACTGTCGGTGAAGCAGAAATGCATCCTAGCTACTGCTCATATCATCGAAAGATTTCTCACCCCACCGAAGAATTCGACGCTTTTAAAAGATGGTGGCAGGGATATGTCGCTCACCGGCAGCATTTCAAGCGGATGAAACGCAAAACTCGTCGGGAGCAAAGAAATACAACCGAGGAGCATAAAAGAACCACCGACAATTGTTGCGTGATTATCGCCGGGGGATCACAAGTTCTCACATTTGGGAGCGACTCGGATGAAGAAATGACTCTTGGCCCTCTCTTTAAAGAGTCCACCTCGGGGAAAGAGGAAGGGCTGAAGACCTGTGAAAACATTCAGCTACGCAATCATACGCTGCCCGAGAAGAATCTCGGACCCACAAACAGAAAAGATAAGGGAAAAGAAAAGATCTCTAAGGATATCGCCCTAGATGACCAAGTCATGAAAGAGCTGACCGCCAAGGACCCGCCAAAGAAAAGTAAAGTGGACTACAACATTCTGGTGCACTTGATGAAGTTACCCTCGCAGCTCAGCATTCTCGACGCCCTTCTACTATCAAAAGAAGCAAGAGATTCGTTGATCAAGGCGCTATAAGAGCCAGAGCAATTCCAAGCTTTTCTCGCCGAAGAAAAGATGAAAGACGAGCTGGAGGAAGTACACACAGCCGATATCACCTTCGGCGATGAAAACCTCATCCTTGGGACGTGCGAGCACAACCGTCCCCTCTATGTCTCAGGATACTGCCACGATATAAAGATAGGCAAAATCCTGGTCGACAATGGGTCTTCCGTCAATCTCCTCAACGTGCGAGTGTTGAAGGAAATCTGCATGAGCGTTCAACACCTCGCTCGTGATAAGATCACCATCTCCAGGTTCGACTCCCAGTCATCACGGAACCTCGGGTCTGTAATACTGACGCTGCGCTTCGGGCTGCTTGTCACAGACATTAAATTTCACATCATTGACGCTAAGACATGCTACAATGCTTTGCTCGGTAGGCCTTGGTTACATGAGTACAACATTATTCCATCTACACAACACCAGTGTATGAAATATTTTAAAGATGGCCTCGAGTACACTGTGACGGGAAAGTTGAACCCATTCTCCGTGAACGAAGTCCGAAAGTACGAAGATGCAAAATACTTCTTACCAGATTTTGAGGACACAGAAAGATGTCACAAACCGGAGAACAAAGCTATCACCACCATTCCGGTCTTCGGGAGTGATACTGAGGAAGAGGAAGAGATACTTTATTCAGGTCCACCCCAGTACAACAAGCCGGGACCGTCCTCTCCTATGTTGATCTTTGGCAGCGACTCGGAAGATGAGGTCCATGCTATATTCTCGGCTCGACCTTCAATACAAACATTCGCTGATGAAGAGCAAAGTTTGCAAGTTGCCATGGTTCCACCCAAACATCATAAAGAACTAGACGCGCTTGATACCTATAGTGTGGAAGAGCTGCAGACGTTCTATGTCCCTCCCAGGAGAGAAGGTGAAAAGGCGATCATATTCTACCGATCCGGGGAAACCAAAAGTGAGAAAGAAATCTGGCACGGCTCGGATTCTACACTTGACAGGCTCCAGCCCATCCGTTTGCCCAGATATTATGCAGACAGACTAAGGAGACTCTTGAGACGCCAAAGTGTACTCCTTAAACAAACTGCTCGACAAGCACGGTTCTATAACAGGATCTGGAACGTTCCCGGAACTCAGCGCAAGTTGCCCAATGGGAGAATGGAAACGATCGGGCTTGGATATGTTCGGTCCAAGAAACGGGAGCAATCCCGCGACTGCTACGTCGTACATGACTTTGATGAAGAAGGGGATGCTCAGTGGGAGAATGCTAACCCTGAACCAGAAAGAGCCCCCGACGTGAAAATGCCCAGTCCGTCGTTCGAAGAACAAATGGACAAGCTTATAAGGGAAGCTGGTCAAAAGGTTCGAGACGACCACAATCGTGAAATGGCCATCTACGAGAAAGCCAGGACGCAACGCCTTCTTCAACAGGCTGCGGAAGATGAAAATGCTCCTCCCTGTCAGCCCGTTGTGCAAAAGGCCCGACGCAGAAGCAGAAACAAACCAAAGAGCGGGAAAAGTGTTCGAGAGTGACAAAATGGGACCAAGAAGCCACGCGATCGGGAATCGAGTAATCCAGATTCGTCTCTTATAAAGAAGATGAGTCGAGCATACTCTTTTCCTCAGAACAAAACACGGAAGATACTTGATATCGCCATTAGACATCAACTGATTACACTCCCGGATTCCAAGCACCCCGAGTAAGCAGGCGAAGTCTCTCATCCAGACTATTGCTCCTATCATAGGGCAATAGGACATCCTATTGAAGACTGCTTCACCTTCAAGAACTGGGTCAAAGATCAATATCGACAGGGCAGGTTCGCTCTATCCAGCAGCTGGAGGGTAACCCCGCCGCAGAAGCATGAACCCAAATCCATGAGGGTAGAACCAGATCAACATCGGTTTTGGAAGCGAGCTTGTACTTGCCACGTGATAACGCTATCAGAAGAAGGCCCCGACGGTATGGATAATCTCCCCTGGTGCTTCGAAAACAATGATGACGAAATGATCTCGGAGTTTCCACCGGCGCCAAAAGAGCTGAAAGATGGGATACATACCACTGCGAATGATCTCAAGAAAATTGATTTGGGGACGGCAAGTGACCCACGGCTGACGTTCGTCGGTGAGCTATTGTCTGAAGAAAGGGTGGCTACGCTAAAGGACGTGCTCATACAGCATAAAGACTGCTTCGTATGGAATTATTCCGAGATGCCAGGACTAGATCCAGAGATTGCTGTCCACAAACTGGCCATATCCCCGGACGTCAAGCCAATCAAACAAGCACTAAGAAGAATGCAGCTTGAGCTTGAGATGAGTATCAACGCCGAAGTCAAGAAGCTGATCGACTTTGGCTTCATCCAAGAGGTTCAGTATCCTGACTGGATCGCCAATATCGTCCCGGTGATGAAGAAAAATGGGACAGTGCTCATATGTGTGGACTTTCGGGATCTCAATAAAGCCTGCCCGAAAGACGACTTCCCAGTACCGGTTACTGAGCTGATGATAGATAACACGTCCACTCACGATGTTTTCTCCTTCATGGACGGATCGTCGGGATATAACCAGATAAAGATGCATCCCGAGGACCAGAGGCACACCGCTTTCCGGACCCCTTTGGGTATATTCTGCTACAAGGTGATGCCCTTCGGTTTAAAGAACACCGGCGCCACCTACCAGAGGGCCATGACAAAGATCTTCGATGACCTCATACATGAAATCGTCGAATGCTACATCGACGACCTCGTGGTTAAAAGCAAATCATATGAAGAGCATTTAGAGTATCTGAAGATGGTGTTTCAACGCCTCCGACAATACAACTTGAAGATGAACCCTCTCAAATGCGCGTTCCGAGTTTCCTCGGGCAAATTCCTGGGATTCGTCGTCAGACACCGAGGCATCGAGATAGATCCGTCAAAGATTAAGGCGATCATGGAAATGCCTCCGCTAAAGACTCTCAAGTAACTGCGGTCTCTCCAAGGAAAGCTCGCGTACATCCGGCGATTTATAGCCAATCTCTCAGGCAAGTGCCGTCCTTACAGCCACCTAATGAAGAAAGGAACCCCTTTCGTCTGGGATCGCAAATGTCAAGACGCACTGGACGAAATCAAGCAATACCTATAGAATCCGCCAGTGCTGGCTGCTCCGATCAAGGCAAAGCCTCTCATTCTTTATACAACAGCCCTTGAAGATTCCTTAGACGCATTATGGGCACAAGAGAATGACCAGGGGAAGGAAAGAGCCCTCTACTACTTGAGTCGAGTTCTGCTTGGGCAGAAAGCAATTATTCTCCCATCGAAAAACACTGCCTGGCGTTGATCTTCGCGATAACGAAACTCAAGCCCTATGCATTGGCGCACGAAGTCCGTCTCATATCGAAGGTGGATCCCCTCAAGTATTTGATGTCAAAGGCCATATTGACGGGGCGACTCGCTAAATGGGCCTTGCTCTTAATGGAGTTCTCAATAACTTATCAGCCTCTTAAGGCTGTAAAAGGCTAGGCCATCGCCGACTTCCTCGCTGAGCATCCGATACCTGCCGATTCCCCCTTGAATTACGAACTGCCAGACGAACATTCGTTTGACACGATCAACGGAAGTGATACTCGGTGGGAACTTTACTTCGATGAAGAAGCGCAAACAAAACACCTCCATAATCAAATCAGGAGTAGGCCTCATCTTCGTAACTCCACAAGGAGGGATAATGCGCTTTGCCTTCTCCTTAACAGATCCAAGGACAAACAATAAAGCTGAGTATGAAGCTTTGATAGCAGGTCTCGAGATCGCCATCAACATGGGGATTGAGAATCTACTCATATACGGAGACTCCCAGCTGGTCGTTAGTCAAGTGAACGGTGACTATCAAACGTGCAAGCCTGAGTTGATGAAGTACGGCGAGAAAGTACAATAACTGCTGACTCAAATTCCTTCCTACACCTTGGAAAGCATACCACGTGCGGAAAATAGCAAAGAGGATGCATTAGCCAAGCTTGCTAAAGAATCGGCCGATGAGAACCTCGATGACGTAAGAATCATGGTACAAAGCCGTCGGGTTCTTGCACCGGCAGAAATATCTCCGGAGTCGTCCGAGGAAATGGGAGTGACTGAGCAAATGGCTCTACAAGCAAAAGACCAAGAAACGGTTGAAGATTGGAGAGAATTCTTTATAGACTACTTCAAATCCCGTCGAACGCCCGAAGATGCATCCTCAAGACATCGGCTTATGAAACGAGCTCTGTCTTTTGCCTTCGTCAATGATACTCTGTATAAGGGGTCATTTGATTCTCTGTGGTTAAGATGCCAGGGACCTGAAGAGGCAAAAAGAGTCGTCCAAGAAACTCATGACGGACTTTGCGGTTCTCACCAAACCGGGCCGAAGATGAAGCTGAAGATCAAACGAATGGGTTATTATTGGCCCACGATGATCCAGGACTGCCTCGAGTATGCGAAGCAATGCCAATCGTGCCAAATCCATAGGGACTTTATCCACCAACATCCGAATCCGTTACTCCCGACGGTGGCTAGCTGGCCGTTCGAAATGTGGGGAACTGACATAGTCGGCCCCATCGAACCAACATCGTCCAGAGGACATCGTTTCATTTTGGCGACAACTGATTACTTCTCCAAATGGGCAGAAGCAGTACCGCTGAGGGAAGTGAAGACGGAGAATATCCTCCATTTCTTCAAGACGCACGTCATTTATCGGTTTGGAACTCCGCGACGGATTATCTCCGATAATGGGCCAGCCTACAGGAGCCACAAAATTAGCCGCTTCGCACAACAACACAAAATAGACTGGAGATACTCCTCAGTTTATAATTGTAGGGTTCCTAGGCACTCTCAGGAGGTCTCACAAGGCATCAACCATGCCAATTTCAAATTTTACAAGTGCCGAGAAACTCTAATACAGATCGTTAACTAGAATTTTAGGCGAAACAATAAACTAATTAACAACTTAACTATAAGAAAGAGGCTACAACCTTTGTAGATCCGGTTCTCCACTTCCTTAGCTCCACGTAGACGTCCTCTCGCTGTCCGTCTCGAATCCCGGACTCAAGCATCGGCTTCATCGGAGAAATGGGCGGGCAAGGTCGTCGGCTTTGTGCCGAAGATGATCTACGTCGAGGCAACACAAGTTCAAGCTCCAACTTCACCAAGTTGTGAAACTTGTGAAGAAAACACCCTATACTACTTGGCAAGAGGTAGAGGGTGAAGAAATAGGAAGTGGGTTCACTTTAGAATTGGATTTCTCACTCTTTTGCTCAAGGTGCCATTGATGAAGGCAAGGTTTTCTTCATGAAGATGAAGAAGAAGAAGAAGATAGAATATGATAAGTGTTGAATTATTTGGAAAATAAATGAAATACTTATTATATACTAACCTTACTTGAGTGTAGAGAATAGACCATGGTTAGTGGGAATGGTTAGGGTTAAGGATGAAGACAAAATGGTCACTTTAGTCAAAGCTTCATGAAGCTTCAACAAGCTTCATGAAAGAAAAAAACCATTTTGTTTTCTAATATCTTTTTTCACTAAAAAGAAAAGATAAATAATTAAGTGAAAATATGAAACCCTAACCATTCACTAAACATGGTTTAAGTCTTTACACAAATCCAAGTGAGAATGTATCATCAAACATGATACAATCAAGTGCACACAAAATATATCACATATACAATGTGCTATACAAGTGAGAAAATCCCTTTAAAGTGAACCAATACTAGTTAATGCAAAGTAATATATCAAATATATAATTATACATTAAGTCATTGAATCAACACTTGATTCAATGATCCGGTCATGTCGCACATAACCGACTAGTATACAACGTATCGATTTATCGAATCAATGATTCGATAACTAGGTTATATCGCATACAACCAATCGAAACATTCATCGCGAGAATGGAATACGGTATCACATACACGCATTATTCTCGGTCATGCACATATCTCATGTGCGCTCCTATCTCGTTTCGCTTGAGCCAGGAAACCTCTGTGTAGGACTCTAAAGACTCGTCAATACGCCGGTAGCAGATGATGATCATATCAATCACCCACAAGCCGCAAGCGGTCTGGTAAACGTAACGGCCACCCGGGTATTGAGCGATCAGAAGATCGACGAGCTAGCCCGCTCACACTCCTGTGAATCCAATCAGTAACACTTACCGTACTGTCCGGTCTGTTCGTCTGATATGTCGCATATCAAGTCTAGGGGTGGTAAACGTCAGACCCCAGTAACCGATAAGTCGTGTCGATGTGAGGCTCATAACGGGTCGAGAAACTACTGGTAACACTTACCAGCAAATCTCTGATCAGCCCTGGCCAGGGACTTCCCTGTTACGGCCAATCGAGCACAGCGCAACATCAACCCCCAATACCGGGAGAGACGAAACCCCTCCTATCGCTCATTGCCTCCATGTGACTCGGGACTGTACCCAAAGACCACCGTTTTGCATGCCCTCATGGACGTGGTAAGGTGGAGATCAAAGCAGAGTGGGAATCACACAAGACTCTATGACAATCTCGGGTCTACAGACTAACCTGTACAAGTGTCACCTGAGAACTGCCATCTGACGTGAGGTATAATACCATCTGGGAGTTCTCGACGAGTCCATCCAGTATACCCAGTCTCCACTGAGCACCCGTATACCATCTCTGATGTCAAACACCAATGGATATGGGATCATCCATCACCCATCTTATGGGTCGAGAAGCGTATACGCTAGTCTACACTGGTATATCGATGCCCCGTCTCGATACACCCACGACTAGGGACCTTGAAGGATGTACCTATAGACTACCATGTCCCCACTAGTATGATCCGTATCACAGACCAGGTAGTCAAGTACAAATCCTAAGGGCTTTACCAACATGTAACTATAAGACAGTTTAAAGAGACTAGTGTACATGTTAAAATAAAGTGCAACCAGATAGCATACTATCATATCGAGCAAGAAAGTCATCTCTATATATGTCCAAGCATCCAATATAATATACATCATATGTACAATACTGGCCTCTAGGGCATACATACAACTAACAATCTCCCACTTGCACTAGGGCCAGCTGCTGTAGTATCGCATACCGAGCATCCCGAAGAGTCTCTCAAACTGTATCTGGGAAATGGCCTTCGTGAGTGGATCCGCCGTGTTGTTCTTCGTGTCAACCCTCCTGACCTCGATCTCCCGGCGATCTACTATCTCCCGGATCAGGTGATACCGCCTCAGAATATGCCTGGATTGCTGATGGGACCTGGGTTCCTTGACCAAAGCTACCGCTCTATTGTTATCGCAATACAAAGGTATTGGATGCTCAATGGATGGAACCACTCCAAGTTCAGTAATGAACTTCTTGATCCAGACAGCCTCTTTAGCAGCATCGTTGGCAGCGATGTATTCAGCCTCCATCGTCGAGTCTGCCACGGTTTCCTGCTTGGAACTCTTCCAGCTAACCGCCCCTCCGTAAAGGGTAAAGACAAATCCCGACTGCGACTTAGAGTCGTCCTTATCACTCTGGAAGCTCGAATCGGTAAAGGACTCCACTTGGAGTTCTCCGTTACCATACACCAAGAGCATCTCTTTAGTCCTTCGCAAGTACTTGAGAATGCTCTTCACAGCTGTCCAGTGACTCTCTCCAGGATCAGCTTGATACCTGCTCAATACACTTAGTGAGTATGCTACATCGGGTCTGGTACATAGCATCGCGTACATGATAGAGCCTACAGCCGAAGCATAGGGTATCCCTTGCATGCAAGCTCTCTCCAAATCAGTCTTGGGAGACATCTCTTTGGAGAGAGTGACTCCAGAAATCGTGGGCAAGTTCCCACGCTTGGATTCTTCCATACTAAACCTCTTTAGTATGGTGTCAATGTACCTGGATTGGGACAATCCCAAAATCCGTTTGGATCTATCTCTATAGATCCTAATTCCCAATATGCAGGAGGCATCACCAAGATCTTTCATTGAGAATCTTTGTGATAAGAAGAGCTTGACCGATTGCAGCATAGGAATATCATTTTCTATCAAGTGTATGTCATCCACGTACAATACGAGGAAGACAACCTTACTCTCTGCTACCTTCTTGTAGATACAAGGTTCATCTGGGTTTTTGACGAAATCAAACTCTTTGATAACGAAGTCAAAGCAGATGTTCCAACTCCGCGATGCTTGCTTTAATCCATAAATGGATTTAAGCAGCTTGCACACCTTCCCGCTGCTCCCACTGTCTACGAAGCCCTCTGGCTGAGTCATGTATACGCACTCTTCTAAATCATCATTTAGAAAGGCGGTCTTAACATCCATTTGCCAGATTTCGTAGTCATGATATGCAGCGATGGCAAGCATGATCCGGATGGATTTAAGCATAGCCACTGGAGAAAAGGTTTCGTCATAGTCCACACCTGGTCTTTGACGAAAACCCTTTGCAACAAGTCTAGCTTTGAAAGTCTCCACTTTCCCATCTACACCAAGTTTCTTCTTGAAGATCCACTTGCTCCCAATGGGTTTTACCCCTTCAGGAGCAACGTCCAAAGTCCATACTTTGTTGGTGTACATGGATTCCATCTCGGACCGCATAGCATCTAGCCATTTCACTGAGTCCCTACTCGTGATGGCCTGCTCGAAGCTAGTTGGGTCATCATCCTCCATGATGCAATCCTCGCTCCCACCATCCATGAGAAAACCGTAGTATCTCTCAGGTGGACGAGGAACCCTACTAGATCGGCGGAGAGGCTGAGGTTCGTCAGGAGTTACTGAATCTCTGGTTCCACTAAATCTTCAGTTTGAGTTTGTGTAGCCGGAATTTCTTCCAGTTCTACCTTATCATCACTAATTTCTTTTGCAAGAAATTCCTTTTCCAAAACGGTGGCATGTCGAGAAACAAACACTTTTTGTTCCTCTGTATGGTAGAAAAGATATCCATGTGAATGTTTGGGATATCCCACAAACTTGCATAGAACTGACCGTGCCTCGAGTTTGTCCAGATTTTGCCTTTTGACATAGGCCGGACAACCCTATATCTTAACTCGTTTAAGACATGGTCTCTTCCCACTCCATATCTCATATGGTGTGGTAGGTACAGATTTAGATGGAACTTGATTCAATAGGTATGCTGCTGTTTCCAGCGCATATCCCCAGAAGAAAATAGGTAACTCAGCTGTGCTCATCATAGAGCGCACCATATCTAATAGGGTGCGGTTCCTCCGTTCTGATACACCGTTGTGCTGTGGTGTATATGGAGGAGTCAGCTAAGAGAGAATCCTGTTCTCTTTTAGGAAGTCCAGGAATTCATTGCTCAAGTATTCACCTCCTCGATCAGATCGAAGGATTTTAATACTTTTTCCGGTTTGGTTCTCGACTTCTTGTTTATATTCTCTAAATTTCTCAAAAGCTTCTGATTTGTGTTTCATCAGGAACACATATCCGAATCTAGAGAGATCGTCAGTGAATGTAATGAAGTACGAAGAACCATCCCTGGCATGTGTAGACATGGGACCGCATACATCACTATGTATCAGTCCCAAGAGTTCGGTAACTCTTTCTCCGTGTCCCGTAAACGGAGTTTTGGTCATCTTGCCTTTGAGACATGACTGGCAAGTGTCATAAGATGAAAATTCAAACGGATTTAAATATCCATCTTTATGCAACTTAGCTAGTCGTGTCGCATTGATGTGACCCAGTCTACAATACCATAAGAAGGATTCGTTCAGTTCAGAACTCTTCCTCTTGTGTGTGTTTGTTATGCTCAGAACTGTTGATTGATTTAGAACATAAATGCCATTGCACAACGTGCCTGATCCAACCAACTTTTGGTCACGAAAAATGTTCATAACATTGTCCTGTAATACAAAATTATATCCCTCTTTACTCAATAAAGAAACCGATATAATGTTGCATATCAGGTTCGGCATGTTATAGCATTCGTTCAGAACCAATGTATTACCAATTGGTAATACAAGGTGATATTCCCCGACAGTCTTAGCTGCAACAATTGTACCATTTCCAACTCTAATGCCTTTATCACCTTCTCCAAGTTCTCTACCTTTCTTAAGCCCATGTAACTGATTACATATATGGGATCCTGACCCGGTATCTAATACCCAGGACGTAGAGCAAATGGAGAAACAGTTCTCTGTAACGAACACACCCGAAGAAAATGCATCAATATGTACTTTCTTCATTCGGGTGGCATGGGAATCCTGTTATTCCCCTATATCCTGTTCAGTCCTATAACTCTTATAGGAAAGAACGGAACCAACGTTCCCCAGCACAGTATAACATGCGGGTTCGGTCAATACATCCATCTTATTATCTTGATTAGGGCATGAAATGGTCGCTACCTGGAGAGAGAGACAAGAAAACATTTTAGCGTATGCTCGTGCAAGATCAGATTGGTTATTATCTTATCTAATCAGGATGGCTCCCACTGGTTTTTATCAAATCTTCCTTCAAACCCTAAAAGGAAAGACTAGCCGGGATTAATTACACACTACAAGTTCGCCAATCTTTCAGCCAGGCCAGTGTCGGTACTTTGAGGGAGGTCCCCCGTGCTTTCGCACGAACCTAATTAATGTAAACCTCGTTTTCCCACAGGCGTAACCCCGTTGACACCTTTCTAGACACCTACTCGATCAGCTAATTGCAATGTGTAAAACTCTCCCAGGAGTAACTCTTACTCGCAGTGGGTATCGGGATCCAACTATCTCATAGAAGGTATGCAATCTCATTGCAAATTTCAACACTTGAAATTCCCGATAATGCTTTTGCCCCTAGCGTCCTATGACCTTGACAAAGGCCAACAAATCATAGGCTGCTAGTCAAGTTCAACCCGTCATTTCTTGATTGAATCAAACCCACCCGCACGGCCCTTGACAAAGGCCAACAAGGTCGTACGACTACCCTGAAACAATCTGCATCACATGCACAAGCAGATAAGCACTATTCAGCTACCGCACACTACGCCTTGACAAAGGCCAACAAACGCAGCACGAATACTAAACAGTTCTTATCTAAAATGACGAAGGGCTACGATAGGTTTTTCTAAAAACCTATTGCGTAATGAACTTGATATCGTTGTAGAATCAAAATGAAGTTTTGAAATGGAGTGATTTTGAGGCTTTTCTAGTTTTGCTAAAGGGGTCACTCCCGGTAAAGGGATCGTCGGCCCTTTCCTCGTCGAATGAGGTGCGGGATATATCATATATATCGCTGTGCAAAGCAAAACTCCAAAAGCAATCAAAAGCAAACCGAGTGTGTAGCATCTGCCAGTTATTGCTAAAGGAGTCACTCCCGGTGAAGGGATCTCGGTCCTTTCCTCATCGAATAAGGTGCAGGGCATATCATATATACCGCTATGCAAAGCAAAACTGTAGCTACCCTTTTTATTTAAAATTTGATTCTACAACATCTTAGGTTTCTTTTCTTTCATTAATCACATTAATGAAGTCCCATCATTTATGTCACCTAAACATCACAGATAAATACGACGTACACTTATGCCATCCGCATTCGCCTCGATGTCCCCTCGTGCACCGTTAGGTTAGGTAACTAACGACAGAGCAGGGCAGGGCTAGTGCGGGTGCAAAACATAAGTAACGTCTATATAATATATCATATATACTATATACTGTATCTATCACAGAACATCATATGATCATATCACAGATATCGCAGCAGAAGAAACATATGAAACATTGGATATACTAGGACGTCCGTGTTTTCAATACGAGCCAGTATAAAACACGGATTCCACGGTCGTGATGAATAGCCAATCCCACACCCCTAGACCCCTACGAGAGCGGCAAGCAACCCTACCAATTCTAGGGTTAGGAGACCCGGACTCGACTCCTCGAGATGGTCTCCCACTGGACCCTAGAACCCGGTTACTTGTGCTCCCCTCCTTGGGTCTATCCTAATGCGGAAAAGTAAATAATATACAAAAGGTGACAACTTCCGCAACCTGGAAGTGCCCCAAATAAAAGAATATTACATACAAGTTTTTTACATGAATGAAAATGAAAAACACTCATCTCACATAAAAAAAACCCGGCTATTCAAACACGACAATCCAATATAACATATCCAGCAACACATAACATCACATGTCATCAACGTAAGTAAATATGCGCATCCCAATTGTCGTTGACATATAGCAACGAAACCGGTGATATCACATATTACACTTACGGTCACAGAAAAGAAAGTGTAAAACTACAACAGTTGGAATCCGCAAACTCTTTAGACATCGCATGCCTAGACCAATGAATTCCTTAGACATCACATGCCTAACAATTATAAACCCCGCATTTTAGTCCCATTATCGAAAACTCTTTTCAATATCAAGTGAGACTAAACCGCTAGATTTATAACATTCATTCAGTTATCTCATAACTATTTGTGAATTCCAATTATTGTATCCCATTCCGGATAAATAGAAAATATTAAACTTTCCGATCGAACATTCGAACACCCAAGTTTTCCCGAAACCGTTCAACACATGAAATAGGTTCAAAGACATTCACTTCATGCCTCAGTACCAACGGTCCAGCCGTAGAAGGGTCAAGCCAACGCCTCACATGTGGCACGCCGTACTGCCCCAAACCCGAAGGTTCAAAGGGCAGTTCAAGACGGTCACATAATCGAGTTAAGGTTTGTTGTCTTCTAGAGGGACCATCGCGTTACTTTCACTACTCAAAACGTCCTTAAACCACAGAAAAATCCAACACTTGGATATTTTCCGGCAGGGGAAAGATTGGGTATTTACATCCAGTCGAACTTTTTAACATATTCCAAAATATCCGGAAAGCCACATAGACAAAATCTGATAATCCGATCGAATCAGCGAACTCCCAAAACACCCCAGAAAATTCAACTCGTGAATAAATATTAAAAATTCCCATAAAACTCAACACTGTGAATTAGGAATTACTGTGCAAATTTGGAGGGCTGACGTCATCATGTCGCCGCGGAACCGCCGCATAAGCTAGGCTTCTGCCGCGGTTCCGCCGCAGGTTGGAGGCATCACTTGTCCAATTTTGCACCGTAATTCTTACAACTACCTGCTGAATTTTTTAAGCATTTTTAATATGGAAAAAACCCAGTTTTTAGAAAAAGTCCAGAGAGCGATTTGGTTTTAGGGTTTCGGTTTCGATCGGGTTTCAAACATCGTCTAAGTATCGCTTAAGGCTCTAGCTAGGCTCTGATACCACTGTAGGGTTCCTAGGCACTCCCAGGAGGTCTCACAAGGCATCAACCATGCCAATTTCAAATTTTACAAGTGCCGAGAAACTCTAATACGGATCGTTAACTAGAATTTTAGGCGAAACAATAAACTAGTTAACAACTTAACGATAAGAAAGAGGCTACAACCTTTGTAGATCCGGTTCTCCACTTCTTTAGCTCCACGTAGACGTCCTCTCGCTGTCCGTCTCGAATCCCGGACTCAAGCATCGGCTTCATCGGAGAAATGGGCGGGCAAGGTCGTCGGCTTCGTGCCGAAGATGATCTACGTCGAAGCAACACAAGTTCAAGCTCTAACTTCACCAAGTTGTGAAACTTGTGAAGAAAACACCCTATACTACTTGGCAAGAGGTAGAGGGTGAAGAAATAGGAAGTGGGTTCACTTTAGAATTGGATTTCTCACTCTTTTGCTCAAGGTGCCATTGATGAAGGCAAGGTTTTCTTCATGAAGATGAAGAAGAAGAAGAAGATAGAATATTATAAGTGTTGAATTATTTGGAAAATAAATGAAATACTTATCATATACTAACCTTAGTTGAGTGTAGAGAATAGACCATGGTTAGTGGGAATGGTTAGGGTTAAGGATGAAGACAAAATGGTCACTTTAGTCAAAGCTTCATGAAGCTTCAACAAGCTTCATGAAAGAAAGAAACCATTTTGTTTTCTAATATCTTTTTTCACTAAAAATAAAAGATAAATAATTAAGTGAAAATATGAAACCCTAACCATTCACTAAACATGGTTTAAGTCTTTACACAAATCCAAGTGAGAATGTATCATCAAACATGATACAATCAAGTGCACACAAAATATATCACATATACAATGTGCTATACAAGTGAGAAAATCCCTTTAAAGTGAACCAATACTAGTTAATGCAAAGTAGTATATCAAATATATAATTATACATTAAGTCATTGAATCAACACTTGATTCAATGATCCGGTCATGTCGCACATAACCGACTAGTATACAATGTATCGATTTATCGAATCAATGATTCGATAACTAGGTTATATCGCATACAACCAATCGAAACATTCATCGCGAGAATGGAATACGGTATCACATACACGCATTATTCTCGGTCCTTCACATATCTCAAGTGCGCTCCTATCTCGTTTCGCTTGAGCCAGGAAGCCTCTGTGTAGGACTCTAAAGACTCGTCAATACGCCGGTAGCAGATGATGATCATATCAATCAACCACAAGCCGCAAGCGGTCTGCTAAACGTAACGGCCACCCGGGTATTGAGCGATCAGAAGATCGACGAGCTAGCCCGCTCACACTCCTGTGAATCCAATCAGTAACACTTACCGTACAGTCCGGTCTGTTCGTCTGATATGTCGCATATCAAGTCTAGGGGTGGTAAACGTCAGACCCCAGTAAACGAGAAGTCGTGCCGATGTGAGGCTCATAACGGGTCGAGAAACTACTGGTAACACTTACCAGCAAATCTCTGATCAGCCCTGGCCAGGGACTTCCCTGTTATGGCCAATCGAGCACAGCGCAACATCAACCCCCAATACCGGGAGAGACGAAACCCCTCCTATCGCTCATTGCCTCCATGTGACTCGGGACTGTACCCAAAGACCACCGTTTTGCACGCCCTCATGGACGTGGTAAGGTGGAGATCAAACCACAGTGGGAATCACACAAGACTCTATGACGATCTCGGGTGTACAGACTAACCTGTACAAGTGTCACCTAAGAACTGCCATCTGATGTGAGGTATAATACCATCTGGGAGTTCTCGGCGAGTCCGTCCAGTGTACCCAGTCTCCACTGAGCACCCGTATACCATCTCTGATGTCAAACACCAATGGATATGGGATCATCCATCGCCCATCTCATGGGTCGAGAAGCGTATACGCTAGTCTACACTGGTATATCGATGCCCCGTCTCGATACGCCCACGACTAAGGACCTTGAAGGATGTACCTATAGACTACCATGTCCCCACTAGTATGATCTGTATCACAGTCCAGGTAGTCAAGTACAAATCCTAAGGGCTTTACCAACATGTAACTATAAGACAGTTTAAAGAGACTAGTGTACATGTTAAGATAAAGTGCAACCAGATAGCATACTATCATATCGAGCAAGAAAGTCATCTCTATATATGTCCAAGCATCCAATATAATATACATCATCTGTACAATACTGGCCTCTAGGGCATACATACAACTAACAATAATCCCCGAGCTAACAGTCTAGCTGAGGCTTTCAACAAGACCTTGACGAAGATCGTGAAAAAGACGGTGTCTCGAAATAAAAAGGATTGGCACGAGAGACTGCATCAAGCTCTCTGGGCGTACCGAACGACGTTCAAAACAGCCACGAATACAACGTCGTACGCATTGGTATTCGGTACAGAGGCGGTACTCCCCCTCGAGATAGAGCTACTTTCTTTACAAGTGGCAGTTCATTACGAGCTAACGGACGAAGAGAATGCTCACCTTCGGCTTGAGGAGCTCGACGCCCTTGATGAAACCCGGCTCATAGCGCAGCAAAATCTGGAAGCTTATAAAGCAAAGATGACACGTTCATATGAAAGATTGACCGGGCCGAGGACATTCCACCAAGGCGAGCTCGTACTAGTGGTCAAAAGACCTATGGTCCCCAATCGTGCTAAACAAAGGAAGTTCGAGCCAAATTATGAAGGCCTGTATATTATAGACAAGGTCTATCAGGATGGGGCCTATCTACTCATGGACATGCATGGTGAAAGACCTTTCAGGCCAATAAACGTCGCTTCTTGAAGAAATACTGTGCCTAACAAGTCATGGCCTAGGTCAATGATAGATGACGACGACTATGTCCACTCGCTATCTTCCTAAGCCTAAACTCTGTAAGTAGTGACCGGCTTCTTTAACGGCGGACCGAAACGTCCTTAAACTAACGGCGGACCGAAACGTCCTTAAACTAACGGCGGACCGAAACGTCCTTAAACTAACGAGGGACCGAAACGTCCTTAAACTAATGGACCGAAATGTCCTTAAACTAACAGCGGACCGAAACGTCCTTAAACTAACAAGGGACCGAAACGTCCTTAAACTAACGGACCGAAACGTCCTTAAACTAACAGCTGACCGAAACGTCCTTAAATTAACATTGGACCGGAACGTCCTTAAACTAACAACGGACCGAAACGTCCTTAAACTAACGACGGACCGAAAACGTCCTTAAACTAACAATGGACCACTATGTCCTAAAACTAGCCGTTGACCGAGATGTCGATAAACTATGGTGGATTGCAGCATCCCAAAGCTGATACAAAAAAAGAAAAAGAATAAAAAAAAAAGAAAACGGTATGTCCATAAACAAAATGGGCACGGATGAAAACCCGAAAGGGCTCCGTGAGTAAAAACAGCAGGGCTACCGGCGAGTCTTGTGAAAACCCGAAAGGGCGCAACCTCGTTAAAATAAAAAAAAAGAGATAGAGAAAAGAAAAAAAGAACGGTATGTCCACAAGTAAAAAGGGCACGGATGAAAACCCGAAAGGGCTCCGTGAGTAAAAACAGCAGGGCTACCGGCGAGTGTTTGTGAAAACCCGAAAGGGCGCAACCTCGTTAAAAGACACTTGCAAGGTCCTCTCGACTTTGTAAGGAGAAACCACCTGCGTGAGATCCTTACGACTCATAAGGGAGTAACACACTTAGGAATCCCCACGATCCCTAGGGAGAAATTACACTTGCGAGATCTTCACGGCTCGTAAGGAGAACTCTCTTATGGGACCCTCATGGCTCATAAGATTCAAAAGTCTTAAGCTACAGGGATCTGAACTTGTTCTTAAGCAGCCCCCACAACCTCCAATACTGCCCTACAAGCGACTCAATGTTGTGTTAGTGTATATGCCCTAGAGGCCATTACTGTATCATACTAGTATGTATATTACTTGATTGAAGCTTGGGATATTCACCTTGTATTGACAATTTTGCTCAAAATAGTAGTATGCTACTTGGTTTGTTTCTGCTTTAATGTGTTCATGTGTTTCTTTTAGCATATCGCCTTTACACAATAGTGGAGCCCTTAGGATCTTTGCTTGATTACCAGCGTTGTGATGGCAGTCACACTCGTGGGGGCTGGGTAATCTACAAGCACATCCTTATGCAGGTCCCTAGTCGTAGGACTATCGAGACAGGGCATCGATACTCCGGAGTAGACTAGCGTATGCGCTTCTCATCCCAGCTTGGGAGACGGCCTGTCCCACAGCCGTCAGTACGTTGTACTTGGGATAGTATGCGGGTGCTCGTTAGGTTACGAGTACACTGGACAGGACTCGTCGAGAACTGTTGGTTGGTATTATACCTATCGTCAGTTATCAGTTCCCAGGTGACATGAGTAAAGCTTAGTCCGTTGACTTGACACTGTCACTTCGCCTCGAGTGTGTTCCCACTATACTTTGATTACTACCCTACCACGGCTCAAAGGAGTCGTGCAAACAGGTAGTTTTTGGGTGCAGTCCCGAAGCACTTGGAGGCAGTGACGGTTAGATAGGATTCGTCTCTCCCGGTATTGGGGGTTGATATCGCGCTGTGTCTAGGAGAGCCATTACACAAAGTCCCTAGCCAAGGCAAGCGAGATAGACTGGTAGGTTTCCAGTGTTATCTCAGGTGTTCTGGGCTACACTCCGGCATGACTTGTACCGCTAGTAGGGGACTGACGTTTACCGCCCCCCTAGGCCCGCCATGCGATGTTCTTAGACGAACAGACCGGACTGTACGGAGACTGTCACATACAGGCTCAGTAGGAGTTCATATGGGTTTACCTCGTCAGTCTTCTTATCGGCATCTACCTGGGGACCGTTACGTACAGCTAGTGCCGCTTGCGGTCTGTGGTTAAACCCACTGCCAGCGTAGTGTCGAGTCTTTAGAGTCCCACACAGAGGGTTATTCGTCTTTAGGCAAAATGAGTTGAGGTCGCATGGTTTTACGACAGGGTTCGTTCACATCCGCGCACTTGTGCACGTTTTGGTGTCCAGACAGTCATTACTAGCGGGCTCTGGTTTGAGCCAGATCCTAGTATATGCTTTGGGGTTAGTTTTATCTCATTGTATTCGTGTTCCTCGGAACACGAATGCGGGTGTGTATACACAGTTGACTGAGGCAGAGGAAGAGGATTTTTCATTAGGGTTTTGGAACGGGTGTGTATGCACAGTTGACAGTTGTTTTTCCAAACCCTAATGAATATGTGAAATATCAATTAATAGTATTAATTAAATGAAATTGAGTTATGGTTAGGGTTGTTGACTTGTTGACCAAGGTTGACTTGTTGACCAAGGTTGAAAAGTTGACCATCATCATTTCAAGCAAACATGCTCTTTGATCTTTGCAAAACTCATTTAATGTAAAATGATAATGGTCATTTCAACATACCATCACCTTTTTCATTTTGATTAATTTTGTTAATTAATTAATTCACATATATTTGGTTATGGTTGTAAAACTATTCTCATTCTATCATTTTGATTCTCTCTCCTCCTCTTCCTCTCTCTCTAGCTCTCCCCTCTCATGAGTTGAGAACCCTTTGAGCTTGAGATAAAACCCTCAAAAATATTCTCTACTCTTTCTAAGTTCCTAGGTTTAGCACACCAAGAACCTTAGTTACTTCTAGTTTGAAGTTGGAGCCAAAGGTAGAGGCCCTCGGGTGGATCTTTCTTCGGCAAGAGAAGTCGACAAGGAGAACTCGTTCTTTCACTCCAAGGAGCAAGAAGAGAAGGACTTGAAGACCTAGGTATAACCCCCTTTCCGAGTAGCTAACTCTTTTAGCTTATTAGTTAGTTTTGTTTAGCAAAGATCCCTCCTTTAGCATAGTCCATGTTGCCTAGTGTTGTAAAAATCCGATTTTTCATAACGTTTCCGTCTTCCCGCAAGCACCGGGGTGGGCAACGTGGACTTACAGTGGTATCAGAGCCTAGCTAAACACAAACTAACTAGTTAGCAAAGTATCTAGAACTTCGATCGGGAAAACTCGCAAAACATTTTTCTAAAACCCTGAGTTTCTGTCGATTTTTTTCTGCTCTAAAAATAATAAATCATACTTCAAAAATCGGCTCAGGGTTTTGTAAAGAAGCACACCAAAAATGATCCACTGAACCGGTCAAAGCGCCGCGGTTCCGCCGCAAGAACATGCTTCTTGCCGCGGATCCGCAGCCGAGTTGACTCGGCCGTGGACCGAGTTTGGTGCAGTGTTCTTCTGTTGCTGTTTTGGGATTTTTAATATAGTTTGTTTCCACCCAGATTTTCCAGAGAACAAGTTAGTTTTTGGGGTGGTCACAAATCCCTATTTTGATCGAATTTCTTTACACTTTGGCTAATGGGTTATATCTGTGATGTGATATATGTATTCAACGTCTACTAATCGCTATACGTCGATTAGTGGGGGTTATACATATCGGTGATCTGTAATGTTGATGGTTTGTGTATATGAATTCGTTGGATTGTCGCGGATGAATAGCCGGGGGGTTGTGAGATGAGAGTTTTCTTATTCTTTCAATTCTTGTAATATGTAAATTGATGTAATATTATTTGTATGGCCGCACAACCGGGTCGGGGTTGTAGCCGTCATTGTATAATTTCTTTTTACTATTTTTGCTCCTAGGATAGACCCAAAGTGGGGTGCACAAACTACCGGGTATCTCAAAGTGCCGAGTGGCCTACTCATGAGTTGAGGGAGGTTGCTTCGCTTCGGGTACTTGGCGGGTAGTTTGCCGCACCCGTAGGGGTCTAGGATGGGGTTTAGCTATTCATCGCGACCGTGTAATCCGCTCTTCGTTACAGGCTCATACGAAATGCGGATTCCTAGTATATCTAATATGTTCATCTATGATCTGGAATGGCTATCATTGCATGTGACGAATGTTTATATATATCTATATGATATCTATTTAGACGTTGCTTATGTTTTGCATCCGCGCTAGTCCAGCCCCCGCTCTGTCGTTAGTTAAGTAACCTAACGGGTGATGACGGGACCCCGTGGCGAATGCAGATGGCATAAGCGTACGTCATATTTTCGTTGTTTTCTGCAATGGTAGGATTAAATGATGGGACGCATTGGAATTAATGCAAAGAAAAAATAAACCAAGTAAAAGTCGTTGGAACACTTTGAAAACCACTCGGTTCTTTTCAAAACCAAACTTTTAAATGTGGAGCTTGAACCACTCGTTTTGAAAGCTATCTTGTTCCTTCGATTATATCAAGTTCACTACATTCACGGTTTCGCCAAAACTATTCGTAGCCCTCCGTCGTTTCACATGAATGGTCAATAAGTATTCAAGCTATGTTTGTTGGCCAAAGTCAAGGCATAGTGATTGGTATCTATTGGGTATTCATGTTCAGCATAGATAGATGTGTTGGTTTGGGGCAGTCGTTCTACCTTGTTGGCCAAAGTCAAGGGTATGTGCGGGTGGGCTCAAATTAACCTGGAGAATGACGGGTAGAACTTGACATGTGACTTATGATTTGTTGGCCAAAGTCAAGGTCATAAGAGCATGGGGCAAAAATCCACATCGGGAGTTTCAAAAGAACTGAAACTTGCTGGTGCTGCATACCATTTGGAGTGTGATGATTCTGGTAGGATTCCATTAGTTTTGTCACACGATGATATTTGGATCCCGATCCTACTGTGAGTATATGCTACTCCTCTGGAACTTTCTCACTTAACGATCAATGCTATAAACCAAGTAGGTGTCTAGAATGGTGTTAGCGGGGCTACGTCCACTGGGAAAAGAGGTTATTTAATTAAGAAACTTCGCGAAAGCATTGGAAAACCTCCCTCGAAGTACCGACACTGGCCTGGCTGAACGGTTAAGCAAGAATTGTACGGTGAGATTGATCCCGACCAGTTCTTCCTTTATGGTTTGAGGAAGGATTCGAGATACAGTGGGAGCCATCCTGTTTAGACAAATTAAAAACCACTCTAAACTTGCAAGAGCATCATGCTAAAGTGTTTCTTCTCTCTCTCCTAATTGCAGCGACCATTTATCATGACTGGACTTATGTTACTTCTAGATAAAAACATACTGACAGGGCCAAACTACAAAGATTGGCTCAGGAATGTCAAAATGACAATCACTTATGACAAGTTGGGGTATCTTCTTACCACCAAAGCTCCCCCTGTCCCAGGTCCCAAAACCAGCGTCGCGGATAGGGAAATCCGTAAGCCCTGGGAAATCGACTGCGCGAAGGCCAAGTGCCTCGTACTTGCCTCTATGGACAATGAACATCAGAGGAGGCACGAGAATATGGACCTCGAATCCATATTTCTCCATACAAAAGAACTGTATGGAGAGCAATCTTGTATCGCCAGATACGAAGTGTCGAAGAAGTTGTTTTCGGCAAGATTGGCCGTCGGATCATCGATAGCGGAACACGTGCTTAAGATGATTGGCTACATAGAGGAGCTCGCGGACCTTGGGACCATGTTGGAGAATGAGCTCTATACGGACTTGATTCTCCAGTCCCTTCCTTCCACTTACGCCCAGTTCATCCTGAACTTCAACTTGCAGGAAAAGGAAGTTGAACTTTCAGAACTCCTCAACATGCTGAGGAGTGCAGAGGGCACCCTACAGAAAGGTAGGGAAACATCCACTTTGTTTGTAGGAGGATCTTCCTCTTCTAGGTCCAAGGCGAAAGCCAAGGGAAAGAAGAAGAAAACCCCCGCCAAACCAAGGGGCGGTGTTAGTAAAGTGGATACGAAGGGAAAGGCAAAAGCAACAAAGGTAGAGGGGAAGCTTGTGGATAAGGAAGAGTGCTTTTACTGTTACAAGAGTGGACACTGGAAGAAAGATTGCAGGGCTTGGAAGGCCAGAACACAGGATCTGAAGCAAGTTGCGGTTTCAGCTTCAGGTGTGTATGTTATTGAAAACTGTCTATCAATAAACTCTACGTCCTGGATATTGGATACCGGATCAGGATCTCATATCTGTAATTCTTTGCAGGCGTTGAGAAAGCATAGGTTTTTGAAAGCAGGTGACATGACCCTCAAAGTTGCAAACGGAGCTAGCATGGATGCTGAGGCCGTGGGGGACTATCACCTGAGAATGTCAGATGGACATGTTTTGGTTTTACGTAATTGCTTTTTTATACCCAATGCAACTTATAATATCATTTCTGTATCTTTGATTTCTAAAGAAGGTTATGAATTTGCGTTTGTAAGTAATGTTGTAAACATTCACCTTAATCAAGTTCTGATTGGGTCAGGTACATTAAGCAATGGTATATACGTATTAAACCAACTACAGATTTTCAATGTCCAGAATACACACAAAAGAAAGTCTCCGGAAACAAATCAGACTTTCTTATGGCATTGTAGACTGGGTCACATCAATGAGAGAAGGTTGACCAAGTTACATACAGAAGGATATTTGGATCCGTTCGAATATCAATCATATGCAACTTGTCAATTTTGTCTCAAAGGAAAGATGACAAAGACTCCGTTCACTGGACACGGAGTAAGAGCGAGCGAGCTCTTGGGACTCGTACACAGCGACGTGTGCGGTCCAATGTCTACGCATGCACGAAGCGGTTATTCTTACTTCATTACTTTTACGGATGACTTTTCAAGGTACGGATATGTCTTCTTGATGAAACATAAATCCGAAGCCTTTGGAAAATTCTAGGAATATAAGAATGAAGTAGAAAAACAAATAGGCAAAAGTATCAAGACACTGAGATCTGATCGAGGTGGTGAATACTTGAGTGCCGAGTTCCTGGATTACTTAAAAGCGAATGGAATTCTCTCTCAGCTTACTCCTCCATACACTCCGCAACATCACGGTGTATCGGAGAGATGGAACCGAACCCTATTGGATATGGTACGGTCCATGATGAGTAATGCTGAGTTACCGCAATCATTCTGGGGATATGCACTAGAATCAGCTGCATACCTTTTGAACCGAGTTCCAACTAAGACTGTGCCTACTACACCATATCAGATGTAGTGTGGGAAGAGACCCTATCTTAATCACATTAAGACATGGGGATGTCCAGCTTTTATCAAAAAGCAGCATGCGGACAAGCTCGAGGCACTCTCAGTACAGTGCAAGTTTGTGGGATATCCAAAGAACTCCAAGGGATATTTCTTCTATTGCGAAGAGGAACAAAAGGTTTTTGTTTCTCGTCATGCCCACTTCTTGGAAACTGAGTTTTTGGAAAATCAGATAAGTGGGAGCGCAGTAGAACTGGAAGAAATTCCAGAACCACGAGCTATTACTGAAAGCTTAGTAGAACCAGAGGGTTCGAAAGATCAGGACATTCCTACGCCGCTCCGCAGAAGTAGTAGGCAGTCTCATCCGCCCGAGAGATACTACGGTTTCTCATAGACGGGGATAGAGAGGATTGCATCATTGATAGTGATGAGCTGACTAGCTTCCAGCAGGCCATTCAGAGCGTTGACTCGGTAAAATGGCTGGATGCAATGCGGACCGAAATGGAGTCCATGTACACCAACAAAGTATGGACGTTGGACATTGCTCCAGATGGGGTAAAACACGTAGGATGCAAGTGGATCTTCAAAAGGAAGATTGGTGTAGATGGACAGGTTGAGACCTATAAAGCTAGACTTGTTGCAAAGGGTTTCCGTCAAAGACCTGGCTTGGACTATGACGAAACCTTTTCTCCAGTGGCTATGCTGAAATCCATTCGGATCCTTCTTGCCATTGCTGCCTTCCACGATTATGAGATCTGGCAGATGGACGTAAAGACTGCTTTTCTAAATGGAAATTTAGAGGAGTGTGTCTATATGGACCAGCCAGAGGGTTTCATTCATAGTGGGAGCTTAAGTCCATCTATGGACTAAAGCAGGCATCGCGGAGTTGGAACATCTGTTTTGATGAGACGGTCAAAGAATTTGGCTTTATCAAAAATCCAGATGAACCATGTATCTATAGTAGATTTGTAGCAAGAACTGTTGGATTCCTCGTATTATACGTGGATGACATTCTCTTGATAGGAAATGACATTCCTATGCTACAATCTGTCAAAGGGTTCTTGTCACACAGGTTCTCCATGAAAGACCTGGGTGATGCCTCTTACATTCTGGGGATCCGGATCTATCGTGACAGATCCAAGAGGATATTAGGACTCTCAGAGTCTAGGCACATCGACACCATACTGAAAAGATTCAGTATGGAAGATTCCAAGCGCGGTAATCTACCAGCTTGTCACGGGATCACCCTCTCCAAAGAGATGTCTCCCAAGACTGATTTGGAAAGGGATCGCATGTCTATTATACCCTATGCTTCTGCGGTAAGCACTATAATGTATGCGATGTTATGCACCAGACCAGATGTAGCTTATGCACTGAGTGTGGTAAGCCAGTATCAGTCAAGCCCTGGGGAGAAACACTGGATAGCAGTAAAGAACATTCTCAAGTACCTGAGAAGGACTAAGAAGATGTTCTTGGTGTATGGCGGAAAAGACTTCCAGATCGAGGCCTTTGCTGACTCCAGGTTCCAAAGTGACAAGGATGATTCCAAGTCCATGTCGGGTTATGTCTTTACCCTCTATGGAGGGGCGGTGTGTTGGAAGAGTTCCAAACAGGAAACCGTTGCTGACTCGACGATGGAAGCGGAATACATCGCTGCTGCAGATGCCGCAAAAGAAGCCGTCTGGATAAGGAAGTTCCTAACAAAACTTCAGGTGGTTCCGTCCATTGTTGCTCCAGTACCTCTGTATTGCGACAACAACGGGGCTATAGCTTTAGCGAAGGAACCCAGGTCCCATCAGAAGTCCAAGCACATCTTTAGGCGGTATCACCTGATCAGGGAGATCGTGGGTCGCCAGGAGATCGAGCTTCGGAGAGTTGCTACGGAAGATAACACTGCTGATCCATTCACGAAGGCCTTACCCCAGACTCAGTTCGAGCGGCTGATCGAGATGATAGGTCTTCGATACGCCAGTACATGGCCTTAGTGCAAGTGGGAGATTGTTAGTGTATATGCCCTAGAGGCCATTACTGTATCATACTAATATGTATATTACTTGATAGAAGCTTGGGATATTCACCTTGTATTGACAATCTTGCTCAAAATAGTAGTATGCTACTTGGTTTGTTTCTGCTTTAATGTGTTCATGTGTTTCTTTTAGCATATCGCATTTACACATTAGTGGAGCCTTTAGGATCTTTGCTTGATTACCAGCGTTGTGATGGCAGTCACACTCGTGGGGGCTGGGTAATCTACAAGCACATCCTTATGCAGGTCCCTAGTCGTAGGACTATCGAGACAGGGCATCGATACTCCGGAGTAGACTAGCATATGCGCTTCTCATCCCAGCTTGGGAGACGACCTGTCCCACAGCCGTCAGTACGTCGTACTTGGGATAGTATGCGGGTGCTCGTTAGGTTACGAGTACACTGGACAGGACTCGTCGGGAACTGTTGGTTGGTATTATACCTATCGTCAATTATCAGTTCCCAGGTGACATGAGTAAAGCTTAGTCCGTTGACTTGACACTGTCACTTCGCCTCGAGTGTGTTCCCACTGTACTTTGATTACTACCCTACCATGGCTCAAAGGAGTCGTGCAAACAGGTAGATTTTGGGTGCAGTCCCGAAGCACTTGGAGGCAGTGACGGTTAGACAGGATTCGTCTCTCCCGGTATTGGGGGTTGATATCGCGCTGTGTCTAGGAGAGCCATTACACAAAGTCCCTAGCCAGGGCAAGCGAGATAGACTGGTAGGTTTCCAGTGTTATCTCAGGTGTTCTGGGCTACACTCCGGCACGACTTGTACCGCTAGTAGGGGACTGACGTTTACCGCCCCCCTAGGCCCGCCATGCGATGTTCTTAGACGAACAGACCGGACTGTACGGAGACTGTCACATACAGGATCAGTAGGAGTTCAGATGGGTTTACCTCGTCAGTCTTCTTATCGGCATCTACCTGGGGACCGTTACGTACAGCTAGTGCCGCTTGCGGTCTGTGGTTAAACCCACTGCCAGCGTAGTGTCGAGTCTTTAGAGTCCCACACAGAGGGTTATTCGCCTTTAGGCAAAATGAGTAGAGGTCGCAAGGTTTTGCGACAGGGTTCGTTCACATCCGTGTACTTGTGCACGTTTTGGTGTCCGGACAGTCATTACTAGCGGGCTCTGGTTTGACCCAGATCCTAGTATATGCTTTGGGGTTAGTTTTATCTCATTGTATTCGTGTTCCTCGGAACACGAATGCGGGTGTGTATGCACAGTTGACTGAGGCAGAGGAAGAGGATTTTTCATTAGGGTTTTGGAACGGGTGTGTATGCACAGTTGACAGTTGTTTTTCCAAACCCTAATGAATATGTGAAATATCAATTAATAGTATTAATTAAATGAAATTGAGTTATGGTTAGGGTTGTTGACTTGTTGACCAAGGTTAAAAAGTTGACCATCATCATTTCAAGCAATGATGCTCTTTGATCTTTGCAAAACTCATTTAATGTGAAATGATAATGGTCATTTCAACATACCATCACCTTTTTCATTTTGATTAATTTTGTTAATTGATTAATTCACATATATTTGGTTATGGTTGTAAAACTATTCCCATTCTATCATTTTGATTCTCTCTCCTCCTCTTCCTCTCTCTAGCTCTCCCCTCTCATAAGTTGAGAACCCTTTGAGCTTGAGATAAAACCCTCAAAAATATTCTCTACTCTTTCTAAGGTCCTAGGTTTAGCACACCAAGCACCTTAGTTATTTCTAGTTTGAAGTTGGAGCCAAAGGTAGAGTCCCTCGGGTGGATCTTTCTTCGGCAAGAGAAGGCGACAAGGAGAACCCGTTCTTTCACTCCAAGGAGCAAGAAGAGAAGGACTTGAAGACCTAGGTATAACCCCCTTTCGGAGTAGCTAACTCTTTTAGCTTGTTAGTTAGTTTTGTTTAGCAAAGATCCCTCCTTTAGCATAGTCCATGTTGCCTAGTATTGTAAAAATCCGATTTTTCATAACGTTTACGCCTCCCCGCAAGCACCGGGGTGGGCAACGTGGACTTACATGCTGACCCTTGTATACAATCCACGGGCGCGAATAAACATTTCCCTAACAAAGTCCCACCCGTGACTAGGGATATGTTCGCACGATGAGCAACCCTTGTGAGTCCTCTCGACTTATAATAAGAAAACACTTTTGTAAGATCCTTACGACTTATAAGAGAACATACACTTAGGAGTCCTCACGATTCCTAAGGAGAAAACGCATCTACGAGATCCTCACGACTTGTAGGGAGAAATACCTTCATGAGACCCTTACGGCTCATGAAGTGAAAAGCCTTAGTCGACAGGATCCTAACCCTGTTTACTAAGCCACCTTTGTTCGACATCGACAGAGGCAAATGATAATTCGCTCCTGGCGATATCCCAGTTGTAGCGGTGCTGATGCCGAAATCGGTGTCTAATCCCAAGTTTGCAGCGAAAAGCTAGCAAGCCAAACATGCATACGAAATAGCCGAAATGATGGGGCAACTTGCAAATAAAAAATCAGCAAGTAAAAAAAAATGTATGCATGCAAAATAGCCGAAATGATTGGGCAACTCGCAATAAAAAGCAGCGAGTAAAAATAAAGCAAATAGCCAAAATGATTGGGCACCGCGAAAAATAGCCGAAATGATTGGGCAATCGCAACCTTCGCGATATAAAAGTTGAAATGATAGAGCATCGTGGAAAGAAATAAAAAAATATGAATGAAACTTATGCCCTACAGGTGATATCACATCAATCCCTGTATACAATCTAGGGGCTCAAACAAAGAAGGAATCACACCCTTCCTCCCCAAGCTTCATCAGAAGGAGAGGCCAAATCTCAATGGTTCATAGACAGCCTAAAGATCATCTCAACATTCGTCTTATTACAACGGACACAACATCAAGCAAAGCGGAACAGCGGCAACTCCCAGTTCCATGACTCGGCGGTGTACAGATGACCGAGAGTCAAACTTCGACTCCGTGAAATGCGGATAAAGTCAACCCTTCCTGGCTACGTGGAACGTGGCTTATGTCAATCCTGACCCCGTGGGAAATGTCCAGAGCGGATCCTGGTCCTCGCAGAGCATGGCAGTGAACCCGTGTGAAGTATCCAGAGAGGAGCCTAGTTCTCGCCGAACATGACAGTGAACCCGTGTGAAGCATCCAGAGCGGAGCCTAGTCCTCGCCGAACACGGCAGTGAACCCGTGGGAAGCATCTAGAGCAAAATTCCTAGCTACGTGGAACGCGGCTTATGTCAATCCTGACCCCATAGGAAATGTCCAGAGCGGATCCTGGTCCTCGCAGAGTACGGCAATGACCCCGTGTGAAGCATCCAGAGCAGAGCCTGGTCCTCGCAGAACACGACAGTGAACCCGTAGGAAGCATCCAGATCAAAATTCCTGGCTACGTGGAACGCGGCTTATGTCAATCCTGACCCCGTGGGAAACATCCAGAGCGGATCCTGGTCCTCACAGAGCACGGCAATGACCCCGTGTGAAGCATCCAGAGCGGAGCCTGGTCCTCGCCGAACAAGGCAGTGAACCCGTGGGAAGCATCCAGAGCAAAATTCCTGGCTACGTGGAACGCGGATTATGTCACTCCTGACCCCGTGGGAAACGTCCAGAGCGGATCCTGGTCCTCGCAGAGCTCGGCAATGACCCCATGTGAAGCATCCAGAGCGGAGCCTGGTCCTCGCCGAACATGGCAGTGAACCCGTGGGAAGCATCCAGAGCAAAATTCCTGGCTACGGGAACGCGGATTATGCCACTCCTGACCCCGTGGAAAACGTCCAGAGCGGATCCTGGTCCTCGCAGAGCACGGAAATGACCCCGTGTGAAGCATCCAAAGCGGAGCCTGGTCCTCGCCGAACACGGCAGTGAACCCGTGGGAAGCATCCAGAGCAAAAATTGGACTGTGAGGTCCTTAAACTCACGGACTATGATGTCCTTAACCTCGACCGTGATGTCTTAAAACTAACATCGGACTGTGGGGTCCTTAAACCCATGGACTATGATGTCCTTAACCTCGACCGTGATGTCTTAAAACTAACATTGGACTGTGAGGTCCTTAAACTCATGGACTATGATGTCCTTAACCTCGACCGTGATGTCTTTAAACTAACACCGGACTGTGGAGTCCTTAAATCCATGGGCTATGATGTCCTTAACCTCGACCGCGATGTCTTTAAACTAGGTATCCTGTAAAACGTCCAGAGCGGAGCCTGGTCCTCGCCGAACACGGCAGTGAACCCGTGGGAAGCATCCAGAGCAAAATTGCTGGCTATGTGGAACGCGGATTATGTCACTCCTGACCCCATGGAAAACGTCCAGAGCGGATCCTGGTCCTCGCAGAGCACGGCAATGACCCCGTGTGAAGCATCCAGAGCGGATCCTGGTCCTCGCAGAGTATGGCAGTGAACCCGTGTGAAGCATCCAGAGCGGAGCCTGGCCCTCACCGAACACGGCAGTGAACTCGTGGGAAGCATCCAGAGAAAAAATTCCTGGCTACGTGGAACGCGGATTATGTCACTCCTGACCCCGTGGAAAACATCCAGAGTGGATCCTGGTCCTCGCAGAGCACGGCAGTGAACCCGTGTGAAGCATCCAGAGCGGAGCCTGGTCCTCGCCGAACACGGCAGTGAACCCGTGGGAAGCATCCAGAGCAAAAATTCCTGGCTACGTGGAACGCGGATTATGTCACTCCTAACCCCGTGGAAAACGTCCAGAGCGGATCCTGGTCCTCGCAGAGCACGGCAATGACCCCGTGTGAAGAATCCAGAGTGGAGCCTGGTCCTCGCCGAACACGGCAGTGAACCCGTGGGAAGCTTCCAGAGCAAAAATTGGACTGTGAGGTCCTTAAACTCACGGACTATGATGTCCTTAACCTCGACCGTGATATCTTAAAACTAACATCAGACCGTGGGGTCCTTAAACCCATGGACTATGTTGTCCTTAACCTCGACCGTGATGTCTTAAAACTAACATTGGACTATGAGGTCCTTAAACTCATGGACTATGATGTCCTTAACCTGGACCGTGATGTCTTAAAACTAACAACGGACTGTGGAGTCCTTAAATCCACGGACAATGATGTCCTTAATCTCGACCGCGATGTCTTTAAACTACGGTACCCTGGAAAACGTCCAGAGCGGAGTTTGGTCCTCACAGAACACGGCAGTGAACCCGTAGGAAGCATCTAGAGCAACCCCTAGCTCCGTGAAATGCGGATAAGGACAACTTCATCCATCACTTGCGGGTCCTCACGACTCGTAAGGGAATAAATTCTCTTGTGAGATCCCTACGACTTTCAAGAGAAAACACACTTAGGAATCCTCACGATTCCTAAGGAGAAAATACACCTACGAGATCCTCACGACTCGTAGGGAGAAAAGTCTTTATGAGACCCTCACGGCTCATAAAGTTGAAAAGTCTTAGGTGACAGATCCTAACCCTGTTTTCTAAGCCATCACCACCCTACAAAAAGCCCAAGATTGACAGCCATATACTATCTACAGACCGCACTTGCTAAAATCACATGGCAACAACACAGCAAAGAGAAGAAAGCAACAAGGAGAACATTTGATTCGCATTTAATTAAGCGTTCGAGGCACACCCGTTCATGCATGCGCAAAAGATTTAGTGTGTAAAATAAAACAAACTGAAATGAGAAACTTTCCATTTATACTGCGAAAAATTTCTTACAATTATGAAAGCAGTAAACAAAAACATTATCAAAACAATTACAATGGCAAAACTTCAGATCCAGGGCATGGATTGAGGAACTCAAAAGTAACTTTGTCCAGAATCCTCCAGGCATTCCGAACCATCCTAGTATGCTTTCTTTCGCGATCACAAGCGTCGGGATCCTCACGGATGTCCTCTACCCTCCGATAGACAGCAAGTATGGCCGACTGTTGAAAAGCCTGATGCAGGAGATCGATAAGATTGCCTCGCCTTCTCTTCGAGATTAGGCTCATCAGATACACCAAGTGCACCTTATCCTCAGCGGCATCCAATGTCCGAAGCGGCACGCCAGTACAGAATAGAGGAAGCGCTTCCCAGATCGCTCCCACAATAAGCTTCAGGAGAGGGGAGCGTTGAGGAAGCAGTTGACCATTGTATGCGTCAAAGCGACTCATAATTTCGGCACACTCGGCGTTTGTGAATTCTCGATTCTGAGAACGACCGAGTGATCGGATGTCTCCGTAAAAGATAATCTCGTCGAGGGCATACATGTGAGCGTCCATTACTCCTAAAAAAAGAAAATCAACAAAAATTAGCGGACAGACTGATCAAGTGAATCCTTATTAAAAACAGGCAGGCACAGGGAGTTAAACTCCTCGAGAGCAATGCTCTGCAGACAGAAGTGACACCTGTCAAAATCAATTATGAGGGGAATTTAAAGAAATTCCTCGAGAACATTGAGAGCCTTGCTCTGAAAAGATGATGGAATAATCTATCAAAAATAAAATTTAAAATTTCAATTTGATCTTCAAGATCCATGAACAAACTCTTAAGAGTTCTTCTATATGATCTGAAAGGAGCAAAGCTCCATTAATGGATTAAGAAATCATAAGCAAGATCCTTTTAGATTTATGATTCCAAGAGAGCAAAGCTCTATTAATAAAACCCTAAAGAGGATTTTCTTTAGATCAAAGATCTATGAAGAGCAAAGCTCTGTTAATGGGTGAAACCCTAAAAGATGTCTCAAAAAGATTTAATCTTTTACCTAATCTGACAAAGTTCAGTCCTTAAAAATTCTTAAGAAGAAGAGCTGCGCTCTGAAGAAGAAAATAAATTTTCAAGAAGGATTGAAGATGAACAGAAGTCATCTCAAGGGCCAAGGGTCCTATTTATAGGCACTAAGCGTCGTTTCAGTTCCTTGGGTGATCCAAGAGTCGAGATGTTGGCATCGCTGCACCCACGTGTGGGCCCCGTGAGCGCAACTGTGGGGGGCATTTATTTCCCCAATTAGAGCAAACCTCTGTTCAGAATTCAAAATTTGAATTAAAGCTGCGCTTTTATAAAAGCGCTTCGCTACAACTAGCGCACCCCGTGCAAAGCACATAGGCGCTAGCTCTAGATGCGCTGCGCTCCAAGTAGCGCACTACGTGCAAAGCACGTGTGCGCTAGCGCTAAGAGCGCTGCGCTCCAATTAGCGCACCATGGGCAAAGCGCACCATGGGCTAAGCGCTAGCGTTGGAACTAAATGTTCCTCACCGTTGGATCAAATATCCAACGGATATGATTAAATCATCAATTAACAAGAATAAAATTCTGTTGAATCTTTCCAAACAGAAAAGATTGTGCCTTGAATTTGGAACACCGTTGGATCAATGATCCAATGGTGATTAAAAATCACTAAAATACAGAACAAAATCTGTAAAGAAGGAAAGATTTCTCAATCTTGTTAAAACAAGAAGATTATCTTCTGTAAATTAGAAGCCCTTGGATCAAGGATCCAACGGTGGGGAAATTCCCAAATCAATTGGAGAATAAATCTCTTTAACTGATTCAACAAATCAGCTTCCCCTATATAAAGGACCCAAGACTTCAAGTCTAAAATGGAGGAACCCCCCCCCCCTCCATAAACTTTGAGAAAATCTCAAGAAGAAGAAGTAGCTCTCGGTAAAAGAAGATATTTTCTTGAAGGTAAAAAAAGAATGGTGATGAACAAAGAGATGAAATTATCTCATAATTAAAAAGAAGAATTCTCTTCTTAAAAGATCATAGATCTTAAAAGACCAAGGTCTCTTATAAAGAGATAAAAAAAAAGATCCCATCATAAAAATAAAGAAGTACTTACTTCACAGATCATAGATCTATAAGACAAATTGTCTTTCTGAGATCATGAACATCTCATTATAAAGGGGGGATTATTCAATTCTCTTAGGATCACAGATCCATAAAGGCAAAGTCTTTCATCAAAAAGAGATTGAAGTATCTCCTATAAGTTAAGAACTTTGTTCTTGGAATCTTGAGACAAAGTCTCTTATCAAAGAAGATAATCTTCAGAGCGCAAAGTTAACCTAAGAAAAGCCTTAGCATTCCTAATTTAAAAGTGTCTTAGTGCTCTTCATCTAGCGCAAAGCGCTGCAGTGCAATAGTGCTTCAAACACAGAGCAACGCGCTCATTGGCTAGCTCTCAGCGCTAAGCGCGCCACGTGCTCCTCACGTATGCGCTGCATTACTAAAAGCGCTTTGCGCTCATTATATGGCACCAGCGCCAAGCGCCTCAACGCTTCAATTATAGCGCATCAGCGCTCTCATCTAGCACAAAGCGCTAAACGCATCAGCGCTTAACATCTGGCGCAAAGCGCCAAGCGCACTAGCACTTTAACCATAGCGCACTGCGCTCATCGACTCTTTTAAGCCGGACAGACTTCTTCCCTTCGTTCGGAGCCTTGAAACAACTCTCGCTAGGTTTTGAATCACAGAAGACTTTGGAGAAAGCTCTCGATTAGTGCCAAGCGTGCTATATACTTTTATGTGCGCTTGGGCAGAACATAAATTGTTCTTTGGATAAGCCCCAGAGCTATAATGAATGCTTTGCATTCAATAAAAGACAAACATTGTCAGAATTTAAATCAATGCTCCACATTGTTAAAAGGGTCAAGCCCAAACAAATGTTTAACAGCCCAAAATGAATGTTAAACATTTTAACTTGATTGGACTTAGCCCCAGTTGGCCATAAGTCCTCAATTCAGACTTAACTGAGCTATTGTGCTCATAATATAATTAATTGGTCTTAGTTCCAAACTAGGCTACAGATCATTTAATCCACATTGGTTAAAGGGTACATCTCTTCACTCCTTTGATATTTGTCATTGTAATTCCTCAACGTCTTCAAAGAGGTGACGGGTCCCGACAACCATACATTTCACGGACTGTGGGGTCCTTAAACTCATGGACTATGATGTCCTTAACCTCGACCGTGATGTCTTTAAACTAACACCGGACTGTGGGAGTCCTTAAATCCACGGACTATGATGTCCTTAACCTCGACCGTGATGTCTTTAAACTAACACCGGACTGTGGGAGTCCTTAAATCCATGGACTATGATGTCCTTAACCTTGACCGTGATGTTTTTAAACTAACATTGGACTGTGGAGTCCTTAAATCCACGGACTATGATGTCCTTAATCTCGACCGTGATGTCTTTAAACTAACAACAGACCGTAATGTCCTTAAACTAATCATCGACCGCAACGTCATTAAACTAAACAATAGAGCTCAATCGCTCTCTTGTCGGATCTAAACGATCCCGTTAAGTCGATCTTAGTCTAAAATTAGACTAACGTATCCTTAACAAACGTTTAAGTTGATCTTAGTCTCAAATGAAACTAACGTATCCTTAAACCCAAACCCCCCAAAGCCAAATCTAAGAAAGATACGGATTTGGACTAGTCCACGCCCTATGGGCGACAACATAACTTAGTCTCCGTATACAATCCACGGGCAACCAAACACAAAACAAACACCCACGACACGAAGTGGCCATCTGGAGAAGGAGAAAATTGTTACCGCGATGCGGTAGCGTAATTAACTGCAGGGGTTTGCGCCTGCAGGGAAGAGCGTCCCCACAATCTAAAACCCCTCAAACGAGGGGGAATCTGACGAAATCTACTACATCGGCCGCATCCGTTTAAACCTTCGATACATGGTGCCATAAATCAACTTGGCATCTTCGGAGAGTTGGACGGATAGCACCAATTAGCATCTGTCCCGAATTTCAGGCAAGATGGACCTACACGGCCGCGTCTGCGTGATTCGGAGGGGAACACCAGTCTTGCAAAGACCGACTCCTTAGGAGGGGAAGCCACTCTGACGACTTCAGGGGCAGGAATGGCTATCCATTTCGGGATAACCTCTTCAGGAATTGTGGGCTTCTTAATAGGCCTATCTGAGCTTCAGCCCAGTCTGTTGAAAACTGAGGTAGTGGACTTGGACGACCCATTGAGTGGGGCCGCAGTAGTAGCAAGCCGATCAAAGACCGACTTCTTCGGAGCTTCTGGCGATGGTATAGGAGCGTTGAAGCTTGTTGGCAGGATCATGGTCCCGAAGAATAGCCCAGTGGTGGCTTGGGTCACTTGGTCCTCCGGCATTGTAAAAAGGGAGGCCGCTTGAGGCCCGTAGGTCACTCCTCCAACAGGGACAGAGTGGGAGTTGTTGCGGTTGTTGCGGTTTGTGCAGTTGAAAGCCATTGCTCTTCTGTTTCTCTGCACGGAGCAAGATACCAAATCTTAGTACTTCACATCCAATGGCAACCATATCAAACCGCGACTTGTTCGCGAAACACGACACACGAAGTGTGGAGTGGAAAGAGGAAATTGTCCTACCGGGCGTGCCCGAATCTGTTCCCCGCCGAAACACAGAAACGAGACCGCGCGGGTCCGTCTTTCCTGAATTTCGGGGCAGATGCTAATTGATGCTATGCGTCCACCTCTCTGAAGATGCCAAGTTGATTTATGACGCCATGTATCGAAAGTTAAAATGGATGCGGCCGATGTAGCAGACTTTGTCAGATTCCCCCTCTTTGATGAGGAGTTTTTGATTATGGGGATGCTCTTCCCTGCAGGCACAAGCCCCTGCAGTTAATTACGCTACCGGATCGCGGTAACCACTTTCTCCTTCTCCAGATGGTCACTTCATGTCGTGGGTGTTTATTTTGTTTTTGGTTGCCCGTGGATTGTATACGGAGACTAATTTATGTTGTCGCCCGTAGGGCGTGGATAAGTCCAAATCCGCATTTTCTTAGATTTGGGTTTGGGGGTTGGGTTTAAGGGTACGTTAGTCTCATTTCGGACTAAGATCGACTTAAACGTATGTTAAGGATACGTTAGTCTAATTTTTAGACTAAGATTAACTTAACAGGATCGTTTAGATCCAACAAGAGAGCAATTGGGCTCTATTATTTAGTTTAGGGACATTGCGGTCGATAATTAGTTTAAGGACATTACGGTCCAATGTTAGTTTAAGGACATCTCGGTCCAAGCTTAAAGACATCATAGTCCGTGAGTTTAAAGACCTCACAGTTAAGGTTAAGGACATCATAGTCCGTGAGTTTAAAGACCTCACAGTCAAGGTTAAGGACATCATAGTCCGTGAGTTTAAAAACCTCACAGTCAAGGTTAAGGACATCATAGTCCATAGGTTTTAAAGGACCCACAGTCCGTGGAATGTTTGGTTTTCGGGACCCGTCACCTCTCTGAAGACGTTGAAGGATTACAACGACAAATATCAGAGGAGTAAAGAGATGTACCCTGGAACCGATGTGAGCTGGTTGAAAGATCTGTAGTCCAATTTGGGGCTAAGATCTGTTAACATATTTATGAGTGGATGAGCTCAATTAATATGAGTTGAGGACTTATTGCCAATCTTGGGCTAAGTCCAATCAGGTTAAAATGTTTAACATTTTATTTTGGGCTGTTGAGCCTTTATTTGGGCTTAGCCCTTTTAACAATCCTGAGCGTTGATTTATAACTTGACAATGTTTATGTCTTTTACTGAATGCTGAGCATTCATCATAGCTCTGGGGATTATTCAAAGAACAATTTATTTTCTGCCCAAGCGCACATAAAAGCATGTGGCACGCTTGGCACTAACACCAGTCAATGAGCGCAGGGCGCTATGGTTAAAGCACTAGTATGCTTGGCGCTTTGCGCCAGATGTGAAGCACTAATGCGCTTAGCGCTTTGCGCTAAATGAAGAGCGCAGATGCACTTAGCGCTTTGCGCTAGATGTAGAGCGCTGATGCGCTATAATTGAAGCGTTGAGGCGCTTGGTGCTGGTGCCATATAACGAGCGCAAAGCGCTTTTAGTAATGCAGCGCACACGTGAGGAGCACGTGGCGCGCTTAGCGCTAACCGCTAGCAAATGAGCGCAGTGCGCTGTATTTGAAGCACTATGGCACTGCAGTGCTTTGCGCTAGATGAAGAGCACTAAGGAACTTTTAAATTAGGAGCGCTAAGGCTCTTCTTAGGTTAACTTTGCGCTCTGAAGATTATCTTTTCTTTGATAAGAGACTTTGTCTCAAGAATCTAAGAACAAAGTTCTTAGTTCATAGAAGATATTTCAATCTCTTTTTTATGAAAGGCTATGCTTTTATGGATCTGTGATCCTAAGAGAATTGAATAATTCTCCCCTTTTTATAATGTGATGTTCATAATCCTTTTTGTGAAAGACAACTTTGTCTTATAGATCTATGATCTGTGAAAGAATTAAGTACTTCTGTTTATATTGAGACGATTTCGTCTGTATATTCTTTTTACCTTGAAAAAGAATTGTCTTCTTTTGCCGAGAGCTTCTTCTTCTTCTTGAGATTTTCTCAAAGTTTATGGGGGGTTCCTCTTTTTGAGACTTGAAGTCTTGGGTCCTTTATATATGGGAGGCTGATTTGTTGAATCAGTTAAAGAGATTTATTCTCTAATTGATTTGGGAATTTCCCCACCGTCGGATCTTTGATCCAAGGGCTTCTGGTTTACCGAAGATAATCTTCTTGTTTTAACAAGATTAAGAAATCTTTCCCTCTTACAGAATTTGTTCTGTATTTTAGTGATTTTTTAATCACCATTGGATCATTGATCCAACGGTGTTCCAAATTCAGGGCACAATATTTTCTATTTGAAAAGATTCAACAGAATCTCATTCTTGTTAATTGATGATTTAATCATATCCGTTGGATATTTGATCCAATGGTGAGGAACATTTAGTTCCAGCGCTAGCGCTTATGCGCTCTGCCCTAACTTGGAGCGCAGCGCTCTTAGCGCTAGCGCACACGTGTTTTGCACGTGGTGCGCTAGTCAAAGTCTTTGACTCTCAGCGCTGGCGCTCTTGGCGTTAGTGCTTTATGAAGCACAGCTTTATTTTGAATTTCAAGACTTGAACGGAGCTTTGCTCTGATTGGGGGAAACATTTGCTCATAACTTTTGATCCCGGGTGAATTATGAGGCCCATAATATATCAAATCGAAGGATTTTTCGAGACAGTTTTGATACCATCAAAATTTAGCTATTTCTCATTTGGGAGTTTGTCAAAATACAGCCCGGAAAATACTGGTTCACATTTTCTTAAGCGTATCGCTGCCATTTGATACCTTGGGCTCTTTTGCGCAGAAATTTTTGGCGGGAACAGCTAACTTGACCGTCGGAGGGTCATCGATGGTACAACCACCCCGAGACTTCCTTGCAGGTAGCTCGGCCCAACCAACCTCAAACCCATTGAGATCTACACACTTCAGGAGCCTGCCTCCAGATCCAATCTCGGCCGCCTATCGCCGTCATCAGCAGGCTAACAGAAGGTAACATCTTGGCGTGATCCAGGTCACGTCAGCTGGCGCCATCTGTGGGAAAAACTTGATTCCATAAAAACAAAAATTCATCTTCCGATCCGAATCTAATGGCGAGCGATCATCATGATGATCCAAGCACTAGCCGTCGCCTCCCCCTCAACGGAGGCGCGGACGAACCTCCTCCACCGAATGCCATCAACGCCCTTGCCAGCCAGATAGACCGACTCGCATCCGTCGTGGAGGCGCTCATCCGCGTCCAAACGGCAGGGCAAGATCCCCAGACCGCTGGTCCCCCTCCGCGGGACCGGGACCCCTACAAAGGGAGAGAAGGGTTCGCTCGTGCAGGCGCGGCCGATCGGCGCCTCACTGTTTCCAACAGCCGCAGTCCCCCAGGCCGACATATTCAATAAACCGATGGGCATCGCTTCGTTTGGCTCCGAAGCCTTACGCCAGAGAGTTTTGCCCCGAGCCTCGTCGCACCCCTGTCCCTCCCGAGGCGGCGGCGGTCAGCTCGCCTTTTCATAGGCATGACCGGCACCCCCTCCCTCGACGGGATCGAGCACGTGAGACTCGCCACGGCAGCTCAAAAACAACCCCACCGGGGGCCGTAAGGAACCTCACCGAAAGGAACCGAGGCTCGTAAAAAATCATGGTCATGACGGCGGTAGGTACTTCGAGTACCTTTGAGACTCAGCACCCCATGCCGGCCACGAAAGCCGACTGCCGTCCGAGGAAGAAGGCCAGGGAGACCGAGCCAATCACTTTGACGACGGGGACTTTCACGGCATGTCCCTGCCCTACAACGACCCCCTGGTGATTACGGCTCGTGTCCATCAATACGAGGTACACGTCCTCGAAGTTTATGATATCGGGGATAGTGAAGGGAAGTCCTGCATTCTAGTGTTTCGGGTGTGAAGAAAGGAATAATCAACACTCCCTCCGTTTTATAGCCCGCAACGCCTGGGAGTCCAACAGTCACCCGTTTCACCCACAACTGTGCCGCCACGCGGCAAACGTCGCGCCTCCCTATGCGAAACTGAAACAACGCTACTCCGACGCTTCGCCTTCCCCACGTGCTCGTGATACGTGTCTCCCGCGACTGTCCGTCTCCTCGGTACTCATATTTGGAAGGTCGGACAGAACCTCGCCAAGAGGCAGCTGAGCGGCTACCCTGCTCGACTATCCCTGGCTGGTAGTTCCCTACCCCGACGCCAGGGATCTAAGCCCTCACCAAGGGGCAGCCGAGTGGCTGCCCTGCTCGGCTATCCCTGGCTGGTAGTTCCCTACCTCGCAACGCCAGGGATCTAAGCCCTCACCAAGAGGCAGCCGAGCGGCTATCCTGCTCAGCTATCCCTGGCTGGTGGTTCCCTACCCCCACGACGCCAGGGATCAAATCCCTCACCAGGAGGCAACTGAGCAATTTCACCGCTCGGTCCATCCCTAGCAAGCCTTATACGGCTCTTACAATGCCAGGGATCTAAACCCTCACCAAAAGGCAGTCGAGCGGCTACCCTTCTCGGCTATCCCTGGCTGGTAGTTCCCTACCCCGACGCCAGCAATCTAAGCCTTCACCAAGAGGCAGCCGAGCGGCTGCCCTGCTCGGCTATCCCTGGCTGGTAGTTCCCTACCTCACAACGCTAGGGATCTAAGCCCTCACTAAGAGGCATCCGGGCCCTCCCTTGCTCGGTATCCCTAGCTGGTAGTTCCCTACCCCACGACGCCAGGGATCGAAGCCCTCACCAAGAGGCACGGGGCATTAATACGGCTCGGCCATCCTTAGCAGGCCTCTTACGGCCCCTCCCGAGTTAAGGATCGAAGCCCTCACCAAGAGGCATCCGGGCCCTCCCTTTCTCAGTATCCCTGGCTGGTAGTTCCCTACCCCACGACGCCAGGGATCGAAGCCCTCACCAAGAGGCACCGGGCATTAATACGACTCGGCCATCCTTAGCAAGCCTCTTACGTCCCCTCCCGCGCTAAGGATCGAAGCCTTCACCAAGAGGCATCCGAGCCCTCCCTTGCTCGGTATCCCTGGTTGGTAGTTCCCTACCCCACGACACCAAGGATCGAAGCCTTCACCAAGAGGCACCGGGCATTAACACGGCTCGGCCCATCCTTAGCAGGCTTCTTACGGCCCCTCCTGTGCTAAGGATTTAAGCCATCACCAAGAAGCATCCGGGCCCTCCCTTGCTCGATATCCCTAGCCGGTAGTTCCCTACCCCACGACGCCAGGGATCGAATCCCTCACCAAGAAGCACCGGGCATTAATACGGCTCGGCCATCCTTAGCAGGCCTCTTACGGCCCCTCCCGCGCTAAGGATCGAATCCCTCACCAAGAGGCATCCGGACCTTCCCTTGCTCGGTATCCCTGGCTGGTAGTTCCCTACCCTACGACGCCAGGGATTTAAGCCCTCTCCAAGAGGCACCGGGTATTAATACGGCTCGGCCATCCTTAGCAAGCCTCTTACGGCCCCTCCCGCGCTAAGGATTGAAGCACGCACCAAGAGGCATCCGGGCCCTTCCTTGCTCGGTATCCCTGGCTGGTAGTTCCCTACCCTACGACGCCAGGGATTGAAGCCCTCACCAAGAGGCACCGGGCATTAACACGGCTCGGCCCGTCCTTAGTAGGCCTCTTACGGCCCCTCTCGCGCTAAGGATCAAAAGCCCTCGCAAGAGGCAATCGGGCCCGCCCTAGCTCGGTTATCTCTGGTTGGTAATTCGTTACCCCAAAACGCCAGGGATCTAAGCCCTCACCAAGAGGCAACTGAACAATTTCACTGCTCGGCCCATCCCTAACAGGCCTTGTACGGCCCTTATAATGCCAGGGATCGAAGCCCTCTCCTAGAGGCACAGGGCAGCTACCCTGCTCGGTCCCTCCCTAGCATGCCTCTCCGAGCCTTCCATGCTAAAGAACATGACCCTACCAAGAGGAATCCGGTCTATCTGCGTCTGAGCGATCTCCGCCTTGACTTCGGGGCCATGGAGATACCGTCTTCCTGCCGGTCTTTGCACACTTGTCAAGTGAAAAGATTCAACTCGACGCGTGACCGCTAGATGAAGAACCGACATAGCATAAAGGCAGTACGGTGCAAATACAAGTGTTGCCGACAAAAGAAAAATACGCGTGCCAATGTGACTGCAAAAAGTCTTTATTCACAAAGTCAAAGCTTTTACAAGGGTATTGTGGGCTCCCCAGCCTTACAAAATGCCCGGAGGCCTACAAAATTCCCGATGCAACAAAAAAAAAGAAGACAAGGGGCTTCAGGCCTCATGGCCAGACGTAGCCCTAGGGAGCTCTGCATCTACCACGACTCGGGCCGTGTCTGGAGGATCCGCGCCCGTCACAGGAGCCTCGGCGTTGCCCTCACCGGGAGTCCCTTCCTCGGCCTCCCCCCCGGGGCCATCACCCTGCTCATCATCTGCGCGACGATACTCAGCTCGAAGCTCTTCATCGGCGAACTCTGGCATCCGAGCCTTGACGACGTCGAGGGCCTCGTGCCAGATGGCGGTAGTGGTCATGGCTAGGTCGGTGTAAACAGGTTCCGACTTCTTGTAGTTCTCCACCGCCTTCGCCACTGTGAGCTCGGCTCGGTTCTTCCCCTCTACCACCTCCTCCAGCTCCTTCCGGAGGGTGCCCGCCGACTTCCACAGGGTGCCGACGAGCATCTTGGAGTCCTGAAGCTTGGCCTCGGCGGCCTGGGCGGCCTCGCGGAACCTGGCAAACTCCTGCTTCGCGGCCGCCACCTCCTGCTTCCCGGCTGCCACCTCCTGCTTTCCGGCCGCCGCCTCACCCTCAAGGGCGGCGACCCTCGCCATCGCCGTGTCCAGCTCCCGCTTTGAGCTCTCCTCCAGCGAGGAAAGATCGCCCGCGTCTCGCATCGCCGGGGCTATTTCCTCCTCCTCCATCTGGACGACGAGGGCGACGTGCTGGAGGACCTGAAGAAATCAGATGGGGGTCAGAAAGAAAAGGGGGTCAGAAAGAAAAAGGGGGCACCAAATCTCGCGAATGATGAGGTGCTGAGTGAGAAATTAAGTGAGGTGCGAGCACTAACCTGCACGGCCTCTTGGGCGATAGACGCCATTTGCGCCTTCAGAGTCCCCCAAGGGACCTTGCCCCCGGCCGACCTCTCCATGTCGGCCAGCAATCTGTCAGCGATGGAGAGCCCCGGGGGCACCTCAAAGCGAAGCTCCCCCTCGTCCACTAAGATCGGGGTGGCCGGGGTCCGCGGAACCGTTCGAGGGAACCGCTTGAGAGGCGACGGCGGAGAGCCGGCCTCCATCTCCGAAGCTTGGGCCTCCTGCCCCCAAACCCACTTTCGACTCGGCGCCTGGCTGGGCTCTTGGGTACGATCCGTACTTGAGCTATAGAGTGGGACGGCTGCTGGGGGAGCCGGGACCGACGTCGGACGAGAAGAGCTGGCCCCTCCAGCTTTCGATCCCTTCTTCGGCTTACGCATGGCCGCTCGAAGATGGCTCAAGTCCATGTGTTCTGTACAAGACAAGATACAATGGAGTCAGCAACACAAACAAAAATGAAAATAAACACAAGCCTAACAGAACGCCTACAAGCCCCTAACTTACCGACGAACCGGACGGGGCTGAGCCCGGCCCAACTAAGAGCCCGCTCAGAATGCAGCACGTCAGCCCGGGGAATGGGCTCCCACTCCGCCACTCTCACCGCGTCGGGGTCGTTAGACGGGCTTCCCCGCCAACACCTATCCCTAGACCACTGAGTGGGCATGGGCCAGTCCTCACCTTCTGGCGGCCCAACAAAGAAAAACTTCTTCTTCCAATCGTGGATGGAAGAAGGCAAGACGACGACTCCTGACCCGGCTGCACTCCCCTATCGTTTCCTAAAGGAGATGTAAAGCCACCTCAGATCGCCCACGCGAGTGCCGGGATGACATTTGTAAATGAGTGAGGAGGCAAGGATGGACAGATCGAAGGGTATCATCTACAACTTCAAACGGATCAGGAACCCAAGGAGAATCCTCCATGAGTTCGGCACTAGCTGGTCCGGGGCCAGCCTGAAGTAATTTAGCGCTCTAACAATCTCGAGAGAGAAGGGCGGGTGCATTCCGGCCTAAAAGGATTCCAGGTACAAGGCAATCTCTTTACCCCGTACCTGATCCGCCATCTCTCCTTCCTCGGCCAAACGTAGGGTATAACCGGAAGGGATATGGAAACGAGCCTGAACGGTGGCAAGCTCGTCCTCGTACCTCGCCAAGGATAGCACACCAGAGGCGTCCACCACCTCCGCTCTGGAATACGCCCCTGACGCGCGACCCCGGGAAGAGGGTCTGACCCTAACTTCCCGGGAAGACTCCAACTCAGTGGAGGAATCCCTAGAACCTACCCCGATGACATCTACAGACTCCTCAAAAGAAGACATCTAACCTGATGGAGAAGTCCTCGGGAACGCATAGATCCGACCTAAAGAGGAGAGCGCCGAGCTTACAAGATCAAGAATGAGAAAAATATAAAGATAGATGGGCCCTGAAGCGGACCCCACCTCCATTTATAGTCATCGGCATCCTCATCCAACAGCGACAGCCGACTCCCGCCAAAAACAACTCTTCACATTCGACGACCACGATCGCTCCACCTGTCGCACGCGCATTGGCCGTATCCCATCAGACGCCAGCAGTCTGCGGCCTGTCGCGTCAGCTAACCAACGCCCGACACATGGTCTGTCGCTTCAGCGAAAGTATGCACGATTCGGCGCACCCTCTTTAATGCAAAGATCTCGCCCTGATTCGCTAGCATCATCCATAAAATACAACAGATCACCCGGGGACACCCCCGACGATACCTTCAGAAAGGAGCTCACCTCGGATGACCCGGCAGACCACTCTCGACCCGACCCGTCAGCTGATCGGGACGAGAGTGGGGGGCTAATGATGATGCTCGATATCGGTGATCTCCCAGATCATGACACGTGGCAGATAACGTGTCCCAGAGCATGCAAGAAAGGACCTACAGTGGCCGACCAGACCACTCTCATGCCCGTCCTACAAACAAACGCTGGCTCACCTCCGAGCCCCCTGCACAATTGGCCTCCTCGGCCTCGCAGCTCGTCTCCGGGCTACCGCTGAACCAAGATATCTCGGCTCTCCCGCTCGTCCGTGAGCTCTCCCGCCGAGTTCATCTTCCTCGGTCTCACCGACCGACCAACGGCACCGCTCACAGGCGCAACCGCCATCCCGCGAATCTCGCCATGCGCGAGATATCCGCCGGCCACATCCCACGTTCCACGCCATCACGATCCCCCATTAACGATCTTGTCTCGCCATTAATGGGAGATCCCACTGAACACGCGGGGGTGACGTCGGGAGCGTAACGGCCGGCGTGATTCTCACGCCTGCCCAGCCTGCTGCCACGCTATATAAACCCCTTCTTCAGACGGTTCAAATAAGCCATTTTTACTCCACTAAGCTATTACTCTGCTCGGATTTCCTCGCTAACTTGACCGTCGGAGGGTCCTCGGTGGTACAACCACCTCGGGACTTCCTTGCAGGTAGCTCGGCCCAACCAACCTCAAACCCATTAAGATCCACACGCTTCAGGAGCCTGCCTCCAGATCCAATCTCAGCCGTCTATCGCCGTCATCAGCAGGCCAACGGAACGTAACATTTTGGCGTGATCCAGGTCACGTCACATATCGTTTGGATACTCTCTGCCCATTCATTTAGCATCGTAAGATGTTCTATTGTCGAAAAACTTTTAATGTTGCAATTATCTGATGCTATGGTGAATGGTATCCAATTTACATGAAAATTGATGCCCTTTAGAGATTGTTAATATAGGAAATTTCGTACCATGCCATTTTATACTCCATTTTCTCTTTTTGCTATTGGTTTAATAAAGCACATATTGATTTCTTCCGAGGGACATGAATATTCTTTTTAAGGGGAAGATTTTTTACTAGTCCTTTTAGTTTCATTGTATAACGTCAAAATAGAGTGCACTAATATATTTGAATCATGCTCTTAGCTATATGGCCCATGCATGTAACTGTTTGAATATAATTGTAAATATAGGAAATAGATGACTGGATTTCCCAATTTACCTCAGGCCCTTCTGCAGAAGATCTATCTCTTGTTTCAATAATAGCGTCTCTTGCTGTATTTCCTGTAGAAATGAATTAATCGCGGCACTTTATACAAGTATTTTACGAGATAAATAAGTTAATTACATACATATGGAGGCCGTGCTCCGATAATGTATGCACACATACATTCTTTCCTCGAAGCTACTTCTACGTAATTTTAGAATCAATGGGATGTTTCATTACTGTTACTTTTACTTCTGTCCAGGGTGATTTTATCTTTATACCTCTTGGGTAATATACCCTTTCCTGTAATTGAAAAAACTCATATTTCCTTTCATTTTCAACCCCGTTTCCTTTCATCTTCAAGCTCATTCCTCACTTCTAAACCTATCCCTTCATCTTCTAGCACCTTCTCTATCTCCCACTCCATTTCTCTTCATTTTCAAGATATAGTATTAACGGAGCTCTGGATCTTCTTCAGATGTTATCTTCCGTTGATCTGCTGCGAGCGTTGATGGACGGCTGAGGTTGAGTTGGAGGGTTGTCTCCTGGAGCGTGTGGATCTCAATGGGCTTTGTGTGGTTGAGGCCGGGCTTGCAAAGGAGTCCCGGAGTGGTTGTGCCACCGAGAACCCTCTGACGATCAAGTTAGACGGTGTATTTTGGCAGAGTAACGACCTATTGGAGTGAAAATGGCTTATCTGAATCTTCTGAGAGAGGGGTTTATATAGCGGCAGCAATGGGCAGGCGGGCATGAGATTTACGCCGGCCGTTACGCCCCTGGCGTCACGCCCGCATGATAGGCGGGATCCCGCATTAATGAAGAGACATGCTCGTTAATGGGGGATCGTGATGGCGTGGAACGCGGGATCATGGGTGGCGGATATCTCGCGTATGGCGAGATTCGCGGAGCCGTGGCAGAGGCGTCTGTGATCAATGCTGCGAGTCGGTCGGTGAGACCGAGGAAGATGAGCTCGGCAGGAGGCTCAGGCATGAGCGGGAGGCCGAGGCATCTTGGTTCTTGTGATAGCTCGGAGGCAAGCCGGGGGTGGTCTGGAAGGCCACCGAAGGTCGGGAGACTCCTCGGGCCTCTCCGGCCCGAGGTGTGATCCCAACTGATCCTTTCTTGTAGGTTCTGGGACACGTCATCCGCAACGTGTCAGCATATAGAGAGTCACCGATATCGAGCCTCATCATTAGCCCCCCACTCTCGTCTCGACTCGTTCTTGGGTCGGGTCGAGAGTGGTCTAACCGATCACCGGGGTGAGCTCTCACTCGAAGATATCGTCGGCGCGCATTTCCGGGCAAAGAGTAATATTTTCTTGATGACGTCAGTGGATCAGAGGAGAGATCTCGCATTAAAGGGGAAGCACCGGATCGTGTGTACGTTCGTCGAAGCGACAGCCCACGTGTCTGGCGCCTGGCGAGACATGACGCGGGAGTTCCCGCGCCCGAAGGGACGCACCTAATGTGAGTGCGACAGGTGGAACGTTGTCGGCCGTGGTTGCGAAACGTTGTTTTAGCGGGAGGCGATCGGAGCCATAGGATGCGTAAGACGACAGCTATAAATAGAGGTGGGATCCCCATCAGGGCTCATACCTCTTCATAATTTCCTCGTCCTTAGTCATGTTAGCTCGGCACTCTTCTCCTCAGGTCGGATTCCTTGCGTTTGATCTCCCGAGGACACCTCCCTTTGATCAGATTAGATATCTTCTTCCGAGGGGTCTGTAGATGTAGTCCGGGTAAAGTCTAGGGAGTCTTCTGAAGTTTCCTCTTCTACTTCTTCCTCTTCCTCCTCTGAGTCGGAGTCCCCCCGGGAAGTGTAGGGTTACACGGCACACGCACAAGGGTCTATAAGGCATCAACCATGTCCGATTTAAAATTTAGTCGTGCCGAACAACCCTTAACAATATCTTTAAACTAGAGATTAAGCGAAAACAAGCATGTTAAATATTTTAACACTAAGTGAGAGGGATTACAACCTTTGTAGATCCGGTCCTTCACTTCATAAGCTCCGTGTTGTGGTCCCTTCGCTGCAATCATCAAGTTCCGGACTCTTAAGAGGCTCCATGAAGAGAAAGATGCAAGCTTGCTTCCGATCTTCGATAACAAAGATAATCTACCTTGAAGTTTCATTAACACAAGCTCTCACTCACTAAATGAAGTGAACACCCTCATCTAAATGGCAAGGATAGATGAGAATGATGAAATAGGATTTTAGCTCTCATTTGTTTTATTATTCTCACTCATTTTCATCACCTTTGAAAAAGCTAGAAAGCTTTTCCATGAAGAACTCAAGGAAGAAGAAGAAGAAGAATCAATTGAAAACCTTTTGTGATGAATAATGAAATAATATATGATTAATAATGTAACCATGGTCAACTAAACCTTTGTAGAGATTTAACTAGGGCTAGGGTTTGGGTTGGGTGAAGAATGAGTCATTACAAAATATCAAGCATAATATCTCTTTCATGACAAAAGAAAAACCTTCTAGAATATTCATGAAAGAACTAACCCAATTCAAACCCTAACCTTATTTAATCTCCACTAAATATGTTGCATTAGTAAACATATCATGTTACAATATTATATATCACATATATAATATTTATTGTAACAAAATAAAATAATACAATTAACATATATCGCATATATCAATGTATTACCCGAGTGAGAAAAAGAATCTTTTAGAGAGCTTATATTAGTTAATGTAATTTAATATATCATATATATTATTATACATTAAATTATCGAATCAACACTTGATCCGACAATCCGTCTATATCGCATATAACCGACTAATATCTCATTTACCGATTCATCGAATCAACACTTGATCCGATGACCCGGCTGATATCAAATATCATGAGAATAGAATACGGTATCTCATATCGCATTATCCTCGGTCCCGCACATATCACATATGTGCCCCTACTCCGTTTTGCCAGAACCAAGAAACCTCTGTGTAGGACTCTAAAGAATCGTCAATATGCCGGCAGTAGGTGATGATCATATCAAACACCCACAAGCTGCAAGCGGTCAGCTAAACGTAACAGCCACCCAGGTATTGAGCGCTCAGAAGATCAACAATCAAGCCTGTACATTCTCCTGTGAATCCAGTCAGTAACACTCCCGTACAGTCCGGTCTCGTCGTCTGATATGTCGCATATCTCGCCTAGGGGTGGTAAACGTCAGACCCCAGTAGATTGATAAGTCGTGTCGATATAAGGTCTATAACAGTTCGAGAAACTACTGATAACACTTACCAGTAAATCTCAGCAACCCTGCCCAGGGATTTCCAGTTATAGCCAATCGAACACAGCGCAACATCAACTCCCTATACCGGGAGAGACGAATCCCCTCATATCACTCATTGCCTCCATGTGATTCGGGATTGTACCCAAAAGCCACCTTTTTGCACGCCCTCTTGGACGTGATATGGATGGAAATCAAAGCACAGTGGGAATCACACAAGACTCTATGACGATCTCGGGTCAACAGACTACTCCTACCAGTGTCACCGGAGAACTTCCATCTGACGTGAGGTATAAAACCATCTGGGAGTTCTCGGTGAGTCCGTCCAGTGTACCCAGTCTCTACTGAGCACCCGTACACCATCCTTGATGTCAAACACCGATGGATATGGGATCATCCATCGCCCATCGTATGGGTCAAGATGCGTATACGCTAGTCTACTCTGGTGTATCGATGCCCTGTCTCGATACACCCTCGACTAGGAACAGTTATAGGATGTACTCGTCGACTACCGTGGCCCCACTAGTATGATCTCATCATAGTCCCAGTAGTCGAGTACATATCCTAAGGGCTTTATCAACATGTAATATAGAGACAATCAGAGTACATGTTAAGATAAAGTACAACCAGATAGCATACTATTATGTCGAGCAAGAAAGTCATCCCTATATATGTCCAAGCATCCATTACAATATACATCATATGTACAGTAATGGCCTCTAGGGCATACATATAACTAACAATCTCCCACTTGCACTAGGGCCATCTGTTGTGGTATCACATAACCAACAATTAGCTGTGGTTGAAGTATCTCATACTCAACCATCCCATAAAAGTCTCTACTGGGAAAAAGGCCTTTGTGAGTGGATCCGCGCTGTTGTCCTCTGTATCTACTCTCCTAACCTCGATCTTCCTGGAGATCAACCATCTCCATGATCAGGTGATACTGCCTAAGAATTATATCTGGATTTCTGATGGGACGGTAGTTCCTTGGCTAAATCCACAACTCCATTGTCACACAATGGTAGGAACGAAGTTCATCTCATGAACTTATATATCCAGACTGCCTCTTTGGTAGCATCCTTGGTAACGATGTATCTTTCCTTTAATCGTCTAGTAAGTCACGGTATCTAGCTTGGAACTCTTCCAACATACCGTCCCTCCACCGAGGGTAAAGACAATGCTTGCGACTGACATTCAGTCGTCCTTATCATCCTGGAACTTTTCCAGTGATTCTCCCCAGGATCGATTGATACCATCTTACTACAACTAGTGAGTATCCTAACATCCAATTAGATCTATCTCATAGATCCAAAACCCAGGATTTAGGAGGTATCACTTTGATCCTATATGGAGAATCCTTGTGATAAGCGGAGATTGACCGAGCGTAGCATAGGAAACTCCTTCCCTATCAAGAGTATGTCATTCACATACTCTACGAGGATCACCACTATACTCCCTACTACCTTTTTGTATATACAAGGTTCATCTACTATTTTGATGAAGTCAAACTCTTTGACTACCACATCAAAACAGATGTTCCAACTCCGCGATACCTGTTTTATCAACATAAAACATCTTGCATACGTTTCCGCTGCTCCCACTGTCTACGAAGCCCTCTGGCTGTGTACTTATAGACGCTCTCTTCTAAACATCATTTAGAAAAGCAGTCATGACACCCAACCACCAGATATCGCAGTCATGGTATGTAGCAGTGGCAAGTAGGATCTGGATGGACTTAAGCATAGCTTTGAATGTCTCAACTTTTCCATGTACACCAAGTAATCTTCTCAAGATATACTTGCTCCTGATAGGGATTTAACCCTTCAGATAAAGCAACCAAAGTCCATACTTTGTTAGTGTATAAGGATTCCATCTCAGATCACTAAACATCCAGCCATTCTTACAGAATGCCACTCCTGATGGCCAGCTTGAAACTAGTTGGGTCATCATCTCATGATGCAATCCTCGATCCCACTGTCATAGAGAAACCGAAGTATCTCTCAGGTGGGTGAGGAATTCTACTAGATCAGCGGAGAGGCTGAGGTTCGTTAGAATCTATTGAATCATTTGGTTCTATCAAATCATCAGCTGCAGTTTGTATAGCTGGAACTCTTTCCAGTTCTACCTCATGACCATTAATTTCTTCACAAGAAATTCCCTTTCACAAAGGTGGCATGCTGAGAAACAAAAACACTTTTTGTTCACCAGTTTGGTAGAAAATATTCCCTTGCGAATGCTTGGGATATCCAACAAACTTCTACAGAACTGACTTTGCCTCGAGCTTGTCCGGATTATGCTTTTTAGACAGGCCGGACAACCCTAAATCTTAACAAACTTAAGATATGGGCTCTTCCCTTTCCATATTACATATGAAGTGGTAGGCAACTGATTTGATTTGAACCCTATTCAATAGGTATGCAGCTTCTCAAGTGCATAACTCCCAAAAGGAAATAGGAAACTCAGTAGTACTCATCATAGAGCACACCATATCACATATGGTGCTATTGCTCCACCCCGATATACCATCGTGCTATGGTGTATACGGAGGAGTAATGCTGAGAGAGAATCTCATTCTCCTTTAGAATAGTCCAGGAATTCCGTGCTCAAGTATTCTCCTCCTTGATCTCATCAAAGGACATAATACTTATACTCGTTGTTAGTTCTCTACTTCTAACTTATATTCTGTGAATATCTCAAAAGGTTCGGGCTTGTGTTTCAACAGGAACACATGTGCGAATCTTGAGAGATCATCAGTGAATATAATAAAGTACAAAGAACCGGTCCTGGCATGTGTAGACAGGGGACTTTCATACATCAGCATGTATCAATCCCAAGAGTTCACTAATTCTTTCTCTGTTTCCAATAAACAGAGTTATGGTCATCTTATCTTTGTGACATGACCGACAAGTTTCACAAGATGTAAATTCAAACAGATTTAAATATGCATCTGAATGTAACTTTAGCTAGTCGGGTCGCATTGATATGACCTAGTCTACAATGCCTTAAGAAGGATTCGTTCATTTCTGAACTATTCCTCTTGAGTGTGTTTCGTATACTAAGAACTGTAGTTTGATTTAGAACGTTAATACTTTTAGATAACGTGCCTGAACCGATCAACTCTTGATATAGGAAATGTTCAAAACATTATCCAACAATACAAAATTATATCCTTCTTTACTAATAAAGAGACTGATATGATGTTGTATATCAGGTTCAGTATCTAATAACATTTGTTCGGAATCAATCTATTTGTTAATACAGGGTGATAACTACCAACAGACTTGGCTGCAACACTTGCACCGTTTCTATCTCATGAAATTTATCACCCGTTCTCAGTTCTCTATCTATCTGTAGCCCATATAACAAATTACATATATGAGATCCTGATCCGGTATCTCATACCCAGGACGTAAAGGATACTGAGAAACAGTTCTTTGTAATGAACACACCCGAAGATGATGCATCATCATGCACTTTCTTCGTTTGGGCGGCACAGGAAATCTGGTATTCCCCAATTTCCTGCTCTGTCTTATAACAATTATAAGTTGGAGCGGGACCAACGTTCCTTAGCGCAGTATAACAAGCGGGTTCGGTCAATACATCCGTATTATTATCTTGATTAAGGCATGACATGGTCGCAACCAGGAGAAAGAGAGAAGAAAACACTCAGCGTGCGCTTTTACAAGATTAGATTGGTTATCAATTTATCTAATCAGGATGTCTCCCACTGTTTTAGTCAAATCTTCCTTCAAACCCTAAAAAGTAAGACTAGCCGGGATTAATTATACCCTACAAGTTCGCCAATCTTTCAGCCAGTGCCGGTGCCGGTACTTTGAGGGAGGTTCCCCGTGCTTTCGCACGGACCTAATTAAAGTAAACCTCGTTTTTCCAGGGGCGTAACCCCATTAATACCTTTCTAGACACCTACTCGATCGGCTAATTGTAATGTGTAAAACTCTCCCAGGAGTAACTCTTACTCGCAGCGGGTATCGGGATCCAACTATCTCATAGAAGGTATGCAATCTCATTGCGAATTTCAACACTTGAAATTCCCAATAATATTTTACCCCGAGCGATCTATGACCTTGACAAGGTCAACAAACTATAGACCGCAAGTCAAGTTCAACCCGTCATTTCCTGATATGAATTAAACCCACCCGCATGACCCTTGACAAGGTCAACAAAGTCGCACGACTACCCTAATCCAATCGCATCATATGCTTATGCAGATAAGCAGTAATCAGCTACCGTACACTACGCCTTGACAAGGTCAACAAATGCAGCACGTATACTAACTATTACTTATCTAAAATGACGGAGAGCTACGACAGGTTTTTAAGAAAACCCTTTGCGTAATGAACTTGATATCGTTGTAGAATCGAGTGATTTTAAATGGAATGTTTTTGAGGCTTTTCTAGTATTTCTAAAGAGGTCACTCCTGGTGAAGGGATCGTCGGCTCTTTCCTCATCGAATAAGGTGCAGGATATTTCATAAATATCACTATGCAAAGCAAAAACTATAGAAACAATCAAAAGACAAACCGAGTATGCAGCATCTGCCAGTTATTGCTAAAGAGGTCACTCCCGGTGAAGGGATCTCGGCTCTTTCCTTATCGAATAAGGTGTTGGATGTTCTACAAGGAACATCGCTATGCAAAGCAAGAACTAGAACTACCGGTTTTTAAACAAGTTTCTACAACATCTTTAGGTTTCTTTTAGTTTCATTAATCTCATTAATGAAGTCCCATTTTGATTATGCTTCACAAGCATCAAATATGAAACGAAATCAACAATATATATAATATATATCTCATATATATAATATAAACATTCGTCTCAGGCAGTAATATGATCTCATCACAGAACATTGCAGCAGAAGAACATATATGAAATATTGGATATACTAGGACGTCCATGTTTTTAATACGAGCCTGTATAAAACACGGATTCCACGGTCGCGATAAATAGCCAAACCCACATCCCTAGACCCCTATGAGAGCGGCAAGCAACACTGCCAATTCTAGGGTTAGGAGACCCGGTCTCGAATCCTCGAGATGGTCTCCCTCTGGACCCTAGAACCCGGTTACTTGTGCTCCCCGCCTTGGGTCTACCTAATGCGGAAAAGTAAATAATATACAATGGTGACATCATCCTCAGCCCAGAAGTGCCCCAATAAAAGAATATTACATACAAATGAATTTTACATGAATGAAAAAGAAAAACTCTCATCTCACATAAAACCCCCGGCTATTCAGAACACGACGATCCAATATAACATATCACAGCAACACATAATATCTCATATCATCAACGTAAGCAAGTATGCGTATCCCGATCGTCGTTGATGTATAGCAACGAAGCCGGCGATACACCACATACTACGCTTACGGTCACAGGAAAGAAAGTGTAAAACTACAAGAGTTGGAATCCGCAACCTTCTTAGACATCTCATGCCTAACCAAATGAATTCCTTAGACATCGCATGCCTAACAATTATAAACCCCGCATTTTAGTCTCATTATCGAAAACTCTTTTCAATATAAAGTCGGGAAATTCAACAAGATTTCCAACATCCTGATCGAATTCTCATCGTAAACTTTAGTAAACGGCCGCACCCCCGGATGCCGTCGACGAAGTGCACTAAGGCGGAACACCGCTGCCGCGAGCACCCGAACGGATGCTTTTAGCGACGGGGTTCTCCTACATTCACTTGGTCGGGGCTATAGGGCGTGGCTGTCTATTAAGTTTACCCGGCAAGTATCCGCATACGCTACGTGATTGCGACGGACTTTTGATCACATCAAAATCCCATGGCAACCGATCATCTGAGACTAAACTGCTAGATTTATAACATTCAAATTAGTTATCTCATAACTACTTGTGGATTCCAAATATTGTATCACATTCGAGATAAATAGACAATGTTAAACTTTCCGATCGAATAATCAAACACCCAAGATTTCCCTAATAGCTTAACACTTGAACGGAGTTCAAAAAAATATCCATCACATGCCACAGTACCAATGGTCCAGCCGTAGAAGGGTCAAGCCAACGTCTCACATGTGGCAACGCCGTACTGCCACAAACCCTAAGGTTCAGAGGCGGTTCAAACGGTCACATAATCGAGTTAAGGTTTGTGTTCTTCTAGAGGGTCCACCGCGTTACTTGCATGATTTTCCGGAAGTTTTAAACTCGAGAAAAAATCCAACTTTTGAAAAAATTTCCGACAGGGGAAAAAGTGAGTTATTGATATCCGTTCGAACTTTTTAACACGTTCTAAAATTAACCGAAAAAAACTTAAACGAAGTTATACTTTCCGATTGAACCAACGAGCTCCCAATACAACCCAGAAAACTCAACACTTGAGTGGAATTAAAAATTCCCAGAATTGTGCAAAAGAACCCAGGAATAATACTGTGAAGTAGCGGGCCCCAATGTCACTATTCAGCCGCGGAACCGCGGCCACGTGCGTGGTTTAGCCGAGGTTCCGCGGTCACGTGATCAATTCAGTGGTCCGTACTTCACAGTAATTCCTATATTTCCCTGCATGATTTTCTGAATATTTTTAATACGAAAAAATCAACATTTTTAAATTTTTTCCAGAAACTAGGTTTTATCGGGTATTCGGAGTTCGATCGAACTTTAAACTTCGCCTAGACTTCGCCTAAAACTCTAGCTTGGCTCTGATACCACTGTAGGGTTACTAGACACACGCACAAGGGTCTATAAGGCATCAACCATACCCGATTTAAAATTTAGCCGTGCCGAACAACCCTTAACAAGATCTTTAAACTAGAGATTAGGCAAAAACAAGCATGTTAAACACTTTAACACTAAGTGAGAGGGATTACAACCTTTGTAGATCCGGTCCTTCACTTCATAAGCTCCGTGGTGTGGTCCCTTCGCTGCAATCATCAAGTTCCGGACTCTCGAGAGGCTCCACGAAGAGAAAGATGCAAGCTTGCTTCCGATCTTCGATAACAAAGATGATCTACCTTGAAGTTTCATTAACACAAGCTCTCACTCACTAAATGAAGTGAACACCCTCATCTAAATGGTAAGGATAGATGAGGATGATGAAGTGGGATTTTAGCTTCACTCATTTTCATCACCTTTGAAAAAGCTAGAAAACTTTTCCATGAAGAACTCAAGGAAGAAGAAGAAGAAGAATCAATTGAAAACCTTTTGTGATGAATAATGAAATAATATATGATTAATAATGTAACCATGGTCAACTAAACCTTTATAGAGATTTAACTAGGGCTAGGGTTTGGGTTGGGTTAAGAATGAGTCATTACAAAATATCAAGCATAATATCTCTTTCATGACAAAAGAAAAACCTTCTAAAATGTTCATGAAAGAACTAACCCAATTCAAACCCTAAACTTGTTTAATCTCCACTAAACATGTTGCATTAGTAATCATGTTACAATATTATATATCACATATATAATATTTATTGTAACAAAATAAAATAATACAATTAACATATATCGCATATATATCAATATATTACCCGAGTGAGAAAAAGAATCTTTTAGTGATCTTATATTAGTTAATGTAATTTAATATATCATATATATTATTATACATTAAATTATCGAATCAACACTTGATCCGACAATCCGGCTATATCGCATATAACCGACTAATATCTCATTTACCGATTCATCGAATCAACACTTGATCCGATGATCCGGCTGATATCAAATATCGCGAGAATAGAATACGGTATCTCATATCGCATTATCCTCGGTCCCGCACATATCACATATGTGCCCCTACTCCGTTTTGCCTGAGCCAAGAAACCTCTGTGTAGAACTCTAAAGAATCGTCAATACGCCGGCAGTAGGTGATGATCATATCAAACACCTACAAGCTGCAAGCGGTCATCTAAACGTAACAGCCACCCAGGTATTGAGCGCTCAGAAGATCAACAAGCAAGCCTGTACATTCTCCTGTGAATCCAGTCAGTAACACTCCCGTACAGTCCGGTCTCGTCGTCTGATATGCCGCATATCTCGCCTAGGGGTAGTAAACATCAGACCCCAGTAGCTTGATAAGTCGTGTCGATATGAGGTCTACAACAGTTCGAGAAACTACTGATAACACTTACCAGTAAATCTCAGCAACCCTGGCCTGGGATTTCCAGTTATAGCCAATCGAACACAGCGCAACATCAACTCCCTATACCGGGAGAGACGAATCCCCTCCTATCGCTCATTGCCTCCATGTGATTCGGGACTGTACCCAAAAGCCACCTTTTTGCATGTCCTCTTAGACGTGGTATGATGAAAATCAAAGCACAGTGGGAATCACACAAGACTCTATGACGATCTCGGGTCAACAGACTACTCTGTACCAGTGTCACCGGAGAACTGCCATCTGACGTGAGGTATAAAACCATCTGGGAGTTCTCGGCGAGTCCGTCCAGTGTACCCAGTCTCTACTGAGCACCCGTACACCATCCTTGATGTCAAACACCGATGGATATGGGATCATCCATCGCCCATCATATGGGTCAAGATGCGTATACGCTAGTCTACTCTGGTGTATCGATGCCCTGTCTCAATACACTCTCGGCTAGGAACAGTTATAGGACGTACTTGTCGACTACCGTGGCCCTACTAGTATGATCTCATCATAGTCCCAGTAGTCGAGTACATATCCTAAGGGTTTTATCAACATGTAACATAGAGACAATCAGAGTACATGTTAAGATAAAGTACAACCAGATAGCATACTATCATGTCGAGCAAGAAAGCCCTCCCTCTATATGTCCAAGCATCCATTACAATATATATCGTATGTACAGTAATGGCCTCTAGGGCATACATATAACTAACAGGAAGTTAGGGTTAGTAACGCTTCCCGGGGTCGTGCGACGGGGGCGGTCCCCAGAGCGCAGGTCGCGGGTGTTCTTAGCGTGCGATCCACGCTGAGGCATGCGGATGAGCTCGCCAACATCCGGACTCGTTTCCTCATTCCTCCCGGCTATTCGCTTCGTCTGGCCGAGGAGGGGGAGAGGGCAGACTAAGTACAGGGTAAGGAGATTGCCTTGTTGTAACATTTCAGAAAAAATAAAATATTATTTTTTGGAATTTTTATAATTAAATAATAAAATATTGAATATTTTAATAAGGCGGTATAATTAAATACCGATAAATTAAGAAAAATTTGGAAAATTATGGAAATTACTAAAAAGAGGGTACTTTATGTGATTTAAGCAAATTATGAGAGTTTATGATTTATTTGACACTATTTTAGTGCTAATCGCGATTAAAAATCGCTAATCGGGCTTTAAGCGTGTTTTGTGCAAAACATGCACCATATCATTTCACACTTGTGTTACATTTTTCTACATGGCATTATCATTATTTTTCATTCTTTGTTTTGGGTTTACTATTGAGGAGAGAAGAAAAGAATAGAATATAGAAGTATGGGTAAGAGAGAGAAAGAGAGTGTGAGGGGTCAACCCTGGTCTTGAGCCATTCCCTCTTCATTCTTTCACTCATTTCCTCTCCCCTCCCTCTCTTTGCTGCTGCTGCTGCTGCCCTAACTCCCTCCCCCTCTTCACCTCCTCAAAACACCATGAGAAACTTCTCAAAACTCCATCTCCCTTTTACAAGAAAGATGCACAAGCTCACAAGCTATACTATGGACCAAGAAAGTTTTCATTTTGGCGCTGTAGAGAATTCATGGGTGCTAAATAAGGTAATTCCTTCACACTTAGTGTAGTTTTTCCTTCACTTTAAACCATATTTATGTTTAGTTGTGATTTGGTGCGATTTGGTTAACTTTGGAGATTTCTAGAGGGGGCTAGGGTTTGAACTGAGTTGTGATTGTGAATTGAGGCCTAGTGGTGACCTCAAACCCCTCCCAATTGATAGAAACCCAGACCAACCCAACTGAAACCCAAAAATACAGAAAAACAGAACTTTCATGTCAGTTTTGTGAGTTTTAGGGTGTGCAGGGAGATCTGGAATGAACCGGAGAATTTACTAGAAAAGTAAACAATACCAAAGGACTAAAATTGACCCTAGGAACCCCCTGTAGCAAGATGAACCCCACTGGTGCATGCAGGGCTGGCAAGATCGGTTTGGCATGAGAGAGGGCTCGGCCACTTGGTGAGGTTGTGGGTCCAGGTTTTTTCTGTAGGTCACATATACCCTATATATCACCCTAGTGTTGTTTGCTCACATGGTTTTCACCCTCATCCAAATCTGGGACTAATTTTCTACAATGTAGTATTATGACATTGCCATGACTTAAATTTTAGATACCAAATCTTGGTTTTTGTGTTAGATTGGTGGCCTACAGGGAATCTGGAGTGACCCTAGACACTTACTGGAAAAACTAGCTAGACCATTACCCTACATTGACTACCAGGAGACTACCCTACAAACACGACACCCCAACTCCCTACCAGGGCCGAGGTCACTGGAATTTTAAGGTAGGGGGCCGGCCACCTTGTGGTGTCAGGGGTCCTGGTTGCTTCCATAGCTCTTATACACTTTATACATCACTCCAGTATTGTTTTGGAACATTGGTTGCACCTTAATCAAAATCTGGGACTGAATACATGTGTTGCTATTTTGATTCGAGTTATGGTTTTGCGTATTTTAAATTCTGGATTTTTGTATTTGTGCTTTATCTCGATCACGTGACGTTTGTACGTCTATATCAAGTGATATCGGGTTGTTTTGCGAAGGCAAACCATAGGTTTTGACCTATGCAGGTTCCGCGTGTCGTTTTGGTTTCGACTTGGTTTTTAATGCGATACGATACGCTATGATGTGTAGGTACCCTCGCGAAGACTTCAAGACGACAAGCAAGTGCGTGGCGACGTCGACATCGACAAGCGAAGGTCAAGGTGAGTAGATTATATCTACGGGGGAATTCGGGTGGATGGCGTATAGCACCCCCGCAGTTCGATATTTAGTATGCTATATATACTATATATATATGATAGCTTTATGTGTGACATGGATATTCAAGATATGTTTAGGTGTTAAATGGTTAGATTAGGGTCATTAGAAGTGAACTGGTATAGCTTCTTAGTCGCGAACCCTAGAATAGGTTTACACCCACACGCACACACATGCTTACTTGTTATACTTGTGCGTATATGGGGATACGTATGTATATATACACACATAGGTATGGGACTATGTATATATATACACGTATACCTACACATGGATGATGAGGATAGTGGATGATATTTGGAGATGAGTCGATGGGTTTGGGCATGGTGCCATGAGATCGGTGATATGTTGTGTTCGTATGATGAGATACGACATGAGATTTTAGCGGGCCTTTGAACGTGTGTTTTACACACGTATTTATATATGTATAGATGGTATCGATTTGTACTAGACTTAGATCAATACCCCAGTTCATGAGATATGATGATAAGGATACCAGATAATTGATGAGATAAATGTGAGATTCGACCCGTACCCAGATTTAGGATGTCGTACGACGGATTTACGTACGAGCTATATATTGATGATAGATCCGCACTCTTGACTCGAGAATGTCATATTGTATATTGTATCGTATGTGATACTATTGAGGCGGGATCACCGACTATTATATGTGTGTGTGTGTGTGTGTGTCGACTCAGATTTAGGTGGTTTCCATACCCTTTCGATTAGCTGGTTAGTTAGATCTGTAGTTTACTTAGTAGATGTTAGACTAGACCCGAGTCATACCTATTTCAAAACTAACGAGTCGCGAGTATTTTAAAGACAGGGAAAGGGATTCTACGGATATTTTCAAAAGACGCATCATTTCTTAAAAACACCGTAGCCCTTATTTTTCCAAAAACCCCGATTCGTCTTATTTCAAATGGCATAACTGTATGAAATTTACATATTGATGTAGATTCTTCACTGTTGCGTTTATTGTTCGATTTCCGCATTTCTTACTATTTGCATCGCATCGCATTGCATGTGTAAATGTGTTTATTGTTATATTAAACCCATGCTGTCAGGACACCAGCACCATTATCGATAATGTGTATGTTCCACGTACACCTGCTTGCCGGCTCACACACTTCATCATCGATAATTACCATGTCACTACACACTTGTGTACATATATAGTGTACACCTATACTTGCATACATAAGTATTTGCACATACATAGACGATTCTGGCTTGATTTTGGAGATTTGGGGAACCGCAAGATATATTTTAAAACTGGATTCATTTAAAAAGAGCGGTTTTCCCCTCGATGTGTGCATACTACTGTTTTATGTTGCATGATATACGGATATGCTTACATTTCTATCATATGTCGCATACATCATGCTTTCTGATTTTACGCATTGAGATATACTGTTTTCATGAGATTTCTGGATTTGAGAACCGTGGTGATTTCAAAAGAAAGCATGTACTGTTTTAAAAACCCGGTTTCTCTTGATATGATATTTCAGTGCGTCCACCATGTGTTTTCTCGATTCTGAGAGCGACATGTGAAACCCGATTCGAGGAGGCGGATGAGGCCGATTGCGGGTATGGTGGACCCGGTATGGTACCCCGGGACGAGAGAGAGATTCCGTGTGGATGACGATGAGCCTGCCAGAGGGACCACTACCTACCGGTGATAGTATTTGGGCTCGGCGGATATCCAGAGGATACCGACCGGAGTCGAGAGATGATATGGGCCGATCCAGACTGACGGAGCTCGTAGGCCGATCCGGACTGACGGAGCACAATATATGAGGATTTACGTGCCGATGCTGGGTACGGGTTTCATGATGTTTTCGAGTGTCGATGCTGGACACTCCGGTTCTATGATTTTGATGTGTCGCAAGGGACACACGTTGATTTACATCCTCATACTTCCATGCATATGCTGTATGATATTTACATGCATGATGTTTTGTGTCATTGGTTGACACGTAGACAGGATCCACATGCATACAAACATCGATTAGATAGTTGGATGATATCCACATACTCATAGACTTCAGGATATAGTTGACACTGATTACATTGACTATACCTCATATTTATGATATGTTACTACCTGAGGCACTGGCACGAGCACTTGGTACTACACTTATGTATAGATGTTTACCCTTGCCAGCTTATCATGTTTCGGACTTATTCATATTGAGGATATATATATATTACTGATCGTATTGACCTAGGATTGAGTCATACATACGATTTCTGCTCTGTGATGTTTTTCTATTCACGAGTTGGCAACTCACCCCCGTTGTGCCACAGTTCTTGCAGGCTTTGCCGTACATGTTTCGTTGCGGATTTTCTGGCACACTGCTTCCTTTCTGGGTGATTGTTTTGGTAGGTAGGTTCACTCGCATCGTGACTACCATTGTACTCATTTATTTTCGATTGTATCTAGAAAATTCCATCAACCAAAGTATATTGTTTCAGACTTAGAAAACCAGTTGTGTATTATTTCGACCTTAGAGTCGCGCGTTGTAGTATTATAGTTTTCTTGTTGATTTTGAGTTTCCTTTTGAGTTTTGATCCTCGCCCTTCGGCGTTGTATATTATATTGCTTGCGTGGTTGTGACCGTCGATTGACGAAGAGCTAGCTCCCGTTTGGGGATGCATTTTATCATTGATGTATATATTATTCTTGTTGTACCCCGTTTGGGGCCAGTATTTACAAAGGAAACTCCGCCGAAATTTCAGAAAAGACTTGAGGATTTAAAAATGCATATTCGGCTTACTTATTTAAAAACCTTGTTTTTAAAACATGTTTTCTCCACTTCTTTAAAACTAGTTTTCCTTCATTTATTATTTAAAATGGTTTCAGATTTCTGGGCTTTTGGCTTACTTGAATTAGATGAGGTCCTATAGACTTCAAATGATTCAAGGGACAGTCACGTGCTATTTCGGGTCCTGACACTTGTACCTGGAAGCCTTTTGGGCCGGGATGCGTCTGCCCTTCTCCCCCGAGGTGAGTGCGGCGCTGAACTATTTTGGGTTAGCCCTGGGCCAGCTAGTGCCGAACTCCTTGAAGATCTCCTTAGGTTCCTGGTCCGGTTGAGATTGATTCTGATCCCTTTCATCCGAGCCTTCTCGTTTCTTCTCTTTGCTACAAAAACCACCCTGGCGCTTGCAGGGACGAGCCGAGCTAGGTATACATCTCTTTTAGAAAACAACGGGGGGACGCTGCCGGGTCGGGGATCGTCGTAGTACCTTCTTCCATTCACGAATGGAAGAAGAAGTTTTTGTTTGTTGCGCCGCCCGAGGGTGCGGATTGGCCTATGCCCACCCAGTGGCAAGGGGCCAGCTGTCCACGGATGAGTCGGTCGAATGATCCTGATGTGGTAACGGTGTCGAAGTGGGAGCCCCTCCCTCGGACTGATGTGCTGCTGTCTGAGTAGACTCTCAGTTGGGCCGGGCTCAGCCCCGTCCATTACGCGGGTAAGTTAGGAGCTTTCAGGCAACCTGTTTAGACTTGTGCATTCTTTCATTTTTCCAGGAATCGCTGACTCCTTGTATTTTATCTTATGCAGGACCCATTGACCTAGGCAAGTTTCGGGTAGCCCTGGTTGACATGGGGAAGGGGAAGAAGGCTGGAGGCGCCGGCCTTTCTCGCCCGACATCGGCTCTGGCTCTACCGGCAGTCGCCCCATCCAGGCGCTCAAGCACGCCCCCGGCCCCAGAGTCCAGCCGTGCGCCGAGCCGAAAGCGTGCTCGGGAGTAGGAGCCCCGGGCTCCCGAGGTGGGAGGCGAGACTGGTTCTCCCGCGTCACTCCTTAAGAGGTTTCATAGGACGGCGCCCCACTCCCCAGCTTCTCCGTTCCTCGTGGACTGTCACGTCCCGCTTCCTAAAATACGGAATACGGGAGGAGACTAGGCCAGCCATGCTCCTACGGTCAAGGAATAATCCCGGCGTAGTCACACTTAGGCCTCAAGCATTACATGGTAATCAGTAAACACAGAACAGAAATAAAGAAAACACATCACTAGTTATTACATCAACTTTCATTGTTCACAATTTGCAATAGAACAAAAAAAAAAACTACTAACCAAGTGCGAATACAAGGTTTCTTTAGGAAAAACAGTAAAGGTACTGGAGGCACGACCGTCTAAATCTCTGCAAGCTCGAAGGACAGGTCTGACCCCAGAACTGGTTCTTCTCCAAGGTCTGAGCATGCATACCCAGGTCGTCAGAGCGACGTAATAGCAATATTATAATAATAACAAAAGACAAGAAAATGAAAGTAATAACGGTGGAGATAAAATGCAGGTAATCAATATGTCACTAACTGATGCAATGTATGATCTGTGTCCCTATCGGTCTTTAAGTCACTTTTGAAATCGAGTTGTGGAAAGGATGATCATGTTTAACGAGGGTCTCGTACGTACCCGAGACTACGGCCCGCTGTTGCCCGGGACATAACCCTGTCAGTCGGATGGCTAGGTCCAACCTAATATATAAGAGTCGTTGTTCGAATGATCATCCTATAAATCACTGACCTCGCTAAATACAATTTTCTTTCCACTTCGATTTCCCCTTTTTCCCCAGGTTTCACTATTCATGAGTATGGGCTAGTTGTGTACAAGTACGCATCAATAACACAATTTTATTCACTGTTCACTGTATGGTTCATTATCACGAATCACTCACTATTCACTGGCGTACTTGACACAACCACACCGATACTGTAAACGTTCAACAATGCAATATATATTGAATTAACACGAATATTCACTATCACTAGAGGTTTTGTAGCCGGGTAAAACTGTGAATCATGCCGCTAAACAGTTTATATGCAGTACAAGTCGTTATGCGTCTTATGAACATAGAAAATTCGTATTAAATCATGCATTTAGAATTAAGCAAAATATACAAAAGAGGTAAAAAGTAAACTCAGTCGGCAGTTCAACAAAATTAATTTCAAGTCAATCGGGATTCGGGTTCGCAAGTTACAGTCGTTTCATTTTCAGTGGTCGCTGCTGGAAATTCAGTTCCTGAACTGAAAGTCCATTTCGTAACACAGTTTTCACCCTGTTGGGATCAAAATTAGGCAATACTATAGTTGAATAAAATTTAGGTTTATCAGTTAGGTTTCTAACGCACCAGACGTATCGATAATATCCATGGTGTACTGGAAGTTATGCATTGTACAATAAAGGGGTATACGTTCTGTCCCTGTTTGGGACTGCTATATGTTCTGTTGATTAAAAATATAATTTAAATAGTAAACGACAGTAAAAAAGAATTAAACTACTTTCAATGGTTAGCTAACAGATTTATCTTCGCTATGGTATAGGTTTCCGCATCATAACATTTTCATACAGCAGGGTGAAACTATTACAAAACTAGAATAGACAGCCAGTGCTGCTCTGGGCTGCAGTCCAGAGCCGCACTCCGAACCAATTTCCGTCAACTCTTTAGTATAGAAATAGATTAAAACTCTTATGGGGTTCTAGTTCATCGAGTCAAATTCGATATGAGCCCTCTAACTCAACATTCCGATTTGTAACCAATTAACTGTGATTTTTACAAGGTTCAGGTACGGGAAAATTTCAGTTTTAACGGGTCTAAATGGGAAAAACCTATCACGTCATTAAAGACCGTATTTTCCAGCCAAATCATAACACAACGTTCGTTATCACTCGGGCCATCCTATGTGACTAGTTTCCGTCAATTTAACGGGGGTTTTCAATTCGGGTTTTGCATCGAACACTTGTATTACATTGGTTCGCACGAAAAGTATATATGAAATTGATTGGTAATTGAATTGAATAGGTAATATTAGCATGAAGCAAGCATTATACTTGCCTGAAGACTTATCGATGATGATACGGCAGTGACGCGGTATGGTGGTGACCAACAGCTACGGCAACGGCGCAGCGCAACAAGACCATGACGAGGTTTGGCTAGGCTTAGGCTTATGTCGCGGGGCTCGACGCGGTGGAGCTTGGCTCGGAGATGGAGACAGGGCAGCTTTGGACGACGGCAACGATCTCAGGCGATGGCCGACGGCGCAGGGGGCTTGGGTGGCGGTTAGGAGTTGTGGTTGGGTGGTCGGTGATGGGTCGGCTTTGGGTTGCAATGACGAGGTGCTCAGGAGAGGAGGTGGGGTTGTCGCGGATGATGGAGGGAGGTGGCCGAAGGTGGCTCGAGGTTGGGTCATCGGGAAGGAGCTCGAAGCTCGGAGGAGGAGGGCAGCGGTCGGGTGTGCAGGTGAGGTGGGGAGGAGGGACTCAAGGCTTTGGAGAGAGGAGAGAGGGGAGAGGGAGGAAGGCCGGAGGTGATGCCGGCAGTGGTGGTGACGGCGATGGGGCGAGCGTGGCGTGGGCGTAGGCGTGGGCGTGGGTGTGGGTTCGAGAGAGGGAACGGGAAAGGAGGAAAAATGGGAGAAAGGGAGAGAGAGAGGACGTGAAGAGTTGTGAAATTTTAAGGGGGGAGAGAGAGAGAGAGAGAGAGAGAACGTGAGGGAGAGAGAGAGAGAGAAGTAACGTGGGAGAGAGAGAGATAACGTGATTCCCCCCTTTTTTTAATTAATACAAAATTAAAGAATAGAGAGAGAGAGAAATAACGGGAATAAAATTTAATAGGTTTTAATAAATTTTAATCGTGTAAGATTTGGGTTTAAATGAGGATATAAATTTTGAATTTTGAAAAGAGAAGAGAAGCTAAGTAATTTGAATATAATTTGTTATTTTAAAATAAGGCCTGGGGTTGTTAGGCTTGGACTCAAGAAAATTTTGAAGGAAAATGTGTGGGATTTAAATATGGACTTGGGATTAGGGTTGGGTTTATAGGAAAGCAAAAATAATTAGAAATTAATATAAAATGTAAAATGGATAAAAATATTTTATTTGAATACAGGTATTGGCATAGATGAGGACCGGGTATTACATCATACCACACCTACAAAAATTTCGTCCTCGAAATTAAAGAGACGAAAAGAAAACGGCGTTACAAAAACGGTTACTCGAAAAGATGTAGGAATCATGAACAGATATCCTCCTCACGTTCCCAGCTAGATTACACTGTTGAACGACCGTTCCAAGACACTCGGACTAATGGAATGACTTTATTCTTCAGCACTTTTTCTCTGCGGTCGAGGATAGTGGTGGGTTGCTCCTTGTAAGATAGGTCAGTGCCCAAAGCTAACTCCGAATGGTCCAGAACATGGCTGTCATCCCAGACATAACGCCGCAACTGAGATACGTGGAAAGTATTGTGCACACCAGCTAGAGATGGAAGCAAGACAAGTCGATAGGCCACCTCTCATACTCGCTCTAGCACCTCAAAAGGTCCGATAAAACGGGGACTGAGTTTCCCGCGACCTCCAAACCTGATAACTCCGCGGGTAAGGAAAATCTTCAGGAATACGTGATCTCCGACCTCAAATTCTAGCGCTCTCCTGCTGGCATCCGCCCAACTCTTCTATCGGTCCTGAGCCGTCTTAATGCGTTGTCTGATCATTTGGACTTTGTCTACCGTCTGAACAATTTGTTCGGGGCCCAGTAATCTTCGTTCGCCTACGTCATCCCAACAAATAGGGGATCGACATTTACGTCCGTAAAGTGTTTCGAAAGGAGCCATCTGGATGCTATCCTGGTAACTGTTGTTATAAGAAAACTCAACCAGATACAGATGATCCTCCTAAGAACCCTGGAAGTCCAACATGCAAGCCCTTAACATGTCCTCGAGCGTCTGAATCGTACGCTCGGATTGTCCGTCCGTCCGTCTGTGGATGATACGCTGTGCTGAACTTGAGGCGGGTACCCAGACTCTCCTATAAGCTCCTCCAAAAGTGCAAAAAAAATCTGGTGTCTCGATCTGACATAATGCTGACCGGAACTCCGTGAAGTCGCACTATCTCTTGCATGTATTTCTCCGCAAGCGACTCTGTCGACTATCCCACCCGGAAGGGTATAAAGTGTGCAGCTCTCGTAAGGCAGTCGACGATAACCCAAACGGCGTTGTTGCCCCAGGGCTCCGTGGTAAGGCAATCATAAAATCCATAGTAGTGTGCTCCCACTTCTACTCTGGTATCGGAAGCGGTTGTAACAGTCCCGCTGTTCTCTGGTGTTCCGCCTTCACTTGCTGACATACCAAACACCTGGATATGAACCGTACAATCTCTCGCTTCATCCCGTTCCACCAAAAGTGTTGCTTTAGATCTCGATACATTTTCGTGCCTCCTGGATGCACAGAATAAGTTGAACTATGAGCCTCAACTAGTACCTCTTCCCGAACATCCCCTTTGGGTACCCAGAGTCTGCTACCGAATCTCAGAGAACCGTCTCGATGTATGAGTAAGTCTGTTCTCAGCCCGGCTTCCACCTGCTCTCTGAACTTTTGCAATCGAGGATCATCAGGTTGCGCAGCCTTGATGTGATCTACAAGAGAAGACTGCACTTGTAGTTTCCAAAACTGCATGATTGCACTCGGTGTAACGACCTCTAACTCAAGCTTCTGAAAATCCTCAATGATTCTCCTCTGGCTGGTCAACATCATGACCATTGGCTTGCGACTGAGAACATCGGGTACAACATTTACTTTTCCCAGATGATACTGTAAGTCTAAGTCATAGTCCCCCATTAATTCTAGCCATCGGCGCTGCCTCATATTCAGTTTTTTTTGAGTGAACACGTATTTCAGACTCTTATGATCCGTGTACACCTCTACCTTCTCGCCCAGTAGGTAATGTCTCCAGATCGTCAATGCGAAAACCACTGCGGCTAACTCTAAGTCATGTGTTGGGTAGTTCTTCTCGTGATTCTTCAGCTGTCGTGAGGCATAAGCGATTACCCGACCGTGCTGCATCAGAACGCAGCCTAAGCCTTTTCCCGAAGCATCGTTGTGTATCACCAAACCACCCGAATTGTCTGGCACTATAAGAATAGGTGCCGTGGTCAACTTCTATTTCATTAATTCAAAAGCCTAAGTACATTCCTCCGTCTATACGTACGGTACATCCTTCCGTGTCAGTTTTGTCAGAGGTTCAACGACTCGTGCAAAATCTTGAACGAACTGCTGATAATATCCCGCCAATCCCAAGAAGCTTCTGATCTCGACCACTGACTTCGGTGTCGGCCAATCTCTAACAGATTGTATCTTTGCTGGGTCCACCGAGATGCCTTCGCCCGAAACAATGTGTCCCAAAAATTGCACTTTATCGAGCCAGAACTCACACTTGCTCAATTTCGCGTATAACTTTTCTTCCCGAAGAATTTGTAGTACCGTTCGCAAGTGTTCGACGTGCTCCTCTCGAGCCTTAGAGTAGACTAGTATGTCGTCGATGAATACAACGGCAAAAGTGTCCAAATATTTTTCAAATACTCTATTCATTAGATCCATAAATATAGCTGGGGCATTGGTGACGCCGAACGGCATCACCAGAAACTCATAGTGTCCGTATCGGGTCCTGAAAACCGTCTTGCATATATCTTCGGCCGTTACTCTGATATGGTGATAGCCCGAACGAAGGTCCAGCTTCGAAAATACCTTGGCACCACCCAACTGATCAAATAAGTCGTCGATGCATGTAATGGGGTATTTGTTCTTTATCGTTACTCTGTTCAGCTCCCGGTAGTCTATGCACATTCGTAGCGATCCATCCTTTTTCTTCACCAACAAGACTGGTGCACCCCACGGCGAAGCGCTTGGGTGAATAAATCCTTTCTCCAGGAGTTCTCCAATTTGCTTCTTCAATTACGCTAACTCCACTGGTGCCATCCTGTACGGTGCCTTGGAAACTGGAGATGTACCTGGGATTAAATCTATCGAGAATCCCAAAACGCGTGGAGGTGGTAGACCTGGTAAATCTTCAGGAAACACGTCAAGAAAATCCCGAATGATTTCTGGCGCGGGGTTTTCATCAATCTCCATAGCCGTCAATACTTTCAGTTTGGCTCTATACCTGGCTTGCTCCAAAGACTCGCTCCCTCCTTCAAAGACAAATTCTGGGTGATTGGGGATGCGGAAAGTCACATTCCTGACTCGGCAATCAATAATCGCGTGGAATGTACTATCCAATCCATCCCGAGAATTGCGTCATAGTTGCCTATTCCGATTAAAAGGAAATTTGCATAGAATTCTCTGCCACAAACTACTACCGGACAAGATCTACATTCTCGACTGGATACTATAATACCATTACCCGTATGTATTTCCCATCCCTTGGTCAATGGTTCGTGTGGTATGGAGTGTGTATCGACAAAATATGCAGATATGAAACAATGTGATGCTCCGGAATCAAGCAGTACTCTAGCTGGCATAGAATGTACGAGTAGAATACCTGTAACAACTTCTCCTGAGGCCTCTGCCTGCTCAGCGGTCAAGGTGAAAGCCCTCCCTTGACTGCGGCATGTGTTTGTTTGCCTCTGTTCTAGTGACCTCTGCTGTTGCGGTCCAGACCCTCCCTGTAGCTCTGCTCGCTGAGGACACCCACTCAGCCGGTGCTAGTTGGATCCGCAAATTAAACACTGTCCTTTGGCACGGCGGCAGTCCTTTTGGGTATGTCCATCCCTGTAGCAGTAGTCGCAGACTAAGGTACTACTCTATGGACGATGCTGGGGCACGAAGGGACGCTTCATCTGCGTCGTCCTTGGCCTATGAACTGGTATGACCCCTCAGGACGGTGTGTAAGTATGCGTCCGAATAACTGGGGGCCTCCTATCACTCGAGCTGGGTCCCCTGAATTTACTGATTAGCTTCTCCTGAATTCGTGCAACGTTGAGCACCTGCACGAAAGTCTGCAACTCTAGTGACGCAATCAGCTGTTGCAGCTCAAAGTCAAGTCCCTGTAAGAAACGCCTTTCCCTGGTGGCCTCTGAAATGATTATATATGAAGCGAATTGGCTCAGTCGGTTGAATTCTGCCGCATACATGTCAACAGGACGGCCATTCTGCTTCAGTAAGATAAATTTCTCTTCCATCTCTGCCTTGGCGGTGGGGGGAAAGTAGTGGTCCAAGAAGCACTCTTTGAACTTGCTCCACTCGATCGGCCCATCGAGTCTGCTCTCTTCGATGGACCACCAAGTACGGGCTTCGCCCTCCAGCTGAATCTTTATTACATTCTCCTTCTCTTCATCAGGTACTCGTACGGTTGTCAGTAGGTTCTCCACATTGACCAACCATTGTTCGGCCTCGAGTAGTTCGGCTAGTCCCGTAAACACAGCTGGGTGTAATCTCCGAAAATCCGACACCGTGCCATTCCTGGCAGGCATAGCTGGTGTAGCGTTGTCCTCGGGAGCGGTAATGAGAGCGGTGGATCCCTTTAATGAGGTAATCTCCCTGAGTCCTTCGGTAAGTAGGTCCGTCTTTCTCTCTTGGTCTTCTACGAGGGTCGTTAGTGCAGTCAGGATCATCTCTGTGCAATCCTGAGAACCAGAGTCCGAGGAGAGATCATTCGGAGAATTCATGTCACTGAAAATAGATGAACGGATATGATTAGATTCAAGGATGAAAGTGAGAATTAGTGAAGTGAACATATAATAAAGCGTAGTTAATGTTATCCCTTAATATTAAACCTGGGCTCTGATACCAACAAAACCATGTCATGCCCCGCTTCCCAAAATACGGAATACGGGAGGCGACTAGGCCAGCCATGCTCCTACGGTCAAGGAATAATCCCGTCGTAGTCACACTTCGGCTTCTAGCATTACATGGTAATCAGTAAACATAGCACAGAAGTAAAGGAAACACATCACTAGTTATTACATCAACTTTCATTGTTCACAATTTGCAATAGAACAAAAGAAAAGAAACTACTAACCAAGTGCGAATACAAGGTTTCTTTAGGGAAAACAGTAAAGGTACTGGAGGCACGACCGTCTAAATCTCTGCAAGCTCGAAGGACAAGTCTGACTCCTGAACTGGTTCTTCTCCAAGGTCTGAGCATGCATACTCAGGTCGTCAGAGCGACGTAATAGCAATATTATAATAATAACAAAAGGCAAGAAAATGAAAGTAATAACGGTGGAGATAAAATGCAGGTAATCAATATGTTACTAACTGATGCAATGTATGATCTGTGTTCCTATCGGTCTCTAAGTCACTTTTGAAATCGAGTTGTGGAAAGGATAATCATGTTTAACGAGGGTCTCGTACGTACCCGAGACTACGGCCCGCTGTTTCTCGGGACATAACCCTGTCAGCCGGACCGCTAGGTCCAACCTAATATATAAGGGTCGCTGTTCGAATGATCATCCTCTAAATCACTGACCTCGCTAAATACAATTTTCTTTCCACTTCGATTTCCCTTTTTTCCCCCGGTTTCACTATTCATGAGTATGTGCTAGTTGTGTACAAGTACGCATTAATAACACAATTTTATTCACTGTTCACTGTATGGTTCATTGTCACGAATCACTCATTATTCACTGGCGTACTTGACACAACCACACCGATATTGTACACATTCGACAATGCAATATACACTGAGAATTAACACGAATGTTCACTATCACTAGAGGTTTTTTAGTCGGGTATAACTGTGAATCATGCCGCTAAACAGTTTATATGCAGTACAAGTCGTTATGCATATTATGAACATAGAAAATTCGTATTAAATCATGCGTTCAGAATTAAGCAAAAGATACAAAAGAGATAATAAGTAAACTCAGTCGGCAGTTCAACAAAATTGATTTCAAGTCAATCGGGTTTCGGGTTCGCAAGTTACAGTCGTTTCATTTTAAGTGTTCGCTGCTGGAAATTCAGTTCCTGAACTGAATGTCCATTTCGTAACACAGTTTTCACCTTGTTGGGATCAAAATTAGGCGACGCTATAGTTAAACAAAATTTAGGCTCATCAGTTAAATTTCCAACGCACTAGACGGATCGATAATATCCATGGGTTACTGGAAGTTATGCATTGTACAATAAAGGGGTATACGTTATGTCCCTGTTTGGGACTGCTATATGTTCTGTTGATTAAAAATATAATTTAAATAGTAAACGACAGTAAAAAAAAATGAAACCACTTTCAATGGTTAACTAAAAGATTTATCTTCATTATGGTATAGGTTTCCACATCATAATATTTTCATACAGCAGGGTGAAAGTATTACAAAACGAGAATCGACAGCCAGTGCTGCTCTGGGCTGCAGTCCAGAGCCGCACTCCGAACCAGTTTCCGTCACCTTTTTAGCATATAAATAGATTAAAACTCTTATTTGGTTCTAGGTCGTCGAGTCCTCTTCGATATGAGCCCTCGAACGCAACATTCCGATTTGTAACCAATTAACTATGATTTTTACAAGGTTCAGCTACGTGAAAATTTCAGTTTTAACGGGTCTAAATGGGAAAGACCTATCACGTCATTAAAGACCGTATTTTCCAGCCAAATCATAACAAAACGTTCGTTATCACTCGGGCCATCCTATGTGACTAGTTTCCGTCAATTTAACGGGGGTTTTCAATTCAGTTTTTGCATCGAACACTTGTATTACATTGGTTCGCACGAAAAGTATATATGAAATTGATTGGTAATTGAATTGAATAGGTAATATTAGCTTGAAGCAAGCATTATACTTTCCTGACGACGTATCGATGATGATACGGCAGCGACGCGGCACGGTGGTGACCAACAACTATGGCAACGGCGCAGCGCAACCAAACCACGACGAGGCTTAGCTAGGCTTAGGCATGTGTCGCGGGGCTCGACACGGTGGAGTTTGGCTCGGAGATGGAGACAGGGCAGCTTCGGACGACGGCAACGATCTCAGGTGATGGCGGACGGCGCATGGGGCTTGGGTGGCGGTTATGAGTTGTGGTTGGGTGGCTGGTGATGGGTCAGCGTTGGGTTGCAACGACGAGGTGCTCGGGAGAGGAGGTGGGGTTGTCGCGGATGATGGAGGGAGGTGGCCGGAGGTGGCTCGATGTTGGGTCGTCGAGAAGGAGCTCGAAGCTCGGAGGAGGAGGACAGCGGTCGGGTGTGCAGGTGAGGTGGGGAGGAGGGACTCAGGGCTTTAGAGAGAGGGGAGAGGGAGGAAGGCCGGAGGTGATGGCGATGGCGACGGGGCGAGCGCGGTGTGGGCATGGGCATCGGTGTGGGTTCGAGAGAGGGAGCGGGAAAGGAAGAAAAATGGGAGAAAGGGAGAGAGAGGACGTGAAAAGTTGTGAAATTTTAAGTGGAGAGAGAGAGAGAGAACGTGAAGGGGAAAGAGAGAAATAACGTGGGAAAGAGAGAGAGATAACGTGATTCCCCCCCTTTTTTAGTTAATACAAAATTAAAGAATAGAGAGAGAGAGAGAGAGAGAGAGAGAAATAATGGAAATAAAATTTAATAGGTTTTAATGAATTTTAATTGTGTAAGATTTGGGTTTAAATGAGGATATAAATTTTGAATTTTGAAAAGAGAAGAGAAGGTAAGTAATTTGAATATAATTTGTTGTTTTCGAATAAGGCCTTGGGTTGTTGGGCTTGGGCTCAAGAAAATTTTGAAGGAAAATGTGTGGGATTTAAATATGGACTTGGGCTTAGGGTTGGGTTCATAGGAAAGCAAAAATAATTAGAAATTAATATAAAATGTAAAATGGATAAAAATATTTTATTTGAATACAGGTATTGGCGTAGATGAAGACCGGGTATTCCATCGACGATGGGGAGCTTCGCTTCGAGGTGCCCTTGGGGCTTTCCGTCGCCGACATCCTGCTCTCGAAGATAGAAAGGTCGGTCGGGGGCAGAATCCCTCGGGGGACTCTCCGGGCCCAAATGGCAGCCATAGCGCAAAAGGCCGTGCAGGTTAGTGTTCGCACCCCACTTGGTTTTTCATTCAGTGCTTTTGTCCGCGTGATTGGGTCCCCCTTTCCTTTTTAACTCTCTTTGTTTCCTTCAGGTCCTCCAGCACGTCGCCCTCATCGTCAACATGGAGGACGAGAAGATAGCCCCGGTGATGCAGGCCGCGGGAGAGTTTTCCTCACGGGAGGAGAGTTCGAGTCTGGAGTTGGAGGCGGCGATGGAAAGGGTCATAGCCCTCGAGGACCGGGTGGCGGCCGGGGACCAGGAGATCGCCAGGTGTTAAAAGGCCGCTCGAGCCGCTGAAGCCAAGTTAGAAGATTCTAGGGTGCTCATCGCCGCCCTGAAGAAGATGGCGAACACCCTTCGGAGGGAGAATGAGGCAGCGAAGGAAGGGATGAGGCGTGCTGAGCTTCGGGCGTCGAAGACTGAGCTTCTGGCGTCGAAGGCGGTGGAGGGCTACAAGAAGTCGGATCAGTTCTACGCTGACCTCGCTGGAGCCACTGCCGTCATTTGGCACGACGCTCTCGACACCGTCAAGGCCCAGATGCCGAAGTTCCCTGACGGTAAGCTCCAGGATGTGTACCTTCTAGAGGATGACGTGCAGGGGAATGCCCCTGGAGACGCTGCAGGGGAAGAGGCCCCCGGTGGGAGTGTTGGGGAGAAATCTGTCCCCCCGGCTCCCGGTACCGAGGCTCCTGCGATGGACGCTGACCTTCAAGACGCAACCCCGGTTGTCGTTGTGGGGGCGCAGCTCATCGACGTTCTCCCCGGCCCCGTGGTCTGAACTTCCCTGCCTCCTTATTTTCTTTGCACTAAAATTTTGTAAGCCTCCGGGTGTTTTTGTAAGGCTAGGGAACCCAAAATACCTCTGTAAAGACTTCTGATTTTTATGAATAGAAAATCCATTTTGCATTACTGCTTTCATGTTAGGTTGGTTTTTAGTCTAGCGATTGCACGTCGAGTTGAGAGTTGAAGTCGACCATTTGCTAAGTGTGCAAAGACCGGTGAAAGGTCGGTATCTTCATGGCCCCGAAGTCAAGGTGAAGATCGATTAAACGTGGATGAACCGAGCAGGGTAGCTGCGCGGTGGCCTCTTGATGAGGGCTTTGACCCTTAGCGTCATGGGTAATGAACTACTAGCCAAGGATGCACCGAGCAGTGTAGCTGCTCGGTAGCCTCTTGGTGAGGGCTTTGATCTTTGGTGTCGGTGGGTAAGAAATTGTTGCGCCACGGCAGCGCCCCGGCCTCGTACTCGAGGCCAAAATGCGGAATCAAAATTTTTTCCTTACTCGGAAACCGGCGCTACCGCGGACAATGAAAACCCGGATCGTAACCATTAACCTAATGCTAGCATTCAAGAGATAGGGTGAGAAGTATACCAAGAGATCCGAGTCCTCCGGTCTTCATCTCCACTCCGATCTCCTCGCGGGATCTCCGTCCGTCTCCTCCTCGTCGGAAAGGGCACCACAAAGCCGGGTACTTTTACGGGCTCCCACCTCAATACCGAGGCAACTCGCGCATGAAGCCGGCAACTCGACATGCTCAAGATATGCTGTAGAATGTGTAGTGTAGAATCATAGTAGTCTCACTTGGGGTTTGTTGCCTTTGAAGATGATGGAGGAATCAAGACTAGAAAAATGGTGCTTGCATTTTTCTAGCATGAAAAATGAGATCAAGAAAGATCAAACTCTCAAGAATGAATACTCTCTCTTCTTCTTCTCTTTTCTTCTTTTTCCTCTCATGAAAAACTTATCATATTGCTCAAGTGAGAAGAAGAAAGGTGGAGGAAACAATATGAACACCTAAACATGAAGGGAGGTGAGTGTAGGAAAAAGGAGAGGGTGACCATATCCTAACACCATCATCACAAACTCACATCAAGCTTAAAATCAATCCTAATCACCTTTTCAAGAAATGATGATAGAAAAGAAAGGAATATAAAAGATGCTTTCATAAAAAATACTTTTACAAATAAATCCTCCACAAAGTGTAATTTGCAAAACTGCAAATTACCCCCTCCATCGGAAAAGTCCGGCCGGGAAAGAACAAAGGAAAACCGGCCGGAACGGAAAGCAAACTGGCAACTCCAGAAAACTGGTCCCGTAATAAATTACAGGAAAACCCCCATACTGTGCATACACACCCGCATCTGTATTCCGTCCGGATACAAATGCAATGAGACAAAATCTACACTGTACTAGACTAGGACCGGCTTAAGCCAAAGCCGGCTAGTAATATCCGTTCGATCCTGATGCGTGCAATACCGCACGTATCTGATCGAACCCTGCCATATAACCATACGGCTACTAGTACAAAACTGTCCGATCCTGATCCGTGCAATACCGCACGTATCTGATCGGACCCTGCCATATCTCCATACGGCCTCTACAGCGTTTCGCCCGAAAGCTGAGTAACTGTAAGTGTGGTGGACTCTAAAGACTCGTCAATACTATGGCTGTGGATTTAACCACTGGCACGTCAGAGGTATAAGCCAATACGTGACGGGCCACCAGCTATTGACCAAAAGGGACGTCGATGAGGAAGCTCACCCCGACACCCAACTGAGCCTGTCAGTGACAATATCCGTACAGTCCGGTCCGTTCGTCTATGAGTATCGCATGGCGGGCCTAGGGGGTTGGTAAAAGTCAGACCCCAAAAGCGGTACAAGTCGTGTCGGAGTGTAGCACAGAACGCCCTGAGATACTACTGGAATACCTACCAGTAAATCTCCTGCCTCGGCCGAGGGCTTTGCGTAATGGCTCTCCTAGACACAGCGCGACCTCACCCCCAATACCGGGAGAGACGAACCCCTGAAGATCCGCTCACTGCCTCCATGTGGCTCGGGACTGTACCCAACTAAAACCTGTTTGCACGACTCCTTTGAGCCGTGGTAGGGTAGTAATCAAAGCACAGTGGGAACTCACACGAGACAAATGACGATCCTCAGGTCGATGAACTAACCTGTACACATGTCACCAGGGAACTGCTATCTGACGTCAGGTATAAGCCCAACTAGCAGGTTCCCGGCGAGTCCTGTCCGGTGTACTCATAACCCAATGAGCACCTGTATACATCTTAGGTGAACCAACTGACACCAGTGGCTTGTGAGACCGGCCACCGCCCCTCGTCGGGGTCTCGACTGTATACACTAGTCTACTAATGGAGTATCGATGCCCTGTCTCGAAACTCCTACGACTAGGGACCTTTTAAGGATGTGCTTATAGACTACCAGCTCCCACGTATATGATCGCCATCATACTGCTGGTAGTCAAGCAAGAATCCTAGGGGCTCTATCAACGTGTAATAGCGACATGTCAGGTCACCTAAAGCAGTACACGATGATAAAGGTAAACCAGATAGCATACTATCATCTCGAGTAAGACTGTCCTACCGGGATAGGTCCTCCCTCAATCATTGCAATCACGTGCCTGTGATCCAATAATTGACTCTGAGGGCACTATCTCCAACAATCTCCCACTTGCACTCAAGGCTAATTATTGCGATGCCGCATACTCACAGCCCGTGTGATACCGAACACCCAACTCCTCTACTAGTCAGTCTCACAAAGCTCGTTTGCGAAACTATTGCGTTCGAGGAATAGCCTCAGTGAGTGGATCCGCTGTGATGTTTCTTTCTATGTCTCTCTATATCTCAAGTTCGCGGAGAAAGCCATCTCCCGAAATGAGCAATACCTGTCTTAGAACGTCTGGATGTCTGATGGGACCTAGCTCATAAATGAACTTCAAATCCAAACTTCTTAGACTGTATCGATAACTGAACTTAATCAGTATCCTGCGCCATGCCACCCTCAGTATTGCTTTGGACCACCTGTCCAAAATACTGCCCTTCGTTAGAAGGAAAACTATAACTCTGACAACCTCCTTGTCGTCCATGTCACCTTGGAAGCCTGGAATGATAACTGTCTCCCAAATGAGGCTGTCGTTATCATATCCCTAGAACATCCACTTATGTTCTAAAACTGCTTCCGACTGTTTCTCCAGGATTGGATCAATATCTACTTATTGCATCTACTGCAAGAACGACATCTGGTGTGGTACTTGACATCTCATGATTGACTCAATTGCCTAAGCAAGTGATCTGCCAATCATACACATCCCTCTCTACTTTAGTCTGTAAGACACCTTTAGAGAGGGTGACTCCATCACCTGCAGGTTCACTACCATGCCAGGAGTCGTCTATTCTAAATACTCATAGAATGCTGTCAAGGTACCCAGATTAGGAAACCACCCAAATCTAGATCTAAAACCATAGATCTAGTAACCAGAATGTCTGATATAATATCCAAGTCCTTTGTGGAGAAACCACTGTGTGACGACCAAAGTATAACCGATCGTAGTATAGGAATATCACTTCCTACTACCTTCTCAACAGATCCATCCCCTATTCTGATGACGTCAAACCCATGACTGTCACATCAGAAACAGATGATCTAACTCCGCTATATCTGCTTTAGTCTATAAATAGACCTAAGCCTGCAGTCCACCAATGCTTCCGCTGCTCCCACTGACTACGACAACCCTCTGCCAGAGTCATATAGACGTGCACTTCTAAAGCTAGTTTAGAACGACGCTATACTCATCCTCCTGCCGGGTCTCGCAGCCTGGAATAACAACAATGGCAAGTGTGGGTAAACAAGAACTTCCCTGTCACCGTCCTTGAGGCTACCGGAGTACCTCTCGGGTGCCTGAAGTTACCCACCTTATTTGCGGAGTGGCCAATGGAATGTCAAAACAGATTGAATCTTTAGGTTCCTTATCAAATCTTCAGTAATCGTTTGCGGTTCTGGAATCACTTCCAGTTCTACCATACTCCCACTACTTTTTTTGAAAAAAAAATCCATTTTTAATAAAACTGTGGCGAGTTAAGAACAATACAGTAAAACCTCCGTATAGGAATACTCTATATAGGAATAACCTCCCTATAGTGATAAAAAGTCCCGGTCCCGACTCGGGACCAGTTATAAATAAGAATAACCTCCACAGTGTGATATTCCATACTTTTTCCAAGTCCCGCCTGTACTAATTTACCTCTATATAGTAATAAATTGGCATTAAATTTTAAATAATTTTTTATATATATAAAAAATACATAAAATTACTTGGCTATTACAATTGAACTTAAGATGACATAAATTACTTAACTACACAATTGAACTTAAGATGACATAAAGTACTTTGACTTGTTAATAAGTTTGAAGGTCTATATGAATTTTGAAGGTCTAAGAATTTTGACTTGTTAATAAGTTTGAAGGTCTATATGAATTTTGAAGGTCTAAGAATTTTGACTACTATTTTTTCAAAAAAAAATCTAATTTTTATATATAAAACTCTACTTAAGAATAACCCCCCTATAGTAATATTTTTCCCCGGTCCCAAGGATATTACTGTATAGAGGTTTTACTGTATCACTATTGATCTTCCAGATGGTAGAAAATCAACCCTCGTCATAGCCTGGGTCAACCCACAAACAGCCATTACAGAAACGTGCCTTGAGTTGTCCAGTGTCTGGTTTTAATCATAAGCCGGACAACTCCCCGTACCTTAACATCGTTAAGATATGAACTGTTCTATATCCAATATAGAACCAGAGGCACTGATTTAATTGAACCAGATTCAAATCATGCAGCTGTCTCCAGTGCATGTCAACTAAATGGAAGGAGGCCGATCAGCGTTACCCAACTTAGGAATGCTTCCAATTATGAGTAACCTGAAAGAGAAGCTAGTTCTCATTACTATCAACTGAATACCATACACAAGTATCTACATCTTCGATCACCTTGAAGAATCCCGATACTTGCTACACCTGGTTCTCTACTCTATTCAAATACCTATAACTCCTCAAAACTTAGACCCTGTGTTTCCACGAAACAGCTGTCTAAAATCTAGAGAAGTCATAAGTAAACCGAATATAGTATGAAGACCAACCCCTCGGTCCTGATGGACACTGGACAACATACAATACTCTGTATAAGTCCGCTGAGTCTAACAACTCTTTCACTGTGTGTCGTAGGTTGAAAACTGTATTTGTGGTTAAGAAGAATTACACCGCTGTTTAATGCTCCTTACCTAACCATCCACTGATATAGGTAAATGTCATCGACATAATATCAAAAGGTATATCTCACTCTATGAAAATAGACGTACAGATATATCAATTTGAAATTGGTGCACAACAGCGGATATTCATAACCAAATATCTGCCGACCGGCAAACAGCCTAGGTGATCTCCTCAAACATCACCGATTACAACGAATCCCGATATAATGAGGATGATCACCCAATTCCCAATAACTTACTCCCACTCATCATCTGTAAAACCATACAGATGTGAGAATCATACCTGGTAAATACATACCCTGGAGTAAGTGTCTAATCGGGAAATTAGTTTTCTTTTAACATTACACAGTGAAACTGAAACATTGAAATGTTTCTGTGGGGAATCCTGGTATTCCTAGTAATGCCTCTACCATTATCCAGATTCACAACTATAACCGCATAATTCTTTGCCACCTCTCCAAATCCCTTTATATGTCTTTAGTCATTACCTTCTGCACACCCCTTTAGGCCAATTGGTTTTCTTCCTTCCCTACCGTTCGGCACCAGCCTATGGTTTGGAAGAAGACTATCCAATAAGCATAAAGGGTGTACTGTCCTAATCCTAGGAGCACTCGCAATGCGAGAGAAGGTGAAGATAAAAGACACCTGAATGTACTTTATTCCTATTTCTCCTGAACCAGAATCCATCCCCGAACTGGAACAAGTTCCTTTCGAGTTCGTATATAACCATGCGATGGAATATCCAATAAACTGTGGATCTTCGTAGTGATACGGAGTGTCCTGGAGAATTACAAAGGTGATTTAGGATTGGCGAAGAAATACTTGGTTTGGTCGTGAATATCAGTCGCAATTTACTTTGCCCTCTTACTAATCCCTTGCTTTGTCTAAACTTAATACCTTCTGTACACCATCGTTATGCTAATTGGTTTTCTTCATTCCCCACCGTTCGGCACCAGCCTAAGGTTTGGAAGAAGACTATCCAATTTGCGTAATAGGTGTACTACTCCTAAACCAAGGAGTACTCGCAACCTGAGAGAAGGTGAAAAGAAAAGACAACTGAATAATCCTATCCGTTTTCTCCAGAACCAGAAACCATCCTCGAAGTCCCTCGAGTTCGTATCTAACCATACGATGGTTTTGTCCAATGGAAGTGGACGTTCGTAGTAATACGGGGTGTCCCGGAGAAAAGGGTAAAAGTAGGAGTGGCAATGAGGTCTGCAACTCTGACAATCCAAAAGCCTGTGTTAAGTAGGTTCGGTCAACTTGGTCACTGAGTCATAGTCCAGGGTCGGGTCAAAGGTCGCTGCCAAAGAGAGAGAGAAAAGAAACACTCAGCGTGCACTCTAACCTAGATCAGAATGGTTATCACTTTGTCTAATCTGGAAACCTCCCACTGTACCTCAAATTCTCCTCCAAACCTGAAAGAAGAATTAGTCGGGATCACCCGAGGAGTAAACCAACTCATCAGTGGAAATCGGGATCCAACTATCATCGCATGATAACTTGACGGAATCCACTCAAGTCACCACACTCCAGAAGGTATGCGCATGCCTGGCAAGTTTCAGTTCTTTTGAAACTCCCGATGTGATTTTTACCCCTAGGACCCAAGTGACCTTGACAATGCAAACATATCAAAGAGTCCTAGTCAAGTTCAGCCCGTCATTATCTTGATTGCATTAAACCCACCCGTACGAGTCCTTGACAATGCCAACATAACTGTACGACTGTCCTAACCAATCCACTTATCCATGCGACAGAAAAGTATTACACAGCTACCGAACACTACGCCTCGGCAATGCACGACATACGTAGCACGAATACTAAGCAATACTAATCTGAAATGACGGAGGGCTACGGATGGTTTTTGGCGAAAAACCTTTAACGTAATGAACTTGATATCGTTGAAGGAACTGCATAGCCTTTTATAAAAATATAGTGACGAAAACCTTTGTTAAAGAAGTCACTCCCGGTGAAGGGATCTCGGCTCTTTCCCCGTAGAATGAGGTGCAGGATATTCCAACTGAATACCACGATGCAAAGTAAAAGTAATCGGCTATAGTGAAGTTATTGCCCTGACGCAAACTTCTGTCCAAGGGGTCACTCCCGGTGAAGGGATCTCGGCCCTTGCCTCGTCGACTGAGGAGCAGGATATTCCAAATGAATACCACGATGCAAAACAAAAGTGAACGTCCTTGCAATAACAGCTTTTTGAAAAATGTTCCAACAACATCAGAATAGGTTTGTTTATCTTGCATTGATCCGAATCAATGCAGTCCCATCAATTGATCACACCACAAAGAACGAAAATATACTGACGTACGTATATGCCATCCGCATTCGCCACTGGGTCCCGTCATCACCCGTTAGGTTAGCTAACTAACGGCAGAGCGGGGACTGGACTAGCGCGGATGAAAAACATATACAACATCTACTAATATATATACCAATATATAGTATTTCGCTCAAGGCGTGAATAAAATGCAACATCACAGAAATGTACAGCATCACAGAACAATACAGATATCTGGAAGCCCCGGGTTTCACAGAGCCGCTGCTGAAACCCGACGTTCCCCTGGTCGTGTGGATAGCCTGTGCAATGAAATCCTAGACCCCTACGGGCGCGGCAAGTCACCCGCCAAAACCTGAAGCGAGGCAGCCCCCTCCAGCACCGTGAATGGACCACCCAGCACTTCACGGAATCCGGCAACTTGGGCACCCCTCCTGGGTCAACCTGTACCCCCTACGAGTGCGACGAATAGCCCGCCAATCCTAGAGTGAAGCCCCCTCCGTCTCAATGCCATGAAATGCGGGCTTGTTGCCTTCTAGAACCCGGCTATCCGTGCACCCCTCCGCGGGGTAACCCTAGTACAGAAAGGTAAAATATACATACACCGGGTACATCGACCGCAACCAGGTCGTGCCCCAAAAGAATAATACAAACTGGCAGTGACGGCAGTCCACATGTCGGACGCTCGCCCCGCAATATCAAATGTACATAATACAACAAAACTGTACTAGCATTGCATCCAGGCTATCCCCCACGACCGATCCGCAACATCACAGCATAAACATAGAACATCAACGTGAAAGTCACGTTCGCAAATCCGTCTAACCGGGCTATAGCAGTTAGACCGGATTTACCGATCAAGTGACATTCACGGTCGCAGATATAATGTAAATACTGTGAAATAATGTGTTTAAAATTTTCCGATTGATCAAACCTTAACAAGTGGGCCCCAAAGAAAACTGTAGCACTTACAGAAATAATAGGCCCAATTTTAATATTCCAAAACCCCTAATTATAGCCCAGAAGCCCACTGGAGGAATTCGAAGCAGTGACCCCACCAAACCGCGGCGGAAGGGCGGCACAAATGGGGTTTCTGCGGCGCTTCCGCGCTCCTGTTGAGTGATCACTGTCTCGAATTTTCCCAGAGTTCTTAGAACTCCCTGCACATCATTCTGAGACTACCTGAAAAATTTTTAGACTCCAAAATATTTCGACAGAAACTGATGTGAAGGAAAAATACGGTTTTTGGAATTTCGGTCGATCGGAACTGAAAAACACATTAGAACAAGCTAGGAAAGGTTAATGGCGTGGCTCTGATACCATGTTGCGCCACGGCAGCGCCCCGGCCTCGTACTCGAGGCCAAAATGCGGAATCAAAATTTTTTCCTTACTCGGAAACCGGCGCTACCGCGGACAATGAAAACCCGGATCGTAACCATTAACCTAATGCTAGCATTCAAGAGATAGGGTGAGAAGTATACCAAGAGATCCGAGTCCTCCGGTCTTCATCTCCACTCCGATCTCCTCGCGGGATCTCCGTCCGTCTCCTCCTCGTCGGAAAGGGCACCACGAAGCCGGGTACTTTTACGGGCTCCCACCTCAATACCGAGGCAACTCGCGCATGAAGCCGGCAACTCGACATGCTCAAGATATGCTGTAGAATGTGTAGTGTAGAATCATAGTAGTCTCACTTGGGGTTTGTTGCCTTTGAAGATGATGGAGGAATCAAGACTAGAAAAATGGTGCTTGCATTTTTCTAGCATGAAAAATGAGATCAAGAAAGATCAAACTCTCAAGAATGAATACTCTCTCTTCTTCTTCTCTTTTCTTCTTTTTCCTCTCATGAAAAACTTATCATATTGCTCAAGTGAGAAGAAGAAAGGTGGAGGAAACAATATGAACACCTAAACATGAAGGGAGGTGAGTGTAGGAAAAAGGAGAGGGTGACCATATCCTAACACCATCATCACAAACTCACATCAAGCTTAAAATCAATCCTAATCACCTTTTCAAGAAATGATGATAGAAAAGAAAGGAATATAAAAGATGCTTTCATAAAAAATACTTTTACAAATAAATCCTCCACAAAGTGTAATTTGCAAAACTGCAAATTACCCCCTCCATCGGAAAAGTCCGGCCGGGAAAGAACAAAGGAAAACCGGCCGGAACGGAAAGCAAACTGGCAACTCCAGAAAACTGGTCCCGTAATAAATTACAGGAAAACCCCCATACTGTGCATACACACCCGCATCTGTATTCCGTCCGGATACAAATGCAATGAGACAAAATCTACACTGTACTAGACTAGGACCGGCTTAAGCCAAAGCCGGCTAGTAATATCCGTTCGATCCTGATGCGTGCAATACCGCACGTATCTGATCGAACCCTGCCATATAACCATACGGCTACTAGTACAAAACTGTCCGATCCTGATCCGTGCAATACCGCACGTATCTGATCGGACCCTGCCATATCTCCATACGGCCTCTACAGCGTTTCGCCCGAAAGCTGAGTAACTGTAAGTGTGGTGGACTCTAAAGACTCGTCAATACTATGGCTGTGGATTTAACCACTGGCACGTCAGAGGTATAAGCCAATACGTGACGGGCCACCAGCTATTGACCAAAAGGGACGTCGATGAGGAAGCTCACCCCGACACCCAACTGAGCCTGTCAGTGACAATATCCGTACAGTCCGGTCCGTTCGTCTATGAGTATCGCATGGCGGGCCTAGGGGGTTGGTAAAAGTCAGACCCCAAAAGCGGTACAAGTCGTGTCGGAGTGTAGCACAGAACACCCTGAGATACTACTGGAATACCTACCAGTAAATCTCCTGCCTCGGCCGAGGGCTTTGCGTAATGGCTCTCCTAGACACAGCGCGACCTCACCCCCAATACCGGGAGAGACGAACCCCTGAAGATCCGCTCACTGCCTCCATGTGGCTCGGGACTGTACCCAACTAAAACCTGTTTGCACGACTCCTTTGAGCCGTGGTAGGGTAGTAATCAAAGCACAGTGGGAACTCACACGAGACAAATGACGATCCTCAGGTCGATGAACTAACCTGTACACATGTCACCAGGGAACTGCTATCTGACGTCAGGTATAAGCCCAACTAGCAGGTTCCCGGCGAGTCCTGTCCGGTGTACTCATAACCCAATGAGCACCTGTATACATCTTAGGTGAACCAACTGACACCAGTGGCTTGTGAGACCGGCCACCGCCCCTCGTCGGGGTCTCGACTGTATACACTAGTCTACTAATGGAGTATCGATGCCCTGTCTCGAAACTCCTACGACTAGGGACCTTTTAAGGATGTGCTTATAGACTACCAGCTCCCACGTATATGATCGCCATCATACTGCTGGTAGTCAAGCAAGAATCCTAGGGGCTCTATCAACGTGTAATAGCGACATGTCAGGTCACCTAAAGCAGTACACGATGATAAAGGTAAACCAGATAGCATACTATCATCTCGAGTAAGACTGTCCTACCGGGATAGGTCCTCCCTCAATCATTGCAATCACGTGCCTGTGATCCAATAATTGACTCTGAGGGCACTATCTCCAACAGAAATTACCAGCCAAGGATGAACAGAGCAGGGTTGCTGGCCGGTTTCCTCTTGGTGAGGGCTTAGATCCTTAATACGGGAGGACATTGGGAGGACTGCTAAGGATGGACCGAGCAGGGTTGCTGCCCGGTGGTCTCTTAGTGAGGGCTTTGATCCTTGGCGTCGGTAGATAAGAAATTACCAGCCAAAGATAGACCAAGCAGGGTAGCTGCTCGATGGCCTCTTGGTGAGGGCTTTAATCTTTGGCGTCAGTGGGTAAGAAATTACCATCCAAGGATGGACCGAGGAGGGTTGCTGCCCGGTTGCCTCTTGGTAAGGGCTTGGATCCTTAGCGCGTGAGGGCATTGGGAGGCCTACTAAGGATGGACCGAGCAGGGTTGCTGCCTGGTGGCCTCTTGGTGAGGGCTTTGATCCTTGGCGTCAGTGGGTAAGAAATTACCAGCCAAGGATAAACCAAACAGGGTAGCTGCTCGGTGGCCTCTTAGTAAGGGCTTTGATCCTTAGCGCGGGAGGGCATGGGGAGGCCTGCCAAGGATGGACCGAGCAGGGTTGCTGCCCGTTTGCCTCTTGGTGAGGACTTGGATCCTTAGTGCGGGAGGGCATTGGGAGGCCTGCTAAGGATGGACCGAGCAGGGCTGTTGCCCGGTGGCCTCTTGGTGAGGGCTTTGATCCTTGGCGTCGGTGGGTAAGAAATTACCAGCCAAGGATGGACCGAGCAGGGTAGCTGCTCGGTGGCCTCTTGGTGAGGGCTTTGATCTTTGGCGTCGGTGGGAAAGAAATTACCAGACAAGGATGGACCGAGCAGGGTTGCTGCCCGGTTGCCTCTTGGTGAGGGCTTGGATCCTTAGCGCGGGGGAGCATTGGGAGTCCTGCTAAGGATGGACCGAGCAGGGTTGTTGTCCTGTGGCCTCTTGGTGAGGGCTTTGATTCTTAGCGTCGGTGGGTAAGAAATTACCAGCCAAGGATGGACCAAGCAGGGTAGCTGCTCGGTGGCCTCTTAGTGAGGGTTTTGATCCTTAGTGCGGGAGGGCATGGGGAGGCCTGCCAAGGATGGACCGAGCAGGGTTGCTGCCCGGTTTCCTCTTGGTGAGGGCTTGGATCCTTAGCGCGGGAGGGCATTAGGAGGCCTGCTAAGGATGGACCAAGCAGGGTTGCTGCCCGGTGGCCTCTTGGTGAGGGCTTTGATCCTTGGCGTCGGTGGGTAAGAAATTACCAGCCAAGGATGGACCGAGCAGGGTAGCTGCTCGGTGGCCTCTTGGTGATGGCTTTGATCTTTGGCGTCGGTGGGTAAGAAATTACCAGCCAAGGATGGACCGAGCAGGGTTGCTGCCTGGTTGCCTCTTAGTGAGGGCTTGGATCCTTAGCGCGGGAGGGCATTGGGAGGCCTGTTAAGGATGGACCGAGCAGGATTGCTGCTCGGTGGCCTCTTGGTGAGGGCTTTGATCCTTGACGTCGGTTGGTAAGAAATTACCAGCCAAGGATGGACCGAGAAGGGTAGCTACTCGGTGGCCTCTTGGTGAAGGCTTTGATCATTAGCGCGGGAGGGCATGGGGAGGCCTGCCAAGGATAGACCGAGCAGGGTTGCTGCCCGGTGGCCTTTTAGTGAGGGCTTTGATCCTTGGCATCTATGGGTAGTGCACTACCAGTCAAGGATGGACCGAGCAGGGTAGCTGCTCGGTTGATTCGTGTGGTTCTATCCGACCTTCCCCGGTGTTTGAACATCGAGAAGAGTGACCGTCGCGGTCGACACGTATTATGAACGCGCGAGGAAAGGCGAAGCGTAAGAGCCGCGTCATTCCAATTTCGCCGAGAAAAATGGGATGTTTGCCGCGTGGCGGTACAGTAGTGGAAGAAACGAGCAACTGTTGGACTCTTGGGGCGTTAAAAAGGAGGGCGTGTTGATCACTCCTTTTTCATCCCCAAAACGTAAGAATGGACACTTTCCCTTTCACCATTCTCGAGATTATCTCTTTCGAGGGCGTGTACTTATACGATCAGCTGTGCCCCGAGGATACGCTACAGGCGGTGATCAGCTGTGTTGAGGATCATTTCGGCCGACTTCTTCCCAGACGCTCACCCCTGCTTTAGCTATTGATGTACTCAATCTGGAGGGCATCGCCTGGGTTGCACAACCCCTTGTCCGAGAAGCTGAAGGACGAGGCGGTTGGTAAGCTGAGGTCTTTGTGCCGCTTCGGCCTGATCTCGACAAGTCGGCGGGATCGCTCGGTGGCACTCGTCCTCGAGTGTTACCAATTGAGGCATCTCGTCGATATTCACGGACGGCATCGGAGGCAGAGGTCCGAGGTGGCGATGGCTCGGCTGGCGGAAATATCCTCGAAGTACCACGAGCAATGTTTTCTGCACCCCCTCCCTCGCTGTTGTAATCCTTTTTTTATGTAATGTAAGGCTGAGGAGCCTACAATACCTTTTTTGAATCAATAAAATTCTTCTTTTCTGCAATACTCGACTGCTTTGTCCTTCTTGTTTGTTTAAATAAAGAGAACTTAGAAGAATTTACATTGCTTTGTTGAAGAACTCAAGTAGTGGCCCACTAAGGACGGACCGAGCGGCGTAGCTGCTCGGTGGATCCGTAGGTTCAGTATGACCTTCCTTGGTTCGTGAACATTAGGAAGGGCGACCGTCGCAGACGGCACATGCCAGGAAAGCTTAGGGGAGGCATAACGTTTCGGGGAGCCGAGTCAGTTCTGCCACGTGGCAGCGCGGTATTAGAGTAATCTTGGCGGATCCCAGGATTCGCGTGCGAATCTGGGCCCTTAAGGATTCTGTTTGGGATTATAAATAGAGAAGGAGATGGCAACCCCTTCGGCACCATTTTCTTTTAAGATGACTGGGCGCATGTATTCGATCGAAGAGATCATCATCTTTGACGACGTCTCCTTGTATGATCAATCCCTGGCTGAGGATGGGTACCGAGGAGTGATTCAGCACCTTGAGGGTCACATCGGCCGGCTTCTCCCTCGGCGGTCGTGACTGCTTCAGTTGCTGATGTGCACAATTCGGAGGAGGTCCCCAGGGTTAGACAACCCCTTCACCGTGGAGCTTCTGGACGAGACGCTCGACAAGGTGCGTTCGATCTTCCTGCTCGGCCTCATCTCGAAAACCAGGCACGATCGATCCTTGGCCCTCATTCTAGAGTGCTTCAAAATGAGGTACATCGTTAGCTAAGGCTCAGAGGGCGGAGCGTCGGGTGCTTCTGTGGCGCCCCGGGTTCGCGTGCAGCATCGGCAGTAGCGGGCTGCAGAGGCTAGGGCTCAGCTAGCGGAAATCTACTCTGAGTATTCTGGGAGTACTTCCTCGATCTCGTTCCACCTCTGTTGTAACTTTTTCCTTTTTTGTATGGCTGAGTACCTCATTTTTGCGTCCTTGAAGACGTGGCTCACATAGTATACCGGCTTCTAGACTCTGTCGACCTCTCGGACGAGCACCGAGTCTGTAGCTTGGTCGGATATTGCAAGATATAGCGAAAGCTCGTCCCCTTCAACTGGTCGGGTGAGCAGCGGTGGAGTCACAAGGTGCCTTTTTAATTGGTCAAAGGCGGTCTGGCACTCCTCCGACCACTCGAACTTTGGAATCTTCCTTAGAGCCTTGAAGAACGGGAGGCACTTCTCCCCAGACCTCGACATGAAACGGCTCAGAGCGGCTATCCGCCTTGCCAGCCGCATGATTTCTACGTTAGTCCTGGGCGCCGCCATATTGAGGATGGCGTTGATTTTCTCTGGGTTAGCTTCAATCCCGCGGTGAGTGACCATGAAACCGAGGAACTTTTCCCCGGTGACCCCGAATGCGCACTAGGCGGGGTTCGGTTTCATCTTGAAATTACGGAGGACGTCGAAGGTCTCGCCCAGATCCTTGGTGTGGTCGACCGATGAGACAGACTTGACGAGCATGTCGTCGATATAAACTTCCATGTTCCTGTCGATCTGCGGTTTGAACATGCAATTGACCAAGTGTTGGTACGTAGCTCCGGCGTTTTTGAGGCCGAAAGGCATCACCTTATAGCAATATACCCCCGGTCCGTTGTGAATGCAGTGAGATCCTCGTCTGCCGGATTCATACAGATCTGGTTGTAGCCGGAAAAAGCATCCATGAAGCTAAGTAGCTCATGGCCTGCCGAGCTATCGACGAGCGGATCTATCCAAGGAAAGGGATAGTTGTCTTTCGGGTAGGCCTTGTTGAGGTCGGTGAGGTCGACGCACATGCACCACTTCCCGCTTGACTTTTTGACCATGACCACGTTTGCCAACCATTCGGAGTAAGGCACATTCCGAATGAAGTTGGCGGCAAGGAGCCTGTCCACCTCGTCCTCAATGGCCTTCTGTTTGATCGGGGCGAAGCTCCGCTTTTTCTGCCGGACGGGTCAGGCCGCAGGGTCTACCCGGGCTTGTGAGATATGATTTTAGGGTCGATCCACAGCATGTCGGCAGGTGCCCAGGTAAATACGTCAGAATTGTTTCTGAGGAAGTGAACCATGTTGTCTCGCTCAGTCCCTGTCAGAAGCGACCCGATCTAAACGGTTCGTTCGTCATCTCCTTCTATGAGGGGGACCTCTGTCAATGGCTCCACCGGGGTCCCTTGGACTACTTTTTGCTCGCCTCGAGTGTTCAGAGAACCTCTGATGTCACCCTCACCCTCAAAATCGTTGTTTGGCCGCTCAGAAGAGGATGTTGCGGTGAAGCAAAACTTTGCAGTCCGTTGGTCTCCGTAAGCCCGACCTATCCCGCCTTGGTCGAGCGGGAATTTCATCGCCAGGTGGAAGGTCGATATCTGGGTCCTAAGGGAGTTCAGTGTAGGGCGGCCGAGGAGGATGTTGTAGGCCGACGGGATTCTCGCTACAATGAATTCCACATGCATGGTGCGCGTACGGCCGGCCTCCCCGATGTTAAATTGGAGAGTGATTACCCCTTCCGTCTGGATGGAGTGGTTGGTGAACCCCGACAGGACATGGGTGGTCGGCCTTAGGTCCGACGGGGTGAGTCCCATACGCAGGAAGCAGTCATAAAATAGAATGTCTGCCGAGCTTCCAGAGTCGACCAGTATCCTCTGTACCTCATAGCGGTGGACCCGAGCCACGATCACCAGCGGGTCATTGTGTGACAGGGATATACCGTGGAGGTCCTCATCGTTAAAAATGATGGGCTCGGCTGCCCTGGCCTTCTTCCTCGGGTGGCTGTTAGTCCCCCCGATCGGTGATGGGTGTTGAGCCTCATCGGTATTCACCGTACCTCCCACTGATATAGCCATGATTTGGCCGACTGTCAATTCACCGGGAGGGGGACATTGTTCTTGCTCATGGTCATCTTGCCACTTGTTCCGCAAGTACGTTGCCAGGTGCCTCGAGCGAATTAGATCCTCGATGTAGTCTCGGAGCTACTTGCAGTTTTCCGTAGAGTGGCCCTGCGACCTATAGAAGCTGTAGTAGGGGCCCTGGGTGTGCTTTGCCGCCTTGTTCGAGACTGGGGGGAGTTTGAAGAATTTCTCGTCCTTAGCCTCCTCCAGCAGTACCGTCTAGGAGACGTTGAGCGGGGTGTACTCCTGAAACTTCGGGGAGTAAGGCTTCGGCCACTCAACCTTCTTTTTCTCTTCCCGGGCCCTTTTCTTGTGATCAGTTTGTTCTGTTCGGGGAAAATTGGCGTTCACCTCGGATTCAAGCTGAATCTCATGTTCGGTCCAAACCTTTATCTCAGCCATGGTCTTAGGTTGTGCTAATGCAAAGGAGCATAACCACTCCTTGTGCCTAAGACCTGACCTAAGCGTCGTAATGACCGTCTCGTTCCGGTGTTCTGGGACCTCGAGGAGGGTATTGTAGAAGCGGGTGACGTACCCTTTGAAGGTTTCTTTGTCCCCGCTCTTTATGGTGAAGAGGTAGTGGACGGTCCGCTTCTGCCGTCTGTTCCAGACGAAGTGGCTGAGGAATTGGGTGGCCAGCTCATCGAAGTTTGAGATTGAGCGAGGCGCGAGTCCTCGGGACCAGTCTCGTCTAGAATGGATGAGAGTGGTCGGGAAAGCGCTGTTAGTTGTAGTGCCCTTAAGTCAATTATTGGATCACAGGCACATGATTGCAATGATTGAGGGAGGACCTATACCGGTAGAACAGTCTTACTCGAGATGATAGTATGCTATCTGGTTTGTCTTTATCATCGTGTACATGTTTCAGGTGACATTACAGATCACTATTACATGTTGATAGAGCCCATAGGATTCTTGCTTGACTACCAGTAGTATGATGGCGATCATATACGTGAGAGTTGGGTGGTCTATAAGCACATCCTTAAAGTGTCCCTAGTCGTGGGAGTTTCGAGACTGGGCATCGATACTCTAATAGTAAACTAGTGTATACGGATTGAGACCCCGACAAGGGGCGGTGGCCGGTCTCACAAGCCATTGGTGTCAGTTGGTTCACCTAAGATGTATACAGGTGCTTATTGGATTATGAGTACACCGGACGGACTCGCCGAGAACATGCTAGTTGGTATTATACCTATTGTCAGATAGCAATTCCCAGGTGACATGTGTACAGGATAGTCTATCGACCTGAGATCGTCATTTGTCTTATGTGAGTTCCCACTGTGCTTTGATTACTGCCCTACTACGGCTCAGAGGAGTCGTGCAAACAGGTTTTAGTTCGGTAAGGTCTCGATCCACATGGAGGCAGTGAGCAGATCATTCGGGGATTCGTCTCTCCCGGTATATTGGGGGTTGAGGTCGCGGAGTGCACAGATGGCCATCACCAGAAATCCTCGGCTGGAGTAGACGAGAATTACCGATCTAGGATCGATAGTTTCTCAATTGGTGATAGGTTTCATACCGATACTAAATGTCGTGTTATTAGGGGTCTGACTTTATCCACCCCCTTAGGCTCGACATGCGATACTCATAGATGAATGGACCGGACTGTACGAATATTGTTACTGTCAGGCTCAGTAGGGTTTCGGGATGAGTTCGCTCATCAGCCTCCCTTTCGCTCAATACCTGGATAGCCATTACGTACAGCTAGTGCCACTGACGTGCTTGTGGTTAAACCCACTGCCAGCGTATTGACAAGTCTTTAGAGTCCCACACAGAGGGTTTCCCTGGTTCGGGCGAAACGTTGTAGAGGCTGTATGGTTTTATGACAGGGTTCGATCATATACTTTCATTCATGCACGGATCATGATCGGACGGATCATACTAGTGGGCTTTGGTTTAAGCCGGATCCTAGTATTAGATTGTTGGATTATTTTCGTCTCGTTGCATTCGTATTCAGTCGGAATACGGATGCAGGTATGTATATACAGATGAGGGGTATTCTTGTAATCCGTTACAAGATTACTTTTGAAGATACCATTTCTTTTGATAGTATTAAACATTTAGGGTTTTGTTAAATGTTTAATATTTTGTGAGGTGTAAAGTGTGAGGCTAAGTTTTGGCATGGTGCATTTATTGTGCCATGCTTTATTGTTTATTGTTTTATGAGATATTTGTGAGGGTTTTGTGGGAGATATTTTGTGATGTTATTTGTTTTGTTTTTCTACACAAAAACCTCACAATATTATCACAACAAGGAGGGAGGGCAGCCACCACTTCCATTTTTTTTTCTAGAGTTGCTTTTTCTTTTTGGCTATGACTTGAGCTCACACTCTTCACACTTCATATGGCTTCTTCTTCAACTTCCATCCATACACTCTCATGTGTTGAGAATCCATGGATGTCTTGAGACAAAATGATCACACACTTTCTCTACATCATCTTAGGCACCTAGGCTAGCAAACCAGTTGTCCGAGTTGCTTCGGTTTTGAAGCAGGAGCCCGTATTAAGAATCCTCGACGTGGATCGTCTTCGATGAGGGAAACCGAAGAGCAAACTTGTTCAGGGCAGCCGCAAGGAGCTTGCGAAGTGGTTGAAGACCGAAGACACGGATCGATCGGTTTAATCTCTTAAACTCCTTTTACAGTTAACTAGTATAGGGTTAATAGTTCGATCCGGGAATCATGTTCCGTTAGCGCCGGGTATTAAAAGTTTTTGTTCCGCATTTGGCCACGGAAAGATGGCCGGGACGCTGGCGTATCTCTTCATGGTATCAGAGCCAACCCATTAACTGTATACTAGTTGGTTTAGACAATGTTAAACTATCGAAATCGAAACAACTCCAATTCACTGCACTGAACATTCCAGATTCTGTCGATTTTCAAAGTGTCTTCTAAAAAATTTTTAGCAACTGCAGAAGGCTACTGACATGATCACTAGGCAACACACCAAATACGAACCAATTCCACATTGGAAAAATCGAGCACATTGCTCAAAAATCCGGCCAGGCCAGACACTTTATGGAATCTGGGTTTTAAATTTTGGGTGTCGTCTTGTCTCTGGAATGTTGGTTCAGTGGTATTGTTTGTTTAGCCCAGTTTTGATATGGTTTTATCTAGTTGTTTCGGGTTATTCGGGGTTATTTCGAACTCGATATTTTCTAACATTGTTTAAAGTTTACAGTAATACATTTCTATCTGCGACCGTGAATGTCATTTGATCGGTACAATTTGTCTAATTGCTATAGTTCTTTTAGACGGATTTGTGAATGTGACATTCACGTTGATGTTCTGTGTTGTGCTGTGTTGTTGCGGATTTGTCGTGGTGGATAGCTTGGATGCAATGGTAGTACAGTTTAGTTTTATTTGTACATTTGATATTGCGGGGAGAGCGTCCAACATGTGGACTGCCGTCACTGACTGTTTGTATATTATTTGTTTGGGGCACGACCGGGTTGAGGTCGATGTCACCGTTGTACATATTTTCTTTTATGTACTAGGATTACCCCGTGATGGAGTGCACATATAGCCGGGTTCTGGAGGGCAACGGTCTGCATCTCATGGCGTTGAGAAGGAGGGGGCCTCACTCTAGAATTGACGGGCTATTCGCCGCACTCATAGGGGGTACAGGTTGATCCAAGAAGGGGTGCCCATGTTACCAGATTCTGTGAAGTGCTTGGTGGCCCATTTACTTTGTTTAAGGGGGTTGCCTCGCTTTTGGTTTTGGCGAGTAATTTGCTGCGCTCGTAGGGGTCTAGGTTTTCATTGCACAGGCTATCCACACGAACATGGGAACATCGGTTTTCACTTGCGGCTCAAAGGAAACCTAGGGCTCCCATATTTTCTGTATTGTTCTGTGATACTTATTGCTTATCTGTGATATTGTATTTATCACGCCTGGAGCGATTATTATATATTGTTATATATATACTAGTAGATGTTGTATATGTTTTGCACCCGCACTAGTCCAGTCCCCGCTCTGTCGTTAGTTAAGTAACCTAACGGGTGATGACGGGACCCAGTGGCGAATGCGGATGGCATATACGTACATCATATTTTCGTTCTTTTCTGGTGTGATTAATTGATGGGACTGCGTTGATTCAGATCAATGCAAAGAAAACAGACATATTCGTTGTTGTTGGAACAATTTTTAAAAAGCTGTTATTACAAGGACGTTCTCTTTTGTTTTGCACAGTGGTATTCGATTATGAATACCCAGCACCTCATTCGACGAGGCAAGGACGGAGATCCCTTCATCGGGAGTGACCCCTTGGGCAGGAGTTTGCATCAGGGTAATAACTTCACTATAGTCGATTACTTTTCGCTTTGCGTCGTGGTATTCAGTTTGGAATTTCCTGCACCTCATTCGACGAGGAAAGAGCCGAGATCCTTTTACCGGGAGTGATCTCTTTAGCAAACATTTTCGCCACTATATATTTATAAAAAGCTATCTGGTTCCTTCAACAATATCAAGTTTATTATGTTAAAGGTTTTTCGCCAAAAACCAACCGTAGCCCTCCGTCATTTCAGATTAGTATTGCTTAGTATTCGTGCTACATATGTCGTGCTCAGTCGAGGCATAGTGTGCGGTAGCTCTGTAATGCTTTTCTGTCTCATGGATATGCGATTTATTAGGACAGTTGTACGGTCATTTTGGCTCAGTCAAGGACTCGTGCGGGTGGGTCTAATGCAATCAAGATAATGACGGGTTGAACTTGGCTAGGATCCTTTGATATGTTGGCTCAGTCAATGTCACTTGGGTCCTAGGGGCAAAATAAATCCACATCGGGAGTTTCTAAAGAAACTAAAACTTGCCAGGCATGTGCATACTTTATGGAGTGTGGTGACTTGAGTGGATTCTATCCGGTTATCATGCGATGATAGTTGGATTCCAATACCCACTGATGAGTTGGTTTACTCCTTCGGTGATCCCGACTAATTCTTCTTTCAGGTTTGGAGGAGAATTTGAGGATACAGTGGAAGAAATCCTGATTAGATAAAGTGATTGACCATTCTGATCTAGGTTAGAGTGCACGCTGAGTGTTTCTTTCTCTCTCTCTTTGGTAGGACCATGACCCGACCCTAGACTATAACTCAGTAACCAAGTTAACCAGACCTTCTTAAAACATATTGACTTTTGGATTGTCTGAGTTGCATATCTCATTGCCAATCCTACTTTTACCTTTTGCTTTTCTCCGGAACATTCCGTATCACTACGAAGATCAAAATTTTATTGAATATGACCATCGTATAGTTACATATGAACTCAAAGAAACTTATTTCGGATTCGAGGATGGTTTCCGATTGTGCAGAAATTGAATAGGACTATTCAGTTGTCTTTTCCTTTTACCTTCTCTCAGGTTGTGAGGGCTCCTAGGATTAGGAAAGGGTACACCTATTGTGCTTATTGGATGTCTTCTTCCAAACCATAGGCAGGTGCCAAAATGTAGGGAATGAAGAAAACCAATTAGCCTAACTGTGGTATACAGAAGGTGATAAGTAAATACAAATAAAGAGATTAGAAAGAAGGCAAAGTAAATTGCAGCTGCTATCATTCACGACCAAACCGCGTATTTTATCGCCACTCCTACTTCACCTTTGCATTTCTCCATAACACCCCGTATCACTATGAAGATCCGCATTTATTGGATAATCCATCGTATAGTTATATACGAACTCGAAGGAACTTGTTCCAGTTCAAGGATGGATTCTGGTTCAGAAGAAATGGAATATGGTTTATTCAGTTGTCTTTTATCTTTACCTTCTCTCAAGTTGCGAGTGCTCCTAGGATTAGGAGAGTACACCTATTACGCTTATTGGATAGTCTTCTTCCAAACCATAGGCTGGTGCCGAATGGTAGGGAAGGAAGAAAATCATTTAGCCTAATGGTGGTGTACAGAAGGTAATGAGTAAAGACAAATAAAAGGATTTGGAGAGATGGCAGAGAAATACACGGTTACAGTCATGATCTGAATAGTGGAAGAGGCATTACTAGGAATACCCAGCTACCCCTTCGAAACATTTTAATGTTTCAGTTTCACTATGAGTTGTTAATTGAAAACTGATTTGCCAATTAAATCTTTACTCCAGGGTATGTATTTACCAGGTTTGATTCTCACATCTGTATGGTTTTACAGATGATGAGTGGGAGTAAGTTATTGGGAATTAGGTGATTACATCCTCTTTATATCGGAATTTGTTGTAATTGGTGATATTTGAGGAAATCGCCTGGAGTTTTGCCTAATGGCAAATATTTGATTTTGAATATCCGTTATTATGCACCAATTTCAAACTGATATATCTGTAGGTTTATTTTATAAAGTGAGATATAACCTTTTGAAATTATGTCCATGACATTTACCTATATCAGTTGATAGTTAGGTAAGGAGCATTAAATAGTGGTGTAATTCTTCTCAACCATAGTACAGTTTTCAACCTACGACGCACAGAGTTTGAGTTATTCAACTCAGGAGACTTATATAAAATATTGTATATTGTCCAGTGTCCATTAGGACAAAGGGGTTAGTCCTCGTACTATATTCTGTTTACTTATGACTTCTCTAGTTTTAGACAAGTGTTTAGTAGAAATACAAGGTCCAAGTTTTGAGAAGTTATAGGTACAAGAATAAAGTAGAGAACCAAGTGTTGCAAGAATCAGGATTCTTCAAGGTGATCGAAGATGTAGATACTTGTGTTTGGTATTCAGTTGATAGTAATGGTTTTGAGAAACTTGTTTCTCTTTCAGGTTACTCAAATCTCGATGCACTCCTAAGTTGAGTAATGTAGATCAGCCTCTCTCCATTTAGTTGAATGCACTGGAGACAGCTGCATGATTTGAATTTGGTTCCAATTAAATCAGTGTCTCTGTTTCTATATTGTATATAGAATGGTTCATATCTTAACGACATTAAGGTATATGGAGTTGTCCGGCTTATGCTTAAAACCAGACTCTGGATAACTCGAGGCACGTTTATGTATTGACAGTTTGTGGGTTATCCCAAGCTATGATGAGGGTTAACTTTCTACCATCTCGAAGATCAATAGTGATATTGTTCTTGACTCGCCACAGTTTTAGTAAAATGGATTTTTTCAGAAAATGGTAGTAGGAGTATGGAAGAACTGGAAGTGATTCCAGAACCACAGACGATTACTAAAAATTTAATAAGAACCTAAAGATTCGATCGGATTTGACATTCCATTAGCCACTCCGCAGATATGGTGGGTAACCTCAGACGCCCGAGAGGTACTTCAGTATCCTCAAAGATTGTGGCAGGGAGGTTCTTATTTACCCAGACTTGACACTACTGCTGTTCTAAACTATGAGACCCGGCAGGAGGATGAGTATAGCGTCGTTCTGAACAAGCTTTAGAAGTGCACGTGTATATGGCTCTGTCAGAGGGTTGTTGTGGTCAGTGGGAGAATCGGAAGCATAGTGGACAAGTAACTTATGTCTTTTTATAGACTAAAGCAAAAATAACGGAGATAGATCATTTATTTTTTGATGTGACAGTCATAGATTTTGACTTCATCATAATAGAAGATGGATCTGTTAAGAAGGTAGTAGGGTGTGATGTCCCGGTATTTGGATGACATGCACATTGTAGGAAGTGAAATTCCTATACTACGATTGGTTATACTGTGGTTCTCACACAGTTGTTTCTCCATAAAGGATTTGGATATTATATCAGGCATTCTGGTTACTAGATCTATGGTTTTAGATCTAGATTTGGGTGGATTCCCAATCTGGGTATTTAGACAGTATTCTAAAGGTATTTTAGAATGGACGACTCCTGGCACGGTAGTGTACCTGCAGGTGATGGAGTCACCCTTTCTGAAGGTGTCTTACAGACTAAAGGGGAGAGGGATATGCATGATTGGCATATCACTTGCTTAGGCAACTGATTCAATCATGAGATGTCAAGTATCACACCAGATGTTGTTTTTGCACTAGATGCAATATGTTTATCCTATCCTGGAGAAACGTTTGGAAGCAGTTTTAGAACATAAGTGGATGTTCTAGGGATATGGTAACAACAGCCTCCTTCGGGAGACGGTTAACGTTCCAGGCTTCCAAGATGACCTGGATGACAGAGTGGCTGTCAGAGTTATAGTTTTCCTTCTTGACGAGGGCAGTAGTTTGGACAGGTGGTCCAAGCGGATACTGAGGAAGGGATGGCGTGGGATACTGATTAAATTCAGATGACGATACAGTCTAAGAAGTTTACTGGATTTGGAGTTCATTTGTGAACTGGGTTCCACCAGATATTCAGGCATATTCTAAGACAGGTATTGCTCATTTCGGGAGATGTCTTTCTCCGTGAACTTGAGATAAAGAGAGGCATAGAAAGAAACATTGGAGCGGATCCACTCACTAAGGCTATTTCTCGAACGCAATAGTTTTTCAAACGATCTTTGTGAAACTGATTAGTAGAGAAGTTGGGGGTTTTGTATCACATGGGCTGTGAGTATGCGACAACGCAAAAATTAGCCTTGAGTGCAAGTGGGAGATTGTTGGCTGTAGTGCCCTCAAGTCAATTATTAGATCACAGGCATGTGATTGCAATGATTGAGGGAGGACCTATACCGGTAGAACAGTCTTACTCGGGATGATAACATGTTATCTGGTTTGTCTTTATCATCGTGTGCATACTTCAGGTGACATTACAGATCATTATTACATGTTGATAGAGCCCATAGGATTCTTGCTTGACTACCAGCGGTATGATGGCGATCATATATGTGAGAGTTGGGTGGTCTATAAGCACATCCTTAAAGTATCCCTAGTCATGGGAGTTTCGATACTGGGTATCGATACTCCAATAGCAGACTAGTGTATACGGATCAAGACCCCGACGAGGGGCGGTGGCCGGTCTCACAAGCCATTGGTGTCAGTTGGTTCACCTAAGATGTATACAGGTGCTCATTGGGTTATGAGTACACCGGACGGACTCGCCGGGAACATGCTAGTTGGTATTATACCTATTGTTAGATAGCAGTTCACAGGTGACATATGTACAGGTTAGTCTATCGACCTGAGATCGTCATTTGTCTCGTGTGAGTTCCCACTGTGCTTTGATTACTACCCCACCATGGCTCAGAGGAGTCGTGCAAACAGGTTTTAGTTGGGTACAGTCCCGAGCTACATGAAGGCAGTGATTTTTTAAGGTCTGCTCTTGCTTAATCGTATTCCTTGCCTTCCCTCCCGAACCCAAGAAAGATTCAGATCGTCAGGGGATTCGTCTCTCCCGGTATATTGGGGGTTGAGGCCGCGGAGTGCACGGATGGCCATCACCAGAAATCCTCGGCCGGGGTAGACGAGAATTACCGATCTTAGATCGATAGTTTCTTAGTTGGTGATAGGTTTCATGCCGACACTAAATACCGCGTTATTAGGGGTCTGACTTTATCCACCCCCTAAGCTCGACATGCGATACTCATAGACGAACGGACCAGACTGTACAGATATTGTCACTGTCAGGCTCAGAAGGTTTCAGGATGAGTTCGCTCGTCGGCCTCCCTTACGCTCAATACCTGGGTAGCCGTTACGTACAGCTAGTGCCACTAACGTGCTTGTGATGAAACCCATTGTTAGCATATTGATGGGTCTTTAGAGTCCTACACAGAGGGTTTTCCTGGTTCTGGCGAAACGTTGTAGAGGCCGTATGGTTTTATGGCAGGGTTCGATCATATACGTGCACTCCTGCACGGATCATGATCGGATGGATCATACTAGTGGGCTTTGGTTTAAGCCGGATTCTAGTATTAGATTGTTGGATTATTTTCATCACGTTGTATTCGTATTCAGTCGGAGTACGGATGCGGGTATGTATATACAGATGAGGGGTATTCTTGTAATCCGTTACAAGATTACTTTTGAAGATGCCATTTCTTTTTATAGTATTAAACATTTAGGGTTTTGTTAAATGTTTAATATTTTGTGAGGTGTAAAGTGTGAGGCTAAGTTTTGGCATGGTGCATTTATTGTGACATACTTTATTGTTTATTGTTTCATGAGATATTTGTGAGGGTTTTGTGGGAGATATTTTGTGATGTTATTTGTTTTGTTTTTCTACACAAAAACCTCACAATATCATTACAACAAGGAGAGAGGGCAGCTACCACTTCCATTTTTTTCTAGAGTTGCCTTTTCTTTTTGGCTATGACTTAAGCTCACACTCTTCACACTTCATATGGCTTCTTCTTCAACCTACATCCATACACTCTCATGTGTTGCGAATCCATGGATGTCTTGAGACAAAATGATCACACACTTTCTCTACTTTGTCTTGGGCACCTAGGCTAGCAAACTAGTTGTCCGAGTTTCTTTGGTTTGAAGTAGGAGCCCGTATTAAGAATCCTCGACGTGGATCGTCTTCGACGAGGGAGACCGGAGAGCGAACTTGTTCGGGGCAGCCGCGAGAAGCTTGGGAAGAGGTTGAAGACCGAAGGACATGGATCGATCGGTATAATCTCTTAAACTCTTTTTACAGTTAACTAGTATAGGGTTAATGGTTTGATCCGGGAATCGGGTTCCGTTAGCGCCGGGTTTTAAAAGTTTTTGTTCCGCATTTAGCCACGGAAAGATGGCCAGGGCGCTGGCGTATCCCTACAAGCGCGGCATTGGGCGGCGTCGGAACAGTCCTGGAAACTCATCCCGGCTGTGAACGCGTCCAAATGGTCTTTCAAATCGGACTTCCCATCGAAGAATGAAACCTTCGGGGACTTATTCCGGGAGGAGACATGGACGTCAAGTAGCTCTTCGGTGAAGGGCTTCGTGAGCGAGTCGGCGGTGTATTTAGCCCGGTCGCTCGATTGACGACCTTCCCGATGCATACCTTTGATCTTCTTTTCGAGGGCGTCGAGTCGGTCGTGGTATCCCGAAGCATACTCCGATTTTTGGCCTCTGCTTCCAGAGACCTCTGCTTTGCCACGGCCCCGATTCCGTTAGATGACGTTCCTTAGGTCTCCTGACGAGGTCGATTTAGAGCTGCTGTGGCGAGTCCGGTGCGCGCGACCCGTCGAGGGAGGGGGTGCCGGTCATGCCTGGGCGCAGGCGAGCTGACCGAAACCTCCTCGGGAGGGACAGGGACGCGATGGAGCTCGGGGCGAGGCGCTCTGGCGTAAGACATCGGAGTTATACTGTGCAGTGTCTACCGGGTCATTGAATATGTCGGTCCGGGGGATCTGCGACCATCAGAGACAGCGAGGCGGTGATCGGTCGCGTCAATGCGGGCAGAGTCTTCTCTCCCTCTGTAGGAGTCCCGGTCCCGCAGAGGGGGAGCAGCGACCTGGGTAGCTTGCCCGGCCACTTGGACACGGACAAACGCATCCATGATGGACGTGAGTCGGTCTATCCGAGCGGATAGGACGTGAACGGCGTTCGGTGGAGAAGGGGATTCTCCCTCGTCTCCACTGTGAGGAGGCCGACAGCTGGTGCTTGGATCGTCGCGGTGACCGCTCGCCGTGAAGACGAGATCGGAAGACGAACTTTTGTTTGAGTGGAACTAGTTTCCCACAGACAGCGCCAACTGACGGAGCTCTGGATCTCCTTCAGATGTTATCTTCCGTTGATCTGCTGCGAGCGCTGATGGACGGCTGAGATTGAGTTGGAGGGTTGTCTCCTGGAGCGCATGGATCTCAATGGGTTTTGTGTGGTTGAGGCCGAGCTACCTGCAAAGAAGTCCCGGGGTAGTTGTGCCACCGAGGACCCTCCGACGATCAAGTTAGACGGGGTATTTTGGCAGAGTAACGGCCTATTGGAGTGAAAATGGCTTACCTGAATCGTCTGAGAGAGGGGTTTATATAGCAGCAGCAATGGGCAGGCTGGCGCGAGATTTACGCCGGCCGTTACGCCCCTGGCGTCACGCCCGCGTGATAGGCGGGATCCCACATTAATGACGAGACATGCTCGTTAATGGGGGATAGTGATGGTGTAGAATGCGGGATCATGTGCGGCGGATATCTCGCGTATGTCAAGATTCGTGGAGCTGTGGTGGAGGCGTCTGTGATCAGCGCTACGGGTTGATCGGTTAGACCGAGGAAGATGAGCTCGGCGGGAGGCTCGAGCACGAGCGGGAGGCTCGGGCACAAGCAGGAGGCCGAGGCTTCTTGGTTCTGTGATAGCTCGGAGGCGAGCCGGGGGTGGTCTGGAAGGCCACCGAAGGTTGGGAGAATCCTCGGGCCGGAGGCCCGAGATGTGATCCCAACTAAAGTTCTTGATCCTTTCTTGTAGGTTCTGCCACACGTCATCTGCAACGTGTCAGCATCTGGAAAGTCACCGATGTCGAGCCTCATCAAGTCTAAATTTTATTTATTTTTATTTATCATCAAGTGCTTCCCTAACCTTTTAACTTATTTGGGGAAATGTAAAGGAAATGAAAGTCGCGTAAACGTTATTGGGAATAAAAACATGAGAATTGCGACAAGTTTTAGCCTGTAGCCAAGTTCATGGTACTTACTTGCAATTAACAAAGTTTATGTGGAAGTTACACTGAATTTTGATGGTATTTTAATGAAACTTAGCATAAAACACACTCATTTCTGAATGCCTTCAACCATCTATTAAAAGAACTCCAAGCCATACATGCAGTATCTTAGAGAAATAAACATGCCCAATTGAAGCTTGCTCATAGAGCTTGCCATGAGTGCCCATAAAACACACTCATTTCTTTCTCTAGGAGCATGGCAGCTTAAAGGGATTTTAAATTCAAGTGCCTTAAGTGGCTTCACGTCAGGTACTTTTTTAAATTGTTGCTTTTGAACCAAAGATTTTTTATATTTAGAATACGTGATCACTTACAGAATGCTTGGTACTGTTTTAAAACAAAACATTTGAGGCACACTAACTCCTTTAAGATGAATATTTTGGGATAAACAGTTCTGATTCTTTGAGGGCTTTCAGCCTTTCATATTCATAGAAAAGATTATAGATGTCATGATGAGTTCTTTTTTATGCTTGCAAATTCTTTGCTTGTTCAAATCTAGTTTTTTTGAGAATGTAGGCGGGTTAAATTAATCCCCCAACATTTCTTGAACATGTGACCTCCTTGTCAGAAATCCTAGGCTTTCCACTCTTCCACCTTTTTTGTGTAAAACTAGCCTAATTTACTACTATACATTAAGGAAAATCTTAATTTTGCATATATTAATTCCTCATTTTTAAGAGACTTTACTGGCATATCCAACCCGTCCAAATAAAAAATCCCTAATGAATATTTTAATTAATGAAGATATTTGTGTTTTATATGATTTTAGGTAACTTAGGTATCAAATGAGTAACCTTTTTAATTTTAGTAATTTGAGGATTTTTTTTTTGTATTTTCCATAAATATGTCATAAGTTATAACTAATGTGTTATTAAATAGGTAAACCCAAGCATCTGTACCCTACCCTCTTCTTGAGATTCAAATCTCGACGCTTGGGCCCATATATGAGTGTTTGGGATTGTAATATTTTAAACCCAAGGGATTTGGAGTCTTTGAAGGAGTTCTGGGTTTAAATTTCAGGTTAAGTATAAAATTGGTGGAAAATATTCTTACACCCTAATTTGCTTATATAAAGTTCAAACATCAAAGAAAGTGATTTATCAACAGTCCAACACCAAAGGAAAAATACACAAGACGACATAGTGAATTATCGCTTTATGTATGATGTGTTCTTTGATATATAGTGATCTGAAGAATACCATACCTTTATGTGCATGACTTTCATTGTTCTAGGCTCAATGTTCAAGTTCAGTCATCAAAAACTAGTATTATGCATGTATGATGCATGAGTGTAACCTCATGTGTCTAGACATAGGTAATTCTTTTTTGCACAATATTAGCCGTTTCATTATGTATACTAGTGATAAAAGAAGTTCTCTAAAATTACTTAATATTGATGCATGTTGTTCAAAATAATAGAAAGTGTACTTTATGTCATATATCGTCTGAACTCTTAACATGCATGCTTAATAAAAATCGAATTAATTATTTTCACCTATTATGATTTTTCTCATATAAACTTCTTTTCAATTAAATACCAATTATTTATTCTTATATAAATTTTATTATACACAAACTATACAATTGATGGATTTATTTAAATAGACATAAAGGGAATTTTTATTCCATCTTTATTTGTGCATACTCTTAAATCTCATCCCTTTTATTATCAACTAACAATGAATGAAATTGTCAAATGTCATATTCCTCAAATTTCTTATAAGGATATAGCAATATGTTTTACCATATTTAAAATAAACTATTGTATTTGAAAATGAAGGTCGAACTTTATTCTTCAATAATCTTTTCCAATTATTTTGTCAAGTTCCATGTTAGAAATCAAATTAGAATTGTGAAGGATTAAAATAGTAGAGCATGGGAGGGATGCAAATGGAATTAGGTGTTTAACTAGGTTTATTTCTTAACGAAGGGTATTTTTGTTGGGGGGTACAATCATATCGATACGATTTAGAAACAATTCCTACCTAATTGTTTGCCACTGGAATCATATTGGGATATGTGCAAACAATTATGAAAAATTCTTATTCCAACATCAATCATCTTGTATTACTTTTTTTTATTGGTGAGTCTACCGAGTGGTATTATTTTTTTTAATTTATTTTAGGAATTTTGTAGGGTTTTTAAATAGATGGGAACATTCTAGAATTGAGTCAATTCACAATCAAATAGAAATTGCAATTCCTAAGAGTTGCACTATAACAGGAGAGATAGATATGATGCACGAATTTGCTTTCCAGCCCATCTATGAAATGATCCTTGTTGGATCAAAATTTCCTTCTTTTCGTAACCTTTTATGTATTGGGAGGTCCGGTGCCTCATTTTATAAAATGAGGCCAACGCCTCAAACTCTCAAATGGTCGTATTTTTCACCGATTAGACCGGTCATCATGATTTACATGCCATGGATGGTTTAGGCATAAAAAGTCATGAGATTTTGAGACCTCTGCTAACACATCAAGTAGGTAGAGTAAAATATTAACAGTTTTTCGATACATGAAAAATACGATCACTTCATAGATATGCTAGAGGTCGAATGGAGTAAATACATCATAGGAAGGGATTTCTTCCTACAGCGTAAAAAAAATAAACCCTCCATGATTTTTTTTGACGATCTGCATCCATCACCTTCATTTTAATCATGTAAGATGTGAATACACCAAATTTCATGTAATTTCATCACTATTTCACAGTTGATTTAGTGGGTGCAAAATTAATGGTTTACCGACTAATAGAACTTTTTTCATTGCTAATTCGACGGTGAAAAAGTGAATCGCATGAAATTTGGTGTATCCACATCTTTCAAGATGAAGATGATAGTGATGAGTGTCGATCGTTGGAAAAAAATCATGAAGGATATGGATTTTTGACACCGCCTAACGAAAAAACCTTCTAAGGCCTCTTTTCTTCATTATTCTCTATATATATATAAGAATAATGGAAGAACGAGGCTGATGCTTTTTTCATTAGGTAGCGTCAAAAACTATACTCTCCACCATTTTATTCGACGATCGGCACCGTTCATCTTGATCTTCAACGTCAAATATATCGATACACCAAATTTCATGTGACTAACACTTTTTCACCGTTAGTTTAGTGGGTGAAAAATTAACGGTTACAGACAATATAACTTTTTACATTGTTAAATCAACGGTGAAAATGCGTTACACATAAAATTAGTGTATCGACATATTAGACTATGAAAATCAAGATGGACGTTGCCGATTGTCTAATAAAATGATGGAGAGTATAGTTTTTGACACCACCTAACGAAAAAGACTCATAGGGCCTCTTTCCTCCATTATTCTCCCCCTCCTCTCTCTCTCTATATAAAAGGATATGAAAACAAATTCTACCAAGTTTGTAGCCAATGGCTAAAAGGTTGATAAGATATGCTTCTAAATCATATCGGTTTTAATATATATATATATATATATATATATATATATATATATATGAGCGCTCTATTCCAAATCGGTCCGCGTTTTTTAAAAGCAGAAACTTTCAATCCACGACATATTTGACCAATCCAGACCAATCAAGTTGATCACCTTACCTTCAAGTCTACGTGTATGAAAAATTAAACGATTTGAAGACCTCTAGTTTAACCATCAGATGGAGTTTATGTAGCTATATTGAAAGACGTTAATTTTACACTCATTCGATGCATGGGTTAGAGATTTTCAAATCTTTTGATTTTTCATACACATACATTTGAGGGTAGGGTGATCAACTTGAACGGTTCGGATCGTTCAAATATATCGTGGATCGGGAGTTCCTGTTTTTAAAAAACGTGAACCGGTTTGCAATATATCACCTCCATACATAAATAATATTATATATATATATGAGAATAATGGAAGAAAGGAAATTCCTTTCCATGTCACCTTTCTTTCATTATTCTCATATATATATATATGAGAATAATGAAAGAAAGGTGCCAGGAGGAAATTTCCTTCTATGGGGTCGAAAAATACACCCTCCATGTTTATTTTCTACAATCAGCACCCATCATCATCGTCTTTATCATGTAAGACGTACTTTTCACCGTTGATTTAGTTGGTGCAAAATTAACGGTTTACCGATAATAGAACTTTTTACATTGCTAATTCAACGGTGAAAAGGTTGTGGAATCACATGAAATTTGGTGTATCCACATCTTACATGATGAAGATGATGATGATGGATGCCGATTGTCGGAAAAAATCGTGAAAAATATAGATTTTTGACGCCACTTAACGAAAAAGTCTCTTAGGACCTCTTTTCTTCATTATTTTCTATATATATATGGGGTTGACTACATGAACCAACATAATAATAGAACTTTTTACAACAAAAACAACAACTGAGCCTTTTATCCCAAGCATATGGGGTAGGCTATATGAACCAACATGAGTGTAACGAACACAGAATACATTTACCTTTTTCTTTTTGTATTTCATTTCCTTCAATAAAAAAATTACTTTTTCTTAAACATCCATATGTATATTTTCTTTTCAAAATCTATACATGATCATTATTTGTATTTTATTGGTTGAGACGCTGCATTGTCATCCCACTAGTCTTGAGTTCAATCCCAGCCTCTTCAATTTATTTATTTCTTTGTTTTTATTATTTTGCATTATAAAATCTTGTTTTTTTAAAGAGAAGAAAAAATGAATTTTGTTTTAGATTTTATTAGATTTTTTCAAAAGAGAATAAAATATTGAGATCTCAATACAGATTTGATAACAATTTAAATATCATATGTAAACAACCACTTAATATATGTCTAGATGCTATTAATATTCATTTATTTTCTTGTTATCTATAACTTTATGTTAAGAATATTCAACTACTTGTGTAAAGTTTTAACAACATTTTATAATATAATTGTTATCTATTATTTTTGAGTATTTTATTTATTTGTTTCATTTCTTTAGCCACATTGCTACATACACTGTTTATTGTACATAGTGACATCAGTTTGATATATTATAACTATTTTCTAAGTATTATAATATATTAAGATCTACATGTAGAAAGCACTGTTAGCACTAGAAAATAGTTTTTACAGTTACAACCGTCAAATCATATCTTACATACATACATATATATTTTTTTATTCTTTATTTTTTTGTATATTATTTTTTTATAGCGGTTAAGGTTATTTAATTTTGATATGAAAGCTAAATTAAATACTTTATTATTACACTAGCATATCATGTAGAACTGATAAGCCCTATAATTACTAGACTATAGAATAATGTGATTTCAAGAACAATTTTATTATTTCACAGTAAAGTGTAAGTTATGGTACAATTTACATTATGTATGTATATAAAGTTCAAACATCAAAGAAAGTGATTTATCAACAGTCCCACACCAAAGGAAAAATACACAAGACGACATAGTGAATTATCGCTTTATGTATGATGCGTTCTTTGATATATAGTGATCTGAAGAATACCATACCTTTATGTGCATGACTTTCATTGTTCTAGGCTCAATGTTCAGGTTCAGTTATCAAAAACTAGCATTATGCATGTGTGATGCATGAGTGTAACCTCATGTGTCTAGACATGGGTAATTCTTTTTTGCACAATATTAGCCGTTTCATTATATATGTATACTAGTGATAAAAGAAGTTCTCTAAAATTACATAATATTGATGTTGTTCAAAATAATAGCAAGTGTACTGTATGTCATCGTCTGAACTCTTAACATGCATGCTTAATAAAAATCGAATTAACTATTTTCACCTATTCTGATTTTGCTCATATAAACTTCTTTTCAATTAAATACCAATTATTTATTCTTATATAAATTTTATTATACACGAACTATACAATTGATGGATTTATTTAAATAGACATAAAGGGAATTTTTATTCCATCTTTATTTGTGCATACTCTTAAATCTCATATATGTTCTGTGTGATGATTAATTTTATATTTGATCGATGTATATATTATTGGGCACAGGACGAGAAAAAAATAGGCAGCCTTTTTTTAAAAAAAAACCTGATAATATGTACCTACGGATTAATTCATAGGGCCCAAAGTTGCTCCTACGGATTAATCCGTAGGGGCAAAATATCATGATAACTGATATTTTCCCCTATGATCTCAGTATCAGGGGGTTAAGCTTGCCCCTACGGATATATCTGTAGGGGCAAACAAATGCCCCTACACAGTTATCCGTAGGGGCAAAATATCAGGAATCCTGATATTTTGCTCCTACGGATGTGTACCTACGCATTTATCCGTAGGGGCTACTACTTGGCCCTACGGATTTATCCGTAATTACACCTAATTTATTTTATAAAACCGTAAATAAGATAAATTTTTTGCCCATACGATCTATTCCGTAGGGCAAACTGGACCTACACATAACTCCGTAGGGGCAAATTTTAGTCCGTAGGGGCAAGTTCAAGGCTTCGACTTGCACCTACGGCGTTTGTACCTCCAAGGTATTTTTTTGTCCCTACGGATATATCCGTAAGGGCAGTAGTTTGCTCCTACGGATAAATCCGTAGGGGCAATCCTTATTTGTAGTAGTGGTGATATTAAATCATTGTACATGCACTTTAAATCTATATTTAACAGAATTAAATTACATATGTTAACATAACGCATTTGATTTATTTTATAATGTGTACTTTATCAATTAAGTTAGATTTATAAGCAAGAGTATATTTGCATATGCATATTAGTTGATTTGCTACAGTAAAGAAGTCGTATTTGCAAGAAATACACCGAATAACCATTTTGATGTATATATGCCTTACTAAACTATTACTGTATTTATGGTGTTTTGATATATGTTCATCAAGTCATCATACTGATAGTTTGTATAAGTCACTAGTTTAGGTTAAATCGGTAGATGTGTATGCTGAAACTGTTTTTACTCTGAGATTCAAATAGTCGTAATTATTAAGTATGGATTCCAAATTGAGTAAACTCAAGTTGCTGGAAAATCTACGGGAAGATGGCTACATTTTCTTCTTAGGAAAATTTACCTAGAAGTTAATATAACTTTATGAAAATCTGGTTCTAAGAAAATATGATGAATCTGGACTGCAGCAGAAACTATCTGTGCATTTATAGTAAAATAGGCATAAATCCCTACTCGTTTATCATAATCGGGATTTTCTTGTTGCAAATCATTCAAGACTCGCAGACGATAAATTTTCTATCTAATAAATACAACCAAAATCTGGACAAAAACCTACCAAAAATATAAAATATTATCAGTGTACGTATTCTGAAATCTGCACTGGCCTGCTCTGCGCAGCGTTACGGAAACCTATGTAACTCTGTTATCAGGGATCCGATCGATGCAAACTCAGTGTAGTTATTTACACGACGCTCTGAACTACAAATTATTTCTTATATAAGATCCCCTAATGCAAAACCAAATCCATAGATTTCTGCATGCGAACTTATAATTATTTCTGGCCTTAAACTGATTTATTATTCGGCGTTTGTTATATATACATAGAGACTTAGAATTATATTTAGGACTTGACTTGTATTCTTAGGAGTCCTATGACTGACTCATGAATGGGCCCGTGTTTCCTGGCCCCTGAATGATAGACTTGAGTCTGTGAATACTCCGGCAGTGGTTGGAGTCCCATTACTCATGAGTAGGCTCGTATTATTTTTCCCCTGAATGATAGACTTGGGTATGTTAATACTCCTGGTAGTTAACACTCACACTCAACGGTAACTCAGGATTCCCATTATTAACTCATGAATGGGCCCGTATTTTCTTGCTCCTAGATGACAGTCTTGGGTCTGTGAATACTCCTGCGGTGGTTGGAATCCCATTAACAACTCATGAGCGGGCCCGTGTTTCATAGCCACTGGATGATAACTTTGGGTCTGTGAATACTCCTGCGGTGGTTGGAATCCCATTAACAACTCATGAGCGGGCCCGTGTTTCGTAGCCACTGGATGATAACTTTGGGTCTGTGAATACTCCTACGGTAAATTATGCCATCTTGACCTGAACCATTTGAATATCTTAAATATCGTGAATCTAATGAATATCTTGAATCTCGTAAATCTCGTGAACATGACATATACACTATTTATTGGATATATATACAGTATATAAATATATATAGCATGGGAATACGGTAGCTCGAAAATGAGGTATTTATGTGTAACAGAGGATCATACCTTGTTTCTCGTGGTACCGAAAGAAAAACGGTATATTGCATTATATATATACATCTTGAATTTTGTGAATCTCGTGTTGCTGTTGTTCCGTAGCATTACGGAATATCCTGGTTATATAATAAAACACCTACACTTGAGCTTATATTTATTGTTGGATATATGTATGCCCTAGAGGCCATTATATGATAGTGGATGTATCTATACATGTATATATATTCAGTATATATTCTTGCTCGACATGATAGTATGCTATCTGGTTCTTCTTTATCTGACATGTTGATTTGATCATGCTTTTATTTATTCATACATGCTGATAAAGCCCTGAGGATATCGGCTTAACTACTCTGATTATGATGGAGATCATACTAGTGGGACATCTGTAGTCTATAAGCATATCCTGCAAAGTCCCTAGTCGTAGGTATATCGAGACGGGGCATTGATATACCAGAGTAGACTAGCGTATATGATACTAGACCCATACGATGGGCGATGAATGTTCCCATATTCATTGATGTTTGACATCAAGATCATATACGGGTGCTCAGTGGTGACTGGGTACACTGGACGGACTCACCGAGAACTCCTATATGGAATTATATCTATCGTCGGATAGCAGTTCTCAGGTGACACTGGTACAGGTTAGTCTGTAGACCCGAGATCGTCATAGAGTCTTGTGTGTTGTCCCACTGTACTTTGATTGCCACCCTACCACGGCTCTACTGAGTCGTGCAAACAGGTGGCCGTTGGGTACAGTCCCGAGACACACGAAGGCAATGAGCGATAGGAGGGGTTTCGTCTCTCCCGGTATTGGGAGTTGATGCTGTGCTGTGCCCGACTGGTATATCAGTAAGTCCCTGGCCAGGGCTGCTGAGATTTGCTGATAAGTGTTATCAGTAGTTTCTCGATCTGTTATAGACCATTCACCGGCACGACTTATTAAGTTATTGGAGTCGACGTGACCATCCCTAGGCTCGATATGCAGCATATCTGACGAAGAGACCGGACTGTACGGTAGTGTTGCCGGTTGGCTCGACGAGAGTTGTAGCAGGTTCGCTTGTTTTCTTCTGATCGCTCAATACCCGGATGGCCGTTACGTTTAGCTGACCGCTTGCGGCTTGGGGGTACTTGATATGATCATCACCCACTGCCGGCGTATTGACGAGTCTTAGAGTCTCACAAAGGAGTTACCTAATCCAGGCGAAACGTTGTAGTGCGTGTATGCGATATACGCATGGACCCGATTAAAATGCGCGTATAGGATACCGAACATTGATCGGGAGGCTTGCTTTTGGTGGGGTCATATGTGATATGGCCGGATTGATAAATCAAGTGTTGATTTATCATTTAACCATTAGTTTTCTCACTTAAAACGTTTTCTTGTATATGATGGATGTATGCATGCATGTATGTTTTTCTATCTTTATTTTAGTTTCATGCACATATGGATGTGCATACATACATACATACATACACCATCTATCATGGTTGATTACACATGGAAATTGGTGGCAATATAAGACTCACACCATGGATAAATAAATGGATTATTATTTGATTTTGTGTTTAAAACAAAATAGAAAAGGAAAGGATAATTCTTGACTTGCTTCTACATTCTTCTTTAACCTAACCATCCTCACCTATCCTTAACCTTGGATTAAACTTTCCTTCTATGTTTTAAACCCTAATTAAATAATAACTCAAACATTTGACCATGGTTTGACATGAGAAGAAATAAAATATATATAGACATATTTCATTTCTTTTCAAGGGTTAATCTTTTCTCTTCTTCAAAACAAAAGCCATCATCTTTCTCCTCCTTCTTCCTTTGCTCTCTAGTTTCTTCTAATGAGCAAATCACACATCAAGAAAGGTTTTTGAAGTGAGAATCACAACCACAACATCATTCTACACAAGTTTAGCCAACTTGTTTAGAGTGTTCTCTTCATTTCTCATCTTGAAAAGTGAAGTTGCAAGCTTGGACTAGGAACTTCGGGTGGATCGTCGTGGACGCGAGAAGACCTCAAGAGAACCTTCCTCCAACACCCAAGAGGCCAAAGAGTCTAGCGAAGGGAGCTACAAAGGTTGTAGTCTCGAAACCCTAGTCTTTATTGCCTTTAACTTTTGAAACCCTAATTTTCTAGGATCGATCCCTTTGTATGCTTGCTTAGCACCATAAAAATTTAAACTTTGTGACATGTGATGCTTCCAAACTCTACATAGGGTACTAGTTAATCCTAACATTGGTATCAGAGCCGACCTAGAACATTAGGCGACACTTTTACGAAGTAAAAATCCCGATCGGATCAAAATTCGACTTGTCGAAGCCTTCTCTGGACATTTTTTAAAATCTGACATTTTTCAGAATTAAAAATACTTAAAAAATACTACAGGAAAAACTAAGAAAATCTGTGAAATACGAAGCCATGATTCCTCTAAACTGCCGCGGAACCGCGGCAAATCCTTGCTTAGGTCGCGGCTTCGCGGCCGTACAGTGTCCTCATTGCCTCCTATTTACACAGTAACTCTTATAACTGCTTGTATGTTACTTTAAGTATGTTTAATCTGAATCTAGTACTGTATTTTCTGAAGATGGTTTTGGACTCGTCGATTCGATCGGAATTTTCATTTCGTTGTTTTTCCAGGTAAATTAGAAAGTAGTGAAGTGTTTGAACGAGTATCGTTTGCTCACTATTCACGGGGTTTAAATATTTTGGAGGTACGTGCAAGTCTTTTTGTGGTGGACCCTCTAGAAGACAACAAACCTTAACTCGATTATGTGACCGTCTTGAACTACCCTTTGAACCTTAGGGTTTGGGGCAGTACGGCGTGCCACATGTGAGGTGTTGGCTTGACCCTTCTACGGCTGGACCGCTACTACTGTGTCACACTCCGGATTTTTGAACCCTGCTCAAGTGTTGAGCTTTAGTGAATCTTGGGTATTTGATCGTTCGTTCGAAAACTTTAATACTGTCTGTTTATCTGGAATGTGATGCAATGTGTGGAATTCATATTACGAGACATGAAATACGAAGTATGTGATATTTCGCATTTACGATGTCTAAAGAGAATGTGGATTCCAGATATTGCAGTTTTACACTTTCTTTTCTGTGACCGTAAGTGTAGTATGTAGTGGTATTGCCGATTGTCGTTGCTATACGTCGACGACAATCGGTGTATGCATACTTACTTACGTTGATGATATGAGATATTATGTGTTGCTGAGATATGATGTGCAGGATTGTCGCGATCGAATAGCCGGGGGTTTTATGTGAGATGAGAGTTTTATATTTTCATTCATGTAAATTCAAATGTAATGTAATATTCTTTTATTTGGGGCACTTCCGGATTGAGGTTGTGTCACCAGTGTTGTATATTATTTACTTTTCCGCATTAGGATAGACCCAAGGAGGGGAGCACAAGTGACCGGGTTCTGAGGTTCAGTGGGAGGCCATCTCGAGGAGTCGAGACCGGGTCTCCTAAACTCCAGAATTGGTAGGGTTGCTTGCCGCTCTTGTAGGGGTCCAGGGTGTGGGCTTGGCTATTCATCGTAACTGTGGAATCCGTATTTTCTATTCTGGCTAAATACTAAATACGGACGTCCTAGTATATCCCACATTATATCTATGTTTCTGCTGCCTGTGTTCTGTGATATCTGAGACGAATGACATATTATATATATGATATATAGTAGACGTTGCTTATGTTTTACACCCGCGCTAGTCCCATCCCGGTATGCCGTTAGTTAAGTAACCTAACGGTGCATAACGGAACATTGCGGCGAATGCGGATGGCATAAGCGTACGTGTTATTTTCGTTTCTTTTCTGTGATTGGCTTAAGGACTTAAATGATGGGATTACATTAATGTGATTAATGTAAAGAAAATAAACCTAAAAAGATGTTGTAGAATCGGATTTGAAAACCACTCGGCTCTTTATGAAAAAGCTATATTTCAAAACTGCGGAGCACAAGCCATTCCTTTTGAAAACCGTTTGATTCTACAACGATATCAAGTTCAAAGCGTTAAAGATTTTCTTAAAAATCATCCGCAACCCTCCGTCATTTTAGGAAGTTGAGTACTTAGTATTCGTGCTACGTTTGTTGACTTTAGTTAAGGCGTAGTGTACGGTAGCTAAGTGATGTCTTCCTACACTGCATATGATGCAGATTAATTAGGACATTCATGCGACTTTGTTGACCTTAGTTAAGGGTCATATGGGTGGGTCTAATTGATCAAGAAATGACGGGTAGAACTTGACTGGTACTTATGATTTGTTGACCATAGTTAAGGTCATAAGTACTAGGGGTAAAAATTACATCGGGAATTTCAAGTGTTGAGATTTGCAATGAGATTGCATACCTTCCATATGATGGTTGGATCCCGATCCCACTGTAGGAAATAGTTGCTCCTAGGAGAGTTTTGCAGTTTACAATTAGCTAACTCATTAGGTGTCTAGAAAGGTGTTAATGGGGCTATGCCTCTGGGAAAACGAGGTTTACTTTAATTAGGTCCGTGCGAAAGCACGGGGAACCTCCCTCAAGTACCGACACTGGTCTGGCTGAACGGTTAGCGAAGTTGTAGACTGTAATTAATCCTGGCTAGTTTTCTTTTTAAGGTTTGAAAGAAAAACTTGATTAAAGCAGTGGGAGGCATCGATTAGACAAGATAATAACCAATCTGATCTATGCAAGAGCTTTCGCTGAGTGTATTCTTTTCTCTCTCTTAATGGCAGATACCCATGACTGGACTCAAGCTTTTATTAGATAAAAACAAACTGAATGGGACCAATTATAAAGACTGGCTGAGGATTCTAAAAATTGCCTTGACATATGATAAGGTATCATATGTCCTCACGGCTTCAGCCCCGCCCGTCCCAGGTCCAAAATCCTCAGTTGCGGACATTGAAGTCCGCAAGACATGGGACGCTGACTGTGCCATGGCAAAATGCCTCGCGCTTGCATCGATGGATAACACACATCAAAAGCAGTACGGGGACATGGGCATTCACGGTATATTGCTCCATACAAAGGAGTTGTATGGAGAGCAATCCCGCGTATTACGATACGAAGTATCAAAGAAATTATTTCAGATGCGAATGGCCCCTGGCACATCAGTGGGAGACCATGTTCTGAAGATGATAGCTCTTATAGAAGAGCTTGAGGACCTTGGATGGACGATGGACAATGAACAATATATAGATATTATTCTGCAGTCCCTCCCCTCCACCTTTGCTCAATTCATAGTGAACTTCAACATGCATGGCATGGAGAAGGAACTCCCTGAACTCCTTAACATGTTAAGGAGTGCAGAGAGCACTATGAAGTCAGCAAAAACTCCCATTATGACTGTTGGACAGTCTTGCTCTTCTCGCCCGAAAGCTAAGGCCAAGAGAAAGAAAAAGAAGAAGTCCACCAATCCTAAGGGTGGAGTTAAAAAGGTGAAGGGAAAGGAAAAGTCCAAAGCTGGAGACTCGGGGAAGGGCGAATGTTTTCATTGCCACAAGACAGGACATTGGAAGCGCAACTGCACGGAATACTTAAGTCTCAAGAAGAAGCATGGTGATGCTTCTGCTTCAGGTGCGTTTGTAACAGAAAACTGTTTTTCAATAAACTCTACTTCCTGGGTATTGGATACCGGTTCAGGTTCTCACATTTGCAATTCTATGCAGGGGCTGAGAAATAGCAAAGTTTTGAAGACAAGTGACCATACTCTCCGCGTTGGAAATGGTTCCAATGTACATACAGTCGCAGTGGGAGAGTATCACTTGGGGTTGCCATCTGGATGTATTTTGGTTTTGAATCCTTGTTATTTTGTACCCAGTATGCTTTGTAATATAATATCCGTTTCTTTATTAGACAATGAAGGATATAATTTTGTATTGCAGAACAATGTTATGAACATTCACCTGAGTCAAATGTTGGTTGGGTATGGTACGCTTAATAACGGAATATATGTCCTAAATCAACACACAGTTTTCAGTATACAAAACACTAATAAAAGAAAGCTTTCAGAATTAAATGAAGCTTTTCTTTGGCACTGTAGACTTGGTCATATTAACGAAACAAGACTAAACAAGTTACACAAAGATGGATATTTAAACTCTTTTGAATATAAATCTTATGCGAATTGCCAGTCTTGTATCAAGGGTAAAATGACCAAAACTCCGTTTACCGGACACGGAGAAAGGGCTACTGAGCTCCTAGGCCTCATACATAGTGATGTATGTGGGCCAATGTCTACACAGGCTAGAGGCGGTTTTTCATACTTCATTACGTTCACTGACGATTTCTCAAGATTCGGTCATGTATTTTTATTAAAGCACAAGTCCGAAGCTTTCGAGAAATTCATTGAATATAAACAAGAAGTAGAAAAACAAACCGGCTTGAGTATCAAGATGCTTCGATCAGATCGAGGTGGCGAGTATCTCAGTACAGAATTTGCAAACTTCCTAAAAGAGAATAGGATTCTCTCTCAGCTCACTCCTCCTTACACACCACAGCACAACGGTGTGTCAGAACGACGGAATAGGACCCTATTAGATATGGTCCGGTCCATGATGAGTGACGCCGAGTTACCAGTCTCGTTTTGGGGGCATGCATTGGAGACTGCAGCGTTTCTACTGAACAGGGCTCCAACCAAAACCGTGTCTACCAAGCCATATGAGATATGACATGGGAAAAGACCATCTCTTAAGAGAATTAAGATTTGGGGTTGCCCGGCCTATGTTAAAAAGCAGAATCCGGACAAACTCGAGACACGGTCAGTCATGTGTAACTTTGTGGGATATCCAAAGAATTCTTATGGATATCTATTCTACCACAAAGAGGAACAAAAAGTGTTTGTTTCTCAGTATGCCACATTCTTAGAAAAAGTGTTTTTCACAGATAAAGATGATGGCAAGGTGATGGATCTAGAAGAGGTTCTAGAAACACAAACTACTAATGACGATTTGGTTGAACCGGCTGTTGCAATAGAAACTGAGGAACCTCGGCCACTCCGTAGGTCTGGTAGGACTTCTCGCCCACCGGAGAAGTACTACGGTTTCCTCATTGATGGTAACGGAGAAGATTGCATCATGGATGATGATGATCCTACCAGTTTTCAGCAAGCTATCACGAGTGGAGACTCTGTGAAGTGGCTGGATACCATGAGATCCGAAATGGAGTCTATGTACACCAACAAAGTATGGACTTTGGACATTGTACCCCCTGGGGTAAAACCTGTGGGATGCAAATGGATCTTTAAAAGAAAGATTGGTGTAGATGGGCAGGTAGAGACCTATAAGGCAAGACTTGTGGCGAAAGGTTTTCATCAAAGACCAGGTTTGGACTATGACGAAACTTTTTCGCCCGTAGCCATGCTTAAATCCATTCGGATCCTACTTGCTATTGCTGCTCACTACGACTATGAAATTTGGCAGATGGACGTTAAAACAGCATTTCTAAATGGAGATTTAGAAGAATGCGTTTATATGGATCAGCCAGAGGGCTTCATTGACAGTGGGAGCAGCGGGAAAGCATGTAGACTGCTTAAATCCATATATGGGTTAAAGCAGGCATCTCGGAGTTGGAACTTCTGTTTCGATGATGTTATCAAAGAGTTTGATTTCATCAAAAATCCAGATGAACCTTGTGTTTATAAGAAGGCTGTAGGAAGAGCTGTCACATTCCTCGTATTGTACGTGGATGACATTCTTCTGATAGGAAATGATATTCCTATACTACAGTCGGTCAAATCATTCTTATCACTAAGGTTCTCCATGAAGGACCTGGGTGATGCCACATACATCCTGGGAATAAGGATCTATAGGGATAGATCCAAAAAGTTATTGGGATTGTCCCAAACCAGGTACATCAACACCATCCTAAAATGATTTAGTATGGAAGACTCTAAGCGGGGTGCCTTACCCGCTTGCCATGGAGTCACTCTCTCCAAAGATTCTTGTCCAAAGACCGATGAAGAGAGAGCTCGCATGAGCATTATACCCTATGCTTCGGCAGTAGGATCTATAATGTATGCGATGTTATGTACATGCCCAGATGTAGCTTATGCACTTAGTGTTGTAAGCAGGTATCAATCCAACCCAAGGGAGAATCACTGGACAGCTGTGAAGAACATTCTTAAGTACTTACGAAGGACTAAAGAATTGTTCTTGGTGTATGGTAATACGGATCTCCAAATGGAGGCCTTTACCAATTCGAGCTTCCAGAGCGATAAGGATGACAGCAAATCTATCTCAGGGTTTGTATTTACCCTCAATGGAGGGGCGGTAAGTTGGAAGAGTTCCAAACAGGATACCGTTGCAGACTCAACGATGGAAGCTGAGTACATTGCTGCGAATGATGCCGCCAAGGAAGCCGTCTGGATGAAGAAGTTCGTCTCGGAGCTAGGAGTAGTTCCAACCATTATTGATCCAATACCTTTGTATTGTGATAATAATAGGGCTATGGCGTTAGCCAAGGAGCCCAGATCCCATCAGCGGTCCAGACACATCCTGAGGCGTTTTCATTTGATCCGGAAGATTGTAGATCGCCGCGAGATCGAGATTAGGAGAGTAGACACAAAGAATAACGCCGCGGATCCATTCACCAAAGCCCTCCCTCAGCCGCAGCATGAGCGACTTTTTGAGATGTTGGGTGTGAGATACGCTAATAACCGGCCTTAGTGCAAGTGGGAGATTGTTGGATATATGTATGCCCTAGAGGACATATGACAGTGGATGTATCTATACATGTATATATATTCAGTATACATTCTTACTCGACATGACAGTATGCTATCTGGTTCTTCTTTATCTGACATGTTGATTTGATCATGTTTTTATTCATTCATACATGCTGATAAAGCCCTGAGGATATCGGCTTAACTACTCTGATTATGATGGAGATCATACTAGTGGGACATCTGTAGTCTATAAGCATATCCTGAAAAGTCCCTAGTCGTAGGTATATCGAGACGGGGCATTGATATACCAGAGTAGACTAGCGTATATGATAATAGACCCATACGATGGGCGATGAATGTTCCCACATTCATCGATGTTTGACATCAAGATCATATAGGGGTGCTCAGTGGTGACTGGGTACACTGGACGGACTCACCGAGAACTCCTATATGGAATTATATCTATCTTCGGATAGCAGTTCTCAGGTGACACAGGTATAGGTTAGTCTGTAGACCCGAGATCGTCATAGAGTCTTGTGTGTTCTCCCACTGTACTTTGATTGCCACCCTACCACGGCTCTACTGAGTCGTGCAAACAGGTGGCCGTTGGGTACAGTCCCGAGACACACGAAGGCAATGAGCGATATGAGGGGTTTCGTCTCTCCCGATATTGGGAGTTGATGCCGTGCTGTGCCCGACTGGTTATATCAGTAAGTCTCTGGCCAGGGCTGCTGAGATTTGCTGATAGGTGTTATCAGTAGTTTCTCGATCTGTTATAGACCATTCACCGGCACGACTTATTAAGTTATTGGGGTCGACGTGACCATCCCTAGGCTCGATATGCAGCATATCTGACGAAAAGACCGGACTGTACGGTAGTGTTGCCGGTTGGCTCGACGGGAGTTGTAGCAGGTTCGCTTGTTTTCTTCTGATCGCTCAATACCCGGGTGGCCGTTACGTTTAGCTGACCGCTTACGGCTTGGGGGTGCTTGATATGATCATCACCCACTGCCGGCGTATTGACGAGTCTTAGAGTCCCACAAAGGAGTTACCTAGTCCAGGCGAAACGTTGTGGTGCGCGTATGCGATATGCGCATGGACCCGATTAAAATGCGCGTATAGGATACCGAACATTGATCGGGCGGCTTGCTTTTGGTGGGGTCATATGTGATATGGCCGGATTGATAAACCAAGTGTTGATTTATCATTTAACCATTAGTTTTCTCACTTAAAACGTTTTCTTGTATATGATGGATATATGCATGCATGTATGTTTTTCTATCTTTCTTTTAGTTTCATGCACATATGGATGTGCATACATACATACATACATACATACATACATACACCATCTATTATGGTTGATTACACATGGAAATTGGTGGCAATATAAGACTCACACCATGGATAAATAGATGGATTATTATTTGATTTTGTGTTTAAAATAAAATAGAAAAGGAAAGGATAATTCTTGACTTGCTTCTACATTCTTCTTTAACCTAACCATCCCCACCTACCCTTAACCATGGATTAAACTTTCCTTCTATGTTTTAAACCATAATTAAATAATAACTCAAACATTTGACCATGGTTTGACAAGAGAAGAAATAAAATATATATAGATATATTTCATTTCTTTTCAAGGGTTAATCTTTTCTCTTCTTCAAAACAAAAGCCATCATCTTCCTCCTCCTTCTTCCTTTGCTCTCTAGTTTCTTCTAGTGAGCAAATCACACATCAAGAAAGGTTTTTGAAGTGAGAATCACAACCACAACATCATTCTACACAAGTTTAGCCAACTTGTTTAGAGTGTTCTCTTCATTTCTCATCTTGAAAAGTGAAGTTGCGAGCTTGGACTAGGAATTTCGGGTGGATCATCGTGGACACGAGAAGACCTCAAGAGGACCTTCCTCCAACACCCAAGAGGCCAAAGAGTCTAGCGAAGGGAGCTACAAAGGTTGTAGTCTCGAAACCCTAGTCTTTATTGCCTTTAACTTTTGAAACCCTAATTTTCTAGGATCGATCCCTTTGTATACTTGCTTAGCACCATAAAAATTTAAACTTTGTGACATGTGATGCTTCCAAACTCTACATAGGGTGCTAGGTAATCCTAACATTTATACCTTTATTTATATTTATATTTATATTTATACTTGTACCTATGCTTATGCTTATGCTTATGCTTATATTTATACATGTACTTATACTTATACTTATTCTTATTCTTATAGTAAATAGTACTGAAATACCGAATGTCGTGATACTCTAGTTACCGTGCACTGATTAATACATGCTTATTTGACTTACACACTATATTTTACTGTTCACAGCTATTCGCACGTCTTGTACCTATACTACTGATATATACTACCTATTGGGTAACCAGTTTAGTAATCAATTTATTATATGATTAATATCTTGAATAACATAATCTGATAATGCATATTAAAATAATGAATAGCACTAACTTTTAACTAGAATATATATGTAAATATATAAATTGCATAATATTAGATGTTAAATAAAATAGAATACCTAGATCATAAAATTAATGTTCTAAACATACTTTACGTATCAATATTGAAACATTATATACTTGTTTGATTATACTGTATACTATATTTCATTTCATATATTATTTTTTAATGAAATGGGGACTTACCGAACTTTAGTTTGCTGACTGCATTTCTATTTTCTTCTTTTATTTTCTTGGGAATATCGTCAGACGATATTGGGGCAAGCGACGAGATTAGGTACGAGGTGGTACCAACTGAGGAGGACAATCAATATCTTTTAAATCAGTCCGAATTTTAGTTTTCCTTTTCAGTAAGTATATCTTCTTTTGTTCAAGACTATCTTCCATTCCTAATTCCTTGAATTTTTGAATTTGTGTCTAGTTATTGTTTTTGGGACTGTTATAATTATCGTTGGATATTTTATAATCTTAAAAATTCTTGTACTATAATTTCCTAAACTGCTTATATAGATGCTTAGCGTATCATGTCGAGAAAGAGTACTTCTCGATATGAATACAATGCGGGCTTGTCGCTCTTGTTTCTCATTTTTAGGAAGTGAGGCATGACAATGAGAATCACTCCGGGTCGAGCACATGAATCCTCCGCCTCCACTCACTCTTATCGAACAATATATTTTCATTAAGACCTTTGGCATCCATATCTTTTCGTACCACCTACATCCATATTTTCTTCGGTCTTCCTTTCGCTCTTTTGACTTGGCCTAAATTGAGAATATATATTCGTCGAACCGGTACTTCCGTAGGTCTGCATCGCATATGGCAAAATCATTTTATACGGTTTCCCGGCATCTCCTACATGTGTGCTACATTAACATTTACACGAATATTCTTATTTTGCACCTTATCCTTTCTAGTGTTACCACATATCCAACAAAGCATGTGTATTTTCGCTACATGCATTTTCTGTACATGATGTTTCTTAGAAGCCCAACATTCTGTACCATATAATAAAGTAGGCTGATTAGCGCTTCGATAAAACTACCCTTTTCCACAGTGCATGATGATATATATATATATATATATATATATATATATATATATATAGCCCGCGGTCTCCCATTTATGAGGGGTGGCTAATTTATTCCACCTATCATCTCATTTACAAATGAGATCTCAGTTATATATATATATAAGCTAATTTACTTCCAGGGCATCACCAGCTTAGTTATAAATTGTGGATAATTACACCATTTGCCCATAATGTATGGATAAATGGAGGTTAATTTTGTCATTTACAAGAAGGGAGAAATAGAAAATCTTGTAAAGATCTTATGGGATTTTATCTCCTTGAATTAACCAATTCCCTATTAAATTATAAAGATTCTTTACATTCTTTTTTCTTATAAATGACAAAAGGTATCTCTCATTTATCCATGCATGAGTGACAAATAAAGTGTTGGCTATAGTGCCCTCAAGGCAATTATTGTAATCACAGGCAGGTAATTATGATGTTTGAGGGAGGACCTACATGGATAGAACAGTATTACTCAAGATGATAGTATGCTATCTGGTTTGTCTCTATCATCATGTATATACTTTATGTGGTATTACATATCACTATTACATATTTATAGAGCCTATAGGATTCTTGCTTCACTACCAGCATTATGATGGCGATCATATACGTGGGAGCTGGGTGGTTTATAAGCACATCTTTCAATGTCCCTAGTCGAGGGAGTATCGAGACTGGGCATCGATACTCCAGAGTAGACTAGTGTATACTTATCGAGACCCTGATGAGGGGCGGTGGCCGGTCTCACAAGCCATTGGTGTCTGTTTATCACCTAAGATAATATGAAGGTGCTCATTGGTATGAGTATACTGGACGGACTCGCCGGGAACATGCTAGTTGGTATTATACATATTGTCAGATAGCAGTTCCCAGGTGACATGTATACAGATTAGTCTGTCGACTTGAGATCGTCATTTGTCTTGTGTGAGTTCTTACTGTACTTTGATTACTACCCTATCACAGCTCAAAGGAGTCGTGCAAACAGGTTTTAGTTGGGTACAGTCCTGAGCCACATGGAGGCAGTGAGCGGATAGTCGGGGATTTGTCTCTCCTGGTATTGGGGGTTGATTTCGTGTTGTGCACAAGTGGCCATCACCAGAAATCCTTGGCCAAGGTAGTCGAGAATTACTGATTTGGATCAATAGTTTCTCAGCTGGTGATGGGGTTCATACCGACATGAAATGCCGCGTTATTAGGGGTCTGACTTTATCTACCCCCTAGACTCGATATGCGATACTCTTAGACGAACAGACCGGACTTGACGGATATTGTCACGCACAGGCTCAGTAGGGGTTTGGATGAGTTTGCTTGTCGGCCTTCTTTTCGCTCAATATCTGGGTAGCCGTTATGTACAGCTAGTGCCGTTGACGTGCTTGTGGTTAAACCCACTGCCGGCATATTGACGAGTCTTTAGAGTCCCACACAGAGAGTTTCCCTGCTTCGGGCGAAACGATGTAGAGGCCGTATGGTTTTATGACAGGGTTCGATCATATACGTGCACTTGTGCACGTATCATGATTCGGACGGATAATATTAGTTGGCTTTGGTTTAATCTGGATTCTGGTATTATATTGTTCGATTATTTTCGTCTTTTTCGAAATATGGATACGGGTATGTATATACGGATGATGGTTATTCTTGTAATTTATTACAAGATAGATTTTAGAAGATGTCACCTCATTTAGTTTTAACCATTTAGGATTAAATGGTTAATGAGGTGGAGTATGAGGTGTTGTGGCATTAATTCAAGCATGGCTTTGTGGTGACTCATGTAGTGACTCATGGGGTGACTCATGGTGGCACTATTAAGACATGCTTGATATTTGTGGGGTTATGAGATATTTTATTTAGTTGATTCATTCATTCTAGCTCACAACACTTAGCCATATTTTTCTTGAGTTTCTTCATGCTTCAAACTCTCATCTCCTCATGCTTCTTCTTCCTCTACCTCCATCCTAAAAGTCTCATGTGTTGAGAAACCTAGCATGTTTAGAGATAAATCAATCCATAATTAGACTCTACATCTTCTAGGCTATCTAGTTTAGAGAACTAGGCACCCTGGTTATCTCGGCTATGAGGTAGGAGACCGAAAAACAAATTCTCAGGTAGATCATCTTCGATGGAGGGAGATGATTGATCTCAAAAACTATCTATTAACCGCAATCAAGAACGACGTCGCTTGGTAGCTAGCCGGTGAGTACGGGTCGGTCCACAGGGATGTTGTGAATTTCCTAGTCGCTCAAACGAATTAATTCCGATTGTGGTCGGATTAATTATTAAATCTAAAAACTAAATTAATCTATATCTAAATCTTGCTAGGGTTAGGTCTAGGTTAAGTTTGGAAAGTCAATAAATCTCACCGGTTTCTATACCCATATGAAGATCTAATTAGGTGTTATGGTAATTATTAATAAAAGGGATTAGAATCATTTGGAAAGATGTTTCTTCCTCTAGGTTCTTGTCCTTCCTTTATCAATCCTTACCCTAACCTCCATGGAAAACAATCACAACCGGGTCTTTATACTACGGTATCACCGCTACCTCGTGGGATAGGGTGTCGTAGGGAGCGGTATGTGCATGTATGCATAGAGTCCTATGAAAATATATGACGGGCAAGAAAGGGGATGAGAGATCTTCGTCTCTCAAACCTTCCCCAGATCTAACCCTAACAAGCGAGGAGACTACTCACTCATTAGGGAATTTAAAAACATTTATCTAGGGCAGAGAATGAAAATTACCTAGGGCAAGAATTGAAATCTAAACTAGGGCAATTAGATAAATCTGCTTACTTTACAGATGGTTCTTTCCAAACATTTACACAGGGTTGTCAGATCTGAATAGATGATATAAAAAGAGGCATCGATGCTCTCCAAAATAATTCTAAAATTTATTAATGAAAAGAGGCATAGGGAGGCATAAGAAATTACAATGATTAGAGTTCCTATTTATAGAGAATAGGAAACCCTAGGGTTACAATGACTTGCATGTCTACATTTACAAAAATAGCCCTAGGTTGACCAGTCAAAGACGCACCCATGTTTTGGTAAAATAATATTTTCCTCTGGGCTTCTTATGGCCGCGGAACCGCGGCATTGGTGGGCTTGGGCCGCGGTTCCGCGGCCCGTTGGTATGATCACATGCTGAAAATTCCTGGTATTATTTTGGGCTTTCTGGGCTTTTATATTCTTTGGATCTTTTCTCAATTTGGCTTCTTTATTTCTTCCAGATCTCCAGTGAACAATTTGCAATGGACTTGTAACCGTTCGCTTTGTCATCTTGGACCGTGCATTGCCTTGTACTTTGTAAATTTTATCTTTGATGTAGGCTTGATCAAGAGTCTTCTGTTTGTTGGTCAAAGTCCACTTTTGCATCGTCTTTTCATCGTTTTCACTGTTTTCTATCCAAGAACCTGTAACCTGTAATATGTAGCAGACATGCGTCAAAAGCACCTGTTTATTTATAAAAAGAATAAGAATGGGGAATATAATAATACAATATTATGGTGTGAACAAATACCCCCAAACTTATCTTTTGCTCGTCCTCGAGCAAACTTATTTTTTTATTCTCTACAAAAACCTAACCGCACTTTCGCAGGGAAACGCGATTGCACTGAGCTCATGCAACAAGCCGTTAAATCTCTACGTGTCCCTAGTAGGAGGAGTGTTGTCTCCTGAGGGTTTTCAGCGGATACTACCCACAAAATCCTATCAATTTGGGTTTTTCGACTTTTGTTCTCCAATTAGGTTTTCTAACAAGGAATTCTATTATCATCGACTCGTAAACTATCCACCCATATTCTTTACACTACCTCATCATCTAACTTAAGATTATATATGTTCTATAGACCTACTTAGCTTTCGGTATTTCTTAAGTTTTCCTTCTAGGGTTCCATCTCCACTTAGGAATTTTTATCAACTCTTACTAAAGATACAAGTTCTATTCTTCATTTCTTTCTCTTATCTAAATCCCAATCACATACCCCTACGTGTGTGTATAAATCACCCCTACACTTGGAAATTCAAATCAAGCAATCATGCCCTTGTCCATTGTCCAAAGTACTTATTAATTGGTGAATTTTTAATTGAATTTTGCTTACACATCCTTCATGCGACCGTTAATACTTTTTGAGGTACCAACAACTGATTACAAGATGTGTTTGCATAATAAAGCGTAATTCTTAGTCTTGCAATACCCAAGGCTTTAGCAATGACACCCAAACCAGTTGGTCTAAGGCACTAGGTGATGAAGCACCCTCGCTAAATATTTTTTCTATTTTTGCAGCCTCAAGTAATTACAAAAACCAGTGTTCATTTTTTTATTCTTTATTCACACTTATATATATATTTTTTTCTTTTGTTCGTACTAAGGACTTTAGACAAGAGCATTTCAAGGTCTCTTCTACTATTCCAAGTTTCAAGGTACGTGATTGTGCAAATTGTAGGGTATACATTTTCAGAATCTAGACTTAAGCTAGGAATTATTTTTTTCAAACTTATACTCTAATACGAACATCAATACTTTTCCTTCGTTTCGACCTAGCCCAAGAGGTGAACTTAAAATTTGCCTATTTCTCAATAAACTACAAAGACATATACTTTCTACCGTTAAATTTTAAGGAAGGTTATCTTTAGGGTTTTTAATTTACTAAGTCTAAGATCTAGTTGTTCCTAGCTAGTTAACCTATCTGTCAAACTCTAGTCAAATAAGCCAAAATTGAATACAATAATTTTTATAATTTTTGAAATTTTGAAATTTTTATGGGTTTTAAAATAAGTATGCAAATGCAAAAATATGTACAAATGAATGCGAAGGAAGAAGACGTACCGAGCATACCCCCAAACTTAAACTTGACAGTGTCCTCACTGTCATGCTACACCAAGAGGGTCAAAATGCCGGCACTCCCCTGTTTATTTATTTATAATAAAAAAAATTTATTGTTTTGAAATTTTTTTGTTATTTTATATAGAAAAAGAAAAAAAAATATATGTACATATATACAACAAGGTTCCTCCCAAACTTAAGCTTGGCCTTACACAAGCCAAAGGTTAGCACCAACCATTCAAAAATCTTATCGTGGTAATGGTCGAGTTGGTGAAAGAATGGAGTGGAAAGAAGAGAAATGAGAAACACACGAGACCGGATGGGAAGAAGATTGGAATAAGGTCTCGGTGGAGGAGAAGAAGGGCGGAAAAGAGAAAGAAGGGTAGCACGATCTTGAGGGTGTAAATCGAGTGAATAAATTAGCGCAATTTGTGATGACCGAAGTGCTAAAAGTGATTGTGATAATGTATCAACTCGTCGAGCAATGGGGTCAAATCCCTCAAGATTCGCAAGAAAGCATGGGTACGTCGAACTTGGTGTAGGAGATGAAAGCGTAACGGTCACTTGCACGGTCGGAACAATGGAAGGTAGGGAAGGGAGTGAATTAGGGATAGTCCCATTCTCACCGTAGTAAACTGTCTTGAACTGGAAAGATTCTATCAATGGTTCGAAACGACTGTAAACAACCGAGTCTGATGGTTCAACTAACTCATCTGAAAATTCAAAGGACTCAAACTCGGGCGGTGAGTCATCAACATCGTCCGAAAAAGTGAAGCACTCGTAATTGTCATCGGCTGTGAGAACTGTGTCAGATTCAAAGAGAAATTTTTCAAGCTCACAGTCTTCAAGCATGATCTTTTGCGTAGTCGGAACGATGGAAAGAAGGGTGTTTGATTTAGGAAGTGTAACAGTAGGAGAATGAATTGGAAAATCCGACACATCAAACAAAAATGGTTCAACCTCAATACTCTCCTCAATACTATCCTCATAATTCTCCTCAAAATTTAGCTTATCCATGCCATTATCATCAAAATCAAGACGCATATGAAGTTCGGGAGAAACATTTAATGACTCGGGATGATGAATTGGAGATAAAATTTCAGTCAAATCTACGGGTTCATCATCCAAAATATTCCCGGCGTCTATATCCTCAATCAAGTGAAAATAAATATTTTCTGACACCTCATCAAAATCATGGATATTTATCGATTTAGGTTCTAGAGTGGAGGTGTAAAGGTCAAAAGGATTACGTGTGGTTTCACTCGAAAAGGGTTCTTCACAATCTGGCAAATCAAGCACTACAAAGTCGCACAACTCGTCATTTTGGACACATGTTTAAAAATTGGAGTTGTTGGATTCAATTGGGTATGGGTAGGTTTGATTTGGAAATCCTCTCACATTCTCACTCTGTCCAACCGCCTCCTTATACATTGAAAAATTTGGAGCTAGTTGGAAACTAGCTGCCGGTTCACAAGGTTGTCTAAGGGCGGTAATGGATGCTTCCACATTCCTTACCATTTTGTTTGTTGCTAAGATATAAGCCTCCAACGACTCTTCCAAACTAGACTTGGGTGGTAAGGGGGTTTCGGTAAAAGATTCGAAATTGTGTGGATATGTGAAACTCCCAAAAGACTGTGTAGAAACAGTGTCTAGTGACGGTGAGAAAGTCAGGTAGGACTGGTAGGAAGTGGATGGTTGGACAGGATTAGGATAAACATGTGGATGAAAAGGTAGATGGACTTGTTGATTCCTAGAACTAGATGAGGGGAGAGGGGTGAAAGATCGGCTGCGAGATTAAGCGATATGCTCAGCAATGGACATCGGTTTAGGAGTCACAGCAGGACTTGAAAAAGTGGTATCAACATATGAAGGTGGTAAAGGTTGACATGGTTGACACAAAGTGGGTTGCAAAGTCAAACTGTTTCTCCTAGACGCTTCTATTTGATCTTTCAAAGATATTTTTGGCATGGAGGGATCTTCTTTAAATCGACCAAAACAATTGACGTACGACGCAAAGTTAGGTTCGGGATACCAAAGTTCGGCAAGAGATTTATGATGTGGGGTACCCATGATGTCAGAAGGAGAAGAGAAAGAAGGTGGGTATAAGTGGGGTGCAAGGATTTCTTAGCGACAAAATTTTGCAAGTTTTTATAAAAAAATTTCCTTTTTCCTTTTTCTCTTTATTTAGAACTGTTTGCAAAAAGATTTTCGAGAAAAGAGTTAAGACACACTTTCGATCAACCAAAAATGCACAATCAGGCCTAGATCTAGGGTCAGCTAGACAGCTCCTAACTGTTCCAAAGGGCTAGAGATTGGACCTCAAACCGCCTCTTCACTGCCAATTACGGCCAGGTAAGTGCAAGGTAAGTGGGAGGCTCCCCGCTACAAGTAGCGGTCCTAATTAAGTAACCACTTGCCTTGACACACTTGCCTAGACACCGCAAAGTCAGGTTAGGATAAACGGCCGATGCCTATAACTAGTCCTCTGTCCTATTGAGCTCGAAATCCTTAGGGTTGAGTATAGTATTTTTTAATTAAATATGGTCAATGCAAATACCTTATGTGATTTCTGGGGTCCTGAGAAGGGTGATGAAATCCCCACCCAATCTGAATTGGTCAAAAGCCCCTTAAAGTCCGATTAAAGATATGCAAAACAGTAAATCACTTGTAATCAAAGATTTTTTGTTGTTATTGCAATTTGAGAAAAGATATGCAAACTGTTAGTTATATATATGCCCTAGAGGCCATTGCTATACATATGATGTATATTGTAGTGGATGCTGGGACATATATAGGGAGGACTTTCTTGCTCGACATGATAGTACGCTATCTGGTTGCTCTTTACCTTAACGTGTACACTGATAGTCTCTCTGTTACATGTTGGTAAAGCCCCTAGGATGTGTACTTGACTACCTGGACTATGATGCGGATCATACTAGTGGGGACATGGTAGTCCATAAGTACATCCTTCAAGGTCCCTAGTCGTGGGTATATCGAGACGGGGCATCGATATACCAGAGTAGACTAGCGTATACCTTCTCGACCCATACAGATAGGCGATGGATGATCCCATATCCATTGGTGTTTGACATCAGAGATGATATACGGGTGCTCAGTGGAGACTGGGTACACTGGACGGACTCGCCGAGAACTCCCAGATGGTATTATACCTTACGTCAGATGGCAGTTCTCTGGTGACACTGGTACAGAGTAGTCTGTTGACCCGAGATCGTCATAGAGTCTTGTGTGATTCCCACTGTGCTTTGATTTCCACCTTACCACGTCCAAGAGGGCATGCAAAACGGTGGTTTTTGGGTACAGTCCCGATTCACATGGAGGCAATGAGCGATAGGAGGGGATTCGTCTCTCCCGGTATAGGGAGTTGATGTTGCGCTGTGTTCGATTGGCTATAACCGGAAATCCCTGGCCAGGGTTGCTGAGATTTACTGGTAAGTGTTACCAGTAGTATCTCGAACTGTTATAGACCTCATATCGACACGACTTATCGAGCTATTGGGGTCTGACGTTTACCACCCCTAGGCGAGATATGCGACATATCAGACGAACAGACCGGAATGTACGGTAAGTGTTACTGGTTGGATTCACAGGAGTGTGAGCGGGCTTGCTCGTCGATCTTCTGATCGCTCAATACCCGGGTGGCCGTTACGTTTAGCAGTCCGCTTGCGGCTTGTGGGTATTTGATATGATCATCACCTGCTGCCGGCGTATTGACGAGTCTTTAGAGTCCTACACAGAGGTTTCCTGGCTCAAGCGAAACGAAATAGGAGCGCATATGAGATATGTGCGGGACCGAGAATAATACCAGTATATGATACTGTATTCGATTCTCGCGATATGTAACATTGATCGGTTATATGCGATATAGCCGGGTTATCGGATCAAGTGTTGATTCGATAAGTTGTTACTATTGATATTAGTCGGTTATATGCGATATGACCGGATCGTTAAATCAAGTATTGATTTAATGATTTAATGTATAATTATATATTAGATATATTACTTTACATTGACTAATATTGGTTCACTTAAAATGGATTTTCTCACTTGATGTGCACATTGTATATATGATATAGTTTTGTGCACTAGTTTATATCATGTTTGATGATACATGATAGTTTGTGTGTATGATTAAAACATGGTTGTGTTAATGGTTAGGGTTTTGTTTATTTACTTATTCATTTATTTATTTCATTTTGGCAAGAAATAAAATGGTTGCTTCTTTTGTTTTATATTGAAAGTTCATGAAGGTTTGAAAGATTGACCATTTTGTTTCTTTTCTTAACCCTAACCATCCACTTGAACCATAGTTTATTCTCTACACTTGTTTACTTAACCATGGTTGCTATTATGATAAGTATCATTTTCTTTTCTAATATTAGATACTTATCATAATAATTATCATCTTCTTCAAGAAGAAAAAGCTTGCAACCATCAATGGTGATTTGATGAAAAGAGTGAGAAATCCATTTCTAAAGTGAACCCACTTCCTATTTCTTCATCCTCTACCTCTTGCCAAGTAGTATAGGGTGTTTTCTTCACAAGTTTCATGACTTGGTGAAGTGGGAGCTTGATCTTGTGATGCCTCGACGTAGATCATCTTCGGCATCGTAGTCGATGACCTAGCCCGCCCATTTCTCCGATGACGCCGATGCTAGAGTCCGGGATCCGATATGGACAGCGAGGGGACTTCATCACGGAGCCATGGAGGTGGAGGACCGGATCTACAAAGGTTGTATTTTCCGTTAACTCATAGTTAAGTTGTTAACTAGTTATCGGTTTCGCCTAAAATTCTAGTTAACGATCTAGTCTAGGGTTTCTCGGCACCGTAAAATTTGAAATTGGCATGGTTGATGCCTTGTGAGACCTCTTGAGTGTGCCTAGGAACCCTACACAAACCTGAAAAGATTTCTTGCAATCAATTTTTATTTTAAACGCGTGCAAAGAATCCTGCACAAGATTTGTTATTTGGAAGGGGGAAGATTTTTAAGCGCAAAGAAATTCTGCAGGAGAATTTTCAGAAGAGATATCAGAGATTTGCAAAGGAGAAGATCAGAAGACTTACAGAATTTTATTTTTTTTTACCGCTTCTGCCCTTTTTTTTCCACCCCTAAATCGACCAGGCTGCGGCGGTTCCGCGGCCAGAAGGGGTGTCCCGCGGCGGTTCCGCGGCCAAAAAGGGGTCGCGCGGTTGTTTTTTTTTTTTGGACCAGATCACCGCAATTCTTCTTATTTGACTTGGTCCTCCAAATTTCTTCTTTTCCTCGGTTGTTGTGATCTTCTGTTTGTTCGGATTTAATATTTTCTATTTTGATCTCTGTAGATTTCCAGATCCGAATTTGTTTGTAGATCCTGCAAAATTCACACAAAAATACCCTTCCCAAAAATAACAGATGATATATTTTTATATTTTTTTGATTTTTTTGATTTTTATGATTTTTTTAATTTTGATTAACCCGAAATTGCAAAAAGGAAATAACACGCCATCCCCGGCAACGGCGCCATTTGATTTATCTCAAAAACTATCTATTAACCGCAATCAAGAACGGCGTCGCTTGATAGCTAGCCGGTGAGTACGGGTCAGTCCACAAGGATGTTGTGAATTTCCTAATCACTCTTACGAGTTAATTCCGATGGGTGTTCGGATTTCTTATTAAATCTAAAAACTAAATCTATCATTTATCTAGGGCAAAGAATTAAATTTAACTAGGGAAAGGAATTAAAGATCTAACTAGGGCAAGGAATGAAAATTACCTAGGGCAAGAATTGAAATCTAAACTAGGGCAATTAAATAAATCTACTTACTTTACAGATGGCTCTCTCCAAACATTTACACAGGGTTGTCAGATCTGAATAGATGATATGAAAAGAGGCATCGATGCTCTCTAAAAGAATTCTAAAATTTATTAATGAAAAGAGGCATAGGGAGGCATAAGAAATTACAATGATTAAAATTCCTATTTATAGAGAATAGGAAACCCTAGGGTTACAATGACTTGCATGTCTACATTTACAAAAATAGCTCTAGGTTGACCAGTCAAAGACGCACCCACGTTTTGGTAAAATAATATTTTCCTCTGGGCTTCTTATGGCCGCGGAACCGCGGCATTGGTGGGCTTGGGCCGCGGTTCCGCGGCTCGTTGGTATGATAACATGTTGAAAATTCATGGTATTATTTTGGGCTTTCTGGGCTTTTATATTCTTTGGATCTTTTCTCAATTTGGCTTCTTTATTTCTTGCAGATCTCCAGTGAACAATTTGCAATGGACTTGTAACCGTTCGCTTTGTCATCTTGGACCTTGCATTGCCTTGTACTTTGTAAATTTTATCTTTGATGTAGGCTTGACCAAGAGTCTTCTGTTTGTTGGTCAAAGTCCACTTTTGCATCGTCTTTTCATCGTTTTCACTGTTTTCTATCCAAGAACCTGTAACCTGTAATATGTAGCAGACATGCGTCAAAAGCACCTGTTTATTTATAAAAAGAATAAGAATAGGGAATATAATAATACAATATTATGGTGTGAACAGGAGACCGGAGATCAAGCTTGATCATGGAGGCTTCTAGGAGGTTAGGATGATGGTTAAAGACCGAAGGACACGGATCATTCGGTATAACCTTTCTAAACTCCTTTTATGTTTGCTAGCTTTTAGGGTTTATAGTAGATCAGGGTTTCTCGGGTTGTTCTAGCACCAGTTTAGAAAATTTTTGTTCCGTATTCGGCCATGGTTTGATGGCCAGGATGCTGGAATAACCCAACATGGTATCAGAGCCACCCATAAACCATTACTATCTAGTTTGCACAAAGTTAAAATCTCAATCGAAAAAAATTTTCCGAATCGTATTTCCATATAGCATGCTTGTTGTCGAATTTCAAAGTTGTTCAAATTTTTTTTTTGGGTATCTTAAAAATATGTGCAGGCAAAACTAGAGCTAAGAAAAAAATTTGGGCACCTAACTCCAAAATTCTGCTGCGGAACCTAAGACAAATGGCACGTTTTGCCGAGGAACCGCAGCGCTTTTTTTGCTAATGTGTCCCAATTTTTTTCTGGGGCTCTACTTCATGGAAATATGATTTTTGGAATATTTGGTTTTGATCCAGATTTGTTTGAGTGTTGGTTTTGCATTTGGGGGCCAATTTGGAAAAATTTAGTCGATCGAAATTTTAATTGTGTGTTTTTCAGTACTTACATTACTATCTGCGACCGCGAATGTCATTAGAGCGGTATAACTCGTCTAACTGCTATATGTTCTTTTAGACGGGTTTGCGAACATGACATTCACGTTGATGTTCTGTGTTGTGCTGAGGTTATGGCTGGATCGTCGTAGTGGATAGCTAGTGATGCAATGATAGTTGTACAGTTCAGATTCATTTGTACATTTTATATTGCGGGACGAGCATCCGACATATGGACTTCCGTCTCTGCCAGTTTGTATATTATTTGTTTGGAGCACGACCGGGTTGAGGTCGATGTTACCCTTGTACATATTATTTTCTTTTCTGTACTAGGATTTGTAAGTGCACGGCGGCGCCCCGGCCGTCAATCCGACGCCGGAATGCGGAAACGGTGGTAAACTTAAATTTTGCGGACTTAGCAAACCGGCACCACCGCGCACTATAACCCGGATCGAACCATTAACTAGTCTAAGCTACTTAACAAGATGGGTTAGAGATATATACCATACGATCCAAGTCCTCCGGTCTTCATCTCCAATCCGATCTCCTCGCGGAAAAGTCCCGTCTCCTCCTCGTCGCCGGAAGTGCACCACATCGCCTTCTGCGTTTACGGGCTCCCACCTCAATGCCGAGGCAACTCGGGCACGAAGCCGGCTACTCGACGTGCCCAAGAATCGCTGTAGAATGTGTAGTAGAAGAAGTCTCATTTGGGGTTTATGGAGTTGCCCTTTTGTGGAGGAAGAAGAACTTGGTGAGAGGTGGGAAAAATGTGGCATACAAGAGAATGAGCATAACAATTTTTCCCCCCACCAAAAGAAATGAATCCCATCCCCTTTTTTTGAGGAATGGCCGGCCACACCCCCCCATCATGTGTGATTGGAGAGAGAAAAGAGAGCAAGGTCAAGGGAGTGGGTGGAACAATAATGAAAAGAGATGATGAAAGAATCCAATGATCACAACCATAACCCACACTCAACCAACCTCACCCCTCATCATCATCAACCATCATGCCCACTAAAAGTCAAGCCATCATGATAGCTAGAAGTCAAGGTCAATGAGAGGCTATCATGATAAAACAATAAGCAAAGAACCCCTCCACAAATGCCTATTTGCAACAATGCAAATAAACCCTCCTCCACCAATCTTCGGCCAATGAACGGAACAATGGAAATTGGCCGAAACGAAAAGCAAACTGGCAACTCCAGAAAACTGGTCCCGTAATAAATTACAGGAAAACCCCGATACTGTGCATACACACTCGCATTTGTATTCCGACCGAAATACAAATGCAATGAGACAAAATCTACACTGTACTATACTAGAATCCGGCTTATACCAAAACCGGATAGTAATATCTGTTCGATCCTGATCCGTGCAATACCGCACGTATCTGATCGAACCCTGCCATATAACCATACGGCCTATAGTACAAACTGTCCGATCCTGATCCGTGCAATACCGCACGTATCTGATCGGACCTTGCCATATCTCCATACGGCCTTTACAACCTTTCGCCCGAAAGCTGAGTAACTGAATGTGGGGGACTCTAAAGACTCGTCAACACCTCGGTTGTGGATTTAACCACTAGCACGTCAGAGGTATAAGCCAATACGTGACGGGCTACCAGGTACTGACCAAATGGGACGTCGATGAGGAAGCTCACCCCGACACCCAACTGAGCCTGTCAGTGACAATATCCGTACAGTCCGGTCCGTTCGTCTATGAGTATCGCATGGCGGGCCTAGGGGGTTGGTAAAAGTCAGACCCCCAAAAGCGGTACAAGTCGTGTCGGAGTGTAGCCCAGAACACCCTGAGATACTACTGGAATACCTACCAGTAAATCTCCTTGCCTTGGCCAAGGACTTTGTGTAATGGCTCTCCTAGACACAGCACGACCTCACCCCAAATACCGGGAGAGACGAACCCCTGAAGATACGCTCACTGCCTCCATGTGGCTCGGGACTGTACCCAACTAAAACCTGTTTGCACGACTCCTTTGAGCCGTGGTAGGGTAGTAATCAAAGTACAGTGGGAACTCACACGAGACAAATGACGATCCCCAGGTCGATGAACTAACCTGCACACATGTCACCAGGGAACTGCCATCTGACGTCTGGTATATGACCAACTAGCATGTTCCCGGCGAGTCCTGTCCGGTGTACTCATAACCCAATGAGCACCTGTATACATCTTAGGTGATCCAACTGACACCAGTGGCTTGTGAGACCGGCCACCGCCCCTCGTCGGGGTCTCGACTGTATACACTAGTCTACTAATGGAGTATCGATGCCCGGTCTCGAAACTCCCACGACTAGGGACCTTTTAAGGATAAGCTTATAGACCCCCAGCTCCTACTTATATGATCGCCCTCATACTGCTGGTGGTCAAGCAAGAATCCTAGGGGCTCTATCAACGTGTAATAGCGACGTGTCATGTCACCTAAAGCAGTACACGATGATAAAGGTAAACCAGATAGCATACTATCATCTCGAGTAAGACTGTCCTACCGGGATAGGTCCTCCCTCAATCATTGCAATCACGTACCTGTGATCCAATAATTGACTCTGAGGGCACTATCTCCAACAATCTCCCACTTGCACTCAAGGCTAATTATTGCGATGTCGCATACTCACAGCCCGTGTGATACCGAACACCCAACTCCTCTACTAGTCAGTCTCCCAAAGCTCGTTTGCGAAACTATTGCGTTCGAGGAATAGCCTCAGTGAGTGGATCCGCTTAGTTGTCTCTTTCCATGTCTCTCTAAATCTCAAGTTCGCGGAGAAACCCATCTCCCGAAATGAGCAATACCTGTCTTAGAATGTGTCTGGATGTCTGATGGGACATAGCTCATAAATGAGCTCCAAATCCAAACTTCTTAGACTGTATCGTCAACTGAACTTAATCAGTATCCTGCGCCATGCCACCCTCAGTATTGCCTTGGACCACCTATCCAAAATACTGCCCCTCATCAGAAGGAAAACTATAGCTCTGACAACCTCCTTGTCGTCCATGTCACCTTGGAAGCCTGGAATGATAACTGTTTCCCGAATGAGGCTGTCGTTATCATATCCCTAGAACATCCACTTATGTTCTAAAACTGCTTCCGACTGTTTCTCCAGGATTGGATTAATGTCAACTTATTGCATCTAGTGCAAGAACAACATCTGGTGTGGTACTTGACATCTCATGATTGACTCAATTGCCTGAGCAAGTGATCTGCCAATCATGCACATCCCTCTCCACATTAGTCTGTAAGACACCTTTGGAGAGGGTGACTCCATTACCTGCAGGTACACTACCGTGCCAGGAGTCGTCCATCCTAAATACTCTTAGAATGCTGTCAAGTACCCTGATTGGGAAACCACCCAAATCTAGATCTAAAACCATAGATCTAGTAACCAGTATGTCTGATATAAAATCCATTTCTTTTGTGGAGAAACAACTGTGTGACGACCAAAGTATAACCGATCGTAGTGTAGGAGTTTCTTTTCCTACTCTGTGTATATCATCCAAATACCAGGATATCACACCCTACTACCTTCTCAACAGATCCATCCTCTATTCTGACGAAGTCAAACCCATGACTGTCACGTCAGAAATAGATGATCTATCTCCGCTACATCTGCTCTAGTCTATAAATAGACATAAGCAACCTGTCCACCAATGCTTCCGCTGCTCCCACTGACTACGACAACCCTCTGGCAGAGTCATATAGACGTACACTTCTAAAACTGGTTTAGAACGACGCTATACTCATCCTCCCGCCGGGTCTCGTAACCTGGAACAACAGCAATGGCAATTGTGGGTAAACAAGAACTTCCCTGTCACCGTCCTTGAAGCTACCGTGTACCTCTCGGGTGCCTGAAGTTACCCACTTTATCTGCGGAGTGGCCAATGGAATGTCAATCCAGATTGAATCTTTAGGTTCCTTATCAAATCTTCAGTAATCGTTTGTGGTTCTGGAATCACTTCCAGTTCTACCATACTCCCACTACTGTTTTCTGAAAAAATCCATTTTTAATAAAACTGTGGCGAGTCTAGAACAATATTGCTATTGTTCATCCAGATGGTAGAAAGTCAACCCTCGTCATAGCCTGGGTCAACCCACAAACAGCCATTACAGAAACATGCCTTGAGTCATCCAGAGTCTGGTTTTAATCATAAGCCGGACAACTCCCCGTACCTTAACATCGTTAAGATATGAACTGTTCTATATCCAATATAGAAACAGAGGCACTGATTTAATTGAACCAGATTCAAATCATGCAGCTGTCCCCAGCGCATGTCAACTAAATGGAAGGAGGCCGATCAGCGTTACTCAACTTAGGAATGCTTCCATTTATGAGTAACCTGAGAAAGAAGCAATTTCTCTTAATCACTACTATCAACTGAATACCATATACAAGTATCTACATCTTCGATCACTTTGAAGAATCCCGATACTTGCTACACCTGGTTCTTTACTCTATTCAAATACCTATAACTTCTCCAAATTCGGACCCTGTGTTTCCACGAAACACTTGTCTAAAAACTAGAGAAGTCATAAGTAAACCGAATATAGTACGAGGACCAACCCCTCTGTCCTAATGGACACTGGACAACATACAATACTCTGTATAAGTCCCTTGAGTCTGACAACTCTTTCACTGTGTGTCGTAAGTTGAAAACTGTACTTATGGTTAAGAAGAATTACACCGCTGTTTAATGCTCCTTACCTAACCATCCACTGATATAGGTAAATGTCATCGACATAATATCAAAAAGTATATCTCACTCTATGAAAATAGACGTACAGATATATCAATTTGAAATTGGTGCATAACAGCGGATATTCAAAACCAAATATTTGCCGACCGGCAAACAACCCAGGTGATTTCCTCAAATATCACCGATTACAACGAATCCCGATATAATGAGGATAATCACCCAATTCCCAATAACTTACTCCCACTCATCATCTGTAAAACCATACAGATGTGAGAATCGTATCTGGTAAATACATACCCTGGAGTAAGTATCTAATCGGGAAATCAGTTTTCTATTAACAGTACACAGTGAAACTGAAACATTGAAATGTTTCGATGGGGTATCCTGGTATTCCTAGTAAAGCCTCTTCCAGATTCACGACTGTAACCGTATAGTTCTTTGTCACCTCTCCAAATCCCTTCATATGTCTTTAGTCTTTACCTTCTGCACACCCCTTTAGGCCAAATGGTTTTCTTCCTTCCCTACCGTTCGGCACCAGCCTATGGTTTGGAAGAAGACTATCCAATAAGCATATTGGGTGTACTGTCCCAATCCTAGGAACACTCGCAACACGAGAGAAGGTGAAGATAAAAGACACCTGAATGTACTTTATTCCTATTTCTCCTGAACCAGGATCCATCCCCGAACTGGAACAAGTTCCTTTCGAGTTCGTATATAACCATACGATGGAATATCCAAATAAACTGTGGATCTTCGTAGTGATACGGAGTGTCCTGGAGAAATACAAAGGTGATGTTAGGATTGGCGAAGAGATACTTGGTTTGGTCGTGAATATCTGTTGCAATTTACTTTGCCCTCCTACTAATCCCTTGCTTTGTCTGAACTTAATACCTTCTGCACACCATCGTTATGCTAATTGGTTTTCTTCATTCCCTACCGGTCGGCACCTGCCTATGGTTTGGAAGAAGACGATCCAATTTGCGTAATAGGTGTGCTACCCCTAAACCAAGGAGTACTCGTAACCTGAGAGAGGGTAAAAGGAAAAGACAACTGAATAATCCTATCCGTTTTCTCCAGAACCGGAAACCATCCTCGAATAAATTCTTTCGAGTTCGTATCTAACCATACGATGGTTTTGTCCAATGGAAGTGGACGTTCGTAGTAATACGGGGTGTCCTGGAGAAAAAGGGTAAAAGTAGGAGTGGCAATGAGGTCGGCAACTCTGACAATCCAAAAGCCGGTGTTAAAGAAGGTTCGGTCAACTTGGTCACTGAGTCATAGTCTTAGGGTCGGGTCAATGGTCGCTGCCAAAGAGAGAGAGAGAAAAGAAACACTCAGCGTGCACTCTAACCTAGATCAGAATGGTTACCAATTTATCTAATCTGGAAACCTCCCACTGTACCTCAAATTCTCCTCCAAACCTGAAAGAAGAATTAGTCGGGGTCACCCGAGGAGTAAACTAACTCATCAGTGGGAATCGGGATCCAACTCTCATCGCATGACAACGTGACGGAATCCGCTCACGGTATCACACTCCAGAAGGTATGCGCATATCTGGCAAGTTTCAGTACTTTTGAAAATCCCGATGTGATTTCTGCCCCATGCTCTTATGACCTTGGCGTGAGGTCAAAATATCATAAGTCACATGTCAAGTTCTGCCCATCATTATCCAGGTTAATTTGAATCCACCCGTACATACCCTTGACGTAGGCCAAAATAGTAGTACGACTGTCCCAAACCAACGCATCTATCTATGCAACAGATAAATACCCGGCAGCTACCAAACACTATGCCTTGGCGTGAGGTCAAAATACATAGCTTGAATACTACCGAATATTTAACTGAAATGATGGAGGGCTACGAATGGTTTCTGGCGAAAACCTTTAACGTAATGAACTTGATATCGTTGAAGGAACGGATAGCTTTTTGAAAATATAGTGACGAAAACCGTTGCTAAAGAGGTCACTCCCGGTGAAGGGATCTCGGCTCTTTCCCCGTAGAATGGGGTGCAGGATATTCCAACTGAATACCACGGTGCAAAGCAAAAGTAATCGGCTATAGTGAAGTCAATGCCCTGACGCAAATTTCTGTCCAAGGGGTCACTCCCGGTGAAGGGATCTCGGCCCTTGCCTCGTCGACTGAGGAGCAGGATATTCTAATGAATACCACGATGCAAAACAAAAGTAAACGTCCTTGCAATAACAGCTTTTTGAAAAGTGTTCCAACAACATCAGATTAGGTTTGTTTTTAACTTGCATTGATCCGAATCAATGCAGTCCCATCAATTGATCACACCAAAAAGAACGAAAATATACTGATGTACGTATATGCCATCCGCATTCGCCACTGGGTCCCGTCATTACCCGTTAGGTTAGCTTACTAACGACAGAGCGGGGACTGGACTAGCGCGGATGCAAAACATATACGACATCTACTAATATATATACCAATATATAGTATTTCGCTCAAGGCGTGAATAAAATGCAACATCACAGAGAATGAACAGCATCACAGAAACAATACAGATATCTGGGATCCCCGGGTTTCACAGAGCCGTTGAAACCCGACGTTCCCCTGGTCGTGTGGATAGCCTGTGCAATGAAATCCTAGACCCCTTCGGGCGCGGCAAGTCAGCTGCCAAAACCTGAAGCGAGGCAGCCCCCTTCAGCACCGTGAATGGACCACCCAGCACTTCACGGAATCCGGTAACTTGGGCACCCCTCCTGGGTCAACCTGTACCCCCTACGAGTGCGGCGAATAGCCCGCCAATCCTAGAGTGAAGCCCCCTCCGTCTCAATGCCATGAGATGCGGGCTTGTTGCCCTCCAGAACCCGGCTATCCGTGCACCCCTCCGCGGGGCAATCCTAGTACAGAAAGTAAAATATACATACACCGGGTACATCGACCGCAACCAGGTCGTGCCCCAAAATAATAATACAAACAGGCAGTGACGGAAGTCCACATGTCGGACGCTCGCCCCGCAATATCAAATGTACATAATACAACAGCACAGTACTAGCATTGCATCCAGGCTATCCCCCACGACCGATCCGCAACAACACAGCAAATACATAGAACATCAACGTGAAAGTCACGTTCGCAAATCCGTCTAACCGGGCTATAGCAGTTAGACAGGATTTACCGATCGAGTGACATTCACGGTCGCAGATATAATGTAAATACTGTGAAAAATGTGTTTAAAATTTTCCGATTGATCAAACATTAACAAGTGGGCCCTCAACCAATACTGTAGCAGTCACAGAAAACCTGGACCCAAATTTAATATCCCAGAACCCCTGAAATAAGCCCACAAGCCCACTGAAAAAATTTGACACTGTGAAGACTCCAGAGTGCGGCGGAAGCGCGGCCCAAGGGGGGGTTTGGCCGCGCTTCCGCGCTCAGGTAGTCGACTGAAGTTGTCGAATTTTCTCAGATGTCTTAGAATTTTGAGTACAACAATTTTATACAACCTGAAAAATTTTTGGAGACAGAAAAATTTCAACAGAAACTGTCGTGGGTGTATTGGGGTTTTCGGACATTTCGATCGATCGGAACAGAAAAACACATTACACAAAGCTAGACTAAGTTAATGGGGAGGCTCTGATACCACTGTAAGTGCACGGCGGCGCCCCGGCCGTCAATCCGACGCCGGAATGCGGAAACGGTGGTAAACTTAAATTTTGCGGACTTAGCAAACCGGCACCACCGCGCACTATAACCCGGATCGAACCATTAACTAGTCTAAGCTACTTAACAAGATGGGTTAGAGATATATACCATACGATCCAAGTCCTCCGGTCTTCATCTCCAATCCGATCTCCTCGCGGAAAAGTCCCGTCTCCTCCTCGTCGCCGGAAGTGCACCACATCGCCTTCTGCGTTTACGGGCTCCCACCTCAATGCCGAGGCAACTCGGGCACGAAGCCGGCTACTCGACGTGCCCAAGAATCGCTGTAGAATGTGTAGTAGAAGAAGTCTCATTTGGGGTTTATGGAGTTGCCCTTTTGTGGAGGAAGAAGAACTTGGTGAGAGGTGGGAAAAATGTGGCATACAAGAGAATGAGCATAACAATTTTTCCCCCCACCAAAAGAAATGAATCCCATCCCCTTTTTTGAGGAATGGCCGGCCACACCCCCCCATCATGTGTGATTGGAGAGAGAAAAGAGAGCAAGGTCAAGGGAGTGGGTGGAACAATAATGAAAAGAGATGATGAAAGAATCCAATGATCACAACCATAACCCACACTCAACCAACCTCACCCCTCATCATCATCAACCATCATGCCCACTAAAAGTCAAGCCATCATGATAGCTAGAAGTCAAGGTCAATGAGAGGCTATCATGATAAAACAATAAGCAAAGAACCCCTCCACAAATGCCTATTTGCAACAATGCAAATAAACCCTCCTCCACCAATCTTCGGCCAATGAACGGAACAATGGAAATTGGCCGAAACGAAAAGCAAACTGGCAACTCCAGAAAACTGGTCCCGTAATAAATTACAGGAAAACCCCGATACTGTGCATACACACTCGCATTTGTATTCCGACCGAAATACAAATGCAATGAGACAAAATCTACACTGTACTATACTAGAATCCGGCTTATACCAAAACCGGATAGTAATATCTGTTCGATCCTGATCCGTGCAATACCGCACGTATCTGATCGAACCCTGCCATATAACCATACGGCCTATAGTACAAACTGTCCGATCCTGATCCGTGCAATACCGCACGTATCTGATCGGACCTTGCCATATCTCCATACGGCCTCTACAACCTTTCGCCCGAAAGCTGAGTAACTGAATGTGGGGGACTCTAAAGACTCGTCAACACCTCGGTTGTGGATTTAACCACTAGCACGTCAGAGGTATAAGCCAATACGTGACGGGCTACCAGGTACTGACCAAATGGGACGTCGATGAGGAAGCTCACCCCGACACCCAACTGAGCCTGTCAGTGACAATATCCGTACAGTCCGGTCCGTTCGTCTATGAGTATCGCATGGCGGGCCTAGGGGGTTGGTAAAAGTCAGACCCCCAAAAGCGGTACAAGTCGTGTCGGAGTGTAGCCCAGAACACCCTGAGATACTACTGGAATACCTACCAGTAAATCTCCTTGCCTTGGCCAAGGACTTTGTGTAATGGCTCTCCTAGACACAGCACGACCTCACCCCCAATACCGGGAGAGACGAACCCCTGAAGATACGCTCACTGCCTCCATGTGGCTCGGGACTGTACCCAACTAAAACCTGTTTGCACGACTCCTTTGAGCCGTGGTAGGGTAGTAATCAAAGTACAGTGGGAACTCACACGAGACAAATGACGATCCCCAGGTCGATGAACTAACCTGCACACATGTCACCAGGGAACTGCCATCTGACGTCTGGTATATGACCAACTAGCATGTTCCCGGCGAGTCCTGTCCGGTGTACTCATAACCCAATGAGCACCTGTATACATCTTAGGTGATCCAACTGACACCAGTGGCTTGTGAGACCGGCCACCGCCCCTCGTCGGGGTCTCGACTGTATACACTAGTCTACTAATGGAGTATCGATGCCCGGTCTCGAAACTCCCACGACTAGGGACCTTTTAAGGATAAGCTTATAGACCCCCAGCTCCCACTTATATGATCGCCCTCATACTGCTGGTGGTCAAGCAAGAATCCTAGGGGCTCTATCAACGTGTAATAGCGACGTGTCATGTCACCTAAAGCAGTACACGATGATAAAGGTAAACCAGATAGCATACTATCATCTCGAGTAAGACTGTCCTACCGGGATAGGTCCTCCCTCAATCATTGCAATCACGTACCTGTGATCCAATAATTGACTCTGAGGGCACTATCTCCAACAGGATTACCCCACGATGGAGTGCTCGAATAGCCGGGTTCTAGAGGGCAACGGGCCCACATCTCATGGCGTTGAGACGGAGGGGGCTTAGCTCTAGAATTGGCGGGCTACTCGCCGCATTCGTAGGGGTACAGGTTGATCCACGGAGAGGTGCCCAAGTTACCGGATTCCATGAAGTGCTGGGTGGCCCATTCACGTTGTTGATTGGGGTTGCCTCACTTCTGAGATTGGCTGGTAACTTGCCATGTTCGTAGGGGTCTAGATTTTCATTGCAAGGCTATCCACACGACAGGGAACGTCGAGTCTCATTTGCGACTCAATTGAAACCTGAGGCTCCAGGCTTATCCACCATTCTGTGTTGCTTGCTGAGATTCTGCGATGTTGCTTATATATCATGCCTGGGATAAATGTTATATATATTTATATATATATTAGTAGATGTTGTATATGTTTTGCACCCGCGCTAGTCCAGCCCCCACTCTGCTGTTAGTTAAGTAACCTAACGGGTGATGACGGGGCCCAGTGGTGAATGCGGATGGCAGATACATACATTATATTTTCGTTCCATTATCTGGTGTGATATGTTTAATTGATGGGACTGCGTTGATTCTGATCAATGCAAGGATAAACAAACTTATATGATGTTGTTGGAACCAAGTTTTTTGAAAACAGACATTACATACGTTTTCTTTTGCTTTGTGCAGTGGTATTTGGTTATGAATATACAACACCTCATTCGACGAGGCAAGAGCCAAGATCCCTTCACAGGGAGTGATCTTTCAAGCAAAAGTTTGCGTCATCGTAATAACTTCACTATAGTCAATTCTTTTGCTTTGCATCATGGTATTCAGTTTAGAATATCCTGCACCTCATTCGATGAGGAAGGAGCCGAGATCCCTTCACCGGGAGTGACCTCTTTAGCAAAAGTTTGCACTACTGTATATTTGTAAAACCACTCGGTTCCTTCAACGATATCAAGTTCATTACGTTAAAGGTTTTTCTCCAAAAACCAGTCGTAGCCCTCCGTCATTTCCTATGAGTAGTACTTAGTATTCGTGTTGCATTTGTTGACTCCGTCAAGGCATAGTGTACGGTAGCTGAGTGGTGCTTGTTTGTAGCATGGATATCCGATTGGTTAGGACAGTCGTACGGCCTTGTTGACTCCGTCAAGGGCTCGTGCGGGTGGGTTTAATGCAATCAAGATAATGACGGGTTGAACTTGACTAGGACTCTTTGATTTGTTGACTCCGCCAAGGTTACTTGGGTCCTAGGGGTAAAAACCACATCGGGAGTTTCAAACATACAGGAAACTTACCAGGCATGCGCATACCTTCTGGAGTGTGGTGACTTGAGTGGCTTCCATCAAATTATCAAGCGATGATAGTTTGATCCCGATTCCCACTGATGAGTAGGATTACTCATCGGGTGATTTTAGATGATCCCGACTAATTCTCCATTTAGGGTTTGAAGGAGAATTCGAGGAAACAGTAGGAGACATCTAACCATTCTGATCTAGATTAGAGTGCACGGTGAGAGTTTCTTTTCTCTCTCTCTGGTAGCGACCATGGCCTGACCTTCGACTAAAACTCATGAACCAAATTAACCGAACCTTCATAAAACACTTTGGTTTTTGGATTGTCATTTAGTCGCATATATCCTTGCCACTTCTACATCACCTTTGTATTTCTTCAGAACACCCCGTATCACTACGAAGATCCATATTTATTGGATATTCCATCGTATAGTTACATATGAACTCGAAAGAACTTGTTCCAGTTCGAGAATGGATTCTGGTTCTGGAGAAATTGAATAGGATTATTCGGTTGCCTTTTCCCTTTACCTTCTCTCAGGTTGTGAGAGCTCCTGGTATTAGGAGAGTACACATATTGTACTTATTGGGTAGTCTTCTTCCAAACCTTAGACTGGTGCGAAGGGTAGGGAAGGAAGAAACCAATTAGCCTAAGTATGGTGTATAGAAGGTAATAAGTAAAGACATATAAAGGGATTAGATTAAGGGCAAAGGAAATTGCGACCGCTATCATTCACGAAGAAACCGCGTATACCCCTGCCACTCCTATATCACCTTTGCATTTCTCCAGAACACTCCGTATCACTACGAAGATCCACATTTCTTGGATATTCCATCGTATAGTTACATACGAAATCGAATGAACTTGTTCCAGTTCGAGGATGGTTTCTGGTTCTGGAGAAACAGAATAAGGATTATTCAGTTGTCTTTTCTCTTTACCTTCTCTCAGGTTGCGAGAGCTCCTGGTATTAGGAGAGTACGCCTATTACGCTTATTGGATAGTCTTCTTCCAAACCTTAAGCTGGCGCTGAAAGGTAGAGAAGGAAGAAAACCAATTAGCCTAAGTGTGGTGTACAGAAGGTAATAAGTAAAGACATATAAAGGGATTGGAGTGAGGGCAAGAAAATATACGGTTACTGTCATGAATCTGGATAGTGAAAGAGGCATTACTAGGAATACCCGGATACCCCTTCGAAATATTTTCATGTTTTAGTTATGATGTGCAGTGTTAATTGAAAACTGTTTTCCCAATTAGATTCTGACTCCAGGATATGTATTTACCAGATTTGATTCTCACATCTGTATGGCATTACAGATGCTGAGTGGGAGTAAGATATTAGGAATTGGGTGAATATATCCTCAATGTATCGGAATTCTTTGTAATTGGTGATATTTGAGGAAATCCCCTGGGTTTTGTCTGACGGCAAATATTTGGTTTTGAATATCCGTTATGCACCAATTTCAAACTGATATATCTGTACGTTTATTTTATAAAGTGAGATATAACTTTTTGAAATTATGTCTATGACATTTACCTATATCGGTTGATGGTTAGATAAGAAGCATTCAACAACGGTGTACTTTTTCTTAACCATAGTACTGTTTTTCAACTTACGACACACATGGTTTGAGTTATTAAACTCAGTGGACTTATACAAAGTATTGTATGTTGTCCGATATCCGTTAGGACAAAGAGATTGGTACTCATACTATATTCTGTTTACTTATGACTTCTCCAGTTCTAGACAAGTATTTCGTTGAAATATAAGGTCCAGATATTGAGAAGATATAGGTATAAGAATAAAGTAGAGAATCATATGTTGCAGGTATCAGAATTCTTCAATGTGATCGAAAATGTAGATACTTGTGTTAAGTATTCCGTTGTAAGTAATAGTTTTGAGAACTTGTTTCTCTTTCAGGTTACTCATGCGTGGATGCATTCCTTGATGAGTAATGCTGCTTGGCCTTCTTCCATTTAGTTGATATACACTGGAAACAGCTGCATAATTTTTGAATCTGGTTCCAATTAAATTAGTGCTTCTGTTTCTATATATTGGATATAGAATGGATTCATATCTTAACGATGTTAAGGTATATAGAGTAGTCCGGCTGATGCTTAAAACCAGAATCTAGACAAACTCAAGGCATGTTTCAGTAATGGCAGTTTATGGGTTATCCCGGGCTTCGACGAGGGTTAACTTTCTACCATCAGGAAGATCAATAGTTATATTGTTCTTGACTCATCACAGTTTTAGTAAAATGGATTCTTTTCAGAAAACATTAGTAGGAGTATTGTAAAAATGAAAGTGATTCCAGAACCATAACCGATTACTAAAAATTTAGTAGAACTTAAGGATTCAAATGGTTTAGACGATCCATTAGCCACTACGCAGATTTAGTGGGTAATCTCAGGCACCCGAGAGGTACTTCGGTCTCCTCAAAGATGGTGACATGGAGGTTTTTGATTACCCAAACTTGACACTACTGTTGTCATAGACTATAAGTTCTGGCAGGAGGATGAGTATAACGTCGCTCTAAATTAACTTTAGAAGTGCACGTGTATATGACTCTACCAGAAGGTTGTTGTAGCCAGTGGGAGCAGCGGAAGCATAGTGGGCAAGTAGCTTATGTCTATTTATAGACTAAAGCAGGTATAGCGGAGATAGATCATCTAGTTTTGATGTGACGGTCATAGAGTTTGACTTCATCAGAATAAGAGATGGACCTAATAAGAAGGGAGTAGAGGCAAGTCCTGGTATTTGGATGACAAGCTCTCGATAGAAAGAGATATTTCTATACTACGATCGGTTCTGCTGTGGTTGTCACAGGATCTGAAAGATTGCAGGGCTTGGAAATCCAGAACACTGGATCTGAAGTAAGTTGCGGCTTCAGCTTCAGGTGTGTATGTTATTGAAAATTGTCTATCAATAAACTCTACTTCCTGGGTATTGGATACCGGATCAGGATCTCATATCTGTAATTCTTTGTAGGCGTTGAGAGACCGTAGGTTTTTGAAGGCAGGTGACATGACCCTCAAAGTTGCAAACGGAGCTAGCATGGATGCTAAGGCCGTGGGGGACTATCACCTGGGAATGTCAGATGGACATGTTTTGGTTTTACGTAATTGCTTTTTTGTACCCAATGCAACTTGTAATATCATTTTTGTATCTTTATTATCTAAAGAAGGTTATAAATTTGCATTTGTAAGTAATGTTGTAAATATTCACCTTAATCAAGTTTTGATTGGGTCAGGTACATTAAGCTATGGTATATACGTACTAAACCAACCACAGATTTTCAATGTCCAGAATACACACAAAAGAAAGTCTCCGGATACAAACCGGGCTTTCTTATGGCATTGTAGACTGGATCACATCAATGAGAGAAGCTTGACGAAGTTACATACAGAAGGATATTTGGATCCGTTCGAATATCAATCGTATGCCACTTGTCAATATGTCTCAAAGGAAAGATGACAAAGACTCCGTTCACTGGACACGGAGTAAGAGCGAGCGAGCTCTTGGGACTCGTACACAGCGACGTGTGCAGTCCAATGTCTACACATGCGCGAAGCGGTTATTCTTACTTCATTACTTTTACGGATGACTTTTCAAGGTACGGTTATGTCTTCTTAATGAAACATAAATCCGAAGCCTTTGGAAAATTCCAGGAATATAAGAATGAAGTAGAAAAACAAACCGGCAAAAGTATCAAGACACTAAGATCTGATCCTGGTGGTGAATACTTGAGTGCCGAATTCCTGGATTACTTAAAAGAGAATGGAATTCTCTCTCAGCTTACTCATCCATACACTCCGCAACATAACGGTGTATCGGAGAGACGGAACCGAACCCTATTGGATATGGTATGGTCCATGATGAGTAACGCTGAGTTACCGCGATCATTCTGGAGATATGCACTAGAATCAGCTGCATACCTTTTGAACCGAGTTCCAACTAAGACTGTGCCTACTACACCATATTAGATGTGGTGTGGGAAGAGACCCTATCTTAATCACATTAAGACATGGGGAAGTCCAGCTTTTGTCAAAAAGCAGCATGCGGACAAGCTCGAGGCACGCTCAGTACAGTGCAAGTTTGTGGGATATCCAAAGAACTCCAAGGGATATTTCTTCTATTGCGAAGAGGAACAAAAGGTTTTTGTTTCTCGGCATGCCCACTTCTTGGAAACTCAGTTTTTGGAGAATCAGATAAGTGGGAGCGCAATAGAACTGGAAGAAATTCCAGAACCACGAGCTATTACTGAAAGCTTTGTAGAACCAGAGGGTTAAAAAGAACATGACATTCCTACGCCGCTCAGCAGGAGTAGTAGGCAGTCTCATCCGCCCGAGAGATACTGCAGTTTTCTCATAGACAGGGATAGAGAAGATTGCATCATTGATTATGATGCGCCGACTAGCTTCCAGCAGGCCATTCAGAGCGTTCACTCGGTAAAATGGCTGGATGCAATGCGGACCGAAATGGAGTCCATGTACACCAACAAAGTATGGACGTTGGACGTTGCTCCAGATGGGGTAAAACCCGTAGGATGCAAGTGGATCTTCAAAAGGAAGATTGGTGTAGATGGACAGGTTGAGACCTATAAAGCTAGACTGGTTGCAAAGGGTTTTCGTCAAAGACCTGGTTTGGACTATGACGAGACCTTTTCTCCAGCAGCTATGCTAAAATCCATTCGGATCCTTCTTGCCATTGCTGCCTTCCACGATTATTAGATTTGGCAGATGGGCGTAAAGACCGTTTTTCTAAATGGAAATTTAGAGGAGTGTGTTTATATGGACCAGCCAGAGGGTTTCATTCCGAGTGGGAGCAGCGGAAAGGTGTGCAAGTTGCTTAAGTTCATCTACGGACTAAAGCAAGCATCGCGAAGTTGGAACATCTGTTTTGAGGAGACGGTCAAAGAATTTGGCTTTATCAAAAGTTCATATGAACCATGCATCTATAGTAGATTTGTAGAGAGAACTGTATTATTCCTCTTTTTATATGTGGATGACATTCTCTTAATAGGAAATGACATTCCTATGCTATAATTTGTCAAGGATTTCTTGTCATACAGGTTCTCCATGAATGACATGGGTGATGCCTCATACATTCTGGGGATCCGGATCTATCGTGACAGATCCAAGAGGATACTGGGACTCTCACAGTCCAGGTACATCGACACCATACTGAAAAGATTCAGTATGGAAGATTCAAAGCGCGGTAATCTACCGGCTTGTCACGGGATCACCCTCTCCAAAGAGATGTCTCCCAAGACTGATTTGGAAAGGGATCGCATGTCTATTATACCCTACGCTTCTGCGGTAGGCTCTATAATGTATGCGATGTTGTGTACCAGACCAGATGTAGCTTATGCACTAAGTGTGGTAAGACGGTATCAGTCAAACGCTGGGGAGAAACACTGAATAGCAGTAAAGAACATTCTCAAGTACCTGAGAAGGACTAAAGAGATGTTCTTGGTGTATGGCGGAAAAGACCTCCAGATCGAGGCCTTCGCTGACTCCAGCTTCCAGAGTGACAAGGATGATTCCAAGTCCATGTCGGGTTATGTCTTTACCCTCAATGGAGGGGCGGTGTGTTGGAAGAGTTCCAAACAGGAAACCGTTGCTGACTCGACGATGGAAGCGGAATATATCGCTGCTGCAGATGCCGCAAAAGAAGCCGTCTGGATAAGGAAGTTCTTAACGGAACTTCAGGTGGTTCCGTCCATTGTTGATCCAATACCGCTGTATTGCGACAACAATAGGGCTATAGCTTTAGCAAAGGAACCCAGGTACCATCAGAAGTCCAGACACATCTTGAGGCGGTATCTCCTGATCAGGGAGATCGTGGGTCGCCAAGAGATCGAGGTTCGGAGAGTTTCTACGGAAGATAACACTGCTGATCCACTCACAAAGGCCTTACCCCAGACTCAGTTCGAGCGGCTGATCGAGAAGATAGGTCTTCGATACGCCAGTACATGGCCTTAGTGCAAGTGGGAGATTGTTAGTGTATATGCCCTAGAGGCCATTACTGTATCATACTAGTTTGTATATTTCTTAATGGAAGCTTGGGATATTCACCTTGTATAGACAATCTTGCTCAATATAGTAGTATGCTACTTGGTTTGTTTCTACTTTAATGTGTACATGTGTTTATTTTAGTATATCACATATACACATTAGTGGAGCCCTTAGGATCTTTGCTTGATTACCAGCGTTGTGATGGCAGTCACACTAGTGGGGGCGGGGTAATCCACAAGCACATCCTTATGCAGGTCCCTAGTCGTAGGACTATCGAGACAGGGCATCGATACTCCGGAGTAGACTAGCGTATGCGCTTCTCATCCCAGTGTGGGAGACGGTCTGTCCCACAGCCGTCAGTACGTCGTACTTGAGATAGTATGCGGGTGCTCGTTAGGTTACTAGTACACTGGACAGGACTCGTCGGGAACTGTTGGTTGGTACTATACCTATCGTCAGTTATCAGTTCCCAGGTGACATAAGTACAGCTTAGTCCGCTGACTTGAAACTGTCACTTCGCCTCGAGTGTGTTCCCACTGTACTTAGATTACTATCCTACCACGGCTCAAAGGAGTCATGCAAACAGGTAGTAGTTGGGTGCAGTCCCGAAGCACTTGGAGGCAGTGACGGTTAGACAGGATTCGTCTCTCCCGGTATTGGAAGTTGACATCGCACTGTGTCTAGGAGAGCCATTACACGAGTAGTCCCTGGCCAGGGCAAGCGAGATATACAGGTAGGTTTCCAGTGTTATCTCAGGGTGTTCTGGGCTACACTACGACATGACTTGTACCGCTAGTAGGGGACTGACGTTTACCTCCCCCTAGGCCCGCCATGCAATGTATCAGACGAACAGACCGGACTGTACGGAGATTGTCACATTCAGGCCCAGTAGGAGTTCAGATAGGTTTCACCTCGTCCGTCTTCTTGTCGGCATCTACCTGGGGACCGTTACGCACAGCTAGTGCCGCTTGCGGTCTGTGGTTAAACCCACTGCCAGCGTAGTGTCGAGTCTTTAGAGTCCCACACAGAAAGCTATTCGCCTTTAGGCAAAAGAGTATCGCATGGTTTTGCGACAGGTCGCATGGTTTTGCGACAGGGTTCGGTCACATCCGTGCACTTATGCACGTTTGGTGTCCGGACAGTTAATACTAGCGGGCTTTGGTTTAAGCCAGATCCTAGTGTACGTTTTGGGATTGGTTTTATCTCATTTGTATTCGTGTTTCTCGGAACGCTGATGCGGGTGTGTATGCACAGTTGACAGAGAGACAGAGGCAGAGGATTCTCATTGGGATTGTTGACTGTTCACTGTTGACCATTGACTTTTGCTAAACCCTAATGAGAATATGAAATATGATTAATGATAATATTAATTAAGTATTATTGTGTCATGGTTGAGATGAGGGGTTGACTTTGTTGACTTGTTGACTTTGTTGACCGGTTGACTAGGTTGGACTAGTCGACCATCATCATTACAATGGCTATCATTTCATGGCAAAGACTTTTGCTTGCTTGTTTTTTTTTTTTTTTGCAAAATGAGTGCATGAAATGATATGGCCATTTTGACTTGAACCATCACATAATACTCATTACTATTATGAGTAATCATGGTTTTGGATTATGAGAGCTTGGATGGCAAAAGAATTACTCATTCTCTCATTTCATTTCTTTCTCTTGCTTGAGCTCTCCCTCTTGCTCTTCCTCTTGCTCTCTCTCTAGGTCAAGGCAACACCCTCTCATGAGTTGAGAAATATTGCCTTAGAGATAAAAGAAAACCCATATCACTTCTCTACTCATCCTAGTTCACAAGGTTTAGCAAACCAAGTGTTCTAGTTTCTTCAAGTTCGAAGAAGAAGCCAAAGGTAAAAGCTTTCAGGTGGAGCCATCTTCGGCGCAAGGAGACGACGAGGTGAGGCCGATCCGTACACCGGAAAGAGTTGAAGACGAAGGATTCAAGAAAGGTATAACCCCCTAACCGAGTAGGTAAAACTCTTGTTAGGTTTGTTAGTTAGTTGTTTAACAAAGATCCGTATTTTGAGTCCATGTTACCACCTCTTGAAAAATCGTTTTTCATCATTTCTGCAAGCCCGTAAGCACCGGGAGAGGTAACGTGGACTTACAGTGGTATCAGAGCCTAGTTAAACACTATCTAACATGTTAGCTAAGTAACTAGAAGTTCGATCGGAGAAAAAGTCGCGAAACAAGCCCGAAATGTATACTTTCTGCCGAATTTTTTTCTATTCCAAAAAATAATAAATCTTACCTTAAAATTCGGCTCAGGGTTTTTAGAGCACACTGTAGGAAAATGGTCCAGTGATCCGATCAACACGCAGCTGAACCGCGGCCGGAGCTTGCTCCCGCCGCGGATCCGCGGCCGAGTTGACTCGGCCTTGGGCGATTTTCCTTGCAGTGTGGTCAGTGTGCTGTTTTGGGATTTTTACAATATGATTTTTCTGCCCAGATTTTCCAGAAAGCAAAATTAATTTTTGGGGCTTGAAAATTCGTATTTTGATCGAACTTCTAAAGACTTAAGCTGACGGGTATATATCTGTGATGTGTTATATGTATTGAACGTCTGCTAATCGCTATACGTCGATTAGTGGGGGTTATATATATCTGTGATCTGTAATGTTGATGGTATGTGTATATGAATTCATTGGATTGTCGCGGATGAATAGCCGGGGGGTTGTGAGATGAGAGTTTTTCCTTTTATCTTTCAATTCATGTAATATGTAAATTGATGTAATATTATTTTTAGCCGCACAACCGGGTCGGGGTTGTAACCGTCATTGTATAATTTCTTTTTACTATTTTTGCTCCTAGGATAGACCCAAGGTGGGATGCACAAACTACCGGGTATCTCGAAGTGCCGAGTGGCCTACTCATGTCGTTGAGGGAGGTTGCTCCGCTTCGGATATTTGGCGGGTAGTTTGCCGCACTCGTACGGGTCTAGGGTGGGGTTTTGGCTATTCATCGCGACCGTGTAATCCGCTTTTCGTTATAGGCTCGTACGAATTGCGGATTCCTAGTATATCCAATGTGTTAATCTATGATCTGAAATGGCTATCATTGCAATATATCTATATATGATATTATTTAGGCGTTGCTTATGTTTTGCATCCGCGCTAGTCCAGCCCCCACTCTGTCGTTAGTTAAGTAACCTAACGGGTAATGACGGGGCCCCGTGGCGAATGCGGATGGCATAAGCGTACGTCCTATTTTGGTTGTTTTCTGTAATGGTAGGATTAATTGATGGGACGCATTAAAATTAATGCAAGAAAAATAAACCAAGTAAAAGTCGTTGGAACACTTTCAAAAACCACTCGGTTTCTTTTCAAAAATAACTTTTAAACGCGGAGCTTAAGCCACTCCTTTTAAAAGCTATCTCGTTCCTTCGATTATATCAAGTTCACTACGTTCACGGTTTCGCCAAAACCATTCGTAGCCCTCCGTCGTTTCACATGAATGGTCAATAAGTATTCAATCTATGTATGTTGGCCAAAGTCAAGGTATAGTGATTGGTAGCTATTGGGTATTCATGTGCAGCATAGTTAGATGTGTTGGTTTAGGGCAGTCGTTCTACCATTTTGGCCAAAGTCAAGGGTATGTGCGGGTGGGCTCAAATTAACCTGGAGAATGACGGGTAGAACTTGACATGTGACTTATGATATTTTGGCCAAAGTCAAGGTTATAAGAGCATGGGGCAAAAATCCACATCGGGAGTTTCAAAAGAACTGAAACTTGCTAGCACTGCATACGATTTGGAGTGTGATGATTCTGGTAGGATTCCTTCAGTTTTGTCACGCGATGATATTTGGATCCCGATCCTACTGTGAGTATATGCTACTCCTCGGGAAATTTCTCACTTAACGATCAATGCTATAAACCAAGTAGGTGTCTAGAAATGTGTTAGCCAGGGAAAAGAGGTTATTTAATTAAGGAACTTCGCGAAAGCGTTGGAAAACCTCCCTCGAAGTACCGACACCAGCCTGGCCGAACGGTTAAGCAAGTATTGTACGGTGAGATTGATCCTGACTAATTCTTCCTTTTTGGTTTGAGGAGGGATTCGAGAGACAGTGGGAGCCATCCTGTTTAGACAAATTAAAAACCACTCTAAACTTACAAGAGCATCATGCTAAAGTGTTTCTTCTCTCTCTCCTAATTGCAGCGACCAAACATCATGACCGGACTTAAGTTACTACTAGATAAAAACATACTGACAGGGCCAAACTACAAAGATTGCCTCAGGAATGTCAAAATGGCAATCACTTATGACAAGTTGGGATATCTCCTTACCACCAAAGCTCCCCCTGTCCCAGGTTCCAAAACCAGCGTCGCGGATAGGGAAATCCATAAGACGTGGAAAATCGATTGCGCGAAGGCCAAGTGCCTCGTGCTTGCCTCTATGGACAATGAACATCAGAGGAGGCACGAGAATATGGACCTCGAATCCATATTTCTCCATACAAAAGAACTGTATAGAGAGCAATCTCGTATCGCCAGATACGAAGTGTCGAAGAAATTGTTTTCGGCAAGATTGGCCGTCGGATCATCGGTAGCGGAGCACGTGCTTAAGATGATTGGCTTCATAGAGGAGCTCGCGGATCTTGGGACCACGTTGGAGAATGAGCTTTATACGGACTTGATTCTTCAGTCCCTTCCTTCCACTTACGCCCAGTTCATCCTGAATTTCAACTTGTAAGAAAAGGAAGTTGAACTTTCAGAGCTCCTCAACATGCTGAGGAGTGCAGAGGGCACCCTACAGAAAGGTAGGGAAACATCCACTTTTATTTGTAGGAGGATCTTCCTCTTCTATGTCCAAGGCGAAAACCAAGGGAAAGAAGAAGAAAGCCCTCGCCAAACCAAGGGGCGGTGTTAGTAAAGTGGATACGAAGGGAAAGGCAAAAGCAACAAAGATAGCAGGGAAACTTGTGGGGAAGAAAGAGTGCTTTTACTGTCATAAGAGTGGGCACTGGAAGGAAGATTGCAGGGCTTGGAAAGCCAGAACACAGGATCTGAAGCAAGTTGCGGCTTCAGCTTCAGGTGTGTATGTTATTGAAAATTGTCTATCAATAAACTCTACTTCCTGGGAATTGTATACCGGATCAGGATCTCATATCTGTAATTCTTTGTAGGCGTTGAGAAACCGTAGATTTTTGAAGGCAGGTGACATGACCCTCAAAGTTGCAAACGGAGCTAGCATGGATGCTAAGGCCGTGGGGGACTATCACCTGGGAATGTCAGATGGACATGTTTTGGTTTTACGTAATTGCTTTTTTGTACCCAATGCAACTTGTAATATCATTTTTATATCTTTATTATCTAAAGAAGGTTATGAATTTGCATTTGTAAGTAATTTTGTAAACATTCACCTTAATCAAGTTTTGATTGGGTCTGGTACATTAAGCAATGGTATATACGTACTAAACCAACCACAGATTTTCAATGTCCAGAATACACACAAAAGAAAGTCTCCGGATACAAACCAGGCTTTCTTATGGCATTGTAGACTGGATCACATCAATGAGAGAAGGTTGAAGAAGTTACATACAGAAAGATATTTGGATCCGTTCGAATATCAATCGTATGCCACTTGTCAATCCTGTCTCAAAGGAAAGATGACAAAAACTCCGTTCACTGGACACGGAGTAAGAGCGAGCGAGCTCTTGGGACTCGTACACAGCGACGTGTGCGGTCCAATGTCTACACATGCGCGAAGCGGTTATTCTTACTTCATTACTTTTACGGATGACTTTTCAAGGTACGGTTATGTCTTCTTAATGAACCATAAATCCGAAACCTTTGGAAAATTCCAGGAATATAAGAATGAAGTAGAAAAACAAACCGGCACAAGTATCAAGACACTAAGATCTGATCGAGGTGGTGAATACTTGAGTGCCGAGTTCCTGGATTACTTAAAAGAGAATGGAATTCTCTCTCAGCTTACTCCTCCATACACTCTGCAACAAAACGGTGTATCGGAGAGACGGAACCGAACCCTATTGGATATGGTACGGTCCATGATGAGTAACGCTGAGTTACCGCGATCATTCTGGGGATATGCACTAGAATCAGCTGCATACCTTTTGAACCGAGTTCCAACTAAGACTGTGCCTACTACACCATATCATATGTGGTGTGGGAAGAGACCCTATCTTAATCACATTAAGACATGGGGAAGTCCATCTTTTGTCAAAAAGCAGCATGCGGATAAGCTCGAGGCACGCTCAGTACAGTGCAAGTTTGTGGGATATCCAAAGAACTCCAAGGGATATTTCTTCTATTGCGAAGAGGAACAAAAGGTTTTTGTTTCTCGGCATGCCCACTTCTCGGAAACTCAGTTTTTAGAGAATCAGATAAGTGGGAGCGTAATAGAACTGGAAGAAATTCCAGAACCACGAGCTATTACTGAAAGCTTAGTAGAACCAGAGGGTTAAAAAGAACATGACATTCCTACGCCGCTCCGCAGGAGTAGTAGGCAGTCTCATCCGCCCGAGAGATACTACGGTTTTCTCATAGATGGGGATAGAGAAGATTGCATCATTGATTATGATGAGCCGACTAGCTTCCAGCAGGCCATTCAGAGCGTTGACTCGGTAAAATGGCTAGATGCAATGCGGACCGAAATGGAGTCCATGTACACCAACAAAGTATGGACGTTGGACGTTGCTCCAGATAGGGTAAAACCCGTAGGATGCAAGTGGATCTTCAAAAGGAAGATTGGTGTAGATGGACAGGTTGAGACCTATAAAGCTAGACTGGTTGCAAAGGGTTTTAGTCAAAGACCTGATTTGGACTATGACGAGACCTTTTCTCCAGTAGCTATGCTGAAATCCATTCGGATCCTTCTTTCCATCGCTGCCTTCCACGATTATGAGATTTGGAAGATGGGCGTAAAGACCGCTTTTCTAAATGGAAATTTAGAGGAGTGTGTTTATATAGATCAGCCAGAGGGTTTCATTCAGAGTGAGAGCAGCGGAAAGGTGTGCAAGTTGCTTAAGTCCATCTACGGACTAAAGCAGGCATCGCGGAGTTGGAACATCTGTTTTGATAAGACGGTCAAAGAATTTGGCTTTATCAAAAATCCATATGAACCATGCATCTATAGTAGATTTGTAGAGAGAACTGTAGTATTCCTCGTTTTATACGTGGACGACATTCTCTTAATAGGAAATGACATTCCTATGCTACAATCTGTCAAGGGGTTCTTGTCACACAGGTTCTCCATGAAAGACCTGGGTGATGCCTAATATATTCTGGGGATCCGGATCTATCGTGACAGATCCAAGAGGATACTGGGACTCTCACAGTCCAGGTACATCGACACCATACTGAAAAGATTCAGTATGGAAGATTCCAAGCACGGTAATCTACCGGCTTGTCACGGGATCACCCTTTCCAAAGCGATGTCTCCCAAGACTGATTTGGAAAGGGATCGCATGTCTATTATACCCTACGCTTCTGCGGTAGGCTCTATAATGTATGCGATGCTGTGTACCAGACCAGATGTAGCTTATGCACTGAGTGTGGTAAACCGGTATCAGTCAAACCCTGGGGAGAAACACTGGATAGCAGTAAAGAACATTCTCAAGTACCTGAGAAGGACTAAGGAGATGTTCTTGGTGTATGGCGGAAAGGACCTCCAGATCGAGGCCTTTGCTGACTCCAGCTTCCAGAGTGACAAGGATGATTCCAAGTCCATGTCGGGTTATCTCTTTACCCTCAATGGAGGGGCGGTGTGTTGGAAGAGTTCCAAACAGGAAACTGTTGCTGACTCGACGATGGAAGCGGAATATATCGCTGCTGCAGATGCCGCAAAAGAAGCCGTCTGGATAAGGAAGTTCTTAACGGAACTTCAGGTGGTTCCGTCCATTGTTGATCCAATACCGCTGTATTGCGACAACAACGGGGCTATAGCTTTATCAAAGGAACCCAGGTCCCATCAGAAGTCCAGACACATCTTGAGGCGGTATCACCTGATCAGGGAGATCGTGGGTCGCCAGGAGATCGAGGTTCGGAGAGTTTCTACGAAAGATAACACTGCTGATCCACTCACAAAGGCCTTACCCCAGACTCAGTTCGAGCGGCTGATCGAGAAGATAGGTCTTCGATACGCCAGTACATGGCCTTAGTGCAAGTGGGAGATTGTTAGTGTATATGCCCTAGAGGCCATTACTGTATCATACTAGTTTGTACATTACTTAATGGAAGCTTGGGATATTCACCTTGTATAGACAATCTTGCTCAATATAGTAGTATGCTACTTGGTTTGTTTCTACTTTAATGTGTACATGTGTTTATTTTAGTATATCACCTATACACATTAGTGGAGCCCTTAGGATCTTTGCTTGATTACCAGCGTTGTGATGGCAGTCACACTAGTGGGGGCGGGGTAATCCATAAGCACATCCTTATGCAGGTCCCTAGTCGTAGGACTATCGAGACAGGGCATTGATACTCCGGAGTAGACTAGCGTATGCGCTTCTCATCCCAATGTGGGAGACGGTCTGTCCCACAGCCGTCAGTACGTCGTACTTGAGATAGTATGTGGGTGCTCGTTAGATTACGAGAACACTGGACAGGACTTGTCGGGAACTGTTGGTTGATACTATACCTATCATCGGTTATCAGTTCCCAGGTGACATGAGTATAGCTTAGTCCGCTGACTTGACACTGTCACTTCGCCTCGAGTGTGTTCCCACTGTACTTAGATTACTACCCTACCACGGCTCAAAGGAGTCGTGCAAACAGGTAGTAGTTGGGTGCAGTCCCGAAGCACTTGGAGGCAGTGACGGTTAGATAGGATTCGTCTCTCCCGGTATTGGGGGTTGACATCGCGCTGTGTCTAGGAGAGCCATTACACGAGTACTCCCTGGCCAGGGCAAGCGAGATATACTGGTAGGTTTCCAGTGTTATCTCAGGGTGTTCTGGGCTACACTCTGACACGACTTGTACCGCTAGTAGGGGACTGGCGTTTACCGCCCCCCTAGGCCCGCCATGCGATGTATCAGACGAACAGACCGGACTGTACGGAGATTGTCACATTCAGGCTCAGTAGGAGTTCAGATGGGTTTCACCCCGTCCGTCTTCTTGTCGGCATCTACCTGGGGACCGTTATGCACAGCTAGTGCCGCTTGCGGTCTGTGGTTAAACCCACTGCCAGCGTAGTGTCGAGTCTTTAGAGTCCCACACAGAAAGTTATTCGCCTTTAGGCAAAAGAGTAGAGGTCGCATGGTTTTGCGACAGGGTTCGGTCACATCCGTGCACTTATGCACGTTTGGTGTCCGGACAGTTAATACTAGCGGGCTTTGGTTTAAGCCAGATACTAGTGTACGTTTTGGGATTGGTTTTATCTCATTTGTATTCGTGTTCCTCGGAACGCGGATGCGGGTGTGTATGCACAGTTGACAGAGAGACAGAGGCAGAGGATTCTCATTGGGGTTGTTGACTGTTGACTGTTCACTGTTGACAATTGACTTTTGCTAAACCCTAATGAGAATAAGAAATATGATTAATGATAATATTAATTAAGTATTATTGTGTCATGGTTGAGATGAGGGGTTGACTTTGTTGACTTGTTGACTTTGTTGACCGGTTGACTAGGTTGGACTAGTTGACCATCATCATTACAATGGCTATCATTTCATGGCAAAGACTTTTGCTTGCTTGTTTTTCTTTTTGCAAAATGAGTACATGAAATGATATGGCCATTTTGACTTGAACCATCACATAATACTCATTACTATTATGAGTAATCATGGTTTTGGATTATGAGAGCTTGGATGGCAAAAGACTTACTCATTCTCTCATTTCATTTCTCTCTCTTGCTTGAGCTCTCCCTCTTGCTCTTCCTCTTGCTCTCTCTCTAGCTCAAGGCAACACCCTCTCATGAGTTGAGAAACATTGCCTTAGAGATAAAAGAAAACCCATATCACTTCTCTACTCATCCTAGTTCACAAGGTTTAGCAAACCAAGTGTTCTAGTTTCTTCAAGTTCGAAGAAAAAGCCAAAGGTAGAAGCTTTCAGGTGGATCCATCTTCGGCGCAAAGAGACGACGATGTGAGGCCGATCCATACACCGGAAAGAGTTGAAGTCGAAGGAGTTCAAGAAAGGTATAACCCCCTAACCGAGTAGGTAAAACTCTTGTTAGGTTTGTTAGTTAGTTGTTTAACAAAGATCCGTATTTTGAGTCCATGTTACCACCTCTTGAAAAATCGTTTTTCATCATTTCCGCAAGCCCGTAAGCACCGGGAGAGGTAACGTGGACTTACAGTGGTATCAGAGCCTAGTTAAACACTATCTAACATGTTAGCTAAGTAACTAGAAGTTCGATCGGAGAAAAAGTCGCGAAACATGCCCGAAATGTATACTTTCTGCCGAATTTTTTTCTGTTCCAAAAAATAATAAATCTTACCTTAAAATTCGGCTCAGGGTTTTTAAAGCACACTGTAGGAAAATGGTCCAGTGATCCGATCAACACGCCGCTGAACCGCGGCAGGAGCTTGCTCCCGCCGCGGATCCGCGACCGAGTTGACTCGGCCGTGGGCGATTTTCCTTGCAGTGTGGTCAGTGTGCTGTTTTGGGATTTTTACAATATGATTTTTCTGCCCAGATTTTCCAGAAAGAAAAATTAATTTTTGGGGCTTGAAAATTCGTATTTTGATCGAACTTCTAAAGACTTAAGCTGACGGGTATATATCTGTGATGTGTTATATGTATTGAACGTATGCTAATTGCTATACGTTGATTAGTGGGGGTTATACATATCTGTGATCTGTAATATTGATGGTATGTGTATATGAATTCATTGGATTGTCGCGGATGAATAGCCGGGGGGTTGTGAGATGAGAGTTTTTCCTTTTATCTTTCAATTCATGTAATATGTAAATTGATTTAATATTATTTTTGGCCGCACAACCGGGTCGGGGTTGTAGCCGTCATTGTATAATTTTTTTCTACTGTTTTTGCTCCTAGGATAGACCCAAGGTGGGGTGCACAAACTACCGGGTATCTCGAAGTGCCGAGTGGCCTACTCATGTCGTTGAGGGAGGTTGCTCCGCTTCGGATATTTGGCGGGTAGTTTGCCGCACCCGTAGGGGTCAGAGCCTAGTTATGTCTAGGGTGGGGTTTTGGCTATTCATCGCGACCGGGTAATCCGCTTTTCGTTATAGGCTCGTACGAATTGCGGATTCCTAGTACATCCAATGTGTTCATCTGTGATCTGAAATGGCTATCATTGCAATATATCTATATATGATATTATTTAGGCGTTGCTTATGTTTTGCATCCGCGCTAGTCCAGCCCCCGCTCTGTCGTTAGTTGAGTAACCTAACGGGTAATGACGGGGCCCCGTGGCGAATGCGGATGGCATAAGCGTACGTCATATTTTGGTTGTTTTCTGCAATGGTAGGATTAATTGATGGGACGCATTAAAATTAATGCAAGAAAAATAAACCAAGTAAAAGTTGTTGGAACACTTTCAAAAACCACTCGGTTTCTTTTCAAAAATAACTTTTAAACACGGAGCTTAAGCCACTGCTTTTAAAAGCTATCTCGTTCCTTCGATTATATCAAGTCCTCTACGTTCACAGTTTCGCCAAAACCATTCGTAGCCCTCCGTCGTTTCACATGAATGGTCAATAAGTATTCAATCTATGTATGTTGGCCAAAGTCAAGGCATAGTGATTGGTAGCTATTGGGTATTCATGTGCAGTATAGATTGATGTGTTGGTTTGGGGCAGTCGTTCTACCATTTTGGCCAAAGTCAAGGGTATATGCTGGTGGGCTCAAATTAACCTAGAGAATGACGGGTAGAACTTGACATGTGACTTATGATATTTTGGCCAAAGTCAAGGTCATAAGAGCATGGGGCAAAAATCCACATCGGGAGTTTCAAAAGAACTGAAACTTGCTAGTACTGCATACCATTTGAAGTGTGATGATTCTGGTAGGATTCCTTTAGTTTTGTCACGCGATGATATTTGGATCCCGATCCTACTGTGAGTATATGCTACTCCTCGGGAAATTTCTCACTTAACGATCAATGCTATAAACCAAGTAGGTGTCTAGAAAGGTGTTAGCGGGGCTACGCCCCCAGGGAAAAGAGGTTATTTAATTAAGGAACTTCGCGAAAGCGTTGGAAAACCTCCCTCGAAGTACCGACACCAGCCTGGCCGAACGGTTAAGCAAGTATTGTACGGTGAGATTGATCCTGACTAATTCTTCCTTTTTGGTTTGAGGAGGGATTCGAGAGACAGTGGGAGCCATCCTGTTTAGACAAATTAAAAACCACTATAAAATTGCAAGAGCATCATGCTAAAGTGTTTCTTCTCTCTCTCCTAATTGCAGCGACCAAACATCATGACCGGACTTAAGTTACTACAAGATAAAAACATACTGACAGGGCCAAACTACAAAGATTGCCTCAGGAATGTCAAAATGGCAATCATTTATGACAAGTTGGGGTATCTCCTTACCACCAAAGCTCCCCCTGTCGAGGTCCCAAAACCAGCGTCGCGGATAGGGAAATCCATAAGACCTGGAAAATCGATTGCGCGAAGGCCAAGTGCCTCGTGCTTGCCTCTATGGACAATGAACATCAGAGGAGGCACGAGAATATGGACCTCGAATCCATATTTCTCCATACAAAAGAACTGTATGGAGAACAATCTCGTATCGCCAGATACGAAGTGTCGAAGAAGTTTTTTTCGGCAATATTGGCCGTCGGATCATCGGTAGCGGAGCATGTGCTTAAGATGATTGGCTTCATAGAGGAGCTCGCGGACCTTTGGACCACGTTGGAGAATGTGCTCTATACGGACTTGATTCTTCAGTCCCTTCCTTCCACTTACGCCCAGTTCATCCTGAATTTCAACTTGCAAGAAAAGGAAGTTGAACTTTCAGAGCTCCTCAACATGCTGAGGAGTGCAGAAGGCACCCTACAGAAAGGTAGGGAAACATCCACTTTGTTTGTAGGAGGATCTTCCTCTTCTAGGTCCAAGGCGAAAGCCAAGGGAAAGAAGAAGAAAGCCCTCGCCAAACCAAGGGGCGGTGTTAGTAAAGTGGATACGAAGGGAAAGGCAAAAGCAACAAAGATAGCGGGGAAATTTATGGGGAAGAAAGAGTGCTTTTACTGTCATAAGAGTGGGCACTGGAAGAAAGATTACAGGGCTTGGAAAGCCAGAACACAGGATCTGAAGCAAGTTGCGGCTTCAGCTTCAGGTGTGTATGTTATTGAAAACTGTCTATCAATAAACTCTACTTCCTGGGTATTGGATACCGGATCAGGATCTCATATCTGTAATTCTTTGCAGGCGTTGAGAAACCGTAGGTTTTTGAAGGCAGGTGACATGACCCTCAAAGTTACAAACGGAGCTAGCATGGTTGCTAAGGCCGTGGGGGATTATCACATGGGAATGTCAGATGGACATGTTTTGGTTTTACGTAATTGCTTTTTTGTACCCAATGCAACTTGTAATATTATTTTTGTATCTTTATTATCTAAAGAAGGTTATGAATTTGCATTTGTAAGTAATGTTGTAAACATTCACCTTAATCAAGTTTTGATTGGGTCAGGTACATTAAACAATGGTATATACGTACTAAACCAACCACAGATTTTCAATGTCCAGAATACACACAAAAGAAAGTCTCCGGATACAAACCAGGCTTTCTTATGGCATTATAGACTGGATCACATCAATGAGAGAAGGTTGACGAAGTTACATACAGAAGGATATTTGGATCCGTTCGAATATCAATCGTATGCCACTTGTCAATCCTGTCTCAAAGGAAAGATGACAAAGACTCCGTTCACTGGACACGGAGTAAGAGCGAGCGAGCTCTTGGGACTCGTACACAGCGACGTGTGCGGTCCAATGTCTACACATGCGCGAAGCGGTTATTCTTACTTCATTACTTTTACGGATGACTTTTCAAGGTACGGTTATGTCTTCTTAATGAAACATAAATCCGAAGCCTTTGGAAAATTCCAGGAATATAAGAATGAAGTAGAAAAACAAACCGGCACAAGTATCAAGACACTAAGATCTGATCGAGGTGGTGAATACTTGAGTGCCGAGTTCCTGGATTACTTAAAAGAGAATGGAATTCTCTCTCAGCTTACTCCTCCATACACTCCGCAACATAACGGTGTATCGGAAAGACGGAACCGAACCCTATTGGATATGGTACGGTCCATGATGAGTAACGCTGAGTTACCGCGATCATTCTGGGGATATGCACTAGAATCAGCTGCATACCTTTTGAACCGAGTTCCAACTAAGACTGTGCCTACTACACCATATCAGATGTGGTGTGGGAAGAGACCCTATCTTAATCACATTAAGACATGGGGAAGTCCAGCTTTTGTCAAAAAGCAGCATGCGGACAAGCTCGAGGCACGCTCAGTACAGTGCAAGTTTGTGGGATATACAAAGAACTCCAAGGGATATTTCTTCTATTGCGAAGAGGAACAAAAGGATTTTGTTTCTCGGCATGCCCACTTCTCGGAAACTCAGTTTTTGGAGAATCAGATAAGTGGGAGCGCAATAGAACTGGAAGAAATTCCAGAACCACAAGCTATTACTGAAAGCTTTGTAGAACCAGAGGGTTCAAAAGAACATGACATTCCTACGCTGCTCCGCAGGAGTAGTAGGCAGTCTCATCCGCCCGAGAGATACTACGGTTTTCTCATAGACGGGGATAGAGAAGATTGCATCATTGATTATGATGAGCCGACTAGCTTCCAGCAGGCCATTCAGAGCGTTGACTCGGTAAAATGGCTGGATGCAATGCGGACCGAAATGGAGTCCATGTACACCAACAAAGTATGGACGTTGGACGTTGCTCCAGATGGGGTAAAACCCGTAGGATGCAAGTGGATCTTCAAAAGGAAGATTGGTGTAGATGGACAGGTTGAGACCTATAAAGCCAGACTGGTTGCAAAGGGTTTTCGTCAAAGACCTGGTTTGGACTATGACGAGACCTTTTCTCCAGTAGCTATGCTGAAATCCATTCGGATCCTTCTTTCCATTGCTGCCTTCTACGATTATGAGATTTGGCAGATGGGCGTAAAGACCGCTTTTCCAAATGGAAATTTAGAGGAGTGTGTTTATATGGACCAGCCAGAGGGTTTCATTCAGAGTGGGAGCAGCGGAAAGGTGTGCAAGTTGCTTAAGTCCATCTACGGACTAAAGCAGGCATCGCGGAGTTGGAACATCTGTTTTGATGAGACGGTCAAAGAATTTGGCTTTATCAAAAATCCATATGAACCATGCATCTATAGTATATTTGTAGCGAGAACTTTAGTATTCCTTGTTTTATACGTGGATGACATTCTCTTAATAGGAAATGACATTCCTATACGACAATCTGTCAAGGGGTTCTTGTCACACAGGTTCTCCATGAAAGACCTGGGTGATGCCACATACATTCTGGGGATCCGGATCTATCGTGATAGATCCAAGAGGATTCTGGGACTCTTACAGTCCAGGTACATCGACACCATACTGAAAAGATTCAGTATGGAAGATTCCAAGCGCGGTAATCTACCGGCTTGTCACGGGATCACCCTTTCCAAAGAGATGTCTCCCAAGACTGATTTGGAAAGGGATCGCATGTCTATTATACCCTACGCTTCTGCGGTGGGCTCTATAATGTATGCGATGTTGTGTACCAGACTAGATGTAGCTTATGCACTGAGTGTGGTAAGCCGGTATCAGTCAAACCCTGGAGAGAAACACTGGATAGCAGTAAAGAACATTCTCAAGTACCTGAGAAGGACTAAGGAGATGTTCTTGGTGTATGGCGGAAAAGACCTCCAGATCGAGGCCTTTTCTGACTCCAGCTTCCAGAGTGATAAGGATGATTCCAAGTCCATGTCGGGTTATGTCTTTACCCTCAATGGAGGGAAGGTGTGTTGGAAGAGTTCCAAACAGGAAACCGTTGCTGACTCGACGATGGAAGCGGAATATATCGCTGCTGCAGATGCCGCAAAAGAAGCCGTCTGGATAAGGAAGTTCTTAACGGAACTTTAGGTGGTTCCGTCCATTGTTGATCCAATACCGCTGTATTGCGACAACAACGGGGCTATAGACTTAGCAAAGGAACCCAGGTCCCATCAAAAGTCCAGACACATCTTGAGGCGGTATCACCTGATCAGGGAGATCGTGGGTCGCCAGGAGATCGAGGTTCGGAGAGTTTCTACGGAAGATAACACTACTGATCCACTCACAAAGGCCTTACCCCAGACTCAGTTCGAGCGGCTGATCGAGAAGATAGGTCTTCGATACGCCAGTACATGGCCTTAGTGCAAGTGGGAGATTGTTAGTGTATATGACCTAGAGGCCATTACTGTATCATACTAGTTTGTATATTACTTAATGGAAGCTTAGGATATTCACCTTATATAGACAATTTTGCTCAATATAATAGTATGCTACTTGGTTTGTTTCTACTTTAATGTGTACATGTGTTTATTTTAATATATCACCTATACACATTAGTGGAGCCCTTAGGATCTTTGCTTGATTACCAGCGTTGTGATGGCAGTCACACTAGTGGGGGCTGGGTAATCCACAAGCACATCCTTATGCAGGTCCCTAGTCGTAGGACTATCGAGACAGGACATCGATACTCCGGAGTAGACTAGCGTATGCGCTTCTCATCCCAGTGTGGGAGACGGTCTGTCCCACAGCCGTCAGTACGTCGTACTTGAGATAGTATGCGGGTGCTCGTTAGGTTACGAGTACACTGGACAGGACTCGTCGGGAATTGTTGGTTGGTACTATACCTATCGTCGGTTATCAGTTCCCAGGTGACATGAGTACAGCTTAGTCCGCTGACTTGACACAGTCACTTTGCCTCGAGTGTGTTCCCACTGTACTTAGATTACTACCCTACCACGGCTCAAAGGAGTCATACAAACATGTAGCAGTTGGGTGCAGTCTCAAAGCACTTGGAGGCAGTGACGGTTAGACAGGATTCGTCTCTCCCGGTATTGGGGGTTGACATCGCGCTGTGTCTAGGAGAACCATTACACGAGTAGTCCCTGGCCAGGGCAAGCGAGATATACTGGTAGGTTTCCAGTGTTATCTCAGGGTGTTCTGGGCTACACTCCGACACGACTTGTACCGCTAGTAGGGGACTGATGTTTACCTCCCCCTAGGCCCGTCATGCGATGTATCAGACGAACAGACCGGACTGTATGGAGATTGTCACATTCAAGCTCAGTAGGAGTTCAGATGGGTTTCACCTCGTCCGTCTTCTTGTCGGCATCTACCTGGGGACCGTTACGCACAGCTAGTGCTGCTTGCGGTCTGTGGTTAAACACACTGCCAGCGTAGTGTCGAGTCTTTAGAGTCCCACACAGAAAGCTATTCGCTTTTAGGCAAAAGAGTAGAGCTCGCATGGTTTTGCAACAGGTCGCATGGTTTTGCGATAGGGTTCGGTCACATCCGTGCACTTGTGCACGTTTGGTGTCCGGACAGTTAACACTAGCGGGCTTTGGTTTAAGCCAGATCCTAGTGTACGTTTTGGGATTGGTTTTATCTCATTTGTATTCATGTTCCTCGGAACGCGGATGCGGGTGTGTATGCACAGTTGACAGAGAGACAGAGGCAGAGGATTCTCATTGGGGTTGTTGACTGTTGACTGTTCACTGTTGACCATTGACTTTTGCTAAACCCTAATGAGAATAAGAAATATGATTAATGATAATATTAATTAAGTATTATTGTGTCATGGTTGAGATGAGGGGTTGACTTTGTTGACTTGTTGACTTTGTTGACCGGTTGACTAGGTTGGACTAGTTGACCATCATCATTATAATGGCTATCATATCATGGCAAAGACTTTTGCTTGCTTGTTTTTTTTTTTTTTGCAAAATGAGTGTAAGAAATGATATGGCCATTTTGACTTGAACCATCACATAATACTCATTACTATTATGAGTAATCATGGTTTTGGATTATGAGAGCTTGGATGGCAAAAGACTTACTCATTCTCTCATTTCATTTCTCTCTCTTGCTTGAGCTCTCCCTCTTGCTCTTCCTCTTGCTCTCTCTCTAGCTCAAGGCAACACCCTCTCATGAGTTGAGAAACATTGCCTTAGAGATAAAAGAAAACCCATATCACTTCTCTACTCATCCTAGTTCACAAGGTTTAGCAAACCAAGTGTTCTAGTTTCTTCAAGTTCGAAGAAGAAGCCAAAGGTAGAAGCTTTTAGGTGGATCCATCTTCGGCGCAAGGAGACGACGAGGTGAGGCCGATCCGTACACCGGAAAGAGTTGAAGATGAAGGAGTTCAAGAAAGGTATAACCCCCTAACCGAATAGGTAAAACTCTTGTTAGGTTTGTTAGTTAGTTGTTTAACAAAGATCCGTATTTTGAGTCCATGTTACCACCTCTTGAAAAATCGTTTTTCATCATTTCCGCAAGCCCGTAAGCACCGGGAGAGGTAACGTGGACTTACATGAGGGAGGACCTATACGGATAGAACAGTCTTATTCAAGATGATAGTATGCTATCTGGTTTGTCTCTATCATCATGTACATACTTTATATGGTATAACAGATCACTATTACATGTTTATAGAGCCTATAGGATTCTTGCTTGACTACCAGGATTATGATGGCGATCATATACATGGGAGCTGGGTGGTCTATAAGCACATCCTTAACTGTCCTTATTCGAGGGTGTATCGAGACTGGGCATCGATACTCCAGAGTAGATTAGTGTATACTTATTGAGACCCCAACGAGGTGAGTTGGCCGGTCTCACAAGCCATTGGTGTCTGTTTGTCACCTAAGATAGTATGCAGGTGCTCATTGGGTTATGAGTACACTGTACGTACTCGCCGAGAACATACTAGTTGGTATTATACCTATTGTCAGATAGCAGTTTCTAGGTGACATGTGTATAGGTTAGTCTGTCGACCTGAGATCGTCATTTGTCTCATGTGAGTTCCCACTGTAGTTTGATTACTACCCTACCACGACTCAAAGGAGTCGTGCAAACAGGTTTTAGTTGGGTACAATCCCGAGCCACATGGAGGCAGTGAGCGGATTGTCGGGAATTCGTCTCTCCCAATATTGGGGGTTGATTTCGCGTTGTGCACGGGTGGCCATCACCAGAAATCCTTAGCCAAGGTAGTCGAGAATTACTGATTTGGATCGGTAGTTTCTCAGTTAGTGTTGGACTTTATACCGACACGAAATGTCGCGTTATTAGGGGTCCGACTTTATCCACCCACCTAGACTCGATATGCGATACTCTTAGACGAACAGACCGAACTGGATGGATATTGTCACGGACAGGCTCAGTAGGGGTTTGGATGAGTTTGATCTCGGCCTTTCTTTCGCTCAATACTTAGGTAACCGTTACGTACATCTAGTGCTGCTGATGTTCTTATGGTTAAACCCACTGCCAGCGTCTTGTCGAGTGTTTAGAGTCCCACACGGAGGGTTTCCCTGCTTCGGACGAAATGATGTAGAGGTCGTATGGTTTTATGGCAGAGTTCGATCATATAAGTCCACTTATGCACGTATCATGATTCGGACGGATAATACTAGTGGGCTTTGGTTTAAGCTGGATTCTGGTATTATATTGTTGGATTATTTTCATCTCTTTATATTCGTATTTTTGGAATACAGATACGGGTATGTATATATGAATGAGGAGTATTCTTGTAATTTATTACAAGATAGATTCTAAAAGATGCCACCTCATTTAGCTTTAACCATTTAGGATTAAATGGTTAATGAGGTGGAGGATGAGGTGTTGTGGCATTAATTCAAGCATGGCTTTGTGGTGACTCATAAGGTGACTCATATGGTGACTCATGGAGGCACTATTGAGGCATGTTTGATATTCATGGGGTTGTGAGATATTTTCTTTAGTTGATTCATTCATTCTAGCTCACAACACTTAGCCATTTTTTTTCTTGAGTTGCTTCATGCTTCACACTCTCATCTCCTCATACTTCTTCTTCCTCTACCTCCACCATAAAAGTCTCATGTGTTGAGAAACCTAGGGTATTTAGAGACAAATCAATCCATAATTAGACTCTACATCTTCTAGGCTATCTAGTTTAGCGAACTAGGTACCCTAGTTATCTCGGCTATGAGGTAGGAGACCGAAAAACAAATTCTTAGGTGGATCATCTTCGATGGAGGGAGACCGGAGATCAAGCTTGATCATGGAGCCTTCTAGGAGCTTGGGATGATGGTTAAAGACCGAAGGACACGGATCATTCGGTATAACCTTTCTAAACTCCTTTTATGTTTGCTTGCTTTTAGGGTTTATGGTAGATCAGGGTTTCTCGGGTTGTTCTAGCGCCAGTTTAGAAAAATTTTGTTCCGCATTCGGCCACGGTTTGATAGCCATGGCGCTGGCATAACCCAACATAAAGTAATTATCTACATGGCATAACTAAGCTTGTATGTCTTGGGAGTGTATATATTTATGATCCATTGCAAACTGGTCCATTTTTTAAAAACGGGAACTCTCTGTCCACGGCATATTTGGACGATCCGAACCATTCAAGTTGATTACCCTACCCTGATGTATATGTATATGAAAAATGAAAGGATTTGGGGACCTTCAACACATGCATCGAATGGGTGCAAAATGAACATCGTTCAATATAGCAACATAAATTTCATCTGATACATGGGTTAGAGGTCTTCAAATCCTTTGATTTTTCATACACATAACATGAGGGTAGTATGATCAACTTAAACGGTTCAGATCGTTCAAATATGTTGTGGATCGAGAGTTCCTGTTTTTAAAAAAACGCGGACCGGTTTGCAATGGAGAGCTCCTATATATATATATATATATATATATATATATATATATATATATATATAGAGAGAGAGAGAGAGAGTCTTTCAGTAAGATTTGCTTATGTATAATTTCACCATTAGACTTGTTTTGGGATGTATGCTTGCAATCATACAGAGGATCTTTTATTTTTCTAATAAATTACATGATTTCTAGCACACATCCCAAAACAAATATGATGAGGCTAGATACCAGTGTCTCCCAAGATCATGACACGTGGCAGATGACGTGTCCCAGAGCTTACGAGAATGGGTCAAGATCAGTACCTTGGACACATACCCCGGGTCTCCGGTTTTGAGGATGTTCCCGACCTTCGGTGGCCTTCCAGACCACCCCTACGATCACCTTACAAATGACCATCGGCTTGCCTGGAAGACCTCCCGCACGCTGAGTCCCCTCAGCCCTCCAGCTTGCCTCCGAGCTATCACATATCCAAGATGTCTCAGCCTTCCGCTCGTTCCCGAGCCACCCGCCGAGCTTATCTTCCTCGGTCTCATCGACCGACCCATAGCATCGATCACAGGCGCCCCCGCCACGGCTCCGTGAATCTCGTAAGACGTGATATATCCGCCGCCCATGATCCCGCGTTCCACGCCATCGCGATCCCCTATTAACGAGCATATCTCGTCATTAATGGGGAATCCCGCTTATCACGCAGGCGTAACGCCAGGGGCGTAATGGCCGGCGTGAATCTCGCACCTGCCTGCCCATGGCTGCCACTATATAAACCCCTCTCTTAGACGACTCAGGTAAGCCAATTTTACCCCCAACAGGCCGTTACTCTGCCAAAATACCCCGTCTAACTTGATCGTCGGAGGGTCCTCGGTGGCACAACCACCCTGGGACTTCCTTGCAGGTAGCTCGGCCTCAATCACATAAAACCCATTGAGATCCACACGCTTTAGGAGGCAACCCTCCAACTCAATCTCATCCATCCATCAGCGCTCGCTGCAGATTAACGGCAGGTACCATCTGAAGGAGATCCAGAGATCCATCAGCTGGGGCCGTCTATGGGAAAGGTCTTGATTCCACCGAACAAAGTTCACCTTCCGATCTCAAGTTCATGGTGAGTGATCACCGCAACGATCCAAGCTCCAGCCGCCTCCTTCCCCATAATGGAGGCGCGGATGGATCCCCTCCTCCCCCGAACGTCATTCACGCCCTATCTGTTCGAATAGATCGGCTTGCGTCCATCGTGGATGCACTCGTCCATGTCCAAATGGCTGGGAAAGCTCCCCAGATCGCTGCTCCCCTACCTCAGTACCAGGACCCCTACAGTGGGAGAGAAGACTCTGCCCGCATCGGCACTACCGAACACCGCCTCGCTGTTGTTTATCGCCGAAAGACGCGGCGGAGACGCGGTGAACGTCTAGCCTGAATTTCGGGGCAGATGCTATTTGGTTTTATCCGTCCACCACTCCGAAGATGCCAAGTTGATTTATGGCACCGTGTATCGGAGGTTTAGACGGATGCGGCCGATGTAGCAGACTTCGTCAGATTCCCCCTCGCATGAGGGGTTTTTGATTGTGGGGACGCTCTTCCCTGCAGGCGCAAGCCCCTGCAGTTAATTACGCTACCGCATCGCGGTAACAACTTTCTCCTTATCCAGAATTTCACTTCGTGTCGTGGGTGTTCGTTTTGTTTGTGGTTGCCCGTGGATTGTATACGGAGACTAAGTTATGCTGTCGCCCGTAGGACATGGATTAGTCCAAATCCGTATTTACTTAGATTTGGGTTTGGTGTTTTAGTTTAAAGATACATTATCCATATTGAGGCTAATATCAACTTAAACTTTTGTTAAGGATACGTTAACCTAATCTCCAGACTAAGATCAACTTAACGGGATCGTTTGGATCCGACAAGAGAGCAATTGGCTCTATTGCTTAGTTTAATGACGTTGCGGTCGATTTCCAGTTTAGGGACATGGTAGTCCATCATTCCCATTTGGGGACGAACATTAGTTTAAGGACATTTCGGTCCAACATTACCATTTTTGGACGAATATTAGTTTAAGGATGTTTCGGTACACGATTTTAAGGACCCCGCAGTCCGTATCGATGTGTGGTTGTCGGGACCCGTCACCTCTCTGACGTCGTTGAAGGATTACAATGATAGGTGTCAGAGGAGTTCAGAGATGTACCCTTGAACCGGATGTAAATTGATTTAAGAGAGCAATCTTGCTCAGTCAATTTAATTTGAGGACTTATGGCCATGATTGGGCTAAGTCCAGTTGAGAATATTCAACGTTTTTATCTTTGGCCTATTAGGCCTGTACTAGGGCTTTGCCCCTGTTTAATAATGCACTGCATTTTATTATGGCCTGCTAGGCCTTTTTTATTTGGGCTCTGTCCCTTTATTTATGATGCAGAGCATCTGTCATTGTTGGGGCTCTGCCCTTTTTAAAATAATGCATAGCATTTTATTAGGCCTATTAGGCCTTTTTTAATTGGGCTTGGCCCTTCTGTAAATAATGCAATGAATTAATTATCTGATAGTGGCTTGTCAGGCGCTTTGCGCCAATTATTGAGCGCAAGCGCATGTGGAGGTGACACGTGTCACGCTCGGGTGAGCGCAAGCGCAGTGCGCTGCGCTGTTGCGCTGCTGACACGTGGCGCACTCTGGTGAGTTGCTCCAATTTCAGAGAGCAATGCTCTATCTTAAAAGCGCGTAGCGCAAGTTATTCTGGTGCTGACACGTGGCGCTCTCTGGTGGCTTGCGCCAACCCAGGAGCGCAACAGTGCAGTTTTTGCAAGTGTAAGTCACTGTTTCAATAACTTGATCCAATTTTGGATTCAAGAAAAGAATCTTTAAGATTCCAGAACCAATGGTTCATAAAAAAGTGCAAGGCACTGTTATTATTTATTTTTTATTTAAAATCATTGATCTTGTTCTTAGATCAATGATCTATTCAGAAGAAGTTCTTCTTTTTAAAAGGTTTTTACCTTCTTTTTTCTTCTTGAATTTCTTCTCAAGATTTTCTTTACAGGAGTTCTTTCTTTGTTTCTTGAGTCTCTCTCTTTTCTCTGTGTTTTTTCTTCATCCCCTTTGAATTGGGGTCTAGGGACCTTTATATAGTGCCTATTAATTTGTTAAATTTGTTAAAGAGATCATTCTCTGAGTGATTTGGGGAATTTTCTCCACCGTTGGATCTTTGATCCAAGGGCTTCTGTTTTACAGAAGACAATCTTCTTGTTTTAACAAGAACAGAAAGATCTTACTGGAATTTTAATTCTGTTTGGCGCAGATGCACCAGTGCTTGACACGTGTCGCACAGCGCAGAGTGCAGCGCAACTGTGCTGATATGTGTCGCGCAGCGCACAGCGCAGCGCACCTGCGCTGACACGTGTCGCGCAGTGCAGCGCTGGGCAACTGAAGCGTTGCTTCGTTTCCCGTTTTGGAATTTGAACAGAGCTTTACTCTGATTGGGGTAAACAAATGTCCCCCCACCATTGCGCTTACGTGGGCTCCAAACGTGAGCGCAGCGGTGGCAGAATTCCAACCGTCGCGCCATCCCTTGGAAGTTGAAACGGCTCTTCAATGCTATAAATAGGACCTTTGGTCTCTTAGATGATTTTCATCTCTTCATAAGAATTTTGTTCAGAGCCCTGCTCTTTTGTTTAAGCACTTTTAAAAGTTCAAACTCCAGAGAATTTTAGGTAAAAAAATTAATTTGGATTGAGTTAAATCAATTTTAAGAGCCTTGCTCTCAATAGATCCCCGATCTAAAGAAGACCCATTTAGGGTTTCACTTAGCAGAGCTTTGCTCTAAAGAGGTCTAAAGAGAACTAAGGAGAACCCTATTAGGGTTCCATTAATAGAGCTCTGCTCTCTAAAAGATTTTCCTTGTATTTTCTCATTTCATTAATTGAGCTTTGCTCCTTCCAAATCATATAGAAGAACTCTTAAGAATTCTTCATGGATCTTGGAAATTAAAGATGGCATTTTGTATTATTATTATTATATCATTTTTTTAGAGCAAAGCTCACAATGTTCTTAGGGAATTTTCTTCAAATTCTCCTCATGACTGATTTTGACAGGTGTCACTCCTGTTTGCAGAGCATTGCTCTCGAGGAGTTTTAACTCCCTGTCTCTTTTTTTTATTGCTAATTTTCCAATGATATTTCCTTCAAGCATTATGGATGTTCATCTATACAGTCTGCACGAATTCATCACCTACGAGGATATCCGCGTACAGGGCCGTCATCAAAACCAGGAGTTTACAGATGCCCAGTGTGTGGAGGTTATGGGTCGCTGGAACGCACGCGTTGGTTGGCTGCTCCCTCGCCGTTCTGCTCTCTTGAAAGTCGTGCTGGGAGAAATTTAGAGAGCACTCCCGGGGTTCCACGAGGCCATGCCGCTCAATGCGCTGGATGATGCCGAAGACAAGGTGCATTCAGTGTACCTGTCAGGGCTGATCTCGAAGGAACGGCGGGATAGCCTCATCGACATTCTGCATCAAATTTTCCAGCAGACGATGATAATCGCTGCTTATCGAAGGATGGGGGGCCTTGCCGAAGATCTTGACACACGTGAGCGCGAGAGGCTGCGCACGAGAATAATCAGAAAGGCCAGAAGAACTCTAGATGGCCTTACTTTTGAATTCCTTAATCCGTGCCCTGGATCTGAGGTTATACCGTTATAATCATTTGATGATGTTCTTCGTTTATTGCTTTCATGATTGTAAGAATTTTTGGCAATATGAATGGAAAATCTTTATTCCAGCTTGTCTTATTTCTCGTTCTGAGTCTTTTGCCCATGCATGAATGAGTGTGTCTCGAACGCTTGATCAAATGCAAATCGGATGTTCTTTCTGTCGCTTTCTTCTTTCTTTTATTATCAGTATGCTGCCTTAGTAAACATGGTCGACAGATAGTAGAACGAGCATCCTGTCTTGGTTTCTTCAAGAGGTAGCGATGGCTTAGGCCGCAGGTTCAAATCTGCTACCTAAGACTTTTCAACTCTATGAGCCGTGAGGGTCTCATAGAGACTTTTCTCTCTACGGATCGAGAGGATCTCGTAGGTGGATTTTCTCTTTAGGAATCGTGAGGATTCCTAAGTGCGTTTTCTCTTATAAGTCGTAAGGATCTTATAAGAGAATTTTCCCTCTTACGAGTCGAGAGGGCTCGTAAGCGGTTGTTTCCCTCCTTGTCGAGATTCGACTTTGGAGAGTGAGACCCGTGGATAGTATGCAAGAGACCATTTTAGACCGACTTGCAGGATCCCAGTGCTTAGGAAACAAGTTTTTAAATCCCTACTGCCTAAGGCTTTTTCTTCCAAGTCGAAACGAATCGGGGAGTCCTCGCGAAGACACTAATTTCCTCACGGGTCAAGACGAATCGAGCAGTTCTTGTCAAGGACACTAATTTCCCTGAGTTGAAGTATTTTGCCGAGGACACTGGTTTTCTCGAGGTTGAAACGAATCGGAGTATTCCTGCGGAGACACTGGTTTCTCTGCGGGCCGACGCGAATCAGGAGTATCTCATCAAGGACGCTAGTTTCCCTGAATTGAGGTATTTGCCAGGGACACTGGTTTCCCTGGGGTTGAAATGAATTGATGCATTCCTGCAAAGACGCTAGTTTCTCTGCGGGTCGACGCGAATCAAGATGTTCTCATCAAGGACACTGGTTTCCCTGAGTCGAAGGATTTTTCCGAAGACACTGGTTTCTTCGGGGTTGAAACGAATTGGAGTATTCCTGCGGAGACACTGGTTTCTCTAAGGGCCGACGCGAATCAGGAGGCTCTCATCAAGGACGCTAGTTTCCCTGAATTGAGGTATTTGCCAGGGACACTGGTTTCCCTGGGGTTGAAACGAATCGATGTATTCCTGCAAAGACACTAGTTTCTCTGCGGTTCGATGCGAATCAAGAAGTTCTCGTCAAGGACACTGGTTTCCCTGAGTCGAAGGATTTTGCCGAAGACACTGGTTTCTTCGGAGTTGAAACGAATCGGAGTATTCCTGCGGAGACACTGGTTTCTCTGAGGGTCGACGCGAATCAGGAGGCTCTCATCAAGGACGCTAGTTTCCCTGAATTGAGGTATTTGCCAGGGACACTGGTTTCCCTGGGGTTGAAACGAATCGATGTATTCTTGCAAAGACGCTAGTTTCTCTGCGGGTCGACGCGAATCATGATGTTCTTGTCAAGAACACTGGTTTCCCTGAGTCGAAGGATTTTGCCGAAGACACTGGTTTCTTCGGGGTTGAAACGAATCGGAGTATTCCTACGGAGACACTGGTTTCTCTGAGGGCCGACGCGAATCAGGAGGCTCTTATCAAGGACGCTAGTTTCCCTGAATTGAAGTAGTTGCCAAGGACACTGGTTTCCCTGGGGTTGAAACGAATCGATGTATTCCTGCAAAGACGCTAGTTTCTCTGCGGGTCGACGCGAATCAGGATGTTCTCGTCAAGGACACTGGTTTCCCTGAGTCGATGGATTTTGCCGAAGACACTGGTTTCTTCGGGGTTGAAACAAATCGGAGTATTCCTGCGGAGACACTGGTTTCTCTGAGGGCCGACGCGAATCAGGAGGCTTTCATAAAGGACGCTAATTTCCCTGAATTGAGGTATTTGCCAGGCACACTGGTTTCCCTGGGGTTGAAACGAATCGATGTATTCCTGCAAAGAGGCTAGTTTCTCTGCGGGTCGACGCGAATCAGGATGTTCTCGTCAAGGACACTGTTTTCCCTGAGTCGAAGGATTTTGCCGAAGACACTGGTTTCTTCGGGGTTGAAACGAATCGGAGTATTCCTGCGGAGACACTGGTTTCTCTAAGGGCCGACGCGAATCAGGAGGCTCTCATCAAGGACGCTAGTTTCCCTGAATTGAGGTATTTGCCAAGGACACTGGTTTCCCTGGGGTTGAACGAATCGATGTATTCCTGCAAAGACGCTAGTTTCTCTGCTGGTCGACGCGAATCAGGATGTTCTCGTCAAGGACACTGGTTTCCCTGAGTCGAAGTATTTTGCCGAAGACACTGGTTTCCTCGAAGTTGAAACGAATCGGAGTATTCCTGCAGAGACACTGGTTTCTCTGCGGGCCGACGCGAATCAGAAAGCTCTCATCAAGGACACTAGTTTCGCTGAATTGAGGTATTTGCCAAGGTCACTGGTTTCCCTGGGGTTGAAACGATCTCCGGTGGTCCTTCAGGTTTTATATAAGTTACCGTCAAAACCGTGAAGCTAGGAATTTGATCTTTGCTTCGTTTGCTGGCACCGCGTCTGCTGAATCGAGATGAATGTCGCGGTTGCCTCTAGGTTGTTGGTGAACCGTCGAGATTTGGCTTTACTTTCTGGCGGAGCCTGTTGGGAAGGTATGGTTCCCTCTTTGTTTGTGCCCTTGGATTGTATACAGGGATCGATGTGATCTCACATGTAGGGCAAAAGTTTCATCATTTTTTTATTGCTTTATTTCCGCGATGCTCTATCATTTCAGCTATAGCGAAGGTCGCGATTGCCCAATCATTTCGGCTATTTTTCGCGGTGCCCAATCATTTCGGCTGTTTATTTTATTTTTACTCGCTGCTTTTTATTGCGAGTTGCCCAATAATTTCGTCTATTTTGTGTGCATACGTTTTTACTTGCTGCTTTTTATTGCAAGTTGCCCCATCATTTCGGCTATTTCGTATGCATGTGCGGCCTACTGGCTTTTCGCCGTAAACCTGAAATTAGACACCGATTTCGTCATCAGCACTGCTACAACTGGGATGTTGCTAGGAGCGAATCATCATTTGCCTCTGTCGATGTCGAACAAAGGTGGCTTAACGAACAGAGTTAAGGTCCTGTCGACTAAAGCTTTTAACTTCATGAGCCGTAAGGGTCTCACAAGGGTATTTCTCCCTACAAGTCGTGAGGATCTTGTAGGTGTATTTTCTCCTTAGGAATCGTGAGGATTCCTAAGTGTATGTTCCTCTGTAAGTCGTAAGGATCCTACACGAGGGTTTTCTCCTTGTAAGTCAAGAGGACTTATAAGGGTTGTTCATCATGCGTACATATCCCCAGTCACGGATGGGACTTGGTTAGGGAAATGTTTATTCGCGCCCGTGGACTGTATACAAGGGTCAGAATTGAACCACTTGTAGGGCAGTATCGAAGGTTGTGGGGGTTGCTTAAGCACAGGTTTAGGTCTCTGTAACTTAAGACTTTCAAATCTTATGAGCCGTGAGGGTCCCATAAGAGAGTTCTCCTTACGAGTCGTGAGGATCTCACAAATGTATTTTCTCCTTAGGAATCGTGGGGATCCCTAAGTGTGCTGCTCCCTTTTGAGTCGTAAGGATCTCACGCGGGTGGTTTCTCCTTACAAGGTCGAGAGGACCCTGTAAGTGTCTTTTAACGAGGTTGCGCCCTTTCGGGTTTTCACAAACATTCGCCTGTTGTCCTGCTGTTTTTACTCACAGAGCCCTTTCACGTTTTCATCCGTGCCCATTTTGCTTATGGATGTACCGTTTTTTTTATTCTTTTTTTTCTCTCTTTTTTTTTACGAGGTCGCGCCCTTTCGGGTTTTCACGAACACTCGCCGGCAGCCCTGCTGTTTTTATTCACGGAGCCCTTTCGGGTTTTCATCCGTGCCCATTTTCCTTATGGACATACCGTTTTTATTTATATTTTTTTATTCTTTTTTTTATATTTATCGGCTTTGGGATGTTGCAATCCATCGTAGTTTATCGACATCTCGGTCAACAGCTAGTTTTAGGACGTAGTGGTCCGTCATTAGTTTAAGAACGTTCCGGTCCGTCATTAGTTTAAGGACGTTTCGGTCCGTCATTAGTTTAAGGACATTTCGGTCCGTTATCCAGTTTTAGGACGTAGTGGTCCGTTAGGCTTTCTCTATGAATGAGCATGATGCCCCCGGCATATCCATCTTTTTCGGAGCATGTGGTTGTGGCGGGCTCACCTTCCCGTTTTCGGACAGCGCGAGTTTGCCTTGTTGGTATTGTTCTTCAACCCAGTTTTTGAAGACGAACCAATCTTCGATCGGATGACTTACTGCTCGATGGTAGGGGCAGTAATTAGGATCGTTGACATCTCCTGGCTGTAGCGGACGTTTCGGATTCGGCAGATTGACGAATCCGTTGCGCACTGCCAGTTCAAACAGTTTCCTCGTTTTATCCTGGGGAAACGAGTAAGGACGTACCAGTCTTTCCTCGAGTGATAGGCGTGGACGCATGTTATTTTGGCGAACAATCGATTTTGAGTTGCTCGGTTGTTGTCGAGTGTTGGCGACGAAGGTCATTTTTCCCTTTCCTTTATCCTTTTTGTTCGCTCCGTCGTTTGCGGGTCCGAGATTCTTTCTGGGTAGTATGCCCTTGCACGGATGAATGTTCTCATAATTCTTCATTTCTTCAGAGATGGATTCCTTGAAGAGAGGGTTGAAGGCTGTTTCTTCATCGGGGTCGTTCCCAAAGGTGAGAACTCGTGATCCCCCGGGCTCGTCCCTGTAGCAATTGCTGGCGACTCTTTTATGCTCATCTGTCGTATTTTTTCGCTGTCTACGAGCTTCCCGCTTTGTTCTGTTGACGTAATGCCTGTGAGTGACATACCCTTGCCACCAACACTTAAAGGAGTCGCATTCTTCAGTAGCGTGTGCGATCTTCTGATGATATAGGCAATAATTAGGATACATCTCTATTCCACCGAGAGTGTTTTCTTCAGAGGGTGGTAGCTTCATTCCCATTGATATGGATTTAGCAAACCTTTTCCTCATCTTGAATTTGTTTTCATCGGCAGCGGATGTCTTTTGATTTGATGGGAATGCCTTGACTCTTTCGTCCAGTCGGCGGTGTTAGGCTCCTTCCAGTATGGCCATCTCACGCTCTTGATTGGCTTTAATTTTCAGACGAATCTCATTCAGGAAGGCATCGATCATCTCATCGGATGGCCGCAGAATTTCTAGTTCAGGGTCCGCCCCCAGCTTCTCAGCGCAAGGAATTTCCTCATCATCTGTAAACGAATGGGAAATCATATGACAGCTCGCCACGTATTCGTCAGATTCATTCGACGAACTCTCTCCCTCATCTTCCTCTTGAAAGACGTGGTTGAGGAACTCTTGGAGTGTAATGGGAGTCTGTGCTTTCTGGTTGTATTCCTCCAGCGCGTCAATTTATTTTTGTAAGTCCGTGCGCTTGTCGCCAGGCTTCACGGGCTTCTTGGATTTCTTCTTCTTCTTCTTCGAAGATTTTGACGGCTGGTTGTGAGTGCTTGGGCCACCACCATCGGTTTTTGGAGTTGGACGCGGCTTCAACATCCCTTCAATGACCTGCGGTTCTAACGGGTTTTTCCACCAGATCGCTGGGCATGTTTGAAGCTCGTTTAGCATCCTCTTTGTCAAGGCTGATAGCACAACCTCCCACGGAGCTTCTTCAACGAGGGAGCATGTTGCCTCCGGCGTATTCATCCTTTTAGGGGTGTGAGGCTGCGGAAGATTCACCTTCCATCTGTCGGACAACGCGAACTTGCCATGTTGGTACTGGTCTTCAATCCAATTTTTGAAGACGTAGCAGTTCTCGATCGGATGACCCAGTACTCGGTGATAAGGACAGTAATTGGGATCATTGACGTCGTTTGGCTGCGACGGACGTCTTGGATCCGGCAGATTTATGAGTCGGTTGCGCAAAGCCAGCTCAAACAATCTCCTCGTTTTATCTCGCGGAAACGAGTAAGGACGTCCCAGCCTCTCCTCGAGGGACAGGTGTGGACGCATATTATTTTGACAGACAGCCGGTTTCAAGTTGCTCGGGTGTTATTGAGCATTAGCGACAACAATTGCTTTTCCCTTCCCCTTCTCATTTCGAGAGTCCGGCTTTGGAGGGGGAGGTCTATGGCCCATCTGATCCATCTAAGCTAGCTTGTCGATCAGGGCCTAGAAGGTAGCCGGCTTGAAGAACATCATGAATTGCGATATGGTCGCTTGCGGATCGAGGGTTCCCACAAACATGCCTACCGCAGGAGCCTCTTCGATGCGTTGTTCGCATTTTGACCATAAGTTCCGCCACCGTATCGCGTATTGGACCCATGTCTCGCCTGGCTTCACCTTGGCATTAATCAATGCTGTTATCGGGGTGCGTTCGCTGGCGCTTGAAAAACGCTTGGTAAACAGCAGTTCCATCTCCGCAAATGTCTTGATAGAGTCGTTTGGGAGCTCGGAGTACCACTCGAATGCTGTATCTGACAAGCTGCCGACAAACTGGCGAAGCAATAATTTATCCTCACCGCCGGTGTTGCCGCAAAGCTCCCTGAACTGGGCAACATGCTGGTGGGGATTGCCCGTCCCTTTATAGACATGAAATTTTGGTATAGCCCGGCGGGTACTTTATCTGATCGTACCAGCTCGGATATGGTCGTCCTGTTTTTACGACCTGACCGGCTGCCTCAGTCGCCTGATGAACTTGTATCTGTTGGGCTATATATTCGTCCAAGTCAGCTTTGGAGATTGTCTCCTCCTTGGCTGTTGACAGAGTCGGTGGAGGATTTGACGTTTCTCCCCTGTCGTCTTCAAGGACGATCGGAGGATCTTCAGCAGGAGGATCTTGTTGGATCATCATTCCCACCATGTCCTGGAACAGGAGGGCCATTCGCTTTATATTGGCTTCTTGTTCCGCAGCCTCTTTATCCTTCTTCTCCAATATTCTGCGAAGGAATTCAGCGTCAGTTTCTTGCTCCTGGCGTTGATCCGAGGACGCTTCGGGGCTTTCTTTGGCCCAGTGAGTGCGGCCATCACATTCATCATTTCCTGGAGCTTCTGCTGTTGCTCCTGAGCTTTGGTCATTGACCGTGTAAGCAGTCTGTGACCTGTAAATGCACGACTGTCCTCCTTCCCCGACGCTATGTATACAGTATGGACTGCACTGCCCCTGGACTTAGGGAATTTGGGCTCGCCGCCTTTGACATTTGCCGCAGGCATGGGAATTTTCTCCGGCCTCCTTCTCTTGTGGGCCATTGAAGTTGAAGGGGCCGTTGCAGCGGGCACCCTGGCGGTTGTCGTCCTTTGCTGTTTAACAGGATGGTTCTTTTCTTCCTGCACTTTCGCCCTCTTCTGCCGGCGAGAGTGATCTTGGTCTATTACTGAGTCTTGAACCCTCCGCCAGACTTTATAAATTTTGGAGGATAGCCGTTGAGGGGGCTGCTCCATCTTTGTATCTGTAACACTCTCCGCAGGTAGAGGAGATCTTTTTAGCGTAGCAGTCGGAGAGTTCTTACGTACCCTCCTTAGCGGTTCAAAGCCGTTCCCAGTTGGAACAGCAGCATTAACTTTCACCACTGGAGCGGGTGGAGTTAGCCCTGAGGGGGAGTTGCCCCCGGCCTTTCTTACTCGGCGCCAGTGGCGACGTCGAGCATGACGAGCTGTTGGGACTGGCTCGGCGATTGAGACAGCTTCTTCTTGCCCCCCGTCCGAATGAGGTGCTGCTGGTGTCATCCTCTTAAAGACTGATGTTGGCCTTTGAGTGGTGATGTTCAATCTGTCAAAGACAGATTCTCGAGCAGGAGCAGGAGCCGGAATAGTCAGCCTTGAAAAGACTGACTCTTTAACAGGAGAAGTCTCCTTGACGACTTCTGGAACAGGGGTGGCTGTCTTTCTCGGGACGGCTATTTCAGGGTTCATGGGCTTCCTGGTGGGCCCATCAGGGTTCTAGCTTAGCCTGGCAAAGACAGAGGCTGCCGGTTTGATATTGGACGACCCGTTGAAAGGGGCCGTTGTAGCAGTGAGCCGATCGAAGATCGACTTCTTTTGCGCTTCTGGTGCGGGCACTGGAATAGTGAAGCCTGCAGGTGGGAGCATGGTCCCGAAAAATAGACCGGTGGTGGCCTGGGTCACTTGTTCCACCGGCATGGCAAGGATGGAGGCCTCTTGAGGCCCATAAGCTACACTTCCAGGTGAGGTGGAGCGTCGGTTGCACTTGCATTTTGAGCAGCTCGAGAAGTTGGAGGCCATTGATGCTTGATTTCTGCGCCAGGAAAAAGACCAAATCTTAGTAACTTGAAACCCAAAGGCAACCATTAACAAACCGCGATTCGTTCGCGAAGACGACACATGAAGTGTGGAGTGGAAAGAGAAAAAGGTCCCACCGGGCATGCCGGAATCTGTTTACCGCTGAAAGACGCGGCGGAGACGCGGTGAACGTCTAGCCTGAATTTCGGGGCAGATGCTATTTGGTTTTATCCGTCCATCTCTCCGAAGATGCCAAGTTGATTTATGGCACCGTGTATCGGAGGTTTAGACGGATGCGGCCGATGTAGCAGACTTCGTCAGATTCCCCCTCGCATGAGGGGTTTTTGATTGTGGGGACGCTCTTCCCTGCAGGCGCAAGCCCCTGCAGTTAATTACGCTACTGCATCGCGGTAACAACTTTCTCCTTCTCCAGAATTTCACTTCGTGTCGTGGGTGTTCGTTTTGTTTGTGGTTGCCCGTGGATTGTATACGGAGACTAAGTTATGTCGTCGCCCATAGGACGTGGATTAGTCCAAATCCTTATTTACTTAGATTTGGGTTTGGTGTTTTAGTTTAAGGATACGTTAGCCATATTGAGGCTAAGATCAACTTAAACTTTTGTTAAGGATACGTTAGCCTAATCTCCAGACTAAGATCAACTTAACGGGATCGTTTGGATCCGACAAGAGAGCAATTGGCTCTATTGTTTAGTTTAATGACGTTGTGGTCGATTTCCAGTTTAGGGACATGGTGGTCCATCATTCCCATTTGGGGACGAACATTAGTTTAAGGAAATTTCAGTCCAACATTCCAATTTTGGGACGAATATTAGTTTAAGGACGTTTCGGTACATGAGTTTAAGGACCCCGCAGTCCGTATCGATGTGTGGTTGTCGGGACCCGTCACCTCTCTGACGTCGTTGAAGGATTACAATGATAGGTGTCATAGGAGTTCAGAGATGTACCCTTGAACCGGATGTAAATTGATTTAAGAGAGCAATCTTGCTCAGTCAATTTAATTTGAGAACTTACGGCCATGATTGGGCTAAGTCCAGTTGAGAATATTCAACGTTTTTATCTTTGGCCTATTAGGCCTGTGCTAGGGCTTTGCCCCTGTTTAATAATGCACTGCATTTTATTCTGGCCTGCTAGGCCTTTTTGATTTGGGCTCTGTCCCTTTATTTATGATGCAGAGCATCTGTCATTGTTGGGGCTCTGCCCTTTTTAAAATAATGCATAGCATTTTATTAGGACTGTTAGGCCTTTTTTAATTGGGCTTGGCCTTTCTGTAAATAATGCAATGCATTAATTATCTGACAGTGGCTTGTCAGGCGCTTTGCGCCAATTATTGAGCGCAAGCGCATGTGGAGGTGACACGTGTCACGCTCGGGTGAGCGCAAGCACAGTGCGCTGCGCTGTTGCGCTGCTGACACGTGGCGCGCTCTGGTGAGTTGGGCCAATTTCAGAGGGCAATGCTCTATCTTAAAAGCGCGTAGCGCAAGTTATTCTGGTGCTGACACGTGGCGCTCTCTGGTGGCTTGCGCCAACCCAGGAGCGCAACAGTGTAGTTTTTGCAAGTGCAAGGCACCGTTTCAATAACTTGATCCAATTTTGGATTCAAGAAAAGAATCTTTAAGATTTCAGAACCAATGGTTCATAAAAAAGTGCAAGGCACTGTTATTATTTATTTTTTATTGAAGATCATTGATCTTGTTATTAGATCAATGATCTATTCAGAAGAAGTTCTTCTTTTTAAACGGTTTTTACCTTCTTTTTTCTTCTTGAATTTCTTCTCAAGATTTTCTTTAAAGGAGTTCTCTCTTTGTTTCTTAAGTCTCTCTCTTTTCTCTGTGTTTTTTCTTCATCCCCTTTGAATTGGGGTCTAGGGACCTTTATATAGTGCTCATTAATTTGTTAAATTTGTTAAAGAGATCATTCTCTCAGTGATTTGGGGAATTTTCCCCACCGTTGGATCTTTGATCCAAGGGCTTCTGTTTTACAGAAGACAATCTTCTTGTTTTAACAAGAACAGAAAGATCTTACTGGAATTTTAATTCTGTTTGGCGCAGATGCACCAGCGCTTGACACGTGTCGCAGAGCGCAGCGCTGACACATATCGCGCGGCGCAGCGCTTGCGCAACTGAAGCATTGCTTCGTTGCCCGCCTTGGAATTTGAACAGAGTTTTGCTCTGATTGGGGTAAACAGCTGTCTCCGGCGGCTGCAGATCCCCCGGGCCAACATATTTAATGACCCGCTAGGCGCCGCATAGCTCAACACCGAGATCTCTCGCCAGAGCACCTCGCCCAGAGGCCCATTGTGCCCCTGTCCCTCCCGAGGAGGTGTCGGTCAGCTCGTCTGCACCCAGGTATGACCAGCACCCCCTCCCTCGACGGACGAGACTCAACACGGTAGCTCAAAGACGACCTCGCCAAGGGACCTGAGGAACCTCATCGAACGGAACTGGGGCCGTGGCCAGGCACGGGTCTCCGGCAACAGAGGCCAAAAATTAGAGTATACCGAATCGTCGGGATACCACGGTCGACTCGACGCCCTCGAAAAGAAGATCGAAGGCATGCATTAGGAAAATCGTCCTTCAAGAGACGGGACTAAATATGCCGCCGACTCGCTCACGAAGCCCTTCACTAAAGAGCTACTCGCCGTCCACGTCTCCTCCCGGAACAAGCCCCCGAAGGTCTCACTCTTCGACGTGAAGTTTGAATTGAAGGATCATTTGGACGCGTTCACAGCCGGGATGAGTTTCCAAGACTGTTCCGACACCACACAATGCCGCGCTTTCCCCGCCACTCTCATCCGCTCCGGACGAGACTGGTTCCGAAGACTCACACCATGCTCAATCTCTACCTTCGATGAGCTGGCCACCCAATTCCTCGGCCACTTCGTCGGGAACAGACGGCAGATGAGGACCGTTAACCATCTCTTCACTATAAAGAGTAGGGATAAGGAATCCTTTAAAGGATACATCACCCGCTTCTACAATGCCCTCCTTGAGGTCCCAAAACACAGGGACGAGACGGTCATTATGGCCCTTAGGTCGGGTCTTTGGCACAAGGAGTGGCTACGCTCCTTTGCATTAGCGCAACCTAAGACCATGGCCGAGGTAAAGGCCTGGACCGAACGTGAGATCCAGCTCGAATCTGAAGTGAAAGCTAATTTGTCCCGGACAGAGCAAACCGATCAGAAGAAAAGGGCCAGGGATGAGAAAAAGAAGATTGAGCGGCCAAAGCCCTACTCCGCGAAGTTTCAGGAGTACACCCCGCTCAACATCTCCCAGACGGTACTGTTGGAGGAGGCTAAGGGCGAGATGTTCTTCAAACTCCCCCCAGTCTCGAATAGAGCGGCAAAGCGCACCCGGGGCCGCTACTGCGCTTTCCACAAGTCACTGGGCCACTCAACCGAGAACTACATACTGCACCAAGACTACATCGAGGAGTTAATCCGCTCGGGGCACCTGGAAACATACTTGTGAGACAAGCGGCAAGCCGACCGCGAGCAAGAGCACCATCCCCCTCCCGGCGATTTGACAATCGGCTAAATCATAGCCGTGTCACCAGGGGGTACGACGGGAACCGACGAGGCGCGGCACCCCTCAACGATCGAGGGAACTGGCGGCCGCCCGAGGAAGAAGGATAAAAGAGCCAATCATTTTCACCAACGAGGACCTCCACGGTATATCCCTACCTCACAATGACCCGTTGGTGATCACAGCTCGGGTCCATCGCTACGAAGTACAGAGGATACCGATCGACTTAGGAAGCTCGGAGGACATTCTCTTTTATGACTGATTTTTGCGCATGGGACTCACCCCGTCGGACTTAAGGTCGACCGCCCGCGTCCTATCAGGGTTCACTAACCACTCCATCCCGGCAGAAAGGGTAATCAACCTCCAATTTAACATCGGGGAGGCGGGCCGTACGCGCACTGTGCTTGTGAAGTTTATTTTCGCGAGAATCCCATCAGCCTACAATGCCCTGCTCAGTCGCCCGACGCTGAACTCCCTCCGGGCCTAGATATCGACCTGCCACCTAGCGATGAAATTCCCGCTCAACCAAAGCAGTATAGGTCGGGCCTACAGGGACCAACGAACCGCAAAGGTTTGCTTCACCGCAACATCTATGTCTGAGCGGCCAAACAATGACGTTGGCGGTGATGGTGATATCAAGAGTTCTCTGGACACTCGAGACGAGCAAAAAGAGGTCCGAAGGACCCTGGTAGAGCCACTAACAGAGGTCCCCCTCATAGAAGGGGACGATGAACGAACTGTTCAGATCGGGTCGCTTTTGACGGGGACTCAGCGAGACGACCTGTTTCACTTCCTCAGAAACAACTCTGACGTGTTCGCCTGGGCACCTGCTGACATGCTTGGGATCGACCCCAAAATCATATCTCACAAGCTCGGGGTGGACCCCTCGGTCCGACCCATCAGGCAAAAAAACAAAGCTTCGCCCCGATCAAGCAAAAGGCGATCGAGGACGAGGTAGACAGGCTCCTCGCCGCCAACTTCATTCGGAACGTTCCTTACTCGGAATGGTTGGCGAACGTAGTTATAGTTAAAATGTCAAGAGAGAAGTGGCGCATGTGCGTCGACTTCACTGACCTCAACAAGGCCTGCCCGAAAGACAACTATCCCCTCCCTCGGATAGATCAGCTCGGCAGGCCATGAGCTACTTAGCTTCATGGATGCCTTCTCCGGCTACAACCAGATCCGTATGAATCTGGCAGACGAGAATCTCACCGCATTCACAACGGACCGGGGGGTATACTGCTACAAAGTGATGCCCTGCGGCCTCAAAAACGCCGGAGCTATGTACCAATGCTTGGTCAATCGCATGTTCAAGCCGCAGATCAGCATGAACATGGAAGTTTATGTCGACGACATGCTCGTCAAATCGATCTCATCGGACGAACACGCCAAGGATCTGGACGAGGCCTTCGACGTCCTCCGCAAATACAAGATGAAACTGAACCCCGCCAAGTGCGCATACGGGGTCACCGGTAGAAAGTTCCTCGGTTTCATGGTCACCCACCGTGGAATCGAAGTTAACCCGGAGAAAATCAGCACCATCCTTAACATGGCCGCACCCAAGACTAACGTCAAAATCATGTGGCTGACAGGGCGGGTAGCCGCTCTGAGTCGTTTCATGTCAAGGTCTGGGGAGAAGTGCATCCCGTTCTTTAAAGCTCTAAGGAAGATACCAAGGTTCGAGTGGTTGAAGGAGTGCCAGGCCGCCTTTGAGCAATTAAAGAGGCACCTTGCAACCCTCCCCCCTCCCCCCGTGCAGGGTTTTCTAGCACGGCAGCAAGGTTCGGGAGGCATCATCCATGCCAATTTCAAAATTTTGCCGTTCTAGCTAACCCTAACCCTAGAATCGTTACTAGGAAATCCGACGAATAAACATGTAAACTATTTTACATACAAGTGAATGCGGAATACAACCTTTGTAGACCGGTCCTTCACTTCTCAAGTTCCATGTTGTAGTCCCTTCACTGTGAATGGAGAACTCCCGGACTCTAGAGAGGGTTCACTTGAAGAAAAGAACAACCTTGCTCAATGTCTTCGATGCCGAAGAAGATCTATATCGAGAAGACTCAAGCTCATGCTACCTCTTCACTAGTGGTGAGAATAGTGAAGAAAACATCCTAAACTAAATGGCTAATAGTAGAGGATGATAAAGTAGGAATTTTTCTCACTTTAGATTTTATTTTCTCACTCAATTTCATCACTTCAAAGAGCAAGAGGAAGATGAAAATGAAAGTGATGAAGAGAAATAATCTCATGAGGTTAGAAATGCAACCATGGTTGGTATATGCCATGCCAAACCCTTGTAGAGAATAAACCAAGGCTAAAGGTTAAGGGTTGGGTTAATAAATATCTTAAGCTAGACAAACAAGTGGACTAAGTCAATGTTCTACTACCTTCTCCAAGCTCATCCATGACTAATTCCAAATGTTTGAATTACTTAAAACTAATAAAACCCTAGCATTAACCTAGCATGGTGTGAGTCTCATACTCCCATGTTGCATGTGTAACCAAGCATGACACAACAATATACATATATATTTTGTGCAAAAAGAATACAATACAATTAACATATATCACATATATATATTAATGTATCATAAGTGAGAAAAAATAATGCTTAAGTGAGATAATATTAGTTAATGTAATGTAATATATCAAATATATAATTATACATTAAATTATTAAATCAACACTTGATTTAATAATCCGGCTATATCACATATAACCGACTAATATCAAATGTATCCTTTTATCGAATCAACACTTGATCCGATAATCCGGCTATATCACATATAACCAATCGATACATATATCGCGAGAATAAAATGCGGTATCACATACGAATATTAATCTCGGTCCCGCACATATCACATATGTGCTCCTACTCCGTTTCGCATGAACCAGGAAACCTCTGCGTAGGACTCTAAAGACTCGTCAATACGCCGGCAGTAGGTGATGATTATATCAAACCCCCACAAGCCTCAAACGGTCTACTAAACGTAACGTCCACCTGGGTATTGAGCGATCAAAAGATCAACTAGAAAGCATGCTCGTACTCCTGTGAATCCAATCAGTAACACTACCGTACAGTCCGGTCTTTTCGTCTAATATGTCGCATATCACAGCCTGGGGGTGGTATAACGTCAGACCCCAATAGCCTGATAAGTCATGCCGATGCAAGGTCCATAACGGTTCGAGAAACTACTGATAAAACTTACCGGTAAATCTCAGCAACCCTGGTTAGGGATTTCCTGTTATGGCCAATCGAACATAGCGCAACATCAACTCCCAATACCGGAAGAGACGAAACCCATCCTATCGCTCATTGCCTCCATGTGACTCAGGAATGTACCCAAAAACCACCTTTTTGCACGATCTCTTGACTGTGGTATGGTGGAAATCATAGCACAGTGGGAATCACACAAGACTCTATAACGATCTCGAGTCTACAGACTAACCTGTACCAGTGTCATCTGAGAACTGCTATCCGACGATAGGTATAATACCATCTAGGAGTTCTCGGCGAGTCCGTTCAGTGTACCCAGTCTTCACTGAGCACCCGTATACCTTTTCTGATGTGAAATACCAATGGATGTGGGATCATCCATCGCCCATCATATGGGTCGAGAATCATATACGCTAGTCTACTCTGGAGTATCGATGCCCCGTCTCGATACTCCCTCGACTAGGAACAATTATAGGGTGTACTTATGGACTACCCTTGGCCCCACTAGTATGATCTACATCATAGTCCTGGTAGTCAAGTACACATCCTAAGGGCTTTATCAACATGTGAGAGCAAGACAGCATCACTTATACAAATCAACATGTTAAGACAAAGAGCAACCAGATAGCATACTATCATATCGAGCAAAAAGGTCCTCCTTATATATGTCCAAGTATCCACTACAATATACATCCTATGTACAGTAATGGCCTTTAGGGCATACATATAACTAACACCCCGCTGCTCATCCGACCAGTTGAAGGGGACGAGCTATCGCTATATCTAGCGGTGTCCGACTAAGCTGCAGGCTCGGTGCTCGTCCGAAAGGTCGAGGGAGTCCAGAAGCCGGTATACTATGTGAGCCACGTTTTCAAGGACGCGAAAATGAGGTACCCAGCCATAGAGAAGATCGTCTTGGCACTCATCATGACATCGAGGAAACTACGGCACTATTTCCAGGCGCACACCATCCTCGTTCTTACCGAGCGGCCTTTGGGGGCTATCCTCGCCTCCCCCGAGTCTTCTGGTCGTTTAGAGAAATGGAGGTGGGAGTTGTCCCAGTTTGACATAAAATACCACCCGAGGCAGGCTATCAAGGCAAAAGCCCTAGTCGATTTTGTCGTCGAGTGCACCATCCCCAGCAAAGAGCCGGGATCCACATCGACCCCCGGAGCTCAACCCTCGGTCGATGGAAAGCCCGACTCCGTCCTCGATTGGATCCTTTACGTCGACGGCTCCTCGACCGAGGAAGGCTGTGGTGCTGGCCTCATCATTCGGGGCCCGAACGAGACAAAAATGGAGTATTCTCTGAAGCTCGGGTTCAAAGCCTCAAATAACGCAGCGGAATACGAGGCCTTGCTGGCCGGAATGCGCATAGCCTTCGAACCGGGGCTGAAAACGATCCGGATCCGCATCGACTCTGCCCTGGTCGTTGGTCAAGTGACCGGCCAATTCGAGGCAAGGGAGCCTCTGATGGTGAAGTATCTGGCCGAGGTGAGAAGATTGTGAAAGGACTTCTATGAAGTCCAGGTAGAGCAGATTCCTAGACAGCTAAACGCCCAGGCCGACGCCTTGAGTAAGTTGGCTTCATCCTATACGGCCAACAACAAGAGGAACATCCTCTTTGAGGTCTTGCCATGACCCAGCATGGAAGACGGGGCAATGCCACTTCAAGTGTACACAGCCCGGGAAGAAGACCGGGATTTGAGAAGGCCCCTTGTAGAATTCCTGAGGGAAAGTACGCTCCAAGAAGATCGGGGAGAAGCCCGCCGTCTCTGAGCCAAAGCTCCCCATTTCGTCTGGAGCAATAGGAACCTCTACAAGAAATCCTTCACTCAGCCCCTGCTCCGGTGCGTCGACCTCCATGAGGCCGACTACGTCCTCCGTGAGACCTACGAAGGGGTCGGCGGCATGCACCAAGGGGCCCGCACCTTAATCCAGAAGGCACTGCTCTAGGGGTATTACTAGCCGACGATTCATCAGGACGCCTAGAAGCTCGTCAGGAGATGCAAAAGATGCCAACTCCATGGAATCATACTTCGCCTTCCGGCTACCGAGCTAACCGCCCTAACCTCCCCGTGGCCGTTTGCCCAGTAGGGAATGGACATGATAGGCCAGTTTCCTACCGGTACGGGCGGGCACAAGTACGTCCTCGTCGCGGTGGACTACTTCACGAAGTGGATTGATTGTCCGGTTTTTTTGTATGCGTTTAAAATTTAAGAATACCGCAATCAAGACGGTGTCGCTTGGTAGCTAGAGGGTCATTACGAGTCGATCCACAGGGAAATGGTGTCCTTTTCTTTAAGTTCTAACGAGTTAAGTCCCAACTTTGGTAGGTTTTGTTTTACGATCTAAGAATGAGAATAAATTGATTTAAAGGCTTGCTAGGGTTAGGATTAGGTTAGTTCGAAATAGGGATTCTTCTCACTTCTTTCAATGCCCTAGTTAAGAATATGGGTGTTAGGGTAATAGTTAACAATGGGGATTAGCACGACTAGGAAGAAACTTAGTTTCTTCCTTTTGGTCCTTGTCCGTCCGTTCTTGGCTCTTAGCCCTAACCTCCGTTTAATTCAACCATGACCGGTATAACTAGGGAATCACCACTATCATGTAAGATAGAGTGCCGGAGTGAGCGGATTATGGTTGATTTAAAGAGAGTCCGTATTTTAAAATTATTTGGGCAAAGAAAGGAGTGAGGGATTTCTTTCTCTCAAACCTTCCCTTTCCTACCCTAACAAGTGAGGAATTACTCACTCGTTAGGAAGATAACAATAAAATTCATTTTTGTTTGTATTTTTATTGATAACCTAATTGTAGATAATAAAAGAACAGATAAAAAGATTGCAGGTAATAAATTGCAAATAAAAAAGAATGCGAGATAAAAAATGAAACTTACTTTATTGATGTCCTCTCAACAACTCATTACAATTGAATTTCAATCTAGAAATTAAGAAGAGTAAAAAAAACTAAAGAGAGGCACCCTAAAAGAGGCATACTTAATTAGGCTTTTGGCTTTCCTATTTATAGATAGAAAAAAACCCTAGGTTACATTCTGATCCATACATGAATTTACCAAACTACCCTAAGAAAACCAGGTCAAAGCACCGACATCTCCACCGACACGTGCACCATACGGCCACGGTTCCACGACAAAATAGCCTGTTTGGCCGCGGTTCCACGGCCAATTGGTAGAGTCGTGGGCTTATTTCTTCAGGGTTTCTCTGTGTTGCTTTTATCTTCTGTTTTCTTTACTTGGTTTCTCAGAATTTCTTCTATTTCCTTCCAGATTTCCAACAGTGCAGAATGATGTGGACTTTTTCCTTGAGCTTCGCGTTGAAGTCTTGGATTTTGTGCTGCCCTTGTGCTTTGTGCATTGAACTGTCTAATGATTTTCTATTTGTTCTTTGAACTGGTAGACGTCATCATACGGATTCATCTGATGTTGGTCGTACTCTCACATTTATAGCGACTTTTCATGAATTTCAATGTAACGAGTTGAGAACCTGTAACCTGCAACTATTTAGCAGACATGAATCAAAAGTACCTACTTATATGCAATGTGATTAAGAATGGATGGTATAAAAATGAAAAAATCTGATATGAATGGATCGAGGCCATTCCCATCAGGAAACCGGATGCCACCACGACTATCAAGTTCCTGCAGAACAACGTGATACTCCGGTTCGGCATCCTGAGGTGTATCATCATCGACCATGGGACAAATTTCGAGAACGAAAAAGTAAAGGAATTCTGCAGTGAATATCGTATCCTCATGAAGTTCGCTACGGTCGCACATCCCTAATGCAACGGGCAAGCCGAGGTTGCTAACCGGGACGTCCTCCGAGGTCTTCGGACATGCCTAGAAGGACGCCAAGGCAGTTGGGTCGAGGAATTACCCTGGGTCTTATGGGCCCTGCGCACGTCGAAAAAAAACCCCCACCGGGGAGACCCCTTTCAGCCTCTGCTACGGTACCGAGGCAATGGTCCCATCGGAAATCGGGCTCCCCAGTCACCGGATCGATCACTTCGACGACGAAGCAAATACCTCAGCCCTCCGGACTAACCTGGACATCTTATTCGAGAAACGGGACCGAGCTTAGCTCAGAGCTGCCGTCTATCAACAACAAACCGCCTGCTACTACCACGATCCTGGTATTTGGATGACATACTCTTGATAGGAAGTGATATTTCTATACTACGATCGGTTATACTGTGGTTGTCACAAGGTGATTTCTCCACATAGGATCTGGATAAAATATCAGGGATTCTGGTGACCAGATCTATAGTTTTAGATATAGATTTGGGAAGTGTCCCAATCAGGTACTTGACAATATTCTAAAGTGTTTTAGAATGGACGACTCCTGGCGTGGTGGTATACCTGCAGGTGATGGAGCCGCCCTCTTTAAAGATATGTCTTCTAGACTGATGAGAAGAGGGATTTGCATGATTGACATATCACTTGCTTAGGCAGTTGAGTCAATCATGAAATGTCAAGTACCACACCAGATTTTGCTTTTGCACTAGTTGCAATAAGTATATATATTAATCCAATCCTGGAGAAACGTTGGGAAGCAGTTATGAACATAAGTGGATGTTCATGGTATATGATAACGGCAACCTCCTTCGGGAGGCGGTTATCATTCTAGGCTTCAAAGATGACCTGGATGACAGAGTGACTTCCAGAGTTATAGTTTTCCCTCTTTTGAGGGACAGTATGTTGGACAAGTGGTCCAAGCGGATACTGTCTAAGGCATGGCGCAGGATACGATTAAATTCAGTGGATGATACAGTTTAATAAGTTTGTTGGATTTGGAGTTCATTTATGAACTGGGTCCCATCAAATATCCAGACAAATTCTAAGATAGGTATTGCTCATTTCGGGAGATATTCTTTCTCCGCGAAGTTGAGATATAGAGATAAAAAGAAAAAACATTGGAGCGGGTCCACTCACTGAGGCTATTTCTCGAACGCAATAGTTTCACAAACGAGCTTTATGAGACTGATTAGTAGAGAAGTTGGGTGTTCGGTGTCACACGGGCTGTGAGTATGCGACATCGCAATAATTGGCCTTAATTGCAAGTGGGAGATTGTTGGCTATAGTGCCCTCAAGGCAATTATTGTAATCATAGACAGGTGATTATAATGATTGAGGGAGGACCTATACGGATAGAACGGTCTCATTCAAGATGATAGTATGCTATCTGGTTTGTCTCTATCATCATGTACATACTTTATGTTTATGTGGTATTACAGATCACTATTACATGTTTATAGAGCCCATAGGATTCTTGACTACCAATATTATGATGACGATCATATACGTGGGAGTTGGGTGGTCTATAAGCACATCTTTAAATGTTCCTAGTCGAGGGAGTATCGAGACTGGGCATCGATACTTCAGAGTAGACTCGTGCATACTTATCGAGACCCCGACGAAGGGCGGTGGCCGGTCTCCTAAGCCATTGGTGTCTGTTTGTCACCTAAGATAGTATGCAGGTGCTCATTGGGTTATGTGTACACTGTACGGACTCGCCGGGAACATACTAGGTATTATACCTATTGTCAGATAGCAGTTCCCAGGTGACATGTGTATAGGTTAGTCTGTCGAGCTGAGATTGTCATTTGTCTCATGTGAGTTCCTACTATGCTTTGATTACTACCCTACCATGACTCAAAAGAATCATGCAAACAGGTTTTAGTTGGGTACAGTCCCGAGCCACATGGAGGCAGTGAGCGGATTGTCGGTGATTCGTCTCTCCCGGTATTAGGGGTTGATATCACGCTGTGCACGGGTGGCCATCACCATAAATTCTTGGCCAAGGTAGTCGAGAATTACAGATTTGGATCAGTAGTTTCTCAGTTGGTGATGGGTTTTATACCGACACAAAATGTCGCGTTATTAGGGGTCTGACTTTATCCACCCGTCTAGACTCGATATGAGATACTCTTAGACAAACAGACCAGACTGGAAGGATATTGTCACGAACATGCTCGGTAGGGGTTTGGATGAGTTTTCTCGTCGGCCTTCCTTTCGCTCAATACTTAGGTAACCGTTACGTACAGCTAGTGCCGCTGACATGCTTATGGTTAAACCCACTGTCAGCGTATTGACGAGTCTTTAGAGTACCACATAGAGGGTTTTCCTGTTTCGGGCGAAACGATGTAGAGGCCGTATGGTTTTATGGCAGGGTTCGATCATATACGTGCACTTGTACACGTATCATGATTCGGACGGATAATACTAGTGGGTTTTGGTTTAAGCTGGATTATGGTATTATATTGTTGGATTATTTTCATTTCTTTGTATTCGTATTTTTTGGAATACGGTTACGGGTATGTATATACGGATGAGGGGTATTCTTGTAATTTATTACAAGATAGATTCTAGAAGATGCCACCTCATTTCGCTTTAACCATTTAGGATTAAATGGTTAATGAGGTGGAGGATGAGGTGTTGTGGCATTAATTCAAGCATGGCTTTGTGGTGACTCATGTAGTGACTCATAGTGTGACTCATGTGGTGACTCATGGTGGCACTATTAAGGCATGTTTGATATTTATGGGGTTGTGAGATATTTTTTTTAGTTGATTCATTCATTCTAGCTCATAACACTTAGCCATTTTTTTCTTGAGTTGCTTCATGCTTCACACTATTCACACTCTCATCTCCTCATGCTTCTTTTTGCTCTACCTCCATCCTAAAAGTCTCATGTGTTGAGAAACCTAGAGTGTTTAGAGACAAATCAATCCATAATTAGACCCTACATCTTCTAGGCTATCTAGTTTAGCGAACTAGGTATCCTAGTTAGATCGGCTATGAGGTAGGAGTTCGGAATACAAATTCTCAGGTGGATCATCTTCGATGGAAGGAGACCGGAGATCAAGCTTGATCATGGAGGCTTCTAGGAGCTTGGGATGATGGTTAAAGATCGAAGTACACGGATCATTCGGTATAACCTTTCTAAACTCCTTTTATGTTTGCTAGATTTTAGGGTTTATGGTAGATCAGGGTTTCTCGGGTTGTTCTAGCGCCAGTTTAGAAAAATTTTGTTCTGCATTCGGTCAAGATTTGATGGCCAGGGCGCTGGCATAACCAAACATAAAGTAATTATCTACATGGCATAACTAAGCTGGTATGTCTTGGGAGTGTATATATATATGATCCATTGCAAACCGGTCTGCGTTTTTTAAAAACGGGAACTCTCTGTCCACGGCATATTTGAACGATCCGAACCATTCAAGTTGATCACCCTACCCTCATGTGTATATATATGAAAAATGAAAGGATTTGAAGACCTTCAACACATGCATCGAATGGGTGCAAAATGAACGTCTTTCAATATAGCAACATAAATTTCATCTGATACATGGGTTAGAAGTCTTCAAATCCTTTGATTTTTCATACACATAACATGAGGGTAGTGTGATCAACTTAAACGGTTCAGATCGTTCAAATATGTTGTGGATCGAGAGTTCCCGTTTTTAAAAAAATGCGGACCGGTTTGCAGTGGAACGCTCCCATATATATATATATATATATATATATATATATATATATATATATATATATATATATATATATATATATATATATATATATATATATAGAGAGAGAGAGAGAGAGAGAGAGAGAGGGGGGGTGCTTTTAGTAGGATTTGCCTATATATAATTTCACCATTAGACTTGTTTTGGGATGTATGCTTGCAATCAAGAAGAGGATCTTTTATTTTTCTAATAAATTATATGATTTCTAGCACACATCCCAAAACAAATCTAATAGTTAAAACACGAGTAGAATTTATTTCCGGATCCTAACTATAGTATTTTAGGCTCCCTCTCTCTACACACACGCACACACAAGAATAATGGGGGGCAAAGGCCCCTGAAAGAGAACCCTCCAATGATGTTGAAATAAGTATACCCTCCACCGTATTTTCGATGATCGACACTGTCCATTTTGATTCTTATCGTCTGAGATGTATATATAACAAATTTCATGGGGTTCCAACACCTTAACACCATTGATCTAGCAATTTAAAATTTCTAAGAATATTCTATTATCGGAAAACCATTAATTATGATCCCACTAAATCAACGGTGAGAAAATGTTGGAATAATATGAAATTTGGTATATATACATCTTAGCCGATGAAGATAAGGATGATGTGTGTTGATCGGCGAACAAAATGCTGAAGGATAGACTTATCATAACAGAAAATCCTCTCCTATGGCCTTGGTCCTTTATTATTCCCCACACATACATACATATATTGGGCAGCTTAAAATTATCGTGACAAGATAAAAGTGTTGGGAAATGGTCGAAAAAGGGGTAATGGGATTGATCCATTAATAAAAACACTAATTACCCATGTAGTACAAATAGATTCAATTACCACACTTAAACAAACTTAAGGGAATGCAACCAATTAAAGATGCTTAGGCTTCAGAAAAGCACTACAACTTTTGTTTTAGAGGGAACATAAACTTGAACACTAACCAGCAATGCCAATGAGATTGCTTAACCTCAAAGCACTAGCACATCAGTGGAGGGTCACTTACCCCTAAAAAGTATCAAAAGACAACACCAATGGCCCTAAGATAATTAAGTATTGATTAATTTATATTAGAAAGGGGGATAAGGCAGAATAAAGCTGTTCTTTCATATAAAATATTTGTTTTAATTTTTTTGTTCTAACTTTATTTGAATTTGCATAACGTGCAATGCAGCACTAATCGTATTAGATGTAACAAGACTTGGAAAAACCTATTTCCAAAATAAATCTCATGACTTGACTCGCAATTTTCTTGTTACTGAGTATCAGTTACTTTCCTTTTACTTATTTTTTCCCCTTTCTTTCCAATCAAACAGGGTGGAAAATGCATCAGATCTGTTTCATGTAAGTTTTTATTTCTGAACTGCAACATCTTGATGGGTTTTAGTTAGAAAACATTAGATTCGAAATATAAAGTGTGTTCATATATTAATGCTTGTTAGAGTAGTGGAGGCAAATTAAAGTCGCTAATTAATGTACTAGTGGCAAGCATATATCATAAGGTTAACTTGTAATTCTATTTATGGTGGATTTTTCCAGTGAAGATCCTTCATCGTGCTGCTCAATGAGAAGCATCAACAAATGATTGGGTCAATGTATCATCGTACTAGCTAAGAATCAATAGATATCGATAAAGGGTGGCATAATGATCTATGGTGAAAGGACTATAAGTAAACTGCTCAATGATTCTCGTGCTTAAGATAGAAGCTGAAGAACAAATATGTCCTTGTTGCCGAGAAAAAACTAGAAATGGTTTTGACGTTTTGCTCCAAAATATAGGGATCTTGATTCTGTTCAATAAATTTATATGGCTAAATTTCACTACGATGCCATTAACTATCAGCATTTTTGAGATAAATGCCATAAAATTAAGAATAAAAGTAAATACCTTGAGCTTAATTAACAGGTTGCTGAAAAGAAAAAATGAACTCCAATGTGCCTTCACCATGTTATCAAACGCAGTTGTTTGCAATGGTATCAAATCATGAGGCTAAATTGAAAGGTAGCATGCTATGCAAACTTGTAAAATCGATAAAAGCTCGCGGTATTAATATGCAATTGATTAAGTTCTTGATATTTCAACATTTACAAAGTCATGGTATTTATCAAAAAATGATGATAGTTATATGTCATTTTAGTGAAGTTTAGCCGAAAAAGTATAAAGAAGATATTTCCAAGACAGAGAGATTCTTTTATGCACATTGGTCAATATGAAGCTTTGTCGTAGCTTGCAATGTTGCACCGGAGAGATTCTTTTATTCAATTTGTTCTCATCCAACCAAAGGAATTTCTCAATATATAAATATATATTGATTCATTGTAGTACTGCAGCTATGAATGGTGCACAAAGCATTCTCATTTTTATGTTGTGCTTGTGGGTGCAAATTGCTTTTGATTCTACATTCAGGTTGTCCTTTGGATATTGTCTCTCTTTGTAAGGTAAATGATGATGGTTTTTATTTGTTCTATTTGTCCCAACGGAGCAGAACATAACTGTCGTCTCCAAAGTGACAGGTCGCCGGTTAGTTGTTCGAAGGGTCGCATCCAGGTAAAGATAAATAGTGCACAATATAATTTTATATAGCAAATATATCATATTTGTTATTCTTCTTATATTCTTTCTTACCAGATGAATTATTTTGATGATGCATAGATTTTCTCTTATACATTATTTCAAAAAACTAGAGAAGAGAGGATGACATAAAGCTGAGAATTGCTTGTAATATAATTGTTTTATAAATGAAAGAGAAGAGAGGATGACATAAAGCTGAGAATTGCTTGTAATATAATTGTTATATAAATGAGCTAGGATCCCATTTTCTACACAAATCAAAGTGCTTTACTGAATAAAAGATTTGATAAGGGGGGAAAAATAAAACTGAGCAGCGGAAATCAAAATACTTTAACGAATAAAAGGTTTGGACTTAAAGAAAGAAAAAGAGTAGATTGATTTGGGGCATTAATGAATAAAAGACCACAATAATTAGGGGTGAAAGTGAGGTTGGGTTTGACCCGAACCCGACCCGGTTTTTCCGGGTTTTATGGACATCCAAGACCCGTTCGAACCCGATTGGACAGGTTGAAGATTAGATTAAAAAAAATTCGGGTTGGGTATAGGTTTAATGTTAAGCCCGTCCGTCTGAACCCTAAACCCGGCCTGAACCAAACCCGCTTTCTATATCCGATCCAACTCAGTATATTATAGAGACATCTAATTCTAAATATTATAGAATACTGTGATTCATTGTAGATATATATGCAGTGCAATTTTATGTGTAGTTTATAAATATATAGATATGATTTATATATCTTTATCTAAGTATAAATTCTGTGCATATATATTTGGTAGAATATGCTTGAATATTGTACTTTTTTTGTAAGTTATATAATGGGAAAAGCCGAAAAAACCCGCATAAACCAGTCCATCTGCATAAACCCAAAACCTGTCCGAACCTGTCCGAAATCCGAAGTTACGGGTTCAGGTTTAGAGCATGATAAACCAATCGAGTTCGGCGTGTTTTGGATCCCCTCACCCCCACCCAAAAAGAAAAAAAGAAAAAAAGAAAAAAGAAAAAAGAAAAACCCTGCTCGGTTTCACCCCTAACAACAATCATCTGAAAGTTGAAGGGAGAAGTGGATCTAGGTCTTCGGCCCAGAAATAGAGGCTGATATCTCGTCTTGGCGAGACACGCGGAGCCGTTACGGGGGCGCTTGGGTTCTGCGCTCTCGGTTGATCGGGGAGGCCGAGAAAGCTCGGCCTGTCGGGAGGCTCGGAGACGAGCAGGGAGGCCGAGGAAGCTCGGCCTGTCGGGAGGCTCGGAGATGAGAAAGGAGACCGAGAAAACTCGTTGGACTGCTCGGAGGCGAGCTGTTGCCTGTTTGCTAAGTGAACGTGGCAAGTACTTAGGGAGGTCTCCGAAAGGTCGGCTGCATCCTCGGAGATGAGGTCCCGAGGAACGCCCCTAATGCATCTCATTTATTCCACCTCCATAGCTTTTGGAACGCGTCATCCGCCGCGTGTCGTAATCTGAGGAGATACCAGTTGTGAGCATCATCATTAGCCCCCCACTCTCGTTCCGACCTCTGCATAAGTCGGGTCGAGAGTGGCCTGCTTGGTTTTTCTTCTGCTCAGTTTGGTGCCGAGAATCATAGTGTGGATTTCCCAGGAACGACATGGCGTTTGGCGGTTGCGTCGTTTCGATCTTTAGGCCCACTTTTCGTCTCGTCGTGCGCCTAAAATTTCGTGCGTATCCCCGATGGCGTCAGCGGATCAGTGAAATGATGGCGCTTTAAAGAGAGGGGCGCCGTTTCACTTGAGCGTCTGTTGGGCTAAAGGACACGTGTTTTACATCGGTTGGTGGGCACGACAGGCTGTCTTTGACCCCTGCAACGAAGAGACGTCCCCAATGGCCGTCCGCCACGTGGAGCCTCGACGGCCGATTTAGGCACGATGCTTCATTTTGGCGGGAATCGATCTGAGCCGTATGATGCTCCCTTTAGGGGTGTATAAATAGAAAGGGACCATTCTAGGGCCAATACTTTGCCTTAATTCTCTTTCATTGCTTGAAGATTGCTCGAATCTCCTCCGCATAGATCGGATCTTCTGTTGGTTTTTCCTCGGCGAGCCCCTTTCTTTGAATCAGGTGAGATGTCTTCCTCCGAGGTGTCTGTAGATGTAGTAGGGGTAGAGTCGGGAATGAGGCCTCAGTTTCTGGGGCCGAGTCCAGTGGGTCTTCCTCCTCCTTGTAAGTCCACGTTACCCGTCCCCGGTTCTTTCGGGGTTGCGGAAATGGGGAAAAACGATTTTTCGGTGAAGGTAACATGGACTAGAAACCGGATCTTTGCTAAACAAACTATCTAACAACATAACTAAGAGTTTAGCTACTATGTTAAGGGTTATACCTAATCTTGAACTCCTTCTTTTCGACTCCTTGTAGTGATCGGATCGGCCTCACCTCGTCGTCTCCTTGTGCCGAAGATGGATCCACCCGAAACCTTCTACCTTTGGCTCTAACCTCAATCTAGAGGAAACTAAAATACTTGGCTTGCTAGACCTTGTACTCTAGGATGAGTAGAGAAGTGTTTTAGGGTTTTTATCTCAATGGTTCTTGTTTCTCAACTCATGAGACAAGAGAACCATGAGCAAGAGGAAGAGCAAGAGGAAGGGGGAGAGCTTGGATGAGAGAGAATCAATATGATAGAATGAATAAGACTTTTTACAACCATGCTCTCAAAAACCAAAATAATCATGATAATAATAATAATTAAGCATCTTGTGATGGTTCATGTCAATGGCATTATCATTTCATGCACTCATTTTGTAAAGCACAACAAGCAAGCAAAAGTCATAGCCATGAAATGATAGCCATTGTAATGATGATGGTCAACAAGTCCAAACTAGTCAACCGGTCAACAAAGTCAACAAGTCAACAAAGTCAAACTTTCAACCCAACCATGGCACAATAATATTTAATTAATATTATTATTAATCATATTTCCTATTCTCATTAGGGTTTAGAAAAAGTCAACAGTCAACAACTCTAATGAGAATCCTCTGCCTCTGTCTCTATCAACTGTGCATACACACCCGCATCCGTGTTCCGAGGAACACGAATACAAAGAGATCCTCTACCTCTGTCTCTGTCAACTGTGCATACACACCCGCATCCGCGTTCCGAGGAACACGAATACAAACGAGATAAAACCAATCCCAAAACGTATACTAGGATCTGGTTTAAACCAAAGCCCACTAGTAATAACTGCCCGGACACCAAACGTGCACAAGTGCGCGGATGTGATCGAACCCTGTCGCAAAACCGTGCGACCTCTACTCTGTTTTGCCCAAAGGCGAATAGCTCTCTGTGTGGGACTCTAAAGACTCAACACTACGCTGGCAGTGGGTTTAACCACAGACCGCAAGCGGCACTAGCTGTGCGTAACGGCCCCCAGGTAGATGCCGATAAGAAGACTGATGAGGTGAAAACCATCCGAACTCCTACTGAGCCTGAATGTGACAATCTCCGTACAGTCCGGTCTGTTCGTCTGAGAATATCGCATGGCGGGCCTAGGGGGCGGTAAACGTCAGTCCCCTAATAGCGGTACAAGTCGTGTCGGAGTGTATCCCAAAACACCCTGAGATAACACTGGAAACCTACCAGTATATCTCGCTTGCCCTGGCCAGGGACGACTATGTGTAATGGCTCTCCATGACACAACGCGATATCAACTCCCAATATCGGGAGAGACGAATCCTGTCTAACCGTCACTGCCTCCAAGTGCTTCGGGACTGCACTCAACTACTACCTGTTTGCATGACTCCTTTGAGCCGTGGTAGAGTAGTAATCAAAATACAGTGGGAACACACTCGAGGCGAAGTGACGGTGTCAAGTCAGCGGACTAAGCTGTACTCATGTCACCTGGGAACTGATAACTGACGATAGGTATAATACCAACCAACAGTTCCCGACGAGTCCTGTCCAGTGTACTCGTAACCAAACGAGCACCCGCATACTATCTCAAGTACGACGTAGTGACGGCTGTGGGACAGACCGTCTCCCCTGCTGGGATGAAAAGCTCATACGCTAGTCTACTCCGGAGTATCGATGCCCTGTCTCAATAGTCCTACGACTAGGGACCTCTACAAGGATGTGCTTATAGATTACCCAGCCCCATAAGTCTGACTGCCATCACAACGCTGGTAATCAAGCAAAGATCCTAAGGGCTCTATTAATATGTATAAGCGATATGCTAAAAGAAACACATGCACATATTAAAGTAGAAACAAACCAAGTAGCATACTACCATTTTGAGCAAGATTGTCTATACAACTGTGAATATCTCAAGCTTCCATCAAGTAATATACAAACTAGTATGATACAGTAATGGCCTCTAGGGCATATACACTAACAATCTCCCACTTGCACTAAGGCCATGTACTGGCGTATCGGAGACCTATCATCTCGATCAACCGCTCGAACTGAGTCTGGGGTAAGGCCTTCGTGAGTGGATCTACAGTGTTATCTTCTGAATTTACTCTCTTCACCTCGATCTCCCGACGATCTACGATCTCCCTGATCGGGTGGTACCGCCTCAAAATGTGCCTGGACTTGTAATGGGACCTGGGTTTCTTCGCTAAAGCTATAGCTCCGTTGTTGTCACAATACAGCGGTATTGGATCAACAATGGTAGGAACCACCTAAAGCTCCATGAGGAACTTCTTCATCCAGACAGCTTCCTTTGCGGCATCGCAAGCAGCTATGTACTCCGCTTCCATAGTTGAGTCAGCAACGGTCTCCTGCTTGGAACTCTTCCAGCAAACCGCCCCTCCATTGAGGGTAAAGACATAACCCGACATGGACTTGGAGTCATCCTTGTCACTTTGGAAGCTGGAGTCAGCAAAGGCCTCGATCTGGAGGTCTTTTCCGCCATACACCAAGAACATCTCCTTAGTCCTTCTCAGGTACTTGAGAATGTTCTTTACTGCTATCCAGTGTTTCTCCCCTGGGTCTGACTGATACCGGCTTACAACGCTCAATGCGTATGCTACATCTGGTCTGGTACACAACATCGCATACATTATAGAGCCTACCGCAGATGCGTAGGGTATTGATGGCATGCGAGCCCTTTCCAAATCAGTCTTGGGTGACATCTCTTTGAAGAGGGTGATTCCGTGACAAGCCGGTAGATTACCGCGCTTGGAATCTTCCATACTGAATCGTTTCATTATGGTGTCTATGTACCTGGACTGTGAAAGTCCCAACATCCTCTTAGATCTATCACGATAGATCTGGATCCCCAGAATGTAGTTGACATCGCCCAGGTCCTTCATGGAAAACCTCTGTGAAAAGAATCCTTTGACTGGCTGTAACATAGGAATATCATTTCCTATTAGGAGAATATCATCCACGTACAAGACGAGTAATACTACAGTTCTCCCTACAATCTTACTGTAAATGCATGGTTCATCTGGGTTTTTGATAAAGTCGAATTCTTTGACAGTATCATCAAAGCAGATGTTCCAACTCCGCGATGCCTGCTTCAGTCCATGAATGGACTTGAGCAACTTGCACACTTTACCGCTGCTCCCACTCTGAATGAATCCCTCCGGCTGATCCATATAGACACACTCTTCCAAATTTCCATTTAGGAAAGCCGTCTTTACGTCCATCTGCCAGATCTCATAATCGTGGAAGGCAGCAATGGCAAGAAGAATCCGAATGGATTTGAGTATAGCCACTGGAGAAAAGGTCTAGTCATAGTCCAAACCAGGTCTTTGACGAAAACCCTTTGCAACAAGTCTAGCTTTATAGGTTTCAACCTGCCCATCTACACCAATCTTCTTTCTGAAGATCCATTTGCAGCCTACGAATGTTTACCCCAATCAGAGCAAAGCTCTGTTCAAATTCCAAGGCGGGAAACGAAGCAACGCTTCTGTTTCCCCCAATCAGAGCAAAGCTCTGTTTTGAAAATTAAAATTAAAATAAAAGAAGCAACGCTTCAGCTGACTTGCGCTCTGCGCAGCGCGCCACGTGGCAGCGCTCTGCGCTGCGCTCTGCGTGCGCGACACGTGGCAGCGCAGTTGCGCTGCGCTGCGCGACACGTGTCAGCGCAGCTGCGCTGCGCTGTGCGCTGCGCGACACGTGTCAAGCGCTGGGGGCGCTTGCGCCAAACAGAATTAAAATTCTAGTAGAATCTTTCTGTTCTTGTTAAAACAAGAAGATTGCCTTCTGTAAAACAGAAGCTCTTGGATCAAAGATCTAACGGTGGGGAAAATTCCCCAAATCACTCAGAGAATGATCTCCTTAACAAATTTAACAAATTTATGGACACTATATAAAGACCCCTAGACCCCAACTCAAAGCAGAATAAACAACAGAGAGAAATAGAGAAACACAAAACAGAGAGAAAACTTTAAAGAATTTTTGGAGAAGAACTCAAAAAAAGGAGAAAAGGTAAAATCCTTTGAATAAAAAAGAAGAATTTCTCTTGAATAGATCATTGATCTAAGAACAAGATCAATGATCTTCAATAAAAAAAATAATAATAATAACAGTGCCTTGCACTTTTTTATGAACCATTGGTTCTGGAATCAAAAAGATTCTTTTCTTGGATCAAGAAATTAAAATAGTGCCTTACACTTGCAAATCTGCACTGTTGCGCTCCTGGTTTGGCGCAAGCCACCAGAAAGCGCCACATGTCAGCACATGAATAACTTGCGCTATGCGCTTCTAAAAACAGAGCACTGCTCTCATGAATTGGCGCAACTCACCAGAGCGCGCCACGTGTCAGCAGCGCAACAGCACAGCGCACTGTCGCAGTGCACTGTGCTTGCGCTCACCAGAGCGTGACACGTGTCACCTCCCCATGGACTTGCGCCTTGCGCTCCTCAATTGGCGCAAAGCGCCTGACAAGCCATGTGGCACTCTGTCGGACTAATTAATGCAATGCATTATCAAGGGCAGAGCCCAATAAAGAAAGGTCTATCAGACCAAACAAAGCGCTATGCACTATTAAAAGGGATAAAGCCCAAACCAAGGTCTGTCAAGGCAAAAACAGATGCTCTGCATCATTTGTAAAAGGGACAGAGCCCAAATCAGAAAGGCCTAGCAGGCCAAAAGAAAATGCAGTGCATTATTAAACAGGGGCAAAGCCCTAGCACAGACCTAATAGGCCAAAGATAAAAATGTTGAATATTTTCAACTGGACTTAGCCCAATCATGGCCGTAAGTCCTCAAATTAAATTGACTGAGCACGGCTGCTCTCCTAAATCAATTTACATCCGGTTCGAGGGTACATCTCCGAACTCCTCCGACTCCTATCGTTGTAATCCTTCAACGACGTCAGAGAGGTGACGGGTCCCGACGACCACACACCCATATGGACTACGGGGTCCTTAAACTCGTGGACCGAAACGTCCTTAAACTAATGATGGACCACCACGTCCCTAAACTGGCAGCGGACCACTACGTCCCTAAACTGGAACAATAGAGCCCTCAAATGCACTTTTGCCGGATCTAAATGATCCTGTTTAAGTTGATCTTAGCCTCAAACCTGGCTAACGTATCCTTAAACATTCAAATGGACCATAAGACTCCAAATCAACTTTGGTTCAAGGGTACATCTCTGAACTCCTCTGACACATGTCGTTGTAATCCTTCAACGTCGTCAGAGAGGTGACGGGTCCCGCTGGCCATATATATTAAACGGACCACTACGTCCTTAAACTGGAACAATAGAGCCCTCAAATGCTCTTTTGCCCGAACGTTTAAGTTGATCTTAGCCTCAATGCGGCTAAAGTATCCTTAAACTAAAACACCAAACCCAAATCTAAGTAACTACGGATTTGGACTAATCCATGTCCTACGGGTGACGGCATAACCTAGTCTCCGTATACAATCCACGGGCAACCACAAACAAAACAAACACACACGACACGAGGTGAAATTCTGGAGAAGGAGAAAGTTGTTACCGCGATGCGGTAGCGTAATTAACTGCAGGGACTTGCGCCTGCAGGGAAGAGCGTCCCCACAATCAAAAACCCCTCAAGCAAGGGGGAATCTGACGAAGTCTGCTACATCGGCCGCATCCGTCCAAACCTCCGATACACGGTGCCATAAATCAACTTGGCATCTTCGGAGAGGTGGACGGATAAAACCAAATAGCATCTGCCCCGAATCTCAGGCAAGACGCCTTCACGTCTTGGCCGCCGTTCGGAGGGGAACAGATTCTGGCACGCCCGGTGGGACCTTTTCCTCTTTCCACTCCACACTTCATGTGTCGTGTTCGCGAACGAATCGCGGTTTTCTGTTGTTGCCTGTGGATTCAAGGTACTTAGATTTGGTGTCTTGCTCCGTGCAGAAAACAGAAGATCAATGGCTTCAAACTGCACTGCCTGCAACTGCAACTCTCACTCCGTCCTTGCTGGGGGAGTGACTTATGGGCCCCAAGCGGCCTCCCTTTTCAAAATGCCAGTGGAGCAGGTAACTCAAGCCACCGCTGGACTATTCTTCGGGACCCTGCTCCCACCAATGAGCTTCAATGCCCCAATGACATCGCAAGAAGCTCCAAAGAAGTTGGTCTTTGATCGACTTGCTACTGCCGCGGCCCCTCTCAACGGGTCGCCCAACTTCAATACCTCAGTTTCCAACAGGCTGGGCCAGAACGTCTACGAGCCCGTGATACCCGAAGCTGACATCCCAAAGCGGATAGCCATCCCGGCTCAAGCGGACGAAATCATTGGGAAGGCTCCTCCTTCCAAGAAGTCAGTTTTTACAAGGCTGGCCATTCCGGTTGCTGCTCCAGGCGAGGTCCTCAAGGTTGCTTCCCCTACCCAGTGGGGGCATGACGAAGTCACCCTTATAGCTGAAACAACTCCATCCGCAAGACACGCTCGACGTCGCCACTGGCGTCGAGTAAGGAAGGCTGGGGGCAACTCCCCCTGTGGAATAACTCCGCCAGCTCCAACGGTGGGGCTCGATGCTGCTGTTACAATCGGGAACAGCTTTGAATTGCTGAACAAGATGCGCAGAAACTCTCCTACTTCGGTGCTGAAGAAAACTCCTTCACCTGTGGAGAATACTCCAGAGAAGAAGCTGGAGCAGCCCCATCAGCGGCTGTCCTCTAAAATTTACAAAGTCTGGCGTCAAGTCCAAGACTCGGTTGTTGATCAATACTATCTCCGCCGACAGGAAAAGATGAAGGTTCGGCAAGAGAAGGACTACTCTGTCAAGCCAGAAAAAGCAACAGCTTGCTGGGTGCCCACTGCAACGGCTCCCTCAATGTCAGTCACTCAAAAGAAAAGGAGGCCGCAAAAAGCCCCTGTGTCTTTGGCAAATCGCAAAGACACTAAATCTAAACGCCCCAAGTCTGGAGGCATGGTAGTGCACACTGTTTATATGGCTTCCGGAAAAGAGGAAAGCCGTGCTTCGATGGGTCACCGGCCGCTCACTTGATCCGTGACAAAACCCCAGGAGCAGCAACAGAAGCTTCAGGAAATGATGACTGCAATGGCTGCGCTTACCGAACCGAAAGGAAGTTCGGAAGTATCATCAGAGCAGCGTCATGAACAAGAAACTGACGCTGACTATCTACGCAGAGTTCTCGAAAAGAAGGACAAAGAGGCAGCCGAACAAGCTACCAACATAAAGCAAATGGCGCTCCTCTTCCAAGATATAGTAGGGATGATGTTGCACCCGGACCCTCCAGCTGAAGACCCTCCGATCATTGTTGGAGACGACAGAGGGGAGACACCTAATCCTCCTCCGGCTCTTTCAGCGGCCAAGGAAGAAACCATTTCCAAGGCCGCACTGGATGACTATATTACTCAGCAAATACGGGTTCATCAGGCGAATGAAGCGGCTGGGCAAATTGTTAGAACCGGACGACCCTATCCAAGCTGGTATGACCAAATCAGTTACCCGCCGAGATATACGATCCCTAAGTTCCACGTATATAAAGGGACAGGGAATCCACATCAGCACGTCACTCAATTCAGGGCCTTATGCGGAAACACGGTAGGCGATGACAAACTATTGCTTCGTCAATTCGTCGGCAGCTTAGCAGAAACAGCCTTTGAATGGTATTCGGAGCTACCTAACGACTCAGTCAAGACATTTACGGAGATGGAGTCACTGTTTACACAAAGATTCGCGAGTGCTAGTGAACGCACCCCGATAACAGCAATGATAAATGCCAGGATAAGGCCCGGAGAAACGTGGGTCCAATACGCAACACGATGGCGGAACCTATGGTCAAAATGCGAACAACGCATAGAAGAAGCACCTGCGGTAAGCATGTTCGTGGGCACTCTTGATCCGCAAGCGACCATCTCACAATTCATGATGTTCTTCAGGCCGACCACCTTCCAGGCATTGATCGACAAATTAGCTCAAATGGACCAGATGGGCCACGGACCGTCTCCTCCAAAATCAGACTCTCGAAATGAGAAAGGAAAAGGGAAAGCGACTGTCGTTGCCAATGCTCAACAACAGCCGAGTAACTCAAAGCCGGTCGTTCGCCAAAATAACGCGCATCCACGCCCGTCCCTCGAGGAGAGACTAGGACGTCCTTACTCGTTTCTTCAGAATAAAACGAGAAGACTGTTTGAACTGGCAGTACGCAACAGACTCATCAATCTACCGAATCCAAAATGTCCGTTGCAGCCAGGCGATCTCAATAATCCCGATTACTGCCCTTACCACCAAACGGTAAGTCACCCGATCGAGAATTGTTTCATTTTTAAGGGATGGATCGAGGATCAGTACCTACGAGGCAAGTTTGCGCTGTCTGAAAACTGGAAGGTAAACCCATCACAGCCGCACACTCCAAAGAAGACAGACACGATGGGGGCAGCTTGTTCTTTTGTTGAGGACGACAACGATGGAGAAGACTCATCAGATAAATCCAAAGACTACGTAGCGACTTGTCATGTGATCTCTCACTCGTTTGCAGATGATAAAGAGGCTCCTTGCGCCGAGTATGCAAGGGCAAACCCTGAACCAGAAATTCTACGGCTGTCAGACGAGTTGATCGATGTCTTCCTGAATGAAATTCATCTGAAAGTTAAAGCCAATCAAGAGCGTGAGATGGCCATACCAGAAGGAGCCAAGCACCGACTACTAGACCAAAGAGTCGAGGCACTCCCGTCAAATCAAAAGTCATCCGCTGCGGATAAAAACAAATTCAAGACGAGGAAAAGGTTCGCCAAAGCCTTATCGGTGGGAATGAAGCTACCGCCCTCTGAAGAAAATACTCTCGGTAGAGTAGAGATGCATCCTAACTTCTGCTTATATCATCAGAAGATCATATATCCTACCGAAGACTGCGACTCCTTTAAGTGTTGGTGGCAAGGATATGTCGGTCAAAAGCAACACTTCAATAGGACAAAGTGTGAAACTCGTAGACATCGGAAAAATGCGATAGATGAGCGCAAAAGAGCCGTCGACGACTGTCATATAGCTGATTCCAAGGGATCGCAAATTATCTTTGGAAGCGACTCTGACGAAGAAGTTGCCCTCAACCCTCTCCTCAAAGAATCCATTTCAAAAATGAGAGAGTTGACGAGTTACGAGAACATTCAGCCGCGCAATCGCCCGCTACTCAAAAAAACCTCGGCCCCGTGAACAAAGGATCGAGCAAAAAGGATAAAGGAAAGGGGAAAATGACCTTCGTCGCCAACACTCAACAACAGTCGAGAGGCCCTAGACCGGTTGTTCGCCAAAACAATATGCGTCCACACATATCCCTCGAGGAGAGACTAAGACGTCCTTACTCATTTCCCCAGGATAAAACAAGGAGGCTGTTCGAAGTGGCAGTGCATAACAAGCTTATCACTCTACCGGAGCCAAAACACCAACTACAACTGGATGATGTCAACAGTTTTAATTATTGCCCTTACCACCAAGTATTGGGCCATCTGATCGAAAACTGTTACGTCTTCAAACACTGGGTTGAAGACCAATACCAACAGGGCAAGTTCGTCATCTCCGAAAACTGGAGGGTGAACCCGCCACAACCGCACGCTCTGAAAAAGATGGATACGCTGGGGGCATCATGCTCATTCATAAGGAAAACCCCATAGACCGAAATGTCATTAAACTAGAGATTCGCCTCAAATACGGCGACGATAGACCGAAATTTCATTAAACTAGAGATTCGCCTCAAATACGGCGACGATAGACCGAAAAGTCAGTAAACTAGAGATCCGCCTCAAATATGGCGATGACGGACCGAAACGTTCTTAACCTAACGATGGACCGCAATGTCCTAAAACTTGCAAATGACCGAAACGTCTTTAAACTACTACCGCAGCATCCTCAGGCTGACAAAAAAAAAGAATAAAGAATAAAGAAAAATAAAAACGGTATGTCCATAAGCAAAATGGGCACGGATGAAAACCCGAAAGGGCTCCGTGAGTAACAACAGCAGGGCTACCGGCGAGTGTTCGTGAAAACCCGAAAGGGCGCGACCTCGTTAAAAAAAATAAATAAATAAAAGAAGAAAAAAAGACGGTATGTCCATAAGCAAAATGGGCACGGATGAAAACCCGAAAGGGCTCCGTGAGTAAAAACAGCAGGGCTACCGGCGAGTGTTTGTGAAAACCCGAAAGGGCGCAGCCTCGTTAAAGGACACTTGCGGGGTCCTCTCGACCTTGTAAGGAGAAACCACCCGCGTGAGATCCTTACGACTCACAGGGAACCAACACACTTAGGGATCCTCACGATTCCTAAGGAGAAATTACACTTGCGAGATCCTCACGACTCATAAGGAGAACTCTTTTATGGGACCCTCACGGCTCATAAGACTTGAAAGTCTTAAGTTACAGAAACTTTAACCTGTTCTTAAGCAAACCCCCCACAACCTTCGATTTTTGCCCTATAAGCGGCTCAATACTGGCCCTTGTATACAATCCACGGGCGCGAATAAACGTTTCCCTAACCAAGTTCCACACGTGACTGGGGATATGTTCATACGGTGAACAACCCTTGTAAGTCCTCCCGACTTACAAGGAGAAAACCCTTTTGTAAGATCCTTACGACTTACAGGGGAACATACACTTAGGAATCCTCATGATCCCTAAGGAGAAAACGCACCTACAAGATCCTCACGACTTGTAGGGAGAAATACCTTTGTGGGACCCTTACGGCTCATGAAGTCAAAAGCCTTAGTCGATAGGATCCTAACCCTGTTCGCTAAGCCATCTTTGTTCGACATCGACAGAGGAAAGTGATGATTCGCTCCTGGCATTATCCCAGTTGCAGCGATGCTGATGCCTAAACCGGTATCAAATTCCAAGCCCTTTTATGGCAAATGATGATTCGCTCCTGGCAATATTCCAGTTGTAGCGATGCTGATGCTAGGATTGGCATGAAGATTCCAAGTTCTACACTCGCGATAAAAAAAATCTACGAGCCACACATGCATGCAAAATAGCCGAAATGATGGGGCAACTTGCAATAAAAAGCAGCAAGTAAAAATGCATGCATGCAAAATAGCCGAAATGATTGGGTAACTCGCAATAAAAAAAAAAGCAGCGAGTAAATATAAAATAAACAGCCGAAATGATTGGGCAACTCGCAATAAAAAGCAGCGAGTAAAAAAAAATATCGCCGAAATGATTGGGCAACAATAAAAAGCAGCGAGTAAAAAAAAAATATAGCCGAAATGATTGGGCACCGTGAAAAATAGCCGAAATGATTGGGCAATCGCGACCTTCGCGATATAAAAGCTGAAATGATAGAGCATCGCGGAAATACAATAATAAAAAAATGAATAAAAATGAAATTTATGCCCTACAGGTGAGATCACACTGATCCCTGTATACAATTCAGGGGCACAAACAAAGAGGGAACCATATCTTCCCAACAGGCTCCACCAGAAAGCGAAGCCAAATATCGACGGTTCATAGACAACCTAGGGACAATCTCGACATTTGTCGTAATATTGCAGACACAACGTCAACAAATGAAGAAAAGGAAGATCCCTAGCTTTAGGGTCTTGACGTCAACAACCGATCTCGGAGTCGCAATGAAATGGAGCCACGACATAGTCCTTATTTCCAAATCTTAACGGCAATATCTACGGCCTAAGAATCAACAAAGGCGTTCCTTCGCAATCCATCGAGATGCAGATACAACGCCAACAAAAGACCTCGCGGTCAAAACAAAGCGAAGCGACAGCAAAATCCCAGCTTCATTTCAACAATCGTCTCGATACAGCAGACGAGATGTTAACAAAGGCGTTCCTTCACAGTCCATCAAGAGGCAGATACAACGCCAACAAAAGACCTCGCGGTCAAAACAAAACGAAGCGACGGCAAAATCCCAGCTTCATCTCAACAATCGTCTCGATACAGCAGACAAGATGTCACAACAGTGTCCTTCCTCCAACACGATTCGGACATGACAAAACAAACGAAGCGAAGGCCAAATTCCTAGCTTCGAGGTCTTAACGGCAAGTCATATAAAGCCCGAAAGACAACTGGAGATCATCTCACACCAGCGCGAAATGGTCACCACTTCGACGTTCGTCTCGACACAGCAGACGCAACATCATCAAACAAACGGAGCCACGGCAAAATCCCTAGTTCCAAATCTCGACGGTTTATCAGCAACCTAGAGGAAACCTCGACATTCGTCTCGATACAGCAGACGAGATGTCACCCCAGCGTTCTCCCTCCAGCAGGGTTCAGATGCGACAATCAAACAAACGGAGCCACGGCAAAATCCCTAGTTCCGAATCTCGACGGTTCACCAGTAACCTAGAGACAACCGCGACGTTCGTCTCGATACAGCAGACGAGTTGTCACCCCAGCGTTCTTCCTCCAGCAGGGTTCAGACACAACAATCAAACAAACGGAGCCACGGCAAAATCCCTAGTTCCAAACCTCGACGGTTCACCAGCAACCTAGAGACAACCGCGACGTTCATCTCGATACAGCAGACGAGTTGTCACCCCAGCGTTCTTCCTCCAGCAGGGTTCAGACGCAACAATCAAACAAATGGAGCCACGGCAAAATCCCTAGTTCCGAATCTCGACGGTTCACCGGCAACCTAGAGACAACCGTGACGTTCGTCTCGATATAGCAGACGAGTTGTCACCCCAGCGTTCTTCCTCCAGCAGGGTTCAGACGCGACAATCAAACAAACGGAGCCACGACAAAATCCCTAGTTCCAAACCTCGACGGTTCACCAGCAACCTAGAGACAACCGCGACGTTCGTCTCGATACAGCAGACGAGTTGTCACCTCAGCGTTCTTCCTCCAGCAGGGTTCAGACGCAACAATCAAACAAACGGAGCCACGGCAAAATACCTAGTTCCAAACCTCGACGGTTCACCCGCAACCTAGAGACAACCGCGACGTTCGTCTCGATACAGCAGACGAGTTGTCACCCCAGCGTTCTTCCTCCAGCAGGGTTCAGACGCGACAATCAAACAAACGGAGCCACGACAAAATCCCTAGTTCCAAACCTCGACGGTTCACCAGCAACCTAGAGACAACCGCGACGTTCGTCTCGATACAGCAGACGAGTTGTCACCCCAGCGTTCTTCCTCCAGCAGGGTTCAGACGCAACAATCAAACAAACGGAGCCACGGCAAAATCCCTAGTTTCAAACCTCGACGGTTCACCCGCAACCTAGAGACAACCGCGACGTTCGTCTCTATACAGCAGACGAGTTGTCACCCCAGCGTTCTTCCTCCAGCAGGGTTCAGACGCGACAATCAAACTAACGGAGCCACGGCAAAATCCCTAGTTCCAAACCTCAACGGTTCACCAGCAACCTAGAGACAATCGCGACATTCGTCTCGATACAGCAGACGCGATGCCAGCAAACGAAGCAAAGGCCAAATTCCTAGCTTCAGGGTCTTGACGGCAACTCACATAAAACCTGAAAGACTATCGGAGATCATCCCACACCAGCGCGGAGTGGTTATGACTCATCGGGGCTCTCCAAAATGAGCCTAACCTCAAGTAAAAAGCGGCATGGCAAAATACCTAACGCTTGCTCTTCCGACGGTCAAACTGCCAAGGAGGATTGCTTGAAGACGCTTTGTCCAGCCCCCGAAGGGATCAGAGACACGGCAGTCGCAGGGCTACTCGAACAGCACGATTGTCTATCGAGGAATATATCAGCTTATGCGACGGTACGACGGCCAAAACCCTAAGTACCACAGACCCTAACGGACTTCTGTCGTAAAGAGCAGAGGTTAACTGTGACGTTAGGATGTTCTTGAGAGAAATGCTCGATTCGTCTCGACTTGTGAAGAAATTGATGTCTTTGCGAGAGCTTCTCGATGCGACTCGACTCGTGAGATAAAGCCTTAGGCAGTGGGCATAAAAGAAACCTGTTTCCTAAGCACTGGGACCCTGCAAGTTGGCCCAAAATGGTCTCTTGCATACTATCCACGGGTCTCACTCTCCAAAGTCGAGTCTCAACAATGAGGGAAACAACCGCTTACGGGTCCTCTCGACTCGTAAGAGGGGATAATTCTCTTATAAGATCCTTACGAATTGTAAGAGGAAAACACACTTAGGGATCCTCACGGTCCCTAGGGAGAAAATCCACCTACGAGATCCTCTCGATCCGTAGGGAGAAAAATCTCTATGAGACCCTCATGGCTCATGGAATTGAAAAGTCTTAGGCAGCAGACCTGAACTTGCTTCCTAAGCCATCACTACTGCCCAAGATGTTCAAGACAGAATGTTCTATATCGCTTACAAGCTACGCTTATTTAAAGAATGTGCCAGTAACAAAGCAGAAAATAAAAGGGAGGAGGCAAAAGATTTGACATTCATACTTGGAAAGTTCTTACATCAATAAAGACAATAATCAAAGGCATTATTCAAATAATTACAACGGCAAAACCTCAGATCCTGGACAGGGATTGAGGAACTCGAAAGTGACCTTGTCCAGGACTTTCCAAGCTTGGCGAACCATCCTGGTGTGCTTCCTTTTGCGAGCACGGGCGTCGGGATCCCCACTGATGTCCTCCACCCTCCGATAGGCAGCAAGAATGGCAGACTGTTGAAAGGCTTCGTGCAAGAGATCGATGAGATTGTCTCGCCGTCTCTTCGAGATTAAGTTCATCAGGTACACTGAGTGCACCTTATCCTCGGCGGAGTCCAATGCTTTAAGCGGCACGCCGGTAAAGAATAGGGGAAGCGCTCCCGAGATGGCTCCCACAATAAGCTTCAGCAGAGGGGAGCGCCGAGGAAGCAGTTGACCGTTGTACGCGTCGAAGCGACTCATGATTTCGGCACACTCAGCATTGGTAAATTCTCGATTTTGAGAACGGCCAAGTCGGCGGATGTCCCCGTAAGAGATAATCTCGTCGAGATCGTACATGTGGGCGTCCATCACTCCTATGAAAGAAAATCAACAAAAATTAGCAACTCTTAAGAGTTCTGCTATATGATTTGGAAGGAGCAAAGCTCCATTAATGAAATGAGGAATATACGAGAAAAAATCTTTCAGTGAGCAGAGCTCTATTAATGGAACCCTAATAGGGTTCTCCTTAGTTCTCTTTAAACCCCTTTAGAGCAAAGCTCTGCTAAGTGAAACCCTAAATGGGTTTTCTTTAGATCAGGGATCTATTGAGAGTAAGGCTCTGTCAATGAAAATTAATTTAATTTAATTTAACTTAAAAATTTTACCTAAAAGTTTTAAGAGTTTAACTCTCGGAGTTCTTGAAAATGAAGAGCAGGGCTCTGAGATTCTGAAAGTAAAAATTCTGAAGATGAAAATCATCTAAGGGACCAAAGGTCCTACTTATAGGCATTGAAGAGCCCTTTCAACTTCCAAAAGTTGCCGCGACGGTTGGAATTCTGCCACCGCTGTGCTCACGTTTGGGGGCCACGTAAGCACAACGGTGGGGGGGCATTTGTTTACCCCAATCAGAGCAAAACTCTGTTCAAATTCCAAGGCGGGAAACGAAGCAACGCTTCTGTTTCCCCCAATCAGAGCAAAGCTCCGTTTTGAAAATTAAAATTAAAATAAAAGAAGCAACGCTTCAGCTGACTTGTGCTCTGCGCTGCGCGCCACGTGGCAGCGCAGTTGCGCTGCGCTGTGCGCTGCGCGACAAGTGTCAGCGCAGGTGCGCTGCGCTGTGCGCTGCGCGACACGTGTCAGCGCAGCTGCGCTGCGCTGTGCGCTGCGTGATACGTGTCAAGCGCTGGGGGCGCTTGCGCCAAACAGAATTAAAATTCTAGTAAGATCCTTCTGTTCTTTTTAAAACAAGAAGATTGCCTTCTGTAAAACAGAAGCCCTTGGATCAAAGATCCAACGGTGGGGAAAATTCCCCAAATCACTCAGAGAATGATCTCTTTAACAAATTTAACAAATTTATGGACACTATATAAAGACCTCTAGACCCCAACTCAAAGCAGAATGAACAACAGAGAGAAATAGAGAAACACAAAACAGAAAGAAAACTCTAAAGAATTTTTGGAGAAGAACTCAAAAAGAGGAGAAAAGGTAAAAACCTTTGAATAAAAAAGAAGAATTTTTCTTGAATAGATAATTGATCTAAGAACAAGATCAATGATCTTCAATAGAAAAAATAATAATAATAACAGTGCCTTGCACTTTTTTATGAACCATTGGTTCTGGAATCAAAAAGATTCTTTTCTTGGATCAAGAAATTAAAATAGTGCCTTGCACTTGCAAATCTGCACTGTTGCGCTCCTGGTTTGGCGCAAGCCACCAGAAAGCGCCACGTGTCAGCACATGAATAACTTGCGCTATGCGCTTCTAAAAACATAGCACTGCTCTCATGAATTGGCGCAACTCACCAGAGCGCGCCACGTGTCAGCAGCGCAACAGCACAGCGCACTGTCGCAGCGCACTGCGCTTGCGCTCACCAGAGCGTGACACGTGTCACCTCCCCATGGACTTGCGCCTTGCGCTCCTCAATTGGCGCAAAGCGCCTGACAAGCCATGTGGCACTCTGTCAGACTAATTAATGCAATGCATTATCAAGGGCAGAGCCCAATAAAGAAAGGTCTATCAGACCAAACAAAGCGCTATGCACTATTAAAAGGGATAAAGCCCAAACCAAGGTCTGTCAAGGCAAAAACAGATGCTCTGCATCATTTGTAAAAGGGACAGAGCCCAAATCAGAAAGGCCTAGCAGGCCAAAAGAAAATGAAGTGCATTATTAAACAGGGGCAAAGCCCTAGCACAGGCCTAATAGGCCAAAGATAAAAACGTTGAATATTTTCAACTGGACTTAGCCCAATCATGGCCGTAAGTCCTCAAATTAAATTGACTGAGCACGGCTGCTCTCCTAAATCAATTTACATCCGGTTCGAGGGTACATCTCCGAACTCCTCCGACTCCTATCGTTGTAATCCTTCAACGACGTCAGAGAGGTGACGGGTCCCGACGACCACACACCCATATGGACTGCGGGGTCCTTAAACTCGTGGACCGAAACGTCCTTAAACTAATGATGGATCACCACGTCCCTAAACTGGAACATGGACCACCACATCCCTAAACTGGCAGCGGACCACTACGTCCCTAAACTGGAACAATAGAGCCCTCAAATGCTCTTTTGCCGGATCTAAATGATCCTGTTTAAGTTGATCTTAGCCTCAAACCTGGCTAACGTATCCTTAAACATTCAAATGAACCATAAGACTCCAAATCAACTTTGGTTCAAGGGTACATCTCTGAACTCCTCTGACACATGTCGTTGTAATCCTTCAACGTCGTCAGAGAGGTGATGGGTCCCGCTGGCCATATATATTAAACGGACCACTACATCCTTAAACTGGAACAATAGAGCCCTCAAATGCTCTTTTGCCCGAACGTTTAAGTTGATCTTAACCTCAATGCGGCTAAAGTATCCTTAAACTAAAACACCAAACCCAAATCTAAGTAACTACGGATTTGGACTAATCCACGTCCTACGGGTGACGGCATAACCTACGGGTGACGGCATAACCTAGTCTCCGTATACAATCCACGGGCAACCACAAACAAAACAAACACACACGACACGAAGTGAAATTCTGGAGAAGGAGAAAGTTGTTATCGCGATGCGGTAGCGTAATTAACCGCAGGGGCTTGCGCCTGCAGGGAAGAGCGTCCCCACAATTAAAAACCCCTCAAGCGAGGGAGAATCTGAAGAAGTCTGCTATATCGGCCGCATCCGTCCAAACCTTCGATACACGGTGCCATAAATCAACTTGGCATCTTCGAAGAGGTGGACGGATAAAACCAAATAGCATCTGCCCCAAATCTCAGGAAAGACGCCTTCACGTCTTGGCCGCCGTTCGGAGGGGAACAACGGGTTTTACCCTTTCTGGAGCAAAGTCCAAAGTCCAAACTTTGTTGGTGTACATGGACTCCATCTCGGTCCGCATTGCATCCAGCCATTTTACTGAGTCACCGCTCTGAATGGCTTGCTGGAAGCTAGTAGGTTCATCATAATCCATGGTGCAATCCTCTCTATCCCCGTCTATGAGAAAACCGTAGTATCTCTCGGGCGGATGAAACTGCCTACTACTCCTGCGGAGCGGCGTAGTAATGTCCTATTCTTTCGAACCCTCTGGTTCTACTAAGCTTTCAGTAATAGTTTGTGGTTCTAGAATTTCTTCCAGTTCTATTGCCCTCCCACTTATTTCTTTTTCTAAGAACTGATGTTCCAGAAAGTGGGCATTACGAGAGACAAAGACCTTTTGTTCTTCTGCGTAATAGAAAAGATACCCCCTGGAGTTCTTTGGGTATCCCACAAACTTGCACTATACTGAGCGTGTCTCGAGTTTGTCCGCATGCTGCTTTTTGACAAAAGCTGGACATCCCCAAATCTTCAGATATTGAAAATAGGGTTTCTTCCCACTCCATATCTGATATGGTGTGGTAGGCACAGTCTTAGTTGGAACTCGGTTCAAAAGATATGCAGCTGATTCTAGTGCATATCCCCAGAATGATCGCGGTAACTCAGTGTTACTCATCATGGAACGCACTATATCCAATAGGGTTCGGTTCTGTCTCTCCGATACACCGTTATGTTGTGGAGTGTATGGAGGAGTAAGCTGAGAGAGAATTCCATTCTCTTTTAGGTAATCCAGGAACTCGGTACTCAAGTATTCACCACCTCGATCAGATCTCAGTGTCTTGATACTTTTGCCTGTTTGTTTTTCTACTTCATTCTTGTATTCCTGGAATTTTTCAAAGGCTTCAGATTTGTGCTTCATTAAGAAGACATGCCCGAACCTTGAAAAATCATCCGTAAAAGTAATGAAGTAAGAATAACCGCTTCGCGCGTGTATAGACATTGGTCCGCACACATCGCTGTGTACGAGCCCCAAGAGCTCGCTCGCTCTTACTCCGTGTCCAGTAAACGGAGTCTTTGTCATCTTTCCTTTGAGACAGGATTGTCAAGTTGCATATGATTGATATTCGAACGGGTCCAAATATCCTTCTGTATGTAACTTTGTCAACCTTCTCTCATTGATGTGACCCAGTCTACAATGCCATAAGAAAGCCTGATTTAATTCCGGAGACTTTCTTTTAAGTGTGTTCTGGACACTGAAAATCTGAGCTTGATTCAATACGTATATCCCGTTATTTAATGTACCTGACCCAATCAGAACTTGATTTAGGTGGATGTGGACCACATCGCTTACAAAAGTAAAATCATATCCTTCCTTAGAAAATAAGGATACAGATATGATATTACAAGTCGCACCTGGTACATACAAACAATTACGCAAAATAAATATCTGCCCAGTTGTCAGTCCAAGATGATATTCCCCTACGGATTCAGCGTTCATGCTCATTCCGTTAGCAACCCTGAGAGTCATATCACCTATCTTGATAACCCTACGGTTTCTCAGAGCCTGTAATGAGTTACAGATGTGAGATCCTGATTCGGTATCCAATACCCAGGAAGTAGGGTTAACTGACATACAGTTCTCTATCACAAACACACCCGAAGCCGTAGCCACAACATGCTTCGAATCCTGGCTACTGGCTTTGCTAGCCCTGCAATCCTTCTGCCAATATTCATTCCCATAACAATAGGAACGTCCCACTTTTACTACATCCAGTCCCGAAACTTTTGCCCTTCTCTTTCCTTCTACCTCCCTGGTTTCCTTCAGGGTAGAGGGCAGAGACTGTAGAATCAGGTCAGTATTTGACCCGTTCTTCAACGTGGTCTTCAGGTCCGTAAGCTCAAAATAGCTGGTCTCTGTAAGGACGTTGCCCCTTACAGATGACTCGATAGCCAATCTCGCTTGAAGCAATTCGTTCGAGGTCTCATATCTTGCGATACGAGATTGCTCTCCATATAAATCCTTGTTATAGAGGAAGATAGAAACTAAGTCCATCTTCTCGTGTTGCCTCTGGTATCCACCATCAACTGAGGCTAACACGAGGCACTTGGCTTCCGCACAGTCTGTTTCCGATGTCTTACGGATATCAATATCCGATACAGGAAAAACTGGTCCCGAGACGGCATGGGTTTGATTAGTTAAGAGGTGTCCCAGCTTGTCATGGGTAATGGACATCTGGACAGACCTTTGCCAATCATAACAGTTAGATTCAGTCATTTTATTATCTAGATGTAACCTATGTGTAGTCACTGGGTCGCTGCAATTAAGAAAGAGAGAAGAAAACACTCAGCATGATGCTCTTGCAAGTTTAGATTGGTTTTTAATTTATCTAAACAGGATGGTTCCCACTGTTTCTCAAATCCCTCCTCAAACCAAAAAGGAAGAATTAGTCGGAATCAATCTCACCGTACAATACTTGCTTAACCGTTCAGCCAGGCCAGTGTCGGTACTTCGAGAGAGGTTTTCCAACGCTTTCGCGAAGTTCCTTAATTTAAGAACCTCTTTTCCCTGGGGGCGTAGCCCCGCTAACACCTTTCTAGGCACCTACTTGGTTTATAGCATTGATCGTTAAGCGAGAAATTTCTCGGGGAGTAGCATATACTCACAGTAGGATCGGGATCCAAATATCATCGCGTGACAAAACTGAAGGAATCCCACCAGAATCATCACACTCCAAATGGTATGCAGCGCTAGCAAGTTTCAGTTTCTTTAGAAACTCCCGATGTGGATTTTTGCCCCATGCTCTTATGACCTTGACGTAGGCCAAAATATCATAAGTCACATGTCAAGTTCTACCCATCATTATCCAGGTTAATTTGAACCCACCCGTACATACCCTTGACGTAGGCCAAAATAGTAGTACGACTGTCCCAAACCAACGCATCTATCTATGCTACAGATAAATATCCGGCAGCTACCAATCAATATGCCTTGGCGTAGGTCAAAATACATAGCTTGAATACTACCGAATATTTAACTGAAATAATGGAGGGCTACGAATGGTTTTGGCGAAACCGTGAACGTAGTGAACTTGATATAATCGATAGAACCTTGATAGCTTTTAAAAGGAGTGGCTTAAGCTCCGCGTTTAAAAGTTGTTTTTGAAAAGAAACCGAGTGGTTTTGAAATTGTTCCAACGACTTTAACTTTGGTTTATTTTCTTGCATTAATTTTAATGCGTCCCATCATTTAATCCTACCATTGCAGAAAACAACGGAAATATGACGTACGCTTATGCCATCCGCATTCGCCACGGGGCCCCGTCATTACCCGTTAGGTTACTTAACTAACGACAGAGCGGGGGCTGGACTAGCGCGGATGCAAAACATAAGCAACGCCTAAATAGATATCATATATAGATATATACATTCGTCAGATGCAATGATAGCCATTCCAGATCACAGATGAACACATTGGATATACTAGGAATCCGCGTTTCGTTCGAGCCTGCAACGAAAAGCGGATTACACGGTCGCGATGAATAGCCAAGACCCCGCCCTAGACCCCTACGGGTGCGGCAAACTACCCGCCAAATACCCGAAGTGAAGCAACCTCGCTCAACAACGTGAGTAGGCCACTCGGCACTTCGAGGTACCCGGTAGTATGTGCACCCCACCTTGGGTCTGTCCTAGGAGCAAAAAAAGTAAAAGAAATAATATACAATGGCGGCTACAACCTCATCCCGGATGTGCGGCCATACAAATAATATTACATCAAATGAAAAGTTAAAGAAAACTCTTATCTCACAACCCCCCGGCTATTCATCCGCGACAATCCAACGAATTCATATACACATACCAGCAACATTACAGATCACAGATATGTACAACCCCCACTAATCGACGTATAGCGATTAGCAGACGTTCAATACATATATCACATCACAGATATAACCCTTTAGCTAAAGTCTATAGAAGTTCGATCAAAATACGAATTTGTAACCACCCCAAAACACATATTTGTTTTCTGTAAAATCTGGGAAGAAAAATCATATTCCAAAAATCCCAAAACACCCTTCTTTAAACACTGCAGGAAAACCGATCCACGACCGAGTCAACTCGGCCGTGGATCCGCGGCAAGAAGCATGTTCTTGCCGCGGTTCCGCGGTGAGTTGGTCGACTCGCTGGATCATTTTTCCTGGGTGTTTACAGAAAACCCTGAGATGATTTTTAAGATATGCCAAATTAATCTTTGAGCAGTTTAAAAATCGACAGAAATTTTAAGTCTCAGGCAAGTTTTGTGATTTTTTCTCCGATCGAACTTCTAGTTACTTTGCTAACATGCTAGATAGTGTTTATCTAGGCTCTAATACCACTGTAAGTCCACGTTACCTGTCCCCGGTTCTTTCGGGGTTGCGGAAATGGTGAAAAACAATTTTTCGGTGAAGGTAACATGGACTAGAAACCGGATCTTTGCTAAACAAACTATCTAACAACATAACTAAGAGTTTAGCTACTATGTTAGGGGTTATATCTAATATTGAACTCCTTCTTTTCGACTCCTTATAGTGATCGGATCGGCCTCACCTCGTCGTCTCCTTGTGCCGAAGATGGATCCACCCGAAAGCTTCTACCTTTGGCTCCAACCTCAATCTAGAGGAAACTAAAATACTTGGCTTGCTAGACCTTATACTCTAGGATGAGTAGAGAAGTGTTTTGGGGTTTTTATCTCAATGGTTCTTGTTTCTCAACTCATGAGACAAGAGAACCATGAGCAAGAGGAAGAGCAAGAGGAAGGGGGAGAGCTTGGATGAGAGAGAATCAATATGATAGAATGAATAAGACTTTTTACAACCATGCTCTCAAAAACCAAAATAATCATGATAATAATAATAATTAAGCATCTTGTGATGGTTCATGTCAATGGCATTATCATTTCATGCACTCATTTTGTAAAGCACAACAAGCAAGCAAAAGTCATAGCAAGCAAAAGTCATAGCTATGAAATGATAGCCATTGTAATGATGATGGTCAACAAGTCCAAACTAGTCAACCGGTCAACAAAGTCAACAAGTCAACAAAGTCAAACTTTCAACCCAACCATGGCACAATAATACTTAATTAATATTATTATTAATCATATTTCCTATTCTCATTAGGGTTTAGAAAAAGTTAACAGTCAACAACCCTAATGAGAATCCTCTGCCTCTGTCTCTGTCAACTGTGCATACACACCCGCATCCGTGTTCCGAGGAACAAGAATACAAAGAGATCCTCTGCCTTTATCTCTGTCAACTGTGCATACACACCCGCATCCGCGTTCCGAGGAACACGAATACAAACGAGATAAAACCAATCCCAAAACGTATACTAGGATCTGGCTTAAACCAAAGCCCACTAGTAATAACTGCTCGGACACCAAACGTGCACAAGTGCGCGGATGTGACCGAACCCTGTCGCAAAACCATGCGACCTCTACTCTGTTTTGCCCAAAGGCGAATAGCTCTCTATGTGGGACTCTAAAGACTCGACACTACGCTGGCAGTGGGTTTAACCACAGACCGCAAGCGGCACTAGCTGTGCGTAACGGCCCCCAGGTAGATGCCGATAAGAAGACTGATGAGGTGAAACCCATCCGAACTCCTACTGAGCCTGAATGTGACAATCTCCGTACAGTCCGGTCTGTTCGTCTGAGAATATCGCATGGCGGGCCTAGGGGGGCGGTAAACGTCAGTCCCCTAATAGCGGTACAAGTCGTGTCGTAATGTAGCCCAGAGCACCCTGAGATAACACTGGAAACCTACCAGTATATCTCGCTTGCCCTGGCCAGGGACAACTATGTGTAATGGCTCTCCATGACACAGCGCGATATCAACTCCCAATACCGGGAGAGACGAATCCTGTTTAACCGTCACTGCCTCCAAGTGCTTCAGGACTGCACCCAACTACTACCTGTTTGCATGACTCCTTTAAGCCATGATAGGGTAGTAATCAAAGTACAGTGGGAACACACTCGAGGAAAAGTGACGGTGTCAAGTCAGCGGACTAAGCTGTACTCATGTCATCTGGGAACTAATAACTGACGATAAGTATAATACTAACCAACAGTTCCCAACGAGTCCTGTCCAGTGTACTCGTAACCAAACGAGCACCCGCATACTATCTCAAGTACGACGTACTGACGGCTGTGGGACAGACCGTCTACCCTGCTGGGATGAGAAGCGCATACGCTAGTCTACTCCGGAGTATCGATGCCCTGTCTCGATGGTCCTACGACTAGGGACCTGTATAAGGATGTGCTTATAGATTACCCAGCCCCCACAAATGTGACTGCCATCACAACGCTGGTAATCAAGCAAAGATCCTAAGGGCTCTACTAATATGTATAAGCGATATGCTAAAAGAAACACATGCACATATTAAAGTAGAAACAAACCAAGTAGCATACTACCCTTTTGAGCAAGATTGTCTATACAACTGTGAATATCCCAAACTTCCATCAAGTAACATACAAGCTAGTATGATACAGTAATGGCCTCTAGAGCATATACACTAACACTCCTCGGCCTCAGATAGCCAGTGGGGCTCTTCTTCTTCAGTGTCTTCTATGTCGGGCCCGCCCCCGAGAGTCAGGGCTGCCTTGTCACTCGCCGTCGGGCGGCGATAAGGGTTCCCAAGGTGCGCATTGGGAACACCCGCGATACGCCATCCGTCTTGAATCGCATAGTCGAGCTTTCCGATATCCGGACTCGATTCCTTATTCCCTCAAATTATTCCCTTCGTTTAGCTAGGGAGGGTGAGCGGGCAAATCAGATGTAGGGCAAGGAGGTTGCCCTGTATCTGGTAGCATTCCGGGAAGGAATACGTCTGCCCTTCTCACGCGAGATATATGCGGTACTTCATTGCTTCAATCTTGCCCCGGGTCAGCTAGCGCCGAACTCGTGGAGGGTTCTCCTCGGGTTTCTGGTCCGGTTGAAATTAGATCAAATCCCCTTCTGTTTGACCCTCCTCGTGTCTTTACTTTGTTACAAAAATCTCCCCGGTACAAGTAAGGAGGAGCCGAGCTAGGTATACTTTTCGTTTAAAAAACGTAAGGGTGGGGCGGCCGGGTCGGGGGTAGTGGTCATCCCTTCTTTCATCCATGAATGGAAGGAGAAGTGTATATTCGTCGGGCCACCGGAGGGCGAGGATTGTCCTGTGCCTACACAGTGGCATAGGGCCGACTTCCCGAGGGCAAAGCAGTCGCCCCCCCCCCCCCCCCGAGGCGAGGGTGGTGTCCCAGTGGGAACCAATCTAGTGGGTGGATATCCTACTTTCCGAGCAGGTACTGAGCTAGGCCGGGCTTAGTCCTGCGCGTTTTTTGGGTAAGTTAGGGTTTTCTGACGGTCTGCTTAGACTTTGTTAAATTTCACTTGTTGTTTCAACTTCGCTGATCTTTTTCTCCCGTGTGTTCTTTTTTTACAAAGCCCATGGATCGATCAAAAATCATGGCTGCCATAGCCGTGAAGGCCTAAAGAAAAAAGGACGGCGGCACCAGCTCATCCCGCCTTGGTCCAAGCGCGGCCCCGAGGAAAGCTCCTCCGGCCAAGCCTTCCGCAGCACCCCCAGTCTCGGAGGAGTGCCGTGGGGGGGTCAGATGCACGTGCGGAACCCAGTGCCTCAAACGAGGGAGGAGGAGTCTCCCGACGTCGATGAGGTCCCCCTCAAGAGGCAGAAGCGGGTGGTCTCTCGGCCACCCCCTACCGGGATCTAAGTGCAAGAAGGCGACTTCTGCATTAAGGTGCCCTCGGGGCTTTCTGTAGCCGACAGCTTGCTGGCAGATATGGATAAGGCGGCGGGGACTAAGATTCCCCGAGGCACTATGAAGGCCTAAGTGGCCTTGATTGCCCAGGAGGAGGTTCAGGTCGATAATTTCTTTCTTAAGGAATCACTCAAGTTTTATTTCCTCGGTTTCAGTCTTCTAACATGTTTGTTGTTTTCCTCAGGTCCTCCAGCACTGTGCACTCCTCGTCCATAAGGAGTCCGAGGAGATAGCCCCTGTAATGAAGAAGGCGGGTGAATCCTCCTCGCGGGAGGAAGACCTTCACCTTCAATTGCAACAGGCGGAGAAGAAGGCGGCCATTCTTGACTCGAGATTGGTCGCCGAGGGGCTGATGAACTCCAAGCTAAAGGAGTCCTATCGTTTTCTTACCGAATCTAACCGGGCCATTCAAGCCAAGATGGAGGAGATGGACGGCCTTTATAACTCCATGAAAAGGTCGAGCAATGCCTTCAAGAAGGATGCTCGGGAAGCTTTGGAGGCGGCGCAGCTAGCTGAGAGCCGGGCGGTGAAGCTTCCTGAGAGCAGGGCAGTGAAGGCCATGGAAGAATATAAGGCGTCCGATCAATTTTATCTTGATCTCATCGAATCCGCGACCATCGGGTTGCATAAAGCCCTCGATGTCATCAAGGAATCAATGCTGGAGTTCACGGATGGCGAGCTCCGCGCTAGGTTCCCTCTTGCCGAGGAAGCGCCGCAAGGGGGAGGCGCCGAGCCGGCTGCAGGGGGCGAGGCTGTTGGTGGAAACGCCGAGCCAGAGGTTTCCGTTTTGGCCCCTGATGGCGGTATCGAGCAGGGAGAGATCCCGGCCGAGGGGGCAGTCTGAGCTATCTTCCCTTAGCGATTTCTTGTATATATATATTTTTTTAAGAATTTTGTAAGCCTCCGGGCATTTTTGTAAGGATGAGAAGCCCACAATACCTTTGTATATAATTTTGATCGTGAATAAAGTGTACTTTTTCTTCGCTCAGACATCTGATCAATCTGCAAGTACTTTAGCTCGTATACTTTTCATTATTCAAATCTTCATTCTGCAAGTCTTTTTAGCTCGCAATCTTTTTATCTTGAAAGTGTTGGGTTACGCCACCGCCCCGGTCATCAATCCATGGCCAAATACAGAAAAAAATTTAATAAACCGGCGCTAACGAAACCCAAGTATACGGATCGACCCATAAGCCCTAAATAACAAAAACATGCAAAGGGTTAGAGTGATTATACCGAATGATCCGAGTCCTTCGGTCTTCAACCCTCATCCCACGCTCCTCGCGGCTTCCTCGATCATGTTTGATCTCCGGTCTCCCCACATCGAAGAAGATCCACCTCGAAGGTTTGTAATACGGGCTCCGATCTCAAAACCGAAACAACTCGAGTATCTAGTTTGCTAACCTATATAGCCAAGATGAAGTAGAGAGAGCGTGCGATCATTTTGTCTCAATACACCTAAGTATTCTCAACACATGAGACATATAGGGTGGAAGTTAAAGAAGTTGCCCATGAGAGGAAAGTGTGAGCTCAATGGAAAAAGCAAGTGAAGAAAAATAGTGTCTGCTCATTTCTTGTGAGTGTTGTGTGTTATCATTGTGAGCAAGCAATTAAAGAAAAGCCTCACACAAGAAAATATCCGCCTTGCTCTAATAATATCTCACAAACTTCACTAGAAATATCTTGCATGAGTAACTACATGACCCACCATGAGTCACACCCATGTGGACATGCATGAATCACCAAGTGAGCACCAAGAGTTAAAGCCAAAACAAATGAGTCACACTTTCCTCACACAATAAAACATTTGAAACCTAAATGTTTTAATCCACAAAAAGAAATGGAAACCTCTAAAGTAATCTTGTAACGAATTACGAGAATACACCTCATCTGTATATACATACCCACATCCGTATTCCAACTGATTACGAATACTACGAGACGAAAATAATCCACAATATAATACTAGGATCCGGCTTAAACCAAATCCCATTAGTATTATCCGTCCGATCATGATCTGTACATAAGTGCACGTATATGATCGAACCCTGCCATAAAACCATACGGCCTCTACAACGTTTCACCCGAAGCAGTGAAACCCTCTGTGTGGGACTCTAAAGACTAGTCAATACGCTGGAAGTGGGTTTAACCACAAGCACGTCAGTGGCACTAGCTGTACGTAATGGCTACCCAGATATTGAGCGAAAGGGTGGCCGACGAGCAAACTCATCCTGAAACCCTACTGAGCCTGACAGTGAAAATATCCGTACAGTCCGGTCCGTTCATCTATGAGTATAGCATATCGAGTCTAGGGGTGGATAAAGTCAGACCCCTAATAACGCGACATTTAGTGTCGGTATGAAGCCTATCACCACCTAAGAAACTACCTATTCTAGATCAGTAATTCTCGACTATCTTGGCCAAGGATTTCTGGTGATGGCTACCCGGGCACACTGTGACATCAACCCCCAATACCGGGAGAGACAAATCCCCCGACATTCCACTCACTGCCTCCATGTGGCTCGGGACTGTACCCAACTAAAACCTGTTTGCACGACTCTTTTGAGCCGTGGTAGGGTAGTAATCAAAGCACAGTGGGAACTCACACGAGACAAATGACGATCTCAGGTCGATAGACTAACCTGTACACATGTCACCAGGGAACTGCTATCTGACAATAGGTATAATACCAACTAGCATGTTCCCGGCGAGTCCGTCCAGTGTACTCATAACCCAATAAGCACCTGTATACATCTTAGGTGAACCAATTAACACCAATGGCTTGTGAGATCGGCCACCGCCCCTCTTCGGAGTCCCGATTAGTATACACTAGTCTACTCTTAGAGTATCGATGCCCAGTCTCGAAACTCCCACGACTAGAGACATTTTAAGGATTTGCTTATAGACCACCCAGCTCCCACGTATATGATCACCATCATACTGCTGGCAGTCAAGAAAGAATCCTTTGGGTTCTATCAACATTTAATAGTGATCTGTAATGTCACCTGAAGCATGTACACGATGATAAAGACAAACCATATAGCATACTATCATCTCGAGTAAGACTGTTCCACCGGTATAGGTCCTCCCTCAATCATTGCAATCGCGTGCCTGCGATCCAATAATTGACTTGAGGGCACTATAGCCAACGATCTCCCACTTGCACTTAAGGCTAATTATTGCGGTGTCGCATACTCACAGCCCGTATGATACCGAACACCCAACTTCTCTACTAATCTGTTTCACAAAGCTCGTTTGTAAAACTATCGCGTTTGAGAAATAGCCTCAGTGAGTGGATCCGCTCCAATGTTTCTTTCTATATCTCTATTTATCTCAAGTTCGCGGAGAAAACCATCTCCCGAAATGAGCAATACTTGTCTTAAAATATGTCTGGATATCTGATGGGACCCTAGTTCACAAATGAACTCCAAATCCACCAAACTTCTTAGACGGTATCGTCAATTGAATTTAATCAGTATCCTGCGTCATGCTTTCCTTAGTATCCGCTTGGACCACCTGTCCAAACTACTGCCCCTCAAAAGAGGGAAAACTATAACTCTGACAGTCACTCTGTCATCCAGGTCATCTTGGAAGCCTGGAATGATAACCGTCTCCCGAAGGAGTCTGCCGTTACCAAATCCCTAGAACATCCTCTTATGTTCATAAACTGCTTCCGAATGTTTCTCCAGAATTGGATTAATATATAAACTTACTTCAGCTAGTGCAAAAACAATATCTGGTGTGGTACTTGACATCTCATGATTGACTCAATTGCCTAAGTAAGTGATATGCCAATCATGCACATCCCTCTCCCCTTTAGTCTGTAAGACACCTTTAGAGAGGGTGACTCCAACACCTGCAGGTACACCACCATGCCAGGAGTCGTCCATTCTGAAACACCTTTAGAATAGTGTCAAAGTACACAGATTGGGAAACTACCCAAATATAGATCTAAAACTATAGATCTAGTAACCAGAATGCCTGATATAATATCCATATTCTATGTGGAGAAACCACTGTGTGACAACCACAGTATAACCGATCGTAGAATAGGAATTATACTTCCTATAAAGTGTATGTCATCCAAATACCAAGACATCACACCCTACTACCTTTTTAACAGATCCATCTCCTATTCTGATGAAGTCAAAGCCTATGACTGTCACATCAAATATAGATGATCTATCTCCGCTATACCTGCTTTAGTTTATAAATAGACACAAGCTACTTGTCCACTATGCTTCCGCTGCTCGCACTGACTACAACAACCCTCTGGCAGAGTCATATACACGTGCATTTCTAAACTTAGTTTAGAACGATGCTATACTCATCCTCATGCCGGGTCTCATAGTCTAGAACAGCAGTAATGGCAAGTCTGGGTAAACAAGAACCTCCATGTCACCGTCCTTGAGGATACCGAAGTACCTCTCGGGTGCCTGAGATTACCCACCATATCTGCGGAGTGACTAATGGAATATCAAACCCGATTGAATCTTTAGGTTCTATTAAATTTTCAGTAATCGTTTGTGGTTCTGGAATCACTTCCAGTTCTACCATACTCCCACTACTGTTTTCTGAAAAAGTCCATTTTACTAAAACTGTGGCGAGTCAAGAACAATATCACTATTGATCTTCCAGATGGTAGAAAGTTAACCCTCGTCATAGCCCAGGATAACCCACAAACAGCCATTACAGAAACGTTCCTTGAGTTATCTAGAGTCTGGTTTTAAGCATAAGCCGGACAACTCCATATACCATAACATCGTTAAGATATGAACTATTCTATATATAATATAGAAACAGAGGTACTGATTTAATTGGAACCGGATTCAAATCATGCAGCTGTCTCTAGTGCATGTCAACTAAATAGAAGGAGGTCGATCAGCATTACTCAATTAGGAGTGCATCCAAATATGAGTAATCTGAAAGAGAAGCAAGTTCTCAAAACCATTACTATCAACTGAATACCAAACACAAGTATCTACATCTTCGATCACCTTGAAGAATCCTGATACTTGCAACACATGGTTTTCTATTTTATTCTTGTACCTATAACTTCTCAAAATATGGACCTTGTATTTCAGCGAAACACTTGTCTAAAACTGGAGAAGTCACAAGTAAACAGAATATAGTACGAGCACCAACCCCTTTGTCCTAATGGACACTGGACAACATACAATACTTTGTATAAGTCCCCTGAGTTGAATAACTCAAACCCTTTGCATCGTAGGTTGAAAACTGTATTATAGTCAAGAAGAATTACACCGCTGTTTAATGCTCCTTACCCAATCATCAACTGATATAGGTAAATGTCATGGACATAATTTCAAAAAGTTATATCTCACTTTATGAAATAAAGGTACAGATATATCAGTTTGAAATTGGTGCATAATAACGGATATTCAAAACCAAATATTTGTCGTCAGGAAAAATCCCAGGTGATTTCCTCAAATACCACCAATTACAACGAATTCCGATATAATGAGGATATAATCATCTAATTTCTAATAACTTACTCCCACTCATCATCTGTAAAACCATACAGATGTGAGAATCAAACCTGATAAATACATAGCTTGGAGTAAGGATCTAATTGGAAAATCAGTTTTCAATTAACAACGCATAGTGAAACTGAAACATGAAAATGTTTCGAAGGGGTAGCCGGGTATTCCTAGTAATGCCTCTTCCATTATCTAGATTCATGACTGTAACCGTATATTTTCTTACCATCTCTCCAAATCCCTTTATTTGTCTTTACTCATTACCTTCTGTACACCACCTTTAGGCTAAATGGTTTTCTTCCTTCCCTACCGTTCGACACCAGCCTATGGTTTGGAAAAAGACTATCCAATAAGCGTAATAGATGTACTCTCCTAATTCTAGGAGCCCTCGCAACCTGAGAGAAGGTAAAAGGAAAAAAACAACTGAATAATCCTTATTCTATTTCTCCTGAACCGGAGAAATGCAATGGTGAAGTAGGAGTGGCGATGAAATACGTGGTTTGTTCGTGAATGATAGAAATCGCAATTTACTTTGCCCTCTTTCTAATGCCTTTATTTGTCTTTACTTATTACCCTCTGTACACCACATTTAGGCTTAATTGGTTTTCTTCCTTTCCCACCTTTCGGCACCTGTCTATGGTTTGGAAGAAGATTATCCAATAAGCGCAATAGGTGTACCCTTTCCTAATCCTAGGAGCCCTCACAACGTGAGAGAAGGTAAAAGGAAAAGTCAACCGAATAGTCCTATTCAATTTCTCCATAACCAGAAACCATTCTCGAATCTAAAACAAGTTTCTTCAAGTTCGTATGTAACTATACGATGGTCATATCCAATAAATGTGGATATTTGTAGTGATACGGAATGTTCCGGAGAAAAGAAAAGGGTAAAAGAAGGAGTGGCAATAAAGTATGCAACTCTGACAATCCAAAAGCCAGTGTGATTTAAGAAGGTTCGGTTAACTTAGTTTATGAGTTCTAGTCTAGAGTCGGGCCATGGTCGCTGCCAAAAAGAAAGAGAAAAGAAACACTCAACGTGCACTCTAACCTAGATCAGAATGGTTAATCACGTTATCTAATCAGGATGTCTCCCACTGTATCTTCAAATTCTCCTCCAAACCCAAAAGAAGAATTAATCGGGATCATCTAAAATCACCCAAGGAGTAAACCAACTCATCAGTGCGAATCAGAATTCAACCATCATCGCATGATAACCTGATGGAATTCACTCAAGTTATCACACTCCAGAAGGTATGCGCATGTCTGTCAAGTTTCCTGTATGTTTGAAACTCCCGTTGTGATTTTTACCCCATACTCTTATGACCTTGACTAAGGCCAACAAATCATAGGTCACATGTCAAGTTCTACCCGTCATTGTCCAGGTTAATTTGAACCCACCCGTACTCGCCCTTGACGAAGGCCAACAAGGCTGTACGACTGTCCTAAACCAACACATCTATCTATGCAACAGAAAAGTAACAAACAGCTACCATACACTATGCCTTGACTAAGGCCAACAAATATAGCATGAATACTAAGTGCTACACGTCTGAAATGACGGAGGGCTACGAATGGTTTTTGGCGAAAAACCTTTAACGTAATGAACTTGATATCGTTGAAGGAACCGGATAGCTTTTTACAAATATATAGTGACGAAAACCTTTGCTAAAGAGGTCACTCCTGGTGAAGGGATCTCGGCTCTTTCCTCGTGGAATGAGGTGCAGGATATTCCCACTGAATATCTCGATGCAAAGCAAAAAAGTAATCGACTATAGTGAAGTTGCTACCCTGACGCAAACTTCTGCCCAAGAGGTCACTCCCGGTGAAGGGATCTCGGCTCTTGTCTCGTCGAATGAGGTGCTGGATATTCATAACCGAATACTGCTGTGCAAAACAAAAGAAAACGTCCTTGTAATAACAGCTTTTGAAAATTGTTCCAACAACATCGAATAGGTCTGTTTTCCTTGCATTGATCAGAATCAACGCAGTCCCATCAATTAATCACACCAGAAAAGAACAAAAATATGATATACGTATATGCCATTCGCATTCGCCACTGGGCCCCGTCATCACTCGTTAGGTTACTTAACTAACAACAGAGCGGGGGCTGGACTAGCGCGGGTGCAAAACATATACAACATCTACTAGTATATATATAACAATATATAATAATCGTTCTAGGCATGATAAATGCAACATCACAAATAAGCAATAAGCATCACAGAACAATACTTATAATCTGGTAGCCCCGGGTTTCCTTTGAGCCGCAAGTGAAATCCGACGTTCCCCTGGTCGTGTGGATAGCCTGTGCAATGAAAATCTAGACCCCTACGAGCGCGGCAAGTTACTCGCCAAAACCAGAAGTGAGGCAACCCCCTTCATCAAAATGAATGGGCCACCCGGCACTTCATGAAATCCGGTAACTTGAGCACCCCTCCTTGGGTCAACCTGTACCCCCAACGAGTGCGGCGAATAACCAGCCAATTCTAGAGTGAGGCCCCCTCCGTCTCAACGTCATGAGATACGGGACCGTTTCCCTCTAGAACCCAGCTATCCGTGCACTCTACCACGGGGTAATCCTAGTACAGAAAAGAAAAATATATACAATGGTGACATCGACCTCAACCCGGTCGTGCCCCAAATAAATAATATACAAGCAGGCAGTGACGGCAGTCCACATGTCGAACGCTCGCCCCGCAATATCAAATGTACAAATGAAACTAAATTGTACTATCATTGCACTCAAGCTATCCCCCAGGACGATTCCGCCACAACCATAGCACAACTAAGAACATCAACGTGAATGTCACGTTCGCAAACCCGTCTAAAAGACATATACCAATTAGACAAGTTGTACCGCTCTAATGAAATTCACGGTTGCAGATAGTAATGTATGTACTGTAAACCATGACATTAGAATTCCGCGCGCAATTAGCAAACTACACCAATTTCCAAAACCATGAAAAAACAGTGAGGTAAAGTTCCAAAAACCGACCGTTTAAGGCCAATTCGGAAGTTCGAATCAAAACGAAACGCGCCCAAACCTTCGCGGGGAGTTAGAGCATGAAATTAACTTTGAGTCGGGGGGCCTAGAGGGGGCACCCCGCCCTCGAGGCCACCACTAGGTGTCCAGGGGGTGAGGCAGACCCGAAACTGCCCAAGGTGGGGCAGTTTCAGGTCCCCACCGCCAAGACCACCTTGTGGTGGTCTTGGGGAGTGGGCCCAGTCATTTGGTCCCCCTGGGGGTTACCCAGGGTGCCCATACACCACCCTGCGGCTTCTCAGTTCAAACCGTGAGCCCGCGGGGTGTGCAAACATCTCAAACTTTCAGTTTTCGGAACTGTTTTTGTCGGCAGTTTTTGCATGACAAAAACGGCGGATTTCTAATGTCGGAAAGAGTTAACTAAGGCTTATAGAGTGGCTCTGATACCATGTTGTGTTACGCCAGCGCCCCAGCCATCAATCCGTGGCCAAATGCGGAACAAAAGTTTAATAAACCGGCGCTAACAGAACCCGAGTCTACGGTTCGACCCATAAGCCCTAGATAACAAAAACATGCATAGGGTTAGAGTGATTATACCGAATGATCCGAGTCATTTGGTCTTCAACCCTCATCCCAAGATCCTCGCGGCTTCCTCGATAATGTTTGATCTACGGTCTCCCCACATCGAAGAAGATCCACCTCGAAGGTTTGTAATACGGGCTCCGATCTCAAAACCGAAGCAACTCGAGTATCTAGTTTACTAACCTAGATAGCCAAGATGAAGTAGAGAGAGTTTGTGATCATTTTGTCTCAATACACCCGAGTATTCTCAACACATGAGACATATAGGGTGGAGGTTGAAGAAGTTGCCCATGAGAGGAAAGTGTGAGCTCAATGGAAAAAGCAAGTGAAGAAAAATAGTGATTGCTCATTTCTTGTGAGTATTGTGTGTTATCATTGTGAACAAGCAATTAAAGAAAAGCCTCACACAAGAAAATATCTGCCTTACTCTAATAATATCTCACAAACCTCACTAGAAATATCTTGCATGAGTCACTACATGACCCACCATGAGTCACACCCATGTGGACATGCATGAATCACCAAGTGAGCACCATGAATTAAAGCCAAAACAAATGAGTCACACTTTCCTCACACAATAAAACATTTAAAACCTAAATGCTTTAATACACAAAAAGAAATGGCAACCTCTAAAGTAATCTTGTAACGAATTACGAGAATACCCATCATCCATATATACATACCCGCATCCGTATTCCGACTGAATACGAATACTACGCGATGAAAATAATCCAACAATATAATACTAGGATCCGGCTTAAACCAAAGCTCACTAGTATTATCCGTCCGATCATGATCCATGCACAAGTGCACGTATATGATCAAACTCTGCCATAAAACCATACGGCCTCTACAACATTTCGTCCGAAGAAGTGAAACCCTCAATGTGGGACTCTAAAGACTCGTTAATACGCTGGCAGTAGGTTTAACCACAACCACGTCAGTGGCACTAGCTGTACGTAACGGCTACCATAGTATTGAGCGAAAGGGAGGCCAACGAGCAAACTCATCCTGAAACCCTATTGAGCCTGACAGTGACAATATCCGTACAGTCTGGTCCGTTCGTCTATGAGTATCGCATATCGAATCTAGGGGTGGATAAAGTCAGACCCCTAATAATGCGACATTTAGTATCGGTATGAAGCCTATCACCACCTGAGAAACTATCGATCCTAGAGCAGTAATTCTCGACTACCTTGCCAAGGATTTCTGGTGATGGCCACCTGTGCACACTGCGACATCAACCCCCAATACCGGGAGAGACGAATCCTCTGACAATCCGCTCACTGTCTCTATATGGCTCGGGACTGTACCCAACTAAAACTTGTTTGCACGACTCTTTTGAGCCGTGGTAGGATAGTAATCAAAGCACAGTGGGAACTCACATGAGACAAATGACGATCTCAGGTCGATAGACTAACCTATACACATGTCACCAGGGAACTGTTATCTGACAATAGGTATAATACCAACTAGCATGTTCCCGGCGAGATCGTCCGGTGTACTCATAACCCAATGAGCACCTGTATTTATCTTTGGTGAACCAAATAACATCAATGGCTTGTAAGACCGGCCACCGCCCTTCGTCGCGGTCTCGGTCAGTATACACTAGTCTACTCTTGGAGTATCGATGCCCAGTCTCAAAACTCCCATGACTAGGGACATTTTAAGGATGTGCTTATAGACCACCCAGCTCCCACATATATGATCGCCATCATACTGCTGGCAGTCAAGCAAGAATCCTATGGGCTCTATCAACATGTAATAGTGATCTGTAATGTCACATGAAGTATGTACACGCTGTTAAAGACAAACCAGATAGCATACCATCATCTCGAGTAAGACTGTTCCACCGGTATAGGTCCTCCCTCAATCATTGCAATCACGTGGCTGCGGTCCAATAATTGACTTGAGAACACTATAGCCAACAGCAAGTACTTTTAACTCGTAAGTTTATCGTCTTGCAAGTGTTAGGCCGGTGTTCACCCTTTCTCGGTGACGATCTTCTCGAGTGTGAGTCGAATGATAGCCAAGTGTAAGAAGGTTGGTATCCTCCCGTAAGTCGAACGATATCCAAGTGTAGGAAGGTCGGTATTCTCCTTTTCCCCGGAGTCGAGATGACGATCGTGCATCGAGTGTGAGTCGGGCGACAGCCAAGTGTAGGAAGGTCGGTATCCTCCCTTTCCATGGAGTCGAGCTGACGATCGTGCATCGAGTGGGAGTCGAGCGACAGCCAAGTCTGAATAGATCAGCGTCTCCCGATTCCCTCTTGGGAGAGCCGAGCATGAGTCTGTTTGGTAGGTTTGGATCCATGTTTTTGTGAGGCAGGAAGCTACCCGGTTGCCTCATGATGAAGGCCTTGGGATCCACGGCGTTGATGGGCAGGAAGCTACCCACTGCGGATGGACTGAGCAGGAATCTGCACGGTGGCCTCGTAATGAGGGCTTCAGATCCACAGCGTTGTTGGACAGGAAGCTACCCGCTGCAGATAGACCGAGCAGGAATCTGCATGGTGTCCTCGTGAGGAGGGCTTTATATCCACAGCGTTGTTGGGTAGGAAGCTACCCGCTGTGGATGGACCGTGCAGGAATCTGCACAGTGGCCTCGTGACGAGGGCTTTAGATCCACAGCGTTGTTGGGCAGGAAGCCACCCGTTGCGGATGGACCATGCAGGAATCTGCACGGTGGCCTCATGACGAGGGCTTTAGATCCACAGCGTTGTTGGGCAGGAAGTGGCCTCTTGACGAGGGCTTTAGATCCACAACGTTGTTGGGAAGGAAGCTACCCGCTGCGGATGGACCGAGCAGGAATCTGCATGGTGGCCTCGTGACGAGGGCTTTAGATCCACAGCATTGTTGGGCAGGAAGCTGCCCGCTGCGGCTGGACCGAGCAGGAATCTGCGCGGTGGCCTCATGACGAAGGCTTTAGATCGACAGCGTTATTGGGCAGGAAGCTACCCGCTGCGGATGGACCGAGCAGGAATCTGCACGGTGGCCTCGTGACGAGGTCTTAGATCCACAGCGTCGTTGGGCAGGAAGCTACTCGTTGTGGATGGACCGAGCAGGAATCTGCACGGTGGCCTCATGACGAGAGCTTTAGATCCACAGCATCGTTGGCAAGGAGGTACCCGCTGCGGATGGACCGAGCAGGAATCTGCACGGTGGCTTCGTGACGAGGGCTTTGTTGACTCTTTATAATCTAATTAGCTATATAACACATGTGATATTAGATAAATCATAGTTAATAATTATTTATTATATATATATATATATATATATATATATATTTTAAAATACACACATGCATATATATATATATATATATTAACCTAGAACCAGTGATATGTTAATTTAGGCTAAAACACCAAATTATTTAGCCATGACAATGAACCTTAGGTTAACTTTCTTAACCATTTAACTAAATTAATTTGTTTTTGTTTTTATTTAAAAATTAGCATGGTATGGGAGACATGAGGGTATGACACAAGAGATGGTAGAATAAAATATTGGCCATGGTTGTGGTGAGAGGGGGGTAAATGGCTAAGACCTTAGCTATTTCTCTTCCTCACTCTCATCTCCCACTTCTTCTTCTGCTGCTACTCCTCCTCATTTCCCTCTCTATCTCCTAAAAGATCCCACACACACACCTCCTATGCACTACAAAATCATATCTTTTTCTTTTAAAACTCATGTGGAAGTCAAGTCTTCACCCTTGAGACCATCTTGCAAGCTTGAGACTCTCCACAAAGATAATCTAGAGGTAAAAACACCAATTTTAATCATTTTTTAGCAAATACTTGCCATAACAACTCTAGTTTTAAGCTAAAGTTTATGTCTTGGATTGTTTTAAAATTTAAAGTGGAGTTTTGAGATGAGAATTGGTCTTGAGTGAATTCTTTGGGTGACTACAACTGAAATCAAGATAGATAAGGGTATTATAGTGCTATTTATCTTATTGTTTTAACACCAAGACTTCACTAATCTACCATGATGTTTTAAAAGTGCTAAAACTGGTATTTTTTTGAGGTTTGGGGATTCAATTTGAATCTGCTATCACTCCTGTGCTCACAGAGATAAATTAAAATTTTTGGAAGCTTGTTATAGAACTTAGAATACACCCTAAAAATTCGAGCCCATTCCATTTCATCTTGGCCGCCAGAAAATTCTTATTGGCCGTGAAATGCAGTTGGAATAGGGAGTTAGGTTTTGGATTTTTGTCGGGGGCTCTCTAAGCCTCAAACTAGATCTCTGGTATATGTTGGATATGTATGTCCTAGAGGCCTGTATTGTATATGACGCTAGTGATATATATGTACAGAAACTATCTTTGCTCAAAATGATAGTATACTATCTTGTTTATCTTTATCTTAACATGTGATGTGTTTTACCTAGTATTTCATATCATGTATACATGTTGATAAAGCCCTTAGGATCTTTGCTTGACTACCAGGACTATGACGTAGATCATACTAGTGGGGCTTGGGCAGTCTACAAGAATATCCTTTAATAGTTCCTAGTCGAGAGAATATCGAGACAGGGCATCGATATTCCAGAGTAGACTAGTGTGTACATTTCTTGACCCTGAGGGCGATAATTGATCCCACAACCATTGGTGTTTGACATCAAAGATTGTACACAGGTGCTCATTGGAGAATGGGTACACCGAACAGGACTCGCCGAGAACTCCTAGATGGTATCATACCTATCGTTAGATAGCAGTTCTCTGGTGAAACTTGTACAGGTTAGTCTGTAGATCCGAGATCGTCATAGTGTCTTGTATGGTTCCCACTGTACTTTGATTTCCTCCCTACCACGGCTCTATAGAGTCGTGCAAATAGGTGGATTTTGGGTACAGTCCCGAATCACATGCAGGCGGTGAGCGGTAGGAGGGGTTTCGTCTCTCTCGGTATAGGAAGTTGATGTCGCGCTATACTTGATTGGCTATAACAGCAAAATCCCTGGCCAGATTTGATGAGATTTACTGATAAGAGTTATCAGTAGTTTCTCGAAGCATTATGAGCTACACATCAGCATGACTTATCAAGTTACAGGGGTCTGACGTTTACCACCCCTAGACCTGATATGCGACGTATCAGACGAAGAGATCGGATTGTATAGTAAGTGTTACTCATAGGATCGTTGGGGTTAGGATGAATTCGCTCTTCGACCACCTCCTTCGACATGTACCTGGGTAGCCGTTACGCACAACTATTGCCACTGACGGACATGTGGTTAAATCCACTGCCAGCGTACTGTCGAGTCTTTAGAGTCCCACACAAAGGGTTTCCCTGGTTCAGGAGAAACGATGTAGAGGCCGTATGGTAATACGGCAGGGCTTCGATCGTATACATGTACTGGCTACACACATGATGATCGGACGGATAATATTGGTAGGTTTTGGTTTAAACCGGATGCCAGTATTATATTATTGGATTATTGGGATCTCATTATATTCGTATTTTTCGGAATGCGAATATGCGTATATTTTTATGATATATGATGAGGGGCATTCTTTTAATTGTACAAGAATGACTTCTAGAAGGAGACACCTCATATATATGGATTTTATTTTGTGAAAATAAAATCAATGAGGTGGAATTTGGAGCATGGTTAAAAGCATGGTTAAATGAATATTGTATTCATTTGGGTTTACTATTGAAGTATGGTAGATTTTTTTCCAAAATAATCCATGCTTCAATAATTCAAACCCTTATCCATTCTTTCTTCATTCATTCATGCTTGCTCATTCTTACTCTCACTCTCTCTCTCTCTAAATTTTCTCCTCCCCTCAAGCTCAAACTTAACCATTCACATGAGTAGTGAAACATAAGTTTTGAGATCAAAACAATCCACTACATATTCTCTACATCATCTAAGTAGTCTTTCTTAGTAAGCTAGACTTCTTAGTTATCTCTTTAGTGGAGGTTGAAACTTGATCCAAAGCTCTCGGGTGGATCATCTGTGACGTTGTGATAACCAGAGATCGAGATCATTCCAAGCATCCAAGGAGCTCACAAATGCAGCGGAAAGAAGACCCGAAGGACCGGTTTCCAAAGGTATAATCCCTATCATAGTAGCTAAAAACTCCTTGATAGGGTACTAGTTATGGTTTAGTATAAGATCCGGAAGTAAAAGTCGATGTTGCATGCTCAAAAATTATTGTTTGCTACATCCGCCTCCTTAAAAGTGTTGTGATAGTGTGAAACATCTACTAACATGGTATCAGAGCCTATCTAAACCAAAACTAGCATTTTAGATGATATTTAAAGCTTCGAACACGAAACAACTCTGAAACCGTAAATCTAAAACCTGGTCTCTGGAAATTTTTAAAAGGTGTTCTAAAATTTTTTTAAAACATGTGCAGAAGACTTTTTATGTGATAACTAGAACACCCTAAAAAAACGAGTCCAAACACCACAAATATCACCGGCAAGATTGAGGTTTTTCCCGGCGTCGCCGACCAAGTGATGGAGTTTGGGCTTGGGTTTTTTAGGGTGATCTTTATACTTGGTTTTAGATTTTATGGTATCGTTTATTTGTTTCTAGATTGCATGTGATGTAACCTAAGTGTTAGGGAAATATGGAGTGCTTCGAAATTGAATATTTAACATTGTTTTTCCGCTTTTCAGTTTGATATGTGTTTGAAACGTCCACTAATTGCTATACGACGATTAGTGGGGGTTGCACATATGTGTATCATGTGATGGTATGTGTATATGAATGTGTTGGATCATCGTGAATGAATAGCCGGGGGATGTGAGAAAAGTGTTTTCTTTTCTTTCATTCATATAATTTGTAAAAGTGATGTAATATTATTTTGCGGGATACATCCGGGTTGAGATTGTAGCCACTGTTGTATTATTTCTTTTTACTGTTTTTTCTCCTAGGATAGACCCAAGGTGGGGGGCACAAACTACAGGGTTCTTAAAGTGTCGAGTGGCCTACTCATTTTATTGAGGGAGGTTGCTTCACTTCGGGAATTTGGTGCGTAGTTTGTCGCACCCGTAGGGGTCTAGGGTGGGGTTTGGCTATTCATTATGACCGTGGAATCCGTCTCGTTAAGGGCTTAAACGAAACACGGAATTCCTAGTGTATCTAAGGTATTCATCTGTAATATGGAATGCTTATTATTGCGTGAGACGAATGGCTATATTTATATATGAGATATATAATAAACGTTGCTTATGTTTTGCACCTGCGCTAGTCCAGCCCCCGCTCTGTCGTTAGTTAAGTAACCTAATGGTGTATGACGAGGCCCCGTGGCGAATGTGGATGGCATAAGCGTACGTTCTATTTTCGTTTCTTTTCTGTGATGTTTAGGAAACGTAAACGATGGGAAAACATTAATGTGATTAATGTTAAGTAAAGAAACCTAAAGATATTGTAGAATCAAACTTTTCCAAAAAGGGTAGCTCTAGTTCTTGCTTTGCATAGTGGTATTCTTTGATGAATATCCAGCGCCTCATTTGATGAGGAAAGAGCCGAAATCCCTTCACCGGGAGTGGCCTCTTTAGAAAAACTAGCAAATGTTACAACTCACTCAATTTGTTTTGATAGTTGCTCTAATTCTTGCTTTGCATAGTGGTATTCCTTGACGAATATCCAGCACCTCATTCGATGAGGAAAGAGCCGAGATCCCTTCACCGGGAGTGACCTCTTTAGTAAAACTAGAAAGATGCTGCAAAACTATTTGATTTTTAAAGCGGAGCTTAAACCACTCCTTTCACTTGATTCTACAACGATATCAAGTTCATTACGTTAAAGGTTTTCATCAAAACCATTCATAGCCCTTCACCATTTTAGGAAGTAGAGTACTTAGTATTCGTGCCACGTTTGTTGACCATAGTTAAGACGTGGTGTACGGTAGCTAAATGATGTCTTCCTACAAATCATATAATGCGATCGATTAGGACATTCGTATGACTTCGTTGACCATAGTTAAAAGTCATACGGGTGGGTCTAAAAACGGATAGAACTTGACTAGCGCTTATGATTTGTTGACCATAGTTAAGGTCATAAGACGCTAGGGGTAAAAACCATATCGGGAATTTCAAGAGTTGAAATTTGCAATGAGATTGCATACCTTCTATTTGATAGTTGGATCCCGATCCCACTTTGAGTAATAGTTACTCTTAGGAGAGTTTTACACTTTACAATTAGCTAATCCAGTAGGTGTCTAGAAAGGTGTCAATGGGGCTAAGCCTCCAGGGAAACGAGGTTTATTTTAATTAGGTCCGTGTGAAAGCACGGGGAACCTCCCTCGGAGTACCGATACTAGCCTGGCTGATCGGTTAGCGAACTTGTAAAATGTAATTAATCCTGGCTAATTTTTCCTTTTAAGGTTTGAAGGAAAATTTGATGGAAAGCAGTGAGAGATATCGATTAGATAAGATTAATAACCAATCTAATCATGCAAGAGCAATCGCTGAGTGTTTTCTTTTCTCTCTCTTAATAGTAGCTACCAATATCGGGACATAAGCTTCTATTAGACAAAAATAAACTCACGGGACCGAATTATAAAGACTGGTTTAGGAACGTAAATATTTCCCTGACCTATGATAAGGTCACATACGTCCTTACTGCTACAGCCCCTCCCCTCTCAGGCCCTGATTTTTCTGTTGCGGATAAAGAAATCCGCAAGACATGGAATATAGACTGTGCCACAGCCAAATGCCTCACGTTAGCTTCGATGGACAATGAACATCAGAAGCAACATGAGAAGATGGATGTGCAATCCATCTTTCTTCATACAAAGGATTGTATGGGGAGCAACCTCGTGCCCTGCGTTACGAGACCTTAAGAAAGTTGTTTCAGATGAGGATGGCTGCTGGTACGTCTGTAGGTGATCATGTGCTGAAGATGATAGGACTTATTGAAGAACTGGAGGACCTGGGATGGACAATGGAAAATAAACGGTATGTTGATATCATTCTACAGTCTTTCCCCCCTGCCTTGGCTCAGTTTATAGTGAATTTCAACATGCATAATTTGGAGAAGTCACTTCCTGAACTTCTCAATATGTTGAGGAGTGAAAAGAGCATGCTAAAAGTAGAGAAAACTCCCGCTCTAGTTGCTGGGCCATCTTCCTCTTCCGTCCCGAAAGGTAAGGCTAAAGGGAAGAAGAAGAAGAATCCCATCAAACCGAGAGGTGAAGTGAGAAAGGCACCGGGGAAAAACAAGACTGGGGCTGCGGCATCGGGAAAAGGGGAATGCTTCTACTGCCACAAGATTGGGCACTGGAAGAGAAACTACGTTGGATACCTCGCTGATCTCAAGAAGAAGAAGCATGCTAATGCTTCCGCTTCAGGTGTGTTTGTTACCGAAAACTATTTTTTCAATTAACTCTGCTTCTTGGGTATTAGATACCGGTTCAGGATCTCACATCTGCAATTGTGTGCAGGGGCTGAGAAATAGCAAGGTGTTGAAGATAGGTGATCACACTCTCCGAGTTGTGAATGGTTCGAATGTATATGCTGTATTAGTGGGAGAGTATCACCTTGGTTTACCATCAGGATGTATATTGGTTTTGAACCCATGTTATTTTGTACTAAGCATGTTATGTAATATAATATCTGTATCTCTTTTGGACAATGAAGGATATAATTTTGTGTTACAAAGTAATGTTATGAACATTAGCCTAAATCAACAGTTGATTGGGTATGGTACATTAAATAACGGGATCTACGTTCTGAATCAACACACAGTTTTTAACATACAACACACAAACAAAAAAAAGATTTCAGACATAAATGAAGCTTTCATTTGGTATTGTAGACTTGGTCATATTAACGAAACAAGACTAACCAAGCTACATAAAGATGGATATTTAAACCCGTTTGAATATAAATCTTATACGACTTGTCAATCTTGCATCAAGGGTAAAATGACGAAAACTCCGTTTACTGGACACGGAGAGAGAGCTACTGAACTCTTAGGCCTCATACATAGTGATATATGTGGACAATTGTCTACACATGCTAGAAGCGGTTATTCTTACTTCATAACTTTTACTGATGATTTCTCGAGATTTGGACACATGTTCTTGATGAAGCACAAGTCTGAAGCCTTCAAAAAATTCAAGGAGTATAAATCTGAAGTAGAAAAACAAAATGGCTTGAGTATCAAGAAACTTCGATCAGATCGAGAAAGAGAGTACCTAAGTATAGAATTTCTAGATTTCCTAAAAGAGAATGGAATTCTCTCTCAGCTCACTCCTCCGTACACACCACAGCACAACGGTGTGTCAGAACAGAGAAATCATACCTATTAAATATGGTACGCTCTATGATGAGTGATGCTGAGTTACTGTAACAACCCTAATTTTCCTATACAAATTTTTCAAATATTTTTTTTCAAAATCCATAAAGGGGTATTTTAGCCTGAGCACAAGTTATAAGTAATTATTTTGCTTTTTAATTACCAGTTAAAAGAATGTAATAACTCCATTTTTAGTGTACAAGAAATTACTTTAAATTTAATGTATACTTGGAGTATTTACTCTTGCTGCTACCATTTTAAGTAATTAATTCACACCATAATTACAAAAAGGAGCTTGTAGCTCATTGGTAATACCTTGCATTGCTGAACCAAGCCACCAGAGTTCAAATCCCCTGCCCCACATTATTTTTAATATTTATTTTGTTTTAAATTTTATAGAAGCCCAACAGTCCACACACAATAACTCCCAAAATTCCTACTGAACCTGAAAATCTGAAAGCACCAGTGCCTACCTCATGAGACCCCCCACCTCCCGACCATCCGACTCGGCCTAACTCGGCCGAGTCGGCGGGCGCCGCCGGCCGGACTCGGCCGGACGGCTGAGTCATCAACTAGGGAGTTGAGCCCCTTGGTCTTCTCAACATCACTGCATACTCTAAATTCTGTAATAAATTCCAGAGAGCCCAATAACTCTCAATTACTTCATTTTAATACCTTTTTCATATTTTTTACAATTTTTTAATTAAAAACCCCTACACCTACCCTAACCCTAGCCTAACCCTATAAATACACCCCTACCCCCTACCCTCTCACCCTAAAATTCTGAGCCTACTCTCTCAAAATTCCAAGAATCGTGTGTACTTTGAAAACGAGCGAAAGGCGAAGCTCCGACGAAATCTCCGGCGGAACTTCCGGCGATCGTTCTAGGAACCCCGGCAACGAAACAACACCCCGGCGATTCCTCTACTTCCCTCTCACTCTTCTTATTTTCTCAAACCCGTAAGTCCCCATCCCTCTTTTCTATTCTTTTTCTAAAAAATACGGAATTACAAAACCCGACGGAATCGGAACAAATCCGATTTCCGATTCGGTTTCCTATAAAATTCCACTTCTCACTAATACAATCATACTTAAACTTCCTCATGTTGACTATTAAATACTAATCAAACAAATTGATCAAGTTTCATTACATAAAATGATAGCTATTTTCATTCATCGTATTTTTCACTTAAATACCACATTGTTTCAATTATACATTTAACTTCATTAAACCTTGCTATATCTTTAAGTAGATCACGAGGTAACGACCTATCTCCTCACACACTCATATGCAACATAACACGATACCCTCGAAAACCTAGAATACGAGAAAACAAACATTTTCATTTAAATACCCTTTACTTAATAAAACCATTTCTAAAAGATTTAGTATTGATGCATCTTTATAAATAAATACCACTTATTATGAAAATAGGATAGGTTGTGGACATCGGTCGTTTATCTAAACCTGACTTTGTGGTGTCTAGGCTAGGCAAGTGAGAAAGGTAACTTTAAAAGGCCCGTCTCACGGTAATTCGTGAGCGGATCCCTCCTTTCTTCACTTGTACTTACCTGGCCACAATTGGCGGTGAAGATGAGATTTGAGGTATCTCACAACTTGTCGTTTTGGACCAGTTAGGAATAGTCTAGTTGACTTAGGAGACCCTAGAACATAGAATACGAAAAATTGACATCTTTACAAATAAATACCATTTACTTCATAAAACCGTTTTCTAAAGGATTTAGTATTTATACAATCTTTGCAAAGTGTCGCTACAACCCATTTTGGGGAACCCGTTCAGGATGGTGCAGATTATCGCACATCCTCGGGCTTAGTAGTGCGAGATTCAGACCTCCGCAAGGAGCATTCGGTCTCGAAAGATTTAAAATACGACATCTTAAGAAAATGATATTTTTTTTAAATATAAAATATATATTAAAATTATTTTTGTATAAATATATGTATATTTATCATTAAAATACCTATTTTGTTATAATATAAATATTCCAACTCTTTTCAAAAAACACAAGAATCAATCTTACACTAAAATACCATGACTTCCATACAAAACCAATATTACAAATAAATACCATTTATTATGAGATTAGGATATTTCCACTAGGAATATCACAATATAAAATCTACATTCATTACAACTCTAAAAACGATTAATAAATACTTGGGGTGTGTGTTGAAAAATATATAAACGTATTTTTACATAAAACCCTCTCAAGTTCTATAATTTACCCTAAGGACCCTAGTAAATATAGGTTTAAGTGGGACCAATCTCTTGAGTCTCATTATATTCTAATTTGAATATGATTCAAGTACAATCTACAAATCTACAAATTACAATCTACAATATTACAATTCAACATGAATCCATGAATCCAATTATCAACCTATACAACTTGACTGAACCGAACCATGGATATACATTCCATTTAAATGGTTCTCCAGTTATTCCATTTACATGATTCTATGGTTACATCCGTTTACTGATATCATGGTTTCGGTCAGTCATCCAATTATACAATCTATACAGTTTACAATACAAGACATTACAATACAACAATACAATCAAGATAACACTACGAGGTTTAAGGGGTAGACTGGTACGGAATATGTTAAAGGTGGCACGAGGTGGTCACTTAAGACGTAATTACATCCATGCCGTTGTTCCGTGGTATTATCGACGAAGCCTTGTACTACGGGTTACCAAAGTCCCCGGTGTAAGTAGGACTCCTCTCGTATACACTGGCATCTTCTTGCCAAGCTACAAACAACAGCGTTAACACTAAATACAACATTATAACAAAATAATACAACTTTAAAAGCTACACTCTCTCTCTTTCTGTCTATTCTCTTTCTCCCTTATCTTTGGGACTTACCGAGCGATTTGTTCGCTGAAGACATTCTTTTTCTTTCTTCTTTGAATGTCGTCAGGTGATTTGGACACGTCAGAGATCAGGCCTACTGCTGAAGACTTGGATCAGTTTGCTGAAGACCCAGAGCTTTAGTTTCGTTGTACACATTTCTTTTCAGTACTTTACATTCCTGTTATGACATTGTCTAGGTATCGCTTTTATTTCAGTTGTATTTACTTTTCATGCATTGTACAAAAGAATGTTAATAAATAAAGTTGTTGTTCAGTTTATATATCTTGTCTCTTATGTATTTACTTTTATATTGCTTAGATCGCTTAGCGTATTTACTTCACAGTAAATACGTAGCGGACCAGTCGCGTCCCCTTCACCGTATACTGGGAAGCAGGGCGTGACAGTTACCACTTTCATTCTGGGTGCATGCCTTGGAGACTGCAATATATCTATTAAACAGGTTTCCGACCAAAACCGTGACAACCACTCCATATGAGATATGGTGTGGGAAGAGAGCATCTTTTAAATGAGTTAGGATATGAGGTTATCCTGCTTTTGTTAAAAAGCAGAATCTATACAAACTCGAGACACATTCGGTTTTGTGTAAATTTGTGAAATATCCAAAACATTCATATGGATATCTTTTCTACAACAAGGAGGAACAAAGAGTGTTTGTTTCTCAATATGCCATATTTTTAGAAAATGAGTTTTTCACAAATGATACTATTGGCAATGCGGTAGAACTAGAAGAAATTCCAGAGCCACAAACAAATATTGACGATTTAGTTGAACCTGAAGTTTCAATAGAACCCAACGAGTCTCAGACACTCCGTAGATCTAGTAAGACTTCTCGCCCACCAAATAGATACTATGGTTTTCTAATTGATGGTGATAGAGAACATTGCATCATGGATGATGATGACCCTACTAGTTTTCAGCAAGCTATCACGAGTAGTGACTCAGTGAAATGGCTGGATGCCATGCGATCCGAAATGGAATCCATGCACACCGACAAAGTATGGATTTTGGAGGTTGCACCTTCTGGAGTAAAACCCATAAGGTGCAAATGGATCTTTAAGAAAAATATTAGTATGGATGGACAAGTAGAGACCTATAAAGCTAGACTAGTAGCAAAAGGATTTCGTCGGAGATTAGGATTGGACTATTATGAGACCTTTTCACCAGTCGCAATGCTTAAATCCATTCGGATCCTACTTGCTATTGCTGCTCATTACGACTATGAAATCTGGCAGATGAATGTTAAAACGACATTTCTAAATGGCGATTTAGAAGAATGTGTTTTTATGGATCAGCCAGAAGGCTTCATTGACAGTGGGAGCAGTAGAAAGGCATGCAGGTTGCTTAAATCCATTTATGAATTAAAGCAGACATCACGGAGTTGGAACATCTTCTTTGATGATAAAACCAAAGAGTTTGGTTTTATCAAAAATGTAGATGAACCTTGTATTTATAAAAGGATTGAAGGGAGTACTGTCACATTCCTCGTATTGTATATGGACAACATTCTCTTGATAGGAAATGACGTTCCTATGCTATAATCGGTCAAACTATTCTTATCACAAAGGTTCTCCATGAAGGACCTGGGTGATGCCTCATGCATTCTGGGTATTAAGATCTATAGAGATAGATCTAAGAGATTGTTGGGATTGTCCCAAACAAGATACATAGACATCATACTGAAAAGATTTAGTATGGAAAATTCTAAGCGAGGTAATTTTCCCGCTTGTCACGGGATCACCCTCTCCAAATAGATGTCTCCAAAGACTGATCAGAAGGGGGCTCACATGAGCATTATACCCTACACTTCGGCGGTAGGATCTATAATATATGTGATGTTATGTACTCGCCAAGATATAGCTTATGCACTGAGTGTAGTAAGCAGGTATCAATCCAATCCATGGGAGAAACACTGGACAGCTGTGAAGAACATTCTTAAGTACTTGCGAAGGACTAAAGAAATGTTCTTGGTGTATGGTAACGGAGATCTCCAAATGGAGGCCTTTACCGATTCTAGCTTTCAGAGTGATAAGGATGCCGGCAAGTCCATCTCAGGTTTTGTATTTACCCTAAATGGAGGGGCGGTATGTTGGAAGAGTTCCAAGCAAGATACCGTCGCTGACTCTACGATGGAAGCTGAGTATATTGCTGCTAATGATGCCGCAAAAGAGGCTGTCTGGATGAGAAAGTTCATTTCTGAACTTCAGGTGGTTCCATCCATTGCTAATTCAATACCTTTGTATTGCGATAACAATGGAGCCATAGCTTTGGCAAAAAAACCGTGGTCCCATCAGAAATCCAGAAATATCTTGAGGCGGTATCACCTCATCAGGGAGATAGTGGATCGCCAGGAGATAGAGGTATGGAGAATGGACACAAAAGACAACACAACCGATCCATTCACCAAGGTCATCCCTCAAGACCAGTTCGAAAGACTGTTCGAGATGTTGGGCATGCGGTACTCATTGCATCAACTACGGGCCTTAGTGCAAGTGGGAGATTGTTGGATATGTATGCCGTAGAGGCCTGTATTGTATAGGATGTTAAGGATATATATGTACAGAAACAATCTTTGCTCAAAATGATAGTATGTTATCTTGTTTATCTTTATCTGAACATGTGATATGTTTTACCTAGTATTTCATATCATGTATACATGTTGATAAAGCCCTTAGGATCTTTGCTTGACTAACAGGACTATGATGTAGATCATACTAGTGGGGCTTGGGCAGTCTACAAGCATATCCTTTAATAGTTCCTAGTCGAGGGAATATCAAGACAGGGCATCGATATTCCAGAGTAAACTAGTGTGTACGTTTCTTGACCCTGGGGGCGATGGTTGATCTCACAACCATTGGTGTTTGACATCAAAGATTGTACACAGGTGCTCATTGGAGAATGGGTACACCGAACAGGACTCGCCGAGAACTCCTAGATAGTATCATACCTATCGTCAGATAGCAGTTCTTTGGTGACACTTGTACAGCTTAGTCTGTAGACCCGAGATCGTCATAGTGTCTTGTGTGGTTCCCACTGTGCTTTGATTTTCTCCCTACCACGGCTCTATACAAACAGGTGGATTTAGTGTACAGTCCCGAATCACATAGAAGCGGTGAGCGATATGAAGGGTTTTGTCTCTCCCAGTATGGGGAGTTGATGTCGCACTATGCTTGATTGGCTATAACAGCAAACTCCCTAGCCAGGGTTGATGAGATTTACTGATAAGAGTTATCAGTAGTTTCTCGAAGCAATATGAGCCACACATCAGCATGACTTATCAAATTACTGGGGTCTGACGTTTACCACCCCTAGACCTGATATGCGACGTATCAGACGAAGAGACCGGACTGTACGGTAAGTGTTACTCATAGGCTCGTTGGGGTTAGGATGAGTTCCCTCATCGGCCACCTTCTTCGACATGTACCTGGGTAGTCGTTACTCAAAGTTAGTGCCGCTGACGGACTTGTGGTTAAACCCACTGCCAGTATAATGTCGAGTCTTTAGAGTCCCACACAGAGGGTTTCCCTGGTTCAGGCGAAACGATGTAGAGGCTGTATCGTGATATGGCAGGGTTTCGATCTTATACGTGTACTAGCTACACACATGATGATCGGACGAATAATATTGGTAGGTTTAGGTTTAAACCGGATGCCAGTATTATATTATTGGATTATTGGGATCTCATTGTATTCGTATTTTTCGAAATGCGAATACGGGTATATTTATACGGTATATGGTGAGGGGCATTCTTGTAATTGTACAAGAATGGCTTCTAGAAGGAGACATCTTATATATATGGATTTTATTTTGTGAAAATAAAATCAATGAGGTGGAATTTGGAGCATGGTTGAAAATATGGTTAAATGAATATTGTATTCATTTGGGTTTACTATTGAAGTATGGTAGATTTTTTTCCAAAATAATCCATACTTCAATAATTCAAACCCTTAGCCATTCTTTCTTCATTCATTCATGCTTGCTCATTCTTACTCTCACTCTCACTCTCCAAATTTTCTCCTCCCCTCAAGCTCAAACTTAACCATTCACATGAGTAGTGAAACATAAGTTTTGAGATCAAAATAATCCACTACATATTCTCTACATCATCTAAGTAGTCTTTCTTAGCAAGCTAGACTTCTTAGTTATCTCTTTAGTGGAGGTTGAAGCTTGATCTAAACCTCTCGGGTGGATCATCTATGACTTTGTGGTGACCGGAGATCGAGATCATTCCAAGCATCCATGGAGCTCACAAACGCAGCGGAATGAAGACCCGAAGGACCGGTTTCCAAAGGTATAATCTCTATCATAGTAGCTAAAAACTCCTTGATAGGGTACTAGTTATGGTTTAGTATAAGATCCGGGAGTAAAAGTCGATGTTGCATGCTCAAAAATTATTGTTTGCTACTTCCGCCTCCTCATAAGTGTTGTGATGGTGTGCAACATCTACTAACAGTATACTTAATTTCTTTCCAAATCGTGTATACAAAAATCTGGGAGCATTTTACTTCACTTTTGGCGATGTTTTAGCGTACGATACAGATATCTCGACTCTCGAATTAGTATTTTAGTTAGTTAATAGCAATTTAAGGTAGTCCTATGTGATTTTGGTACACATATAGTACACGAAGGTCGAACGTGTTAACCTATACGAGTTTGGACCGCTTTGTGTGTGTATATACGTCGTATCGGTAATCTAGCCTCTTACATGCGAATGTTTTTATTTGATACTAGGATCGGTTGCGGGGACTTCTGAAGCGGCAAGAAAAGGGAAGAAGGTGATTGGATTCGAGTAGATCAAGACTGTTCCAGTGAGTAGATTATCTACGGGGAAATCGTTTGGATGGCGTTAAGCGCCCGATATCTAGATCTATGTTATACATCACTATATATATTCATATGTTGCATTATCATTATCATACATACTCAATTACTTGCTCCACTTTGATAAACCCTTGTTATGACAATTGCACCATAACCAATGAATTTTATGCCGCACGAGAACAGAATCATATATATACACACACCATTGGTAATTGCCATGCCACGTACACTATAGAACTTGCCATGTTGCCTTGCATTGCACTATATCCATGTTAGTAGTTAGATCTTTGCTTATTACATACTAGCATGCATCATGCCGATATCCTGTACTTTTATCATTATTACCATGTTCTTTATACAATGTTGTTTCGTGGGATTTCTATTTTCATGAGATTTGAGAAACCACGGAGATGATTTTATAAAAACTTGGATTCGTTTTCAAAATTGCGGTTTTCTTTGGATATGATGATTTGATGTCCACCATGAGTTTTCTGGTATTCATGGTATGATTATCCGAATCAAGGTAAGGGAGAGACCGGTTACGGATACATGGTGGACCTGGTACGTTATCCAGGGGTAAGAAGCCCGTATAGAAAGGAGGGTGAGTCTAACGAGGATGAGGCTGACTAGTGATAGTATGGAAACTCGGCGGATATTCAGAGGATACCGATCGAAGTTAAATATTTCATATGGATATGAGGGTCGATCCGAGAGACGGCGTCTGAGATACTGGATTTCGAGTGTTGATATTTGACACGGAATTTATGATGATTCATTGATGGTATTCTTGTTTCTGCCTTAATAGAATTGTTATGATATGCTCATTTTATACATGCTACATCCATGTTACTACACGTCGCTTACTTCACATATGCCACACCCATATTACGATACATCATTATACCTCATAGTTAAGATTGTCATTGTTTCGTTTATGCATGTGATTGCCACTTATGATATTATTTATTACTCACGAGCTGGAAACTCACTCCGGTTGTGCCAAAGTTTCTTGCAAGGCCGACCGCTCGGAGTAGTCACGGCTTGGGGCATATTATTACTTTTGGACGTGATCTTTTGCTTAGGTGGGTTACGAGTATTCTTATGTTTACCTTCTTTTATACTTGTACATTATATCTAGTATACTCCATCTACCATATGTATATTTGACTTAGAGACGAGACTGAGAGATTTGTATTATATTGACTCTAGGTGTCGTGCTCATGTGAGCCGATTGTTGTAGTTATGCTTTTGTTTTTGCTTTCTTTTCTTTCTTTGCTTTATTCTTCCATATATATTTAAACTGCATGGTTGTGTTCCACCAAGTAGGTCTTGAGATTGCTCCCAAGTGGGGATGCTTGTATATATATTGTGTATGTATCAGTTTTTATCAAAATTTACAAAGAAGGTGCTGCCGAAAATTTTAACAATAACTTGTTTTCAAAACGTCTCCAACAACTCTTTTACGCTTTAATTTAACATTTTTCTAAAAACTTCACCTCTTTATCTTTACTTACGGTTTAGATTCTGGGTTTCGGCTTACTTGAATTGCGTTATACCTTCAGACGTCACGTGATTTAAGTGCCGGTCACATTCCTCGTTTGGGTCGTGACACGACTCTTCGTCGACCAATAAGGCCGCAAAATCATGGACACCGTCTCAGTAAGGGCGGGTATTCGCCGGACCCTCTCGGCCTGACAGAACATGAACGAGAGCGACCCCACGACAAGGTGATATACCAAACCCTTACTGCACAAGGGTTCAATATGTCACCTTGTGTTGGGAAACCCTATCCTTCCTCCTCCTCGAAGGGAGCAAATAGAGGAGGAGGAGAAGGGAAGTCTTTACAACATGAAAAGAAAGTCACATCTTTGAAGACAAGGATGAGGAGGAAGAAGTAAGGAGAAGATAAAGAAACGGCGGCATTTGACCGGCCTATTCATGTAAAGGAGGGAGCCAATTCCTAGAACCGCGTGCCCCCCATCATACACCAAGCCTAGGTCACGGCTCAGTGTTTCCTCGAAAAAGGCTGACATGCATTGTAGAACACGCAAAGCAGGACGTGTCCTCAGAAAAGCCTGGCAAACCCATCAGCAGCATTCAAGAACTAAGTACAAAGTACAAAGAAAAAAGATGGTACAACAAAGACCGAGCAATACACGATTTGAAATCTTGGAGACTCCCAAGACAAATGACAATTATATAGAAAAACAAAAGATAGGTTCGCTTAAAAAATACAAGAAAATAAGCACTCAGTTAGGAGATGGGTCGGTTAAACTTCTAAGCATGTCTCGCTTTATTTCCTCGGGTGTCTTTCCGCCGCACACCTCGGAGGACCGCGTTGTAAACTCTTCTAGGAAGTTAGGGCGCCAATCCTCTATCGACTCTGGAAATGGGGGTACATAAACAACTGAGCAATCCCCGAAGGAGTCTCCTAACCTCAGGGAGGTGATAATCAAATATGGCTTGAAGGGTGGTGACCGAGCTAGCCACAAAGACCTCCACAAGTCACCAAGAAGCAGTATAGCCTTGCTCGCAAGAATGAGCCCGGTGTTAGAGCCACTCACACTCACGACCAAGATCGAGCAACAGCTACTCCAGTCTCTGCATGTCATCATGAAGAGAATCTAAGACTTTATCAAGATCGGATTGGAGGCGCAAATGCTCATCATATCTCGCCTTGAGTTTCAGATTCTCCTCCAAAAGCTCTTCATACTCAAGCTTCAACTCGTCATACGAAGGACCCAACTCGCTAGCCTCACTACCGTCACTTCCTTTGCCGACCAGCGAGATAACCTACGAGAAGGTTAATTTCATGTTGCAATTACAACATGAGTGCAAAAGAAAATAAAACAGACACGCGTGTGAAGAAAAGAGGGCAACAATAATACAGGACAAAAGCATTACAAATATGAAATAGAGCCTCTTAACTTCATATTAAAATGAAGAAGATAAAAACAAATCTCATTATTACAAAGAAGGTTTTTATCAGGCTTAACGAGAACGAACCTTAATTACATCGTCTATCCTGGTACAGACCATATCCTTCTGCCTAACCCTTCAAGTCACCTTAGTAGCTCACTTCCTAAAATCGCTTATGAACTTAGGGTACCAATGCCTCCCTCCCTCTGGATGATGGGTGTAATAGAAGAATGCGGTGATCCCGAGAGGGGTAAAGGAGCGACCTAGTAGGCCATACTCAACAATGACTCGACGAGTAGCTATCGATCCGGCTACAAACCCTCTATGAGACGCGTCGCACCGTTGTAGCCATGCCTATAAAGAAAAGTTTCATCCTTAAGGACCTTTTCCTTACGATCGGCGTCTCGCAGTTTCCCCTTCAAGCATAATATCTCGGCCTTTAGTTAGTGCAAAACTTTAATGGGACTTTACTACTAATCCAGCAGCTCCACATATTTTTCCTCAAGGCCAGCATGCTCGTCCACGAGCTCATCATACAAGCGCCTCAATTCGTCAAGATCTGGCGTAGGGCTTCCATCGTCACGCTCCCCTTCATCGCTGAAGTCACCAACAGTCTGCGCGAGAATGGATAAGAAGACCTTTCCTAAAATCTGAGGGTAGACATAAATGAATAACAGAACATGAATCCAAAAAAATGCTATAATAGATGTTCAAAAACAACAGTTCCACAGGGTTACAAACTCTCCTCGATGCCCAGCTCTAACATCCTACTCTCAAACCTATCTATAAAAGAAGAATCTCCCCTCTCAAAGATGGGAATGTTGTATTCCCGAGATATTGTCCTAATAATCACATCACAAAGTGTTGAACCGGATCCCATCTTACAGATCATATTCAAGTTTCCCCTTTCTATAAGAAGAGGCGAGAATGATTAATGATAGCATGATGAGACAGGGCAGCAAAACCTACAAATGAAAGACACGTGTGATGAGGATGAAGGACCAAAATCGTTGTATTCCAACCGTCATGATTAAGTTCTACACCGAGCACTCAGAACCGACAGCTCGGAGTAGCGTACTGATACTGCATAGAATAACCAACTACGGGTCTAACCCGATTCCACTCAGTCCATGAGGCCGAGCACGGGTCCAAACCTATGGTACTCGGCCCATGAGGCCCACCAAGAGATCTTTGTACGAAGAAGAGAGCCTATGTCGGCACAAAACCCTAGATAACTAACCGAATCTTCATTGATTGTATCACCACCGTACATGATACCTATATAAGCCTCTCCAACATGAGAGCAAAGGTATGCTACAGTTTCTCCACAAACAGAAACCCTACCTTTCTAAGAAAGAGACCGACTTTATAATCGGAGGAGGGACCAGAGTATAACTCCGGAGCCCTTTCCCTAGCAGGATTGAAGATCCGACGTTGAAGCCTTTGTCCAAAACTCCCACCCTACAAATCTATTGATAAGGTCCAAGTTGTCTCAGATCTACGCTCTATAAAAAATCACCTCTAACATTAAGATGGAGTAGTTGGTCCGTAGACGAAAGAAGGTCAATAGAATACCTCTCTTTATTATACTTAATCCAAATTCTTCCTCCACTCGCAAGATCAAAGTTGTTGAAAAATGCTTCATCTTGAAAGAAATTGTACTTTTGTAGATTAACTGAAGCCTCTTGGACTTTGGTTTCAACAAGACAAAGAATGTCGACCGAATTTTTGTGCACAATATTTCTGCATTCTTTAACCTTTTTGGGTTTATTGAAGCCCCACATGTTCCAACACATCACACTTGGAAGAGTTATCATTTGATAAAAAATGATCAATTGTTGCATTGACTGTACTCGGGGTATTTATGATGGTAGCATTTCTAGTTTGTTGGAGATCTTCAACTTGTATTTGTTCACTTGCCATATAATTAGAAGATTTTCCAAGAACTTGAAAACAGTTAGTCGAAAGCGTACGACTTTTACTACTTTTACTACGGCTTCATTCTCTAGATTGTTTTCTATCAACAATCTTCCATGTCCCATCATGATGCGAAGAGAAGAATTGCGGTAATGTTTGATTAAGGTGGAATGATTTTTAGTGGTAATTTGGACGTGGTTGTATTCGATAATTTTTTGCTTGCGATTGATGGATGAAAATTGGGGTTGGTGGGTTTAACAATTGTAGGAATTGAAGGTGAAGTAATATGGTTTGAAGGAAAATGAGAAATTGAGCATGTGGTATCGGAGTAAGCGAAAGTTTTGCAATGTAAACATTGAGGTGATTTTCAATCATAAACGATTGGTTGCATATTAATATGTCCTCTATGTCGGAGAGGGATTTCTTTCGATAAGGTTTTTCTGGATTTATTTCAACACAAAAGCGAATAAACTCCATAAGTGTTCCGTTGGAGGTAAGTTCATCCATAAAAAATGGAGTTCGAATGAAACTTCCAAGTTTCGCTAGAGCACGGTCGGTGTACCATTCCGATGGAAGATTGGATAGTTTCACCCAAATCGGAATTGTAGCGAAAATTCTCTTTGTAATTTGCATTCCCGGCTCCTATTCTTTAAGAATTAGGGGACGCCCACCAACAAACTAACAAGCGGCATATCTAACAAGAACCATGTCTTCTTGACTAGAAAATTTAAAGAAGAAGAAACCACCTTCCAAAGCCAATATTTGCACGCTACTCTGACATCGCCATTGTTTTCTGAGAGATGATAATAAAGTCTTTTTTCAAGAAAATAATCGACAAGAGACAGACCCCATTTCTCTTTTGCTAATGCTCCATCCTCATCGATAAGTACAATGGATCCATCTCCACTTGGCGGAATAAAATCAAGTGATCGTTTCCCGTTGGCGGTAGAAGATGAGAGTGTTTCTTTCCAATTTTTTTGGAGAAATGATGGTTGTGAGATGACAGGAACATTTTGAGATGGTTGGGTATTCGAATTGATAGGTAGAATAAGCATTGGTATAAAATTAGAAGGTAACTCGTCTACAGGTAATGGTCATTGGGAGACGAAGAAGAGGATGCAAGATTGGTGTTGTGTTGTTTCAAACTTTCATTAGACAGCATAATGGATGTAGCCTCTGCAAGGCAAGTGGTACTCCATCACATTCGGCGGAGGATTCAGAAGAAAGCGAGAGAGATTTCGAAATATAAAAAGTCTCGCCATTTTTCGAAGCTTCGTCATTTTTCTTCCCAACATGATTGGGTTTAGCCATGTTGGCTTTTGATTTCAAATTAAGCAAAAATTTAGAAGTCGACATAGAGAAAGATTGAAGAAAATAAGGTTGAGGAAATTCCACAGGCAGCTTGAAGGCGTTGTAGAGAAAGTTTCATATAAAGAGAAAAAGAAGATGCTTGAAATGAGAGAGGAATATAAAAAAGAGGTAAAAAGAATGGAGGTAAGAATGCGATAAAAAAAGATGAGTTATTTGCAGATCAAGTGATTGGAAGAAAAAAATGAAGAAGGCAAAAGATGGAAAAAGAAAGAGAAGGAGAGAGTTCATGGAGAAATTTTAGCTAAGTAAAAGGAAGATGAGATGGATGTAGAGATGGGTTCTCATGCGAGATTAACCCATGCTCAAAATGAGATGGAGTTTAGAGGGGAAGTGGGGAGGACATGAGAGAGAGGTTGTTAAACCACTTTTTCTGGCATTGATACATTAGCAGCATGTAAACTTTTGCCCATCAAATCTAAAATTTCGCTTAAATTGAGGGTGTGCATGGTTACTTGTAATTGGAGCAACAAGCTGTTCGAACCACATGAAAAAATAAAATCCATTGCTTGGTTGAGTGTTGTTGCCCATATCCATGTTTTTTTAGCAACAAAAGTGCTGAGGTGGCTGCAGTTGGAACTGCCCTCAAATTAAGCCCAGTTCCAACAACAGTAGTTGGAAAGCTAGAGTTAAAAATGACAAATCACAATTAACACCAAACTTTGTTGCTAGTTACAAAATTATCACACTTAATTAAGAACAGTTCTATATGAAAGCGGTGCCTTGCTTTGGGAAATTTTGTTTAATCATTGGGAAATGGAAGGAAATATCCTGCCACATGCTAGCATTTTACTTACCTATGTTTTCTTTAATAAAATAAAATATCTATTTTATTAGATATTTTATTTTATTTAACTGTCTTTGTTATTATCATTATTTTATTATTATGATAGGCTGAAAAAAGTTTAGTTCATTAGTTTGGTATGGTATATATATATTAAGATTATTGTCCTGAAAGTTAATTACCAAAATAAGAAGATTTTGAAAAACAAATCATGCAAACCAAACATTGATTTTCTAAAGCATGGATTTTGGGTTGCATCCCAACCAAACAATGGAATGTAAATCCTACGGTGGTTGGGAAAATATGAAGTTGGAAATGTGTTGTATCAACTTCAAGTAACCAAACACATCCCGAGCGTTTTTGCAACTATATCCAAACAAACACATGTTTTGCAAAATATGTAGTTGCAACTACATTTTAACCAAACAAAGAAATAAAGTTGCAACCATGATATTTGCATCTACATGTAGTTGTAATTACATTGTTTTTCCAACTGCAGGCAGCCCAAACAGCCCCATAGTGATTTACCACGTAAAGCTCTGGCGCTTTTGGGTCTAAGTCCAAGTAGTTGGCAAAAGGCAAAAAGAGAAGCCCAAGTCCATAGGGCCCAATTTCATTAGCAGATGCATAGACTACTTCCAGGGCAAAGCGGTGAGGTTTGTCTAAGATGCCGCCGTATTCATCTGTTCAGTTGTTAACACTATCTTTCATTAATTGTTCGATAAGGTAGCCGTTGTGCTCTGTGGATCTCTACTCCATTATCTACTCCATTAAAGCGTATATTATTGAGGATGTTCAAATATAAAATTATATTGTCATTGTAACTTTGGAGTTTTCGTGTTGAACCCATATCGAAATTTTAAAGCAGTGGTTGAGATAATATCAAAGCAACTAGCTAGGTGCAAATCCCACTGGATGTTTATTTAAGAAACATAGACTACTAAAAAAAGTAACTTTGAGCAAATGTCTAGGACCCACAAAAGGAGGGCTTAATTGGTCGGAAAAGCCAAGTGATCTTTTCGCTGTTGGTTAAATGGAGTCGCAGTTTTCTGATGCATGCAAAGTTTGTTGCAAATATATATAAATAAAACTACAATTTCTTATATGGTTAGTAAGAATTAATATTGCAACAAATACTGCATTTTGTAAAGGCTTATTTACTGAAAACTCCCAACAGATTTAAGTCATTTTAACAAAACTATCATTATCTTTAAAACTATTAAGAAACTACCAAAATTAACGGCGCTACGTTAGCACTGTCTGTGACATGTCATATAACTTGCAACGTCATCATTTTTTTTTTTGAAAAACCCAAATTATATCTATTCTAATCTTAACCTTAATTTTTAAAAATTTAAAAATAAAAGCACATAAGCCGCTGCCATCAACAACAACACCTGAGACCGTCTCATCATCATCAACAACAACATAGCCGCTGCCATCAACAACAACACCACCACCTCCTCCTTCCTCCTCTTCAACCTACCGCCATCGTCATCACCATCACCACCTTCTTCGCTACCACCACCACGATCATCATCATCAATACCTCCATCACCATCTTCCTTCTCTTCTTCAACCCGCTGCCGCCGCCATCATCATCATCATCATCCACACCACCACCACTATCTTCTTCTTCCTCCTCCTCATCACCTCAACACCACATCCACCACCATCTTCCCTCTGCCCCAGCACCCTCCCCTACTCCAGCCCCTTGCCTTTCCAAGCCGTCCCTCCCTCCAACCCCCTCTTCTGCCTCCGACCCCGTCTCCTCCCACCGCCACACTTACCACAACCATTATCATCGCCGCCGTCACCGCCACAATCACCACCACCGTCATCATCACCACCACCGCAACAATCACCGCCGCCGCCGCCGTCACCGTCGCCTCAATTATTGCCGCCGCCACCACTAGCCCGTCCCTCCCTCCAATTCCTCTCCATCTCTCGACCTCCCCTGCCTCATCCTCGAGCCTCTCCAGAGTCCACCCCAATATATATATATATATATATATATATATATATATATACCCACACACACATACATACACTAATTAATTGTTTGTTTTATGATAAGGATAAAATGGTCTTTTACTGCGAAATTTAACACCCTAAAGATAATGATTGTTTTGCTAAAATAACTCAAACCTGTAAAGAGTTTTTCAGTAAATAAGCACTTTTGTAAATAATGTTGCAAAATTTTGTTGGCATTTTACAACTCCATTTCTATCCCATATGAAATTAACCAAACATAGAACAGGGATATCATTGCTACAAAAATTGCATGGTCTTTATTTCCTTGCAACCAATTAGAAGAGCAATGTTCTAAATTTCGGAAGTTGGTGCCGTGCGGTCCGAAAATTTTGATGGTAGATATTGGATATCATGAAATGTCGAGTGGGTTTACCAAATATCGTGTTCTACATTTTTAGAACGGCGACATCACGAAATGTCGGCCGACATTTACCAAATATCGGTAACCGACATAATTTTACAAATATATGTAGTTTTCTTCCCAAAACCGACATTTCGCCGGAAAATAAAACCGACTACAAACTTACTTGACCAGTTTGAAATTTGGCCTTCTGTACATTAAAATCCATCATTATATAAGCTTGCAATTGACCCAAATGATATTTGTCATTAATGCGATAGTTTACAAATATCAACATATATTTGACATTATAGCAATGTAAATAATACTTCAAATTCATTTTGAATACTTAAATCAGTTTTGTTCAAGAAATGGGTAATCTGTATAACCAACAACAGGATCAGGTGTGTAAAAGGTGAGCCTGTCATACTTATTAAGTGGAGCATTAAGCTCGAATCTCTTCAGCAGATCAGGATTAGATATGAACAGTCTACCATAAGCAATCAAATCTGTATAACCATCTGCCACGGCCTTGTTCCCTTCCTCTCTATCGTATCCGCCTGCTGAAATGAAAGCTCCCGTAAACGCCTTCCTCATTGGTAGAAGCCTTTGCGGAATTTGTTTACGTCCATCGACGATGCCCATCCTCGGCTCGACCGCATGGCAGAAGAGAATCCCGTACTTGTTCAGTGATTCTGCCATGTAAAGCGCTAGGGCTTCTGGGTTCGAGTCCCAACAGTCCATGTAGTCCGCAAAGGGAGACAGGCGAATCCCGACACGGTCGGGCCCGATCTCGTTGGCGACCGCTTCAACTACTTCCAGGGCGAAGCGGCAGCGGTTCTGTAAGCTACCGCCGTATTCGTCCGTTCGGTCGTTGACGCTGTCTTTCATGAACTGTTCGATGAGATAGCCGTGTGCTCCGTGGATCTCAACTCCATCAAAACCTTCATTATTGAGAATATGCAAGATGCTTTATGAAATAAAGTCAAAAATTCCTGTTGGAGGATAATTATATAAAGGATACATGTAACACCCCTCGTCTATACCCTGTCTAGCGCATGCTAACTCTCCGTCGATGTCAGATCAATAATTTTTTCCTTCTAAAAGTCGTATTGAGACTGATTATTATTACTTCTTAACCACTTTATCAACACATGACACCTCTTAATCAATAATCAGGTAAAATATCCTCTTATAAGCCATCGAGACGGGACATATGAGTGCAATTAATCCTACTTTGATAATACCTAAACCACCCTTACCCTAAAAAAATGAGACACACCACTAGACTCTTTCACGAAATCACTTTATCATTTGCGGCTCGCCCTAAGTAGTAATTTGGGTAACAGAGCAAAATTAAGAAAATAATGGTGAATTCGACAAATGAACCATAAGAAAATAACTCACCAGCTTCAATGGCATTTCTTGCAGCTATTCTAAAATCGTCGATGACTTGAGGGATCTCAGATGTCGTTAAGCGTCTTGGTGGAGAAAATTCTTTGACGGTGTCGTCATGCTGGAATTGAGGTGATATTGGCTTGTCTGTGCTAGATATCGGAGCTTCGCCATTCGGTTGATAGCCTATATGTAGTATACAATTTCAGTTAATGTTTTCGCTATAAAAGTGATATTAAGCCTTTTTCAAAAAGAACGAAAATATTATGGAAATGTATAAGAATGTGTGTTTTAAGATTAAATTTAAGTATACTTCTTAACATCATATGTAATTACATCATTAGAAATATGATTGTGCATCTGCATTCTCGGGAATGTCTATATATGAACATATTTGTGCATAATGTTTTTATAACTGTAAATATTTTGTTATATGAACATATTTGTGCATAATGTTTTTATAACTGTAAATATTTTGTTACATATATATGTATATATATATATATATATATATATATACACATCATAGCGGGGTGCTCCATTGCAAACCGGTCCTCGTTTTTTAAAAACGAAAACTCTCGATCGCATATTTTAACAATCCGATCCGTTCAAATTGATCGCCCTGCCCTCAAATGTCTGTGTATGAAAAATCAAAGGATTTGAAGAGCTCTAACCAAATACCTCAATGGGTGCAAAAATGAATATCTTTCGATACTACAACATAAATTTCATCCGATGCAATGGTTAGAGCTCTTCAATTTTTTTGATTTTTCATACACACGTTTGAGGGTATGGCGATCAACTTGAATAGATCGGATCGTTAAAATATGACGTAGATCGAGAGTTCCTGATTTTAAAAGACGCGGACCTGCAATGGAACACTCCTATATATATATATATATATATATATATATATATATATATATATATATATATATATATAAGGACAATGAAGGAAAGATACCATGAGAGGGAATTCTCTTTATGGCGTCGAAAAAATACGCCCTCCGCGGTTTTTTCCGTCGATCGGTATCAAATTATCATTTAAGATGTGGATACACCAAATTTCATGTGATGCCATCACCTTTTCACCGTTGATTTAGTGGGTGCAAAATTAACGGTTTACCGACAATATAACTTTTTACATTGCTAATTCAACGGTGAAACGTGGTGGAATCACGTGAAATTTGATGTATGCACATCTTACATTATAAAGATGATGATGATGGGTGCCGACGTCGAAAAAAATCATGGAGGATATAGATCGCTTGCAGGATACAAGCGCCATAGGGGTAGACTGCAGGAATGTTTTGCGCTACAATGTCTTTCTTTCCTAGATGATTCCTGTAGGACAAAGACTTCTTTGTTATGAATATATACTCTTTATTAATAACTAAGTTCTGATTAAATTGATGAATTAGAGTTTAACCAAAACACAACAGGACAACACACACAAACTACTAACTACCATTCCAATGACGAAAGTGTTGAATCAAGAAAAGAGGAAACGGAATCTCAACGGTCATATGCATATGAGATATTTCCTCTTATGCTGGCAACAAATACGCATGAGCTGAAACATATATATGAAAACCAAAATTATTATGATTTGCATGCTTTTAGCCCTTTCAATCGATGGTTGCAAAAGATCATTGTTTATCAACAATAGAACATTTTCCACTTTTGATCATGAAAGTTAAATGAAATATGGTATACCTATATTTAATATTTTAAACCTGGAATATCAATATGCTCAGTGACCATCATCGAATTTATCATTAAAAAGCTTACCTTTTTTTTATAGTCACAGGAGAAAATTATCTATTATGGCACATTAAATCATGTTTTATCAGAAAAGAGAAAAAGGTTAATTGCACAAACACCCCTGTAGTTTACCTTGTGTAATATTTACACCCTCTCAAGTGATTTATTAGCACAAACACCACGTATTTTCATTGATCAAAACCTCTAGAAACACTCAAAATTCAATTCTTAATAACTCAAAATGATCGTCTAATTTAATTCTAGCACTTTTTTTTAATAGAATTTGAGGATTTTTGTCCATGAACAGAGAGGGGTTTTGCACAATTAATTGCTTGGGTACTAGTTCTTCGTTGGTGTTTTGTGCGATTAGCCAAAGAAAATAACAGCAATTAGCAAGTACCATAATCCGAAGCTCTTCCTGTATGCCAAATCTGGCAGAAGAAGACCCCACCCTTTTCATGCACGGCATCCACAATTGGCTTCCAGGCTTCAACTTGCTCTTTGCTCCAAATACCAGGAGTCGCAGGGTAGCCTCGAGCTGTCTCTGAAATTGCCGTGGCTTCAGATATTAGAAGGCCACCCTCCGTAGTTCTCTGTGTGTAGTATAAGATTGCATGGGGTTGAGGCATATTTCCATATGATCTTGATCTTGTCAGCGGTGCCAAAACGAGCCTGTGATTGCCAAAAAAAATTTAGAAACAGTAAGTAGCTTTCGATTGAAGGCAATGCTGGTGATTTAAATGTTTTTGCAGTGTGTGTAAAATGAGAAACATCCCTAAAATCTACTGGTATTACAATACAATCATGCTTTATTTTACTAGTCAACAACATATTTGTCAGATTCTGTTGTTAAATACATTTTTGAAGAATAAATTTATATGATTATGTTGGCTATTGGTAATTGATGATGCTCGATATCGATGACTCCCCAGATCATGACACGTGGCAGATGACGTGTCCCAGAGCTTACAAGAAAAGACCAAGAACGTTACGTTGGAAGCACGTCCCGGGTCTACGACCCAAGAAAGTTACCGACCTTCGGTGGCCTTCCAGACCACCCCCCAGCTCGCCTCCGAGCTATCACAGAACCAAGATGCCTCGGCCTCCCGCTCGTTCCCGAACCTCCCGCCGAGCTCGTCTTCCTCGGTCTGACCGACCGACCCACGGCACCGATCTCGGTCGCCTCCGTCACGGCTCTGCGAATCTCGTCAGGCGCGAGATATTCGCCGCCCATGATCCCGCGTTCCAAGCCATCACGATCCCCCATTAACGAGTATATCTCGTCATTTATGGGGAATCCCGCCTATCACGCGGGCGTGACGCCAGAGGCGTAACGGCCGGCGTGAATCTCGCGCCCACCTGCCCATGGCGGCCACTATATACACACATCTCTCAGACGACTCAGGTAAGCCAATTTTACCCCAACAGGCCGTTACTCTGCCAAAATACCCCGTCTAACTTGATCGTCAGAGGGTTCTCGGTGGCACAACTACCCCGGGACTTCTTCGCAGGTAGCTTGGCCTCAACCACATAAAACACATTGAGATCCACCCGTTTCAGGGGTCACCCCTCCTAATCCAATCCCAGCCATCTATCAGCGCTCGCAGCAGATCAACGGAAGATAACATCTGAAGGAGATCCAAAGAATCATCATGGAGGCAACCCTCCAACTCAATCTCAACTATCCATCAGCGCTCACAGCGGATCAACGGAAGATAACATCTGAAGAAAATCCAGAGATCCATCAGTTGGCGCCGTCTGTGGGAACTCAGTTCCACTCAACGAAAGTTCATCTTCCGATCTTGACTTCATGGCAAGCGGTCACAGCGATGATCCAAGCACCAGCCGTCGGCCTCCCCGCAGTGGAGACGAGGGAGAATGCCCTCCTCCCCCGAATGCCATTCACGCTCTATCCGCTCGGATAGATCGACCCGCGTCCGTCGTGGACGCACTCGTCTGTGTCTAAACGGTCGGGCAAGCTCCCGAGGTCGCCGCTCCCCCACCTCGGGACTGGGACCCCTACAGAGGGAGAGAAGACTCTGCCTGCGTTGGCACGACCGAACACCGCCTCGCTGTCTCCGACGGCCGCAGAACCCCGGGCCAACATATTCAATAACCCGCTGGGCGCCGCACGACTTAACACCGAGGTCATACGCCAGAGCGCCTCGCCCCGAGCCCCATCGCGCCCATGTCCCTCCCGAGGAGGTGTCGGTCAGCACGCCTGCGCCCAGGCATGACCGGCACCCCCTCCCTCGACGGGATCGCGCGCACGGGACTCGCCACGGCAGCTCGAAGATGGCCTCGCCAGGGGACCTGAGGAACCTCATCGAACGGAACCGGGGCCGAGGCAAGGCAGAGGTCTCCGGCAGCAGAACCCAAATATCAGAATGTGCCGAATCGTCAGGATATCATGGCCGACTCGATACCTTCGAAAAGAAGATCAAAGGCATGCATCGGGATAATCGTCCTTCGAGCGACGGGGCTAAGTATACCGCCGACTCGCTCACGAAGCCCTTCACTAAAGAGCTTCTCGCCGTCCACGTCTCCTCCCGAAACAAGCCCCCGAAAGTCTTACTTTTCCACGGGAAGTCCGACCCGAAGGACCATTTGGACGCGTTCACAGCCGGGATAAGTTTTCAGGACTGTTCCGACGCCGCTCAATGCCGCGCTTTTCTGGCCACTCTCATCCGCTCTGGACGAGACTGGTTCCGAGGACTCGCGCCACGCTCAATCTCTACCTTCGATGAGCTGGCCACCCAATTCCTCGGCCACTTCGTCGGGAACAGACGGCAGAAGCGGACCTTCGACCATCTCTTCACCATAAAGAGCGGAGACAAAGAATCATTCAAAGGGTACATCACCCGCTTCTACAACGCTCTCCTCGAGGTCCCAGAACACCGGGACAAGACGGTCATCACGGCCCTCAGATCGGGTCTTAAGCACAAGGAGTGGCTTCGCTCCTTTGCATTAGCGCAACCTAAGACCATGGCCGAAGTAAAGGCCTGGACCGAACGTGAGATCCAGCTCGAATCCGAAGTGAACACCAATCTACCCCGGACAGAGCAAACCGATCAGAAGAAAAGGGCCCGAGAGGAGAAAAAGAAGATTGAGCGGCCAAAGCCCTACTCCCCGAAGTTCCAGGAGTACACCCCGCTCAACGTGTCCCAGACGGTACTATTGGAGGAGGCTAAGGGCGAGAGGTTCTTCAAACTCCCCCCAGTCTCGAATAAGGCGACGAAGCGCACCCGGGGCCTCTACTGCGGTTTCCACAGGTCGCAAGGCCACTCTACTGAGAACTGCAAGCAGCTCCGAGACTACATCGAGAAGCTAATCCGCTCGGGGCACCTGGCAACGTACTTACGCGATAAGCGGCAAGCCGACCGTGAGCAAGAGCAACGTCCCCTCCCGGCGAATTGACAATCGGCCAAATCATGGCCATATCAGCGGGGGTACGGCTAAGACCGACGGGACTCAGCGTCTCTCACCGATCGAGGGGACTGGCAGCCACCCGAGGAAGGCCAGAGCAGTCGGGCCGATCGTTTTTACCGACGAGGACCTCTACGGTATATCACTGCCTCACAACGACCCGCTGGTGATCACAACCCGGGTCCACCGCTACGAGGTGCAGAGGATACTAATCGACTCGGGAAGCTGGGCAAACATTCTCTTTTATGACTGCTTCCTGCGTATGGGACTCACCCCGTCGGACCTAAGGCCGACCGCCCATGTCCTGTCAGGGTTCACTAACCACTCCATCCCGGTGGAAGGGGTAATCACTCTCCAATTTAACATCGGGGAGACGGGCCGTATGCGCACCGTGCCTTTGGAGTTTATCGTCGCGAGAATCCTATCGGCCTACAACATCCTCCTTGGCCACCCGACACTGAACTCCCTCCGGGCCCAGATATCGACCTACCACCTAGCGATGAAATTCCCGCTCGACCAAGGCGAGATAGGTCGGGCCTACGGAGACTAACGGACAGCAAAGGTTTGCTTCACCGCAACATCTACGTCTGAGCGGCCAAACAATGACGTCGAGGGCGAGGGTGACATCAGGGGTTCTCTGGACACTCGAGATGAACAAAAAAAGGTCCGAGGGACACCGGTGGAGCCACTAACAGAGGTCCCCCTCGTGGAAGAGGACGACGAACGAACCGTTCAGATCGGGTCGCTTTTGATGGGGACTCCGCGAGACGACCTGGTTCACTTCCTTAGAAACAACTCTGACATATTCGCCTGGGCGCCTGCCGACATGCCCGGGATCGACCCCAAAATCATATCTCACAAGCTCGGGGTAGACCCTACAGTCCGACCCGTCAGGCAGAAAAAACGAAGCTTCGCCCCGATCAAGCAAAAGGCGATCGAAGACGAGGTAGACAGGCTCCTCGCTGCCAACTTCATTCGGAATGTGCCTTACTCAGAATGGTTGGCGAACATAGTCATGGTCAAAAAATCAACCGGGAAGTGGCGCATGTGCGTCGACTTCACCGACCTCAACAAAGCCTGCCCGGAAGACAACTATCCCCTCCCTCGGATAGATCAGCTCGTCGACAGCTCGGCAGGCCACGAGCTACTTAGCTTCGTGGACGCTTTCTCCGGCTATAACCAGATCCATATGAATCCAGCAGATGAGGATCTCACCGCAATCACAACGGACCGGGGGTATACTGCTACAAGGTGATGCCTTTCGGCCTCAAAAACGCCGGAGCTACGTACCATCGCTTGGTCAATCGCATGTTCAAGCCGCAGATCGGCAGGAACATGGAAGTTTACGTCGACGACATGCTCGTCAAATCGATCTCATCGGACGAACACGCTAAGGATCTGGGCGAGGCCTTCGACGTCCTCCGCAAATACAAGATGAAACAGAACCCCGCCAAGTGCGCATTCGGGGTAACCGGTGGAAAGTTCCTCGGTTTCATGGTCACCCACCGTGAGATCGAAACCAACCCGGAGAAAATCAACGCCATCCTCAACATGGCCGCGTCCAAGACTAACATCGAGATCATACGGCTGACAGGGCGGGTAGCCGCTCTAAGTCGTTTCATGTCGAGGTCTGGGGAGAAGTGCCTCCCGTTCTTCAAAACTCTAAGGAAGATACCAAGATTCGAGTGGTCGGAGGAGTGCCAGACCGCCTTTGAGCAATTAAAGAGGCACCTTGGGACTCCCCCGCTGCTCACCCGGCCAATGGAAGGGGACGAGCGATCGCTATATCTGGCGGTATCCGACCAAGCTGCGGCTCGGTACTCGTCCGAGAGGTCGAGAGAGTCCAGAAGCCGGTATACTATGTGAGCCACGTCTTCAAGGACGCAAAAACGAGGTACCCAGCCATAGAGAAGATCGTCCTGGCACTCATCGTGGCCTTAAGGAAACTGCGGCACTATTTCCAGGCGCACACCATCTTCGTCCTTACCGAGCGGCCTTTGGGGGATATCCTCGCCTTCCCCGAGTCCTCTGGCCGCTTGGAGAAATGGAGGTGGGAGTTGTCCCAGTTCAACATAAAATACCGCCCGAGGCAGGCTATCAAAGCACAAGCCCTGGTCGATTTTATCGTCGAGTGCACCATCCACAGCAAAGAGCCGGAATCTACACCGGCCCCCGCAGCTCAACCCTCGGTCGATAGGAAGCCCGACTCCGTCCCTGATTGGATCCTCTACGCTAACAGGTCCTCAACCGAGGAAGCCTGTGGAGCCGGCCTCATCATCCGGGACCCGAACGAGGCAAAAATGGAGTATTCTCTGAAGCTCGGGTTCAAACCTCAAATAACGTGGCAGTATACGAGGCCTTACTGGCTGGACTGCATATAGCCTTCGGACTGGGGCTGAAAACGATTCGGATCCGCAGCGACTCCGCCCTAGTCGTTGGACAAGTGACCGACCGATTCGAGGCACGGGAGCCTCTGATGGTGAAGTATCTAGCCGAGGTAAGAAGACTGCGGAAGGACTTCCACGAAGTCCAGGTGGAGCAGATCCCCAGACAGCTAAACGCTCAGGCCGACGTCTTGAGTAAGCTGGCCTCATCTTATACGGCCAACAACAAAAGGAACATGCTTTTCAAGGTCTTGCCACGGCCCAGCGTGGAGGACAGGGCAACGCCACTTCAAGTGTACACAGCCCGGGAAGAAGACCGGGATTGGAGAAAGCCCCTTATGGAATTCCTGAGGGAAGGTACACTCCCAGAAGATCGGGAAGAAGCCCGTCGTCTCCGAGCCAAAGCTCGCCATTTCGTCTGGAGCAATGGGAACATGTACAAGAAGTCATTCACTCAGCCCCTGCTCCGGTGCGTCGACCCCTACGAAGCCGACTATGTCCTCCGTGAGATCCACGAAGGGGTCGGTGGCGCGCACCAAAGGGCCCGCACCTTAATCCAGAAAGCACTGCTCCACGGATACTACTGGCCGACAATTCATCAGGACGCCCAGAAGCTCGTCAGGAGATGCAAAAGTTGCCAACTCCATGGAAGCATACCTCGCCTTCCGGCTACCGAGCTAACCTCCCTGTGACCGTTTGCCCAGTGGGGATTGGACATGATAGTCCAGTTCCCTACCGGTACAGACGGGCACAAGTACGTCCTCGTCGCAGTGGACTACTTCACGAAGTGGATCGAGGCCATTCCTATCAGGAAACTGGACGCCACCACGACTATCAAGTTCCTACAAAACAACGTGATACTCCGGTTCGGCATCCCGAGATGTATCATTATCGACCATGGGACAAATTTCGAAAACGAAAAAGTTAGGAAATTCTGCAGCGAATATCATATCCTTATGAAGTTTACCACGGTTGCACATCCCCAATGCAACGGGCAAGCCGAGGTCGCTAACCGGGACATCCTCCGAGGTCTTCGGACGCGCCTAGAAGGACGCCAAGGCAGTTGGGTCGAGAAATTACCCCGGGTCTTATGGGCCCTGCGCAAGTCGAAGAAAACCCCCACCGGGGAGACCCCTTTCAGCCTCTGCTACGGTACCGAGGCAATGGTCCCGGCAGAGATCGGGCTCCCCAGTCACCGGGTCGAGCATTTCGACGACGAATCGAACACCTCAGCCCTCCTAACTAACCTGGACATCTTGTTAGAGAAACGGGACCGGACTCAGATCAGAGCTGCCGCCTATCAACAACAAACCGTCCGTTACTACAACGCATGAGTCAAGCATCGCTTCTTCAAGACCGGGGATTTAGTCCTGAGGCGGAACGAGTTTGTCGATCAAGACAAGCTGCACAAGTTTTCCCCAAAATGGGACGGTCCCTTCCTCGTCTCCGAGGTCCTGCCCGGCGGAGCCTATCGTTTACAAGACGTGAATGGTCGCAAATTCCTGCAACCTTACAACGCTGAGAAGCTCAAGCTGTACCTCTGAAAAGAATATATACCATGTATATTTCTTCTTTCACAAAGGCGATGTAAACCTTTCTAAAGTTATTTCTATTTAAATTATAAAAAGGGAACAATGGGGCATCGAAAAAAGGAGAATTCAATTTATTCAAAAGGTATTACGGGCTCCTCAGCCTTACAGGAAAAGAAAAAGGGGAAATTTACAACAGAGGAGGAACGGGATCGAGGAAGTACTCCTGGTGATACTCAGAGTAGATTTCCGCTAGCCGGGCCCTAGCCTCTGCAACCCGCTTCCGCCGATGCTGCATGCGAATCCGGGACGCCACGGAAGCACCCGGCGCTCCGCCCTCCGCGCCTTGGCTCATGATGTACCTCTCTTTGAAGCACTCCAAAATGAGCGCCAAGGATCGGTTGTGCCTGGCCTTTGAGATAAGGCCGAGCCGGAAGATCGAGCACACCCTGTCGAGCGCCTCGTCCAGCAACTCCTCGGAGAAAGGGTTATACAACCCCGGGGACCTCCTCCAAATTGTGTACATCAACAACTGAAGAAGGGGCAACCGCCGAGGGAGAAGCCGGCCGACGTGACCCTCGAGGCGCTGAACCACTCCCTGGTACCCATCCTCGGCCGGGGATTGGTCATACACGGAGACGTCGTCGAATGTGATGATCTCTTCGATCGAATACATGCGCCCAGTCATCTCAAAAAGCGATGCCGAAGAGGTTACCATCTCCTTCTCTATTTATAACCTTAAACAGAATCCTTGAGGACCCAGAATCGCGCGCGCATGGACGCAAATCCTGGGATCCACCAAGATTACTCCAATACCACGCCGCCACGTGGCAGAACTGACGCGGCTTCCCGAAACGTTATGCCTCCCCCAAGCATTCCTGACACGTGCCACCTGCGACGGTCGCTCCTCCCAATGTTCACGAACCAAGAAAGGTCGGACTGAACCTCCGGATCCACCGAGCAGCTACCCTGCTCGGTCCATCCTTAGCAGACCACTACCTGGGTTCTTCATCAAAGCGATGTAAATTCTTCTAAGTTCTTTTTATTTAAACGATAAGAAAGACATGATAGAGCATTGCAAAAGGAAGAATTTTATTCATTCAAAGGTATTGTAGGCTCCTCAGCCGTACATTGAAAAAAAAAGATTACAGCAGCGGGGGGAGGAGGTACAAGAAGCATTCCTCGTGATACTCCGAGGAAATTTCCGCCAGCCGAGCCCTTGCCGCCTCGGACCTCTGCCTCAAATGCTGTCTGCGAACCCTCGTGTCCACGGACGGGCCAGGAAGCTCCACGGACGGGCACCCATCGGCGAGATACCTCAATTGGTAACACTCGAGGATGAGTGCCACCGAGCGATCCCGCCGACTCTTCGAGATCAGGCCGAGACGGCATAATGACCTCAGCTTGCCAACCGCCTCGTCCTTCAGCTGTTCGGACAAGGGGTTGTGCAGCCCCCGCGATGCCCTCCAAATCGAGTACATCAGCAGCTGGAGAAGGGACGATCGCCGGGGAAGCAGGCGGCCGATATGATCCTCGACGCGCCGGATCACCGCCTGTCGCGTCTCCTCGGAGCAAAGCTGGTCGTACAAGTATACGTCCTCGAAAGAGATGATATCGGGGATGGTGAAAGGGAATTGATCCATTCTGACGTTCTGAAGATGGAGAAAGGAATGATCAACATGCCTCCCTGTTTTATAGCCCCACAGCGCCCCCAAGAGTCCAACAGTCGCTCGATTCTTCCATTACTGTACCGCCACGCGGCGGATATCCCGTCTTTCTCGGCAAACCGAAATCGGAACGACGCGGCTCTTACGCTTTGCCTTCCCCACGCGTTCATAACACGTCACGCCCGCGACGGTCGCTCTTCCCAGTGCTCACGAACCAGGGAAGGTCGGACAGAACCTCACAAAACCGAGCAGCTACCCTGCTCGGTCCATCCTTAGCTGGTAATCTCTTACCCCACGACGCCAAAGATCAAAGCCCTCATCTAGAGGCCACCGAGCAGCTACCCTGCTCGGTCCATCCTTAGCAGGCCTCCCCATGCCCTCCCGCGCTAAGGATCAAAGCCCTCGTCAAGAGGCCACTGAGCAGCTATCCTGCTCGGTCCATCCTTAGCAAGCCTCTCCATGCCCTCCCGCGCTAAGGATCAAAGCCCTCAACAAGAGACAACCGGGCAGCAACCCTGCTCGATCCATCCTTAGCAGGCCTCCCTATGCCCTCCCGTGCTAAGGATCAAAGCCCTCGTCAAGAGGCCACCGAGCAACTACCCTGCTCGGTCCATCCTCAGCAGGCCTCTCCATGCCCTTCCGCGCTAAGGATCAAAGCCATCATCAAGAGGCAACCGGGCAGCAACCCTGCTCGCTCCATCCTTAGCAGGCCTCTCCATACCCTCCCGCGCTAAGGATCAAAGCCCTCATCAAGAGGCAACCGGGCAGCAACCCTGCTCGGTCCATCCATGGCTGGTAGTTCACTACCCACCGACGCCAAAGATCAAAGCCCTCACCAAGAGGCAACCGGGCAGCAACCCTGCTCGGTCCATCCATGGCTGGTAGTTCACTACCCACCGACGCCAAGGATCTAAACCCTCATCAAGAGGCAACCGAGCAGCAACCATGTTCGGTCCATCCTTGGCTGGTAGTTCACTATCCACCGACGCCAAGGATCAAAGCCCTCCTCAAGAGGCAACCAGGCAGCTATCCTGCTCGGTCCATCCTTGACTGGTAATTTCTTACCCCACGACGCTAAGGATTAAAAGCCCTCATCAAGAGGCCACCGAGCAGCTTCACTGCTCAACTTCCTCCACGTCTCTACTAAGCGATCCGTCTCGACTTCGGGGCCATGGAGATACCGACCTTTCACCGGTCTTTTTACACTTGGCAAATGGTCGAATTCAACTTGACGTGCGATCGCTAGATGAAAAACCGACCCAACATGAAAGCAGTACTGCACAAACAAAATGTTTACCACAAACAAAAGGAAAATGCGCATGCAAAGAACACTGCAAAAAGGTTTTTTATTCATAAAAAATCTTAAGTCTTTACAAAGGTATTATGGGCTTCCCAGCCTTACAAAAACGCCCGGAGGCTTACAAAATTTTAGCGCAACGAAAATAATAAGACGAGGAAGTTCAGGCGTCGGGGCCGAGGAGAACATCGATGAGCAGCGCTTCCACTGCGACGACCGGGGTGGCATCTTGAAGGTCGACACCCACGGCGGGAGCCTTAGCGACGGTGGCCGGGGCAACCGACTTGTCCCCAGCGCTCCCACCAGGGGCCTCTCCCTCTGCAGCGTTTCCGAGGTCATTCCCCTGCGTCTTATCCTTGAGGGGGTACTCACCTCGGAGATCGCCGTCAGGGAACTCCGGCATCAGGGCCTTGACGGCGTCGAGGGCGTCGTGCCAAACGACGGCAGCGGCTTCAGCAAGGTCGGTGTAGTACTGATCCGACTTCTTGTAGCTCTTCACCGCCTTCGAAGCTCGGCACGCCGCGTTCCTTCCGGAGGGTGTTCGCCATCTTCTTCAGGGTGGCAACAAGCACCCTGGAATCTTCTAGCTTGGCCTCGGAGGCTCGGGCGACCTCTCGGTACTTGGCGATCATCCGATCCCCGGCCGCCACCCGGTCTTCGAGAGCATCGACCCTCTCCAGCGCCGCCTCCAGCTCCAGCCTTGAGCTCTCCTCCCGCGAGGAGAACTCGCCCGCGGCCTGCATTGCCGGGGCAATTTCCTCATCCTCCATGTTGATGACGAGGACGATGTGCTGGAGGACCTGAAGAAAACAGAGGGTTAAAACGAAAAAGGGGGCACCCAATCTTGCGAGCAAAAATACTGAATGAAAAACCGAATGGGGTGCGAACACTAACCTGCACGGCCTCTTGAGCTATGGCCGTCATTTGGGCCCGAAGGGTCCCCCGAGGGATTCTGCCCCTGGCCGACCTTTCCATCTCCGAGAGCAGGCTGTCGACAACGGAAAGCCCCGAGACCACCTCGAAGCGAAGCTCCCCATCGTCCACGAGGATCGGGGAACGGGGCGCCGTCCTATGAAACCTCTTGAGGAGCGACGCAGGAGAGCCAGTCTCGCCTCCCACCTCCGGAGCCCGGGGCTCTTGCTCCCGAGCACGTTTTCGGCTCGGCGCACGGCTGGACTCTGGGGCCCGGGACGCACTTGGGCGCCTGGATGGAGCGGCCGCCGGTGGAGCCGGAGCCGATGAGGAGCGAGAAGGGCCGACGCCTCCGGCCTTCTTCCCCTTCTTCTGTTCGACCAGGGCTGCCTGAAATTTGCCTAGGTTCATGGGTTCTGCATAAGACAAAAGTACAAAGGAGTCAGCAATGCCAGAAAAAGTGAAAAAAATACACAAGTCTAAACAGGTCACCTAAAGACTCCTGACTTACCCGCGAACTGGGCAGGGCTGAGCCGGGCCCAATTAAGGGCCCACTCAGACAATAGCACATCAGCCCGGGGGAGAGGCTCCCACTCCGACACCACTACCGTGTCGGGATGATTCGACCGACTCATCCGCAGGCAGCTGGCCCCATGCCACTGGATGGGCTCAGGCCTATCCTCACCCTCAGGCGGCCCAACAAACAAAAACTTCTTCTTCCATTCATGAATGAAAGAAGATACTACGACGACCCCCGATCCGGCAGCATCCCCCGTTGTTTTCTAAAAGAGATGTATACCCAGCTCGGCTCGGCTCTGCGAGCGCCAGGGTGGTTTTTATAGCAAATGGAAGAAACGAGAAGGCTCCGACTGAAAGGGATCAGACGCAATTTCAACCGGATCAGGAACCCAAGAAGAATCCTCCAAGAGTTCAGCACTAACTGGACCAAGGCTAACCCAAAACAATTCAACGCCGCACTCACCTCGGCGGAGAAGGGCAGGCGCATCCCAGCCCAAAAGGCTTCCAGGTACAAGGCAATCTCCTTGCCCCGCACCTGGTCCGCCCTCTCCCCCTCCTCGGCCAGACGAAACGAATAGCCGGCAGGAATGTGGAAACGAGTCCGGATGGTGGCGAGCTCATCCGCGTGTCTCAACACGGATGATGCGCTAAGAGCATTCGTAACCTGCGCTCTGGGGACCGCCCCCGTCGCACGCCCCCGGGGAGCATGACTAACCCTAACTTTCCGGGGGGCTCCGACTCAGAAGAGGAAGAAGTAGAAGAGGAAGCTGCGGAAGACTCCCTAGACTCTACCCGGACTATTTCTACAGACTTCTCGGTAGAAGACATCTAACCTGATCAAAGGGACGAGTCCTCGGAAGAGAAAACGCAAGGAATCCGACCTGAGGAGGAGAGCGTCGAGCTAACACGATTAGAGACGAGGAAATTATAGAGAGGTATGGGCCCTGATGGGGATCCCATCTCTATTTATAGCTGCCAGCGTACACATCCTACGACTCCGATCGCCTCCCGCCAAAACAACGCTTCGCAACCAACGGCCGACAACATTCCATCTGTCGCACTCACATTGGGTGCGTCCCATCAGGCGCGAGAACGCCTACGACCCGTCTCGTCAGCCAACCAGCGCCAGACACGTGGGCTGTCGCTTCGACGAACTACGCACAAACCGGCACTTCCTCTTAAATGCGAGATCTCTCCCCTGATCCGCTGGCGTCATCAAGAAAATACGACCAATTGCCCGGGAATACGCACCGACTATATCTCAAGTAAGAGCTCATCCCGGGTGACCGGTCAGACCACTCTCGACCCGAACCTGAAACGGATCGAGACGAGAGTGGGGGGCTAATGATGATGCTCGATATCGATGACTCCCCAGATCATGACACGTGGCAGATGACGTGTCCCAGAGCTTACAAGAAAAGACCAAGAACGTTACGTTGGAAGCACGCCTCGGGCCTACGACCCGAGGAAGTTACTGACCTTCGGTGGCCTTCCAGACCACCCCCCAGCTCGCCTCCGAGCTATCACAGAACCAAGATGCCTCGGCCTCCCGCTCGTTCCTGAGCCTCCCGCCGAACTCATCTTCCTCGGTCTGACCGACCGACCCACAGCACCGATCACAGACGCCTTCGCCACGGCTCCGCGAATCTCGCCAGGCGCGAGATATCCGCCGCCCATGATCCCGCATTCCACGCCATCACGATCCCCCATTAACGAGCATATTTCGTCATTTATAGGGAATCCCGCCTATCATGCGGGCATGACGCCAGGGGAGTAACGGCCGGCGTGAACCTTGCGCCCACCTGCCCATGGCTGCCACTATATGAACCCCTCTCAGATGACTCAGGTAAGCCAATTTTATCCCAACAGGCCGTTACTCTGCCAAAATGCCCAGTCTAACTTGATCGTCGGAGGGTCCTCGGTGGCACAACCATCCCGAGACTTCTTTGAAGCTAGCTCGGTCTCAACCACATAAAGCCCATTGAGATCCACACGCTTCAGGGGTCACCCCTCCTAATCCAATCCCAGCCATCCATCAGCGCTCGCAGCAGATCAACGGAAGATAACATCTGAAGGAGATCCAGAGAATCATCAAGGAGGCAACCCTCCAACTCAATCTCAACCATCCATCAGCGCTCACAGCAGATCAACGGAAGATAACATCTGAAGGAGATCCAGAGAATCATCAAGGAGGCAACCCTCCAACTCAATCTCAACCATCCATCAGCGCTCACAGCAGATCAACGGAAGATAACATCTGAAGGAGATCTAGAGATCCATCAGTAATCAATGGATCTGGATATGGATCTGAAGATGAGAGAACTCCTTATATAAAAGAGGTCCAAATTTAAACCTTCATTTGGAGTTCAGTCTTTTACTTCATAAAAAATTCAACAGCCCCAGCTTGAGAGCAAGACAGGGAATCTTTCTCTAATCTTAATTAACCCTTCAGGTTTTAATCCCGTCAAGTTAGCAGAAATGAAGAAACCCATGGTTCTGTTCTATTAAAATTGTAGCAGTATTGTGTTTTAGTTGTGAGAACAGAAGGGGAAGAAAACCAAGGCTAAAATTAAACAGAAAGAAAGAAAGAAAATATTCCTGATTTAAGTAAGATGGCTGCTTACCTATGAGAAAGATTGAACCTCCCCATCTTGAATGGAGTTAGCAGTGGTATCTTTTCCATATTTCTCTCTCTCTCTCTCTCTCTCTCTCTCTCTCCCTCCCTCCCCCACTTATTAACGATTAATTTTGTGGACCAAATATGATAGGCTCCAATAATTAAGTTGTCGTGCTCAGCAAACCCTCTTTTGTTTGAATTTTCTTCTGTGAACCTATCCCTATCACATCTTTTTGGCTAAATTGCAGAAATATAAAACTAAAAACTTAAAAAGAAAAAGAAATCTCCTGAATATTGCCCACTAAGAAGAAAATAATAAGGTTGTGACGCATTATTAAGAATAATAATGAGATGCAGTACCGCATTCCTTTTATAATGTTATTCAAATATACATGTTAGGTTTATAAGGTTCGACTTTCATAAAATTGTTATTATCACTCATAATTCCAAGAATCAAAATTTTCCAAAGTATAATCGGGTTTAGGGGCACTGCGCAACACAGCCAGCGTGGGACCCATGCACTTAGTGCAGGACCCACACCCACACCGGGTGTGTCGAGCAGCATAACGCGTAAGTTCATCTTCTTCTTCCTCTCTACCAATAGCTTACTCTCATCTCCAATGGCAAGTTCATTTTGAGTGAGGGAAAAAAGAAAAAGAGAGATTAGCCATTATTCACATCACCTCCATAAACACTTGGCAAGTCTCTTTATAGAGTTTCTCCACTTGAGCATGAAGATGAAGCTACGGGCATGCCACATTCGCCGCGGATCATCTACGGCGAGGCGGCGGCTTACAAACCCTCCGGGAGCTCACGGAGTCAAGACGGGATCTTCCACGATTAGGTGTACACGCTACAAAGGTTGTAGCCCCATCTCCTTGCTCTCTAGGTTTTTAGTTTTAACAATTGCATAAGAATTTGTTGATCTTGGTGTATGGATTGGGGTTAATGTAAGAAAAATTATTGTTCTCTCTAGGTCCGTGATCGCCACGACCCTAACCCTGTCCACCTTTGCATAGCGCCTCTTTTAGCATTGTAATATAAAAGCAGAGAAGATAGAGAATTTAGGTTCACCTGATTTCATATTATCAATGTACTAAATATCGGATATCGGTATCGTATCGGTCCGAAAATTTTCATATCAGATAGCGGATATCATGATATATTAATGATATTTTCTAAATATCGAACAACAAAGTTTTATATTATAAATATCATAACTATAACTTAATATAAAGAGTTGGATTTCTTAAATCGACTTATTCCTCCATTAACCACCTTCTTATGAAAAGTGCATCAAACTTTTAAAGTTCATTAGGATTTACCCTTTTCCCATATTTCTCAACACGGGTCGCTACTCTTTTTTCCGGTTTACTAGAAGTTTTGAATGACATTTATGCTCTACAAATAAAATTAACAATTACCAATTAAATTGATCAACATAAAGTTAAATGTTTTATCATAGCCAAAATTAAGGATTGTAATTGACCTTGAGTTTGGGCATTAATTTCAGAAATACTCATATCCAAAATAAAAGATAGGAAGAGAGGGAAAGAGGCACAATCAATTTCTAATAATACCTAAGATTGACAGGAGGGGCACGGAGAGAGGAGTACCTTGATGGTCGATCTTAGGGTATTAGGGTTCGTCGATCTAGAGAGGTCAGTTGTCAAGCTCTCAAGACACGAGATCGAGATATCAAGTATCCGTGGACTTTGAACGAGTACAGAGAAAGTGAGATCCTGCTTTCATATGTCTTATTTTTTCTCATTTTAACGGGTACATGCTACTCGAAGACGAATCGTGCATGTTAAAACTATTTGAAACCCAATAAGCCAAAGACAGGTTTTATGAGAAAATATCGAGATATATCGGCATATATGATATTTCCGATATATCGGCCGATATTTTCAAAAAAATCGCAAAATGATATAATTTTGAAAAATCGTAGCGTTTTCTCTCCAAAACCGATATATCGGCCGATATTTAGAGCACTTAATAATTATAGGTAAAATCGTTTGTGCATCCTTAACAAAAGCATGACAACATTAACAATAATTTCTTTCAAAGAGATGACGAACCGATTTAGGTATATTTTCGATATAAATCTGAACCCAATAAAAGAATTAATGGATCTTGCGTACAAACTGATAATGTATTTGTATATATGAAGTAGAAAAAACATTTAACATTATTAGTACGAATGAATAAATGATGTTGTACCCGGTATATCAATGCTTTTGCGATACCAATCTGTAGCTTTGCTCAGCCAATTCTTTTCTGTAAATTTGTAGCCTTTCCTTGAACTTCTTGCTCTCTTCAAAGTTCGCCCTTCGCTCCAAAGATTTCTGCAGAAACAAATCAAATCATTACAAAGACGTGCGAATTCTCTCTCTCAAGGAAAACAAACATGTGAATGTATCGCTTCTTGCCGAAAGCAACGATGAAGTTTTATCTTCAGTTCGGTACATTCTCCAAAGAATTTCGCAAACGTATGGTCTGCACAGCACTTCTGGAACTGCTCAACTGTCTAAAATTAAAATATAAAAAATGAAAGCGATTTGGTTAAACCAAAGTCGCAATATTATGAACATAGAGATAAGTTTGTCAAGTGAAGTTGCTTCTACGAATAAAGTGTGTGTGTGTGTGTAATATTTTGAATAATAGGTTGTAACATGATATAAGCGGGGTTCGAACCCCAGACCTATTGCGCAACTGATGAGGCTTTATCAGTGGGCTATAGTGGCACTTGCAACTTATAAAGCATTAGGTTTATTTGCATTTAACAACATTCATCTATAGCTCATCCAAATATTTAAAAAGCAAGGTGCTGATCAGTCTAGATGAAGATAACTCTACAGATGTCGGTTGATTGCTAATATTACAGTTTAAGGGTTATAAGTGTCAAATGAGATTTAGATATTAAATGAGTATTTCATTATATGCAATTAACCCTATAATTCATACACCGACACAAAATAAAATATTACATACTTCAGCATACATGGGATGCCTGTTCAGAGAGAGGGGAAGATGCAGTTGACTCCTAACGCAATTCTCATGCTAAGAAACCGATAGAAGAGAAAAAATATTTTTCCACCGAACTGGTAGAATCTATATAAGCAATCGAATTTCTCATTGGATAAAGGGAGGGACATAATATCAATTACTTAGTTAACTGCACTCTATATCCCGCTTTGTATCTAATGAGAGACCCGGCAACCAATATGGCTTCTATCACATGGGTACAAAAAGTATTCATCCTACAAAATAATTGTAATAGAGAATGGAAGAGAAGGAGAAGTCATATTATAATACATAAATATTGATAGGGAAATTTCACTTACAAGTATTTGATAGAAAAATCATATAGCATCATATCATATCATAATACACAAGCAATTCAAACTTATGAAATCAAAACAACATAGTTTTTGGATTATTATGCCCTAATTATTGCATTCAATATTGCAATTTTAGCCCATAATTTCTAGGTGATGCTAATTAAATGATGAAAGATTCTCAACTGAAACCCCTAATTAAACATCAACCCTGAACGCCCAAGAAGAAAATTACAAAATTTGAAGCAGTGGAAATAAATTATCATAAAATTTATTAATGAAGGAAAAATAATAGCACTATATGATGTAATAAATATGAAAAACAAAAGCCAAATAAGGAACCTAAACAATTTTACAAGAATAAATAAATAAATAAACTGACAGTGATCAAATATCTTTTGAAGGGCTGTTTCTTGAAATGTAGAGTGAAAATGGAAATGGTTGGGATAATGAGTATGTTTTTATTTATTGTTCTGATTAAAACTAAAGTTAGATGTCCCCGTGTTTCATTAGAAAGAACATTAATGAAACTACAAAACCAAAAAAGAAAACCAAAGTTTAATGTAAAACATGTCAAAGAGTCAGGAAACGAACCATATACAAAAAGCAAAAAGGAAGGCAAATACAACTACAAGTATGATGCCATTATAGAAGTAGTCCTGATCAACAAATCCAACGGCTACCAATAGCCAAAAGTACAATGCTACGTCTGTCCAGCAAGCGGGTTAACAGGTTTAACGCCAAATATTTCTCTCATATAGTACTTCAAGAGTCGGTACTTTCTATATATTAATAGGGCCCCCGCACCACCCCTTAGGGCTCCCCCAAAACTTACAGACTCTAAAAAACAAATCTTGATACTTCAATATTTTATCAAAGCTTCTAACTAAGCTATATAGATCTCTCCGGTCAATTTCCATCCAAAATATGTTCCGCAAACAATTTAATTCCTTTGTTCGATACTTTTCCTTCTCTTCTTTTCTCTAATCCATCACCATTATTACCACCATTTACTTTCAGCCTACAAGCACCATTTACATCGTCCACCTCCACAACCAATTTCATTCATACCATCCACCAATTCCGCCATTAATCAACAAAAAAAGGAAAAGAACAACAAATGGAGACGGAAAGGTAAGAGTGAAAAGTGGATATGAGGAATATATAGTTTGACGGATGGAGGACACAATCCAAGGGATTGCGAAAAAGGATATGGAGAAAGGGATTGAAGATTTGAAAGAATCGATAAGAGATTTAGATTTAAAAGCTTATTAAATGTCTGGGTTTGAAATGGGAAAAGATCGAAGATGAGTGTTTTCAAACCATGGTAAGCGTAACACAACGATTAACCCAATTTAAATGAATAGAATTTCCATTTAGATAATGGAAAGATTATTTGAGGTTGTACTTAGAATATTGCGGTTCTTGTGGTTGTTTTTCAACACAGGTTCTTGGGTCCTATGTAATAACAACCTTAGAACTTCACAATTTTAAAAAGGGTTAATTGCACAAAGACCCCTAGTTTACCCTGTATAGCACTTACCCTCAATTTATTAGCAAAGGGCACCCTCTTCGTTCATCAACTGAAATCCATATATTTTGAAAATTTATGTCTAACTTAGCCCCTGAACTTTTCTGGTGTAATTTAGGGTAGGATTTGGGTGTTTTTTTTTATATTTTAGTCATGAACAGAGGAGGTGTTTTCGCCAACACTTGAGTAGGTGTAAGTGTTACATGAGATAAACTACTGGGGTGGTTGCGGTAATAAGTTAGGTATAAGTACTACATGTGTTTTGTGCAAAATGATACTTGTAAACAAATTTGTTTATGATACGAATTGCAATAGTTGATTGGCTTTAACTAGTGTGCCATATCTTGACCTTCTCTCCAATACTCCCAATTTCTTCTCTCTCATTTCTCTTCACAAACCTCACCAAAAGTAACCCAAAAAAGCAATAATATCTGCTGATGATGGAGAATTACTGTGAATAATTATGAATTATAATTGAGGGCAGGGACTAGGGAGTACACAATCCTACAGTGGCGGCCCAAAAAGCCAATGATCCATCGACCTTTTCGACAAATGGCATAGATCATATTGATCTGGAAGTTTTATACTATGGCTACACCAATTTTTATATCGTCCGTATACTCTTTTCCTGTTCATTTAGCTTTACAAAATGTTTTTGTCGGAAAACCGTTAATTTTGCAATCTTTCGATGCAAAAGCAAACGGTTTCCAAATCATATGAACATTGATGTACATATATTTAAAAACATGAAGATCAAGATGGCCGGTTCCTATAGTCGGAAAAATCAACGAATGCTCGACTTTTAAAGCTGTCAATGTAGGAAATTTCCTACGCGGGGAATGTGTTGGACGTCTAAACAGTTTGCATAATATGTATAAACAGATTATATTAACCGTAGGGTAATTGACAGGCGTGTCCAAAATTTGCAAAAGCAAACAGCACATAATTGGAATAAACAACAACAGAGAAAAAGTTGTATGAAATGATTTTACCGACTGAATCACACCCTTACGAGGACTGGCCTAAAAGAAGCCATCACCCCACATACCGGTGCGATGGGTGTTGCGATCTTCTCCGCAGTATAAGACAATCCAAGCTCCATATGGACGCACACCTTCAGGAGCTTCTCCGACCATCGCTTCAGTCACCACTGCCGAAGTAGCTTTCATAGGCGAGATCGAAAGAAAACGCTGGAAATTTTTGAGAGATACTGAAAATATTTCGTAGAGCAAACAATAGCCTCTGTATATTTTTCAGCGTTTTTTCTTCTCTGAATTTCTTTGTGTATATATAGGCACACAGTAAACAGCATTTTAATTGCAATTTTAATAGGCCTATTAGTTTAGCAATTAACTGGCCATTTTAATTCAGCAATTAACTGCTATTAAACTGCACCGTTTTTAGAGACTTTTCAAATTCTTATTAATTCTGCAATTAACCACAATTTTAATCTGCTATTTAAATTGCAATTAACCTAATTAATATTCAGTTCGAATTTAAATTAGCATGTGAAAGGTCGGAGTCGGTCGGGTCAGGTTCCAAAAAGATAACCCGGGACAATTCGCCCAAACGCCCGAGCCCGGCGCACGTGCGTGCACGGTTTTATTAATAGCACCTTTGTTGTTCCTTTACAAGACATACAACACCTTATGCTATTTAACCACTTCCCTTTACTATTATTCACTAGCCGATGTGGGACTAAAAGCTCTACTACAAAAGAGCCTTTCTCATATTCCTTTTTTACTCTTTTTTTCATCCATGAAATCCAACCAAGTTGGTTTCCTTTCATGGAAAACAACCCATATAAATCCAATAAATTCCAACAATCCTCCACAATTTCATAGATGAAAAACTATTTTAGGTGTACCAAGTTTTCAGTAAAGGTACCTTCCGGTTTGAACCATTCCTTTAGTTATCCAACTTTTACCAACACAGAAACGAAGTGAAACGATGTCTTGAACTTGTTCCTTTGTTGTGATGGTGTCCATTGGTAACAGCTTAATACGGGCTATAGCAATGATCTATAGCTTTTGACACTTTTACGGCCATGTGTCACAATCCTGATTCATGAATGTTTTTTTCAAAGAATAACCATATTCTTCTAATTGCGGCCATACAATTACATTCATATAGTTGGGCATCTCCAGATAAACACTTCTCGCATCTCGTCTTAAAGACTTGATCCTATTTAGAGTCAGATTCTCTTACTTAACTAGTAGTAAACAACACCTTCCAGGTTTAACAGGGAATAAACTCAGATACCTTAAAGTATCACTCTATTATAGGTGTTCAATCCGCCCAACAGTTTGTTATTACCATATTGAACTTACTTTGTGGGATCTCCACTCAGATAGGTTGAGTTGCTACTATCGATGAATTCGAGATGGGTTTCAGTCCCATTCCCAACCTGGATTTCAAGACCAAAAATAACTCAAGTCCTTTAGTCAAGAGATCTATCGTATTGTCCTTAGATCGAACAAAATCAACAGTCATCACCCCTTCAGACACATATCCTCTCAGAGTTTTGATCCTGACTTGGATGTGTCCCCTTATCTTTTGGTTGTAGTTGAAGCTTTTAATCTTTGCAATTGTGGTCATATTGTCACAATGTATAGAGATAGCAGGAATAGGCTTGCTGATCATAGGCAACTCGAACATAAGTCCCTTAAGCCATTCAGTTCCTAATCCAGTTGTGTCCAACGCACACAACTCGGCCTCAAATGTAGACCAAGATAATATAATATGTTTTACAGACCTCCAGGCGACTGCGCCGCCGCCTAGAATAAATACATACCCTGTACAGCCATTGCTCCCCGAGTTCTTGGCTATCCAGCTTACACCACTGTACCCTTCAAGTACACCGGAAAATTTCCCATAATGCAGCCTAAGAGAGAGTTCCTTTCAAGTATCTACGTACCCTATCCAATGTTTTCCAATGAGTTCTATTCGAACAGCTGGTGTATCTACTTAATTTAGTCACAGAGAATGAAATATCCGGTCTCGTGCAATTCGCAAGATACATTAAGCTCCCAATAATTTGATAATAGCACAACTGAGACACAAGAATCCCATTTTCATTCTTGAAGAGAACTACGGGATGATTGTATGGGGTTTTGACAATTTTGCAATTTTTATAACCAAAATTCTTAATTATCCTCTCAACATGATGAAATTAAGAAATAGCTATGCGCTCAGGTGATCTGATCAGCTTGAATCCAAGAATCACATCAGCTATACCCATATCCTTCCGTTCAAACTTACTACTCAAGAATGACTTGGAATCATTTATTATCCTAATGTTAGAACCAAAAAAAAGAATATCATCCGTATATATGCATCACAAAATACATTCATCATCTTTAGCCTTACCATAAACGCACTTATCAAACTCGAGCATGCTAAAGCCAAAGAATAAATGACAGTGTCAAACTTTTCATGCCGCTGTTTAGGAGATTGTTTAAGTCCGTATAAGGATTTTACTAGTTTACATATTTTCCTTTCATTATCAGTAGCTACGAATCCCTCTAGCTGATCCATATAAATTTCTTCTTTAAGAGAACCACGAAGAAAAGCAGTTTTCACATCCATCTTATGGATTATGAAATCATATACGGAAGCCAATGCAATAAGCATTCCGATTGTAGTCATACGACAACTGGTGAGTATGTATCAAAGAAATCTATACCTTCGATTTATTTAAACCCCTTAGCAACTAATCCGGCCTTTTACTTATCAATAGTTTCATCTGGTTTCAACTTCTTTCTAAAAATCCATCTGCATCCAATAGTGGTGCACCCAGGAGAGAGGTCTACTAATTCCTATGTCCTCTTAGAGATAATGGAATCAATCTCACTCTTGAAAGTATCCTTCCAATGCTTAGCTTCTTTCGAAGCCATAGCAGCTTGGTAGGTGGTAGGATCATCCTCGATATTGTAAGCGATAAAATCGCTTACAAAATCCTTGATAGTCCTTGCTCTCTTGTTCCTTCTAGGTTCATCTAACTCCTATGATCTCGAGGGTCTGGAGTTGGGACAACTTGGATCCTCCCCCACATTTGTCATCCTTTCTACATGATCAGAAATGGAACTAAAGTGTGGGTTAGATTCTTCATTTGAAGCTGTTTGAGAAACGCCAGTTTTCATGGGAAAGACATCTTCAAGAACGTTGCATCACGGAATTTTACTATTGTGTTAATATCTAAGCCTGAGATTTCTAACTTAATTATCAAGAATCTCAATGCATAGTTGTTTTCCACATAGCCCAGAAAGATAGCATCTATGGGCTTGGAACCTAACTTTTTCTTCTTGTGTTCTGAGATATGTACTTTTGCAAGACACCCCCACACTTTCAGATATTTCAATCTAGTTTTGCGACCTTTTCAAAGTTCGAACGGACTACTTTCTTTATGTTTCAGAGAGATTCTATTCAGGATATGGCAAGCCGTATTCAAAATCTCTCTCCATATATATTTTGATAGTCCGGAACTTTCAAGTAGACTATTTACCATATCAATTAGGATTCTTTTTTTCTGTTCTGTAATCCTATTAGACTGGGGAGAATAGGAAGCTGTTACCTCATATACAATCCCAAAGGATTGACATAATTGAGTGAACGAGGTTGAGATATATTCTCCTCCTCTATCAGATCTTAGCCTTTTAAGTATCATACTATTTTGAGTTTTAGATTCATTCTTAAGAATAAGAAATTTTTCTTCAGTCTCATTTTTGGTTTTTAGTAAGAAAACATAACAGTACCTAATATTGTCATCTATAAAGATAATGAAGTATTTTTTCAGGTCTTTGGTCAATACACCATTGGACTCGTAGATGTCCGTGTGTACTAAGTGTAGCAACCTTGAATCCCGTTCCATTGAGTGAAAGGGTTTCCTTGGTTGTTTAGCAGTCACACACTTTGCATTTTTTTACTTTTATCAATTGTGTGTTTAGGAATTAGGTTCAAATTCATCATCCGTCTCACTGAATTAAAATTTACATGACCAAGACGACTGCTATAAATAGATGATTCAATGATACAAACAGTAGGATAATCATAATCATAAATTTTATTTAATTCAAAGTTTTCAATATTCTCTATTCTAAGCTTAAACAAACGATCAGATATATAGCACTTGTCTACAAAAGATACATTATTTAAAATAACTTTATTACATTTAAAACTAAATTCATAACCCTCTCTAACTAAGCAAGAACCACACAGGATGTTGTGACAAACCGTAGGAACATGGTGCACACGATGCAAAGAAAGAACTCGCCCTAAAAAGAACTTCAGGTCCACGCGTCCATATCCTAACACCTTAGCCGCGGTTGAATTCCCCATCATCACTGATTTTCCATCTGCAGGATGGTAAGATTTGAAAAGCAATTTATCAGCACAAATGTGCATATTTGCTCCAGTGTCTACCAACCACTCTTGAGGTTCATAAATAGAAATAAGCTCAGAGTTAAAAGAAACATACCCTTTAAGTGAACTTGCAATCTCAGTCACCATATTGACTTGAGGTTGGCTCGCAGATCCTGGGTTCGTCTTAGCTTTCTTTGTAGGACAAGCTTTAGCCCAATGACTCATTTGTCCATATGTCCAACATGATTTTTTTGCCTTTGATTTCTTTTGGATCTTGGCCTTGGTCTTTAATTTGTCATTTAGGCTTAAATTTATTGTTTTTCCCAGCTATTATAACGTTTGCTTTAGGTTTGTACTCAACAGGCACAACATGTGTTTGATTCATATGCTCTTCCTCAGTAGCAATGGTTAACCATTAAATCATCAAGACTAATTTTTTCTTTTCCATATTTGAGAGACATAACAGAGTCCTAATTGAGGGAATTTTTCAATGATAGCCATTACCCTAAATAATTCAGGAAGTTCCATATCTGCTTCTCTAAGAGCGTGTAGGATAAACAAAAACTTATGTGCTTGTTCCGTAACCGACTTTCCTTCAACCATTTGAAACTTTAAGAATTTTGCTACAGAATACCGTTCAAGACCGAGGTCTTCGATATTATATTTCTTATCTAATTCTTCCCATGGTGCCTTTGCAGTGTTGGACGAAGAACAATATACATCGGAGAGCACGTTGGATAAAGCCAACAATATACATCCTCGAGCTATTTGGTCCTTCTCTGTCCACTGTGCAATCTTCTCTGCACCATTAGGGTCTTTTCATCAGGTTTAGGACATTCAGTTAATATTAGTGTCAACGGCCCCTTAATCGTTAACTAGAATTTCATTATCTGTTCCCAACGTTTAAAATATTGATTCAAGAATTTTTCGAGCATCCCGGTCATATCCATCTTGGGTGTGAAATTACGCAGTACTACCTAGCATTGACATGACTGTATATAACTTCTTCAAGATTGTTGGACATCTAAACAGTTTGCATAATATGTATAAACAGATTATATTAATAGTAGGGTAATTAACAACAATGTCCAAAATTTGCAAAAGCAAACACAACATAATTGGAATAAACAACTGCAGCGAGAATTGGCCTTGAAGAAGTTATCGCCCCACATACCGGTGCGATGGGTGTTGCGATCTTCACAGGATAAGCCAGTCAAAGCTCCGTATGGGCGCACACCTTCAGAAGCTTCTCCGACCACCGCTTCATTCACCACTACCGAAGTAGTTTTCACCGCCGAGATCGAAAAAAAATGTTGGAAATTTTCGAGAGAGACTGAGAATATTTCGCAGAGCAAAAAATAGCTCCGGTATATTTTTCAGCGTTTTTTCTTCTCTAAATTTCTCTCTATTGGACATAGAATACCAATCTTTAAAATGTAAAAAAAGAGTAATCAGCTGTGGCACGTTCACTAAAAAAAATCGTGACGGTTGAACGATAGTAAAAAGTCATAGCAAAACCCTGACTTTAAATCGGCATATATGAAAGGTCAGAGTCAGTCGGGTCGGGTTCCAAAAAGATAACCCGAGACAATTTACCCAAACGCCCAAGCTCAGCCCGGCGGGCGCGCACGTATGTGGTTTCCCAATAGCACCTTTGTTGTTCTTTTACAAGATATATAACGCCTTATGCTATTTAACCACTTCCTTTTACTATTCACTAGCCGATGTAGGACTAAAAGCTTTACTGCAAAAGAGTCTTTCTCAAATTCCCTTTTTACTCTCTTTTTCATCCATGAAAATCCAACCGAGTTGGTTTCCCTTCATGGAAAACAAACCATATAAATCCAATAAATTCCAACAGAACGTGTACTTTAATTTCTCGTTATAATTACATTTCGATAAGTTGACATACCTTCAGTAAATGAGATGTTGCAAAAACTACTTCTAACTTCAAAATTGTGAAAACAATTGCAAGCTTCTCATAATGATACATGGCCAGATTCGAGTTCAAAATCTTCACTTGCTTGATCCCCAACCTCCCTACTAATCTCCACAAGCAAATCACTAATCTGATCAAACTGTGCATGCTTAGTATCACCACCAACAAACTCATGCACAACACCATTCACCTCAATACAACTACACCGAGGCAACTTGCACACCCCTCTCTCATACATAACCCCCTCCTACATCTCTCAACTTGGTCCCATCGATTCATCGACGCATACACATTACAGAATAACACATGATTACCACCATCATCACAATCCAACTCCAATAATTTATCCATCACTTGCTCGCTAATTATAATGTTCTTGTGTAGATCACACGCTCGAAGCAAACTTCCCCAAATTATGTAATTTGGTCTTATTGGCATCGTGTTTACAAAATTTAGTGCTTCTTCGAGGAGCCCAGCACGGGATAAAAGGTCTGTGATGCATCCGTAATGCTAGATTTTAGGATGTAGGCCGTAATACGTAAACATTCTTGTGAAAAGCTTTTTCCCTTCTGATACCAAGCCAGAATGACTGCATGCTGATAGAATACTGACGAATGTGACTTCATCTATTATGTTCTGACCATGTTTTTCCATTTCAAGAAATGTATCAATAGCCTGCTCACCGAATCCATGACTTCCTAATCCTGAAATGACAGAATTCCAACAAAAAATATTTTTTTATGAGCATCGAGTTAAAGCACTCCCACACTTAAAATACATGTCGATGAGCGCATTGCCCAATATAAAATCGATTTTCATTTTGTGGTTTCGAATATAGGCATGAATCCATTTCCCTGTATCCAAAGCGCCTAAGTGAGAACAAGCCGCTTGCCATAGTAACTTCACTAGGCTTCACATTCTCAACTTGCATCTGTTGAAACATTGAGATAGCGACACCAAACTCCTTTTCATGAAGGTACCCGGAAATCATGGTGCTCCACATGATCGAGTCCTTGGCAGGCCCCATGATATCAAAAAGCTCACTGGCCGCAGCAATATCTCCAGCTTTAAAATACCCATCGATCAAAGCATTCCATGACACAATACTTTTATCCATGTTCATGTCGAAAACCTCTCTTGCTGATTTAACATCATTCGCCTTGCAATAACAAGTGACCATTGTATTATATGCAGCCGAGCTCTTTACAGGCATCGAATTGAAGAGTGCACGGGCATCATTTACACGCCCATGGCGGCCGAACACTGCGATCATCTTGTTGTTTGCCACGGCGCCTCTTTCGGGCATTTAGATGAACAGGTTGTGGGCATGATGGAAGAGGCCATTTTTAGAGTAGAAGCTGAGCAAAGAAGTTTGGATGAAGAGGCTTTGGGAGAGGCCCAGCTTGAGGATTTGGCAATGGAGGGATTGGGAGAGGGGGATGGGGTTTGGGAGGCGGAGGAGGTGGGCCCACAGCGATGGGTTGGGGGTAGGGAGATGGCGAAGGAGGAGAGAAGGGAGGGAGAGGTGGTTGAAGGGAATGCAATGAGAGAGGAGAAATTGAGAGAAGAGGTGAGTTTGAGTATAGGGTTTGGTTATGATTTGTGTTAGGATTTGGAGGGAGAATTCATGCAACTTCAAACTTGCGGGCATTTTAGGCTATTATCATTGGTTTTTGAATTTCGGCAATAACTCCAACTATCTGTATCAAAATATAATTATTGATTGATGGTGTCATGAAATTGCAAAGAGGCACATTTTTGTATGTCATTCACCATGTGAAAACGCAAAATATATGATATATAAAATAATTAACAAAAGGCTTATTCACAACTATCATCAGGTTTGGGTTATAATCAGAAAACTAAGAATACCTTTCGTATCGTCAGAAAACTATCATTCGTATCAAAGGTACATTTTTCCTTCCCATAATATAATATAACTAATTATAAATAATTTATAAATAATTATTAAATATCTAATAACATGAGGCGGAGAAGAGGTGTAGGCACGTGGAGGCAAAGAGAGGCGCAAGGCTGAGGGGAGGGGTGAGATGGACAAGGGGGTGGAGGAGGGAGGGAGGGAGGGAGAGGCGGAGCAAAGGGGAGGCCGAGTTGGGGGCGTCAAGAAGGACAGAGATAGAGAGGTCGAGGGGGCCAGAGATGGGGAGGCCCCAATATGGGGCGGCGGCAGCTCATTGGGGGGCGGGGGGAGAGACCGGGAAGAAGAAGACGACGACGACCACCATCACCACCACCATGAAAGGAATGGTTTTGGGAATTTTATATTTTTTGCTGACGTGTCAACTTAGTTGACGTGGCGCTGAGGTGGTACAGACGATACTGACTTGTCGTTAAGTTTGGCAGCTTTTTGACAACATGAAAGATATTACTGGTTTTCTGATTTAGCCCAAATCTGTTATGAGTTTTCAGTAAATAAGCCTAAAATGAACACAAAAAATTACAAGACATAAATTAAATAAATATATAATATCATCAATAGAAAAGATTGTTGCAATCCGTATCCAAATTCATTGTTTGAACAAAGTATTAAGAAAAATTCCATAAACCAAATATAAATCCAGTCTAAATAACACACTTTAAAGCTAAAAAAGACTAGTCCAGCAGCTTCAATCATTTCTATCAACCCTCTCCATATTATCTTACAACTAACCTCCAGTCATCTTCCAATACAAATATTTATATCGATTCGTATCCATAGCTATCCGAATCTGGATCTGAATCCGGATTTTATAGGACTATCCGTATTTGAATCCGGATCCGGTGTTTTTAGTATCCAAATCCACTCAAATATTTATTTTTATTATCCATATGCAGTAGTTTTGGGATTCGGAAACAGAACCCCATTGGATTATCCGGCTTACATCACTAAATCTATCCCACTCTATCCTCACACCAGATATGGAAATTTTTTTCCTTTTTGAAAAAACTGCATGGCTACTGCAACTCATGAGGAAATTTGTTGAACCAGTATTTTCATAGAGTTTTAGGGTAAATTGTCAAAAAGTCCCCAGCCTGTTTCAAACTTTTGTACAAATTCCTTGAGCTTTTTTCTCTTGTTAAAAAAACCCGGGCACAATCAAAACCCTTGTAGACCAGTTGCCTGTAATACCCAAGTAGTTGAGCGAATACAAGATTTAAATGAAATAAAACCCATGAGTTTTTTCACAATTTTTTTGAACACTAGTCTCTTTCCGACAATTTTGAAAATTACAAGGTTCTAAGATAACTCCAGAACGGGCCGCGGGCTTTTTGACATTTTATCCCTTGGAAACTAATCAGATAGTCCACAAGAAAGTATTTCTCATTGTAAAAAATGGGGTTTTTCTTTGGTGCTTCTAAATCTAGAAAAATAAAAATACAGGGTTTGTTGAGGATCTCTCTCTATATATACATTCTGTATCTCTCTCTTTTTTTGCACACTTTACAAAATGCAAGATGGGAAGCACCATAGAAAAACCCGTAAAAATGAGGTAGTTTTCAGACGCCGGTTGAATCTAAAAGAGCCAAAAAGAGAATGATGAAACCAAATCAAATTAACAAGCCTAAAAATGATAAAAGAAATTCGCAGCACAAGTTTAGGGATTAACTAAGCAATAATATTTAGTATATGCAACTGTTAAAAGTTTGATGAACCGGGCCGGAATTTAATGAGTAATTTATTTTTTAACCACTCAAAAAATATTCAAGCAGTAGCCTACAAGTATATATGAGCTCCCCTTGAGGTTATCTCAAGATTAAGAAGCAATTATAAACAATAGAATGCTAATTCTTATGCTGGTAGGCAACTATATTATATGCAATATTGTTCACACATATCTTGGTATTTCCAATGTAGCTCATTCACTAACTTCACAGAAAAATTATTAAACCAATTAAAAGATATTAGGTTGTTTCATTTGGCTTCAAATGGAGCTGCAACAACAAATATTGCAATATATGCTTCATTACCTGCAAAATGCAATATTTAATGAAAAAACCTGCAACAAATTATGAGGGAACTTCAGCAAATTATGCAAGCTTTTTGAAGAATATATAAATGTTGATGTCACGTTAGCAGTTTAAGAAAATCACTTACAATAAATTTGCATGCTACAAATTAATGTTGCACGCGGGGGAAAATATTCTCCTTTGCAGCAAAACAAACAGCCACAAAGATTTGGCAGTGCAGGAAATTACAGGTCTACCCCTGGCTGAAGCCACAAACTATATATCTATTTTGGGCCTCATGGAGGGCTAGCTTGTGCTGGTCGGTCGGGTACAGGGGTGGTCTGGCAGGCCTTTGTGGGCCTTTTCTTCTGCCTGATCTTAAGGGTTGCCAATATTGAGCATTATCAGGTTTGCCCTTACATGAATCTAAATAATAATCTCAATAAATATCAAGATACCTTCAGCAGTAATCATTTTGAATGTACATTTGCCTTAAACTTTTCCCGCATTTTAGGACCCTTTGGATGACTTCTAATAATCCGTTTTCTAAATATCTCATGAGAACATGAAAGTATCGTGCTCAACTCCAATTCAGGTGCAGCACTTCCTCTGATATCCTTAATCCAATTGTACATCAGGTATCTGAGTTTAACCCTTTCTACAGTATAAGCCAAATACTTCGGAAATGTCACTATTGTACTCAAGGGGAAACCCAAATCTTTTAAAAGAAAATTAACTTTCACCCCGAGAACATCTACCTTTTGATTCAAGACATTTGGAGCTCTTTTGATCATAGTGTACACATCGCTTAGGTCCACGCCAAAGTTAATCAAAAGATCGAACCGCTCATGAAGTTCATCGCCTCTGCCACGAAAATCTTTCACTGCCTTTTGCATCTCTTTCGAGTTCTCAACAAACCCTAAAGACATTAAAAACTCTATTTTCCGTTTATGGATCATTTCTGTATCCATATCAGGAGTACTAGGGAGCGGGGCGAGCTTAGATCCTTTTACATAATTTTTTAATTGATTTGGATCGTCCTTCAGTATTTCTCATAGCCTCTTCATACTAGCGTGGAGTAAGCTGACAACGCTCCTAGCTTTCTTTAAAGTGCGCAAACCGATAAATTGTGTATGTGTACGCAGAATCATTCCAATACTCTTGGGATCCAATTCTGTCTCGACTAAAAATAGTAAACCCTGACGCAAATTTTTCATGAATTTCGCTACTTGAACTTCAGGTAATTGTTTTAGAAGATCAAAAAATGTCCTTTCTTGTTGCGCCTACTTTCATCAAGAAGCCAATTAATGAAAGGAAAATTCTCCCCGAGCAATCAAGCACAAAATCGGGGTGTTTTCTAATCACAGTTCCTATTTCTTTTTTAGCAAACCCCATTTCTGAGAAATTCTGCAGAACTATTTTCATTCTACCCCAGTTATAAAAATTCTTTACGGATAATGCCCCCGCAACCCATTCTCGTTGTACGCCAACATCCTCCAATTCCTCCAGAACCTTAACGAACTCTCTATTAACATCTCCAATCAAAAGAAGTGGACTTGAAGCAACAATCTTCATAACACTAGTCTTACTTGTTGGGAGGGAGAGTCGATCCATGGAACAGTGCTCGCGACAAAACCCAAATCATGCAAAAATACAATCACGCAATTAAACGACGAAAGACAATATAAATTAAAGTGCAGGAATAAGAAAACAATCAATCAGAAACAAAATAGATTTGTTAACGAGCTTCACCCACCGCATGGCTAGTCCCCGGTAGAGCAGAATCTGCAAACGTTTACTATACTTGAATCAAGTTTGCAAACAAGAACAACCCTAGGAGATTTCTCTCAAATCTCTCTATACAAATTTCTCTTGGCATTTGCCTCTTGTGATGATACTTGTGATGGATACAAAATGCCTCACTCATAAGATGTGCTTTTATAGCACCTAGGATAATGTCACTATCTAACAAAGTCACCACCTTTCATTGCCACCACCTAACAATGCCATGCATGTCAAAAGTAGCAACTAACAAAGTCGCTATCTTTCATTGTCACCATCTAACAATATCATGCATATCAAAAGCAGCACCTAACAAAGTCACCACTTATCATTGTCACCACCTAACAATATCATGCATGTCAAACTAGCACCTAACAAAGTCATCACCTAACATTATTACCACCTAACAATGCCATGCATGTCAAAAGGTGGCACCTAACCCTAGACTTTAATTTGCATCAATTTTCAACAAACTCCACCTTGATGCAAATTCATCACAATCTCGACATTGTCCTACTTGGAATATTTTTTTTTTGCTTGATTTTCAACACTAGTAAACTTCACACGATTCCCTGCTGCTCTCTCCTCATCAAATTTTCATGGAGAGATTCACCGTTCTGCAATAGAGATTCTGCTTATCTCTGTCTACAATTTTGGTGAACATATCCGCCGGATTCTTTTCTGTCGCGATCTTCTGCAGTGTCAACTCACCATCTTCTAACGCCATGCGTATGAAGTGGTACCGCACCTTGATATGCTTCGTCCGAGAATGATATGCTACATTCTTCGCCAAATGTATTGTACTTTGGCTGTCACTCCAAAAGATATTGAAGTCTTGCTTCTTACTCAACTCTTCGAGTAACCCTTGTAACCATATCATCTCTTTGCTGGTTTCCGTGATCGTCACGTACTCAGCCTCCATAGTTGACAATGCTACCACTTTTTGCAGTTGAGATACCCAACTCACCGCCGTTCCCCCTACTATAAATATGTATCATGTTGTGCTCTTCCCACTATCTCGATCACCCGAGTAGTCCGTATCAACGTAACCTTGCATCTTTAAAGAGTCGCCCCCGAAATATAAGCAGTGACTAGACATACCCCTAAGATACCTCAAAATCCACTTCACCGCATTCCAATGCTCCTTCCCCGGGTTTTGCAAATACCGGCTCATAACTCCCACTGCATGTGCAATATCTGATCTCGTACTCACCATTGCATACATTAAACTCTCCACCGCAGAAACATAAGACACTCTTGCCATCTCGTCTTTCTGCTCTTGAGTTGTCGGGCAAAACTTGTTCATGAATTTGAAATGTTTTGCTAAAGGCGTACTCACCGGTTTTGACTTGTCCATGTTGAACCGCTTCAAAACCTTCTCGATATAGTCGCTTTGCGATAACCATAGCTTCTGCTGCTTTCTCTCTCGAACGATCTTCATGCCCAAAATTTGTTTGGCCGCTCTCAAATCTTTCATGGAAAACTTTTCAGCCATCATCTTCTTCAGACTTTGAATTTTCTCGAAGTTCGGATCTGCTACCAACATATCATCTACATAGAGTGATAGAATGATATAGTCTCCATCCTCAAAAGTCTAAATATAGACATAGTGATCTGACTCACCACACACAAATCCCGTCTCTAACATGAACCGATAGAATTTGAGATACCACTGTCTTGGAGCTTGCTTAAGGCCGTACAAGCTCTTTCGCAGTCTACACACCATAGTTTCTTTTCCCTTCACCTCATATCCCGGTGGTTGTATCATATAGATCTCCTCCACCAAATCTCCATGAAGGAACGCGGTCTTCACATCAAGTTGCTCCAAGTACAGATCCTCCACCGCCACAATACTAAGGATCACTCGAATTGATGTCATTTACACCACAGAGAAAAATATCTCTTGATAGTCAATTCCTTGCTTTTGTGCATATCTCTTGACTACCAAGCGAGCCTTATACCGCTTCACACCATCGGCCTCATCTTTTATCCTGTACACCCATCTATTCAGCAACACTTTTCGACTCTTGGGTAGCTTCACTAGGTTCCACGTGCGGTTCTTCTTCAAAGAATCCATCTTCTCGTCCATAGCTCGCTCCCACTGCTTACTAGCACCGTCTTGCGTCGCATCTTCAAGGGATTCAGGCTCTCCCGAATCCATATACAAAATGAAGTCGGTCACAAGTCTTTCAGGTAGTCTCCTTTCTCTCGTAGATCTCCTCAAAACTGGTACATCTGGTTGCTGAACATGGTGGGCATCATGTTCTTGAACCTGATCCTGCATTGCAACTTCCTCCATGTTTTGATCCCCACTCGTAGACACCTGATTGTTCTCTTGAGTTCCGTCTAACTCCACGAACTCAGATACAACACCATCTTTGGCTTGCTTTTCTTCTCTATATAAGTGCTGCTCATCAAAGACAACGTTCCGACTTCGTATTACTTTGTTACTTGTGTAATCCCACAGCCGATATCCGAACCCGTCTCCACCATACCCGATGAAAGCACATTTCTTAGATTTGGAGTCAAGCTTACTCATTTCTGTCTTATCAATCAAAGAGTACGCGATACAGCCAAATACTTTAAGGTGCGAATAGTTGACCGGTTTACCCGACCAAATTTCTTCTGGAATACCTCCATCAAGCGCACTCGCCGGGCTTCTATTGATCAGATATACAGCAACATTGACCGCTGCTGCCCAGAAGAATTTTGGCAGATTCGCATCCAAGGTCATGCTTCGCACTCGCTCTAGGATCGTTCTGTTCATCCTTTCAGCGATACCATTTTGCTGTGGCGTCTCAGGTACCGTCTTCAACCAACGAATACCTTTTTGCGAGCAAAACTCCTCAAACTCTTGGGTGTAGTATTGCCCGCCATTATCGGACTTTAGGCGTTTAACCTTCATCCCCATTTGGTTCACCACCTACGCAATCCAGTGTTTGAAGATGCCAAACACATCGGACTTTTTCTTTATCGCGTACACCCATGTCTTCCGACTTGTATCATCGATGAACGTCACGAAGTACCGATTTCCTCTATAAGACTCCACCGTGGCTGGACCCCACACGTCGGTATGCACCATCTCCAGTTTCTTGGTCTTTTTCGCCACGCTTCCAATTTGAAAACTGAGTGTGTTTTGCTTCCCACAAACGCAGCTCTCGCAAAACCCCAACTCTACTTTTTCAGCCTCGAAAGAACCCTCTTGGCTTGAAGAATTTTCATGTTCTTCTCGCTGAGGTGCCCCAATCTCTTATGCCACAACGAAGTCTTCGAATCTTTCTCCGAACTTGCCGTCAATACAACCGAGCCTCCGCTGCTCCCACTGAATGAGTACAACGAACCGCTCAGCTTGTCCCTTGCGACCACCAACAACCCTTTGGAAATCTTCCATTGAGAATTCCCAAACGTTGTAGTAAACCCTTCGTTGTCTAGCCGACTTGTGGAAATAAAGCTTTTCTTCAAATCCGGAATATGACGAGCATTCTTCAATTTGATTTGACCACCTTCTGACGGTTGCAAGATGATCGTCCCCTTTCCAACGATCTTACACGATTGACCGTTTCCCACCGTCACATGTCCAAGATCGCCCTGAACATACTCGCTAAAGTGGTGTCTGCCCGAAGTGCAATGAAAAGAAGCCCCTGAATCTAGGAACCAAGTATCCTCCTTTGTGTTCTCGCTCGCCGATAGACAAAGACCTTGTTCCTCTTGTTCTTGTATAGATACCACATTCGCTTCCTTTTCATCCGTCTTCTCATCTGAGTCTTTCTTCGGAAGCCTACATTCACTTCTTCTATGGCCCTTCTTTCCGCAATTCCAACAGGCGTCTTGGATTTTTCCTTGAGATTTACCTCGACTTTTAGGCTTGCCCTTTTTCCACTTTCCTCTTTCCATTGTTCTGCCATGATTCTCCACTGAACGTGCAGAAGTTCCAGAACTCTCACTCACGGACTTTCTCCGCATCTCATCGTTTAATATGCAGCTTACCGCATCATTAAACGTGAGAATCCCGAGATAGAGTTGCTAACCGCCATCACTAAGTTCTCCCAACTCTCTGGCAATGAACATAGGAACAGTAGGACTCGAATCTCGTCTTCAAAGATGATTGAAACGGACTCAAATTGACTTGTCACGCTGTTGAACTCGTTCAGGTGCTCTATCACCGAACCATTCTCTATCATCTTCATGTTGAAAAGCTTCTTCATCAAAAATATTTTATTTGATGTCGATGGCTTCCCATACAACTTCGCTAACGTCGTCATTAGCGCCTTAGTTGTTTTCCCCTTTGAGATATTAAAGGCCACCTGCGGAGTCAACAATCTGATCGTCGCCAGGGTTTTCCTATCCAAAAGGTTCCACTCCTCATCGGTCATCTTCTCGGATTTTTCTCCTAGCAACGGAAGATATAGATCCTTTTGGAATAAACAGTCTTCTAACTGCATGCGCCACCAACCAAAATTATGACTATTGAATTTCTCGATTCTTATCTTATCCTCTGTCATCTTTCGTCTGTATCGCAGCAAACCCGACTTCCTCCTAGATCTGAACCAACGCCTTCAAAACTACAATCTAAGAAAGTGGGGAAGAGAACACAAGCGTCGTTACCCACCATTACCTAGATTATAGAATCGAAGAACCCTAGGTTCTCTTAACCTTGCTCTGATACCAGTTGTTGGGAGGGAGAGTCGATCCACGAAACAGTGCTCGCGACAAAACCCAAATCACGCAAAAATACAATCACGCAATTAAACGACGAAAGACAATATAAATTAAAGTGCAGGAATAAGAAAACAATCAATCACAAACAAAATAGATTTGTTAACGAGCTTCACCTACCGCATGGCTAGTCCCCGGCAGAGCGGAATCTGCAAACGTTTACTATACTTGAATCAAGTTTGCAAACAAGAACAACCCTAGGAGATTTCTTTCAAATCTCTCTATACAAATTTCTCTTGGCCTTTGCCTCTTGTGATGATACTTGTGATGGATACAAAATGTCTCACTCATAAGATGTGCTTTTATAGCACCTAGGACAATGTCATTATCTAACAAAGTCACCACCTTTCATTGTCACCACCTAACAATATCATGCATGTCAAAAGTAGCACCTAACAAAATCACCACCTTTCATTGTCACCACCTAACAATGTCATGCATGTCAAAAGTAGCACCTAACAAAATCACCACCTATCATTGTCACCACCAAACAATATCATGCATGTCAAAATAGCACCTAACAAAATCATCACCTAACATTATTACCACCTAACAATGTCATGCATGTCAAAAGGTGGCACCTAACCCTAAACTTTAATTTGCATCAATTTTCAACATTACTAAAACCCAATTCTTCGTAAGCTCGAAGCCTCATACCTAAAACACTAGATTCATACTTGAAAATGCCCGTAGCCTCTTCGTAAATCTTTCCTAATTTACCGTGATCAATGCCATAATTGCACAACACGTGATAATTATCAAGTAATTTCTCATCATCTTTGAGAAAATTCAAATCCCGAGGGAGAAACGAATTAAACTGGGATGGGCTTAGTCCCATGCTCTCGAAGAGTAGTTCGAATTCGTTAGGAGGGTGGTAGCGTAAGAAACGCGCTACTGCTCTATGGATAGCTTCCGCATCTAATTTCTCATCATCTTCCGAATTAAATCGGAGAGTTCTTTGCCATGTGCTCAGCGTCGTAGAAGTCTAAGCCAGAAGTGATATGGAGATAATCCATAACAGCATTTTGAGCCTCATGTATAACCCTAGGGCTTCGGTTTGCGGGTTTTGAATCCTCTGAAGCAGCACTCTCCGTGCCAAAACCTCTAAAACTACCCAAAGCTGAGATTTTTATGTGAGAAACTCCATAGGTTGAAGAAATGCAAGGTACCCAATTGGTGGTTGATGCTAATTTGAGACGATATAATACCAAAATTCGATCTTCTGAAGAAATATGAGATGCACAACCTGAAAAGGTATGAAAAAATTGCGATTTTGATGGAAAAGTTCGAGCTTTTGATGAAATTTGATGTGGGCAGTTGATAAAGGATGCTTCTTTGCTACATAGAGATATAGAAGTTAGAGTTTGTGAAAAAATTTGAGGAACCCATTTAAGAGGAGATTGTTTGTGGGGTTTGATGAGATGGGTCATTGCCAAATCATATGAGGTTGAATAGAAAATTGCAGGACATCGAAGAGATTATTTACCTCGAATTAATGATTTTTCCCTCCCAATTTCAATTGAGATTTGAATTGAAGCGCGGCTCATTTCGCCCCCTTCGCTTTCTTAGGGCATCCTTGGATTTTTAGTATATTTCAGCACGGTTTTAAAGGGGTTTGATATTTGAATTGAGTTAGTTTTTAGTTGCACTTCTTTACGGGTTGGACCCGTTTAAGTTCAAAACCGGAACACTAAGTGCAGCTGGGTATTGGAATTTGTTTTCAGATATAGGTGTGTCCGTATCCGCAACCGGCAATCCTAGACGGATTCGAATATGAATATGAATGGTTATAGAAAATGAAAATTACAATTTGTATTCGATAACATTTAGTTACAAATACGGATACTAGACGAATATTGAAAAGAGATATGTTCAATAAAGCCGAAAATTTCTAAGTTGGTGTCGTTATGCATACGGAGCAGATAAGGGTGTTACTATATTTGTATCTGTGGCTATTGACGAATGCGGATATTGATTTGATTAATCGTTGAAAATGAAAACAACCATCCGTATTTGAAAAAAACCAGATATGAAAGCTCGGATTATTTGTATTCATATACATTTGTAGTTTCTCCTCCTCGTTCTTCTTCGATTAAAATGAACTAGTATTTTGCATATGCAATAGGTCTGGAACCGAAAAGGCTTACATTCATATAAAATGAGAAACAAATTTATTTTATTGAATATGTATACAAAATATACATTCATTATAAAAATTATTGTGCAAAAATAAAATTTGATCTCTTATTAATTTAGGTATAATAAAATTTCTAAAATGAACCTAATAGTTGTTTGTTTGATAGGAATAGGAATTGGTTTCATGAATTCGGTTTGTTTGTTTAACAGGAATAGAAATTGGTTTCAGGAATTCAAGGGGACAAGGCAATGTTCATGCAGTGTGATAAAGATGGAACTCCCATTACTTTTGTTTGTTTAGTAGGAGTTGAAATCGTACTTTTTGGGAATTGACATCATCAAAAGTAAACACAATTCTCATTTCCAATTCCGAGCTCAAATCCATTCCGCTGCATCCACTGTTAACAGATATGAACATATATAAACAATACAGGAATGTTTCTGTACCAGATGCAAAATTTATTTCGAGACTCAGTGGTCGTTACTTCGAGACCAAGTATAAAATCTGAGATAAAGCTTAGTATGGAAAATTGACAGGATCAGGTTGCAGGGCTTTCTTCACGAGCTCGCTCTGTTCCTGTACATGCACAGAATAGAAACCGGTGGCCGTGGCCGCTGATGGTGCTCTTCCTATGTATTTGACGTCCTCGATCGACCCTCTACCAAGTGGTCGCATGGCAGTGGCTACGCGAGGGTTTACATAGCTGTATGCTCCCATGTTCATCGGTTCTTCTTGGCACCAAACGATCTCAGCGTCTGCAAACAACAGATCAAGGGCATAAGGATCAGTTCAAAAAGCACACAACTGCTTCATTATTATTATTATTATTATTATTATTATTATTGTCATTATTATCTACTGCTGTTATTACCACCACCACCACCACCACTAGTACTATCATTATTATTACTAATATTATTATTATTATTTGATTTAGCCAAGCTAATTGCTTTCTGGTGTACTTAGAACTTTATTTTTATTAATCTACTTCTAAGGAGATCTATGGCCCAACTGCTCATTAAGCAACATTAAAAATAAAACTGTGCATAACAAGGTGAACATCGGTAATGAGGAATTAGTTTTATCCACGTCTGAGGAAACAATTGGAATCAGGAAGCGAGTTGTTGAAAATAGATTGAGCTAATTGAAACTAAATGAGCATGAGAAGGGAACATAGTGATTTCATAAAAGTAATAAAAAAGTTGGGTTGCCTTTTCAGAATATTCAGGCAGAATATTTCAATCATTATTATTAATGCTATTGTGTTTTTGGCAATATTATGTAGAGCATGGATACTTTGGGGGAATCGTCTTTTCTCAGCTTTATGGATCATTTTTCATGTCTGAGAAAATGAATTTCATGGAAGACTTGGCCTTCACTGTACTGTCGCATAATGGAAGCTAAAAGAAAATAAACCTGTAAACTTTTTAATCAAACTAATCAATGAATTTGTCAAGTCAAGACGCTTTACCCTAATCATGGCTATTTATCAAACAGGTATTCACGAATGGTTTAAAATAGCCATCCTATCTAAAACCTCTGTGGTGGATAATCTGAGGATTTTTGTGCAAGGCGACTTCCAACTAGTACACACAATTATTGCTGAAACCATTTAAAATTTGTTTTCAAGAAGATCTTAATAATGTTGACTTCAAAGCTATTCCGAGGAATCAATGCCTATACTGCTGAAAATAAACAAAATCAGAGCCAAACCAGGCTAACCAAAAGCAAGAAAGGTCAACATTTCAAAGAAAGTTATGCAACTTAGCTCAATTAACCAACCATATGGTTGTTGGCAAAGTTATAAATCGATTGAATTAGAGAACCAATTACTCAACATAGACATTCTTTTATGAATCATCAATTAGCATTCATCCCCATCAATAAGGTAGGTTTTATAAGTTGAGAAGGCTAAGAGTTCAAACTTAATTTTCTAATACTCATATGAGACAAAAGCTTTCAGCATAACTGGAAGTGGATGCAGTAGTAAGAAAGAAATCAAATGTCAGTAAAACTTCCGTTTAAACAATTATTTATTGAGTATTTCATACTTGGATATCGCTTCAATTCTCTCTGAACAAGATCATAGGGGAATGGGCAAAGTTGTTCAACTCTGCATATTGCGACATCCTTGCGTCCTGTGTTCTTTCGTTCTTCATCTAGCTCATAATACACCTACAAGGTACAGTTTGTGGGAGGAAATTACTTATTTTAAAAAAAAAGAACATACATCCATCCTGGAGTAAATTGCATAAACACCATAGAACGTTTACGTCGTAACAGAACACCATTATTAAAAGCTGCATCAAGAACCCTTGAACGTCTTAAAAAAATAATGAAAATGACAGAAAACACCATGCATAGGTGCACGAGACACCACGGCAATGGTGGTATTGGTAATTTAGAAACTTCAATGGTGTTCGGTAAAAAATCAGGAAATTTTATTGGTGTATTATATAATTTACCCTTTATCCTGCCTCACTAGAGGTGAACACGAATGAGATGATGAAACAAGTAGTCAAAGCACAATAGAAGCCTTGTACCTTTCCAGAGCACAAAACCAATCGATTAATACCCTCCTCAACCTCCCTGTGATCATTCTGATCTTTAATTAGGCGTTTAAAGCGTGTTCCTTGTTTATCAAATCCTGGATGGCCTACGAGATCATCAAACTCTGATAAATGTGATTTGCAGTCCTTGTGGCGAAGAAGATTCTTTGGAGACATTATTATCAGAGGTTTTCGGAACTCCCTGTGTATCTAAAAAAACCAACAAAATTTTCAACATTCAGAATTATCTTTCACATAAAGCAGCCTCAGACATCCCCCCCCCCCCCCAATAAACACTGACCTGGCGCCGCATTACATGGAAATAGTTAGCCGGTGTTGTAACATTCACAACTTGCCAATTACACTCCTGGATCTGTTTTCGAAGAGTTGGTTCCATCTCAGGAATAACATAAGGATTGTCATCGCTCATCTGCGAAGAGATTGAAAAAGTTAGAGATGACATGCTACTAGATATTAAAGTTGCGATGAAATTGCAAGTCTGAAGGAAAACTAAGTTTCCAGAAGCTAGATTACAGCCAATGAAAACATATTCTCTCGTAAACTCAGGAATAAAGAAATGAACAAAATAAATATTTTGGTAGAGACCACGACAAAATAGAAGGAGATAAATCGGTAAGCAAAATAGAAACATGATAATTTATTATCCTTCAATGACTCAGTGCTCAATAATATAAGGTGTCAGACCTGGCAAATTAATATGAAAATAGGTTAGATAGACATCCACTGCTACCATCAACATGATCCGATTCTTAAACTAACTTCCAACTGGGTTTGCAATGAAAGACCTACGTTGATAGCAGCATTGATCATGCTCAACTGAAGCATACTAAAAAACATTCTAGCAATAAGCAGTTCCTATAGTAGTACAAAAGATGTTTAAGTTTGAAAACATTGACATTTGAAATTAAAAAATAATAATAATTCAATCAGAACAGTGGCAACTATGTCTCATACATTATGGATCATTTCACCACATTTGAGCATCAAGTAAATCATCATCCATAAACACACGAGAATATAATTCCAAACTATATTAATGAATCTCCATGCATCTGAGCCCAACTTCAGGACGCAAGCATCTCTGCAATTTATTAAAATGTTTGCCAAACTTCGTTGAATCCTTGAGCCCATTATGTTTGTCTCCTAAGAAATTGATGTGCTACAGTGTGCATACTAAATTAACCTTATTATCTCTACAATTATAACTAGAAAGATAAAGCCCAAATTAAGCTAAATATTAATGGGGGGGAAATACAATTTCTTTACATTAAGAGCGTCCACCTCATCATTTCATAATTTTGAGAAAAAAATTATAAAAAATCATAACTTTTTGAATTTTATTAAATCCTTAAAAAAATTCTGCTAAAAGTCTTTAAAAGGCGCATATACCAAAAGTTACAAATCGAAAAGAATGAAGAAGAGGAAGTTTCAAACAGTTAATGTAAATATACCTAGATAAAAGGCGCATATACCAAAAGTTACAAATCACCTGGAGAAAGCGTTCTAATCGTGCACTTGAATGTTCTGGCCCTTGACCATCATAACCATGAGGAAGCATTACAACAAGCCCAGTTTGGCGGAGCCACTTTGACTCCCCGCTACTCAAGAACTGATCAAATATTACTTGAGCACCATTTGAAAAATCACCAAATTGAGCTTCCCAAAGTACCAAAGAATTGGGATTTTCCATTGAGTAGCCCAGTTCGAACCCAAGGACAGCAAACTCAGAAAGGGAGCTATCAAGATAAGTAGGATTAATAGGTATGATCATCAATGATAGAATTCAAATAATGCACTCTGCATATAAGTACAGTGAGCATTCATGCAGATCCTTGAAATAATAAATAACAATTGGTGTAATATGCAAGGTTCGAGAAACTCGGTTTCGGTTTCGGTCTCTCATAATTTTATTAGCTTCGCTGGGTTTCTCCTAGTTTCGCTATTCTCGGTTCGGGTTTAGGTTTCGACGGTAATACAACATACATAAGTGCCGATATATAAAATGCTTAGATTTATGCTTCTATATTACAAGACAATGATCCTATTATTTAAAAATCCAGCTATGATGCAAGATATATTGAAAAGTGTACTTAGATAAGTATTAATATAGGGTTTGGGTTCACTTTTTTGTGTTTTTCTAACAACGAAGGTCTACAATGATCACAATGACACTAAAAATGGTATAAAAAATAAGTTTTTAAAGGTTTTGGCCGAAACGATATATGGTTGGTTTCGCATCGGTCTCGGTTGGTTTCTTATCAGTCTCCTTCGAAACCGATATGAAAACACCATGTATCAATGGTTTCGGCCAAAACCTCGAACCTTGGTAAGATGTATGATCATCAATAGAATTCAAATCTTTCGAGTTTTTGACGATTGGGTCCGGTGAACTTGATCTAATTGGTGTAATACACCATCGTACCAAAATACGTACAATTTCGAAACCGTTCGTTATAGATATGAAAATTGCAAAATTAAAGGATTCGCGATAATAGAGTATTTTGCATCATTGGATCTAATGACTAAATGTTTTCGAAACCGCATATAATTTGGTACACCCATGTTTTTCACCATGTAGATAAAGATGAATGGTTAGAATCGTCAAAATTTTGTGTTACACATGGGTGCGTGAATTGCTTAGTTCAGGTCCAGGCTTACAGGATTGCTTAGTTCAGGTGTTATACATGGGTGCGTGAATTGCTTAGTTCAGGCCAGGCTTACATGCTCACAACTCTCTCTCTCTCTCTCTCTCTCTCTCTCTCCCTCTCTCCCCGAGGAACGTACAAAATATATCCATGCTAGACCAATATTTATTGAGAAACACTTCTAGACTATTGCATAGCTCTAACAAAATTCAAAATTAAATGACTTAATTTGCATGCATCACAAATAAAATGTCTGCATACATCACTAGGGGGCTTGTATAGGCAACATTACATGTGGCCCGAAACACTAGGAGGATTGTATTTGAAATTATTATGTTGGGGACCTTCAGGCGTCATATCATTTGTCATGAATTACAACCAAATTCAGGCGAAACATATCAACATGATACGAACAAGGCAACCCACAGAGCAAGCAAAAAAAATGCAACATCTATATCGTTGCATATACATCTTACCATGGATTGCATGCAACATCAAATTCTTTGCACTAGCCAATGAACAATTATTGATAATTACAACTATTAGCAGTAGGTAATAATTGCCAATCCTGGGAGGCACGCATGAGCTTATTAAACCTACAGCTCAAAAAAAACAGCCTGGTATAGTTGTATATATTCTACGGACCAATGTTGCAAGCAAAATTGTTGATCTGCACCAGAGCTTTTTTTTTTTACCTTACCTGTACCGATCAGCCATGTTTGTAATATATGAACTCGATCCCAAACTTTGTGTGTATACTGGAAAACGTAGTGCACCTCTTTGTGCTGCAAGGTTAAACTTCGAAAACAAGTAAAGGATTACACATAAAGTGGAAACACCTTGTTTCATTAATTACAAAGGAACTCTTCTTTTTATTATACAGACCTAAAGGCCTGTACTGGATAATTAGCAAGCAAACCAGCATAAAGTTCTACTTATTTAATAATTATCCTCAAGAAGATGTCTGCACTATAGAAGTTGCAACTATATTTGGTATTAAACACTTCGTGTATGGTTTGGAAGTTACCGAGATATCATATGACTATAAGGCTTCCCTATGGGTATCACATGATATATTCTTACTCATTTTTGAGCCACTTTAATGCTTAAGAAATTTAAAAACTAAAATTGACAATTCCATGAGGCAAGAAGGTTTATATGTGACTACGTGTATCAATTGAGCCAAATACAAGCATATATTTACTTAAGCTACAAACCAAAAGGATAGGTAAGGCAAAAATTAAATCTGACAACTCATAACTGAGTAGTTTTATCATATTGCTAACACAAACACTGACAGTTCTAATTAAAAAAAAAAGAGTTTGCTAATCGATCTATCATTTCTACTGATTCAATTCCAAAATAATCAAATAGAAAACTGCCTCACTAACCATATTAATATCATTTGATATCCACATTTTCGTTTACCAATAAACAAGTACAATATAACATCTACAGATCTACTTAGCATACCCTAAGGGCTACATATTAAATTAGCAAGCATGCATGGACCCACTAGGTTCCAAAAAGTGTTAGGCAATGCTGCACAGTTGGGGTAAACCGAGACAGGCGGTTTTGGTATTTCTAATTGAAAAAATAATTATATATATAAAAAATAGGCAAAGATATAGGAATATCATAAAAAATGTTATTTATTAAGAGTTTTTTGTTTGTACTTAGCATTTTCACATCTATGAAATATGTTCCATTTCGCTCATAGTCATATTTGTGCCTCAGGATTGAATATAATTCTATATAGCAACCAGCCACATATATCGTCTTTTTCCCTTCTTTAAGACTTCTCCAGGGTCTGAGAATTTGGAGGACATACTTGTCATCTAGGACTATGACAAGAACGAGAAATTTGGTATTTATTTGGAGAGGGTTGAAGTCAGGTCGACAGCTGGTTGTAAAAATGTCAGATCCTTTAATTGAGCTTTGCTTCATCGCCAACCCAATTTTGATGGTTAAAGGCTTAGATGATGACGGCATAGCATCACCACATTAAGTGGAATACATAAATTCTAAAACGTAGTGTTATAAACTTACATGTTTAAACGAGCTAGGCCGCTGAGCAGTATAAATTAGCAGAATTAAGTGGACTAGAGTGCTTAATCTGTCGCCTGCCCAGTTAAGGGAACTGGGCCACTTAATCAGCTCCTAGGCGGTCTGGCTGATTAATTGGCTGCCCAGGCACCAACTGCCTAATTAGATCACTTAATAAAAAAACAGGCAGCTAGGCACCGCTTTCGCCTAGGCAACCATCCAGGCAGCGCTTACAACAGTGTGGACTCAGAACAGAAATGCCTCATTTCAACAATCCATACCAAGCGGTCCAAGTCAACTCAAATACATACCCAGTCACCAGAAATAATGTCTAACCCCAGCACAATATAATGACAACAAACTCAGGTCCAGTTTCACTGGCTGACAGCACTTTAAAAGGACGGCAATTACTTATACTAGGTATGCCAAAGCTTTTTTAGCAAAAGAAAAAGAAAGATCAGTTCATACCTGTTGCTAACTGTAAACAGCTCCTCATTTCGATTCATGACAAGACGGTCTAAAGGGCAGTACTGATTTCCTGTCTCCTGATCATGAATAACTGAATGTCGATGACTAAAAGTGCCTCTTTCAACATCCTGACCACTCAATCTCACATGGTTACCTTCCACGATAAGGGTCGCAAAAGCAAGTGCCTCCCCAACTGCCCAGTCAATGCCTTCCCCGGTCTCAATCATCTGCGCTCGCTGCTCAAAGATCTTCTTAACTGCCCTATGAGGCTTGAAATTTTCAGGAATGGTCGTAATGGCTTTCCCGACACTTTTCAGTATTTCAGGTTTGACTCTGAAGAAAGGAAAGAAAGTTTTGCCAAGTAAAACAAAAGGTGAAAAGCAAGCATCGCATATAAAAATATGAAAGTTAATAGCAAATTTTGTTCTGCCCGGTGTTCCGAACACGTGAGATCTGTTCAGGAGATTTGAATCCTGCCCAATAAGCTGAAAGCCAGTCCCTTTTCTTTGGCACATAATCCTTGCTGTTATTGAACTCCTCATTCAAGATAGAAGTAACTTTGTTGTTTATCCTCTCAATGTCTTCTTTAGAGATCTGGCCTGATTCTAAAAGTTTGTTTTGGTAAATATCAAGCGATCTTGGATGATTCCGAATGACCTATACAAGCATCATACTGATTAGCAGTTAGGAGAAACATGAGATATCTAAGTTAGTACTAATAATTATTGATAATGCTAAAGCAAGCCAGCATATTCGGTAATGATATTATAATTGTTGTTTTGTCATTTCCGTTAAGATTTTCCTTCCCTTCTAGTGGGCCCCACCCTCAAAATGTAAATAAAATTTACTTGAGCGTATTTAAGAGAAACGAAAAGGAAATTTTACATGATAGGTGCCCAAGATAATGTTTAATAAACTTTAAGATAATGTGGACAGCACCACAAATTTATTTATAGACCATGTAATTGAATGAGGGTTTGAAAGTAAAGTACCTGATACATTTTAGGTTGCGTGAACGATGGCTCGTCAATCTCACTATGACCGAATCTACGGTAACAAACTATATCGACCACCACATCTGAATGGAATGTCTGGCGCCACTCTGCCGCAAGCTCACAAACATGAACCACAGCTTCTATATCGTCTCCATTTACATGGAAAATCGGAGCACACAATGCCTTGGCAACATCAGTACAGTATTGTGAGGACCGGCCCGACCTCGGATCCGTAGTAAATGCAACTTGATTGTTGATCACAATACGAATCGTCCCACCGGTGGTATAATTAGGAAGTTCACTCAAATGCAGAGTCTCGTAAACCACACCTTGGCCTGGAAAACTCCCATCTCCATGTATCAAAATCCCCAAATTCTTCACTCTCACAGTATCATTAGAGTAATACTGCTTTGCACGAGTTTTTCCAACAACAACAGGGTCCACGGCCTCCAAATGACTCGGATTCGCAACTAATGACAAATGAATCCTATTCCCACCTCTTGTCGGCCTATCGTAAGAAGTACCCAAATGGTATTTCACATCACCAGTACCAGTATATAGCCCAACCTCATCAACAGGCTTCGTTCCCCCACTAAATTCACTGAATATTTGCCTCAAAGGTTTTCTCACAACATTACCCAACACATTTAACCTTCCTCTATGAGACATCCCAATCACAATGCTCTCAACTCCGAGATCTGCGGCTCTATCAAACATCTCCTTCATCCCCGGAATCAAAGTCTCCCCACCCTCAAGACCAAATCTTTTCGCTGCGGTCCATTTCGTGGCTAAGAAATTCTCAAACTGAGTGCTCCAAATAAGCCTATCAAGAATCACCAGCTGGCGATCCGAAGTGTAACCCCTGGGCTTCACCGTTTCAATCTTATCTCTCAACCAGTTACACTTCTCTCTATCGGGAATATGCATATACTCATACCCAATGCTCCCACAATAAGCCCGTTCGAGCTTATTCAAAATCTCCCTCAAGGTTTGCACGGGTCGGTTCTCGGACAAAAACCCTGCCATCCTCCAAACCCCGAGGAAGAATTCCCTATCCAAATCGGCCTCAGAAAACCCGTAAAGCGCCGGGTCAAGATCCTCAGGGATTTCCCTTTGTTCCAAGCCCAAAGGATCCAGCTTTGCCTTCATGTGACCGCTAACTTGATAAGCCCTAACCAAAAGGAGCAATCTCATGCTCTCTTGAATGGTCTGGCCCGATATCCCGGGCGAAGTCGAGGCTTGCCCAACGAAATTCCTAAAGAAGTTGTCCCAAGATTCATCGACCGAATTGGGATCAACTTCCCAAGCTCTTTGGAGCTCTTCGAGATAGACGCTGCTCGTGCCATCGAGAAAGCTATCGGTGAGACGAGACAAAGGGACAGCTCGAGGGATCGGGACCGCGGCGGATTTGGCTGCTTTGGATATCAAAGCAGACGAATGGAAGAATCGAGGGAGGATTCTAGGGCTTGTGATGTGATGATGGGATTGAGCTAAGTTTCGCCTTAGGGCTAGCCATGCTACGCTCGACGCAGCCCTGAAAAATCCCATATTTAACCTATCAAAACCCTAGAATTTGAAGAGATCGAGTCCTGATAATGAAATCAGAGGAGGTTTCAAAAACTGCAGGAAATGGATCGAAACTAGAGAGTATTGAAAAGAGATGTAACTGTTTCAGAGAGATCTGAGGTTTTGGGCGAAACCCTAACACTAATTTAGTTCATGGCGTTGTTGTGATGAGAAGAAATTGATGAGAGAGAGAGAAGAGAGAGAGGAATTAGTTAATTACTGCACAGACATATATTTTCTTCCAAATGTGTCAAATCGTACCCGCCTTTGTTCTTTTCAAGGACAATTGTCTCAAGGACAACAATTTTGGAATTTTTATTAGGGTTTTGTTTGCGATAGCAACATGCAAACGTGTGTGTGTGTGTTTGGGTGGTTGGGGAGGGAATTGTCAGAGTACCCATGATACTTGTATGTCTCATGATAGTCAATAATTCATGGCTTTTGATTAAGTTATCCATTTAAAAAAAAATGGTACTGTTAAAGTGTATAAAATTAAGGGCTAATTGCACAAAACACCCATCTAGTCTACCCTATGCGGCATCTACACCCCCTTAAGTCATTTATAAGCACATGTACCCTCTATATTCATCGATCAAAACCCTAAAAATAGATGAAAATATACTCTAAACAACATAAACAAAACATAAACAAGTTCTAAACTTAAACTAGATCACCATTTAAGCCATTTAGAAATGAATTTCACAGATTTTAAGATGCTTAAACGATAAGTAGAGAGGGTGTATGTGCTAATTAATGACTTGAGGGGGTGTAAATGCCATACAGGGTAAACAATAGGGGTGTTCTATGTACTTAATCCTAAAATTAATAACATATCTATAAGAGAATAACTTAGAGGTGTCAAATAGGTGGGGCGGGTTACCGAAGGACTAATCATTGCGGGTAGCGGGTAAAACATATTGTTCGAGACTTTACCAGCGCACGCTTTATGTTTTGAAAGAATGGTTAAAAAATGCGGCATACGCGAGTTCGGTCTCGTCTTAAAATATTAACCGCAAGTGCACGGCTCGTTGTAACTAGCCGGCAAGTACGGGTCGAGCCACAGGGAATTGGTGATTAAGAGTTTTGATCGCAAGTTCGAAAAGAAAAGAATGTTTGTTCTGGTTGTTTGTCACGTTTTAAATAATATGAAATTATAAGCAAAGTGAAAGCGGTCGTGGTTCTGATTCGGAAGAATGAATCGTGGCAAATTCTTCTCCTTTCTCTTAATCAAAGAATCCGCTATATATGTTCTCACTTACCATTTGTATGTCCAAACATGATGTATCAAAACTAAACACAAAGGTTAGTAAGCACACAACATCAACACATAAAAAAATTGCAAAATGAGAAGAAAACAAGTGGATTACCCCTACTTACAGCTTGAATAATGAGCATGAAGTATCTAAACCAATCACGACGAATTGTTAAGTATACAACATCAAATTACTTCAAGTTGCAAATGTGGAGAGGATAAAAAGTGTGAAATTAGAATTAAACTAGCTTAATGAAGTTATTCAAGTATAGAGCATGTATTAGAGATTGGTTTGCCCTATCAAGCATGTCACCAAAGCTTAACTAGTTTGATCCTAACTCATTACACTAGTAAAATAGGGGGTTGCCCCTACGGATGGAGTTATCCGTTGGGGCAGATTTTACTTGGCCCTACGGATTACTCCGTAGGGCTAAATGGTTGCCCCTACGGGCACTGACGTTCAAGAATTAAAAAATTAATTCTTAATTTGGTATTTGCCCCTACGGTGGCGCAAATAAAGGACCTACGGGTATATCCGTAGGGACAAGTAAATATCGGTTTATTAAGATCCCAGACCGATCGTCTACGCTCACTTTCTCTTTCTCTCTCTCTCGATCTGGCGCGAGAAAAATCCCCAAATCGCCACGCCGTCGTCGCCACCGTCGTTCTCCTCGTCGCCACCGCCGGTTTCGTCGCCACCGTAGTTCTCGTCGCCACCGCGGTTCAGGTCGTCGCCCCAGCCCCAGCAGCAGCCGTTCAGGTGAGTAAACCTCGAGGTAAATTAAAGAATTTTTGGATTATTTTGGGCTTAGGGTTCATGGCTGGGTCTGGGGTTGCGCGCGAGTTGGGGTTGGGCAGGGGTCGCGGTCGCGGTCGCGGTCGGGGTCGGGGTCAGGGTAGGGTTAGGGTTGGGGTTCGGCTGCTGCTGGGGTGGGGCTGGGGTTAGGGTTTGCCTTAGGGTTGGTGTTGGGGTTTAGCTGGCCACGCTGGGGTTAGGGTTGGGCTGGGGCTGGGGGCTGGGGCTGGGGCTGGGGCTGGGGGCTGGGGCTGGGGCTGGGCCAGGCGGGGTTTTGGGATCTTTGTAATTTGCTTGCTCTGTTTGGGGTTTCAGTTGATCCTCATTAAAAAATTGGTGATTGATCTCTTCAATCATATTATTATCTGTATTTAAAATTTTTGTGAAGCCTTCAGAGTTTGGAAAAATCTAGAATTACCGTTGAAATTCTGGCAACATTCAAAAACTGTGTATATGATGTGTGTGTGTGTATGCATGTATATACATTTGAAATTTATCTTTCTTCTATGATATAAAACGGTTAAACCGAAGAAAATTACTGGGGGAATTTTTGCTAAAATGTCTTGAGAGGGGGTTCAAGTGATGGGATAATTTCATTTGGTAATCTTTTACTTAATTTACATCTCTTATTTTTTCATGCAAAAATCTGAATAGGTTTCTTGCAATTTTGCCTATCGATCAATTATTATATTTATTTCTATTTTTTGTGGATGATTTGGCTTCAATTGAATGGAGGCGATGATGGCTTGCCCTCAAGCTTCCACTTTTATGAGCTTTATAGTTATGAGATTGGCGAGGCAAGCTGGTTTGTAGCCTTCTTATTTCTTTTCCTAAATTCAAATCCAAATATAAACTGTCTGATTGAGAGAGAGAGAGTATGGGAGATTATGTATTATTCAATGTGTTTGGAAGCTGGCATGTTCTGAACGTCATCTCTGCATGAAAGCTATGGTTTTGCAAAGGGTTTGCCCTAACTATTTTCTGTGGGGAAGCTGAAGGCCTGAAGCTTCATCAAACTCAGGATTGGATTCTGGTCGGGTATTGTAAATTCTTGTGAAAGTTCCGTTCAAGATTTGTTCAGAGCTTGCATAACATCCTTTTCATCTTTATGAGATCTTTATGCAGTCATTTTTTTGGGTTTATATATTTCTCGAGCCCGTTTGACTTTGGACTTAGGATAACCCCAAATCTCTTTCTTATTTTGATTCCTAAGCTGGCATATCTGAGGCTCGTATTCCAGTATCGTTGCTGGAAAAGCTAGGGTTGCGAACATTTTTGCAACGATAATTTCTGTATGACAGCTTAAGCACACATAAAACTTAAACAATCTTGAAGCACTGCAGTTTTTGACTAAACTACCTAAAAGTTTTTATATTGCTGCAAGCTTCCTTAAAGTGCTGCATCTAAGTGTATTTTAGTGGGAAAACCCTTGAAAGCCAAACTTCATGGGGTTTGCTGTTTGCCTTCTCTGTAGCTAGTTTGAGGTTTATTTAGTTTTGGATTTGTTTTGCAACACTCTCTGAGTTCCAAATCAACAAAAAGCTGAGTGTTGAATCACAAGCAAGAAGCAGCCAAACTGGCCCTAAAGTAATCCTGAGTGATGATAATTTTCCAGGGAGTTTAAAATTTATAGAAATGGCGAGGCAACATTGGATTGTCTGCAAGTATTCAAGCAACCTGTTTGCAGCCATCATGCTATTTGTGATCCCAGTATAAAACTCAAACATGCCTCTTAGTTAGTTTACTTTAATTTGTTATTTATGTGTGTGTGTCAACATTGGATTGTCCCAAGTATAAAACCAAACCCACAAAACATCAAAACTGTCTCCGACAATCTTATGGTCATTAGACATAAGATTTATGTATATAGGTAACATCTGCCAATATGCCATATCCAGACCGCAATCTATTTTTGGTCGATGAATGCTATTGCAATGTAGGATGATCAGTTCTATCAATCTTGATCTCAATGGTTTAAAATCATGTTACACATACAACACGAATGCACAACAAACGCATAATTAGAGAGCAACTCAAGATATTCAGGTTAAAACCAATATATGATACTCGATGATAATATGAAACCTTCATATTCCCATCGATACCAATATACGCCTCGATATCTTTCCCTCTCGTTCCCAAAATTCTCTCGTTCCCGCGTCTCCAATTTTCTCTTCGTCGCCACCGCGCGCCCTCCGTTCTCAGCCCGCCACCGCCCTCGTTCTTCTTCGTCGAGTTCCTCGTCGCCGATATTTGTGCCTACATTGATGCCTCAAACAACGAATCAAATGATGTGGATCACAAACTAATTAAATAAATTTTGAATACCAATCTGGACTGGGATTTGAATACCAATCCTAGTTTGCTATATTTTTTTTATATATAGTAGATGGTGATACTTCTTTAAGTAAAAACAACCCTACACTTAAGCGAAATCATAAATCGAAACACACATATATAGAATACAACTCATACATGGGTATCCTCAAATCTAACTTTCATTGAATTTGCACGCGCACTTAAAATAACAACCTTTATACTAAAAAAATTATGTATGCCATTGCTTAGTAGTTTATGGTTTTAAGACGCAAAAGACATTTGAGAAATACTTTTTCTACCCACTATTAATCAATATTCTCAATATAGTCATTGAATTTGCACGCGCACATCATAAGAAGGAGAAGACAGTAATGTGGCAGAAGGAGAAGACAGTAATGTGGCGGAAGAAGAAAAAAATGACATTTCTCGTTCTCTGTTTCAGTATCAATCTTCTGATATGAACTAATGATGGCTTTCACATAGGCTTTTCCCATTAGAGACTTCTTAGTGTCCAATGGAAAGCATACATCAGATTTGTGCAGGTCGGGTTCTTCTATGACTTTTAAGAGTCTCAACTGATTCTGTAAATTACACCCTAGTTGGGTGATACTTTTACCACTTCTCACTGCAGGTGCGCTCTCTAATATCCATTTTGAATGTAAGTATCGATATGGATATTAGAGAGAACCCGACCTGCACAAATCTTAAAAGTCATAGAAGAACCCGACCTGCACAAATCTGATGTATGCTTTCCATTGGACACTAAGAAGTCTCTAATGGGAAAAGCCTATGTGAAAGCCATCATTAGTTCATATCAGAAGATTGATGCTGAAACAGAGAACGAGAAATGTCATTTTTTTCTTCTTCCGCCACATTACTGTCTTCTCCTTCTGCCACATTACTGTCTTCTCCTTCTTATGATGTTCGCGTGCAAATTCAATGACTATATTGAGAATATGGATTAATAATGACAAATTATCCATTGTGGCTCACTAGGTTAGCATTTTCTCTTCTATTGACCATCTTTCTAATCAGCTTGGTAAATTTATTCGGAACCGGCTGCGAATCATTAAAAGACATGCATAAGAAAGAGAACTAAAATACAGATATATAGCATACCGATACATCGAAACTTCATAGTTGCGATGGCAATCCAGAGATATTTATTTCTACACACGTGGTGCGCGTGCGAATGCGTCAGGCATCATGGACAAATATTTCAGAACATGGAAAGTATTATTCGTATAAAGTAATTAAAACTTTTAAACACCTTGGGTAGATATTTTCTTAGTTGATGCAATCATATCATGATGACTAAATTTAAGCTATTATACATATGCTTATGTATTTTTCAAATCTAATATATCACACACACAGAGAGAGAGAGAGGGGGGGAGAACACCAGGTAGATAGAGAAATTAGGTAGCAGGATCCTGAAGAAATGGAGTCCATAGCATTGCTCATCATCATCATCCGTGATCCCTTTGAAAAAATATTATCAAAGGGATCATGGATGATGATGATGAGCAATGCTATGGACTTTATTTCTTCAGGATCCTGCTACCTGATTTATTTACCTACCAGGTGTTCTCTCTCTCTCTCTGTGTGTGTGTGTGATATTTTAGGTTAGAAAAATACATAAGCATATATATAATAGCTTAAATTTAGTCCTCATGATATGATTGCATCAACTAAGAAAATATCTACTCAAGGTGTTTAAAAGTTTAATTACTTTATACGAATAATACTTTCCATGTTCTGAAATATTTGTCCATGATGCCTGACGCATTCGCACGCGCACCACGTGTGTAGAAATAAATATCTCTGGATTGCCATCGCAAATATGAAGTTTCGATGTATCGGTATGCTATATATCTGTATTTTAGTTCTCTTTCTTATGCACGTCTTTTAATGATTCGCAGCCGGTTCCGAATAAATTTACCAAGCTGATTAGAAAGATGGTCAATAGAAGAGAAAATGCTAACCTAGTGAGCCACAATGGATAATTTGTCATTATTAATCCATCTTCCTGAAAACGGTTTATACGGAGCAAGTATATTTCATGGTACTTGAGAAAAATATATGTTGAAGTCAAAAGCTATCGAGATTTAAATGCTCGCTTACTGTCTTCCAAGATATTTTATATTCTAAGGCAAGGTGACAATAAGTGCATGATTTGGTATGTAGATTCAAAGTTATGCATGGCTACGACCCTTTCTTATGATTTCTTATCATAATTTTCTGCACACTTATAGTTGATAGATGCAGTTAGATCATATCTCTATAAGGGAAAACTTAAAATAACAACCTTTATACTAAAAAAATTATGTATGTCATTACTTAGTAGTTTATGGTTTTAAGACGCAAAAGCCATTTGAGAAATACTTTTCCTACCCACTATTAATCAATATTCTCAATATAGTCATTGAATTTGCACGCGCACATCATAAGAAGGAGAAGACAGTAATGTGGCAGAAGGAGAAGACAGTAATGTGGCGGAAGAAGAAAAAAATGACATTTCTCGTTTTCTGTTTCAGCATCAATCTTCTGATATGAACTAATGATGGCTTTCACATAGGCTTTTCCCTTTAGAGACTTCTTAGTGTCCAATGGAAAGCATACATCAGATTTGTGCAGGTCGGGTTCTTCTATGACTTTTAAGAGTCTCAACTGATTCTGTAAATTACACCCTAGTTGGGTGATACTTTTACCACTTCTCACTGCAGGTGCGCTCTCTAATATCCATTTTGAATGTAATATTATAGATATCCATGCATGTTTATGTCAAAATTACTTATATTGTCAATGTTTGATTGTCTAGTTGTTGGTGATGCGTCCATATCAGGGACAGAGGTCACTCCCGTTCCTCCAGGTATGTTTATATATTATATAGGGCATGTATATTGATTTAGAATGCTATATCATAAATATACACACATTTCTTTTGCTCTTAGTCGTCCAACTCATTATCATGGGCTGCTTGATGAGATTAGATTTGCGCATCTACAAGAGCTTGTTCACTCCCTGTCATATGTGTAAGCAGCGCTATATGCGAGTTTACCTTGTTAGTATGTATGTACTGAAATTAATTAATATTATTCAAATTTTGATACATGCAGATACCAGAGGAGCACATCTTCTATCTCTGTAGGTAAGGCTTTGAATTTGTTGATTTTGGTATTTCTTGTCAATTTTATAGACCAGTATGTGCTAAATATAATGTTCTGACAGTTGCTAGGGGGAAGGCAACATTCGAGGCTGCTGACCCCAGTCCTGGACGCCGCACACGGACGGCACCACGGAGGTTTGGAGATAGGCCGAGGACTGGGCTCTAGCAGGGCCCATATGAGGTTGGACTCCACCCCGGTGGTTACTTCCTCCGTCTCCAGTCAGCGACGTATCCAGCAGGAACAGGAGAGCTTGAAGGCCACCGTTCAGGAGTTGAATGGGATGCTGGTATGTATACTACTTAATAGTAAAATATAATGTCATATTATAGATATCAACATATCCAATATCAGTACATAGCCTGAGCTTATTTGGTGTAACAACTCCAATTTTTGTATACCAAAATTTGATTTAAAATTGAAGTATACTTGGAGTATTAATGTTGCTGATAACACTTTAAGTATCTATCTCTTTACAATAATTACAAGAAGGAGCTTGTAGCTCATTGGTAATACCTTGCACTGCTGAACTAAGCCACCAGAGTTCGAATCCCATACCCCACATTATTTTTATTATTGATTTTTTAGAAAACCTTTAGAATACCAAGAGTTTACACGTGCATATCTCACAAAAACCCCACTACACCCAAAGATGTAACACTTGCAGAGGGTAGATGAACCGTCGGGGGAGATCCAGGTCACCGGACTCGGTCGGGAATCGGCCAACTCGGCCTTGACTCGGCCGACTCAGTGATCCGACCGAGTCATGGCCGAGTCACCCCCTTTTAGGCCGATTCCGGCAAGGGTCACAACATGAAAGTTGTGTCTTTTGGCATTCCCTACTCACCTGCAAAGTTTCAGCCCAATACCACTTCCAGAGATCTTTAAAACCCCCAATTACTCCACTTTTAATACATTTTTATTACATTTTATCACATTTTTATTTTTTAACTTTTCATCTACCCTAACCCTAACCCTAGCCCTATATAAAGGCCCCTACCCTCTACCTTTTCCCCTCACAACTCTAAGCATACTCTCTAAAACTCTTGAGAACTTGGTGCAAAGAGCGAGAAGCGAAGCGCTGCCGAAACCGACGACGGATTCCGGCGACCGGATCAAGACCGACGTGATGTTTCCAACGAATCGGCAACCACCACACCTTTTAGAACGCTTAGCTTGTCCAAACCCGTAAGTCCCAACCTTCTACCTCTCTTTTCTATATTTGCAAAATACGACTTTTTGAAACCCGACGGAAATCGGACAAACCGATTTCCGATTCGTTTTTCTTAAAAATTCCACTTGTCACCTAATACATATTATCAACCCTCTTGCATGTTGACTATTAATCACCCTTAAATCAAATTTAATTGTACTTTTCCACATGAAATGACAAGTTCTTTAGAAAACCGTATTTCTTGCATAAAAATACCATCAAGTTAAATTTTAATGTTCTATTTAGATACCCCACTCCTAATCATGTTTATTTTGATAACAAAACTTGTTTCATTCAATTTGGATGAAATTTCACACATGAAATGATAACGTTTATGGAAACCGTATTCTTGCACTTTAATACCCTTAACTTTAACATAACTCATTTCACCTTGAAACTTCACCAAAACTTAATATAAGTCATGGGGTAATGACCTACCCTTACACACACTCATTATAACCCTAATTGCTGAATAACAAAATACAGAATACGATATTATAGGACTTTTTCACTAAAATACCATAATCTTTATAACTTTTAGTTTAATCTTTAAATTGTAAATTCTTTTTAAATAAAACTTATACAAAATGAAAGCACGATTGGTCATGGACATCGATCGTTTATCTAAACTGTCTTGTGGGTCTAGGCAAGTGTGTCTAAGGCTAGTGGTTTTTAATTAGGCCCACGACTGTGGTTCCTTCCCACTTACCTGGCACTTACCTGGCTGCATTCGACGGTGAAGAGGCGATTTGAGGCTTCTAATGACTCATCGTTTAGACCATAGAATATAGGTTAGATGGTCTAGGAAACCCTAACAACTAAAATATGGAGAACTATATACTTTTACAAATAAATACCCTATATTTAGAAAACATTTTCCCTAAATTAAAAGTATTTATAAAAACCTGAGCAAAGTGCCATTACAACCCATCTTTGGGGAACCTGTTAGGGATAGCACGGTTCATCGTGCACCCGCAGGCTAGTAGTGCGAGATTCAGACCTCCGCAAGGAGCATTCGGTCTCGAAAGGTTTAAAATACGATATTTAAAGAAAGTGATATTTTTGTAAATAAAATATTCATTTAAAAATTATTTATGTGTTTAATTATATATAATTATCATTTAAACATTTATTTTGTTATAATATAAAATTTCCACTTTTTCCTAAAATTCAAAGATTAAAAGTTACATTAAAATAACACGAATTTCAAATAAACAATTAATACTTTTATTAGGATATATTCACTAGAATAACACAAATAAAATTCACATTCATTATAACAATAAAGACGATTATTAAATACTTGAGGTGTATTTGGAAAACTATACAAAAGTATTTTTACATAAAACCCCCTCAAGTTTCACAAATTACAATAAGGCCCCTAGCTAATATTGAACTTCAAATTATATTTCTTTTAGTCGGACTCGGGTTAGAGTCTGACTAATTCTGACTTGAATATATTTCAAGTCAATCTGTATTTCAATTATATTCCAACACAACTTGAATACATGAATCCCAGAATCAGTTAACAATCTGTCTGACTGAACCGAACCATGGATATTCTTTTTACAAGTTTCCAGTATTCCATTTACATGACTCTACGGTTATAACCGTTTCCTGATATCATGGTTTCGGTAAGTCAATCAGTTAATCAAGTCAATCAAGCAATCATTACAAGTTTACAAGATAACAATACAAACATGACATCGCGGGATTTAAAGGGGTAGATTGGTACGGAAGATGTTAAAAGTGGAATGAGGTGGTCAGATTAAGACACCTAACATGAATACTGTTGCTGTTGTACCGTGGCATAACGGTTCCTTGTACTCTCCGTTTGCACTGATCTCTAGCATATAGAGATCCCCCTCGTATACACTGGCATTCTTCTGTACCAAGCTACAAACAACTGCGTTAAACAATATTCCATAATATTCTACAACATAATACTCTAGAAAATACTGTTACTCTGCCATTCTCACTCCACTTTTCTTTGGGACTTACCGAGCGACCTGTTCGCTGACGACATTCTATTTCTTTCTTCTTTGAATGTCGTCAGGTGCGTTGGACCAAGTTAAGACCGAGCCAACAACTGAAGATTTGGAGCAGTTCCAAGAAGATCCAGAGTTCTAGACTTTGTACTTGTTCTTTCCAGTATTTCCTTTTATTATTATGCCACTGTTTAGGCATTGCTTTCTTTTTTTCATTCCAGTTGTATTTTCATTTCATGCATTGTATAAAGAATGTTATTAATAAAAGTTGCTGTTATTTCTATTATTCGTCTCTTGTGATTCATTTTATATTGCTTAGTTACGCTTAGCGTATGTACTTCTGAGTACATACGTAGCGGGCCTCGTCACGTCCACTTCGCCGTACACTGGGAAGCGGGGCGTGACAGGTTTTGTTGGTGGCCCATGCAGGTCAGAGCTGTATGAATCCCTATCATGCAGTTCTGGTCTGCGTGAACAACCTAAGCAATGTAACACAAGAAACAGCAACTAAAACATTCTTTACAATTCATGTTATTTGAATCTTACAAGTCTTTATTCCTTGAATCTTATCATTTCATGTATTTGAATCTGTCCTAATCCAAATTTTTCTTCAGGATTATGGATTCCCCAAACAATTCCCCGAACAACACCAGCACCAATGCCAACAATACCCCTTCAGCACTACCTCTCACTCCAGTTGTTCCCGCACTATCCACTGAGCAAACCATGCTTTTCGATGCGATCCGCAGTCTGCTAGAGGGACAGCAACAACTTCTGAGTCGTCCTGAGACAGATGCACCGGGAATCAAACAGTTCAGAGCGTTGCACCCGAAGCAATTCTCGGGAAAAGGGAGCCCTCTCGAAGCAGAAGAATGGGCGCAAAGTATTGAAGATGATCTGGCAGCAGCTCAAGTGCCAGATAATGCCTGGGTCCGTGTAGCGAAGCTACAGCTCACGGATAACGCTCGAAATTGGTGGAAGGCGGAAGAGACCCGTCTAGCCCAGCCGATTGAATGGAAAACATTTCGCGAGAAGTTCGACGCGAAATATTTCCCTGTGACCGCCAGGTTCGCTATGGAACAGCAATTTATTCACCTACAACAAGGATCTATGTGGGAGAAATCTGTAGATGAGTATGATGCTGAGTTTACTATGTTGAGCCGGTAAGATCTGTCACAGTAGTTCAAATTTTTTAATATCACCTACTACACAGCTAACACAATCTTTAAACAGATTCGCGGCACACCTGATACCGACGGACGAGATCAGAGCCCGTCGTTTTCAGCAAGGTTTGGACATCGAAATCAAGGCTGCTCTAGCCACCGGGAAGTTTTTGACTCACGAGGAAGCTCTGGAAGCTGCCCGCAGTTACGAGGCAGTGATAAAAGAGAGGGGAAGACCTCACTCTGTAGGAGTCAAACGTCCTGCCAACCAGATGGCAGGTGGAGTCACGTCCAGACCACCCTTCGTGCCGAGGCGACCCGGAGTACCAACTCATCACCCTAGCCCAGCCTTTTGCACCTACTGTAAGAGAAAGGGGCATATGATGAAGGATTGCCGTCGAGCCAACCGCCTTTGTTTGATCTGCGGTTCAGCCACTCATGACATTGGATCTTGTCCTCAAAGGCAGAACTCAGTTGCTGCAAACCGGCCAGCAAACAACTATCAGCAGCGACCAGCTCTTCCAGCACCTGCTACCAGACTTGCACTGCCTGCCCCACCTAGAGGACCACAAGCTGCACCACCTCCTCGACAGTTCCATCAAGCACAAAGAAACGTTCAGAGGAATGCTCCTCAGGCCAGGAGGAATGTGCCGAAGCGCCAGGCTTTTATGATGTCTGTTGAAGAAGCTGAGGCCACTGGCCAAGTCATTACTGGTAAATTTCCTTCCCAAATTTATCTTCTAGTTTTGGTTACCTACACACTTTCCCTATACCTAAAACCTATCCCATATACCTTAGGTACAATTCTAGTAGCTTCACTACCTGCACTTGCACTGTTTGATACTGGAGCATCCCACTGCTTTATGTCGCAACGGTTTGTCCGAACCCATGCGATTCCAGTCTCACCGCTCGTATCCTGCTGGAACGTCAGTTCCGGAAATGGTGTTCTAAAGGCAACTATGGGATACAGCATGTGTCCGGTCATCGTCTGCAGTCGAGAATTTTACGCTGACTTCAAAGTACTGGACATACCGAACTTTGATGTGGTTCTAGGAATGGACTGGCTTGGAACCTTTTATGCTACCATCGACTGTCGCCAAAGGAGGGTAGTATTTGAGATTCCAGATCATCCGATCTTTTACTTTAAGAGTGGAGACCGTACATTGGAGCCAAGCACTTACAAAGCAAAGCCAAGGGAAGCAATAGTTGCGGCAGCTCATGCAGAAGAAGAAGCAAGACCGGAGGTAGTTCGAGAGTTCGATGGCGTATTCCCTGACGATATATCAGGTTTGCCTCCTGATCGAGCTCTTGAATTTAGCATTGACTTAGTACCAGGAGCACAACCAGTAATCAAAGCACCATATAGACTAAGTCCAGAAGGTTTGAAGGAAGTACGAACACAGTTGGACGAATTACTGGCGAAAGGATGGATTCGTCCCAGCACTTCGAGTTGGGGAGCACCTGTACTACTGGTGAAGAAGAAGGAAGGTTCATATAGAATGTGCATCGACTATAGAGCCTTGAACGAAGTTACTATTAAGAACAAGTATCCACTTCCGCGCATCGACGACTTATTCGATCAGCTAAGTGGATCTTGTGTCTTCTCTAAACTAGATCTTCGTTCAGGTTATCATCAAGTGAAGGTCAAGGAAGCTGATATTCACAAAACAGCTTTCAGAACTCGCTATGGACATTATGAATTTCTAGTAATGCCATTTGGAGTGACCAATGCACCAGCAATTTTCATGAATCTTATGAACCAAGTCTTCCGGGAGTATTTAGACAGGTTCGTTGTCATCTTCATCGACGACATCCTGGTATATTCTAAGAACCGGAAAGAGCATGCGGAGCACTTACGAATTGTCCTGGAAACTCTTCGACAACATAAGCTTTATGCCAAATACAGCAAGTGCGAGTTTTGGTTAAAACAAGTTGGTTTCCTTGGACATATCGTATCAGGAGAAAGGATTTCTGTGGATCCAGCAAAAGTTTCAGCAGTCAGCGAATGGCCTACACCAAAATCAGTGAAGGATATTCGGAGTTTCTTGGGTTTAGCTGGATATTACAGAAGATTCATTGAAGGCTTTTCGAAGATAGCAACACCCCTGACCAAGCTCACACGAAAAGATGAAGAATTTGTGTGGTCAGAAGCATGCGAGCAAGCTTTTGTAGAACTCAAGTCGAGGCTGACGTCTGCACCTATTCTTGTATTACCGGATCAATCTGGAGGATTCGAAGTACATTGCGATGCATCCGGTAAAGGATTAGGATGTGTTCTACATCAGCACGGTAAGGTTGTGGCTTATGCTTCAAGACAACTGAAGACTCATGAGCGCAATTACCCGACGCATGATCTAGAGTTGGCAGCCGTTATTTTTGCTCTTAAAATTTGGCGCCACTACTTACTTGGTGAACGAGTGAACATCTACACAGATCATAAAAGTCTGAAGTATGTGTTTACCCAGAAGGAGTTGAATATGCGGCAGAGAAGATGGTTAGAACTTATGGCGGACTTCGACATCAATTTGCAATATCATCCAGGAAAGGTGAACGTAGTACCTGATGCTCTTAGTCGCCAACCATTAGCAATGAATCTCACCGCCCAGTGGAAGCTTCAGCAAGACCTACATCAGATGGAGATCGAACTAGTCATGCCAGGTGATGTTTCAAATTTGATGAATCTACAAGTTCAATCAAACATTGTCAATCAGATCAAAGCAGCTCAAGCCAGCGATGCTAAGTTGCAAAAGATCAGAGAACAAGTGGAGAATGGACTCAGAACAGATTTCATCATCCATGAAGACGGATCTTTGAGATACGGCAGCAGATTGTGTGTACCAAAGGGTCCTGTTCGGGAAGAGTTAATGAAAGAAGCTCACAGCTCTCCCTATTCAGTACATCCTGGAGGTACCAAAATGTACAAAGATCTACGTCAGAATTATTGGTGGCATGGTATGAAGCGTGATGTAGCCAGGAGTGTCGCAAAATGTTTGGTGTGTCAGCAGGTAAAGGCTGAACATCATAGGACAGCTGGACTACTTCAACCGTTACCAATCCCAGAATGGAAGTGGCAGCACATCACGATGGACTTTGTAACTGCTCTTCCTCGCAGCACAAAAGGTAACGATGCGATTTGGGTCATTGTGGATCGACTCACAAAGTCGGCTCACTTCATCCCATTTCGAGTTGGCCAATCAACTGAGACATTAGCAAAGAAGTACATGGAGGTAATAATCTAATTTAGATTTAAAAACTCTTCATAATGTACTATCTCTGATACCCATGAACTCATACAGGAAATTGTGAGACTGCATGGAGTACCAGTCTGCATTGTCTCCGATCGTGACACCAGGTTCCGATCACAATTTTGGCAAAGTCTGCAAGCTAGCTTGGGAACAAGTCTGAACTTCAGCACGGCTTATCATCCACAAACAGATGGTCAGTCGGAACGAACTATTCAGATCTTGGAGGATATGCTCAGAGCATGTATGCTCGACTTCAAAGGATCGTGGGAAGATCACTTGCATCTTGTGGAGTTCGCGTACAACAACAGCTACCAAGCAAGCATAGGAATGGCACCTTTTGCAGCATTATATGGAAGGAAGTGTCGATCGCCATTAAGTTGGGACGACATCGGAGATAGGGAACTCCTTGGACCAGAGATGATAGTAGCGACCGTTGATGTGGTTCGTACTATCAGAGAAAGAATGCGCATAGCCCAAGATAGACAGAAACATTGGGCTGATGCAAAGAGACGACACTTGGAGTTCCAGCCAGGAGACCATGTATTCTTGAAGATATCTCCGAACCGCGGAGTGATCAGATTTGGAAGACGGGGAAAGTTGAGTCCGAGATACATTGGACCGTTCGATATACTCGAACGAGTCGGTGAAGTGGCATACCGATTAGCGCTTCCACCCTCATTGGAAGGAGTGCATAACGTGTTCCACATATCCCAACTCAGAAGGTATGTGAGTGACCCCAGCCATGTACTTGATCATTCCGAGCTTACGATACAACCCGATTTGTCTTGTGAGCAACAACCTGTGGAGATCCTGGATAGAAAGGTAAAGACACTTCGGAACAAGGAAGTTAATTTAGTCCGGATAATGTGGAGAAAAGACACTCCAGGAGAATCCACGTGGGAAAGGGAAGATGAGATGCGTGCAAAATATCCGCACCTTTTTGTAAATTAGTCCTTAAATAAAAGTTGTAAATTTCGAGGACGAAATTTTTTGTAAGGAGGGTAGATTGTAACAACTCCAATTTTTGTATACCAAAATTTGATTTAAAATTGAAGTATACTTGGAGTATTAATGTTGCTGATAACACTTTAAGTATCTATCTCTTTACAATAATTACAAGAAGGAGCTTGTAGCTCATTGGTAATACCTTGCACTGCTGAACTAAGCCACCAGAGTTCGAATCCCATACCCCACATTATTTTTATTATTGATTTTTTAGAAAACCTTTAGAATACCAAGAGTTTACACGTGCATATCTCACAAAAACCCCACTACACCCAAAGATGTAACACTTGCAGAGGGTAGATGAACCGTCGGGGGAGATCCAGGTCACCGGACTCGGTCGGGAATCGGCCAACTCGGCCTTGACTCGGCCGACTCAGTGATCCGACCGAGTCATGGCCGAGTCACCCCCTTTTAGGCCGATTCCGGCAAGGGTCACAACATGAAAGTTGTGTCTTTTGGCATTCCCTACTCACCTGCAAAGTTTCAGCCCAATACCACTTCCAGAGATCTTTAAAACCCCCAATTACTCCACTTTTAATACATTTTTATTACATTTTATCACATTTTTATTTTTTAACTTTTCATCTACCCTAACCCTAACCCTAACCCTAGCCTAGCCCTATATAAAGGCCCCTACCCTCTACCTTTTCCCCTCACAACTCTAAGCATACTCTCTAAAACTCTTGAGAACTTGGTGCAAAGAGCGAGAAGCGAAGCGCTGCCGAAACCGACGACGGATTCCGGCGACCGGATCAAGACCGACGTGATGTTTCCAACGAATCGGCAACCACCACACCTTTTAGAACGCTTAGCTTGTCCAAACCCGTAAGTCCCAACCTTCTACCTCTCTTTTCTATATTTGCAAAATACGACTTTTTGAAACCCGACGGAAATCGGACAAACCGATTTCCGATTCGTTTTTCTTAAAAATTCCACTTGTCACCTAATACATATTATCAACCCTCTTGCATGTTGACTATTAATCACCCTTAAATCAAATTTAATTGTACTTTTCCACATGAAATGACAAGTTCTTTAGAAAACCGTATTTCTTGCATAAAAATACCATCAAGTTAAATTTTAATGTTCTATTTAGATACCCCACTCCTAATCATGTTTATTTTGATAACAAAACTTGTTTCATTCAATTTGGATGAAATTTCACACATGAAATGATAACGTTTATGGAAACCGTATTCTTGCACTTTAATACCCTTAACTTTAACATAACTCATTTCACCTTGAAACTTCACCAAAACTTAATATAAGTCATGGGGTAATGACCTACCCTTACACACACTCATTATAACCCTAATTGCTGAATAACAAAATACAGAATACGATATTATAGGACTTTTTCACTAAAATACCATAATCTTTATAACTTTTAGTTTAATCTTTAAATTGTAAATTCTTTTTAAATAAAACTTATACAAAATGAAAGCACGATTGGTCATGGACATCGATCGTTTATCTAAACTGTCTTGTGGGTCTAGGCAAGTGTGTCTAAGGCTAGTGGTTTTTAATTAGGCCCACGACTGTGGTTCCTTCCCACTTACCTGGCACTTACCTGGCTGCATTCGACGGTGAAGAGGCGATTTGAGGCTTCTAATGACTCATCGTTTAGACCATAGAATATAGGTTAGATGGTCTAGGAAACCCTAACAACTAAAATATGGAGAACTATATACTTTTACAAATAAATACCCTATATTTAGAAAACATTTTCCCTAAATTAAAAGTATTTATAAAAACCTGAGCAAAGTGCCATTACAACCCATCTTTGGGGAACCTGTTAGGGATAGCACGGTTCATCGTGCACCCGCAGGCTAGTAGTGCGAGATTCAGACCTCCGCAAGGAGCATTCGGTCTCGAAAGGTTTAAAATACGATATTTAAAGAAAGTGATATTTTTGTAAATAAAATATTCATTTAAAAATTATTTATGTGTTTAATTATATATAATTATCATTTAAACATTTATTTTGTTATAATATAAAATTTCCACTTTTTCCTAAAATTCAAAGATTAAAAGTTACATTAAAATAACACGAATTTCAAATAAACAATTAATACTTTTATTAGGATATATTCACTAGAATAACACAAATAAAATTCACATTCATTATAACAATAAAGACGATTATTAAATACTTGAGGTGTATTTGGAAAACTATACAAAAGTATTTTTACATAAAACCCCCTCAAGTTTCACAAATTACAATAAGGCCCCTAGCTAATATTGAACTTCAAATTATATTTCTTTTAGTCGGACTCGGGTTAGAGTCTGACTAATTCTGACTTGAATATAATTCAAGTCAATCTGTATTTCAATTATATTCCAACACAACTTGAATACATGAATCCCAGAATCAGTTAACAATCTGTCTGACTGAACCGAACCATGGATATTCTTTTTACAAGTTTCCAGTATTCCATTTACATGACTCTACGGTTATAACCGTTTCCTGATATCATGGTTTCGGTAAGTCAATCAGTTAATCAAGTCAATCAAGCAATCATTACAAGTTTACAAGATAACAATACAAACATGACATCGCGGGGTTTAAAGGGGTAGATTGGTACGGAAGATGTTAAAAGTGGAATGAGGTGGTCAGATTAAGACACCTAACATGAATACTGTTGCTGTTGTACCGTGGCATAACGGTTCCTTGTACTCTCCGTTTGCACTGATCTCTAGCATATAGAGATCCCCCTCGTATACACTGGCATTCTTCTGTACCAAGCTACAAACAACTGCGTTAAACAATATTCCATAATATTCTACAACATAATACTCTAGAAAATACTGTTACTCTGCCATTCTCACTCCACTTTTCTTTGGGACTTACCGAGCGACCTGTTCGCTGACGACATTCTATTTCTTTCTTCTTTGAATGTCGTCAGGTGCGTTGGACCAAGTTGAGACCGAGCCAACAACTGAAGATTTGGAGCAGTTCCAAGAAGATCCAGAGTTCTAGACTTTGTACTTGTTCTTTCCAGTATTTCCTTTTATTATTATGCCACTGTTTAGGCATTGCTTTCTTTTTTTCATTCCAGTTGTATTTTCATTTCATGCATTGTATAAAGAATGTTATTAATAAAAGTTGCTGTTATTTCTATTATTCGTCTCTTGTGATTCATTTTATATTGCTTAGTTACGCTTAGCGTATGTACTTCTGAGTACATACGTAGCGGGCCTCGTCACGTCCACTTCGCCGTACACTGGGAAGCGGGGCGTGACAGGTTTTGTTGGTGGCCCATGCAGGTCAGAGCTGTATGAATCCCTATCATGCAGTTCTGGTCTGCGTGAACAACCTAAGCAATGTAACACAAGAAACAGCAACTAAAACATTCTTTACAATTCATGTTATTTGAATCTTACAAGTCTTTATTCCTTGAATCTTATCATTTCATGTATTTGAATCTGTCCTAATCCAAATTTTTCTTCAGGATTATGGATTCCCCAAACAATTCCCCGAACAACACCAGCACCAATGCCAACAATACCCCTTCAGCACTACCTCTCACTCCAGTTGTTCCCGCACTATCCACTGAGCAAACCATGCTTTTCGATGCGATCCGCAGTCTGCTAGAGGGACAGCAACAACTTCTGAGTCGTCCTGAGACAGATGCACCGGGAATCAAATAGTTCAGAGCGTTGCACCCGAAGCAATTCTCGGGAAAAGGGAGCCCTCTCGAAGCAGAAGAATGGGCGCAAAGTATTGAAGATGATCTGGCAGCAGCTCAAGTGCCAGATAATGCCTGGGTCCGTGTAGCGAAGCTACAGCTCACGGATAACGCTCGAAATTGATGGAAGGCGGAAGAGACCCGTCTAGCCCAGCCGATTGAATGGAAAACATTTCGCGAGAAGTTCGACGCGAAATATTTCCCTGTGACCGCCAGGTTCGCTATGGAACAGCAATTTATTCACCTACAACAAGGATCTATGTGGGAGAAATCTGTAGATGAGTATGATGCTGAGTTTACTATGTTGAGCCGGTAAGATCTGTCACAGTAGTTCAAATTTTTTAATATCACCTACTACACAGCTAACACAATCTTTAAACAGATTCGCGGCACACCTGATACCGACGGACGAGATCAGAGCCCGTCGTTTTCAGCAAGGTTTGGACATCGAAATCAAGGCTGCTCTAGCCACCGGGAAGTTTTTGACTCACGAGGAAGCTCTGGAAGCTGCCCGCAGTTACGAGGCAGTGATAAAAGAGAGGGGAAGACCTCACTCTGTAGGAGTCAAACGTCCTGCCAACCAGATGGCAGGTGGAGTCACGTCCAGACCACCCTTCGTGCCGAGGCGACCCGGAGTACCAACTCATCACCCTAGCCCAGCCTTTTGCACCTACTGTAAGAGAAAGGGGCATATGATGAAGGATTGCCGTCGAGCCAACCGCCTTTGTTTGATCTGCGGTTCAGCCACTCATGACATTGGATCTTGTCCTCAAAGGCAGAACTCAGTTGCTGCAAACCGGCCAGCAAACAACTATCAGCAGCGACCAGCTCTTCCAGCACCTGCTACCAGACTTGCACTGCCTGCCCCACCTAGAGGACCACAAGCTGCACCACCTCCTCGACAGTTCCATCAAGCACAAAGAAACGTTCAGAGGAATGCTCCTCAGGCCAGGAGGAATGTGCCGAAGCGCCAGGCTTTTATGATGTCTGTTGAAGAAGCTGAGGCCACTGGCCAAGTCATTACTGGTAAATTTCCTTCCCAAATTTATCTTCTAGTTTTGGTTACCTACACACTTTCCCTATACCTAAAACCTATCCCATATACCTTAGGTACAATTCTAGTAGCTTCACTACCTGCACTTGCACTGTTTGATACTGGAGCATCCCACTGCTTTATGTCGCAACGGTTTGTCCGAACCCATGCGATTCCAGTCTCACCGCTCGTATCCTGCTGGAACGTCAGTTCCGGAAATGGTGTTCTAAAGGCAACTATGGGATACAGCATGTGTCCGGTCATCGTCTGCAGTCGAGAATTTTACGCTGACTTCAAAGTACTGGACATACCGAACTTTGATGTGGTTCTAGGAATGGACTGGCTTGGAACCTTTTATGCTACCATCGACTGTCGCCAAAGGAGGGTAGTATTTGAGATTCCAGATCATCCGATCTTTTACTTTAAGAGTGGAGACCGTACATTGGAGCCAAGCACTTACAAAGCAAAGCCAAGGGAAGCAATAGTTGCGGCAGCTCATGCAGAAGAAGAAGCAAGACCGGAGGTAGTTCGAGAGTTCGATGGCGTATTCCCTGACGATATATCAGGTTTGCCTCCTGATCGAGCTCTTGAATTTAGCATTGACTTAGTACCAGGAGCACAACCAGTAATCAAAGCACCATATAGACTAAGTCCAGAAGGTTTGAAGGAAGTACGAACACAGTTGGACGAATTACTGGCGAAAGGATGGATTCGTCCCAGCACTTCGAGTTGGGGAGCACCTGTACTACTGGTGAAGAAGAAGGAAGGTTCATATAGAATGTGCATCGACTATAGAGCCTTGAACGAAGTTACTATTAAGAACAAGTATCCACTTCCGCGCATCGACGACTTATTCGATCAGCTAAGTGGATCTTGTGTCTTCTCTAAACTAGATCTTCGTTCAGGTTATCATCAAGTGAAGGTCAAGGAAGCTGATATTCACAAAACAGCTTTCAGAACTCGCTATGGACATTATGAATTTCTAGTAATGCCATTTGGAGTGACCAATGCACCAGCAATTTTCATGAATCTTATGAACCAAGTCTTCCGGGAGTATTTAGACAGGTTCGTTGTCATCTTCATCGACGACATCCTGGTATATTCTAAGAACCGGAAAGAGCATGCGGAGCACTTACGAATTGTCCTGGAAACTCTTCGACAACATAAGCTTTATGCCAAATACAGCAAGTGCGAGTTTTGGTTAAAACAAGTTGGTTTCCTTGGACATATCGTATCAGGAGAAAGGATTTCTGTGGATCCAGCAAAAGTTTCAGCAGTCAGCGAATGGCCTACACCAAAATCAGTGAAGGATATTCGGAGTTTCTTGGGTTTAGCTGGATATTACAGAAGATTCATTGAAGGCTTTTCGAAGATAGCAACACCCCTGACCAAGCTCACACGAAAAGATGAAGAATTTGTGTGGTCAGAAGCATGCGAGCAAGCTTTTGTAGAACTCAAGTCGAGGCTGACGTCTGCACCTATTCTTGTATTACCGGATCAATCTGGAGGATTCGAAGTACATTGCGATGCATCCGGTAAAGGATTAGGATGTGTTCTACATCAGCACGGTAAGGTTGTGGCTTATGCTTCAAGACAACTGAAGACTCATGAGCGCAATTACCCGACGCATGATCTAGAGTTGGCAGCCGTTATTTTTGCTCTTAAAATTTGGCGCCACTACTTACTTGGTGAACGAGTGAACATCTACACAGATCATAAAAGTCTGAAGTATGTGTTTACCCAGAAGGAGTTGAATATGCGGCAGAGAAGATGGTTAGAACTTATGGCGGACTTCGACATCAATTTGCAATATCATCCAGGAAAGGTGAACGTAGTACCTGATGCTCTTAGTCGCCAACCATTAGCAATGAATCTCACCGCCCAGTGGAAGCTTCAGCAAGACCTACATCAGATGGAGATCGAACTAGTCATGCCAGGTGATGTTTCAAATTTGATGAATCTACAAGTTCAATCAAACATTGTCAATCAGATCAAAGCAGCTCAAGCCAGCGATGCTAAGTTGCAAAAGATCAGAGAACAAGTGGAGAATGGACTCAGAACAGATTTCATCATCCATGAAGACGGATCTTTGAGATACGGCAGCAGATTGTGTGTACCAAAGGGTCCTGTTCGGGAAGAGTTAATGAAAGAAGCTCACAGCTCTCCCTATTCAGTACATCCTGGAGGTACCAAAATGTACAAAGATCTACGTCAGAATTATTGGTGGCATGGTATGAAGCGTGATGTAGCCAGGAGTGTCGCAAAATGTTTGGTGTGTCAGCAGGTAAAGGCTGAACATCATAGGACAGCTGGACTACTTCAACCGTTACCAATCCCAGAATGGAAGTGGCAGCACATCACGATGGACTTTGTAACTGCTCTTCCTCGCAGCACAAAAGGTAACGATGCGATTTGGGTCATTGTGGATCGACTCACAAAGTCGGCTCACTTCATCCCATTTCGAGTTGGCCAATCAACTGAGACATTAGCAAAGAAGTACATGGAGGTAATAATCTAATTTAGATTTAAAAACTCTTCATAATGTACTATCTCTGATACCCATGAACTCATACAGGAAATTGTGAGACTGCATGGAGTACCAGTCTGCATTGTCTCCGATCGTGACACCAGGTTCCGATCACAATTTTGGCAAAGTCTGCAAGCTAGCTTGGGAACAAGTCTGAACTTCAGCACGGCTTATCATCCACAAACAGATGGTCAGTCGGAACGAACTATTCAGATCTTGGAGGATATGCTCAGAGCATGTATGCTCGACTTCAAAGGATCGTGGGAAGATCACTTGCATCTTGTGGAGTTCGCGTACAACAACAGCTACCAAGCAAGCATAGGAATGGCACCTTTTGCAGCATTATATGGAAGGAAGTGTCGATCGCCATTAAGTTGGGACGACATCGGAGATAGGGAACTCCTTGGACCAGAGATGATAGTAGCGACCGTTGATGTGGTTCGTACTATCAGAGAAAGAATGCGCATAGCCCAAGATAGACAGAAACATTGGGCTGATGCAAAGAGACGACACTTGGAGTTCCAGCCAGGAGACCATGTATTCTTGAAGATATCTCCGAACCGCGGAGTGATCAGATTTGGAAGACGGGGAAAGTTGAGTCCGAGATACATTGGACCGTTCGATATACTCGAACGAGTCGGTGAAGTGGCATACCGATTAGCGCTTCCACCCTCATTGGAAGGAGTGCATAACGTGTTCCACATATCCCAACTCAGAAGGTATGTGAGTGACCCCAGCCATGTACTTGATCATTCCGAGCTTACGATACAACCCGATTTGTCTTGTGAGCAACAACCTGTGGAGATCCTGGATAGAAAGGTAAAGACACTTCGGAACAAGGAAGTTAATTTAGTCCGGATAATGTGGAGAAAAGACACTCCAGGAGAATCCACGTGGGAAAGGGAAGATGAGATGCGTGCAAAATATCCGCACCTTTTTGTAAATTAGTCCTTAAATAAAAGTTGTAAATTTCGAGGACGAAATTTTTTGTAAGGAGGGTAGATTGTAACAACTCCAATTTTTGTATACCAAAATTTGATTTAAAATTGAAGTATACTTGGAGTATTAATGTTGCTGATAACACTTTAAGTATCTATCTCTTTACAATAATTACAAGAAGGAGCTTGTAGCTCATTGGTAATACCTTGCACTGCTGAACTAAGCCACCAGAGTTCGAATCCCATACCCCACATTATTTTTATTATTGATTTTTTAGAAAACCTTTAGAATACCAAGAGTTTACACGTGCATATCTCACAAAAACCCCACTACACCCAAAGATGTAACACTTGCAGAGGGTAGATGAACCGTCGGGGGAGATCCAGGTCACCGGACTCGGTCGGGAATCGGCCAACTCGGCCTTGACTCGGCCGACTCAGTGATCCGACCGAGTCATGGCCGAGTCACCCCCTTTTAGGCCGATTCCGGCAAGGGTCACAACATGAAAGTTGTGTCTTTTGGCATTCCCTACTCACCTGCAAAGTTTCAGCCCAATACCACTTCCAGAGATCTTTAAAACCCCCAATTACTCCACTTTTAATACATTTTTATTACATTTTATCACATTTTTATTTTTTAACTTTTCATCTACCCTAACCCTAACCCTAACCCTAGCCTAGCCCTATATAAAGGCCCCTACCCTCTACCTTTTCCCCTCACAACTCTAAGCATACTCTCTAAAACTCTTGAGAACTTGGTGCAAAGAGCGAGAAGCGAAGCGCTGCCGAAACCGACGACGGATTCCGGCGACCGGATCAAGACCGACGTGATGTTTCCAACGAATCGGCAACCACCACACCTTTTAGAACGCTTAGCTTGTCCAAACCCGTAAGTCCCAACCTTCTACCTCTCTTTTCTATATTTGCAAAATACGACTTTTTGAAACCCGACGGAAATCGGACAAACCGATTTCCGATTCGTTTTTCTTAAAAATTCCACTTGTCACCTAATACATATTATCAACCCTCTTGCATGTTGACTATTAATCACCCTTAAATCAAATTTAATTGTACTTTTCCACATGAAATGACAAGTTCTTTAGAAAACCGTATTTCTTGCATAAAAATACCATCAAGTTAAATTTTAATGTTCTATTTAGATACCCCACTCCTAATCATGTTTATTTTGATAACAAAACTTGTTTCATTCAATTTGGATGAAATTTCACACATGAAATGATAACGTTTATGGAAACCGTATTCTTGCACTTTAATACCCTTAACTTTAACATAACTCATTTCACCTTGAAACTTCACCAAAACTTAATATAAGTCATGGGGTAATGACCTACCCTTACACACACTCATTATAACCCTAATTGCTGAATAACAAAATACAGAATACGATATTATAGGACTTTTTCACTAAAATACCATAATCTTTATAACTTTTAGTTTAATCTTTAAATTGTAAATTCTTTTTAAATAAAACTTATACAAAATGAAAGCACGATTGGTCATGGACATCGATCGTTTATCTAAACTGTCTTGTGGGTCTAGGCAAGTGTGTCTAAGGCTAGTGGTTTTTAATTAGGCCCACGACTGTGGTTCCTTCCCACTTACCTGGCACTTACCTGGCTGCATTCGACGGTGAAGAGGCGATTTGAGGCTTCTAATGACTCATCGTTTAGACCATAGAATATAGGTTAGATGGTCTAGGAAACCCTAACAACTAAAATATGGAGAACTATATACTTTTACAAATAAATACCCTATATTTAGAAAACATTTTCCCTAAATTAAAAGTATTTATAAAAACCTGAGCAAAGTGCCATTACAACCCATCTTTGGGGAACCTGTTAGGGATAGCACGGTTCATCGTGCACCCGCAGGCTAGTAGTGCGAGATTCAGACCTCCGCAAGGAGCATTCGGTCTCGAAAGGTTTAAAATACGATATTTAAAGAAAGTGATATTTTTGTAAATAAAATATTCATTTAAAAATTATTTATGTGTTTAATTATATATAATTATCATTTAAACATTTATTTTGTTATAATATAAAATTTCCACTTTTTCCTAAAATTCAAAGATTAAAAGTTACATTAAAATAACACGAATTTCAAATAAACAATTAATACTTTTATTAGGATATATTCACTAGAATAACACAAATAAAATTCACATTCATTATAACAATAAAGACGATTATTAAATACTTGAGGTGTATTTGGAAAACTATACAAAAGTATTTTTACATAAAACCCCCTCAAGTTTCACAAATTACAATAAGGCCCCTAGCTAATATTGAACTTCAAATTATATTTCTTTTAGTCGGACTCGGGTTAGAGTCTGACTAATTCTGACTTGAATATATTTCAAGTCAATCTGTATTTCAATTATATTCCAACACAACTTGAATACATGAATCCCAGAATCAGTTAACAATCTGTCTGACTGAACCGAACCATGGATATTCTTTTTACAAGTTTCCAGTATTCCATTTACATGACTCTACGGTTATAACCGTTTCCTGATATCATGGTTTCGGTAAGTCAATCAGTTAATCAAGTCAATCAAGCAATCATTACAAGTTTACAAGATAACAATACAAACATGACATCGCGGGGTTTAAAGGGGTAGATTGGTACGGAAGATGTTAAAAGTGGAATGAGGTGGTCAGATTAAGACACCTAACATGAATACTGTTGCTGTTGTACCGTGGCATAACGGTTCCTTGTACTCTCCGTTTGCACTGATCTCTAGCATATAGAGATCCCCCTCGTATACACTGGCATTCTTCTGTACCAAGCTACAAACAACTGCGTTAAACAATATTCCATAATATTCTACAACATAATACTCTAGAAAATACTGTTACTCTGCCATTCTCACTCCACTTTTCTTTGGGACTTACCGAGCGACCTGTTCGCTGACGACATTCTATTTCTTTCTTCTTTGAATGTCGTCAGGTGCGTTGGACCAAGTTGAGACCGAGCCAACAACTGAAGATTTGGAGCAGTTCCAAGAAGATCCAGAGTTCTAGACTTTGTACTTGTTCTTTCCAGTATTTCCTTTTATTATTATGCCACTGTTTAGGCATTGCTTTCTTTTTTTCATTCCAGTTGTATTTTCATTTCATGCATTGTATAAAGAATGTTATTAATAAAAGTTGCTGTTATTTCTATTATTCGTCTCTTGTGATTCATTTTATATTGCTTAGTTACGCTTAGCGTATGTACTTCTGAGTACATACGTAGCGGGCCTCGTCACGTCCACTTCGCCGTACACTGGGAAGCGGGGCGTGACATTTGGTTGTAGACTTATGTTTTATTAATCATACATACATATGTAATTGAAATAAACAACGCTTTTCCAAACTAGATATCCAAACAGGGTTTCGAAATAACTTAATAATGATACGAATTCGAATAATAAACAGTTCTTACACGCTTCTTACACAAGTTATATCCAGACGCGACAGGGTAGATCGGCCGACCTCCACACGCATCTCCTTCGGCTGCGGTTCCGCAGACAGCTCCTGTAGCTCCACCGCCCACTCAGACTCCCGCTCGCGACGAATTGCAGAGTTTATTGACCGAGGAGCAGGACCGAGCTGGACCGAGCTAGGGTAGATTTTTGGTTCTTTTTTTTTGAAACATGTATTTATTTATATCATACACATTGTACTACATTTTGAAACGATATTCATATTGGTTTGTATTTATATCATATTCAGTTTTTGTGTTTCTTTTGTATATTATATATATGCGTGAGATGTGATTATGAATACTGCAATATATGATTTGATTGATGTATACATTAATGTGCACAGGGCGGGAAAAAATCAAGCAGGACATTTTTTAAAAAAAATTTCAGATAATATGTACCTACGGATTAATCCGTAGGCCTACACGTTACCCCTACAGATATATCCGTAGGGGCTAAATATCAGCAGTAACTGATATTTCCCCCAGATGTCAGTGCCAGGTGTTTGGGAATCCCCCTACGGATATATTCGTAGGGGCCACTGACATTCCCCTACGGGGTTATCCGTAGGGGCACATATCAGGAATCCTGAATTTGTGCCCCTACTGAAAAGTACCTACGGGGTTATCCGTAGGGGGTAGTACATTCCCCTACGGATATAGCCGTAGGTCCAAGTAATTTATTAAAATAAACTGTAAATAATATAAAATCTTATACCCTACGGCTTACTCCGTAGGGGAAACTGGACCTACATACATATCCGTAGGGGCAATAATTTAACCGTAGGGATAAGTTCAGGGCCTCGACTTGCACCTGCGGCCTTTGCACCTACGGGGTATTTTTTCGCCCCTACGTATATAACCGTAGGGGCAGTGTGTTGCACCTACGGATATATCCGTAGGGGCAACCCTTCTTTGTAGTAGTGTTAGCTTCAATTCTAAAATTGCCAAAGTGAGGATATATGTTAAGGGTTGGGTTACAACAATTTATAACTACATACCCTATCAAGAAATAATACACCATCTTGAAATCTTAAAGTTGAAGTTCAAATAAAGCAAGTGTAAATCAAGAGAAAAGTTGGTAGGTAAGGCTATTCATTAACCTACGTCACCATCACCATAACCAAGAAATACAACTCCAACATCTTTATAAGTAAAAGAAAAAATAAAAAGAAGGCAAAGAAATAAATCTTATTAACACTTGAAGAGATAATTGAGATACATGATAATGTTTTCAACTTCAACCTTCTTAATGGAGCTCTCAAGAGGAAAGAAGAAGATGATAACCATGATTTTAACACACAAACTCTCCTTACAAAAATTTAACTAAAACTTGGTATAAAAAACTTGGACCCTTGGCTGCAATTCTAAAATGCTATTTATAGAAGTTTTTCCAGAAGAAACGAGATATCCCAGAGGCTTAATTGGACCCAGATGGAGACATGGTGAAAGCCCGGGGCACTTTGGCCGAGGTGGGGCCGACAAAGTGAGCATTTCGGAGGCCAAACAGTGGCAGGTGGGGCCCAATTTGCATTTCAGACTTGAAAACATGATTTTTAGTATATCTCTTTTATCTCAATCACTGCCACGCCCCACTTCCCAAGATACCAAAATTTCGGGACGTAACTCGGCCGGCCATCCATGCTACCTATAGCGAGAAAATATCCTTCCATAATCACATTACGGATGTCAATCAGATATCAAAAATAAATAATCTAACCATCCATCTCTAAATATGTTTAATAATCACGATAAACAATAACATGAAACGATAGCGGAAGCAGTAAGGATCAAAGGAAATAAGAGAATACATTAACCATAAATAAGAACTATATCAGTGGAATAATCCTCACTGATCGGCGATCCTGTTGAAGTACTCACGATTCTCATATGCTAAAATCAAGTATGTGGGCCATGCAAAATCCAGACGTCAGTGCGTCATAAATATCATCATGATAATAATAATAAACTGAACAGTATGCTATATAGGATGTCATGTGCAAGAGTGAGATATCAATATAAACAAAATCAAATACAGGTGTTATAACAACAGGCTATAGGTAGTCAAACATGTCACGTATTCTAAGGTTTGTGTTTCTAGATTAACTATCCTACAGGTATTTGAAACCAATGAATATACTCCTCCATGTAACTCAAAAGTATATATCTCGTTACTCCCCGGGACCATGGACCAAAATATATGAATCGGGAATGATTTTGTTCCATTACCCCCTGGAACCACGGAATCACAAATGATTCTGTCCCGTTACCCTCCGGAATTATGGATCAGTAATATCCTTTTAAATTACACTTCAGTTACACTCTTAATTTCCCCATTTTCCAGGTTTCGTTTTCTAAGTTAGGTATGAAATAATATCTATCTAATGCCAACCCAAAAACATGCAAGTACAGGTGATGTTTATCTAGACAACAGGTCACGTCTATCAGGAAAACAAGTTAGGATTGTTGGCATCGGTAAATATCACAAGTAAGCAGGTACAAGTAAGATATCAATATCTGTAACAAGATAATGGGTTATAAGTATGTCAAAGTAGTATATTAATTTATATAAAGTGTTTATTCGTAATACTATCGTGCAAACGGGTCGTAATGAAATACGGTTATCTAGGTGTAGTAAACATATTATTTTCTACATTCGATTTACCAATTGACCAAACTAGAATAGTTCATATAATTTCTAATTATAGATATAATTTTGCATAAACTTTATAAACTGTAAATATAAACATGCTAATGTTAACTAACTAATAAAATACGGATTATATTTAAATAAAATGTCACTATAGATATAGATATAAGTAAACTAGCATGTAGCATGTTGTAAACTTGCTTTGGTCTCGATGAATGTGGATACAAACATGAATAGAGCAGTACGGACACGGAACAACGGCAACACGAAACAATCTCCAAACTTGCTAGGCTCGGAGATGAAGTTTGACGACGATTGACCTGCTGCTTATCTCGACAGTCTAGTTTGATGACAAGAAGAAGGCAATCTCAACGAGGATGCTCGTTGCGGCTGCTCATTGAAGGTGGCATAGGGAAAATGCGACAATAGGGAGGTGTTCTCCATTGAGAGATGAGAAATTGCAGGATGAAGAAGATCGGCGACGATGTGTTGAAATTTTGAGTTGGGTTCAAGGAGGTAGATGAAGAGTATGGTGGCGATGGTGAAAGTTTCGAGGGAAGGAGGAGATGAAGGGGTCTCCGGCGATGGGTTTGGAGGAACGGCGGCGATTAGCTGCAGCAAGGGGGTGATCGGGGTTTGTACGATGAGGTTGGTGATGGGTTCTTGGTGGAGGAGTGTTGCAAGGATTCAGAGTTGTGGAGGAGGTTGTTGATGGTGGCTAGGGTGATGCGTCGTTGATGGTGGTCAGAGGCGAAGATGGTGTTGATGTGGGTAAGGAGTTGCGGAGAGGAAAGGATAGAGTAGGAGAGATGCGAGGGAGAGAGGGGGGGAGAGAGAGATTAACATTAACAGAGAGTGTGTGTGTTGATTTATAAAGGGAATAATATAAATATATAGTATATAGTATATGAATATATTTTATAGTTTAATATATAACTAATAATGTTGTAATGACTCTAAAATCTCTGTACAGAATTATTTGTTTAAATATATAGAAAAGAGTATTTCAGCTTGTTGTGGAGTTATAAATTATTTTTGTTCAATAAAAGCAAGAAACGGCTTGTAGCTCACCGGTAAAGCCTCCACACTGCCGTGACGTAGCCTGTATGTTCGAATCATATCAGTCCTAATTATTTTTAATATTTTTCTTTTTAATTTTTCGGAAGCCCAAGAGTTCCACATGCAATACACGGAGACTCGAAAAGTTTCAGAAAAATCAAACGGGATAAATGAGGAGTAAACACTGATTTCACCACGTGGCACGAATCTCGAGACAAATCGACGAGATCCAACTGCCCATTTCCTGCTTCTGTCCGCCGCCGACGGTCGAGATGACCCTAATCACCTTCGTGCTTTACACACGCGTCCTTTTAGCTCCCCTTAACTCGCTTGCACTGTTTGATTTTCCTGCAATCAAACAGAGCCTCTTTAAATTCCTAATTAACACCATTAAATCTATTTTAATTCATTTTATTTCACACTCTCTCTCATTTTTATCCTATAAACACCACCCCATGCCCTAGCTCTCCTCTTTTCTGAAAATTCCTCAAAATTTTTCTAAATTCAAGAAGGGTTAAGGCTATTCAAGTGAAGTTAAGCAAGCCAAGAGGAGTAGCGATCAAATTCCGACGACCGGAGCATCTCCGACGAGATCAAGACCCCCTCTCTCTTTCTTACCCTCTCTCTAACACAACACAACCAGTAAATCCCTTCACCTCCCTCTCTTTTCACTTCAATATAATTTTTAAGACATATTGACAAAAGCGAAGTTAGCATATAACCTGTCTTTAAAACAATTTTTGTTACTTTTCCATGTTTAAAAGTGTATACAAATTCTCTAATGTTTCAAGGTAATATTTACATCAATTGCCTTTTGATGTAACCAAAATTTCATGTTCAATAATCATATAAATGAATTTTTCAGAAAAATACCATGAACTTTAATATAACCGTATTTTTAATAACTAGAGCATAAACCTTTAGATCATTCACGGGGTAACGACTTACCCCATACACACACTATGGTTTCATAGCACGATATTCTAAGTATATGGTTAATTCAAAGCATAAGGTTTTTATTAAAATACCATATTTTTTTCAAAACGGGTTTCTTTTAATCGATATTTTAAATTCTTGGCAATTGTGCCTCTACAACTCTCGTCAGGAGACCCGCTAATGGATGGTGCAGATTATCGCACATCTTTAAGATAGTAGAGCGAGATGCAGAATTCCTCACGGAGTATTCGGTCTCGAAAGGAAATAAAAATACGGTTTTTAAGAAATACGACTTTCCTAAACAAAACTAAACTTTGTAAAATTATATAAAACCATGAATCCGTATTTTCAATAAAAATAAATTATAAAACTGTATTTTTAAAATGAAATATTAGAATTTTTAATAAACTACCAACAAGTTTCTAAAAGTAGTAGTTTTCATAAAAGTACCATAAACATTCAAAAAAGCTAGGTTTTATCACTAAAACACCACAACAATTAAAATACATGTTCATGAAAATCCTAAATATTATAAATTACTCTCGAGATTTATTTTTAAACTATATTAAAGTATTTTTCATAAAACCCTCTCGAGATATGCAAACAATATTTAAGGACTCTAGATTAATATAGGTTTAAGCGGTATCATTTCTCTTGAGCTCCAGAGAGCCAGAGAAAGTGAGTGATTGCCTATTCAGGTTAGAAAACTTAACGGAATTATCAATGGCATTTATCTTAGAAAAATACACAAATCCTGCCGTCCATGTGCAGCAGTTGCTGATTTCTCCCGAACATAAGATTTTTTAACAGTTTAAATCAATTCATATGAAAAAGACCTGAACTCAAATCCAAACTCGAACCTAAACTCGAACTCAAACTCGAACACAAACCCAAGCTCTAACCCAACTCGAATCTAAACATGAACTCGAATCCAGTCTCCCCGAACTAACTTGACTCGAACCAAGATTGCAATTGACATGACTTGCATTTTACTTGACTCACTCGACTTCATTCTACATCTTTTGCAATCTATGGTTTCGATTAAGACATGTTATAACCAATCAATCAATTTAATTAAGTATACTATACAGTTATAAACTATTTATACTTGGGATGTTTGGGATAGTTTCTTGTGTAAATCCAACGGAGTTTCAGGAGTCCCATATTAACCTCTTTTTTATTTTACTCGAATATCAGTCGGGTTGACTCATCCACAGCCTAGAGCCCCGATGCTAACACGAAATGGGCCTGTATTTTCTTGCTTCTGGGGCCCCACTCTTGAGCTCGTGAATACTTATACGGCTGCGTTGACATTCACATTTGAAACTTAACGTTAACATAGTGATCATATAGAGACCTATAATATATATTTACCCATGAACATATATTTTTACTCGTTATATATATGTGTGTGTGTGTGTGTGTGTGTGTTCTACACTTGTCATTTTTACTCTTACTTTATTCTTGGGACTTTCCGAGCGCTAGTTTGCTGACGGGCATTCCATCCACCCTTATTTTTTTGGAATGTTGGTCAGATACGGTCGAGACAGAGGAAGTGGAGGCCACAGAGGAAGATTACAACCAGATCGCTCCTCAGGATTAGCTTAGCTTCACTTTCAATTCAGCTTATGTATGCCGCATGTTTAGGCATGTTCCTTTATTGTATTTACTTTCCAGTTGAAACTCATGTACCTGTAAATATTGGAAGTTGAATGTAAATAAAGATATTTGTTGAAAAATTTTACAGTCTCAATTTATTCTTGCATTGTGTATTATTGTTTCAATATGCTTAATATATTTATTTAGGGAATGACCTTCTCTAAATAAATATGTCGCGGGCTTGCCACATCATCATTTCCGTCTACTGGAAGCAGGGCGTGACATATTTTGTTGGTGGCTCATGCAGGTCAGTTCCGCATGAAGTCATAAACAATATACTTCAAGAATTAATAAGTTCAACAAACATCTGCATTTCTTGCATTTCAAATTCCTCGTATCTATCCTAACCTATCTTTTGTATCAAGGTGATGGACTCTCCGAACAATACCAGCAAAAACGTCAACGGCAATACTCCACTGCCTACACCACTACCACCACCTACCATTATAACTCCTATCAATGAGCAAACAGTACTTCTAGAGGCTATTAAGAGCCTATTGGAGGGTCAGCAGCAGCAGACCGCTATCCTTATGAACCGCCATGATGCCGAAGCACCCAGAGTTAAGCAATTTCGGGCACTGCACCCAGAGTTAATCTCGGGTAAAGAGAGTCCGCTTGAGGCAGAAGAATAGGCTCAAGCGATCGTGAATGATCTGGCAGCAGCTCAAGTACCAGATATAGCCTGGGTGAGATTTGCTAAGTTGCAACTGACCGATAATGCCAAAGTTTGGTGGAAGGCTGAGGAGAGCCATCTCGCACAACCGATAGAATGGAAAACATTCCAAGACCTCTTCGATACCAAGTACTTCCTAGTGATTGCTCGCTTTGACATGGAACATAAATTCATTCATTTTCAACAAGGCTCGATGTAGGTCAAGTCAATGGATGAATATGATGCTGAGTTTACCATGCTCAGCAGGTAAGATATAGTCTCAAATTCAATTTTCTGATCTCACTCACAATACTGCTAACAAAAGGTCATCACAGGTTTGCCGCACACCTTATTTCTACTGCTGAGATCTGGGCACGACGATTCCAGCAAGAGTTGGACCTTGAAATCCAAGTTGCACTCGCTACAGGGGATTTCCCAACCCATGAACTTGCTATGAAGGCTGCCCGACACTATGAGGCAGTTGTGAAGAAGAAGGGCAGGCCGCAGACTGCAGGTGTGAAACGTCCTGTGCACCATATCACAGGAAGGGACTCTTCCAGGCCAGCTTTTAATAGACCATCTCGGAGGCCAATAGGTTCGTTCGCCAACAACAGGCCAAATTTTTGCATCTACTGCAAGAGAACATGACACCTTGTGAAGAACTGTCGTAGGGCGAACAACTTGTACCTGATCTGTGAGTCTTCTACTCATGCCATCGGAGTATGCCCCCAGAACCGAGGACCCAACATTCCTCCAGCTAGACCGGCGATCCAAGCTCCTCCTACCAGGTTAGCTCTACCAGCACCAACCACAATGCCGGGTGTTTAACCAGGCACAGAGGAAAGTGCCGCGACGCCAAGCATTCACCATGTCGGTCGAAGAGGCCGAAACTACGGGTCAGGTTATCAGTAGTAAATCTCTTTCCTATTCTCTTTCAAACCCTTTCAATTCATAGCCATCTTAGTAGCCTTCTGGGGCATCACATTGCTTTATGTCACAACGGTTCGTAAGAACTCATGCGATCCCAGTTAAGCCGCTCTTATCCAGCTGGAACATTAGTTCAAAGAACGACGTTCTAGAAGCAACCTTGGGATACGATCTGTGTCCAATGGTCGTTTGCAGTCGAGAATTCTATGTAGACTTCAAGATGCCAGACATACTAAATTTCAATGTAGTCTTGGGAATGGACTGACTGAGAACTTTCTTTGCTACCATCGACTGCCGCCAAAGAAGGGTAGTGTTCAAAATATCAGATCACCCAGTGTTCTACTTCAAAAGTGGAGACCGGACCTTGGAGCCTAGCATCTACCGAGCAAAATCAAAGAAGGTAGAGATTACAGCGTTGCAAGAGGAAGGATCGAAGCTAGAGGTAATTCGAGAATGTATTCCTAGAAAATATATCGGCTTTGCCTCGCGATTGAGCTCTTAAATTCAGCATTGATTTGCAACCTGGTGCACAACCAGTAATAAAAGCTTCATACCGATTAGGTCCGGAAGGATTGAAGGAGATCCGTATTCAGTTGGACGAAATTTTGAAGAAAGGTTGGATCCGACCCAATACTTCAAGTTAGGGATCTCCGGTGCTACTGGTGAAGAAGAAGGAAGGTACCCACAGGATGTGCATGGATTATCGAGCTTTGAACGAGGCGAAAATTAAAAACAAGTATCCACTACCTCGTATCGATAACCTTTTCGACCAGTTAAGTGGATCTTGTGTCTTTTCAAAGTTAGATCTTTGTTCAGGATATCATCAGGTGAAGGTTAAGGAGACCGACATCCCAAAGACGGTATTTAGGAATCGTTATGGTCATTATGAATATCTCGTAATGCCATTTGAAGTGACCAATGCACCTTCCATCTTTATGAACTTGATGAACCAAGTTTTCCAAGAGTACTTAGACAGATTTGTTATTATCTTCATCGACAACATCCCGGTGTATTCAAAGAATCGGAAATAACACGCCAAGCACTTACGGATTGCCCTAGAGACATTACGACAATATTAGCTCTACGCCAAGTACAACAAGTGTGAATTTTGGTTAGATCAAGTCGGATTTCTCGGACATATCGTTTTAGGCGAAGGAATCTCTATGGATCCAGCTAAGGCGTCAGCTGTCAGCGAGTGGCCAACACTGAAAGATATAAGAAGTTTCTTGGACTTAGCAGGATACTACCGATGATTCATTGAAGGATTCTAAAAAATTGCAGCACCCTTGACCAAGCTCACACGTAAAGATGAAGCATTCGTGTAGTCAGAAGCATGTGAGAAAGCTTTTGTAGAACTCAAGTCGATGTTAACCTCTGCTCCTATCCTCGTAATACCGGATCAATCTGGCGGATTTGATGTGCATTGTGATGCGTCCAATAAAGGATTAGGATGTGTTCTACACCAGCATGAAAAGGTTGTGGCCTTTGCATCAAGACAGTTAAAGGTCCATGAGCGCAACTATCCAACATGTGATTTGGAACTGGCAGCAGTGGTTTTCGCACTCAAGATTTGGCGCCACTGTCTTTTAGGAGAATGAATGGATATATACACTAACCACAAGAGTCTGAAGTATATATTTACTCAGAAGGAACTCAACATGCGGTAGAGAAGATGGCTAGAACTCATGGCGGACTTCGACATCAACCTACAGTATCATCCTAGGAAGGTGAATATAGTTCCTGATGCACTCAGTCGCCAGCCATTAGTAATGAACCTCACCGCTTAGTGGAAGCTACAACAAGAATTCCATGGATTGGGGATCGAAGTAGTTATGCCAGATAACATTTCATATTTGATGAACTTACACGTTCAGTCCACTCTTGTAAATCAGATCAAGGCAACTCAAGCAAATTATACCAAGATACAAAAGATCCGAGAACAAGTAGAAAGTGGATTTCGAACTAACTTCATCATCCACGAAGATGGATCCTTACAATATGGAAGCCGTTTATACGTGCCAGTCGAACCTGTTCGAGAAGAGTTGATGAAAGAAGCTTACAGCTCTCATTGTTCTGTACACCCCAGTGGCACGAAGATGTACAAGGATCTACAACAATATTGCTGGTGGCATAGAATGAAGAGCGAAGTAGTAAGGAGCGTAGCCAAGTGTTTGGTGTGTAAGCAAGTGAAGGCTGAATATCACAGAACTGCCGGCCTACTTCAGCCGTTACCAATCCCAGAATGAAAATGGAAGCACATTACCATAAACTTCATGACTGCTCTCCCTCGCAGCACGAAGGGTAATGACGCAATTTGGGTTATTATGGATTGAATCACCAAGTCGGCTCACTTTATTCCATTCCGAGTTGGCCAGTCAACCGAGACGTTAGAAAGAAAGTACATGGAGGCGAGAAAAAATCTAAAGTAAGATTTATCCTTCAAGGTGTACAATACTTGTCTTGATACCCATAAACTCATGCAGGAGATTGTGAGATTACACAGGGTACCTGTTTGCATCGTCTCCGGTCGTGACACAAGATTCCGATCACAGTTTTGGCAGAGTTTGCAAGCTAGCCTGGGAACGTGTCTGAATTTCAGCATGGCGTACTATCCACAAACAGACAGACAGTCCGAGCAAACAATTCAGATATTAGAAGATATGCTGAGAGCCTGTATGTTAGACTTCGGAGGTTCATGGGAAGATCACCTACACCTTGTGGAGTTTTTATATAACAACAGCTACCAGGCAAGCATTGGGATGGCACCATTCGCAGCACTCTACGGATGGAAGTATCGTTCCCCGCTGAGTTGGGACGACGTTGGAGATCGTGAACTTCTTGGACCAGAGATGATCGTGGCAACTATAGATGTGGTTCGCACGATCAGGGAAAAGATGCACATAGCCCAGGACCGACAGAAATATTGGGCAGATGCAAAAAGACGACATATGGAGTTTCAACCCGGAAAGCATGTATTCTTGAAGATATCTCCAAACAGAGGAGTGATACGTTTTGGCAAGAGGGGTAAATTAAGTCCAAGATACATAGGACCATTCGACATACTCGAACGAGTTAGAGAAGTAGCATACCGTTTAGCACTACCACCCTCATTGGAAGGAGTGCACAACGTGTTCCACATATCCCAGCTATAACGATATGTGAGCGACCCGGCCATATACTTGATCATTCAGAGCTCACGGTACAGACTGATCTAACTTATGAGCAGCAACCAGTTGAGATCCTGGACCGAAAGGTGAAGACATTGCGGAACAAGGAGGTGAACTTGGTCCGAGTGATGTGGAGAAAGGATTCGCCGGGAGAATCAACTTGGGAAAGAGAAGAAAATATGCGTGCACGATACCCTTACCTTTTTGAAAATTACTCTCTATGTAAATATAAATTTCGAGAACGAAATTTTTATAAGGAGGGTAGAATGTAACGGCTCTGAAATCCCTGCACATAATTATTTGTTTAAATGTATAGAAAAGGGTATTTCAGCCTGTTGTGGAGTTATAAGTTATTTTTGTTCAATAAAAGAAAGAAGTAACTTGTAGCTCACTGGTAAAGCCTCTATACTGCTGTGACGTAGCATGTGTGTTCGAATCCTATAAGTCCCAATTATTTTAAAGATTTTTCTTTTTAATTTTTCGGAAGCCCAAGAGTTGCACGTGCAATACACGGAGACTCGAAAAGTTTCAGAAAAATCAAACGGGATAAATGAGGAGCAAGAACTAATTTCACCACGTGGCACGAATTTCGAGACAAATTAACGGGATCCGACCGCCCATTTCCTGCTTCTGGACATCGCCTACAGTCGAGATGACCCCAATCACCTCCGTGCTTTGCACACTCGTCCCTTTAGCTCCCTTCAACTCCCTTGCACCGTTTGATTTTTCTCCAATCAAAAAGAGACTTTTCAAATCCCTAATTAACACCATTAAATTTATTTTAATTTATTTTATTTCGCACCCTCTCTCATTTTTACCCTATAAACACCACCCCATGCCCTAGCTCTCCTCTATTATGAAAATTCCTCAAAAATTCTCTAAGTTCAAGAAGGGTTAAGGCTATTCAAGTAGAGTTAAGCAAGCCAAGGGGAATAGCGATCAAATTCCGACGATCAGAGCATCTCCGACGAGACCAAGACCCCCTCTCTCTTCCTTACCCTCTTTCTAACACTACACAACCAGTAAGTCTCTTCATCTCACTCTCTTTTCACTTCAATATAATTTTTAAGACATATCGACAAAAGCGGAGTTAACATATAACCTTTGTCTTTAAAACAATTTTTGTCATTTTTCCATGTTTAAAAGTTTATACAAATTATCTAATGTCACTTCAAGGTAATATTTACATCACTTGCTTTTTGACGTAACCAAAATTTCATGTTCAATAATTATATAAATGCATTTTTCAAAAAAATACCATGAACTTTAATATAATCGTATTTTCAATAACTAGAGTATAAACCTTTAGATCATTCACGGGGTAATGACCTACCCCACATGCACACTATGGTTTCATAGCATGTTATTCTAAGTATATGGTTAATTCAAAGAATAAGCTTTTCATTAAAATACCATATTTTTTTCAAAACGGATTTCTTTTAATCGATATTTTAAATCCTTGGCAATTGTGCCTCTACAACCCTCATCAGGGGACCTGCTAATGGATGGTGTGGATTATCACACATTCTTGGGATAGTAGAACGAGATGCAGTACTCCTCATGGAGTATTCGGTCTCGAAAGGAAATAAAAATACGGTTTTTAAGAAATACGACTTTTCTATAAAAAAAACTAAACTTTGGAAAATTATATAAAACTATAAATCCGTATTTTCAATAAAAACAAATTATGTAACTATATTTTTAAAATGAAAGATTAGAAATTTTAATAAAATACCAACAAGTTTCCAAAAGTGGTAGTTTTTATAAAAATACCATAAACATTCAAAAAAAGCTAGGTTTTATCACCAAAACACCATAACAATTAAAATGCATGTTCATGAAAACTCTAAATATTATAAATCACCCTCGAGGTTTATTTTTAAACTATATTAAAGTATTTTTCATAAAACCCTCTCGAGATATGAAAACAATATTTAAGAACTTTAAATTAATATAGGTTTAAGCGGTATCATTTCTCTTGAGCTCCAGAGAGCCGGAGAAAGTGAGTGCTTGGCTATTCAGGTTAGACAACTTAATGGAGTTATCAATAACAATTGTCTTAGAAAAAAACATAAATCTTGCCGTCCATGTGCAGCAGTTGCCGATTTCTCCCGAACTTAAGATTTTTTTAACAGTTTAAATCAATTCATATGAAAAAGACCTGAACTTGAATCCAAACTCGAACCTAGACTCGAACTCGAACTCGAACACAAACCCGAACTCTAACCCAACTCGAATCTAAACATGAACTCGGATCCAGTCTCCTCGAACTAGCTTGACTCGAACCAAGATTGCAATTGACATGACTCGTATTTTACTCGACTCACTAGACTCATTCTATATCTTTTATAATCTATGGTTTAGATCAAGACATGTTATAAGCAATCAATCAATTTAATTAAGTATACTATACAGTTATAAACTACTTATACTCGGGGTGTTTGGGATAGTTTCTTGTGTGAATCCAACCGAGCTTCAGGAGTCTCGTGTTAACCTCTTTTTTATTTTATTCGAATATCAGTCGGGTTGACTCATCCATAGCCTAGAGCCCCGATGCTAACACATGAAATGTGCCCGTGTTTTCTTACTCCTGGAGCCCCACTCTTGAGCTCATGAATACTTCTACGGCTGCGTTGACATTCACACTTGGAACTTAACGTTAATATAGTGACCATATAGAAACCTATAGTACATATTTACCCATGAACATATACTTTTACTCGTCATATATATTTATATATTCTACACTTGTCATTTTTACTCTTATTTTATCCTTGGGACTTACCGAGCGCTAGTTCGCTGACGGGCATTCCACCCCCCTTGTTTTCTTGGAATGTTCATCAGATACGATCGAGATGGAAGAAGTGGATGCCACAAAGGAAGACTACAACTAGATTGCTCCTCAAGATTAGTTTAGCTTCACTTTCTATTCAGCTTATATATGCCACATGTTTAGGCATTTTTCCTTCATTGTATTTACTTTCCAGTTGAAACTCATGTACTTGTAAATATTGGAAGTTGAATGTAAATAAAAATATTTGTTGAAAATTTTTACAATCTCCATTTACCCTCGCATTGTGTATTATTGTTTCAATACGCTTAGTATATTTATTTAGGGAATAACCTTCTTTGAATAAATATGCAGCGAGCTTGCCACGCCATCATTTCCGTCTACTGGGAAGCGGGGCGTGACAAATGTATAAAAGATAACACCAATCTCCAATCCGTCTCTGCTAAATCTCAAGAAAAATTTATATATTAGAAATAATATATACATACATAGCCCATTTAACTATAATCTAAAGGTTAAAATAATATATTCTAATATAATATATATCAGGTATCTAGGATGTTTAAGATTTAGGCGTAATAGATAAATATCACTATAAAAACATAAGATAACATGATGACAATTTATATATATATATATATATATATATACATATATAATATCCTTAACGTATGGCTACCAGAAAATATATGCATATAATTCAAATATTATATATCTATTATTTAGATTCATATGGATTTAGTTTACGGATAAATATTTAATAAAAGATAATCTAGCACTATAACGGGTTTCACGCTAGCGGATCGGGTCGGATAAACACATCTCCCATCAAATCAATCACAATCCAAATAATAAATAAAACAAAATTTAAAATACTAATTACTATCGTACGATCGTGTTAGGGTGTTACATTATACCCAACTACAAGAATAATTTCGTCCTCGAAATTCGCGAAACAGGAAAAGACAAAACAAAGAAGATACATATCGAAGAAAAGAAGTGTGGAAACTTTTGGCGAACTTCATCTTCACGTTCCCAAGTGGATTCTCCATCCAAACGATTTTCCCACGAAACAAGCACAGGGGGATCACCCTATTCATGAGAACCTTTTCTCGTCAATCCATAATTAGCCATCGATTGCTCTTTATAAGTCAAATATTTTCTCACTGTCAATTCCGAGTGGTCTAGGATGTGCATCTCATCTCGAACATACTTGTGAAGTTGAGATACATGAAATACGTCATGAACACTCGCTAAGAACGGTGGTAACGTCAATCGATATGCTACTCCTCCAATATGCTCAATGGTATCGAAGGCCCCACGAATCGATGACTAAACTTGCCTCGACTACCAAATTGGATTACTCCCCTAGTCGGTGATATCTTCAAGAAAATATGATCACCAACATCAAACTCTAATGGTCTTCTTCTGGTATCAGCCTAACTTTTCTATCAATCTTGTGCCACCTTTATATGATCACAAATCATATTAACTTTCTCCACAGTTTGCACAATCAGTTCCGGTCCCAACAATCTTCTTTCTCTAACATCATCCCAACATACTGGCGAGCGACATTTACAACCGTACAATACTTCAAATGGAGCCATCAGTATAGTGGCCTGAAAACTGTTATTGTATGAGAACTCCACTAAATGTAAATGATCCTCCCATGAACCCTTAAAATCTAACATGCAAGCTCTCAACATATCTTCAAGAATTTGGATTGTTCTCTCCGACTGTCCATCTGTCTGAGAATGATTAGTCGTACTAAACTTCAAGTGAGTTCCCAAACTTTCTTATAGAATCCTCTAAAAATGTGATAGGAACCGGATATTCCAATCAGAAACAATACTCACTGGCACTCCATGCAATCTCACAATCTTTTGCATATACCTCTCTGCTAAAGCTTCTATCGACTGACCAACTCGAAATGGTATCAAATGAGCTGCCTTGGTCAATCGATCAACAATCGCCCAAACTGCGTTATTGCCCTTTGGACTCCATGGTAATGCTGTCACGAAATCCATGATTATATGTTCCTCCTTCCATTGAGAAATTGGAAGTAGTTGTAACAAACTAGCTACCCGTTGATGTTCAGCCTTGACTTGTTGTCACACCAAGCACCTCGATACGTAATGACCAATCTCTCTTTTCATGCCTTCTCACCAAAAGTGTTGTCGCAAATCTCTATACATCTTTGTGCCTCCTGGATATACCGAATATGCGGAACTATGATCCTCCTTCATGACTTCTTTACAAACTTCTCCTTTAGGCACACACAAACGACTTCCAAACCTCAAAGAACTATCTTCATGAATTAATAAATCCGTTCGAAGTCCTGCCTTTACTTGTCCTCAAAATTTCTGCAATCTAGGATCATGAAACTGTGCTTCCTTAATGCTATTAATCAACGATGATTGTACTTGCAACTGCATCAACTGTCCCGAAGAATCTGGTAGTACAAGCTCCAACTCGAATCTCTGAAAATCCGCCATAATCTCTTTCTGCGAAGTCAACATCCGTACTGCTAGCAACCGACTTAAAACATCTGGTACCATATTAAGTTCCTACAGATGGTACTTTAGATCAAGATCATAGTCGGTCATCAGCTTCAACCATCTACGCTGCCTCTTGTTGAACTTTTTCTGTGTGAACACATACTTTAGGATCTTGTGATCAGTAAATACCTCGACCTTCTTTCCCAATAAGTAGTGTCTCTAAATCTTCAGCGCAAAAATAACTGCTGCCAGTTCTAAGTAGTGAGTTGGGTAGTCTTCTCACGAGTTTTCAATTGCCTCGACGCGTAAGCTACACCCTTTCTATGCTGCATCAAAATACATCCCAAACCTTTCCCAGATGCATCATTGTGAATAACTAATCCCCCGGAACTATCTGACACTATTAAAATAGGTGCGATTATGAACCTTTGCTTCAGCGTCTCAAAAGCTAATGCACACTTCTCAGACCAAACAAAAGGTATCTCCTTTCGTGTTAGCTTGGTTAAGGGTTCTGCTATCCGAGCGAAATTCTCCATAAACCTTCTATAGTATCGAGCCCAAAGAAACTTCTAATCTTCCCTACATTCTTTAGAATCGACCTATCATGAACAGCTGCAGTCTTTTCGGGGTCAACTGCAATTCCATTTCCGGATACAATATGACCCAAGAACTTCACTTCATCGAGCCAAAACTCTCACTTGCTCATCTTAGCATATAGCTTTTCTTGTCTCAACGTCTGCAGTGCGATTCTTAAGTGTTCTTCATACTCTTCTTTGCTCCTCGAATAAACCAGAATATCATCGATGAATATCACCACGAACTGATCTAGAAATGATGAAAAGATCCGATTCATCAAGTCCATAAATATCGCCGGTGCGTTAGTAACTCTAAATGGCATAACTAAATACTCGTAATGCCCATATCGAGTTCAGAACGCCGTCTTTCAAATGTCTTATGTTTTCACTCGAATTTGGTGATAACTCGATCGCAAATCCAACCCTTCTCTAATAATTCAGAAACTTATCTTTTCACCTTTTCCAGTTCTACCGGTGCTGTCGGATAAAGCCTTCGAAATTGGTGCTACTCCAGGAATAAGATCAATCATGAACTCCACACCTTGTTTTGGCGGTAAACCCGGGACGTACTTAAACACATCTATGAAATCTCGAACTACTATCAGCACTTCATCTGTAACTTGTTCACGAACTTCACCTATCAGTACATATAAGCAGCTCCCCTCATCATGAAGTTACAAGTATGTTATAAGACTTATGGGTTATCAGCCTACCACACTTCCGTTGTGCTACAATAATAAATTGAAGCGGGTCTGTCAGAACTTTTTCAATGAAACATCTCACACCTGATCGGCCTTGAAGTGGTCTGTACCAACTCCCGCCGGGGTCAATCTCGAACTACTGCAATCATCATATGCTCTCCTGTGTTTTTCCTTGTTCTTTGAAACACATACAGATTGTTCACTAGGGATAAGGGGAAAGATATAACGCGGTTGTTGGATTCAAGCTCGTGATAAGACATAAATTCTTAAGTAATGAACCGAGAGAAAATAAAGTAGTACGACGAACTTAAGCCAAGAAAATGAATTGAAATAGGACCCCGGGTTACCTAAATAGAGGACCACATTGTAACCATACCGCGATACATGGTTACAATCACATAACTCAATCCAAGCCACTCAAATCCTACTATCAAAGTCAAAGGAATAAGATAAGAGAAACAATAATGAATCAAGAGGATTACAAGATAAGATGCAATGCCGTTTCTATAACGTCGAGATAAAGAGTTTAAAGGAAAGATAAGATTCAAGAATTTGAATGACAAGACAATAATGTGGCAGGACATGTTCCTAAAATTCTGGGTCTTAAGGACAATGTATTGGGTACCATACCCAACTACAAATTGAACTAAGCCTAGCTAACCTAAAACCTATGCTCTGATACCAACAAAACCTTGTCACGTCCCGCTTCCCAAGATACCAAAATTTCGAGACATAACTCGGCCAACAATGCTACCTATGGTGAGAAAATATCCTTTCATAGTCACATTACGGCTGTCAATTAGATATCAAGAACAAATAATCTAACTATCCATCGCTAAACATGTCCAATAACCATGATAAACAATAACAGTAAACGATTGCGGAAGCAGTAAAGATCCAAGAAAATAAGAGAATACCTACACCATAAATAAGAACTATATCGGTGGAATGATCCTTACTAATCGGTGATCCTGTCGAAATACTCACAATTCTCATGTGCTAATGTCAAGTATCCGAGCTATGCAAAACCCAGACGTCAGTGCGTCATAAATATAATAATAATAATAAACTGAACAGTGTACTATATAGAATGTCATGTGCAAGAGTGAGCTATCAATATAAACAAAATCAAACACAGGTGTTATAACAGCATGCTATAGGTAGTCAAACATGTCACATATCCTAAGGTCTGTGTTTCTAGGTTAACTATTCTACAGGTATTTGAAACCAATGAATGTACTCCTCCATGTAACTCAAAAGTATATATCCTGTTACCCCCGGGACCACAGACCAAGATATATGAATCAGGAATGATTCTGTTCCGTTACCTCCTGGAACCACGGATCAAGTGGTATGAATCACAAATGATTCTGTTCCGTTACCTCCTGGAACCACGGATCAAGAAATATCCTTTTAAGTTACACTTCAATTACACTCTTGATTTCCCTATTTCCCCAGGTTTCATTTTCCAAGTTAGGTATGAAATAATATCTACCTAATGACAATCTAGGAACAGGCAGGTACAGGTGATGTCTATCTAGACAATAGGTCACGTCCATCAAGACAACAAGTCAGGATTGTTGGCATCGGTAAATATCACAGGTAAGCAGGTACAAGCATGATATCAATATTTTTAATAAGATAACGGGTTATAAGTATGTCAAAGTTGTATATTAATTTATATAAAGTGTTTATTCGTAATACTATCGTGCAAACGAGTCGTAATGAAATACGATTATTTAGGTGTGATGAATATTGTAACGAAACAATTAAACATATTAATTTCTACATTCAATTTACCAATTGACCAAACTAGAATAACTCGTATAATTTCTATTATAGATATAATTTTGCATAAACTTTATAAACTGTAATTATAAACGTGTTAATGTTAACTAACTAATGAAATACGGATTATATTTAAATAAAACGACACTATAGATATAGATATAAGTAAACTAGAATGTAGCAAGTTGTAAACTTACCGCGATCTCTATGAATGCAGATACGAACACGAACGGAGCAGTACGGACATGGAACAACGGCAACACGAAGAAATCTCCAAACTTGCTAGGATCGGGGATGAAGTTCGACGACGATTGGTCTGTTGCTCGTTGCGATTGTCTCGTTTGATGAGAAGAAAAGGAAATCTCGACGAGGATGCTCGTTGCGGCTGCTCATCGAAGGTGACGTAGGGAAACTGCGCAATGGGGAGGTGTTCTCTGTTGAGAGGTGAGAAGCTGCAGGATGAAAAAGATCGGTGACGATGTGTTGAAGTTTTAGTTGGGTTCGAGAAGGTAGATGAAGAGGAAGGTGGTGATGGTGAAAGTTTCGAGGGAAGGAGGAGATAAAGGGATCTCCGGCAATGGGTTTAGGGGCGCAGTGGCGATCGACTGTGGGGATTGATCTGTTTTGAAGTGTTTTGTAAAGTAACCACAATCAATAACGGTGTCGCTCGTAGCTAGCCGAGATGAGTACGGGTCGTCCGCAGGGATGCGTTGAACTTTTAACTTGTTTTAGACGGGTTGATTGAAAATAGGGAGAATGGTTGTAGGTTCTAAGTTAACACGGATGTATATTTAATGAAGAAGAGGCTTGTAGGGTTCATAGAATTTGGTAGTAATGGATGATTAATTAAAAATGACTCCTTTTATCTTTTAATAGATTTAAAACTAGATCGATAGTGGTGAATGAAGATTAGGGTTTTTGGAGGGAATATGGTTCCCACTCTTAACCCTATATCTTTTCATTGATCTCTATTCATGTCTAGACTTTACCAAAACAATTGTTAATCTAATCTCAAATCGCGGTCGAGACTATCAATAAATTGATAGCGTGCCCGATTAGAATGTTAATAATTGTTTTACTAAAGTTTATAAACTTTAAAAGATATAAAAGAAGTTAAAAGATTTTATCATCTATTGATCTACCATAATCCTATGAACGCTATCAAGCGTAGAATTACTTAAGTATGTTTTGAGAAGACGAAGAAATGATAGAGAAGAAGATCATAATGAAAATGCAAAAATTAATGCAGAAAGTAAAATGCAAAGAATTAAACTAAACATCTATCTTTTTATTAATCAACTATCATCTATAAATCCGTCGAATTTAGAGTACAAGAACCCTAGTTATGCTCCCGATCTGTATTCTCGTTGGAAGTAGATGATGCGTCGATTGATAACATCGATTCGTGGACCATCTTGGATCTCTTGATCTTGTCAGTGATCTATTAGGTGATCGTTTAGTGATCTATTTCGAGATAATTTTCATCTGAAACTCTCGGTCCTTTAAATAGCCCTAGAAGCAGAAACCCTAGATCCCATGTATTAGGACATGCTGTTGCGATCATAATCACAAAATCTCAAATCCAACGGCCATCAGAGGGCCGCGGATTCGCCGCGTATATAGGGTTTTGGCCGTGGTTGGGCGGCATCAGAGTAGGATCATGTTTTGAAAATTCTTGTGCTGCCTGATATTGACACATGGAGATTACTTCTATGTCTGGATTCTTCAAATCTTTCTCTGTGTCTCTGTCATTCATGATTTTACGATTTGATTCAACTTTATCGGTAGATTTGGTTCCCGACATCTCGGATCTCCTGATCTCCACATCTGAACTCAACCTGCACAATATCTCAGTTCATAGTATTAGTAATATTTGTTATTATTTTGAGATATTATCCTAATCATTTTATATGATACAATATTTAAAGAATATTGATTAGGATTATTTGATATGATATGCATATTTTAATTACTAAAATATTATATGCATACATTTTCCTTCATAATGTTAATTATAATATATAAACATATGATAAAAAATATTTTGCAGATAAAACCACATATGTTCCATAATTACGATAAACACATTTAAGTACTTAACAAAAGTAAGGAAAATGTTTCATCAAATGTGTAATATTTTCGACTGAACAAATACCCCCAAACCTAACTTTGATCATCCCGAGCAAACTAGTTATTCAAGAGAGCGAGAAAAAAGAAAACGAAAAACCTAGCACACTTTCATAGGCAGCACGATTGCACTTAGCACGTGCAACAAGCCGTTAAACCTCTAGGTGTCTCTAGTAGGATGAGTGTTGTCTCCTGAGAGTTTTCAGCAGATTACACCCACAAAATCCTATAATAAAAGAAAGATGATGAAAGTTACATATAAAGATAAGGACTATAAAAGAAAGAACTTGAAAATAAGAGTTTCTAACTACACTAGCTTTTTCAGTTGCCATGAGCCCTATCTTAATGGTCGTGAAAAGATATTAGAAATCACATCATCCATCAATAAAACATTGCCTTTAGTCTTCCTTCCTACCTTTCTTCCAAACATCGATCATATACCCCTACGTGTGTGTAAAAAACATCCCTACACTTAGAGAATTCAATTCAAGCTATCATACTCTTGTCCATCTTCCTTAGTACTTTATAGTCGGTGAATAATTTAAATGGAATAGCTCACACATTCTTCATGCGACCGTTAATACTTCTTGAGGTACTAACCAACCGATTACTAAATGTGCTCACTCATTTAGGCGTAATATTCTTGTCTTGCAACACCTAAGGCTTAGCAATGACTTCCAAACCAGTTGGTCTAAGGCACTAGGTGATAAAGCACCCTCGCTATATTTTTTTTATGCTGGCTTAAGTAATTACAAAACCGGTGTTCATTTTTTCTTCTTCTTCACCCTTTTTATTTTCTTCTTCTTCATACTAAGGCTTTTAGACAAGAGCATTTCAATGTATCCTCTACTATCCTAAGTTTCAAGATGTGTGCAAGTGCATATAGTAGGGTATCAACGTTCAAATGTTTGGACTCAAGAATATGGACTATTTTTCAGACTTAATTTTATCCTCAGATTAGTAATTTCCTTCATCTTACTAACCCTTTTGACAACGGCTCATGACTATTTATTACTAGTTTCGTTTAAGAAAATATCTAACTTTCTTCCTTTTCTCAAACTCTTTCTATCTTTCATATGTAATTTTTCACTTTCTAACTTTTACCATCAAATAAAAATTTTGTTCTAATAATTATAATAATGCATAGTATAATGTAAAATGATGCGTGAATAAGTACAAATCTCCCCCAAATCTATTTGCGGCAGTGTCCTCACTGATATTATCTTTTAAGCTAAAAAACCTGTAGACTTGGGAGGAAAAGTTATTAAAGGGGACAAGAATTAATGACAGTGAAATCCTCTCCCAAACTTATTTTTGGCTCACAATTATGTAAAAAAAAATTTCTCCCCCCCAAACTTAAGTAAAATAGTATTAAGTATTTAAAATTATAGGGGGGTAAAGTATTATTGATCAATATAAAACTTTGCAAAGACCAAAAGTCAACACCAACCATTCAAATATTTTATCGATGTAATACCATGGTTGGTAGAAGATTATAGATGTGAAGAAATGGGAAGGAGATAAGAGGTATAATAGAACGGGTTTACGTCTCAGTTGGTAGAGACGAAACAGTGGTGGTGCAATACTCGCATTCTCGTTCTTGATAAGAAGAAGGGGTGGCGGTTCAACTTTTTTGGGTGGGAGTTGATTCATCAAAACTCTCATGTCTTCTAGGAATGCGAGTTCTTCAGCAAATATGTTTTCAAAACTTTCATCAATATTCTAAATGATAATCTCATCGGAAAGGAAGTTATGCAACTCGGATAGCTCGACTAAATTATTCGACAAGTCAAAAGGTTCGGACTTAGGTGTGGACTTGTCAATAGAAGGGTCTTCACGTGTATAATAAATAGTAGGATCAAATAATAACGCACTAGTGGCGTCAAGATCAGTATCATGAAGCTCCTCAAATTCGCCACTGTCGGCAGCTATCTTTTCGACAGAACATACATGAGCATAAGGTTCGGAGGGTTGACTTCCTATCTTGTAGATGTTAAGCTCAATTTTCATCTTCCCAAAGGATAGGTTCATAGAACCGTTACGATAATTGATTATCGCGTTCGAAGTTGCTAGGAAAGGTCGACCTAGAATCGCCGGAATTTGGTTCCGTGGGTTTTCTACAGGCTGTATATCTCTAACTATAAAGTCCAAAGGGAATATAAATTCCCCGACTTTGATTAACATATCCTCTAGCTCACCCCGAGGTTGGGTGATAGATCGATCGGCCATCTGGAGAGTACAATGCGTAGGTTTCAACTCTCATATCCCTAATTACTCATAAACCGAATACGGAAGCAAGTTAACATTAGCACCTAAATCGAGTAGAGCATGATTGATATTTTTATCCCCAATGGTTATAGATATTGTAGGACAAACTGGGTCCTTAAGTTTTGTGGGCACCAATTGGGTAAGAGAATTGCTCATATTACTCGCTAAGAAAATCTTTTATGTACTTGAGTTTTCCTCTTTCTAGTGCACAAGTCCTTTAAAATTTTCACATAGGACGGAACCTTTTTGATAGCATCTAGGAGAGGGATATTTATGTTAACTTGCTTTAAAATGTCCACAATCTTTTCCATTTGGGGACTTGGTCTGTTGGCCCTCAGCCTGTGTGGAAAAGGAGCTTTATCAATAAGGGTTGGGTCCAACTTTTGAGGAGAAGTTTGTGGAAATGGAATGGATCCCAGAACTTGGATACCTCTTCGATCTAGCGAAAATGAGTTCTCTTGAAAGGGATGATCTCAGATGGTAATTCGTTCAAGAAAGTGGGCTGAGGGTTCGAGCCAAGTGGAAAATGGTGAATAGGCTCGGAAGAAGTTATTGGATTAGACGAAGGAGGAGCAGAAGTAGAAGCCGAGGTATCATCAATATCAACATGTTCACCCACTTGGTTATTCAGCACTCTTCCCGATCTCAACGTGGTTACGACACACACATTATGACTTTGTGAGTGTCCAGGATTCGGTAGAGGTTGAGATGGAAGTTTCCCTTTCTCTCTTTCACTCATCGCAGCATTTAACTGAGTAAGTTGTGCTTCTATTGATTTTATGCTTTCACCGTAGGAAGCGGTATGCTGTACTAACGTTTGGATAGAAGTCATTAAATTAGCCGTCGTTTGCGTAGATTGTTTAATGAAACTTTTCTAAGTTACGTTCGAGTGTAGAGGTATTATCGGTACCGGCCGTTGAAATATTATTATAAGGATCAAAGTTGTTGGCCGGGTTTTGAAAAGATTGCGGTTTAAAGGGGTGCTGTGGTGGCTGCTGTTGCTGTGGGGGAGGCCTTTGATAGTTTTTTGGAAACTGGTTTTGATTTTGAGTTTGGTTTTGGTTCCAAGCAAAATTAGGGTGATTCCTCCATCCCTGATTGTATGTGGAAGAATAGGGATCGTTTTTAGGCCGCTGCTGAAAAGCAGCATTAGTATGTTCTTGACCTTGAAACGGAGGAGTCAAAGGGCATTCTTTTGTTAAATGTGATGGGTCAGAACAGCAACCACACACGATTTTGGGGAGCGATACTTAGTTTAGGGAGGCTGATGAGAATTTGTTTTCCATAGCTTCGAGTTTCTTTTGCATCGCGGCTATTTCGGCTTTTAGTACGATGGAAACATCGAGCTGATGAATACCTGCCCTCGATGAAGTTGGTATAATGCTTTCCCACTGTAAGGTTTGTTCATCGAGATCTTCCAGGAACTTGCCAAGTTTCGCCATTGTCTTTTGACATAAAATGGCATTGACAAACGGTTTCAAGTATCTGTTTCATGGCAGGATTAACACCCTCATATATGATTCGGCAAAGTTGCCATTTATCAGTTCCGTGATCGGGGCATTGTAGAAGAATATCCTTAAACCATTCAAAGAATTTCCAAAATGGTTCGTTGGGAAGTTGGGTAAACTGGTTAATCTTGTTTCGAACAAGGGCGGTCTTATGATTGGGATAAAATTTCTTAAGAAATACTATAACAAATTCGTCCCATTTAGCAATAGAATGTGCGGAAGTGCTAAAAAGCCATTTTTCTGCTAGATCGCACAAATTAAAAGGAAGAAGACGTAATCGTATAGCATCCACTGAAAGTTGTGTTGTGCTCATTATTGCACATACGTTTTCGAATTTGGTTATAAAAACGTATGCGTCTTTAGATTCAAGCCTGTGGAATTTAAGCAACAAGTTGATGAAGTGGGGTTTAATTTCGAAATTACCCCATTGACCGGTGGAATAGACAGACAAGTAGGAAGGGGTCCACGCACGGGGTAGCATCTTTCTTGAAGAGAGATGCGCGGTGGATTCTGCGCACCTTCGGGTGGTGGCAGGGTGGTGTTGGCAAAATATGATGGAGAACCGTCCATCTCGGTCGATGTAGTGGGTGGAGGGGAAAAAGAAAATGAAGAAGTACCGACTTCGTAGTCGATAGAAAAAACGCGGACAAGACGGGCACTAGAATCCCGTGTCCAGCCAATCATGCACTAAACGGGTTTAGCGCCAGTGGCAGCGTGTGTGAGAACGATTTTAAAAAGGTTTGTTTTGAAAAAGTATCGGACGTGAGGCAAATCACAAAAAAATGCACAATCAACCCTAGAGCTAAGGTCACCTAGGTCAAGTCACTAGATCGCTCCTAGACTTCCAAAGGACAAGTCGCAGGATCAATCCTCTACCACCTCTTTATTGCTTTTGTGGCCAGGTAAGTGCCAGGTAAGTGGGAGGTATCCACTATACGAATCACCGAAAATAGCGGGCCTAATTAAGTAACCACTTTCCTTAGTCACACTTGCCTAGACACCACAAGAGAAACGTGGATAAGCGATAGATTACCCACGAACCTCCCCTGTTCTATTTGAGCGCGACAGTCCTCAGAGTCTTGTTCTAGATATTTTTTAAATTAATGTAGGGTTATGCAGATACTCGTTTTGTGATTTGTGGGGCCTAGGAAGGGTGATGAAATCCCCATCTAATCTGAATTTGGGTTTTGCCCCTTAAAATCCTTTTTAGAATATGCACAAACAAACCAATTTCAAAACACGCAAAAAGATTTTTGAGCGGCGGTATTTTGCAAAGAATCCTGCAGAAAATCAGATTATTGGATTGAGAGGAGAGAGAAGAATCAGAGAAAGATACCTGAAAATTTTGGAGATGTAATTCCTCCAAGGCGCCGCCGTTTCGCAGCCAATTGCCTCCTATTGCCGCGGTTCCGCGGTACTTTGGTGAGGTCTTCTGCTTCTTTTTCTTCAGTGCACCCCTTTGCTCCTCTGGGCTTCGATGAAAATCTATGAATCTCTAATTCCTCGCTGCTGTTACTCCAGGTTCCTTCGCAAAAATTTGCACAATAATCGTTAAATACAATATGCGGTTTTAGTTCTATTTTATAATATGTTTTCTGGATTTTATAAAATTTCAACACGATAGCAAGAAAAAATTACGCACGTATCCCCGGCAACGGCGCCATTTGATTTATCTGTTTTGAAGTGTTTTGTAAAGTAACCGCAATCAATAACGGTGTCGCTCGTAGCTAGCCGAGATGAGTATGGGTCGTCCACAGGGATGCGTTGAACTTTTAACTTGCTTTAGACGAGTTAATTGAAAATAGGGATAATGGTTGTAGGTTCTAAGTTAACACGGATGTAGATTTAATGAAGAAGAGGCTTGTAGGGTTCATAGAATTTGGTAGTAATGGATGATTAATTAAAAATGACTCCTTTAATCTTTTAATAGATTTAAAACTAGATCGATAGTGGTGAATGAAGATTAGGGATTTTGGAGGGAATATTGTTCTCACTCTTAACCCTTATCTTTTTATTGGCCTCTATTCATGTCTAGCCTTTACCAAAATAATTGTTAATCTAATCTTAAATCGCGGTTGAGACTATCAATAAATTGATAGCGCGCCCGATTACGATGTTAACAATTTTTTTGCTAAAGTTTATAAACTTTAAAAAATGTAAAAGAAGTTAAGAGATTTTATCATCCATTGATCTACTCTAATCCTACGAACCCTATCAAGCGTAGAATTACTCATGCATGTTTTGAAAAGAAGAAGAAATGATAGAGAAGGAGATCACAATGTAAATGCAAAAATTAAATGCAAAAAGTAAAATGCAAAGAATTAAACTAAAGATCTACATTTTTATTAATCAACTATTATTTACAAATCCGTCGAATTTAGAGTACAAGAACCCTAGTTTATGCTCCCGATCTCTGTTCTCGTTGGAAGTAGATGATGCGCCGATTGATCACGTTGATTCATGGACCATCTTGGATCTTTTGATCTTGTCAGTGATCTATTAGGTGATCGTTTAATGATCTATTTTGAGATAATTTTCATCTGAAGCTCTCGGTCCTTTAAATAGCCCTAGAAGCAGAAACCTTAGATCCCATGTATTAGGATATGCTGTTGCGATCATAATCACAAAATCTCAAATCCAACGGTCATGAGAAGGCCGCGGATCTGCCGCGTATATAAGGTTTTGGCCGCGGTTGGGCGACATCAGAGTGGGATCATGCTTTGAAAATTCTTGTGCTGCTTGATATTGACACGCGGAGATTACTTCAATGTCTGGATTCTTCAAATCTTTCTCTGTGTCTCTGCCATTCATGATTTTACGATTTGATTCAACTTTATCGGTAGATTTGGTTCTCGACATCTCAGATATCCTGATCTCCACATCTGAACTCAATCTGCACAATATCTCAGTTCATAATATTAGTAATATTTATTATTATTTTGATATATTATCCTAATCATTTTATATGATACAATATTTAAAGAATATTGATTAGGATTATTTGATATGATATGCATATTTTAATTACTAAAATATTATATAAATATTATATGCATACATTTTCCTTCATAATGTTAATTATAATATATAAACATATGATAAAGAATATTTTGCAGATAAACCCATATATGTTCCATAATTACGATAAACACCTTTAAGTACTTAACAAAAGTAAGAAAAATGTTCCATCAAATGTGCAATATTTTTGATTGAACATGTGGCAAGGGGGTGATCGGGGTTTGTGCGGCGAGGTTGGTGATGGGTTCTTGGTGGAGGAGTGTTGTGAGGGTTTAGAGTTGCGGAGGAGGTTGTTCATGGTGGCTAGGGTGATGAATCAATGATGGTCGTCAGAAGTAGAGATGGTGTCGACGTGGGTGAGGAGTTGAGGAAAGGAAAGGATAGTGCGGGAGAGATAAGAGGGAGAGAGAGAAAGAGATTAACAGAGGGAGAGAGAGAGTTGTTTTATAAAGGGAATAAATAAATATATATAGTATATAGTGTATGAATGAATATATTTTATAGTTTAATATATAATTAATAATGTATAAAAGATAATACCAATCTTTGATCCGTCTCTACTAAATCTCACGGAAAATATATATATTGAAAATAATTTATACATATGTAGCCCATTTAACCATAATCTAAAGGTTAAAATAATATATTATAATATAATATATATCAGGTATTTAGGATGTTTAAGATTTAGGCGTAATAGATAAATGTCAATATAAAAACATGAGATAACATGACGAAAATTTATATATATAAAATATCCCTAATGTATGGTTACCAGAAAATATATGTATATAATTCAAATATTATATATCTATTATTTAGATTCATATATATTTAGTTTATGGATAAATATTTAATAAAAGATAATCTATCACCATAACGAGTTTCATGCAAGCAGGTTGGCTCGGATAAACACATCTACCATCAAACCAATCACAACCCAAATAGTAAATAAAATAAAATTTAAAATACTAATTACCATCGTACGATCGTGCTAGGGTGTTACAATCACAATGGTTAATACCCTGATGTTTAAAGACAGAAATGAGTGGCTTCTTTTCATACTTTACATCAAAACTTTTCTACTGTGAATCATTGTGTATCATCTCATGATATAGTACATCCCCACTTGCCCACTTGCATGATCCATGGCATCCCTAATTGTGCATCATGTCATCATGCCCACTTGCATGGACCACTTGTGCACCCTTTCACACCTCAAATCAACACTTCATTTCTTTATCTCTTGATCAATGCACACCATCATTTGCATCGCCCTCTTACATGTCATGTATAGCCCACTTGCATGCCATGTTCCATATGATGCTTATTGTGATTATTTTTGGGTTGCAACACATGTATCTTGATCGATTATCCGTTTAGTTGCAGTTTTGACCGGAATTTGTCGCAACTGTGCACATTGGGCAATGTTTTCATCATAACTTCCTGAAATACCTTATACCTGTACCTATTGAGCAGTCACAGATTAATAACACTGTTTACTAACAAAATGATATAGAATGAGCGGTATTAAATGCTGTTAATCATGATGAACAAATATCTCCAAACTTATATTTTGCTCGTCCCGAGCAAAACAAAATCCTAATCTCACTTTATCAGGAAACACGATTGCACTGAGCCCGTGCAACAAGCCGTTAAACCTCTAGGTGTCCCTGGCAGGATGAGTTTTGTCTCCTAAAAGTTTTCAGCGGATTTCACCCATAAAATCCCGTCAAGCTAGTTTTGTGAGAAAACAAACGTCTCTAATCCTAAGGTTGAGTATCTAAACTAGTAATTCTATCAACCTAAGTTCAAAACATCGAACCCAAATTTTTCACACATCACTTCTCATTTAACTTAAGCTCATTTACGTCATTACGTGCTTTATGGAATAGTGTCGTTTTGTTTCAAGAATTTCGATTAAAGGTTTTCATGCCACTAATAAAGACTAGGAGAAATCTCAAAAGCATCTCGCGTGTTTATAAAGTCCTAAACTTTTCTCGAGTTTTCATGTTACAGTCAGGTCTCAAATCTAGGATTTCTATCATCTTTAATAAAAAAAACCGACTCTTATTTTTCACTCCACCTTTCACCTGTTTTTGTTCATACATACCTTTGTTATAGTGCAATAGTATTTTAATCTTTTAATTCAAACCTTCATATCTTCGTTAAATTCCCTTTCAAAAAATTTGCCTTTTAGTTTGCACTCGAAATTCATCCTAACCAAGAATATTCTCCCACAAAGAACCGCGAGGAATTTTAACCTGGAGAGAATACTTTCTTGACTTGTTTTATTAGGCTTTCTAGACTTCTTAGCGAGTTTTGGGTCAATGACTCCTGAACCAGATGGTTTTAGGACATTAGATGTTGAGACACCCTTAAGACATAATTGCCCAAGTTACATAGGTCACAAAACAATGACTTATTTTTTACATGAAAATACTTTATAAAGAAAACTAATAAAGACATTTCCAGTTATTCTTTTCATCCGAAAACATGTTCGTGTGGATAAGGTGTGTAATCACTTCAATCAAGCTCGAGATGTTTTATTTTTCAGACAAGTTGGAATTAAAGATATCAATAATTTCTCTTCATATCAACTTCACTCATGAATTAGACTCAATATTACTTATTTCTAAACAAACTTGTTCGATCTTAAGAAGATTCTCAATTTTAAAAGAATTTTAGACATTTCAAACTTGTCGTCTTATTCTCAAAATTCACGACACGTGTATTGTGATGCAAAGACGTAAATTTACTACAGTTAAACTCAAAGAAGGCTTATTTTTCGGGTTTTCAATTTCTACTCTTAGGATTTAGTTATTTCTAAACTATCAATCTAAACCGTTGGACTTTGAGTCTAAATTTCCCTACTAGCTAACTTGAAAACAAAGATTTTATATTTTGAAAAAATTTCAAATTTTTTGTGGGTATTTTGATATATATGCAATGTAGAATTTACATATGATGCAATCAAAGAAAATGGAGTGCTCACCCCTAAATCTGAGATTGATGATGTCTTTATCGTTGCCTTCGTCTTCGGCTGCTAAACTTAGACACATATAGGGTCAGCTTTTATTCACAAAAAGGTAACTTAAGAACTGAGAGGCTAAAAAGGTATTTAAAAGATGTTAACTAATTACAGCAGTTGAAATTAGGAGATTGTGTTAGTCCTTAAATTAGTACCAGCCATTCGAAAAAAATTTCAACATAGGACCAGGGCTAGTAAAATGAATAGTATACAAAAAAGGAAAAATAAAATGTTAGTGTTATGGTTAGATGTTAGCATCGGGCATGGGTGCATAAATGTAGGGATAAGAAAACATTAGAGATGAAAACGAAATTTTGAAGGAGTAAAGAAATGTTGTCCGGATGAACTTTGTATACAAGAATCATATGCTGAGTTTCGTAGTCAAGTTCGTCTAAAAACTGGAGTTCATCCTCAAAAAGTTCATAAAAGGAGATGTCCCTAGGATTTTCCCAAAGTAATCGTGACTCTAACTCACCAAGAATATCAAGCTCATTAAATCTCCTTAAAACTCGGCGTGGAAGAATGTTTTTCAAAGTTAACTTTCTCCTTATACTCCTCTACAATCATATTCTCATCAATAACATCACAACTCATATCTCTCAATTCAAGTTCTCCCCGATCACATTGACTTATGGGTAGGTCTATGTCATTTAAAAATATAGGTTCCCACTATAGAGATTCGTCAAAAACTTCAGCAATTGGTAAAACTAGAGTCGTGGGTTCCTTATCCTTAATTTTCTCGAACAGTATATCAAAACCATACCTGTCAAATTCACTAGTCTAAAAAATTCTCTCTTTATAATTAGTCGGTTAATCCTAAGCCGGCTGTTTACCGTCGAAAACAGAGACGGACTGGGATGGATCATCTTGCCTGAATTTGAGGGCAGATGCTATTTGGATTTATCCATGCACCTCTCCGAAAATACCAAGTTGATTTATGACACAATATATCGGAGGTTTAGATAGATCTGGCCGTTGTAGTATGACTTTATCAGATTTCCCCTTATTTTATAAGGGGTTTTTTTGATTGTGGGGACGCTCTTCTCTGCAGGCACAAGCCCCTGCATTTAATTACGTTACCACATTGCGATAACCACTTTCTCCTGCTCCGGCAGTTTACTTCATTCGTGTGTATGTTTTGTTTGTTTTGGTTGCCCGTAGATTGTATACGGAGACTAGTTTATGTCGTCGCCCGTAGGGCGCGGATTAGTCCAAATCCGTATATTTTAGATTTGGATTTGTTTTATTTAAGGACCGTTAATCTAGTTTGAGATTAAAATCAACTTAAACATATGAGTATTTGGGCTCAATTAGTTTTGTTTAAGGACATCACGGTCCATTATCTCCATGTTTGATGCGAATATTAGTTTAAGGACATTTTGTCCAACATTTCCATTTTGGAGATGAATGTTGGTTTAAGGACATTTCGGTCTATTGTTAGTTTAGGGACGTTTATGTCCAACATTCCCGTTTTGGAGATGAATGTTAGTTTAAGGACATTTCGGTCCATTATTCATCTTCCACGCACGCGTATTTGTTACGTGGCGGAGTGAACGATGGTGACATGGAATGCACCCAATTTGGGGTGCGGTCTGATTTGGGGTGTGCACATCAATTTGGAGGTGCATCAATGTTGGATGAAAGGAGTTGTTGGTTATAGAGACCGCCACCTCTCTGAAGACGCTGAGGAATTACAACCACATATATCAAAGGTGTGAAGAGATATACACTTGAACCAAATCCTGTATTTGAGAGAAAAAGGGGTTATGATGAACCTAAGAATCGTTAGTCATATTTGAGACTAAGATTACCTTAGGAGATATGGGATGGGTATCATTTTGGATATCATCAATGAGAGATCATTAGTCATGTTTGAGGCTAAAATCAGTTTGGAAATCATGAGCATATGGGCTCGGTTGATTTAAAAACAAAAAGATTTAATCTCAGAAAACTTAGCTAATTTGGGCTGAGATTGGGTTTCTATACGTACCCAGCAGTGCTAAGCACAAAGACATACAGTGCTCACGTATGTTTCACGTGGGGCGCTGGATTAGTGCTAAGCACTAATATTCTGTGGCACTCACGCGTGAAACCCATGAGGCTGTTAGTTATGTATATGCCCTAGAGGCCATTGTTATACATATGATGTATATTATAATGGATGCTTGGATATATATAGAGAGAACTTTCTTGCTCGTCATGATAGTATGCTATTTGGTTTTCCTTTATCTTAACATGTTGACTTATATTAGTTTACTGTCTTACTCTCACATGTTGATAAAGTCCTTAGGATCTGTACTCGACTACTGGGATTATGATGAGATCATACTAGTGGGGCTACGGTAGTCGATGAGTACATCCTATAACTGTTCCTAGTCGAGGGTATATCGGGACAGGGCATCGATACACCAGAGCAGACTAGCGTATACGCATCTTGACCCATATGATGGGCGATGGATGATCCCATATCCATCGGTGTTTTGACATCAAGGATGGTGTACGGGTGCTCAGTGGAGACTGGATACACTGGATGGACACACCGAGAACTCCCAGATGGTGATATACCTCATGTCAGATGGCAGTTCTCCGGTGACACTGGTACAGGGTAGTCTGTAGACTCGAGATCGTCATAGAGTCTTGTGTGATTCCCACTGTGCTTTGATTTCCACCTTACCACGTCCAAGAGGGCGTACAAAACGGTGGCTTTTGGGTGCAGTCCCGAATCACATGGAGGCAATGAGCGATAGGAGGGGATTCGTCTCTCCCGGTATAGGGAGTCGATGTTGTGCTGTGTTCGATTGGCCATAACCGGAAGTCCCTGGCCAGGGCTGATATAGAGATTTACTGGTAACTGTTATCAGTAGTTTCTCGACCTGTTATGAGCCTCACATCGACACGACTTATCGGTTACTGGGGTCTGACGTATACCACCCCTAGACTTGATATGCGACATATCAGACGAAGAGACCGGACTGTACGGGAGCGTTACTGATTGGATTCACATGAGAATGTACAGCCTAGCTTGTTGATCTTCTGATCGCTCAATACCTGGGTGGCTGTTACGTTTAGCTGACCGCTTGCAGCTTGTGGGTGTTTGATATGATCATCACCCGCTACCGGCGTATTGACGATTCTTTAGAGTCCTACACAGAGGTTTCTTGACTCAGGCAAAACAGAGTAAGGGCACATATGTGATATGTGCATGACCGAGGATAATGCGATATGAGATACCGTATTATATTCTCGCGATATTTTGATATGATCCGGGTCATTGGATCAAGTATTGATTCGATGAATCGGTACATGATATGATTACTAATGCAACATGTTTAGTGGAGATTAAACAAGGTTAGGGTTTGATTTGGGTTAGTTCTTTCTTGATACTTCTAGAAGGATTTATTTTGTTTTGAGCTAAGATATTATGGTTGATATTTTGTAGTGACTCATTCTTAACCCAACCCAAACCCTTAACCCTAGTTAAATCTCTACATGAGTTAGCCTTGTCATAGTTAATCATGGTTACATTATTAATCATATATCATTTCATTATTCATCACAAAATGATTTAATTGATTCTTCTTCTTCTTCTTCCTTGAGCTTTGAGAAAGCTTTCTAGGTTTTGAATTTTGTGATGATTATTGTGAGAATTTGAAAATAAAAGAAAGCACAAATACTACTTCATCATCCTCATCTAATCTAGCCAATTAGATTAGGGTGTTCACCTCATTAGAGAAAGATAGCTTGAGTTATAGAAACTTCGAGGTAGATCATCGGAGAAAAGGATGACTACAAGCTAGCATGGATCGTTCGAGTTGTGGAGCCTCTCTTGAGTCCGGGAGATCATGGATCGCGGCGAAGGGACTTTTACTCGGAGGTTATGAAGCGAAGGAGCGGACTACAAAGGTTGTAATCCTTCACTCCTAGTTGTAAAGATATTTACTTGCATGTTAAACCCTAATTATCCAGCAAAGATCTCGGTTTTGGGTTGTTCGGCACGTCTAAATTTTTATTCGGGTATGGTTGATGCCTTATTAACCCTTATAAGAGTGCCTAGGAACCCTACAGTGGTATCAGAGCCTAGCTAGAGTATTAGGCGACGTGTATACGAAGTTAGAACTCCGATTAAACCCCGAAACGACGAAATAGACCCCTCTCTGGAAATTTTGTAAAAATGTGATTTTTTCTGCATTAAAAATACTCAAAAAAATCAGCAAGGTTTTATAAGTATTACTGTGGAAAACGAGCATCTAAATCATACGGACCGCCGCGGAACCGCGGCAATACCATGCTTGCACCGCGAATCCGCGGCCGTACTGTTGAATTGGGCTTTGGTTTTGGCACAGTAATAGCCGTAGCTGTTAGTGCATATTTCTGGGTAATTTTAATCTGACTCAAGTATTGAGTGTTCTGGGGATTATTTTGAATTCGTTGATTTGATCGGATAGTTTAATTTCGTTTTGTTTTCCGGGTAATTTAGAAACTATTAAAATATTCGAACGGATATCATTAACTCATTTTTCCCGACACGAAAAACTTTCAAGTGTTGAATTTTTCTTGAGTTTAAATCTTTCGGAAAAACGTGCAAGTAATGCGGTGGACCCTCTAGAAGAACACAAACCTTAACTCGATTATATGACTATCTGAACCGCCTCTAAATCTTAGGGTTTGGGGTAGTACGGCGTGCCACATGTGAGGCATTGGCTTGACCCTTCTACGGCTGGACCATTGGTACTGTGACATATTCTGGGATTGTTTGAACTCCGCTAAAGTGTTGAGCTATTTAGGAAATCTTGGGTATTTGATTATTCGATCGGAAAGTTTAATATTGTCTATTTATCTGGAAAGTGATACAATATGTGGAATTCATATAGTTAGGCATGAAATGCGAAGTATGTGATATTTCGGATTTATGATGTCTAAAGTTATTGTGGATTCCAAATGTTGTAGTTTTACAATTTCTTTTCTGTGACCGTAAGTGTAGTATGTAGTTGTATTGCCGGTTTTCGTTGCTATACATCAACGACGATCGGTGTATGCATACTTACTTACGTTGATAATATGAGATATTATGTTTTGCTGTGATATGTTATATTGGATCGTCGTGTTCTGAATAGCCGGGGGTTTATGTGAGATGAGGGTTTTTATTTTCATTCATATAAAATTCATTTGTATGTAATATTCTTTTATTGGGGCACTTCCGGGATGAGGTTGATGTCACCAGTGTATATTATTTACTTTTCCGCATTAGGTAGACCCAAGGAGGGGAGCACAAGTAACCGGGTTCTAGGGTACAGTGGGAGGCCATCTCGAGGAGTCGAGACCGGGTCTCCTGACCCTAGAATTGGCAGTGTTACTTGCCGCTCTCGTAGGGGTCTAGGGATGTGGATTTGGCTATTCATCGCGACCGTGGAATCCGTATTTTATACAGGCTCGTATTAAAACACGGATATCCTAGTATATCCAATATTTCATATATGTTCTTCTGCTGCAATGTTCTGTGATGAGATCATATTACTGCCTGAGACGAATGCTTATACTATATATATATATGCTGATATATAAATATTACTGCTTTCGTTTCTTCTGTGATGCTTAGGAGTCATAAGCTGATGGGTTTTTATTAATGAGATTAATAAAATAAAATAAACCTAAAAGATGTTGTCGAATCAAAACTTTATAAAAAGGGTAGCTACAGTTTTGCTTTGCATAGCGGTATATATGATATACCCTGCACCTTATTCGATGAGGAAAGAGCCGAGATCCCTTCACCGGGAGTGACCTCTTTAGCGAAACTGGCAGATACTACAAATTCACGGTTTAGTTTTTGACAGCTTATATAGTTCTTGCTTTGCACAGCGGTATATATGATATATCCTGCATCTTATTCGATGGGGAAAGAGCCGAGATCCCTTCACCGGGAGTGACCTCTTTAGTAAAACTAGGAAAGCCTAAAAAACACTCCTTTTCAAAATCACTTGTTTCTACAACGATATCAAGTTCATTACGCTCATGGTTTTCTGAAAAACCTGCGTAGCCCTCTGTCATTTCAGATAAAGACTATTTAGTATACGTACTACGTTTGTTGGCCTGCGTCAAGGCGGAGTGTGCGGTAACTAACTAGTACGTATCTGTAACATGAGATGTGATTGGATTAGGGTAGTCGTACGACTCTGTTGGCCTGCGTCAAGGGTCGTACGGGTGGGTTTAATTCAATCAAGAAATGTACAGGTTGAACTTGACTAGCGGGCTATGGTTTGTTGGCCTGCGTCAAGGTCATAGAACGCTAGGGGTAAAAGTATTATTGAGAATTTCAAGTGTTGAAATTTGCAATGAGATTGCATACCTCCTATGAGATAGTTGGATTCCAATATCCATTGCGAGTAAGAGTTACTCCTGGGAGAATTTTACACAGGACAATTAGCTGATCAAGTAGGTGTCTAGAAATGTGTTAACGGGGTTATGCCTCAGGGAAAACGAGGTTTATTTTAATTAGGTCCGTGCGAAAGCACAGGGAACCTCCCTCAAGTACCGACACTGATCTGGCTGAAAGATTGACGAAATTGTAGGGTGTAATTAATCCCAGCTAATCTTACCTTTTAGGGTTTGAAGGAAGATTTGATAAAAACAGTGGGAGACATCCTGATTAGATAAGATAATAACCAATCTAATCTTGCAAGAGCATACGCTAAAGTGTTTTCTTCTCTCTCTCTCCAGGTAGCGACCATGTCAGGCCATAATCAAGATAATAATATGGATGTATTGACTGAACCTGCTTATTATACTGAGCAGGGGATCGTTGGTCCCGTTCTTTCTTATAAGAGTTATAAAACCGAACAGGGAATATGAGAATATCTGTATTCTCACGTCGCCTAAACTAAGAACATGCATGCTGATGCATCTTCTTCGGGTGTGTTAATTATTGAGAATTGTTTCTCAGTTCACTCTACGTCCTGGGTATTAGATACCGGATCGGGATCCCACATATGTAAATTGTTACATGGGCTACGTAAAGGTAGAGAACTGGGAAAATGTGATCATTTCGTACAAGTAGGGAATGGTGCAAGTATTGCGGCCAAAGCAGTTGGCGAATATCACCTTGTATTACCAAGTAGTAATACACTGATTCTGAATGAGTGCTATTATATACCGAACATGATGTGCAACATTATTTCGGTTTCTTTACTAAGTAAAGAAGGATATAATTTTGTAGTACAGGATAATATTATGAACATATTCCTGAATCAAAAGTTGATTGGATCAGACTCGCTACATAATGGCATATTCATTTTCAATCAAAATACAGTCCTTAATATACAAAACACACACAAGAGAAAAAGTTCAGAAATGAACGAATCCTACTTATGGTATTGTAGACTTGGTCATATCAATGCGACACGGCTGCTAATTTACATAAGGATGGATATTTGAATTCGTTCGAATTATCATCTTATGATACCTGCCATTCATGTCTCAAAGGAAAAATGACCAAAACTCCGTTTAGTGGACACGGAGAAAGAGTTACGGAACTCTTAGGACTGGTACATAGTGATGTATGCGGTCCCATGTCTACACACGCCAGGAACGGTTCCTCCTACTTCATTACATTCACTGACAATCTCTTTAGATACGGACATGTGTTCCTGATGAAATACAAGTCTGAAGCTTTTGAGAAATTCAGAGAATATAAGCACGAAGTAAAGAACCAAACGGGCAAAAGTATTAAGATCTTTCGATCTGATCGAGGAGGAGAATACTTAAGCAATGAGTTCCTAGATTATCTAAAAGAGAATGAGATTCTCTCTCAGCTTACTCCTCCTTATACACCACAGCACAACGGCGTATCAAAACGGAGTAATTGCACCCTATTAGATATGGTGCGCTCTATGATGAGCACAGCTGAGTTACCTATTTCCTTCTGGGGATATGCACTGGAGATAGCTGCAAACCTATTGAATATGGTTCCTACCAAATCTGTGACAACCACTCCATATGAGATATGGAAAGGAAAGAGACCTTATCTTAATTATGTTAGGATATGGGGTTGTCCGGCATATGTGAAAACACAAAATCCGGACAAGCTCGGGGCAAGGTCTATTCTGTGCAAGTTAATTGGATATCCCAAACATTCGCGTGAGTATATCTTCTACCACACCGAGGAACAAAAGGTGTTTATTTCTCGGCACACCACCTTTTTAGAAAAGGAATTTCTTGCAAAAGAGATTAGTGGCACTGAGGTAGAACTGGAAGAAGTTCCAGCAGAACAAACTACAATAGAAAATTTGATAGAACCAGAGGATTTAGTAGTACCCGACGAACCCCAGCCTCTCCACCGATCTAGCAGGGTTTCTCATCCACCTGAGAGATACTACGATTTTCTCATTGATGGTGGGAGCGAGGATTGCATCATGGAAGATGATGACCCGACTAGTTTCGAGCAGGCTATCACGAGTGGTGACTCTGTGAAATGGCTGGATGCAATGCGATCTGAGATGGAAACCATGTACACCAACAAAGTATGGACTTTGGAAAATGCTCCTGAAGGTGTAAAACCCATTGGGAGCAAGTGGATCTTCAAAAAGAAAATTGGTGTAGATGGAAAAGTTGAGACTTTCAAAGCTAGACTTGTTGCAAAGGGTTTTCTTCAACGACCAGGTGTGGATTATGACGAAACCTTTTCTCCAGTGGCTATGCTTAAGTCCATCCGGATCTTACTTGCCATTGCTGCATACCATGACTACGAAATCTGGCAAATGGATGTTAAGACCGCCTTTCTAAACGGTGATTTAGAAGAGTGCGTGTACATGACTCAGCCAGAGGGCTTCGTAGATAGTGGGAGCAGCGGAAAGGTGTGCAAGCTGCTTAAATCCATTTATGGGTTAAAGCAAGCATCGCGGAGTTGGAACATCTATTTTGATGTTGTAATCAAAGAGTTTGACTTCATCAAAAATATAGATGAACCTTATATTTATAAGAAGGTTGCAGAGAGTAAGGTTGTATTCCTCGTATTGTACGTGGATGACATACTCTTGGTAGGAAATGATATTCCTATGCTGCAATCAGTCAAGCTCTTCTTAGCACAAAGATTCTCAATGAAAGATCAAGGTGATGCCTCCTGCATATTGGGAATCATGATCTATAGAGATAGATCTAAACAGATACTGGGATTGTCCCAATCCAGGTACATTGACACCATACTAAAGAGGTTTAATATGGAAGAATCCAAGCGTGGGAACCAACCCACGATCTTTGGACTCACTCTCTCCAAAGAGATGTCTCCCAAGACTGATAAAAGAGAGAGCTCGCATGCAAGGGATACCCTATGCTTCGGCAGTAGGATTTATCATGTATGCGATGCTGTGTACCAGACCCGATGTAGCATACTCACTAAGTGTAGTGAGTCGGTATCAAGCAGATCCTGGAGAGAGTCACTGGACAGCTGTGAAGAAATTCTCAAGTACTTGCGAAGAACTAAGGAAATGTTCTTGGTGTATGGTAACAGAGAACTCCAGGTGGAGTCCTTTACCGATTCCAGCTTCTAAAGTGATAAGGATGACTCTAAGTCGCACTCGGGATTTGTCTTACCCTCGATGGAGGGGCGGTATGTTGGAAGAGTTCCAAACAGGATACCGTTGGAGACTCGATGATGGAGGCTGATTACATCGCTGCCAACGATGCTGCCAAAGAGGCTGTCTGGATAAAGAAGTTCGTTAGTGAACTTGGTGTGGTTCCATCCATTGAACATCCAATACCTCTGTATTGCGATAACAATGGAGCTATGGCTTTGGCTAAGGAACCCAGGTCCCATCAAAAGTCCAGACATATTCTGATGCGGTATCACCTGATCAGGGAGATAGTTGATCGCTGGGAGATCGAGATCAGGAGAGTAGATACGAAGGACAACACTGCAGATCCACCCACGAAGGCCATTCCCTAGATACAGTTTGAGAGATTATTCGGGATGCTAGGTATGAGATACTACAGCAGCTGGCCTTAGTACAAGTGGGAGATTGTTAGTTATGTATATGCCCTAGATGCCATTGTTATACATATGATGTATATTATAATGGATGCTTGGATATATATAGAGAGGACTTTCTTGCTCGTCATGATAATGTGCTATTTGGTTTTCCTTTATCTTAACATGTTGACTTATATTAGTTTACTGTCTTACTCTCACATATTGATAAAGCCCTTAGGATCTGTACTCGACTACTGAGACTATGATGAGATTATACTAGTGGGGCCACGGTAGTCGATGAGTACATCCTATAACTGTTCCTAGTCGAGGGTATGTCGAGACAGGGCATCGATACACCAGAGCAGACTAGCGTATACGCATCTTGACCCATATGATGGGCGATGGATGATCCCATATCCATCGGTGTTTTGACATCAAGGATGGTGTACGGGTGCTCAGTGGATACTGGGTACACTGGACGGACTCGTCGAGAACTCCCAGATGGTGAGATACCTCACGTCAGATGGCAGTTCTCCGGTGACACTGGTACAGGGTAGTCTGTAGACCCGAGATCGTCATAGAGGCTTGTGTGATTCCCACTGTGCTTTGATTTCCACCTTACCACATCCAAGAGGGCGTGCAAAACGATGGATTTTGGGTGCACTCCCGAATCACATGGAGGCAATGAGCTATAGGAGGGGATTCGTCTCTCCCGGTATATGGAGTTGATGTTGTGCTGTGTTCGATTGGTCATAACCGGAAGTCCCTGGCCAGGGATGATATAGAGATTTACTGGTAAGTGTTATCAGTAGTTTCTCGACCTGTTATGAGCCTCACATCGACACAACTTATCGGTTATTGGGGTCTGACGTATACCACCCCCAGACTTGATATGCGACATATCAGACGAAGAGACCGAACTGTACGGGAGTGCTACTGATTGGATCCACAGGAGAATGTACAGGCTAGTTTGTTGATCTTCTGATCGCTCAATACCTGGGTGGTTGTTACGTTTAGCCGACCGCTTGCAGCTTGTGGGTGTTTGATATGATCATCACCTGCTACCATAGTCACATAATTCGCGAATTATTCGCCGAATTCGCGAATAATTCGCGAATTTTTGATCAAACGAATTAATCTCCGAATTAATCGCCATTTCCGAACTGGCCGAATAATTCGCGAATTATTCACGAAAAATTCGCGAATTATTCCCGAATTATGTGAAAAAACAGCGAATAATTCAAAAAACAGCAAATAATTCACAAAATCAAAACCTAGTGTCTCATATATTAATTTATTGCTCGAAATCCTTCCCGAACATTTTCCGAACACTTACCGAATCTTTTCCGAATACCTGCCGATTTTTTCCGAATAGTTCTCCGAATCCGAATTTTCGACCTCGCCGAATTATTCCCGAATGAAGAATTTGTGACTATGCCTGCTACCGGCGTATTGACGATTCTTTAGAGTCCTACACGGAGGTTTCTTGACTCAGGTAAAACGGAGTAGATGCACATATGTGATATGTGCATGACCGAGGAATATGCGATATGAGATACCGTATTATATTCTCGCGATATTTTGATATGAGCCGGGTCATCAGATCAAGTGTTGATTCGATGAATCGGTACATGATATATTAGTCGGTTATATTCGATATAGCCGGATTGTCGGATCAAGTGTTGATTCGATAATTTAATGTATAATAATATATATGATATATTGCATTAAATTATCTAATATTGGCTTGCTTTATTATTTCATTTTCTCACCGGATAATACATTGATATATATGCGACATATATTAATTGTATTATTTCCTTTTGTTACAAATATATAATATATATGTGATATATATTATTGTAACATGATATGATTACTAATGCAACATGTTTAGTTGAGATTAAACAAGGTTAGGGTTTTGTTGGATATATGTATGCTCTAGAGGCCATTATATGATAGTGGAAGTATTCATACATGTGTGTGTGTGTGTGTATATATATATATATATATATATATATATATTCAATGTACATTCTTGCTCGACATGATAGCATGCTATATGGTTCTTCTTAATCTTACATGTTGATTTGATCATGCTTTTATTCATTCACACATGTTGATAAAGCCCTGAGGATATAGACTTGACTGCTGTGATTATGATAGAGATCATACTAGTGGGACAACTGTAGTTTATAAGCATATCCTGGAATGTCCCTAGTCGTAGGTGTATCGAGACGGGGTATCGATATACCAGAGTAGACTAGCGTATATGATACTAGACTCATATGATGGGCGATGGATGTTCCCACATTCATCGATGTTTGACATCGAGATCGTATACGGGTGCTTAGTGGTGACTGGGTACACTGGACGGACTCACCGAGAACTCCTATATGGAATTATATCTATCGTCAGATAGCAGTTCTTAGGTGACACTGGTGCAGGTTAGTCTGTAGACCCGAGATCGTCATAGAGTCCTGTGTGTTCTCCCATTGTACTTTGATTACCATCCTACCACGGCTCTACTGAGGCGTGCAAACAGGTGGCCGTTGGTTACAGTCCCGAGACACACGAAGGCGATGAGCGATAGGAGGGGTTTCGTCTCTCCCGGTATTGGGAGTTGATGTTGTGTTGTGCTCGATTGGCTATATCAGTAAGTCCCTGGCCAGGGCTGTTGAGATTTACTGATAAGTGTTATCAGTAGTTTCTCGATCTGTTATAGATCATTCATCGGCACGACTTATTGAGTTATTAGGGTCGACGTTACCATCCCTAGACTCGATATGTAGCATATCCGACGAAGAGACCGGACTGTACGGTAGTGTTTCCGGTTGGCTCGATGGGAGTTGTGACAGGTTCGCTTGTTTTCTTCTGATCGTTCAATACCCGGGTGGCCGTTACGTTTAGCTGACCGCTTGCGGTTTGGGGGTGCTTGATATGATCATCACCCACTGCCGGCGTATTGATGAGTCTTAGAGTCCCACAATGGAGTTACCTAGTCCAGGCGAAACGATGTGGTGCGCATATGCGATATGCGCGTGGACCCGGTTAAAATGCGCGTATGAGATGCCGCATATTGATCGGGCGGTTTGCTTTTGGTCGGGTCGTATGTGATATGACCGGGTTGCTAAGTCAAGTGTTGATTTATCATTGACCATTAGTTTCTCACTTGAAATCATTTCATGTCTTTTTGTTGTATGCATGCATGTATGCATTCATTCTTATTCATGCACATACGGATGTGCATGCACACATACATGCATACATCATGTTATCATGGTTGTTGATATAGTGGATGGTGGCAATATAAGACTCACACCCTTTATAAAATATAAGGATATTATTTTTGGAAAAGAAAAATGAAAATGGAAATTGTTTCATGGTTTAATATTTTATTCTTTCATTAACCCTTTTGTTTAACCATGATTTAATTTCTATGGCCATTTTTGTTCCAAACTAAAATATCTAGATATTTTAGTTTGGAACTAAAATATCTAGATATTTCTATGGCCATTTTTGTTCCAAACTAAAATATCTAGATATTTTATAACCTTGGTTAAGAATGAGAGATAGAAAATATATATATTCTCTTTTCTCATTTTTATTTAACAAGCTTATCATTATCTTGAGTTTCATAAGCCATCATCTTCTTCCTCTTTTCTCTCTTGCTCTCTAGTTCTCTCAAGTGAGCAAAAGAGTTACCAAGTTAGGATTTTGAAGTGAGAAAACCAACCACAACACCATTCTACACCAGTCTTGCCCATTAGTGTAGAGTGTTAGCTTCTATTTCTTCTCTTGATCTAGTGAAGCTTCAAGCTTGGACAAAGAGGACTCCGGGTGGATCTTCGTGGATCTAGAGGATCTCAAGTGGACATTTTTCCAACCCTCAAGTAGCCAAGGAGTCTAGCGTAGGGAGTTACAAAGGTTATACTCTCAAAACCCTAACTTTTACTACTTGTGTATGTGCTAAAGTTTTGTTGCCCTAATTTTTCTAGCATGATCTTTTAGTTAGTTTCTTTAGCACCATGTAAAATTAAAATATGGCATGTGTGTTGCCTCCAAACCCTTGTAGTGGTTCTGTAGGAAACCCTTCATGGTATCAGAGCCAAGCTAGAACCTTAGGCGACGCTTTGACGAAGTTAAAACTCCGATCGAACCACGAAATACGGTTTTTCACCCTTCTCTGGACATTTTTTAAAAACTGTGTTTTTCAGTATTAAAAATACTTAAAAAATTCAGTAGGCAAATATAAGCAATACTGTGAAAAACGAAGCAATGAACCGTACATTCCGCCACGGAACCGCGGCCATACCTTGCTTGGGCCGCGGAACCGCGGCCGTACTGATGTAACATTGCCTCGTTTTTACACAGTAATGTTCCTAGCTGCTTTAATATATTTTTGGGTATTTTTAATCTGATTCAAGTGTTGAGTGTTCTGGAGATTTTTTTTGGGTTCGTTGATTCGATTGGAAAAATTTAATTTCGTGCTTTTTCCGAATAATTTAGAAAGTATTAAAATGTTCGAACGAATATCATTAACTCACTTTTTCCCGGAACGAAAAACTTTCAAGTGTTAATTTTTTCTCGGGTTTAAATCTTTCAGAAATACGTGCAAGTTAAGTGGTGAACCCTCTAGAAGAACATAAACCTTAACTCGATTATGTGACCGTCTGAACTGCCTCTAAACCTTAGGGTTTGGGGCAGTACGGCGTGCCACATGTGAGGCGTTGGCTTGACCCTTCTACGGCTGGACCACTGCTACTGTGACACATTCTGGGATTTTTGAACCCCGCTCAAGTGTTGAGCTTTAGAAAATTTTGGGTATTTGATCATTCGATTGAAAACTTTAATATTGTCTATTTATCTGGAATGTGATACAATATGTGGAATTCATATAGTTAGGCATGAAATGCGAAGTATGTGATATTTCGGATTTACGATGTCTAAACGGAATGTGGATTCCAAATATTGTAGTTTTATACTTTCTTTTCTATGACCGTAAGTGTATTATGTAGTTATATTTTCGGTTTTCGTTGCTATACATCAACGACGATCGGTGTATGCATACTTACTTACGTTGATGATATGAGATATTATGTGTTGCTGAGATATGATGTGCAGGATTGTCGCGATTGAATAGCCGGGATTTTTTTATTTGAGATGGGAGTTTTATTTTCATTCATGTAAAATTCAAATGTAATGTAATATTCTTTTATTTGGGGCACTTCCGGGTTGAGGTTGATGTCACCAGTGTTGTATATTATTTACTTTTCCGCATTAGGATGGACCCAAGGAGGGGAGCACAGGTGACCGGGTTCTGGGGTTCAGTGGGAGGCCATCTCGAGGAGTCGAGACCGGGTCTCCTAAACTCCAGAATTGGTAGGGTCGCTTGCCACTCTCGTAGGGGTCCAGGGTGTGGGCTTGGCTATTCATCGCGACTGTGGAATCCGTATTTTCTATTGTTGGCTAAATACTAAATACGGACGTCCTAGTATATCCCATCATATCTGTGTTTCTGCTGCCTGTATTCTGTAATGTGATATCAGAGACGAATGATATATTATATATATGATATATAGTAGGCGTTGCTTATGTTTTACACCCGCGCTAGTCCCGTCCCGGTATGCCGTTAGTTAAGTAACCTAACGGTGCATAACAGAACATTACGGCGAATTCGGATGGTATGAGCGTACGTTGTATTATCGTTTCTTTTCTGTGATTGGCTTAAGGACTTAAATGATGGGACTACATTAATATGATTAATGTAAAGAAAATAAACCTAAAAAGATGTTGTAGAATCGGATTTGAAAACCACTCGGCTCTTTAGGAAAAAGCTACATTTCAAAACTGCGGAGCTTAAGCCACTTCTTTTGAAAACCATTTGATTCTACGACGATATCAAGTTCAAAGCGTTAAAGATTTTCTTAAAAATCATCCGCAACCCTCCGTCATTTTAGGAAGTAGAGTACTTAGTATTCGTGCTACGTTTGTTGACTATAGTTAAGGCGTAGTGTACAATAGCTAAGTGATGTCTTCCTACACCGTATATGATGCAGATTAATTAGGATATTCATGCGACTTTGTTGACCATAGTTAAGGGTCATATGAATGGGTCTAATTAATCAAGAAATGACGGGTAGAACTTGACTAGTACTTATGATTTGTTGACCATAGTTAAGGTCATAGGCACTAGGGGTAAAAACCATATCGGGAATTTCAATAGTTGAAATTTGCAATGAGATTGCATACCTTCTATATGATGGTTGGATCCCGATCCCACTGTGGGTAATAGTTGCTCCCAGGAGAGTTTTGCAGTTTACAATTAGCTAACCCATTAGGTGTTTAGAAAGGTGTTAACGGGGCTACGCCTCTGGGAAAATAAGGTTTACTTTAATTAGGTCCGTGCGAAAGCACGGGGAACCTCTCTCAAGTACCGACACTGGCCTGGCTGAACGGTTGGCGAAGTTGTAGACTGTAATTAATCTTGGCTAGTTTTCTTTTTAAGGTTTGAAAGAAAAGCTTGATTAAAGCAGTGGGAAACATCGATTAGACAAGATAATAACCAATCTGATCTTTGCAAGAGATTTCACTGAGTGTATTCTTTTCTCTCTCTTAATGGCAGATACCCATGACAGAACTCAAGCTTCTACTAGATAAAAATAAACTGAATGGGACCAATTATAAAGACTGGCTGAGGAATCTGAAAATTGCCTTGACTTATGATAAAGTATCATATGTCCTCACGGCTCCAGCCTCGCCCGTCCCAGGTTTAAAATCCTCAGTTGCGGATATTGAAGTCCGCAAGACATGGGACGCTGACCGTGCCACGGCCAAATGTCTCGCGCTTGCATCGATGGATAACACACATCAAAAGCAGCACGAGAATATGGACATTCACGACATATTCCTCCGTACAAAGGAGTTGTACGGAGAGCAATCCCGCGTATTACGATACGAAGCATCAAAGAAATTATTTCAAATGCGAATGGCCCCTGGCACACCAGTAGGAGACCATGTCCTGAAGATGATAGCTCTCATAGAAGAGCTTGAGGACCTTGGATGAACGATGGACAATGAACAATATACGGATATTATTCTGCAGTCCTTCCCTTCCACCTTTGCTCAATTTATAGTTAATTTCAACATGCACAATATGGAGAAGGAACTACCTGAACTCCTTAATATGTTAAGGAGCGCAGAGAGTACACTGAAATCAGTGAAAACTCCAGTTTTGAGTGTTGGGCAATCTTTCTCTTCTCGCCCAAAGGCTAAGGCCAAGGGAAAGATGAAGAAGAAACCCAACAAGCCTAGGGGTGGAGTTAAAAAGGTTAAGGGGAAGGAAAAGTCCAAAGCTGGAGAATCGGGAAAAGGGGAATGTTTTCATTGCCACAAAACAGGACATTGGAAGCGCAACTGCATGGAGTACTTAAATCTCAAGAAGAAGCATGGGGATGCTTCCGCTTCAGGTGTGTTTGTGACAGAAAACTGTTTTTCAATAAACTCTGCTTCCTGGGTATTAGATACCGGTTCAGGTTCTCACATTTGCAATTCTATGCAGGGGCTGAGAAATAGCAAGGTTTTGAAGACAGGTGACCATACTCTCCGCGTTGGAAATGGTTCCAATGTACATGCAGTCGCAGTGGGAGAGTATCACTTGGGGTTGCCATCTGGGTTTATATTGGTTTTGAACCCATGTTATTTTGTACCAAGTATGCTTTGTAATATAATATCTGTTTCTTTGTTTGAGAATGAAGGATATAATTTTGTATTGCAGAACAATGTTATGAACATTCTCCTAAATCAAATGTTGGTTGGGTATGGTACGCTTAATAACGTGATATACGTCCTAAATCAACACACAGTTTTCAGCATACAACACACTAATAAAAGAAAACTTTCATAAATAAATGAAGCTTTTCTTTGGCATTGTAGACTTGGTCATATTAACGAAACAAGACTAAACAAGTTACACAAAGATGGATATTTAAACCCTTTTGAATATAAATCTTATGCAACTTGCCAGTCTTGTATCAAGGGTAAAATGACCAAAACTCCGTTTACCGGACACGGAGAAAGAGCTACTGAGCTCCTAGGCCTCATACATAGTGATGTATGTGGGCCAATGTCTACACAGGCTAGAGGCGGTTTTTCATACTTCATTACGTTCACTGACGATTTCTCAAGATTCGTTCATGTATTTTTATTAAAGCACAAGTCCGAAGCTTTCGAGAAATTCTCTGAATATAAACAAGAAGTAGAAAAACAAACCGGCTTGAGTATCAAGATGCTTCGATCAGATCGAGGTGGAGAGTATCTCAGTACAGAATTTGCAAACTTCCTAAATGAGAATGGGATTCTCTCTCAGCTCACTCCTCCTTACACACCACAGCACAACGGTGTGTCAGAACGACGGAATCGGACCCTATTAGATATGGTCCGTTCCATGATGAGTGATGCTGAGTTACCCGTCTCATTTTGGGGGCATGCATTGGAGACTGCAGCGTTTCTACTGAACAAGGTCCCAACCAAAACCGTGTCTACCACACCATATGAGATATGGCATGGGAAGAGACCATCACTTAAGAGAATTAAGATTTGGGGTTGCCCGGCCTATGTTAAAAAGCAGAATCCGGACAAACTCGAGACACGGTCGGTCATGTGTAATTTTGTGGGGTATCCAAAGAATTCTTATGGATATCTATTCTACCACATGGAGGAACAAAAGGTGTTTGTTTCTCAGTATACCACATTCTTGAAAAAAGAGTTTTTCATAGATAAAGCTGTTGGCAATGTGGTGGATCTAGAAGAGGTTCTAGAAACACAACTACAAATGACGACTTGGTTGAACCGGCTGTTGCAATAGAAACCGAGGAACCTCGGCCACTACGTAGGTCTGGTAGGACTTCTCGCCCACCGGAGAGGTACTACGGTTTCCTCATTGATGGTGACGGAGAAGACTGCATCATGGAAGATGATGATCCTACCAGCTTTCAGCAAGCTATCATAAGTGGAGACTCTGTGAAGTGGCTGGATGCCATGAGATCCGAAATGGAGTCTATGTACACCAACAAAGTATGGACTTTGGACGTTGTACCCCCTGGGGTAAAACCTGTGGGGTGCAAATGGATCTTTAAAAGAAAGATTGGTGTAGATGGGCAGGTAGAGACCTATAAGGTAAGACTTGTGGCGAAGGTTTTTCGTCAAAGACCAGGTTTGGACTATGACGAAACTTTTTCTCCCGTTGCCATGCTTAAATCCATTCGGATCCTACTTGCTATTGCTGCTCACTACGACTATGAAATCTGGCAGATGGACGTTAAAACGGCATTTCTAAATGGAGATTTAGAAGAATGCGTTTATATGGATCAGCCAGAGGGCTTCATTAACAGTGAGAGCATCGGGAAAGCATGTAGATTGCTTAAATCCATATATAGGTTAAAGCAGGCATCACAGAGTTGGAATATCTGTTTCGATGATGTTATCAAAGAGTTTGATTTCATCAAAAATCTAGATGAACCTTGTGTTTATAAGAAGGCTGTAGGGCGAGCTGTCACATTCCTCGTATTATACGTGGATGACATTCTTATGATAGGAAATGATATTCCTATGCTACAGTCGGTCAAATCTTTCTTATCACTAAGGTTCTCCATGAAGGACTTGGATGATGCCACATACATTCTGGGCATTAGGATCTATAGGGATAGATCCAAGAGGTTATTGGGATTGTCCCAAACCAGGTACATCAACACCATCCTAAAAAGGTTTAGTATGGAAGACTCTAAGCGGGGTGCCTTACCCGCTTGCCATGTGGTCACTCTCTCCAAGGACTCTTGCCCAAAGGCCGATGAAGAGAGAGCTCGCATGAGCATTATACCCTATGCTTCGGCAGTAGGATCTATAATGTATGCGATGTTATGTACACGCCCAGATGTAGCTTATGCACTTAGTGTTGTAAGCAGGTATCAATCCAGCCCAAGGAAGAATCACTGGACAGCTGTGAAGAACATTCTTAAGTACTTGCGAAGGACTAAAGAATTGTTCTTGGTGTATGGTAATGGAGATCTCCAAATGGAGGCCTTTACCGATTCAAGCTTCCAGAGCGATAAGGACGACAACAAATCTATCTCTGGGTTTGTATTTACCCTCAATAGAGGGGCGGTAAGTGGAAGAGTTCCAAACAGGATACCGTTGCAGACTCTACGATGGAGGCTGAGTATATTGCTGCAAATGATGCCGCCAAGGAAGCCGTCTGGATGAAGAAGTTTGTCTCGGAGCTAGGAGTAGTTCCAACCATTATTGATCCAATACCATTGTATTGTGATAATAATGGGGCTGTGGCGTTAGCCAAGGAGCCCAGGTCCCATCAGCGGTCCAGACACATCCTGAGGCGTTTTCATTTTATCCGGGAGATTGTAGATCGCCGCGAGATCGAGATTAGGAGAGTAGACACAAAGAATAACACCGCGGATCCATTCACCAAGGCCCTCCGTCAGCCGCAACATGAGCGACTTTTTGAGATGTTGGGTATGAGATACGCCAATAACTGGCCTTAGTGTAAGTGGGAGATTGTTGGATATATGTATGCCCTAGAGGCCATCATATGATAGTGGATGTATTCATACATGTGTGTGTGTGTGTGTGTGTGTGTGTATTCAGTGTACATTCTTGCTCGACATGATAGTATGCTATCTGGTTCTTCTTTATCTTACATGTTGATTTGATCATGCTTTTATTCATTCACACATGTTGATAAAGCCCTGAGGATATAGACTTGACTACTGTGATTATGATAGAGATCATACTAGTGGGACAACTGTAGTTTATAAGCATATCCTGGAATGTCCCTAGTCGTAGGTGTATCGAGACGGGGTATCGATATACCAGAGTAGACTAGCGTATATGATACGAGACCCATATGATGGACGATGGATGTTCCCACATTCATCGATGTTTGACATCGAGATCGTATACGGGTGCTCAGTGGTGACTGGGTACACTGGACGGACTCACCGAGAACTCCTATATGGAATTATATCTATCGTCAGATAGCAGTTCTCAGGTGACACTGGTGCAGGTTAGTCTGTAGACCCGAGATCGTCATAGAGTCTTGTGTGTTCTCCCACTGTACTTTGATTACCACCCTACCACGGCTCTACTGAGTCATGCAAACAGGTGGCCGTTGGGTACAGTCCCGAGACACACGAAGACGATGAGCGATAGGAGGGGTTTCGTCTCTCTCGGTATTAGGAGTTGATGCTGTGCTGTACTCGATTGGCTACATCAGTAAGTCCCTGGTCAGGGCTGTTGAGATTTACTGATAAGTGTTATAAGTAGTTTCTCGATCTGTTATAGACCATTCATCGGCACGACTTATTGAGTTATTAGGGTCGACGTTACCATCCCTAGACTCGATATGTAGCATATCCGACGAAGAGACCGGACTGTACGGTAGTGTTGCCGGTTGGCTCGATGGGAGTTGTGACAAGTTCGTTTGTTTTCTTCTGATTGCTCAATACCCGGGTGGCCGTTACGTTTAGCTGACCGCTTGCGGCTTGGGGGTGCTTGATATGATCATCACCCACTGCCGGCGTATTGATGAGTTTTAGAGTCCCACAATGGAGTTACCTAGTCCAGGCGAAACGATGTGGTGCGCATATGCGATATGCGCGTGGACCCGGTTAAAATGCGCGTATGAGATGCCGCATATTGATTGGGCGGTTTGCTTTTGGTCGGGTCGTATGTGATATGACCGGATTGCTAAGTCAAGTGTTGATTTATCATTGACCATTAGTTTCTCACTTGAAATCCTTTCATGTCTTTTTGTTGTATGCATGCATGTATGCATTCATTCTTATTCATGCACATATGGATGTGCATGCATACATACATGCATACATCATGTTATCATGGTTGTTGATATAGTGGATGGTGGCAATATAAGACTCACACCCTTTATAAAATATAAAGATATTATTTTTGGAAAAGAAAAATGAAAATGGAAATTGTTTCATGGTTTAATATTTTATTCTTTCATTAACCCTTTTGTTTAACCATGATTTAATTTCTATGGCCATTTTTGTTCCAAACTAAAATATCTAGATATTTTATAACCTTGGTTAAGAATGAGAGATAGAAAATATATATATTCTCTTTTCTCATTTTTATTTAACAAGCTTATCATTATCTTGAGTTTCATAAGCCATCATCTTCTTCCTCTTTTCTCTCTTGCTCTCTAGTTCTCTCAAGTGAGCAAAAGAGTTACCAAGTTAGGATTTTGAAGTAAGAAAACCAACCACAACACCATTCTACACCAGTCTTGCCCATTAGTGTAGAGTGTTAGCTTCCATTTCTTCTCTTGATCTAGTGAAGCTTCAAGCTTGGACAAAGAGGACTCCGGGTGGATCGTCGTGGACCTAGAGGATCTCAAGCAGACCTTTTTCCAACCCTCAAGTAGCCAAGGAGTCTAGCGTAGGGGGCTACAAAGGTTGTACTCTCAAAACCCTAGCTTTTACTACTTGTGTATGTGTTAAAGTTTTGTTGCCCTAATTTTTCTAGCATGATCCTTTAGTTAGTTTCTTTAGCACCATGTAAAATTAAAATATGGCATGTGTGTTGCCTCCAAACCCTTGTAGTGGTGCTGTAGGAAACCCTTCGGGTTTGATTTGGGTTAGTTCTTTCTTGATGCTTCTAGAAGGATTTATTTTGTTTTGAGCTAAGATATTATGGTTGATATTTTGTAGTGACTCATTCTTAACCCAACCCAAACCCTTAGACCTAGTTAAATCTCTACATGAGTTAGCCTTGTCATAGTTAACCATGGTTGCATTATTATTCATATATCATTTCATTATTCATCACAAAAGGATTTAATTGATTCTTCTTCTTCTTCTTCTTCCTTGAGCTTTGAGAAAGCTTTCTAGGTTTTGAGTTTTGTGATGATTAGTGTGAGAATTTGAAAATAAAAGAGAGCACAAATACTACTTCATCATCCTCATCTAATCTAGCCAATTAGATTAGGGTGTTCATCTCATTAGAGAGAGATAACTTGAGTTATAGAAACTTCGAGAAAAGGAAGACTACAAGCTAGCATGGATCGTTCGAGTTGTGGAGCCTCTCTTGAGTCCGGGAGATCATGGATCGCGGCGAAGGGACTTCTACTCGGAGCTTATGAAGTGAAGGAGCGGACTACAAAGGTTGTAATCCCTCACTCTTAGTTGTAAATATTTTTACTTGCATGTTAAACCCTAATTATCTAGCAAAGATCCCGGTTTTGGGTTGTTCGGCACGTCTAAATTTTTATTCGGGCATGGTTGATGCCTTATTAACCCTTGTAAGAGTGCCTAGGAACCCTACAGAGGCATTCAGATATGGGCACTGCCCAATCAGTGCTAAGCACTTTAGTTATTTTGACTGATTATAGAGTGCCATGCACTTTGCATGGCACTCTTGTAGGAAGTACGTGAGTGTCACCCTTTTTTTAATAGAAGCACTTGGTTAGAGCTCTAGTGTTCACGTGTGAATCATGTGAGGCACTCGGCCTCTTTTTTTTTTTATTAATTCACGTATATTTTACGTGATTGCTTGATTTTTAGGGTGCTGGGTTGTTTTACTTGGTGGCTGCCCAATCAACCGAAATGAGTTTTCTATTGTTTTTTTGGATGCTCATGTGGGAAGCACGTGAGGCCTTTTAGCTCTTTTGTTGTTTGTTTTAGGCACTCACGTGGGAAACACGTGAGGCGCTATAATAGTGCTAAGCACTAATTTTTCTAACGTGTACGTTCCATGTGAGACGCCAAGTTTTTGTTTATAGAGATGTTAATCTCTGCTAATGACATTTTAGTCATTGATGATCATCAAGATCTCTGTTTTGAAGATCTTGGATCAATCTTTTTATTGGAGAACTACGTTCTTCTTTTATTTTTATAAGAACTAAGTTCTTTATGTAAGGTTAAACCCTAATTTTGGAGGAATTAAATTTCCATATGTTCCTTTTCTTTCTCTTTCTTTTTAACTTAGTTCTTTTCCCCTAAGTTTTGAATCTGAAGAATATAATCTCCCTGATGAGAATTAAATTCTCAACTTATGGGGAGATTTTGCAAATCTCAACCAGAGAAAGAACTAAGTTCTTAGAGAAGGGTTAAACCCTTAAAATAAGTAAAAATAGATATTTTGATCTCTATATTTCTTTACCTAGGTTTCTTTTGAAAAGGAAGTCTTCTTCTTTGAGAATTGAATTCTCTATTGTTTTTTAAAGCTTACTGTATTTTTCAGAAGCTTATGGGGGGTTTCTTCTATTTGAGACTTGAAGTCTCAAGTCCTTTATATAGTGGAGGCAGATTGTTAACTGGTTTTGAGAAAATCTCTCATTGAGAGATTCCAATTGATTAAATTGGTCTCAAAATTGATTTGGGGAATTTTACCCACCGTTAGATCTCTGATCCAACGGTTCTTTGTTTAACAGGATATGTTTTCTTGTTTTTAATAAGATTGGGGAAATATTTTTCTATGTAAATAATTTATTCTGTAAAATGGTGATTTTTAATCACCATTGGATTTTTAATCCAAGAGTTCTCTGTTTTACAGAGAGCAATTTCTTTTTTTTTAGAAAGATTGAGGGAATATATTCCCAAAATAGAATTTTATTCTATTATTGGATCATTGATCCAACCGAGAGTATTTTTCTTATTTAGAAAGATTTGGGAGATATTTTCTCCTAATAGAATTTAATTCTATATTTTGATGATTTATCATCTCCATTGGATCTTTGATCCAACGGTTCTGTTTAACAGAGAGTATCCTAGATTCTTATGTAGAATTTAATTTTATTGATCTTGACTTGGGTGCTGGCGTTCATGTGTTGTGCACGTAGGCGCCGCTTAAGAATTTAATTCTTATGATGGGTACTCCTGTGCTTTGCACATTGGCGCTCGCATGATGAGCACGTGCGATGCCATATAAGAATTTAATTCTTATTCAGGAAGCGTCTTTGTGCTTTGCACATTGGCGCCCGCATGAGGAGCACGTGCGGTGCCACTATAGGATTTAATCCTAAGGGATTGGCGCTGGCGCCCTCGTGAGGGGCATGTGAGACGCTGCCTCAACAAAATTTAACATAGCATAGCTCTTTTTATATTGTTTAAATTTTGGGGGAATATCGGCTAGTATTATCAACTGTCCGATTAAAGTCTGTGTAGCCAGTACACGTATTTAATCGGACCCCTGTATGTATCAATATACGACCTCCACATCATATTGCCTGAACCGGGAAAACCCTCTGTGTAGGACTCTAAAAACTCGACAATATTCTGGTGATTTACTGGATAAATCCAAAACCACAAGTACGTCAGCGGCACTAGTTGTACGTAACGGCTACCCAAGTATCTGCTGAAAGGGAGTTCGACAATCAAGTCCATTCGTACTCTACTGAGCCTAAATATGACAATTTTCATACAGTCCGGTCTCTTGGTTTAAGAGTATCACATACTGAGTCTAGGGGGTGGATAATGTCAGACCCCTAATAACCCGATAAGTCATATCGGAGTCAAGCTCTTCACCAACGATAAACTGTTGAACTCCTATCAGTAAATCTCATCCACTATGGCCACGGATTTAGGGTGTGTTGGCTGTAGTGTCCTCAAGTCAATTATTGAATCGCAAGAACGCAATTTTGATGATTGAGGAAGGACCTATACCGGTAGAACAGTCTTACTTGAGATGATAGTATGCTATCAGGTTTGTCTTTATCATACAGATCACTATTACATGTTGATAGAGCCTATATGATTCTTGCTTGACTACCAGCATTATGATGGCGATCATATAAGTAGGAGCTGGGTGGTCTATAAGCACATTCTTAAATGTTCCTAGTCGTGGGAGTATCGAGACTGGGCATCGATACTCCAAAGTAGACTAGTGTATACTTATCGAGACCCCGACGAGGAGCGGTGGCCGGTCTCACAAGACATTGGCGTTAGTTAGTCACCTAAGATAGTATATAGGTGCTCATTGGGTTATGAGTACACTGGACGGACTCGCCGGGAACCTGCTAGATGGTATTATACCTATTGTCAGATTGCAGTTCCCAGGTAACATGAGTACAGGTTAGTCTGTTGACCCGAGATCGTTATTTATCTCGTGTGAGTTCCCACTGTGCTTCGATTACTACCCTACCACGTCTCAAAGGAGTCGTGCAAACAGGTTTTAGTTGGGTACAGTACCAAGCCACATGGAGGCAGTGAGCGGATCGTCGGGGATATGTCTCTCCCGGTATTGGGGGTTGATGTCGTGTTGTGCATGGGTGGCTATCACCAGAAATCCTTAGCCAAGGTGGACGAGAATTATTGATCTAGGATCAGTAATTTCTCAGATGGTGATGGGTTTCATACCGACATGAAATGTTGCGTTATTAGGGGTCTGACTTTATCCACCCCTCTAGACTCGATATGCGATACTCTTAGACGAACAGACCAGACTGTATGGAGATTGTCACGGACATGCTTAGTAGGGGTTTGGATGAGTTTGCTCGTCGGCCTTCTTTTCGCTCAATACCTGGGTAGCCGTTACGTACAGCTAGTGCCGCTGACGTGCTTGTAGTTAAACCCACTGCCAGCGTATTGACGAGTCTTTAGAGTCCCACACACAGAGTTTTCACGGTTCATGCGATATGGTGTAGATGACGTATGTTGGTACATACAGGTGTCCGATTAAATATGTGTACAGGCTACACAGACTTTGATCGGACGGTCGATAATACTAGCGGCTTAGGATTAAGCCGGATTATTAAATCAGGTTTTGATTTAATAATTTATATATATATGTATTCTAGTATTATTGTTCACTATTCATTTTCTCTCTTGGCTATTCATATTTTTGTACGAATACGCGTATATGTATTTCGATACGTATACCAAGTTGTATTCTGTATTTATACGGAATAACTTCTAGAAGTTGGACACCTCATTTAGATGATTTTACTTTTTAGAAAATCATTTTTTTTCTAAATGAGGTGGATGGTGAGTTGGCATGAGCACGGTGAGGCATGTAGAGAGGTATGGCTATGATTTGTTTATTGCAAAAATGAGGAGATATTTCTCCATGATTGATTTATTCATCACTTGCTTCATGGGTTCATTCTCTCTTGAGAGACTTAGCTATTTCCTTGGTTGCTCATACCACTAGTTTCCTCACCTCCTCCTTCTTCTTCTTGAGTTTCTCATTTGAGCATTTGATATGAGAGAAAAAGAAAGTGAGACATTTCTACACCTACACTCTTTATTGCAAGCAACCTTGGAGGGTCGGTTGGTTCGCTAGGCGAACCTGGAGCTTGTATTGTTCCCCCCGGTTGGATCATCTTCGATGGAGGGAGACCGAAGGCCAAACTCAATCTATGACGCTTCAAGGAGCTTGGGAAATGGTAGAAGACCGAAAGACTTGGTTTATTGGGTATAACCATTTCTATCCTTTAGTTTAGCTCTTTTAGTTTGCTAGTATATGGTTTATGGTATCGATCTTAGAGCGGGTTTTGTTTGCGCCAAAAATTTTAAATGCCAGTTTTTGTTTCGCACCGACCACGGTAGATGGTCAGGGCGCAGGCGAAACCCAACAATGGTATCAGAGCCAGCCATAAACCAATACAAGCTAATTTTCACAAAGTTAGAATATCGATCGACCAAACTTTTCGAATCATTTTTCCATTTTCTCATGCTCACTGCCGATTTTAAAACTTGTTCAAAAAATCTTTCTGAGGGTCTTAAAAATACGTACAGGCATTTGTAGGGGGTCACAAGAAATTTGGGCAAATGAACCATCAAAATGGCTGCGGAAGCACCGCAATAGATGCCTATTTACGGTGGTTTCGCGGCCGTATTGTGGACAAATTGCACCAAAATTATTGTGGCACTATCTGACATGGAAATTTGATTTTTGGTACATAAAGTTTTAGCCCAGATTTGTTTGAGTGCTGGATTTGCATTTAGGGCCTATACGGGAAAAGTTTAGTCGATCAAAATTTTAACTGTGTGGTTATCAGTACATGCGAGATATTTGCGACCGTGAATATTAATGAGCGGTACAATTCGACTAGTTGCTATATATTCAACTAGACGGGTTTGTGAGCATAATATTCACGTTGATGTTCTGTGTTGTGCTGATATTATGGTTGGATTGTCATGGTGGATAACCGGTAGTGCAATGATAGATAGTACAGTTTAGATTCATTTGTATATTCAGTATTGCGGGACGAGCGTCCGACTTGTGGACTGCCGTCTCTGCCAGCTTGTATATTATTTGTTTGGGACACGAACGGGTTGAGGTCGATATTGCCATTGTATATTTTTTATTTTATGTATTAGGATTACCCCATGGTGGAGTGCACGAATAGCCGGGTTCTAGAGGTCAACGGGTCCGCATCTCATGGTGTTGATACGAAGGGGACCTTACTCTAGAATTGGCGGGCTATTCGCCACACTCGTAGGGGGTATAGGATGACCCACGGAGGGGTGCATAAGTTACCGGATTCCATGAAGTGCTGGGTGGCCCATTCACTTTGTTGATTGGGGTTGCCTCACTTCTGGGATTGGCGGGTAACTTGCTGCACTCGTAGGGGTCCAGATTTTCATTGCACAGGCTATCCATACGACAGGGAACGTTGGGTCTCATTTGCGGCTCAAGTGAAAACCGAGACTCTAGGATTATCCACCACTCTGTATTGCTGGCTGAGATTCTGTGATGTTGCTTATATCATGCCTGGGACGAATGTTATATATATATATTTATATATACTAGTAGATGTTGTATATGTTTTGCACCCGCGCTAGTCCAGCCCCCGCTCTGTCGTTAGTTAAGTAACTTAACGGGTGATGACAGGGCCCATTGGCGAATGCAGATGGCATATATGTACATTTTATTTTCGTTCCTTTTCTATGGTGTGATATGGATTAATTGATAGGACTGCATTAATTCTGATTAATGCAAGGAAAAACAAACCTATTTGATGTTGTTGGAGCCAAGTTTTAAAAAAACTGACATTACAGACGTTTCCTTTTGCTTTGCACAGTGGTATTCGGTTATGAATATCGAGCACCTCATTCGAAGAGGCAAGAGCCGAGATCCCTTCATAGGGAGTGACCATTTGGGCGAAAGTTTGTGTATTTGTAATAAATTCACTATAGTCGATTCTTTTGCTTTGCATTATGGTATTCAGTTTGGAATATCCTGCACCTTATTCGATGGGGGAAGAGCCGGGATCTCTTCACCGGGAGTGACCTCTTTAGCAAAAGTTTGCGCCACTATATATTTGTAAAACCACTTGGTTCCTTCAATGATATCAAGTTCATTACATTAAAGGTTTTTCGCCAAAAACTAGCCGTAGCCCTCCATCATTTCGGATTGGTAGTGCTTAGTATTCGTGCTACGCATTTCGATCTTTAGTCGAGGCGTAGTGTTCGGTAGATATGTAGTGTTTTTCTGTCGCATGGATATGTGGATTGGTTAGGACAGTCATGCGATCATTTTGATCTTTAGTCAAGGATCATACGAGTGGGTCTAATGTAATTAAAATAATGACGGGTAGAACTTGACTAGGACCTTTTGACATTTTGATCTTTAGTCAAGGTCATTTGGGTCCTAGGGGTAAAAACACACATCGGGAGTTTCAAACATACAGGAAACTTGCTAGGCATGCGCATACCTTTTGGAGTGTGGTGACTCGAGTGGCTTCCATCAGGTTATCATGCGATGATAGTTGGATCTCGATTCCTACTGATGAGTAGGTTCCACTCCTCAGGTGATTTTAGATGATCCCGACTAATTCTCCTTTGGGTTTGGAGGAGGATTTGAGGAAACAGTGGGACCCATCCTGATTAGATAAAGTGATTAACCAATCTAATCTAGGTTAGAGTGCACGCCGAATGTTTCTTTTCTCTCTCTCTCTTTGGCAGCGACCATGACCTGACCCTAAACTAAAACTCATGAACCAAGTTAACTGAACCTTCTTAAAACAATTTGGATTTTGGATTGTCATAGTCTCATATAGCATTGCCGCTCCTACTTTTACCCTATGCTTTTCTCCGGAACATTTATATCACTATGAAGATCCACATTATTTGGATAAGCCATCATATAGTTACATACGAACTCGAAGAAACTTATTTCAGGTCGAAGATGGTTTCCGGTTCTCGAGAAATAGAATAGGTCTATTCAGTTGTCTTTTCCCTTTACCTTCTCTCAGGTTGTGAGGGCTCCTGGTATTTAGGAGAGTACACCTATTGCGCTTATTGGACAGTCTTCTTCCAAACCTCAGGCTGGTGCCGAAAGGTAAGGAAGGAAACCAATTAGCCTAAGTGTGGTGTACAGAAGGTAATAAGTAAAGACATATAAAGGGATTAGAAAGAGGGCAGAGTAAATTATGACTGCTATCATTCACGACGAAGCCGTGTATATCATCGCCACTCCTACTTCACCTTTGCATTTCTCCGAAACACTCTGTATCACTATGAAGATCCATATTGCTTGGATATGACCATCGTATAGTTACATACGAACTCGAAGGAACTTGTTCCAGTTCGAGGATGGTTTCCGGTTCAGGAGAAATCGAATAGGATTATTCGGGTTGTCTTTTATCTTTTCCTTCTCTCAAGTTGTGAGGGCTCCTAGGATTAAGAGAGTACACCTATTACACTTATTGGATAGTCTTCTTCCAAACCATAAGCTGGTGCCGAAAGATAGGGAAGGAAGAAAACCATTTAGCGTAAGGGTGGTGTACAGAAGGTAATAAGTAAAGACAAATAAAGGGATTGGAGAGATGGAAAGAAAATATACGGTTACAGTTATGAATCAGGATAGTGGAAGAGGAATTACTTGGAATACCCGGATACCCTTTCGAAACATTTTCTTGTTTCAGTTTCACTGTGCGGTGTTAATTGAAAATCGATTTCCCAATTAGATTTTGACTCCAGGGTATGTATTTACCAGATTTAATTGTCACATCTATATAGCGTTACAGATGATGAGTGGGAATAATGAGAATTGGGTGATTAGATCCTCTATATATCGGAATTCTTTGTAATTGGTGATATTTGAGGAAATCACCTGGGCTTTTTCCTGACGGCAAATATTTGGTTTTGAATATCCCTTGTTATGCGTCAATTTCAAACAGATATATCTGTACATTTTTTTTATAAAGTGAGATATAACTTTTTGATATTATGTCTATGACATTTACTTATATCAGTTGGTGATTAAGTAAGGTGCTTTCAACAGCGTTGTAATTCTTCTTAACCATAGTACAGTTTTCAACCTACGACGCACATGGTTTGAGTTATTAAACTCAGGGGACTTATACAAAGTATTGTATGTTTTCCAGTGTCCATTAGGACAAAGGGGTTGGTACTCGTACTATATTTTTTTTTTACTTTTGACTTCTCTAGTTTTAAACAAGTATTTCGTTGAAACACAAGGTCTAAGTTTTGAGAAGTTATAGGTATATGAATAAAGTAGAGAACCATATGTTGCAAAGTATCAGGATTCTTCAAGGTGATCGACGATGTAGATACTTGTGCTAGGTATTCCATTGATAGTAATGGATTTGAGAACTTGCTTCTCTGTCAGGTTACTCATATGTGGATGCATTCCTTGATGAGTAATGATGATCAGTCTCTTTCCATTTAGTTGATATGCACTGGAGACAGCTGCATGTATATTGAATCTGGTTCCAATTAAATTAGTGCATTTGTTTCTATATGGATATAGAATGGATTCATATCTTAACGATGTTATGGTATATGGAGTTGTCCGGCTTATTCTTAAAACCAGAATCCTGATAAACTCTAGGCATGTTTCAGTAATGGCAGTTTGTGGGTTATCCCGGGCTTTGACGAGGGTTAACTTTCTACCATCAGGAAGATCAATAGTTATATTGTTCTTGACTCGCCACCAGTTTTCGTAAAATGGATTCAGAATCCATTAGTGGGAGCATGGTAGAATTGGATGTTATTCCATAACCACAAACGATTACTGAAAATTTAATGAACCTAGAGATTCAATTGGATTCGACATTCCATTAACCACTTCGCAGATTAGGTGGGTAACCTCAAGCACCCGAGAGGTACTTCGGTCTTCTCAGAGACGGTGACAGGGAGGTTCTTGTTTTCCCAGACTTGCCATTACTGCTGTTCTAAACTATGAAACCCGGCAGGAGGATTAGTATAATGTCGTTCTAAACCAGCTTTAGAAGTGCACGTGCATATGACTTTGCCAGAGAGTTGTTGTAGTCAGTGGGAGCAGCGGAAGCATAGTGAGTAAGTGGCTTATGTCTATTTATAGATTAAACCCGGTATAGCGGAGACAAATCGTCTATTTTTGATGCGACAGTCATAGAGTTTAACTTCATCAGAATAACAAATGGATCTGGTAAGAAGGCAATAAGGAGTGATGTCCTGGTATTTGGATGACATGCACTTGATAGGAAGTGATATTCCTATACTACGATTGGTTATACTGTGGTTGTCACTAGTTGTTTCTCTACATAGGATCTGGATAAAAAAATCAGGTTTTCTGGTCACTAGATCTATGGTTTTAGATCTAGATTTAAAAAGTGTCCCAATTTAGGTATTTTGACATTATTCTAAAGGTGTTTTAGAATGGACGATTCCTGGCGAGGTAGTGTGCCCGCAGGTGATGGAGTCACCCTTTCTAGAGAGATGTCTTTTAGACTGATGAGGAGAGAGATTTGCATGATTGACATATCACTTGCTTAGGCAATTGAGTAAATCATGAGATATTGAGTAGCACACCAGATATTGCTTTTGCTCTGGCTGCAATAAGCATATATATTAATCCAATCCTGGAGAAATGGAGGGAAGCAGTTACCATTACCGATGATGCGTATGTTCCACGTACACATGCTTGCAGGCTCACACACATCATCATCAGTAATTTCCATGTCACGTACACATTAGAAAATACTACTTCATTAGTATAAATTATTACTGATAGTTTCGACATGGTACTAGTGAGCTTGCTTTTATATGATACCTTAGACATTGCATTTATTTACTGTTTTATCTCATAAATGTATATTCATATATTCATTTGCCATGCGATAGTATAGGCCAGTCCGGATTGCCGGAGCCCGGTATTCATTATTTATTTACATCGTGATTTAAGATTTCGGATTTCCATGAGATTTCTGGATTTGGAGAAACCGCAAAGATTTTATAAACTGATTATCATTTCTAAAAATAGAAAATGCGGTTTTCTCATGATATGATATGAGATATGTCCACCATGAGTTTTCTCGGCTCTTGAGCGATATCATACACCCGATTCGAGGAGGAGGAGGAACCGTCTGTGGGTGCATGGTGGACCCGGTGCGGTACCCGGGGCAAGATGGTCGCAGATGATGGAGTTGAGCCTGGCAGAGGAGCACTACAGATCGGTTATTTATGACGCGGCGGATATCCGGAGGATACCGATGTAGTCGTGAGATTTGATGATTTGGGCTAGTCCGGATAGCCGGAGCCCAGGGGCCAGTCCGTATAGCCGGAGCCCGAGATATTGGATATTTGGATATATGTTTTGGGTCGATACTTGACACGGATTTTATGTTGATTTCATTGATGATACCTCAATTTATATATATATAAATCTCGCTAAATTAAGAAAAAAATGTATTCTGTTTTCATTTTATGGCATTCATACATCATATATGTTGCTACCTGAGGCACTGACACGAACACTTGATATTACACTTATGTGTAAATGTTCAGGGATATATTATATTGAGGATATTATGATCGTATGACCTAGGATTGAGTCATATATACGATTTCTGCTCGGTGATATTTTCTACTCACGAGCTGGCAACTCACCCCCGTTGTGCACAGTTCTTGCAGGTCTTGCCGTACAGGTTTCCTTGGTGGCTTTGCTGGCACACTGCTTCTTTCCAGGTGATTTCTTTGGTAGGTGGGTTCACTCGCATCGTGACCACCCATGTATTTATTTATATTCAGTGCTATCTAGTAACTCCATCAACCATACTGTATTATTTGATAAGCTTAGAAGACCAGTTGTATATTCTTCCGACCTTAGAGTCGCGCGTTGTATTATTATGGGATTTCTTGATGATATTGAGTTTTCTTTTGAGTTTTGATCCTCGCCCTTCGACGTTGTATATTATATTGCTTGCGTGGTTGTGACTGCCAATTGGCGAAGAGCTAGCTCCCGCTTGGGGATGCCTTATATTATGCATGTTGTACCCATTTGGGGCTGGTATTTACAAAGGAAACTCTGCCGAAAGTTTCAGAAAAAACTTGAGGTTTTAAAAATGCATACTTCGGCTTATTTTGTTAAACCACTCGCTTTAAAACTAAAGTTTTCCTTCACTTTCTCCTTTAAATGGTTTAGATTCTGGGATTTTTGGCTTACTAGAATTAGATGGGGTCCTATAGACTTCATATGATTCAAGTGCCAGTCACGTACCATTTCGGGTCGTGACATACATGACTTCGTTGCTAGGACACACACACCATTACCGATGACTTACATATTGCACGTACACATACTCGTATTCTCACACGCATATCATCGGTAATTGCCATGCCACATACACATATAAATTACTGTTTAGTATCCAGTACCACGAACAGTTTTAGATATTGCACTTTCTTTACCTTACTATACGACATGCTTATATGCACGCACTTGCTATGCATTACAGTATTGTTTTGTGCCTGTACATATGATTTCATTATTACCATATTCTCATGAGATTCCTGGATTTAAGAAACCGCAGATATAATTTAAAAACTTGTGAATGTTTTAAAAACGCGGTTTTCTCTTGATATGATATTTCGACATCCACCATGAGATTTCTCGGTTCTGAGCTATGATTACTACTCGATTCGAGAAGTGAGGAGTCGCCGTCTACGGGTACATGGTGGACCCAGTACAGTACCCAGGGGCAAGAAGATCGTATAGAAAGGCGTTGAGCCTGGCAGAGAACACTACCTACCGGTGATAGTATTGGACTCAGCGGATATCCGGAGGATACCGACCGAAATGATATGAGGACCAATCTGATGAGATGGTGTCTGAGATATGAGGGCCGGTCCGATGAGACGGTGCCTGAGATATGAGAATTTACGTGTCAATGCTGGACACGGGATTTATGATGATTTCGAGTGTCGATACTGGACACTCATGGTATTATGATGATTTCGAGTGTCGCTGATGGACACTCATCGGATGATATATATATATATATATATATATATATATATATATATATATATACACACATGCTATGGATGACATGTTACCATACATTGATATAAGCACGATATTATATTTATATACACGTCCGTTTCGGTACCACACGATATGATATTATATTACAGTATGACCTTGGTAGATTATTATGCATTCGCTTTCTACCTGATGATGTCTTCTACTCACGAGTTGGCAACTCATCCCCGTTGTGCCATAGTTTTCTTGCAGGACCGACCGCTCGGATCAGTAACGGCTTGCTGGAACACTTCTTCTTCGGGTGATTGCTTGGTAGGTGGGTTACACTACGGATCGTAACCACTACTTGTATATTTTTATATTCTTTGTATCTAGTTAAAAACTCTATCAATCAGACAATGTATATTTGTAGACATAGAGACTTGTATATTCTTTCGGACTTAGAGCGAGACTTGTGTGTTATTCTTTATGTTTAGTTGATGATGATATAGTTGCATTTTGATGATGTTGTGGTATTTCCTTTACATTTCTTGTGATTGATCTTCACCTTAGGCGTCATATATACAATGCGTTTGTGTTTCCGCCGATTGGCGATGAGTTGGCTCTCGATTGGGGATGCTTATATTATTATTACTTATATACTGGTTTTGATCAAAATTTACAAAGGAGGTGCTGCCCAAATTTCAAATGATGAAAATGTTTTCAAATTTTAGTATACAATTCACTTATGTTTCAACGAACTTTGCTTGTATTTTAAAAAGCGGGACTTGATTTTATTTATACCCCTTTTTCAAGATTTCACCTCCACTGTTTTCTAAAAAGATTTAGATTCCTGATTTTCGGCTTACTTGGATTACAATGGGGTTCTATAAACTTCACATGATTCGAGTGCCGGTCACGTGCCATTTCCGGGTCGTGACACATTTTTAGTTAAGATTTATTTCTTTTTTGTTAGGAATTATATTCTCTTATTTAAAGAGATGAGAACTGTTGTATTAGGGAAGTGGTTTTGATTATTGAACAAAGGTTGCTTGTTAGCAAAGGGAAAGTTACGGCTTTTTGTGTTTAAAGAAAGGCCATCATACCTTGTTCTTGGTTATTTCGGGTTTTGTTCTTATGATTTTCTTGAGAGCGAGGAGATCGTGCCGAGCATCGTGTCTTCGTAGACTGATCCTCATCAAGTCAACTGGCCTCGTCGTGGCGACTCTAATGAAGCAGGTCGGTTCAAGGGAAACCCAAATCCGGCTCGTCGCAACTCGCCTCGCCCAACTCGCGAAGCAATTCAGCCCGCCTAGTTTAACTTATGACTTGCCTCGCCTAACTCGTCCAACGGCTCGGTTGACTCGCCAATGGCTAGTTTAACCCAACTCATCTCGCCTTGTCTCGTATTCACCACCGTAACGATCAAATTCATCTCAAATTCGCCACGTCTCGCTTCTCCTAGATTCTCGCAGCCAACATTCGAAAACGGTAGGATTTTGGGCGATTCGCCTCGCCTTGCCTCGGATTCGCCTTGTCCCGGCTGAAATTTGAAAACCCTATAAATACAACGCCTGTTCAATTCAATCTTACACCAAATCAAATATACTCTCCTTCTCTCTTAGTTTTGCAAGAAAAAAAATCTCACCTTTAACTCAAGTGTTAAGAGACTCAAGACCCTCAAGTTTCAAATTTTCTAGTTAGATCTTCAAATCGAGCAATGGGCATCGGGCAGCTAACCGGAAAAATTTTCTCAATGTTTTGATTGCTTCATCTCTTTACAAATTCCGCTCTTCCATTCTGGTTGTTTGGTAATCTATAATTTATTTTTAATTTTTTAATTTAGTAAAAAAAATTATTATAGAGGGTTCATTCGATACACAACATTCCGAACATCCCGGTCCGGAACTACAAGAAGAAGCACCCAATTCCACTACTAGAGTACCTAGAAAATGTGCATTTAGTAATAATATTTGGGATCACTTTAAATTTGAGGATAAGGGTGGGGTGAGACACGCGGTGTGCGTACATTTTTTCACTCCTTATAAACATAAGGAGTATACCGGTACCGGTATCGGTACTTTACATAAACACTTAAAAACACACGGATAACATGGCTGGTTCTTCCTCCACAAATTCATAATTAAATTACATCGGCGAGGGTCTTTTTCAATATAGTCATGATGCAAATGTTTAAGCCATGGCAAGGTTTGTTATAGCAGATGAACATGTTCTCGGTTTCAGAGAAAATGACGCTTTTGAACGATACATTCAAAGGGCGTTACAATCGTGATATAAGAGGGTTCCGAGCAGTACATTAAAAAATCGTTGCTTTATGATCTACGCCCAAGGTAAGAAAATATTAGCTGCTATTCTTGACCTTTAAATAATAGTATTTGTTTAACTTCTGATGTTTGAACTAATAGAATAGAACTACCATTTATCTGTGTTACCTCACATTGGATTATTCTGACTGGTTTTTGCAAAAAAGAATTATTTATTTTAGACAGTTTCAAAACCCGCACAATGCATTTAATATATCTTCTGAAATTAGAACAGTTTTAGAAAAATATCAGTATGTAAATAAATAAAAAAAATCTATTTCATTCGACGATACTAGTAACAACGATGCTATTATTACTGAATTTATTAGAACATGCAAACCAATTTGCAGTGGTAGATTTTTTCACATTCGGTGCGCTTGTCATAGACTTAATCTTGTTGTACAAGATACTTATCAAGTATGTTCTTCTAATATTCAAACAATTAGAGATGCATGTAGATTTTCTAAGGGTTCTTCAAAAAAAAAGCCAAATATAAAGCTAGATGTCTTTCTATGAAATTGAGACCATCTGTTAGGAAAGATGTGGCCACTAGGTGGAATAGTACATATAACATGCTTATTTCTCCATCCAAGACTAGTGGGATTATTACGAGCTTGTGAAATGAGCAAATGCCTGTAGAAAACCACTTGACTGAAGAGCATTGGTCAGTCGCTGAACTTTTCAAATATTTTCTTATAAATTTTAAAACAGCAACCGAACATTTTTCTACCACTTATCATCCCACTTCCCATATTGTTATCTCTGGATTATATAATGCAGCTCAATGTTTTTCTAGTCATATTGATGATCCGATATTACAACCTGTGATACTTACCATTTTATCTAAGATTTCTAAATATTATGCGGAAGTTCCAATTGTTTTTAGCTTGTGTTCGATAATGGATCATAGGATCAAATTAGATGGTGTAGAGACTCTTTTAACAGCGTTCCATAGATGCATGCACTTTAGATATTGATACCTATATTGCAACTGGTAAAAACACTTTAAAAAAATGTTTGATTTATATGTTGCACGGTCTTCTAATAGTAGAATTAGAGTATCAGTCTCATCTTCCAGTTCACGTGTCTCGAATCCAGCCTTAACACTTATACAACAGTCGAAAAGGACACGGGAGCCCGTAGCCTGTTCATTGACGTCTTTGAATGAACTAACAAAATATTTATAGACCGAGTCAAATGTAAACTATAGTTTATCTGAAGTTACTGAACTTGATGTTTTAGCCTGATAGAAAATTCATGGAATTTATATCTGGTACTTTCTACCATGGCTCGTGATTTACTAACTGTAGAGTGTTTTCATCACCCTATTAAGATAGGAATGCGCGCTCTTATCAGGCGTGTACAGATTCCCTCGGTCTAGGGTAAGCTGGGGTTTAGTGATTGTATGGATCCAAAATCTCCGGCAACCGCGGACAAAACTACCGTTAATTACCCCTCACTTGTGGAGTGAGTGAACCTCCAATTAACGGGTCAAATAGATCAGGAGAACTCAATGTGCAGTATGTGTTGTGTGTGTTTTGTTTGGAAAACAATGCAAGAATGCGTGTTCATTTCATTTTTTTGTTTATTCCGTAAAGTATTTACGAGAAAGACTTTTAAAATAAAATTTTAGTAAACATTTTTTCTATTTTCTTTTTCTTTTTATTTTTCTTTCTTTTTAAAGTGCGGGATTGAAGCGCAAGCACGCACTTGCATTGCGCGTGCGCACGCGCACGTGCACACATGCGAGCGCAGTGCAAGCTCACGGCATGCGCGCGGTGCACGCACGCACATGCGCACGCACGACGTTCGAGGAGGGCCAAAAGGTCATAAATTGGGCCAAAAGGTCCGTTTTAGGGCCGATACCCGGGTTTGGAGTCCAAGGGGTGTTCTTCTCCTCTTTGGCCTAAAGTGGCTCTTTTGATTCTTCAAAACTTAGATTTTAGATCTTGAATAGGCCAAAGGGGTCTCTTTTCACTCTCACAAGTCTTAGATCTTACCAAAAATGGAGTTTAGGAGATGGGTTCTCCTTCTTTTTCCTCTCTTAAATTAGATCTTGAGGAGAAGGAAGAAGATTGGTAAAATCTTCCCTTTTGGGATTTGATGGAGTAATCTCTCTCTTTTCAATGTGTTTATGGCTAAAATCTAATTAGTTTTGAAAAAAGAGAGCTTAAGCTCTTGATTTAATTTAAAAGAGAATAAGATGATGAACTTGGAGAGAGAGAGAGAGAGAGAGAGAGAAGATTGAAGCACAAACCCTAAATTTTTTGTGAGAGATTAGTTATTCTTATCTCTGTAAGAGGGGCATGCTCATCGGACGGGTTTTGAAAATTTTGCGGAAGCGTAAAAATGACAAAGTCCGAGCGAACAAGACACCCGAACCCTAGAATACTACCTTAGACTAAAATACTTGTAAATTAAAGAAGCTAGAGTAGAGAAGATAAAACCTTTGAAACTTCTTCTCAAACTCCAATGATGATACCAAGGACTCTGATTAGGCTCCGAGGCACTCCGGATCTCGCTTGGTCTCCGATCAGCTCCGTCGAAAATGATCCACGCAAAGTTCACCGGTTCTAGTTTCAGCATCAACAACTTGATGCAACTCTCTCTTCATGCTTGCTAGACATGAGTTGGGAGGGATGTAGAATAAGTAATGATTCATGAACCCTTTCTTTCTTTTCTTTACTTCATTTTCTTTTGTTATTGATGAAAGAGAAAAACCCTTGTCAAATGAACTCATAGTTATGAGAAAAAGAAAAAAAAACCCTCTTCATAAACCATGGTTTCTATCTCTCATCCAAGTGTCATGAGCATGATGATTTGTAGGCAACAAGCTTCCACCTCACTCTTTTGTCATGCAAAAATAAAATGGGAAAAAGAAAATCATAAAAATACATGTACAAAATAATTGTACACGTAAATATTCATGCACATGTTATGTAATCATACACTAAGAGAGAGAAAAAGAATATCAAATTATTACTAGTTTATAAATGCACCATCATATATAAGAAATATTATTAAATCAACACTTGATTCAATGACCCGATTCAATCATAAACCGGCTAGTATCAATTGTCCGATAAATACATGTAGTATCACATACACATGTTTAATTAGACCCTGTATGCATCGCCGTACGTGTACTACATCTTTTTGCTAGAATGTGAAAACCCTCTGTGTAGGACTCTAAATACTCAACATTGCTGGCATGAATGAAATTCTTTTATGGACTTCAATACGCTGGCAGTAGGTCAGGATCATATCTGATTAATCTGAAACACTTTCAGATCAATCCCCACCGGGTTAACCTAAAAGCACGTTAGTAGTACTAGCTGTACATAATGGCTACCCAGGTACTGAACGAAAAGCCGGTCGGCAAGCAAGCTCGTCCGTACCCTGCTAGACCCTATCACTGACATTCACCGTACAGTCCGATCTTTTCATCTAAGACTGTCACATACCGGCTCTGGGAGGTGGAAACCGTCAAACTCCCAATAACCCGATAAGTCATGCTGACGTCAAGCTCATGTCCATCCGAGAAACTACTGATAACACTTATCAGTAAATCTCGTCTATCTTGGCCAAGAACTTATGGTCATAGCCAGCTGTGCACGGTGCAACATTAACTCCCTATACCGGGAGAGACGAATTCCCTCGACCGCTCACCACCTTCATGTGCTTCGGGACTGTACCCAACTAAAACATGTTTGCACGACTCTTTAAAGTCGTAGTAGGTTAATAATCTAAGTACAGTAGGAACACACACAAGACATTATGGTGGTTTTTGGTCTAAGGACTACCCTGTACTCATGTCACCAGAGAACTACTATCCGACGATTGATATAATACCATCTAGGAGTTCTCGGCAAGTCCGTCCAGTGTAACTCATCCAATGAGCACATGTATACAATCATCGGTGTCAAACACCAATGGCTATGGGATCATCCATCGCCCCGTCCAGGGTCATGAAACTTATACATTAGTCTAAACTGGAGTACCGATGCCCGGTATCGATACTCCCACGACTAGGGACTTTTAAGGATGTTCTTATAGACTATCCAGGCCCCACTTGTATGAGCGCTATCATAATCCCGGTAGTCAAGCAAAGATCCTATGAGCTTTATCATCATGTAATAGTGATACGTTATAGCAAGTAAAACGTATACTTATGAATGAAAAATACAAACCAGATAGCGTACTATCATTTCGAGCAAGACTGTTCTTGGTATAGGCCCTCCTCGAATTCAGTAATTGCATTCCTACAACTACGATAATTGCCTTATGGGCACCTATATCCAACAATCTCCCATTTGCACTCAAGGCTAATTATTGCGGTATCGTATACACACATCTCATGTGTTACTGTATACCCAACTTCCGTACTAACAGTTTCACAAACTGTGTTCGAGAAACAGCCTTAGTGAGTGGATCTGCTGTAACGTTTCTATCATGTATCTCTCTGAAACTCAACTTCGCGGAGATCAACTATCTTCCTGTCATGCCCCGCTTCCCAGTGTACGGGAAAGTAAGCGTGGCGGGCACGCGATGTATTTACTCAGAAGTAAACACGCTAAGCATAAATAAGCAATATATATATATCTATATATATATATAATGCACAAGAAATGACAAGAGATATAATGTAACAGCAACTTTTTATTCACTTTCATTCTTTACATTATAACTGATTTGAAAAGGAAATGTACAATGATAGAAAACAATGCCTAAACAGTGGCATATGAACTGAAATAAGTACAAGTAAAAACTAGAAGTCTAGTTGCTCTATGAACTGGTCTAAGTCATCCTGTCTGGGCTCGGTCTCCTGAGGGTCTGGTCCTCCTGACGAACATTCCAAAGAAAGAAATAGAAGGAATATCGTCAGCGCACTAGCGCTCGGTAAGTCCCAAAAGTAAGAGTAGAATAGAATAGAATCGGACAAGTAGAGAGTATATGACTGGTAATATGTACATGTATATGTTTGTTATACTAACGTAGTTGTTTGTAACTTGGTATATAAGGTATCAGTGTATACGAGAGGAGTCTAACTTGCTCCGTGGACTATAGTAACCCGTAGTACAAGGCCCTGTCAAAACCCACGGGACAACGACACATGATATTCAAGTAGGTGCCTTTTAGTGACCATCTCGTTCCACTTCTAATACATTCCATACCAGTCTACCTCGTTAAACCTCGTAATGTATATTGTATTGATTGTAGTTATCAGACTTGCCGAGACCATGAATACAAGTTGTTCATGTAATCAGGTTCAGGATGTATCAAGTGGTCAGGTAGTCAAGTCAAGATATAGCTATAGTTTGGTCAAGTCAAGTCATATTTGCATGTTGATATTGTTATGTTATTCAAATTTAGGTTCAAGCATTCATGTTTGGTATATTAGATTCATGTTGAATTGGATTCATATTTGGATTGGATTCAGATTAGACTTAGACTCAGATTGAGTCAGACACTTTAAAACAGATTTGGATCCTGAATTATATTCGGGTGTTATCGGTGACTGCTGCACATGGATGGCAAGATTTGTGTTTTTTTCCAAGACAATTACCATTGATAACTTCATTAAGTTTTTTCTATCTTAAATAGGCAAGCACTCATTTTCTCTGACTCCCTGAGGCTCAAGAGAATTGATCCCGCTTAAACCTATACTTACTAAGGTCCTTAATATAATTTTATATAACTCGAAAGGGTTTTATGAAAAAGATTTTATATGCGTTTAAAATAAATCTTGAGTAATTATTTATGTTCTTTAGGGTTTTCATGGATGTGAATTTTAAAGAGTGGGATATATTAGTGAATATTTACATAGCTTGAATAGTTTAAGATATTTTAGTATAAGACTTGTCTTGTATTGATACTTGATGGTATTTTAGTGAAACTTGTCATTCTTTTATTTTTTAGGAAAACATGGAATTTTATTATAACTTGAAAATATGTGGTTTGATAATATTTATATAATATTAAAAATTAATTTTATTATTAATTAGAAAATCTCGTTTTTCTTAAAAATAGTATGAAAAATCTTTCGAGACCGAATGCTCCGTGAGGAGGTCTGCATCTCGCTCTACTAGCCCGAGAATGTGCGATAATCCGCACCATATAATAGCGGGTTTCCTAAAATGGATTGTAGAGGCATAATCGCAAAGAATTTAATAATACAATTAAAAAGAAAACCGGGTTTTTATAGTCGATGGTATTTTAATGAAATATTGTGTTTGCCACAAAAGTATGTTTTCAAGAGTATCGTGCTATGTAAACATGTGTGTATGTGAGGGGTAGGTCATTACCCCGTGAAGTTTTCTAGAGATAATAGTAAGCAAAACAATAAAAGATGACGTATATAAAGTTCATGGTATTTAAGTGTAAAACTCAATTTAAAGTTATTTAACATGATGATTTAGAGTGAAAGTTGTTTCCAATTATTAGTTTTATGGTTTTAAACATATGTTAAGAATATGGATGAGGAATAATTAAGAAAAAGTGTGATTTCAAGGTTTTAGAATCAAAAGTCGGTATTAACTCCATTTACCAACATATTTTGAAAAAAAAACTTTTTATGTAGAAAGAGAAGAATGAGGTAGGACTTACTAGCTAGAAGGGTAGGAAAGAGGTAGAAGAAGATAGCTTGATCGTTGTGGTATCGCGGAGTCGCCGGAACTTGCTCGATTCCTCGCCGGAAGTTGCTCTTGGCTAACTCCACTTCTACTCCACTTGTATTTAGAAAAATTTGATAATTTTGGCTAGAGATTTCAGAATGAGAAAAGGCTAGGGTATGGGGTTGTATTTATAGTATGGAATTAGGGTTTTGGAATTGAAAGAATGAATTAAAATGCATTAAAATTGAATTTAAAGATGCAATTGAAGTCTCTGTTTAAATTCAGAGAAATCAAACAGTGCAGGGGTAATGGGGTAGGCCAAGGGTTTGTGGGAAGAGCACGGGGTCCATTGCCAACGAGAGACCCGTCCCCGCCGGCCCAATGATGAATCTTGCCGGCCAAATGTTTGAGGAAAGCCGGTGGATTCTCGCCACGTGTCCATGCTGATATTAACTCTAATTTGCACATGTTTGTTTTCTTCAGACTTTTCTTTTTATGTGCATTGCACGTGTAAACTTTTGGGCTTCCAAAAAGTTTAAAAGAAAAATCAGGAAAAATAATATGTGTCTGATGGGATTTGAAAACAGGAGCTATGTCACAGCAGTGCAAGGCTTTATCAATAAGCTACAAGTGCTTTCTGTTTGTTATATGTATGCCCTAGAGGCTGTTACTGTACATTGGATGTATATTGTAGTGGATGCTGGGACATATATAGGAAGGACTTTCTTGCTCGACATGATAGTACGCTATCTGGTTGCACTTTATCTTAACATGTATACTTTCTGTCTCTCTGATTACATGTTGATAAAGCCCTTAGGATGTGTACTCGACTTCCAGGACTGTGATGTAGATCATACTAGTGGGGCCTGGGTAGTCCATGAGTACATCCTTGAAATGTTCCTAGTCGAGGGAATATCGAGACGGGGCATCGATATTCCAGAGTAGCCTAGCGCATATCTTCTCGACTCATGCGATGGGCGATGGATGATCCCATATCCATTGGTGTTTGACATCGAAGATGGTATGCGGGTGCTCAGTGGAGACCGGGTATACTGAACGGACTCGCCGAGAACTCCCAGATGGTATTATACCTCACGTCAGATGGCAGTTCTCTGGTGACACTGGTACAGCTTAGTCTGTTGACCCGAGATCGTCATAGAGTCTTGTGTGTCTCCCACTGTGCTTTGATTTCCACCCTACCACGGCTCTACTGAGTCGTGCAAACATGTGGTTTTTGGGTACAGTCCCGATTCACATGGAGGCAATGAGCGATAGGAGGGGATTCGTCTCTCCCGGTATTGGGGGTTGATGTTGTGCTATGCTCGACTGGCCATAACAGGAAATCCCTGGCCAGGGTTGCAGTGATATACTGGTAAGAGTTATCAGTAGTTTCACGAATGTTATGGACCTTACGTCGGCATGACTTATCAAGCTATTGGGGTCTGACGTTTACCACCCCTAGGTGAGATATGCGACATATCAGACGAACAGACCGGACTGTACGGTAAGTGTTACTGGTTGGATTCGCAGGAGTGTGAGCGGGCTTGCTCGTCGATCTTCTGATCGCTCAATACCCGGGTGGCCGTTACGTTTAGCAGACCGCTTGCGGCTTGTGGGTGTTTGATATGATCATCATCTGCTGCCGGCGTATTGACGAGTCTTTAGAGTCCTACACAGAGGTTTCCTAGCTCAAGCGAAACGAAATAGGAGCGCATATGAGATATGTGCGGGACCGAGAATAATTCGTGTATGTGATACCGTATTTCATTCTCGCGACGAATGCATCGAATGGTTATATGCGATATAACCTAGTTATCGAATCAAAGATTGATTCGATAAGCCGATACATTGGATACTAGCCGGTTATATGCGACATAACCGGATCATTGAATCAAGTGTTGATTTAATGATTTAATGTATAATTATATATTTGATATATTACTTTGCATTAACTAGTATTGGTTCACTTTAAATGGATTTACTCACTTAGTTTGTGCACATTGCATATGTGATATATTTTGTGCACATGATTGTATCATGTTTGATGATACATGCAAGCTAGGGTTAGTGTAAAGAATTAGACCATGGTTAAGATTAAGATTAGGGTTTTCTTTTTCTTATTTAATTTTGGAAAAAGAAAATGATAAAGAAAATGAAATGGTGGCTTATTTTGTTTGTAGTTGAAGTTTCTTGAAACTTTGACTAAGTAACCATTTTGTCTTCTTTCTTAACCCTAACTCTTCATATTAACCTTAGTCAATTCTCTACACCTAACTAAGGTTAATGATATGATAAGTATTATATTTTCTTTTCTATTTAATTAACTTATCATATCTTTTCTTCTTCTTCTTCATCTTGAGCAAGAAAGAAAAAGCTTGACCATCAATGGTGATTGATGGAAAAATGTGAGAAATCCAAATCTAAAGTTTACCCACTTCCTATTTCTTCATCCTCTACCTCTTGCCAAGTAGTATAGGGTGTTTCCTTCACAAGTTTTCCCGACTTGGTGAAGTTTGAGCTTGTTCTAGCGATGCCTCGATGTAGATCATCTTCGGCATCGAACCGACGATCAAGCCCGCCCATTCTTCGATGATGCCAATGCTAGAGTCGTGAGTTCGATTTGGACAGCAGAGGGAGATCATCGCGGAGCATTCGAAGTGGTGGACCGGATCTACAAAGGTTGTAGCTCCTTTCCTTTTAGATAAAGTTGTTTATTTGCATCGTTTCGCCTAAATATCTAGTTAACGATCCGTTCTAGGTTTTCTCGGCACCGTAATTTTTAGAAATTAGCGTGTTTGATCACTTGTGAGACTTCACTAGAGTGCCTAGGAACCCTACAGTGGTATCAGAGCCTAGCTAGAGCCTTAGGCGAAGTCCCGACGGAGTTAGAAGTCCGATCGACCCAAAACCCCGACCCGAATATTGCTCTCTGGACATTTCTGTAAATTGTGGTTTTTTCGAAATTAAAAATATGCAGAAAAATCAGCAGGTGATCCTAAGAATTACTGTGAAATTCGAGAGCATGATTCCTCTAAAGAGCGGCGGAACCGCGGCACGAGCATGCCTCGTGCGGCGGTTCCGCGGCCAACTAGTCACATCAGCATGATTCTTTTACACAGTAACTCCTAGTTTTTAATGCTGGTTTTCCTGGGGATATTTTAATATTTATTCCAGAGTTGTATTTTCTGAGTGGTATTGGGGACTCGGTGTATTCGATCGGACTATCTAATTTTGTCGGTGTGCGTTTCCGGATAAATTTTAGAATATGTTAAAAGGTTCGACCGGATATAAATACCCACTTTTTCCCCTGCCGGGAAATTTCCAATTGTTGGATTTTTCAGTAGCTTAACGACATTCTAAGTAGTGCAAGTAACGCGATGGACCCTCTAGAAGACAACAAACATTAACTCGATTATGTGACCGTCTTGAACTGCCCTTTGAACCTTCGGGTTTGGGGCAGTACGGCGTGCCACATGTGAGGCGTTGGCTTGACCCTTCTACGGCTGGACCGTTGCTACTGAGGCACGAACTGAATGTTGTTAGACTTATTTCATGTGTTGACCTGTTTCGGGAAAACTTGGGTGTTCGAATATTCAATCGGAAAATTTAACATTTTCTGTTTATCCTGAATGGGATACAATAATTGGAATTCACAAGTAGTTATGAGATAACTAAATGAATGTTATAAACATAGCAGTTTAGTCTCACTTGATCGGTTGCCACGGAATTTTGATGTGATCAAAAGTCCGTCGCAATCACGTAGCGTACGCGGATACTCGCCGGGTAAACTTAATAGACAGCCTCACTCCATAGCCCCGACCAAGTGACTGTAGGAGAACCCCGTCGTCGAAAGCATCCGTTCGGGTGCTCGCGGCAGCGGTGTTCCGCCTTGGTGCACTTCGTCGACGGTATCGGGGGTGCGGCCGCCTACTAAAGTTTGCGACGAGCATTCGATCAGAATGCCGGGAATCTTGTTGAATTGCCCGACTTGATATTGAAAAGAGTTTTCGATAATGAGACTAAAATGCGGGGTTTATAATTGTTAGGCATGCGATGTCTAAGTAATTCATTTGGTCAGGCATGCGATGTCTGAGGAGGTTGCGGATTCCAACTGTTGTAGTTTTACACTTTCTTTTCTGTGACCGTAAGTGTAATATGTGATATCGCCGGTTTCGTTGCTATATGTCAACGACAATTGGGATGCGCATATTTACTTACGTTGATGACATGTGATGTTATGTGTTGCTGGATATGTTATATTGGATCGTCGTGTTTGAATAGCCGGGGGTTTTTATGTGAGATGAGTGTTTTTCATTTTCATTCATGTAAAAACTTGTATGTAATATTCTTTTATTGGGGCACTTCCAGGTTGCGGATGTTGTCACCATCTGTATATTATTTACTTTTCTGCACTAGGATAGACCCAAGGAGGGGAGCACAAGTAACCGGGTTCTGGGGTCCAGAGGGAGACCATCTCGAGGAGTCGAGTCCGGGTCTCCTAACCCTAGAATTGGTAGGGTTGCTTGCCGCTCTCGTAGGGGTCTTGGGGTGTGGGATTGGCTATTCATCACGACCGTGGAATCCGTGTTTTATACTGGCTCGTATTGAAAACACGGACGTCCTAGTATATCCAATATTTCATATGTTTCTTCTGCTGTGATTTATCTGTGATCATGTGATGTTCTGTGACAGGTATTATATATAGTATATATGATATATTATATAGACGTTGCTTATGTTTTACACCCGCGCTAGCCCTGCCTCGCTCTGGCGTTAGTTACCTAACCTAACGGTGCAGACGGGACATCGAGGTGAATGCGGATGGCATAAGCGTACGTTATATATATCTGTGATGTTTAGGTGGATTTAAATGATGGGATATTCATTAATGAGATTAATGAAAGAAAATAAACCTAAATGATGTTGTGGAATCGAATTTCAAAATAAAACAGGTAGCTACAGTTCTTGCTTTGCATTGTGGTGTTCATTATAGAACATCCTGCACCTTATTCGATGAGGAAAGGACCGAGATCCCTTCACCGGGAGTGACTCCTTTAGCAATAACTGGCAGATGCTACACACTCGGTTTGTATTTGATCGCTTCTATAGTTTCTGCTTTGCACAGTGATATATATGATATATCCCGCACCTCATTCGACGAGGAAAGGGCCGACGATCCCTTCACCGGGAGTGACCCTTTTAGCAAAACTAGAAAAGCCTCGAAAACATTCCATTTAAAAACCATTTGATTCCGCAACGAGATCAAGTTCAAAGCGTTAAAGGTTTTCACAAAAACCAGCCGCAACCCTCCGTCATTTTAGGAAGTAGAGTACTTAGTATTCGTGCTGTGTTTGTTGACCATAGTCAAGGCACAGTGTACGGTAGCTAAGTGATGTCTTCCTACACCGCATATGATGCGATTAGTTAGGACAGTCGCGTGACTTTGTTGACCTTAGTTAAGGGTCATGTGGGTGGGTCTAATTAATCACGAAATGACGGGTAGAACTTGACTAGTACTTATGATTTGTTGACCATAGTTAAGGTCATAGGTGCTAGGGGTAAAAACCTTTATCGGGAGTTTCAAGTGTTGGAATTTGCAATGAGATTGCATACCTTCTATGTGATAGTTGGATCCCGATACCCACTGCGAGTAATTGTTACTCCTGGGAGAGTTTTGCACTTTGCAATTAGCCGATCAAGTAGGTGTCTAGAAAGGTGTCAACGGGGTTACGCCTCTGGGAAAACGAGGTTTACAGTAATTAGGTCCGTGCGAAAGCACGGGGAACCTCCCTCAAAGTACCGACACTGGCCTGGCTGAAAGATTGGCGAACTTGTAGAGTGTAATTAATCCCGGCTAGTCTTTCCTTTTAAGGTTTGAAGGAAGATTTGATAAAAACAGTGGGAGCCATCCTGATTAGATAAAATATATAACCAATCTGATCTTGCAAGAGCGCACGCAGAGTGTTTTCTTCTCTCTCTCTCCTGGTAGCGACCATATCACGCCTTAATCAAGATAATAATACGGAATTTTGACCGAACCCGCTTGTTATACTGAGCTGGGGAACGTTGGTCCCGCTCCGACTTATAATTGTTATAAGACCGAGCAGGAAATAGGGGAATACCAGATTTCCTATGCCGCCCAAACGAAGAAAGTGCATATGATGCATCTCCTTCGGGTGTGTTCATTACAAAGAACTGTTTCTCAGTATCCTCTGCGTCCTGGGTATATGATACCGGATCAGGATCCCAGATATGTAATCTGTTACATAGGGCTACAAGAGGGTAGAAAAAAACTGAGAACGGATGATAAGTTTCATGAGGCAGAAAACGGGGCAAGTGTTGCAGCCAAGTCTGTTGGTCACTGTCACCCTGTATTACGAATACATTGATTCTGAACAAATGCTGTTAGATACCGAACGTGATATACAAAATCATATCAGTCTCTTTATTAGTAAAGAAAGGATATAATTTTGTATTGATGGATAATGTTTTGAACATTTCCTATATCAAAAGTTGATCGGTTCAGGCACGTTATCTAAAAGCATTGACGTTCTAAATCAAACTACAGTTCCTCGTATACAGAACACACAAGAGGAAGAGTTCAGAAATGAACGAATTCTTCTTGAGGCATTGTAGACTAGGTCATGTCAATGCAACCCGACTGGCTGAAGTTACATTTAGATGTATATTTAAATCAGTTTGAATTTACATCTTGTGAAACTTGCCAGTCATGTCACAAAGATAGTATGACCATAGCTCTGTTTATTGGAAACAGAGGAAGAGTTGGTAAACTCTTGGGACTGTTACATGATGATGTATGTAAGGTCTCCTGTCTACACATGCCAGGACTGGTTCTTTATACTTCATTATATTCTCTGATAATCTCTCAAGATTCAGTCATATGTTCCTGTTGAAACATAAGTCCGAACCTTTTGAGGTATTCACAGAATATAAGTTAGAAGTAGAGAACCAAAATACGGGTATAAGTATTATGTCCTATGATAAGATCAGGGAGGAGAATACTTGTGCATAGAATTCCTGGACTATTCTAAAGGAGAATGAAATTCTCTCTCAGCATTACTCCTCCGTATACACCATAGCACGATGGTATATCGGGGCGGGGCAATCACACCCTATATGATAAGGTGTGCTCTATGATGAGTACTACTGAGTTACCTGTTTCCTTTTGGGGTTATGCACTTGAGAAGCTGCATACCTATTGAATTAGGTTTGAATCAAATCAGTGCCTACCACTCCATATAAGATATGGTGTGGGAAGATCCTATCTCTTAAGTAAGTTAAGATTTGGGATTGTCCGGCCTATGTCAAAAGCAAAATCCGGACAAGATCGAGGCAAGATCAGTTCTGTAGAACTGGAAAGGTTCCAGCTGTACAAAACTGCTAATGATTTGACAGAACCAAAGGATTCAATAGTTTCCGACGAACCTCAGCCTCTCCGCCGATCTAGTAGGGTTCCTCACCCACCTGAGAGATACCTCGGTTTCTCGATGACAGTGGGAGCGAGGATTGCATCATGAGAAGATGACCCAACCAGTTTCGAGCAAGCCATCGAGAGTAGGGACTCTGTAAGAATGGCTGGATGCTTAGTAATCTGAGATGGAATCCATATACACCAACAAAGTATGGACTTTGGTTGCGATATCTGAAGGGTTAAATCCCCATCAGGAGCAAGTATATCTTGAGAAGATTACTTGGTGTAGATGGAAAAGTTGAGACTTTCAAAGCTAGACTTGTTAAAGGTTTTCGTCATCGACCAGGCGTGGATAATGATGAAACCTTTTTCTAGTAGCTATGCTTAAGTCTATCCAGATCCTACTTACCACGGCTACATACCATGACTACGATATCTGGCGGTTGGGTGCCATGACTGCTTTTCTAAATACTGATTTAGAAGAGAACATCTATAAGAACACAGCCAGAGGTCCTCGTAAACAGTGGGAGCAGCGGAAACGTGTGCAAGTTGCTTTACATAATGAAGCAGGCATCGCGGAGTTGGAACATCTGTTTTGATGGATTAGTCAAAGTGTTTGACTTCATCAAAATGGTAGACGAACCATGTATATACAAAAGGGTAGTAGAGAGTAAGGTGGTCATCTTCGTATTGTACGTAGACAACATACTCTTGATAGGAAAAGAGTTTCCTTTACTACGATCGGTCAATCTCCTATTATCACTAGGATTCCCCAAATAGGATCAAAGTGATACCTCCTAAATCCTGAGTTTTCATCTATGAGATAGATGTAATTGGATGTTAGGATTCTTACTGGATGTAGTGAGATGGTATCAATCGATCCTGGGGGGAATCACTGGAAGAGTTCCAGGGTGATAAAAACGACTGAATGTCAGTCACGGGCATTGTCTTTACCCTCAGTAAAGGGACGGTATTTTGGAAGATTTCCAAGCTAGATACCGTGACAAACTAGACGATAAAGGCTGATAACATCGCTATTAATGATACTACCAAAGAGGCAGTTTGGGTGTATAATGGTTCATAAGATGAACTAGGTTCCTGCCATTGTATGACAATGGAAGTGTGACTTTGGCCCTGGAACCCTGGTCCCATCAGTGACCCAGACAAATTCTGAGGAAGCATCACCTGATCATGGAGATAGTTAATCTCCAGGGTGATCGAGGTTAGGAGAGTAGACTCAGAGGACAACACGGCGGATCCACACACGAAGGCCTTTTTCCCAAAGAGAGACAATTTAGGGGATGGTTGAGTATGTGATACTGCAACCACTGCTACAGATGGCCCTAGTGCAAGTGGGAGATTGTTAGTTATATGTATGCCCTAGAGGCCATTACTGTACATTGGATGTATATTGTAGTGGATGCTGGGACATATATAGGAAGGACTTTCTTGCTCGACATGATAGTACGCTATCTGGTTGCACTTTATCTTAACATGTATACTTTCTGTCTCTCTGATTACATGTTGATAAAGCCCTTAGGATGTGTACTCGACTTCCAGGACTGTGATGTAGATCATACTAGTGGGGCCTGGGTAGTCCATGAGTACATCCTTGAAATGTTCCTAGTCGAGGGAATATCGAGACGGGGCATCGATATTCCAGAGTAGACTAGCGCATATCTTCTCGACTCATGCGATGGGCGATGGATGATCCCATATCCATTGGTGTTTGACATCGAAGATGGTATGCGGGTGCTCAGTGGAGACTGGGTACACTGAACGGACTCGCCGAGAACTCCCAGATGGTATTATACCTCACGTCAGATGGCAGTTCTCTGGTGACACTGGTACAGCGTAGTCTGTTGACCCGAGATCGTCATAGAGTCTTGTGTGTCTCCCACTGTGCTTTGATTTCCACCCTACCACGGCTCTACTGAGTCGTGCAAACAGGTGGTTTTTGGGTACAGTCCCGATTCATATGGAGGCAATGAGCGATAGGAGGGGATTCGTCTCTCCCGGTATTGGGGGTTGATGTTGTGCTATGCTCGACTGGCCATAACAGGAAATCCCTGGCTAGGGTTGCAGTGATATACTGGTAAGAGTTATCAGTAGTTTCACGAATGTTATGGACCTTACGTCGGCATGACTTATCAAGCTATTGGGGTCTGACGTTTACCACCCCTAGGTGAGATATGCGACATATCAGACGAACAGACCGGACTGTACGGTAAGTGTTACTGGTTGGATTCGCAGGAGTGTGAGCGGGCTTGCTCGTCGATCTTCTGATCGCTCAATACCCGGGTGGCCGTTACGTTTAGCAGACCGCTTGCGGCTTGTGGGTGTTTGATATGATCATCATCTGCTGCCGGCGTATTGACGAGTCTTTAGAGTCCTACACAGAGGTTTCCTAGCTCAAGCGAAACGAAATAGGAGCGCATATGAGATATGTGCGGGACCGAGAATAATTCGTGTATGTGATACCGTATTTCATTCTCGCGACGAATGCATCGAATGGTTATATGCGATATAACCTAGTTATCGAATCAAAGATTGATTCGATAAGCCGATACATTGGATACTAGCCGGTTATATGCGACATGACCGGATCATTGAATCAAGTGTTGATTTAATGATTTAATGTATAATTATATATTTGATATATTACTTTGCATTAACTAGTATTGGTTCACTTTAAATGGATTTACTCACTTAGTTTGTGCACATTGCATATGTGATATATTTTGTGCACATGATTGTATCATGTTTGATGATACATGCAAGCTAGGGTTAGTGTAAAGAATTAGACCATGGTTAAGATTAAGATTAGGGTTTTCTTTTTCTTATTTAATTTTGGAAAAAGAAAATGATAAAGAAAATGAAATGGTGGCTTATTTTGTTTGTAGTTGAAGTTTCTTGAAACTTTGACTAAGTAACCATTTTGTCTTCTTTCTTAACCCTAACTCTTCATATTAACCTTAGTCAATTCTCTACACCTAACTAAGGTTAATGATATGATAATTATTATATTTTCTTTTCTATTTAATTAACTTATCATATCTTTTCTTCTTCTTCTTCATCTTGAGCAAGAAAGAAAAAGCTTGACCATCAATGGTGATTGATGGAAAAATGTGAGAAATCCAAATCTAAAGTTTACCCACTTCCTATTTCTTCATCCTCTACCTCTTGCCAAGTAGTATAGGGTGTTTTCTTCACAAGTTTTCCCGACTTGGTGAAGTTTGAGCTTGTTCTAGCGATGCCTCGACGTAGATCATCTTCGGCATCGAACCGACGATCAAGCCCGCCCATTCTTCGATGATGCCAATGCTAGAGTCGTGAGTTCGATTTGGACAGCGGAGGGAGATCATCGCGGAGCATTCGAAGTGGTGGACCGGATCTACAAAGGTTGTAGCTCCTTTCCTTTTAGATAAAGTTGTTTATTTGCATCGTTTCGCCTAAATATCTAGTTAACGATCCGTTCTAGGTTTTCTCGGCACCGTAATTTTTAGAAATTAGCGTGTTTGATCACTTGTGAGACTTCACTAGAGTGCCTAGGAACCCTACACTTTCTTGCTGTTCTTAAATAAGAATAACTTTTAAATTGTGCTCAGGCTTGCAAACTCCTATCTGTACTTTAAGAAGAAAAAAATTGTAAAGAAAATTCAGAGTTGTTACACTTCCGAAATGAGCGATACCTATCTTAGAACTTTGTTTAGATAGCTGATGGGGCCATATTTATAAATGAACATATTTATCCAGACAATTTCTTAGGATATATTTTTTGCTGAGTCAAAATCAGCATCCAGTGCCTTGATTACCTCAGTATTGATTGGTAGATGTTTTGCGTATGCGTTTTAAAATCAAAATTAAGAATACCGCAATCAATAACGGTGTCGCTTGGTAGCTAGTCGGTTGAGTATGGGTCGGTCCACAGGGAAAACGTGTTCTTTCTTAATGTTCTTACGAGTTAAGTTCTGTTTTTGGTAGGTTTTGATTTTTATAAAACTAAGATGATTGAATTTAATTTGGATTAAAATCTTGCTAGGGTTAGAATTAGGTTAGTTTGGAAAGAGAATCCTACTCACTGCTTCATTTGCCCTAATTAAGAACATAAGTGTTAGGGTAATAGTCAACAAAGGGATTAGCATGACTAGGAAGAAACGTAGTTTCTTCCTTTTTGTCCTTGTCCATCATTTCTTGGCTCTTAGCCCTAACATCTATGTAAATCAACCACAACCGGTCTAATTAGGGAATCACCGCTATCTCGTAGGATAAGGTATCGTAGTGAGCGGTGTGTATTTGATTAATATAGAGTCCTAATTTATAAAGTTATGAGAGAAAGAAAGGAATGAGAGATGTCCATCTCTCAAACCTACCCAATCCTAACCCAAACAAATGAGGAACTACTCACTCATTAGGGAAATTGCTACAAAATTCATTTTTATATTTTTTTATTTAATTACCTAATTTTGCTGATAATAAAAGACAGATAATAAAATTGCAGAAATAAAAGACGAAATGAAAATTGCAAGATAAAAACTTACTTTATTGACACCTCTTGACGATTACAATGGAATTTAAAATTTAAATCTAGCATTAAAAAGAGGCATGCCCCAAAAGAGGCTGTAGGCTTTCCTATTTATAGATAGGAGAAATCCTAGGGTTTATATCTGATCCGCATTTAAAATTACAAGACTACCCTAAGAAAACCGGGTCAAAGCACCGACACGTGCACAGCATGGCTGCGGATCCGCGGTAGAATCCCATGTTTGGCCGCAGATCCGCGGCCATCTTGAGGGAACTCTGGCTCATTTCTTTAGGAATGCTTCAAGTTGCTATTTCCTTCTGTTTTCTTCTCTTGGTTCTTCAGAATCTTTTCTACTTTCTTCCAGATTTTCAACAGTGCAGAATTTGTGGACTTTTACCGTAAGCTCCGCGTTGAAGTCTTTAATCTTGTGCTGCCCTTGTACTTTGTGCATTGAACTGTTCGCCGATCTTCGTTTGTTCCTTAAACTGGTAGGCGGCATTATACAGATTCATTTATTTGTTGGTCGTAGTCTCATATTTGTAACGTCTTTTCCTGAATTTCACTGTATTGTTTTGAGAACCTGTAACCTGCAACTATTTAGCAGACATGGATCAAAAGCAACTATTTATTTGTAATATGATTAAGAATGGGGAATATAATAATGCAAAATTCTGATATGAACAAGTATCCCGCTTGGAAGTCTTCTAATATACTGCTTCTCATAAGAGGGTAAACTAATTGACTCGTGATGGATACTTTGTCACCCTTATCACTATGAAAGTTGGAATCGGTAATTGCATCCTAAAGGAGTCTGCCATTACCATACACTAAGAACATCTCATATGTTCTTCACTTCTTCCTATGTTTCTCGAGTATTGGATTAATATCTGCTTACTATACCAAGTGAAAAAGCAATATCTGGTCTAGTATATAATATCACATGATTGACCTCACTGCCGAAACATGTCGAATGTCATTCATGCGAGTCCCTCTCTCCATCAGCCCCGAAGGACATCTCTTTAGAGAGCGATTCCATTACTTGCAGATATATTACCTCACTAGGAGTCCTCCATTCTAATCCACTTTAGAATGGTGTTAAGAGATCTGAATTGGGACAATCTCAAAATCCATACTAGATCTAAATTTATAGACTTGGTCACCAGAATCTATAATCCAAATCCATAAAGGAGAAACAAATGTGACAATCTACATTTGATCGAACTGTAGAATAGGAACATCACTTCCTATCAAGAGTATATCATCCACATCTATATGAAGAACCGGAAAATACTCCTTACAGCCTTCTTACAAACACCTGGTTCATCTCTAATTTTGATGAACTCAAACACTTTGACCGCAATATCAAAACAGATGATCCATCTCCGCTATGCCTGCTTTAGTCTACAAATAGACTTAAGCATTTTGCACACTTTCCGCTGCTCCCATTGACTAAGACAACCCTTTGGTAAAGTCAAATACACGTATACTTCTAAATCCAATTTAGAAAGATGTTATAGTCATTTTCATACCAGATATCAAAGTCATGAAAACAACAGTGGCAAGTTATATCTGTATGGATTTCAGCACAGATAATGAAGTAATAATATCATCACAATCTACATCGGGTAATTGATGAATACTTGTTAACTACAAGTCTGGCCTTATTAAGTTAATACATTTCCATTTGCACTGATCTCGAAAGATCTGCTTGCTCCTTATAGGTTTTACCCCTTTCAGGAGCACACAACAAAGCTTAAAAATTTTTGTAGTGTATAGAGTCCAACTTGAATAATTTTGGCATCCAGCCATCAGTCGAAAGTCACCGCTTCTTATAGCCTGCTGATAACTAGTAGGGTAATCATCATATGTTGCAAGCCTTCTAGTCACCGTCTACCAGAAAACCGAAGTATTTCTTGGATGGCTGAGGTCACCTACTAAATCTACGAAATAGCTATGGTCTGTCAGGGTTAATTGGATCAATAGATTCCACCAAATTTTCAATAACCGTTTGTGGTTCTAGAACCATTTCCAGTTCTACCATACTCCCACTAATTTCTTTTTTTAGAAATTTCTTTACCAAGGAGGTGGCGAATCAAGGACAAAACACTTTTGAACTTGAAAATTGTAGAAGATATCCCTCGCGAAATGTTGGGATAACCCATAGACTTCTATTACCGAAACGTGCCTCGAGTTTATCCGGATTATGGTTTTAAAGACAAACTGGATAACCCCATATCTTAACAACTTTAAGATGAACACCATTCTATATCACATATAGAAAAGTGGCACTTGTTTAGGTGGAACCAGTATCAATTGATATGCATCTATCTTCAGTGCATCCCCAAAATTGAAAAAGGCAACCCGGCATTACTCACCATGGAGCGCACCCGCGGATGAGCAATCTAAGAGAGAATCACATTCTAAATACGGAATACCTAGTACCAATCCCACGCCCGTATGGACATCGGACAACACACTTCAATATGTATGAGTCCCTTGAGTTCACTAACTCAATACCCATGTGTTGTTAATTGAAAAACATTCTTTTGGTTAAAAGAAACCAAAAGTTTGTCGTTTAGGAAAAACCTGATAATTTTCCTCAATAAAAATAATTGCTCTGAAAACCGATATTGAGAATAAAATCAACCAATCTCAATTCTCTGCTCCTTCTCAGTATCTATAATGCCCTACAGATGTGGGATTTTAATCCGGTATCTATATACACAGGAGTTAGAGTTTATTGAGAAACAGTTTTCCAAGATACAGACAGATAGAATTTCCGAAACATTAAAAAAATGTTTCAGCGGGTTAGTTGGGTATTCATAGTATTGCCTTTTTCATTGCCAAGGATCATGACAATGGTTGCAATTTTCTTTTCTTACACCTCAACTCCTTTTGATGTCTCTCCATCTTACCTTTCTGTATACCGAACTTATACTAGTTGGTTTTTTTTCTTTCCATTCCTTCAGCACCAGCTTCAGGATTGGAAGAAGACTATCCAATAAGCGTAACTGGTATACTCTCCTTATATGTAAAGAAATTTCGAACTTGAGATAAGATAGGAGGGATAAACAAATGAACTATTCATCCAATCCAGAACCAGTAGCCATTCTCCGACTGAAACAATTTCATCGAGTTTGTATCTAACTATACAATGGCCTTCCAAACAATATGGATCTTTGTACCGAATACAGAGGGTTCTGGAGTTAGAAGAAGGGGAAGTAGGATAGGTAAGTACATATGCGACTATGCCGTGGATTAGGACAAGCCAGACATTCCAAAACTATCGATTGTAAAAAGGTCGGTCAATATGGTTAACAAGTCTTAGTTTTAAGGTCAGTTTAGGGTCGCTACCATAGAAATAGAAAAGAAACACTCAACGTGCACTCTAACTAAATTAGATTAGTATATTTATCTAACCAGGATGGCTCCCACTATTCTGTCGAATCCTCCTTCAAACCCTAAAAGGAGAACTAGCCGGGTTTTTGTATAGAAAAATCTCCTGGGAATAACTATTACTCACAGTAGGAATCATGACCCAGACTATCATGGCATGGCAAGCTTGACTAAAGATCAACAAATTACCCCACTTTATAGAATGTATGCAATCTTATTGCAAGTTTCAATACTTGAAACTCCCGATGTGGTTTTTTGCCCCTAAGACTCCATGACCTTGACTAAAGATCAACAAATCAAAGAGTCATGGTTAAGTTCAGCCCGTCATTTTGTGATTAATTTAGACCCACCCGCATGACCCTTGACTAAAGATCAACAAATTCATACGAATGTCCTAACTAATCGCATCACATGCAAGCAGGAAGACATCACTTAGCTACCGTACACTACGCCTTGACTAAAAATCAACAAACGTAGCACGAATACTAAGTATTCTACTTCCTGAAATGACAGAGGGCTACGACTGGTTTTGAAGAAAACCATTAACGTAATGAACTTGATCTCATCGTAGGAACCGAGTGGTTTTGAAAATTTATAGCCGCATACTTTTGCTTAAGAGTGAACTCCCTGTGAAGAGATCTAGGCTTTTTACTCATCGAATGAGGTGCAGGATATTCCTAACTGAATACCACAATACAAAGTAAAAGAATACAGCTGCAAAAAAAATTTAGTGACACAAACTTTTGCCCTAAGAGCGAACTCCCAGTGACGAGATCAGTGCTCTTTCCTCATCGAATGAGGTGCATGACATTCCTAACCGAATGCCACGATGCAAAGCAAAAGAATCGACAAAAGTTTCCTTTTTAGAAAAAGTAGTTCCTATAACATATAGGTTTATTTTACTTTGTATTTAATCCAATTAATACAATCTCATCATTTAGATAATCACATTATCTAGCACTTTCCATCTCACACAAGCATTACAGAAAATATTATGAAAAGGAAAAATAGAATGCACATATACGCCATCCGCATTCGCCATGGGGCCCATCATGGACAGTTAGGTTACTTAACTAACGGCAGAGCGGGACAGGGCTAGCATGGATGCAAAACATATATTGCATTTATTTATATATATAATATATATCACATATATAAATATACCATCACACGCAAATAATTACATTACAGCGTGCGGAAAAACAACATCACGGAGTTGGAATGGTCGGATCACCTAGTAATCCCGCATTTCTTTCGAGCCACAAACGAGGTGTAACATTCTCCAGTCGCATGAATAGCCCGTGCGTAGCCAAAAGCAGACCCTTATGAGTGCGGCAAGTCATCCTCCAATCCGAGAAAAGAAGGTGACCCAGCATCAACACCATGATGGGGCCACCCAGCATTTTCTCGAATCCGATGACTCGAGCACTCTTCCGCGGGTCTATCCTAACCCCCTACAAGCGCGGCAAGCAGCCAGCCAATCCTAGAATCGAGTGATCCGGTCTCAACTCCTTGAGATGGACACCCGCTGCAATCTAGAACCCGCTGCCAGTGCGCTTCTCCGTGGGATAATCCTAAAACCTGTATTAATACAACGGTGACATCAATCGTAACCTGATCGAAACCCGACAAATAATAATATAAAAAGTGATAGAGACGGCCACATGTAGACCGCTCGCCCCGAATAAATAAATATACATTTTTGGCTACAACATGAATGAAATGTAATAGATAACATCGTAACATCCAAATACGCACGGGGCTATTCATTTCGCAACAATCCAAACCATATATTCTATAACATAGAACACATTAACATGAATATCATGTTCGTAAAGCCGTCTGATTATACAAATAGCAACCAGTCGAATTATCATCGTGCAATAATATTCATGGTCGTAGAAAATCACGAATTTAAATTTTCGATCGATTAAAACTTTCCGTATTAAACCCAAGCACAGACAGTACTCACAAACTTCTGGGCCAAAACAAAAAAATCTAAAACTCACATTTCCGAGTTCTAGAGGGTAGAAAAAAATTTGAGCATCTACGGCCATAAAATGGCCGTGGATCCGCCGCCATTGGCTGCGGATCCACGGTCCATTTTTGGCCGTAGAGCTCAAAAAATCTTCTATCACTCTAGTTTTCCCTGCACGTATTTTTGAGCTATCCAGAAATAGTTTATGACCAACTTTTGAAAAATGAACAGCAAGCAAGAAAAACCCGGAAATGTGAATCGGAAAATTCTCTCGATCGAAATTCTAATTTCATGCAAACAAGCTATTAGTCTATGGATAGCTCTGATACCACTGTAAAAGGGTCATGCTTGTCGGACGGGTTTTGAAAACTTTGCGGAAGCATAAAAACGACAAAATCCGAGCGAACAAGACACCCAAACCCTAGAATATTACCATAGACTAAAATACTTGTAAACTAAAGAAGCTAAAGTGGAGTAGATACAACCTTTGAAATTTCTTCTCATACTCCAATGATGATACCAAGGACTCCGGCTAGGCTCCGAAACGCTTCGGATCTCGCTTGGTCCCCGATCAGTTTCGTCGAAGATGATCCATACAAAGGTCACCGGTTCTGGTTTCAAGATCAACAACTTGATGCAACTCTCTCTTCATGCTTGCGAGACATGAGTTGGGAAGGATGTAGAATAAGTAGTAAATTCATGAACCCTCTCTTTCTTTTCTTTACTTCTTCATTTTCTTTTGTTCTTGATGAGAGAGAGAAACCCTGTTAAATGAACTTATAGTTATGAGACAAAGAAAAACCCCTCTTCATAAACCATGGTTTCTAGCTCTCATCCAAGTGTCATGAGCATGATAATGTGTAGACAACAAGCCTCCACCTCATTCTCATGTCATGCAAAAATAAAATAGGAAAAAAAAAATATAAATACATGTACAAAATAATTGTACACATAAATATACATGCACATTTTATGTAACCATACATTAAGAGAGAGAGAGAGAGAATATCACATTAATACTAGTTTATATATGCACCATCATATATAAGAAATATCATTAAATCAACACTTGATTCAATGACCCGGTTCAATCATAAACCGGCTAGTATCAATCGTCCAATAAATACATGTAGCATCACATACATATGTTTAATTGGACCCCGCACGTATCGGCGTACGTGCACTACATCATTTTGCTAGAACAGGAAAACCCTCTGTGTGGGACTCTAAAGACTCGACAATACGCTGGCAGTAAGTCAGGATCATATCCGATTGATCTGAAACACTTTGAGATCAATCCCTACCAGATTAACCTATAAGCACGTTCGCGGTACTAGCTGTACATAATGGCTACACAGGTATTGAACGTAAAGTCGGTCAACAAGCAAGCTCATCTGTATCCTGCTAGAGCCTATCAGTGACATTCACTATACAGTTCGATCTCTTCATCTAAGACTTTCTCTTACCGGGTCTGAGAGGTGGAAACCGTCAGACTCCCAATAACCCGATAAGTCGTGATGACGTCAAGCTCATGTCCATCCGAGAAACTACTGATAATACTTATCAATAAATCTCTTCTGTCTTGGCCAAGAATCTATGGTCATAGCCAGCTGTGCACAGTGCGACATCAACTCCCTATACCGGGAGAGACGAATTCCCTCGACCGCTCACCGCCTCCATGTGCTTCGAGACTGTATCTAACTAAAAACTGTTTGCACGACTCTTTAAAGTCTTGGGAGGGTAGTAATCTAAGTACAGTGGGAACACACATAAGACACCATGGCGGTTTTTAGTCTAAGGACTACTATGTACTCATGTCACTGGAGAACTGCTATCCGAAGATTGGTATAATACCATCTAGGAGTTCTCAGTGAGTCCGTCCAGTGTAACTCACCCAATGAGCACCTGTATACAATCATCGGTGTCAAACACCAATGGTCATGGGATCATCCATCGCCCCATCCAAGGTCATGAAACTTATACATTGGTCTAAACTGGAGTACCGATGCCCAGTCTCGATACTCCTACGACTAGGGACTTTTAAGGATGTGCTTATAGACTATCCAGGCCCCACTAGTATGATCGCTATCAAAATTCTGGTAGTCAAGCAAAAATCCTATGAGCTTTATCATCATGTAATAGTGATACGTTATAGCAAGTAAAACGTAAACTTATGAATGACAAATACAAACCAGATAGCGTACTATCATTTTGAGCAAGACTGTTCTTCGTATATGCCCTCTTCAAATTCAGTAATTGTATTCCTACAACTACGATAATTGCCTTAAGGGAACCTATATCCAACAATCTCTTCATAATGTTTGCCTTATACACTTTTTACACATAGCCCTTTGGGCTTTACATAATGGCCCATTTGCACATCACATGCCCATGTGCTCATTTATTTTTACACATAAGCCATAGGATTTACATAATTTTGGATTTTTTCCCATTTAATTTACAATTTAACATTTATTTGCAAATAAAAGCTATTTATTATATATTTCTCTTTTTTACCTTTATTCTTCAACGGCCGGCCGACTTCGTTTGGGCTTGAGACAGTTTGGGCGTGGGCCCAATTGCTTGGGTTCAAACCCGGGTTAATCAGAACCGGGTCCACCCTATCGTTAATTTTAACCCATTGACTTTGACTTTTTTAACTTTTTGACATTTAATTTGGATTTTTGATTTTGGTAATGGGGTGTAATTTTTGACCCCAACAAAGTGCCCCCATCAATGAATGTACACTACACATATGGGTCGTATGCATGAAATTAATGGATTTTCTTTCGTAGAGAACTTGATTCCAAGGCGGAGCATAATTACAGGAGCATCATTCTTGGAGCGGAGCATCTTTCTGAGGGGTGGAGCATAATTTCGGGGCGGAGAATAATTCCAGGAGCATCATTTTGGGAGCGGGGCATCTTTCCGAGAGGTAGAGCATAATTCCATGGTGGAGCATTATTCCGGGAGCATCATTCCAAGGAGCGGAGCATAATTCCTGGAACATCTTTCCAAAGCGGGGCATCATTTCGGCAGCATCATTCTAATGAGTGAAGCGTAATTCTGGGAAAATCTTTCCGAAGCAGAGCATCATTCCAAGAGCATCATTCCAAAGAGTAGAGCGTAATTCCAGTAACATCTTTCCAGGAGCATCAATCTGAGGGCGGAGCATAATTTCAAGAGCATCATTACAGGGGCGGAGCATCATTCCTAAGCGGAGCATAATTCCAAGAGCGTTATTCTGGGAACATCTTTCCAGGGGCGGAGCATAATTCTAGGAACATCTTTCTAGGGGCGGAGCACAATTCTAGGAACATCATTCTAAGGGCATATTCAGAGACAAAGCATGTTTCCGACATAGAGCTAGACATTCTGAATGAAACATAGTTTCGATGCAGAGGTTGATTCTAAGGCGAAGCATGATTTCAACGCGGTGGTATGTTCTGAGACGAAGTATGGTTCCGACACAAAGGTAGATATTCTAAACAAAACATGGTTCCGATGCAGAGGTTGATTCCGAGACGAAGCATAGTTCCGACGTGGAGTATATTCTGAGGCGAAGCATGCTTCCGACACAGAGGTAGATTCCGGGGTGAAGCATGATTTCAACGTGGGGGTATATTCTGAGACGAAGCATGGTTCCGACGCAGAGGTAGATATTCTAAACGAAGCATGGTTCCGATACATAGATTGATTCGGGATGAATCATGATTCCAACATAGAATATATTCTGAGGTGAAGCATGGTTCCGATGCAGATATAGATTCTGGGGCGAAGCATGATTCCGACATGAGGGCATACGGTTGGGTGAATTGTTTCGATTTGATTTGACTTGATTTAGGAGGTTCTTGTCCATTCCGCAAGATTTTTGAGCTTAGAAGCACTGTCGGGTGGGACTTTGATTCGATTTGTTTGATTCTTGTCATGTTTGGCAGGACTCTTGAATCTGAGTGCACTGCCAAGTGGGACTTGGATTTTGGATTTTGGTTTGGTATCAGCACCGCTAACACTGGAGCATAGTGCTATGCGTGACTCATCATTTTGCCATTGGGAAATTTGGGAATTTGAATTTTTGGTTGACATCATTATCACTAACACTGAAATATGGTTTCAGGAGCGAATCATCATCTGTCATTGGGGATTTGGATTTTGGTTGGCGTCGTCATTGCTATACTGGAATATGGTATCAGGAGTAACTCATCATTCTCCTTGGGAGGACTAGGAATTTGGGTTTTGGGTCAGCATCGGCCTTGCTAACACTGAAGCGTAGTGTCAAGCGCGATCATCATTTACCGTTTCCCGTTAAGGGCGATGTCTTAGGAGACAGGTTTAGGTCCCGTCACCTTAGGATTTTCAATTTTATGAGCCGTAAGGATCTTATAAAAGTATTTTCTCCCTACGAGTCGAGAGAATCTCGTAGGTGTACTTTCATCTTAGGAGTCGTGAGGACCCCCAAGTGTGCTTTTACCTTGTAAGTCATAAGGATCCCATGAAGGTATGTTTTTCTTATGAGTCAAGAGGATCTCATAAGCATTGTTCTCCTCATATATCGTGAGAACATATGAGTGGGTCTTCCCCTCATTGGTAGCTTGGTTTGACAACGGAAGACGTTTTTGCCACCATTTTATTGCAAGTAGCTCATGGATCGCTGTGAGACTTGTGAATGATTTAGCATATTTATACCTGTGGATTGTATTCGGCGCACGCGAAGTGTCGGACCCGTAGGGCGGGGGGAATTTAGGGGATTTGGATTTTGGTTTTGGCTTGGCGTTTGCATCGCTACTCTGGAATATAGTACCATGAGCGACTCATCATTCGCCGTTGAAAGACTTAGATATTTGAATTTTGGTTGGGAATTTGGATGACGTATGCATTGCTACACTAGGATATGGTACCAGGAGCAACTCATCATTCGCCATTTAAGAGGTTGAGATATTTATTTATACATACATATATATTTCCAATTTAACGACTTAGGGGTCAAAAGGATTTTTTTTCTTTTATTTTACCGCAACTACTCTATCATTTCAGCTTTTCTTTTCGCAAAGGTCACAATTACCCTATTATTTCGGCTATTTATTCACGGTTGCCTTATCATTTCAGCTATTTATTTTTATTCACTTGCTGATTTTTATTACGAGGTGCCCCATCATTTCGGCTTTTTATTTTTATTTCTTCTCGCTGATTTTTTTATTGCGAGTTGCCCCATCGTTTCGGCTTTTTGTTTTTATTTTTATTCGCTAGTTTTTTTATTGCGGGTTGCCCAATCATTTCGGCTTTTATTTTTATTTTTACGCGCTGATTTTTTTATTACGAGTTGCCCTATCATTTTGGCTATTTATTTATTTATACATATTTAACGAGTTAAGGGTCGATTATTCCCAATTTAACGATTTAGGGGTCAAAACTGTACTTGTTCTTTAAGACTCTTAGATTTTTTTGATGGGGTCAAATCGAAGGCCGGGAAAATAGGCCTTATTTGATTCGAGGCTTTTTCTGAAGCAACTTCAACATCTCTCCGTCTTCTTGGATATGTATACGTTCCATGGAGGTTGCAACAGATCGGCTTCATTTCCTGGAGTGTATGGTCGAGCCATTTGGTCCTAGGAGCTTTCGGCTTTTGTCTGTATGAAGTTGGCGGTCGCAGTTTGATTGTTCGTTAATACGCCTTTATACGGTTCGATTTCTCCTGTCTTTTACTGTTTCAGTGTTCGATTGTATGATTCACTTACACTATGGTATAGGAAATACAGGGGATTGTCAGTTATCTTTGCTTCATGAGGCCTCTTCGACTCTGGCAATTGTAGACCGTTGTTCAGGACGTATTTGAATATTTTACGAACTTTATCCTTTCTGAAAGAGTACATCTTATCATTTTTCTCTTCTAGAGTCGGTCCTTCTCCTCGCGTTACCGGATTTCAAGGACGGTCAATTTTTACGCTGCCGTTCCTTGCTTGTTGAAAGAATCGATACTGTTGGAACTTTCGCCTTTACAGTTGTCGTCCCTCCGGTTCTTTCAAGGTCTCTTATAAACTTGGATGTCCGGGGTGAACTCGTTCTTTAAGGGTTCCAACATTTGAACCACTTGGTCAACTCCTGGAATGTTTTGAGGTCCAATGCGCATAGGAAAGGATTCATCCAATTGTCGAGATTTTCTATAAGAAGGCTGACGGACAGGTCTTGATCTGCCGACAGTTCACACTCGACGGAGAGACTGTGCTATCAGACTATAAAATCCGTGTTGCTTTCATTTTCTTTGGCTTGGTCCTTACAAGGTCGGCAATGGTGATTTTATCGCTGACACTCATGAACCTTTGCTTGAACAGAGATTCCATTTGAGCGAACGTTGTGATCGAATCATCCGGTATACTTTCATACCAATCGAAAGCAACATCGGTCAAGCTATTAACAAACTGCGGGAGGATAAGTGCATCATTGGCCCCGGTATTTCCGCACGATGATTTCAAGTGGGCAATGGGTTAGCTTGCATTTCCCGTTCCATCAAATCTTCCGAACTTGGGAACAACATAGCTGCCAGGAAACCCCACGACATCATATTGTGCCAAGTACGGTCTCCCACTACTAACGATGTTTTTCTGCCGTTCGACTTTGGCCACCAATGTCTTGACTTTATTGGCGACCAAGTCCATTATTTTATCTTGGGTTAACGCACCATCGCCGTCGAAGGTTAGAATATCTCCGGAAGCTGAGTGTGGTCGACTCCCCTATGGCTCTCCTACTTTTGTACTTAGGGAGACAGGCGCCGGCTGCTTCAGGGCATCTCTTCCCAGTTTATGGATGGAGCCCTGCACTTGATTAGACTGCACTTGGCCAATTTTGCCTGTGAGTTGCAACACAACACTTATCAAGTAGTCAATCTTAGAGTAGAGCATGGCCATCTCCTTAGCTTTGATTTTAAGCTACTTCCGAAGTTCTTGAAGCAGCTGTTGTTCTGTAGTCTTGGGGATGAAAATTGGCTCTTCATCGCTCTCCGAGCTGGATTCCCCACAAACTAAAGGCTCTTTTTGCTTATCAGTCTCGCCGAAGGGGTTTTCTTTATCTTCCGGAGCAAGCTGAGCTTGAGAAGTGGCAGCCACATTCAAACCAGATTAGGCTTGAAATGTGGCAGCCCCATCTTTGCTCTTGCTACAGAAGTTATCACTGGGGCGTTTGCCAGTCATATAAACCGTGTGGACCATACATCCAGCCAAGCCTTTATCGTTGGCAGCAGCATTTTTGGAGCCTTTGGTTTGTTGTTTCGTCCCATTCTTCTTGGGGAAAGACAGGCGGCTAAATATGGGTAGTCTAGATGGAGCTTCGAGTAAAATCGGTACCCTCTGCTCGGAATCCCTTCTTAGCTTTTAGGCAGCTACAAGCGCGTGGTACACTTTTGAGGAGATAGTGCCATGCTTTTTGTGTTGATTCTTCAACACATCTCTTCACAGCACCGTTCGGATTGTTGTCTTCTTGATTATTGCCGTCATAGATTTTTTTGAACCCACTTCAAAGGTTCGAAAGAATTGTTGATTTTTACGGCTGACTCGATTTGCATCACGGGGTAACCATCTTTTTGGAACCTCGTGAAGTTTAGTGGCACAGGAGCCTTAACCCTTTTGTTTGCTCTGTATCTGAGCCTTTTCTGCCTTAGCTTCTCGATTTTGAGAGCTTACAGCGCATCTGCTTTCTTAGAAACTGCCGTTGGCCGATTGACAGGGAGTCTTGAGAAGACACCCGGTCAAGATGTTATCAAGGGGATCGCCTGAGCTTGCTACGGAGGTTATCACTAGGGTTTCCTTGGTTTTGACGGCCCTGCCCAGGTTGGAGCGAGAGAGAGCCGTTCGAATACGGACTTGCGCTTGGGCGCAGGTGCGCTTGCAATCATGACGTTCGGCCTTTTACCCTTTGAGGCGGGTTTGGTCACTTGGCTTGACGAGGTGTCACGCCCCGCTTCCCAAAATACGGAATACGAGGGGTAGACAAGGCCAGCCATGCTCCTACGGTCAAGGAAAAGTCCTGCCGTAGTCACACTTCGGTTTCTAGTTTAACATGGTAAACAGTAAATGATGCACAGGTAATGGGAAATGCAGTAACTGAAAGAAACAATGTAAAGAACTGACCTGAGGGGGAAACAAACGAATGTAACTCGGAATGGCAAGTCAGGAAGTCTGTGATGCACGTCTAGTTCTGGTCCAGGCTAAATCTTCTCCTCACACTGAGCATGCATACTCAGGTCGTCAGAGCGACACAATAGCAATATAATATATATATAATCAAGTGACAGTTCTAACAGTGGTAATAGATATGTGAAATAGTAAATCAATGACATCATGAATATGAATGTGCAGTAATCAATGCAGCGGAACAGTAAAGCAGTAGAACGATATGTCACGTATGTCAACACAGTATATAAGGTATATAAATGCCAGTATCCCTATCAGTCTCTAAGTCTCACTATACAGGTCACTAAGCCTATCTTCAGTCCAAGTGTGAGAGTCAACCACTCGTGAGTGTCCTCCACCCAAGGGTAGAACCCAAGGGCAAGGGACCACGGGCCCAACATGTAACTTGTATATCACGGTGTATATCACATACCCTGTAAATCTTCATATAACTCCCTAAATATATAAGCCGGCATGGGACTCCCGAGATTCTGTTGAACTCACACTTAAACTACCCCACACCCCGTGGTCTACATCAAACGCTAACCATAACCCTAAATACTAATCGATCCGTGATAAGTCTGCGCAAGAACTGGAGGCAGGACCTCCATCAAGCACGTCCCGACTAATACCTAAGATAAATGGCAGTGTCGGATGCCTTATCTGTGACACCCGTGCAAGCGCTTCCATAAGTGTCCCATACCACTTATAGTCACACGTACACGCATCCCACAGACGTCGACAATGCAATAAAATAATAGGGTCACTGATTGTGTACAAGTACGTATCACTTTCACTTATTCACGGATACACGAACACTGACGTACTTGCCACAATCATCACTAAAATCTAACACTGGGTAAATGCACGATATCACTAGGTAATCACTGCGATGATATGGGTATGATATGATACGTAAACAATATATGAAACATGATTAAGGTGCCATAAAACGGCATTCTATCACTTGCACGATTTATCATGAAACGTACGTGTACAGTTTAGCGAAACGATAAACAAGTAATAATCAGTATGTTCAGTTATCTATCCATCTAATTTGGTTTCATGCCAATCGGATTCCAGGATCATTAATTATAACCATTTCATTTTAAGCGCTCGCGGCTGGAAATCCGGTTTCAGAATCAGAAGTCCGTTTCGCAACGCATTTTAATCCAAGTTGAGATCAGATTTTAGCGACGCTACAGTTGGATGAATTCTAGGGTTTTCAGTAAGATTTTCAACGCAATAGACGGATCGTCAATCGCATCTGAACGTCAGGAGTTATACACTGTCTAATACTAGTATGTCAATTCTGATTCTGTTGGGACTGTTATGCGTCCCGATCTATTAAATTACAGATTAAATATCAAACGGTAACGAAACAGAATGAAATAAATTATGTTGTCTAGCTAACAGAGTTACCTATAATAATCAGTGGAGTTACGCAATCTACGAGTTAAGGAAATCCTGTGGTACCCATTACGGAACAGCAAGCAACAACCGGAGTCGCTCTGGACTGCAGTCCAGAGTCGCGCTCCGATCCAAATATCATCACAATTTAAGTATAGGAATACCAGGAAACTAGTATAGGGTTAAAGTTCGTCGAGTCGGCTTCGATTTGAGCCCTCGAACGCACCATTATAGTAAGTATATGATTTTTGGTGAATTTAACGGTTTTCAGGTACAATAAAATTCCAGTTTTACGGTTAAACTTGGGGGTAGTCGTTTTAATCTTTAACGGTCGTATTTTCTAATGAAATTTGCACACGTTAACCATCTCTACAAGGGCCAATGTAATTTATCCATTTCCGTCTAACTTGATAATGATTTCCTATGAGAACAAGCATCGAACAGTTGTGTCGAATAATCTAACGGAAAAGCAAAGCATGATTTATAACCGATGTTGATTTGTAACATAGATAGAATAGCATGAAGCAAGTAGAGAACTTGCCTGGAGGCGTCTAGGCGATGCACGGCAGCGGCAACGACGATCTCTGTAGGTGCTCGACGGAATGCCGGGGCTCGACTCGTGAATGTTGGAAGCGGGGAGGTGCTCTGTGGGTCTCCTGGGTGTGCCGAGATCGTCGACGGTCGGTGTCGCTCCGATGATGGCAGCAGTGGCTCGCAGTTTGGTGGTCGGTGCTTGGCTGTGGAGCTTGGGCCTTGCACTCCAATGGGTTCGACGATGGGTGACAGAGAGATTAGAGAGAGAGATGGGGATATAGAGAGAGGGAGTGAGCAGGAGAGAGAGGCAGAGTTAGAGAGAGAGAGAGTTAGAGAGAGAGACACTGAGTGAGAGAGAGTTAGAGAGAGAGAGACAGAGAGAGAGGGGAAGAGCTGTGAGAGAGAGGGAAGTGAGAGGAGGACACAGAGAGAGGTGAGAAAAGAGAGAGAGAAAGAAAGCAGAGGGAGAGAGAACACAGAGGGAGAGTGGGAGAGAGCTGAGAGAGGGAAAGCACAGAGATCAGTTAGAGAAGGAGTAGGCAGAGAGAGAGAGTGCAGGCAGAGAGAGAGAGAGATAGAATGTGAGGGAAACAGAGGGATAGAGAGTGAGAGAGAGAAGGCAGAGGCAGAGGGACGAAGACGAGAGAGTTCAGGGCGACGACGATGAGGAGATCGCCGGCGAGAGGCGCAAGGTGGCCGGTGATGGGTGCAGGGGATTTTGTGCTCTGGTTGTGGGTTTTGGGGTATTGGGTGATGGTGGTAGGGAAGAGTGAAGGAAAGTGGTGAGGAGATGAGGGCGGTGTCGTGGGGGTAACGGTGAGCGAGGCACGGCGCTTGTCGGGTGGCGACGTGCGCGCAACGGCAGAAAACGCGCGTGGAAATTTGTGGAGGTAGCCGTTGGGGAGAAGAAGAATAGGTCGTGGGCCGGGTCAGGTAAAGCGGGGCTTGGAGTCTTGGGCTGGGCTGGAGGGGTTAGCAGAAATAAAAGAATTAAAGAAAATGGGGAAAAAGGCTGGGCCGGGTTAGATGAAAAAAGAAATTCCTAGGAGAAAAGTGTGAGCTCGGGCTGGGTTTAAACTGCGTGCTGAAGGGGATTTGTTAATTCAACTCATAGGTGGGTTTAGGTAAATAAAATAAAAGAATTATAATAACGGGCTGAGGAAAATTTAAAGGTATTAATTTTCTTAAATGAAATTATGGGCTCGGGTTGCCTAAGGCTGAGGAATGAAGGAAAAATTGGTGGAAAGAAAAGAGGGCCGGGGTTTGGGTTAGGGATTGGGCTCTTTAAGTTAGTAAGGGAAAAAATTTGTTTAATTAGAAGGGAAATAAGGATTGGGGTTTAAAGAAGTGGTTTTAATAAATAAATAATTTTCTAAATAAAACACATAAAATCGTAAATAGAATAAATGGAATTCTAAAGTAACAAAATTCGGACTTTGGTATAAAAGGGGCCGGGTGTTACACGAGGCCTTCGGGATAAGGTGGGGCAAATTATGATGGAACCGAATTGACACGCTAGTTCCTTCCATTGCTGAGTAAGGCTTGCCGAGAGAACCACCTGCACATTCTACTTGATGACGTATGTGATTGGAGTTACATCAAAAACCGAGTCCTTAGAGACATTATCGTGAGATGTTGACTGTTGTTGATTATTGATTGCTGCATAGAAAAAACCATTATTTCAGTACAAATATCGATATATATGTTGAGTGGGTTCGCATGATTGCTTAACTCGAAATATGGGATGAGAGATGAGTTCCACCTGGCGTGCCAGAATCTGTAAAGTGTTTTTCGTCACAATATTAAGATAGAAATGCACGCGCTTGTCAGGCGTGTACAGATTCCCCTGGCCTAGGATAGGCTGGGATTTATTGATTATGTAGATCTAAAATCTCCAGTAGTCGCGGACAAAACTGCCGTTAATTATCCTTCACTTGTAGAGAGAGGGAATCTCCGATTAACGGGTCAAACAAATCATGTGAACTCAATATGCGGTATATGATGCGTGTGTTGTGTTTTGAAAATAATGTAAAAAGACATGTTCATTTCATTTTTTTTGTTTATTCTGTAAATATTTACAAGAAAGACTTTAAGAATAAAATTTTAATAAATATTTTCCTTTTTTCTTTTTCTTTATTTCTTTTATTTTAAAGTGTAGGAGTGAAGCGTGTCGTGCATGCGCGCGCGGTGCGCTTGTGCACGCATGCGCGGTCCGCGTGCACGCGTGCGCGCGCACATGCACGTGTGCACATGCTCACAGCATGTGGGCACATGTGTACGCAAGGTGTTCGAGGGGGCCAAAAGGTCCGTTTTGAAGCAAAAATCCTGGTTTGGAGTCCCAGGAGGGTGTACTTCTCCTCTTTGAACTAAGAAGGCTCTCTTGATTTTTCAAAACTTAGATTTTAGATCTTGAATGGATCAAAAGGGTCTCTTTTCACTCTCACAAGCCTTGGATATTGCTAAAAAAGAAGTTTTGGAAATGGGTTCTCCTTCTTCTTTCTAGCTCAAATTGAATCTTTAGAAGGAGGAGGAAGATGGGTAAAAATCTCTCTTTTTTGGAATTTGATAGAGTAATCACTCTCTTTTCAATGGGTTCATGGCTAAATTCCAATTAATTTTGAAAAAAAAAGAGCTCAAGCTCTTGATTTAATTTAAAAGAGATGAAGATGAAGAACTTGAAGAGAGTGAGAACATGGAGACACAAACCCTAATTTTTTGTGAAGAATTAATTATTCTTATCTCTTTATACTATTTTCCTTATATATGCTGCACTTTTTACACAAGCCCTTTGGGCATTACAAAATGGCTCATTTGCCCATCTCATGTCTATGTGTTCATTTATTTTTGCACATCAGCGAAGGGTTTTACATAATTTTGGATTTTTCCCATTTAAATTACAATTTAATATTTATTTGCATATAAAATTTATTTATTACATATTTCTCATTTTTCCCTTTCTTCTTCAATAGTCGGCCGGCTTCGCTGGGGCTTGAGGCGGTTTGAGCGTAAGCCCAGTTGCTTGGGGTCGGATCAGTATTAGTCGAACCCGGGTCCACTCGGACGTTGACTTTGGCTTTGACTTTTTTGGCTTTTTGGCTTTTAATTTGGATTTTTGATTTTGGGAATGGGGAGTAATTTTTGACCCCAACACTAACAATTCCGGTCTCTACAATAGCGTCAAAAAGAGCCTTTTGTACAAGTGGCAGGATATTAAGCGAAAAAATATGCAGCTTGGCATATGATACAATGGAATGCATGATTTGCTCGTAAGATTGGGAAACAGCTGCAGTTAGAAAACAGAATCAAGTATGCCAAAGGAGCTTTCAGGATCGTGAGAGAGTCTAAAACCGAAGATACCACCACCACAATTGGCAGCGATGGACAGCGGGGAATCCCGAATCGAAGACTAAGAAGTAAGAACAGAAGAAAAACTACATAGACCTGATTCTCTCACATTGAACCCAAAATTGCGTGGGATACGTAGACAGCCCGATTAGATCTAGTCTTTAATGTAAAAAAAAAAATTATACTATAAAATTTAATATGTATCATGCAATAATTGTATATAATCCTATTTATTATTAATATTATTTGAAATTTTTTAGTTATTTATTATTGTGTATATTTTATTTTATTTTTAATTTTGAACTTAGGAGAGTCGGCTCGCCTAACTGTCGACTCGCCTCGCCTCGGCTTACGACCCGTTTAAACAAGTCGGCGAGGCGAGGCGAGTCGGTTCTTGGTTCCGCCTCGTCTCGGCTACGCAAGCGAGGTGAGCTAGGCCACCTCGCCTGACTCTACGAATCAGGTGAGGTGCGAGACGAACCGCCCCGACTTGCCTCAGTTTCCACGCCTAGGTAGTGGTGATGCAAACTCTAGTTTGCAAGGCCTGTTTTGGATATGGGGTATTTGGTTTTGTAATTATTTAAACTCCAAAATATTGTTTTAGAGTTATTTAAACTTCAAAATGGATGTTTTTTCTTTACAAATTTTGGAGTATAAAAACTTTTGTTGGATTGAAGAGTTGTAAGCTCTGGTTACCTCAACTTTGGAGTTTAGGTAATCAGAATATTTTAAACTTCATAATCCATAACAAACATTGTATAGTTAGGATTTTGGAGATAAGTTTAGAAAACTTCATAAAACTCGTACTATCCAAGCTTAACTCCATACCCAAACACGGACTCAATTGCAATCTTTTTTTAGATGTTTTAACTGATAATTAAATTGTTTTTATTATTAATACTTTAGAATTTAAGTTAGTACAATTATATTAGTTTGTTGTTATTCTAAGGTTTTGTATTTATCTGGTATATTGACCTAATAACTTATAATGGTTAGTTTGAAGTTGGCAAATCCAAGCAATGGGAATTAGCCATGACTTTCCCTCTCTCAACTGTTTTGTTTTTTATTTTAAATTTAAAAATAATAACGGTTAAATATGGTTGGTTTTTTAAGCAACTTAATTTTTGAAAGTTTCTGAGATTTTCCTTCCTATTAATAAGGAAAACTCCCCAGAAAAAAAAAAGGCAACACTGATTCCAAGCAATATTTCTTTGGTCGTACAAACAAGATCAAGAAATCTGTATCTTTGTTATATCTCAAAAGTAAGAAAGGAAAAAAGCCACGAAGAGCTCAATCTAATTTAAGGAAAGCTTTCTGTACGTGCCTCTCTCACCAATCGACGATCTGACCATTTTTTTCCTATTTTAGTTTACATTTATTTAGGATTAAATCTATTGACAATTAATTTTCTACTTTTCTAACATTTTTAAAATAGATTGACTTTCTTGGTTTAATCTTAATTTGTTCCTTCAAATTATGACATCTTAGCATGATGATGTTGATGAGTGTTTTTCGTCATCCTGTTGAGATGGATGCGCTCGCGTATCAGTCGTGTACAGATTCCTCCTGTTTGTAATAAACATGGATTTATTGATTGTGGGGATTCTCATTTTTAGCATCCGTGAACAAAACTGTTGTTAACTACCGCTCATTTTGACACGAGTGAAGCTCTGATTGACGGGTTGTGTGTATCATGTGAACTCATTCTGGGACATGTGTGCTGCGCTTGAAGACCATTTTAGGCCTCTTTGAACATATCGGGGACCATCACACGAGGGTCCCGCTGCCCGGCCAGCGGGCTAGGGATCAGCAACCCCCTTGCGGGGATCGAGGCAACTCCCGAAACAAAAAAAATTGGTGGAAAATGACTTGAGTGTGTCAGAGAGATTCGAGAAGGGAAAAAAAGTGACGGTAGGAAAGAGATTGAGAGTGAGAAGCCGGGGACCATTTGAGGGGGCTCCCGAAGGCGGGAGCCCCTTAAAGTGGTGTTCCGAAGGTGGGGGATCCCTTTAGGGAGGGATCCGAAGCGGGGGATCCCTTTAAGGGGTCCCGACAGCGGGAGGCCCCCTTTAGGGCGGTCCCAAAAACGAGAACCCTTCTTAAGGGAGGTCCGGACAGCGGGAAGCCCTTTTAGGGAGGGTCCCGACAGCCGGAGCCCCTGATGAGGGGTTCCCGACAGTGGGAGCCCCCTTTAAGGAAGGTTCCGAACAGGGGATCCCTGAGGGGATTTGGAGACAAGGACCCTTTTAGGAGGGTCCCGAAAGAATCAACACCTTAGGTCGGGAACATGGGTCATAACCATGGTCCCATGGATCTAGCGAAAGATCCGGTGTCAGAAAAGCTTCATAGGGCGAAAACCATGAGCTTTCACCCCAAAGTTGTCGATTTCACGAATTTTAAGGGTGAAACCAATGGGATTATTGAATCGGGCATCTTTGTTCTTGTGTATTTTTTTATTTTAATGCATTATAGAGTTGGGCATCTTGCCCTACTTTTATATATAAATAAATAAAAACAGTCGGTCACCACCGGCAAAAGTCATAATTAAACAAAACAAAAGGATTTTTACTTGAAAGCCCCTCTTTCAACCATCCCAGGTAGGGATGTAAGCGGATACAGATAATCCGAACGGAATCCATATTCGTATCCGATTTTAATCAAATACGGATTTTGGTTTTCATTTCCGATGATTATCTGTATCTGTATTTGTATCTTCCAACGATAACCGAATACGTATATGGTTGCACATGCAATCCTTTTGTAGTCGTATCATGTTCAATATCCGACTTTTTATACTGTAGATGAATATAATTTCTAAGATATTCACTTTATATCCATATCCATATACGTATCCGAATCCGAATGTTTTCAAATACAGAGTGTGGTTTTCATTGTCCTTATCCTATTCGCATCCTCCTACGAGATATATGATTACATCTATATCCAGTTTGTATTAAATCGGTTTATATATGCAACCTCAGCCCACCAAATAAAAATGCTAATGAGCAAAACATCCCTGCTAAGAATTGATAGCTGCTTGTTTTTTTTGAGAATAAGCGGTGGATAGTTAGTTACTTATTACCACACAACTTTTAACTCTTAAAAAACCCCAAAGAAAACTAGTAATTAAATATTACCGGCCTTCTTCTTCATCCGCATGCCTATCTCCATTCTGCCCAACCGTCATTCTCTGTCTTTCCCTTCAGCCGCCATTGCTGCTCATCGACACCAGCCGCCACACTCTGCCGCCACACTCTGCCGCCATATGTTGGAAATTTTGGAGACGATAGGGAAATTACTGAGCTTTATTTTTTTTTTATAAATAACTCTTTGTTAGCCCTATGGATTAATCCGTATGGCTTTCTTTTGCAATCTGTAAAGCCAAATAAAAGATTATATTTTAATATTTTTTTAATTAATCCGTAGGGTATCGTAGAGGCAAACCGATGTAGGGGAAATAAAAAGTTGCCCCTACGGATTTCTATCTCCGTAGGGAAAACCCTTATTGTAGTAGTGTTAGCATTTATGTATTTTGGCAATATTTCGAATTGTCTGCATATCTATGAGAGAACAAAGGAGAAGTGTACTCAGTAAATACTTTTTAATGAAGTTTAAGGGAGACTAATTATCCCACCTTTTTTCTATTAAAAGAAAAGAGGTTTTATTATAGGAAAAATGCTCTACATCAAATTTTCCTACCTGTAATTGATGAGAGATTCTATCACATTTTAATCTGCACAATTAGCTTTCTATATCTCCGTGTTTGCATTTGCTTTTCATGTGTTGTTAATTAGATTGGTTTTGAATCATAGTTTGTTCATTAATCAGTCTATGACAATAGGATGTCATATTTTTGCATACTTCCGAAACATCGAGGTCTCTATATAGTTGTCTGACTTTATTACATGAAAATTTTATAAAGCACCGTCTAACTTTCAGCGTTTTAGATACAGCTTCCGTACATTAAATTTTAAAAGTGCCATGCTACAAGAATCGTTCTATTCTGGTTCTATTCTACATCCACTTTGACTCCAATTTATTTTCGAACAAAGAGAGCAGTTGTAAATTAATTAGTACCCTGCATTCCAACCATACCAATTCCTAGCGAAACCAACACAAAACTTGAAACAATGAGATTATAAGCGGGCGAGAAAAAACAAGATAGTGATATACGAATCTGCGTAAGTTTAGGCAATAGCTCACCCATTGAGACATTTTTATCAACCTCGATGAATATGGATCAGGAAAAGGTTAAAAATTACTGCAGAATTTACAAAAGAACCGCTGTAACTCACGTCAAGAGTTTTGCTACCTTAATTTGTTTAAGACTTGAAAGTACTATATAGCACACATGTTAACATATTTTTGCATTGATTCGGAAACTCACAAATATTACAGCCCCCATTGTCACAAACCCCAGAACCATAATATCCAACCACTTTATTTCCTGTGGATATTATTTTTATATATTTATGTAGCAACATGCAGCACAGTGCATATAATCCTAGAGGGGCCCACAATCATAGCGGGCATGGCTAAATGACATACCGCCGAAAAAAGCCATTAGAATCACAATACAGACCAATCTCTTCGTCCATGACGATGACACTAGCATAAAACCTACGAGCAATGATTGAATCGATAATCTCATCACCCTAAGCCTTCGCGCCTTCACATACTCTTTAAGTGCAAATTCCACTCTCTTCTTAAACTCTTGATCCTCGATTTCAGATTCCATGGCACGAGCTAAGCATCTTGCGAGCACAATTGCGTCTTCGAGCCCGCAAGAGCCGCCTTGGCCAAGGAACGGGCCCATCACGTGCATTGCATCACCCGCGACTGTCGTTGTGTTGGTGTAAAAGTTGTTGGATAGATAGCTCCATGGAGCTCGGTATCTGATGCGAGTGAGGCTTAGTGAATCTAGATCACAGTGTCTCACCATTTCGATTATATCAGTAGGAAAATCCTTTAGGAGATCGAGAGTGAGGTCTCGGATGCGTTCAGGAACCCTTCCAACTTCTGAATCTAGAATTTCAACCAAGGAATTAAGTAAAGCCATTTCATAAATATAGGGCCAGATTACACTAAACTACCCTTAATTAATTATGAGCTTTTTTCAGTAAACTGTCTTTAAAACATGAATACAGTAAGCTCTCTTAAACTTTGGTTTTAGGGCTTTTTAGCAAAAAGCCTCCTCATACTTCGCTAATTACTAAAAAGCCCCTCCATACTTCATATTTACTTAAAAAAAACCTCATGCATTTAAATTGCTCTAAAAAGCCTCCACTAGCCCAAAAAGAGAATGTTTTTGACATCTTCCATTACTTCGTTAGGAGGTTAACCGTGAGTATCGGGTAAAGGTTTTAAAAACTTCATAGCCCTTTTTCTTTTTCCAAAATTCCTAATTTTCCTTCTAACTTGGCTTAAGGATTAGGGTTTCGATCAAAAATCTTTCAAATTGATCATGAAAACTGGCTCGTATTTTTCAAACATCTCCAGCAACAAGTTTGTCGAGTGTCATTATCTCTTCAATTGCAAGGTTCGAGTTCATGGGCACCTCATTTGAAAACGATTTTTTTATTGCGCTAAAGATCAATCTTGAAGTAAACGAGGATGTATGTTCTTTTTATGAGAAAAAGACCTACCTAAATGCATAGAAGGTAAGAGAACAGCTCAAATACAAGTTCCAGCTCTATCTTCCTGATGTGACGCTAACTTTTGATGGAAAACTAGTCAAGGGGCTTTTTAGTGGAATTTAAATGTATGAGTGGTATTTTAAGTAAATATGAAGTATGAGAGAGTTTTTTAGTAATAAGCAAAGTATGAGGGGGCTTTTTAGTAAAAAGCCCTTGGTTTTAATAGGATATCTTTTTACTAAATATCCTTAAATGTATCATTTGAGGGGAGCTTATTGAGACAAGAAAAACTTAAAGCTAGTTTATTTAAAGAGGATCATCATTACATGTAGTTTAGTGTAATTTAGCCTTAATATAAATCAGATAGCTCAAATCTGAAAGGGGAGACAGAAAGGGTTTTTTTAAATTAACAATCTTTAAATCCATGAATGTGCCTTTTTAGCGGTAATGTCGCCTCATTGTGACAAGGATCACGAATATAAACTCTACGCAATGCATGGATGGTTCCTAAAAAATTTATATCGTTTTCTACATAAACCAAAGACATGACAGGGAGTTTAATGCATGAATGACGGACCATGATTCAATTTGACTTTCTAATGCATTTTTACTCCCTCCGTTTTTTCTAGAATTTCGTTTTTTCTTTTGCACACTTATTAAGAAGAGTATAACTATTCTATTATTTAAAATGTCATTAATGAAAATTTTCTAATTTACCCTATAATAGTTTCATTGTAGGGATAAATTTTGAACTTCATATATAAAGGGCATTGGTTTTTAGAAGCATGAAGTAAAACATGCTTCTTGGTGTTCTAAAGAGAGTAGTAATTTTTTTTTGGGGGGGGGGGCGTGGGGGAGGGGGAGGGGGAGGGGGTGGGGGGAGAGGGGGGCGAAGGAGAAGAAAAGAGCAAAAAAGGACTAGTAAAAAGAAACGGAGGGAATAAAATATTCACTTTTATTATTAAAAAAAATTAAAGAACACCGCAGTTTAGGCGATTGTTGATTTCTACAACTACGAAATTGATGACATGGAAAAATTGTAATCATAATGTTAGCTTATTCCATCAAAAATGAGATCAGTTATGAAATAAGGCCTATCAAGATTTGACATTACAACTATTAACTCTATATCCAACAATGTATAGCAAGCAGAAGTAAACCGGTAAGCAAGCGGTATACTATTACCTGTATATCAGTCAATACGCACCATTATTCCCATATTTCTATATTATATTAATATATTTAATGTTATTTAAAAATCAATATGTTTTACTGGATTATAATACATTTTTAATATGGTATGTTGATTATAGAAATTTCATTATATTGGTATAGCAGTCGGTAAATCAATATTTAGCGGTCATGGATCGGCATACTAGTAAATACCGGTTCTTCAAACATTGATATGAAGACAACTTAATCACTCAAGCCGAAAATTTAGTTTTAATTGTCATTACCTGCATGGGGCCCAGGCCAACCCATGAACCAATAAACTAACTTGTCATCAACTGGAATTCTGCCACAGGCGATTTGATTTTCCCGAAGCCGATAAAAATAATTGCCGCAGTTGTGGCCATTTGGATAATTTGTAAAACCTCGGACTGAAAACCTAGGGAAAAGGTTTGGGGCCTCAAGTCCTAGTGATCTCGCCACAACAGAATTTGATCCATCACAGCCGATAAGAACCTGTACATAGACCAAAGTAAGATCTCAATGATAGTTATGATTTTTGAGGTGCAATACATTTATCTCATCTTCTTGCTTGCTAGAAGGCGCTTTAAAATCAGGGTAAATTTCACTAAACTGCCCTTAATTATGAGCATTTTCAGCTAACTTATTACAGTAAGCTCCCTTAAACCGCTTCTTATAAGGGTATTTTAGTGAAAAAAAGATTCCCCTAAAAATAAAATTTAAAGGAGTTTATTGTGATAAAAGTTCCAAGATAGTTCGGTGAAAACCAACGACGGTCAAAGGTACATTTTAGTGAAATTTAGCCTTCAATATAACCAATTATATTTTTAAAAAAAACGATAATAGAGAGCTTAAGTTACTAGAATATAAGATATATTCTCTCGACTCTCATCACAACTTCGGAGTTTTTGGTGCATTGGAGGTGACTTTAACATGGTACCAAAACAACTCAAGTTCAATTCCCACTGAACGCGGATTTAATTTGTGGATTTAGAATTTAAAAAAAATACTACTATGAAAAAAACCAAGGTCTTAGCGCAAAGGCCCCTCAACACGCGGGGCTATCTTAGAATATAAAATATATTCTCCCAGTTGTCATTACAATGGCAACTTCGGAGTGGTACAACGACAGGGACTAACAAAAGCAATGAGGAAATTTTCTGCAGTACTTCAAAAATTTGTGCTAGCTACTTCAGCTGGTATTGCCGAAAAAGAGATATCTATGCGGAGTAATTTTTACTGCAAAATTCAAATTTCGATGGTGCATGGCATAAACATCTTACAAGTAAAGTCTGGTCTAGAGTGGTTTACCTACAAGAAGACCAGGTCAACATGTTACTTCAATGATTAAGGTTATCTAAGACAACTTCTGTAGATTAGTTTTCCGGATATAAGATAAGAGACGGTATGTCTTATATTCCCATGCCTCTGCACCAGAATTCCAACTTCTGGTACAAAAATAAAAGTAGCAAGTAGTTGCTAAGGTTTTGCAGCAAATTTACATAAGGATTACGATCTATTTGGTATACATTTGCATGTAACGTATTTTTATCACATTTCCATTATGTATAGTGTGATTAATTAGGATTTACGTACCTTGGCTTTAACGATGGTTCCATCATCAAAATGGATAACGGGGAAGGAGGTGAGCGGATCCGATCCAATAGCTACGACTTGGGATCCGAAACGAATTGATTGGGCCGGCAATTCATTAGCTAAGGCTTCGATAAGGTCACTTCTTTTCAAGCATCGAAGCCCCTCGTTCCTAATGAAAGAATAATATGAAAGCCTAGTTACCTTCTCTCATACAACAAAATACAAGTCTTAGTAGCCTGCACAAAAGCATCCAGACCCTGATACACTACACAGATTGTCCAAATAATATCACAACCAACCAAATGATTGCCTTTTCTAATTTTTTGAAGTGAAAAAAAATATTGATACAACTTTCAAATTTGTGATTAAAGAAACAATTGTCAAGTTGGTCATATTTGACATTAGAATTCGCCGATATTTTACGATAGGTACCTGCATGGTACTACTTGCATCTTGTTCCTGCTAACAAATGCATTCTGCATTCTGCACAAAATTGAGATCACCAAGGGTTAATTTACTTAATAACTACTAAAAGCGTAGTTAAATCATATCGAAGCCATACTCTAAGATAGGAATAGCCTTCGTTCTAAGCACTGCGCCCACGCCAAGTTGATCAAGTGCACGCCAGCCATTGATAAAAACACCGATCGCTACCCCTGTAGCTCTTAGGCTTTCGGATTTCTCCAAGACTAGGGAACTTATTCCTTTCCTGCATTTATTTTGAGATAGAGTCAGATTATATAACCAAGCGTTTCGATTTCCTAATAACCTAAGCTTATGAGTTGTGGCCTAAAAATGCGTATCAAGTAAGCCTAGCTTTAGCCCATGACCCTGTTCGGGAATGGAGTTTAGATAAATAACCATGGGCTATTTTTAAGTGGAGCTAGAGAGACGCAAACCGTGGTTTGCAAGCCTCAAACTCCAAAAATGAAGTTATCTAAACTTCGATTCGATCAGATTGGAGTTTAGATAACTGCGGTTTTCTTATTTTCAAATGTGAGATAACTATAATTATCTCAACTCCAAAATGAACCTCAAACAGGGCAAAGTTTGAATTTTAGAGGTAAGTCTTATGAAACCACAGTTTAGAAAACTCAACTCCATTCCCAAACGGGGCCTAAAATTTTAATTAATTATTCTTGACATATCTCACCTACTATTTAGAATAAGGGTTAATTTCACAAAAGACCATTGTAGTATTTGAACTTCCTCTAATCTAAGATCAGTCCAAAAATGAGGAAGCTAACTGGGACTGTACAGGATATACAGTCAGCTGCCACTATTGGGGCTCTGAATAGAAGCAATGCCAAAATTTTGGTTCAAAATAATTTTCTCATTAATGAACCAAAATTTGAGTTCCCCAATAGTAAAATTACATGAATCATGCTAAGCTCTAATCTTAAGAGAAGCAAAAGAGAAGGGAAAAGGAGAAGAAACCTGTGAAGAGCAAGAGCAGTAGCAAGGCCAACAATCCCCCCACCAACAATCACAACATCATGCTTCTCTTCTTCTTCTTCTGATCCCATCTCTCCCTCCCTCTCCCTCCCTCCCTCCCCCACACTTCATCTCAATGTATACTGACAGTTAATGTTTCTTTATTCTACTGAATGTTTGAACATTTCTTTGTGCCTTATCCCCAAGAGTATTATAAAATAGTTTCCTGCATGTGTGGGACATTGGGTTGGTTTCGTCATCTTGTCTTTATCTCTTTTACACCAAATTGATTTTTTCTTTGCATTTATATATATATCTTAAAGTACAAATCTTTAACATTTTGCTCGACCATTATATTCATCACTATTTTAAACAAAATCCATACGGTTGGTACCGTAAGGTATCTAAGTGCAGCGAAAATATCAATAAGGTATAAATATGCAAAATAGATAAAACATTGAGGTATTATTTAGCAATTAAACCGAAAAACATTGAACCTCTAATATTATTAAATAAAAGTTGTTGACGAAGACAACCCACACTTCTTTTTATAGATGCTAGGAGTATTTTTGCATGTGTGATACAGCACGGTAAGATGTGTGTTAAAAAATTTATCCTGGACATTACATGAAAATTTCTAATGATATTTATAGTTTTTCTAAATTTAAATTAAAATGAATGCTGTCAATATATAGTAATATTAGAATTGAGAAATTTATGAGTTATATAAAATAACCAACATATAAGAGCTTATGTATAAATGTGCAAGGCATATCTCTTTTGGGTGGTAGTGATGAAACTTGTCTATGAAACTTTTGTCAAAGATGAATATCCACGGTTCGTTGTCACGAAGATTTTGTCAAAGATGAGTATCTGTTCATTGTCATAGCAAATCAAGAGAATCGTTGACTGACACTTTCTGTTTTCAAGGGATATCCAGAACCAAAAAAAGAATTTGCAAATGGTCCATCTTTGCTTGAAAAACTGGAAAGACATATTTGACAAAGGCTGAATATATTTTTATTGCCGGGTATGAATGGAGACCAGGTCTCTGGCCTCCTATTGGAGACCTGTCCCTTTTAAAAGAACGGTGAAATTGGATGAAAAGGAGTCTCCAATAAAATTATCAGTGGAGACACGTGCCCTGGAATTAGATTGTTCTGTACGATGGTAGGATCCAACGATGTGATGCAAACAACCGATCACAAATTAACTTGGGTTTGGGCTGTGAAAATGGTGCAGCAGTAGGTAGATTCGGTGAGCTTGGAATAGCCCGTAGGGATTTAACTGGCTCTGACAAGATGAGAATGGGCCGGATGCCTTCAAGGCTGGAACAATGGACCTGTCTATCTCTGGCAAGCCTAATTAAATGCTTCTCTCATGGATCAATGCAGATAGGTGTTTTCAAACCTCATTGGAATAACACACACCCCTTCCTGTTGACCATTTCACATTGCAGAATCAAGCTAACTGATGGAGGTGAAGATCTTCATCAGATGCCGTCTTCCATCGAACTGCCGACAGCGTTGGTGAAGGGCTGAGATTAGGTTTGAGGATTGTCTCCTGAAGTGTGTGGATCTCAATGGACTTGATTTGGTGTGAAGCCGAGCTACCTGCAAACAAGTCCAGGGATGGTTGTACCACCGTAGACTCTCCGACGATCAAGTTAGTCGGGATATTTGGGCAGAGTAGCGGCATGTTGGGTAAAAATTGCCTTACCTGAGTCGTCTGAGAGAGGGGTTTATATAACAACCCTAAATTTCCTATACAAGATTTTACAAAAAAAATTCAAAAATCCATAAAGGGGTATTTATTGTCTGAGCATAAGACTTAAGTAATTAATTAGCAATTTAATTAGAAGAAAGAGCTTGTAGCTCATTGGTAATGCCTTGCATTGCTAAACCAAGCCACCAGAATTCAAATCTCATGCCGCTACATTATTTTTTATATTTATTTGTTTTAAATTTTATAGAAGCCCGACATTCCACACGAGATAACTCCAAAATATTCCACTACCCATGAAAAGGTAAATATACCAGTGTGTACGTCAGGAGACCCCCACCTCCCAACCTGGCGACTCGGGTCGGCGCCGCCAGTCGGAATCCCAACACAAAAGTTGGGTCTCTTGGCATTTTATACCCCCTGCATACTTTAAATTTCTAGATCGGTTCCGGAGAATCCATAAAGTCCCTTTTACTCCATTTTTAATGCATTTTAACATATATTTTACATTTTTTAAATTAAAACCCTTTACCTACCCTAATCCTAGCATAACCCTATAAATGTCATCCCTACCCTCTACCTTCTCACCAAAAAACTCTGAGCCAACTCTCTAAAATTTCCAAGAAACTTGTGTACTTTGAAAACGAGCACGGAGCGAAACTACGGCGAAATTCCCGGCGCACTTCCAGTGATCGTTCTAGGAGCTCTCGGCGACGAAGCGACGCACCGGCGATCCCTCTCCTTCCATTTCACTCTCTTGTGTGACCTAAAATCCGTAAGTCCCCATTTTCTATCCCTCTTTTCTATTCTAAAATTACGGATTTACAAAACCCGACGGAATCGGAACAAATCCGATTTCCGATTCGGTTTCTTCATAAAACTTCACTTCTCGTTAACACAATTATGCTTAAACTCCCTCATGTTGACTATTAAACACTAATCAACCAAATTGATCAAGTTTCATTTCATAAAATAATGACCATTTCCATTCATCGTATTTTTCACTTAAATACCACATTGTTTCAATTCTACATTTAACTCCATTAAACTTGCTATACCTTTAAGTAGATCACGAGATAACGACCTACCTACCCATATACTCATATGCAACATAACACGATACTCTCGAGAACTTAGAATACAGGAAAACAAACATCTTCATTTAAATACCATTTACTTAATAAAACCATATCTAAAATATTTAGTATTAATACATCTTTATAAATAAATACCACTTATTATGAAAATAGGATAAGGTTGTGGGCATCAGTCGTTTATCTAAACCTGATTTTGTGGTGTCTGGGCTAGACAAGTGAGATAGGTAATTTTAAAAGGCCTGTCTCACGGTGATTCGTGAGCGGATCCCTCCTTTCTTCACTTGTACTTACCTGACCACAATTGGCGGTGAAGAGACGATTTGAGGTATCTCACAACTTGTCGCATTAGAACAGTTAAGAGCAGTCTAATTGATTTAGGAGACCCTAGAACATAGAATACGGGAAAACGACACTTTTTCATTTAAATACCAAATTAATAAAACCGTTTTCCTTAATGATTAGTATTTATACAAATCTTTGCAAAGCGCCGCTACAACCCATTTGGGGAACCCGTTCGGGATGGTGCGGATCATCGCACATCCTCGGGCTTAGTACTGCGAAATTCAGACCTCCGCAAGAAGTATTCGGTCTCGAAAGATTTAAAATACGGCATCTTAAGAAAACGAGATTTCTATAATATTATAAATATATACAAAAATTATTTTTCATATAAATATATGTATATGTAACATAAACATATCTATTTTGAAGTTTTATAAATATTCCACTTTTCTATAATATCACAAAAATCAATTTTACACTAAAATACCATAAATTTCATATATTCAATATTACAAATAAATACCTTTATTTCTGAAATTATGATATTTTCACTAGAAATATCACTATATAAAATCCACATTCATTTCAACTCTAAAGACGAATGATAAATGCTTGGGGTGTATTTTGAAAAGTATATAAAAATATTTTTACATAAAACCCCCTCAAGTTCTATAAATTACCCTAAGGACCCTAGTAAATATAGGTTTAAGCGGGACCAATCTCTAGAGCCTCAGAGAGCCAAAGAAGTGGGGGCTTGCCTATCTAAGGTAGAAAATTAACAAACGATGTTATCAATACGGTAATCGTCTTTGAAAAAAACACAAATCCTTCCGCCCATGCGCCGCGGTTACCGATAACATCAAAACAATCAGGACTTCAATTTACTTTTCTAATTTTCTGACTCAGATTGAGTCTCTCTATAATCTGACTTGAATATGATTCAAGTACAATCTACAATCTACAATATCACAATTCAAAACGAATTCATGAATCCATTATTCCATATATTTCAATCCATCAATCTATACAACTTGACTGAACCGAACTATGGATATACATTCCATTTACATGATCATCCAGTTTACATGATTCTCCAGCTACATACATGATTCTATAGTTACATCCGTTTACTGATATCATGGTTTCAGCAAGTCACCCAATTACACAATTCAATTTACAAAACATTACAATGCAATACAATACTATTAATACAGTAACTACACGGGATATTGGGGTAGTTCATTCGTGAATCCAACATAATCTCAAGAGTCCTCCTAGATCATGAATCCATGTCTACGAACACAAGCAAGCAATCATGAGGGCCCGTGTTTCCATGCTCCTGGACTGTGGCCTGTTGAATTTGGAATATTTCGACGACGGTCGAAGTCCCGCTACTAACATATCATTTGGGCCCGTAGTTCCCTACCCCTGGACTGTGGCCTGTTGGGTTTGAGAACACTCTTGAGATTAGTTGACATTCACCTTTGAACGTACGATAACAACAGCATTAACACTAAACAATATAATACAACTGTAAAAGCTACTCTCTCTCTCTCTCTCTCTTACTCTCTGTCTATTCTATTTCTCCTCTTATATTTGGGACTTACCGAGCGATCTGTTCGCCGACGACATTCTATTTCTTTCTTTTTTGAATGTCGTCAAGTGATTTGGACCCGTCAGAGATCAAGCCAACTACTGAAAACTTGGACCAGTTCAGTGAAGACCCCGAGCTCTAGTCACTGTACACTTTCCATTCAGTACTTTCATTTCTGTTATGCCATTGTTTAGGCATTGCTTTTTTATTCAGTTGTATTTTCTTTTTATGCATTGTATAAAAGAATATGAATAAATAAAGTTGCTGTTATCTTATATCTTGTCTCTTGTGCTTTACGTTTATATTGCTTAGATACGCTTTGCGTATTTATTTCACAGTAAATACGTAATGGCCTCGTCGCGTCCTCTGCTGGTATACCGGGAAGCGGGGCGTGACGGGTTTTGTTGGTGGCCCATGCAGGTCAGAGCTGTATGGAACCCTAAGCAATATAAAACACAAGAACCAATAATTATAACATTCTTTACAATCATGTTCCTAGAATCTTATCATTTCATATTTCTTGAATCATATACTTTGAATCTGTCCTAACCAAAAATCCCCTCACTTCTTTTACAATCTTGCCAAAACCTTCGCATTCTTTCATTCCTACACACATTTTTCCAATTTTTAAAACTCTTGCACCACCATGCTATTTTTTTCACACACTGTCAGTACTTCAGTCACTAAACTTTCTTGAATCTGTTACACTCTCTTTTTACAAATTTCGAGAACGAAATTTTTTTTATGGAGGGTAGAATGTAACAATCTTAAATTTCCTATACAAGTTTTTACAAAAAAAAATTCAAAAATCCATAAAGGGTTATTTATTGCCTGAGCACAAGACTTAAATAATTAATTAGCAATTTAATTACAAGAAAGTGCTTGTAGCTCATTGGTAATAGCTCGCATTGTTGAACCAAACCACCAGAGTTCAAATCTCATGCCCCACATTATTTTTAATATTTATTTGTTTTAAATTTTATAAAAGCACGACAGTCCACACGAGATAACTCCAAAATTTTCCAATACCCATGAAAAAGTAAATATACCAGTGTGTACGTCAGGAGACCCCCCACCTCCCAACCTGGCGACTCGGCCCGACTCGGGCCAGCGCCGCCGGCCGGACTGGGCGGCCGAGTCCCCAACACAAAAGTTGGGGCTCTTGTCATTCTATACCCCCCTGCATACTTTAAATTCCTAGATCGGTTCCGGAGAATCCATAGAGTCCCTTTTACTCCATTTTTAATGTATTTTAACCTATCTTTTACATTTTTTAAATTAAAACCCTTCACCTATCCTAACCCTAGCCTAACCCTATAAATACCACCCCTATCCTCTACTCTCTCACCCTAAAACTCTGAGCCAACTCTCTAAAATTTCCAAGAAACTTGTGTACTTTGAAAATGAGCACGAAGCGAAGCTACAGCGAAATTCCCAGCGAACTTCCGGCAATCGTTCTAGGAGCTCTCGGCGACGAAGCGACGCACCAGCGATCCCTCTCCTTCCATTTCATCTCTTGTGTGACCTAAAACCCGTAAGTCCCCATTTTCTATCCCTCTTTTCTATTCTAAAAATACGGATTTTGCAAAACCCGACGGAATCGGAACAAATCCGATTTCCGATTCGGTTTTTTCATAAAACTTCACTTCTCGTTAACATAATTATGCTTAAACTCCCTCATGTTGACTATTAAACACTAATCAACCAAATTGATCAAGTTTCATTGTATAAAATGATGGCAATTTCTATTCATCGTATTTTTCACTTAAATACCACATTGTTTCAATTCTATATTTAACTCCATTAAACTTGCTATACCTTTAAGTAGATCGCGAGGTAACGACCTATCTCCTCACACACTCATATGCAACATAACACGATACCCTCGAGAACTTAGAATACGGGAAAACAAACATCTTCATTTAAATACCATTTACTTAATAAAACCATTTCTAAAAGATTTAGTATTGATACATCTTTATAAATAAATACCACTTATTATGAGAATAGGATAGGGTTGTGGGCATCTGTCGTTTATCTAAACCTGACATTTTGGTGTCTAGGCTAGACAAGTGAGAAAAGTAACTTTAAAAGGCCCGTCTCACGGTAAGTCGTGAGCGGATCCCTCCTTTCTTCACTTGTACTTACCTGGCCACAATTGGCGGTGAAGAGGCGATTTGAGATATCTCACAACTTGTCACTTTGGAACAGTTAAGAGCAGTCTAATTGACTTAGGAGACCCTAGAACATAGAATACGGGAAAACGACACTTTTTCATTTAAATACCATAATTAATAAAACCGTTTTCCTTAATGATTAGTATTTATATAAATCTTTGCAAAGCGCCGCTACAACCTATTTGGGGAATCCGTTCGGGATGGTGCAGATCATCGCACATTCTCGGGCTTACTAGTGCGAGATTCAGACCTCCGCAAGGAGCATTCGGTCTCGAAAGATTTAAAATACGACATTTTAAGAAAAAGAGATTTGTAGAATATTATAAATATATACAAAAATTATTTTTCATATAATTATATGTATATGTAACATAAACATATCTATTTTTGAAATATTATAAATATTCCACTTTTCTACAATATCATAAGAATCAATTTTACACTAAAATACCATGAATTCCATACAATCAATATTACAAATAAATATCTTAATTTCTGAAATTAGGATATTTTCACTAGAAATATCACTATATAAAATCCATATTCATTTCAACTTTAAAGACGAATAATAAATGTTTGGGGTGTATTTTGAAAAGTATATAAAAATATTTTTACATAAAACCCCCTCAAGTTCTATAAATTACCTTAAGAACCCTAGTAAACATAGGTTTAAGCGGGACCAATCTCTTGAGCCTCAGGGAGTCGGAGAAGTGGGGGCTTGCCTATCTAAGGTAGACAATTAACAAACGGTGTTATCAGCACGGTAATCGTCATTGAAAAAGACACAAATCCTGCCGCCCATGCGCAGCGGTTACCGATAACATCAAAACAATCAGGATTTCAATTTACTTTTCTAATTGTCTGACTCAGATTGAGTCTCTCTATAATCTGACTTAAATATAATTCAAGTACAATCTACCATCTACAATATCACAATTCAACGCGAATCCATGAATCCAGTATTCCATATATTTCAATCTATCAATCTATACAACTTGACTGAACCGAACCATGGATATACATTCCATTTACATGATCATCCAGTTTACATGATTCTCCAGTTACATACATGATTCTACAGTTGCATCCGATTACTGATATCATGGTATCGGCAAGTCATCCAATTACACAATTCAATTTATAAAACATTACAATGCAATACAATACTATTAATACAGTAACTACACAGGGTATTGGGGTAGTTCATTCGTGAATCCAACATAATCTCAAGAGTTCCCCTAGATCATGAATCCATGTCTACTAACACAAGCAAGCAATCATGGGGGCCCGTGTTTCCATGCTCCTGGACTTTGGCCTGTTGAGTTTGGAATACTTCGACGACGGTCGAAGTCCCGCTACTAACATATCAATTGGGCCCGTGGTTCTCTACCCCTGGACTGTGGCCTGTTGGGTTTGAGAACACTCTTGAGAATAGTTGACATTCACCCTTGAACTTACGATAACAACAGCATTGACACTAAACAATATAATACAACTGCAAAAGCTACTCTCTCTCTCTCTGTTACTCTCTGTCTATTTTATTTCTCCTCTTATATTTGGGACTTACTGAGCGATCTGTTCGCTGACGACATTCTATTTCTTTCTTCTTTGAATGTCGTCAGGTGATTTGGACCCATCAGAGATAGAGCCCACAACTGACGACTTGGACCAGTTCAGTGAAGACCCCGAGCTCTAGTCACTGTACACTTTCCATTCAGTACTTTCATTTTTATTATGCCATTATTTAGGCATTGCTTTTTTATTCGGTTGTATTTTCTTTTCATGCATTGTATAAAAGAATGTGAATAAATAAAATTGTTGTTTTCTTATATCTTGTCTCTTGTGCTTTACGTTTATATTTCTTAGATACGCTTAGCGCATTTATTTCACAGTAAATACGTAGCGGTCTTGTCGCGTCCTCTGCCCGTATACCGGGAAGCGGGGCGTGACGAGTTTTGTTGGTGGCCCATGCAGGTCAGAGCTGTATGGAATCCTAAGCAATATAAAACACAAGAACCAGCAATTAAAACATTCTTGACAATCATGTTCCTAGAATCTTATCATTTCATATTTCTTGAATCATATACTTTGAATCTGTCCTAACCAAAAATTCCCCCACCTCTTTTACAATCTTACCAAAACCTTCGCATTCTTTCATTCCTACACACATTTTTCCAATTTTTAAAACGCATGCACCACCTTGCTATTTTTTTCACACACTGTCAATACTTCAGTCACTTAACTTTCTTGAATCTGTTACACTCTCCTTTTACAAATTTCGAGGACTAAATTTTTTGTAAGGAGGGTAGAATGTAACAGCCCTAAATTTCTTATACAAGTTTTTACAAAAAAATTTCAAAAATCCATAAAGGGGTATTTATTGCCTGAACACTAGACTTAAGTAATTAATTAGCAATTTAATTATAAGAAGGAGCATGTAGCTCATTGGTAATACCTTGCATTGCTGAATCAAGCCACCAGAGTTCAAATCCCATGCCCCATATTATTTTTAATATTTATTTGTTTTAAATTTTATAGAAGCCCGACAGTCCACACGAGATAACTCTAAAATTTTCCAATACCCATAAAAATGTAAATATACCAGTGTGTGCGTCAGAAGACCCCCCACCTCCCAACCTTGCGAGTCGGCCGGTGGACCGGCCGACTGGGGCCCGCGCCGCCGGCCAGACTCGGCCGGACGCCCGAGTCCCCAACACAAAAGTTAGGGTTCTTGGCATTCTATACCCCCTCCATACTATAAATTCCTAAATCGGTTTCGGAGAATCCATAAAGTCCCTTTTACTCCATTTTAACATATTTTTTACCTTTTTCAAATTAAAACCTTTTACCTACCCTAGCCCTATAAATATTACCCCTACCCTCTACCCTCTCACCCCAATACTCTGAGCCAACTCTTTAGAATTTCCAAGAAACTTGTGTACTTTGAAAACGAGCACGAAGCGAAACTACGACGAAATTCCGGGCGAACTTCCGGCGATCGTTCTAGGAGCTCTCGGCGACGAAGCGATGCACCGGCTATCCGTCTCCTTCCATTTCACTCTCTTGTGTGACCTAAAACCCGTAAGTCCCCATTTTCTATCCCACTTTTCTATTCTAAAAATACGGATTTACAAAACCCGACGGAATCGGAACAAATCCGATTTCCGATTGGGTTTCTTCATAAAACTTCACTTCTCGTTAACATAATTATGCTTAAACTCCCTCATGTTGACTATTAAACACTAATCAACCAAATTGATTAAGTTTCATTTCATAAAATGATGACTATTTCCATTCATCGTATTTTTCACTTAAATACCACATTGTTTCAATTCTACATTTAACTCCATTAAATTTGCTATACCTTTAAGTATATCACGAGGTAACGACCTACCTCCTCACACATTCATATGCAACATAACACGATACTCTCGAGAACTTAGAATACGAGAAAACAAACATCTTCATTTAAATACCATTTACTTAATAAAACCATTTCTAAAAGATTTAGTATTGATACATCTTTATAAATAAAAACCACTTATTATGAAAATAGGATAAGGTTGTGGACATCAGTTGTTTATCTAAACCTGACTTTGTGGTGTCTAGGCTAGACAAGTGAGAAATGTAACTTTAAAAGGCCCGTCTCACGGTGATTCGTGAGCGGATCTCTCCTTTCTTCACTTGTACTTCCCTGGTCCTAATTGGCGGTGAAGAGGCGATTTGAGATATCTCACAACTTGTCGCTTTGGAACAATTAATAGCCGTCAAATTGACTTAGGAGACCCTAAAACATAGAATACGGGAAAACGACACTTTTTCATTTAAATACCATAATTAATAAAACCGTTTTCCTTAATGATTAGTATTTATACAAATCTTTGCACAGCGCCGCTACAACCCGTTTGGGGAACCCGTTCGGGATGGTGTGGTTCATCGCACATCCTCGGGCTTAGTAGTGCGAGATTCAGACCTCCGTAAGGAGCATTCGGTCTCGAAAGATTTAAAATACGACATCTTAAGAGAACGGGATTTCTAGAATATTATAAATATATACAAAAATTATTTTTCATATAAATATATGTATATGTAACATAAACATATCTATTTTTGAAGTATTATAAATATTCCACTTTTCTACAATATCACAAGAATCAATTTTACACTAAAATACCATGAATTCCATATAGTCAATATTACAAATAAATATCTTTATTTCTGAAATTAGGATATTTTCACTTGAAATATCACTATATAAAATCCACATTCATTTCAACTCTAAAGACGAATAATAAATGCTTGGGGTGTATTTTGAAAAGTATATAAAAATATTTTTACATAAAACCACATCAAGTTCTATAAATTACCCTAAGGAGTCTAGTAAACATAGGTTAAGCGGGATCAATCTCTTGAGCCTCAGGGAGCCGGAGATGTGGGGGCTTACCTATCTAAGGTAGACAATTAACAAACAGTGTTATCAACACGGTAATCGTCTTTGAAAAAGACACAAATTCTGCCGCCCATGCACAGCGGTTACCGATAACATCAAAACAATCAGGGCTTCAATTTACTTTTTCTAATTGTCTGACTCAGATTGAGTCTCTCTATAATCTGACTTGCATATGATTCAAGTACAATCTACAATCTACAATATCACAATTCAACACGAATCCATGAATCCATTATTCCATATATTTCAATCTATCAATCTATACAACTTGAATGAACCGAACCATGGATATGCATACCATTTACATGATCATCCAGTTTACATGATTCTCCAGTTACATACATGATTCTACAGTTGTATCCATTTACTGATATCATGGTTTCGGCAAGTCATCCAATTACACAATTCAATTTACAAAACATTACAATGCAATACAATACTATTAATACAGTAACTACACGGGGTATTGGGGTAGTTCATTCGTGAATCCAACATAATCTCAAGAGTTCCCCTAGATCATGAATCCATGTCTACTAACACAAGCAAGCAATCATGGGGGCCCGTATTTCCATGCTCCTGGACTTTGGCCTGTTGAGTTTGGAATACTTCGACGACGGTCGAAGTCCCGCTACTAACATATCATTTAGGCCCGTGGTTCTCTACCCCTGGACTGTGGCCTGTTGGGTTTGAGAATACTCTTGAGATTAGTTGACTTTCACCCTTGAACTTACGATAACAACAGCATTGACACTAAACAATATAATACAACTGTAAAAGCTACTCTCTCTCTCTCTCTTACTCTCTGTCTATTTTATTTCTCCTCTTATATTTGGGACTTACCGAGCGATCTGTTCGCTGACGACATTCTATTTCTTTCTTCTTTGAATGTCGTCAGGTGATTTGGACCCATCAGAGATAGAGCCCACAACTGACGACTTGGACCAGTTCAGTGAAGACCCCGAGCTCTAGTCACTGTACACTTTCCATTCGGTACTTTCATTTTTGTTATGCCATTGTTTAGGCATTGCTTTTTTATTCGGTTGTATTTTCTTTTCATGCATTGTATAAAAGAATGTGAATAAATAAAATTGTTGTTTTCTTATATCTTGTCTCTTGTGCTTTACGTTTATATTTCTTAGATATGCTTAGCGTATTTATTTCACAGTAAATACGTAGCGGTCTTGTCGCGTCCTCTGCCCGTATACCGGGAAGCGGGGCGTGACGGGTTTTGTTGGTGGCCCATGAAGGTCAGAGCTGTATGGAACCCTAAGCAATATAAAACACAAGAACCAGCAATTAAAACATTCTTTACAATCATGTTCCTAGAATCTTATCATTTCATATTTCTTGAATCATATACTTTGAATCTGTCCTAACCAAAAATTCCCTCACCTCTTTTACAATCTTACCAAAACCTTCGCATTCTTTCATTCCTACACACATTTTTCCAATTTTTAAAACGCTTGCACCACCTTGCTATTTTTTTCACACACTGTCAATACTCCAGTCACTTAACTTTCTTGAATCTGTTACACACTCCTTTACAAATTTCGAGGACGAAATTTTTTGTAAGGAGGGTAGAATGTAACAGCCATAAATTTCCTATACAAGATTTTACAAAAAAATTTCAAAAATCCATAAAGGGGTATTTATTGCCTGAACACAAGACTTAAGTAATTAATTAGAAATTTAATTATAAGAAGGAGCTTGTAGCTCATTGGTAATACCTTGCAATGCTGAATCAAGCCACCAGAGTTCAAATCCCATGCCCCATATTATTTTTAATATTTATTTGTTTTAAATTTTATAGAAGCCCGACAGTCCACACGAGATAACTCTAAAATTTTCCAATACCCATGAAAATGTAAATATACAAGTGTGTGCGTCAGGAGACCCCCCACCTCCCAACCTGGCGAGTCGGCCGGTGGACCGGCCGACTCGGGCCCGGGCCGCCGGCCAGACTCGGCCGGACGCCCGAGTCCCCAACACAAAAGTTAGGGTTCTTGGCATTCTATACCCCCTCCATACTTTAAATTCCTAGATCGGTTTCGGAGAATCCATAAAGTCCCTTTTACTCCATTTTAACATATTTTTTACCTTTTTCAAATTAAAATCTTTCACCTACCCTAACCCTATAAATATTACCCCTACCCTCTACCCTCTCACCCCAATACTCTGAGCCAACTCTTTAAATTTTCCAAGAAACTTGTGTACTTTGAAAACGAGCACGAAGCGAAACTACGGCGAAATTCCCGGCGAACTTCCGGCGATCGTTCTAGGAGCTCTCGGCGACGAAGCGATGCACCGGCTATCCGTCTCCTTCCATTTCACTCTCTTGTGTGACCTAAAACCCGTAAGTCCCCATTTTCTATCCCTCTTTTCTATTCTAAAAATACGGATTTAAAAAACCCGACGGAATCGGAACAAATCCGATTTCCGATTGGGTTTCTTCATAAAACTTCACTTCTCGTTAACATAATTATGCTTAAACTCCTTCATGTTGACTATTAAACACTAATCAACCAAATTGATAAAGTTTCATTTCATAAAATGATGACTATTTCCATTCATCGTATTTTTCACTTAAATACCACATTGTTTCAATTCTACATTTAACTCCATTAAATTTGCTATACCTTTAAGTATATCACGAGTTAACGACCTACCTCCTCATACATTCATATGCAACATAACACGATACTCTCGAGAACTTAGAATACGAGAAAACAAACATCTTCATTTAAATACCATTTACTTAATAAAACCATTTCTAAAAGATTTAGTATTGATACATCTTTATAAATAAATACCACTTATTATGAAAATAGGATAAGGTTGTGGACATCAGTTGTTTATCTAAACCTGACTTTGTGATGTCTAGGCTAGACAAGTGAGAAAGGTAACTTTAAAAGGCCCGTCTCACGGTGATTCGTGAGCGGATCTCTCCTTTCTTCACTTGTACTTCCCTGGTCATAATTGGCGGTGAAGAGGCGATTTGAGATATCTCACAACTTGTCGCTTTGGAACAATTAAGAGCAGTCAAATTGACTTAGGAGACCCTAAAACATAGAATACGGGAAAACGACAATTTTTCATTTAAATACCATAATTAATAAAACCGTTTTCCTTAATGATTAGTATTTATACAAATCTTTGCACAGCGCCGCTACAACCCGTTTGGGAAACCCGTTCGGGATGGTGTGGATCATCGCACATCCTCGGATTTAGTAGTGCGAGATTCAGACCTCCGTAAGGAGCATTCGGTCTCGAAAGATTTAAAATACGACATCTTAAGAAAACGGGATTTCTAGAATATTATAAATATATACAAAAATTATTTTTCATATAAATATATGTATATGTAACATAAACATATCTATTTTTGAAGTATTATAAATATTCCACTTTTCTACAATATCACAAGAATCAATTTTACACTAAAATACCATGAATTCCATATAGTCAATATTACAAATAAATATCTTTATTTCTGAAATTAGGATATTTTCACTTGAAATATCACTATATAAAATCCACATTCATTTCAACTCTAAAGACGAATAATAAATGCTTGGGGTGTATTATGAAAAGTATATAAAAATATTTTTACATAAAACAATTTCAAGTTCTATAAATTACCCTAAGGACTCTAGTAAACATAGGTTTAAGCGGGACCAATCTCTTGAGCCTCAGGGAGCTGGAGAAGTGGGGGCTTACCTATCTAAGGTAGACAATTAACAAACAGTGTTATCAACACGGTAATCGTCTTTGAAAAAGACACAAATCCTGCCGCCCATGCGCAGCGGTTACCGATAACATCAAAACAATCAGGACTTCAATTTACTTTTTCTAATTGTCTGACTCAGATTGAGTCTCTCTATAATCTGACTTGCATATGATTCAAGTACACTCTACAATCTACAATATCACAATTCAACACGAATCCATGAATCCATTATTCCATATATTTCAATCTATCAATCTATATAACTTGAATGAACCGAACCATGGATATGCATTCCATTTACATGATCATCCAGTTTACATGATTCTCCAGTTACATACATGATTCTACAGTTGTATCCATTTACTGATATCATGGTTTCGGCAAGTCATCCAATTACACAATTCAATTTACAAAACATTACAATGCAATACAATACTATTAATACAGTAACTACACGGGGTATTGGGGTAGTTCATTCGTGAATCCAACATAATCTCAAGAGTTCCCCTAGATCATGAATCCATGTGTACTAACACAAGCATGCAATCATGGGGGCCCGTGTTTCCATGCTCCTGGACTTTGGCCTGTTGAGTTTGGAATACTTCGACGACGGTCGAAGTCCCGCTACTAACATATCATTTGGGCCCGTGGTTCTCTACCCCTGGACTGTGGCCTGTTGGGTTTGAGAACACTCTTGAGATTAGTTGACATTCACCCTTGAACTTACGATAACAACAGTATTGACACTAAACAATATAATACAACTGTAAAAGCTACTCTCTCTCTCTCTTACTCTCTGTCTATTTTATTTCTCCTCTTATATTTGGGACTTACCGAGCGATCTGTTCGCTGACGACATTCTATTTCTTTCTTCTTTGAACGTCGTCAGGTGATTTGGACCCGTCAGAGATCGAGCCCACAACTGACGACTTGTACCAGTTCAGTGAAGACCCCGAGCTCTAGTCACTGTACACTTTCCATTCGGTACTTTCATTTTTGTTATGCCATTGTTTAGGCATTGCTTTTTTATTCGGTTGTATTTTCTTTTCATGCATTGTATAAAAGAATGTGAATAAATAAAATTGTTGTTTTCTTATATCTTGTCTCTTGTGCTTTACGTTTATATTTCTTAGATACGCTTAGCGTATTTATTTTACAGTAAATACGTAGCGGTCTTGTCGCGTCCTCTGCCCGTATACCGGGAAGCGGGGCGTGACGGGTTTTGTTGGTGGTCCATGCAGGTCAGAGCTGTATGGAACCCTAAGCAATATAAAACACAAGAACCAGCAATTAAAACATTCTTTACAATCATGTTCCTAGAATCTTATCATTTCATATTTCTTGAATCATATACTTTGAATCTGTCCTAACCAAAAATTCCCTCACATCTTTTACAATCTTACCAAAACCTTCGCATTCTTTCATTCCTACACACATTTTTCCAATTTTTAAAATGCTTGCACCACCTTGCTATTTTTTTCACAAACTGTCAATACTCCAGTCACTTAACTTTCTTGAATCTGTTACACTCTCCTTTTACAAATTTCGAGGACGAAATTTTTTGTAAGGAGGGTAGAATGTAACAGCCATAAATTTCCTATACAAGTTTTTACAAAAAAATTTCAAAAATCCATAAAGGGGTATTTATTGCCTGAACACAAGACTTAAGTAATTAACTAGCAATTTAATTATAAAAAGGAGCCTGTAGCTCATTGGTAATACCTTGCATTGCTGAATCAAGCCACCAGAGTTCAAATCCCATGCCCCATATTATTTTTAATATTTATTTGTTTTAAATTTTATAGAAGCCCGACAGTCCACACGAGATAACTCTAAAATTTTCCAATACCCATGAAAATGTAAATATACCGGTGTGTGCGTCAGGAGACCCCCCACCTCCCAACCTAGCGAGTCGGCCGGTGGACCGGCCGACTCGGGCCCGCGCCGCCGGCCAGACTCGGCCGGACGCCCGAGTCCCCAACACAAAAGTTAGGGTTCTTGGCATTCTATACCCCCTCCATACTTTAAATTCCTAGATCGGTTTCGGAGAATCCATAAAGTCCCTTTTACTCCATTTTAACATATTTTTTTACCTTTTTCAAATTAAAACCTTTCACCTACCCTAACCCTATAAATATTACCCCTACCCTCTACCCTCTCACCCCAATACTCTGAGCCAACTCTTTAAAATTTCCAAGAAACTTGTGTACTTTGAAAACGAGCACGAAGCGAAACTACGGCGAAATTCCCGGTGAACTTCCGGCGATCGTTCTAGGAGCTCTCGGCGACGAAGCGATGTACCGGCTATCCGTCTCCTTCCATTTCACTCTCTTGTGTGACCTAAAACCCGTAAGTCCCCATTTTCTATCCCTCTTTTCTATTCTAAAAATACGGATTTACAAAACCCGACGGAATCGGAACAATTCCGATTTCCGATTGGGTTTCTTCATAAAACTTCACTTCTCGTTAACATAATTATGCTTAAACTCTCTCATGTTGACTATTAAACAACAATCAACCAAATTGATTAAGTTTCATTTCATAAAATGATGACTATTTCCATTCATCGTATTTTTCACTTAAATACCACATTTTTTCAATTCTACATTTAACTCCATTAAATTTGCTATACCCTTAAGTATATCACGAGGTAACGACCTACCTCCTCACACATTCATATGCAATATAACACGATACCCTCGAGAACTTAGAATACGAGAAAACAAACATCTTCATTTAAATACCATTTACTTAATAAAACCATTTCTAAAAGATTTAGTATTGATACATCTTTATAAATAAATACCACTTATTATGAAAATAGGATAAGGTTGTGGACATCAGTTGTTTATCTAAACCTGACTTTGTGGTGTCTAGGCTAGACAAGTGAGAAAGGTAACTTTAAAAGCCTCGTCTCACGGTGATTCGTGAGCGGATCTCTCCTTTCTTCACTTGTACTTCCCTGGTCATAATTGGCGGTGAAGAGGCGATTTGAGATATCTCACAACTTGTCGCTTTGGAATAATTAAGAGCAGTCAAATTGACTTAGGAGACCCTAAAACATAGAATACGGGAAAACGACACTTTTTCATTTAAATACCATAATTAATAAAACCGTTTTCCTTAATGATTAGTATTTATACAAATCTTTGCACAGCGCCGCTACAACCCGTTTGGGAAACCCGTTCGGGATGGTGTGGATCATCGCACATCCTCGGGCTTAGTAGTGCGAGATTCAGACCTCCGTAAGGAGCATTCGGTCTCGAAAGATTTAAAATACGACATCTTAAGAAAACGGGATTTCTAGAATATTATAAATATATACAAAAATTATTTTTCATATAAATATATGTATATGTAACATAAACATATCTATTTTTGAAGTATTATAAATATTCCACTTTTCTACAATATCACAAGAATCAATTTTACACTAAAATACCATGAATTCCATATAGTCAATATTACAAATAAATATCTTTATTTCTGAAATTAGGATATTTTCACTAGAAATATCACTATATAAAATCCACATTCATTTCAACTCTAAAGACGAATAATAAATGCTTGGGGTGTATTTTGAAAAGTATATAAAAATATTTTTACATAAAACCACTTCAAGTTCTATAAATTACCCTAAGGACTCTAGTAAACATAGCTTTAAGCGGGACCAATCTCTTGAGCCTCAGGGAGCCGGAGAAGTGGGGGCTTACCTATATAACGTAGACAATTAACAAACAGTGTTATCAACACGGTAATCGTCTTTGAAAAATACACAAATTCTGCAGCCCATGCGCAGCGGTTACCGATAACATCAAAACAATCAGGACTTCAATTTACTTTTTCTAATTGTCTGACTCAGATTGAGTCTCTCTATAATCTGACTTGCATATGATTCAAGTACAATCTACAATCTACAATATCACAATTCAACACGAATCCATGAATCCATTATTCCATATATTTCAATCTATCAATCTATACAACTTGAATGAACCGAACCATGGATATGCATTCCATTTACATGATCATCCAGTTTACATGATTCTCCAGTTACATACATGATTCTACAGTTGTATTCATTTACTGATATCATGGTTTCAGCAAGTCATCCAACTACACAATTCAATTTACAAAACATTACAATGCAATACAATACTATTAATACAGTAACTACACGGGGTATTGGGGTAATTCATTCGTGAATCCAACATAATCTCAAGAGTTCCCCTAGATCATGAATCCATGTCTACTAACATAAGCAAGCAATCATGGGGGCCCGTGTTTCCATGCTCCTGGACTTTGGCCTGTTGAGTTTGGAATACTTCGACGACGGTCGAAGTCCCGCTACTAACATATCATTTGGGCTCGTGGTTCCCTAACCCTGGACTGTGGCCTGTTGGGTTTGAGAACACTCTTGAGAATAGTTGACATTCACCCTTGAACTTACGATAACAATAGCATTGTCACTAAACAATATAATACAACTGTAAAAGCTACTCTCTCTCTCTCTCTTATTCTCTGTCTATTTTATTTCTCCTCTTATATTTGGGACTTACCGAGCGATCTGTTCGCTGACGACATTCTATTTTTTTCTTCTTTGAATGTCGTCAGGTGATTTGGACTCGTCACAGATCGAGCCCACTATTGACGACTTGGACCAGTTCAGTGAAGACCCCGAGCTCTAGTCACTATACACTTTCCATTCAGTACTTTCATTTTTGTTATGCCATTGTTTAGGCATTGCTTTTTTATTCGGTTGTATTTTCTTTTCATGCATTGTATAAAAGAATGTGAATAAATAAAATTGTTGTTTTCTTATATCTTGTCTCTTGTGCTTTACGTTTATATTTCTTAGATACGCTTAGCGTATTTATTTCACAGTAAATACGTAGCGGTCTTGTCGTGTCCTCTGCCCGTATACCGGGAAGCGGGGCGTGACGGGTTTTGTTGGTGGCCCATGCAGGTCAGAGCTGTATGGAACCCTAAGCAATATAAAATACAAGAACCAGCAATTAAAACATTCTTTAGAATCATGTTCCTAGAATCTTATCATTTCATATTTCTTGAATCATATACTTTGAATCTGTTCTAACCAAAAATTCCCTCACCTCTTTTACAATCTTACCAAAACCTTCGCATTCTTTCATTCCTACACACATTTTTCCAATTTTTAAAACGCTTGCACCACCTTGCTATTTTTTTCACACACTGTCAATACTTCAGTCACTTAACTTTCTTGAATCTGTTACACTCTCTTTTTACAAGTTTCGAGAACTAAATTTTTTGTAAGGAGGGTAGAATGTAACAGCCCTAAATTTCCTATACAAGTTTTTACAAAAAAACTTCAAAAATCCATAAAGGGATATTTATTGCCTGAACACAAGACTTAAGTAATTAATTAGCAATTTAATTATAAGAAGGAGCATGTAGCTCATTGGTAATACCTTGCATTGCTGAATCAAGCCACCAGAGTTCAAATCCCATGCCCCATATTATTTTTAATATTTATTTGTTTTAAATTTTATAGAAGCCCGACAGTCCACACGAGATAACTCTAAAATTTTCCAATACCCATGAAAATGTAAATATACCAGTGTGTGCGTCAGGAGACCCCCACCTCCCAACCTAGCGAGTCGGCCGGTGGACCGGCCGACTCGGGCCCGCGCCGCCGGCCAGACTCGGCCGGACGCCCGAGTCCCCAACACAAAAGTTAGGGTTCTTGGCATTCTATACCCCCTCCATACTTTAAATTCCTAGATCGGTTTCGGAGAATCCATAAAGTCCCTTTTACTCCATTTTAACATATTTTTTTACCTTTTTCAAATTAAAACCTTTCACCTACCCTAACCCTATAAATATTACCCCTACCCTCTATCCTCTCACCCCAATACTCTGAGCCAACTCTTTAAAATTTCCAAGAAACTTGTGTACTTTGAAAACGAGCACGAAGCGAAACTACGGCGAAATTCCCGGCGAACTTCCGGCGATCGTTCTAGGAGCTCTCGGCGACGAAGCGATGTACCGGCTATCCGTCTCCTTCCATTTCACTCTCTTGTGTGACCTAAAACCCGTAAGTCCCCATTTTCTATTCCTCTTTTCTATTCTAAAAATACGGATTTACAAAACCCGACGGAATCGGAACAATTCCGATTTCCGATTGGGTTTCTTCATAAAACTTCACTTCTCGTTAACATAATTATGCTTAAACTCTCTCATGTTGACTATTAAACACCAATCAACCAAATTGATTAAGTTTCATTCCATAAAATGATGACTATTTCCATTCATCGTATTTTTCACTTAAATACCACATTGTTTCAATTCTACATTTAACTCCATTAAATTTGCTATACCCTTAAGTATATCACGAGGTAACGACCTACCTCCTCACACATTCATATGCAACATAACACGATACCCTCGAGAACTTAGAATACGAGAAAACAAACATCTTCATTTAAATACCATTTACTTAATAAAACCATTTCTAAAAGATTTAGTATTGATACATCTTTATAAATAAATACCACTTATTATGAAAATAGGATAAGGTTGTGGACATCAGTTGTTTATCTAAACCTGACTTTGTGGTGTCTAGGCTAGACAAGTGAGAAAGGTAACTTTAAAAGGCTCGTCTCACGGTGATTCGTGAGCGGATCTCTCCTTTCTTCACTTGTACTTCCCTGGTCATAATTGGCGGTGAAGAGGCGATTTGAGATATCTCACAACTTGTCGCTTTGGAATAATTAAGAGCAGTCAAATTGACTTAGGAGACCCTAAAACATAGAATACGGGAAAACGACACTTTTTCATTTAAATACCATAATTAATAAAACCGTTTTCCTTAATGATTAGTATTTATACAAATCTTTGCACAGCGCCGCTAAACCCGTTTGGGAAACCCGTTCGGGATGGTGTGGATCATCGCACATCCTCGGGCTTAGTAGTGCGAGATTCAGACCTCCGTAAGGAGCATTCGGTCTCGAAAGATTTAAAATACGACATCTTAAGAAAACGGGATTTCTAGAATATTATAAATATATACAAAAATTATTTTTCATATAAATATATGTATATGTAACATAAACATATCTATTTTTGAAGTATTATAAATATTCCACTTTTCTACAATATCACAAGAATCAATTTTACACTAAAATACCATGAATTCCATATAGTCAATATTACAAATAAATATCTTTATTTCTGAAATTAGGATATTTTCACTAGAAATATCACTATATAAAATCCACATTCATTTCAACTCTAAATACGAATAATAAATGTTTGGGGTGTATTTTGAAAAGTATATAAAAATATTTTTACATAAAACCACTTCAAGTTCTATAAATTACCCTAAGGACTCTAGTAAACATAGGTTTAAGCGGGACCAATCTCTTGAGCCTCAGGGAGCCGGAGAAGTGTGGGCTTACCTATATAACGTAGACAATTAACAAACAGTGTTATCAACACGGTAATCGTCTTTGAAAAAGACACAAATTCTGCAGCCCATGCGCAGCGGTTACCGATAACATCAAAACAATCAGGACTTCAATTTACTTTTTCTAATTGTCTGACTCAGATTGAGTCTCTCTATAATCTGACTTGCATATGATTCAAGTACAATCTACAATCTACAATATCACAATTCAACACGAATCCATGAATCCATTATTCCATATATTTCAATCTATCAATCTATACAACTTGAATGAACCGAACCATGGATATGCATTCCATTTACATGATCATCCAGTTTACATGATTCTCCAGTTACATACATGATTCTCCAGTTGTATCCATTTATTGATATCATGGTTTCGGCAAGTCATCCAATTACACAATTCAATTTACAAAACATTACAATGCAATACAATACTATTAATACAGTAACTACACGGGGTGTTGGGGTAGTTCATTCGTGAATCCAACATAATCTCAAGAGTTCCCCTAGATCATGAATCCATGTCTACTAACACAAGCAAGCAATCATGGGGGCCCGTGTTTCCATGCTCCTGGACTTTGGCCTGTTGAGTTTGGAATACTTCGACGACGGTCGAAGTCCCGCTACTAACATATCATTTGGGCTCGTGGTTCCCTAACCCTGGACTGTGGCCTGTTGGGTTTGAGAACACTCTTGAGAATAGTTGACATTCACCCTTGAACTTACGATCACAATAGCATTGACACTAAACAATATAATACAACTGTAAAAGCTACTCTCTCTCTCTCTCTCTTACTCTCTGTCTATTTTATTTCTCCTTTTATATTTGGGACTTACCGAGCGATCTGTTCGCTGACGACATTCTATATCTTTCTTCTTTGAATGTCGTCAGGTGATTTGGACTCGTCACAGATCGAGCCCACTACTGACGACTTGGACCAGTTCAGTGAAGACCCCGAGCTTTAGTCACTATACACTTTCCATTCAGTACTTTCATTTTTGTTATGCCATTGTTTAGGCACTGCTTTTTTATTCGGTTGTATTTTCTTTTCATGCATTGTATAAAAGAATGTGAATAAATAAAATTGTTGTTTTCTTATATCTTGTCTCTTGTGCTTTACGTTTATAGTTCTTAGATACGCTTAGCGTATTTATTTCACAGTAAATACGTAGCGGTCTTGTCGCGTCCTCTGCCCGTATACCGGGAAGCGGGGCGTGACGGGTTTTGTTGGTGGCCCATGCAGGTCAGAGCTGTATGGAACCCTAAGCAATATAAAATACAAGAACCAGCAATTAAAACATTCTTTACAATCATGTTCCTAGAATCTTATCATTTCATATTTCTTGAATCATATACTTTGAATCTGTCCTAACCAAAAATTCCCTCACCTCTTTTACAATCTTACCAAAACCTTCGCATTCTTTCATTCCTACACACATTTTTCCAATTTTTAAAACGCTTGCACCACCTTGCTATTTTTTTCACACACTGTCAATACTTCAGTCACTTAACTTTCTTGAATCTGTTACACTCTCTTTTTACAAGTTTCGAGGACTAAATTTTTTGTAAGGAGGGTAGAATGTAACAGCCCTAAATTTCCTATACAAGTTTTTACAAAAAAATTTCAAAAATCCATAAAAGGGTATTTATTGCCTGAACACAAGACTTAAGTAATTAATTAGCAATTTAATTATAAGAAGGAGCCTGTAGCTCATTGGTAATACCTTGCATTGCTGAATCAAGCCACCAGAGTTCAAATCCTATGCCCCATATTATTTTTAATATTTATTTGTTTTAAATTTTATAGAAGCCCGACAGTCCACACGAGATAACTCTAAAATTTTCCAATACCCATGAAAATGTAAATATACCAGTGTGTGCGTCAGGAGACCCCCTACCTCCCAACCTAGCGAGTCGGCCGGTGGACCGGCCGACTCGGGCCCGCGCCGCCGGCCAGACTCGGCCGGACGCCCGAGTCCCCAACACAAAAGTTAGGGTTCTTGGCATTCTATACCCCCTCCATACTTTAAATTCCTAGATCGGTTTCGGAGAATCCATAAAGTCCCTTTTACTCCATTTTAACATATTTTTTACCTTTTTCAAATTAAAACCTTTCACCTACCCTAACCCTATAAATATTATCCCTACCCTCTACCCTCTCACCCCAATACTCTGAGCCAACTCTTTAAAATTTCCAAGAAACTTGTGTACTTTGAAAACGAGCACGAAGCGAAACTACGGCGAAATTCCCGGCGAACTTCCGGCGATCGTTCTAGGAGCTCTCGGCGACGAAGCGATGTACCGGCTATCCGACTCCTTCCATTTCACTCTCTTGTGTGACCTAAAACCCGTAAGTCCCCATTTTCTATCCCTCTTTTCTATTCTAAAAATACGGATTTACAAAACCCGACGGAATCGGAACAAATCCGATTTTCGATTGGGTTTCTTCATAAAACTTCACTTCTCGTTAACATAATTATGCTTAAACTCCCTCATGTTGACTATTAAATACCAATCAACCAAATTGATTAAGTTTTATTTCATAAAATGATGACTATTTCCATTCATCGTATTTTTCACTTAAATACCACATTGTTTCAATTCTACATTTTGTAGGGTTCGTAGGCACGCTAGTGAGGTCTCCCAAGCCATCAACCATGGCAATTTCAAAAAATATGGTGCCGAGAAACCCTAAACTACGGATCGTTTGCTAGATTTCTAGGCGAAAAAGCTAACTAGTTAACACTTAACTACAAGATACGGAAATACAACCTTTGTAGATCCGGTGCTCCACCTCCATAGCTCCGCAACGAGGTCCTCTCCGCTGTCCAAATCAAATCCGGGCTCAAGCGTCGGCTTCGTCGGAGAATGGGCAAGCTAGGTCGTCGATGTCCATGCCGAAGATGATCTACGTCGAGGCATCGCTAAATCAAGCTCCGACTTCACCAAGTCCAAAAACTTGTGAAGAGAACACACTCTACTACTTGGCAAGAGGTAGAGGATGAAGAAATAGGAAGTGGGTAGACTTTAGATTTGGATTTCTCACTCTTTATCATCAATCACCATTGATGAAGAAAGCTTTTTCTTCCTTGCTCATGAAGAAGAAGAAGAAAGAAATATATGATAAGTTAATTAAAAACAATAGAAAAATCAAAACTTATCATAATGTTAACTAGAGTCAAGTGTAGAGAATGAATCATGGTTAGTGGGAATGGTTAGGGTTAAGGATGAGATAAGAATGGTTGACTTGATCAAAGTTTCATGAAGCTTCAACTAAACTCCAAATTAAGCCACCATTCTTTTCTCCTCTTTTCCAAAATGAATAAACAAATAAATAAATGAATAAATAAAGGAAATAAAACCCTAACCATTCTTTTAACCATGGTTTAATTCTTTGCACTTAACCAAGTAAACATGTATCATCAAACATGATACAATCAAATGCACAAAATCATATCGCATATGTAATGCGCACACCCGAGTGAGAAAATCCATTTAAAGTGAACCGATACTAGTTAATGCAAAGTAATATATCAAATATATAATTATGCTTTAAATAATTAAATCAACACTTGATTCAATGACCCGGTCATGTCGCACACAACCGACTAGTATATAATGTATCGGCTTATCAAATCAACCTTTGATTCGATAACTAGGGTATATCGCATATAACCTAATCGATACATTCATCGCGAGAATGGAATACGGTATCACATACACGCATTATTCTCGGTCCCGCACATATCTCATATGCGCTCCTATTTCGTTTTGCTTGAGCCAGGAAACCTCTGTGTAGGACTCTAAAGACTCGTCAATACGCCGGCAGCAGGCGATGATCATATCAAACACCCACAAGCCGTAAGCGGTCTGCTAAACGTAACGGCCACCCGGGTATTGAGCGATCTGAAGATCGACGAGCAAGCCCGCTCACACTCCAGTGAATCCGACCAGTAACACTACCGTACAGTCCGGTCTGATCGTCTGATATGTCGCATATCTCGCCTAGGGGTGGTAAAAGTCAGACCCCAATAGCTCGATAAGTCGTGTCGATATGAGGTCTATAACTGTTCGAGAAACTACTGGTAACACTTACCAGTAAATCTCAGCAACCCTGGCCAGGGATTTCCTGTTATAGCCAATCGAGCACAGCGCAACATCAACTCCCTATACCGGGAGAGACGAATCCCCTCCTATCGCTCATTGCCTCCATGTGACTCGGGACTGTACCCAAAAACCACCGTTTTTCACGCCCTCTTGGACGTGGTAAGATGGAAATCAAAGCACAGTGGGAACCACACAAGACTCTATGACGATCTCGGGTCAACAGACTACTCTGTACCAGTGTCACCAGAGAACTGCCATCTGACGTGAGGTATAATACCATCTGGGAGATCTCGGCGAGTCCGTCCAGTATACCCAGTCTCTACTGAGCACCCGTATATCATCTCTGATGTCAAACACCAATGGATATGGGATCATCCATCGCCCATCTGTATGGGTCGAGAAGGTACACGCTAGTCTACACTGGTATATCGATGCCCCGTCTCGATACACCCACGACTAGGGACTTTGAAGGATGTACTTATGGACTACCATGTCCCCACTAGTATGATCCGCATCATAGTCCAGGTAGTCAAGTACAGATCCTAAGGGCTTTACCAACATGTAACAGAGAGACAATCAGCATACACGTTAAGGTAAAGGGTAACCAGATAGCATACTATCATGTCGAGCAAGAAAGTCCTCCCTATATATGTCCCAGCATCCACTACAATATACATCCTATGTACAGTAATGGCCTCTAGGGCATACATATAACTAACAATCTCCCACTTGCACTAGGGCCATCTGTAGCAGTGGTTGCAGTATCTCATACTCAACCGTCCCATAAAAATCTCTCTCTCTGGGAACAGGCCTTTGTGAGTGGATCCGCTGTGTTGTCCTCTGAGTCTACTCTCCAAACCTCGATCACCCTGGAGATCAACCATCTCCATGATCAAGTGATACTGCCTTAGAATATGTCTGGATCACTGATGGGACCTGCGTTCCTTGGCATAAGCCACAACTCCATTGTCTCACAATGGTAGGAACGTAGTTCATCTCATGAACCAATATACACCCAAACAGCCTCTTTGGTAGCATCTTAAGTAGCGATGTATCCTGCCTTTATCGTCTAGTATGTCACGGTATCTAGCTTGGAACTCTTCCAACATACCGTCCCTTCACTGAGGGTAAAGACAATGCCTGTGACTGACATTCAGTCGTCTTTATCACCCTGGAACACTTCCAGTGATTCTCCCCAGGATCATGTGATACCATCTCATTTCGACAAGCGAGAATCCTAACATCCATTTAGATCTATCTCATAGATCCAAAATCCAGGAGTTAGTAGGTATCTTTATGATCCTATATGGAGAATCATTGTGATAAACGGAGATTGATCGAATGTAGCATAGGAAACTTCTTCCCTATCAAGAGTATGTCATCCACGTACTCTACGAGGATCGCCACCATACTCCCTACTACCTTTTTGTTTATACAAGGTTCATCTACCATTTTGATGATGTCAAACTCTTTGACTAATCCATCAAAACAGATGTTCCAACTCCGCGATGCCTGCTTTATCATACAAAACATCTTGCACACGTTTCCGCTGCTCCCACTGTCTACGAGGCCCTCTGGCTGTGTACTTATAGACGCTCTCTTCTAAATCATCATTTAGAAAAGCAGTCAAGACACCCAACCACCAGATATCGCAGTCATGGTATGTAGCCGTGACAAGTAGGATCTGGATGGACTTAAGCATAGCTACTGGAAAAAGGTTTCATCATTATCCATACCTGGTCAATGATGTAGACCTTTAACAAGTCTAGCTTTGAAAGTCTCAACTCTTCCATGTACACCAAGTAATCTTCTCAAGATATACTTGCTACTGATGGGGATTTAACCCTTCAGATATAGCAACTAAAGTCCATACTTTGTTGGTGTATAAGGATTCCATCTCAGATCGCTAAGCATCCAGCCATTCTTACAGAGTCCCACTCCTGATGGCCAGGTCGAAACTAGTTGGGTCATCATCTCATGATGCAATCCTCGCTCCCACTGTCATAGGGAAACCGAAGTATCTCTCAGGTGGGTGAGGAACCCTACTAGATCGGCGGAGAGGCTGAAGTTCGTTGGAATCTACTGAATCCTTTGGTTCTATCAAATCATCAGCTGTAGTTTGTATAGCTGGAACCTTTCCAGTTCTACATTACAGACCTTGCCTCGAGCTTGTCCGGATTTTGCTTTTAGACATAGGCCGGTCAACCCCAAATCTTAACTTTCTTAAGACATGGGCTCTTTCCTTTCCATATCAGATATGAAATGGTAGGCAACTGATTTGATTGGAACCCTATTCAATAGGTATGCAGCTTCTCAAGTGCATAACTCCCAAAAAGGAAATAGGTAACTCAGTAGTACTCATCATAGAGCACACCATATCAAATAGGGTGTATCTGCTCCGCCCCGATATACCATCGTGCTATGGTGTATACAGAGGAGTAATGCTGAGAGAAAATCTCATTCTCCTTTAGAATATTCCAGGAATTCCATGCACAAGTATTCTCCTCCCTGATCTCATCATAGGACATAATACTTATACCCTTATTTTGGTTCTCTACTTCTCGCTTATATTCTGTGAATATCTCAAAAGGCTCGGACTCATGTTTCAACAGGAACATATGTCTGAATCTTGAGAGATTATCAGAGAATGTAATGAAGTACAAAGAACCGGTCTTGGCATATGTAGACAGGGGACCTTTATACATCAACATGTATCATCCCAAGAGTTTACCAACTCTTTCTCTGTTTCCAGTAAACGGAGCTATGGTCATCTTATCTTTGTGACATGACTGGCGAGTTTCACAAGATGTAAATTCAAACTGATTTAAATATGCATCTAAATGTAACTCAGCCAGTCGGGTCGCATTGATATGACCTAGTCTACAATACCTCAAGAAGGATTCGTTCATTTCTGAACTCTTCCTCTTGTGTGTGTTCCGTATACTAAAGAACTGTAGTTTGATTTAGAACATTAATGCTTTTAGATAACGTGCCTGAACCGATCAACTTTTGATATAGGAAATGTTCAAAACATTATCCAACAATACAAAATTATATCCTTTCTTTAATAATAAAGAAACTGATATGATTTTGTATATCAGGTTCGGTATCTAACAACATTCGTTCAGAATCAATGTATTGTAATACAGGGTGACAGTGACCAACAGACTTGGCTGCAACACTTGCCCCGTTTTCTGCCTCATGAAACTTATCACCCGTTCTCAGTTCTCTACCTTTCTGTAGCCCTATGTAACATATTACATATCTGGGATCCTGATCTAGTATCACATACCCAGGACGTAGAGGTTACAGAGAAACAGTTCTGTATAATGAACACACCCGAAGATGATGCATCAGCATGCACTCTCTTCGTTTGGGCGGCACGGGAATTCTGGTAATCCCCAATTTCCTGCTCTGTCTTATAACAATTATAAGTTGGAGCGGGACCAACGTTTCCCAGCTCAGTATAACAAGCGGGTTCGGTCAATAATCCGTATTATTATCTTGATTAAGGCGTGATATGGTCGCTACCTGGAGAGAGAGAGAAGAAAACACTCAGCGTGCGCTCTTGCAAGAATAGATTGGTTATTAATTTATCTAATCAGGATGGCTCCCACTGCTTTTTATCAAATCTTCCTTCAAACCCTAAAAGGAAAGACTAGCCGGGATTAATTACACACTACAAGTTCGCCAATCTTTCAGCCAGGCCAGTGTCGGTACTTTGAGGGAGGTCCCCCGTGCTTTCGCACGAACCTAATTAATGTAAACCTCGTTTTCCCAGAGGCGTAACCTCGTTGACACCTTTCTAGACACCTACTTGATCGACTAATTGTAATGTATAAAACTCTCCCAGGAGTAACTCTTACTCACAGCGGGTATCGGGATCCAACTATCTCATAGAAGGTATGCAATCTCATTGCAAATTTCAACACTTGAAATTCCCGATAATCTTTTGCCCCTAGCGTCCTATGACCTTGACGCAGGCCAACAAACCATAGTCCGCTAGTCAAGTTCAACCCGTCATTTCCTGATTGAATTAAACCCACCCGCACGACCCTTGACGCAGGCCAACAAAGTCGCACGACTACCCTAATCCAATCACATCATATGCTTATGCAGATAAGCATCAGTTAGCTACCGCACACTACGCCTTGACGCAGGCCAACAAACGTAGCACGAATACTAACTACTACTTATCTGAAATGACGGAGGGTTACGACAGGTTTTTCTGAAAACCTATTGCGTAATGAACTTGATATCGTTGTAGAATCAAATGATTTTGAAATGGAGTGTTTTTGAGGCTTTTCTAGTTTTGCTAAAGGAGTCACTCCCGGTGAAGGGATCGTCGGTCCTTTCCTCGTCGAATGAGGTGTGGGATATATCATATATATCACTGTGCAAAGCAAAAACTCTTAAAAGCAATCAAAAGACAAACCGAGTGTGTAGCATCGACCAGTTATTGCTAAAGGAGTCACTCCCGGTGAAGGGATCTCGGTCCTTTCCTTATCGAATAAGGTGCAGGATATATCACATATACCGCTGTGCAAAGCAAGAACTGTAGCTACCTGTTTTATTTTGAAATTCGATTCTACAACATCTTAGGTTTCTTTAATTTCATTAATCACATTAATGAAGTCCCATCATTTAAGTACCTAAACATCACAGATAAATACGACGTACACTTATGCCATCCGCATTCGCCTCGATGTCCCCTCGTGCACCGTTAGGTTAGGTAACTAACGGCAGAGCGGGGCAGGGCTAGCGCGGGTGTAAAACATAAGTAACGTCTATATAATATATCATATATACTATATACTGTATCTATCACAGAACATCACATGATCACATCACAGATATCGCAGCAGAAGAATCATATGAAATATTGGATATACTAGGACGTCCGTGTTTTCAATACGAGCCAGTATAAAACACGGATTCCACGGTCGTGATGAATAGCCAATCCTACACCCCTAGACCCCTACGAGAGCGGCAAGCAACCCTGCCAATTCTAGGGTTAGGAGACCCGGACTCGACTCCTCGAGTTGGTCTCCCACTGGACCCCAGAACCCGGTTACTTGTGCTCCCCTCCTTGGGTCTATCCTAGTGCGGAAAAGTAAATAATATACATCAACGGTGACAACTTCCGCAACCTGGAAGCGCCCCAAAAAAAAGAATATTACATACAAGTTTTTACATGAATGAAAATGAAAAACACTCATCTCACATAAAAACCCCCGGCTATTCAAACACGACGATCCAATATAACATATCCAGTAACACATAACATCACATGTCATCAACGTAAGTAAATATGTCCATCCCAATTGTCGTTGACATATAGCAACGAAACCGGCGATATCACATATTACACTTACGGTCACAGAAAAGAAAGTGTAAAACTACAACAGTTGGAATCCGCAATCTGCATAGACATCGCATGCCTAATCAAATGAATACCTTAGACATCACATGCCTAACTATTATAAACCCCGCATTTTAGTCTCTTTATCGAAAACACTTTTCAATACCAAGTCGGGCAATTCAACAAGATTCCCGACATTCTGATCGAATGCTCGTCGCAAACTTTAGTAGGCGGCCGCACCCCCGATACCGTCGACGAAGTGCACCAAGGCGGAACACCGCTACTGCGAGCACCCGGACGGATGCTTTCGGCGACGGGGTTCTCCTACAGTCACTTGGTCGGGGCTATGGAGTGAGGCTGTCTATTAAATTTACCCGGCGAGTATCCGCGTACGCTACGTGATTGCGACGGACTTTTGATCACATCAAAATTCCGTGGCAACCGATCAAGTGAGACTAAAGTGCTATGTTTATAACATTCATTAAGTTATCTCATAACTTTTTGTGAATTCCAATTATTGTATCACATTCCGGATAAATAGAAAATGTTAAACTTTCCGATCGAACAATCGAACACCCAAGTTTTCCCGATACAGATCAACACATGAAATAAGTCTAACAACATTCCGTTCGTGCCTCAGTACCAACGGTCCAGCCGTAGAAGGGTAAAGCCAACGCCTCACATGTGGCACGCCGTACTGCCCCTAACCCGAAGGTTCAAAGGGCAGTTCAAGACGGTCACATAATCGAGTTAAGGTTTGTGTCTTCTAGAGGGACCATCGCGTTACTTGCACTACTTAGAACGTCGTTAAACTACGGAAAAATCCAACACTTGGAAATTTCCCGACAGGGGAAAAATTGGGTATTTATATCCGGTCGAACTTTTTAACATATTCTAAAAATTATCCGGAAAGCCACATAGACAAAATCTGATAATCCGATCGAACATTTGAATCCCCAAAACAACTCAGAAAATAACACTCTGAAAAAAATATTAAAAATTCATAGGAAAATCATAACTGAAAACTAAGAATTATGGTGCAAATTTCGAAGCACAACAAGACAAAATAGCGGCGGATCCGCCGCACTAACCTACTGTAAGGCCGCGGATCCGCGCTCCATGTATGGAATCATGCGCTCGAATTTTGCAGTATTCCTTAGAATTTCCTGCTAATTTCACTGAATATTTTTAATATGGAAAAATGCACTGTTTTGAAAAAAGTACAGAGAGCAAGTTTGGTTTGGGGTTCCGGGTTCGTTCGGACTTCAAATTCCGTCTGGACTTCGCCTAAGGCTCTAGCTAGGCTCTGATACCACTGTAGGGTTCGTAGGCACGCTAGTGAGGTCTCCCAAGCCATCAACCATGGCAATTTCAAAAAATATGGTGCCGAGAAACCCTAAACTACTGATCGTTTGCTAGATTTCTAGGCGAAAAAGCTAACTAGTTAACACTTAACTACAAGATACGGAAATACAACCTTTATAGATCCGGTGCTCCACCTCCATAGCTCCGCAACGAGGTCCTCTCCGCTGTCCAAATCAAATCCGGGCTCAAGCGTCGGCTTCGTCGGAGAATGGGCAAGCTAGGTCGTCGATGTCCATGCCGAAGATGATCTACGTCGAGGCATCGCTAAATCAAGCTCCGACTTCACCAAGTCCAAAAACTTGTGAAGAGAACACACTCTACTACTTGGCAAGAGGTAGAGGATGAAGAAATAGGAAGTGGGTAGACTTTAGATTTGGATTTCTCACTCTTTATCATCAATCACCATTGATGAAGAAAGCTTTTTCTTCCTTGCTCATGAAGAAGAAGAAGAAAGAAATATATGATAAGTTAATTAAAAACAATAGAAAAATCAAAACTTATCATAATGTTAACTAGAGTCAAGTGTAGAGAATGAATCATGGTTAGTGGGAATGGTTAGGGTTAAGGATGAGATAAGAATGGTTGACTTGATCAAAGTTTCATGAAGCTTCAACTAAACTCCAAATTAAGCCACCATTCTTTTCTCCTCTTTTCCAAAATGAATAAACAAATAAATAAATGAATAAATAAAGGAAATGAAACCCTAACCATTCTTTTAACCATGGTTTAATTCTTTGCACTTAACCAAGTAAACATGTATCATCAAACATGATACAATCAAATGCACAAAATCATATCGCATATGTAATGCGCACACCCGAGTGAGAAAATCCATTTAAAGTGAACCGATACTAGTTAATGCAAAGTAATATATCAAATATATAATTATGCATTAAATAATTAAATCAACACTTGATTCAATAACCCGGTCATGTCGCACACAACCGACTAGTATATAATGTATCGGCTTATCAAATCAACCTTTGATTCGATAACTAGGGTATATCGCATATAACCTAATCGATATATTCATCGCGAGAATGGAATACGGTATCACATACACACATTATTCTCGGTCCCGCACATATCTCATATGCGCTCCTATTTCGTTTTGCTTGAGCCAGGAAACCTCTGTATAGGACTCTAAAGACTCGTCAATACGCCGGCAGCAGGCGATGATCATATCAAACACCCACAAGCCGCAAGCGGTCTGCTAAACGTAACGGCCACCCGGGTATTGAGCGATCTGAAGATCGACGAGCAAGCCCGCTCACACTCCAGTGAATCCGACCAGTAACACTACCGTACAGTCCGGTCTGATCGTCTGATATGTCGCATATCTCGCCTAGGGGTGGTAAACGTAAGACCCCAATAGCTCGATAAGTCGTGTCAATATGAGGTCTATAACTGTTCGAGAAACTACTGGTAACACTTACCAGTAAATCTCAGCAACCCTGGCCAGGGATTTCCTGTTATAGCCAATCGAGCACAGCGCAACATCAACTCCCTATACCGGGAGAGACGAATCCCCTCCTATCGCTCATTGCCTCCATGTGACTCGGGACTGTACCCAAAAACCATCGTTTTGCATGCCCTCTTGGACGTGGTAAGATGGAAATCAAAGCACAGTGGGAACCACACAAGACTCTATGACGATCTCGGGTCAACAGACTACTCTGTACCAGTGTCACCAGAGAACTGCCATCTGACGTGAGGTATAATACCATCTGGGAGTTCTCGGCGAGTCCGTCCAGTATACCCAGTCTCTACTGAGCACCCGTATATCATCTCTGATGTCAAACACCAATGGATATGGGATCATCCATCGCCCATCTGTATGGGTCGAGAAGGTACACGCTAGTCTACACTGGTATATCGATGCCCTGTCTCGATACACCCACGACTAGGGACTTTGAAGGATGTACTTATGGACTACCATGTCCCCACTAGTATGATCCGCATCATAGTCCAGGTAGTCAAGTACAGATCCTAAGGGCTTTACCAACATGTAACAGAGAGACAATCAGCATACACGTTAAGGTAAAGGGTAACCAGATATCATACTATCATGTCGAGCAAGAAAGTCCTCCCTATATATGTCCCAGCATCCACTACAATATACATCCTATGTACAGTAATGGCCTCTAGGGCATACATATAACTAACACATTTAACTCCATTAAATTTGCTATACCCTTAAGTATATCACGAGGTAACGACCTACCTCCTCACACATTCATATGCAATATAACACGATACCCTCGAGAACTTAGAATACGAGAAAACAAACATCTTCATTTAAATACCATTTACTTAATAAAACCATTTCTAAAAGATTTAGTATTGATACATCTTTATAAATAAATACCACTTATTATGAAAATAGGATAAGGTTGTGGACATCAGTTGTTTATCTAAACCTGACTTTGTGGTGTCTAGGCTAGACAAGTGAGAAAGGTAACTTTAAAAGGCTCGTCTCACGGTGATTCGTGAGCGGATCTCTCCTTTCTTCACTTGTACTTCCCTGGTCATAATTGGCGGTGAAGAGGCGATTTGAGATATCTCACAACTTGTCGCTTTGGAACAATTAAGAGCAGTCAAATTGACTTAGGAGACCCTAAAACATAGAATACGGGAAAACGACACTTTTTCATTTAAATACCATAATTAATAAAACCGTTTTCCTTAATGATTAGTATTTATACAAATCTTTGCACAGCGCCGCTACAACCCGTTTGGGGAACCCGTTCGGGATGGTGTGGATCATCGCACATCCTCGGGCTTAGTAGTGCGAGATTCAGACCTCCGTAAGGAGCATTCGGTCTCGAAAGATTTAAAATACGACATCTTAAGAAAACGGGATTTCTAGAATATTATAAATATATACAAAAATTATTTTTCATATAAATATATGTATATGTAACATAAACATATCTATTTTTGAAGTATTATAAATATTCCACTTTTTTACAATATCACAAGAATCAATTTTACACTAAAATACCATGAATTCCATATAGTCAATATTACAAATAAATATCTTTATTTCTGAAATTAGGATATTTTCACTAGAAATATCACTATATAAAATCCACATTCATTTCAACTCTAAAGACGAATAATAAATGCTTGGGGTGTATTTTGAAAAGTATATAAAAATATTTTTACATAAAACCACTTCAAGTTCTATAAATTACCCTAAGGACTCTAGTAAACATAGGTTTAAGCGGGACCAATCTCTTGAGCCTCAGGGAGCCGGAGAAGTGGGGGCTTACCTATATAACGTAGACAATTAACAAACAGTGTTATCAACACGTTAATCGTCTTTGAAAAAGACACAAATCCTGCCGCCCATGCGCAGCGGTTACCGATAACATCAAAACAATCAGGACTTCAATTTACTTTTTCTAATTGTCTGACTCAGATTGAGTCTCTCTATAATCTGACTTGCATATGATTCAAGTACAATCTACAATCTACAATATCATAATTCAACACGAATCCATGAATCCATTATTCCATATATTTCAATCTATCAATCTATACAACTTGAATGAACCGAACCATGGATATGCATTCCATTTACATGATCATCCGGTTTATATGATTCTCCAGTTACATACATGATTCTACAGTTGCATCCATTTACTGATATCATGGTTTCGGCAAGTCATCCAATTACACAATTCAATTTACAAAACATTACAATGCAATACAATACTATTAATACAGTAACTACACGGGGTATTGGGGTAGTTCATTCGTGAATCCAACATAATCTCAAGAGTCCTCCTAGATCATGAATCCATGTCTACTAACACAAGCAAGCAATCATGAGGGCCCGTGTTTCTATGCTTCTAGACTGTGACCTGTTGAGTTTGGAATATTTCGACGACGGTCAAGGTCCCGCTACTAACATATCATTTGGGCTCGTGGTTCCCTAACCCTGGACTGTGGCATGTTGGGTTTGAGAACACTCCTGTGATTAGTTGATATTCACCCTTGAACTTACGATAACAACAGCATTAACACTTAAACAATATAATACAACTTTAAAAGCTACTCTCTCTCTCTCTTACTCTCTGTCTATTCTATTTCTCCTCTTATATTTGGGACTTACCGGGCGATCTGTTCGCTGACGACATTCTATTTCTTTCTTCTTTGAATGTCGTCAGGTGATTTGGACCCGTCAGAGATCGAGCCCACTACTGACGACTTGGACCAGTTCAGTGAAGACCCCGAGCTCTAGTCACTGTACACTTTCCATTCAGTACTTTCATTTCTGTTATGCCATTGTTTAGGCATTGCTTTTTTATTCAGTTGTATTTTCTTTCCATGCATTGTATAAAAGAATATGAATAAATAAAGTTGTTGCAGTCTTATATCTTGTGCTTTACGTTTATATTGCTTAGATACACTTAGCGTATTTATTTCACAGTAAATACGTATCGGCCTCGTCGCGGTCTCTGCCCGTATACCGGGAAGCGGGGCGTGACAGGTTTTGTTGGTGGCCCATGCAGGTCAGAGCTGTATGGAACCCTAAGCAATATAAAACACAAGAACCAGCAACTAAAACATTTTTTAAAATCATGTTTCTAGAATCTTATCATTTCATATTTCTTGAATCATATACTTTGAATTCGTCCTAACCAAAAATTTCCTCACCTCTTTTACAATCTTACCAAAACCTTCGCATTCTTTCATTCCTTCACATATTTTTCCAATTTTTAAAACTCTTGCACCACCTTGCTATTTTTTTTCACACACTGTCTGTACTTCACTCACTAAACTTACTTGAATCTGTTACACTCTTCTTTTACAAATTTCGAGGACGAATTTTTTTTAAGGAGGGTAGAATGTAACAACACTAAATTTCCTATACAAGTTTTTACAAAAAAAATTCAAAAGTACGTAAAGGGGTATTTATTGCCTGAGCACAAGACTTAAGTAATTAATTAGCAATTTAGTTAAAAGAAGGAGCTTGTAGCTCATTGGTATTACCTTACATTGCTGAACCAAGACACCAGAGTTCAAATCCTATGTCCCACATTATTTTTAATATTTATTTGTTTTGAATTTTATAGAAGCCTGACAGTCCACACGAGATAACTCCAAAATTTTCCAATACCGATGAAAAAGTAAATATACCAGTGTGTACGTCAGGAGACCCCCCACCTCCCAACCTGGCGACTCGGCCCGACTCGGCCAGCTCAGGCCGACGCCGCCGGCCAACTCCCCAACACAAAAGTTGGGGCTCTTGGCATTCTATACCCCCCTGCATACTTTAAATTCCTAGATCGGTTCTGAAGAATCCATAAAGTCCCTTTTACTTCATTTTTAATGCATTTTAACATATTTTTTACCTTTTTTAAATTAAAACCCTTCACCGATCCTAACCCTAGCCTAACCCTATAAATATCACCCCTACCCTCTACCCTCTTACCCCAACACTCTGAGCCAACTCTCTAAAATTTCGAAGAAACTTGTGTACTTTGAAAATGGGCACGAAGCGAGGCTACGGAGAAATTCCCGGCGAACTTCCGGCGATCGTTCTGGGAGCTCTCGGCGACGAAGCGACGCACCGGCAATCCCTCTCCTTCCATTTCACTCTCTTATGTGACCTAAAACCCGTAAGTCCCCATTTTCTATCCCTCTTTTCTATTTTAAAAATACGGATTTACAAAACCCGACAGAATCGGAACAAATCCGATTTCCGATTCGGTTTCTTCATAAAAATTCACTTCTCGTTAACATAATTATGCTTAAATTCCCTCATATTGACTATTAAATACTAATCAACCGAATTGATCAAGTTTCATTTCATAAAATGATGGCTATTTCCATTCATCGTATTTTTCACTTAAATACCACATTGTTTCAATTCTACATTTAACTCCATTAAACTTGCTATACCTTTAAGTAGATCATGAGGTAACGACCTACCTCCACACACACTCATATGCAACATAACACGATGCCCTCGAGAACTTAGAATACAGGAAACAAACATCTTCATTTAAATACCATTTACTTAATAAAACCATTTCTAAAAGATTTAGTATTGATACATCTTTATAAATAAATCCCACTTATTATGAAAATAGGATAAGGTTGTGGGCATCAGTCATTTATCTAAACCTGATTTTGTGTTGTCTAGGCTAGACAAGTGAGAAAGGTAAGTTTAAAAGACCCGTCTCACGGTGATTCGTGAACGGATCTCTCCTTTCTTCACTTGTACTTATCTGGCCACGATTGGCGGTGAAGAGTCGATTTGAGGTATCTCACAACTTGTCGCTTTGGAACAGTTAAGAGCAGTCAAATTGACTTAGGATACCCTAGAAAATAGAATACGGGAAAACGATACTTTTTCATTTAAATACCATAATTAATAAAACCGTTTTCCTTAATGATTAGTATTTATACAAATCTTTGCAAAGCGCCGCTACAACCCATTTGGGGAACCCGTTCAGGATGGTACGGATCATCGCATATCTTCGGGCTTAGTAGTGCGAGATTCAGACCTCCGCAAGGAGCATTCGGTCTCGAAAGATTTAAAATACGACATCTTATGAAAACGAGATTTCTAGAATATTATAAATATATACAAAAATTATTTTTCATATAAGTATATGTATATGTAACATAAACATATCTATTTTTGAAGTATTATAAATATTCCACTTTTCTACAATATCACAAGAATCAATTTTACACTAAAATACCATGAATTCCATATAATTAATATTACAAATAAATACCTTTATTTCTGAAATTAGGATATTTTCACTAGAAATATTACTATATAAAATCCACATTCATTTCAACTCTAAAGACAAATAATAAATGCTTAGGGTGTGTTTTGAAAAGTACATAAAAATATTTTTACATAAACCCCCTCAAGTTCTATAAATTACCCTACGAACCCTGGTAAACTTAAGTTTAAGCGGAATCAACTCTTGAGCCTCAGGGAGCCGAAGAAGTGGGGGCTTGCCTATCTAAGGTAGACAATTAACAAACGGTGTTATCAACACGGTAATCGTCTTTGAAAAAGACACAAATCCTGCCGCCATGCGCAGCGGTTACCGATAACATCAAAACAATCAGGACTTCAATTTACTTTTCTAATTGTCTGACTCAGATTGAGTCTCTCTATAATCTGACTTGAATATGATTCAAGTACAATCTACAATCTACAATATCACAATTCAACACGAATCCATGAATCCATTATTCCATATATTTCAATCTATCAATCTATACAACTTGACTGAACCGAACCATGAATATACATTCCATTTACATGATCATCCAGTTTACATGATTGTTCCCCTTCAAATACAGAGGCGCGACCGTGTAGGTTCGTCTTTCCTGAGATTCGGAGTAGATGCTAATTGGTTTTATCCGTCCACCTCTCCGAAGATGCCAAGTTGATTTATGGCACCGTGTATCGGAGCTTTAGACGGATGCGGCCGATGTAGCAGACTTCGTCAGATTCCCCCTCACTTGAGGGGTTTTTTGATTGTGGAGACGCTCTTCCCTGCAGGTGCAAGCCCCTACAGTTAATTACGCTACCGCATCGGGGTAACAACTTTCTCCTTCTCCAGAAATTTTACTTCGTGTCGTGTGCGTTTGTTTTGTTTGTGGATGCCCGTGGATTGTATATGGAGACTAAGTTATGCCGTCGCCCGTAGGACGTGGATTAGTCCAAATCCGTATTTACTTAGATTTGGGTTTGGGGTTTTTAGTTTAAGAATATGTTAGCCATATTAAGGCTAAGATCAACTTAAACATTCGTTAAGGATACGTTAGTCCTGTTTGAGACGAAGATCGACTTAACGGAAAAGAGCGTTTTGGGGCTCTTTTGTTCCAGTTTAGGGACGTAGTGGTACGTTTAATGTATGGCCTTCGGGACCCATCACCCCTATGACGACGTTGAAGGATTACAATGACAGATGTCAGAGGAGTTCAGAGATGTACCCTTGAACCGGATGTATATTAGGGGTTTTATAGTCCAATTTGGGACTAAAGCCTGTTTGAATGTTTAAGGATACGTTAGCCACTTTTGAGGCTAAGATCAACTTAAACGGGATCGTTTAGATCAGGCAAAAGAGCGTTTGGGGGCTCTATTATTCCAGTTTAGGGACGTAGTGGTCCATAGGTAGTTTAGGGACATTGCGGTCCAGTGCCAGTTTAGGGACGTAGTGGTCCACTGCCAGTTTAGGGACATGGTGGTCCATGTTCCAGTTTAGGGACATGGTGGTCCACTGGTAGTTTAAGGACGCATAAGTCCATGGGTTTAAGGACCCCACAGTCCATACGGGTGTGTTTAAGGACGCCTTAGTCCGTTAGTTTAAGGACGCATAAGTCCGTGGGTTTAAGGACCCCACTGTCCGTATCTTGGTTTAAGGATGCATAAGTCCATGAGTTTAAGGACCCCACATTCCATGTCAATGTGTGGTCGTCGGGACCCGTCACCTCTCTGACATCGTTGAAGGATTACAACGATAGGTGTCAGAGGAGTTCAGAGATGTACGCTCGAACCGGATGTAAATTGATTTAGGAGAGCAGTTTTGCTCAGTCAATTTAATTTGAGGACTTTCGGCCATGATTGGGCTAAGTCCAGTTGAGAATATTCAACGTTTTTTCTTAATTTTTGGCCTATTAGGCCTGTGCTAGGGCTTTGCCCATGTTTGATAATGCACTGCATTTTATTCTGGCTTGCTAGGCCTTTTAATTTGGGCTCAGTCCCTTTATAAATGATGCAGAATATCTGTTCTTATTTGGGCTCTGCCCCTTTTTAAAATAATGCATGGCATTTTATTTGGCCTGTTAGGCCTTTTTTAATTGGTCTTGGCCCTTCTGTAAGTAATGCAATACACTAATCAAACTGACAGTGACCATGTGGCCTGTCAGGCGCTTTGCACCAATTTTTGAGCGCAAGCGCATGTGGAGGTGACACGTGTCACTCTCTGATGAGCGCAAGCGCAACAGCGCTGTGTCAGTGTGCTGCGCTGTTGCGCCGCTGACACGTGACGCTCCCTGGTGGCTTGCGCCAACCCAGGAGTGCAACAGTGCAGTTTTTTGCAAGTGCAAGGCACTGTTTCAATAACTTGATCCAATTTTGGATTCAAGAAAAGAATCTTTAAGATTCCAGAAACAATGGTTCATAAAAAAGTGCAAGGCACTGTTATTATTTATTTTTTATTTGAAGATCATCGATCTTGTTCTTAGATCAATGATCTATTCCAGAAGAAATTCTTCTTCTTTTTATAAAGGTTTTTACCTTTTTCTTGAGTTCTTTTCAGAAATTCTTCAGAGTTCTCTCTGTTTTGAAGTTTTTTGATGTCGATATGTTTTGAATTGGGTCTAGGGGCCTTTATATAGTGCCCATAAATTTGTTAAATTTGTTAAAGAGATCCCTCTCTGAGTGATTTGGGGAATTTTCCTCACCGTTGGATCTTTGATCCAAATGCTTCTGTTTTACAGAAGACAATCTTCTTATTTTAACAAGAACATAAAGATCTTACTAGAATTTTAATTCTGTTTGGCGCAAACGCCTCAGCGCTTGACACGTGTCGCGCAACGCACAGCGCAGCGCAACTGCGTTGACACGTGTCGCGCAGCGCACAGCGCAGCGCAACTGCACTTACGCAACTGCGCTGACACGTGTTGCGCAGCGCAACTACGCTTGCGCAATTGAAGCGTTGCTTCCTTTACATTTTGTTTTAAATAGAGCCTTGCTCTGATTGGGCGCGCTGCCTTGGGCGCTGCGCTGACGTATCATCTTCTGACACGTGGCGCGTTGCGCGCAGCGCACGGAAATTGAAGCGTTACTCAAAATTTGAATTTTTGAAATTCAAACAGAGCCTTGCTCTGATTGGGGGAAACAACTGCCCCCCACCGTTGCGCTCACGTGGCGCGCACGTGAGTGCAGCGGTGGCAAGATCTTAGCCGTTGGATCAATCAGTTGAGTTGAAGAGACGCAGGCGCCTATAAATAGGACCCTTGGTCCTTGGTAAATTTTTTTACATTTTCAAGAATCTTGATTTTCAGAGCCTTACTCTTGCTTAAGAACTTTAGAGCCTTGCTCTCATTTCTTCCCAAGAACTCCAGAGTTCATAACCTAGAATCATCTTAGGTAAAATTAAATAAAATTAAATTTAATCAACAGAGCCTTGCTCTCATAGATCTTTGATCTAAAGAAAACCCTTTTGGGGTTTCATCAACAGAGCCTTGCTCTCAAAAGTTCATAGATCTACAGAGATCTTGTTCATGGGTTTTAACCCATGGATAGAGCTTTGCTCTTAGATCAAATATAGATCTTTTTTTGATCTAAAAATGGAGAACTTTTTATAAGTTTTTCATGGATTTTTAAGATCCCAAAATTTTAGTTCTTTCAAAAGTTAAATTTTTTTTGATGGATCTTTCTATTATTACCACAGAGCTAGGCTCTTTTTAGGAAATTTTATTTCTTTGAGACCAGAGTTTGACAAATGTCACTCTGTGACAGAGCTTTGCTCTGAAAGAGGAGATTTTCTCTTTGTCTCTAGGGATTTCCTATTAATGAGAATATTCTCTTGGGGATCTTTTCATTAATTGACGGTCTCATCCAATTATGGTGCTGTCTTATTAAATGATGCACCGTCATCGAGATTTTGTGGGTCCCCATTTGGTCCCCTACCCACTGCATTGCAGTGTGGTAAACATTTTTTTTAAATGCCAAGCGTTGGAATTACAACACTGACGGCTGACTTTTATCCTTCTGCAGGAAACATGTCTTTCGATACCTCATTCCCGTTTGTCCGTTTGGAAGGAGGATTCCCCGGAGCACCCGTAGACCGGGAGGTCTTGGCTATGATCAGGGATTATGATCCAGACCATAAGAACCTTCACCTTTGGGGGTCGTGGTACAACCAAATCATCATGGGTCGACAGAGCTTTTCGTGCGCAGTACCCTCAGAGTCTATTACGGCGATCCATTATGCCAGCCCACCCCCGGTGAAGTATGCCGTGGAGATGGTCGACTGGACTTCAAAGGGCCTTCTTCATCCTGCTACGGATGCAATTCCGGTTCAGCGTCCTATGGTTTTGGATATCCTAGGACGCCGTATTTGTCAAGGTGAGGCGCGACCTTGGGGGCAATCATATAACATAGGTCTGATCCCCCGCCATCCGATCGTTTATCTGCCATGGGCTCGCTATATTCTATCGGCGAAGAAGTCGCAGTTGATAAGGCTAGGGTTGTACACCGCAGTTTATGCTTCCCTTTTCCAATATCCCACGCTTCCCACCTGGTGGTTCAAGGCCTTTTTGGAGCAGTGGAACATCCCTACTCACACTTTCCTCGCAATGGACCGGGAATTGTCGATTTCTTTGGAGGAGTTCACAGAGGTCTCCAGCTTACCGGTTATAGGGGAGCACTATGAGGAGCTGCTTCCTACAGACGAATATGTCTTTGGTGCTAAGCCGGCAATAAAGGGCCTCACTCCGGAGAACGCTGTTCAACATCAATTTCCAAGTTTGATCAAAGTGTTGAACATCTATGAGGCCCTTTTTATCGAACGTGGGAGCCGCGGAGTTAGCTTCGAGGATTTCATTGCTCGATTCCTCCATCCAGACGTCCTCTCGGCAGAAGCTGCCAAGTTTGCCACACTTAATGACCCTTTCGGTCTAGGTTTGGATAACCTGCCGGCGAAGGAGATAGACCAAAAGGGTTTTTTCCTTTCTAACTCCCCCATTGTGTCTTTTGCGGAAATTACAGCCCTGGGGATGGACGAGGAAGCCTTCTTCTTAGGATTTCTTGGGCTATGGCTGAATTGGTTTGCGCTCCCGATGCATTCTCGCCATATAAGGCCTTCTGTCTTTTACCCAGCTCATCGGATGACCATTGGGGTGAAAGTGGCCGTTGGGATCGCCGGTTTGGCACACCTGTATCATGACCTTAGTCAAGCAGCGGATGCTAATAAGCCTGGAGTACTGCACGTGATCTTCTCGATGCATTACTTCATATCATGGCTTGAGCTACACACACTGGGCGTCTTTGGTATGCACAAAAGGCCATCATTTTATGACAGGTGCAGCTTCCCTCGAATTATACGACTGATCGGCGCTTCAATTGTGACTCCGTCACCACGGAATGCCAGGGGTTTGCTCCTTCTTCCCCACACAATCGGAGACGAGATGTCTTTTACCGACAAAGTGCTGACCATTGGAAATGCGTCTACCACCACGGTGCAGCCATTGCAAGACACTTTCAAAGATGAAGCCTCAGTTCTGACGGCCCGGGAGACCCTTCACCTATATTCCATCAGACCGGGTTTCCTGGTGTTTAGGCAAAATGGTGCGGCGCTTTTCATGAGTTACAACCCGCATCGTTTTGCCCAGCAACTGAGCTACAATCAAGGGGTGCCGTTGGAGGCTTTCCTGCTGGAACCTGTCGCTACTGAAGAAGGGATGCGGAGCGCGCTTCACCACTTCATGCGTATTAATACGGGTTCTCATTTTTTCATTAGCGAACCGGCTTACAAACCACGCATCCTTAATATATATACGGCGTGGTATACTCATTCGACGGGCGCCGTTATAAAGGAAGAAAAACGATTGTTGGTCGACCGTAAGGGTGTGCCTCCCAGCAGCGACCGCAAAGCTCCCTTGGTACCTAGGACCCCCGTAGTCGCTCCGCTGAGAGATGCTAGAGCCGAACCACCGCGTGTGCTGAGCCCTCCACGTGGATTGCCGCTTTCTGATACTGCGGATCTGCGATCAGCGCCCTGTTCTCTAGTGGAGACGGTAAATGTGGCTTTGCCGGAGTCCGGTGTGGGCGCGGATATCGGGACCCGCCGCCCTAAGGTGCCTGCAAAGCGCAAGTCAATCTTAAGTGCGCCCAGGGCTGGCGGGCAGAAGAGGAAGAAGAAGTCGCTCCTCTCTCTCGATGCTATCCTCGGTTTAGAGCCACTGGCCCCACTTACCGAAGGTATAAGCGAGTATGGCAGTAATGAAGGCTTCTCGGTAGACCCCGCAGTCACTGACCTGGCTACCGCCATTGCGGCTTCTGAGCGATCGGCCAGACTTGAAGCGTGGTTGGATAAACTCGCTCGAGCAGGTAATCATTAGTTGCATCCTTCGTCATTTTGTCGCATTTTCATCATTATTTTTGACTAATGCTTCCCCCTTTTTTTTAAACAGGTGTCACTACCGAAGAAGCCATCGCTGCTTCTTTGAAAACCTTCCAGGAGGAGGAAAATAAGCGCACTTTACTGGGCGCTGGTACGTCTCGGCTTATTGAGTTTTATCCTCTTTTCTGATGGCCAACCTAACCTTTTTTCTTTGTTTCTTTGCAGGGGCCGCGCCAGCTGATACGAGGACTCTCCCTGGGCCTGCTACTGAAGTCCCAGTCTCTTCGGAGCTGCAGCGAGAGCCTCGACTCGACAAGTCGACGAGGGATGCCTTGAAGGATTTGGAAGCATCCCTGTTCACGGACGAGGACGTCTCAATGAGGGAAGCCTTGGAGAGCTCCGTCTTGACGGCTCGAGAGGAGAGAAAGCGGCTAAGGCGCGAGGTAAAGGCACACAGGGATGCATTGGCCGCGGGAGCGGGCCCAAGCACTGCCCCTCGTGCTGATACCCCCTCAGGAGAGCCTCCGGTCGCCTTGTCCACTGCTTGCAGACAGGTGGCGCATGCAGTTCGTAGTGCTAACGATAAATCCACTTCAGGTAATGTATCTTTCGAGATTTGTTTGTAAGAATTGTAAACTTGTCGGTTCTTATATATCTTGTCCTGCAGGGCCAAGTCCAACCGAGGGGGAGGCGGAGACCGTCGAACCCAAGGAGACGGAGGAGGAAGCACCGGCTGAACCCGAACCGACGGTTGGCAACGTCGCCAGGGTTGCTGAGCTTGAGCTGGGGGCTGAGGGAGCTGCACCAGATGAGGCCGTTGATGCCGAGCCCGAGGTAGCGGCAAATGAGACGACCGCTATAACTGAGCCCGAAGCAGCGGCGGACGAGGCGCTTGAGACCGATGACCCCATGGTGATGGAGGATGAGACAATAGTGACCGCTGAGCCCGAAGAAGTAGCGGGTGAGATGGGCACGACTCCTGGGGATGAGCCAGCCGCTCTTTCTCAAGAGTCTGGCAATGCTCCGATCATTGCTCTCCCCGTTACGGTCCTCCGCCGTCCTCCGGTCGGGCGAGTACGACGACGGCCCCCGTCGAGTCCGGTGATGAGGCCATGGGAGGTGGACTCATATCGATGGAGGAGGGAAACGCCTCTGTTTCGGCCGGCAGCTCATCAGCTAAATCCTGAGTCACTGTCCCTTTTTTTTATCTTCCAATCCTTTCTGACAAGTTTACCTTTGTTTTTAACGCAGGTGCGGCCAGTACCGATGCTCCATTGCTCGAGGGAGCGCCGTCAACTACTGTCTTGGCGGTGGTCACCTCTCAGCCTTCCCTTATACCCTCAAAGATATTGGAAGGCTAGGATTTGCAACCTGCTAGTTTTCTCTTTCAACCACATAATTTATATACTGAAGTCGTACTGTTGTGTCTTTTCAGGAGTGCTTTTTGATCATCTTTATCAGGTATTACACCCACACTTCTCCTTCCCATCTGAACTTGCTTCTTCCTCCAGTGGCGCCGGTAAGTATAGTTTCCAACTGATATCTTTCTTTTTCAGTAATGGAATTATTTCTAACTTTCCCTCGTCCCGATTGCAGTGCTACAAATCGAAGGAGGGGGTGAAAGATCAGTCGCGCCGCCGGCCCTTCCGGCCTTGCCACATGCTGCAGCTGTTATAGTAAACTATCGCATCGATGACTTTCTTCGTATTTCTCGAACTGCCATCTAATCATACTTTGTCTTTTCAGCTGTCGTCCCGATCCCGGCGCCCTTCGAGTCTCGCATTATAATGCCGGCGGGCCCTTTCCTGAAACGTCCGTTCTCGAAAGGCGCTGCGAATATTCTGCGCATGTTGAGCGACTACATTGAGGAGCTCGACGTCGAGACTCCTATGTCTACCGTGGATTTTACTATGGTGGTTAACCCAATGCTGGCGATACTCGTAAACTTCCATAACGAAGGCATCGTCGCGTCTTGGGTTAATCACTGTAGGGAGATCGAGGCCCGCCTGCATCAACTGGAGTTTATGCGCCCTGCTCCCGAGACCTTGGCTGCAAGCAATCAAAGAGCCGCGTGGATTGAGCAAAGCGCTTCTTACGTCCACCATTTGGAACAAGAAGCGGCTTTAAGGCTGAGGGAATACCAAGAGATCTCAAACGAGACGGCTCTTTTGCGCGCTGAGGTCGAAGCGAACGCTGCCCAGGTGAAGGCTATCTTTGAGGGCCTTCTGGAGCGTATCTCTAATGGGCTAACACTGAAACGGAAGCTTGATGCCGCCGAGCGTGACGCCCCAGGCCGCGAAGCTGCTCATCAGGCCGCTGGGGAGTAGCTTGCATCTTTCTTGCAGCAGCGGGCTCAAGTGGAGGCGGAACTGGCGGTGGTGGCCGATCAGGAAAAGGCATGGAAGGAAGTGCGCGAGCAACTGATAGGGCTATTTAAGATGCTTCCTTCCCAGTAGCTGCCTTTGTATCAATATACTTGTAAAATTTTTCTTTTTCGAATAACATGTATCCATTCTTTATTCTTTTATACGATTCTTCTTGTACTTGATTGAATTAATAAATAAAGATAGACATTTTTTCTTTGCAATGTCTTGTACTATTTCTTTTCTTTCTCCCTTCTCTTATTATCAGTATGCTGTCTTGATAAACATGGTTGACAGATAATAGAGTAAGCATCTTGGTTTCTTCAAGAGATAGCGATGGCTTAGGCCGCAGGTTCAGATCTGCCATCTAAGACCTTTCAACTCTATGAGCCGTGAGGGTCTCATAGAGACTTTTCTCCCTACGGATCGAGAGGATCTCGTAGGTGGATTTTCTCCTTAGGAATTGTGAGGATTCTTAAGTGCGTTTTCTCTTATAAATCGTAAGGATCCTATAAGAGAATTTTCCCTCTTACGAGTCGAGAGGACTCGTAAGCGGTTGTTTTCCTTCTTGTCGAGATTCGACTTTGGAGAGTGAGACCCGTGAATAGTATGCAAGAGACCATTTTAGACTGACTTGCAGGGTCCCAGTGCTCAGGAAACAAGTTTTTTAATTCCTGCTACCTAAGGCTTTATCTTGCAAGTTGAGACGAATCGGGAAGTTCTCGCGGAGACACTGGTTTCTCTGCGGCCGACGCGAATCAGGGGGGCTCTCATCAAGGACGCTAGTTTCCCTGAGTTGAGGAGTCTACCAAGGACACTGGTTTCCCTGGGGTTGAAATGAATCGAGGTGTTCCTGCAAAGACGCTAGTTTCTCTGCAGGTCGACGCGAATCGAGGTGTTCTCGTCAAGGACACTGGTTTCCCTGAGTCGAAGTATTTTGCCGAAGACACTGGTTTCTTCGGGGTTGAAACGAATCGGAGTATTCCTGGGGAGACACTGGTTTCTCTGTGGGCCGATGTGAATCAGGAGGATCTCATCAAGGACGCTAGTTTCCCTGAATTGAGGTATTTGCCAGGGATACTGGTTTCCCTGGGATTGAAACGAATTGATGTATTCCTGCAAAGACGCGAGTTTATCTGCGGGTCGACGCGAATCAGGATGTTCTCGTCAAGGACACTGATTTCCTTGAGTCGAAGGATTTTGTCGAGGACGCTAGTTTCCTCGAAGTTGAAATGAATCGGAGTATACCTGCGGAGACACTGGTTTCTCTGCGGGCCGGCACGAATCAGGAGGCTCTTGTCAAGGGCGCTAGTTTCCCTGAGTTGAGGAGTTTGCCAAGGACACTGGTTTCCCTGGGGTTGAAACGAATCGATGTATTCCTGCAAAGATGCTAGTTTCTCTGCGGGTCGACGCGAATCGGGGTGTTCTCGTCAAGGACACTTGTTTCCCTGAGTCGAAGTATTTTGCCGAGGACACTAGTTTTCTCGAAGTTGAAACGAATCGGAGTATTCCTGCGGAGACACTGGTTTCTCTGCGGGCCGACGCAAATCAGGAGGCTCTCATCAAGGACGCTAGTTTCCCTGAATTGAGGTATTTGCCAAGGACACTGGTTTCCCTGGGATCGAAACGAATCGATGTATTCCTGCGGAGACACTGGTTTCTCTGCGGGTCGACGCGAATCGGGGTATTCTCGTCAAGGACACTAGTTTCCCTGAGTCGAAGGATTTTGCCGAAGATACTGATTTCTTCGGGGTTGAACTGATCTGTGGTGGTCTTTCAGGTTTTATATAAGTTACCGTCAAAACCGTGAAGCTAGGAGTCTGGTCTTCGCTTCGTTTGCTGGCACTGCGTCTGTTGCATCAAGACGAATGTCGCGGTTGTCTCTAGGCTGTTGGTGAACCATCGAGATTTGGCTTCGCTTTCTGGTGAAGCCTGTTGGGAAGGTATGGTGTTCATACCAGAATATTGCATTTTATACCACCCATTCTTACGCTCGTGTGTTTATAGGTAGGTACTTTTGATCAGTGTTTGCTACATATTTGCAGAATACAGGTTCTCGGCTCTGAACAGTGAAATCCATGAAAAGTACGACAAATTCCGGATTACTGCCAACAACAGATAAAACACGGGTCTCCGCTCTCTATCCGTGTGTTGCCACATACCAGTTTAAGGGACAGGATGGCAAATCGATTGTCATGTCATGCACAAAGCTCTAGGTCAACACAAGATCCAAGAAATCTACGCGGAGCTCGAGGAAATCATGGCAAAAGATCCACATCACATCACCTTTTTGTTCTACTAAAATTCTGGAATAATTGTGAAGAGTTTCTGAGAAAAGTCATATACCACATAGCAGACAACATGAAACCAGGGAAGCACCCAAAAGACGAAGACCCAACTCATCAAGTAGGCCGCGGATCCGCGGCCAAAAGGGGGTCTAGGCCGCGGATCCGCGGCCATGTGGGCTCCTCTCTCTGACGTTTTTTAGGGGTAGTTTGGGTACTTCATTTTATGGCAGATTGTTGCCCTAGGTTCTCAGTTCACCTCCTATAAATACCCCAGAACTTGCCAAGCTTTGGGTTCATTCTTTGTTCTTCTTTCTTTTTAGGATTTAGTCTTTTTCTTCTTCTTCTTCATTCTTTTTCCATGAAAATTGTAGTGAGAGCTTTTTGAGTGGGAGATCAATGAAGATGAGGGGTTTTTGTATCATTCTCTTTTGTTTCTTCTTCCCCTTGAGATTCTTGCTTTCTCTTGATCATTCAACCTCTTCATTGAGCTTGAATGGTTAAGGGTTAGTTATTGATCTCAAGGGTCGTATTTTCTTATGGAATTAGTGCTTCATTTCACATGCGTTCTCTACCCTTCCCTTGATCTTGCAACCTTTTGATTGAGCTTGCAAGTTTAAGGGTTGGCTATTGATCACATGCTTGTCTTGAGTTCTAGTTTCTTGTTCTTTTTATCGCTTTTTATTACTTGCTTATTATTATCTTGCTTTACTTTCTTGCAATTTATATTCATGCACTTAATTACTTGTAATCTTTTCTTTTCTTTGTTCTTTTCTTTTGCTCTCTTTTGTTCATTTTGTGAATGGTTGTAATTATTGTTGTTAAGATGAAATACGGTATTGTAAGTTAATATCTTCTTTCTCATTTCCTTTTCCCGTTATTTTCCATTGAACTCCGCCCAAACCATACGCAAGCGCTCCGTTAGGCACCCTACCCTAACAAGGTAACGGTGATTCCTAACCGCGACCGGTTGCGTTCGGTTTCGCCGAAGGCAAAAGCAAGAGACAAGAACGGAAGGACAAGGGTAAATAAGCCGTATTCCACGAATACCGCGCTTAAATCCCCTAATCCACGTTGTTGCCGATTGCTTTAGCTTCAATTGGTCAAGACTCGGCTCAAAGGTTTTGAGTACGAATTTCTTTAGCTTACAATCTCGTATCTTTTTCTTAACAACTTTATACTTGCAAATAGTACACATAGGTTAGATTGAACAAACACATACAATTCTTTATTGACTCGTCTAAAACAAGAAAGGACATACAACCATCTCCCTGTGGATCGACCCGTGCTCAACCGGCTAGCTGCATAGCGACACCGTCTTGATTGCGGTAAACTTTAATTCTTCCAATCAAATGGCGCCGTTGCCGGGGAGACGGTAACGTATTTCTTTTCTTGTTATTCGGGTTAATATTCTTTTTGTATATATATAAAAAAAAAATATTCTTTTTGTTTTTTTTTTGATCATTTTTGTGGGCAAGAGTGCAGATTTTTGCAGATTTGCAAACTGCGATTGTGGGGAGCAAAGTGTACATTCAAGGCTAAGGTGATTGCAAAGTACAGTGCCAAAGATCCGGGTAGTTTGACCCGCGCAAGCGAACTTTTCAAGCTTACCGGATTTGATTCAACGGGGGTTTCCTAACCCAAAACTTAACGGTACGTACTTTACTAACACCTTCTTCTCAAATCCGACGCATCCAATATACTATTCTTTGCAGGATTCTTTGCAAGTTCGCTAGCAAACGCTAAAAATTGACTAACCCGTATTTGTTGCAGTGCCGCGCTTAAACTAAAAAACGATTTTTTGATTCTTTATAGAATTTTTATTGAATTGCGCATTGCATACATTCATACGGACTTAAGGGCAAGCGAACCCCACAATATACGGTAAAGGATTTCATCACCTTTTCCGTGGCCCACAAATCACGAACTTGAGCATAACGTTTACCCGCACAAAATTTAAAAGAAATTAGACTTTAAGACTTAAGGACTTCGCGCTCACTAGGAGAAGTTAACTGTGTTTAGAACCTCGCATAACGGTATATTGTTTACGGGGTGTCTAGGAAAGTGTTAACGGCGCAACCGCCAAAAGAGAAAGGGTTATTTAATTAAGGAACTTCACGAAAGCGTTGGAAAACCTCCCCTTATCTCTGCACTTACCTGGCCTCGTGATCAGTGTATCTTGAGCCCGTTTCTCGACATAGTTTTACTTCGACAATCAAGTTCTGGAGCAGGTCTAGTTGACCTAGGTAAAACCTAGAACGATTAGGTGTGTGGTATTTTTGTGTCGTGATTGTTTTTGTCCATATTGTTTTTTATTCTTTTGTTAATATATAAACCAAAAAAAAAAATATCACATTCTTTTTCCCCTCCTTTTCTCTACCTTTCTTTCTCTCTCTTCATATCATGGGTACCCCACCTCGCAAAACTCTTGCCGAACTTTGGTACCCACAACCAGACATTACTTCTTACGGTTCTTGCTTTGGCCGAACGTCAAACGATCCCTCCATGCCCAAAATCTCTTTGAAAGATCGGATAGACGCGTCTAGGACAAACACTTGCCCTTCGCAATCCACTTTGTATCAACCTTTTCAACCTCCCCCACCCGCTTATGTTGATACCCCTTTTGCAAGTCGTCCTTTGTCCATCGCTGAACGTATTGAACAATCCCGTAGCCGATCTTTCACTCCTTTCACCACTTCAAATTCTTGGGATCAACACTTCTATTCACCTTCCTATCCAAATGTTGATCCTGCTCCTGTCCAGCCATTCAATTCCTACCAATCCTACCCTACTTTTTCACCTTCCCTAGACATTGCTTCAGAACCGCCATTTGGGAGTTTCCAGTATCCAAACAACTTCGTATCTTTTACTGAAACCCCATCACAACCCATGTCTAGTCTGGAACAGTCGTTGGAAGACTTTAGGGTAGCGTCAAGCCAACAGATGATGGATTTGAATGCGTCCATGGCCGCTCTCATACAACCTACTGACCCGGTAGCTAGTTTCCAACTAGCTCCAAATTTTCCAATGTATGAAGAGGCGGTAGGACAGGATGTGAATTTGAGTGGAGAAAGTGAGCTGTATACCCTTCCAAATCAAACCTACCCGTCTCAAATTGAATCCCACAACTCCTGTGTTGAAAGTCTATCAAGTGTCCCAAATGAATTATCAGTTGAAGATAGAATGTTTAATGAGTTGTGCGACTTTGTAGTATTTGATTTGCCAAATTGTGAAGGGACCTTGCCAAGTGAAACCACACCCAATCCTTTTGACCTCTACACCTCCATCTTAGAACCTGAATTGATTGAAATCCATGCTTTTGATGAGGTGTCTGAGAAAATTGACTTTCACTTGATTAAGGATATTGACGCTGGAACTATTTTGGATGATGAACCCGTAGATTTGACTGAGTTTTTCTCTCCAATTCATCATCCCGAGTCATTAAATGTTTTTCCCGAACAACATATGCGTCTGGACTTTGATGAAATATGCATGGATGAGCTTAACTTTGAGGAGAATTTTGAGGATATTTTTGAGGATGAAACAGTTCTAGATGATGAGTCGGATTTTCCAATTCATCCTGTTCCTTTCACTGACTGTGTACACCCTCCAGAACCCTTAACCGATACCCTTCCTCAACCACTTCCCTCCATCCTTTCCATCGTTCCGACCTTGCAAGAACCCGTACCATTTTCACTTCCTGTGTCTGGTTTACCGAGTTCGGCGTACCCATGGGTTCTTACGAATCTTGAGGGATTTGACCCAATCTCTCGCCGGGTTAATAGATTAGCACAATCGCTGTTTACACATCGCTCATCACAAATTGTGCTAATCTATTCACTCCATTTCCTCCCTCAAGTTCGTATTCCACTTCTTTTTCCCTTCCGCCATTCTTCTTCCTCTCATATACCGAGACCGTATCCCGCTTCTCTCCGCATACGGTCTCGCGTATTCTCCATTTCTTTCCTCTTCACCTTCTTTCACCAGCCACTGCTTTATCACGATAAGATCTTTCAATGGTTGGTACTAACTTTTGGCCTGTGTAAGGCCTTGTATAGCTTGATACTGTTCTTTCCCCCCTAAACCTGAACTTCAACGCCTAACAGTGGAAACACAGTTTTACTTAAGTTTGGGGGGAACACTTCTTTTGTATATATTTTTGGTTTTTCTTTTTGTATATAATTTGTTTTTAGGGGGAGCGTCGACAATTTTGACCCTCTTGGTATAGCCTGACAGTGAGGGCACTGTCAAGTTTAAGTTTGGGGGTATGCTCGGTAAGCTTTCTTCCTTCGCATTCATTTGTATATTTTGCATTTGCATACCCTATTAAAAACCCACAAAAAAATTAAAAATTTTCCAAAAAATATAAAAACTTTGTCGTTAAGTTAGCTAATAGGGTAACTTAGATCTTTATTCCGAAAGTTTAGTTGATATGATAGGAATAACTAAATTCTAGGCTTAGGGATTGAAAACCCTAAAAATAACCCTCATTCTGTCTAACTTTGGTAAGTATACGTCCTTACAGTTTTTTTTGAAATAGGTAATCTTGAGTTCAGTTCTTGAGTTAAGTCAAGATGAAGGGAAAGTATTGATGTTTTACTGAAGGATAAGTCTGAAAAATAGTTTCTTTTCTCGAGTTCAAATTTAGAAAGTATATACCCTACAAACTGCACTTACACGCACCTTGAAACTTGGGATAGTAGAGGATACCTTAAAATACTCTTGCCTGAAAACCTAGTATGAAAGAAAAAACGGTATTTAAAGCTAAACACCAAAAGAGCATGTTGAAAAATATATCCGGTCTTGAAAAAGAAAAAGAAAAAAGAAAAAGAAAAAAAAATAGAATAAAGTCAAGACCTGGAAACTGCTATTTACGCTTTAAAGTTCACACATTCAGTAATCGGTCGTTAGTGCCTCAAGAAGCATTAATAGTCGCATGAAAGGTGTGTGAGCAAATCCGTCCATCCTTAATGAAAAGAAGTAGTATTAGGTATTAGGGCAAGGGTATTATAGCTTGAATTGAATTCTTGAGTGTAGGGGTGCAAATATACACACACGTAGGGGTATACAATCGATGTTTGAATAAAAGATAGAAATAAAGAATAAGACTTGTGTTTTCTGTAAAGTTGATAAAAATCCCTGATTTAAGGCCGCGCTTTAGAAGGAAAACTCAGGTGAACCGACATCTTTCTAAACTTTTTTGGAACGTATATGATCTAAGGTTAAATAGATAGGAGGTGTGAAAAATAAGGGTTGAATATTTCTAACTTAGGATGATAGAGTTTCTAACGTAAATACTAAACTGTAGGAGTAGAATCGATGTTAACTTATGACACTAGCTTGACGGGATTTTGTGGGTGTAATCCGCTGAAAACCCTCAGGAGACAACACTCCTCCTACTAGGGACACCTAGAGGTTTAACGGCTTGTTGCACGTGCTCAGTGCAATCGCGTTCCCTGCGAAAGTGCGGTTAGGATTTTGTTTTTGTGAATATTTGGTTTTGCTCGGGACGAGCAAAAGTTAAGTTTGGGGGTATTTGTTCATACCAGAATATTGCATTTTATACCATCCATTCTTACGCTCGTGTGTTTATAGGTAGGTACTTTTGATCAGTGTTTGCTACATATTTGCAGAATACAGGTTCTCGGCTCTGAACAGTGAAATCCATGAAAAGTACGACAAATTCCGGATTACTGCCAACAACAGATAAAACACGGGTCTCCGCTCTCTATCCGTGTGTTGCCACATACCAGTTTAAGGGACAGGATGGCAAATCGATTGTCATGTCATGCACAAAGCTCTAGGTCAACACAAGATCCAAGAAATCTACGCGGAGCTCGAGGAAATCATGGCAAAAGATCCACATCACATCACCTTTTTGTTCTACTAAAATTCTGGAATAATTGTGAAGAGTTTCTGAGAAAAGTCATATACCACATAGCAGACAACATGAAACCAGGGAAGCACCCAAAAGACGAAGACCCAACTCATCAAGTAGGCCGCGGATCCGCGGCCAAAAGGGGGTCTAGGCCGCGGATCCGCGGCCATGTGGGCTCCTCTCTCTGACGTTTTTTAGGGGTAGTTTGGGTACTTCATTTTATGGCAGATTGTTGCCCTAGGTTCTCAGTTCACCTCCTATAAATACCCCAGAACTTGCCAAGCTTTGGGTTCATTCTTTGTTCTTCTTTCTTTTTAGGATTTAGTCTTTTTCTTCTTCTTTTTCATTCTTTTTCCATGAAAATTGTAGTGAGAGCTTTTTGAGTGGGAGATCAATGAAGATGAGGGGTTTTTGTATCATTCTCTTTTGTTTCTTCTTCCCCTTGAGATTCTTGCTTTCTCTTGATCATTCAATCTCTTCATTGAGCTTGAATGGTTAAGGGTTAGTTATTGATCTCAAGGGTCGTATTTTCTTATGGAATTAGTGCTTCATTTCACATGCGTTCTCTACCCTTCCCTTGATCTTGCAACCTCTTGATTGAGCTTACAAGTTTAAGGGTTGGCTATTGATCACATGCTTGTCTTGAGTTCTAGTTTCTTGTTCTTTTTATCGCTTTTTATTACCTGCTTATTATTATCTTGCTTTACTTTCTTGCAATTTATATTCATGCACTTAATTACTTGTAATCTTTTCTTTTCTTTGTTCTTTTCTTTTGCTCTCTTTTGTTCATTTTGTGAATGGTTGTAATTATTGTTGTTAAGATGAAATACGGTATTGTAAGTTAATATCTTCTTTCTCATTTCCTTTTCCCGTTATTTTCCATTGAACTCCGCCCAAACCATACGCAAGCGCTCCGTTAGGCACCCTACCCTAACAAGGTAACGGTGATTCCTAACCGCGACCGGTTGCGTTCGGTTTCGCCGAAGGCGAAAGCAAGAGACAAGAACGGAAGGACAAGGGTAAATAAGCCGTATTCCACGAATACCGCGCTTAAATCCCCTAATCCACGTTGTTGCCGATTGCTTTAGCTTCAATTGGTCAAGACTCGGCTCAAAGGTTTTGAGTACGAATTTCTTTAGCTTACAATCTCGTATCTTTTTCTTAACAACTTTATACTTGCAAATAGTACACATAGGTTAGATTGAACAAACACATACAATTCTTTATTGACTCGTCTAAAACAAGAAAGGACATTCAACCATCTCCCTGTGGATCGACCCGTGCTCAACCGGCTAGCTGCATAGCGACACCGTCTTGATTGCGGTAAACTTTAATTCTTCCAATCATATGGTTCCCTCTTTGTTTGCGCCCTTGGATTGTATACAGGGATCGATGTGATCTCAACTGTAGGACAAAAGTTTCATCATTCATTTTTTTTGTTTTATTTCCGCGATGCTCTATCATTTCAGCTTTTATATCGCGAAGGTCGCGATTGCCAAATCATTTCGGCTATTTTTCGCGGTGCCCAATCATTTCGGCTATTTATTTTATTTTTACTCGCTGCTTTTTATTGCGAGTTACCCAATTATTTCGGCTATTTTGTACGCATACGTTTTTACTCGCCGCTTTTTATTGCAAGTTGCCCCATCATTTTGGCTATTTCGTATTCATGCGCGGCTTGCTGGCTTCTCGCCATAAGCGTGGAATTAGACACTGATTCCGGCATCAGCACTGCTACAACTGGGATATTGCCAGGAGCGAATCATCATTTGCCTCTGTCGATGTTGAACAAAGGTGGCTTAGCGAACAGGGTTAGGGTCCTATCGACTAAGGCTTTTGACTTCATGAGCCGTAAGGGTCTCACAAAGGTATTTCTCCCTACAAGTCGTGAGGATTTTGTAGGTGTGTTTTCTCCCTAGGAATCGTGAGGATTCCTAAGTGTATGTTCCTCTGTAAGTCGTAAGGGTTCTACAAGAGGGTTTTCTCCTTGTAAGTCGAGGGGACTTATAAGGGTTGTTCATCATGCGTACATATCCCCAGTCACGGATGGGACTTGGTTAGGGAAATGTTTATTCGCGCCCGTGGATTGTATACAAGGGTCAGTGCTGAGCCACTTGTAGGGAAATATCGAAGGTTGTGGGGGTTGCTTAAGCACAGGTTTAGGTCTCTATAACTTAAGACTTTCAAATCTTATGAGCCGTGAGGGTCCCATAAGAGAGTTCTCCTTACGAGTCGTGAGGATCTCGCAAGTGTATTTTCTCCTTAGGAATCGTGGGGATCCCTAAGTGTGTTGCTCCCTTGTGAGTCGTAAGGATCTCACGCGGGTGGTTTCTCCTTACAAGGTCGAGAGGACCCTGTAAGTGTTATTTAAAGAGGTTGCGCCCTTTCGGGTTTTCACAAACACTCGCCGGTAGCCCTACTGTTTTTACTCACGGAGCCCTTTCGGGTTATCATCCGTGCCCTTTTTGCTTATGGACATACCGTCTTCTTCTTTTTTTTATTCATTTTTTTCCCAACGAGGTCACGCCCTTTCGGGTTTTCACGAACACTCGCCGGTAGCCCTGCTAATTTTACTCACGGAGCCCTTTCGGGTTTTCATCCGTGCCCATTTTGATTATGGACATACCGTTTTTTTATTTTATATATTTTTTATATATTTTTTTATTTATCTCGTCAGCCTGAGGATGCTGCGGTAGTAGTTTAAGGACGTTTCGGTCCGTCATTAGTTTAAGAACGTTTCGGTCCGTTGTTGAAGAAGGCCGGTTACTACTTATAGAGTTTGGACTTAGGAAGATAGCGAGCGGACATAGTCATCGTCATCTATCATTGACCTAGGTCGTAACTCATTAGGCATAGTATTTCTTCAGGAAGCGGCCATTTATTGGCCTGAAAGGCCTTTCTCCATGCATGTCTATGAGTAGATAGGATCCACCCTGGTAGACCTTATCTATGATATATGGGCCTTCATAATTCGGCTCGAATTTTCCCCGCTTGGCACGATTGGGGATCATGGGTCTTTTGACCACTAGCACGAGTTCGCCTTGGCGGAATGTCCTCAGTCGGGTCAATCTTTCATATGAGCGCGTCATCTTTGCTTTATAAGCTTCCAGATTTTGTTGCGCTATGAGCCGGGTTTCATCAAGGGCATCAAGCTCCTCAAGCCGAAGGTGAGCATTTTCTTCGTCCGTCAGCTCGTAGTGGACTGCCACTCGCAGAGAGGGTAGCTCTATCTCGAGGGGGAGTACTGCTTCTGTACCGAATACCAATGCATATGGCGTTGTGTTCGTGGCTGTCTTGAACGTAGTTCGATACGCCCAAAGAGCCTGTTGCAGTCTCTCGTGCTAGTCCTTCTTATTTCGGGACACCGTCTTCTTCATGATCTTTGTCAAGGTCTTGTTGAAGGCTTCAGCTAGACCGTTATAAACTGAGGAATATCTCCAGTCTATATTATGCTGCTGCGCGAAGCGACTGATCTTATGGCTTCTGTAGGCTGGCCCGTTATCGGAGATGATCCGTTTCGGAGTTCCAAACTGATATATGACGTGCGTCTTGAAGAAATAGAGGATATTCTCCATCTTCACTTCCCTCAACGGTACTGCTTCTTCCCATTTGGAGAAGTAATCAGTCGTCGCCAGGATGAAACGATATCCTCTAGATGATGCTAGTTCGATAGGGCCGACTGTATCAGTTCCCCACATTTCGAACGGCCAGCTAGCCACCGTTAGATGTAGTGGATTCGGATGCTGGTGGATGAAGTCCCCATGGATTTGGCATGAGTGGCATTGCTTCGCATATTCGAGGAAGTCCTGAATCATCGTGGGCCAGTAGTAGCTCATTCGTTTGATCTTCAACTTCATCTTCGGGCCCGCTTGGTGAGAACCGCAAAGTTCGTCGTGAAATTCCTGAACGACTCTTTTCGCTTCGTCAGGTTCTAGGCATCTCAACCACAGAGAATCCAATGACCTCTTGTACAGAGTATCATTGACGAAGGCGAAAGACAGAGCTCGTTTCATAAGCTGATGTCTTGAGGACGCATCTTCGGGCATTTGACGGGATTTGAAGTAGTCTATAAAGACTTCTCTCCAATCCTCAGCCTTTTCCCGGTCTTCTATTTGTAGGGTCATCTGCTCAGTCGCTCCCTTTTCTTCGGATGATTCCGGAGATATTCCTGTTGGGGCAAGCACCCGACGGCTTTGTACCACAATTCTGACGTCATCGAGATTCTCGTCAGCCAGTTCTTTAGCGAGCTTGGCTAATGCGTCCGCTTTGCTGTTTTCCGCACGTGGTATGTTTTCCAAAGTGTAGAAAGGAATTTGGGTCAACAATTGTTGCACCTTTTCGCCGTACTTCACCAACTCTGGTTTGCACGTTTGGTAGTCGTCATTTACTTGACTGATGACCAGTTGGGAGTCTCCATATATGAGGAGGGTTTCAATTTCCATGTCAATGGCGATCTCGAGGCCTGCTATCAAAGCTTCATATCCGGCTTCATTGTTCGTCCTAGGCTCCGTCAAGGAGAAAGCAAAGCGCATTATCCCTCCTTATGGGGTCATGAAGATAAGGCCTATCCCTGATTTGACTATGGGCGTACTTTGTTTGCGCTTCTTCATGGAAGATGCTCCATCGAAATAAAGTTCCCATCGGGTATCACCTCCGTCGATCGCGTCAAATGCATGTTCGTCTGGCAAATTGCAATTCAAAGGAGAATCAGCAGGTATCGGATGCTCAGCGAGGAAGTCGGCGATGGCCTGGCCTTTCACTGCCTTGAGAGGTTGATAGGTTATCGAGAACTCCATCAAAAGCAAGGCCCATTTAGCGAGTCGACCCGTCAATATGGCCTTCGACATTAAATATTTAAGGGGGTCCACCTTCGAAATGAGACGGACTTCATGCGCCAACGCATAGTACCTGAGTTTTGTTATCACGAAGATCAATGCCAGACAGTGTTTTTCAATGGGGGAATAGTTGCTTTCTGCCCCCAGCAGCACTCGACTTAAGTAATAGAGAGCTCTTTCTTTCCCTTGGTCATTCTCTTGTGCCCATAATGCACCTAAGGAACCTTCGAGGGCGGTTGTCTAAAGAATGAGAGGCTTTCCCTTGACCAGAGCAGCCAGCACTGGCGGATTTTGCAAGTACTGCTTGATTTCGTCTAGCGCACCTTGGCATTTTTGATCACAGACGAATGGAGTTCCCTTCTTCATCAGGTGGCTATAAGGGTGGCACTTGCCAGAGAGGTTGGCTATAAATCGCCGTATATACGCAAGTTTCCCTTGGAGAGACCGCATATGTTTGAGAGTTCTAGGCGGAGGTATTTCCATGATCGCCTTGATTTTCTATGGATCTATTTCGATACCTCGGTGCTGGACGATGAATCCTAGGAATTTGCCCGAGGAAACTCCGAATGCACACTTGAGAGGGTTCATCTTCAAGTTGTATTGTCGAAGGCGCTGAAATACGGTCTTCAGATGTTCTAAATGCTCCTCGTATGATTTGCTCTTAACCACGAGGTCGTCGATATAGCATTCGACGATTTCATGTATAAAGTCGTCGAAGATCTTCGTCATAGCCCTCTGATAGGTGGCACCAGCGTTCTTTAGACCGAAGGGTATTACCTTGTAGTAGAATATTACCAGAGGGGTCCGGAAAGCGGTGTGCTTCTGATCTTCGGGATGCATCTTTATCTGATTATACCTTGATGAGCCGTCCATGAAGGAGAAAACCTTATGAGTGGGCGTATTGTCTATCATCAGTTCGGTGACTGGCACTGGAAAATCATCCTTCGGGCAGGCTTTATTGAGATCCCGGAAGTCCACGCATATGCGCACTGTCCCATTTTTCTTCATCACTGGGACGATGTTGGCGATCCATTCAGGATATTGAACCTCCTGGATAAAACCAGAATCGATTAACTTCTTAACCTCGGCATTGATACTCATCTCAAGCTCGAGCCGCATTCTCCTCGGCGCCTGTTTGACTGGATTGACGTCCGGGGATATCGCCAATTTGTGCACAGCAATTTCTGGATCTAGTCCCGGCATTTCGGAATAGTTCCATGCGAAGCAATCTCTATGCTATACAAGGACGTCTTTTAACGCAGCCACCCTTTCTTCAGATAGCAGCTCGCTGACAAATGTCGGTCGCGGGTCGTTCGCCGTCCCCAACTCAATTTTCTTGAGGTTATCTGCAGTGGTGTGTATTCCATCCTCCAGTTCTTTCGGAGCTGGTGGAAATTCTGAGATCACCTCATCATTGCTGTTTTCGAAGCACCAGGGAAGGTTATCCATGTTGTCGGGCTCTTCTTTTAATATTGTTATCATGTGACAAGTGCGAATTCGCTTCCAAGCCCAATGTGGAGCTGGTTCTGTTCTCGTGGCTTTGGATTCGTGCTTCTGTGGCGGCGTTACCCTCCAATTTTCAGACAGAGCGAACTTGCCGAGCTGGTACTGATCTTCGACCCAATTCTTGAAGGTGAAGCAGTCTTCGAGAGGATGCCCTATTACTCGATGGTAAGAACAATGGTTTGGGTGAGAGACTTCGCCTGCTTGTTCGAGGTTTTTGGACTCCAGCAGTGTAAGCATCTGATGTTTTAGAGCAAGGTCAAGTACCTTCTTTGTCTTGTCCCGAGGGAAAGAATATGCTCGACTCATTTTCTTCACAAGGGATAGATCGGAACTGCTCGATTCCCGCTTGCGTGGCTTCTTAGTCCCGCTTTGTTGCTGTTGAGAGTCTTTTTCGTGTTTCGATTTGTTTCTGCCTCTGCATCGAGCCTTATTTATAATAGGTTGACAGGGAGTGGCATTTTCATCTTTCACGGCCTGTTGGAGGAGGCGTTGCGTTTTGGCTTTCTCGTAAATTGCCATTTCGCGGTTGTGATCGTCTCGGACTTTTTGACCAGCTTCCCTTATAATCTTGTCCATTTGTTCTTCGAACGACGGACTGGGCACCTTTGCATCAGGAACTTTTACTGGTTCAGGGTTAGTGTCCTCCCATTGAGCATCCGCTTCTTCATTGAAGTCATGCACGACGTAACAGTCGCGGAGCAGCTCTCGCATCTTGGACCGAATGTATCCGAGCCCGATTGTTTCCATCCTCCCACTAGGCAGCTTGTGCTGAGTTCCGGGGACGTTCCAGACCCTGTCATAGAATTTGGCTTTTTGAGCGGTCTATTTAAAGAGTATCCCCTGGCGCTTCAACAGCCTTTTCAAGCCTTCCGTATAGTATCTGGCCAGACGGATGGGATGAAGCCTGTCAGGCGTAGGATCTGCGCCGTGCCAGATTTCTTTCTCCACTTTGGTTTCCACCGAGCGGTAGAATAGAATCGCCTTTTCGCCTTCTCGCCTGGGAGGGACATAGAATGTCCGCAACTCCTCTACACTGTAGGTATCGAGCGCATCCAGTTCTTTATGGTGTTTGGGTGGCACCATGGCGACTTGCAGACTTTGCTCTTCATCGGCGGATGTTTGTATTGAAGGCCGAGCAGAGAACACAGCATGGACCTCATCTTCCGAATCACTACCAAATATCAATATAGGAGCAGATGGTCCTGGCTTGTTGTATCGGGATGGACCCGAATAAACTATCTCCTCTTCCTCCTCGGTATCACTGCCGAAGACAGGGATGGTGGCGTTAGCTTTGTTCTCCAGCTTGTGACATCTTTCTATGTCTTTGAAATCCGGTAAGAAGTATTTGGCATCTTCATACTTGCGGACTTCATTCACGGAAAACTGGTTCAGTTCTCCCGTCACGGTATACTCGAGACCATCCCTAAAATATTTCATACACTGATGCTGTGTAGAGGGGATGATGTTGTACTCATGTAACCATGGTCGACCGAGCAGAGTATTGTAGCATGTTTTGGCGTCTATGACGTGGAATTTAATGTCCATGATGAGCAGCCCAAAGCGTAGCGTCAGTATCACAGATCCAAGAGTTCTCGATGATTGGGAGTCGAACCCGGAGATGGTGATCTTGTCTCGAGCAAGGTGCTGGACGCTCATACAGATTTCCTTTAACACCCGCACATTGAGGAGATTAACGGAAGATCCATTGTCGACCAGGATTTTGCCTATCTTTATATCATGGCAGTATCCTGAGACATAGAGGGGGCGATTGTGTTCGCACGTCCCAAGAAAAAGGTCTTCGTCGCCAAAAGTGATATCGGCCGTGTGCACTTCCTCCAATTCATCCTTCATCTTTTCTTCGGCCAGGAAAGCTTGGAATTGCTCCGGCTCCTGTAGTGCCTTGATTAACGAATCTCTCGCCTCCTTTGATAGTAAAAGGGCGTCAAGAATGCTGAGTTGCGAAGGTAGCTTCCTCAGATGCGCTAGAACGTTGTAATTCACCTTATTTTTCTTCGGCAGGTCCTTGGCAGTTAGCTCTTCCATGACTTGGTCATATAAGGCAATATCCTCAGAGACCTTTTCTTTCCCTTTATCTTTCTTGTTTAAGGGTCTGAGATTCTTTTCGGGTAGCGTCCGATTACGCAGCCGGATATTTTCGCAAACCTTCGGCTCTTCTTCTTTTTCCGAAGCGGACTCTTTAAAGAGGGGGTTAAGGGCTAGCTCCTCGTCAGAATCACTCCCGAATGTGAGCACTTGTGATCCCCCGGCGTTAACCATGCGACAATCGCCGGTGGTTCTGTTAAGCCCCTCGGTCGTAACTTTCTGCTCCCGACGAGTTTTGCGCTTTTCCCGCTTAAAATGCTGTCGGTGAACAACATATCCTTGCCACCATCTATCGAAAGCTTTGCACTCTTCAGTGGGGTGCGAAATCTTCCGATGATACAAGCAGTAGGAGGAGTGCACTTCCGCTTCACCAGTAATGCTTCCTTAAGAGGATGGTAGCTTTATACCCATTGACACGGCTTTAGCAAACCTTTATCTCGTCTTGAATTTGCTTTTATCCGCAGTGGGTGTATTTTGCTTCAGCGGGAGTGTCTCAGCTCTTTCGTCAAGGCGCGGGCGCTTGGCCCTTTCAAATATGACCGCCTCGCGTTCCCGATCAGCTTTACTTTTTAAGAGAGCTTCATTGAGGAATGTGTCAATTATTTCATCCGATGGCCCCAGAATTTTTGGTTCAGGATCTGCCCCTAGCTTTTCAGTGCAAGGAGTCTCTTCATCGTCCGTGAACGAATGGAAAATCACATGACAGCTCGCCACGTATTCTTCAGATTCATCCGACGAACTTTCTCCCTCATCTTCCTTTTGAAAAACGTGGTTGAGGAGATCCTGGAGTGTAATGGGAGTCTGTGTTTTTTGGTTGTATTCTTCCGGCGCGTCAATTTGTTTTTGTAAGTCCATGCGCTTGTCGCCAGGCTTCGCGGGCTTCTTCAATTTCTTTTTCTTCTTCTTTGAAGATTTTGACGGCTGGTTATGAGTGCTTGGGCCACCACCATCGATCTTTTGAGTTGGACGCGGCTTCAACATTCCTTCAATGATCTGAGGTTCCAACGGGTTCTTCCACCTAATCGCTGGGCATGTTTGAAGATCGTTTAGCATCCTCTTTGTCTTGGCTGATAGTACAACCTCCCAAGGAGCTTCTTCAATGAGAGAGCATGTTGCCCCCGGCGTATTCATCCTCTTAGAGGTGTGGGGCTGCGGCGGATTCACCTTCCATCTGTCGGACAATGCGAACTTGCCCTGTTGGTACTGGTCTTCAATCCAATTTTTGAAGACGTAGCAATCCTCGATCGGATGACCCAGTACTCGATGATAAGGACAGTAGTTGGGATCGTTGACATCATTTGGCAGCGACGAACGTCTTGGATCCGGCAAACTTTTGAGTTGGTTGCGCAATGCTAGCTCAAACAGTCTCCTCGTTTTATCTCGAAGAAACGAGTAAGGACGTCCTAACCTTTCCTCAAGGGGCGTGCGCGGACGCATATTATTTTGACGGACAGCAGGTTTCAAGTTGCTTGGCTGTTGTTGAGCATTAGCGACAACGATTGCTTTTCCCTTCTCCTTCTCGTTTCGAGAGTCCGGCTTTGGAGGGGGTGGTCTATGACCCATCTGGTCCATTTTGGCCAGTTTGTCGATTAGGGCCTGGAAGGTAGTCGGCTTGAAGAACATCATAAATTGGGATATGGTCGCCTGCGGATCGAGGGTTCCCACAAACATACCCACTGCTGGCGCTTCTTCAATGCGTTTCTCGCATTTTGATCATAAGTTCCGCCACCGTATAGCATATTGGACCCATGTCTCACTCGGCTTCACCCTGGCATTAATCAATGCCGTTATCGGGGTACGCTCGCTAGCACTCGCGAAACGCTGGGTAAACAGCAGCTCCATCTCCGCAAAGGTCTTGATAGAGTCGTTCGGGAGCTTGGAACACCACTCGAATGCTGTATCCGATAAGCTACCAACGAAATAACGAAGCAACAATTTATCATCACCGCCAGTGTTGCCGCAAAGTGCCTTGAACTGGGCAACATGCTGGTGGGGATTGCCAGTCCCCTTATACACATGGAATTTTGGTATTGTGTAGCCCGGCGGGTACTTAATCTGATCGTACCAGCTCGGATACGGTCGCCCCGTTTTTACGACCTGACCGGCTGCTTCAGTCGCCTGATGAACCCGGATCTGCTGAGCTATATATTCGTCCAGGTCAGCTTTGGAGATTGCCTCCTCCTTGGCTGTTGACAGAGCCGATGGAGGATTTGACGTTTCACCCCTGTCGTCTTCAAGGACGATCGGAGGATCTTCAGCAGGAGGATCTTGCTGGATCATTATCCCTACCATGTCCTGGAACAAGAGGGCCATTTGTTTTATGTTGGCTGCTTGTTCCGCAGCCTCCTTATCCTTCTTCTCCAATATCCGGCGAAGGAATTCAGCGTCCGTTTCTTGCTCCCGGCGTTCATCCGAGGACGCTTCAGGGCTTTCTTTTGGCCCAGTGAGTGCGGCCATCGCGTTCATCATTTCCTGGAGCTTTTGCTGTTGCTCATGAGCTTTGGTCACTGACCGTGTAAGCGGTCTATGGCCTGTAGATGCACGGCTGTCTTCCTTTCCCGATGCCATGTATACAGTGTGGACCACGATGCCCCCGGACTTAGGGCGTTTAGGTTCACTGCCTTTGACATTTGCCACGGGCGCGGGGATTTTCTCCGGCCTTCTTCTTTTGTGGGCCGTTGAAGTTGAGGGGGCCGTTGCAGTGGGCACCCTGGTGACTGTCGTCCTTTGCTGTTTGATCGGACGTCTCTTTTCTTCCATCACTTTCGCCCTTTTTCTGTTGACGAGAGTGATCTTGGTCAATTACGGAGTCTTGAACCCTCTGCCAGACCGTGTATATTTTGGAGGACAGCCGTTGAGGGGGCTGCTCCAGCTTCGTTTCCGGAACCCTCTCCGCAGGTGGAGGAGATCTTTTTAGTGTGGCAGTCGGAGGTTCTTGCGTACCCTCCTCAGCGGTTCAAAGCTGTTCCCAGTTGGAACAGCAGTATTGACTTCCACCACTGGAGCAGGTGGAGTTAGTCCTGAGGGGGAGTTGCCTCCTGCCTTCCTTACTCGTCGCCAATGGCGACGTCGAGCATGATGAGCCGTTGGGACTGGCTCGGCAATAGAGACAACTTCTTTTTGCCCCCTGTCTGAATGAGGTGATGTCGGTGCCAGCCTCTTAAAGTCTGATGTTGTCTTTTGAGTGGCGATATTTAATCTGTCAAAAATAGATCCTCGAGCAGGGGCAGGAGCCGGAATAGTCAGCCTTGAAAAGACTGACTCTTTGACCGGAGAAGCCGCCTTAGCGACTTCAGGAGCAGCAGTTGCCGCCTTCCTTGGGACAGCCACTTTAGGGTTCATAGGCTTCTTGGCGGGCCCATCAGAGTTCTGATCTAGCCTGGCAAAGACAGAGGCTGCTGGTTTGATGTTGGACGACCCGTTGAAAGGGGCCGTTGTAGCAGTGAGCTGATCGAAAACCGACTTCTTGTTCGCTTCTGGTGCAGGCACTGGCATAGTTAAGCTTGCGGGCGGGAGCATGGTCCCGAAAAATAGGCCGGTGGTGGCCTGGGTCACCTGTTCTACTGGCATGACAAGGATGGAGGCCGCTCGAGGCCCATAGGCTACGCCTCCAGGTGAGGCGGAGCGTCGGTTGCATTGGCACTTCGAGTAGTTCGAGCAGTTGGAGGCCATTGATGCTTGATTTCTGCGCCAGGCAAAAGACCAAATCTTAGTAATTTGAAACCCAAAGGCAACCATTAACAAACCGCGATTCGTTCACGAAGACGACACACGAAGTGTGGAGTAGAAAGAGGAAAAGGTCCCACCGGGCGTGCCAGAATCTGTTCCCCTCCGAATACAGAGGCGTGACCGCGTAGGTTCGTTTTGATTGAGATTCGGGGCAGATGCTAATTAGTTTTATCCGTCCACCTCTCCGAAGATGCCAAGTTGATTTATGGCACCTGTATCGGAGGTTTAGACGGATGCGGCCGATGTAGCAGACTTCGTCAGATTCCCCCTTGCTTGAGGGGTTTTTGATTGTGGGGACGCTCTTCCCTGCAGGCTCAAGCCCCTGCAGTTAATTACACTACCGCATCGCGGTAACAACTTTCTCCTTCTCCAGAAATTTCACTTCGTGTCGTGTGTGTTTGTTTTGTTTGTGGATGCCCGTGGATTGTATACGGAGACTAAGTTATGCCGTTGCCAGTAGGACATGGATTAGTCCAAATCCGTATTTACTTAGATTTGGGTTTGGGTTTTTAGTTTAAGGATACGTTAGCCGTATTGAGGCTAAGATCAACTTAAACGTTCATTAAGGATACGTTAGTCCTGTTTGAGACTAAGATCGACTTAACGGAAAAGAGCGTTTGGGGGCTCTTTTGTTCCAGTTTAGGGACGTAGTGATCCGTTTAATGTATGGCCTTCGGGACCCATCACCCCTCTGATGACGTTGAAGGATTACAGCGACAGATGTCAGAGGAGTTCAGAGATGTACCCTTGAACCGGATGTATATTGGTGGTTTTATAGTCCAATTTAGGACTAAAGCCTGTTTGAATGTTTAAGGATACGTTAGCCACTTTTGAGGCTAAGATCAACTTAAACGGGATCGTTTAGATCCGGCAAAAGAGCGTTTGGGGGCTCTATTGTTCCAGTTTAGGGACGTAGTGGTCCATAGGTAGTTTAGGGACATTGCGGTCCATTGCCAGTTTAGGGACATGGTGGTCTACTGTCAGTTTAGGGACATGGTGGTCCATGTTCCAGTTTAGGGACATGGTGGTCCACTGGTAGTTTAAGGACGCATAAGTCCATGGGTTTAAGGACCCCACAGTCCATACGGGTGTGTTTAAGGACGCATTAGTCCGTTAGTTTAAAGACGCATAAGTCCGTGGGTTTAAGGACCCCACAGTCCGTATCTTGGTTTAAGGACGCATAAGTCCATGAGTTTAAGGACCCCACAGTCCATGTCAATGTGTGGTCGTCGGGACCCGTCACCTCTCTGACGTCGTTGAAGGATTACAACGATAGGTGTCAGAGGAGTTCAGAGATGTACCCTCGAACCGGATGTAAATTGATTTAGGAGAGCGGCCTTGCTCAGTCAATTTAATTTGAGGACTTGCGGCCATGATTGGGCTAAGTTCAGTTGAGAATATTCAACATTTTTTCTTGATTTTTGGCCTATTAGGCCTGTGCTAGGGCTTTGCCCATATTTGATAATGCACTGCATTTTATTCTGGCCTGCTAGGCCTTTTAATTTGGGCTCAGTCCCTTTATAAATGATGCAGAGAATCTGTTCTTATTTGGGCTCTGCCCCTTTTTAAAATAATGCATGGCATTTTATTTGGCCTATTAGGCCTTTTTTAATTGGGCTTGGCCCTTCTGTAAGTAATGCAATACATTAATCAAACTGATAGTGACCATGTGGCCTGTCAGGTGCTTTGCGCCAATTTTTGAGCGCGAGCGCAAGCGCATGTGGAGGTGACACGTGTCACTCTCTGATGAGCGCAAGCGCAATAGCGCAGTGTGCTGTGTCAGTGTGCTGCGTTGTTGCGCCGCTGACACGTGGCGCTCCCCGGTGGCTTGCGCCAACCCAGGAGTGCAACAGTGCAATTTTTTGCAAGTGCAAGGCATTGTTTCAATAACTTGATCCAATTTTGGATTCAAGAAAAGAATCTTTAAGATTCCAGAACCAATGGTTCATAAAAAGTGAAAGGCACTGTTATTATTTATTTTTTATTTGAAGATTATCGATCTTGTTCTTAAATCAATGATCTATTTCAGAAGAAATTCTTCTTCTTTTTATAAAGGTTTTTACCTTTTTCTTGAGTTCTTTTCAGAAATTCTTCAGAGTTCTCTCTGTTTTGAAGTTTTTTGATGTCGATGTGTTTTGAATTGGGGTCTAGGGGCCTTTATATAGTGCCCATAAATTTGTTAAATTTGTTAAAGAGATCCCTCTCTGAGTGATTTGGGGAATTTTCCCCACCGTTGGATTTTTGATCCAAGGGCTTCTGTTTTACAGAAGACAATTTTCTTGTTTTAACAAGAACGGAAAGATCTTACTAGAATTTTAATTCTGTTTGGCGCAAATGCCCCAGCGCTTGACACATGTCACGCAGCACACAGCGCAGCGCAACTGCGCTGATACGTGTCGCGCAGCGCACAGCGCAGCGCAACTGCGCTGATACGTGTCGCGCAGCGCACAGCGCAGCGCCACTGCTCTTGCGCAACCGCGCTGACACGTGTCGCGCAGCGCAGCGCAACTGAAGCGTTGCTTCCTTTACTTTTTGTTTTAAATAGAGCCTTGCTCTGATTGGGCGCGCTGCCTTGGGCGCTGCGCTGACGTATCAGCTTCTGACATGTGGCGCGTTGCGCGCAGCGTACGGAATTTGAAGCGTTGCTTCAAAATTTGAATTTTTAAAATTCAAACAGAGCCTTGCTCTGATTGGGGGAAACAATGATTCTCCAGTTACATACATGATTCTACAGTTACATCCGTTTACTGATATCATGGTTTCGGCAAGTCATCCAATTACACAATTCAATTTACAAAACATTACAATGCAATACAGTACTATTAATACAGTAACTACACGGGGTATTGGGGTAGTTCATTCGTGAATCCAACATAATCTCAAGAGTCCCCCTAGATCACGAATCCATGTCTACTAACACAAGCAAGCAATCATGAGGGCCCGTGTTTCCATGCTCCTGGACCGTGGCCTGTTGAGTTTGGAATACTTCAACGACGGTCGAAGTCCCGCTACTAACATATCATTTGGTCCCGTGGTTCCCTACCCCTGGACTGTGGCCTGTTGGGTTTGAGAACACTCTTGAGATTAGTTTACATTCACCCTTGAACTTACGATAACAACAGCATTAACACTAAAACAATATAATACAACTGTAAAAGCTACTCTCTCTCTCTCTCTTACTCTCTGTCTATTCTATTTCTCCTCTTATATTTGGGACTTACCGAGCTATCTGTTCGCTGACGACATTCTATTTCTTTCTTCTTTGAATGTTGTCAGGTGATTTGGACCCGTCAGAGATCGAGCCCACTACTGAAGACTTGGACCAGTTCAGTGAAGACCCCGAGCTCTAGTCACTGTACACTTTCCATTCAGTACTTTCATTTCTATTATGCCATTGTTTAGGCATTGCTTTTTTATTCAGTTGTATTTTCTTTTCATGCATTGTATAAAAGAATGTGAATAAATAAAGTTGTTGTTATCTTATATCCCGCCTCTAATCTCTTTTTCAAGAAATTCCTTTTCTAAAATGGTGGCATGTCAAGAAACAAATACCTGTTGTTCCTTGGTGTGGTAGAAGATATACCCGCGCGAATGTTTGGGATATCCAATAAACTTACACAAAATGGACCTTGCCGCGAGTTTGTCCGGATTCTGCGTTTTTACATATGCCGGACAACCCCATATCTTAACATAATTAAGACATGGTCTCTTTCCTTTCCATATCTCATATGGAGTGGTTGGCACGGATTTTGTGGGAACCATATTCAATAGGTCTGCAGCTATTTCCAGTGCATACCTCCAGAAAAAAATAGGTAACTCAGCTGTGCTCATCATAGAGCGCACCATATCTAATAGGTTGCGGTTCCCCCGTTCCGATACACCGTTGTGCTGTGGTGTATATGGAGGAGTTAGCTGAGAGAGAATCCCATTCTCTTTTAGGACGTCCAGGAATTCATTGCTCAAGTATTCACCTCCTCGATCAGATCGAAGGATTTTAATACTTTTTCCGGTTTGGTTCTCGACTTCTTGTTTATATTCTCTAAATTTCTCAAAAGCTTCTAATTTTTGTTTCATCAGGAACACATATCCGAATCTAGAGAGATCGTCAGTGAATGTAATGAAGTACGCAGAACCATTCCTGGCATGTGTAGACATTGGACCGCATACATCACTATGCACCAGTCCCAAGAGTTCCGTAACTCTTTCTCCGTGTCCCGTAAACGGAGTTTTGGTCATCTTGCCTTTGAGACATGACTGGCAAGTGTCATAAGATGAAAATTCAAACGGATTCAAATATCCATCCTTATGCAACTTGGCTAGTCGCGTCGCATTGATGTGACCCAGTCTACAATGCCACAAGAAGGATTCGTTCAGTTCTGAACTCTTCCTCTTGTGTGTGTTTGTTATGCTCAGAACTGTTAATTGATTTAGAACATAAATGCTATTGCACAATGTGCCTGATCCAACCAACTTTTGGTTAAGGAAAATGTTCATAACATTATCCTGTAATAAAAAATTATATCCTTCTTTACTCAACAAAGAAACTAATATAATGTTGCACATCAGGTTCGGCATGTAATAGCATTCGTTCAGAATCAATGTATTACCAGTTGGTAATACAAGGTGATATTCCCCGACGGTCTTAGCTGCAACAATTGCACCATTTCCAACTCTTATGTCTTTATCACCTTCTCCAAGTTCTCTACCTTTCCTAAGCCCATGTAACTGATTACATATATGGGATCTTGACCCGGTATCTAATACCCAGGACATAGGGCAAATGGAGAAACAGTTCTCTGTAACGAACACACCCGAAGAAAATGCATCAACACGTACTTTCTTCATTCGGGTGGCATGGGAATCCTGGTATTCCCCTATATCCTGTTTAGTCCTATAACTTTTATAAGAAAGAACGGAACCAACGTTCCCCAGTACGGTATAACATGCGGGTTCAGTCAATACATCCATATTATTATCTTGATTAAGGTATGACATGGTCGCTACCTGGAGAGAGAGAGAAGAAAACACTTTAGCGTATGCTCTTACAAGATCAGATTGGTTATTATTTTATCTAATCAGGATGGCTCCCACCGTTTTTTATCAAATCTTCCTTCAAACCCTAAAAGGAAAGACTAGCCGGGATTAATTACACCTTACAATTTTGCCAATCTTTCAGCCAGGCCAGTGTCGGTACTTTGAGGGAGGTTCCCCGTGCTTTCACACGGACCTAATTAAAGTAAACCTCATTTTCCCAGAGGCGTAACCCCGTTGACACCTTTCTAGACACCTACTTGATCGGTTAATTGTCCTGTGTAAAACTCTCTCAGGAGTAACAATTACTCGCAGTGGTTATCGGGATCCAACTATCTCATTGAAGGTATGTAGGGTTACTAGGCACGACCAAGAGGTCTCACAAGGCATCAACCATGCCAATTTCAAATTTTTCCGGTGCCGAGAAACCCTAGACTAGATCGTTAACTAGAGAATAGGCGAAACATGCAAGTAGTAAACAACTTTACTGCTAAGTGAAAGAGACTACAACCTTTGTAGATCCGGTCCTCTACTTCCTTAGCTCCGTGATGATGTCCCTCCGCTGCGATCATCGGATCCCGGACTCTAGCGATGGTTTCGTCGAAGAAATGATCGGGCTAGGTCGTCGACTTTGATGCCGAAGATGATCTACGTCGAGGCAACACAAGATCAAGCTCCAACTTCACCAAGCCATGAAACTTGTGAAGAAAACACCCTATACTACTTGGCAAGTGGTAGAGGATGAAGAAATAGAAAGTGGGTTCACTTTAGAATTGGATTTCTTACTCTTTTTCTCATGTTGCCATTAATGGTAGCAAGCTTTCTTCTTGTTGAAGAAGAAGAAGAAGAAGAAAAAGAATATGATAAGAATTATCCAATGAATGAAAATAAAATCGTTCTTATCATATTAGCAACCATGGTTAAGTGTAGAGAGTAAACTAAGGTTAGGTGAATGGTTAGGTTTAGGAAAGAAACAAAATGGTCAAAACTTCATGAAGCTTCTAAACAATTCCAAAGAAAGCCACCATTTCATTTCTTGCCAAAATGAATAAATAAATAAATAAATCAAACCCTAACCATTAATTTAATCATAGTTTAAAGCATACACACACCTAAGTATGCATGTATCATCAAACATGATACAAACTAGTGCACAAAACTATATCATATATACAATGTGCACATCAAGTGAGAAAATCCAGCTTTAAGTGAACCAATACTAGTTAATGTAAAGTAATATATCAAATATATAATTATACATTAAATCATTAAATCAACACTTGATTTAATGATCCGGTCATACTGCATATAACCGACTAATATCAATAGTAACAACTTATCGAATCAACACTTGATCCGATAACCCGGCTATATCGCATATAACCGATCAATGTCACAAATCGCGAGAATCGAATACAGTATCACATACTGGTATTATTCTCGGTCCCACACATATCTCATATGCGCTCCTATTTCATTTCGCTTGAGCCAGGAAACCTCTGTGTAGGACTCTAAAGACTCGTCAATACGCCGGCAATAGATGATGATCATATCAAGCACCCACAAGCCGCAAGCGGTCTGCTAAACGTAACGGCCATCCGGGTATTGAGCGATCAGAAGATCAACGAGCAAGCCCGCTCACACTCCTGTGAATCCAACCAGTAACACTTACCGTACAGTCCGGTCTGATCGTCTGATATGTCGCATATCTTGCCTAGGGGTGGTAAACGTCAGACCCCAATAGCTTGATAATTCGTGTTGATATGAGGTATATAACAGTTCGAGAAACTACTGGTAATACTTACCAGTAAATCTCAGCAACCCTGGCCAGGGATTTCCGGTTATAGCCAATCGAACACAGCGCAACATCAACTCCCTATACCGGGAGAGACGAATCCCCTCCTATCGCTCATTGCCTCCATGTGATTCGGGACTGTACCCAAAAACCACCGTTTTGTACGCCCTCTTGGACGTGGTAAGGTGGAAATCAAAGCACAGTGGGAATCACACAAGACTCTATGATGATCTCGGGTCTACAGACTAACCTGTACCAGTGTCACCAGAGAACTGCCATCTGACGTGAGGTATAATACCATCTGGGAGTTCTCGGCGAGTCCGTCCAGTGTACCCAGTCTCCACTGAGCACCCGTATATCATCTCTGATGTCAAACACCAATGGATATGGGATCATCCATCGCCCATCTGTATGGGTCAAGAAGGTATACGCTAGTCTACTCTGGTATATCGATGCCCCGTCTCGATACACCCACGACTAGGGACCTTGAAGGATGTACTTATGGACTACCATGTCCCCACTAGTATGATCCACATCATAGTCCAGGTAATCAAGTACTCATCCTAAGAGCTTTACCAACATGTAACAGAGAGACAATCAGTGTACACGTTAAGGTAAACAGTAACCAGATAGCATACTATCATGTCGAGCAAGAAAGTCCTCCCTATATATGTCCCAGCATCCACTACAATATACATCCTATGTACAGTAATGGCCTCTAGGGCATATATATAACTAACAATCTCCCACTTGCACTAGGGCCATCTGTAGCAGTGGTTGTAGTATCTCATACTCAACCATCCCATAAAATCTCTCTCTGGGAAAAGGCCTTTGTGAGTGGATCCGCCGTGTTGTCCTCTGAGTCTGCTCTCCTAACCTTGATCTCCTTGGAAATCAACTATCTCCATGATCAGGTGATACTGCTTTAGAATATGTCTGGATCACTGATGGGATGGACGTTCCTTGGCATAAGCCACAACTCCATTGTCACACAATGGGAGGAACTAAGTTCATCTCATGAACTAATATACACCCAACAGCCTCTTTGGTAGCATCTTAAGTAGCGATGTATCCAGCCTTAATCGTCTAGTATGCCACGGTATCTAGCTTGGAACTCTTCCAACATACCGTCCCTTTACCGAGGGTAAAGACAATGCCTGTGACTGACATTCAGTCGTCTTTATCACCCTGGAACCCTTCCAGTGATTCTCCCCAGGATCGATTGATACCACCTCACTACATCTAGTGAGTATCCTAACATCCAATTACATCTATCTCATAGATGAAAACTCAGGATTTAGGAGGTATCACTTTGATCCTATATGGAGAATCCTTGTGATAAGCGGAGATTGACCGAGCGTAGCATAGGAAACTGCTTCCCTATCAAGAGTATGTCATCCACGTGCTCTACGAGGATCACCACCATACTCCCTACTACCTTATTGTATATACAAGGTTCATCTACCATTTTGATGATGTCAAACTGTTTGACTAACTCATCAAAACAGATGTTCCAACTCCGCGATGCCTGCTTCATCACATAAAACATCTTGCACACGTTTCCGCTGCTCCCACTGTCTACGAAGCCCTCTGGCTGTGTACTTATAGACGCTCTCTTCCAAAACATCATTTAGAAAAGCAGTCATGACACCCAACCACCAGATATCGTAGTCATGGTATGTAGCCATGGCAAGTAGGATCTGGATGGACTTAAGCATAGATCCTTAGAAAAGGTTTCAACATAATCCATACCTGGTCAATGATGCAAACCTTTAACAAGTCTAGCTTTGAAAGTCTCAACTTTTCCATATACACCAAGTAATCTTCTTAAGATATACTTGCTCCTGATGGGGATTTAACCCTTCAGATAAAGCAACCAAAGTCCATACTTTGTCGGTGTATAAGGATTCCATCTCAGATCGCTAAGCATCCAGCCATACTTACAGAGTCCTACTCCTGATGGCTAGCTCGAAACTAGTTGGGTCATCATCTCATGATGCAATCCTCGCTCCCACTGTCATAGAGAAACCGAAGTATCTCTCAGGTGGGTGAGGAACCCTACTAGATCGGCGGAGAGGCTGAGGTTCGTTGGAATCTACTGAATCTTTTGGTTCAACCAAATCATCTGCTGTTGTTTGTATAGCTGGAACCTTTCCAGTTGTACATAACAGACCTTGCCTCGATCTTGTCTGGATTTTGCTTTTAGATATAGGCCGGACAACCCCAAATCTTAACAAACTTAAGATATGGGCTCTTCTCTTTCCATATCACATATGAAGTGGTAGGCAACTGATTTGATTTGAACCCTATTCAATAGGTATGCAGCTTCTCAAGAGCATAACTCCCAAAAGGAAATAGGAAACTCAGTAGTACTCATCATAGAGCACACCATATCACATAAGGTGCTATTGCTCCTCCCCGATATACCATCGTGTTATGGTGTATACGGAGGAGTAATGCTGAGAGAGAATCTCATTCTCCTTTTAGAATAGTCCAGGATTTCCGTGCTCAAGTATTCTCCTCCTTGATCACATCAAAGGACATAATACTTATACCCTTATTGGTTCTCTACTTCTTGCTTATATTTTGTGAATATATCAAAAGGTTCGAACTTGTGTTTCAACAGGAACATATGTCTGAATCTTGAGAGATTATCAGAGAATGTAACGAAGTACAAAGAATCGGTCCTGGCATATGTAGACAGGGGACCTTACATGTTGGATATATGTATGCCCTAGAGGCTATTATGAGATAGTGTATGTACTGATGTGTATATAGATATATATATATTCAGAGGACAGTCTTGCTCGATATGGCAGTATGCTATCTGGTTTTACTTTATCATATGTTCACTTGATCATGTTTATATTCATTTAGTACATGTTGATAAAGCCCTGAGGATATTGGTTTGACTACTGGGATTATGATGCGGATCATACTAGTGGGAAGTCTGTAGTTTAAAAGCATATCCTCGAAATGTTCCTAGTCGTAGGTATATCGAGATAGGGCATCAATATTCCAGTTTAGACTAGCGTATACCATTATTGTTCCATATGATGGGTGATGGATGATCCCATATCCGTCTGGTGTGTTGACACCGAAGATAGTATACGGGTGCTCAGTGAGACTGGGTACACTGAACGGACTTACCGAGAACTCCTATATGGTATTATATCATATGTCGGATAGCAGTTCTCAGGTGACACTGGTACAGGTTAGTCTGTAGACCCGAGATCGTCATAGAGTCTTATGTGTCCTCCCACTGTACTTTGATCTCCACCCTACTGCGGTTCTACTGAGTCATACAAACAGGTGGATTTTGGGTATAGTCTTGAGGCATATGGAGGCAGTGAGCGATAGGAGGGGTTTCGTCTCTCCCGGTATTGGGGGTTGATGCTGTGCTGTGCACGATTCACTATAACGGGAAGTCCCTGGCCAGGGCTGCTGAGATATTACTGATAAGTGTTATCTAAAAGTTTCTCGATCTGTTATAGACTATATACCGGCATGACTTATTGAGTTATTGGGGTCGACGATTCCATCCCTAGACTCGATATGCAGCGTATCTGACGAAGAGACCGGACTGTACGGTAAGTGTTGCCGGATGGATTGACAGGAGTTTTGACAGGTTCGCTTGTTCTTATTCTTATTGCTCAATACCCGGGTGGCCGTTACGTTTAGCTGACCGCTTTCGGCTTATGAGTGTATGATATGATCATCATCTACTGCTGGAGTATTGACGAGTCTTAGAGTCCCACATTGAAGTTTCTCGGCTCAGGCGAAACGAAGTGGTGCGCATATGAGATATGTGCAGAGGCTCGATTAAATAAAAGTATGTGATACTGTATTTTAATCGTGCATTTAATATTAGTCGGGTCATATGAGATATGATCGATTTATTAAATCAAGTGTTGATTTAATATTGGCTTTTATATTATTTATTTAAATCCTTTTCTTCTTATGGATACATGCATGTATATGTATATGATGATGTGCATACATACATACATACATGAAATGTATCATGGTTGATGATACAAAGAGGATGGCAATATAAGAATCATATTGTAGATAAAATAATATATGGATATTTTCAATAAAGATTAAAGGCAAAATAAAAGATTAATGAGTCATTTCTTCCACACTTTTCTACACATTTCCATGGTTGAATTTAACTCAACCATGGTTTCTTTTCCTTTTGCCTTTTAACCTAAATTGAAATATCTAGATTTTATTTTAACTATAGTTATGGTTATGATAAGATATCTCTCTTTCTCTCATTTTCTTTTTACATTATTATCATTTTCACTCCAAAAGAAAAAGAGAGAGCCATCTTCTTCCTCAAAACCCTAGCTCTCTTTTAAATGTTAAAATAGAGTTAGAAAAAGAAAAGAAAAGGTATTAAATAAGAATAGCAACCACTTCATCATCCTACACAACCTTAGCCATCTTGTGTAGGGTGTTGTGCTTCAAGTTTTTCAAAGATCGTAGGAAGCATCAAGCTTAGGGCAAAGTGCTTCGGGTGGATCGTCGTGGACGAGGAGTTGATCAAGTGAACATTTTCAAAGCCAAGGAGTCTTCCAAAGAGGTCTACAAAGGTTGTAGTCTCATCACTTAGTATAACTTAAGTATTATTTGTTGATACTATTAACTGTTACTTCATATATTCTAGTTCGATTCATGTATAGTTTGCTTAGCACCTCAAAATTTTATTGTTATAGCATGTGTGATGCTTCTAAACCCTAATAGAGGTGTTAAGGAAACCCTACAGTAGTATCAGAGCCAAGCTAGAGCTTTGTAGTAACCTAGACGACGTTGAAAATATCGAACGGACGAAAAACGACACCCAGGGGGTGCTCTCTGGATATTTTTTCAAAACCTGGATTTTTTCAAATTAAAAATATGTAAAAATTAAGCAGGGAAATATATGGGCCTACCAGAAAAACGATGCCTTAAATCGACTATACGGCCGCGGAACGCGGCCCAAAGTGGCTTGTTGCGGCGGTTCCGCGGTGGTATAGGTGATTCATGGGCCGTATTTTCTTGTGCTGGCCCGTATGTGTTTTCTGATGTTACTGGTATTTTTAGAATCTGCTCAGGTGTTGTGCTTTCAGAGCAGTCTGTGGTTGTTTAAATCGTTTGATCGGATGTTTCAACGTCGCTTAGTGTATGTAAAATTTTCAAAAATATAAAATATTAATTTTGGGAATTTTTATAATTTAATATTATTTTATTGATTATTTTAATATTAAATGCAAATAAATAGGAAAAATGTTAGAAAAAATTATGAAAAATTATGGAAAATTCTAAAATAGGGTAAATTAGTGGATTATGGCATTTTTAAGTTTTTGTGATTAGTTTGACAATAATTTAGTGCTAATCGCGATTAAAATCGCTAATCGGGTTTTTTGGCAATTTTGTGCAAAACTTGCACATATCACTTTTTCTACACTTGTGCATTTTTCTAGCCATGGTTTTCTTTTATGATTACTATTGATGTGAGAAGGTTTGGATTTTAAAAGAAAAGGAAAAGAAAGGAAAATATAATGATGAGGGTAGGTGAGAGAGAGAGGTGGACTTTGACTTAGCATACTTAGCCATTCTCCTCGTTTTCTGTGCACAGCCCCTGTTCCTCTAGTGTTGACCCAGGGTACTTCTAGTTTTGACAGATTCTATCTAGGGTGAAATCTGGGACATATATCCTAAGTTGCTATTTTGGATTCGTGTTTCCGTATTCCGTATTTTTGATTCTGAAATGGTGGAATGTGTTTTGCCTCGACTAATTGTCGTTTATACGACGATGTAGAGGATTTATTGATGGTTTTGAAGGCGTGCCATAGGTTCTCACCTATAGGCCCCCTTATCGTATCGTTTTGGATTTCATGCGCCGTTTTAGATTGGATTTGGTTTTAATGCGCATATACGATATTTTGATGTGTAGGTACCCATGAAGACTTCGGGACGACAAGCAAATACGTGGTGACGTCCGCAATTGGTGATGCAAGGTGAGTAGATTATATCTACAGGGGGAAGTCGGGTGGATGGCGTATAGCACCCCCGCAGTCCGTAGATAGATTACTATGTAGTTTATTGTGATATTAGGTGTATTGTGGATAATGTAGGGTTAGAAGTGACTAGTGTAGTTCATAGTCGCGAACCCTAGGGTAGAATTACACCTACACACATACCCTTGCTTATCACTTGTACTTGCACTGTGATTGATGATATGTGATGACTTTGGAGATGAGTCGATGATGTGGGCTGGGTGCCCTGGGATCGGTGATTTTATACGATTCATATGTGGGATATGACTTGTGATTCTTGCGGGCTTGGGATATGTGTTTACCCCCGCATGCATACTTACTGAGGTTACCGTTTTGTACTAGACATAGAGTAGTACTCCAGACTATATGATCTGACGATGGTGATATCTGTTATGTGATGAGACAGTGAGATACTGACCCCTACCCAGCTATGGGGATGCCGTACGATGATTTACCGTACGAGCCGATATTGATGATAGATCCGCACTCATAACTCGAGGATATCTTATGATATGACATTGAGGCGAGATCACCGACTATATACTTTTATACATGTATCGACTCAGATTTAGGTGGTTTCCACACCTACCCCTCCTGATTGACCGGATACTTAGATGTAGTTTGCATAGTAGATACTTCACTGTGGTGTTGACTACTAGATATCTGCATTTTCCTGCTATTCGCATTGCTGGCATATGTTCATTGTTATATTATTATCATGCTGTTAGGACACCAGCACCATTATCGATGATGCGTATGTTTCACGTACACTATTTGCCGGCTCACACACTTCATCATCGATAATTGCCATGCCACTACACTGTAGTACTGTTGCATTCATGATATGATTACTGCTTGGCATATTGTACACATGTACCTGTACACAAACATAGATGTTTCTGACTTGATTGAGATTGAGGACCGCAAGATATTCTTTAAACTGATTCATTCTAAAGGAGCGGTTCCTCCCGACATATGTACATTACTATTCCATGTTGCATGATTTCCGATATGATTATCTCTCTTTACATGTCGCATACATCATGGATTGATTGCATAGCACATTGCATTGGATTTACTTCTTGATGTGGATTTTCATGTGATTTCTGATTTTGAGGACCGTGGGATTATTTAAGAAAAGATGTTCTTTTATGAAAACCCGGTACCTCGTGATATGATATTTGGGTGCGTCCACCACGCGTTTTCTCGGTGCTGAGACGTGTGCTTGAAACCTGATTCGAGGAGTGATGATCCGTTTGCGGGTTCGTGGTGGGCCCGGTATGGTTCCCCTCGGCGAGATGATCGATGGGTTATGCCGATTGAGCCTGGAGGCGGGCGAGTACGTACCGGTGATTGTATTTGAGCTCGGCGGATATCCGGGGGATACCGCCTGGAGCCGAGAGATGGGCATACTGCCGGGGGCCGACGGGCCGCTACCGCAGACGGAGCCCAGAGATGGACATGGGTTGACTCGTGCTGCCGGGGCCGAGGGCCGATACCGCAGACGGAGCCCCATATGGATGAGGATTTACATGTCGATGCTTGGCACGGGTTTCATGATGTTTTCCATGATATTGTTTATATCCTCATACTTGCATACATGATGCTTACTGTCAGTGGGTGACAGGTGGACGGGTTCCACATATATACAGACATGGATCATATACAGACTGGATTTACACTTGTCATACTTCATTTGTATATATAACAGGGTATGAAGGCGCTGTTATATATATACCCTTACACCAATATTAGTGGTATGGGACGCTAATATATGTGTATTGATATCATTGATATTTCATCATACTTACCTCATGCAGGCATACCTTACACTGATGACATGTTATTACCTGAGTACCTGGCACTACATACATGATTAGATGTTACCTTGCCACCTTATTACACTCAGATGCACTCTTGTGGATTGTATTACTGATCGTTGACTTAGGTTTATGTCTTGCATTCGGTTTCTGCTTGTAGATATTTCTATTCACGAGTTGGCAACTCACCCCTGTTGTGCCACAGTCCTTGCAGGTTCTGCCGTACAGGTTTCATTGCGGCATTTCTGGCACACTACCTTCTTGCGGGTGATTTGCTTTGGTAGGTGGATTCTTTCGCATCAAGAATCACCATTTTATTCATGTATTTCATTGTATCTAGAAATTGTCCATCAACCAAAAACTTGTATATTCTTTCAGACTTAGAGACAGTGTGGTATTATTCGACCTTAGAGTCGCGCTTAGTAGTATTGCGGTTTTCTTGCTGCTTTTTGAGCTTTCCTTGATTTTGATCCTCGCCACTTGGCGTTGTATATTATCATATCATCGTGTGGTTGTGACCGTCGATTGACGAAGAGCTAGCTCCCGCTTGGGGATGCCTTTATCATTTTATATATTGTTATTCATGTTGTACCCCATTCGGGGCCAGTTTTACAAGAGAAACTCTGCCGAAAATTTTAGAAAAGACTGTACGGTTTTCAAATGCACATTCGGCTTAGTTATTTAAAAACCTTGATTTCAAACATGTTTTTCTTCACTTCTTTAAACCAGTTTTCTTTACTTATTCTCAAAAATGGTTTTAGATTTCTGGGCTTTTGGCTTACTTGGATCAGATGGAGTCCTATAGACTTCATATGGTTCAAGGGCCAGTCACGTGCTCTTTCGGGTCGTGACAAAGTTGGTATCAGAGCGCTAGGTTGACCTTGGTTCGAGTCTAAGTTTGACTATGTGGAGCCTAGGGAGTTGTTTATATACGGAACTTAGGCTTGACCTTACGGAACTTAGACTTGGTCGAGGGGGTGTAAACCCGAACTTTCGTCGTTTTAGGATGACCCTTGGTTGATGGATTTGATGACTAAAGTAGAGTGACGTACCGTTGATATGTTCCGCGGCATACTTACGACACGCCACTCCGCTTAAGGAACCTTAGGATGTACATACTTTCGAGATCAGTGATTCTCTTTATATCCAGGATTATTCATCCATTTGAGATCCCCGATTCTATTAGTTTCATGATCATACCTTCATTGATACTGTTCCTTCCTATGATCATGTATCCACTTTGGATCTGTTGTTTCCCTTCTTGCCAATGATGTGCTCTCTTTGATACTCGATTGAGATTCCTGTCACCGTGTTTGAGCGCAGTTTGGGCTGCTGCTAGGGTTACGGCCGGTGTGAGCTCGTTTGGTACGAGGGCCGACCTTTGTGTTTTCTGGTGACATGGGAACGTCTCGAGTTAGTGTTGGTGATTGTGACCTCTAGTGGAGGCGAGTGCTTGGTCTTGCACCGGATGATCGGGCCTTTGTTAGAGCTGCCAGTTGAGAGAGGACTGTTGATGTACAGCATACCTCAGAGATGGTGATGTCGCCTACCGTGCAGACAGATGGACCAGCTGTCGCTGAGATTGACAGGGTGTTGCTTTCGGAGCTTACGAGCTGAGATTGCCGGAGCTTTCAGGCAGTTATGCGACAGATGATAGCTAGTCTACCCGATTTGAGAGACGAAGGTGATTCGTCCGATTTTGCACCAGAGCGGGCCCAGTTGAGTTGAAGATTTCCAGTGTGGAGAGTCTTACTCAGATCTAGAGCAGGCTGATTCAGAGATGACCGCTTATGTATTGCCTTTCCTGGAGGATTGAGGCGTTGTTCGGCGTACAGGCATATGAGCCAGTTGTTGCTGCAAATGATGAGATATCGCCCAGATGATTGGAGCTACTGCAGCATGAGCATGTTCTTAGAGAGATGATAGCGAGTTGCTAGTCACCGAGGATGGATGACTAGGACGCGTGGTGAGTTCGCTTACCCCGATGCGAGGTCATCAGGTGGATTGATTCCAGCTAGAGACGACTTCACGCAGATTCGTTGAGAGTCGATTGAGACGATCGAATGTCAGGAGCCTATTTTCCAAGTTTAAAGTATACGGAAAGACATGCAGGTGATTCTATGGACCCTCTAGAAGAATGAAACCCTAACTCGACTTAATGACCGTGTGACAGCCTTGGAACCTTAGGGTTTACGGCGGTTCCGCGGCGCCATTAGTGAGGCTTGGGTTTGCCCTTCTACGGCTGGACCACCGACGCTGTGGCATGTACTCGATACTATTAAACTGTACCCGAGATGTGAGCTCTTGGGGGATTATGAGGATCTGACGAGTCGATCGGATGGTTCGACATCTTTCGGATATCGTGATGGGACACTGCTTGGGAGACTCCAGGTGCGAGCATAGCCGTCGGAGCACAGTTCGTGCAGCCATGATGAGACGAGTCCGAATCAGTCGACACTGATGCAGAGTGAAGAAAAGAGTTCGCAAGATATTTCGACGAGATGACGTCCCACTCCGCCGACATCAGAGATGTTATACGCACCCAGAGGCGTGGTATATGGATATACCTTCCAGAAAGAAGCGCGATAGGTATGCAGCCGTTCCGGAATAAGCTTTAGCTTCAGCATTGGATGATGACTTCCGGGCATTTCGGCAGGATTGAGATTTGAGAAAGGAACCTCGGCAGGACCTTTCTGGAGTACGATACGAGAAGACCTAGACCAGGAGTGGTCGTGTTGCGCACACCCAGCAGGCCAGAGTTTGGCATTGTCGACGAGGTAGTTGACCAAGTTCGGATAAAGGAACTTACCCAGATGCGTTGCGAATGGATCAAGGACGGACGAGTGATGAGTATTCCTCCGATGGTTGGGACGTGTTCCCGAGGACCAGTTCGGCCTGACATCTGCTACAGAATGATGAAGCTACAGAGTACGCGATTTCGAGTCCGTGTGAGAGACTTCAGATTGACCGTGGCCGAGAGCAGTGCAGTGTATAGGAGCTTGGCGTGACGTCATAGTGGACGACGATGGAGACAAGTGGAACCAGAGGTTCGTGTGAGACACTGACGAGCTGTCATTGCTTCCCGTCGAAACTAGAGACCTGATATGCTTACAGAAACGTTGGGATGTGACCAATTTCCAAGAAATGTTGTGCTGAGGACACAGATGTCTTTCCAGCGAGAAGAGATAGTACAAGAGAGCCAGCCTCTGTACAGATCGGCATAGGCATGATTGGAAGAGACCTTGAGCAGGATTCCTTCCAGGACATTGCTGCAATGATGTTTGCACCCAGGATCAGATGTGTGACGTGCATTCAGATAGCCAGAGACCGACGTCAGTGATATGCTGCCTTACGAGTGGTCGTGAGGTTTGACCGAGAGGTGACCAGAAAAGTGCCAGAACGGAATCGTCCCCGTTAGCACACCTGACAGGGCCGATGAGCCGATTGACCGCGTGATAGGTAATCCGCAGAGAAGATAAGGACCTAGAGAGTCAGAAGACGCCAGACCGTGAGCAAGAGGCAGGTAGATATCCTGCGCTGCTAGCAGTGGATTACACTGACTCCTTCTCGACCTTGAAGGAGAAACTACCGAAGACGGTATTTATGATTTGTGATTTTGTGATTCGATTATCACGTATCCGTCATTTTGGATTTCGGTATTTTGGGCGTTCTATTTGCACGATCTAGTTTTGGTGACTGAGTTTCATGATATTGGTTTCATGCACCCACTGGATATTTATATATTTTGCGCAGAGTTTTCATGCATTTTAGTGTTAGGCTTTGATTCGTGCACGCTGATGCACACGGTTGTGAGATTTTCCTTGCGGTACCCTGATTTTGGTTTGAGCCGCATTATATCGTTGATTTTGACCCGGATTTTGATGGTTGATTTTTGCACTCCGTGCTGGCGATGTGCTTTACGCCTGTTCGGTGTTTGCTATTGGATTTCGTGATTTCCGTGCATGTTGAGTGCGCAGGGTTTAGATTTTCATTCGTGCACGATGGATGCACCGGTTTGGATTTTCGCGCATGTTGGGCGCATGTTTTTAGATACGATTTTGGTGCACGCCAGATGCGCTAAATCGGGATTCTTCGTGCATGTCACATGCACCTGATTTATTTTGCTTTCAGGCACATACGATGCCCATGACAGATGCTTCGTGCACACCCGTTGCACTTGGATGTTGTTTTGTGCACCTGTTTAGCACATATATGGATTTTTTTTTGATTTCAGTGCGCACCAGACGCACAGGATGGTGTTATGTTTAGATTGGATGTCTACATGTGTAGTTCCGATCCATATCATATCGGTTTTGTATTGGATTTGACATTGTGTTTTTTTTACATTGACTCCGATGATTGCGGGATGCTTGACGGAGTTTTGTTTTCGAGTTATCTGCTCAGTACCCTTGCGCATGCATTGCGCTGTGACGTTCTATGTGTTGATGATTTCGGAGCCCCGACGACTTTGGTTTATTACTGAGATGTTTTTGTATCTCGGGGTTTAAATTTAAAATTCGGGGACCGAATTTCTTTAAGCGGGGTAGATTGTAACATTTTCAAAAATATAAAATATTAATTTTGGGAATTTTTATAATTTAATATTATTTTATTGATTATTTTAATATTAAATGCAAATAAATAGGAAAAATGTTAGAAAAAATTATGAAAAATTATGGAAAATTCTAAAATAGGGTAAATTAGTGGATTATGGCATTTTTAAGTTTTTGTGATTAGTTTGACAATAATTTAGTGCTAATCGCGATTAAAATCGCTAATCGGGTTTTTTGGCAATTTTGTGCAAAACTTGCACATATCACTTTTTCTACACTTGTGCATTTTTCTAGCCATGGTTTTCTTTTGGGATTACTATTGATGTGAGAAGGTTTGGATTTTAAAAGAAAAGGAAAAGAAAGGAAAATATAATGATGAGGGTAGGTGAGAGAGAGAGGTGGACTTTGACTTAGCATACTTAGCCATTCTCCTCGTTTTCTGTGCACAGCCCCTGTTCCTCTAGTGTTGACCCAGGGTACTTCTAGTTTTGACAGATTCTATCTAGGGTGAAATCTGGGACATATATCCTAAGTTGCTATTTTGGATTCGTGTTTCCGTATTCCGTATTTTTGATTCTGAAATGGTGAAATGTGTTTTGCCTCGACTAATTGTCGTTTATACGACGATGTAGAGGATTTATTGATGGTTTTGAAGGCGTGCCATAGGTTCTCACCTATAGGCCCCCTTATCGTATCGTTTTGGATTTCATGCGCCGTTTTAGATTGGATTTGGTTTTAATGCGAATATACGATATTTTGATGTGTAGGTACCCATGAAGACTTCGGGACGACAAGCAAATACGTGGTGACGTCCGCAATTGGTGATGCAAGGTGAGTAGATTATATCTACAGGGGGAAGTCGGGTGGATGGCGTATAGCACCCCCGCAGTCCGTAGATAGATTACTATGTAGTTTATTGTGATATTAGGTGTATTATGGATAATGTAGGGTTAGAAGTGACTAGTGTAGTTCATAGTCGCGAACCCTAGGGTAGAATTACACCTACACACACACCCTTGCTTATCACTTGTACTTGCACTGTGATTGATGATATGTGATGACTTTGGAGATGAGTCGATGATGTGGGCTGGGTGCCCTGGGATCGGTGATTTTATACGATTCATATGTGGGATATGACTTGTGATTCTTGCGGGCTTGGGATATGTGTTTACCCCCGCATGCATACTTACTGAGGTTACCGTTTTGTACTAGACATAGAGTAGTACTCCAGACTATATGATCTGACGATGGTGATATCTGTTATGTGATGAGACAATGAGATACTGACCCCTACCCAGCTATGGGGATGCCGTACGATGATTTACCGTACGAGCCGATATTGATGATAGATCCGCACTCATAACTCGAGGATATCTTATGATATGACATTGAGGCGAGATCACCGACTATATACTTTTATACATGTATCGACTCAGATTTAGGTGGTTTCCACACCTACCCCTCCTGATTGACCGGATACTTAGATGTAGTTTGCATAGTAGATACTTCACTGTGGTGTTGACTACTAGATATCTGCATTTTCCTGCTATTCGCATTGCTGGCATATGTTCATTGTTATATTATTATCATGCTGTTAGGACACCAGCACCATTATCGATGATGCGTATGTTTCACGTACACTATTTGCCGGCTCACACACTTCATCATCGATAATTGCCATGCCACTACACTGTAGTACTGTTGCATTCATGATATGATTACTGCTTGGCATATTGTACACATGTACCTGTACACAAACATAGATGTTTCTGACTTGATTGAGATTGAGGACCGCAAGATATTCTTTAAACTGATTCATTCTAAAGGAGCGGTTCCTCCCGACATATGTACATTACTATTCCATGTTGCATGATTTCCGATATGATTATCTCTCTTTACATGTCACATACATCATGGATTGATTGCATAGCACATTGCATTGGATTTACTTCTTGATGTGGATTTTCATGTGATTTCTGATTTTGAGGACCGTGGGATTATTTAAGAAAAGATGTTCTTTTATGAAAACCCGGTACCTCGTGATATGATATTTGGGTGCGTCCACCACGCGTTTTCTCGGTGCTGAGACGTGTGCTTGAAACCCGATTCGAGGAGTGATGATCCGTTTGCGGGTTCGTGGTGGGCCCGGTATGGTTCCCCTCGGCGAGATGATCGATGGGTTATGCCGATTGAGCCTGGAGGCGGGCGAGTACGTACCGGTGATTGTATTTGAGCTCGGCGGATATCCGGGGGATACCGCCTGGAGCCGAGAGATGGGCATACTGCCGGGGGCCGACGGGCCGCTACCGCAGACGGAGCCCAGAGATGGACATGGGTTGACTCGTGCTGCCGGGGCCGAGGGCCGATACCGCAGACGGAGCCCCATATGGATGAGGATTTACGTGTCGATGCTTGGCACGGGTTTCATGATGTTTTCCATGATATTGTTTATATCCTCATACTTGCATACATGATGCTTACTGTCAGTGGGTGACAGGTGGACGGGTTCCACATATATACAGACATGGATCATATACAGACTGGATTTACACTTGTCATACTTCATTTGTATATATAACAGGGTATGAGGGCGCTGTTATATATATACCCTTACACCAATATTAGTGGTATGGGACGCTAATATATGTGTATTGATATCATTGATATTTCATCATACTTACCTCATGCAGGCATACCTTACACTGATGATATGTTATTACCTGAGTACCTGGCACTACATACATGATTAGATGTTACCTTGCCACCTTATTACACTCAGATGCACTCTTGTGGATTGTATTACTGATCGTTGACTTAGGTTTATGTCTTGCATTCGGTTTCTGCTTGTAGATATTTCTATTCACGAGTTGGCAACTCACCCCCGTTGTGCCACAGTCCTTGCAGGTTCTGCCGTACAGGTTTCATTGCGGCATTTCTGGCACACTACCTTCTTGCGGGTGATTTGCTTTGGTAGGTGGATTCTTTCGCATCAAGAATCACCATTTTATTCATGTATTTCATTGTATCTAGAAATTGTCCATCAACCAAAAACTTGTATATTTTTTCAGACTTAGAGACAGTGTGGTATTATTCGACCTTAGAGTCGCGCTTAGTAGTATTGCGGTTTTCTTGCTGCTTTTTGAGCTTTCCTTGATTTTGATCCTCGCCACTTGGCGTTGTATATTATCATATCATCGTGTGGTTGTGACCGTCGATTGACGAAGAGCTAGCTCCCGCTTGGGGATGCCTTTATCATTTTATATATTGTTATTCATGTTGTACCCCATTCGGGGCCAGTTTTACAAGAGAAACTCTGCCGAAAATTTTAGAAAAGACTGTACGGTTTTCAAATGCACATTCGGCTTAGTTATTTAAAAACCTTGATTTCAAACATGTTTTTCTTCACTTCTTTAAACCAGTTTTCTTTACTTATTCTCAAAAATGGTTTTAGATTTCTGGGCTTTTGGCTTACTTGGATCAGATGGAGTCCTATAGACTTCATATGGTTCAAGGGCCAGTCACGTGCTCTTTCGGGTCGTGACAGTTTAATAGTATGCGATACTATAATTTGAATCTACAAATTGTTGTATTTTTCATTTTATTTCTCTGTGACCGTAAGTATAGTATGTAGTTGTATTACCGATTTTCGTTGCTATACATCAACGACGATCGGTGTAGCATACTTACTTACGTTGATGATATTTGATATTATGTGTCGATGATATTTGAAATGCAGGATTGTCGCAATGAATAGCCGGGGGTTTTCTTTTTATGTGAGATGAGAGTATTCTTTTAATTCATGTAAAATTAAATTGTATGTAATATTCTTTTATTTGGGGCACTTCTGGGATGAGGTTGTTGTCACAAGTGTTGTATATTATTTACTTTTCCGTATTAGGATAGACCCATGGTGGAGGGCACAAGTGACCGGGTTCTTGGGTTCAGTGGGAGGCCATCTCGAGGAGTCGAGACCGGGTCTCCTAAACTCCAGAATTGGTAGGGTCGCTTGCCGCTCTCGTAGGGGTCTAGGGGTGTGGGCTTGGCTATTCATTGCGACCGTGGAATCCGTATTTTTATTGCTGGCTAAATATAAAATACGGACCTCCTAGATATCCTTTATGTGCTTCTGCTGCTTTTATTATCTGATGTGATCTTTTAATGCATATCTGAGACGAATGAAATATTATATATATATATATATATGATATATATTAGACGTTACTTATGTTTTGCATCCGCACTAGCCCCGTCCCGGTATGCCGTTAGTTAAGTAACCTAACGGTGCATATCAGGACACTGTGACGAATGCGAGTGGCATAAGTGTACGTTATATTTTCGTTTCTTTCTGTAATGGCTTAGGATTTAAATGATGGGACTACATTAATGAGATTAATGTAAAAGATAAATGAACCTAAAATGATGTTGTAGAATCAGATTTGGAACACACTCGGCCTTTTTATAAAAAGCAAGTTTCAAAATGCGGAGCTTAAGCCACTCCTTTTAAAACCCATTAGATTCTACAACGATATCAAGTTCAAAGCGTCAAAAGTTTTCTTAAAACTATCCGCAACCCTCCGTCATTTTAGGAAGCAGAGTACTTAGTATTCGTGCTGCGTATTTTGACTTTAGTTAAGGCGCAGTGTACGGTAGCTGAGTGATGTCTTCCTACACTGCATATGATGCAGATTAGTTAGGACATTCATATGATTATGTTGACTTTAGTTAAGGGTCATATGAGTGGGTCTAGTTAATCACGAAATGACGGAAAGAACTTGACTAGTACTTATGATATGTTGACTTTAGTTAAGGTCATAAGTACTAGGGGTAAAAATAATATCGGGAATTTCAAGAGTTGAAAATTACAATGAGATTGTATACCTTCTATATGATAGTAGGATCCCGATCCCACTGCGAGCAAATGTTGCTCCCGGGAAAATTTTGCACTTTACAATTAGCTGACTCGGTAGGTGTCTAGAAAGGTGCCAAACGGGGCTACGCCTCTGGGAAGATGAGGTTTACTTTAATTAGGTCCGTGCGAAAGCACGGGGAACCTCCCTCGAGTACCGGCACTGGCCTGGCTGAGAGGTTGGAGAAGTTGTAGAATGTAATTAATCCCGGCTAGTTCTATTTTTAAAAGGTTTTAAAGAAAATTTGATAAAAACAGTGGGAGACATCGATTAGACAAGATAATAACCAATCTGATCTTTGCAAGAGCATTCGCTAAGTGTATTCTTTTCTCTCTCTTAATAACAGATACCCATGACATGACTTAAGCTTCTATTAGATAAAAACAAGCTGAATGGGACCAACTATAAAGACTGGCTGAGGAATTTAAACATAGCTTTGACTTATGATAAAGTATCATATGTCCTTACAGCTCTAGCCTTGCCCCCCTAGGTCTTAAATCTTCAGTTGCGGATAGGGAAATCCACAAGACATGGGACGCTGACTGTGCCACGGCAAAATGCCTCGCGTTTGCATCGATGGATAACACACATCAGAAGCAGCACGAGAATATGAACGTCAAAGCCATATTTCTCCACACAAAAGAGTTGTATGGAGAGCAATCTCGCGTATTACGATACGAAGCATCTAAGAAACTGTTTCAGATGCGCATGACCGCTGGCACAGCAGTAGGAGACTATGTTCTGAAAATGATAGCTCTCATAGAAGAGCTTGAGGACCTTGGGTGGACAATGGACAATGAACAGTATACAGATATTATTCTGCAGTCTCTCCCCTCCACTTTTGCTCAGTTCATCGTTAACTTCAACATGCACAACATGGAGAAGGAACTGCCTGAACTCCTTAATATGTTAAGGAGTGCAGAGAGCACACTGAAGTCAGTGAAGACTCCCGTTATGTCTGTTGGGCAATCCTCCTCCTCTTACCCGAAGGCTAAGGCCAAGGGAAAGATGAAGAAGAAACCCACCAAACCTAAGGGTGGAGTCAAAAATGTGAAGGGAAAAGACAAGTCCAAGGTTGGGGAATCAGGGAAAGGTGAATGTTTCCATTGCAAGAAGACGGGACACTGGAAGAGGAACTGTATTGAGTACCTAGCACTCAAGAAGAAGCATGGTGATGCTTCAGCTTCAGGTGTGTTCGTAATTGAAAACTGTTTTTCTATTAACTCTGCTTCCTGGGTATTGGATACCGGTTCGGGTTCTCATATTTGCAATTCTGTGCAGGTGTTGAGAAATAGCAGAGTTCTGAAGACAGGTGACCATACTCTCCAAGTTGGAAATGGTTCCAATGTAAATGCAGTTTCAGTAGGAGAGTATCACCTAGGTTTGCCTACGGGTTGTTTATTGGTTTTGAACCCGTGTTATTTTGTACCAAGTATGCTTTGTAATATTATATCTGTTTCCTTGTTAGACAATGAAGGGTATCATTTTGCTGTGCAACACAATGTTATGAACATTAGACTTAATCAAGAGTTGATTGGTTGTGGTACATTAAATAACGGAATATACGTCCTTAATCAACACACAGTTTTCAACGTACAACACAAAAATAAAAGAAAATTTTCAGAGATAAATGAAGCTTTTCTTTGGCATTGTAGACTTGGTCATATTAATGAAACAAGACTAAACAAGCTTCATAAAGATGGATATTTAAATTCGTTTGAGTATAAATCTTATGCAACTTGCTAGTCTTGTATCAAAGGTAAAATGACTAAAACTCCGTTTACAGGACACGGAGAAAGAGCTATTGAGCTCCTAGGCCTTATACATAGTGATGTATGCGGACCAATGTCTACACATGCTAGAGGCGGTTTTTCATACTTCATAACTTTTACTGATGATTTCTCAAGATTTGGTCATGTGTATTTGATAAAGCATAAATCTGAAGCTTTTGAGAAATTCAAGGAGTATAAACATGAAGTAGAAAACCAAACAGGAAAGAGTATCAAGATACTTCGATCAGATCGAGGTGGAGAGTACTTGAGTACTGAGTTCTTAGACTTCCTAAAAGAGAATGGGATTCTCTCTCAGCTCACTCCACCTTACACACCACAGCACAATGGTGTGTCAGAACGAAGGAACCGTACCCTATTAGATATGGTACGATCCATGATGAGTAATTCTGAGTTACCTCTCTCGTTTTGGGGGCATGCATTGGAAACAACAGCTTTTCTGTTAAACAAAGTTCCAACCAAGACCGTGTCTACCACTCCATATGAGATATGGTATGGGAAGAAACCATCTCTTAAAAGAGTTAAGATTTGGGGTTGTCCGGCTTTTGTCAAAAAGCAGAATCCAGACAAACTCGAGACACGATCAGTCAAATGTATATTTGTAGGATATCCTAAACATTCGTTTGGGTATCTTTTCTACCACAAAGAGAAACAAAAAGTATTTGTTTCTCAGTATGCCACTATTTTAGAAGATGAGATTTTTTCAAACAATACAAATGGCAATGTGGTAGATCTAGAAGAAGTTCTAGAAACACAAGTTACAAATAACGACTTGGCTGAACCTGAAGTTATAACAGAATCTAATGAACCTCAGCCACTCCGTAGATCTGGTAGGACTTCTCGCCCACCGGAGAGATACTACGGTTTTCTCGTTGATGGTGATAGAGAAGATTGCATCATGGATGATGATGATCCTGCCAGTTTTCATCAGGCTATCACGAGTGGTGACTCTGTGAAATGGCTGGATGCCATGAGATCCGAAATGGAGTTCATGTACACCAACAAAGTATGGACTTTGGAAGATGTACCCTCCGGGATGCAAATGGATCTTTAAAAGAAAGATCGGTGTAGATGGACAGGTAGAGACCTATAAGGCAAGGTTGGTAGCAAAAGGTTTTCGTCAAAGACCAGGTTTGGACTATGACGAGACTTTCTCTCCGGTAGCCATGCTTAAATCCATTCGGATCCTACTTGCTATTGCTGCTCACTACGACTATGAAATCCGGCAGATGGACGTTAAAACTGCATTCCTAAATGGTGATTTAGATGAATGCGTTTATATGGATCAGCCAGAAGGCTTCATTGACAGTGGGAGCAGCGGTAAAGCATGTAAGTTGCTTAAATCCATTTATGGATTAAAGCAGGCATCACGGAGTTGGAACATCTGTTTTGATGATGTTATCAAAGAGTTTGATTTCGTCAAAAATCCAGATGAACCTTGTGTTTATAAGAAGACTGTAGGGAGAAATGTCGCATTCCTCGTATTGTACGTGGATGACATACTTCTGATAGGAAATGACTTTCCCATGCTACAGTTGGTCAAATCATTCTTATCACAAAGGTTCTCCATGAAGGACCTGGGTGATGCCACATACATATTGGGTATACGGATCTATAGGGATAGATCCAAACGGTTATTGGGATTGTCCCAAACCAAGTACATTAACACCATTCTAAAGAGGTTTAGTATGGAAGACTCCAAGCGGGGTGCCTTACCCGCTTGCCACGGAGTCTCTCTCTCAAAAGACGATTGCCCAAAGTCTGATATAGAGAGAGCTCGCATGAGCATTATTCCCTATGCTTCAGCAGTAGGATTGATAATGTATGCAATGTTATGTACATGCCCTGATGTTGCTTATGCACTTAGTGTAGTAAGCAGGTATCAATCTAACCCAGGGGAGAATCACTGGATTGCGGTAAAGAACATTCTTAAGTACTTACGAAGGACTAAAGAATTGTTCTTAGTATATGGTAATGGGGATCTCCAAATGGAGGCCTTTACCGATTCGAGCTTCCAGAGTGACAAGGATGACAGCAAGTCTATCTCAGGGTTTGCATTTACCCTCAATGGAGGGACGGTGAGTTGGAAGAGTTCCAAACAGGATACCGTTGCAGACTCAACGATGGAAGCTGAATATATTGCTGCAAATGATGCTGCCAAGGAAGCCGTCTGGATGAGGAAATTCATCGCGAAGGTAGAAGTAGTTCCAACCATTATTGATCCAATACCTTTATATTATGACAATAATGGGGCTATGGCGTTGGCCAAAGTGCCCAGGTCCCATCAGAAGTCCAGACACATCCTGAGGCGATATCATGTGATCCGGGAGATAGTTGATCGTCGCGAGATCGAGATTAAGAGAGTAGAGACAAAGAACAACGCTGCAGATCCATTCACCAAGGCCCTCCCTCAGCCGCAGCATGAGCGACTTTTTGAGATGTTGGGTATGAGATATGCCAATAACTGGCCTTAGTGCAAGTGGGAGATTGTTGGATATATGTATGCCTTAGAGGCCATTATGAGATAGTGTATGTACTGATGTGTATATAGATATATATATTCAGAGGACAGTCTTGCTCGATATGGTAGTATGCTATCTGGTTTTACTTTATCATATGTTCACTTGATCATGTTTATATTCATTTAGTACATGTTGATAAAGCCCTGAGGATATTGGCTTGACTACTGGGATTATGATACGGATCATACTAGTGGGAAGTCTGTAGTTTAAAAGCATATCCTCGAAATGTTCCTAGTCGTAGGTATATCGAGATAGGGCATCGATATTCCAGTTTCGACTAGCGTATACCATTATTGTTCCATATGATGGGCGATGGATGATCCCATATCCGTCTGGTGTGTTGACACCGAAGATAGTATACGGGTGCTCAGTAAGACTGGGTACACTGAACGGACTCACCGAGAACTCCTATATTGTATTATATCATACGTCGGATAGCAGTTCTCAGGTGACACTGGTACAAGTTAGTCTGTAGACCCGAGATCGTCATAGAGTCTTTTGTGTCCTCCCACTGTACTTTGATCTCCACCCTACTGCGGTTCTACTGAGTCGTACAAACAGGTGGATTTTGGGTATAGTCTCGAGGCATATGGAGGCAGTGAGCGATAGGAGGGGTTTCGTCTCTCCCGGTATTGGGGGTTGATGCTGTGCTGTGCACGATTAGCTATAACGGGTAGTCCCTGGCCAGGGCTGCTGAGATATTACTGATAAGTGTTATCAGTAACTTTCTCGATCTGTTATAGACTATATACCGGCATGACTTATTGAGTTATTGGGGTCGACGATTCCATCCCTAGACTCGATATGCAGCGTATCTGACGAAGAGACCGGACTGTACGGTAAGTGTTGCCGGATGGATTGACAGGAGTTTTGACAGGTTCGCTTGTTCTTATTCTTATCGTTCAATACCCGGGTGGCCGTTACGTTTAGCTGACCGCTTTCGGCTTGTGGGTGTATGATATGATCATCATCTACTGCTGGAGTATTGACGAGTCTTAGAGTCCCACATTGAAGTTTCTCGGCTCAGGCGAAACGAAGTGGTGCGCATATGAGATATGTGCAGAGGCTCGATTAAATAAAAGTATGTGATACTGTATTTTAATCGCGCATTTAATATTAGTCGGGTCATATGAGATATGATCGATTTATTAAATCAAGTGTTGATTTAATATTGGCTTTTATATTATTTATTTAAATCCTTTTCTTCTTATGGATACATGCATGTATATGTATATGATGATGTGCATACATACATACATACATGAAATGTATCATGGTTGATGATACAAAGAGGGTGGCAATATAAGAATCATATTGTAGATAAAATAATATATGGATATTTTCAATAAAGATTAAAGGCAAAATAAAAGATTAATGAGTCATTTCTTCCACACTTTTCTACACATTTCCATGGTTGAATTTAACTCAACCATGGTTTCTTTTCCTTTTGCCTTTTAACCTAAATTGAAATATCTAGATTTTATTTTAACTATAGTTATGGTTATGATAAGATATCTCTCTTTCTCTCATTTTCTTTTTACATTATTATCATTTTCACTCCAAAAGAAAAAGAGAGAGCCATCTTCTTCCTCAAAACCCTAGCTCTCTTTTAAATGTTAAAATAGAGTTAGAAAAAGAAAAGAAAAGGTATTAAATAAGAATAGCAACCACTTCATCATCCTACACAACCTTAGCCATCTTGTGTAGGGTGTTGTGCTTCAAGTTTTTCAAAGATCGTAGGAAGCATCAAGCTTAGGGCAAAGTGCTTCGGGTGGATCGTCGTGGACGAGGAGTTGATCAAGTGAACCTTTTCAAAGCCAAGGAGTCTTCCAAAGAGATCTACAAAGGTTGTAGTCTCATCACTTAGTATAACTTAAGTCTTATTTGTTGATACTATTAACTGTTACTTCATATATTCTAGTTCGATTCATGTATAGTTTGCTTAGCACCTCAAAATTTTATTGTTATAGCATGTGTGATGCTTCTAAACCCTAATAGAGGTGTTAAGGAAACCCTACATTACATACATCAACATGTATTATCCCAAGAGTTTACTAACTATTTCTCTGTTTCCAATTAACAGAGTTATAGTCATCTAATCTTTGTGACATGACTGGCAAGTTTCACAAGATGTAAATTCAAACTAATTTAAATATGCATCTAAATGTAATTTCAGCCAGTCAGGTCGCATTGATATGACCTAGTCTACAATGCCTCAAGAAGGATTCGTTCATTTCTGAACTCTTCTTCTTATGTGTGTTCTGTATGCTGGAACTGTAGTTCGATTTAGAACGTCAATGCTTTTATATAACGTGCCTGAACCGATCAACTTTTGATATAGGAAATGTTCAAAACATTATCCAACAATACAAAATTTTATCATTTCTTTGCTAATAAAGAGACTGATATGATTTTGAATATCAGGTTCGGTATCTAATAGCATTTGTTCAGAATCAATGTATTGGTAATACAGGGTGATAGTGACCAACAGACTTGGCTGCAACACTTGCCCTGTCTTCTGTCTCATGAAACTTATCACCCGTTCTCAGTTTTCTACCTTTCTGTAGCCCATGTAACGGATTACATTTGCGGGATCCTGATCCGGTATCTAATACCCAGGACGTAGAGGATACTGAGAAACAGTTCTTTGTAATGAACACACCTGAAGGAGATGCATCATATGCACTTTCTTCGTTTGGGCGGCACGGGAAATCTGGTATTCCCCAATTTCCTGCTCTGTCTTATAACAATTATAAGTTGGAGCGGGACCAACGTTCCCTAGCTCAGTATAACAAGCGGGTTCGGTCAATATCCATATTATTATCTTGATTAAGACGTGATATGGTCGCTACCTGGAGAGAGAGAGAGAGAATAAAACACTCAGCGTGCGCTCTTGCAAGAATAGATTGGTTATTATTTTATCTAATCAGGATGGCTCCCACTATTTTTATCAAATCTTTCTTCAAACCCTAAAAGGAAAGACTAGTCGGGATTAATTACACACTACAAGTTCGCCTATCTTTCAGCCAGGCCAGTGTCGGTACTTTGAGGGAGGTCCCCCGTGCTTTCGCACGAACCTAATTAATGTAAACCTAGTTTTTCCAGAGGCGTAACCCCGTTGACACCTTTCTAGATACCTACTTGATCGGCTAATTATAATGTGTAAAACTCTCCCAGGAGTAACTCTTACTCGCAGCGGGTATCGGGATCCAACTATCTTATAGAAGGTATGCAATCTCATTGCAAATTTCAACGCTTGAAATTCTCGATAATATTTTTCCCCTAGCGTCCTATGACCTTGACGGAGGCCAAACTACCCATAGTCCGCTAGTCAAGTTGAACCCGTCATTTCCTGATTGAATTAAACCCACCCGCACGATCCTTGATGGAGGCCAAACAACGCCGTACGAATACCCTAATCCAATCGCATCATATGCTAGCAGATAAGCACTAGTTAGCTACCGTACACTACGCCTTGACGGAGGCCAAACTACCGCAGCACGAATACTAACTAGTACTTATCTGAAATGACGGAGGGCTACGACAGGTTTTTTCTGAAAACCTATTGCGTAATGAACTTGATATCGTTGTAGAATCAAATGATTTTGAAATGGAGTGTTTTTGAGGCTTTTCTAGTTTTGCTAAAGGGGTCACTCCCGGTGAAGGGATCGTCGGCCCTTTCCTCGTCGAATGAGGTGCGGGATATATCATATATATCACTGTGCAAAGCAGAAACTATAGAAGCAATCAAAAGAAAAACCGAGGGTTGTAGCATCTACCAGTTATTGCTAAAGGGGTCACTCCCGGTGAAGGGATCGTCGGCCTTTTCCTCATCGAATAAGGTGCAGGATATATCATATATACCGCTATGCAAAGCAAGAACTGTAGCTACCTGTTTTATTTTTGAAATTCGATTCCACAACATCTTAGGTTTCTTTTCTTTCATTAATCACATTAATGAAGTCCCATCATTTAAGTCCACCTAAACATCACAGATAGATATAACGTACGCTTATGCCATCCGCATTCGCCTCGATGTCCCGTCTGCACCGTTAGGTTAGGTGACTAACGCCAGAGCGAGACAGGGCTAGCGCGGGTGTAAAACATAAGCAACGTCTATATAATATATCATATATACTATATACTATATTTATCACAGCATATCAAATGATCACATCACAGATATCGCAGCAGAAGAATCATATGAAACATTGGATATACTAGGACGTCCGTGTTTTTAATACGAGCCAGTATAAAACACGAATTCCACGGACGTGATGAATAGCCAATCCCACACCCCTAGACCCCTACGAGAGCGGCAAGCAACCCTACCAATTCTAGGGTTAGGAGACCCGGACTCGACTCCTCGAGTTGGTCTCCCACTGGACCCTAGAACCCGGTTACTTGTGCTCCCCTCCTTGGGTCTATCCTAGTGCGGAAAAGAAAATAATATATATCAACGGTGACAACTTCCGCAACCTGGAAGTGTCCCAATAAAAGAATATTACATACAAGTTTTTACATGAATGAAAATGAAAAACACTCATCTCACATAAAAAACCCCGGCTATTCAAACACGACGATCCAATATGACATATCCAGCAACACATAACATCACATGTCATCAACGTAAGTAAGTATGCATACACCGATTGTCGTCGACGTATAACAACGATAATCGGCAATACCACTACATACTACACTTACGGTCACAGAAAAGAAAGTGTAAAACTACAACAGTTGGAATCCGCAAACTCTTTAGACATCGCATGCCTAATCAAATGAATTCCTTAGACATCGCATGCCCAACAATTATAAACCCCGCATTTTAGTCTCATTATCGAAAACTCTTTTCAATATCAAGTCGGGCAATTCAACAGGATTCCTGACAATCTGATCGAATGCTCGTCGCAAACTTTAGTAGACGGCCGCACCCCCGATACCGTCGACGAAGTGCACCAAGGCGGAACACCGCTACTGTGAGCACCCGAACGGATGCTTTCGGCGACGGGGTTCTCCTACAGTCACTTGGTTGGGGCTATGGGGGTGTAGCAGTCTATTAAGTTTACCCGGCGAGTATCCGCGTACGCTACGTGATTGCGACAGACTTTTGATCACATCAAAATTCCGTGGCAACCGATCAAGTGAGACTAAACTGCTATGTTTATAATATTCATTCAGTTATCTCATAACTACTTGTGAATTCCAAATGTTGTATCACATTCCGGATAAATAGAATACGTTAAACTTTCCGATCGAACAATCGAACACCCAAGTTTTCTCGAAACAGCTCAACACATGAAATAAGTTTAAGAACATTCACTTCGTGCCATAGTACCAACGGTCCAGCCGTAGAAGGGTCAAGCCAAGGCCTCACATGTGGCACGCCGTACTGCCCCAAACCCTAAGGTTCAAAGGGCAGTTCAAGACGGTCACATAATCGAGTTAAGATTTATTGTCTTCTAGAGGGACCTCGCGTTACTTGCACTACTCAGAACGTCCTTAAAAGACGGAAAAATCCAACATTTGGAAATTTCCTGGCAGGGGAAAAGGTGGGTATCTATATCCGGTCGAACTTTTTAACATATTCTAAAATTACCCGGAAAAACTCATAGACGAAGTTAGACAATTCGATCGAATGTACGAACTCCCAATACAACCCAGAAAACTCAACTCTTGAGTAAAATTTAAAAATTACCAGAAAATACAGCATTAACAGAGGGGCATTACTGTGCAAAGCATGTGATAAGATTCACCTATACGACCGCGGAACCGCCGCAAATGCCAGGGTGGGGCCGCAGTTCCGCGGCAGTTTAGTCGATTTGGGACACGTGCTTCACAGTAACCCATAGAAATCCCTGCTGATTTTTTTGGATATTTTTAATTCACAAAAATCCAAAATTCCAGAAAATGTCCAGAGAGGGTTCAAATCTAGGGTTTCGGCTTCGATCGGATTTGTAACTTCGTCTACTCATCGCCTAAGGCTCTAGCTAGGCTCTGATACCACTGTAGGGTTACTAGGCACGACCAAGAGGTCTCACAAGGCATCAACCATGCCAATTTCAAATTTTTCCGGTGCCGAGAAACCCTAGACTAGATCGTTAACTAGAGAATAGGCGAAACATGCAAGTAGTAAACAACTTTACTGCTAAGTGAAAGAGACTACAACCTTTGTAGATCCGGTCCTCCACTTTCTTAGCTCCGTGATGATGTCCCTCCGCTGCGATCATCGGATCCCGGACTCTAGCGATGGTTTCGTCAAAGAAATGATCGGGCTAGGTCGTCGACTTTGATGCCGAAGATGATCTACGTCGAGGCGACACAAGATCAAGCTCCAACTTCACCAAGCTATGAAACTTGTGAAGAAAACACCCTATACTACTTGGCAAGTGGTAGATCATGAAGAAATAGGAAGTGGGTTCACTTTAGAATTGGATTTCTCACACTTTTTCTCATGTTGCCATTAATGGTAGCAAGCTTTCTTCTTGTTGAAGAAGAAGAAGAAGAAAAAGAATATGATAAGAATTATCCAATGAATGAAAATAAAATCATTCTTATCATATTAGCAACCATGGTTAAGTGTAGAGAGTAAACTAAGGTTAGGTGAATGGTTAGGTTTAGGAAAGAAACAAAATGGTCAAAGCTTCATGAAGCTTCTAAACAATTCCAAAGAAAGCCACCATTTCATTTCTTGCCAAAATGAATAAATAAATAAATAAATAAATAAATCAAACCCTAACCATTAACTTAATCATAGTTTAAAGCATACACACACCTATGTATGCATGTATCATCAAACATGATACAAACTAGTGCACAAAACTATATCATATATACAATGTGCACATCAAGTGAGAAAATCCAGCTTTAAGTGAACCAATACTAGTTAATGTAAAGCAATATATCAAATATATAATTATACATTAAATCATTAAATCAACACTTGATTTAATGATCCGGTCATACTGCATATAACCGACTAATATCAATAGTAACAACTTATCGAATCAAAACTTGATCCGATAACCCGGCTATATCGCATATAACCGATCAATGCCACAAATCGCGAGAATCGAATACAGTATCACATACTGGTATTATTCTCGATCTCGCACATATCTCATATGCGCTCCTATTTCATTTTGCTTGAGCCAGGAAACCTCTGTGTAGGACTCTAAAGACTCGTCAATACGCCGGCAGCAGATGATGATCATATCAAGCACCCACAAGCCACAAGCGGTCTGCTAAACATAACGGCCACCCGGGTATTGAGCGATCAGAAGATCGACGAGCAAGACCACTCACACTTCTGTGATTTCAACCAGTAATACTTACCGTACAGTCCGGTCTGATCGTCTGATATGTCACATATCTTGCCTAGGGGTGGTAAACGTCAGACCCCAATAGCTTGATAAGTCGTGTCGATATGAGATCTATAACAGTTGGAGAAACTACTGGTAATACTTACCAGTAAATCTCAGCAACCCTAGCCAGGGATTTCCGGTTATAGCCAATCGAACACAGCGCAACATCAACTCCCTATACCGGGAGAGACGAATCCCCTCCTATCGCTCATTGCCTCCATGTGATTCGGGACTGTACCCAAAAACCGCCGTTTTGCACGCCCTCTTGGACATGGTAAGGTGGAAATCAAATCACAGTGGGAATCATACAAGACTCTATGACGATCTTGGGTCTACAGACTAACCTGTACCAGTGTCACCAGAGAACTGCCATCTGACGTGAGGTATAATACCATCTGGGAGTTCTCGGCGAGTCCGTCCAGTGTACCCAGTCTCCACTGAGCACCCGTATATCATCTCTGATGTCAAACACCAATGGATATGCGATCATCCATCGCCCATCTGTATGGGTCGAGAAGGTATACGCTAGTCTACTCTGGTATATCGATGCCCCGTCTCGATACACCCACGACTAGAGACCTTGAAGGATGTACTTATGGACTACCATGTCCCCACTAGTATGATCCACATCATAGTCCAAGTAATCAAGTACTCATCCTAATGGTTTTACCAACATGTAACAGAGAGACAATCAGTGTACACGTTAAGGTAAAGAGTAACCAGATAGCATCTATCATGTCGAGCAAGAAAGTCCTCCCTATATATGTCTCAGCATCCACTACAATATACATCCTATGTACAGTAATGGCCTCTAGGGCATACATATAACTAACAAGGTATGGAATCTCATTGCAAATTTCAATACTTGAAATTCCCGATAATATTTTGCCCCTAGCGTCCCATGACCTTGACGCAGGCCAACAAACCATAGTGCGCTAGTCAAGTTCAACCCGTTATTTCTTGATTGAATTAAGCCCACCCGTACGACCCTTGACGTAGGCCAACAAAGTCGCACGACTACCCTAATCCAATCTGCATTATATGCACAAACAGATAAATACTAGTTAGCTACCGCACACTACGCCTTGACGCAGGCCAACAAACGTACCGCGAATACTAAGTAGGACTTATCTGAAATGACGGAGGGCTATGACAGGTTTCTCTGAAAACCTATTGCGTAATGAACTTGATATCGTTGTAGAATCGAGTGAATTTTGAAATGGAGTGATTTTGAGGCTTTCATTAGTTTTGCTAAAGAGGTCACTCCCGGTGAAGGGATCTCAGCTCTTTCCTCATCGAATAAGGTGCGGGATATATCATATATATCGCTATGCAAAGCAAAAACTCCAAAAGCAATAAAAAACAAACCGAGTATTGTAGCATCTGCCAGTTTTGCTAAAGAGGCCACTCCCGGTGAAGGGATCTCGGCTCTTTCCTCATCGAATAAGGTGCGGGATATATCATATATATCGCTATGCAAAGCAAAAACTGTAGCTACCCTTTTTAAAAATTTGATTCTACAACATCTTTTAGGTTTCTTTTCTTTCATTAATCACATTAATGAAGTCCCATCATTTAAGTCACCTAAACATCACAGATAAATACGACGTATACTTATGCCATCCGCATTCGCCTCGATGTCCCCTCGTGCACCGTTAGGTTAGGTAAAACATAAGTAACATCTATATAATATATCATATATACTATATACAGTATCCATCATAACACATCAAATGATCACATCACAGACATCGCAGCAGAAATATAGATATAATGTGGGATATACTAGGACGTCCGTATTTAGTATTTAGCCAACAATAGAAAATACGGATTCCACAGTCGCGATGAATAGCCAAGCCCACACCCTGAACCCCTACGAGAGCGGCAAGCGACCCTACCAATTCTGGAGTTTAGGAGACCCGGTCTCGACTCCTCGAGATGGCCTCCCACTGAACCCCAGAACCCGGTCACCTGTGCTCCCCTCCTTGGGTCCATCCTAATGAGGAAAAGTAAATAATATACAACACTGGTGACATCGACCTCAACCCGGAAGTGCCCCAAATAAAAGAATATTACATTACATTTGAATTTACATGAATGAAAATATAAAACTCTCATCTCACATAAAACCCCCCCGATTATTCAATCGCAACAATCCAGCACATCATATCTCAGCAATACATAATATCTCATATCATCAACGTAAGTAAGTATGCATAAACCGATCGTCGTCGATGTATAGCAACGACAATCGGCAATACCACTACATACTATACTTACGGTCACAGAAAAGAAAGTGTAAAACTGCAATATTTGGAATCCACATTCTCTTTAGACATCGTAAATGCGAAATATCACATACTTCGTATTTCATGTCTAACTATATGAATTCCACATATTGCATCATATTCCAGATAGATAGACAATAATAAAGTTTTCGAACGAATGATCAAATACCCAAAATTCCCTAAAGCTCAACACTTGAGCGGAGTTCAAAAAACCCGGAATGTGTCATAGTAGTAGCGGTCCAGCCGTAGAAGGGTCAAGCCAACGCCTCACATGTGGCACGCCGTACTACCTCAAACCCTAAGGTTCAAAAGGCAGTTCAAGACGGTCACATAATCGAGTTAAGGTTTGTTGTCTTCTAGAGGGTCTACAACAAAACTTGCACGTATTTCCGAAAGATTTAAACCCCGTGAAAAAGTGAGTAAATGATACTCGTTCGAATAATTCAATACTTTCTAAATTACCCGGAAAGAAACACGAAATCAAAATTCCAATCGAATTGTAGAGTCCAAAACCATCCCCAGAACATTCAACACTAAATTCAGATTAAAAATACCCAAAAATATCTAAAAGCAGTTATATACATTACTGTGGAAAAATGAGGAATTAAGTGATGTGTACGGCCGCGGGGCCGCGGCCTAAGCAAGCTTTAGCCGCGGTTCCGCGGTCGAAGTTACTATTCATGGGTTCGTTTTTCACAGTATAGCTTATATTTCCCTGCTGAAGTTTTTAAGTATTTTTAATTCTGAAAAACAACAGTTTTGAAAAAATGTCCAGAGAGTGCTAAAAATCCGTATTTTTTCGGTTCGATCGGAGTTTTAACTTCGTTAAAGTGTCGCCTAAAGTTCTAGGTTGGCTCTGATACCAATGTTAGGATTACCTAGCACCTCATGAAGGGTTTGGAAGCATCACATGTACCAAAGATTAAATTTTTAGGGTGCTAAGTAAGCATACAAAGAATCATTCATAGAAAAATTAGGGTTTCAAAAACAACACATCATCACAAGTAGGTAAAGCTAGGCTTTTGAGAGTACAACCTTTGTAGCTCCCTACGCTAGACTCCTCAGCTACTCGGGGTTTGGAAAAGGTCCGCTTGAACTCCTCTAGGTCCACGAAGATCCACCCGAAGTCCGCTTTGTCCAAGCTTGCAACTTCACAAGATCAAGAAAGAAAACGGAAGCTAACACTCTCCACTAATGGGCAAGACTAGTGTAGAATGGTGTCGTGGTTCTTTTTTTCACTTCAAAATCCTATCTTGTTGAGTACTTTGCTCACTTGAAAGATCTAGAGAGCAAAAGAGCAAGGAAGAAGAAGATGATGGCTTTTGAAGAACAAAAGAAAATGATAATCACCAATGAAAAAATAGAAAATATATGTATATATATTTTCCACTCTTCATCTCAAACCATGGTTATATTATATGGAAATTATTTCACTTGAGTTAAAACATAAAAGAAAAGATTAAGACATGGTTAAAAGGTAGGTGAGCATGGTTAGTTGAAGAAGAGTGTAGAAACCATGTATTAATCTTTATCTTTTGTTTTAAAACAAATGCAAATATATATATATGTATATCCATATATATAAACATAAGGTGTGATTCTTATATTGCCATCATTTTCTATGTATATACAACCATGAAGGATGATGTATGTATGTATGTGTGCATGCACATCCATATGTGCATGAACAAGAAAGAATGCATACATGCATGCATACATCCAAAAATACAAGAAAGGATTTCTAGTGAGAAACTAATGGTTAAATGATAAATCAACACTTGATTTATCAATCCGGCCATATCACATGCGACCCAACCAAAAGCAAGCCACCCGATTAATATACGGTATCTTATACACGCATTTTAACCGGGTCCATGTGCATATCGCATACACGCACCACAACGTTTCGCCTGGACTAGGTAACTCCTTTGTGGGACTCTAAGACTCGTCAATACGCCGGCAGTGGGTGATGATCATATCAAGCACCCCCAAGCCGCAAGCGGTCAGCTAAACGTAATGGCCACCCGGGTATTGAGCGATCAGAAGAAAACAAGCGAACCTGCTACAACTCCCGTCGAGCCAACCGGCAACACTACCGTACAGTCCGGTCTCTTCGTCAGATATGCTGCATATCAAGCCTAGGGATGGTAAACGTCAGACCCCAATAACCGATAAGTCGTGCCGATGTGAGGCCCATAACGGGTCGAGAAACTACTGGTAACACTTACCAGTAAATCTCTAAAACAGCCCTGGCCAGGGACTTCCCTGTTACGGCCAATCGAGCACAGCGCAACATCAACCCCCAATACCGGGAGAGACGAAACCCCTCCTATCGTTCATTGCCTCCATGTGACTCGGGACTGTACCCAAAAACCACCGTTTTGCACGCCCTCATGGACGTGGTAAGGTGGAAATTAAAGCACAGTGGGAATCACACAAGACTCTGTGACGATCTCGGGTCTACAGACTAACCTGCACAAGTGTCACCAGAGAACTGCCATCTGACGTGAGGTATAATACCATCTGGGAGTTCTCGGCGAGTCCGTCCAGTGTACCCAGTCTCCACTGAGCACCCGTATACCATCTCTGATGTCAAACACCAATGGATATGGGACCATCCATCGCCCATCTCATGGGTCGAGAAGCGTATACGTTAGTCTACACCGGTATATCGATGCCCCGTCTCGATACACCCACGACTAGGGATCTTGAAGGATGTACTTATGGACTACCATGTCCCCACTAGTATGATCCGCATCATAGTCCAGGTAGTCAAGTACACATCCTAAGGGCTTTACCAACATGTAACTATAAGACAGTATAAAGAGACAAGTATACATGTTAAGATAAAGAGCAACCAGATAGCATACTATCATATCGAGCAAGAAAGTCATCTCTATATATGTCCAAGCATCCAATATAATATATATCATCTGTACAATACTGGCCTCTAGGGCATACATACAACTAACACTTACGCAACTTAGACTTGGTCGAGGGGGTATTAGACCCGAACTTTCGTTGCATAGGTTAATCTTGGTTGATGGAGTAGGTGACTTAAGTAGAGTGACGTACTGTGTGTATGTTCCGCGGCATACTTACGATACGCTACTCCGCTTAAGAAACCTTAGGATGTACATCTCTTTGCACAGTATTATATTCATTCCTATGCTCTATCCTCATCGTTATCGGTTGGTGGTTTTGTTACCACGATTGCTTTGGCAGAGAGAGCTGCGGCTAGAGTTGCGGTCAGCACGAGCTTGTCTTGGATGAGGACTGACTAGGATGTATTCCGGTGACACACGATTTCATAATGTGTCGTTATATTGTGTTTTTAGCGCCATGAGCGTTTGATGGATTGTTTTTGCAAGGATTTCTCGGACGTGCAGATCAGCACTAGAGTATTGGGCCACTGCTAGAGGCCGGCTAGATTGTGATGACCGTTGATGTATCGCCTATTCTTGAGAATTGAGGCACTGTTCAACGTGTTGACAAATGAACCAATTGTTGCTGCGAATAACAAGATATCGTCCCAGATGTTTGAAGCTAATGCCGCACGAGTTTTACTTAGAGATATGATAGAAGATCGCTAGTCACCCAAGGAGGAATGACTAGGCCATGTGATTCGTTGCCTACCCCGATGCGAGGTCATCAGATTGATTAATTCCAGCTAGAGACGACTTCACGCAGGTACGTTGGGAGTCGAAGGAAAACGATCGAATGTCAGAAGCCTATTTTCCATGTTTAAAGTATTCGGAGAAACATGCAAGTAATTCCGTGGACCCTCTAGAAGAATGAAACCCTAACACGATATATTGACCATGAGAACGCTTTGAAACCTTAGGGTTTGCAGCAGTTCGGCAGTGCCATTAATGAGGCTTGGGTTTGCGCTTCTACGGCTGGTCAATAGGTGTTGTGGCATGTACTGGAATACTATTAAACTGTACTCAAGATGTTGAGCTCTTAGGGGATTATGGAACTTTGACGAATCGATCGAAAGGTTCGACGTCATTTGGATATCATGTGATGGGATACATTGCTTGGAAGACTCCAGATATGAGTATAGCCATTGGAGAACAGGCCATGCAGCCATGAAGAGACGAGTCCGAATCAGTCGACATTAGAGAAAAGTAGAGTAAGAGATTCGTACGAGATCTTTATGAGATGATGTTCCATTCCGCTGACATCAAAGATGTGATACGAATGCAGAGGCGTTGTAAATAGATATATATCTTCCAAGAGGAGTCGCGATGAGTATGCAATCGTTACGGAACAAGAAACCGACTTAGTAATGTAAGTGCACGGCGGCACCTCGGTCGTCATTCCGAGGCCAAATTGCGGAAACGATAATTTTCTTTAAACTTTTAAAACCGGCACCACCGCGCACTATTAACCCGGATCGGGCCATTAACCTAGCTACTAGCAAACAAGAAAAGAGTAGAGAAGCTATACCAAGCGATCCGTGTCCTTCCGTCTTCGTCTCCACTCCGATCTCCTCGCGGAATCTCCGGTCGTCGCCTCCTCGTCGAAACGGGCACCACATCGCCGGATTCTTTTACGGGCTCCCACCTCTGGACCGAGGCAACTCGGGCACGAAGCTGGCGAGTCGACGTGCCCAAGAGTTGCTATAGGCTAGTGTAGAGTCTGTCTCTTTGGGGTTATGAGGTTGCCATGGTGATGGAGGAATGAGCATAGGAATTTTGAAGCAAGCAAAACTAAAAATGAGAATGAATCATTTTCTCTCATCAAAAATAATGAACTCTCTCTTGCTCTCTCTTGAAGTGACCGGCCCCCCTTAATCAAAATGGTGGAGGAATCAACAAAACATGAAGGGAGGTGATGGTAGGAAAAGTAGAGGGTGACCACATCCATGAGCAATGATAACAAGGTCATATCCAATTCAAATCAACTCTAATCTCAATTAATTGCAAGCCATCATGAAAAAGCAAAGATGCTAATAAAATCATGATCCCATAAATGTAAGAAACCCCTCCACAATAAGTTATTTGCAAACATGCAAATAACCCCCCTCCATCACAAAAGTCCGGCCGTGAAGGAACAAAGAAAAACCGGCCGGAACGGAATGCAAACTGGCAACTTCAGAAAACTGATCCCGTAATAAATTACAGGAAAACCCCGCAACTGCATATACATGCCCGCATTTGTATTCCCACTGAACACAAATGCAACGAGACAAAATCTACACTGTCAAATACTAGGATCCGGTTTAAACCAAAGCCGGCTAGTAAAATCCGTCCGATCACGATCCGTGCAATACCGCACGTATCTGATCGAACCCTGCCATATCTCCATACGGCCTCTACAGCGTTTCTCCCGAAACTTAAGTAATTGTGTGTGGGGGACTCTAAAGATTCGTCAATACTATGGCTGTCGATTTAATCACTAGCACGTCAGAGGTATTAGCCATACGTGACGGGCCACCAGCTATTGACCAAAAGGGACGTCTGTGAGCGAACTCATCCTGACTCCCAACTGAGCCTGTCAGTGACAATATCCGTACAATCCGGTCCGTTCGTCTATGAGCATCGCATGGCGGGCCTAGGGGGTTGGTAAAGTCAGACCCCCAAAAGCGGTACAAGTCGTGTCGGAGTGTAGCCCAGAACACCCTGAGATACTACTGGAATACCTACGAGTAAATCTCCTGCCTTGGCCAAGGACTTTTCATGTACTGGCTCTCCTAGACACAGCGTGACCTCACCCCCAATACCGGGAGAGACGAACCCCTGCAGATCCGCTCACTGCCTCCATGTGGCTCGGGACTGTACCCAACTAAAACCTGTTTGCACGTCTCCTTTGAGCGTGGTAGGGTAGTAATCTAAGTACAGTGGGAACTCACACGAGACAAATGACGATCTCAGGCCGATGAACTAACCTGTACACATGTCACCTGGGAACTGCTATCTGACATCTGGTATAATCCCAACTAGCAGGTTCCCGGTGAGTCCTGTCCGGTGTACTCATAACCCAATGAGCACCCGTATACATTTTAGGTGAACCAACTGACACCAGTGGCTTGTGAGACTGGCCACCGCCCCTCGTCGGGGTCTCGACTGTATACACTAGTCTACTCTGGAGTATCGATGCCCTGTCTCGAAACTCCCACGACTAGGGACCTTTTAAGGATGTGCTTATAGACTACCAGCTCTCACGTATATGATCACCCTCATACTGCTGGCAGTCAAGCAAGAATCTTAGGGGCTCTATCAACGCGTAACAGTGACCTGTAAGGTCACCTAAAGCAGTACACGATGATGAAGCTAAACCAGATAGCATACTATCATCTTGAGTAAGACTGTCCTACCGGAATAGGTCCTCCCTCAATCATTGCAATCACGTGCCTGTGATCCAATAATTGACTCTGAGGGCACTATCTCTAACAATCTCCCACTTGCACTCAAGGCTAATTATTGCGATGTCGCATACTCACAGCCCGTGTGATACCGAACACCCAACTCCTCTACTAGTCAGTCTCACAAAGCTTGTTTGCGAACTATTGCGTTCGAGAAATAGCCTCAGTGAGTGGATCCGCTGTGATGTTTCTTTCTATGTCTCTCTAAATCTTAAGTTCGCGGAGAAACCCATCTCCTGAAATGAGCAATACCTGTCTTAGAATGTGTCTGGATGTCTGATGGGACCTAGTTCATAAATGAACTCCAAATCCAAACTTCTTAGACTGTATCGTCAACTGAACTTAATCAGTACCCTGCGCCATGCCTCCCTCAGTATTTGCTTGGATCACCTGTCCAAAATACTGCCCCTCGTCAGAGGGAAAACTATAACTCTGACGGCCACCCTGTCGTCCAGGTCACCTTGGAAGCCTGGAATGATAACTGTCTCTTGAACGAGGCTGTCGTTATCATATCCCTAGAACATCCACTTATGTTCTAAAACCGGTTCCGAATGTTTCTCCAGGATTGGATTAATATCAACTTATTGCATCTACTGCGAGAACAACATCTGGTGTGGTACTTGACATCTCATGATTGACTCAATTGCCTAAGTAAGTGATCTGTCAATCATGCACATCCCTCTCTACTTTAGTCTATAAGACACCTTTAGAGAGGGTGACTCCATTACCTGCAGGTACACCACCGTGCTAGGAGTCGTCGATTCTAAATACTCATAGAATGCTGTCTAAGTACCCAAATTGGGAAACTACCCAAATCTAGATCTAAAACCATAGATCCAGTAACCAGAATGTTTGATATAATATCTATATCCTATGTGGAGAAACCACTGTGTGACAACCAAAATATAACCGATCGTAGTATAGGAACATCACTTCCTACTCTGTGTATGTCATCCAAATACCAGGACATCACGCCCTACTACTTTCTTAACAGATCCATCCCTTATTCTGATGAAGTCAAAACTATGACTGTCACATCAGAAATAGATGATCTATCTCCGCTATATCTGCTTTAGTCTATAAATAGACATAAGCCACTTGTCCACTATGCTTCCACTGCTCCACTGACCACGACAACCCTCTGGCAGAATCATATACACGTACGCTTCTAAAGCTAGTTTAGAACGACGCTATACTCATCCTCCTGCCAGGTCTTACAGTCTAGAACAACAGCAATGGAAAGTCTGGGTAAACAAGAACCTCCCTATCACTGTCCTTAAGCATACCGAAGTACCTCTCGAGTGCCTGAGGTTACCCACCTTATCTGCGGAGTGGCCAATGGAATGTCAAACCAGATTGAATCATTAGGTTCTTTATCAAATCTTCAGTAATCGTTTGCGGTTCTGGAATCACTTCCAGTTCTACCATACTCCCACTACTGTTTACTGAAAAAATCCATTTTTATTAAAACTGTGGCGAGTCAAGAACAATATCACTATTGATCTTCCAGATGGTAGAAAGCCAACCCTCGTCATAGCCTTGGTCAACCCACAAACAGCCGTTACAGAAACGTGCCTTGAGTTATCCAGAGTCTGGTTTTAAGCATAAGCAAGACAACTTCCCGTACCTTAACAATGTCAAGATATGAACTGTTCTATATCCAATACAGAAACAGAGGCACCGATTTAATTGAACCAGATTCAAATCATGCAGCTATCTCCAGTGCATGTCAAGTAAATGGAGAGATGTCGATCAGCGTTACTCAACTTAGGAATGCTTCCAATTATGAGTAACCTGAAAGAGAAGCGCGTTCTCTTAATCATTACTAACATCTGAATACCATACACAAGTATCTACATCTTCGATTACCTTGAAGAATCCCGATACTTGCAATACCTGGTTCTCTACTTTACTCTTATACCTATAACTTCTCAAAACTTGGACCCTGTGTTTCTACGAAACACCTGTTTAAGAACTAGAGAAGTCATAAGTAAACAGAATATAGTACGAGGACCAACCCCTCTGTCCTAATGGACACTGGACAATATACAATACTCTGTATAAGTCCCCTGAGTCAAATAACTCATTCCCTGTGTGTCGTAGGTTGAAAACTGTACTTATGGTTAAGAAGAATTACACCGGTGTTTAATGCTCCTTACCTAACCATCCACTGATATATGTAAATGTCATCGACATAATTCCAAAAAGGTATATCTCACTCTATAAAAATAGACGTACAGATATATCAATTTGAAATTGGTGCATAACAACGGATATTCAAAACCAAATATCTGTCGTCCGGCAAACAACCCAGGCGATTTCCTCAAATATCACCAATTACAACGAATTCCGATATAATAAGGATAATCACCTAATTTCCAATAGCTTACTCCCACTCATCATCTGTAAAACCATACAGATGTGAGAATCATACCTGGTAAATACATACCCTGGAGCAAGGGCTATATAGGAAATCAGTTTTCCTTTAACAGTACACAGTGAAACTGGAACACTGAAATATTCCGTAGGGGTATCCTGGTATTCCTAGTAATGCCTCTTCCATTATCCAGATTCACAACTGTAACCGTGTATTTCTTTGCCATTTCTCCACATCCCTTCATATGTCTTTAGTCATTACCTTCTGCACACCCCTTTAGGCCAAATGGTTTTCTTCCTTCCCTACCGTTCGGCACCAGCCTATGGTTTGGAAGAAGACTATCCAATAAGCATAATGGGCGTACTGTCCTAATCCTAGGAGCACTCGCAATGCGAGAGAAGGTGAAGATAAAAGACAACCGAATAAACCTTATTCCTATTTCTCCTGAACTAGAATCCATCCCCGAACTGGAACAAGTTCCTTTCGAGTTCGTATATAACCATACGATGGAGTATCCAAATAACTGTGGATCTTCGTAGTGATACGGAGTGTCCTGGAGAAATACAAAGGTGAAATGGGAGTGGTAATGAGATACTTGGTTTGGTCGTGAATATCAGTCGCAATTTACTTTGCCCTCTTACTAATCCCTTTCTTTGTCTTTACTTAATACCTTCTGTACACCGTTTAGGCTAATTGGTTTTCTTCATTCCCCACCGTTCGGAACCAGCCTATGGTTTGGAAGAAGACTATCCAATTTGCATAATAGGTGTACTATCCCCTAATCTAAGGGGCACTCGGAATCTGAGAGAAGGAAAAAGAAAAAGACAACTGAATAGTCCTATTCGTTTTCTCCAGAACCGGAAACCATCCTTGAATCTGGAACAAGTTCCTTCGAGTTCGTATATAACCATATGATGGTTTTGTCCAATGGAAGTGGACGTTCGTAGTAATACGGGGTGTCCTGGAGAAAAAGGGTAAAAGTAGGAGTGGCAATGAGGTTTGCAACTCAGACAATCCAAAAGCCAGTCTTATAAGAAGGTTCGGTCAACTTGGTCACTGAGTCATAGTCTAGGGTCGGGTCAATGGTCGCTGCCAAAGAGAGAGAGAAAAGAAATACTCAGCGTGCACTCTAACCTAGATCAGAATGGTTACCAATTTATCTAATCTGAAAACCTCCCACTGTACCGTCAAATTCTCCTCCAAACTTGAAAGAAGAATTAGTCGGGAACACCCGAGGAGTAAACCTACTCATCAGTGGGAATCGGGATCCAACTATCATCGCATGATAACGTGACGGAATCCGCTCACGCTATCACACTCCAGAAGGTATGCGCATATCTGGCAAGTTTTAGTTTCTTTAGAAACTTCCGATGTGATTTTTGCCCCATGCTCTTATGACCTTAGCGTGAGGTCAAAATATCATAAGTCACATGTCAAGTTCTACCCATCATTGTCCAGGTTAATTTGAACCCACCCGTACATACCCTTGACGAAGGCCAAAATAGTAGTACGACTGTCCCAAACTAATGCATCTATCTATGCAACAGATAAATACCCGGCAACTACCAATCACTATGCCTTGGCGTAAGGTCAAAATACATAGCTTGAATACTACCGAATATTTAACTGAAATGATGGAGGGCTACGAATGATTTCTGGCGAAAACTTTTAACGTAATGAACTTGATATCGTTGAACTGATAGCTTTTTAGAAAAATATAGTAATGAAAACCTTTGCTAAAGAGGTCACTCCCGGTGAAGGGATCTCGGCTCTTTCCCCGTAGAATGAGGTGTAGGATATTCCAACTGAATACCACGATGTAAAGCAAAAGTAATCGGCTATAGTGAAGTTATTGCCCTGACGCAGACTTCTGTCCAAGGGGTCACTCCTGGTGAAGGGATCTCGGCCTTTGCCTCGTCGACTGAAGTGCTGGATATTCATAACCGAATACCACGATGCATAACAAAAGAGAACGCCCTTGCAATAACAGCTTCTTGAAAAATTGTTCCAACAACATCAGATTAGGTTTGTTTAACTTGCATTGATCCGAATCAATGCAGTCCCATCAATTGATCACACCAATAATGAACGAAAATAATGACGTACGTATATGCCATCCGCATTCGCCACTGGGTCCCGTCATTACCCGTTAGGTTAGCTAACTAACGACAGAGCGGGGACTGGACTAGCGCGGATGCAAAACATATACAACATCTACTAGTATATATATCAATATATAATATTTCGCTCAAGGCGTGATAAAATGCAACATCACAAAAATGTAATCAGCATCACAGAACAATACAGATATCTGGGATCCCCGGGTTTCACAGAGCCGCTACTGAAATCCGACGTTCCCTTGGTCGTGTGGATAGCCTGTGCAATGAAACCCTAGACCCCTACGGGCGCGGCAAGTTACCCGCCAAAACCTGAAGCGAGGCAGCCCCCTTCAGCACCGTGAATGGACCACCCAGCACTTCACGGAATCCGGTAACTTGGGCACCCCTCCTGGGTCAACCTGTACCCCCTACGAGTGCGGCGAATAGCCCGCCAATTCTAGAGTGAGGCCCCCTCCGTCTCAACGCCATGAGATGCGGGCCCGTTTCCCTCTAGAACCCTGCTACCCGTGCACCCCTCCGCGGGGTAATCCTAGTACAGAAAGTAAAATATACATACAACGGGTACATCGACCTCATCCCGGTCGTGCCCCAAAAGAATAATACAAACAGGCAGTGACGGCAGTCCACATGTCGAACGCTCGCCCCGCAATATCAAATGTACATATAAAACAAAAACTGTACTAACATTGCATCCAGGCTGTCCCCCACGACCGATCCGTAACATCACAGCACAATCACAGAACATCAACGTGAATGTCACGTTCGCAAATCCTTCTAACCGGGCTATAGCAGTTAGACAGGATTTACCGATCAAGTGACATTCACGGTCGCAGATATAATGTAAATACTGTGAACTAGCATTTTTAAAATATCCGATCGAACAAATTCATCGAAGTGGGCCCCAAGCACTACTGTAGCACTCACAGAAAATCTGGACCCAAAAGGAATATTCCAAAAGCCCCATGTTCAAGTAAGAGAACTACTGTAGAAATCTGGAGCAATGATGACACTTTTCGGCGGCGGAACCGCGGCCAAAAGGGGGTTATGGCAGCGGTTCTGCGGTTATATAGTGGAATCACGTGACCATTTTTCTACAGTGTTCTCCATATACCCAGCACACATTTCTGAAACACCCTGAAAAATTTTTAGAGCCCAAAAAAATTTCGACAGAAACTGTGCATGTGTTATCGGGTTTTAAGAAAATCCGTTCGATCGAACATTTAAACACGCTAGAGCAAACTAGACTAGATTAATGGCGAGGCTCTGATATCACTGTAAGTGCACGGCGGCGCCCCGGCCGTCATTCCGAGGCCAAATTGCGGAAATGATAATTTTCTTTAAACTTTTGAAACCGGCACCACCGCGCACTATTAACCTGGATCGGGCCATTAACCTAGCTACTAGCAAACAAGAAAAGAGTAGAAGCTATACCAAGCGATCCGTGTCTTTCGGTCTTCGTCTCCACTCCGATCTCCTCGCGGAATATCCGGTAGTCGCCTCCTCGTCGAAACGGGCACCACATTGCCGAATTCTTTTACGGGCTCCCACCTCTGGACCGAGGCAACTCGGGCACGAAGCTAGCGAGTCGACGTGCCCAAGAGTTGCTATAGGCTTGTGTGGAGTCTGTCTCTTTGGGGTTATGAGGTTGCCATGGTGATGGAGGAATGGGCATAGGAATTTTGAAGCAAGCAAAACTAAAAATGAGAATGAATCATTTTCTCTCATCAAAAATAATGAACTCTCTCTTGCTCTCTCTTGAAGTGGCCGGCCCCCCTTAATCAAAATGGTGGAGGAATCAACAAAACATGAAGGGAGGTGATGGTAGGAAAAGTAGAGGGTGACCACATCCATAAGCAATGATAACAAGGTCATATCCAATTCAAATCAACTCTAATCTCAATTAATTGCAAGCCATCATGAAAAAGCAAAGATGCTAATCAAATCATGATCCCACAAATGCAAGAAACCCCTCCACAATAAGTTATTTGCAAACTTGCAAATAACCCCCCTCCATCACAAAAGTCCGGCCGTAAAGGAACAAAGAAAAACCGGCCGGAACGGAACGCAAACTGGCAACTTCAAAAAACTGATCCCGTAATAAATTACAGGAAAACCCCGCGACTGCATATACATGCCCGCATTTGTATTCCCACTGAACACAAATGCAAAGAGACAAAATTTGCACTGTCAAATACTAGGATCTGGCTTAAACCAAAGCCGGCTAGTAAAATCCGTCCGATCACGATCCGTGCAATACCGCACGTATCTGATCGAACCCTGCCATATCTCCATACGGCCTCTACAGCGTTTCGCCCGAAACTTAAGTAATTGTGTGTGGGGGACTCTAAAGACTCGTCAATACTATGTCCGTGGATTTAACCACTAGCACGTCAGAGGTATTAGCCATACGTGACGGGCCACCAGCTATTGACCAAAAGGGACTGATTGATATGAATTTAGTTAACCGCAATCAGGACGGTGTCGCTTTGCAGCTAGCCGGTTGAGCACGGGTCGATCCACAGGGAGACGGAGCGATTACTGTTCTTGTCGTAACGAGGTAATGCGTGAGGGTGGAATTGTTCTTATCTACCCTATGTGTTATATGCACAAGTAAAGTTGTTAGGAAAAGATACGAAAGTGTAAGCTAAGGAAATCCGTATTCAAAACCTTTGAGCCGGGTCTTGACCAGTTGAAGCTAGAGCAATCGGCAACAACGTGGATTAGGGGATTTAAGCACGGTACTCGTGGAATCCGGCTTATTGACCCTTGTCCTTCCGTTCTTGTCTCTTGCTTTCGCCTCCGGCCAAACCGAACGCAACCGGTCGCGGTTAAGAATCACCGTTACCTTGGTAGGGTAGGGTGCCTAACGGAGCGCTTGCGTAACGTTTGGGCGGAGTTCAAAGGAAAATAACGGGAAAAGGAAATGAGGAACGAAACGTTAACTTACAATATCGTATTTCTTCCTAACAACACCATATTAACAACCATTCACAAAACAAACCAAAAAAGAGCAAAAGAAAAGATAAACAAAGAAAAGAAAAGATTACAAGCAAGTAATTAAAGTGCATGGTAATAAATTGCAAGTAATAAAAGACAAGAATGAAAAATGCAAGAAAGAGATAAGCAAGAAAGTAACACTAAGAACCATAGAACTCAAGACAAGCCATGGGATCAATAGCCAACCCTTAAACTTGCAAGCTCAATCAAGAGGTTGCAAGGTCAAGAGAAGGGTAAAGAACTCATGTGAAATGAAGCACAAAAGAGAAGAGCTTTATTGATTCTATAATGATACAACCCTTGAGATCAATAACCAACCCTTAAACCTTCAAGCTCAATGAAGAGGTTGAAAGATCAAGAGAAGGCAAGGACCTCAAGGGGAAGCTAAGCAAAAGAATGATACAATGTATGGCAAAATTAGACTCCTTCTCACTTACCCAATGGTTTCCTTTTATAGGCAAAAGAACAAGACCTTTCCTTTAATTTGAATTTGAATTCATCCAAAATTTGGAGGGAAGTTTGAATTTTTGAATCACATCAACACTTTATGCATTGAATGCACCATACCCTCTCGTGCTCTGTGCATGTCCCTCTCGTGCTTTGTGTTTGACCCTCTCGTGCTTTGTGCTGCCCCTCTCGTGCTTTGTGCTTGTCTGAGACATGAATGACCACTGTCATTTGTCTTGTCTCTGGAACAGGTACGCGGCACTGGACGGATACGGATGATCGGAACCCGGCTTTTTTCTGCTGGCAACAGATGTCCTGGATTTTGGCGTAACAGTAGAGATTTTGTATCATTTGCGTTATTTTGGACTAGGAACCTGTAGCCTGTAAATATGTAACAAACACGGATTAAAAGCACCTGCCTATAAACAAACGAGCGTAAGAATGGGCGGTATAAAATGCAATATTCTGTTATGAACAAATACCCCCAAACTTAACTTTTGCTCGTCCCGAGCAAAACCAATTATTCAAAAAAATAAAATCCTAACCGCACTTTCGCAGGGAACGCGATTGCACTGAGCGCGTGCAACAAGCCGTTAAACCTCTAGGTGTCCCTAGTAGGAGGAGTGTTGTCTCCTGAGGGTTTTCAGCGGATTACACCCACAAAATCCCGTCAAGTTAGTGTCATAAGTTAACAATGATTCTACTCCTACAGTTTAGAATTTACATTAGAAACTCTATCATCCTAAGTTAGAAATATTAAACCCTTATTTTTCACACCTCCTATCTATTTAACCTTGGTTCTCCTGAGTTTTCCTTCTAAAGTGCGGCCTCAAATCAGGGATTTTTATCAACTTTACAGAAAATACAAGTCTTATTCTTTATTTCTATCTTTTATCCAAACATCGATTGTATACCCCTACGTATGTGTATATTTGCACCCCTACACTCAAGAATTCAATTCAAGCTATAATACCCTTGCTCTAATACCAAATACTACTTCTTTTCATTAAGGATGGACGGATTTTCTCGCACACCTTTCATGCGACTATTAATGCTTCTTGAGGCACTAACGACCGATTACTGAATGTGTGAACTTTAAGGCGTAAAAAGCAGTTTCCAGGTCTTGATTTTATTCTATTTTTTCTTTTTCTTTTTTCTTTTTCTTTTCAAGACCGGATATATTTTCCAACATGCTCTTTTGGTGTTTAGCTTTAAATACCGTTTTTTCTTTCATACTAGGCTTTCAGGCAAGAGTATTTCTAGGTATCCTCTATTATCCCAAGTTTCAAGGTGCGTGTAAGTGCAGTTTGTAGGATATATACTTTCTGAATTTGAACTCAAGAAAAGAAACTATTTTTCAGACTTATCCTCCAGTAAAGCTTCAATACTTTCCCTTCATCTTGACTTAACTCAAGAATTGAACTCAAACAAAATTGTAAAGACGTATACTTACCAAAGTTAGACAGAATGAGGGTTATTTTAAGGATTTTCAATTCCTAAATCTAGAATTTAGTTATTTCTAACATATCAACTAAACTTTCAGAATAAAAATCTAAGTTACCCTATTAGCTAACTTGACGACAAAGTTTTTATATTTTTGTAAAATTTTCGATTTTTGTGGGTTTTTAATAAGATATGCAAATGCAGAATATACAAATGAATGCGAAGGAAGAAAGCTTACCGAGCACACCCCCAAACTTAAACTTGATAGTGCCCTCACTGTCTAGCTACACCAAGAGGGTCAAAATTATCGGCGCTCCCCAAAAACAAATTATATACAAAACAAAAAGCAAAACAAAAATATATACACAAAAAAGGGTCCCCCCAAACTTAAGTGAAACCGTGTTTCCACTGTTAAGCGTTGAAGTTCAGGATTAGGGGGAAAGAAAATAGTATCAATCTATACAAGGCCTTACACAGGCTAAAGGTGAGCACCAACCATTCAAAGATCTTATCGTTATAATGTGCAGGTTGGTGAAAGAATATGGTGAGGAAAGAAATGGAGATTACGCGAGACCGTATGGAGATAGAAGTGGTATACGGTCTCGGTATATGAGAAGAAGAATGGCGGAAGGGAAAAAGAAACGGAGCACGAACTTGAGGGTGAAAATGGAGTGAATAGATTAGCACAATTTGTGATGACCGATGTGTAAGAAGCGTTTGTGCTAATCTATTAACCCGTCGAGAAATGGGATCAAATCCCTCAAGATTCGTGAGAAACCATGGGTACGCCGAACTTGGTAAACCAGATATAGGAAATGAAATTGATACGGTTTCTTGCAAGGTCGGAATGATGGAAAGGATGGAGGGAAGTGATTGAGGAGCGGTATCGGTTAAGGTTTCGGGAGGGTGCACACAGTCAATGAAAGGAACAGGATGAATTGGAAAATCCGACTTATCAATTAAAACTGTTTCATCCTCAGTACTATCCTCAATATTCTCCTCAAAATTTATCTCATCCATGCCTTTATCATCAATATCAAGACGCATATGAAGTTCGGGAAAAACATTTAATGACTCGGGATGATGAATTGAAGATAAAAATTCAGCCAAATCTATGGGTTCATCATCCAAAATATTCCCAGCGTCAATATCCTCAATCAAGTGAAAATCAAAATTCTCAGACACCTCATTAAAAGCATGGATTTCAATCAATTCAGGTTCTAAGATGGAGGTGTAGAGGTCAAAAGGATTGGGTGTGGTTTCACTTGGCAAGGTCCCTTCACAATCTGGCAAATCAAACACTACGAAGTCACACAACTCATTAAACATTCTATCTTCAACTGATAATTCATTTGGGACACTTGATAGACTTTCAACACAGGAGTTGTGGGATTCAATTTGAGACGGGTAGGGTTGATTTGGAAGGGTATACAGCTCACTTTCTCCACTCAAATTCTCAGCTTGTCCTACCGCCTCATCATACATTGGAAAATTTGGAGCTAGCTGGAAACTAGCTACCGGGTCAGTAGGTTGTATGAGAGCGTCCATGGACGCATTCAAATCCATCATCTGTTGGCTTGACGCTACCCTAAAGTCTTCCAACGACTGTTCCAGACTAGACATGGGTTGTGAAGGGGTTTCAGTAAAAGATTCAAAGTTGTATGGATACTGAAAATTCCCAAACGGCTGTGTAGAAGCAATGTCTAGGAAAGGTGCAAAAGTTGGGTAGGACCGGTAGGAATTGAATGGTTGGATAGGGGTAGGATCAACATTTGGATAAGAAGGTGAATGAATTTGTTGATCCCAAGAATTTGAAGTGGTGACAGGAGTGAAAGATCGGCTACGAGATTGTTCAATACGTTCTGCAATAGACATAGGTCTTGGAGTTGCAACATGACTCGAAGAAGGGGTATCAACGTAAGAAGGGGTGAATGTTTGAAATGGTTGATACGAAGTGGATTGTGGAGTCAAATTGTTTATCCTAGACGCGTCTATCCGATCTCTCAATGAAATTTTTGGCATGGATGGATCGTTCGAAGTTCGGCCAAAGCAAGAACCGTAAGAAGTAATGTCTGGTTGTGGGTACCAAAGTTCGGCAAGAGTTTTTCGAGGTGGGGTACCCATGATATGAAAAGAGAAAGAAAGAAAGGAAGAGAAAAGGAGGGGAAAAAGAATGTGATTTTTTATTTTTTTTATTTTTTTTTTTTGGTTTTTGTTAGTTAGATATTAACAAAAGAATGAAATATACACACAAAAAGAATCTGGACAAAAACAATTACAACACAAAAATACCACACACCTAATCGTTCTAGGGTTCACCTAGGTCAACTAGACCTGCTCCAGAACTTGATTGTCGAAGTAAAACTGTGTCGAGAAACGGGCTCAAGATACACTGATCACGAGGCCAGGTAAGTGCAGAGACAAGGGGAGGTTTTCCAACGCTTTCGCGAAGTTCCTTAATTAAATAACCCTTTCTCTTTTGGCGGTTTCACCGTTAACACTTTCCTAGACACCCCGTAAACAATATACCGTTAAGCGAGGTTCTAAACACGGTTAACTTCTCCTAATGAGCGCGAAGTCCTTAAGGCTTAAAGTCTAATTTCTTTTAAATTTTGTGCGGGTAAACGTTATGCTCAAGTTCGTGATTTGTGGGCCACGGAAAAGGTGATGAAATCCTTTACCGTATGTTGTGGGGTTCGCTTGCCCTTAAGTCCGTATTAATTGATGCAATGCGCAATTCAATAAAAAATTATTCAAAGAATCAAACAATCTTTTTTTTAGTTTAAGCACGGCACTGCAACAAAGACGGGTTAGTCAATTTTTAGCGTTTGGAAGCGAACTTGCAAAGAATCCTGCAAAGAATAGTATATTGGATGCGTCGGATTTGAGGAAGAAGGTGTTAGAAATACATACCCATAAGTTTTTGGGTTAAGGAACCCATGTTGAAGTTAAATCCGAATAGCTTGAAATGTTCGCTTGCGCGGGTCAAACTACCCGGATCTTTGGCATTATACTTCGTAATCACATTAACGTTGAATGTACACTTTGCTCCCCACGTTCTCCGTTCGCAATTCCGCAAAATCTTTTTAGTTCAAATCCAGAGTGCTTGCAGGTACAAAATCCAGAGAGCAAAATGGGTTAAGAATGTTATTTTTTTTTTGGTTTTGGTTTTTTTTGAAATTTTTATATTGTTTTGAAAAAGTGTTAGAAGGATATTCACAAGATTAACCCGAACTAACAAAAACAAAAACGTTACCATCTCCCCGGCAACGGCGCCATTTGATTGATATGAATTTAGTTAACCGCAATCAGGACGGTGTCGCTTTGCAGCTAGCCGGTTGAGCACGGGTCGATCCACAGGGAGACAGAGCGATTACTGTTCTTGTCGTAACGAGGTAATGCGTGAGGGTGGAATTGTTCTTATCTACCCTATGTGTTATATGCAAAAGTAAAGTTGTTAGGAAAAGATACGAAAGTGTAAGCTAAGGAAATCCGTATTCAAAACCTTTGAGCCGGGTCTTGACCAGTTGAAGCTAGAGCAATCGGCAACAACGTGGATTAGGGGATTTAAGCACGGTATTCGTGGAATCCGGCTTATTGACCCTTGTCCTTCCGTTCTTGTCTCTTGCTTTCGCCTCCGGCCAAACCGAACGCAACCGGTCGCGGTTAAGAATCACCGTTACCTTGGTAGGGTAGGGTGCCTAACGGAGCGCTTGCGTAACGTTTGGGCGGAGTTCAAAGGAAAATAACGGGAAAAGGAAATGAGGAACGAAACGTTAACTTACAATATCGTATTTCTTCCTAACAACACCATATTAACAACCATTCACAGAACAAACCAAAAAAGAGCAAAAGAAAAGATAAACAAAGAAAAGAAAAGATTACAAGCAAGTAATTAAAGTGCATGGTAATAAATTGCAAGTAATAAAAGACAAGAATGAAAAATGCAAGAAAGAGATAAGCAAGAAAGTAACACTAAGAACCATAGAACTCAAGACAAGCCATGGGATCAATAGCCAACCCTTAAACTTGCAAGCTCAATCAAGAGGTTGCAAGGTCAAGAGAAGGGTAAAGAACTCATGTGAAATGAAGCACAAAAGAGAAGAGCTTTATTGATTCCATAATGATACAACCCTTGAGATCAATAACCAACCCTTAAACCTTCAAGCTCAATGAAGAGGTTGAAAGATCAAGAGAAGGCAATGACCTCAAGGGGAAGCTAAGCAAAAGAATGATACAATGTATGGCAAAATTAGACTCCTTCTCACTTACCCAATGGTTTCCTTTTATAGGCAAAAGAACAAGACCTTTCCTTTAATTTGAATTTGAATTCATCCAAAATTTGGAGGGAAGTTTGAATTTTTGAATTTTTGAATCACATCAACACTTTATGCATTGAATGCACCATACCCTCTCGTGCTCTGTGCATGTCCCTCTCGTGCTTTGTGTTTGACCCTCTCGTGCTTTGTGCTGCCCCTCTCGTGCTTTGTGCTTGTCTGAGACATGAATGACCACTGTCATTTGTCTTGTCTCTGGAACAGGTACGCGGCACTGGACGGATACGGATGATCGGAACCCGGCTTTTTTCTGCTGGCAACAGATGTCCTGGATTTTGGCGTAACAGTAGAGATTTTGTATCATTTGCGTTATTTTGGACTAGGAACCTGTAGCCTGTAAATATGTAACAAACACGGATTAAAAGCACCTGCCTATAAACAAACGAGCGTAATAATGGGCGGTATAAAATGCAATATTCTGTTATGAACAGGGACGTCTGTGAGCGAACTCATCCTGACTCCCAACTGAGCCTGTCAGTGACAATATCCGTACAGTCCGGTCCGTTCGTCTATGAGCATCGCATGGCGGGCCTAGGGGGTTGGTAAAGTCCGACCCCCAAAAGCGGTACAAGTCGTGTCGGAGTGTAGCCCAGAACACCCTGAGATACTAATGGAATACCTACCAGTAAATCTCCTGCCTTGGCCAAGGAATTTTCATGTACTGACTCTCCTAGACACAGCGCGACCTCACCCCCAATACCGGGAGAGACGAACCCCTGCAGATCCGCTCACTGCCTCCATGTGGCTCGGGACTGTACCCAACTAAAACCTGTTTGCACGTCTCCTTTGAGCGTGGTAGGGTAGTAATCTAAGTACAGTGGGAACTCACATGAGACAAATGACGATCTCAGGTCGATGAACTAACCTGTACACAAGTCACCTGGGAACTGCTATCTGACATCTGATATAATCCCAACTAGCAGGTTCCCGGCGAGTCCTGTCCGGTGTATTCATAACCCAATGATCACCTGTATACATCTTAGGTGAACCAACTGACACCAGTGGCTTGTGAGACCGGCTACCGCCCCTCGTTGGGATCTCGACTGTATACACTAGTCTACTCTGAAGTATCGATGCCCTGTCTCGAAACTCCAATGACTAGGGACCTTTTAAGGATGTGCTTATAGACTACCAGCTCTCACGTATATGATCGCCCTCATACTGCTGGCAGTCAAGCAAGAATCTTAGGGGCTCTATCAACGCGTAATAGTGACCTGTAAGGTCACCTAAAGCAGTACACGATAATGAAGATAAACCAGATAGCATACTATCATCTTGAGTAAGACTGTCCTACCGGAATAGGTCCTCCCTCAATCATTGCAATCACGTGTCTGTGATCCAATAATTGACTTTGAGGGCACTATCTCCAACAAGTAAAGTATGATAACTTCCGGGAAGTTCAGCAGAAACGAAATTTGGGTGAGACCTCGATAGAATCTTTCTAGAATACAATACGAGAAGACTTGGACCCAGGATCGGTCATATTACGCACACCCAATAGGCCAGAGTTCGGCATCGTCGATGAGACATGTTATGAGTGACCATGACAGTTGGCCAGAGATATTTAGAGGATATGCTAGAGCGGGACTATTTCCGTCATCTTTGATTTTGATATTTTAGGCGATTTATTGGCATGATTGAGATTTTGTGCACCACAGTTGCACTTGACTTCGAATTGATGTCATTCGATATGTTGATTTTGATTTCATGCCTATGGTATGCATGTGATTTAACTTATACTTTCGGCATAGTTTTCATGCACTTTCAGTATTTGGATTCGATTTTGCGCATGCTGATGCACATGGTTGTGAGATTATATACCACGGTATACCTGATTTGGATTTGGATTGAAATGCGTTGTATACCGTCGATTTCGATTGTGATACTCGATATTTTTTTCGTGCACCTTGTCCACTTGATTTGGATTCTTGCGCATACTTGACGCGCTTGATGCGATTTTGGTGCACACCAGATGCACTAAATCGAGATTTTTCGCGCATATCAGATGCACCTGATATCGTTGTCAGGCACACACCGTTGCGCTGACAGATGTTTCCCTGCACACCCGTTGCACTTAGATTTTGTTTCTTTGCATATGGCACATTCATGGATTTCGATTTCCGTGCGCACCGGACGCACGTGGCATTCTTATATACATTTTGGGATTGATTTTCCCTTGAGCTGATGTTTTTATGATATTTACTATTTGGTATAGTAGCTGAGCAGGACTAGTCCAAGGACAATACCTGATTATGGTTTTGCATGTATCGATAGTCATCGAAGAGATTTCCAAAAGGGAGCTATAGTCTCAGTATTTACCTACGTGTCCGAGATGACACGAAACATTTTACAAAGGAAACCCTCCTAAATTATTTTCCAAACGGCGGGACGTATGTTAAACAAAAGATATACATATGTATATAGAATTATTTTCTTACAATAGACGTCCGCCACTGTGCAGTGATACACACATCGCACAACGACTTGAAAGGAGTTTGTCATGCATTTCTCTAAGATGTTTTGACGAGTTTACACCGACGCGTACTATGTACGTGTTATAGTTTTGATATATATCATGTTGGTTTTCGTTTTGGGCTTTAACATTGGTGTCTTCGCCATAACTCCGATGATTACGGGATGCTTGACGGAGTTTTGATTTTGGTTTACAAACTCGTTTTTCATGCGCATGCATTGCGCTACGATACTTTTTATGTATTTATTATTTCGGAACCCCGACGACTCGATCATTTTACTGAAATATTTTAGTATTGGGGGGAGTTTTAATTTAAATTCGGGGACCGAATTTCTTTAAGGGAGAAGATTGTAACGTTTTGAAAATCGTTTAGGTGAAATTTCGGATAATCGGTAATAATTGGTGTTTTCCGTAAAATCCCAGATATAATTATTTTTCCACATAAACTTAAATATACATATTCTAGTTATGAAATTACTAGTATTTGATTATTAATTGGCCACTTGTAAATTTCTAGTTTACTTAAAAAAATTTCGAAATTAATTATTTTTAATATTATTTTAAGATTTCACTAATACATTTAATTAGTGATAATTACAAATTAGAATGAGTTAATACAAGTTTTATGCATCATGACATATTAAACCAAGATGTAACATGTTTTTTTTGAAATGAAATGAAATTGTCAAGATGGTTCCTGAAATTAAAGAAAGGGTTAAATGGAAAAGGAAAATTTAAAGAAAATAATAAAGAAGGAAGTGTTGGCTTGGAGTTCTCTTGACTTGGCATTTTTCTCTCACCCTCACCCCTCACTTGGCCAGCCTTAGGCTGCCCCAAAATAATTAGAAAAGAAAACAAAGGAGAAAGAAGAGAATAGAAAATGAAAGCATGGGGTTTTAATATTGAGGTATGGGTATTTGTTGACTTGTGCTTTTGTTCCAACACCACACTATCACTCTCTCTCTCTCTCCCCCTCACCAATTTGGCCGAGCCCCCCTTCTCCAATTCCAGCAACAGCCCCCTCTTTTCCCCACACCATTTCACACCAAAATTTCACTCAAAAATGCATCAAAATCCATACAAACTCACACTAATCCCTAATCAAACCTTTACCCATTATCTCTTGGCCATTCAAGCATGGATTTAGGAGCATAGAAGCTATTTTTGGAGGCTAAGATTTGCATGCTAGATCTCAATTTGGGAGGTATAAATCTTAAACCTATAGGGAAATTGTTGTTTAAATTGCTTAACCTAGCATATTTGAGAGTTAATTTGATTCTAGTTGATAACTTGAAAATTCAAGAATTGGGTTTAGATCAAGATAGGGGTTTTGATCATTTGATTGTGGTTGTGAGATATATTTTAACACATCAAAGAATGTAAAACCTAATCTAGTTGCTAGTTTGCAAATTGTTAATTTAAATTTGTAATAATTAAGCTATTTTGCAAACTAGGTTTTAGAATTAAATCAAATATGTAAGATTAAAATCTAGTTAGGGTTTTCATCACATCATTACCATTATAATGTGTAGTTTAACACCTTAGGTAATGCAAAACCTAGTCTAATTGTTGATTTGTGTATTGTTGCTTTAAAATTGTCAAAATTGGATAATTTTGCAAACTAGAATTTTGGGTTAATGAAATTATGTGAGATTAAAATCTAGTTAATGTTTATGTGACCTAATTAAGATATTTAGTGAATATTGTAGCCACTAAAATTGTTCAAACATCAACTTTTGTACTAAAATGATTAAAATGGACTTACTAGGTTTCTGGATCTAAATCGATTCGATTAATTTTGAGGTTTTGATGAGTTTTAACTTATTTCATATAATAATTAGTGAGTTGTGAAACAACGATTGGTACGTTTGGGTTTTATCTCGATCAATTGGCGTTTATACGCCGATGTTGAGGGTTATTTGGTTCTTTTGCATGAGCGGGTCATAGGTTTTAACCTATATACGATCCATGTGCCGTTTTGGTTTTCGTGCGTGATTTCTGTTTACGATTCTATATATGTACATATGTAGGTACCCTCGAGTGTACTTGAACGATAAGGACGATCGTGGCGTCATCGACTTCGGCAAGTAAGGATCAAGATGAGTATATATATATATCTACGGGGGAAGTCGGGTGGATGGCGTATAGCACCCACGCAGTTTCGTAATATAGAACGCGAATGCGTTATGATATATATACTTTTGTGTTTTATGATGTGCATACTTAGTAAGAGATGGTTACGTGATTTTGGGTTAGTTTAGCGTAGTTGTAGGAAAACGCTTGCAGTGTAGTTTCTTAGTCGCGAAACCCTAGAGTTAAGATTTGCATACACGCGCGCGCACACACTTGCATACATTTTATTACTTGTGCGTATATGGGGGTATGTATATATGTATACTGTAAGTCAATGTACAACACCCCACAAGTTGCGGGGGGGGGGGGGGGCGGAAAAATGAAAAACGATCTTGTTCTTTGAGTTAACATTGACTAACCGAAGAATCTTTGCTAAAATATAACTAACATATACATAGGAGTTCTTTAACTACTATGAAAAGAGATTATACCTAATGAACCGTGTCCTTCGTCTTTTCGTTCTCCATCTCCTCTCCGGCCTTCTCTATGTAGTAGATGATCCACCCGAGAGCTTTACTCCAAGCTTCACCTCTAAACTTGAGGTAACTAGGTTTCTTTAGTTGCTAATCAAAGGTACCTAGGTGATATAGAGTGTGGATATGGATTAATTAGTCTATCTAATCCTTGATCTCAACACATGAGGGGTAGGATTAGGGTTTGAAGAGAGAGTGAGCTTGAGGAGAAAGAAGGTGAGCATGAGAATGAGAAGAAATAATGAACTCATTTGAATATATGAAGCATTATCTTTTATCAAATAAATAAAACAAATAATTTAACAACCATGCTTCATTTATTCATATGAGTGATTCATCTCATGGGTCATTAGATCAATTAATGAAGCATTAACTCCATGGATGAATCACACAAATGAGTCATTAAAACAATAAATGCAAATGCCACCTAAACCCCCAAGTCACCATCCTTCTAGAAGCTTCTCGCGAAATTACGAGAACGCCCCTTCTATCCGTGAAAACACGGATAAAATTTAGACTGTATAAATCCAATAATCCGATACTAGAATCTGGCTTAAACCAAAGCCGGCTAGTAAAAACTGTCCGAATGTCGTACGTGCGTAAACACACGTATGCGTCCGAACCCTTGTCATAAAACCATACGACCTGTATATCGTTTCGCCTGGAGCAGGGAAACTCTCTGTTTGGGACTCTAAAGACTCGACTACTACGCTGGCAGTGGGTTTAACCACAGACTGCAAGCGGCACTTGCTGTGTTTATAACATTCATATCAGTTATCTCATAACTACTTATGAATTCCAAATGTTGTATCCCATTCCTCTGTAGGGTTCCTAAGTACACTAATGAGGTCTCACAAGGCATCAACCATGCCAATTTCAAATTTTTCCGGTGCCGAGAAACCCTAATATAGATCGTTAACTAGAGATTAGGCGAAACATGCAAGTAGTAAACAACTTTACTGCTAAGTGAAAGAGACTACAACCTTTGTAGATCCGGTCCTCCACTTCCTTAGCTCCATGATGATGTCCCTCCACTGCGATCATCGGATCCCAGACTCTAGCAATGGTTTCGCCGAAGAAATGATCGGGCTAGGTCGTCGACTACGATGCCGAAGATGATCTACGTCGAGACAACACAAGATCAAGCTCCAACTTCACCAAGCCATGAAACTTGTGAAGAAAACACCCTATACTACTTGGCAAGTGGTAGAGGATGAAGAAATAGGAAGTGGGTTCACTTTAGAATTGGATTTCTCACTCTTTTTCTCAAATCACCATTGAAGCTAGCAATCTTCTTTCTTCTTGAAGAAGAAGAAGAAGAAGAAAAGATATGATAAGAATTATCTAATAGTTGAAAATAAAGTGATTCTTATCATATTAGCAACCATGGTTAAGTGTAGAGAGTAAACTAAGCTTAGGTGAATGGTTAGGTTTAGGAAAGAAACAAAATGGTCAAAGCTTCATGAAGCTTCTAAACAATTCCAAAGAAAGCCACCATTTCATTTCTTGCCAAAATGAATAAATAAATAAATAAATCAAACCCTAACCATTAACCTAATCATAGTTAAAATCATACACACACCCAAGTATGCATGTATCATCAAACATGATACAAACTAGTGCACAAAACTATATCATATATACAATGTGCACATCAAGTGAGAAAATCCATCTTTAAGTGAACAAATATTAGTTAATATAAAGTGATATATCAAATATATAATTATACATTAAATCATTAAATCAATACTTGATTTAACGATCCGATCATATCGCATATAACCGACTAATATCAATAGTAACAACTTATCGAATCAATACTTGATCCAATAACCCGGCTATATCGCATATAACCGATCAATGTTACAAATCACGAGAATCGAATACAGTATCACATACTGGTATTATTCTCGGTCCCGCACATATCTCATATGCGCTCCTATTTCGTTTCTCTTGAGCCAGGAAACCTCTGTGTAGGACTCTAAAGACTCGTCAATACGCCGGCAGCAGATGATGATCATATCAAGCACCCACAAGCCGCAAGCGGTCTGCTAAACGTAACGGCCACCTGGGTATTGAGCGATCAGAAGATCGACGAGCAAGCCCGCTCACACTCCTGTGAATCCACCCAGTAACACTTACCGTACAGTCCGGTCTGATCGTCTGATATGTCGCATATCTCGCCTAGGGGTGGTAAACGTCAGACCCCAATAGCTTGATAAGTCGTGTCGATATGAGGTCTATAACAGTTCGAGAAACTACTGATAACACTTACCAGTAAATCTCAGTAACCCTGGCCAGGGATTTCCGGTTATAGCCAATCGAACACAGCGCAACATCAACCCCCTATATCGGGAGAGACGAATCCCCTCCTATCGCTCATTGCCTTCATGTAATTCGGGACTGTACCCAAAAACCACCGTTTTGCACGCCCTCTTGGACGTGGTAAGGTGGAAATCAAAGCACAGTGGGAATCACACAAGACTCTATGATGATCTCGGGTCTACAGACTAACCTGTACCAGTGTCACCAGAGAACTGCCATCTGACGTGAGGTATAATGCCATTTAGGAGTTCTCGGCGAGTCCGTCCAGTATACCCAGTCTCCACTGAGCACCCGTATATCATCTCTGATGTCAAATACCAATGGATATGGGATCATCCATCGCCCATCTGTATGGGTCGAGAAGGTATACGCTAGTCTACTCTGGCATATCGATGCCCCGTCTCGATATACCCACGACTAGGGACCTTGAAGGATGTACTTATAGACTACCATGTCCCCACTAGTATGATCCGCATCACAGTCCAGGTAGTCAAGTACACATCCTAAGGGCTTTACCAACATGTAATAGAGAGACAATCAGTGTATATGTTAAGGTAAAGAGCAACCAGATAGCATACTATCATGTCGAGCAAGAAAGTCCTCCTTATATATGTCCAAGCATCCACTACAATATACATCCTATGTATAGTAATGGCCTCTAGGTCATACATATAACTAACAACACTAGCTGTACGTAACGGTCCCTAGATAGATAAGAAGGCCGATGAGGAAACCCATCCTAACTCCTACTGAGTCTGATGTGACAATCTCCATACAGTCCGGTCTGTTCGTCTAAGACTATCGCATATCGGGCCTAGGGGCGGCAAGCGTCAGTCCCCTAATAGCGGTATAAGTCGTGTCGGAGTGTAGCCCATTACACCTTGAGAAACTATTGGAACCTACCAGTAAATCTCGCTTGCCCTGGCCAAGGACTTTGCGTAATGGCTCTCTGACACAGCGCGACATCAACTCCCAATACCGGGAGAGACAAATCATGTCTAACCGCCACTACCTCCAAGTGCTTGGAACTGCACCCAACTGCTACCTGTTTGCACGACTCCTTTGAGCCTTGGTAGGGTAGCAATCTAAGAACAGTGGGAACACACTCGAGGCGAAGCAACAGTGTCAAGTCTGCGGACTATGCTGTACTCATGTCACCTGGGAACTGTTAACTGACGACGGGTATAATACCAACCAACAGTTCCCTGCGAGTCCTGTCCGGTGTACCCGTAACCCAACGAGCACCTGTATACTATCTCCAGTACGACGTACTGATGGCTGTGGGACAGACCATCTCCACAACTGGGATGAGAAGTGCACACACTAGTCTACTCCGGAGTATCGATACCCTGTCTCGATAATCCTACGACTAGAGACCTGAAAAGGATGTGCTTGTAGACTACCCAGCCCCCACTAGTGTGACTGCCATCACAACGCTGGTAGTCAAGCAAGATCTTAAGGGCTCTATCAATACGTATACTCATATATTAAGATAGATGAAACCAAGTAGCATACTACCATGTTTAGCAAGACTGTTATATAACTGTGAATATCCCAAGCTTTCATTAAGTAATATACAAGCTAGTATGATACAATAATAGCCCCTAGGGCATATACACTAACAATCTCCCACTTGCACTAGGGCCATGTACTGGCATATCGAAGACCGATGATCTCGAGTAGCCTCTCGAACTGAATCTGAGGTAGGGCCTTTGTGAATGGATCAGCAATGTTCTCTTCAGTAGCAACTCTTCGGACCTCGATCTCCCGGCGATCTATGATCTCCCTGATCAGGTGATACCGCCTTAAGATGTGTCTGGACTTCTGATGGGACCTTGGTTCCTTCGCTAAAGCTATAGCTCCGTTGTTGTCGCAATACAGAGGTATTGGATCAACAATGGTAGGAACCACCTGAAGTTCTGTTAGGAACTTCTTCATCCAGACCGCTTCTTTTGCGGCATCACAAGCAACAATATACTCCGCTTCCATCGTCGAGTCAGCAACGGTGTCCTGCTTGGAACTCTTCCAGTACACCGCCCCTCCATTGAGGGTAAAGACATAACCTGACATGGACTTGGAATCGTCCTTATCACTCTGGAAGCCGGAATCAGCAAATGCCTCCATCTTGAGGTCTTTTCCGCCGTAAACCAAGAACATCTCCTTAGTCCTTCTCAGGTACTTGAGAATGTTCTTTACTGCTATCCAGTGCTTCTCCCCTAGGTCTGACTGATACCGGCTTACCACGCTCAGTGCGTAAGCTGCATCTGGTCTGGTGCACAACACCGCATACATTATAGAGCCTACCGCAGAAGCATAGGGTATAATCGATGTGCGATCCTATTCCAAATCAGTCTTGGGAGACATCTCTTTGGATAGGGTAATTCCGTGACAAGCCGGTAGATTACTACGCTTAGAATCTTCCATACTGAATCTTTTCAGTATAGTGTTGGTATACCTGGACTGCGAAAGTCCCAACATCCTCTTGGATCTATCACGATAGATCCGGATCCCCAGAATGTAAGAGGCATCACCCAGGTCTTTCATGGAGAACCTGTGTGACAAGAATCCTTTGACAGATTGTAGCATAGGAATGTCATTTCCTATCAATAGAATGTCATCCACGTACAACACGAGAAATACGACAGTTCTTGCTACAACTTTACTATATATGCATGGTTCATCTGGATTTTTGATAAAGTCATATTCTTTGACCGTTTCATCAAAACAGATGTTCCAACTTCGCGATGCCTGCTTTAGTCTATAAATGGACTTAAGCAACTTGCACACTTTCCCGCTGCTCCCACTCTGATTGAAACCTTCTGGCAGATCCATATAGACGCACTCTTCTAAATTACCATTCAGAAAAGCCGTCTTTACGTCCATCTGCCAGATTTCATAATCATGGAAGGCAGCAATAGCAAGAAGGACCCGAATGGATTTGAGCATAGCCACTGGAGAAAAAGTTTTGTCATAGTCCAAACCAGGTCTTTGACGAAAACCCTTTGCAAAAAGTCTAGCCTTATAGGTTTCCACCTGTCCATCTACACCAATCTTTTTCTTAAAGATCCATTTGCATCCTATGGATTTTACCCCATCTGGAGCAAAGTCCAAAGTCCATACTTTGTTGGTGTACATGGACTCCATTTCAGTCCTCGTTGCATCTAGCCATCGTACCGAGTCGCCGCTCTGGATGGCCTGCTTGAAGCTAGTAGGTTCATCATCATCAATGACGCAATCCTCTCTATCCCCATCTATGATAAAATCATAGTATCTCTCAGGCGGATGAGACGGCCTACTACTCCTGCGGAGGGGTGCGGCAATGTCCTGTTCTTCTTGAACTACTGGTTCTACCAAACTTTCAGCAGTAGTTTGTGGTTCTGGAATTTCTTCCAGTTCTATTTCGCTCCCACTTGTTTCCTTTTCTAAAAACTGATGTTCTAGAAAATGGGCATTACGAGAAACAAAAACCTTTTGTTCCTCTGCGTAATAGAATAGATACCCCCTGGAGTTCTTTAGATTTCCCATAAACTTATATAGTACTGATCGTGCCTCGAGCTTGTCCACATGCTGCTTTTTAACAAAAGCTGGGCATCCCCATATTTTCATGTACTGAAAATGGGGTTTCTTCCCACTCCACATCTGATATGGAGTGGTAGGCACAGTCTTGGTATGAACCATGTTCAAAATATCTGCCGCCGATTCTAGCGCATAACCCCAGAAAGATCGCGGTAACTCAGTATTACTCATCATGGAACGTACCATATCCAATAGGGTTTGATTCCGTCTCTCCGATACACCGTTATGCTGTGGAGTGTATGGAGGAGTAAGCTGAGAGAGAATTCCTTTCTCTTTTAGATAACCTAGGAACTCGACACTTAAGTATTCACCACCTCGATCAGATCTTAGTGTCTTGATACTTTTGCCGGTTTGGTTTTCTACTTCATTCTTATACTCCTGGAATTTCTCAAAAGCCTCGGATTTATGTTTTATTAGATAAATGAATCCGTACCTAGAGTAATCATCCGTAAAAGTAATGAAATAGGAAAAACCACCTCTTGCATGTGTAGATATTGGACCACATACATCGTTGTGTATGAGTCCTAAGAGCTCGCTCGCTCTTACTCCATGTCCAGTGAATGGAGTCTTTGTCATCTTTCCTTTGAGACATGATTGACAAGTGTCATAAGATTGATATTCGAACGGATCTAAATATCCTTATCTAAGTAACTTAGTTAACCTTGTCTCATTGATGTGACCCAGTCTACAATGCCATAAGAAAGCCTTATTTAAATCTGGAGACTTTCTTTTTAGTGTGTTCTGGACATTGAAAATCTGTAGCTGGTTTAAGACATATATACCGTTATCCAGTGTACCGGACCCGATCAAACTATGATTAAGGTGGATGTCAACAATATCACTTACAAACGTGAAATCATAACCTTTATTTGATAACAAGGAAACTTATATGATATTACACGTTAAGCTAGGTACACAAAAACAGTTATGTAAAACCAAAATGTGTCCACTTGTCAATCCCAGGTGATAATCCCTGACGGACACAGCTCCCATGCTAGCTCCGTTAGCAATGTTTAGGGTCATATCACCTTCCTTCAACACCCTACGATTTCTCAGTGCCTGCAATGAATTGCATATATGAGATCCTGATCCGGTATCCAATACCCAGGAAGTAGAGTTGATTGACAAACAATTCTCAATTACAAACACTCCTGAAGTCGAAGCCACAGCTTGCTTCGGTTCCTGGTTCTTGGCGTTAAGCTAGGCACTACCGTTCGGTGATTTTATTGTGACTTGACGGATATCCGGAGGATATCGATCGGAGTACAGGCCAGTCCGGATTGCCGGAGCCTGAGGTTTTGAGATTTGATGATATGGGCCAGTCCGGATAGCCGGATCCCTAGATATCGAGATTCGAGGATACAGGCCAGTCCGGATTGTCGGAGCCTGAGATATTAAGATATTGGGATTTATATTTTGTGTCGATGCTTGACACTGATTCTATGTTGATTTCATTGATGATACCTCGATTTATATATACAGAAATCTCACTAAATTAAGAAAACAATTTTCTCATTCATGATGTATTCTGTTCTCATTATATTGCATTCATACCTCATATTTATGATATGTTGCTACCTGAGGCACTGACACGAGCACTTGGTATTATACTTATGTATAGATATTTACCCTTGCCACCTTATCATGTTTCAAGCTTTATCATTTTGAGGAAATATATATTTGATCGTATTGACCTAGGATTGAGTCATACATACGATTTCTGCTCGGTGATATTTTCTACTCACGAGTTGGCAACTCACCCCCATTGTGCTACAGTTTCTTGCAAGTTTTGCCGTATAGGTTTCGTTGCGGCTTTGCTGGAAAACTACTTCTTTTCGGATGATTGCTTTGGTAGGTGGGTTCACTTGCATCGTGACCACCATTGTACTCATTTATATTCAGTTGTATCTAGTAACTCCATCAACCAGACTTGTATATTACTTCAGACTTAGAAAACTAATTGTATATTCTTTCGACCTTAGAGTCGCGCATTGTATTATTATGGTTTTCTTGATAATTTTGAGTTTCCTTTTGAGTTTTAATCCTCGCCCTTCGGCGTTGTATATTATATTGCTTGCGTGGTTGTGACCGCCAATTGGCGAAGAACTAGATCCCGCTTGGGGATGCCATTATTCATATTATGCATGTTGTACCCTTTTGGGGCCAGTATTTACAAAGGAAACTCTGACGAAATTTTCGGAAAAGACTTGAGATTTTAAAAATGCAATATTTCGGCTTATGTTATTAAAACCACTTGTTTTAAAATAAATTTTCCTTCTTTCTTCTTTTAAATGGTTTAGATTTTTGGGATTTTGGCTTACTTGAATTAGATGGGGTCCTATAGACTTCATATGATTCAAGTGCCAGTCACGTGCCATTTCGGGTCGTAACAGTAGTAGACCGTCTTCTGGACTCCTTCGACTTCTCGGAAGAGCACCGACCCTGCAGCCTGATCGGACACTGCTAGATACAGTGATAGCTCGTCTCTTTCAATTGGCCGGGTGAGCAGTGAGGGGGTTTCCAGGTGCATTTTCAATTGCTCGAAAGAAATCTGACACTCTTATGACTATTCAAACCTTGGGATCTTTCTCAGGGATTTGAAGAATGGGAGGCACTTTTCTTATGACCTTGACATGAAGCGACTCAGAGCGGCAACTCTCCCCGTAAGCCGCATGATTTCGACGTTGGTCTTCAGCGCAGCCATGTTGAGGATGGCACTGATTTCCTCTGGGTTAGCCTCGATTCCTCGGTGGGCAACCATGAACCCGAGGAATTTTCAACTAGTGACCCCGAACGCGCACTTGGAAGGATTCGGCTTCATTTTGTATTTGCGGAGGATGTTGAAAGTCTCGCCAAGATCTTTGGCATGCTCATCTGACGAGGTCGACTTAATGAGCATGTTGTCAACATAAACCTCCATGTTCATCCCGATCTGTGGTTTGAACATCCTGTTGACCAAGCGTTAGTATGTAGCTCCGGCGTTTTTGAGGCCGAAGGGCATCACTTTATAGCAGTATATCCCGATCTGTGGTTTGAACATCCTGTTAACTAAGCGTTGGTATGTAGCTCCGGCGTTTTTGAGGCCGAAGGGCATCACTTTATAGCAGTATACCTCCCGGTCCGTTGTGAATGCAGTGAGCTCTTTTTTTGCCGGGTTCATATAGATCTGGTTGTAGCCGGAGAAAGCATCCATGAAGCTGAGTAATTCGTGGCCCGTCGAGCTGTCGACGAGCTAATCTATCCGAGGGAGGGGATAGTTGTCTTTCGGGTAGGCCTTGTTGAGATCTGTGAAGTCGACGCACATGTACCACTTCCCGCTTGCCTTTTTAACCATTACCACATTCACCAGCCATTCTGAATAGGTCACATTTTGAATGAAGTTGACTGCAAGCAACCTGTCGACTTCGTCCTCGTCCTCGATCACCTTTTATTTGATCGGAGCGAAGCTTCGTTTCTTCTGCCTGACGGGTCGGACCGTCGGGTTAACCCCAAGCTTATGTGAGATTACTTCGGGGTCGATCCCAGGCATGTCGGCGGGTTCCCAAGCGAATACGTCCGAGTTTCCTCTGAGAAAGTAGATCAAGTCATCGCGCCGGGCCCCCGTTAAGAGTGACCCGATTTAGAGGGTTCGTTCATTGTCTTCTTCGAAGAAGGGGACCTCTGTTAGCGACACCACCGGGGCCCTTCGGATTTCTTTTTGTTCGTCCCGTGTATCTAAAGACCCCTGAAAATCACTCGCGCTTTCAAGGTCGCCGCTTCGTTCTTCGGGCGTAGATGTCGCTGAGAAACAAATCTTCACAGTTTGTTGGTTCCCGTAGGCCCGGCCTATTCCCCCTTGGTCGAGTGGAAACTTGATCGCGAGGTGGTAGGTCAAGATCTGGGCCCGAAGGGAGTTTAGCGTAGAGCGTCCCAGGAGGATATTGTAGGTCGATGGTGTAAGTCTACAGTAACACCTCGGCCGTCATTCTGACGCCAAACGCGGAACAGAAACTTTTATAACTGGCGCTATCGCATACTATAACCCGGATCTAGCCATTAACGCTAAACTAACAAACTGTAAAGAGGTAGAAAGGCTACACCGATCAATCCGAGTCCTTCGGTCTTTAGCCATCATCCCACGCTCCTCGTGGCAACCACGATCTCTTGGCTCCTCATCGAGGTGGCACCACATCTATGGATCTTTAAACGGGCTCCCGCCTCTATACCGAGGCAACTCGGTCATCAAGTCTGCTAAAAGAGATGACCAAGATGAAGTAGAGAACGAATAGAATACTTTGTCTCAAACACCCTAGTCACATGAGAGGGATAGGGTGGAGGTAGAAGAAGATGCAAAAAGTTGGAAATGGTGAACTCAAGAAAACTCAAGAGAGCAAGAACTCAAGTATAATAATCTTGTTTGTATTTCTTTTGTGATAAGATATATATAGTTTGTGTAAAGAAAATATCTCAAAAATATCTATCAAAAAATATCTTCACAAACCCTAAAATATCCATACACAAAACAAACTATCATTAATTCTATTATGACTCACTTAGTGACTCATTAGCATGAGTCACTAATGAACATGATAGAAGAAATGAATCACCAATATGAGTCACCCATTCCAAAACTTAATAACTATTTAAACCAAATGATTAATCCAAAGATAAATGCATCTTCTAAAATATTCTCGTAACGAATTACAAAAATACCCTTCACCTGTATATACATACCTGTATCTGTATTCCGACCGAATACGAATACGAGAGACTAAAATATTCTGACTCAATATAATACATGGATCCGGCTTAAACCAAAGCCCACCAGTATTATCTGTCCGAAATATGACACGTGCACAAGTGCACGTGCATTTTCCGAACCCTGCCATAAAACCATACGGCCTCTACAACATTTCACTCGAACTTAGGAAACTATCTGTGGGGGACTCTAATGACCCATCAGTACCCTGGCAGTGGGTTTAACCATAAGCACGTCAGCGGCACTAGCAGTGCGTAACGGCTGCCCATGTACTAACCTCAAGGAAAGACGATGAGTGAACTCATCCTGGAACCCTACTGAGCCTAACAGTGACAATATACATACAGTCCGGTCTGTTCGTCTATGAGTATCGCATATCGGGTCTAGAGGGCTGGTAACGTCAGACCCCCAAATAAGTCGTGACGGAGAGAAGCCCTGAACACCCTGAGAAACTACTGGAATACTTACCAGTAATTCTCACTTGCCTTGGCCAAGGACTTAGTGTAATGGCTCTCCTAGACACAGCACGATCTCACCCCCAATACCGGGAGAGACGAATCCCCTGCCGATCCGCTCACTTGCCTTCATGTGGCTCGGGACTGTACCAAAAAAAACCCTGTTTGCACGACTCCTTTGAGACGTGGTAGGGTAGAAATCAAAGTACAGTGGGAACTCACACGAGACAAATGACGACCTCAGGTCAATGAACTAATATGTACACATGTCACCAGAGAACTGCTATCTGACGCTAGGTATAATACCAACTAGCAGGTTCCCAGTGAGTCCTGTCCGGTGTACTCATAACCCAATGAGCACATGTATACATCTTAGGTGATCCAACTGACACCAGTGACTTGTGAGACCGGCCACCGCCCCTCGTCGGGGTCTCGACTGTATACACTAGTCTACTCCGGAGTATCGATGCCCTGTCTCGAAACTCCCACGACTAGGGACCACTATTAAGGATGTGCTTATAGACTACCCAACTCTCACGTATATGATCACCATCATACTATTAGTAGTCAAGCAAGATCCTAAGGGCTCTATCAACGTGTAATAGTGATCAATCGCCTGAACCTATACACGACTGATAAAGGAAAACCAGATAGCATACTATCATCTCGAGTAAGATTGTCCTACCGGTATAGGTCCTCCTCAATCATTACAATCACGTGCCTGCGATCCAATAATTGACTTTGAGGGCACTATAACCAACAATCTCCCACTTGCACTTAAGGCTAATTATTGCGATGTCGCATACTCACAGCCCGTGTGATACCGAACACCCAACTCCTCTACTAATCAGTTTCACAAAGCTCGTTTGTAAAACTCTTGTGTTCGAGGAATATGCTCAATGAGTGGATCCGCCCTGATGTTTCTTTCTATGTCGCTCTTAATCTCAAGTTCGCGGAGAAAGCCATCTCCCGGAAGTGAGTAATACCTGTCTTAGAATATGTCTGGATATCTGATGGGACCTAGTTCATAAATGAACTCCAAATCCAAACTTCTTAGACTGTATCGATCACTGAAACTAATCAGTGTCCAGCACCATGCCTCCCACAGTATCCTCTTGGACCACCTGTCCATAATACTGTCTCTCGTCAGAGGGAAAACTATAACTCTGACAATCACTCTACCATCCATGTCACCTTTGAAGCCTGGAATGATAACCGTCTTCCGAAGGAGGTTGCCGTCATCAAATCCGTAGAACATTCACTTATGTTCTAAAACTGCTTCCTTATGTTTCTTCAGGATTTGATTAATATAAACTTATCGCATCTAGTGCAAAAACAACATCTGGTGTGGTACTTGACATCTCACGATTGATTCAATTGCCTAAGCAAGTGATATGCCAATCATGCACATCCCTCTCCCCTTTAGTCTGTAAGAAACCTTTAGAGAGGGTGACTCCATCATCTGCAGGTACACCACCATGCCAGGAGTCATCTATTCTAAAATACTATTAGAATACTGTCAAAGTACCCATATTGGGAAACTGCCCAAATCTAGATCTAAAGCCATAGATCTAGAAACCAGAATGTCAGATATTATATCCATATCCTCTGTGGAGAAACAACTGTGTGACGACCACAGTACAACCGATCATAGTATAGGAATTTTACTTTCTACTCTGTGTATGTTGTTCCCCTCCGAAAGAGGGCTCGACGGAAACGTCTTGCCTGTGATTCGGGGCAGATGCTATTTGGTGCTATCCATCCACCTCTCCAAAGATGCCAAGTTGATTTATGGCACCGTGTATCGAAGGTTTAAACGGATACGGCCAATGTAGCAGACTTCGTCAGATTCCCTCCCGTTCGAGGGGTTTTTGATTGTGGGGACGCTCTTCCCTGCAGGCGCAAGCCCCTGCAGTTAATTACGCTACCGCATCGCGGTAACAACTTTCTCCTTCTCCAGATGGTCACTTCATGTCGTGGGTGTTTGTTTTGTTTGTGGTTGCCCGTGGATTGTATACGGAGACTAATTTATGTTGTCGCCCATAGGATGTGAATTAGTCCAAATCCGTATTTTCTTAGCTTTGGGTTTGGGGTTTTGGTTTAAGGATACGTTAGCTATATTTGAGGCTAAGATCAACTTAAACGTTTGTTAAGGATACGTTAGTCTAATTTGAGACTAAGATCAACTTAACGGGATCGTCTAGATCCGACAAAAGTGTATTTGGGGCTCGATTTCCAGTTTAAGGACATGGTGGTCCAGCATTCCCATTTTGGGGACGAACATTAGTTTAAGGACGCATTAGTCCATGAGTTTAAGGACCCCACAGTCTGTATTACCAGTTTAGGGACATGGTGGTCCAACATTCCCATTTGGGGACGAACATTGGTTTAAGGACGCATTAGTCCATGAGTTTAAGGACCCCACAGTCCGTATTACCAGTTTAGGGACATGGTGGTCCAACATTCCCATTTGGAGACGAACATTAGTTTAAGGACGCATCAGTCCATGAGTTTAAGGACCCCACAGTCCGTATTACCAGTTTAGGGACATGGTGGTCCAACATTCCTATTTGGGGACGAACATTAGTTTAAGGACGCATTAGTCCATGAGTTTAAGGACCCTACAGTCCATATTACCAGTTTAAGGACATTGTGGTCCAACATTCCCATTTTGGGACGAACATTAGTTTAAGGACGCATTAGTCCATGAGTTTAAGGACCCCACAGTCCATATCAATGTGTGGTTATCGGGACCCGTCACCTCTTTAACGACGTTGACGGATTACAACAACAAATACCAGAGGAGTTCAGAGATGTACCCTTGAACCGGGTGTAAATTGATTTGGGAGAGCAGTTGCGCTCGATTCAATTTAATTTGAGGACTTATGGCCAGAATTGGGTTAAGTCCAGTTGAAAATATTCAACATTTATTTGTATTTGGCCTATTAGGCCTTTTTCTTTTTTATTATAATGCTCAGCATTTATTTCTAGCCTGTTAGGCTTTTTTAATTGGGCTCTGCTCTTTTTAATAATGCATAACATTCGTTTTGGTCCATTGGACCTCTTAATTGGGCTCTGCCCTTTAATAATGCGCTGCATTTAATAGTCTGACAGTGCACCATGTGGCCTGTCAGGCGCTTTGCGCCGATTGAGGAGCGCAAGGCGCAAACTGATGTGGATGTGACACGTGTCATGCTCCGGGGAGTGCAAGCGCAGTGCACTGTGCCAATACGCTGCGCTAGTGCGCTGCTGACTCGTGGCGCGCTCTGATGATTTGTGCCAATCCAAGAACGCAGTGCTCATTTTTTTTTAAAGCGCAAGGCGCAGATTATTCTGGGGTTGACACGTGGCGTGGTCTGGTGACTTGCACCAACCCAAGAGCGCAGAGGCTCAAATTAATAGTGCATGACACTGTTCAAAAGCGCAGAGCGCATCTTGATCTATTTTGGATCAAATAACAGAATCGTAAGAACCAATGGTTCATCAAAAGGCAATGCCTTTATACAGAAGTAAATTACTTCTTTTATTATTATTATTATTATTATTATTATTATTACTACTGAAGATCTTGATCTTGTTCTTAGATCTTTGATCTTTTTAGAAGAACTTCTTTTTTTTCAAAGGTTTACCTTTTCTTTTCTTCAAGTTCTTCTCAAAGTTTTAGAGGAGTTCTGTATCTCTCCTTCTGTATCTGTCTCTTTTAGACTTGGAGTATGGGGGCTTTTATATAGTGCCAATTGATTTGTTAAATTGGTTACAGAGATCTTTCTCTGGTTGATTTGGGGATATTTCCCCACCGTTGGATCTTTGATCGTAGGGTCTCTGTTTTACAGAAGACAATTTTCTTGTTTTTAACAAGATTGGAAAGATCTTTCCAAAATTTTATTGTTTAAATGATGGCACAATTGGCGCAAGCGCACCTGAGCTTGACACGTGTCGCGCAGCGCAGAGCGCAGCGCAACTGCGCTAGCGCAACTGCGCTTGACACGTGTCGCGCAGCGCAGAGCTCAGCGCAACTGTGCCGACACGTGTCGCGCAGCGCAGAGCAACTGTGCTAGCGCAACTGTGCCGACACGTGTCACGCAGCGCAGAGCGCAAGTCAACTGAAACGTCGCTTCCTTTATTATTATTTGACTTTTTAAAACAGAGCCTTGCTCTGATTGGGGGAAACAGAAGCGTTGCTTCATTTCCCGTCTTGGAATTTGAACAGAGCTTTGCTCTAAAAGGGAGATTTTCTCCTTTATTATTATTTATTTATTTATTTATTTATTTATTTTTTCTTTTACTGTTATTATTTTATACGGAGTGGGTTTTGAGCCAAAATTTTGGCGGGAACATATGTCATCCAAATACCAGGACATCACACCCTACTACCTTCTCAACAGATCCATCCCCTATTCTGATGAAGTAAAAGCCATGACTATCACATCAAAATTAGATGATCTATCTCCGCTATATCTGCTCTAGTATTTAAATAGACATAAGTGTCTTGCCCACTATACTTCCGCTTCTCCCACTGACCACAACAACCCTCTGGCAGAATAATATATACGTGCACTTCTAAAACGAGTTTAGAAAGACGTTATACTTAACCTCCTGCTGGGTCTCATAGCCTGGAACAACAGTAGTGTCAAGTCTGGGTAAACAAGAACCTCCCTGTCACCATCCTTGAGGCTACCGAAGTACCTTTCGGGTGTATGAGGTTACCCACCATATCTGCGGAGTGGCTAATGGAATGTCAAACCTGATTGAATCTATAGGTCCTATTAAATTTTCCGTAATCGTTTGCGGTTCTGGAATCACTTCCAGTTCTACCATACTCCCACTACTATTTTCTGAAAAAATCCATTTTACTAAAACTGTGGTGAGTCAAGAACAATATCACCATTGATCTTCCAGATGGTAGAAAATCAACCCTCGTCGTAGCCTGGGTCAACCAACAAACTGCCATTATAGAAACGTGCCTTGAGTTATCCAGACTCTGGTTTTAAACATAAGCCGGACAACTCCCCGTACCTTAACATCGTTAAGATATGAACCATTCTATATCCAATATAGAAACTTTGGTACTTATTTAATTGGAACCAGATTCATATCATGCAGCTGTCTCCAGTGCATATCAACTTAATGGAAAGAGACTAATCAGCATTACTCAACTTAGGAATACATCCAATTATGAGTAACCTGAAAGAGAAACAAGTTTCTCAAAACCATTAACTGAATACCAATCACAAGAGTCCACATCTTCGATCTCTTTGAAGAATCCCGATACTTGCGACATCTGGTTCTCTACTTTATTCTTATACCCACAACTTCTCAAAACTTAGACATTGTATTTCTATGGAACACTTGTCTAAAAACTAGAGAAGTCACAAGTAAACAAAACATAGTACGAGGACCAACCCCTTTGTCCTGATGGACACTGGACAACATACAATACTCTGTATAAGTCCACTGAGTTTGAATAACTCAAAACCTGTGCATCGTAGGTTGAAAACTGTACTTATGGTTAAGAACTACTCCGTTGTTCAATGCTCCTTACCCAATCGTCAACTGATATAGGTAAATGTCACGGATATAATTTCAAAAAGTTATATCTCATGTTATAAAAATAAACGCACAGATATATCATTTTGAAATTGGTGCACAACAACGGATACTCAAAACCAAATACATACCGTCCGGCAAAAACTCAGACGATTTCCTCAAATATCATCAATTACAACGAATTCCGATATAATGAGGATGGTCACCTTATTCCCAATAACTTACTCACACTCATCATCTGTAAAACCGTACAGATGTGAGAATCATACCTGGTAAATATATACCCTGGAGTAAGTATCTAATCGAGAAATCAGTTTTCCTTTTAATAATGCACAGTGAAACTGAAACATGAAAATGTTTCGTAGGGGTATCCTGATATTCCTAGTAATGCCTCTTCCATAATCCAATTCATGACTATAACCATATATTTTTTTGCCATCTCTCCAAATCCCTTTATTTATCTTTATTCATTACCTTCTGTACACCCCTTTAGGCTAAGTGGTTTTCTTCCTTCCCTACCATTCGGCACCAGCCTATGGTTTGGAAGAAAACTATTCAGTAAGCATAATAGGTGTACTCTCCTAAACCAAGGAGTACTCGCAACTTGAGAGAAGGTGATGATAAAAGACAACTGAATAATACCTTATTCTATTTCTCCCGAACTGGGGAAAAAAGCAAAGGTGAAATAGGAGTGGCGATGAACTACGCGGATTGGTCGTGAATGATAGCATTCGCAATTTACTTTGCCCTCTTTCTAATCCCTTTATTTTGTCTTTACTTATTACTGTAACACCCTACTTCATTTATACTAATTACAGTTCTCATATTTCCTTAATTGTGGTATTTTCCTGATTTATCGTGTCTTGGGTGCGAATAGTATTTTACATTTTACATTGCATTCGACCCGATCCGCTTGCTTGAACCTGTTTGATTCATATTTATAGATTGCCCTGACTTGTTACATAGACACGTGCATATCATGTATACTGCATACTGGCATTTTACCTGGCATTACATATTTTACCATATAACATTTTAGGTCATGTAAAATAATTTAAAATTTAGTTTAAATATTTTCATATGATTTCTTTAACAAACTGAAACCTCTTATCTAAAATTTTAAATCTAAAAATCTTTTAAAATTTTAAATCTAATTTCCTAACAAACTAACAACTCCTTTCTCTCTCTCTCCTCTGCATATATATATTTATATATATTTTATTTATTTAATTTTTCTTTCCTTATTTAATACACAACATTTTCTTCTTATTTCTTCTTCTTCTTTCTTTTTCTTGATCTTGTTTCTTGATTCCGGTGATCACTGCCGGAGCCGTGCTCGTCGCTGACGATCCGAGTGATCCAGTGAATGTACCTGACCTGCGTGATCACCCTCGTGCGTTGTTTGGAACCGTTCTGTGTACCGTACGCGCATCGCGACATTTCGCCGACGAAGGACGTTCCGTACACATCCGTTCTTGTTCTATTTAAGCAAGTTAATCTTGCTACATGCTATATAATTCATTTTATACCTATTTAAATAAATACCATACCTATAGTTTAAATCTAGTACCCCATGTTTAATTTTATAACGTTTCGATGTTCCATTTGCATCCGTTTATATCATTTTAAATGTAGATCATGAAAACTTATCTTGTGACATACTAGATTACATTATACTGCATCCATATCATTTTAAAATATATATCGTCGTAATATTTCTTATTATTATCTTTAATTAGTTTATAATCTGCATTTTATAATGTTATACATTTGAAAATATTATAGTTTACACATGAAACGTCGTTGAAAAAGCGGATACGACAAATCTGAAATTTATTATACATCTTACCTTATAAAATTCATTATTAATCATACAAAAATCATTAGTATACGTTCTTTAGTTCGTTACGAAGCTAACTCAGAATACTATAACTTTATGAAATATTTACTTGCGAAATAAATTGTTTAATAACGTAAAATGCAAATGAAAATATCTCTAAACTGCTGTCCAAGGAAATTCCAGCAGCAAACTTTCAATTTCGAATGTTCATAGCTTTTTGTAGGGATAACCTGAGGTGCTTATACTTATAAAAATGAAAACCATATTGAATTATCTTTGTTTTGGTATAAGACACGTCACTTTTGGAGAACGTTTGTTATTTTTAAGCTATTTTACAAATTAGGGTGACGCTGAATTTCTGAACGGAACTTTCTTATGCATGGTTAATCAATACCACTTTTATAGTTATTAATCGCTTTGAATATCCTATCCATATTAATATTATCATATCAATATTTATTTCACATATTGCTTAGTTGTACATCCCACATTACCATTTTATAGTTTTATAACTTTTCGGATACCCGTTTGCATCCATCGCATTTAAGATACATATAATTGCATCCATAGATCACATTACTACATAATACTGTGATATTAACACTCCATGTTTAATAAATTGCATCCTAATTAATATTGGAACTATAAATGTAACCCTAATCGATAACTGTGCATCCATATCCTTGAAATTATATCTATTTGCATATCATATTATATGTTCCAGTTTATTGTTCTGATAGCACCCATGCTTGTTTATTTATACACATGCTTATGTTAGTTTGATTATGAGTACCCACATGACATTTTGTGCTTCCTGACATGACCTGTTACACTTCCTACTTGACATGACATGGTACCGTACACTCTTGACATGACATGACACCTAATTACACTACTTGACTTGACCTGATGTACCATGGCTTGACCTGTTACCTGATCTTGTGTCTAATACCAACAAACCTGACATGTAGTCCTTACGGACCATTCCTGTTGTGTATCCAGACAAATCTGCACCTACCTGCTCCTGTGTTGGCATTAGTTCTTGATTACTTAAATACCTGACTTGAACACATATAACTTGGGGGTATGGGAAAATCAATGATGAAACTTGACTTGTAACTCGACAGTTCGATACCTGTTCTGATCAGTCTTACGGGCTAGGCCAGCCCCGGGGTGATGATGCTGACATCACTCATCTGTACATGCTACCTTTTACTGCCTAGCAGCACGTCTCGGATTCAGCCTGAGAATCTTGACCGTGGTCCCGGGCACGCACGGGATACTATTGAGTTATATTGACGATTCATCAAATTGATTTCAAAAACTTGAGAGTATTTAATCCAATAGACCAGTTTAGATTACTCACTGCACACTACCTGTCACTACCCTGATTTACATTGTTATTACACTTGCTTTACCTTTTATGATTATACTTGCATGTCTTGCTACCCTGTTTATATATTATTGCTTGATGTTATGACGCGCTGACGTCTGGGTTTTGCATAGCCCAGATCCTCTACCTTTGTTGCAGACTGATCAGGAGTGTTGTCGCTGTTAGACCGAGCGGTAAGGATCCTGTTGGTATCCAGCCTTACTTTCCAGGTGTTCATTTGATCCCTTTCTTCCGCATACTATATTATTTCTTGACTCATTTATTCTGGCTCATGGACATGTACTAGATAGTTTAGTCTACTTTCCTGTTCTTGATATCTCTACAGCCGTAATGTGACTGTGGAAGGATTTTTCGTATCCACAGGTAGCATGGTTGGCTATGTCACGTGCCTACCTTAGCGTACTCTGAGAAGCGGGGAGTGACAATTACCTTCTGTACACCCTACTTAGGCTAATTGGTTTTCTTCATTCCCTATCTTTCGGCACCTGCCTATGGTTTGGAAGAAGACTATCCAATAAGCGTAATAGGTGTACTCTCCTAAACTAAGGAGCCCTCGCAACCTGAGAGAAGGTGATGATAAAAGACAACCGAATAAACCAATTCAATTTCTCCAGAACCTGGATCCATCCTCGAAGAAGTCCCTTCGAGTTCGTATATAACCATACGATGAATCTATCCAATGGAAGTGGATGTTCGTAGTGATACGAGGTGTTCTGAGAAATGCAAAGGGTAAAAGAAGGAGCGGCAATGACTTATGCAACTTAGACAATCCAAAACCCAGTATTTTAAGAAGGTTCGGTCAACTTGGTCACTGAGTCATAGTCTAGGGTCGGTCAAAGGTCGCTGCTAAAGAGAGAGAGAAAAGAAACACTCTATGTGCACTCTAACCTAGATCAGAATAGTTATCAATTTATCTAATCAGGAAACCGCCCACTGTACTGTCAAATTCTCCTCCAAACCTGAAAGAAGAATCAATCGGGATCACCCGAAGAGTAAACTAACTCTGTTAGTGTATATGCCCTAGAGGCCATTACTGTATCATACTAGTTTGTATATTACTTAATGGATGCTTGGGATATTCACCTTGTATATACAATCTTGCTCAAAATAGTAGTATGCTACTTGGTTTGTTTCTACTTCAATGTGTACTTGTGTTTATTTCAGTATATCACTTATACGCATTAGTGGAGCCCTTAGGATCTTTGCTTGATTACCAGCGTTGTGATGGCAGTCACACTAGTGGGGGCTGGGTAATCTATAAGCACATCCTTATTCAGGTCCCTGGTCGCAGGACTATCGAGACAGGGCATCGATACTCCGGAGTAGACCAGCGCATGCGCTTCTCATCCCAGTGTGGGAGACGGTCTGTCCCACAGCCGTCAGTACGTCGTACTTGAGATAGTATGCGGGTGCTCGTTAGGTTACGGGTACACTGGACAGGACTCGTCGGGAACTGACTAGTTGGTATTATACCTATCGTCAGTTATCAGTTCCCAGGTGACATGAGTACAGCTTAGTCCGCTGACTTGACACTGTCACTTCGCCTCGGGTGTGTTCCCACTGTACTTTGATCACTACCCTACCACGGCTCAAAGGAGTCGTGCAAACAGGTGGTAGTTGGGTGCAGTCCCGAAGCACTTGGAGGCAGTGACGGTTAGACAGGATTCGTCTCTCCCGGTATTGGGGGTTGACATCGCGCTGTGTCTAGGAGAGCCATTACACGAGTAGTCCCTGGCCAGGGCAAACGAGATATACTGGTAGGTTTCCAGTGTTATCTCAGGGTGTATTGGGCTTCACTCCGGCACGACTTGTACCGCTATTGGGGGACTGACGTTTACCGCCCCCTAGGCCCGCCATGCGATGTATCAGACGAACAGACCGGACTGTATGGAGAATGTCACGCTCAGGCTCAGTAGGAGTTCAGATGGGTTTCGCCTCGTCGGTCTTCTTGTCGGCATTACCTGGGGACCGTTACGCACAGCTAGTGCCGCTTGCGGTCTGTGGTTAAACCCACTGCCAGCGTAGTGTCGAGTCTTTAGAGTCCCACACAGAAAGCTTTTCGCCTTTAGGCAAAAGAGTAGAGGTCGCATGGTATTGCGACAGGTCGCATGGTTTTGCGACAGGGTTCGGTCACATCCGTGCACTTGTGCACGTACAGTGTCCGGACAGTTTACACTAGCGGGCTTTGGTTTAAGCCAGATCCTAGTGTACCTTATGGGATTGGATTTATCCAGTTTGCATTCGTGTTCCTCGGAACGCGGATGCGGGTGTGTATGCACAGTTGACAGGGAGGCAGAGGCAGTGGATTCTCATTAGGGTTGTTGACAGTTGACCGTTGACTTTTGACTTTTTGCTCAACCCTAATGAGAATATGATATGTGATTAACTATTATATTAATTAAGTATTATGGTGATATGGTTGTTGACTTGTTGACTTTTGTTGACTTGTTGACTTTGGTGACTTGTTGACTTTTGTTGACTTGTTGACCGGTTGACTAGGCTTGACTAGTTGACCATCATGATAACCATGGTTATCATTTCATGCCAAAGACTTTTTTCTTGCTTGCTTTTTGAGTAAAATGAGTGCATGATATGATAACCTTATGGTTGCTTCTAACCATCACCAAAAGACTTTTTTGATATGATGAGTTATGATCACTTTGGATTATGAGAGGGTGAGAGAGAAAAGAGAGCCTCATTCTTTCTTGCTCATTCTCTCTCTTGTTCTTGAGCTCTCCCCTTGCTCTCACCCTCAACCTCTTGCTCCCTCTCTTGATCTATGGTTCTCTTGTCTCATGAGTTGAGAATCAAGAACCATAGATAAAATCCCATTCTATTTTCCTCTCTACTCATTCTAGTTCACTAGGTTTAGCAAACCAAGTGAACTAGTTTCTTCAAAGACCGAAGAAGGAGCTAAAGGTTGGAGCTTTCAAGTGGATCTATCTTCGGCGTACGGAGACGACGAGAAGGAGCCATCGGACCACCACCGGAGCTTGAAGAGAAGGAGTTCAAGTTTAGGTATAACCATCTTCATCCGAGTAGCTAAATATCTTTAGCTTAGTTTGCTAGTTTTAGTTTAGGTAACGATCCCGACCATAAGTTAGTCCATGTTGCCTCTTGCGATAAAAATTCGTTTTTTATACCGTTTCCGCCTCCCCGTAAGAACCGGGGGTCGCAATATGGACTTACAGTGGTATCAGAGCCTAACTAAACTTAAACTAGCTTGGTAGTGAAGTGTAACGAAGTTCGGAACCAGAAAAATCCAAAAATCAAACTTTACAAAATCTGAGTTTCTGTTGAAATTTTTCCTGGTCAAAATGAAAAACTTTATACTCCTAAATTCGGCTCAGGGTTTTGTGTGAACACCCAAGAAAAACGATACAGTGATTCGCCTAAAGTGCCGCGCTTCCGCCGCGTGATCCTTCTTGGCCGCCGCGGAACCGCCGCGACTTGGTTTCTTCTCTGCATCGTTTTTCGTGCAGTGTGTTTGTGTGTTGGTTTTGGGATTTTTAAAATATATTATATGTGCCCAGATTTTCCAGAAAAGAAATTTCCTTTTGGGGTCCTATAATTCCGTATTTTTCCCGAACTTCACTGCACTTTGACTATGATGGTTATATCTGTGATGCTTGCATGTATTGAACGTCGGCTAATCGCTTTAAGTCGATTAGTCGGGGTTATACATGATCTGTAATGTGCTGGAATGTGTATATGAATGTGTTGGACTGTCGCGGGTGAATAGCCGGGGTGGATGTGAGATGAGCTTTTGTTTTTCTTTCATTCATTGTAAATGTAAATTGATGTAATAATTATTATTTGTTTGGCCGCACAACCGGGTCGGGGTTGTAGCCGTCATTGTATAATTCTTTTTACTGTTTTTGCTCCTAGGATAGACCCATGGAGGGGTGCACAAACTACCGAGTACTTGGCGGGTAGTTTGCCGCACCCGTAGGGGTCTTGGGTGGGGTATTTGGCTATTCACCGCGACCGTGTTATCCGCTTTTCGTTTCAGGCTCGAAAGGATTGCGGATTGCTAGTATATCCAATGCATTCATCTGTGATCTGTAATGTCTATCATTGCTTACTATTTAGGCGTTGCTTATGTTTTACAGACGCGCTAGCCCAGCCCCCGCTCTGTCGTTAGTTAAGTAACCTAACGGGTAATGACGGGGCCCAGTGGCGAATGCGAATGGCATAAGCGTACGTCATATTTTGGTTGTTTTCTGCAATGGTAGGGTTAAATGATGGGACGCATTAAAAGAACTAATGCAAGAATATCACGCATTAAAAGAACTAATGCAAGATAATAAACCAAGTTAAAATCGTTGGAACACTTTCGAAAAACCACTCGGTTCTTTTCAAAACAAACTTTTAAAATACGGAGTTTGAGCCACTCCATTTAAAAGCTATCTCGTTCCATCGACCATATCAAGTTCACTACGTTCACGGTTTTGCCAAAACCATCCGTAGCCCTCCGTCGTTTCACATGAATAGTCAATAGTATTCAAGCTGTGTATGTTGGCCAAAGTCAAGGCACAGTGATTGGTAGCTATTGGGTGTTCATGTGTAGCATAGATAGATGCGTTGGTTTGGGACAGTCGTACTGCCATTTTGGCCAAAGTCAAGGGTAGGTACGGATGGATCCAAATTAACCTGGATAATGACGGGTAGAACTTGACATGTGACTTATGATATTTTGGCCAAAGTCAAGGTCATAAGAGCATGGGGCAAAAATCCACATCGGGAGTTTCATAAGTACTGAAACTTGCTAGATTTGCATACCATTTGGAGTGTGATGATTCTGGTAGGATTCCTTCAGTTTCGTCACGCAATGATATTTGGATCCCGATCCTACTGTGAGTATATGCTACTCCTCGGGAAATTTCTCACTTAACGATCAATGCTATAAACCTAGTAGGTGCCTAGAAAGGTGTTAGCGGGGCTACGCCCCCAGGGAAAAGAGGTTCTCTAATTAAGGAACTTCGCGAAAGCGTTGGAAAACCTCCCTCGAAGTACCGACACCGGCCTGGCTGAACGGTTAAGCAAGTATTGTACGGTGGGATTGATCCTGACTAATTCTTCCTTTATGGTTTGAGGAGGGATTCGAGAAACAGTGGGAGCCATCCTGTTTAGACAAACTAAAAACCACTCTAAACTTGCAAGAGCATCATGCTGAGTGTTTCTTCTTCTCTCTCCTAATTGCAGCGACCAATCAACATGACTGGACTTAAGTTACTCCTAGATAAAAACAAACTGACAGGGCCAAACTACAAAGATTGGCTCAGGAATGTCACGATAGCAATCACTTATGACAAGCTGGGGTATCTTCTTACCACCAAAGCTCCCCCTGTCCCTGGTCCAACTTCCAGCGTCGCGGATAAGGAAATCCGTAAGACTTGGGAGATTGATAGCGCGAAGGCCAAATGCCTCCTGCTTGCCTCGATGGACAACGAACATCAGAGGAGGCATGAGAATATGGACATGGAGTCCATATTGCTCCATACAAAAGAACTGTATGGAGAGCAATCACGTATCGCAAGATACGAAGCGTCGAAAAAGTTATTTTCGACAAGAATGGCCGTCGGATCATCAGTAGCCGAGCATGTGCTAAAGATGATCGGCTTCATTGAGGAGCTCGCTGACCTAGGGATCACATTGGAGAGTGAGCTATATACGGATATAGTTCTCCAGTCCCTTCCTTCCACTTACGCCCAGTTTATACTGAACTTCAACCTACAAGAAAAAGAGGTTGAACTATCAGAGCTCCTCAACATGCTGAGGAGCGCAGAGGGCACCCTACAGAAAGGTAGGGAAACATCCACTTTGTTTGTAGGAGGATCATCTTCTTCTAGGTCCAAGGCGAAAGCCAAGGGAAAGAAGAAGAAGGCCCCCGCCAAACCAAGGGGCGGTGTTGGTAAAGTGGATACGAAGGGAAAAGGCAAAGCAACAAAGATAGCGGGGAAGCTTGTGGATAAAGAAGAATGCTTCTATTGTCATAAGAAAGGACACTGGAAGAATGATTGCAGGGCCTGGAAGGCCAGAACACAGGAATTGAAGCAGGTTGCAGCTTCAGCTTCAGGTGTGTATGTTATTGAAAATTGTCTTTCAATAAACTCTACTTCCTGGGTATTGGATACCGGATCAGGATCTCATATCTGTAATTCTTTGCAGGCGTTGAGAAACCGTAGGGTTTTGAAGGCAGGTGACATGACCCTCAAAGTTGCGAACGGAGCTAGCATGGATGCTAAAGCCGTGGGGGACTATCACCTGGGAATGTCAGATGGACATGTTTTGGTTTTGCGTAATTGCTTTTTTGTACCCAACGCAACTTGTAATATCATTTCTGTATCTTTAGTTTCTAAAGAAGGTTATGAATTTGCGTTTGTAAGTAATGTTGTAAACATTCACCTTAATCAAGTTTTGATTGGGTCAGGTACATTGAGTAATGGTATATACGTGTTAAACCAACCACAGATTTTTAATGTCCAGAATACACACAAAAGAAAGTCTCCGGAAATAAATCAGACTTTCTTATGGCATTGTAGATTGGGTCACGTCAATGAGAGAAGGTTGACTAAGTTACATACAGAAGGATATTTGAATGCGTTCGAATATCAATCGTATGCCACTTGTCAATCTTGTCTCAAAGGAAAGATGACAAAGACTCCGTTTACTGGACAAGGAGTAAGAGCGAGCGAGCTCTTAGGACTCGTACACAGTGACGTGTGCGGTCCAATGTCTACACATGCCCGAAGCGGACATTCTTACTTCATTACTTTTACGGATGACTTCTCAAGGTACGGTTATGTCTTCTTAATGAAACATAAGTCCGAGGCCTTTGGAAAATTCCAGGAGTATAAGAATGAAGTAGAGAAACAGACCGGCAAAAGTATTAAGATTCTAAGATCGGATCGAGGTGGAGAATACTTAAGTGCCGAGTTCCTGGACTATTTAAAAGAGAACGGAATTCTCTCTCAGCTTACTCCTCCATACACCCCGCAACATAACGGTGTATCGGAGAGACGGAACCGCACCCTATTGGATATGGTGCGGTCCATGATGAGTAACGCTGAGTTGCCGCGATCATTCTGGGGGTATGCGCTAGAATCAGCCGCATACCTTTTGAACCGAGTTCCCACTAAGACTGTGCCTACCACGCCATTTGAGATGTGGTGTGGGAAGAGACCCCATCTTAATCACATTAAGATATGGGGAAGTCCAGCTTTTGTCAAAAAGCAGCATACGGACAAGCTCGAGGCACGCTCAGTACTGTGCAAGTTTGTGGGATATCCAAAGAATTCCAAGGGATATTTCTTCTACTGTGAAGAGGAACAAAAAGTTCTTGTTTCTCGACATGCCCACTTTCTAGAACACCAGTTCATAGAAAAAGAAATAAGTGGGAGCGCAGTAGAACTGGAAGAAATTCCAGAACCACAGACTGTTACTGAAAGCTTAATGGAACCAGAGGGTTCAACAGAACAGGACATTCCTACGCCGCTCCGCAGGAGTAGTAGGCAGTCTCATCCGCCCGAGAGATACTACGGTTTTCTCATAGACGGGGATAGAGAGGATTGCATCATAGATTATGATGAGCCTACTAGCTTCCAGCAGGCCGTTCAGAGCGTTGACTCAGTGAAATGGCTGGATGCAATGCGGACCGAAATGGAGTCCATGTACACCAACAAGGTATGGACGTTGGACATTGCTCCAGACGGGGTAAAACCCGTAGGATGCAAGTGGATCTTCAAAAGGAAGATTGGTGTAGATGGACAGGTTGAGACCTATAAAGCTAGGCTGGTAGCAAAGGGTTTTCGTCAAAGACCTGGCTTGGACTACGACGAAACCTTTTCTCCAGTAGCCATGCTGAAATCCATTCGGATCCTTCTTGCCATTGCTGCCTTCCACGATTATGAGATCTGGCAAATGGACGTAAAGACAGCTTTTCTAAATGGAAATTTAGAGGAGTGTGTCTATATGGACCAGCCAGAGGGTTTCATTCAGAGTGGGAGCAGCGGAAAGGTGTGCAAGTTGCTTAAGTCCATCTATGGACTAAAGCAGGCATCGCGGAGTTGGAACATCTGCTTTGATGAGACGGTCAAAGAATTTGGCTTTATCAAAAATCCAGATGAACCATGCATCTATAGTAGATTTGTAGCGAGAACTGTAGTATTCCTCGTTTTATACGTGGATGACATTCTCTTAATAGGAAATGACATTCCTATGCTACAATCTGTCAAGGGGTTCTTGTCACACAGGTTCTCCATGAAAGACCTGGGTGATGCCTCGTACATTCTGGGTATCCGGATCTACCGTGACAGATCCAAGAGGATATTAGGACTTTCACAGTCCAGGTACATCGACACCATACTGAAGAGGTTCAGTATGGAAGATTCCAAGCGCGGTAACCTACCGGCTTGTCACGGGATCACCCTCTCTAAAGAGATGTCTCCCAAGACTGATTTGGAGAGGGATCGCATGTCTATTATACCCTACGCTTCTGCGGTAGGCTCTATAATGTATGCGATGTTATGTACCAGACCGGATGTAGCTTATGCACTGAGTGTGGTAAGCCGGTATCAGTCTAACCCAGGGGAGAAACACTGGATAGCGGTAAAGAACATTCTCAAGTACCTGAGAAGGACTAAGGAGATGTTCTTGGTGTATGGCGGAAAAGACCTCCAGATCGAGGCCTTTGCTGACTCCAGCTTCCAGAGTGACAAGGATGATTCCAAGTCCATGTCGGGTTTTGTCTTTACCCTCAATGGAGGGGCGGTGTGTTGGAAGAGTTCCAAACAGGAAACCGTTGCAGACTCGACGATGGAAGCGGAATACATCGCTGCATCTGATGCCGCAAAAGAAGCTGTCTGGATGAGGAAGTTCTTGAAAGAACTTCAGGTGGTTCCGTCCATTGTTGATCCAATACCTCTGTATTGCGACAACAACGGGGCTATAGCTTTAGCGAAGGAACCCAGGTCCCATCAGAAATCCAGGCACATCTTAAGGCGGTATCACCTGATCAGGGAGATCGTAGATCGCCAGGAGATCGAGGTTCGGAGAGTCGCTTCAGAAGATAACACTGCTGATCCATTCACCAAGGCCCTGCCCCAGACTCAGTTCGAGCGGCTGATCGAGATGATAGGTCTTCGATACGCCAGTACATGGCCTTAGTGCAAGTGGGAGATTGTTAGTGTATATGCCCTAGAGGCCATTACTGTATCATACTAGTTTGTATATTACTTAATGGATGCTTGGGATATTCACCTTGTATATACAATCTTGCTCAAAATAGTAGTATGCTACTTGGTTTGTTTCTACTTCAATGTGTACTTGTGTTTATTTCAGTATATCACTTATACGCATTAGTGGAGCCCTTAGGATCTTTGCTTGATTACCAGCGTTGTGATGGCAGTCACACTAGTGGGGGCTGGGTAATCTATAAGCACATCCTTATTCAGGTCCCTGGTCGCAGGACTATCGAGACAGGGCATCGATACTCCGGAGTAGACCAGCGCATGCGCTTCTCATCCCAGTGTGGGAGACGGTCTGTCCCACAGCCGTCAGTACGTCGTACTTGAGATAGTATGCGGGTGCTCGTTAGGTTACGGGTACACTGGACAGGACTCGTCGGGAACTGACTAGTTGGTATTATACCTATCGTCAGTTATCAGTTCCCAGGTGACATGAGTACAGCTTAGTCCGCTGACTTGACACTGTCACTTCGCCTCGGGTGTGTTCCCACTGTACTTTGATCACTACCCTACCACGGCTCAAAGGAGTCGTGCAAACAGGTGGTAGTTGGGTGCAGTCCCGAAGCACTTGGAGGCAGTGACGGTTAGACAGGATTCGTCTCTCCCGGTATTGGGGGTTGACATCGCGCTGTGTCTAGGAGAGCCATTACACGAGTAGTCCCTGGCCAGGGCAAACGAGATATACTGGTAGGTTTCCAGTGTTATCTCAGGGTGTATTGGGCTTCACTCCGGCACGACTTGTACCGCTATTGGGGGACTGACGTTTACCGCCCCCTAGGCCCGCCATGCGATGTATCAGACGAACAGACCGGACTGTATGGAGAATGTCACGCTCAGGCTCAGTAGGAGTTCAGATGGGTTTCGCCTCGTCGGTCTTCTTGTCGGCATTACCTGGGGACCGTTACGCACAGCTAGTGCCGCTTGCGGTCTGTGGTTAAACCCACTGCCAGCGTAGTGTCGAGTCTTTAGAGTCCCACACAGAAAGCTTTTCGCCTTTAGGCAAAAGAGTAGAGGTCGCATGGTATTGCGACAGGTCGCATGGTTTTGCGACAGGGTTCGGTCACATCCGTGCACTTGTGCACGTACAGTGTCCGGACAGTTTACACTAGCGGGCTTTGGTTTAAGCCAGATCCTAGTGTACCTTATGGGATTGGATTTATCCAGTTTGCATTCGTGTTCCTCGGAACGCGGATGCGGGTGTGTATGCACAGTTGACAGGGAGGCAGAGGCAGTGGATTCTCATTAGGGTTGTTGACAGTTGACCGTTGACTTTTGACTTTTTGCTCAACCCTAATGAGAATATGATATGTGATTAACTATTATATTAATTAAGTATTATGGTGATATGGTTGTTGACTTGTTGACTTTTGTTGACTTGTTGACTTTGGTGACTTGTTGACTTTTGTTGACTTGTTGACCGGTTGACTAGGCTTGACTAGTTGACCATCATGATAACCATGGTTATCATTTCATGCCAAAGACTTTTTTCTTGCTTGCTTTTTGAGTAAAATGAGTGCATGATATGATAACCTTATGGTTGCTTCTAACCATCACCAAAAGACTTTTTTGATATGATGAGTTATGATCACTTTGGATTATGAGAGGGTGAGAGAGAAAAGAGAGCCTCATTCTTTCTTGCTCATTCTCTCTCTTGTTCTTGAGCTCTCCCCTTGCTCTCACCCTCAACCTCTTGCTCCCTCTCTTGATCTATGGTTCTCTTGTCTCATGAGTTGAGAATCAAGAACCATAGATAAAATCCCATTCTATTTTCCTCTCTACTCATTCTAGTTCACTAGGTTTAGCAAACCAAGTGAACTAGTTTCTTCAAAGACCGAAGAAGGAGCTAAAGGTTGGAGCTTTCAAGTGGATCTATCTTCGGCGTACGGAGACGACGAGAAGGAGCCATCGGACCACCACCGGAGCTTGAAGAGAAGGAGTTCAAGTTTAGGTATAACCATCTTCATCCGAGTAGCTAAATATCTTTAGCTTAGTTTGCTAGTTTTAGTTTAGGTAACGATCCCGACCATAAGTTAGTCCATGTTGCCTCTTGCGATAAAAATTCGTTTTTTATACCGTTTCCGCCTCCCCGTAAGAACCGGGGGTCGCAATATGGACTTACAAACTCATCACTGGGAATCGGTATCCAACTCTCATTGCATGATAACGTGACGGAATCCACTCACGTTATCACACTCCAGAAAGTATGCGCATGCCTGGCAAGTTTCAGTTTCTATAGAAACTCCCGATGTGATTTTTACCCCATGTTCTTATGACCTTGACGAAAGCCAACAAATCATAAGTCACATGTCAAGTTCTACTCGTCATTATCTTGTCAATTCGAACCCACCCGTACATACCCTTGACGAAGGAAAACAAGGTAATACGACTGTCCCAAACCAACTCATCTATCTATGCAACAGAAAAGTAACAAGCAGCTACCATCCACTATGCCTTGACGAAGGCCAACAAACATAGCATGAATACTACGTGCTACCCGTCTGAAACGACGGAGGGCTACAGCTGGTTTTTGGCGAAAACATTTAACGTAACGAACTTGATATCGCTGAAGAAACCTGATAGCTTTTTATAAAAATATAGTGGCGAAAACCTTTGCTAAAGAAGTCACTCCTGGTGAAAGGATCTCGGCTCTTTCCTCGTGGAATGAGGTGCAGGATATTCCAACTGAATACCGCGATGCAAAGCAACATGTAATCGACTATAGTGAAGTTATTACCCTGACGCAAACTTCTGCCCAAGGGGTCACACCCGGTGAAGGGATCTCGGCCCTTTCCTCGTCGAATGAGGTGCAGGATATTCCAACTGAATACCACTGTGCAAAACAAAAGAAAACGTCCTTGTAATAACACTTTTTTAAAACTGTTCCAACAACGTCCAAACAGATTTGTTTTCCTTTGCATTGATCAGAATCAACGCAGTCCCATCAATTAATCACACCATAAAAGAACGAAAATAAAATATACGTATATGCCATCCGCATTCGCCACTGGGTCCCGTCATCACCCGTTAGGTTACTTAACTAACGACAGAGCGGGGACTGGACTAGCGCGGGTGTAAAACATATACAACATCTACTAATATATATACCAATATATGATAATCTCTCCAGGCGTGATAAATGCAACATTACATAAAAATAATAAGCATCACAGAACAATACAGATAATCTGGGATCCCCGGGTTTCACAGAGCCGCTACTGAAACCCGACGTTTCCCTGGTCGTGTGGATAGCCTGTGCAATGAAACCTAGACCCCTACGGGTGCGGCAAGTTACCCACCAAAACCTGAAGCGAGGCAGCCCCCTACAGCAAAGTGAATGGACCAGCCTGCACTTCACGGAATCCGGTAACTTGAGCACCCCTTCTTGGGTCAACCTGTACCCCCTACGAGTGCGGCGAATATTCTGCCAATTCTCGAGTGGGTCCCCTCTGGCTCTCAAAGCCATGAGATACGGACCCGTTGCCCTCCAGAAACCGGCTATCCGTGCACTCCGTCGCGAGGTAAACCTAGTACAGAAATGAAAAATATGTACAACGGGTACATCGACCTCAGTCCGGTCGTGCCCCAAAAGAATATTATACAAACAGGCAGTGACGGCAGTCCACATGTTGGACGCTCGCCCCGCAATATCAAATGTACAAATAAATCCAAACTGCACTACTATTGCACATAGCTATCCACCACAACAAATCCGCAACTTCACAGCACAACACAGAACATCAACGCAAATGTCACGTTCGCAAACCCGTCTAAAAGAACTATAGCAATTAGACGCAATTTACCGCTCAAATGACATTCACGGTCGGAGATATAATGTAAGTACTGTAAACTAACACATTTAAAATTTCGATCGACAAAACTTCCCGAAGTGGGCCCCACGTACAACTGCAGTACACTAACAAAATCTGGGTCCAAACAAAATATTCCAGAAACCACAATTCCCTATTGAAGACAGCCAGAAGAAATATGGTACAGTGAAGCACCAAGACCGCGGCGGAACCGCGGCCAAACCTGGGCTTGCGCGGCGGTTTCGCAGCACTATGGTTGAATCACTGAGCCAAATTTCTACTGTGGTCTTAAATAAGCCTGCTCGATTTTCTGAGATGCTCAAAATAATGTTTAGACCTATTTGAAAATTCGACAGAAACTTTAGCCAAGAAAATGCGGTTTCGGAAATTTCGTTCGATCGATATTTTAAACACGTTAGAACAAGTTAGTAAAGGTTAATGGCATGGCTCTGAAACCATGTAAGTCTACGGTAGTGTCCCGGCCATCATTCTGACGCCAAACACGGAACAAAAACTTTTATAACTGGCGCTATCACATACTACAACCCGGATCTTGCCATTAACGCTAAACCAACAAACTGTAAAGAGGTAGAAAGGCTATACCGATCGATCCGAGTCCTTCGGTCTTTAGCCATCATCCCATGCTCCTCGCGGCAACTCCGATCTCTTGGCTCCTCATCGAGGCGGCACCACATCTACGGATCTTTAAACGGGCTCCCGCCTCTATACCGAGGCAACCCGGTCATCAAGTCTGCTAAAAGAGATGACCAAGATGAAGTAGAAAACGAGTAGAATACTTTGTCTCAAACACCCTAGGGTTCTCATCACATGAGAGGGATAGGGTAGAGGTAGAAGAAGATGCAAAGAGTTGGAAATGGTGAACTCAAGAAAACTCAAGAGAGCAAGAACTCAAGCATAATAAACTTGTTTGTATTTCTTTTATGATAAGATATATATGGTTTGTGTAAAGAAAATATCTCAAAAATATCTATCAAAAAATATCTTCACAAACCCTAAAATATCCATACACAAAACAAACTATCATTAATTCTATCATGAGTCACTTAGTGACTCATTAGCATGAGTCACTAATGAATATGTTAGAAGAAATGAATCACCAATATGAGTCACCCTTTTCAAAACTTAATAACAATTTAAACCAAAATGATTAATCCAAAGAGAAATGCATCTTCTAAAATATTCTCATAATGGATTATGAAAATACCCTTCACCTGTATATACATACATGTATCCGTATTCCGACCGCATACGAATATGAGAGACTAAAATATTCCGACTCAATATAATACATGGATCCGGCTTAAACCAAAGCCCACCAATATTATCTGTCCGAAATATGACACGTGCACAAGTGCACGTGTATTTTCCGAACCCTGCCATAAAACCATAAGGTCTCTACAACGTTTTGCCCGAACTTGGGAAACTATCTGTGGGGGACTCTAATAACTCATCAGTACCCTGACAGTGGGTTTAACCACAAGTACGTCAGCGGCACTAGCAGTGCGTAACGGCTGCCCATGTACTGACCTCAAGGGAAGCCGATCAGCGAACTCATCCTGGAACCCTACTGAGCCTAACAGTGACAATATACATACAGTCCGGTCCGTTCGTCTATGAGTATCGCATATCGGGCCTAGGAGCTGGTAACATCAGACCCCCGATAGCGGTATAAGTCGTGTTGGAGAGAAGACCTGAACACCCTGAGAAACTACTGGAATACTTACCAGTAATTCTCACCTTCCTTGGCCAAGGACTTGGTGTAATGGCTCTCCTAGACACAGCACGATCTCACCCCTAATACCGGGAGAGACGAATCCCCTGCCGATCCGCTCACTTGCCTCCATGTGGCTCGGGACTGTACCCAAAAAAACCTGTTTGCACGACTCTTTTGAGCCATGGTAGGGTAGAAATCAAAGCACAGTGGGAACTCACACGAGATAAATGACGACCTCGGATCGATGAACTAACCTGTACACATGTCACCAGGGAACTGCTATCTGACGCTAGGTATAATACCAACTAGCAGGTTCCCGGCGAGTTATGTCCGGTGTACTCATAACCCAATGAGCACCTGTATACATCTTAGGTGATCCAACTGACACCAGTGGCTTATAAGACCGGCCTATAGGGTTACTAGGGACACTAACAAGGCTCTACAAGGCATCAACCATGCCGGATTAAAAAAAATTTGGTGCCGAACAACCCTAAGCAAGATCGTTAACTAGAGATTATGCGAAAACTATGGCAAGTAAATCACATTTACACTAAAGGAAAGGGACTACAATCTTTGTAGATCCGGTCTTCCACTTCCAAAGCTCCGTGACGACGTCCCTTCGCTGCGATCAACCAACTCCCGGACTCTCGGACGGCTCCATGAGAAATTGCAACGGGATCGCTTGAAGTCTTCGGTGCCGAAGATGATCTACGTCGAGGGAATACGGACTCAAGTTTCTACCTTACTAACCATAGAATTAGTGAAGCAAACACCCTAAACTAAAGCGCTAGTCTAGTAGAGGATGGTGAGATAGGAAGTGAGTACTCTTTAGATTTTGATTTCTCACTTGGATTCATCACTTGATAATTTTCTAGCAAGCTTTTCTTTTTTTTCCTTCATGAAGAAGATGAAGAAGAAAGAAAAGAATCAATTCTCAAAATAGAAAATCAAGTGATGTTTATCATATTGCAACCATGGGTGAGTTAACACATGTAGAGAATAAACTAGGGTTTAGGTTGATGGTTAGGTTAATGATAAAACAAAATGGCAAGACTTTTTCAAAGATTCTAGCATGCTTCATGAAGCTTCTAGCAAAGAAACAAAAACCCACCATTTAGTTTTTCCAAAATAAGTAAAATACATAAAACCCTAACCATTAACCTAATCAAGGGGTAAGTGATACACACACCCAAGTTTGCATGTATCATCAAACATGATACAAACTTGTGTACAAAAATATATCACATATACAACTTGTGCACATCAAGTGAGAAAATCAATCTAAAGTGAACCAATACTAGTTAATGTAAAGTAATATATCAAATATATAATTATACATTAAATCAACACTTGATTTAACGATCCGGTCATATCGCATATAACCGACTAATATCCAATGTATCGACTTATCGAATCAACCCTTGATTCGATAACTAGGTTATATCGCATACAACCGATCGATACAATCATCGCGAGAATTGAATACGGTATCACATACTCGTATCATTCTTGGTCCCGCACATATCACATATGCGCTCCTATCTCGTTTTGCCTGAGCCAGTACAACCTCTATGTAGGACTCTAAAGACTCGTCAATACGCCGGCAGTAGGTGATGATCATATCAAGCACCCACAAGCCGTCAGCGGTACTAGCTGGACGTAACGGCTACCCGGGTATTGAGCGATCAGAAGATCAGCAAGCAAGCCCGCTCCAACTCCTGTAAAAGCCTGACAGTGACGCTACCGTACAGTCTGGTCTCCTCGTCTGATATGTCGCATATCAAGTCTAGGGGTAGTTGTAACATTTTCAAAAATATAAAATATTAATTTTGGGAATTTTTATAATTTAATATTATTTTATTGATTATTTTAATATTAAATGCAAATAAATAGGAAAAATGTTAGAAAAAATTATGAAAAATTATGGAAAATTCTAAAATAGGGTAAATTAGTGGATTATGGCATTTTTAAGTTTTTGTGATTAGTTTGACAATAATTTAGTGCTAATCGCGATTAAAATCGCTAATCGGGTTTTTTGGCAATTTTGTGCAAAACTTGCACATATCACTTTTTCTACACTTGTGCATTTTTCTAGCCATGGTTTTCTTTTGGGATTACTATTGATGTGAGAAGGTTTGGATTTTAAAAGAAAAGGAAAAGAAAGGAAAATATAATGATGAGGGTAGGTGAGAGAGAGAGGTGGACTTTGACTTAGCATACTTAGCCATTCTCCTCGTTTTCTGTGCACAGCCCCTGTTCCTCTAGTGTTGACCCAGGGTACTTCTAGTTTTGACAGATTCTATCTAGGGTGAAATCTGGGACATATATCCTAAGTTGCTATTTTGGATTCGTGTTTCCGTATTCCGTATTTTTGATTCTGAAATGGTGGAATGTGTTTTGCCTCGACTAATTATCGTTTATACGACGATGCAGAGGATTTATTGATGGTTTTGAAGGCGTGCCATAGGTTCTCACCTATAGGCCCCCTTATCGTATCGTTTTGGATTTCATGCGCCGTTTTAGATTGGATTTGGTTTTAATGCGCATATACGATATTTTGATGTGTAGGTACCCATGAAGACTTCGGGACGACAAGCAAATACGTGGTGACGTCCGCAATTGGTGATGCAAGGTGAGTAGATTATATCTACAGGGGGAAGTCGGGTGGATGGCGTATAGCACCCCCGCAGTCCGTAGATAGATTACTATGTAGTTTATTGTGATATTAGGTGTATTGTGGATAATGTAGGGTTAGAAGTGACTAGTGTAGTTCATAGTCGCGAACCCTAGGGTAGAATTACACCTACACACACACCCTTGCTTATCACTTGTACTTGCACTGTGATTGATGATATGTGATGACTTTGGAGATGAGTCGATGATGTGGGCTGGGTGCCCTGGGATCGGTGATTTTATACGATTCATATGTGGGATATGACTTGTGATTCTTGCGGGCTTGGGATATGTGTTTACCCCCGCATGCATACTTACTGAGGTTACCGTTTTGTACTAGACATAGAGTAGTACTCCAGACTATATGATCTGACGATGGTGATATCTGTTATGTGATGAGACAGTGAGATACTGACCCCTACCCAGCTATGGGGATGCCGTACGATGATTTACCGTACGAGCCGATATTGATGATAGATCCGCACTCATAACTCGAGGATATCTTATGATATGACATTGAGGCGAGATCACCGACTATATACTTTTATACATGTATCGACTCAGATTTAGGTGGTTTCCACACCTACCCCTCCTGATTGACCGGATACTTAGATGTAGTTTGCATAGTAGATACTTCACTGTGGTGTTGACTACTAGATATCTGCATTTTCCTGCTATTCGCATTGCTGGCATATGTTCATTGTTATATTATTATCATGCTGTTAGGACACCAGCACCATTATCGATGATGCGTATGTTTCACGTACACTATTTGCCGGCTCACACACTTCATCATCGATAATTGCCATGCCACTACACTGTAGTACTGTTGCATTCATGATATGATTACTGCTTGGCATATTGTACACATGTACCTGTACACAAACATAGATGATTCTGGCTTGATTGAGATTGAGGACCGCAAGATATTCTTTAAACTGATTCATTCTAAAGGAGCGGTTCCTCCCGACATATGTACATTACTATTCCATGTTGCATGATTTCCGATATGATTATCTCTCTTTACATGTCGCATACATCATGGATTGATTGCATAGCACATTGCATTGGATTTACTTCTTGATGTGGATTTTCATGTGATTTCTGATTTTGAGGACCGTGGGATTATTTAAGAAAAGATGTTCTTTTATGAAAACCCGGTACCTCATGATATGATATTTGGGTGCGTCCACCACGCGTTTTCTCGGTGCTGAGACGTGTGCTTGAAACCCGATTCGAGGAGTGATGATCCGTTTGCGGGTTCGTGGTGGGCCCGGTATGGTTCCCCTCGGCGAGATGATCGATGGGTTATGCCGATTGAGCCTGGAGGCGGGCGAGTACCTACCGGTGATTGTATTTGAGCTCGGCGGATATCCGGGGGATACCGCCTGGAGCCGAGAGATGGGCGTACTGCCGGGGGCCGACGGGCCGCTACCGCAGACGGAGCCCAGAGATGGACATGGGTTGACTCGTGCTGCCGGGGCCGAGGGCCGATACCGCAGACGGAGCCCCATATGGATGAGGATTTACGTGTCGATGCTTGGCACGGGTTTCATGATGTTTTCCATGATATTGTTTATATCCTCATACTTGCATACATGATGCTTACTGTCAGTGGGTGACAGGTGGACGGGTTCCACATATATACAGACATGGATCATATACAGACTGGATTTACACTTGTCATACTTCATTTGTATATATAACAGGGTATGAGGGCGCTGTTATATATACCCTTACACCAATATTAGTGGTATGGGACGCTAATATATGTGTATTGATATCATTGATATTTCATCATACTTACCTCATGCAGGCATACCTTACACTGATGACATGTTATTACCTGAGTACCTGGCACTACATACATGATTAGATGTTACCTTGCCACCTTATTACACTCAGATGCACTCTTGTGGATTGTATTACTGATCGTTGACTTAGGTTTATGTCTTGCATTCGGTTTCTGCTTGTAGATATTTCTATTCACGAGTTGGCAACTCACCCCCGTTGTGCCACAGTCCTTGCAGGTTCTGCCGTACAGGTTTCATTGCGGCATTTCTGGCACACTACCTTCTTACGGGTGATTTGCTTTGGTAGGTGGATTCTTTCGCATCAAGAATCACCATTTTATTCATGTATTTCATTGTATCTAGAAATTGTCCATCAACCAAAAACTTGTATATTCTTTCAGACTTAGAGACAGTGTGGTATTATTCGACCTTAGAGTCGCGCTTAGTAGTATTGCGGTTTTCTTGCTGCTTTTTGAGCTTTCCTTGATTTTGATCCTCGCCACTTGGCGTTGTATATTATCATATCATCGTGTGGTTGTGACCGTCGATTGACGAAGAGCTAGCTCCCGCTTGGGGATGCCTTTATCATTTTATATATTGTTATTCATGTTGTACCCCATTCGGGGCCAGTTTTACAAGAGAAACTCTGCCGAAAATTTTAGAAAAGACTGTACGGTTTTCAAATGCACATTCGGCTTAGTTATTTAAAAACCTTGATTTCAAACATGTTTTTCTTTACTTCTTTAAACCAGTTTTCTTTACTTATTCTCAAAAATGGTTTTAGATTTCTGGGCTTTTGGCTTACTTGGATCAGATGGAGTCCTATAGACTTCATATGGTTCAAGGGCCAGTCACGTGCTCTTTCGGGTCGTGACAAAGTTGGTATCAGAGCGCTAGGTTGACCTTGGTTCGAGTCTAAGTTTGACTATGTGGAGCCTAGGGAGTTGTTTATATACGGAACTTAGGCTTGACCTTACGGAACTTAGACTTGGTCGAGGGGGTGTAAACCCGAACTTTCGTCGTTTTAGGATGACCCTTGGTTGATGGATTTGGTGACTAAAGTAGAGTGACGTACCGTTGGCATGTTTCGCGGCATACTTACGACACGCCACTCCGCTTAAGGAACCTTAGGATGTACATACTTTCGAGATCAGTGATTCTCTTTATATCTAGGATTATTCATCCATTTGAGATCCCCGATTCTATTAGTTTCATGATCATACCTTCATTGATACTGTTCCTTCCTATGATCATGTATCCACTTTGGATCTGTTGTTTCCTTTCTTGCCACTGATGTGCTCTCTTTGATACTCGATTGAGATTCCTGTCACCGTGTTTGAGCGCAGTTTGGGCTGCTGCTAGGGTTACGGCCGGTGTGAGCTCGTTTGGTACGAGGGCCGACCTTTGTGTTTTCTGGTGACATGGGAACGTCTCGAGTTAGTGTTGGTGATTGTGACCTCTAGTGGAGGCAAGTGCTTGGTCTTGCACCGGATGATCGGGCCTTTGTTAGAGCTGCCAGTTGAGAGAGGACTGTTGATGTACAGCATACCTCAGAGATGGTGATGTCGCCTACCGTGCAGACAGATGGACCAGCTGTCGCTGAGATTGACAGGGTGTTGCTTTCGGAGCTTACGAGCTGAGATTGCCGGAGCTTTCAGGCAGTTATGCGACAGATGATAGCTAGTCTACCCGATTTGAGAGACGAAGGTGATTCGTCCGATTTTGCGCCAGAGCGGGCCCAGTTGAGTTGAAGATTTCCAGTGTGGAGAGTCTTACTCAGATCTAGAGCAGGCTGATTCAGAGATGACCGCTTATGTATTGCCTTTCCTGGAGGATTGAGGCGTTGTTCGGCGTACAGGCATATGAGCCAGTTGTTGCTGCAAATGATGAGATATCGCCCAGATGATTGGAGCTACTGCAGCATGAGCATGTTCTTAGAGAGATGATAGCGAGTTGCTAGTCACCGAGGATGGATGACTAGGACGCGTGGTGAGTTCGCTTACCCCGATGCGAGGTCATCAGGTGGATTGATTCCAGCTAGAGACGACTTCACGCAGATTCGTTGAGAGTCGATTGAGACGATCGAATGTCAGGAGCCTATTTTCCAAGTTTAAAGTATACGGAAAGACATGCAGGTGATTCTATGGACCCTCTAGAAGAATGAAACCCTAACTCGACTTAATGACCGTGTGACAGCCTTGGAACCTTAGGGTTTACGGCGGTTCCGCGGCGCCATTAGTGAGGCTTGGGTTTGCCCTTCTACGGCTGGACCACCGACGCTGTGGCATGTACTCGATACTATTAAACTGTACCCGAGATGTGAGCTCTTGGGGGATTATGAGGATCTGACGAGTCGATCGGATGGTTCGACATCTTTCGGATATCGTGATGGGACACTGCTTGGGAGACTCCAGGTGCGAGCATAGCCGTCGGAGCGCAGTTCGTGCAGCCATGATGAGACGAGTCCGAATCAGTCGACACTGATGCAGAGTGAAGAAAAGAGTTCGCAAGATATTTCGACGAGATGACGTCCCACTCCGCCGACATCAGAGATGTTATACGCACCCAGAGGCGTGGTATATGGATATACCTTCCAGAAAGAAGCGCGATAGGTATGCAGCCGTTCCGGAATAAGCTTTAGCTTCAGCATTGGATGATGACTTCCGGGCATTTCGGCAGGATTGAGATTTGAGAAAGGAACCTCGGTAGGACCTTTCTGGAGTACGATACGAGAAGACCTAGACTAGGAGTGGTCGTGTTGCGCACACCCAGCAGGCCAGAGTTCGGCATTGTCGACGAGGTAGTTGACCAAGTTCGGATAAAGGAACTTACCCAGATGCGTTGCGAATGGATCAAGGACGGACGAGTGATGAGTATTCCTCCGATGGTTGGGACGTGTTTCCGAGGACCAGTTCGGCCTGCCATCTGCTACAGAATGATGAAGCTACAGAGTACGCGATTTCGAGTCCGTGTGAGAGACTTCAGATTGACCGTGGCCGAGAGCAGTGCAGTGTATAGTAGCTTGGCGTGACGTCATAGTGGACGACGATGGAGACAAGTGGAACCAGAGGTTCGTGTGAGACACTGACGAGCTGTCATTGCTTCCCGTCGAAACTAGAGACCTGATATGCTTACAGAAACGTTGGGATGTGACCAATTTCCGAGAAATGTTGTGCTGAGGACACAGATGTCTTTCCAGCGAGAAGAGATAGTATAAGAGAGCCAGCCTCTGTACAGATCGGCATAGGCATGATTGGAAGAGACCTTGAGCAGGATTCCTTCCAGGACATTGCTGCAATGATGTTTGCACCCAGGATCAGATGTGTGACGTGCATTCAGATAGCCAGAGACCGACGTCAGTGATATGCTGCCTTACGAGTGGTCGTGAGGTTTGACCGAGAGGTGACCAGAAAAGTGCCAGAACGGAATCGTCCTCGTTAGCACACCTGACAGGGCCGATGAGCCGATTGACCGCGTGATAGGTAATCCGCAGAGAAGATAAGGACCTAGAGAGTCAGAAGACGCCAGACCGTGAGCAAGAGGCAGGTAGATATCCTGCGCTGCTAGCAGTGGATTACACTGACTCCTTCTCGACCTTGAAGGAGAAACTACCGAAGACGGTATTTATGATTTGTGATTTTGTGATTCGATTATCACGTATCCGTCATTTTGGATTTCGGTATTTTGGGCGTTCTATTTGCACGATCTAGTTTTGGTGACTGAGTTTCATGATATTGGTTTCATGCACCCACTGGATATTTATATATTTTGCGCAGAGTTTTCATGCATTTTAGTGTTAGGCTTTGATTCGTGCACGCTGATGCACACGGTTGTGAGATTTTCCTTGCGGTACCCTGATTTTGGTTTGAGCCGCATTATATCGTTGATTTTGACCCGGATTTTGATGGTTGATTTTTGCACTCCGTGCTGGCGATGTGCTTTACGCCTGTTCGGTGTTTGCTATTGGATTTCGTGATTTCCGTGCATGTTGAGTGCGCAGGGTTTAGATTTTCATTCGTGCACGATGGATGCACCGGTTTGGATTTTCGCGCATGTTGGGCGCATGTTTTTAGATACGATTTTGGTGCACGCCAGATGCGCTAAATCGGGATTCTTCGTGCATGTCACATGCACCTGATTTATTTTGCTGTCAGGCACATACGATGCCCATGACAGATGCTTCGTGCACACCCGTTGCACTTGGATGTTGTTTTGTGCACCTGTTTAGCACATATATGGATTTTTTTTTTGATTTCAGTGCGCACCAGACGCACAGGATGGTGTTATGTTTAGATTGGATGTCTACATGTGTAGTTCCGATCCATATCATATCGGTTTTGTATTGGATTTGACATTGTGTTTTTTTTTACATTGACTCCGATGATTGCGGGATGCTTGACGGAGTTTTGTTTTCGAGTTATCTGCTCAGTACCCTTGCGCATGCATTGCGCTGTGACGTTCTATGTGTTGATGATTTCGGAGCCCCGACGACTTTGGTTTATTACTGAGATGTTTTTGTATCTGGGGGTTTAAATTTAAAATTCGGGGACCGAATTTCTTTAAGTGGGGTAGATTGTAACATTTTCAAAAATATAAAATATTAATTTTGGGAATTTTTATAATTTAATATTATTTTATTGATTATTTTAATATTAAATGCAAATAAATAGGAAAAATGTTAGAAAAAATTATGAAAAATTATGGAAAATTCTAAAATAGGGTAAATTAGTGGATTATGGCATTTTTAAGTTTTTGTGATTAGTTTGACAATAATTTAGTGCTAATCGCGATTAAAATCGCTAATCGGGTTTTTTGGCAATTTTGTGCAAAACTTGCACATATCACTTTTTCTACACTTGTGCATTTTTCTAGCCATGGTTTTCTTTTGGGATTACTATTGATGTGAGAAGGTTTGGATTTTAAAAGAAAAGGAAAAGAAAGGAAAATATAATGATGAGGGTAGGTGAGAGAGAGAGGTGGACTTTGACTTAGCATACTTAGCCATTCTCCTCGTTTTCTGTGCACAGCCCCTGTTCCTCTAGTGTTGACCCAGGGTACTTCTAGTTTTGACAGATTCTATCTAGGGTGAAATCTGGGACATATATCCTAAGTTGCTATTTTGGATTCGTGTTTCCGTATTCCGTATTTTTGATTCTGAAATGGTGGAATGTGTTTTGCCTCGACTAATTGTCGTTTATACGACGATGTAGAGGATTTATTGATGGTTTTGAAGGCGTGCCATAGGTTCTCACCTATAGGCCCCCTTATCGTATCGTTTTGGATTTCATGCGCCGTTTTAGATTGGATTTGGTTTTAATGCGCATATACGATATTTTGATGTGTAGGTACCCATGAAGACTTCGGGACGACAAGCAAATACGTGGTGACGTCCGCAATTGGTGATGCAAGGTGAGTAGATTATATCTACAGGGGGAAGTCGGGTGGATGGCGTATAGCACCCCCGCAGTCCGTAGATAGATTACTATGTAGTTTATTGTGATATTAGGTGTATTGTGGATAATGTAGGGTTAGAAGTGACTAGTGTAGTTCATAGTCGCGAACCCTAGGGTAGAATTACACCTACACACACACCCTTGCTTATCACTTGTACTTGCACTGTGATTGATGATATGTGATGACTTTGGAGATGAGTCGATGATGTGGGCTGGGTGCCCTGGGATCGGTGATTTTATACGATTCATATGTGGGATATGACTTGTGATTCTTGCGGGCTTGGGATATGTGTTTACCCCCGCATGCATACTTACTGAGGTTACCGTTTTGTACTAGACATAGAGTAGTACTCCAGACTATATGATCTGACGATGGTGATATCTGTTATGTGATGAGACAGTGAGATACTGACCCCTACCCAGCTATGGGGATGCCGTACGATGATTTACCGTACGAGCCGATATTGATGATAGATCCGCACTCATAACTCGAGGATATCTTATGATATGACATTGAGGCGAGATCACCGACTATATACTTTTATACATGTATCGACTCAGATTTAGGTGGTTTCCACACCTACCCCTCCTGATTGACCGGATACTTAGATGTAGTTTGCATAGTAGATACTTCACTGTGGTGTTGACTACTAGATATCTGCATTTTCCTGCTATTCGCATTGCTGGCATATGTTCATTGTTATATTATTATCATGCTGTTAGGACACCAGCACCATTATCGATGATGCGTATGTTTCACGTACACTATTTGCCGGCTCACACACTTCATCATCGATAATTGCCATGCCACTACACTGTAGTACTGTTGCATTCATGATATGATTACTGCTTGGCATATTGTACACATGTACCTGTACACAAACATAGATGATTCTGGCTTGATTGAGATTGAGGACCGCAAGATATTCTTTAAACTGATTCATTCTAAAGGAGCGGTTCCTCCCGACATATGTACATTACTATTCCATGTTGCATGATTTCCGATATGATTATCTCTCTTTACATGTCGCATACATCATGGATTGATTGCATAGCACATTGCATTGGATTTACTTCTTGATGTGGATTTTCATGTGATTTCTGATTTTGAGGACCGTGGGATTATTTAAGAAAAGATGTTCTTTTATGAAAACCCGGTACCTCGTGATATGATATTTGGGTGCGTCCACCACGCGTTTTCTCGGTGCTGAGACGTGTGCTTGAAACCCGATTCGAGGAGTGATGATCCGTTTGCGGGTTCGTGGTGGGCCCGGTATGGTTCCCCTCGGCGAGATGATCGATGGGTTATGCCGATTGAGCCTGGAGGCGGGCGAGTACCTACCGGTGATTGTATTTGAGCTCGGCGGATATCCGGGGGATACCGCCTGGAGCCGAGAGATGGGCGTACTGCCGGGGGCCGACGGGCCGCTACCGCAGACGGAGCCCAGAGATAGACATGGGTTGACTCGTGCTGCCGGGGCCGAGGGCCGATACCGCAGACGGAGCCCCATATGGATGAGGATTTACGTGTCGATGCTTGGCACGGGTTTCATGATGTTTTCCATGATATTGTTTATATCCTCATACTTGCATACATGATGCTTACTGTCAGTGGGTGACAGGTGGACGGGTTCCACATATATACAGACATGGATCATATACAGACTGGATTTACACTTGTCATACTTCATTTGTATATATAACAGGGTATGAGGGCGCTGTTATATATACCCTTACACCAATATTAGTGGTATGGGACGCTAATATATGTGTATTGATATCATTGATATTTCATCATACTTACCTCATGCAGGCATACCTTACACTGATGACATGTTATTACCTGAGTACCTGGCACTACATACATGATTAGATGTTACCTTGCCACCTTATTACACTCAGATGCACTCTTGTGGATTGTATTACTGATCGTTGACTTAGGTTTATGTCTTGCATTCGGTTTCTGCTTGTAGATATTTCTATTCACGAGTTGGCAACTCACCCCCGTTGTGCCACAGTCCTTGCAGGTTCTGCCGTACAGGTTTCATTGCGGCATTTCTGGCACACTACCTTCTTGCGGGTGATTTGCTTTGGTAGGTGGATTCTTTCGCATCAAGAATCACCATTTTATTCATGTATTTCATTGTATCTAGAAATTGTCCATCAACCAAAAACTTGTATATTCTTTCAGACTTAGAGACAGTGTGGTATTATTCGACCTTAGAGTCGCGCTTAGTAGTATTGCGGTTTTCTTGCTGCTTTTTGAGCTTTCCTTGATTTTGATCCTCGCCACTTGGCGTTGTATATTATCATATCATCGTGTGGTTGTGACCGTCGATTGACGAAGAGCTAGCTCCCGCTTGGGGATGCCTTTATCATTTTATATATTGTTATTCATGTTGTACCCCATTCGGGGCCAGTTTTACAAGAGAAACTCTGCCGAAAATTTTAGAAAAGACTGTACGGTTTTCAAATGCACATTCGGCTTAGTTATTTAAAAACCTTGATTTCAAACATGTTTTTCTTTACTTCTTTAAACCAGTTTTCTTTACTTATTCTCAAAAATGGTTTTAGATTTCTGGGCTTTTGGCTTACTTGGATCAGATGGAGTCCTATAGACTTCATATGGTTCAAGGGCCAGTCACGTGCTCTTTCGGGTCGTGACAGTAGTAAACGTCAGACCCCAATAACCGATAAGTCATGCCGATATGAGGCTCATAACGGGTCGAGAAACTACTGGTAACTTTTACCAGTAAATCTCTAAACCATCCCTGGCCAGGGACTTCCCTGTTATGGCCAATCGAGCATAGCGCAACATCAACCCCCAATACCGGGAGAGACGAAACCCCTCCTATCGCTCATTGCCTCCATGTGACTCGGGACTGTACCCAAAAACCACCGTTTTGCATGCCCTCTTGGACGTAGTAAGGTGGAAATCAAAGCACAGTGGGAATCACACAAGACTCTATGACGATCTCGGGTCTACAGACTAATCTTTACCAGTGTCACCAGAGAACTGCCATCTGACGCAAGGTATAATACCATCTGGGAGTTCTCGGCGAGTCCGTCCAGTGTACCCAGTCTCCACTGAGCACCCGTATATCATCTCTGAAGTCAAACACCAATGGATATTGGATCATCCATCGCCCATTTGTATGGGTCGAGAAGGTATACGCTAGTCTACTCTGGTATATCGATGCCCCGTCTCGATATACCCACGACTAGGGACCTTGAAGGATGCACTTATGGACTACCATGTCCCCACTAATATGATCCGCATCATAGTCCAGGTAGTCAAGTACACATCCTAAGGGCTTTACCAACATGTAACAAAGAGATAATCAGTACGTTAAGGTAAAGAGTAACCAGATAGCATACTATCATGTCGAGCAAGAAAGTCCTCCCTATATATGTCCAAGCATCCACTACAATATACAACACATGTATAGTAATGGCCTCTAGGGCATACATATAACTAACAATCTCCCACTTGCACTAGGGCCATCTGATAACAGTGGTTGTAGTATCTCATACTCAACCATCCCATAATAGTCTCTCTCTGGAAAAAGCCTTTGTAAGTGGATCCGCCGTGTTGTCCTCTGAGTCTACTCTCCTTACCTCGATCCCCTGGAGATCAACCATCTCCATGATCAGGTGACACTGCCTCAGAATATGTCTGGATCACTGATGGGACAGGCGTTCCTAGGCATAAGCCATAACTCCATTGTCACACAATGGTAGGAACGAAGTTCATCTCATGAACTGATATACACCCAGACTTCCTCTTTGGTAGCATCTTTGGTAACGATGTATCTTGCCTTTAATCGTCTAGTATGCCACGGTATCTAGCTTGGAACTCTTCCTGTTAGTTATATGTATGCCCTAGAGGCCATTACTGTACATTGGATGTATATTGTAGTGGATGCTGGGACATATATAGGTAGGACTTTCTTACTCGGCATGATAGTACGCTATCTGGTTGCTCTTTATCTTAACATGTATACTTTCTGTCTCTCTATTACATGTTGATAAAGCCCTTAGGATGTGTACTCGACTACCAAGACTATGATGTAGATCATATTAGTGGGGCATGGGTAGTCCATGAGTACATCTTTCAATGTTCCTAGTCGTGGGAATAACGAGACGGGACATCGATATTCCAGAGTAGACTAGCGTATATCTTCTCGACCTATGTGATGGGCGATGGATGATCCCATATCCATTGGTGTTTGACATCAGAGATGGTATGCGGGTGCTCAGTGGAGACTGGGTACACTGAACGGACTCGCCGAGAACTCCCAGATGGTATTATACCTCACGTCAGATGGCAGTTCTCTGGTGACACTGGTACAGCTTAGTCTGTTGACCCGAGATCGTCATAGAGTCTTGTGTGTCTCCCACTATGCTTTGATTTCCACCCTACCACGGCTCTACTGAGTGTGCAAACAGGTGGTTTTTGGGTACAGTCCCGATTCACATGGAGGCAATGAGCGATAGGAGGGGATTCGTCTCTCCCGGTATTGGGGGTTGATGTTGCGCTATGCTCGACTGGCCATAACTGGAAATCCCTGGCCAGGGTTGCAGTGACATACTGGTAAGAGTTATCAGTAGTTTCACACATGTTATGGACCTTACGTCGGCATGACTTATCAAGCTATTGGGGTCTGACGTTTACCACCCCTAGGCGAGATATGCGACATATCAGACGAACAGACCGGACTGTGCGGTAAGTGTTACTGGTTGGATTCACAGGAGTGTGAGCGGGCTTGCTCGTCGATCTTCTGATCGCTCAATACCCGGGTGGCCGTTACGTTTAGCAGACCGCTTGCGGCTTGTGGGTGTATGATATGATCATCACCTACTGCCGGCGTATTGACGAGTCTTTAGAGTCCTACACAGAGGTTTTCTGGCTCAAGCGAAACGAAATAGGAGCGCATATGAGATATGTGCGGGACCGAGAATAATGCGTGTATGTGATACCGTATTCTATTCTCTCGATGAATGCATCGATTGGTTGTATGCGATATAACCTAGTTATCGAATCGAGGATTGATTCGATAAGTCGATACATTGGATATTAGTCGGTCATATGCGATATGACCGGATCGTTAAATCAAGTGTTGATTTAATGATTTAATGATTTAATGTATATTTGATATATTACTTTGCATTAACTAGTATTGGTTCACTTAAGATGGATTTTCTCACTTGATGTGCACATTGTATATATGATATAGTATTGTGCACTAGTTTGTATCATGTTTGATGATACATGCAAACTTGGGTGTATGTTTGATTTAAACCATGTTTAGTTAATGGTTAAGGTTTCATTTGCTTATTCATTTATTTATTTATTCATTTTGGCAAGAAATGAAATGGTGGCTTTATTTGGATTTCACTTGAAGCTTCATGAAGCTTTGAAAGTCAAAACCATTTTGTTTCTTTCCTAAACCTAACCATTTAACTAAACCATAGTTTATTCTCTACACTCAACCATGGTTGCTAAAATGATAAGAATCACTTTATTTTCTATTATTCATAATTCTTATCATATTCTTTTTCTTCTTCTTCTTCTTCTTCAAGAAGAAGAAACCATTCTATCTCCAATGGTGTCATGAGTAAAAGAGTAAGAAATCCAATTCTAAAGTGAACCCACTTCCTATTTCTTCATCCTCTACCACTTGCCATGTAGTATAGGGTGTTTCTTCACAAGTTTCATGACTTGGTGAAGATGGAGCTTGAGTTTGAGTTGCCTCAACGTAGTACATCTTCGGCATCGAAGTCGACGACCTAGCCCGATCATTTCTCCGACGAAACCATCGCCAGAGTCCGGGATCCGATGATCACAGTGGAGGGACATCGTCACGGAGCTATGGAGGTGGAGGACCGAATCTACAAAGGTTGTATTTTCCGTTCACTCTTAGTTAAGTTGTTAACTTATATCGTTTTCGCCTATCCTCTAGTTACGATCTTGCTTAGGGTTACTTGGCACATAGAAAATTTTTGATTTTGGCAAGTTTGATCTGTTTTAGAACCTCATGGGTGTGCCTAGGAACCCTACACTTCCAACATACCGTCCCTCCACTGAGGGTAAAGACAATGCCTGTGACTGACATTCAGTCGTCCTTATCACTCTGGAACCTTTCCAGTGATTCTCCCCAGGATCGATTGATACCATCTCACTACAACTAGTGAGAATCCTAACATCCAATTAGATCTATCTCATAGATCCAAAACCCAGGATTTAGTAGGTATCACTTTGATCCTATATAGAGAATTCTTGTGATAAGCGGAGATTGACCGAGCGTAGCATAGGAAACTCCTTCCCTATCAAAAGTATGTCATCCACGTACTCTACGAGGATCATCACCATACTCCCTACTACCTTTTTGTATATACAAGGTTCATCTACCAATTTGATGAAGTCAAACTCTTTGACTACCACATCAAAACAGACGTTCCAACTCCGCGATGCCTGCTTTATCCTATAAAGCATCTTGTACACGTTTCCGCTGCTCCCACTGTCTACGAAGGCCTCTGGCTGTGTACTTATAGACGCTCTCTTCTAAAACATCATTTTAGAAAAGCAGTCATGACACCCAACCACCAGATATCGTAGTCATGGTATGTAGCCGTGGCAAGTAGGATCTGGATGGACTTAAGCATAGCTACTTAGAAAAAGTTTCATCATAATCCATATCTGGTCAATGATGCAAACCTTTAACAAGTCTAGTTTTGAAAGTCTCAACTTTTCCATGTACACCAAGTAATCTTCTCAAGATATACTTGCTCCTGATGGGGATTTAACCCTTCAGATAAACCAACTAAAGTCCATACTTTGTTGGTATATAAGGATTCCATCTCAGATCGCTAAGCATCCAGCCATTCTTACAGAGTCCCACTCCTGATGGGCAGCTCAAAACTAGTTGGGTCATCATCTCATGATGCAATACTCGCTCCTACTGTCATAGAGAAACCGGAGTATCTCTCAGGTGGGTGAGGAACCCTACTAGATCGGCGGAGAGGCTGAGGTTCGTTGGTTACTATTGAATACTTTGGTTCTACCAAATCATCTGCTGCAGTTTGTATAGCTGGAACTACTTCCAGTTCTACCCCATGACCTCTAATTTCTTCTCAAGAAATACCCTTTCATAAAGGTGGCATGTTGAGAAACAAAACATTTTTTTCTTCGGTTTGGTAGAAGATATTTCCTTGCTAATGCTTGGGATATCCAACAAACTTCCACAGATCTTACTATGCTTCGAGCTTGTCCGGATTATGCTTTTAGACACAGGCTGGACAGCCCCAATTCTTAACTGACTTTAGAGATGGGCTCTTCCCTTACCATATCTCATATGGAGTAGTAGGCAACTGATTTGATTTGAACCCCATTCAATAGGTATGCATCTTCACAAGTGCATAACTCCCAAAAGGAAATAGGTAACTCAGTATTACTCATCATAGAGCACACCATATCAAATAGGGTGTAATTGCTCCGCCCCGATATACCATCATGCTATGGTGTATACAGAGGAGTAATGCTGAGAGAGAATCTCATTCTCCTTTAGAATAATCCAGGAATTCCATGCTCAAGTATTCTTCTCCTTGATCTCATCAAAGGACATAAGACTTATACCCGTATTGGTTCTCTACTTCTAACTTATATTTTGTGAATATCTCAAAAGGTTCGGACTTGTGTTTTAACAGGAACATATGTCTGAATCTTGAGAGATCATCAGAGAATGTAATGAAGTAAAAAGAACCGGTCTTGGCATATGTAGATAGGGGACCTTCATACATCAGCATGTATCAATCCCAAAAGTTCACTAACTCTTTCTCTGTTTCCTATAAACAGAGCTGTGGTCATCTTATCTTTGTGACATGACAGGCAAGTTTCACAAGATGTAAATTCAAACAGATTTAAATATGCATCTAAATGTAACTTCGCTAGTCGGGTCGCATTGATATGACCTAGTCTACAATGCCTCAAGAAGGATCTGTTCATTTCTGAACTCTTCCTCTTGTGTGCGTTCTGTATACTAAGAACTGTAGTTTGATTTAGAACGTCAATGCTTTTAGATAACGTGCCTGAACCGATCAACTCTTGATATAAGAAATTTTTAAAACATTATCCAACAATACAAAATTATATCCTTTCTTTACTGATAAAGAGACTGATATGATTTTGTATATCAGGTTCGGTATCTAATAACATTTGTTCAGAATTAATGTATTCTGGTAATGCAGGGTGATAGTGACCAACAGACTTGGCTGCAATACTTGCACCGTTTTCTATCTTATGAAACTTATCACCCTGTTCTCAGTTCTCTACCTTTCTGTAGCCCATGTAACAGATTACATATGCGGGATCCTGATCCGGTATCTCATACCCAGGACGTAAAGGATACTGAGAAACAGTTCTCTGTAATGAACACACCTGAAAATGATGCATCAACATGCACTCTCTTCGTTTGGGCGGCACGGGAATTCTGGTAATCCCCAATTTCCTGCTCTGTTTTATAACAATTATAAGTTGGAGCGGGACCAACATTCCCCAACTCAGTATAACAAGCGGGTTCGGTCAATTCATCCGTATTATTATCTTGATTAATGCGTGATATGGTTGCTACCTGGAGAGAGAGAGAAGAAAACACTCTGCGTGCGCTCTTGCAAGATCAGATTCGTTATTATTTTATCTAATCAGGATTGCTCCCACTGTTTTTATCAAATCTTTCTTCAAACCCTAAAAGGAAAGACTAGCTGGGATTAATTACACGCTACAAGTTTGCCAATCTTTCAGCCATGCCAGTGTCGGTACTTTGAGGGAGGTCTCCTGTGCTTTCGCACAAACCTAATTAATGTAAACCTCGTTAACACCTTTCTAGACACCTACTTGATCGGCTAATTGTAATGTGTAAAACTCTCCCAGGAGTAACTCTTACTCGCATGGGGTATCGGGATCCAACTATCTCATAGAAGGTATGCAATCTCATTGCAAATTTCAACACTTAAAATTCCCGATAATTTTGCCCCAAACGATCTATGACCTTAACAAGGTCAACAAACCATAGACCGTAAGTCAAGTTCAACCCGTCATTTCTTGATTGAATTAAACCCACCCGCATGACCCTTGACAAGGTCAACAAGGCCGTACGACTACCCTAACCCAATCTGCATCATATGAATAAAAAGATAAATACTGGTTAGCTACCGCACACTGCGCCTTGACAAGGTCAACAAACGCAGCACGAATACTAAGCAGGAGTTATCTGAAATGATAGAGGGCTACGACAGGTTTTTCTGAAAACCTATTGCGTAATGAACTTGATATCGTTGTAGAATCAAATGGTTTTAAAACGGAGTGTTTTTTAGGCTTTTCTAGTTTTGCTAAAGGGGTCTGTTCCCCTCCGAATGGCGGCCGAGACGTTAGGACGTCTTGGGCCTGAGATTCGGGACAGATGCTATTTGGTTTTATCCGTCTACCTCTCCGAAGATGCCAAGTTGATTTATGGCACCGTGCATCGAAGGTTTAGACGGATGCGGCCGATGTAGCAGACTTTGTCAGATTCCCCCTCGCTTGAGGGGTTTTTGATTGTGGGGACGCTCTTCCCTGCAGGCGCAAGCCCCTGCAGTTAATTACGCTACCGCATCGCGGTAGCCACTTTCTCCTTCTCCAGCATTTCACTTCGTGTCATGTGTGTTTGTTTTGTTTGTTGTTGCCCGTGGATTGTATACGGAGACTGAGTAATGCCGTCGCCCGTAGGACGTGGATTAGTCCAAATCCGTATTATTTAGATTTGGGTTTGGTGTTTTCAGTTTAAGGATGCATTAGCCGCGTTGCGGCTAAGATCAACTTAAACGTCTGTCGAGAATACGTTAGTCCTGTTTTGGATTAAGATCGACTTGAACGGGATCGTTTAGATCCGACAGAAGAGCAATTGGCTCTATTGTTCCGGTTTAGGGACGTGGCGGTCCATCGCCAGTTTAGGGACGTGGTGGTCCATTATTAGTTTAGGGACATTTCGGTCCAATATTAGTTTAAGGACGTCTCGGTCCGTCGTTAGTTTAAGGACATTTCGGTCCAATTTTAGTTTAAGGACGTCTCAGTCCACGAGTCTAAGGACCCCGCAGTCCATACCGATGTGTGGTCGTCGGGACCCGTCACCTCTCCGACGTCGTTGAAGGATTACAACGATAGGTGTCGGAGGAGTTCAGAGATGTACCCTCGAACCGATTGTAAATTGATTTAGTAGAGCAATTTTGCTCAGTCAATTTAATTTAAGGACTTATGGCCAAAATTGGGCTAAGTCCAGTTGAGAATGTCTCTTTTTACTTTTATTTGGGCCTTGCCCAGAAAGAATGCAGAGCATCAATTTTGTTTTGGGCTCTGCCCTTTATAAATGATGCAGAGCATCAATTTCATTTGGGCTCTGCCCTTTTATTGCTTTGCAATTTATTTTGGCCTGTTAGACCTTTTTGATTTGGACCTGGCCCTTCAAGCAATGCATTGCATTTGTGCAAAGCACTGAGAATCTTTTAGATTCAAGAACAGAAGTGCAAAGAACTTTTTAATCTTTTGATCTAAACAAAAACAAGTTTTTCTTCTTTTCTTGTTTTTCCTTATTTCAGAGAACCAAGGGTTCATAACAAGTGCAAGGCACTATTTTTTATTTTTTTTATTTACTTATTTATTTATTTATTGTTGAAGATCCATGATCTTGTTCTTAGATCAATGATTTGTTCCTAAGAGAATTTTCTCTTCTTTTAAAGGTTTTACCTTTTTTATTGTGTTCTTCAAGAGTTCTCAAGAGTTCTCTCTCTCTTTTTTTTTTGCCAGATGTTGATGCCTTTGAATTGAGGTCTGGGGTCCTTTTTATAGTGCCCATAAATTAGTTAAATTTGTTACATAGATCTTTTTCTGAGTGATTTGGGTAATTTTCCCCACCGTTGGATCTTTGATCCAAAGGCCCCTGCTTTACAGAAGAAAATCTTCTTGTTTTAATAAGAACAGAAAAGATTTATTCTGTTTTGCGCAACTCCCCCAGCGCGTGACACGTGTCGCGCAGCTGTGCTTGCACAACTGCGCAGACACGTGTCGCGCAGCTGAAGTTTTTTTTTTGTGCGCATCTGCGCGCGCTGACACGTGTCGCGCAGCTGTGCTGACACGTGTCACGCAGCTGCGCTGACATGTGTCGCGCAACGCACTGCGCAGCTGCGCACTGCGCAACTACTATTTTTTTTTTTGCGCATCTGCGCGCGCTGACACGTGTCGCGCAGCTGGAGGCAATAAGTCATGCAAACAGGTGGTCTTTGGGTACAGTCTCGAGGCACATGGAGGCAATGAGCGATAGGAGGGGTTTCGTCTCTCCCGATATTAGGAGTTGATGTTGTGCTATGCTCGATTGGCTATAACATGAAGTCCCTGGCCAGGGCTGCTGAGATTTACTGATAAGAGTTATCAGTAGTTTCTCGATCTGTTATGAGCCATACACCAGCATGACTTATTGAGTTACTGGGGTCGACGATTCCATCCCTGGACTCGATATGCAGCATATCAGACGAAGAGACCGGACTGTACGGTAAGTGTTGCCAGTTGGCTCGACGGGAGTTTTTACAGTTTCGCTGGCTTTCTTCTGATCGTTTCAATACCCGGGTGGCCGATACGTTTAGCTGACCTCTTGCGGCTTGTAGGTGTTTGATATGATCATCATCTACTGCCGGCGTATTGACGAGTCTTAGAGTCCCACAATGAAGTTTCCTGGCTCAGGCAAAAAGATGTGGTGTGCATATGAGATATGCGCGGGACCCGATTAAATACGGTTATGTGACAACGTATATTAATCGGGCATTTTCTACTGATCGGGTCGTATGTGATATGACCGGTTTGCTAAATCAAGTGTTGATTTAACAAATTACATTTAGATTAATTATTTGATTAAATCCTTTTGTATGCATGCATGTATGCACATGATGATGTGCATGGACACATACATACATACATAGTATCATGGTTGATGATACAAGAATGGTGGCAATGCAAGACTTATATTGAAGCTTTTATTTATATCTTTTCATTTTAAGTTAATGTAAAGAAAACCCACACATGCTCCTTTATTCTTTAGTGGGTAAGCTTTATTTAACTTAATGAAAAGAATTTCCACCCATGCTTAATTCTTTATGAAAATAATTTCCACCCATAATTATAGTGGGAATGGAATAATGATGATTATTCTTTTCTCATCACTATAAATAGCTTCATATGTGATATGAAACATACAATGAGAACACAAGTGAAAAACACACAAAAATTAGTGCAAGGGTGTGAAGAAAACAAGCTATCATATGTGATATAATAGAAAGCTCAAGTTTAGCCACCATTATCTTCTTCTTCCTCTCTTGATTTTTCTCTTGAGTGAAGTTGATAAAAAGAAAGGGTTTCAATTATTGAATATAAACCACATCATCATACTACACACATCTAGCCGATTTGTGTAGGGTGTTTGCTCTATTTCGTTTGCGAAACAAGTAAGGCAAGGAGCTTTGGGCAAAGGGACTTCGGGTGGATCATCGTGGACAAGGAGGGCTTCCAACGATCCGTTCCAAACTCTCATAGTGCCAAGGAGTCACCGAGGGAGATCTACAAAGGTTGTAATCTCTACTCTTAGTGATAGTTTTACATTTGCATGTGATGCTTAATTGTATGAATCCCTAAAACTTCTAGTTTCGATTCTTGTCGAGTTAACTTAGCACCTCTAAAATTTTGATTATGGCATATGTGATGCTACCATACCCTTGACGAGGTGTTAGGCCAACCCTACAGTTAGGACCACGTTTTGCACAGTAATTCTTATAAAATCCTGCTGAATTTTTTGAGTATTTTTAATTCAGAAAAATCCACAAATTCAAAAAATGTACAGAGAAGGGTTCCGTTTAGGGTTTCGGGGTTCGATCGGACTTCTAACATCGTCTACACTTCGCCTAAGGCTCTAGCTAGGCTCTGAAACCACTGTAGGGTTACTAGGCACACTAACAAGGCTCTACAAGGCATCAACCATGCCGGATTAAAAAAATTTGGTGCCGAACAACCCTAAGCAAGATCGTTAACTAGAGATTATGCAAAAACTATGGCAAGTAAATCACATTTACACTGAAGGAAAGGGACTACAACCTTTGTAGATCCGGTCCTCTACTTCCAAAGGTCTGTGACTACGTCCCTTCGCTGCGATCAACCAACTCCCGGACTCTCGGACGGCTCCATGAGGAAATTGCAATTGGATCGCTTGAAGTCTTCGGTGCCAAAGATGATCTACGTAGAGGGAATACGGACTCAAACTTCTACCTCACTAACCGTAGAATTAGTGAAGCAAACACCCTAAACTAAAGTGCTAGTCTAGTAGAGGATGGTGAGATAGGAAGTGGGTACTCTTTAGATTTTGATTTCTCACTTGGATTCATCACTTGATAATTTTCTAACAAGCTTTTCTTTTTTTTTCCTTCATGAAGAAGAAGAAGAAGAAAGAAAAGAATCAATTCTCAAAATAGAAAATCAAGTGATGTTTATCATATTGCAACCATGGGTGAGTTAACACATGTAGAGAATAAACTAGGGTTTAGGCTGATGGTTAGGTTAAGGATAAAACAAAATGGCAAGACTTTTTCAAAGATGCTAGCATGCTTCATGAAGCTTCTAGCAAAGAAACAAAAAGCCACCATTTAGTTTTTCCAAAATAAATAAAATACATAAAACCCTAACCATTAACCTAATCAAGGGGTAAGTGATACACACACCCAAGTTTGCATGTATCATCAAACATGATACAAACTTGTGCACAAAAATATATCACATATACAACTTGTGCACATCAAGTGAGAAAATCAATCTAAAGTGAACCAATACTAGTTAATGTAAAGTAATATATCAAATATATAATTATACATTAAATCATTAAATCAACACTTGATTTAACGATCCGGTCATATCGCATATAACCGACTAATATCCAATGTATCGACTTATCGAATCAACCCTTGATTCGATAACTAGGTTATATCGTATACAACCGATCGATACAATCATCGCGAGAATTGAATACGGTATCTGTTCATACTATAATATTGCATTATTGTACTCCCTATTTTTATTAGTTTTATAAATAAACAGGTATTCTTGACGCACGTTTGTTGCATATTACAGGATACAGGCTCTTGGAGCAAATACAGTGAAAAAGACAAAAGTTGATACAGGAAAGGGACTTTTGACCAACAAGTAAACGGATCCTAGTCAAGCCTAGACGAAGAACAATTCACAATTGTATAAGGCAATGCAGTCCGAAATGTCAAAGTGAACGGTCGAAAGATCCTTACAAGTTTTCACTGAAGATCTGGAAAAAACCCAGAAGCCAAAGGGAGAAAAGAACTATGGAAATAAAAAGCCCAATGTATACAGAACCAGCCCAGAAACATTGGTAAATTGATCACACCAAAGGGCCGCGGAACCGCGGCCCTACCCCTACATTTGCCACGGTTCCGCGGCCGCTTAGAGCCCATGTCGGTGCAAATTTCGTGAGTCGGTGCGTCGGTGCGGGGGTTTGGATTTTCCGTGGGCATATCTGTAAAATCACGTGTGCGAGAATCTGTAACCCTAGTTTTCCTGTTTTCCTATAAATTGTAATCACATATCTGTAAAACTCATGCCTCTTTTCATTTCACAAATTCAGATCTGTTCTGTATTATTGCTTGGAGAGAGCCATCAATAAAAATTAGTAAGTTATTTTTAATTCTTTGTTTTAATTCTCTTTTAATTAGAATGTCTTTTAATCCCCTAATGAGCGAGTAATCTCCTCGCTTGTTAGGGTTAGCCTTAGAGAAAGGTTTGAGAGATGAGATCTCTCATCCCTTTCATGCCCTCTCACACCTAAGAATTAGAACTCCATGCATGCACGCACACACCGCTCCCTACGGCACCTTATCCATCGAGGTAACGGTGAACCGTAGTATAAAGGACCGGTTGCACGTGTTTTCCATGGAGGTTAGGGTAAGGATCGATAAAGGAAGGACAAGAATCTAGAGGAAGAAATATCTTCCCAAAAGATTCTAATCCACTTTATTGATAATTACCACAACATCTAATAGATCTAAAATAAGGCATTGAAAGCGGTGAGGAAACCTTTAATCTCCCAACTTCCCTTAAGCCTAACCCTAACAAGACTTTAATTTAGATTAATTTAGTTTATTGATAGATCTAGGTTTTTTAGATTTAATAAAATCAATCCAAACAACATTTGGAATCAACTCGTAAAAACACATTAAGAAAATTACACATCTCTGTGGATCGACCCGTACTCACCGGTTAGCTGCAAAGCGACGCCGTTCTTGATTGCGGTTAACACATATAAGTATTTTTGAGACTAATCAAATGGCGCCGTTGCCGGGGATGGCGTAAAATTTCTTGTGTGTAATTTCGGGTTGATATAAATCTTAAAAATCATAAAAATCAGAAAATAGAAAAAATACAAAAAACATTTTATCGATTTTTATCTGTTTGAAAGGTTTTATTGTTTGAATCTTGCAGGAACAGCGAAGAATCGCGGATCAGAAAATTTACAGAGGGCAAACCAGGAAAAGTCACATCAAAACAGAGGAGAATTGGTGAACAGGAGCTACACAATTTTTTCCAGAGGCTGAACCCACTTCCCGACCACGCTTCCACGGCAAAAGTGCCCCCCAGACCGCGGTTCCGCCGCGACTTGGCCACGTCAGCATCTGAAAATCTGTTGGTTTGTTTTCTCCTTCTCTCCTCTGCAACCTACAATATATCTTTTGCCAAATCTTCTGCAGGAATTCTTTGCGCTAAAAATTCTTTCTCCCCCTTCTAAATAACAGATTTTCTGCAGGTTTCTTTGCGCCACGCTAAAAATTTGATTGCAAGTGAATTTTATGTTTTGCATAATTTAATCGGACTTTAAGGGGCTAATTGACCAAACTCAGATTGGGTGGGGATTTCATCACCCTTCCCAGGACCCCAGAAAACACTTAAAGCATTTGCATTGACCACAATTAATTAAAAAATACTAGACTCAGCCCTAAGGACATCGAGCTCAATAGGAAAAGGACTAGTATAGGTATCGACCGTTTATTCTAACTGACTTTGCGGTGTCTAGGCAAGTGTGTCTAGGCTAGTGGTTATTAATTAGGACCACTATTGTGGTTCCTTCCCACTTACCTGTCACTTACCTGGCCGCAAGTGTCGGTGAAGAGGCGGTTTGAGGTCCTATTTCTAGCCCTAGTTAGGAGCTGTCTAGCAGACCTAGGTAACCCTAGATCTAGGCCTGATTGTGCATGTGTGGTTGATACATTTGTGTCACAAGTCCCTTTTCAAAAACCTCTTTGCAAAACTCTTACATAAATAAAAAAAAAGAAAAAAATCTTTTCAAAACTTGCAACTTGTCGCTAAAGGAACTTGCACCTCGCTTACACCACTTCTTCTCATTGACGTTATCTTACCTCCACATTCTGTTTTTTTTTTCTTTTTTCTGACTACACTACCCCTTTTAGTGTATGTCACTTTGGACTAGGGATACTAACGCCCGATTAGTCCGTGTTTTGTTGGTACCGACCGATGAACCTTTCGACACCGAAGTCGAAATTCCCTCCATTTCCTTACCTCCACCTTCAAATTCTTCTTTCGAAGGTATGTCGGGATTTAACCCCAACGATACCTTATCGACGGGAATGATTCCACCTCCGTTAGGTGCGAATAACCCGAATCTTCCGCCTGTTATAGCACCCGCACGAGTTGCGCTCCAGGATCTCTTCTACCCCGTCCGCACTTCTTTACCTACCTGTCTTTCACCCCCACCGGCAAATGGGGACAATTTTGAAATAAAACCACATTTCATCAATATGCTGCCAAAATTTCATGGTTTGGAATCTGAAGATGCATATATCTTTATCAATAAATTCCAAAATGTGTGCGCTATGATGAAAACGACCCAATTAAGTGATGACGCTATAAGGCTAAGGCTCATTCTTTTTACCTTATGTGACCTAGCCGAGAAGTGGCTATACAGCACCGCATCACATTCCATTAGAAATTGGGACGAGTTTGTGAGAGCTTTTCTAAAAATTCTATCCTCATCACAAAACTGCTAGAATCCGTAACGAGATTATATAATTTTCACAGCTTCCTTCCGAACCATTTTGGAAGTGCTTCGAGAGATTTAAAGACTTACTCGTTCAATGCCCTCATCATGGGATCGAAAGTTGGCAACTTTGCCAAACATTATACGAGGGATTGAACTCGGCAACGAAGCAGTTGCTAGAGACCATATGTCAAGGTCATTTTCTCTCCAAGTCTAGCGACGAAGCGTGGCAGTTTCTTGAGGATCTTTGTGAGCAAACAATTCAGTGGGAGAGTACCAAGACCACATCATCTTCTTCTAGTGGTCAATCTAGGGCATGCATACATCAAGTAGATATGTCGATTGCTATGAAGGCCGAGATGGCCGCACTTATGAAAAAGCTAGAAGCCATTGAGACCAAAATCTCATCGCCTTCTCCTGCCCCTGTTATGCCTCCACGAACTGTTTGTGCTTGTTGTGCGGATCCATCGCATCTAACCGAAGAGTGTCCTTATAATGTATCTACTCAAGGACAGGATCAAGTCAATGCTGCATTTCAGCAACGACAAAGAAACGATCCGTACTCGTCGACATACAATCCGGGGTGGAGGAGTCACCCAAATTTCGCTTGGAATCAAAATCAACAAGTCCAAGAAAATAACAATTTTCAAAGACCTCCTCCTCCACAACAACAACAAGCACCTTCACAAACTCAAAACCAGCAATCTTTCCAACAACAACTTTATACAAATCAAACGAACAATTTGGTTCAACCAAATGATGATAAGGTTATCTCGCTAGAAAAAAGTCTAGATGCATTTCTCAAGCAATCTACAGAATCCGCAGCAAGATTTGAAAATTATGTTCAGTCTTTGATGCATAACAATGCTTCACACGATCAAAGTATCAAATCTATTGAGGCACAAATTGCACAATTAACTGCTGCGTTGAGCGAGAGAGAAAAGGGAAAGCTTCCATCTCAACCATTGCCAAATCCCGGTCACACACAAAACACATATCACAATCACAGTATAAATGCGGTGACCACTTTGAGATCCGGAAGAGTGTTGCAGAATAATGTGGGTACTAGTGATGACATCCCCGCCGGTGGTTCTTCTTCTTCCCCGTCTTCTCCATCGTTATCTTCTCCTTCTTCTCCTCCTTCTCCTCCTTCTTTTTCACCCTCATCTCCTCCGCTAGAGCCTATTCTCCATTCTTCAAAAGGATCTACTTCTTCTAGCTCGAACGGACCCATTTCTCACAACACGAACACATCTACACTGGGATCCGTTCCTACTCCACATTCTACTCCACAGACATTTGACTGAACGAATTTTCAAAATGCTCCATTTCCAAACAGGTTGAGTCCCAATAAACCAACTGCACAAGTGGAGAAGATTGTGGAGTTATTTAAGCAGGTTAGCATAAATATAGCTCTCTTGGATGCAATCCAACAAGTCCCTTCATACGCGAAAATCTTAAAGGGCTTATGCACCTCGAAGAGAAAGTCATCTCAAATACCCAAGAAAGTGCTAGTGGTTAGTGCAGTGAGCAATGTTATTAACCACCCTCAAACCTTACCCCAAAAACGAAAGGACCCCGGCTGTCCTACGATTTCAATCACAATTGGGGATAAGAAAATTAATCGAGCACTTTTAGATCTTGGGTCTAGTGTTAACCTGCTTCCCTACTCCGTGTACGAACAATTAGGGGTTGGAGAGTTTAAACCCACTCGTTGTACTCTCCAAATGGCTGATCGATCAATCACCCATCCAAGGGGTGAGCTAGAGGATGTGTTGATCAAAGTTGGGGAGTTCATATTCCCCGTTGATTTTATTATTATGGATGCACAACCTGTTGCTAACCCAAGAAACCAAATTCCGATGATTCTCGGTCGACCATTTTTGGCCACTTCCAATGCTGTGATAAACTGTCGCAATGGCTCCATGACTCTATCCTTCGGGAAGACGTCTAGTGAGTTCAATATTTATAAGATGGGAATTCTGCCCCCCGTACCTAAAACTAGTACATGAGAAGTTTGCACTATTCACGAAATCACGCAGGAGGACTGCGAGCTTGAAAGATTTCTATTTGATGAAAACAGTTTTGACGCCACTAGTGCGTCCCTCCTTGAGCCTACCACCGTTGACACAACCGACATTGATTATGAATGTTTCACTTTTTCGGATGATGACGACTCACAGCCCGAATATGAGTCTTTTGAATTTTTAGATGAGTTAGTCGAACCATCCAAATTGGTTGTTTGCAGTGATTTCGAACCTGTGTTGGAGTCTTTTGAGTTCGAGGTAGATTCCGCAATGATTCTTTCGCCTCCGAAACTCGAACTCATGTCCTTACCGCCTCACCTTAAATCACCTTAAATATACTTACATAGGTGAGAATGAGACTTTTCCCATTATAATATCAGCCTCTCTAGCCTTCGAGCAAGAGAACGCTATTTTAAAGGTCTTACAAGATAGGCGGCAAGTTTTCGGTTGGACTATGGTGGACATCGAGGAGATCAGTTCCCTTATAATTGAATATCATATGCAATTGATGGATAATGCCAAGTCAATAGAGGACCCACAGAAACATTTTGGGGGTATTGTGGTGAGTCAACCTCCTCCTTTAGAAGTTGAACCACCCCCATTTCTTTTAATAAGTTACGAGAATGCCAATACTCCACTGATTGCTGATCATTCGCATTCTCGTTTTGATTCATCACCACCTCCTGTCTATTCACCTCCATACCTTCCATACCACCACTTCTATCTTCCCCAATTCTTTATGGATCGCTACGACTTATTCTTCCACCAACTGATACTCTTTACTGATAAATTTTTTAACTGGTTGGTGTTAACGTTTGGTCTATGCAAAGTTTGGCAGTAATGTCTAACATAGTTTAAATGAAGTTTGGGGGAGGGCCTTTTTGTATATATTTTTGTTTTCCTTAACAATAAAAAAAATTATAAATAAATAAACAGGGAAGTGCCGGTATTTTGACCCTCTTGGTTTAGCATGACAGTGAGGACACTGTCAAGTTCAAGTTTGGGGGTATGCTCGGTACGTCTTCTTCCTTCGCATTCATTCGTACATATTTTTGCATTTACATACTTATTTGAAAACCCATAAAAACATATTTTTGCATTTACATACTTATTTGAAAACCCATAAAAATTTGAAAAATTTCAAAAATGATAAAAATTATTGTATTCAAATTTGGCTTATTTAACTAGAGTTTGACAGATAGATTAACTAGCTAGGAGCAACTAGATCTTAGACTTAGTAAATTAAAAACCTTAAAAATAATATTCCTTAAAATTTAACGGTAGAAAGTATATGCCTTGTAGTTTATTTAGAAATAGGCAAATTTTGGGTTCACTTCTTGGGTTAAGTCAAAATGAGGGAAGAGTATTGATGTTCATATTAAAGTATAAGTTTGAAAAATAGTTCCTAGCTTAAGTCTAGATTCTGAAAATGTATACCCTACAATTTGCACAATCACACACCTTGAAACTTCGAATAATAGAAGAGACCTTGAAATGCTCTTGTCTAAAGTCCTTAGTACAATGAAACAAATATATATATAAATGTGAATAAAGAATAAAAAAAATGGACACTGGTTTTTGTGATTATTTAAGGCTGTAAAAATAGAAAAATATTTAGTGAGGGTGCTTCATCACCTAGTTCCTTAGACCAACTGGTTTGGGAGTCACTGCTAAAGCCTTGGGTGTTGCAAAACTAGAAAGTACGCTTTAAAGTGCTAACGCATCTTGTAATCGGTTGTTGGTAGCTCAAGAAGTATTAACGGTCGCATGAAGGATGTGTAAGCAAATTTCATTTAAAAAAAATCACTAATTAATAAGTGCTTTGGACAATAGACGAGAGTACGATTGCTTGATTTGAATTTCCAAATGTAGGGGTGATCTATACACACACGTAGGGATATGTGATTAGAGTTTAGATAAGAGAAAGAAATGAAAGATAGAACTTGTATCTTTAATAGAGTTGATAGAAATTCCTAAGTGGAGATGGAACTTTAGAAGGAAAACTTAAGAAATGCCGAAAGCTAAGTAAGTCTGCAAAACATATATAATCTTAAGTTAGATGATGAGGAAGTGTGAAGAATATGGGTGGATAATTTACGAGTCGAAGATAATAGAATTCCTTATTAGAAAACCTAATTGGAGAACAAAAGTCAATGGGCCGAGTTGATAGGATTTTGTGGGTGTAATCTGCTGAAAACCCTCAGGAGACAACACTCCTCCTACTAGGGACACCTAGAGGTTTAGCGGCTTGTTGCACGTGCTCAGTGCAATCGCGTTTCCCTGCGAAAGTGCGGTTAGGATTTTAGAGAATAAAATAATAAGTTTGCTCGAGGACGAGCAAAAGGTAAGTTTGGGGGTAATTGTTCATACTATAATATTGCATTATTGTACTTCCCATTTTTATTCGTTTTATAAATAAACAGGTACTCTTGATACACGTTTGTTGCATATTACAGGATACAGGCTCTTGGAGCAAATACAGTGAAAAAGACGAAAGTTGATACAGGAAAGGGACTTTTGACCAACAAGTAAACGGATCCTAATCAAGCCTAGACGAAGAACAATTCATAATTGTATATGGCAATGCAGTCCGAAATGTCAAAGTGAACGGTCAAAAGATCCTTACAAGTTTTCACTGAAGATCTGGAAAAGACCCAGAAGCCAAAGGGAGAAAAGAACTATGGAAATAAAAAAGCCCAATGTATACAGAACCAGCCCAGAAACTTTGGTAAATTTATCACACCAAAGGGCCGCGGAACCGCGGCCCTACCCCTGCATTTGCCGCGGTTCCGCGGCCGCTTAGAGCCCGTGTCGGTGCAAATTTCATGAGTCGGTGCGTCGGTGCGGGGGTTTGGATTTTCCGTGGGCATATCTGTAAAATCACGTGTGCGAGAATCTGTAACCCTAGTTTTCCTGTTTTCCTATAAATTGTAATCACATATCTGTAAAACTCATGCCTCTTTTCATTTCACAAATTCAGATCTGTTCTGTATTATTGCTTGGAGAGAGCCATCAATAAAAATTAGTAAGTTATTTTTAATTCTTTGTTTTAATTCTCTTTTAATTAGAATGTCTTTTAATCCCCTAATGAGCGAGTAATCTCCTCGCTTGTTAGGGTTAGCCTTAGGGAAAGGTTTGAGAGATGAGATCTCTCACCCGTTTCATGCCCTCTCACATCTAAAAATTAGAACTCCATGCATGCAAGCACACACCGCTCCCTACGGCACCTTATCAATCGAGGTAACGGTGAACCGTAGTATAAAGGACCGGTTGCGCGTGTTTTCCATGGAGGTTAGGGTAAGGATCGATAAAGGAAGGACAAGAATCTAGAGGAAGAAACATCTTCCCAAAAGATTCTAATCCACTTTATTGATAATTACCACAACATCTAATAGATCTAAAATAAGGCATTGAAAGCGGTGAAGAAACCTTTAATCTCCCAACTTCCCCTAAGCCTAACCCTAGCAAGACTTTAATTTAGATTAATTTAGTTTATTGATAGTTCTAGGTTTTTTAGATTTAATAAAATCAATCCAAACAACATTTGGAATCAACTCGTAAAAACACATTAAGAAAATTACACATCTCTGTGGATCGATCCGTACTCACCGGCTAGCTGCAAAGCGACGCCGTTCTTGATTGCGGTTAACACATATAAGTATTTTTGAGACCAATCAGTATCACATACTCGCATCATTCTCGGTCCCGCACATATCGCATATGCGCTCCTATCTCGTTTTTCCTGAGCCAGTACAACCTCTATGTAGGACTCTAAAGACTCGTCAATACGCCGGCAGTAGGTGATGATCATATCAAGCACCCATAAGCCGTCAGCGGTACTAGCTGGACGTAACGGCTACCCGGGTATTGAGCGATCAGAAGATCAGCAAGCAAGCCCGCTCCAACTCCTGTAAAAGCCTGACAGTGACACTACCGTACAGTTCGGTCTCCTCGTCTGATATGTCGCATATCAAGTCTAGGGGTGGTAAACGTCAGACCCTAATAACCGATAAGTCATGCCGATATGAGGCTCATAACGGGTCGAGAAACTACTGATAACTCTTACCAGTAATCTCTAAACCAGCCCTGGCAAGGGACTTCCCTGTTATGGCCAATCGAGCATAGCGCAACATCAACCCCCAATACCAGGAGAGACGAAACCACACCTATCGCTCATTGCCTCCATGTGACTCGGGACTGTACCCAAAAACCACCGTTTTGCACTCCCTCTTGGACGTGGTAAGGTGGAAATCAAAGCACAGTGGGAATCACACAAGACTCTATGACGATCTCGGGTCTACAGACTAACCTGTACCAGTGTCACCAGAGAACTGCCATCTGACGCAAGGTATAATACCATCTGGGAGTTCTCGGCGAGTCCGTCTAGTGTACCCGGTCTCCACTGAGCACCCGTATATCATCTCTGATGTCAAACACCAATGGATATTGGATCATCCATCGCCCATCTGTATGGGTCGAGAAGGTATACGCTAGTCTACTCTGGTATATCGATGTCCCGTCTCGATATACCCACGACTAGGGACCTTGAAGGATGTACTTATGGACTACCATGTCCCCACTAGTATGATCTGCATCATAGTCCAGGTAGTCAAGTACACATCCTAAGGGCTTTACCAACATGTAACAGAGAGACAATCAGTATACACGTTAAGGTAAAGAGTAACCAGATAGCATACTATCATGTCGAGCAAGAAAGTCCTCCCTATATATGTCCAAGCAACCACTACAATATACAACACATGTATAGTAATGGCCTCTAGGGCTTACATATAACTAACACGGCCACCGCCCCTCGTCGGGGTCTCGACTGTATACACTAGTCTACTCCGGAGTATCGATGCCCTGTCTCGAAACTCCCACGACTATGGGCCACTATTAAGGATGTGCTTATAGACTACCCAACTCTCGCGTATATGATCGCCATCATACTGTTGGTAGTCAAGCAAGATCCTAAGGGCTCTATCAATGTGTAATAGTGATCGGTCACCTGAACCTGTACACGACTGATAAAGGCAAACCAGATAGCATACTATCATCTCGAGTAAGACTGTCCTACCGGTCCTCCTCAATCATTGCAATCACGTGCCTACGATCCAATAATTGACTTTTAGGGCACTATAACCAACAGATGGAATTCTGGCGACGATGAACTCCACTGGTACGATTCACGTACGGCCTGCCTCCCTGATGTTAAGTAGGAGGGTGACCACTCCTTCTGCCGGGATGGAGTGGTTAGTAAACCCCGACAGAATGTGGACGGTCGGCCTCAGGTCCGACGGGCCGAGCCCCATACGTAAAAAGCAGTCGTAAAAAAGGATGTCTGCCGAGCTTCCCGGGTCGACTAGTATCCTTTGAACCTCGTAGCGGTGGACCTGTGCTGTAATCACCAGGGGGTCGTTGTGAGGCAAGGATATCCCGTGGAGGTCCTCGTCAGTGAAGGTGATGGGCTCGGCTGCTTTGCTTTTTTTCCGGGGCTGGCTGCTAGTCCTCTCGACCGGTAGGAGGCGTCGAATGTCGCCGCCTCCGGGCGCACTCCCCATTGATACGACCAAGATTTGGCCGATCGTCAACTCGCCAGGAGGGGGATGGTTATATTGCTCCCCCGCAAGTACTTTGCCAGGTGCCCCGAGTGAATCAACTCCTCGATATAGTCGCGGAGCTGTTTGCAGTTCTCGGTGGGGTGTCCCTGGGACCTGTGGAAGGCGCAATAAGGGCCTCGTGTCCGTTTGGCCACTCTACTGGTGACCGGAGGGAGCTTAAAAAATCGCTCGCCCTTTTCCTCCTCCAACAGCTCAGTCTGGGAGATGTTGATCGAAGTATACTCCTGGAACTTCGGGGAGTATGGCTTTAGCCGGTCGACCATCTTCTTCTTTTCTCTACCCCTCTTCTTTTGATCGACCTGGTCATTCCGGGGAAGGTTCGAATTTACCTCGGACTCGAGCTGGATTTCTCGCTCGGTCCAGGCTTTGACCTCGGCCATGGTCTTAGGTTGTGCTAATGCAAAGGAGCGGAGCCACTCCTTGTGCCTAAGACCCGACCTAAGGGCCGTGATGACAGTCTCATCCCGGTGCTCTGGAACCTCAAGAAGAGTGTTGTAGAAGTGTGTGACATATCCTTTGAAGGATTCCTTGTCCCCGCTCTTTATAGTGGAGAGATAATCGACGGTCAGCTTCTGCCGTCAATTCTCGACGAAATGCCTGAGGTTCTAGGCTGCCAGCTCATCGAAGGTAGAGATGGAGCGTGGTGCGAGTCCTCGGAACCAATCTCATCCGACGCAGATGAGAGTGGCGAGGAACGCTCGGCATTGGGCGGCGTCAGAGTTTTCCTGGAAGCTCATCCACGCCGTGAACACGTCCAGGTGGTCTTTCGGGTCGGACTTTCCGTCGAAGAGGGCCACCTTTGGAGGCTTGTTTCTGGAGGAGACGCGGACAGCGAGCAGTTCTTCAGTGAAGGGCTTTGTAAGCGAGTCGGTGGCATACCTGGCCCCCTCGCTTGAAGAGCGACTCTCCTGATGTATTCCCTCAATTTTCTTTTCGAGGGCATCAAGACGGTCATGGTACCTCGAGGATTCGGCGTACTCAGAGTTATGTCCTCTCCCGCTAGCAGCCTGCGCCTGGTTGCGACTCCGGTTCCGTTCTATGAGGTTCCTCAGGTCCCCTGGCGAGGTTGTTCGTGAGTTATCACGGTGAGCTCCATCCGCGCGACCCCGTCGAGGGAGAGGTGTCGGCCATGCCTGGGAGCAGGCGAGCTGACCGACACCTCCTCGGGAAGGACAGGGGCTCGACGAGCCTCGGGGTGGGGCGCTCTTTCGCGAGACCCCGGCGTAGAGCTTTGAGGCGCCCAACGGGTCATTGAATTGGTCGCCATGGGGGACCTGTGGCCGGTGGAGATTGCGAGACGCTGTTCAGTCGCACCAGCGTGGGTAGTGTCATCTCCCCCTCTACGGAGGTCATGGTCCCAAGGTGGGGGAACGGCGACCTGGGGGGCTTGTCCAGCTATTAGGACACGGACAATGGCATCCACGATAGACGCGAGCCTGTCGATTCGTACAGACAGGGCGTGAACGGCGTTAGAGGGAGGAGAGGATCCGTCCGCACCTCCGTTGTGGGTAGGACGGCGGCTTGTGCGGGGATCGTCGCGATGATCACTCGTCATCGGTTCGAGATCGGAAGATCAACTTTCGATGAGTAGAATTTTCGAATTTCCTACAGACGGCACCAACTGATGGAGGTTTGGATCTCTTTCAGATGTTGTCTTCCGTCGAACTGCCGACAGCGTTGGTGAAGGGCTGAGATTAGGTTTCAGGATTGTCTCCTGAAGCGTATGGATCTCAATGGGCTTGATTTAGTGTGAAGCCGGGCTACCTGGAAACAAGTCCCGAGGTGGTTGTACCACCGTGGATCCTCCGACGATCAAGTTAGTCAAGGTATTTGGGCAGAGCAGCGGCCCGTTGGGTAAAAATTGCCTTGCCTGAATCGTCTGAGAGAGGGGTTTATATAACGGCAGCCTTGGGCTAGCGGGCGCGAGATTCTCACGGACCGTTACGCCCCTGGCGTTACGCCTGCGAGAATGGCGGGATCTCCCATTAATGACGAGATACGCTCGTTAATGGAGGGATGCGACGGCGTGGGACGTGGGATCGTGGGGCGGCAGATATCTTACGTCTGGCGAGATTTACGGAGCCGTGGAGGAGACACATGTGATCTGCGTTCTTGGTCACTCGATAGAACCGAGGAAGCCTAGCTCAGCGAGAGGCTTAAAAGTGGGCGGGAGGCTGAGCTGGTTCGGCTCAGGGATAGCTCGGAGGCGAAGGGCTGAGAAGCTCGACATGTAGGAGGGCTCGGCGGGAAGCCAATGGTCGTTTACTTGGCGAGAACATGAATGTTTAGGGAACTCTCGGAGGTCAGGTCCAGGCAGCGGGACGATAGCCCGGGGGACATCTCCAATATGTAGCATTTGCCATGTTTCCGTATGCATCGGAACACGTTATCTGCCATGTGTCATGATCCGGTAAGCTCCCACTTGTTAGCATCATCACTATCACTGTTTGTTGTGTCAATCTCGTCGAAGCTAAAGGCCATCATTCATCTGAGCTCACAAAAAAATGCAAACAAAAAAAACTAGGCTTATCCTTCCCAGTTGAGCTGGACAAATTATTTGATCGGAGGTGGATTTGGTGAGCTAGCTAGGAATTGGGAGAAATAGGAATCTAAGATCCAGTGGTCTTGTTTCTCCTTGCTCTCTTACCATCGGACTTGCCTCTTTAATCCTCACAAGCATGGGCTCTCCTGTCTTCTCCTGAATTCACTCGTTGGATCCGCAGAGCAGGAAATAGCAACAACAAAAAGAGACCAAGAGTTCTTGATTGGGCTCTCCTGTCTTTTCCTACGTCGTATCATTATAAATTATTTCTTTCTTTACACAGCAAATGTTAACTAAGATGACAACTAGGCCGGTACAGAGACCAATCTATTTTGGAAAAAAATTCTACCGATCCGGTACTATTCACATAGCCTACTAGATTCATATTCATAAGATGAACGATACATCATATTCAAAACCTCACCTCGTAACCAAAAGCCTATATGGATTCTACCATATGAAAATTATTCCAGGCACAGTTTATCTTGATACAAATAGCATGTTATTAGAGATTTCTCTACTCAGTTAGGGGTTATATCTCAACTTGAACTCCTTCTCTTGTTGTTGTTCTTCTCCTTGCTTGCTCCGAGGCTTGATCCGGACTTTGGTCACCTCCGCGGCCTCCTTGAGTCGAAGACGATCCACCCGAGAGATGTACACCGAGCTCCACCTCGAGCCGAGATAACTAGGGCAAAAAGGTTGCTAATCTAGAAGTCCTAGGTTGTGTAGAAGTGGTAGAGGGATGGTTTTGTCTTTGTGGGATCTTTATCTCTCAACACATGAGATCAAAAGAGATGAATCAAGAGAAGGAAAAAGGAGGAGCTAGCAACCATGGTGCATTTCTTTTCTTCTCATGAGAAAAAGCAAGAGAGAGAGTGAGAAAAGAATTATGAGCATAAGAAAATGAACCATGGTTCAATAATGCAAAAACATTATCATTACTAATCCCATCAAGATAAAGTTTGATGGCTACATTGAAATGACCATTATCATAATCAAAATAGAAAAAGAAAAAGAAAAGAAGAGTGTAGATCCCTCTTGAAAGTCAATGGTCAACACGGTCAACGACAAAATCAAGAGAGGTCATGGTGGTCAAATGGTCAATACAATTAGCCATCATAAAATTATCACTAAAAGGATTAGTAAATGATGTCCGTGGCTCATAATGGTTTTGACCAAACGAACTGCCAAAACCCTAATGAGTCCGAATCAACTGTCAAAACCCTAATGAGCCTGCCACATAACGGTTTTGGCCGAACCAACTGCCAAAACCCTAATGAGGCACCTCCTCCTTCATCGCTCCGGAAAACTATGCATACACACCTGCATCCGCGTTCCGTAGAATGCAGATGCACAGAAGACAAAACAAATCCATCCGTGCAATACTAGGATCCGGCTTAAAACAAAGCCCACTAGTATTTCCTGCCCGAACACCACACGCACACAAGTGTACGTAAGTGATCGCAGCCCTGCTGTAAAACCATACGGCCTCTACACGTTTCGCTCAGTGCAGGGAAACTCTCTGTGTGGGACTCTAAAGACTCGACACTACGCTGGCAGTGGGTTTAACCACGGACCGCAAGCGGCACTAGCTGTACATAACGGTCCTCAGGTAGATGTCGATAAGAAGGCCGATGAGGTAAACCCATCCGAACTCCTACTGAGCCTGTATGTGACAATCTCCGTACAGTCCGGTCTGTTCGTCTGATACATCACATGGCGGGCCTAGGGGGGAGGTAAACGTCAGTCCCCTAATAGCGGTACAAGTCGTATCGGAGTGAAGCCCAGAACACCCTGAGATAACACTGGTGTCACGACCCGAAAGAGCACGTGACTGGCCCTCGAGCCATATGAAGTCTATAGGACTCCATCTGATCCAAGTAAGCCAAAAGCCCAGAAATCTAAAACCATTTAAGGAGTAAATAGGGAAAATTAGTTTTAAGAGGTAAAGAAAACATGTTTGAAAATCAAGTTTTTAAATAACTAAGCCGAATATGAATTTTTAAAATGTGTAATTTTTCCTGAAAATTTCGGCAGAGTTTCCTTTGTAAAAACTGGCCCCGAACGGGGTACAACAAGAATAATATATATGACATGATAAAAGGCATCCCCAAACGGGAGCTAGCTCTTCGTCAATCGACGGTCACAACCACGCAAGCAATAATAATATACAACGCCAAGGGGCGAGGATCAAAACTGAAAAGAAACTCAAAAACAGCCAGAAAACCGCAATACTACAAGCGCGACTCTAAGGTCGAAACAATACAACACTGATTTCTAAGTCTGAAACAAACTACAAGTTTTGGTTGATGGACAATTCTAGATACAATAAAAATACATGAACAATGGCGGTTCTGATACAAAGAACCCACCTAACCAAGCAAGTCACCCATAGGAAGCAGTGTGCCAGAAATGCCGCTATGGAATCTGTACGGCAAAAACCTGCAAGAACTGGGGCACAACGGGGGTGAGTTGCCAACTCGTGAATAGAAAATATCTACAAGTAGAAATCGAATGCATGACCCATCCTAGGTCAAAACGATCAGATATACATAAACCTCAATATGAATAAAGCTGAAGCATGCTAAACTGGCAATGTAATCTCTATACATGAGTGTAGTGCCAAGTGCTCGTGCTAGTGCCTCAGGTAATAGCATGTCATGAATATGAGGTATAACCAATGTAATCAAATCTGCACACTCGTGGATCCCGTCCACTCGTCATCCACTGACAATAACCACCATGCATGTACATATCATGAATCATGTGCATGGGAAATAATATGAGGATATAACCACCCGTGTCCCTCGCGACACATCAAAATCATGGAACCAGGGTGCCCAGCATCGACACCCGAAAACATCATGAAAACTGTGCCCAGCATCGGCACGTAAATCCTCATATATCGGGCTCCGTCAGTCCGGATCGGCCCGCGGGCTCTGTCTGCGGTATCGGTCCTCGGCCCCGGCAGTATGCCCAAAACATCTATCGACTCTGGTCGGTATCCTCCGGATAACCGCCAGGTCCAACCAATCACCGGTAGGTACTCGCCCGCCTCCAGGCTCAATCGGCAAAGCTCGTCGATCATCTTGCCGAGGGGAACGATACCGGGTCCACCATGTACCCGCAATCGGCTCATCCACGCCTCGATTCGGGTTACACATATCGCTCTCAGCACCGAGAAAACACATGGTGGACGCACTGAAATATCATATCAAGGGTAACCGGGTTTTTAAAGAAATGACATATTCTCTTTTGAAATACCCTCGGTTCCCAAATCCAGAAATATCATAGAAACAACATATCTCAATGCGTACAGTCAAAGCATGATGTATGCGGCATGTAACAGTAATGCAAGCATATCAGTAAGTCATGCAACATGGAATAATAATGTGCACATGTCGAGGGAGACCGCTCTTTTAAAAGGAATCTGTTTTTAAAGAGTATCTTGCGGTTCCCAAATCCCCAATCAAGCTAGAATCATCTATATATGTGTACAGGTATAAGTGTACAATATGCCATGCCAGAATCATATCATGAATGCAATAGTACTATAGTGTAGTGACATGGCAATTATCGATGATGAGTGTGTGAGCCGGCAACAAGTGTACGTGGAACATATACATCATCGATAATGGTGCTGGTGTCCTAGCAGCATGACTGAATGTCACAACAATACAAGCGATGCAATGCAAATAGCAGGAATATGCGGAAACGAATGATCAACGCAAAAGTACAGAACCTGCCCCAATAGATATGTCATGCAACCTTGCCTTTTGAAATAAGACGAATCAGGGCTTTTGGTAAAGTAAGGGCTACGGTGTTTTAAGAAAAGATGCATCATTTGAAAATATCCGTATAACCCTTCTGCTTATCTTTAAAATATCCCCGATTCGTTAGTTTTGAAATAGGTATGACTCGGTCTAGTCTAATGTCTACTAAATAATCTAGACAGGAGGGGTATGAAACCACCTAATCTGAGTCAATATATAAATATAGATATGATAGTCGGTGATCTCACCTCAATAACATATCGTATGATATCCTCGAGTCATGAGTGCGGATCTATCATCAATATCGGCTCGTACGGTAAATCGTCGTACGGCATCCCAATAGCTGGGTAGGGGTCAATATCACACTATCTCATCACATATCAGGTATCACTTATCATCAGATCACACAATCTGGGGTACTACTGTAAGTCTAGTACAAATCGACACCATCTATAAAATATGAATGCGGGTAAAGCACATGTCCAAAGGCCCGCTAAAACTATCATATCGCACCTCAAAGGCAAACTATGTCACATCGCCGATCTCACGGCCTCACATCAAGTATCATCTCAAACCACGTATCATCCTCCAATCCCGTATATAAACACATAGTCCCATACCCATGTGTAGATATACGCACCATCATATGCACTCTAATAAATGAAAGAATGAATGCAAGTATGTGTGTAAATGTATGTGTGAGTGCAACCACTACTCTAGGGTTCGCACTATACTAAACCAATATATTCTTATCATCAAAATATCATTATTACCATCAATAACCCTAAACAACACATAATAAATATTTGTGTGTATACGTATTCGTATACATCACCACGGACTACGGGGGTGCTATACGCCATCCACCCGACTTCTCCCCGTAGATATAAATCTACTCACCTTGCTTCTCGTGTGCCAAAGCCGATGTCGCTATCTTCACCTCCTTTACCTCAACATCACGCGGGGTACCTACAAGTATATCACAATGCTAAAGCACATGAAAATCACATTGGAAACCAAAATGGCACACGCTACCCGCATAGGTAAAAACCCATCGACTCGCATGTAAACACAATCAAAATCCACTTGTCGTTGACGTCCAAACGCCACCCGACAGGAATGAATCACCAAATACCAAAATCCATGCTAAAACAAGTCCCAAATTATACACCAACATAGGAAAATCAACTCAGATTTCACCCTAGATGGAATCAGTCAAAACTAGACATACTCAGGGTCAAAACTAGAGGAAATGGGGGAATGCACAGAAAACGAGGCAATTCCTTAAAATACCTTATTTTAGAATTTTCCATAATTTTTCCCCATTTATCTGTATTTAATTATACCAGAATATTAAAATATTCATTAAAATAATATTAAATTATAAAATTTCCCAAAAATCATATTTTATTATTTTGAAGACGTTACAATCTACCCCCCTTAAAGAAATTCGGTCCCCGAATTTAAATTTAAAACCCCAAATTCTAAAACATTTCGATACGAATTCCAAGTCGTCGGGGCTCCGAAATCATCAACACATAAAACGTCACAGCGCAATGCATGCGCATGAGTACTGAGCAGATAACTCAAAAACAACGCTCCATCAAGCATCCCGCAATCATCGGAGTCAAGGTAAGGACACAATGTCAAATCCAATACAAAACCGATATGATATGGATCAGAACTACACATGCAGACATCCAATCTATACATGTGAATAGCTGATGTAAAAGCATGCCAAATCCTTTTTAAGTCGCTGTGCGATGCGCATAACACTGCACAGTGGCGGACGTTTTTCATAAGAAAGTAACTATATATGTATATATATATCCTTTGTTTAATAAGCACGTTCCGCCGTTTTGAAAACAATCAGAAGGGTTTCCTTGTTTTTTTTTAAAACGTTTCGTGTCATATCGGACACGTAGGTATATACTGAGACTATAGCTCGCTCTTTGGAAATCCCTTCGATAACTATCGATGCATGCAAAAAAAAAAAAAAATATCCAGGTACTGTCCTCTGACTAGTCCTGCTCAGTAAGAAAATAATATCCAATATCATAAAAATGTACTGTTCCAAAAGGAATAAATCTCAAAAATATACATAACCCACCCTGTGCATCTGGTGCGCACGGGAATCAAAATCCATATATGTGCTAAACAGATGCACATAACAGCATCTAGGTGCAACGGGTGTGCACGAAGCATCTGTCATAGGCAACGTGTGTGCCTGACAGCCAAAAACCCGGTGCATCTGACATGCACGAAGAAATCTCGATTTAGTGCATCGGGTGTGCACCAAAATCGTATCTCAAAACATGCGCCCAACATGCGCGGAAATCCAAATCGGTGCATCCATCGTGCACGAATGAAAATCTAAACCCTGCGCACTCAATATGCACGGAATCACAAAATCCAATAGCAACGTCGAATATGCGTAAGTCCAGTCAAAAGCACGGAGTGCAAGAATCCACATCAATATCACAATCAAAATCGACATACCGAAAGGCATCAAATCGAAGTCAGGTGCAATCGTAATGCACAAAATATAAATCCGGTGCAACAAAGGCACGAAATATAAATCTGATGCGATAAACGCAAGAAACATAAAACTGGTGCGACAAATGCACGAAGTATAGAACTGGTGCATCCCATGCACAAATACCAAGCAATAACTCAAATACGTAAGCAGCAACACCAAGTGTATCCAGATATGAAGAAAATCATAAACGTGTGCAGCTGCGGGCACAAAACACATATCGATGCACTACAAGCACATATAAGCTATACCGAGTGCAAAATCAAAACACTAAAATTACATGAAACTCTGCTGGAAGCGTAAATCAAATCACCAGCATAAAATAGGCATGAAATCGCAATCAACAGCTCAAGAGTAATAACTATGTACAAGGTATAAATACCCAGTAGGTGCAACCATGGTGCACAAAATCAAATATCATGAAACTCAGTCATCAAGACTAAATCATGCGAATAGATCGCCCAAAATACCGAAATCCAAAGCAACGGATACGTGATAATCAAATCACAAAATCACAAATCATAATTACCGTCGTCGGTATACCCTCCTTCAGGGTCGAGAAGGTACCGGTACATCCGATGCTAGCGGCGCAAGATATCTACTGGCCTCTTACTCGCGGCTGGCGTCCTCTGCCTCTGGTTCCTGATCTTTCCTGTAGATTACCAACTCGCAATCCATCGGCTCATCGGCCCGGTCAGGTGTGCTGACAGGAACGATTCCGTTCTTGCGCTTCCCTGGTCATCTCTCGGTCAATCCTCACGACCGCTCGTAAAGCAGCACATCTCTGGCGCCGACCTCGGGTCCTCTGAATGCATATCACACATCCGATCCTGGGTGCAACTCTTATTGCAGCAGTGTACTGGAAGGAATCCTACTCAAAGTCTCTTCTGATCTTGCCTAAGCCAAACTGTAAGAAGGCTGGTACTCTGGCGTAATCTTTTCTCGCTCTCTGGACCTCTGCGTCCTTAGTACAACATCTCCTCGGAAGCTGGTCGTATCTCTGCGCCTCTGTATGCATGTCCGGCCTTTAATCTTAACGGGGTGTAGTAACAGCTCGTCTGCCTCTCGCACGAACTTCTTGTCCCGCTTGTCTGTATCATCGACCATTCGACGTCGCGTCTTTATCTGCACACTGCAATGTCCTCGGCTACGGTCCACCCGAAGTCTCTAACACGGACTCGAAATCACGAACTCAGTATCTTCATCACTCAGTAGAAGATATCTAGCCGAACACGTCCTCAGCGTGCATATCGCATCTCTGATGTCAGCGGAGTGGAACGTCATCTCGTCGAAATCTCGTGCAAACTCTTTACTCCACCTTGCTCCACTATCGACTGATTCGGACTCATCTCATCATGGCTACACAGACTGCGCTCCGACGGCTATGCTCGTATCTGGAGTCTCCCAAGCAGTGTCCCATCACATGATATCCGAATGATGTCGAATCATCCGATCGACTCGTCAGAACCTCACAATCCCCCAAGAGCTCAACATCTCGGGTACAGTTTAATAGTATCGAGTACATGCCACAGCGTCGGTGGTCCAGCCGTAGAAGGGCAAACCCAAGCCTCACTAATGGCGCCGAGGAACTGCCGCAAACCCTAAGGTTCAAAGGCTTTCACACGGTCATTAAGTCGAGTTAGGGTTTCATTCTTCTAGAGGGTCCATAGAATCACCTGCATGTCTTTCCGTATACTTTAAACTTGGAAAATGGGTTCCTGACCTTCGATCGTCTCAATCGACTCTCGACGAATCTGCGTGAAGTCGCCTCTAGCTGGAATCAATCTATCTGATGACCTCGCATCGGGGTAAGCGAACGAACCACATGTCCTAGTCATTCATCCTCGGTGACTAGCGACTCACTACCATATCTCTAAGAATATGCTCATGCTGCAGTAGCTCCAATCATCTGGGCGATATCTCATCACTCGCAGCAACAACTGGCTCATTCGTCGGTACGCTAAGCAGCGCCTCAACCATCATGAATAAGCGATATATCAGCAGTCATCACATCCTGGCTGGCCTCTATCAGTGGCTCAATCCTCTGGTACCGTCCGGTACATCCTAGAAATCTCACAGCAGCGATCTGTCAAACGCCCATAGTGCGGAAACACAAAATACGAAGCCTCAATGCAACCGTATGTCTCTGGAATCACGCCCCGGTCAGCCCTCGTCCGCGACGAGCTCATGCTGACAACTCGAGCCGTAGCTCACTCAGCCCGTGCAATCGCGGCAGCAAAACCACAACCAGTATCGATGAAGATAGATCATAGGAAGGAATATGACACAATGCAAGGAAATGTACAACCTAAGGTTTCTTAAGCGGAGTGGCGTGTCGTAAGTATGCCGCGGAACATACCAACGGTACGTCACTCTACTTCAGTCACCTATTCCATCAACCAAGGGTCATCCTACGAGAAGAAAGTTCGGGTCTAATACCCCCTCGACCAAGTCTAAGTTCCGTAAGGTCAAGCCTAAGTTCCGTATATAAGTAACGCCCTAGGCTCCACATAGTCAAACTTAGACTCGAACCAAGGTCAACCTAGCGCTCTGATACCAACTTTGTCACGACCCGAAAGAGCACGTGACTGGCCCTCTAGCCATATGAAGTCTATAAGACTCCATCTGATCCAAGTAAGCCAAAAGCCCAGAAATCTAAAACCATTTAAGGAGTAAATAGGGAAAATTAGTTTTAAGAGGTAAAGAAAACATGTTTGAAAATCAAGTTTTTAAATAACTAAGCCGAATATGAATTTTTAAAATGTGTAATTTTTCCTGAAAATTTCGGCAGAGTTTCCTTTGTAAAAACTGGCCCCGAACGGGGTACAACAAGAATAATATATATGACATGATAAAAGGCATCCCCAAGCGGGAGCTAGCTCTTCGTCAATCGACGGTCACAACCACGCAAGCAATAATAATATACAACGCCAAGGGGCGAGGATCAAAACTGAAAAGAAACTCAAAAACAGCCAGAAAACCGCAATACTACAAGCGCGACTCTAAGGTCGAAACAATACAACACTGATTTCTAAGTCTGAAACAAACTACAAGTTTTGGTTGATGGACAATTCTAGATACAATAAAAATACATGAACAATGGCGGTTCTGATACAAAGAACCCACCTAACCAAGCAAGTCACCCATAGGAAGCAGTGTGCCAGAAATGCCGCTATAGAATCTGTACGGCAAAAACCTGCAAGAACTGGGGCACAACGGGGGTGAGTTGCCAACTCGTGAATAGAAAATATCTACAAGCAGAAATCGAATGCATGACCCATCCTAGGTCAAAACGATCAGATATACATAAACCTCAATATGAATAAAGCTGAAGCATGCTAAACTGGCAATGTAATCTCTATACATGAGTGTAGTGCCAAGTGCTCGTGCTAGTGCCTCAGGTAATAGCATGTCATGAATATGAGGTATAACCAATGTAATCAAATCTGCACACTCGTGGATCCCGTCCACTCGTCATCCACTGACAATAACCACCATGCATGTACATATCATGAATCATGTGCATGGGAAATAATATGAGGATATAACCACCCGTGTCCCTCGCGACACATCAAAATCATGGAACCAGGGTGCCCAGCATCGACACCCGAAAACATCATGAAAACTGTGCCCAGCATCGGCACGTAAATCCTCATATATCGGGCTCCGTCAGTCCGGATCGGCCCGCGGGCTCTGTCTGCGGTATCGGTCCTCGGCCCCGGCAGTATGCCCAAAACATCTATCGACTCTGGTCGGTATCCTCCGGATAACCGCCAGGTCCAACCAATCACCGGTAGGTACTCGCCCGCCTCCAGGCTCAATCGGCAAAGCTCGTCGATCATCTTGCCGAGGGGAACGATACCGGGTCCACCATGTACCCGCAATCGGCTCATCCACGCCTCGATTCGGGTTACACATATCGCTCTCAGCACCGAGAAAACACATGGTGGACGCACTGAAATATCATATCAAGGGTAACCGGGTTTTTAAAGAAATGACATATTCTCTTTTGAAATACCCTCGGTTCCCAAATCCAGAAATATCATAGAAACAACATATCTCAATGCGTACAGTCAAAGCATGATGTATGCGGCATGTAACAGTAATGCAAGCATATCAGTAAGTCATGCAACATGGAATAATAATGTGCACATGTCGAGGGAGACCGCTCTTTTAAAAGGAATCTGTTTTTAAAGAGTATCTTGCGGTTCCCAAATCCCCAATCAAGCTAGAATCATCTATATATGTGTACAGGTATAAGTGTACAATATGCCATGCCAGAATCATATCATGAATGCAATAGTACTATAGTGTAGTGACATGGCAATTATCGATGATGAGTGTGTGAGCCGGCAACAAGTGTACGTGGAACATATACATCATCGATAATGGTGCTGGTGTCCTAGCAGCATGACTGAATGTCACAACAATACAAGCGATGCAATGCAAATAGCAGGAATATGCGGAAACGAATGATCAACGCAAAAGTACAGAACCTGCCCCAATAGATATGTCATGCAACCTTGCCTTTTGAAATAAGACGAATCAGGGCTTTTGGTAAAGTAAGGGCTACGGTGTTTTAAGAAAAGATGCATCATTTGAAAATATCCGTATAACCCTTCTGCTTATCTTTAAAATATCCCCGATTCGTTAGTTTTGAAATAGGTATGACTCGGTCTAGTCTAATGTCTACTAAATAATCTAGACAGGAGGGGTATGAAACCACTTAATCTGAGTCAATATATAAATATAGATATGATAGTCGGTGATCTCACCTCAATAACATATCGTATGATATCCTCGAGTCATGAGTGCGGATCTATCATCAATATCGGCTCGTACGGTAAATCGTCGTACGGCATCCCAATAGCTGGGTAGGGGTCAATATCACACTATCTCATCACATATCAGGTATCACTTATCATCAGATCACACAATCTGGGGTACTACTGTAAGTCTAGTACAAATCGACACCATCTATAAAATATGAATGCGGGTAAAGCACATGTCCAAAGGCCCGCTAAAACTATCATATCGCACCTCAAAGGCAAACTATGTCACATCGCCGATCTCACGGCCTCACATCAAGTATCATCTCAAACCACGTATCATCCTCCAATCCCGTATATAAACACATAGTCCCATACCCATGTGTAGATATACGCACCATCATATGCACTCTAATAAATGAAAGAATGAATGCAAGTATGTGTGTAAATGTATGTGTGAGTGCAACCACTACTCTAGGGTTCGCACTATACTAAACCAATATATTCTTATCATCAAAATATCATTATTACCATCAATAACCCTAAACAACACATAATAAATATTTGTGTGTATACGTATTCGTATACATCACCACGGACTGCGGGGGTGCTATACGCCATCCACCCGACTTCTCCCCGTAGATATAAATCTACTCACCTTGCTTCTCGTGTGCCAAAGCCGATGTCGCTATCTTCACCTCCTTTGCCTCAACATCACGCGGGGTACCTACAAGTATATCACAATGCTAAAGCACATGAAAATCACATTGGAAACCAAAATGGCACACGCTACCCGCATAGGTAAAAACCCATCGACTCGCATGTAAACACAATCAAAATCCACTTGTCGTTGACGTCCAAACGCCACCCGACAGGAATGAATCACCAAATACCAAAATCCATGCTAAAACAAGTCCCAAATTATACACCAACATAGGAAAATCAACCCAGATTTCACCCTAGATGGAATCAGTCAAAACTAGACATACTCAGGGTCAAAACTAGAGGAAATGGGGGAATGCACAGAAAACGAGGCAATTCCTTAAAATACCTTATTTTAGAATTTTCCATAATTTTTCCCCATTTATCTGTATTTAATTATACCAGAATATTAAAATATTCATTAAAATAATATTAAATTATAAAATTTCCCAAAAATCATATTTTATTATTTTGAAGACGTTACAACTGGAAACCTACCAGTATATCTCGCTTGCCCTGGCCAGGGACTACTCGTGTAATGGCTCTCCTAGACACAACACGATGTCAACCCCCAATACCAGGAGAGACGAATCATGTCTAACCGTCACTGCCTCCAAGTGCTTCGGGACTGCTCCCAATTACTACCTGTTTGCACGACTCAATAGAGCCGTGGTAGGGTAGTAATCAAAGAACAGTGGGAACACACTAGAGGCGAAGTTACAGTGTCAAGTCAGCGGACTAAGCTGTACTCATGTCACCTGGGAACTGATAACTGACGATAGGTATAATACCAACCATCAGTTCCCGACGAGTCCTGTCCAGTGTACTCGTAACCTAAGAGCACCCGCATACTATCTCAAGTACGGCATACTGACGGCTATAGGACAGACCGTCTCCCGTGCTGGGATGAGAAGCGCATACGCTAGTCTACTCCGGAGTATCGATGCTCTGTCTCGATAATCCCACGACTAGGGACGTGAATAAGGATGTGCTTGTAGATTACCCAGCCCCCACGAGTGTGATCGCCATCACAACGCTGGTAATCAAGCAAAGATCCTAAGGGCTCTACTAATGCGTATAGGTGATATAATAAAGAAACACATGTACACATTAAAGAAGAGACAAACCAAGTAGCATACTACTATTTCGAGCAAGATTGTCTGTACAACTGTGAATATCCCAAGCTTCTATCAAGTAATATACATACTAGTATGATACAGTAATGGCCTCTAGGGTATATACACTAACAATCTCCCACTTGCACTAAGGCCATGTACTGGCGTATCGAAGACCTATCATCTCGATCAGCCGCTCGAACTGAGTCTGGGGCAATGCCTTCGTGAATGGGTCCGCTGTGTTGTTCTTTGTGTCCACTCTCCGCACCTCGATCTCCTGGCGATCAATGATCTCCCTGATCAGGTGATACCGCCTTAAGATGTGCCTGGATTTCTGATGGGACCTTGGTTCTTTCGCTAAAGCTATAGCCCCATTGTTATCGCAATACAACGGTATTGGGTCAACAATGGACGGAACCACCTGAAGTTCACTAATGAACTTCTTCATCCAGACTGCCTCTTTTGCGGCATCGCTTGCAGCAATGTATTCAGCCTCCATCGTCGAGTCTGCGACGGTATCCTGTTTGGAACTCCTCCAACATACCGCCCCTCCGTTGAGGATAAACACAAAACCCGAGACAGACTTGCTGTCATCTTTGTCACTCTGGAAGCTTGAATCGGTAAAGGACTCGACCCTGAGGTCTCCATTACCGTAAACCAGCAACATCTCCTTAGTCCTTCTCAGGTACTTGAGAATGTTCTTCACTGCTGTCCAGTGGTCCTCACCTGGGTCTGACTGATACCGGCTTACTGCGCTCAACGCGTAAGCTACATCTGGTCTTGTACATAGCATCGCATATATTATAGATCCTACCGCCGAAGCGTAGGGTATAGTGCTCATGCGAACCCTCTCCTCATCAGTCTTAGGAGACATCTTCTTGGAGAGGGTAATTCCGTGCAATACGGGTATGTTACCGCGCTTGGAATCCTCCATACTAAATCTCTTTAGTACGGTCTCTATGTACCTAGACTGCGAAAGTCCCAGTAGTCTCTTAGATCTATCTCTATAGATCTTGATCCCCAGAATGTACGAGGCATCACCCAGGTCCTTCATGGAGAACCGTCGTGATAAAAATAGCTTGACCGATTGTAGCATAGGAATGTCATTTCCTATCAAAAGAATGTCGTCCACGTACAAGACTAGGAATACGACAGTTCGTCCTACAATCTTCTTATAGACACAGGGTTCATCTTCGTTCTTGATGAAATCAAATTCCTTGATTGCCTCATCAAAACAGATGTTCCAGCTCCGCGATGCCTGCTTTAATCCATAAATGGATTTAAGCAACTTGCACACCTTCCCGCTGCTCCCACTGTCTACGAAACCTTCTGGCTGATCCATGTAAACGCACTCTTCCAAACAACCGTTTAGGAAAGCCGTTTTAACATCCATCTGCCAGATTTCATAGTCATGGAAGGCAGCAATGGCAAGTAGGATCCGAATGGATTTGAGCATAGCCACCGGAGAAAAGGTTTCGTCATAGTCCAAACCAGGTCTTTGACGAAAACCTTTTGCAACGAGTCTAGCCTTATAGGTTTCCACCTGCCCATCTACACCAAGTTTTCTTTTGTAGATCCATTTGCATCCAACGGGTTTTACCCCAGGTGGAGCAATATCCAAGGTCCACACTTTATTGTTGTATATGGACTCCATTTCGGATTGCATTGCTTCCTGCCATTTATCAAAGTCCCTACTGATAATGGCCTGCCTGAAACTGGAAGGGTCATCTTCTTCCAAGATGCAATCCTCTCGATCCTTGTCAATGAGAAAACCGTAGTATCTCTCGGACGGATGAGAAATCCTACCAGATCTACGGAGTGGCTGAGGTTCGTCTGGGGTTATTGAATCTAGCGGTTCCTCCAAATTTTCAGTTATATTTTGTGGTCGCTGAATTTCTTCCAGTTCTACCGAACTCCCACTAGTTTCTTTTGCAAGAAACTCCCTTTCTAAAAAGGTAACGTAGCAAGATACAAACACCTTCTGTTCCTCAGTGTGGTAGAACAGATATCCTAGTGAGTTTTTAGGATATCCCACAAATTTACACAGAACTGACCGTGCCTCTAGCTTGTCCAGTTTCTGTGTTTTCACATAGGCCGGACAACCCCATATCTTAATAAATTTAAGACATGGTTTCTTACTGCTCCATATTTCATACGGGGTTTTAGGCACAGATTTGGACGGAACTTGATTCAAAAGGTATGCCGCTGTCTGAAGCGCATGTCTCCAGAATGAAAGAGGTAACTCGGCACTACTCATCATGGAGCAAACCATATCCAACAGGGTATGATTCCTCCGCTCCGAAACACCGTTGTGCTGTGGTGTATAAGAAGGAGTAAGCTGAGAGAGAATACCATTCTCTTTTAAGTAATCTATGAATTCCGTGCTTAAGTACTCCCCTCCTCTATCAGACCAGAGGATCTTGATACTTTTGCCAATCTGGTTCTCTACTTCCTTTCTGAATTCCTTGAATTTCTCAAAAGCTTCAGACTTGTGTTTCATCAGATACACATATCCGAACCTAGAGAGATCGTCAGTGAATGTGATAAAGTAGGAGAACCCACCCCTTGCATGTGTAGACATCGGACCATATACATCACTGTGTATGAGTCCCAAGAGCTCTGCTGCTCTTTCTCCATGTCCGGTGAATAGAGATTTGGTCATCTTCCCTTTGAGACAAGACTGACAAGTTTCATAAGATGAAAACTCGAACGCATTCAAGAGTCCATCTTTATGCAACTTACTCAGTCTTTTCTCTCCGATATGACCAAGTGTACAATGCCACAAGTAGGATTCATTCGTATCTGAATTCTTCCTCTTGCGTGTGTTTTGTATATTGAGAACTGTATTCTGATTTAGAACATAGATACCATTACACAGTGTACCCTCTGCAACCAGTACCTTATGAAGGTAAATGTTCATGATATTTCTATCAAGAACAAAGTTATATCCATCTTTATCGAGTAAAGAAACTGATATTATGTTGCAAACCATGGAGGGTACATGGTAGCAATCGTTCAAAATCATAGTCTTGCCATTTGGCAATACTAGGTGATATTCACCGACGGCTGCCGCATTAACTTGTGCTCCGTTCGCTACTCTGAGCGACATATCATCCGGTGCAACTTTCCTACTTTTTTTCAGTCCCTGCAATAAATTACAGATATGAGATCCTGATCCGGTATCAAGTACCCAGGAGGTAGGGCTGACCGTAAAACAGTTCTCAATCATAAGAACACCTGAAGTAGATGCAAAACCATGCTTCTTCTTCAACTGGGTATCCTGGGAATCCATACAACCCCTTTTCCCTTGATCATACTTATGACTGTTGTCACAAGTTAGAGCTAAACCAACGTTCCTCAGCCCCGAATAAGAATTCGGATCGGTCAAGCGATACATTTTATTATCTTGATTAGGGCATGAAATGGTTGCTACCTGGAGAAAGAGAAAAGAAACACTCAGCGTGCCCTCTTGCAAGATTAGATTGGTTTATTAGTTTATCTAACCAGGATGTCTCCCACTGTTTCCTCAAATTCTTCTTAAAACATTTTAAAAGAAGAACTAGTCAGGATTTAATTCACGTCACAATACTTGCTTAACCTTTCAGCCAGGCTAGTGTCGGTACTTCGAGGGAGGTTTTCCAACGCTTTCGCGAAGTTCCTTAATTTATGAACCTCTTTTCCCTGGGGGCGTAGCCCCGCTAACACCTTTCTAGACACCTACTAGGTTTATAGCATTGATCGTTAAGTGAAATAATTTCCCGAGAGTAATCCAACTCATCAGTGGGATCGGGATCCAACTGTCATTGTGTGATGACCTAGATGGAATCCACTCTAGTCACCACACTCCAGAAGGTATGCTAAATCTGTAAGTTTCAGTTTCTTTAGAAACTCCCGATGTGGTTTTTGCCCCTAGGACCCAAGTGACCTTGACGAATAATCAACAAATCAAAAGGTCCTAGTCAAGTTCAACCCGTCGTTATCCAGGATTGCATTAGACCCGTCCGCATGATCCTTGACGAATAATCAACAAAATCATGCGACCGTCCTAACCAATCGCATCTATCAGTGCAACAGAAAATTATTACTCAGCTACCGTTCACTGTGTCTTGACGAATAATCAACAAACACAGCACGAATACTAAGTATTAATTATCTGAAACGACGGAGGGCTACGGCTGGGTTTTTGGCGAAAAATCCGTTAACGTAATGAACTTGATGTAGTTGAAGGAACATGATAGACTTTTTGAAAATATAGTGGCGAAAACTTTTGCTAAAGAGGTCATTCCCTGTGAAGGGATCTCGGCTCTTTCCTCGTCGAGTGAGGTGCTGGGCATTCATAAGATGAATACCTCGATGCAAAGCAAGAATAATCGACTATAGTGAAGTTATTACCCTGACGCAAACTTTTGTCCAAGGGGTCACTCCCGATGAGGGGATCTCGGCCCTTACCTCGTCGAATGAGGTGCTGGGCATTCATAACCGAATACCTCGATGCAAAACAAAAATGAACGTCCTTGCAATAACAGCTTTTTGAAAAAATTGTTCCAACAACGTCTTTTAGGTTTCTTTTCATGCATTAGTTTTTTTAATACGTCCCATCATTTAAATCCTACCATTGCAGAAAACAACCAAAATATGGCGTACGCTTATGCCATTCGCATTCGCCACAGGGCCCCGTCATCACCCGTTAGGTTACTTAACTAACGACAGAGCGGGGGCTGGGCTAGCGCGGCTGAAAAACATAAGCAACGCCTAAATAGTTATTATATATAGATATATAGCAATGATAGCCAATCCAGATCACAGATGAACACTTTGGATATACTAGGAACCCCCGATTCGTTCGAGCCTTCAACGAAAAGCGGATTACACGGTCGCGATGAATAGCCAATACCCCACCCAAGACCCCTACGGGTGCGGCAAACTACCCGCCAAGAACCCGAAGCGAAGCAACCTCCCTCAATGCCGTGAGTAGGCCACTCGGCACTTCGAGATACCCGGTAGTTTGTGCACCCCCTCCATGGGTCTATCCTAGGAGCAAAAACAGTAAAAAGAATTATACAATGACGGCTACAACCCCGACCGGGTTGTGCGGCCATACAAATAATATTACATCAATTTACAAATTTATTACATGAATGAAAGAAAAAGAAACTCTAATCTCACATCCACCCCGGCTATTCATCCGCGACAATCCAACGAGTTCATATACACATACCATCAACAACACAGATCACAGATATGTATAACCCCCACTAATTGACGTATAGCGATTAGCAGACGTTCAATACACATATAACATTACAGATATAACCATTAGCCAAAGTCTACAGAACATCGACCAAAAATACGGATTTTTAAGCCCCAAAAACAAATTTTACTTTCTGGAAAATCTGGGCAGAAAAGTCATATTGTAAAAATCCCAAAATACCCATCTAAGAAAACTGCAGGAAACAGATCCCACAAATGAGCTAACTCGGCCGCGGTTCCACGGCGCTTTAGCCGAGTTGGGGGATCAAATTTCTCCAGTTTTCTAACAAAAGCCTGAGCCGATTTTTAGTGCATGATTTATTAATTTTGGAACAGATCTGAAAATCGGCAGAAACTTGAAATTTTCGGGGTGTTTTGCGGTTTTTCGTCCGGTCGAAATTCTAAATACTTTGCTAACATACTAGGGTGTGTTTAGTTAGGCTCTGATACCACTGTTAGGTCCACGTTACCTCTCTCGGTACTTTCGGGGTTGCAAAAACGGTAAAACAAAAATTTTTCTAAACATGGTAACATGGACCGAAAAGCCGGATCTTTGCTAAACAACACACTAGCATCCTAACTAGAGATTTATCTACTCGGTTAGGGGTTATACCTCAACTTGAACTCCTTCTCTTGTTGTTGTTCTTCTCCTTGCTTGCTCCGAGCCTTGATCCGGACTTTGGTCACCTCCGCGGCTTCCTTGAGTTGAAGACGATCCACCCGAGAGATGTACACCGAGCTCCACCTCGAGCCGAGGTAACTAGGGCAAAGAGATTGCTAATCTAGAAGCCCTAGGTTGTGTAGAAGTGGTAGAGAGATGGTTTTGTCTTTGTGGGATCTTTATCTCTCAACACATGAGATCAAAAGATGAATTAAGAGGAGGAAGAAGGAGGAGCTAGCAACCATGGTGCATTTCTTTTCTTCTCATGAGAAAAAGCAAGAGAGAGAGTGAGAAAAGAATTATGAGCATAAGAAAATGAACCATGGTTCAATAATGCAAAAACATTATCATTACTAATCCCATCAAGATAAAGTTTGATGGCTACATTGAAATGACCATTATCATAATCAAAATAGAAAAAGAAAAAGAAAAGAAGAGTGTAGATCCCTCTTAAAAGTCAATGGTCAACACGGACCGGTCAACAAAGTCAAGAGAGGTCATGGTGGTCAAATGGTCAATGCAATTAGCCATCATAAAATTATCACTAAAAGGATTAGTAAATGATGTCCGCGGCGCATAATGGTTTTGACCAAACGAACTGCCAAAACCCTAATGAGTCTGAATCAACTGTCAAAACCCTAATGAGCCTGCCACATAACGGTTTTGGCCGAACCAACTACCGAAACCCTAATGAGGCACCTCCTCCTTCATCGCTCCGAAAAACTGTGCATACACACCTGCATCAGCATTCCGTAGAATGCGGATGCACAGAACACAAAACAAATCCATCCGTGCAATACTAGGATCCGGCTTAAACCAAAGCCCACTAGTATTGCCTGCCCGAACACCACACGCACACAAGTGTACGTAAGTGATTGCAGCCCTGCCGTAAAACCATGCGGCCTCTACACGTTTCGCTCAGTGCAAGAAAACTCTCTGTGTGGGACTCTAAAGACTCGACACTACGCTGGCAGTGGGTTTAACCACAGACCGCAAGCGGCACTAGCTGTACGTAACGGTCCCCAGGTAGATGTCGATAAGAAGGCCGATGAGGTAAACCCATCCGAACTCCTACTGAGCCTGTATGTGACAATCTTCGTACAGTCCGGTCTGTTCGTCTGATACATCGCATGGCGGGCCTAGGGGGGCGGTAAACGTCAGTCCCCTAATAGCGGTACAAGTCGTGTCGGAGTGAAGCCCAGAACACCCTGAGATAACACTGGAAACCTACCAGTATATCTCGCTTGCCCTGGTCAGGGACTACTCGTGTAATGGCTCTCCTAGACACAGCGCGATGTCAACCCCCAATACCGGGAGAGACGAATCCTGTCTAACCGTCACTGCCTCCAAGTGCTTCGGGACTGCTCCCAACTACTACCTGTTTGCACGACTCACTAGAGCCGTGGTAGGGTAGTAATCAAAGAACAGTAGGAACACACTCGAGGCGAAGTGACAGTATCAAGTCAGCGGACTAAGCTGTACTCATGTCACCTGGGAACTGATAACTGACGATAGGTATAATACCAACCATCAGTTCCCGACGAGTCATGTCCAGTGTACTCGTAACCTAACGAGCACCCGCATACTATCTCAAGTACGGCGTACTGATGGCTGTGGGACAGACCGTCTCCCGTGCTGGGATGAGAAGCGCATACGCTAGTCTACTCCGGAGTATCGATGCCCTGTCTCGATAATCCCACGACTAGAGACGTGAATAAGGATGTGCTTGTAGATTACCCAGCCCCCACGAGTGTGATCGCCATCACAACGCCGGTAATCAAGCAAAGATCCTAAGGGCTCTACTAATGAGTATAAGTGATATAATAAAGAAACACATGTGTTCCCCTCCGAACGGCGGCCGAGACGTTAGGATGTCTATGCCTGAGATTCGGGGCAGATGCTAATTGGTTTTAACCTTCTACCTCTCCGAAGATGCCAAGTTGACTTATGGCACCGTGTATCGGAGGTTTAGACGGATGCGGCCGATGTAGCAGACTTCGTCAGATTCCCCCTCGCTAGAGGAGTTTTTGATTATGGGGACGCTCTTCCCTGCAGGCGCAAGCCCCTGCAGTTAATTACGCTACTGCGTAGCGGTAACAACTTTCTCCTTCTCCAGAATTTCACTTCGTGTCGTGTGTGTTTGTTTTGTTTTTGGTTGCCCGTGGATTGTATACAGAGACTGAGTAATGCCGTCGCCCGTAGGACGTAGATTAGTCCAAATCCGTATTTACATAGATTTGGGTTTGGTGTTTTTAGTTTAAGCATGCATTAGTCGCGTTGCGGCTAAGATCAACTTAAACGTTCGTCAAGGATACGTTAGTCCTGTTTTGGACTAAGATCAACTTGAACGGGATCGTTTAGATCCGGCAGAAGAGCAATTGGCTCTATTGTTCCAGTTTAGGGACATAGTGGTCCATGTTCCAGTTTAGGGACGTTGCGGTCCATGTTCCAGTTTAGGGACGTGGTGGTCCGATATTAGTTTAGGGACGTCTCGGTCCGATATTAGTTTAGGGACGTCTCGGTCCATTATTAGTTTAAGGACGTCTCGATCCACGAGTTTAAGGACCCCGCAATCCATATTGATGTGTGGTCGTTGGGACCCGTCACCTCTTTGACGTCGTTGAGGAATTACAACGATGGATGTCAAAGGAGTTCGGAGATGTACCCTCGAACCGGATGTAGATTGATTTAGGAGAGCAATTTTGCTCAGTCAATTTAATTTAAGGACTTATGGCCACGATTGGGCTAAGTCCAATTGAAAATATTCAACACTTTTATTTGTTGGTCTGTTAGACCTGTGCCAGGGCTGTTCATTTATTTTGGGCTCTGCTCAAACAGAGTATCAATTTAAATGGGGCTCTGCCCTTTTATTGCTTTGCAATTTATTTAGACCTATTAGGTCTTTTTGACTTGGGCCTGGCCCTTTAAGTAATGCATTGCATTTGTGCAAAGCATTAAGAATCTTTGTAGATTCAAGAACAGAAGTGCAAAGCACTTTTTGATCCCTTGATTTAAATTTGGATCAAAGAAAAACAAGTTTTTCTTGTTGTTTCAGAGAACCAAAGGTTCATAACAAGTGCAAGGCACTATTTTTATTTTTTTTATTTTTTATTTAGTTATTTATTTATTGAAGATCAATGATCTTGTTCTTAGATCAATGATCTGTTCATAAGAGAATTTTCTCTTCTTTTAAAGGTTTTTTACCTTTGTTTTTTGTTCTTCCAGAGTTCTTTTCTTCCTTTTTTTTAGCCAGATGTTGATTATTTTGAAATGAGGTCTGGGGTCCTTTTCATAGTGCTCATAAATTAGTTAAATTTGTTACAGAGATCTTTTTCTGAGTGATTTGGGGAATTTGCCCCACCGTTGGATCTTTGATCCAAAGGCCCCTGCTTTACAGAAGAAAATCTTCTTATTTTAACAAGAACAGAAAAGATTTATTCTGCTTTGCGCAACTCCCCCAGCGCGTGACACGTGTCGCGCAGCGCAGCGCTTGCGTAGCTGTGCTTGCGCAACTGCGCAGACACGTGTCGCGCAGTGCAGCGCTTGCGCAACTGTGCTTGCGCAGGTGTGCTTGCGCAACTGCGCAGACACGTGTCGCGCAGCGCAGCACTTGCGCAACTGAACGTTGCTTCTTTTACTTTTTGTTTTTAAAAGAGCCCTGCTCTGATTAGACGCACCGCCTTGGGCGTTGCGCTGACGTATCAACTTCTAACGCGTGGCGCGTTGCGCGCAGCACAAAGAATCTGAAGCGTTTCTTCATTTAGATTTTCAAGATAGAGCTTTGCTCTGATTGGGGGATCGGAAGCGTTGCTTCTCCTGGGATATCTCTTCATCTCCTCTTTTCAAGTCAAGCTTGTATCTTCCCGAAATTTGATTTCCCGGGTCTTGGAGATAATTCCACTGCGCATAGAATTTTCTATGTTTGCGCCTATATATATAACTCAAGGCCGAGCCTTTTCCTTTCTCATCTTCATAGAACTTCTTCGACCATGGCTTGCAACCGTCCTCACGCCCGCCGACAACCGTGGGAAGTGCCGATCCGGGACATTGTTCCCCGTTTCGCTGCGCGCTTAGTGGACTCCCCTTTTTCGGACGAGCAGTGTGATGCTGCAATGTACGAGCTTTCGACTCGTGTGGGGTCTCCTCTTCCCCCGGGTTCCATTTGGTTTCGGATGATCCTTGCCTCAGTGCTCGCCGACATTCCCCCCCTCCAGCGGAGATGTCCTCGGCAATGCTTGATGTGGCCGAGGATAAGATCGAGAGCTTTTTTGAAGCGCTCTTGATCACCAAAGCCCTAAGGGACTTCTCCTTCTGCTTGCTGAGCCAAATACGGGCTTGTCGGGTTGTCATCGCCACCTTTTCGCAGGAGTGCGGCGTCGACCGTTGGATGGCTACCCCTCGGGAAGATCGCCGCTTCGATGTGATGGAGAAGACGGAGAGGGAGCTGAATAATCTTCTCTTTCTTTTTGTGAACCCTTGTCTCTCTGATCCCGTATTCGGTGATCTTTTTAAAATGTAACAACGATAATAATAAATAAGTATTTTTCTTTTAAATCAAGTACTTCATTGTCTGTTAAGGGTTCTTTTATTTTAATTCTCTGTTGTGCTTGTGCATCGTATGATTTTAATTTGTTATTATCAAGTGCATTTAATTTTGCATGGATAAATTGCCTTTGGCATTTAGCCCCTTCTTCTGCGCTGGCACGTGTCGTGCAGCGCAACTGCGCTGCCACGTGTCGCACAGCGCGGCGCTTCCTTTAACAGGGCTTTGCTCTAATTGGGCGCGCCCTCTTGGACACCGCGCAAATGTATCTGCGCTAGACACGTGGCGCGTCGCGCGCAGCGCGAAGGATCTGAAGCGTTGCTTCATTTGTTAAAATTTAAATTTTCAAAGCAAAGCTTTGTTTCTGATTGGGGGGAAGATGAAGCGTTGCTTCATCTCCCGTCTTGGAATTTGAACAGAGCTTTGCTCTGATTGGGGTAAACAAATGCCCCCCCACCGCTGCGCTTACGTGGCCTCCAAACGCAAGCGCAACGGTGGCAGAATCCCAACCGTCGCGGCACCTTTTGGAAGTTGAAGAGGCACTCGATACCTATAAATAGGACCTTTGGTCCTTCACAGATGATTATCATCTCCAAAAATTTTATTTTCAGAACCTCAGAGCCCTGCTCTTGTTCTTAAGAACTCTTAGATTTTCTTTCAAAGGAACTATTTTGGTAAGAATTAGTCTTGAATTAAATCAATTTCAATTAGTAGAGCTTTGCTCTTATAGATCTTTGATCTAAAGAAACCCTTCTGGTGTTTCACCAATAGAGCCTTGCTCTCAAGAATCTGTTCCAAGGTTTCTTGACCCATGATCAGAACCTTGCATCTTCGTCAAAACATAGATCTCTTTGATCTAAAAAAAAATGACGAACTTTTAAGAGTTTGAATATGAATAATGAAAATTAAAAATGGAGTTTTGTATTTTAATGGACCATATCATCTTCTAATAATAGTGATCTCAGAATCTTGGGGGACTTCTTTAAATTTCCCTTATTAGGATTTTGATAGTCACTCCTGTTCGTAAAGCATTGTTCTTGAGGAGTTTAACTGTCTATGCTCGTTTTTTTTTTAAACAAGAATTCGCTTAATCAGTCGATCTGCTAATTCCGTTGATTTTTTTTTACAGGAACCATGAACACTCACATGTATGCCCTTAACGAGATCATCTCGTACAGGGACATCCGCCGACTTGGCCGTTCTCAAAATCGGGAGTTCACAAATGAGGAGTGCGCTGAAATAATGAGTCGCTTCGATGCGTACAAAGGTCCACTGCTCCCCCGACGTTCCTCCCTTCTTAAGCTTATCGTGGGAGCCATCTGGGAAGCGCTTCCCCTCTTCTGTTCTGGCGTGCCGCTTAGGGCGTTGGATGCTGCTGAGGACAAGGTGCACTCGGTGTACCTGTTGAACTTTATCTCGAAGAGACGGCGAGACAGTCTTATCGATCTCTTGCACGAGGTCTTTCAACAGTCTGCCATACTTGCTGCTTATCGGAGGGTGGAAGACATCAGGGGGGACCCTGACGCTTGTGCTCGTGAAAGAAAGCATACTAGGATGGTTCGCAAGGCCTGGAAAGTCATAGATAGGGTTGCTTTCGAGTTCCTCAATCCATGTCCTGGGTTCGAGGTTATTCCCCTGTAATAATGTTTTTCATTTATTGCTTTTATGAATGTAAGAACTATTGGCCATATTAATGGAAAAATTTTATCCCAGCTTGTCTTTATTTTTCGTTTTGAGTCTTTTGTTGTGCATGAACGAGTGTGTCTCGAACTCTTGATCAAACATAAATTGGATGTTCCTTCTGTAGCTTTCTTCTTTCTCTTATTATCGGCCTGCTATCTTAATAAATATGGTCGACGGATAATAGAGCACGCATCTTAACTTTCTTAAGAAATAGCGACGGCTTAGGCCGCAGGTTCAGATCTGCCGCCTAAGACTTTTCAACTCTATGAGCCGTGAGGGTCTCATAGAGACTTTTCTCCCTACGGATCGAGAGGATCTCGTAGGTGGGTTTTTCTCCTTAGGAATTGTGAGGATCCCTAAGTGTGTTTTTCTCTTATAAGTCGTAAGAATCCTACAAGAGAATTTTTCCCTCTTATGAGTCGAGAGGACCCGTAAGCGGTTGTTTCCCTCCTTGTCGAAACTCGACTTTGGAGAGTGAGACCCATGAATAGTATGCAAGAGATCGTTTTAGATCGACTTGTAGGGTCCCATTTTTCAGGAAGCAAGTTTTTCAATCTCTGCTGCCTGAGGCTTCATCTTGCGAGTTGAGACGAATCGGGAATTCTCCCGCGGAGACACTGGTGGCTCTGCGAGTTGACGTGGATCAAGAGGCTCTCGTCACGGAGTGTTTGTATCCGTGAGTCGAGGAGTCTGATAGGGATTATATGTTTCCCAAGCACCAAGGATTATTTGTTTCCTTGGGGTTTGAAACGAGTCGAGGATTTCCCACGGAGGCACTGGTGGCTCTGCGAGTCGACGCAGATCAGGAAGCTCTCGTCAAGGAGTGTTTGTATCCGTGAGTCGAGGAGTTTGCTAGGGATTATTTGTTTCCCAAGCGCCAAGGATTATTTGTTTCCTTGGGGTTTGAAACGAGTCGAGGATTTCCCACGGAGGCACTGGTGGCTCTGCGAGTCGACGCGGATCAGGAGGCTCTCGTCAAGGAGTGTTTGTATCCGTGAGTCGAGGAGTTTTGCTAGGGATTATTTGTTTCCCAAGCGCCAAGGATTATTTGTTTCCTTGGGGGTTTGAAACGAGTCGAGGGTTTCCCACGGAGGCACTGGTGGCTCTGCGAGTCGACGCGGATCAGGAGGCTCTCGTCAAGGAGTGTTTGTATCCGTAAGTCGAGTAGTTTTTCCAGGGATTATTTGTTTCCCAAGCGCCAAGGATTATTTGTTTCCTTGGGGTTTGAAACGAGTCGAGGGTTTCCCACGGAAGCACTGGTGGCTCTGCGAGTCGACGCGGATCAGGAGGCTCTCGTCAAGGAGTGTTTGTATCCGTGAGTCGAGGAGTTTTTGCTAGGGATTATTTGTTTCCCAAGCGCCAAGGATTATTTGTTTCCTTGGGGTTTGAAACGAGTCGAGGGTTTCCTACGGAGGCACTGGTGGCTCTGCGAGTCGACGCGGATCAGGAGGCTCTCATCAAGGAGTGTTTGTATCCGTGAGTCGAGGAGTTTGCCGAAGACGCTGGGTTCTTCGGAGTTGGAATGAACCGTCAAGGTTTGGCTTTGTCTTCTGACGGGGTCTATTGGGAAAGCATGGTTCCCTCTTTGTTTACGCCCTTGGATTGTATACAGGGATCGATGTGATCTTAACTGTAGGGCCAAAGTTTTATCATCATTTCATTTTTTTTTGTTTTATTTCCGCGATCCTCTATCATTTCAGGTTTCATATCGCGAAGGTCGCGATTGCCCAATCATTTCGGCTATTTTTTGCGGTGCTCAATTATTTCGGCTATTTATTTTATCTTTACTCGCTGCCTTTTATTGCGAGTTGCCCCATCATTTCGGCTATTTCGCATGCATACATTTTACTTGCTACTTTTTTTTATTGCAAGTTGCCCCATCATTTCGGCTATTTCGTATGCATGTGCGGCCTACTGGCTTTTTCGCCGTAAACCTGAAATTGGACACCGATTTCGGCATCAGTACCGCTACAACTGGGATATTGCCAGGAGCGAATCATCATTTGTCTCTGTCGTCGTCGAACAAAGGAGGCTTAGCGACCAGGGTTAAGGTCCTGTCGACTAAGGCTTTTGATTTCATGAGCCGTAAGGGTCTCACAAAGGTATTTCTCCCTACAAGTCGTGAGGATCTTGTAGATGTATTTTCTCCTTAGGAATCGTAAGGGTTCCTAAGTGTTTTGTTCCTCTGTAAGTCGTAAGGATCCTACAGGAGGGTTTTCTCCTTGTAAGTCGAGAGGATTTACAAAGGTTGTTCACCATGCAAACATATCCCTAGTCTCGGATGGGACTTGGTTAGGGAAATATTTATTCGCGCCCGTGGATTGTATACAAGGGCCAATATAGGACCACTTGTAGGGCAGTATCGAAAGTTGTGGGGGTTGCTTAAGTACAGGTTTAGGTCTCTGTAACTTAAGACTTTCAAATCTTATGAGCCGTGGGGGTCCCATAAGAGAATTCTCCTTACGAGTCGTGAGGATCTCGCAAGTGTAATTTCTCCCTAGGAATTGTGAGGATTCCTAAGTGTGTTGCTCCTTTGTGAGTCGTAAGGATCTCACGCGGGCGGTTTCTCTTTACAAGGTCGAGAGGACCTTGTAAGTGTCTTTTAACGAGGTTGCGCCCTTTCGGGTTTTCACAAACACTCGCCGGTAGTCCTGCTGTTTTTACTCACGGAGCCCTTTCGGGTTTTCATCCGTACCCATTTTGCTTATGGACATACCGTTTTGTTTTTTTTTATATTATATTTCTTTTCTTCTTCTTCTTTTTTTTTATCTCGTCAGCCTAAGGATGCTGCGGTATTAGTTTAAAGACGTTTCGGTCTGTCATTAGTTTAAGGACATTTCGGTCCGACATTAGTTTATGGACGTTTCGGTCCAACATTAGTTTAAGGACGTTTCGGTCCAACATGGAGAAGACTGGCTACATGCTTATAAAGTTCGAGTTTAGGAAGATAGCGAGAGGACATAGTCGTCGTCATCTATCATTGACCTAGGCCGTAACTCATTAAGCGTAGTATCTCTTTAGAAAGCGACCGTTTATCAGCCTGAAAGGCCTTTCACCGTGCATATCCATAAGCAGGTAGGCCCCACCCTGGTAGACCTTATCTATGATGTACGGGCCTTCATAGTTTGGCTCGAATTTTCCCCGCTTGGCGCGATTAGGGATCATAGGCCTTTTGACTACTAGCACGAGTTCGCCTTGGCGGAACGTCCTCGGCCGGGTCAGTCTTTCATATGAGCGCGTCATCTTTGCTTTGTAAGCTTCCAGATTTTGTTGCGCTATGAGCCGGGTTTCATCAAGAGCGTCAAGCTCTTCAAACCGGAGGTGAGCATTTTCTTCATCCGTCAGCTCGTAGTGAACTGCCACTCGCAGAGAGGGTAACTCTATCTCGAGGGGGAGTACTGCTTCCGTACCGAACACCAACGCGTAGGGCATTGTGTTCGTGGCTGTCTTGAATGTAGTTCGATACGCCCAAAGAGCCTCTTGCAGCCTCTCATGCCAGTCTTTCTTACTTCGGGACACCGTTTTCTTTATAATCTTCGTTAAGGTCTTGTTGAAGGCCTCGGCGAGACCGTTAGCTCGTGGATTATAGACTGAGGAATATCTCCAGTCTATATTATGCTGCTGCGCGAAGCGGCTGATTTTATGACTTCGGTAGGCCGGCCCGTTATCGGAGATGATCCGCCTCGGAGTTCCAAACCGATATATGACGTGCGTTTTGAAGAAATGGAGGATATTCTCCGTCTTCACTTCTCTCAACGGTACTGCTTCTGCCCATTTGGAGAAGTAGTCAGTCGTCGCCAGGATGAAACGATGTTCCCTAGACGATGCTGGTTTGATGGGGCCGACTATGTCAGTTCCCCACATTTCGAACGGCCAGCTAGCCACCGTTAGATGTAATGGATTTGGATGCTGATGGATGAAGTCCCTATGAATTTGGCATGAGTGACATTGCTTCGCATATTCGAGGCAATCTTGAATCATCGTGGGCCAGTAGTAGCCCATCCGTTTGATCTTCAACTTCATCTTTGGGTCTGCTTGGTGAGAACCGCAGATTCCTTCATGAACTTCCTGAACGACTCTTTCCGCTTCGTCCGGTCCTAAGCATCTCAGCCACAGAGAATCGAATGACCTCTTGTATAGAGTATCATTGACGAAGGCGAAAGACAGAGCTCGTTTCATGAGCTGATGTCTTGCGGACGCATCTTCGGGCATTTGGTGGGACTTGAAGTAGTCTATAAAGACTTCCCTCCAATCCTCAACCTTCTCATGGTCTTTTATTTGTAAGGTCGTTTGTTCAGTCGCTCCCTTCTCTTCGGATGATTCCGGAGGTATTTCTGCTGGGGCGAGCATTCGACGACTTTGTACCATGATTCTGACATCATCGAGGTTCTCGTCAGCCAATTCTTTAGTGAGTTTGGCCAACGCGTCTGCTTTGCTATTTTCTGCGCGCGGTATGTTCTCCAAAGTATAGGAGGGAATTTGGGTCAGCAGTTGTTGCACCTTTTCACCGTATTTTACCAATTCCGGTTTACATGTTTGGTAGTCGCCGTTTACTTGACTGACGACCAGTTGGGAATCTCCATATATGAAAAGGTTTTCAATTCCCATGTCGATGGCGATCTCGAGGCCTGCTATCAAAGCTTCGTATTCGGCTTCATTGTTCGTCCTCGGTTCTGTTAAGGAGAAAGCGAAGCGCATTATCCCTCCCTGCGGAGTTACGAAGATAAGGCCTACCCCCGATTTGATTATGGGGGTACTTTGTTTGTGCTTTTTCATGGAAGATACTCCATCGAAATAAAGCTCCCAACGGGTATCACCACTGTCGATTGCGTCAAACGCATGTTTGTCTGGCAAATCGCAATTCAGAGGAGAATCAGCAGGTATCGGATGCTCAGCGAGGAAGTCGGCGATGGCCTGGCCTTTCACTGCCTTGAGAGGTTGATATGTTATCGAGAACTCCATCAAGAGCAGGGCCCATTTAGCGAGTCGTCCCGTCAATATGGCCTTTGACATTAGATATTTGAGAGGGTCCACCTTCGAAATGAGACGGACTTCATGTGCTAATGCGTAATGTCTAAGCTTTGTTATTGCGAAGATCAACGCCAAGCAGTGTTTTTCAAAGGGGGAGTAGTTGCTTTCTGCCCCTAGTAGAACTCGACTTAGATAGTAGAGTGCTCTTTCTTTCCCCTGGTCATTCTCTTGTGCCCATAATGCGCCTAAAGAACCTTCCAGGGCGGTCGTATAAAGAATGAGAGGCTTTCCCTTAACTGGGGCAGCCAACACTGGAGGGTTTTGCAGGTACTGCTTGATCTCGTCCAGTGCGCCTTGGCATTTGTGATCCCAAACGAATGGGGTTCCCTTCTTCATCAGGTGACTGTAAGGACGGCACTTTCCTGAAAGATTGGCTATAAACCGCCGTATGTATGCGAGCTTCCCTTGGAGAGATCGCAGCTGCTTAAGAGTTCTTGGCGGAGGCATTTCCATAATCGCCTTGATCTTGGACGGATCTATTTCGATACCTTGGTGTTGAACGATGAATCCCAGGAATTTACCCGAGGAAACCCCGAATGCACACTTAAGCGGGTTCATCTTCAAGTTGTATTGCCGAAGACGTTGGAATACGGTCTTCAGATGCTCAAGATGTTCCTCATATGATTTGCTTTTAACAACGAGGTCGTCGATATAACATTCGACGATTTCATGTATAAGGTCATCAAAGATCTTCGTCATGGCCCTTTGGTAGGTGGCTCTGGCGTTCTTTAAACCGAAGGGCATCACCTTGTAACAGAATATTCCCAGAGGAGTCCTGAAGGCGGTGTGCTTCTGTGTAGGCTTCCTAGGCACACACTAGAGGTCTCACAAGGCATCAACCATGCCAATTTCAAATTTTACGGGTGCCGAGAAATCCTAATACGGATCGTTAACTAGAAGTCTAAGCGAAAACAATAAGTAGTTAACAACTTAACTAAAAGAACGGAAATACAACCTTTGTAGATCCGGTGCTCCACCTCCATAGCTCCGCAAAGATGTCCCTCCGCTGTCCAAATGGAAACCCGAGCTCTAGCGTCGGCTTCATCGGAGAAATGGGCGGGCAAGGGCGTCGGCTTCGTGCCGAAGATGATCTACGTCGAGGCATCGCTAGATCAAGCTCCCACTTCACCAAGTCATGAAACTTGTGAAGAAAACACACTCTACTACTTGGCAAGAGGTAGAGGATGAAGAAATAGGAAGTGGGTAGACTTTAGAATTGGATTTCTCACTCTTTTTCATCAATCGCCATTGATGGTCCAAGGTTTCTTCATGTTGAAGATAAAGAAGAAGAAGAAGAAAATGTTATGATAAGTTAATTAAAAATAGAAAGGAAAATGAATTCTTATCATAATTGTAACCATGGTAAAGTGTAGAGAGCTAACTATAGTTAAATGAATGGTTAGGGTTAATGAGATGAAGAAAAAAGGGTTACTTTGGTCAAAGCTTCATGAAGCTTCAACAAGCTTCATGAAAGAAACCCTTTTGTTTTTCTTTTCTCTTTTCATTTCTTTTAATGCAAATTAAAAGATAAATGAAATAATAAATGAAAACCCTAACCATTAACTAACCATGGTTTAATCTTTACACTTGACCAAGTTAACATGTATCATCAAACATGATACAATCAAGTGCACAAAATATATCACATATACAATGTGCACATCCGAGTGAGAAAATTCATCTTAAGTGAACCGATACTAGTTAATGCAAAGTAATATATCAAATATATAATTATGCATTAAATCATTAAATCAACACTTGATTTAATGATCCGGTCATATCGCATATAACCGACTAATATCCAATGTATCGATTTATCGAATCAATCCTTGATTCGATAACTAGGTTATATCGCATACAACCATTCGATACATTTATCGCGAGAATGGAATACGGTATCACATACACGCATTATTCTCGGTCCCGCACATATCTCATATGCGCTCCTATTTCGTTTCGCTTGAGCCAGGAAACCTCTGTGTAGGACTCTAAAGACTCGTCAATACGCCGGCAGCAGGTGATGATCATATTAAACACCCACAAGCCGCAAGCGGTCTGCTAAACGTAACGGCCACCCGGGTATTGAGCGATCAGAAGATCGACGAGCAAGCCCGCTCACACTCCAGTGAATCCAACCAGTAACACTTACCGTACAGTCCGGTCAGTTCGTCTGATATGTCGCATATCTTGCCTAGGGGTGGTAAACGTCAGACCCCAATAGCTCGATAAGTCGTGTCGATATGAGGTCTATAACATTTTGAGAAACTACAGGTAACACTTACTAGTAAATCTCAGCAACCCTGGCCAGGGATTTCCGGTTATAGCCAATCGAACACAGCGCAACATCAACTCCCTATACCGGGAGAGACGAATCCCCTCCTATCGCTCATTGCCTCCATGTGATTCTGGACTGTACCCAAAAACCACCGTTTTGCACGCCCTCTTGGACATGGTAAGGTGGAAATCAAAGCACAGTGGGAACCACACAAGACTCTATGACGATCTCGGGTCAACAGACTACTCTGTACCAGTGTCACCAGAGAACTGCCATCTGACGTAAGGTATAATACCATCTGGGAGTTCTCGGCGAGTCCGTCCAGTGTACCCAGTCTCTACTGAGCACCCGTATATCATCTCTGATGTCAAACACCAATGGATATGGGATCATCCATCGCCCATCTGTATGGGTCGAGAAGGCATACGCTAGTCTACTCTGGTATATCGATGCCCCGTCTCGATATACCCACGACTAGGGACCTTGAAGGATGTACTTATGGACTACCATATCCCCACTAGTATGATCCGCATCATAGTCCAGGTAGTCAAATACACATCCTAAGGGCTTTACCAACATGTAACAGAGAGACAATCAGTATACACGTTAAGGTAAAGATCAACCAGATAGCATACTATCATGTAGAGCAAGAAAGTCCTCCCTATATATGTCCCAGCATCCACTACAATATACATCCAATGTACAGTAATGGCCTCTAGGGCATACATATAACTAACAATATCCCACTTGCACTAGGGCCATCTGTAGCAGTGGTTGTAGTATCTCATACTCAACCATCCCATAAAAATCTCTCTCTGGGAACAGGCCTTTGTGAGTGGATCCACTGTGTTTGTCCTCTGAGTCTACTCTCCAAACCTCGATCACCCTGGAGATCAACCATCTCCATGATCAGGTGACACTGCCTTAGAATATGTCTGGATCACTGATGGGACCGGTGTTCCTCGGCATAAGCCACAACTCCATTGTCTCACAATGGTGGGAACGTAGTTCATCTCATGAACCAATATACACCGAAACAGCCTCTTCGGTAGCATCTTAAGTAGCGATGTATCCTGCCTTTATCGTCTAGATAGCCACGGTATCTTGCTTGGAACTCTTCCAACATACCGTCCCTCCACTGAGGGTAAAGACAATGCCTGCGACTGACATTCAGTCGTCATTATCACCCTGGAACCCTTCCAGTGATTCTCCCCAGGATCGGTTGATACCGTCTCACTCAACTAGTGAGAATCCTAACATCCAATTAGATCTCTCTGATCCTATATGGAGAATCATTGTGATAAGCGGAGATTGACCGAGCGTAGCATAGGAAACTCCTTCTCTATCAAGAGTATGTCATCCACGTACTCTACGAGGATCATAACCATACTCCCTACTACCTTTTTGTTTATACAAGGTTCATCTACCATTTTGATGATGTCAAACTCTTTGACTAACACATCAAAACAGATGTTCCAACTCCGCGATGCCTGCTTTATCCTATAAAGCATCTTGTACACGTTTCCGCTGCTCCCACTGTCTACGAAGCCCTCTGGCTGTGTACTTATAGACGCTCTCTTCTAAAACATCATTTAGAAAAGCTGCCATGACACCCAACCACCAGATATCGTAGTCATGGTATGTAGCCGTGGCAAGTAGGATCTGGATGGACTTAAGCATAGACACTTGAAAAGGTTTCATCATAATCCACGCCTGGTCGATGACGAAAAACTTTAATAAGTCTAGCTTTGAAAGTCTCAACTTTTCCATCTACACCAAGTAATCTTCTCAAGATATACTTGCTCCTGATGGGGATTTAACCCTTCAGATATAGCAACCAAAGTCCATACTTTGTTGGTGTACATGGATTCCATCTCAGATCACTAAGCATCCAGCCATTCTTATAGAGTCCCACTCCTGATGGCCAGCTCGAAATTAGTTGGGTCATCATTTCATGATGCAATCCTCGCTCCCACTGTCATAGAGAAACCGAAGTATCTCTCAGGTGGGTGAGGAACCCTACTAGATCGGCGGAGAGGCTGAGGTTCGTTGGTAACTATTGAATCCTTTGGTTCTATCAAATCATCAGCTGTATTTTGTATAGCTGGAACCTTTCCAATTCTACATTACAGACCTTGCCTCGAGTTTGTCCGGATTTTGCTTTTAGACATAGGCCGGACAATCCCAAATCTTAATTAGCTTAAGACATGGGCTCTTCCCTTTCCATATCATATATGAAGTGGTAGGCAACTGATTTGATTCGAACCCTTTTCAATAGGTATGCAGCTTCTCAAGTGCATAACTCCCCAAAAGGAAATAGGTAACTCAGTAGTACTCATCATAGAGCACACCTTATCATATAGGGTGTTATTGCTCCGCCCCGATACACCATCGTGCTATGGTGTATACGGAGGAGTAATGCTGAGAGAGAATCTCATTCTCTTTTAGAATAGTCCAGGAATTCCGTGCTCAAGTATTCTCCTCCTTGATCACATCAAAGGACATAATACTTATACCCGTATTTTGGTTCTCTACTTCTAACTTATATTCTGTGAATATCTCAAAAGGTTCGGACTTGTGTTTCAACAAGAACATAGGTCTGAATCTTGAAAGATCATCAGAGAATGTAATGAAGTATAAAGAACCGGTCTTGGCAAGTGTAGACAGGGGACCTTACATACATCAACATGTATCATCCCAAGAGTTCACTAACTCTTTCTCTGTTTCCAGTAAACGGAGCTATGGTCATCTTATCTCTGTGACATGACTGGCAAGTTTCACAAGATGTAGATTCAAACTGATTTAAATATGCATCTTCATGTAACTTCAGCTAGTCGGGTCACATTGATATGACCTAGTCTACAATGCCTCAAGAAGGATTCGTTCATTTCTGAACTCTTCCTCTTGTGTGTGTTCCGTATACTAAGAACTGTAGTTTGATTTAGAACATCAATGCTTTTAGATAACGTGCCTGAACCGATCAACTTTTGATATAGGAAATGTTCAAAACATTATCCAACAATACAAAATTTTATCATTTCTTTACTAATAAAGAGATAGATATGATTTTGTATATCAGGTTCGGTATCTAATAACATTCGTTCAGAATCAATGTATTTGGAATACAGGGTGACAGTGACCAACAGACTTGGCTGCAACACTTGCCCCGTTTTCTACCTCATGAAACTTATCACCCGTTCTCATTTCTCTACCTTTCTGTAGCCCTATGTAACAGATTACATATCTGGGATCCTGATCTGGTATCACATACCCAGGACGTAAAGGATACTGAGAAACAGTTCTCTGTAATGAACACACCCGAAGATGATGCATCAGCATGCACTCTCTTCGTTTGGGCGGCATAGGAATTTTGGTATTCCCCAATTTCCTGCTCTGTCTTATAACAACTATAAGGTGGAGCGGGACCAACATTCCCCAGCTCAGTATAACAAGCGGGTTCGGTCAATAATCCGTATTATTATCTTGATTAAGGCGTGATATGGTCGCTACCTGGAGAGAGAGAGAAGAAAACACTCAGCGTGCGCTCTTGCAAGAATAGATTGGTTTTTATTTTATCTAATCAGGATGGCTCCCACTGCTTTTTATCAAATCTTCCTTCAAATCCTAAAAGGAAAAACTAGCCGGGATTAATTACACACTACAAGTTCGCCAATCTTTCAGCCAGGCCAGTGTCGGTACTTTGAGGGTGGTCCCCCCGTGATTTCGCACGAACCTAATTAATGTAAACCTCGTTTTCCCAGAGGCGTAACCTCGTTAACACCTTTCTAGACACCTACTTGATCGGCTAATTGTAATGTGTAAAACTCTCCCGGGAGTAACTCTTACTCGCAGTGGGTATCGGGATCCAACTATCTCATAGAAGGTATGCAATCTCATTGCAAATTTCAACACTTGAAATTCCCGATAATATTTTGCCCCTAGCGTGCTATGACCTTGACGCATGCCAAACAACCCATAGTCCGCTAGTCAAGTTCAACCCGTACATCTCTTGATTGAACTAAACCCACCCGCACGACCCTTGACGCATGCCAAACAACGCCGTGCGAATACCCTAATCCAATCGCATCGTATGCTAGCAAATAAGCACTAGTTAGCTACCGTACACTATGCCTTGACGCATGCCAAACAACCGCAGCACGAATACTAACTAGTACTTATCTGAAATGACGGAGGGCTACGACAGGTTTTTCTGAAAACCTATTGCGTAATGAACTTGATATCGTTGTAGAATCAAAATGAAGTTTTGAAATGGAGTGATTTTGAGGCTTTTCTAGTTTTGCTAAAGGGGTCACTCCCGGTGAAGGGATCGTCGGCCCTTTTCTCGTCGAATGAGGTGCAGGATATATCATATATATCACTGTGCAAAGCAGAAACTATAGAAGCTATCAAAAACAAACCGAGTGTGTAGCATCTGCCAGTTATTGCTAAAGGAGTCACTCCCGGTGAAGGGATCTCGGTCCTTTCCTCATCGAATAAGGTGCAGGATATATCACATATACCGCTGTGCAAAGCAAGAACTGTAGCTACCTGTTTTATTTAAAATTTGATTCTGCAACATCTTAGGTTTCTTTTCTTTCATTAATCACATTAATGAAGTCCCATCATTTAAATACCTAAACATCACAGATAAATACGACGTACACTTATGCCATCCGCATTCGCCTCGATGTCCCCTCGTGCACCGTTAGGTTAGGTAACTAACGACAGAGCAGGGCAGGGCTAGTGCGGGTGCAAAACATAAGTAACGTCTATATAATATATCATATATACTATATAAAGTATCTATCACAGAACATCACATGATCACATCACAGATATCGCAGCAGAAGAAACATATGAAATATTGGATATACTCGGACGTCCGTGTTTTCAATACGAGCCAGTATAAAACACGGATTCCACGGTCGTGATGAATAGCCAATCCCACACCCCTAGACCCCTACGAGAGCGGCAAGCAACCCTACCAATTCTAGGGTTAGGAGACCCGGACTCGACTCCTCGAGTTGGTCTCCCACTGGACCCCAGAACCCGGTTACTTGTGCTCCCCTCCTTGGGTCTATCCTAATGCGGAAAAGTAAATAATATACAAAAGGTGACATCTTCCGCAACCTGGAAGTGCCCTAAATAAAAGAATATTACATACAAGTTTTTACATGAATGAAAAAGAAAAACACTCATCTCACATAAAAACCCCCGGCTATTCAAACACGACAATCCAATATAACATATCCAGCAACACATAACATCACATGTCATCAACGTAAGTAAATATGCGCATCCCAATTGTCGTTGACATATAGCAACGAAACCGGCGATATCACATATTACACTTACGGTCACAGAAAAGAAAGGGTAAAACTACAACAGTTGGAATCCGCAACCTCTTTAGACATCACATGCCTAATCAAATGAAATACTTAGACATCACATGCCTAACAGTTATAAACCCCGCATTTTAGTCCCATTATCGAAAACTCTTTTCAATATCAAATGAGACTAAACCGCTAGATTTATAGCATTCATTCAATTATCTCATAACTGTTTATGAATTCCAATTATTGTATCCCATTCCGGATAAATAGAATATATTAAACTTTCCGATCGAACATTCGAACACCCAAGTTTTCCCGAAACCGTTCAACACATGAAATAGGTTCAAAGACATTCACTTCATGCCTCAGTACCAACGGTCCAGCCGTAGAAGGGTCAAGCCAACGCCTCACATGTGGCATGCCGTACTGCCCCAAACCCGAAGGTTCAAAGGGTAGTTCAAGACGGTCACATAATCGAGTTAAGGTTTGTTGTCTTCTAGAGGGACCATCGCGTTACTTGCACTACTCAGAACGTCCTTAAACCATAGAAAAATCCAACACTTGGAAATTTTTTCGGCAGGGGAAAAGTTGGGTATTCATATCCGGTCGAAATTTTTAACATATTCTAATATTTATCCGGAAAACCACATAGACAAAATTTGATACACCGATCGAAACACCGAATCCCCAAAACAACCCCAGAAAATTCAACTCTTGAATAAATATTAAAAATTCCCAGAAAATCCAGCATAATAAAATAGGAGTTACTGTGCAAACAGGAATTGATGATGTCACCATATGGCCGCGGAACCGCCGCAGAAGCCAAGCTTCTGCCGCGGTTCCGCCGCATGTTTTACTGTTCATGAGAAACATTTTGCACCGTAATTCTTAGATTTCCCTGCTGAATTTTTTAAGCATTTTTAATGTGGAAAAAACCCAGTTTTTAGAAAAAGTCCAGAGAGCACTAAATTTTAGGGTTTCGATGTTCATTCGGGTTTCAAACGACGTCTACGCGTCGCCTAAGGCTCTAGCTAGGCTCTGATACCACTGTAGGCTTCCTAGGCACACACTAGAGGTCTCACAAGGCATCAACCATGCCAATTTCAAATTTTACGGGTGCCGAGAAATCCTAATACGGATCGTTAACTAGAAGTTTAGGCGAAAACAATAAGTAGTTAACAACTTAACTAAAAGAACGGAAATACAACCTTTGTAGATCCGGTGCTCCACCTCCATAGCTCCGCAAAGATGTCCCTCCGCTGTCCAAATGGAAACCCGGGCTCTAGCGTCGGCTTCATCGGAGAAATGGGCGGGCAAGGGCGTCGGCTTCGTGCCGAAGATGATCTACGTCGAGGCATCGCTAGATCAAGCTCCCACTTCACCAAGTCATGAAACTTGTGAAGAAAACACACTCTACTACTTGGCAAGAGGTAGAGGATGAAGAAATAGGAAGTGGGTAGACTTTAGAATTGGATTTCTCACTCTTTTTCATCAATCACCATTGATGGTCCAAGGTTTCTTCATGTTGAAGATAAAGAAGAAGAAGAAGAAAATGTTATGATAAGTTAATTAAAAATAGAAAGGAAAATGAATTCTTATCATAATTGTAACCATGGTAAAGTGTAGAGAGCTAACTATAGTTAAATGAATGGTTAGGGTTAATGAGATGAAGACAAAAGGGTTACTTTGGTCAAAGCTTCATGAAGCTTCAACAAGCTTCATGAAAGAAACCCTTTTGTTTTTCTTTTCTCTTTTCATTTCTTTTAATGCAAATTAAAAGATAAATGAAATAATAAATGAAAACCCTAACCATTAACTAACCATGGTTTAATCTTTACACTTGACCAAGTTAACATGTATCATCAAACATGATACAATCAAGTGCACAAAATATATCACATATACAATGTGCACATCCGAGTGAGAAAATCCATCTTAAGTGAACCGATACTAGTTAATGCAAAGTAATATATCAAATATATAAGTATGCATCAAATCATTAAATCAACACTTGATTTAATGATCCGGTCATATCGCATATAACCGACTAATATCCAATGTATCGATTTATCGAATCAATCCTTGATTCGATAACTAGGTTATATCGCATACAACCATTCGATACATTTATCGCGAGAATGGAATACGGTATCACATACACGCATTATTCTCGGTCCCGCACATATCTCATATGCGCTCCTATTTCGTTTCGCTTGAGCCAGGAAACCTCTGTGTAGGACTCTAAAGACTCGTCAATACGCCGGCAGCAGGTGATGATCATATCAAACACCCATAAGCCGCAAGCGGTCTGCTAAACGTAACGGCCACCCGGGTATTGAGCGATCAGAAGATCGACGAGCAAGCCCGCTCACACTCCAGTGAATCCAACCAGTAACACTTACCGTACAGTCCGGTCAGTTCGTCTGATATGTCGCATATCTTGCCTAGGGGTGGTAAACGTCAGACCCCAATAGCTCGATAAGTCGTGTCGATATGAGGTCTATAACATTTTGAGAAACTACAGGTAACACTTACTAGTAAATCTCAGCAACCCTGGCCAGGGATTTCCGGTTATAGCCAATCGAACACAGCGCAACATCAACTCCCTATACCGGGAGAGACGAATCCCTCCTATCGCTCATTGCCTCCATGTGATTCTGGACTGTACCCAAAAACCACCGTTTTGCACGCCCTCTTGGACGTGGTAAGGTGGAAATCAAAGCACAGTGGGAACCACACAAGACTCTATGACGATCTCGGGTCAACAGACTACTCTGTACCAGTGTCACCAGAGAACTGCCATCTGACGTAAGGTATAATACCATCTGGGAGTTCTCGGCGAGTCCGTCCAGTGTACCCAGTCTCTACTGAGCACCCGTATATCATCTCTGATGTCAAACACCAATGGATATGGGATCATCCATCGCCCATCTGTATGGGTCGAAAAGGCATACGCTAGTCTACTCTGGTATATCGATGCCCCGTCTCAATATACCCACGACTAGGGACCTTGAAGGATGTACTTATGGACTACCATATCCCCACTAGTATGATCCGCATCATAGTCCAGGTAGTCAAGTACACATCCTAAGGGCTTTACCAACATGTAACAGAGAGACAATCAGTATACACGTTAAGGTAAAGATCAACCAGATAGCATACTATCATGTCGAGCAAGAAAGTCCTCTCTATATATGTCCCAGCATCCACTACAATATACATCCAATGTACAGTAATGGCCTCTAGGGCATACATATAACTAACATTCTGGTCTTCGGGGTCCATTTTTATCTGATTATACCCTGACGAGCCGTCCATAAAGGAGAAAACCTCATGAGTGGACGTGTTGTCTATCATCAGTTCGGTGACTGGTACAGGGAAATCATCCTTCGGGCAGGCTTTGTTGAGATCCCGAAAGTCCACGCATATGCGCACCATCCCATTTTTCTTCATCACTGGGACGATATTAGCAATCCATTCAGGGTATTGAACCTCCTGGATAAAGCCAGAGTTTATCAGCTTTTTGACCTCAGCGTTGATGTTCATCTCGAGCTCGAGCCGCATTCTTCTCGGCGCTTGTTTGACTGGCTTGATGTCCAGAGATATCGCCAATTTATGTACAGCAACTTCTGGATCTAGTCCCGGCATCTCGGAATAGTTCCATGCGAAGCAATCTTTATGCTGTACAAGGACGTCTTTTAACGCAGCCACCCTTTTCTTCAGATAGTAGCTCGCTGACAAATGTCGGTCGCGGGTCGTTCACCGTCCCCAACTCAATTTTCTTGAGGTTATCTGCAGTGGTATGTATTCCATCCTCCAGTTCTTTCGGAGCTAGGGGAAATTTTGAGATCACCTCATCATTGCTGTTTTCGAGGCACCAGGGAAGGCTGTCTATGTTCTCGGATTCTTCTCTTAGTATTGTTATCATGTGACAGGTGCGAATCCGCTTCCAATCCCAATGTGGAACCGGTTTTTCTTTCATGGCCTTGGGCCCGTGCTTTTGTGGTGTCGCTACCCTCCAGTTGTCGGACAGAGCGAACTTGCCAAGCTGATACTGATCTTCGACCCAATCCTTGAAGGTGAAGCAATCTTCAAGAGGATGCCCTATTACTCGGTGGTAAGAGCAATAATTTAGGTTGGAGACTTCGCCTGCTTGCTCAGGGTGTTTGGACTCTGGCAGTGTAAGCATTTGATGTTTTAGGGCAAGACCCAGTATTTTCCCCGTCTTATTCCGAGGAAACGAGTATGCTCGACCATTTTCTTCATGAGGGATATTTCGATGGCGCTCGACTCCCGTGTGCGTGGTTTCTTAGCACTGCTTCGTTGTTGTTGAGCGCCTTTTTGGCCTTTCGACTTGTTTCTGCCTCCGTGTCGAGCCCTTTTTATAACAGGTTGACAGGGAGCAGCGTTTTCGTCTTTTACGGCCTGTTGAAAGAGGCGTTGCGTTTTGGCTTTCTCATAGATTGCCATTTCACGATTGTGATCATCTCGGATTTTTTGACCAGCTTCCCTTATAAGCCTGTCCATTTGTTCTTCAAATGATGGACTGAGCACTTTTTCATCAGGAACTTTTACTGGTTCAAGATTAGTGTCCTCACATTGAGCATCCGCTTCTTCATCGAAATTATGCACGACGTGACAGTCGCGGAGCAGCTCTCGTTTCCTGGAGCGAATGTATCCGAGCCCAATCATCTCCATCCTCCCATTAGGTAGCTTGTGCTGAGTTCCGGGGACGTTCCAAACCCTGTCATAGAATTTGGCTTTCCTAACGGTTTGTTTGAAAGGTATCCCTTGGCGCTTCAACAGCCGCTTCAAGCCTTCTGTATAATATCATGGTAGACGAATGGGTTGAAGCCTGTCCAGCGTTGGATCTGCTCCGTGCCAAATTTCTTTCTCCGCTTTGTTTTCTTCAGAGCGGTAGAATAGAATTGCCTTCTCGCCTTTTCGTCCGGGAGGGATATAAAATGTCTGCAATTCCTCTACACTGTCGATGTCGAGTGCGTCCAGTTCTTTATAATGTTTAGGCGGCACCATGGCTACCTGCAGACTTTGCTTTTCGTCAGCGGACGTTCGTATGGAAAGCCGAGCAGAGAATACAGCATGGACTTCATCCTCCGAATCACTACTAAAGGTCAACGTAGGAGCGGATGGTCCTGGCTTGGTGTATTGGGGCGGACCCGGATAAATTATATCCTCTTCCTCCTCGGTATCACTACCGAAGACAGGGATGGTTGCGTTAGTTTTGTTCTCCGGCTTGTGACACCTTTCCGTGTCTTCGAAACTCGGCAAGAAGTATTTGGCATCTTCATACTTGCGAACTTCATTCATGGAAAACGGATTCAATTCTCCTGCCACAGTGTACTCGAGACCATCCCTACAATATTTCATACACTGATGCTGTGTAGAACGGATGATATTGTACTCGTGTAACCATGGTCGGCCGAGAAGAGCATTGTAGCATGTCTTGGCATCTAAAACATGGAATTTAATATCTGTGACGAGCAACCCGAAGCGTAGCGTCAATATCACAGATCCAAGAGTTTTTGATGATTGGGAGTCGAACCCGGAGATGGTGATCTTGTCTCGGGCGAGGTGTTGGACACTCATGCAAATTTCTTTTAACACTCGCACATTAAGTAAATTAACAGACGATCCGTTATCGACCAAGATTTTACCTATCTTTATGTCATGGCAGTATCCTGAGACATAAAGGGGACGATTGTGTTCGCACGTCCTGAGGAGAAGGTCTTCATCGCCAAAAGCAACGTCGGCCGTGTGCACCTCTTCCAATTCATCCTTCATCTTTTCTTCGGCCAGGAAGGCTTGGAATTGGTCCGGATCTTGCAGCGCCTTAATCAAAGAATCCCTCGCCTCTTTTGATAGTAACAGGGCATCAAGAATGTTGAGTTGTGAGGGTAGCTTTCTCAGATGCGCCAAGACGTTGTAATCTACCTTATTTCTCTTCGGCGGGTTCTTGGCGGTTACCTCTTCCGCAACTCGGTCACCTAAGGCGATGTCTTCGGAGACCTTCTCTTTCCCTTTGTCTTTCTTGTTTAAAAGTCCGAGATTCTTTTCAGGTAGCGTCCGATTGCGTAGCTGGATATTCTCGCAAACCTTCGGTCCTTCTTCTTTTCCCGAAGTGGATTCTTTAAAGAGGGGGCCAAGCTCTAGCTCCTCATCAGAATCGCTCCCGAATATGGGCACTTGTGATCCTCCGGCGTCTATCATGCAACAACCACCGGTAGTTTTGTTAAGCACTTTGATCGTTCCGCTCTGCTCTCGGCGAGCTTTGCGCTTTCCCCGCTTAAACTGTTGCCGGTGAGCAACATATCCTTGCCACCATCTATCGAAAGCTTTGCACTCTTCAGTGGAGTGCGACACCTTCCGATGATACAGGAAATAGGAGGGGTGACTTTCCATTTCACCAGTAATGCCTTCCTGAGAGGATGGTAGCTTTATACCCATTGACACGGCTTTAGCAAACCTCTTCCTTATCTTGAATTTGCTTTTATCCGCGGTGGGTGCACTTTGTTCCAGCGGGAGTATCGTAATTCTTTCGTCAAGCGCTGGTGTTTGGCCCTTTCGAATATAATCGCCTCGCGCTCCCGATCAGCTTTGCTTTTTAAGAAAACTTCATTGAGGAATGCGTCAATTACTTCATCCGACGGCTCCAGAATTTTTAATTCAGGACCTGCCCCCAGCTTTTCAGCACGAGGAGTCTCCTCATCGTCTATGAACGAATGGGAAATCATATGGCAACTTGCCACATATTCTTCGGATTCATCCGACGAACTACCTCCCTCATCTTCCTCTTGAAAGACGTGGCTGAGGAACTCTTGGAATGTAATGGGGGTTCGTGCCTTCTGATTGTATTCTTCCAGCGCGTCAATTTGTTTTTGCAAGTCCGTGCGCTTGTTGTTAGGCTTCACGGGCTTCTTCGACTTCTTTTTCCTCTTTGAAGATTTTGACGGCTGGTTATGAATGTTTGGGCCACTTCCACCAATCTTTTGAGTCGGACGAAGCTTCAGCATTCCTTCAATAATTTGCGGCTCCAATGGGTTCTTCCACTTGATTGCTGGACATGTCTGAAGATCATTTAGCATCCTCTTCGTTTTAGCTGATAATACAACCTCCCAAGGAGCTTCTTCAACGACGGAGCATGTTGCCCCCGACGTATTCGTCCCTTTAGAGGTGTGGGGCTGCGGGGGATTCACCTTCCATTTGTCAGATAACGCAAATTTGCCCTGTCGGTACTGGTTTTCAACCCAATTTTTGAAAACGTAGCAATCTTCGATCGTATGGCCTAGTACTCGATGATAAGGACAGTAGTTGGGCTCGTTGACGTCATTTGGTTGCAACGGACGTTTTGGATCTGGCAGGTTTATGAGTCTGTTGCGTAATGCCAGCTCGAATAACCTTCTCATTTTATCGCGGGGAAACGAGTAAGGACGCCCTAGTCTCTCCTCAAGGTCTACGTACGGGCGCATATTATTTTGACGCACAACCGGCTTCGAATTGCTCGGTTGTTGTTGAGCATTAGCGACAACGATCGCTTTTCCCTTCCTTTTGTCATTTCGGGAGTCCGGCTTTGGGAGAGGGGGTTTATGGCCCATCTGGTCCATCTGTGCTAGTTTGTCAATCAAAGCCTGGAAGGTAGTCGGCTTGAAGAACATCATAAACTGCGAAATGGTTGCTTGTGGATCGAGGGTTCCCACAAACATACCCACAGCGGGAGCTTCTTCAATGCGTTGCTCGCACTTCGACCATAAATTCCGCCATCGTATAGCGTACTGAACCCGTGTCTCGCCGGGTTTTACCCTGGCGTTAATCAGTGCCGTCATCGGGGTACGTTCACTGGCACTTGCAAAATGTTGAGTAAACAGCAGCTCCATCTCCGCGAAGGTTTTAATAGAGTCGTTTGGGAGCTCAGAGTACCACTCGAACGCCGTATCTGATAAACTTCCAACAAACTGGCGAAGCAAAAGCTTGTCATCACCACCGGTGTTGCCGCAAAGTGCCCTGAACTGGGCAACATGCTGGTGAGGATTGCCAGTCCCTTTGTAGATATGGAACTTGGGAATTGTGTAACTCGGCGGGTACTTGATTTGGTCGTACCAACCTGGATATGGCCGCCCCGTTTTTACGACCTGGCCGGCTGCCTCAGCCGCATGATGAACCCGTATTTGCTGGGCTATGTACTCGTCCAAATCAGTTTTAGAGATTGTATCCTCTTTAGCCGTTGATAGAGTGGGCTGAGGATTTGATGTCTCTCCCCTATCATCTACAAGGACGATCGGGGGCTCTTCAGCCGGAGGATCTTGTTGTATCATCATTCCTATCATGTCTTGGAAGAGGAGGCCCATACGCTGTATGTTGGCTGCTTGTTCGGCAGCCTCTTTGTCCTTCTTTTCCAATATTCGGCGTCAGTCTCTTGTTCCTGACGTTCGTCCGAAGAGGTTTCAGGGCTTTCTTTTGGCCCTGTAAGTGCAGCCATAGCGTTCATCATCTCCTGGAGCTTCTGTTGCTGCTCCTGAGCCTTGGTCACTGACCGTGTAAGCGGTCTATGACCCGTTGATACACAGCTGTCTTCTTTTCCCGATGCGATGTAAACCGTATGAACTGTAATGCCCCCTGACTTGGGGCATTTAGGTTCACCATTTTTAACCTTTACCGCTGACGCGGGAGCTTTCTCTGGCCTCCTTCTTTTGTGGGCCGTTAAGGTTGAAGGAGCCGTTGAAGTGGGCATCCTAGCAACTGTTGTCCCCTGCTGTTTAATGAGACGGTTCTTGTCCTTTTCCACCTTTGCCTTTTTCTGGCGACGAAAGTGGTCTGGGTCAATCACGGAGTCTTGAACCCTCCGCCAAACCTTGTATATTTTTGACGACAGCCGTTGAGGGGGATGTTCCTGTTTTGTCCCCGGATCTCTCTCCATAGGTGGAGGAGACCTTTTCAACGTAGCAGTTGGAGAGTTCTTTCTCACCCTCCTCAGTAGTTCAAAACTGTTCCCAGTTGGAACAGCAGCGTTGACTTCCACCACTGGAGCAGGTGGAGTTAGCCCTGAGGGGGAGTTGCCCCCTGCCTTCCTCACTCGTTGCCAGTGGCGACGCCAAGCATGACGAGCCATTGGGACTGGCTCGGAGATTAAGATAGTTTCTTTTTGCCCCCTGTTTGAGTGTGGGGCGATTGCCGGTGTCAGCCTATTGAAGACTGATGTCTTCTGACCAGCCGGAGCAGGAGTGGGAATCGTCAGTCTTGCAAAGATTGACTTTTTGACGGGAGAAGCCGCCTTAACGACTTCCGGAGCAGCGGCCGTTGCCCTCCTTAGGACAGCCATTTTAGAGTTCTAATCTAGCCTGGTAAAAACATAGGCTGTTGGTTTGGCATTGTGCGACCCGTTGACAGTGGTCGTCGTAGCAGCGAGCCGGTCGAAGACCGACTTTTTGTTCACTTCCGGGGCAGGTATTGGCGCAGAGAAGCTTGTAGGTGGGATCATGGTCCCGAAGAACAGGCCAGTGGTGGCTTGGGTCACCTGGTCTACCGGTAAAGCGAGGAAGGAAGCCGCTTGGGGCCCATATGCTACACCTCCTGGTGAGGTGGAGCGTCCGTTGCAATGGCATTCCGAGCAGTTGGTGCAGTTAAAGGCCATTGGATCCGGAGTTTTGCGCCAGGCAAAAGAACAAATCTTAGTAACTTGAAATCCGAAGGCAACCATTTAACAAACCGCGATTGGTTCGCGAAGACGACACACGAAGTGTGGAGTGGAAAGAGGAAGAGGTCCCACCGGGCGTGCCAGAATCTGTTCCCCTCCGAACGGCGGCCGAGAAGTCAGGACGTCTATGCCTGAGATTCGGGGCAGATGCTAATTGGTTTTATCCTTCTACCTCTCCGAAGATGCCAAGTTGACTTATGGCACCGTGTATCGGAGGTTTAGACGGATGCGGCCGATATAGCAGACTTTGTCAGATTCCCCCTCGCTAGAAGGGTTTTTGATTGTGGGGACGCTCTTCCCTGCAGGCGCAAGCCCCTGCAGTTAATTACGCTACCGCTCCGCGGTAACAACTTTCTCCTTCTCCAGAATTTCACTTCGTGTCGTGTGTGTTTATTTTGTTTATGGTTGCCCGTGGATTGTATACGGAGACTGAGTAATGCCGTCGCCCGTAGGACGTGGATTAGTCCAAATCCGCATTTGCTTAGATTTGGGTTTGGTGTTTTTAGTTTAAGGATGCATTAGTCGCGTTGCGGCTAAGATCAACTTAAACGTTCGTCAAGGATACGTTAGTCCTGTTTTGGACTAAGATCAACTTGAACGGGATCATTTAGATCCGGCAGAAGAGCAATTGGCTCTATTGTTCCAGTTTAGGGATATAGTGGTCCATGTTCCAGTTTAGGGACGTGGTGGTCCATGTTCCAGTTTAGGGACATAGTGGTCCATGTTCCAGTTTAGGGACGTGGTGGTCCATGTTCCAGTTTAGGGACATAGTGGTCCATGTTCCAGTTTAGGGACGTGGTGGTCCATGTTCCAGTTTAGGGACGTCTCGGTCCGATATTAGTTTAGGGACGTCTCGGTCCGATATTAGTTTAGGGACGTCTCGGTCCATCATTAGTTTAAGGACGTCTCGATCCACGAGTTTAAGGATCCCGCAGTCCATATTGATGTGTGGTCGTTGGGACCCGTCACCTCTTTGACGTCGTTGAGGAATTACAACGATGGATGTCAAAGGAGTTCGGAGATGTACCCTCGAACCAGATGTAGATTGATTTAGGAGAGTAATTTTGCTCAGTCAATTTAATTTAAGGACTTATGGCCACGATTGGGCTAAGTCCAATTGAAAATATTCAACACTTTTATTTGTTGGTCTGTTAGACCTGTGCCAGGGCTGTTCATTTATTTTGGGCTCTGCTCAAACAGAGTATCAATTTAAATGGGGCTCTGCCCTTTTATTGCTTTGCAATTTATTTAGACCTATTAGGTCTTTTTGACTTGGGCCTGGACCTTTAAGTAATACATTGCATTTGTGCAAAGCATTAAGAATCTTTGTAGATTCAAGAACAGAAGTGCAAAGCACTTTTTGATCCCTTGATTTAAATTTGGATCAAAGAAAAACAAGTTTTTCTTGTTGTTTCAGAGAACCAAAGGTTCATAACAAGTGAAAGGCACTATTTTTATTTTTTTTATTTTTTATTTATTTATTTATTTATTGAAGATCAATGATCTTGTTCTTAGATCAATGATCTGTTCATAAGAGAATTTTCTCTTCTTTTAAAGGTTTTTTACCTTTGTTTTTTGTTCTTCCAAAGTTCTCTTCTTCCTTTTTTTTTAGCCAGATGTTGATTATTTTGAAATGAGGTCTGGGGTCCTTTTTATAGTGCTCATAAATTAGTTAAATTTGTTACAGAGATCTTTTTCTGAGTGATTTGGGGAATTTGCCCCACCGTTGGATCTTTGATCCAAAGGCCCCTGCTTTACAGAAGAAAATCTTCTTGTTTTAACAAGAACAGAAAAGATTTATTCTGCTTTGCGCAACTCCCCCAGCGCGTGACACGTGTCGCGCAGCGCAGCGCTTACGCAGCTGTGCTTGCGCAACTGCGCAGACACGTGTCGCGCAGCGCAGCGCTTGCGCAGCTGTGCTTGCGCAGCTGTGCTTGCGCAACTGCGCAGACACGTGTCGCGCAGCGCAGCGCTTGCGCAACTGCGCAGACACGTGTCGCGCAGCGCAGCGTTTGCGCAACTGTGTTTGCGCAGTTGCGCAGACACAGTTGCGCAAACGCTTGCGCAATTGAACGTTGCTTCTTTTACTTTTTGTTTTTAAAAGAGCCCTGCTCTGATTGGACGCACCGCCTTGGGTGTTGCGCTGACGTATCAACTTCTAACACGTGGCGCGTTGCGCGCAGCGCAAAAAATCTGAAGCGTTGCTTCATTTAGATTTTCAAGATAGAGCTTTGCTCTGATTGGGGGATCGGAAGCGTTGCTTCTCCTGGGATATCTCTTCATCTCCTCTTTTCAAGTCAAGCTTGTATCTTCCCGAAATTTGATTTCCCGGGTCTTGGAGATAATTCCACTGCGCACAAAATTTTCTATGTTTGGGTCTATATATATAACTTAAGGCTGAGCCTTTTCTTTTCTCATCTTCAGAGAACTTCTTCGACCATGGCTTGCAACCGTCCTCATGCCCGCCGACAACCGTGGGAAGTGCCGATCCGGGACATTGTTCCCCGTTTCGCTGCGCGCTTAGTGGACTCCTTTTTTACGGACGAGCAGTGCGATGCTGCAATGTACGAGCTTTCGACTCGTGTGGGGTCTCCTCTTCCCCCGGGTTCCATTTGGTTTCGGATGATCCTTGCCTCAGTGCTCGCCGACGTTCCCCCCCTCCGGCGGAGATGTCCTCGGCAATGCTTGATGTGGCCGAGAATAAGATCGAGAGCTTTTTCGAAGCGCTCTTGATCACCAAAGCCCTAAGGGACTTCTCCTTCTGCTTGCTGAGCCAAATACGGGCATGTCGGATTGTCATCGCCACTTTTTCCCAGGAGTGCGGCATCGACCGTTGGATGGCTACCCCTCGGGAAGATCGCCGCTTCGATGTGATGGAGAAGACAGAGAGGGAGCTGAATAATTCTCTTTCTTTTTGTGAACCCTTGTCTCTCTGATCCCGTATTCGGTGATCTTTTTTAAATGTAACAACGATAATAATGAATAAGTATTTTTCTTTTAAATCAAGTACTTCATTGTCTGTTAAGGGTTCTTTTATTTTAATTCTCTGTTGTGCTTGTGCATCGTATGATTTTAATTTGTTATTATCAAGTGCATGTAATTTTGCATGGATAAATTGCCTTTGGGATTTAGCCCCTTCTTCTGCGCTAGCGCATCTGCGCTGGCACGTGTCGCGCAGCGCACAGCGCAGCGCACCTGCGCTAGCGCAACTGCGCTGCCACGTGTCGCACAGCGCAGCGCAACTGCGCTGCCACGTGTCGCACAGCGCAGAGCGCAGCGCAGCGCTTCCTTTAACAGGACTTTGCTCTAATTGGGCGTGCCCTCTTGGACGCCGCGCTAATGTATCTGCGCTAAACACGTGGCGCGTCACGCGCATCGCGAAGGATCTGAAGCGTTGCTTCATTTGTTAAAGTTTAAATTTTCAAAGCAAACCTTTGTTTCTGATTGGGGGGAAGATGAAGCGTTGCTTCATCTCCCGCCTTGGAATTTGAACAGAGCTTTGCTCTGATTGGGGTAAACAACATGTACACATTAAAGCAGAGACAAACCAAGTAGCATACTACTATTTCGAGCAAGATTGTCTGTACAACTGTGAATATCCCAAGCTTCCATCTAGTAATATACATACTAGTATGATACAGTAATGGCCTCTAGGGCATATACACTAATATATATACTGTATCCATCACAACATATCAAATGATCACATCACAGATATCGCAGCAGAAACATAGATATAATGTGGGATATACTAGGACGTCCGTATTTAGTACTTAACCAATAATAGAAAATACGGATTCCACAGTCGTGATGAATAGCCAAGCTCACACCCTGGACCCCTACGAGAGCGGCAAGCGACCCTACCAATTCTGGAGTTTAGGAGACCCGGTCTCGACTCCTCGAGATGGCCTCCCACTGAACCCCAGAACCCGGTCACCTGTGCTCCCCTCCTTGGGTCCATCCTAATGCGGAAAAGTAAATAATATACAACACTGGTGGCATCAACCTCAACCCGGAAGTGCCCCAAATAAAAGAATATTACATTACATTTGAATATACATGAATGAAAATATAAAACTCTCATCTCATATAAAACCCCCCGGCTATTCAATCGCGACAATCCTGCACATCATATCTCAGCAACACATAATATCTCATATTATCAACGTAAGTAAGTCTGCATACACCGATCGTCGTCGACGTATAGAAACGACAATCGGCAATACCACTACATACTATACTTACGGTTATAGAAAAGAAAGTGTAAAACTGCAATATCTGGAATCCACATTCTCTTTAGACATCGTAAATGCGAAATACCACATACTTCGTATTTCATGTCTAGTAATATGAATTCCACACATTGCATCACATTCCAGATAATTAGACAATATTAAAGTTTTCGAACGATCGATCAAATACCCAAGATTTTCTAAAGCTCAACACTTGAGCGGAGTTCAAAAACCCGGAGTGTGACACAGTAAGAGCGGTCCAGCCATAGAAGGGTCAAGCCAACGCCTCACATATGGCACGCCGTACTGCCCCAAACTCTAAGGTTCAAAGGGCAGTTCAAGACGGTCACATAATCAAGTTAAGGTTTGTTGTCTTCTAGAGGGTCCACCACAAAACTTGCACGTATCTCCAAAATATTTAAACCCCGTGAAAAGTGAGCAAATGATACTCGTTCAAACACTTCAATACTTTCTAATTTATCCGGAAAAGTCACGAAATGAAAATTCCGATCGAATCGACGAGTCCAAAACCATCTCCAGAATATACAGTACTAAATTCAGATTAAAAATACCCAAAACCATCTACAAGCAGACAAGAACACACTGTACAAAAAATGAAGCCTTAATGGCTCTGTACGGTGGCGGATCTGCGGCCTAAGCAAGCTATAGCCGCGGTTCCGCGGTGGAATTGGCCAATTAGGGTTTCATTTTTCACAGTATTTCTTAGAATTCCCTACTCTATTTTTAACATATTTTTAATTCTGAAAATAACCAGGTTCGGAAAAATGTCCAGAGAGGGTTCTAAAAAGCCGTATTTCGGTTCGATCGGAGTTTTTACTTCGTAAAAGGGTCGCCTAATATTCTAGGTCGGCTCTGATACCAATGTTGGGTTAACCTAGCACCTCATGAAGGGATTAGAAGCATCACATGTACCAAAGATGGAATTTTTAGGGTGCTAAGTAAGCATACATTGAATCGTTCCTAGAAAATTAGGGTTTCAAATTTTGCACATCATTACAAGTAAGAAAAGCTAGGGTTTTGAGAGTACAACCTTTGTACCTCCCTACGCTAGACTCCTCGGCTACTTGGGGTTTGGAAAAAGTCCGTTTGAACTACTCTAGGTCCACGATGATCCACCCAGAGTCCGCTTTGTCCAAGCTTGCAACTTCACTCGATCAAGAGAATGAAATGAAGCTAACACTCTAAACAAGTGGGCTAGACTTGTGTAGAATGGTGTTGTGGTTCTCTTTCTCACTTCAAAATCCTATCTTGTTGAGTATTTTGCTCACTTGAAAATTCTTGAGAGCAAGAGATCAAGGTTGAAGAAGATGATGGCCTTTTTGTGAAGAAGAGAAAAATCATCTCATATGAAAAATGGAAAAAGTAAACATATATATTTTCCACTCTTCATAACATACCATGGTTAAATAATAAGTATATCATATTGTATTTGAGTTTAAAACACAAAAGAAAGGTTAATTCATGGTTAAGAGTTAGGTGAGCATGGTTAGGTCAAGAAGAGTGTAGAAAGCATCCATGAATTATCCTTTTCTTTTCCTTTTTGTTTTAAATCAAATGCAATGATAATTCATATATATTAAACCATGGTGTGAGTCTTATATTGCCATCATTTTCTATATGTAAGCAACCATGAAGGATGATGTATGTATGTATGTGTGCATGCACATCCATATGTGCATGAATCAATAAGGAATGCATACATGCATGCATGCATCCAAAGTTACAAGAAAGGATTTCCAGTGAGAATCTAATGGTTAAATGATAAATCAACACTTGATTTATCAATCCGGCCATATCACATACGACCCTAACCAAAAGAAAGCCACCCGATTAATATACGGTATCTCATACGCGCATTTTAACCGGGCCCATCCGCATATCGCATACGCGCTCCACAACGTTTCTCCTAGACTAGGAAACTCCATTGTGGGACTCTAAGACTCGTCAATACGCCGGCAGTGGGTGATGATCATATCAAGCACCCCCAAGTCGCAAGCGGTCAGCTAAACGTAACGGCCACCCGGGTATTGAGCGATCAGAAGAAAACAAGCGAACCTGCTACAACTCCCGTCGAGCCAATCTGCAACACTTCCCGTACAGTCCGGTCTCCTCGTCTGATATGTCGCATATCAAGTTTAGGGGTGGTAAACGTCAGACCCTAATAACTGATAAGTCGTGCCGATGTGAGGCTCATAACGGGTCGAGAAACTACTGGTAACACTTACCAGCAAATCTCTGAATCAGCCCTGGCCAGAGACTTCCCTGTTACGGCCAATCGAGGACAGCGCAACATCAACCCCCAATACCGGGAGAGACGAAACCCCTCCTATCGCCCATTGCCTCCATGTGACTCAGGACTGTACCCAAAAACCACCGTTTTGCATGCCCTCATGGACGTGGTAAGGTGGAAATCAAAGCACGGTGGGAATCACACAAGACTCTATGACGATCTCGGGTCTACAGACTAACCTGCACAAGTGTCACCTGAGAACTGCCATCTGACGTGAGGTATAATACCATCTGGGAGTTCTCAGCGAGTCCGTCCAGTGTACCCAGTCTTCACTGAGAACCCGTATATCATCTCTGATGTCAAACACCAATGGATATGGGATCATCCATCGCCCATCTCATGGGTCGAGAAGCGTATACGCTAGTGTACACTGGTATATCGATGCCCCGTCTCGATACACCCACGACTAGGGACCTTGAAGGATGTACTTATGGACTACCATGTACCCACTAGTATGATCCGCATCATAGTCCAGATAGTCAAGTACACATCCTAAGGGCTTTACCAACATGTAACCATAAGACAGCATAAAGAGACAAGTATACATGTTAAGATAAAGAGCAACCAGATAGCATACTATCATATTGAGCAAGAAAGTCATCTATATATATGTCCAAGCATCCAATATAATATACATCATCTGTACAATACTGGCCTCTAGAGCATACATACAACTAACACTCTTGACGAGGGCTTTGATTCTTGGCGTCGGTGGGTAGTGAACTACCAGCCATGGATGGACCGAGCAGGGTGCCTACTCGGTGGCCTCTTGACGAGGGCTTTGATCCTTGGCGCCGGTGGGTAGTGAACTACCAGCCATGGATGGACCAAGCAGGGTTATTGCTCGGTGGCCTCTTGATGAGGGCTTTGATCCTTAGTGCGGGAGGGCATTGAGAAGCCCGCTAAGGATGGACCGAGCAGGGTTGCTGCCCGGTGGCCTCTTGGTGAGGGCTTTGATCTTTAGCGCGGGAGGGAATTGAAAGGCCTGCTAAGGATGGACCGAGCAGGGTTGCTGCACGGTGGCCTCTTGGTGAGGGCTTTGATCCTTAGCGTGGGAGGGCATTGAGAGGCCTGCTAAGGATGGACCGAACAGGGTTGCTGCCTGGTGGCCTCTTGGTGAGGGCTTTGATCCTTAGCACGGGAGGGCGTTGAGAAGCCTGCTAAGGATGGACTGAGCAGGGAGCTGCTCGTTGGCCTCTTGATGAGGGCTTTGATCATTGGCATCGTGGGGTAAGAGATTACCAGCCAAGAACGGACCGAGCAGGGTAGCTGCTCGTTGACCTCTTGATGAGGGCTTTAATCCTTGGCGTCGTGGGATAAAAGATTACCGGCCAAGGACGGACCGAGCAGGGTAGCTGCTCGGTGGCTTCTTGATGAGGGCTTTGATCCTTCGCGTCGGTGGATAGTGAACTACCAGCCATAGATAGACCGAGCAGGGTTGCTGGCCGGTTGCCTCTTGGCGAAGGCTTGGATCCTTAGCGTCGGTGGATAGTGAACTACCAGCCATGGATGGACCGAGCAGGATAGCTGCTCGGTGGCCTCTTGATGAAGGCTCTGATCCTTAGCGTCGTGGGGTAAGAAGTTACCAGCCAAGGATGGACCGAGCATTGAAGCTGCTCCGTGGACTCTTGATGAGGGCTTGATCCTTGGCGTCGGTGGTAAGTTACCCGCCAAGGATGGACCGAGCATGGTAGCTACTCGGTTTTGTGAGGTTATGTCTGACCTATCCTGGTGCGTGAACATCGGGAAGAGTAACCGTCGCGGGAGACACGTGTTATGAATGCATGGGGGGAAGCGAAGCGTTTAGAGGAGCCATGTCGCTCTGACTTCGGATCGTCGAGAAAGACGGAATATCCGCCGCGTGGCGGTACAGTAGTGGAAGAAACGAGCGACTATTGGACTCTTAGGGGCGCTGTGGGGCTATAAAACGGAGGGCGTGTTGATCACTCCTTTCTTCATCCCCAAAACGTAAGAATGGACGAATTCCCTTTCACCATCCCGATATCATCTCTTTCGAGGACGTATACCTGTACGACCATCTTTGCTTCGAGGAGACGCTGCAGGCGGTGATCCGGCGCGTGGAGGACCATTTTGGCCGCCTGCTTCCCCGGTGATCGCCCCTGCTTCAACTGCTGGTGTACTCGATCTGGAAGGCATCGCCGGGGCTGCATAACCCCTTGTCCGAGCAACTGAAGGACAAGGCGGTTGGTAAGCCGAGATCGCCGTGCCGCTTCGGCCTGATCTCGATGAGTCGGAGGGATCGATCGGTGGCACTCGTCCTCGAGTGTTACCAATTGAGGCATCTCGTCGATGGGTGCCCGCCCGTAGAGCTTTATGGCCCGTCCGTGGCCATGAAGGTTCGCGGACAGCATCAGAGGCAGAGGTCCGAGGCGGCAAGGGCTCAGCTGGCGGAAATTTTCTCGGAGTACCACGAAGAATTTTTCTTGCACCCTCTTCCCGCGCTACTGTAATTTTTATATTTTTTGAAGCAATGTACGGCTGAGGAGCCTACAATACCTTTGAATGAATAAAATTCTTGCTTTTGCAATTCTCTATTGTGTCCTTATTATTTAAGTAGAAAGAACTTCAGAAAAGTTTACATCGCCTTGTTGAAGAACCCAAATAGTGGTCTGCTAAGGATGAACTGAGCAGGGCAGCTACTCGGCGAATCCGGAGGTTCAGTCTAACCTCCCTTGGTTCATGAACATTAGAAGGAACGACCGTTGCAGGCGGCACGTGTCAGGAATGCTTGGGGGAGGCGTAGCATTTCGGGAAGCCGCATCAATTTTGCCACGTGGTGGCGAGGTATTGGAGTAATCTTGGTGGATCCCAGGATTCGCGCCCATGAGCGCGTGAATCTGGGTCCTTAAGAATTCTGTTTGAGATTATAAATAAAGGAGACGGCAACTTTTTCGGCATCGCTTTTTGAGATGACTGGACGCACGTATTCGATGAAAGAGATCATCACCTTCGACGACGTCTCCGTGTATGACTGGCTGAGGATGGGTGCCGAGGAGTGGTTCAGTGCCTCGAGGGTCAAGTCGGGATGCTTATCCCTCGGCTGTCGTTCCTCCTACAGCTGTTGATGTACGCAATTTGGAGGAGATCCCCGGGGTTGTACAACCCCTTCTCCAAGGAGTTGCTAGACGAGGCGCTCGACAAGATGTACTTGATCTACCTGCTCGGCCTCATCTCGAAAGATAGGCACGACCAATCCTTGGCCCTCATTTTGGAGTGCTTCAAAAAGAGGTACGTCATGAGCCAAGGCGCAGAGAGCGGAGTGTCGCGTACTACCGTGGCGTCTCGGGTTCACGTGCAATATCGACGGGAGCGGGCTGCAGAGGATAAGACCCAGCTAGCGGAAATCTACTCCGAGTATCACCAGAAGTACTTTCTCGATCCCGTTCCCCCTCTGCTGTAAATTTTTCCTTTTTATTTTTCTGTAAGGCTGAGGAACCCATAATACCTTTTGAATAAATAAAATTCTCCTTTTTGCGATGCCCTATTGTTCCCTTCTTATTATTTAAATAGAAAGAACTTTAAAAAGGTTTATATCGTCTTTGTGAAAGAAGAAATATACATGCGTAGCTATTCTTTTCAGAGGTACAGCTTGAGCTTCTCAGCATTGTAAGGTCGTGAAAACTCACGGCCATTCGCGTCTTGTAAACGATAGGCTCCGTCGGGCAGGACCTCGGAAACGAGGAAGGACCGTCCTATTTTGGGTAAAACTTATGCAGCTTATCTTGATCGACGAACTCGTTCCGCTTTAGGACAAATCTCCGGTCTTGAAGAAACGACGCTTAACTCGCGCGTTGTAGTAGCGGACGGTTTGCTGTTGATAGGCGGCAGCTTAAATCTGAGGCCGGTCTCGTTTCTCTAACAAAATGTCCATATTAGTTCGGAGGGCTGAGGTGTTCGCTTCGTCGTCGAAATGCTCGACCCGGTGACTGAGGAGCCCGATCTTCGCTGGGACCATTACTGTAGGGTTCCAAGGCACACCCATGAGGTTCTACAACTGATCAATCATACCAAAATCAAATTTTTACATGTGCCGAGAAACCCTAAGCAAGATCGTTACTAGAAGTAAGGCGAAACAAAACAAGTTAACAGCTTTAACTACAAGTGAAAGGGATTACAACCTTTGTAGATCCGGTCCTCCACTTCTAAAGCTCCGTGATGATGTCCCTCCGCTGCGATCATCGGGATTCCGGACTCTAGCGATAGTTTCGTCGGAGAAATGAGCGGGCTAGGTCGTTGACTTCGATGCCGAAAATGATCTACGTTGAGTCGACTCAAGCTCAAGCTCCATCTTCACTTGGTCATGAACCTTGTGAAGAAAACACCCTATACAACATGGCAAGTGGTAGAGGATGAAAAAATAGGAAGTGGGTGCACTTTGGATTTGGATTTCTCACTTGATTTCATCACTTGAAAATTTTCAAGAAAGCTTTCTTTACTTCATCAAGAAGAAGAAGAAGAAGGAAATGAAAAATGAATTAATTCCAAAAAGAAAATTCAAGTAAAGCTTATCATAATGCAACCATGGGTAAGTTAACTCATGTAGAGAGCAAACCATAGTTTAGGTAATGGTTAGGTTTTAAGAACAAAACAAAAATGGTTTAGACTTTTCAAATATGCTTGAAAACATCATGAAGCTTCTAGCAAATAACAAAGAAAGCCAACATTTTGTTTTTACAAAATAAATAAATAAAATAAAACCCTAACCATTAACTAAACATGGTGTAAATCATACGCATGCCCAAGTTTGCATGTATCATCAATCATGATACAAACTAGTGCACAAACATATATCACATATACAACTTATGCATATCAAGTGAGAAAATCAATCTTAAGTGAACAATACTAGTCAATGTAAAGTAATATATCCAATATATAATTATACATTAAATCATTAAATCAACACTTGATTTAATGATCCGGTCATACTGCATATAACCGACTAATATCAAGTGTATCAATATATCGAATCAACATTTGATTCGGTAACCCGGCTATATCTCATATAACCGTCCGATGATACAAATCGAGAGAATAGAATTCAGTATCACATACTGCTATTATTTTCGGTCTCGCACATATCTCATATGCGCTCCTATTTCGTTTCGCTCGAGCCAGGAAACCTTTGTGTAGGACTCTAAAGACTCGTCAATACGCCGGCAGTAGGTGATGATCATATCAAACACCCACATGCCGCAAGCGGTCTGCTAAACGTAACGGTCACCCGGGTATTGAGCGATCAGAAGATCAACGAGCAAGCCCGCTCACACTCCTGTGAATCCAACCAGTAACACTTACCGTACAGTCCGGTCTGTTCGTCTGATATGTCGCATATCTCGTTTAGGGGTGGTAAACGTCAGACCCCAGTAGCTTGATAAGTCATGCAGACGTAAGGTCCATAACAAGCGTGAAACTACTGATAACTCTTACCAGTAAATCACTGCAATTCTGGCCAGGGATTTCCAGTTATGGCCAGTCGAGCATAGCGCAACATCAACCCCCAATACCGGGAGAGACGAATCCCCTCCTATCGCCCATTGCCTCCATGTGAATCGGGATTGTACCTAAAAACCACCTGTTTGCACGACTCGGTAGAGCCGTGGTATGGTGGAAATCAAAGCACAGTAGGAGACACACAAGACTCTATGACAATCTCGGGTCAACAGACTAAGCTGTACCAGTGTCACTAGAGAACTGCCATCTGACGTGAGGTATAATACCATCTGGGAGTTCTCGGCGAGTCGGTTCAGTGTATCCAGTCTCCACTGGGCACCCGCATACCATCTCTGATGTCAAACACCAATGGATGTGGGATCATCCATCGCCCATCACATGGGTCGAGAAGATATACGCTAGTCTACTCTGGAATATCGATGCCCCGTCTAGATATTCCCACGACTAGGAACATTGAAGGATGTACTCATAGACTACCCAGGCCCCACTAGTATGATCTACATCACAGTTCTGGAAGTCGAGCACGTATCCTAAGGGCTTTATCAACATGTAATAGAGAGACAGAAAGTATACATGTTAAAATAAAGGGTAACCAGATAGCGTACTATCATGTCGAGCAAGAAAGTCCTACCTATATATGTCCCAGCATCCACTACAATATACATCCTATGTATAATAATGGCCTCTAGGGCATACATATAACTAACAATCTCCCATTTGCACTAGGGTCATCTGTAGCAGTGGTTGCAGTATCTAATACTCATCCATCCTATAAAAGTCTCTCTTTGGGAAAAGGCCTTTGTGAGTGGATCTGCCGTGTTGTCCTCTGAGTCTACTCTCCTAACCTCGATCACCCTGGAGATCAACTATTTCCATGATCAGGTGATGCTGCCTCAGAATATGTCTGGGTCACTGATGGGACTGGGGTTCCTGGGCCAAAACCACACTTCCATTGTCACACAATGGTAGGAATCTAGTTCATCTCATGAACCAATATATACCCAAACTGCCTCTTTGGTAGTATCTTTAATAGCGATATTACCAGCCTTTATCGTCTAGTTTGCCACGGTATCTAGCTTAGAACTCTTCCAACATACCGTCCCTCTACTGAGGGTAAAGACAATGCCTGCGACTGCCATTCAGTCGTCCTTATCACCCTGGAACTTTTCCAGTGATTCTCCCCAGGATCGATTGATACCATCTTACTACACCTAGTGAGAATCCTAATATCCATTTAGATCTATCTCATAGATCCAAATCCCAAGATTTAGGAGGTATCACCTTTATCCTATTTGGAGAATCTTTGTGATAAGAGGAGATTGACCGTGTGTAGTATAGGAAACTCTCTTCCTACCAAGAGTATGTTGTCCACGTACAATACGAGGATAACCACCTTACTCTTTACTATCTTTTTGTATATACAAGGTTCATCTACCATTTTGATGAAGTCAAACTCTTTGACTACCACATCAAAACAGATGTTCCAACTCCGCGATGCCTGCTTTATTCAGTAAAACAACTTGCACACATTTCCGCTGTTCCCATGGTCTACGAAGCCCTCTGGCTATGTTCTTATAGACGTTCTCTTCTAAATCATTATTTAGAAAAGTAGTCATGGCACCCAACCACCAGATATCGTAGTCATGGTATGTAGCAATGGCAAGTAGGATCTGGATGGACTTAAGCATAGCCACTGGAAAAAGATTTCATCATTATCCACGCTTGGTCAATGACGAAAACCTTTAACAAGTCTAGCTTTGAAATTCTCAACTTTTCCATCTACACCAAATAATCTTCTCAAGATATACTTGCTCCTGATAGGGATTTAACCCTTCAGATATAGCAACCAAAGTCCATACTTTGTTGGTGTACATGGATTCCATCTCAGATCGCTAAGCATCCAGCCATTCTTACAGAGTCCCTACACTCGATGGCCTGCTCGAAACTAGTTGGGTCATCATCTCATGATGCATTCCTCGCTCCCACAGTTATCGAGAAACCGAAGTATCTCTCAGGCAGGTGAGGAACCCTACCAGATTGGCGGAGAGGCTGAGCTTCGTCGGGGACTATTGAATCCTTTGATCTGTCAAATCATCAGCTGCAGTTTTGTATAGCTGGAACCTTTCCAGTTCTACAGAACTGACATTGTCTCGATCTTGTCCGGATTTTGCTTTTGACATAGGCCGGACAATCCCAAATCTTAACTTACTTAAGAGATAGGCTCTTCCCATACCATATCTTATATGGAGTGGTAGGCACTGATTTGATTCGAACCCAATTCAATAGGTATGCGGCTTCTCAAGTGCATAACCCCCTAAAAGAACAGGTAACTCAGTAATACTCATCATAAAGCACACCATATCTCATAGGGTGCGATTGCTCCGCCCTAATACACCATTGTGCTGTGGTATATTCAGAGGAGTAATACTGAGAAAGAATCTCATTCTCCTTTAGAATAGTCCAGGAATTCTATGCACAAGTATTATCCTCCCTGATCTTATCATATGACATAATACTTATACCCGTATTTTGGTTCTATACTTCTAACTTATATTCTGTGAATATCTCAAAAGCTTCGGACTAATGTTTCAACAGGAACATATGACTGAATCTTGAGAGATCATCAGAGAATGTAATGAAGTACAAAGAACCGGTCCTGGCATGTGTAGACAGGGGACCTTACATACATCACTATGTATCAGTCCCAAGAGTTCACTAACTCTTTCTCTGTTTCCATTAAACAGAGCTATGGTCATCTTATCTTTGTGACATGATTGGCAAGTTTCACAAGATGTAAATTCAAACTAATTTAAATATGCATCTAAATGTAACTTCAGCCAGTCGGGTCGCATTGATATGACCTAGTCTACAATGCCTCAAGAAGGATTCGTTCATTTCTGAACTCTTCCTCTTGTGTGTGTTCTGTATACTAGGAACTGTTGTTTGATTTAGAACGTCAATGCTTTTAGATAACGTGCCTGAACCGATCAACTTTTGAAATGTTCAAAACAATATTCAAAAATACAAAATTATATCCTTTCTTTACTAATAAAGAGACTGATATGATTTTGTATATCAGGTTCGGTATCTAATAGCATTTGTTCAGAATCAATGTATTGGTAATACGGGGTGACAGTGACCAACAGACTTGGCTGCAACACTTGCACCATTTTCTGTCTCAGGAAACTTATCACCCGTTCTCAGTTCTCTACCTTTCTGTAGCCCATGTAACAAATTACATATGCGGGATCCTGATCCGGTATCAAATACCCAGGACGTAAAGGATACTGAGAAACAGTTCTATGTAATGAACACACCCGAAGATGATGCATCAGCATGCACTTTCTTCGTTTAAGCGGCATGGGAATCCTGGTATTCCCGTATTTCCTGCTCGGTCTTATAACAATTATAAGTTGGAGCGGGACCAACGTTTCCTAGCTCAGTATAACAAGCGGGTTCGGTCAATGCATCCATATTATTATCTTGATTAAGGCGTGATATGGTCGCCACCTGGAGAGAGAGAGAAGAAAACACTCTGCGTGCACTCTTGCAAGATTAGATTGGTTATTTATTTTATCTAATCAGGATGGCTCCCACTGTTTTTATCAAATCTTCCTTTAAACCTAAAAGGAAAGACTAGCCGGGATTAATTACACTCTACAAGTTCGCCAATCTTTCAGCCAGGCCAGTGTCGGTACTTTGAGGGAGGTTCCCCGTGCTTTCGCACGGACCTAATTAAAATAAACCTCATTTTCCCAGGGGCGTAACCCCGTTGACACCTTTCTAGACACCTACTTGATCGGCTAATTGTAAAGTGCAAAACTCTTCCAGGAGTAACAATTACTCGCAGTGGGTATCGGGATCCAACTATCATATAGAAGGTATGCAATCTCATTGCAAATTTCAACACTTAAATTTCCCGATAATGGTTTTTACCCCTAGCACTTATGACCTTGGCTATGGTCAACAAATCATAAGCACTAGTCAAGTTCTACCCGTCATTTCGTGATTAATTAGACCCACCCACATGACCCTTGGTTAAGGTCAACAAAGTCACATGGCTATCCTAATTAATCGCATCATATGCTGTGTAGGAAGACATCACTTAGCTACCATACACTACGCCTCGGCTATGGTCGACAAACGTAGCACGAATACTAAGTACTCTACTTCCTAAAATGACGGAGGGGTGCGGATGGTTTTTAAGAAAACCATTAACGCTTTGAACTTGATCTCGTTGCGGAATCAAATGGTTTTTAAATGGAGTGTTTTTTAGGCTTTTCTAGTTTTGCTAAAGGAGTCACTCCCGGTAAAGGGATCGTCGGCCATTTTCTCATCGAATAAGATGCAGGATATATCATATATACCGTTGTGCAAAGCAAAAACTATAGAAGAAATCAAAAGAAAAACCGAGGGTTGTAGCATCTGCCAGTTATTGCTAAAGGGGTCACTTCCGGTGAAGGAATCTCGGCCCTTTCCTTATCGAATAAGGTGCAGGATGTTCTACAAGGAACACCGCGATGCAAAGCAAGAACTGTAGCTACATGTTTTTAAAAAATTCGATTCCACAACATCTTTTAGGTTTATTTTTCTTTCATTAATCACATTAATGAAATCCCATCATTTAATTCCACCTAAAGAACACAGATAAATATAACGTACGCTTATGCCACCCGCATTCGTCTCGATGTCCCGTCTGCACCGTTAGGTTAGGTAACTAACGCCAGAGCGAGGCAGGGCTAGCGCGGGTGTAAAACATAAGCAACGTCTATATAATATATCATATATACTATATACAATATCTATCTAAACATATCACATGATCACATCACAGATAACGCAGCAGAAAATATCATATGAAATATTGGATATACTAAGACGTCCGTGTTTTATTTTGAGCCAGTATAAAACACGGATTCCACGGTCGTAATGAATAGCCAATCTCACACCCCTAGACCCCTACGAGAGCGGAAAGCAAACCTACCAATTCTCAAGTTAGGAAACCCAGACTCGACTCCTCGAGATGGTATCCCACTGGACCCTAGAACCCGGTTACTTGTGCTCCCCTCCTTAAGTCTATCCTAATGCGGAAAAGTAAATAATATACATCAACGGTGACATCTTCCACAACCTGGAAGTGCCCCAATAAAAGAATATTACATACAAGTTTTTACATGAATGAAAAAGAAAAACACTCATCTCACATAAAAAAAACCCGGCTACTCAAACACGACAATCCAATATAACATATCCAGCAACACATAACATCACATGTCATCAACGTAAGTAAGTATGCATACACCGATTGTCGTCGACGTATAGCAACGAAAACCAGTGATACAACTACATACTACACTAATGGTCACAGAAAAGAAAGTGTAAAACTACAACAGTTGGAATCCGCAAACTCTTTAGACATCGCATGCCTAATCAAATGAATCCATTAGACATCGCATGCCTAATAATTATAAACCCCGCATTTTAGTCTCATTATCGAAAACTCTTTTCAATATCAAGTCGGGCAATTCAACAAGATTCCCGACATTTTGATTGAATGCTCGTCGCAAACTTTAGTAGACGGCCGCACCCCCGATGCCGTCGACGAAGTGCACTAGAGCGGAACACCGCTACCGTGAGCACCCGAACGGATGCTTTCGGCGGCGGGGTTCTCCTACGGTCACTTGGTCAGGGCTTTGGAGCATGGCTATCTATTAAGTTTACCCGGCGAGTATTCGCGTACGCTACATGATTGCGACGGATTTTTGATCGCATCAAAATTCCGTGGCAACCGATCAAATGAGACTAAACTGCTATGTTTATAACATTCATTCAGTTATCTCATAACTACTTGTGAATTCCAAATATTGTATCACATTCCAGATAATTAGACAACGTTAAACTTTCCGATCGAATGATCAAACACCCAAGTTTTCCCAAAACAGCTCAACACTTGAAATAAGTTTAAAAACATCCACTTCATGCCACAGTACCAACGGTCCAGCCATAGAAGGGTCAAGCCAACGCCTCACATGTAGCACGCCGTACTGCCCCAAACCCTAAGGTTCAAAGGGCGGTTCAAGACGGTCACATAATCGAGTTAAGGCTTGTTGTCTTCTAGAGGGTCCATCGCGTTACTTGCACTACTTAGAACGTTCTTAAACCACGGAAAAATCCAACACTTGGAAATTTCCCGGCAGGGAAAAAAGTGGGTATTTATATCCGGTCGAACTTTTTAACAGTTTTTAAAATATCCGGAAAAACATAAACGAAGTTAAATTATCCGATCGAATTAACGAGTCCCCAATAAAACCCTAGAAAACTCAACATTTGAGTGGAATTAAAAAATTCCCAGAAAAAAATGACAAGAAAGGACCTAAGAATAAATATATGAAGTTTGCGGGACTAAATCACAATTTGGGCCGCGGAACCGCCGCCAAACCCTTGGTTTGGCCGCGGTTCCGCGGTCATATAGACGAATCAGTGGGCCGTACTTCACAGTAATTCTTAGTTTTTCCTGCTTAATTTTCTGAGCATTTTTAATTCACAAAAAATCACAGTTTTGAAAATTGTCCAGAGAGGGGTATAGATTGGGGTTTCGGGGTTCGATCGGGTTTCTAACTTTGTCTACACTTCACCTAAAACTCTAGCTAGGCTCTGATACCACTGTAGGGTTCCTAGGCACACTCATGAGGTTCTACAACTGATCAACCATGCCAAAATCAAATTTTTACATGTGCCGAGAAACCCTAAGCAAGATCGTTACTAGAGGTAAGGCGAAACAAAACAAGTTAACAGCTTTAACTACAAGTGAAAGGGATTACAACCTTTATAGATCCGGTCCTCCACTTCTAAAGCTCCGTGATGATGTCCCTCCGCTGCGATCATCGGGATCCCGGACTCTAGCGATGGTTTCGTCGGAGAAATGAGCGGGCTAGGTCGTTGACTTCGATACCGAAGATGATCTACGTCGAGTCGACTCAAACTCAAGCTCCATCTTCACTTGGTCATGAACCTTGTGAAGAAAACACCCTATACAACATGGCAAGTGGTAGAGGATGAAAAAATAGGAAGTGGGTGCACTTTGGATTTGGATTTCTCACTTGATTTCATCACTTGAAAATTTTCAAGAAAGCTTTCTTCACTTCATCAAGAAGAAGAAGAAGGAAATGAAAAATGAATTAATTCCAAAAAGAAAATTCAAGTAAAGCTTATCATAATGCAACCATGGGTAAGTTAACTCATGTAGAGAGCAAACCATAGTTTAGGTAATGGTTAGGTTTTAAGAACAAAACAAAAATGGTTTAGACTTTTCAAATATGCTTGAAAACATCATGAAGCTTCTAGCAAATAACAAAGAAAGCCACCATTTTGTTTTTACAAAATAAATAAAGAAAATAAAACCCTAACCATTAACTAAACATGGTGTAAATCATATACATACCCAAGTTTGCATGTATCATCAATCATGATACAAACTAGTGCACAAACATATATCACATATACAACTTGTACATATCAAGTGAGAAAATCAATCTTAAGTGAACAATACTAGTCAATGTAAAGTAATATATCCAATATATAATTATACATTAAATCATTAAATCAACACTTGATTTAATGATCCGGTCATACTGCATATAACCGACTAATATCAAGTGTATCAATATATCGAATCAACATTTGATTTGGTAACCCGGCTATATCTCATATAACCGTCCGATGATACAAATCGAGAGAATAGAATTCAGTATCACATACTGGTATTATTTTCGGTCCCGCACATATCTCATATGCGCTCCTATTTCGTTTCGCTTGAGCCAGGAAACCTCTGTGTAGGACTCTAAAGACTCGTCAATACGCCGGCAGTAGGTGATGATCATATCAAACACCCACAAACCGCAAGCGGTCTGCTAAACGTAACGGCCACCTGGGTATTGAGCGATCAGAAGATCAATGAGCAAGCCCGCTCACACTCCTGTGAATCCAACCAGTAACACTTACCGTACAGTCCGGTCTTTTCGTCTGATATGTCGCATATCTCGTCTAGGGGTGGTAAACGTCAGACCCCAGTAGCTTGATAAGTCATGCCGACGTAAGGTCCATAACAAGCGTGAAACTACTGATAACTCTTACCAGTAAATCACTGCAACCCTGGCCAGGGATTTCCAGTTATGGCCAGTCGAGTATAGCGCAACATCAACCCCCAATACCGGGAGAGACGAATCCCCTCCTGTCGCTCATTGCCTCCATGTGGATCGGGACTGTACCCAAAAACCACCTGTTTGCACGACTCGGTAGAGCCATGGTAGGGTAGAAATCAAAGCACAGTGGGAGACACACAAGACTCTATGACGATGTCGGGTCAACAGACTAAGCCGTACCAGTGTCACCAGAGAACTGCCATCTGACGTGAGGTATAATACCATCTGGGAGTTCTCGGCGAGTCCGTTCAGTGTACCCAGTCTTCACTGGGAACCCGCATACCATCTCTGATGTCAAACACCAATGGATGTGGGATCATCCATCGCCATCACATGGGTCGAGAAGATATACGCTAGTCTACTCTGGAATATCGATACCCCGTCTCGATATTCCCACGACTAGGAACATTGAAGGATGTACTCATGGACTACCCAGGCCCCACTAGTATGATCTACATCACAGTCCTGGAAGTCGAGCACATACCCTAAGGGCTTTATCAACATGTAATAGAGAGACAGCAAGTATACATGTTAAGATAAAGGGTAACCAGATAGCGTACTATCATGTCGAGCAAGAAAGTCCTACCTATATATGTCCCAGCATCCACTACAATATACATCCTATGTACAGTAATGGCCTCTAGGGCATACATATAACTAACAATTACCTCGGTACCGTAGCATAGGATGAAAGAGGTCTTCCCGGTAGGGGTTTTCTTCGACGTGCGCAGGGCCCATAAGACCCGGGGTAATTTCTCGACCCAACTGCCTTGGCATCCTTCTAGGCGTGTCCGAAGATCTCGAAGGACGTCCCAATTAGCGACCTCAGCTTGCACGTTGTATTAGGGATGTGCGACCGCGGCAAACTTCATAAGGATACAATATTCGCTGCAGAATTCCATAACATTTTCGTTTTCAAAATTTGTCCCATGGTCGGTGATGATACACTTCGGGATGCCGAACCGGAGTATCACGTTGTTCTGCAAGAACTTGATAGTCATGGTGGCGTCCGGTTTCCTGATGGGAATGGCCTCGATCCACTTCGTGAAGTAATCCACTTCGACGAGGACATACTTGTGCCCGCCCATACCAGTAAGAAACTGGCCTATCATGTCCATTCCCCACTGGGCAAACGGAACCCCTTCGTGGATCTCACGGAGAACATAGTCGGCTTCGTGGGGGGCGACGCACCGGAACAGGGGCTGAGTGAAGGATTTCTTATAGAGGTTTCCGTTGCTCCAGACGAAATGGCGAGCTTTGGCTCGAAGACGGCGGACTTCTCCCCGATCTTCTGGGAGCGTATCTTCCCTCAGGAATTCCACGAGGGGCTTTCTCCAGGCCCGGTCTTCTTCCCGGGCTATGTACACTTGAAATGGCGTTGCCCTGTCTTCCACACTGGGCCGTGGCAAGACCTCGAAGAGGATATTCCTCTTGTTGTTGGTCGTATAAGATTAAGCCTGCTTACTTAAGGCGTCGGCCTGAGCGTTTAGCTGTCTGGGGATCTGCTCCACCTGGACTTCATGGAAGTCCTTCCGCGGTCTTCTTACCTCGGCCAGATACTTTACCATCAGAGGCTCCCGTGCCTCGAATCGGCCGGTCACTTGGCCAACGACTAGAGCAGAGTCGCTGCGGATCCGAATCGTTTTCAGCCCCAGTCCGAAAGCTATGCGCAATCCGGCCAGCAAGGCTTTGTATTCCGCCGTGTTATTTAAGGCTTTGAACCCGAGCTTCAGAGAATACTCCATTTCTGTCTCATTCGAGCCCCGAATGATGAGGTCAGCACCACAGCCTTCCTCAGTCGAGGACCCGTCGACGTAGAGGATCCAATCAGGGATGGAGTCGGGCTTCTCATCGACTGAGGGTTGAGCTGCGGGGGCCAGCGTGGACTCCGGCTCTTTGCTGGGGATGGTGCACTCGATGATAAAATCAACTGGGGCTTGTCTTTGATAGCCTGCCTCGGGCGGTATTTTATGTCGAACTGGGACAACTCCCACCTCCATTTCTCCAAGCGGCCAGAGGACTCGAGGGAGGCGAGAATAGCCCCCAAAGGCCGCTCGGTAAGAACGAGGATGGTGTGCGTGTGGAAATAGTGTCGTAGTTTCCTTGAGGCCACGATGAGTGCCAAGACGATCTTCTCTATGGCGGGTTCCTCGTTTGTGCGTCCTTGAAGACGTGACTCACATAGTATACAGGCTTCTGGACTCCCTCGACCTCTTGAATGAGCATTGAGCCTGCAGCTTGGTCGGATACCGCTAGATATAGCGATAGCTCATCCTCTTCAACTGGCCGGGTGAGCAGCGGGGGAGTCGCAAGGTGCCTCTTTAATTGCTCAAAGGTGGTCTGGCACTCCTCCGACCACTCGAATCTTAGTATCTTCCTTAGAGCCTTGAAAAACGGGAGGCACTTCTCCCCAGACCTCGACATGAAACGACTCAGAGCGACTACTCGCCCTGTCAGCCGCATGATTTCGACGTTAGTCTTGGGCGCGGCCATGTTGAGGATGGCGTTGATTTTCTCCGGGTTAGCTTCGATCCCACAGTGGGTGACCATGAAACCGAGGAACTTTTCACCGGTGACCCCGAATGCGCACTTGACGGGGTTCAGTTTCATCTTGTATTTGCGGAGGAAGTCGAAGGCCACGCCAATATCCTTGGCGTGTTCGTCCGATGAGATCGATTTGAAAAGCATGTCGTCGACGTAAACTTCCATGTTCCTGCCGAGCTGCGGCTTGACCATGCGATTGACCAAGCGTTGGTACGTAGTTCCGGCGTTTTTGAGGCCGAAAAGCATCACCTTGTAGCAGTATACCCCCGGTCCATTGTGAATGCGGTAAGATCCTCGTCTGCCAGATTCATATGGATCTGGTTGTAGCCGGATAAAGCATCCATGAAGCTAAGTAGCTCGTGGCCTGCCGAGCTGTCGACGAGCTAATCTATCCGAGAGAGGGGATAGTTGTCTTTCGAGCAAGCCTTGTTGAGGTCGGTGAAGTCAACGCACATACGCCACTTCCCGGTTGATTTTTTGACCATGACTATGCTCGCCAACCATTCCGAGTAAGGCACATTCCGAATAAAGTTGGTGGCGAGGAGCCTGTCTACCTCGTCCTCGATCGCATTTTGCTTGATCGGGGCGAAACTTTGTTTTTTCTGCCTGACGGGTCGAACCGTAGGGTCTACCCGAGCCTGTAAGATATGATTTTGGGGTCGATCTCAGACATGTCGACAGGTGCCCAGGTGAACACGTCAGAGTTTTTTTTAAGGAAGTGAACCAGGTCGTCTCGCTGAGTTCCCATCAAAAGCGACCCATTCTGAACGGTTCGTTCGTCGTCCCCTTCCACGAGGGGACCTCTGTTAGTGGCTCCACCGGGGTCCCTCGGACCTCTTTTTGCTCGTCTCGAGTGTCCAGAGAACCCCTGATGTCACCCCCGCCCTCAACATCATTGTTTGGCCGCTCAGACGTAGATGTTACGGTGAAGCAAACCTTTGCTATTCGTTGGTCCCCGTAGGCCCAACCTTTCCTGCCTTGGTCGAGCGGGAATTTCACCGCTAGGTAGTAGGTCGATATCTAGATCCGGAAGGAGTTCAGTGTCGGGCAACCGAGAATGACATTGTAGGCCGACGAGATTCTCACGACGATAAATTCCACAGGCATGGTACGCGTACGGCCCGCCTCCCTAATGTTAAATTGAAGAGTGATTATCTCTTCCACTGGGATGGAGTGGTTAGTGAACCTTGATAGGACGTGGGCAGTCGGCCTTAGGTCCGACGGGATGAGTCCCATACGTAGGAAGCAGTCATAAAAGAGAATGTCTGTCGAGCTTCCCGAGTCGATTAGTATCCTCTGCACCTCGTAGCGGTGAACCCGAGCTGTGATCACCAGCGGGTTGTTGTGAGGCAGGGATATACCATGGAGGTCCTCGTCGGTAAAAACGATCGGCTCAGCTGCTTTGGCCTTCTTCCTTAGGTGGCTGCCAGTCCCCTCATCGGTGAGGGACGCTGTCTCGTCGTTCTTCGCCATACCCCCGCTGATATGGCCATGATTTGGCCAATTGTCAATTCGCCAGGAGGGGGACGTTGCTCTTGCTCACGGTCGGCTTGCGCTTATCTCGCAAGTACGTTGTCAGGTGCCCCGAGCGAATTAGCTCCTCGATATAGTCTCGGAGCTGCATGCAGTTCTCAATGGAGTGGCCCTGCGACCTGTGGAAACCGCAGTAAGGGCCTCTGGTGCGCTTCGCTGCCCTATTCAAGACTGGGGGAGTTTGAAGAACCTCTCGCTCTTAGCCTCCTCTAGCAGTACCGTTTGGGAGACGTTGAGCGGGGTATACTTCTGAAACTTTGGGGAGTAGGGATTTGACCGCTCAATCTTCTTTTCCTCATCCCGGGCCCTTTTCTACTGATCAGCTTGTTCTGTCCGGGGCAGGTTGGCATTCACCTCGGACTTGAGCTGGATCTCACGTTCGACCCAGGCTTTTACCTCGGCCATGGTCTTAGATTGCGCCAATGCAAAAGAGCGTAGCCACTCCTTGTGCCTAAGACCCAACCTAAATGCCGTAATGACCGTTTCGTCCCGGTATTCCGGGACCTTAAGGAAGGCATTGTAGAAGCGGGTGATGTATCCTTTGAAGAATTCTTTGTCCCCGCTCTTTATGGTGAAGAGATGGTCGACGGTCTGCTTCTACCGTCTGTTCCCGACGAAGTGGCCGAGGAATTGGGTGGCCAGCTCATCGAAGGTAGAGATCGAGCGCGGCGCGAGTCCTCAGAACATGTCTCGTCCAGAGTGGATGAGTGTGGCAGGGAAAACGCGGCATTGTGCGGCGTCGGAACAGTCCTGGAAACTCATCCCGGCCGTGAACACGTCCAAATGGTCCTTCGGGTCAGACTTCCCATCGAAGAGGGAGACCTTTGGGGGCTTGTTCCGGGAGGAGACGTAGATGGCGAGTAGTTCTTTGGTGAAAGGCTTCGTGAGCGAGTCGGCGGCATACTTAGCCCCGTCGCTCGAAGGACGATTCTCTCGATGCATGCATTCGATCTTCTTTTCGAGGGCATCGAGTCGGCGTGATATCCCGACGATTCGACATACTCTAATCTTTAGCCTCTGCTGCCGGAGATCTACGCCTAGCCACGGCCCCGGTTCCGTTTGATGAGGTACCTTAGGCCACCCGACGAGGTTGTCTTCGAGCTACCGTGGTGGGTCCCGTCTGCGCGGCCCGTCAAGGGAGGTGGTGCCGGTCATGCCTGGACGCAGGTGAGCTGACCGACACCTCCTCGGGAGGGACAGGGGCGCGATGGGCCTCAGGACGAGATGCTCTGGCGAGAGATCTCGGTGTTGGGCTGTGCGGCGCCCAGCGGGTCATTGAATATGTTGGCTCGGGGGATCTGCGGCCGCCGAAGACAGCGAGGCGGTGTTCGGTCGTGCCAATGCGGGCAGAGTCTTCTCTCCCTCTGTAGGGGTCCTGGTTACAAGGTGGGGAAGCGACGACTTGGGAAGCTTGCCCGGCCGTTTGGACACGGACGAGTGCATCCACGACGGACGACAGTCGATCTATCCGAGCAGATAGGATATGAATGGCGTTCGGGGGAGGAGGGGATTCTCTCTCGTCTCCACTGCGGGGAGGCCGACGGCTGGTGCTTAGATCGTCGCGGTGACCGCTTGCCATGAAGTCGAGATCGGAAGATGAACTTTCGTTGAGTGGAACTAAAATGTTCCTACAGATGGCACCAACTGATGGATCTTTAGATCTCCTTCGGATGTTACCTTCCGTTGATCTGCTGCGAGCGCTGATAGATGGCTAAGATTGGATTTGGAGGGTTGACTCCTAGAGCGTGTGGATCTCAATGGGTTTTATGTGGTTGAAGCCGAGCTACCTGCAAAGAAGTCCCGGGGTGGTTGTTCCAACGAGGACCCTCCGACGATCAAGTTAGACGGGGTATTTTGGTAAAGTAACGGCCTATTGGGATAAAATTGGCTGAGTCATCAGAGAGAGGGGTTTATATAGTGGCAGCCATGGGCAGGGGGCGCGAGATTCACGCCGACCGTTACGCCCTTGGCATCACGCCCGTGTGATAGGCGGGATCCCCCATTAATGACGAGACATGCTCGTTAATGGGGGATCGTGATGGCGTGAAACGCGGGATCATGGACTGCGGATATCTCGTGCCTGGTGAGATTCGAGGAGCCGTGGCGGAGGCGCCTGTGATCGGTGTTGTGGGTCAGTCGATGAGACCGAGGAAGATGAGCTTGGCGGGAGGCTCGGGAACGAACGGAAGGTCGAGACATCTTGGTTCTGTGATAGTTCAGAGGCGAGCTGGGGGTGGTCTGGAAGGCCACCGAAGGTTGGGAACATGAATAGGTCGGAGGCCCGGGGTGTGCTTCCAACGTAATGTTCTTGATTCTTTCTTGTAAATTTTGGGACACGTCATCTGTCACGTGTCATGATCTAGGGAGTCACCGATATCGAGCATCATCAGGTATGATACGCCGGGTGGAAATTGATTCCCGATATGATATCGAGCGTCATCCGAATGTTTTCAAATACAGAGTGTGGTTTTTATTATCCTTATCCTATTCACATCCTCCTACGATATATGATTACATCTATATCCAATTTGTATTAAATCGGTTTATATATGCAACCTCAGCCCACCAAATAAAAATGCTAATGAGCAAAACATCCCTGCTAAGAATTGATAGTTGCTTGTTTTTTTGAGAATAAGCGGTGGATAGTTAGTTACTTATTACCACACAACTTTTAACTCTTAAAAAACCCCAAAGAAAACTAGTAATTAAATATCACCGGCCTTCTTCTTCATCCCCATGCCTATCTCCATTCTGCCCAACCGTCATTCTCTGTCTTTCTCTTCAACCGCCATTGCTGCTCATCGACACCAGCCGCCACACTCTGCCGCCATATGTTGGAAATTTTGGAGACGATGGGGAAATTACTGAGCTTTGGCATGGAGACGGCGGACTTCTCCTCGATCTTCTGGGAGCGTATCTTCCCACAGGAATTCCACGAGGGGCTTTCTCCAGTCCCGGTCTTCTTCCCGGGCTATGTACACTTGAAATGGCGTTGCCCCGTCTTCCACACTGGGCCGTGGCAAGACCTCGAAGAGGATGTTCCTCTTGTTGCTGGTCGTATAAGATTAAGCCGGCTTACTCAAGGCGTCGGCCTGGGCGTTTAGCTGTCTGGGGATCTGCTTCACCTGGACTTCATGGAAGTCCTTCCGCAGTCTTCTTACCTCGACCAGATACTTCACCATCAGAGGCTCCCGTGCCTCGAATTGGCCGGCCACTTGGCCAACGACTAGGACAGAGTCGCTGCAGATCCGAATCGTTTTCAGCCCCAGTCCGAAGGCTATGCGCAGTCCGGCCAGCAAGGCTTCGTATTCCGCCGTGTTATTTAAGGCTTTGAACCCGAGCTTCAGAGAATACTCCATTTCTGTCTCATTCAAGCCCCGAATGATGAGGCCGGCACCACAACCTTCCTCGGTCGAAGACCCATCGACGTAGAGGATCCAATCAGGGATGGAGTCGGGCTTCTCATCGACTGAGGGTTAGGCTGCGGAGGCCAGCGTGGACTCCGGCTCTTTGCTGGAGATGGTGCACTCGACAATAAAATCGACCGGGGCTTGTGTTTTGATAGCCTGCCTCGGGCGGTATTTTATGTCGAACTGGGACAACTCCCGCCTCCATTTCTCCAAGCGGCCAGAGGACTCGAGGGAGGCGAGAATAGCCCCCAAAGGCCGCTCAGTAAGAACGAGGATGGTGTGCGTGTGGAAATAGTGTCATAGTTTCCTTGAGGCCATGATGAGTGCCAAGACGATCTTCTCTAAGGAGGGTACCTCGTTTCTGCGTCCTTGAAGACGTAGCTCACATAGTATACGGGCTTCTGGACTCCCTCGACCTCTCGAACGAGCACCGAGCCTGCAGCTTGGTCGGATACCGCTAGATATAGCGATAGCTCATCCCCTTAAACTGGCCGGGTGAGCAGCGGGGGAGACGCAGGGTGCTTCTTTAATTGCTCAAAGGTGGTCTGGCATTCCTCCGACCACTCGAATCTTAGTATCTTCCTTAGATGTCACGCCCCGCTTCCCAAAATACGGAATACGAGGGGTAGACAAGGCCAGCCATGCTCCTACGGTCAAGGAAATGTCCTGCCGTAGTCACACTTTGGCTTCTAGTTTGTCATGGTAAACAGTAAATGATGCGCAGGTAATGAGAAATGCAGTAACTGAAAGGAACAATGTAAAGACTGACCTGAAGTGGAACAAACGAATGTAACTCGGAATGGCAAGTCAAGAAGTCTGTGATGCACTGGTCCAGGCTAAATCTTCTTCTCACACTAAGCATGCATACTCAGGTCGTCAGAGCGACATAATAGCAATATAATATATGTATAAAATCAATTGACAGTTCTAACAGTGGTAATGGATATGAATAACAGTAAATCAATGACAGCATGAATATGAATGTGCAGTAATCAATGCAGCGGAACAGTAAAGCAGTATAACGATATGTCACGTATGCTAACACAATATATAAGGAATATAAATGCCAGTATCCCTATCAGTCTCTAAGTCTCACTGTACAGGTCACTAGGCCTATCGTCAGTCCAAGTGTGAGAGTCAACCACTCGTGAGTGTCCTCCACCCAAGGGTAGAACCCAAGGGCAAGGGACCACGGGCCCAACATGTAACAAGTATATCACGGTGTATATATCACATACCCTGTAAATCTCCATATAACTCCCTAAATATATAAGCCGGCATGGGACTCCCGAGATTCTGTTGAACTCACACTTAAACTACCCCATACCCCGTGGTCTACATCAAACTCTAACCACAACCCTAAATACTAATCGATCCGTGACAAGTCTGCGCGAGAACTGGAGGCAGGACCTCCATCAAGCACGTCCCGACTAATACCTAAGATAAATGGCAGTGTCGGATGCTTTATCTGTGACACCCGTGCAAGCGCTTCCATAAGTGTCCCATACCACTTATAGTCACACATACACGCATCCCACAGACATCGACAATGCAATAGAATAATAGGGTCACTGATTGTGTACAAGTACGTATCACTTTCACTTATTCACGGTTACACGAACACAGACGTACTCGCCACAATCACCACTAAAATCTAACACTGGGTAAATGCACGATATCACTAGGTTATCAATACAATGATATGGGCATGATATGATGCGTGAACAGTATATAAACATGATTAGGATGTTATGAAACAGTATTCTATCACTTGAACGATTTATCATGAAACGTACATATATAATTTAGCGAAACGATAAACAGGTAATATTTAGCACGTTCAGTTGTCTATCCATCGAATTTAGTTTCAAGACAATCGGGTTCCAGGATCAATAATTATAGCCATTTCATTTTAAGCGCTCGTGGCTGGAAATCCGGTTTCAGAATCAGAAATTCATTTCGCAACGCATTTTAATCCCAGTTGGGATCAGATTTTAGCAACGCTATAGTTAGATGAAATCTAGGGTTTTCAGTAAGGTTTTCAACGCAACAGACGGATCTTCAATCGCGTCTGTACGTCAGGAGATATACTCTATTTAACTCTAATATGTCAGTTCTGAATCTGTTGGGACTGTTATGCGTCCCGATCTTTTAAATTGCAGATCAAATAACAAATGATAACGAAACAGAATGAAATCACTTGTGTTCTCTAGCTAACAGATTCACCTATAAATAACAGCGGAGTTCCGCAACTTACAAGTTAAGGAAATCATGTGGTACCCATTACGGAACAGCAAGCAACGACTGGAGTCGCTCTGGACTGCAGTCCAGAGTCGCACTCCAATCCAATTATCATCACGGTTTAAGTACAGGAATGTCTGGAAACCAATATAGGGTTAAAGTTCGTCGAGTTGGCTTCGTTTTGAGCCCTCGAACGCACCATTCCAGTGTGTACATAATTTATGGTGAATTTAACGGTTTTCAGGTACAATAAAAATACAGTTTTACGATTAAACTTGGGGGTAGTCGTTTTGGTTATTAACGATCATATTTTCCAGCGAATCTTGCACACGGTGTTCGTCACAGCAAGGGCCCAAGTAATTAATCTAGTTCCATCAATTTAGAAAAGTATTTTCTTTGGGAACACGCGTCGAGCAGGTTATGGCACATAATTAGTTTAAACTGTAACTTAGAATCTATATACTTAGCGATTGTAACTTAGGTAAAATAGCATGTAAGCAAGTAAAGAACTTGCCTGGAGACGATGAATTGATGGAACGGTAAGCACGGGCACGACACACGCGGCAACGGCGATTTCTGTAGGTGCTCGACGTATTGTCGGGGCTCGACTGCGACGGCAAGGGATGTAGTGAGGTGGTGTCTGGGCTGGGGGTTTGCTGGTGCTGTCGAGGCCGATGGAGCAAGGATTGCAGAGGGGGAGAGAGAGATATTGAGAGAGAGAGGAGGTTAAACAGAGAAAAGAGAGTTAGAGGGAGAAAGAGATATTGAGAGAAAGAGTTAAAGAGAGAAGGAGGGCAGGGGACTGAGAGAGTGAGAAAGAGTTTGAGGGAGAGGGAAGTTTAGAGAGAAGAGAGAGAGCAGAATGTGAGGGAGAGAGGGAGAGAGAGCAGAGAGAGAGGAAGAGAACAGAGAGAGAGAGAGAGCTGAGACTTAGAGAGAGAGAGGCAGTGAGTGAGAGAGTTCCAGAGGGAGAGAGAGGGTGAGGTAAAGACAGAGAGATAGAGAGTGAAGGAGAGGGGTCGAGTGAGAGAGTGAGGGACAGAGAGAGAGAAAGTGAGAACTGAGGGAGAGTAAGAAAGAGAGAGAGGTAGAGAAAGAGAAGCAGGGAGAGAGAGAGAGAGCACAGCGAGAGAGAGCACAGCGAGAGAGAGCAGAGAGCACACACAGGGAGTGAGCAGAGTGTACAGAGAGAGAGAGAGAGAGAGAACTAGGAGAGAGAGAGATGGCGGTTGAGGGGACTGGAGGAGGAAAGGGGGTGCTTGGTCGAGGGTGCTGTTGGCGACGTGGAGGAGGTCGAGGGGGAGTACGAGGTGGTGGGGTCGTTGCCGTCGTCGAGGGAGTGGGTGAGACTCGATGGCGGATGCGTGCAGGGGGTGGTGCTCGATTGAGGGAGAAGGAGGGTGAATGAGAGGGTATTGGAGGGCGAGGTGTTGGGAGGAGGATGAGTTGTTGGTCGGTGGTGACGGGGAGAGCGGGAGAAGCTTGGGTGGCGATGGTGGTCGGCAAGACGCTGGGTTTCGGGACAGTGGGCGAGAGAAAAAGGAAGGAGGAGAATGAGTGAGGAAGTGATGGGGCGACGAGGTTAGAGAGGGGAGTGCGAGGGGTCGCGCGTCGTGGAGTAACGGCGCGAGCGTGAGCGTCGGCGGAGGCGAGGAGCGCGGCGGAGGAAATGGATCGCGCGCGTGAATGAAGGAAAGAGCCGTTGGAGGGAAGATGAATAGAGGCGGGTCGGGTCGAGGTTGAAGCGGGTGAGGGGATGAGCGGGCCGAGCCAAGAGAGTTGGGCTGAAAAAGAAAAATAAAATAAAAGAATTAAGGGAAAGGGAATAAGAAGGCCGGGCCGGGGTTGGGTTAAGAAATTAATAATAAAAGAATTACAGGAAAAGGGAACGGGCCCGGGAGATAAATAGAAAAGGGGAAAAGAAAGGGCTGGGAAAATTTTAAATGTTTTGTTTTAATAAATTAAGTTATAAAAGGGATGGGCTTGGATTTTAAAATGGGGAAAATTTTGGGTTTGGGTTTAAGGAGGAGTTTTAAAATAGATAAACTAATAAATAATTATAAGTAGAAATTTTAAATAAATCTTATAAGTGAAATAGGAATACAGATATTGGTAAAAAAAGGGGCTGGGTATTACATCATACCACCCTTACAAAAATTTCGTCCTCGAAATTTAAAGAACGACAGGCTAAAAATAAGCGAAAGCTATTATATCGCAAACTAACACATGATTTACTTGGAATAGGCGGATGAAGAAGTTTGAAGGTATATACATATATGTAAGAACCACATACAAAAAATAGGCTTACAAGGTATGATGCAGGAAAAGTATAAGGGCAAGTACAAATATACGAGAATATAGGTAACAATAACGAATAATAATCAAAGTGTGCTCGATAAAAGTCGAGACTCAAATATGTGCACCTCTATGTTTATCAAAATAAGCAGGAAAAAAAATCGTAAGGTTCAACCATTTATAATAGTAATCATAGGCACAAATCTCAAAAATAAATTAACGACAATAAAGCAGTGAAAATTAGTCGGTAGGTTAAAACATTTTTGGGAAGGGTATCGATAAAATAGGTTTAAAATAATTTAGGAAATTTATATAGTGAAAATAAGAAACATGGAACAAAAAATATGCGCGGTGTAAGGGTGCGCTACTGAAAATGAGAATAATAATAATGTACTTAAAATACATAGAACGGAGTAATCAATAGCACGTACTCTTTGATAAATACAGAATACTGAAAACTAAATTTTCGAATAACAGTGTCCCTAAATATAGTTAGGGTAACTAGAAAAATCACCAATATGAAAAGGGCTAGCCAGGGCAGTGGTTACAAGTAGGCGTGGCTCAATCAGAAGGTCGGAGTGTGGCGGCTTTAGGCTAAAAATCAAGGAGACTGTGATCGGGTCTGCACAGGAAGTAAGGATGAGCGACAAAGGAATACCAGAGAAGAAGTATGGGGGAAAACAACAGTCGGTACACCACACGAATCAAAATTTGAAGAGTTAGTGAACTCGGAAGTTTCACAAGAAATGTTCTCCTCCCAGAAGGATCTCAAACGGGGCACAGACGAGAGATGAAGGGTGGCTCATTCCAAGGATCAGGGTGCGGTACTTTCTAATCGAAACGAGAGTGAAAACTACACAATGAGTAGGGGTGGACAGTCAGGGAACTCGGCAGAAAATAAATGGATATGGGCAATAAACAAGTATCAAGTGAACCAATAATCAAAAGATTTACGAATTCAGAAGATTTATTTCATTCAAGAAAATTTGAAACAAGGCATTCCCAAAGGCGAAAAGTGGCCCTAAACTATACACATTTTATTTGGCCAGAAAGACAACATCAAAAGAAATTCCGTCAGTTGCGGTTGTGGAGATTCAGTAGGTTGCGGTAGGCTCGCGCACTCAGGTAAGGGCGTCCAATTCCATATCGCCTCGCAGGCATCGCCACTGGAAGCTCTTCCACAGCAGGGTCTTGATCTTCTAGTCCTTCTTCCTCGGATGGAGCTTCTTCATCGAGGTCCGATTCCATATGATTCTCTTCTTCTGGATTTTCTTCCACGGGATTTTCCTCCACTGGATTTTCTTCTATCGGTTCTTCCTCGGGGTCTTCCTCTATTGGGTTCTCTTCAGGGTCTTCTTCCTCCTCGTCGGAATCAGCTATCATGTCGAACTCTGGGACGGCTACTCCTTCGTCCTCTGAATCGTCGTTTCCGAAATTGACATGGGGACCGTTGATCTCATCGTCAGAACTCATCAGCGTGTGGTCTAAGGATACGCATGACTGTGCATCCTCATTTAGATGCGGCGCTGCTCCAGGGTGGGCCATGGTCTGAAAAGAAAAGTCATGATTAGACAATAGAATACATCAGGAAAATGGCTAAGTGTACGAAATATGGGAAGGTATGTGGCGGCAGGAATTGGAAAAATCAAGATTAAAATGTTTTGCTAATGAACAGTATGAACAAGGGAAATGACAAGAGAATGATACATATTTTATGATTCAAGTTTTATTGCATTCAATCAAGAGTTCAGCGGATACAAGATTTCAAACTGAAAGAAATATTTATAAGAAGGTGACAACATTTTTACTGAAAGTAGATAACATGAAAATCCTTCTTCGATAACTATAATGTCGCATTCTTGTCGCGTGAGTTGAATCCTGCGTTAGGTCCGCCTTATCGTCGAAGTTCGAACTATGCGATAATCCTCACTTGGCCGAAGTGGGGAGTGTGGACGAGTCTCCTCCCTGTAGTTCTTTCCTTTCTGGGCAGCCGTTGATGAGATGTTTGTTGGACCCGCATATCAGACATTTTCCTTGGGCGCGGCGACAATCCTTCTGAAGATGTCCTGGCCTCTTACAATATCCACAGCATGGGGTCTTCTGCTGCTTCTGTCGTGGGAAAACAAATTGGCGCTTCATCTTCTTCTCTTTTCCTCGTCTAACGGGGATTCCTTTATGATTGGAGACTCCCGCTGGTGTCTGATTCACCTGCCTTCTCAGTCCTTCAGCCAACAAGTCGTTTGTTCGCTCCTGGGCTTCCTTTAGACCTTGCAGTACACTCAGAATCTCAATAGTCTGATTCTGGGGAGCGGTTAAAGATGAAGAGTCGTTGGAAGACATGATCCTGAAACAACAATTTTGAGGATGATATAAGTCACAAGCTATACGAATCAAGATATAACATGGATAGGACAAAGATTCAAGAATATCAGAGGTGATGAATTTATTACAAGTGGGGCATCAACTGTATGACTTTAAGTCACTTGAATAGAGTACGGTAGTGCAATTGCATCCACGTAACCTTGCCAAGTCACCCGAAACCATAGCGAATGGATAACTGAACACACGATGTGAATATATATCAAGGATATCAAGTTTACAATCTAGACTGAAGAATGTCTTAGATTGTCAAGCCATACACGGAAAACTGCAATCCCAATTGATGCAAAACCTGGCTCTGATACCAACTAAACCATGTCACGCCCCGCTTCCCAAAATACGGAATACGAGGGGTAGACAAGGCCAGCCATGCTCCTACGGTCAAGGAAATGTCCTGCCGTAGTCACACTTCGGCTTCTAGTTTGTCATGGTAAACAGTAAATGATGCGCAGATAATGAGAAATGCAGTAACTGAAAGGAACAATGTAAAGACTGACCTGAAGTGGAACAAACGAATGTAACTCGGAATGGCAAGTCAAGAAGTCTGTGATGCACTGGTCCAGGCTAAATCTTCTTCTCACACTGAGCATGCATACTCAGGTCGTCAGAGCGACACAATAGCAATATAATATATGTATAAAATCAATTGACAGTTCTAACAGTGGTAATGGATATGAATAACAGTAAATCAATGACAGCATGAATATGAATGTGCAGTAATCAATGCAGCGGAACAGTAAAGCAGTATAACGATATGTCACGTATGCTAACACAATATATAAGGAATATAAATGCCAGTATCCCTATCAGTCTCTAAGTCTCACTGTACAGGTCACTAGGCCTATCGTCAGTCCAAGTGTGAGAGTCAACCACTCGTGAGTGTCCTCCACCCAAAGGTAGAATCCAAGGGCAAGGGACCACGGGCCCAATATATAACAAGTATATCACGGTGTATATATCACATACCCTGTAAATCTCCTTATAACTCCCTAAATATATAAGCCGGCATGGGACTCCCGAGATTCTGTTGAACTCACACTTAAACTACCCCACACCCCGTGGTCTACATCAAACGCTAACCACAACCCTAAATACTAATCGATCCGTGACAAGTCTGCGCGAGAACTGGAGGCAGGACCTCCATCAAGCACGTCCCGACTAATACCTAAGATAAATGGCAGTGTCGGATGCCTTATCTGTGACACCCGTGCAAGCGCTTTCATAAGTGTCCCATACCACTTATAGTCACACGTACACGCATCCCACAGACATCGACAATGCAATAGAATAATAGGGTCACTGATTGTGTACAAGTACGTATCACTTTCACTTATTCACGGTTACACGAACACAGACGTACTCGCCACAATCACCACTAAAATCTAACACTGGGTAAATGCACGATATCACTAGGTTATCAATACAATGATATGGGCATGATATGATGCGTGAACAGTATATAAACATGATTAGGATGTTATGAAACAGTATTCTATCACTTGCACGATTTATCATGAAACGTACATATATAATTTAGCGAAACGATAAACAGGTAATATTTAGCACGTTCAGTTTTCCATCCATCGAATTTAGTTTCAAGCCAATCGGGTTCCAGGATCAATAATTATAGCCATTTCATTTTAAGCGCTCGCGGCTGGAAATCCGGTTTCAGAATCAGAAATTCATTTCGCAACGCATTTTAATCCCAGTTGGGATCAGATTTTAGCAACGCTATAGTTAGATGAAATCTAGGGTTTTCAGTAAGGTTTTCAACGCAACAGACGGATCTTCAATCGCGTCTGTACGTCAGGAGATATACTCTATTTAACTCTAATATGTCAGTTCTGAATCTGTTGGGACTGTTATGCATCCCGATCTTTTAAATTGCAGATCAAATAACAAATGATAACGAAACAGAATGAAATCACTTGTGTTCTCTAGCTAACAGATTCACCTATAAATAACAGCGGAGTTCCGCAACTTACAAGTTAAGGAAATCTTGTGGTACCCATTACGGAACAGCAAGCAACGACTGGAGTCGCTCTGGACTGCAGTCCAGAGTCGCACTCCAATCCAATTATCATCACGGTTTAAGTACAGGAATGTCTGGAAACCAATATAGGGTTAAAGTTCGTCGAGTTGGCTTCGTTTTGAGCCCTCGAACGCACCATTCCAGTGTGTACATAATTTATGGTGAATTTAACGGTTTTCAGGTACAATAAAAATACAGTTTTACGATTAAACTTGGGGGTGGTCGTTTTGGTTATTAACGATCATATTTTCCAGCGAATCTTGCACACGGTGTTCGTCACAGCAAGGGCCCAAGTAATTAATCTAGTTCCGTCAATTTAGAAAAGTATTTTCTTTGGGAACACGCGTCGAGCAGGTTATGGCACATAATTAGTTTAAACTGTAACTTAGAATCTATATACTTAGCGATTGTAACTTAGGTAAAATAGCATGTAAGCAAGTAAAGAACTTGCCTGGAGACGATGAATTGATGGAACGGTAAGCACGGGCACGACACATGCGGCAACGGCGATTTCTGTAGGTGCTCGACGTATTGCCAGGGCTCGACCGCGACGGCAAGGGATGTAGTGAGGTGGTGTCTGGGCTGGGGGTTTGCTGGTGCTGTCGAGGCCGATGGAGCAAAGATTGCAGAGGGAGAGAGAGAGATATTGAGAGAGAGAGGAGGTTAAACAGAGAAAAGAGAGTTAGAGGGAGAAAGAGATATTGAGAGAAAGAGTTAAAGAGAGAAGGAGGGCAGGGGACTGAGAGAGTGAGAAAGAGTTTGAGGGAGAGGGAAGTTTAGAGAGAAGAGAGAGAGCAGAATGAGAGGGAGAGAGGGAGAGAGAGCAGAGAGAGAGGAAGAGAACAGAGAGAGAGAGAGAGCTGAGACTTAGAGAGAGAGAGGCAGTGAGTGAGAGAGTTCCAGAGGGAGAGAGAGGGTGAGGTAAAGACAGAGAGATAGAGAGTGAAGGAGAGGGGTCGAGTGAGAGAGTGAGGGACACAGAGAGAGAGAAAGTGAGAACTGAGGGAGAGTGAGAAAGAGAGAGAGGTAGAGAAAGAGAAGCAGGGAAAGAGGGAGAGAGCACAGCGAGAGAGAGCAGAGAGCACACACAGGGAGTGAGCAGAGTGTACAGAGAGAGAGAGAGAGAGAACTAGGAGAGAGAGAGATGGCGGTTGAGGGGACTGGAGGAGGAAAGGGGGTGCTTGGTCGAGGGTGCTGTTGGCGACGTGGAGGAGGTCGAGGGGGAGTACGAGGTGGTGGGGTCGTTGCCGTCGTCGAGGGAGTGGGTGAGACTCGGTGGCGGATGCGTGCAGGGGGTGGTGCTCGATTGAGGGAGAAGGAGGGTGAATGAGAAGGTATTGGAGGGCGAGGTGTTGGGAGGAGGATGAGTTGTTGGTCGGTGGTGACGGGGAGAGCGGGAGAAGCTTGGGTGGCGATGGTGGTCGGCAAGACGCTGGGTTTCGGGACAGTGGGCGGGAGAAAAAGGAAGAGGAGAATGAGTGAGGAAGTGATGGGGCGACGAGGTTAGAGAGGGGAGTGCGAGGGGTCGCGCGTCGTGGAGTAACGGCGCGAGCGTGAGCGTCGGCGGAGGCGAGGAGCGCGGCGGAGGAAATAGATCGCGCGCGTGAATGGAGGAAAGAGCCGTTGGAGGGAAGATGAATAGAGGCGGGTCGGGTCGAGGTTGAAGCGGGTGAGGGGATGAGCGGGCCGGGCCAAGAGAGTTGGGCTGAAAAAGAAAAATAAAATAAAAGAATTAAGGGAAAAGGAATAAGAAGGCCGGGCCGGGGTTGGGTTAAGAAATTAATAATAAAAGAATTAGAGGAAAAGGGAACGGGCCCGGGAGATAAATAGAAAAGGGGAAAATAAAGGGCTGGGAAAATTTTAAATGTTTTGTTTTAATAAATTAAGTTATAAAAGGGATGGGCTTGGATTTTAAAATGGGGAAAAATTTGGGTTTGGGTTTAAGGAGGAGTTTTAAAATAGATAAACTAATAAATAATTATAAGTAAAAATTTTAAATAAATCTTATAAGTGAAATAGGAATACAGATATTGGTAAGAAAAGGGGCTGGGTATTACATTAGAGCCCTGAAAAACGGGAGGCACTTCTCCCCAGACCTCAACATGAAATGACTCAGAGTGGCTACCCGCCCTGTTAGCCACATGATTTCGACGTTAGTCTTGGGCGCGGCCATGTTGAGGATGGCATTGATTTTCTCCGGGTTAGCTTCGATCCCACGGTGGGTGACCATGAAACTGAGGAACTTTTCACCGGTGACCCCGAGTGCACACTTGAGGGGGTTCAGTTTCATCTTGTATTTACGGAGGACGTCGAAGGCCTCGCCCAGATCCTTTGCATGTTCGTCCGATGAGATCGATTTGACAAGCATGTCGTCGACGTAAACTTCCATGTTCCTGCCGATCTGCGTCTTGACCATGCGATTGACCAAGCGTTGGTACGTAGTTCCGGCGTTTTTGAGGCCGAAAAGCATCACCTTGTAGCAGTATACCCCCGGTCCGTTGTGAATGCGGTAAGATTCTCGTCTGCCGGATTCATACGGATCTGGTTGTAGCTGGAGAAAGCATCCATGAAGCTAAGTAGCTCGTAGCCTGCCGAGCTGTCGACGAGCTGATCTATCCGAGAGAGGGGATAGTTGTCTTTCGGGCAATCCTTGTTGAGGTCGGTGAAGTCGACGCACATGAGCCACTTCCCGGTTGATTTTTTGACCATGACTATGTTCGCCAACCATTCCGAGTAAGGCACATTCCGAATGAAGTTGGCGGTGAGTAGCCTGTCTACCTCGTCCTCGATCGCATTTTGCTTGATCGGGGCGAAACTTTGTTTTTTCTGCCTGACGGGTCGGACCGTAGGGTCTACCCGAGCCTGTAAGATATGATTTTAGGGTCGATCTCAGACATGTCGACAGGTGCCCAGGCGAACACGTCAGAGTTGTTTTTAAGGAAGTGAACCAGGTCATCTCGCTGAGTTCCCATCAAAAGCGACCCGATCTGAACGGTTCGTTCGTCGTCCCCTTCCACGAGGGGACCTCTGTTAGTGGCTCTAACGGGGTCCCTCGGACCTCTTTTTGCTCGTCTCGAGTATTCAGAGAACCCCTGATGTCATCCTCGCCCTCAACATCGTTGTTTGGCCGCTCAGACGTAGATGTTACGGTGAAGCAAACCTTTGCTATTCGTTGGTCCCCGTAGGCCCGACCTATCCTGCCTTGGTCGAGCGGGAATTTCACCGCTAGGTGGTAGGTCGATATCTGGATCTGGAGGGAGTTCAGTGTCGGGCAACCGAGGATGACGTTGTAGGCCGACGGGATTCTCGTGACGATAAATTCCATAGGCACGGTACGCGTATGGCCCGCCTCCCCGATGTTAAATTGAAGAGTGATTACCTCTTCCGCCGAGATGGAGTGGTTAGTGAACCCTGATAGGACGTGGGCGGTCGGACTTAGGTCCGACGGGATGAGTCCCATACGCAGGAAGCAGTCATAAAAGAGAATGTCTATCGAGCTTCCTGAGTCGATTAGTATCCTCTGCACCTCGTAGCGGTGAACCCGAGCTGTGATCACCAGCGGGTCGTTATGGGGCAGGGATATACCATGGAGGTCCTCGTCGGTAAAAACGATCGGCTCGGCTGCTTTAGCCTTCTTCCTTGGGTGGCTGCCAGTCCCCTCGATCGGTGAGGGACGTTGTCTCGTCGGTCTTCGCCATACCCCCGCTGATATGGCCATGATTTGGCCAATTGTCAATTCGCCGGGAGGGGGACGTTGCTCTTGCTCACGGTCGGCTTGCCGCTTATCTCGCAAGTACGTTGTCAGGTGCCCCGAGTGAATTAGCTCCTCGATGTAGTCTCAGAGCTGCTTGCAGTTCTCAATGGAGTGGGCATGCGACCTGTGGAAACCGCAGTAGGGGCCTCTGGTGCGCTTCGCCGCCCTGTTCGAGACTGGGGGAGTTTAAAGAACCTTTCGTCCTTGGCCTCCTCCAACAGTACCTTCTGGGAGACATTGAGCGTGGTGTACTCCTGAAACTTCAGGAAGTAGGGATTTGACCGCTCAATCTTCTTTTTCTAATCCCGGGCCCTTTTCTACTGATCAGCTTGTTCTGTCCGGGACAGGTTGGCGTTCACCTCGGACTTGAGCTGGATCTCACGTTCGATCCAGGCTTTTACCTCGGCCATGGTCTTAGGTTGCACCAATGCAAAAGAGCGTCGCCACTCCTTGTGCCTAAGACCCGACCTAAGTGCCGTAATGACCGTTTCGTCCCGGTGTTCCGGGACCTTAAGGAGGGCGTTGTAGAAGCGGGTGACGTATCCTTTGAAGAATTCTTTGTCCCCGCTCTTTATGGTGAAGAGATGGTCGACGGTCCGCTTCTACCGTTTGTTCCCGACGAAGTGGCCAAGGAATTGGGTGGCCAGCTCATTGAAGGTAGAGATCGAGCGTGGCGCGAGTCCTCAGAACAAGTCTCATCCGGAGTGGATGAGTGTGGCAGGGAAAGCGCGGCATTGTGCGGCGTCGGAACAGTCCTGGAAACTCATCCCGGCCGTGAATGCATCCAAATGGTCTTTCGGGTCAGACTTCCCATCGAAGAGGGAGACCTTTGGGGGCTTGTTCCGGGAGGAGACGTGGATGGCGAGTAGTTCTTTGGTGAAAGGCTTCGTGAACGAGTCGGCGGCATACTTAGCCTCGTCGCTCGAAGGACGATTCTCTCGATGCATGCTTCGATCTTCTTTTCGAGGGCATCGAGTTGGCGTGGTATCCCGACGATTCGGCATACTCTAATCTTTAGCCTCTGCTGCCGGAGATCTGCGCCTGGCCACGGCCCCGGTTCCGTTTGATGAGGTTCCTTAGGTCTCCCGGCGAGGTTGTCTTCGAGCTACCGTGGTGGGTCCCGTCCGTGTGGCCCATCAAGGGAGGGGGTGCCGGTCATGCCTGGACGCAGGCGAGCTGACCGACACCTCCTCGGGAGGGACAGGGGCACGATGGGCCTCGGGACGAGATGCTCTGGCGAGAGATCTCAGTGTTGGGCTGTGCGGCGCCCAACGGATCATTGAATATGTTGGTTCGGGGGATTTGCGGCAGCCGAAGACAGCGAGGCGGTGTTCGGTCGTGCCAACGCGGGCAGAGTCTTCTCTCCCTCTGTAGGGGTCCCGGTCACAAGGTGGGGGAGCGGCGACTTGGGAAGCTTGCCCGGCCGTTTGGACACGAACGAGTGCATCCACGATGGACGACAGTCGATCTATCCAAGCGGATAGGATATGAATGGCGTCCGAGGGAGGAGGGGATTCTCTCTCGTCTCCACTGCGGGGAGGCCGACGGCTGCTGCTTGGATCGTCGCAGTGACCGCTTGCCATGAAGTCGAGATCGGTAGATGAACTTTCGTTGAGTGGAACTAAAATGTTCTCACAGACGGTGCCAACTGATGGATCTCTGGATCTCCTTCAGATGTTACCTTCCGTTGATCTGCTGCCAGCGCTGATAGATAGCTGAGATTGGATTTGGAGGGTTGACTCCTGGAGCGTATGGATCTCAATGGGTTTTATGTGGTTGAAGCCGAGCTACCTGCAAGGAAGTCCCGGGATGGTTGTGCCAACGAGGACCCTCCGACGATCAAGTTAGACGGGATATTTTGGTAAAGTAACGGCCTATTGGGGTAAAATTGGCTTACCTGAGTCATCTGAGAGAGAGATTTATATAGTGGCAGCCATGGGCAGGCGGGCGCGAAATGCACGCCGGCCGTTACGCCCGCGTGATAGGCGGGATCCCCTATTAATGACGAGACGTGCTCGTTAATGGGGGATCGTGATGGCGTGAAACGCGGGATCATGGGCTGCGGATATCTCGCGTCTGGTGGGATTCGAGGAGCCGTGGCGGAAGCGCTTGTGATCGGTGCTGTGGGTCAGTAGATGAGACCGAGGAAGATGAGCTCGGCGGGAGGCTCAGGAACGAACGGAAGGTCGAGGCATCTTGGTTCTGTGATAGCTCGGAGGCGAGCTAGGGTGGTCTGGAAGGCCACCGAAGGTTGGGAACATGAACGGGTTGGAGGCCCGGGGTTGGGAACATGAACGGGTTGGGAACATGAACGGGTTGGAGCCACCGAAGGTTGGGAAATATTGCCGGCCGAAGCGTGAGTATCACTGCCGTGCAAATTTTCATCCCTTAAAGAATTATGGTGTGCCCGTCTGCCCTCTAGTATCCATGGATTCTTTGCTGTAATTGTACACGTAATTACGACGTTGACAGGAACTCGCAAGTTGTTTCTCGCATACTTTGGATATCAAGGAAAATCTTGAAGAAAATAGAATGATTTTATACTTGTTGTTATCCATATGAACCTACTTCTAAGGATCTCTATTCTCGTGGGTTGGATTATTGTCATTATTGGTCTCTATAATGAGTCTTGGTCCTATCCCCTTTATAATTTCATACATTAGTTTTCTTTCTAATGGTTTGATTAGAGGATCCGCCAACTGCATCTCTGACCTTACAAAACCCAAGGATATTGTCCCTGCATCTAGCAGCTGCTTCATAATTCTGTGTGTTAGTTTAATAGATTCAATCAGGGTGTAGTGGCGGTATCAACGCGATGGAGGCTTGAACCGGCATTGTGGTGACCATATTGACGGCATGGAGGCCCAATCAGATGTGTGGTGGCCGTATCAACGGCGTGAAGACCCGATCTGGTATTGTGATTGATGAATTGGCGGTGTGGAGTGTAGGAAAAAATGAATAAATAATTGGATGCTATTAAATTATAATTAAACAAAATTAACCACAAATCTAAACAGTTGGTCGGAATAAGAATTAATTGAGAACAGGAAATTGGCTGTCGTGGTTTTTCGATGGGGATCGAAGTGAGCAAAGAATGCTCTGCTCTTAGAAGTAGTATCGCGTCTCTCTCGGTGCACTTGACCGAATGCACAAGGTCTCAACATGTTACTCTCTAGGATCCAACGGTCGCCACAAGTAATTGTAGACTCTCTTACTGCAACTTTTGAACAGTTTCGAAACTATAGCTATTATCACGATTATAAAAGGAAGTAGATTTGATGGAAGAAAAATATGGAAGAAAAAAAACACTTCTTCTCTATATTATGATTTTAAGGCTTAGTATTTTTTTACATGGAGAAGACAAGATATGTGTTATACATGGGATTATAAACGGCTTTAAAAATAAAAGAGATGTTTATTGCGATTAAAAAGAATTAAGGAGAAAGCAATTAATCCAATTTAATTGTTATAAAGAGCATCATAAAAAGATGTTGATCCGGTCAATAGCCTCATTTGACCATCTCAAAACCAAGCAACATGTATATATATATGAGCATGAGATTTGAACCATATGCATAAAAAAATTAAAAGGCATGCATTTGGTTTGGAAATACCAATATTTCCAACATGGAGGCGGATGGTAAAGAAGAGTTGATCAAGACCATGGGGAAACATCGATCGGATAAGGAAGAAATTCAAGTGGGTCGTACAACATACAGAAGAAGTGGTGCATCAAGGACAGGGGTGATGGTACTTCGATGATCGTGTAGAAAGAAAAATCAGAATCCATGAGCATGAGCTCAGTTGGTATGGGCATTTTACCTCTTGGAGAGAGTGCGGGTTTCGAACCCCAAGATAAGAAGTGGCCATAAATTAACGCTTTCGGGGAAAATTCGTGGGTCCTCTGGGTGCATGTGTGTATTGTGTGCTTGAATATGGTGTGCGTGGATGTGTTTATGTATAGAATCTGTTTAGGTTAGGGCTTCCGGGCGACTGCCAAGAAAAAAAAAAGGCAACATCAGATATGGGAAGAGGATGATTTCAGCATTTATGTATTTTGGCAAATTTTAGAATTGTCTGCATATCTATGAGAGAACAAAGGAGAGATGTACTCAGTAAATACTTTTTAATGAAGTTTAAGGGAGATTAATTATCCCACCTTTTTTCTAAGAAAAAACAAAGAGGTTTTATAATAGGAAAAATACTCTACTTCAAATTTTCCTATCTCTTGAGTAATTTATGAGAGGTTCTGTCACATTTTAATTTGCACAATAGGCTTTCTATTATGCACTCTCTATATGCTATTAGTCTCTATTAGTGAATGAGAAATTTATGGAGGAAAATGTCTCTCATCTATTACAGAGAATTAATATTGGTTGGATTGTAACTTGTTGAAAGAAGCAAGAGCGTAATACTTGCTCCTAGGAAAGAGATGACTGTAAAGAGATGGTTGTAAAGGTTTACTTCTATCTAGTGAAAGGAACAAAATAGTGAAAGCTTGGGAAAGCATAAAGACATGTCTTTAGGGGAGTAGTTGAAGTGCCGTCGAACCTTTCTATATCGCCCGTGTTTGCATTTGATTTTCATGTGTTGTTAATTAGATTGGTTTTGAATCATAGTTTGTTCATTAATCAGTCTAGGACAATAGGATGTGATATTATTGCATACTTCCGAAACATTAAATTTTAAAAATGCCATGCTACAAGGTTCGTTATTCTATTCTACATCGACTTCGACTCCAATTTATTTTCGAACAAAGAGAGTAATTGCAAATTAATTAGTACCCTCCCTTCCAACCATACCAATTCCTAGCGAAACCAACACAAAACTTGAAACGATGAGATTATAAGCGGCCAGAAATATAGAATTAATTATCTTTGTTAGGAAAAGAAAAGAGAGCAAATTACAACTTTTACTTTGAAGAGTACATGAGATCGGTTACATATTTACAAACAGAAAAAACACTAAACCATATCAAAATGTTCATTCCCCTACCAACAAGATAGTGATATACGAATCTGCGTAAGTTTAGGCAATAGCTCACCCATTGAGACGTTTTTTTTTAACCTCAATGAATATGGATCAGGAAAAGGTTAAAAATTACTGCAGAATTTACAAATTAAAGAACCGCTGTAACTCACGTCAAGAGTTTTGCTACCTTTGTTTAAGACTTTGAAGTACTATAGCACACATGTTAACATATTTTTGCATTGATTTGGAAACTCACAAATATTACAGCCCCCATTGTCATCTTAGAACTTACACACAAACCCCAGAACCATAATATCTAACCACTTTATTTCCTGTGGATATTATTCATATATATATTTATGTAGCGACATGCAACACAGTGCATATAATCCTAGAGGGGCCCACAATCATAGCGGGCGTGGCTAAATGACATACCGCCGAAAAAAGCCATTAGAATCACAATACAGACCAATCTCTTCGTCCACGACGATGACACTAGCATAAAACCTACGAGCAATGATTGAAACGACAATCTCATCACCCTAAGCCTTCGCGCCTTCACATACTCTTTAAGTGCAAATTCCACTCTCCTCTTAAACTCTTGATCCTCGATTTCAGATTCCATGGCTCGAGCTAAGCATCTTGCGAGCACAATTGCGTCTTCGAGCCCGCAAGAGCCGCCTTGGCCAATGAACGGGCCCATCGCGTGCATTGCATCACCCGCGACTGTCGTTGTGTTGGTGTAAAAGTTGTCGGATAGATAGTTCCATGGAGCTCGGTATCTGATGTGAGAGAGGCTTAGTGAATCTAGAATACAGTGTCTCACCATTTCGATTATATCAGTAGGAAAATCCTTCAGGAGATCAAGAGTGAGGTCTCGGATGCGTTCAGGAACCCTTCCAACTTCTGAATCTGGAATTTCAACCAAGGAATTAAGTAAAGCCATTTCATAAATATAGGGCCAGATTACACTAAACTAGGCTTAATTAATTATGAGCTTTTTTCAGTAAACTGTATTTAAAACGTGAATACAGTAAGCTCCCTTAAACTTTGGTTTTAGGGCTTTTTAGTAAAAGGCCCTCTCATACTTCGCTAATTACTAAAAAACCGTTTCATACTTCATATTTACTTATAAGACCCATCATACATTTAAATTGCTCTAAAAAGCCTCCCGGTAGCCCAAAAAGAGAACGTTTTTGATATTTTCCATTACTCCGTTGGGAGCTTAACCGTGAGTATCGGCTAAAGGTTTTAAAACCTTCATAGCCCCTTTTCTTTTTCAAAAATTCCTAATTTTCCTTCTCACTTGGCTTGAGGATTAGGGTTTCGATCAAAGATTTTTCAAATTGATCATGAAAACTGGCTCGTATTTTTCAAACTTCTCCAGCAACAAGTTTGTCGGGTGTCGTTGTCTCTTCAATTGCAAGGTTCGAGTTCATGAGCACCTCATTTGAAAACGATTTTTTTGTTGCTGATGATGCTCATAAATGGGAATTTCCCAGAACATGACACGTGGCGGATCACGTGTCCTGGGGGCTATAGTGTTGAAGTAAGCATGATACTTTGTGGACATTCCTCGGGACCTCGTCTCCGAGGAATCACCCGACCTATTGAAGGCCTCCCAGGATACCCCCATATTTGCCTTGCAAACAGCCATCAGCTCGCCTCTAAGCTCTCCTACAGGCCGAGCTTTCTCGACCTCCCGGCTCATCTTCGAGCTTTTGCAGGCCTGAGCCTCCTCGGCCTCCTGACTCATCTCCGGATCTTCAGGCAAGGCGAGCTTCCTCGGCTTTCCCGACCAACCGAGAACACAGAGCACAAGAGCCTCCGCAACGGCTCTGTGTATCTCGCCAAATACGAGATATCCGCCGCTCCACGTTCCGTGTCCAATGCTGATGCGTTCTCCTATTAATGAGCGCATCTCGTCATTAATGGGTGGATCTCCCATTAACGCGGGCGTAACGTAAAGGCGTAACTGACAGCGAGGGTCTCGCACCGACTCGCTCCGCGCCACCACTATATAAACCCTTCTCTCAGACAATTCAGGTAACTCAAATCGATTCCAATACGCCGCTACTCTGCCAATATTCCTCGGCACTAACTTGATCGTTGGAGGGTCCTACGGTGGTCACCTACCGCAAGACTTTCTTTGCAGGTAGCTCGGCGTCAACAACACCACCAACCCATTGAGATCCACACGCTCAACAACTCTCATTTCAAATCTCAACCGTCTAAGGAACGCTCGCCACAGATCGACAGAGGACAATATCTGAGAGAGATCCGACCTCCATCAGCCGGCGCCGTCTGTAAGAAAGCATACCGCTTCTCCACCCATCAAGTTGATCTTTCGTTCTTGATCCAATGGCGAGCGACAACCACGACAATCCCAATATGAACCGCCACACTACCTGTAACGGAGGCAGGAGCAGCTCTACCCCACCTCCTAGCGTCATCGGAGCCTTATCTGCTCGGATCGACAGACTCACATCGCTGGTGGATGTACTAATCCGCATTCAAGCGGCGGGTCCTATCCACCAAACAGCAGTTCCCGCTCCTCGGGATAACAACGCCCACCAAAGGATGGAAGACCCCGTTCAGGCCCTCAATCTCGCTCACGCTCATCTCAGTGTCACCGAGCGTCGGCGTGCCGACTCCGGCAACCATGGTCCGTATACAGCGAATGATTCTATGACCCGCTGGGCGCCGGACAACTCCACACCCCGGTCTCTGGAAAGACTAGGCCATTGTCCAGAGGTCCGCCGTGCTCTCACACCCTCTGAGGAGGTGTCGGTCAGCTCGCCTGTTTTCAGGCGCGACCGACGCCCTCACTCCCATCAGGACTATGCAAACGGCGCGCATCGAGACTACTCAAGAAGGACCTCACCCGAGAATCTAAGAAATTTGATAGAACGGAATCAAAGCCGCACTGCTGCGCAGAAAAGGAGCGGGGGTAGCCGCCACTCTGACTGCGCTAAATCCTCGAGGTACCACCACCGTCTCGAGAATCTCGAAAAGAAAATCGAAGGTATACGACGAGATGGTCATTCGTTCAGCGAGGGAGCCAGGAATTCCGCCGACTCACTCACAAAACCCTTTACAGAAAAGCTGCTGACCGAGCACGTCTTGTCCAGAAACGAACCGTCCAAAGTGGCCCTCTTCGACGGGAAGTCCGACCCGAAGGACCACTTGGACACATTTACGGTAGGCATGAGCTTTCAGGATAGCTCGCTCAATACAGAGCTTTCCCCACTATGCTAATCCGAGCGGGTCGGGACTGGTTCATGGGGCCTGCGCCATGCTCCATCTCCACCTTCGACGAGCTAGCTATCCAATTTCTCGGACATTTCGTCGGAAACCGACGACAGAAAAGGACGGGCGATTACTTGTTCACTGTCAAGAGCGGAGACAAGGAACCCTTCAAGGGGTACGTCACCCGTTTCTACAATGCTCTCCTAGATGTCCCAGAGCACTTCGACGAAACAGTTATCATCGCGCTGGGGTCGGATCTTAGACACAAACAGTGGCTCCGCTCTTTTGCATTAGCGCAACCTAAGACTATGGCCGAGGTAAAAGCCTGGACCGAGCGAGAAATCCAGCTCGAGTCCGAAGTGAACTCAAACCTGCCCCGAGGCGACTAGGCGAACAGAAAGAAGAGGGACAACGGAAAGACGAAGAATGTCAATCGTTCAAGACCTTACCCTCCGAGTTCCAGGAGTATACTCCTTCGAATATTTCCCAGACCGAGCTGCTGGAAGAAACTAAGGGCGAAAGGTTCTTTAAGCTCCGGCCAGTTACCGCAAGAGCGAGCAAGCGTCTCCGCGGTCCGTACTGCGCCTATCACAGGTCGCAAGGTCACCTGACGGAGAACTGCAAACAACTCTGTAACTACATCGAGGAGTTGATCCGCTCCGGCCACCTAGCAAAATACCTGTGAGACAAACGTCAACTAGATAGGGGTCAATCCGACCAACCCGAAGCCAAAGAGCTGACGATCGGACAGATCATGGTCGTCACCAACTGACCCGAGTCTAAAAAACAAGGATAGCCACCGAATCCGGTCATTCAATACAGGAGAGTTTAAACTGTATCACCGAATCTGTATTTTATTTAATAATAAAGATTCTTACTTCCTTGCGATCTGAACTGTTTCTTTTTGTTTTCATGCTAAAATATCCCGCAAGACCATCGGGTAGCTTTCTGCCAGTCAAGCAAAATCCAGCCTTTCACTCAAGAAAATGAAGCTCAGATGTGTGTATAAGCAGCCAATCAAAGCCCTCCTCACAAGGCCGCCAAGCAGCTTCCTACTCGGCTCATCCATCAGCGGGTAGCTTCCTGTCCAACAACGTTGTGAATCCAAAGCCCTCACCAAGAGGTCACCGAGCAGCTTCCTGCCCGATCCATCCGCAGCGGGTAGCTTCTTGCCCAACAATACTGTGGATCCAAAACCACACCAAGAGGCCACCGAGCAGCTTCCTATCCGGTCCATCCTTAGCGGGTAGCTTCTTACCCAACAATAGTAAGGATCTAAAGCCTTCAACAAGAGGCCACCGAGTAGCTTCCTGCCCGGTCCATCTGCAGCAAGTAGCTTCCTGCCTAACAACGATATAGATCTAAAGCCCTCACCAAGAGACCACCATGCAGCTTCCTGCCCGGTCCATCCGCAGCGGGTAGGTTTCTGCCCAACAACGCTGTGGATCTAAAACCCTCATCAAGAGGCCACCGAGCAGCTTTCTGCCCGGTCCATCCCTAACGGATAGCTTCCTATCTAACTACGCTAAAGATCTAAAGCCCTCGCTAAGAGGCCACCGAGCAGCTACCTATCCGATCCATCTCTAGCGGGTAGCTTCTGACCCAACTACGCTAAGGATCTAAAGCCTTCACCAAGAGGCCACCGAGCAGCTTTCTGCCCGGTCCATCTCTGGCAGTTAGCTTCCTACCCAACTGCACTAAGGATCTAAAACCCTCATCAAAAGGCCACCGAGCAGCTTCCTAGCCAGTCCATCCCTAGTGGGTAGCTTCCTACCCAACTATGCTAAGGACCTAAAGCTCTCGTCATGAGGCCACCGAACAGCTTCCTGCCCGGTCCATCAGCAGCGAGTAGCTTCCTGCCCTACGGAGACATGGGTATAAGACCCACATCAAATCGAATGACGCCGACCTATTCAAACTTTGGCCATCGTTCGGTTCAAACTAAATGGGCGGTCGACACCACGACTCCGGGAAAGAGAGTGTACCGACCTTCCTACACCTGATTATCATTAAACTCTCACTCGACGCCCGACCGTCTCCTGGGCTTTCATGGTTCCCCGGGAAAACTTACTCCAGGCTACTTGCTCCATTTCCGAGAGCAGGCTGTCGGCGACGGAGAGCCCCGAGGGTATCTTAATGCAGATGTCGCCCTCCTGCATATGGACCCGAAGGAAGGTTGCCGAGAGACCGTCCTTTTATGTTTTTGAAGGGGGCATCGGCGGGCTCAGCCTCCTCCTCCTCCCTCGTCTGGGACGCCGGGTCCCGCGCATGCTTATAACCCCCCGCGGCATTCTTCCGGGACTCGAGACACGGCGGAAAGCTTGGTCGGTGGAGTTGGCCTCGTGGCTGAGCTCGAACCAGCCCGGGACGAGCTTGCTCCCCCGGTCTTCTTCCCTTAGGCCTTTGCGGCCATAGCGGTTAGGAATTTTGATCGGCCTATTGCCTCTGCAGGAAAAGAACACACAAAAAAAGAGGTTAGCGACGCTGAAACGGCAAAGAAAATTTATCGAAGTCTAAATTGATCGTCTAAAAGCCCTGACTTACCCAGAAAGTGCGCAGGGCTGAGCCCAGCCCAGCTCAGAGCCTGCTCGGAAAACAAGACAGCGGCCCGCTGGATCGGCTCCCATAAGGACATCGTCCTTTCCTCGAGGGAGGACGACTTTTTCGGCCTCGGGTAATCGGCCATGTGCCACTGTGTAGGTGCAAGCCAATCCTCGCTCTCAAGTAGCCCGACGAATATAAACCTTTCCTTCCATTCATGGATGGAAGAAGGGACCGTTCCCGCCAAAATTTTCGGCAAAGAGCTATTTGTTCCCTTATAAAAAAGAGGGGAGAGTCCTCAAAATTTAGCCTCACGTGTAAAACACGTGAGCGCTCATATGCAAAGCGTATGAGCGCTGAATAAAACAATTAATAGTCAAACAGGCCTCACGTGTAAAACACGTGAGCGCTTATATGCAAGGCATGTGAGCGCTTAACATAAACAGGCTAAAACCCACAGCAAGGGTCACGTGTTAAACACATGAGTTCTCTTGCCTCCATGTGAGCGCCCCAATTTAAAATGCTCCTATCAAATTTTAGAATTAAATTCTATTTTGGGAAATATTTTCTTGATCTTTCTCAAACTAAAAAGATCTTCTCTGTTAAACAGAGGATCTTTGGATCAAAAATCCAACGGTGATCATCTGGTAGAATAAAGTTCTATCATAGGAAAATATTTTTCTTATCCTGTTAAATTAACAAGATATTCATATGATCAGAATTCTATGTTAGAATAAAATTCTAATCTTATTAAACTAACGAGATATCTATATGATAGAATTAAATTCTATAGTAAGAAAATATATTTCTGATCCTGTTAAACTAAAAAGATATGATAGAATAAAATTCTAATCTTGTCAAAACTAACAAGATATTCATAATCTTGTTAAACAAACAAGAAATCTTCTTTGTTAAACAGAGGGCCTTTGGATTAAAAATCCAACGGTGGATAAAATTCACCGATTGATCTAAAAGATCATGAAATCAATCATGATCTCTCAATGAGAGATTCCCTTAACAAATTGATTCTTTTTCTTCTCATATAAATAGGAGCAAGGGGGAGAAAAAAACACACAGAGGGAGAGGGGAAGAAAAATAGAAAGAGAATTTAATTCTCTAAAGAAGAGGAACCCCTCCCAAAAACTCTCACAAAAAGAGAATTGAATTCTCAAACCAAGAGTTTAACTCTTCTCAAAAAACTTAGTTCTTCCTCTGGTTAAGATCTGCAGAAGCAGATCTCCCCACAATTTGAGAATTTAATTCTCATCGGAGGGATTCTGTTATGCAGATTCAAAACCTAGGGGAAAGAACTGAATCCAAAAGAGTTTAACTCTTACAAAACATATGGGAATTTAATTCCTCTGAAACTAGGGTTTAACCCTTTAAAAAGAATTTAATCCTTTTAAAGAACAAAAAGAGAACTTGATTCCTCAGAACCATAGAAGAATAGCCTGGTGATTCATTAGCGTTCAACGCTACACAATAAAAGTTCACGTGTTCTCACGTGAACACCTTTGAGAAAGGAAAAAGGAAAGACCAAGATCTAGTCACGTGACCCCTGAGAAATGCTCAGCACTTATAAAAGAGAAAAGTGAATGAACCCTATTTTTGGGGCGCTTCACGTGACCCCACGTGACCCCTGAGAAGTGCTCGGCACTTATAAAAGAGAAAAGGGAATGAACCCTATTTTTTTTGGACGCCTCACGTGACCCCACGTGACTCCTGAAAAGTGCTCAGCACTTATAAAAGAGAAAAGGGAATAAACCCTATTTTTGGGACGCCTCACGTGATTCCACGTGACCCCCTAACAGTGCTCAGCACTAGAATAAGAGAATAAAAGAAGCAGCGCCCCACTCTAAGCGTCTCATATGCCACACGTGAGCGCCCCAACTTTCAATATTTAACACTGCTATGGCGCCTCACGTGCCACACGCGAGCGCTGCTATGGCGCCTCATGTGCCACACGTGAGCATCTCAAATCTCAATGTTTAACACTGTCTTAGAATATCACGTGGGAGCACGTGGGCGTGGGAGCACGTGGGCACTAGTGTTTAACATTATAAGAGGCCAACTTCAACCCCAGATTGGCCAAGTCTTTCCTGAGATTAATTCTCTAAATAAACCGAGCCTCCATGCTCATGACTGATGTTTCCTCAATTTGGAATTTGGTTCAAGGGTACATCTCTCCACACCTCTGATACATGTCGTTATAATTTTTCAACGTCTTCAGAGAGGTGGTGGGTCCCGAAAACCAACAAGCTGGACCGTAATGTCCTTAAACTAACAATGGACAGTAATGTCCTTAAACTAAACCATCACCTCAAAAATGGTGATCTGCGGACCGTAACGTCCCTAAACTAAACTCTATAGACTATGATGTCTTTAAACTCTATGGACTATGATGTCCTTAAACTTCACGGACTATGATGTCCTTAAACTTATGGACCGTGACGTCCCTAAACTACATTCTACGGACTATGACGTCCTTAAACTCATGGACTATGACGTCCTTAAACTTATGCACCGCAATATTCCTAAACTAAAACGATCGAGTCCGAATACTCTTTCGTTGGGTCTAAATGATCCTAAAACCTTGTTGAGTAGATCTTAGTCTAAAATTAGACTAACGTATCCTCAACAAGCATTTAAGTTGATCTTAATCTAAAACAAGATTAACGATTCTTAAACCAACCCAAACCCAAATCTAAGAAAATACGGATTTGGACTAATCCACGTCCTACGGGCGATAACATAAATTAGTCTCCGTATATAATCCACGGGCAACCAACAATAAAACAAACACACAGGACACGAAGTGACCATCTGGAGAAGGAGAAAGTTGTTACCGCGATGCGGTAGCGTAATTAACTACAGGGACTTGCGCCTGCAGGGAAGAGCGTCCCCACAATCAAAAACCTCTCGTAAACAAGGGGGAATCTAACGAAATCTGCTACAACGGCCGCATCTGTCTAAACCTCCGATACACGATGCTTAAATCAACTTGGTATCTTCGAAGAGGTGGACGGATGACACCCAAATAGCATCTGCCCCCAAAATTCAGGCCGGACGTCCCAACGCCCCGGTCGCGTCTTTCGGCGGAGAACAGATTCTGGCACGCCCAGTGGGACTTTTCCTCTTTCCACTTCACACTTTGTGTGTCGTGTTCGCGAACGAATCGCGATTTAATGTGGTTGGCCCTGGATTCGAGATACTAAGATTTGGTGTCTTGCTCCCGTGCAGAGAAAACGGCTTCCAACTGCACCAACTGCAACAACTCCCACTCCGTCCTTGCTGGAGGAGTGACCTATGGGCCCCAAGCGGCCAGTGGAACATATGACTCAGGCCACCACTGGACTGTTCTTTGGTATCATGATCCCACCAGCAAGCTTCAGCGTCCCAATGTCGTCACAGGAAGCTCCGAAGAAGTCGGTTTTTGATAGGCTTACCACTACCACAGCCTCTCTCTACGGGCCGTCCAATTCCAAGTCTACTGCATCAGTCTTCGACAGGCTGAGCCTGAGCTCCAGTAGGTCCATGAAGAAGCCTGCAATACCTGAACGAGTCATCCCGAAGCAGATAGCCATTCCAACTCCGACAGATGAAGTCGTCAAAGGGCCTTCTCTTGCTAAGGGATCGGTCTTTGCGAGACTGGCCACCCCAATTCCTGCTTTGAGTGAGCTCGTCCAAACCACTTCTCTTGCCCAAAAGTCAGTCTTCAACAGGTTGGATGTTTCTTCTCAGTGGACGTCAGCGTTTGATTGCACCAACAGCAACCTTTCACCAGAACAAGGGGCATGATGAAGCCACCCCCATAACTGAGCCAGTACCGTCTGCAAGACATGCTCGACGTCGCCACCGGCGCCGAGTGAGGAAAGCCGAGGCAGTTCCCCTTCTGGACTGACTCTACCAGCTCCGATGGTGGAAGTCGATGCTGCTATTCCAACTGGGAACAGCTTTGAGCCGCTCAGGAAGATGCACAAAAACTCTCCAACTGCTGTTTTAAAAAGGTCTCCTTCACCTGTTGAAAATGTTACAAAGGCGGAGCTGGAGCAGCCTCCTCAGCGGCTGTCCTCCAAAATTCATAAGGTCTGGCGGAGAGTCCAAGACTCCGTAATCGATAAGGACTACTCCCGCCGACAGAAGAAAATAAAGATTCAGCAAAAGGAGGACCATCCCTTCGCCACGCCACGAATGGTGTCGTCTGCACGAGTGCCTACATCAACAGCCCCCTCAACTTCAATCGTCCATAAAAAGAGGAGGGTGGAGAAGATCCTTATGCCTGCGACGAATCTCAAGGGCACTAAACCCAAACGCTCCAAGTCTGGGGGCATGGTGGTGCATACTGTTTACATGGCTTTCGGGAAAAAGGATAGCCGTATCTTCACGGGTCACTGACCACTACCCGATCCGTAACAAAGGCTCAGGAGCAACAACAGAAGCTCCAGGAAATGTTAACAAAGATGGCCACGCTCACTGGGCCAAAAGAAAGCCCGGAGACATCGTCGGAACAACGCCAGGAGCTAGAAACCGATGCCGAGTTCCTCCGCAGAATGCTCGAGAAGAAAGATAAAGAAGACGCGGAACAAACGGCCAACATAAAACAAATGTCGCTATTGTTCCAGGACATGGTAGGCATGATGATCCAGCCGGACCCTCCAGTGGAAGAGCCTCCGATGATCATTGAAGACGACAGGGGGACATCAAACCCTCTTCCGGCCTTTTCAGCAATAAAGGAGGAAACAATCTCGAAAGCTGCGCTCGATGATTATATAGCTCAACAGATACGAGCCCATCAAGCGAACGAAGCTACTAACCAAGTCGTCAGAACGGAGCGACCATATCCCAGCTGGTACGATCAAATCAAGTACCTGCCAGGATACACAATTCCTAAGTTCCACGTGTACAAGGGGACAGGCAATCCCCATCAACATGTCGCTCAATTCAGGGCTCTGTGCAGCAATACTGTGGAGGACAATAAGCTACCGCTTCACCAATTCGTCGGTAGCCTAGCGGAAACGGCCTTCGAATGGTATTCGGAGCTTCCGAATGACTCCGTCAAAACTTTTACAGAGATGGAGTTGCTATTCACTCGGCGTTTCGCAAGCGCTAGCGAACGCACCCCAATCACGGCGTTGATCAATGCCCGAGTGAAGCCAGGGAAGACATGGATTCAGTATGCAATTCGGTGGCGCAACCTATGGTCGAAGTGCGAACAACGCATAGAAGAGACTCCTGCAGTAGGTATGTTTTTGGGAACCCTCAATCCGCATGCAACCATATCTCAATTCATGATGTTTTTCAAGCTAACCACCTTTCAGGCCTTGATTGACAAGCTGGCCCAAATGGACCAGATGGGCCATAGGCCTTCCTCTTCAAAGACGGGGCCTCGGAATGAAAAAGGGAAAGGAAAAGCGACCTTCGTCGCCAATGCTCAACAATAGCCGAGTGGTCCAAAACCAACTGATTACCAAAGCGAAAGACAGCGATTTATCAACGAAAAGTTAAAACGTCCTTACTCGTTCCCTCGAGATAAAATAAGGAGACTGTTCGAACTAGCGGTGCGCAACAGGCTCATCACTCTGCCAGATCCGAGATGCCCACTGCAGCCAGGTGACGTCAACAATCCCAACAATTACCGCAACTACCACCGAGTAGTAGGCCACCCAATTGAAGATTGTTTCGTCTTCAAAAGCTGGATCGAGGACCAATACTAACAGGGCAAATTTGCACTGTCTGAGAACTGGAAAGTAAGCCCGCCGCAGCCGCACGCTCCTAAAAGGGTAGACACGCCGGGACATCATGCTCATTTATAGAAGAAGCTCCATGGGAGGTCGCTCTTTCAGCCAAAACAAAAAGAATGCCGAAAGATCTTCAAAAATGCCCGGCGATTAGGTGGAAAAGCCCGCTGGAACCTGAGATCATTGAGGGAATGCTGAAACCACGCTCGACGTCAAGAATTGGTAGCGATGGGCAAAACGCCCAGGCCCAGCCGTCAAAATCTTCGAAAAGGAAGAAGAAGACCAAAAAGCCCGTGAAGCTTGATGACAAGCGCACGGCCTGCAAAAGCAGATTGGCGCACTGGAAGAATATAATCAGAAGGCGCGAACCCTAGTTGTACTCCAAGAATTTCTCAACATTCTTGAGAGCGGAGAAAACGACTATGACGACGGAGACGACTCGTCAGAAGAATTTGAGGATTATGTGGCAAGTTGTCACATGATCTCTTATTCGCCCGTATATGACGAAGAAGCTCACATAGAGAAACTGGGGGCAGGAGCTGTTGGATATATGTATGCCCTAGAGTCCATTATTTGATAGTGGATGTATTTATACATGTGTGTGTGTATTCAGAGGACTCTCTTGCTCGACATGATAGTATGCTATCTGGTTACTCTTTATCTGACATGTTCACTTGATCATGCTTTTATTCATTTGTACATGTTGATAAAACCTTCATAATATTTGCTTGACTACTGTGATTGCGATGCAGATCATACTAGTGGGACATATGTAGTTTATAAGCATATCCTGAAATGTCCCTAGTCGTTGGTGTATCGAGACGGGACATCGATATTCCAGAGTAGACTAGCGTATATAATACTGGACCCATGAGATGGGCGGTGGATGATCCCACATCCATTGGTGTTTGACACCGAGATTGTATACGGGTGCTCAGTGGAGACTGGATACACTGGACGGACTCGCCGAGAACTCATATATGGTATTATATCTATCGTCGGATAGCAGTTCTCAGATGACACTGGTACAGGTTAGTCTGTAGACCCGAGATCGTCATAGAGCCTCATGTGTTCTCCCACTGTGCTTTGCTTTCCACCCTACCACGGCTCTACTGAGTCGTGTAAACAGGTGGGTTTTGAGTACAGTCCCGAGACATGTGGAGGCAATGAGCGATAGGAGGGGTTTCGTCTCTCCCGGTATTGGGGGTTAATGTTGCGCTGTACTCGATTGGCTATATCAGCAAGTCCCTGGCCAGTGCTGATGAGATTTACTGACAAGTGTTATCGGTAGTTTCTCGAACTGTTATAGGCCATACATCGGCATAACTTATTGAGTTATTGGGGTCGACGATGCCATCCCTAAACTCGATATGCGGCATATCTGACGGAGAGATCGGACTGTACGGTAAGTGTTACCGGTTGGCTCGACAGGAGTTTTGACAGGTTCGCTTGTTTTTCTTCTGCTCGCTCAATACCCGGGTGGCCGTTACGTTTAGCTGACCGCTTGCGGCTTGTGGGTGTTTGATATGATCATCGCCTACTGCCGGCGTATTAACGAGTATTAGAGTCCAACAAAAAGGTTACCTAGCTCAGGCGAAATGATGTGGGGTGCACATGGTGATATGCGCGGATGCCTGATTAAATGCGTGTATGAGATACCGCATTATAATCTTGTAACGCCTTGAAAAGTCGTTTTGGTGTTTTCCCGAAAATCGGTGAAAATTTGGTATTTTTCCGTAAATCGTCTTTTTTGTTATTTTGCAGTTTAGGCCTAATTATACCTAATTTGGATAGGTAATTGCTAGTTTTTAGTAGCTAATGAGTTACTTATAAATTTCTGGTCATATAAAAAAAATTCCCTATTTTTCAATTTTTAATATTATTTTAAGCCGGTAAAAAAATACATTAAATTAGCGATAAATACAAATTTAAATGGGCTAATTTTAATCTTTAAAATCATGTTAATTAAAATCTCTTTGTAATATAATTTTTTAGTATTTTATTTCAAGTTTTAATGGGGTTTTATTATGGAAAACAAAAACATAATTATTTTGAACTAAAACTTGCAATTTTGGACTTGTGGGGGGTCTTTTTGCATAAAATTTCTTTGTAAAATCTCTCACTCATTCCTCACTACTTTGGCCGGCCCCACCACTGCTGGATCAGCCACTTCCCCCTCCATTCTTTGCTTCTTTGACTCATTCAAATGATTTAAATATAGGTTTTTATTATATTATTTTGGATGGGGGTATTGTGGTAATTTGAGAGGGGCTTTGACTTGGATTCTTTTCCACAACTCCCCCCACACCTCTCTCCACTCCCTCCTCAGCCCAAATTCCTGCAGAAAACAGCCCCAAAAATTTTTCCCATTTCTCCTTCTATTTTGCTTCATTTTCACCTCAAAAATCCATCAAAATTCAAATTTCCTTCACAAATCCAATGCAAACCCTTAATCCATCTCTTCTCACATCCCAATTGGTTTAAATCTTGGAGAAAGGAGGTGCCTTGGGAGGCTAGGGCAAGCTAAGGTTTGAACTTGTGAGGTATAATTTCAATCTTTGGTTAATTGGTAGTTGTTATATGCTAAATTAGAACCTTGATGTGTTAATTTTTGTTGTTGATTTCTAATCTAGGTTTTAAAGTGAATGGTTTGAGTTTAAACTAGGGTTTAGAAAACCATTATTAGGTTAATTAATCTATTTTGTTATCTAGTTGTTTTGTTAACCTAAATCTATGGGGTTAACTTGCTTATTGGACTTCAAATTAGTGTTAATTTAGTGTTTCATGTATAGTTTGGGTTGGATTTTGCTAATTATGAAAAATCAAGAAAGGTTTTGTTTATGGAAAAAAAAGGGATTTGAAGCATTGCATGTGGGTTATGTGAGGGTTGTAGATTGCTTGTAGTGTGGTTGGTTGTTCAAGCTTGATAGTAGTCTTTTGTCGCAAAGCGACGGTGTTTGCACCAATTTTGGAATGCAAATGCTTACTAGTTTTTTTTATAAAATTATGTGATCAATTATTTGTGATATCTTGATGATTGTATTGGCATCTCCTACGACTTTTAGGGTGTGAATGCGGATTTTTGGTTTTATCGGGTTTTAGCTTTGCCGGGCGCCCAAAACGACGGTTATAGTTAGTTTTTGTGATTTTCGTGTGTGTTCCGCGCACTTTGTGCACGTTGTGCCTAACTCGTGAACGTAGATGTTTTCGTTTGGGATTTGCGTTGTTTCATGATATGTAACCTTATGTTTTATATTGGTGCAAATTCCAGGTTCGGTCGCGGAGACTTCGGACGCGGCACGAAAAGGAAAGGCGGTGATCGGACATAGCTAGCTGGGGATTCCGGTGAGTAGATGTAACATCTACGGGGGACTATCGTTTGGATGGCGCAAGTCGCACGATAGTTTAAGTAGTTAAAGAATTCTAGTAATATTGGTAACTACATCCATGCTTTATTTGACATACATATGTGAACCCATTCTATATGATACCTGCACCATTGCCAGGGTTTTTATATGCAGCACGAGCACTATTCATGCGTACACACACGCCCTGGTAATTGTCATGCCACCACACTAGATAACCTATAATTTGAACCTTTTACTATAATTGATGCTTAAACCTGTGCTATTGCCTTTAAATCCTTAAAATGAAATCGTAGGATTGCTATTCATGTGCATGTACCTCATCATATCATTTGTTCATGCCTAGTCTATTAATCATACATCGCAACTTGATTATTGATACCATATGCATTCATTATCAATGACATATGCACTTATGAGGATTTCTTGAGATTTTATGATATTTCTGGATTTCGGGGGAAAGCCGCAAAATTTCTAAACTTATTACCTTTTTAAAATATGTAAATTGCGGTTTTCTAGTGATGTAAGTGTCGTCCACCATGAGTTTACTGTGGTTTTCGAGACCCGTTTCGAGGAGTTGGATGAACCGTCTCGGGTACATGGTGGGCCCGGTAAGGTATCCCGAGACGAGAAGGTCGTGTTGTTGACGTTGAGCCTGGCAGGGGATAGACTACCTACCGGTGACTGTTTTGGCACGACGGATATCCAGAGGATACCGACCGTGGCCGCGAGATGATGAGATATTGATATTTGAGATGGGTCAGCTGGACGGCTGAGGCCAGAGATACTATGATATGGATACATGAGATTGAGACAGTTTTGAGGTGTCGATGCTGGACACAGATTCTTGTTGATTCTATTGGTATTGTGCTGATATTTCAAAAGAGATTCCTAAAGGAAAAGTATGATTTCTTATACTTGCACATTCAAATCACGAGTTGATTCATATTGCATTCATACATGCTAGTACATTCATGCTGCATACATACCTGCTAATATATCCTGCCATACCTGTATTATAGATGCTAGGATGCTTGTGTGCATGCTTGCGGTAGCCTATATAGATGTTATTTATTACTCACGAGTTGGCAACTCACCCCCGTTGTGCCACAGCCTTTTGCAGGTCCGCTCCGTCAGTACAGTAGCGGCGGACGCACTTGCTTCTTTTGCCTCTTTTGCCTGGACCCGAGGCTTTTGCTCGTAGGTGGGTTGTATTATTATTTTGTACCACCTTGTATATTATTTGTATGTAGAGTACTCCATCTACTGTATCTACCAGTACTATTGTATATTGACCTAGAGACGAGACCGTGAGATTTGTGGGCTTTTTATGCTGTATTTTGGGGTCGAGCTCACTCAAGTCGACATGATGTTTTACTTGCGCTTCTTATGTTTATTTATGCACATTGCTGATTTACATTGCGTGGGATTTGTGACCGCCTTGTGGCGAAGAGCTAGCTCCCGCTTGGGGATGCCTTATTTGTTGTATTCATATATATTCTTGTTGTACCCATTTTGGGGGCCAGTATTTACAAAGGAGACTCTACCGAAATTTTCGGAAAAATTGATATTGTTTTTAAAAAGGGCTTGATATGACTTACTTGATAAACTCGCTTTCAATTGATTGGTTTTTCCTTCACTCTTCTGCTTATTTGGTTTTGATTTCTGGGCTTTGGCTTACTTATTTTACGGACGTCTTGAGACGTTTCGTAACTTAAGTGCCAGTCACGTTCCGTACCCTGCGGGTCGTGACAAATCTGGCGTTATCTTTTGGTCGGGTCATATGTGATATGACCAGTATATTAAATCAATTGTTGATTTAATATTAATGACCATTAGTCTTTTCACTTATAATTTTTCTTTATTGTATGCATGAATGTATGTATGTACATATGTTGATATGAATGCACACATGCATGCATGTGTCATGGTGATGATACATTGGAATTGGCTATGCAAGACTCACAAGGTTTGGATATTTATTTATTTTGATTATTGATTAAAGAATTAATTAGGATTATATCATGGTTGCTTCGTTTCTACATACTTCCATTGTTGACTTTGACTTGAACCATGGTTTGATTACTACATATAAACCATGGTTTAGTCTCTACACTTAACCATAATTTAATCCCTACACTTATTCTTTAACCAAATAACAAAATATCTAGATATTTTCTAAGCTTGGTTATGAGTGAGTGTGACCCTCTCTCATATATTCATTTTCATTTTATTATTTGGTATAAGAATTATCTTGAGCTTGTTTAGCCTTTCCTTCTTCCTCAAACCTTACTACCTCTTCATAAGTGAGTGAAGGAGATAAAAAGAAAAGATTTTTAAGTGAGATCCAAACCGACATCACCAATCTACACTAGTTTAGCCAACTAGTTTAGGTTGTTTTGCATCACTCCTACTTGTTCTAGTGAAGCAAGGAGCTTGAGCCAAGGTACTCCGCGGTGGATCATCGTGGACAAAGAAGGACTCAAGCGGACCCGTCCAAACACCGAGTTGAACCAAGGAGTCTAGCAAGGAGGTCTACAAAGGTTGTATTTACTTTCACTTAGTGTTAGACTCTTGTTTTAGTATGAGATACTATGTTGTTACTCTAAACTTCTAGTTTGATCCTAGATTAAGATTACTTAGCACCCAAAATTTTAATTGTAGCATGGGTGTTACTAGTAAACCCTACTCAAGGTGTTAAGGAATCCCAACAGAAGCGGTGCCAAAATCCTTCAAACTTCTGACGAGATGATCGACATGCTGCTGAACGAAGCCCGTCAGAAGAGCAAGGCTGATCAGCAACGTGAAATGGCCATATTCGAAAGAGCCAGGCGTCGGCATCAAGCTGAAGAAGTCATGGCGGGAATGGGTCGCAGAGCACTCCAACCAGATCGAAGCACACCCGCGGCAGACAAAAGCAAGCATAAGGCAAGGTAATGGTTCGCTAAAACTCTGTCAATAGGAATGAAGCTGCCATCTCCCAAAGGAAATACTCCTGGCAGTATACATCTTAACGAAGCGGATGCACACCCTAACTACTGCTTATACCATCAGAGGGCTACACACTCTACTGAAGAGTGCATGGCCTTTAAAAACAGGTGGCAGGGGTATGTTGCCCACCGGCAACAGTTCAAGCGAATGAAGCGCAAAACTCGTCGGGAAAGGAGAATCACGACAGATGAGCGTAAAAGAACTGCCGGCAACTGTCACATGGTTGATGCTGGGGGATCGCAACTTCTCACCTTCGGAAGCGATTCTGATGAAGAAATAGCCCCCGGCCCTCTTTTCAAAGAATCCACCTCAGGAAAATAAGAAGAGACGAAGAACTGTGAGAATATTCAGCTGCGCAACCGTATGTTGCCCAAAAAGAATCTCGGACTTACAAACAAGGGATCTAACAAAAAAGATAAAGAGAATGAGAAGTCCCTGAGGATATCACCCTCGATGACCGAGTCGTCAAAGAGCTCGCAGCCAAGGACCCGCCCTAGAAAAACAAGGTGGATTACAATGTTCTGGCACACCTAAGAAAGATACCCTCGCAGCTAAGCATTCTCGATGCCCTTCTGCTGTCTAAAGAGGCGTGAGATTCTCTGATCAAGGCACCACAAGAGCCCGGCCAATTTCAAGCTTTCCTTGCCGAAGAAAAGATGAAGGACGAGTTGGAAGAAGTGCACACAGCTAACATCACTTTCGGCGATGAAGATCTCCTCCTCGGAACGTGCGAGCACAACCGTTCCGTGTACGCCACCGGGTACTGCCATGACATCAAGATAGGGAAGATCTTAGTTGACAATGGGTCCTCTGTCAATCTCCTGAATGTGAGAGTGCTAAAACAAATCTGCATGAGCGTTCAACACCTCACTCGGGATAAAATCCCTATCTCCGGATTCGATTCCCAGTCATCACGGACGCTCGGGTCTGTGATTCTGACGTTACGCTTTGGGATGCTCGTCACTGAAATCAAATTTCATGTCATCGACATCAAGACCTGATACAACGCCTTGCTTGGCATGCCTTGGTTACACGAGTACAACATCATCCCTTCTACACAACATCAGTGTATGAAGTATTTCAAAGACGGTCTCGAGTACACCGTAACGGGGGAGGCTAAATCCATTCTCCGTGAATGAAGTCCACAAATACGAGGATGCAAAGTATTTCCTACCAGACTTTGAAGACGTGGAAAGATGTCACAAACCGGAGAACAAACAAAAAGCTATCACCACCATTTCAGTTTTCGAGAGTGATACCGAAGAGGACGAGAAAATAGTCTATTCAGGGTCGCCCCAATGCAACAAGCCAGGACCATCTACCCCTATTCTGGTTTTTGGCAGTGACTCGAAAGACGAAGTCAGCGCAGTGTTCTCGGTCCGTCCATCAGTGCAAGCCTTCACTGGAGATGATCGAGTTTGCAAATCGCCATGGTTCCGCAAAAGCATTACAAAGAACTCGACACACTTGATACCTATAGTGTACAAGAGCTGCAGACGTTCTACGTCCCTTCCAGGCGGAGAGATGAAAAGGTAATCCTCTTTTATCGATCCACAGAAGCCAAGGTGGAGAAAGAAATCTGGCATGGTGCTGACTCTGCACTTGACAGGATTCAGCCAATCCGACTGCCCAAATACTACACAAAAGGATTAAAAAGACTGTTAAGGCGCCAAGGCGTACCTTTCAAGCAAACCGTGCGACAGGCTCAGTTCTACAACAGGATTTGGAACGTCCCCGGAACGCAGCAAAAATTGCCCAACGGAAAAATGGAAACGATCGGGCTTGGGTATGTCCAGTCCAAAAAACGGGAGCAGTTCCATGGCTGCCATGTCATAAAAGATCTTGATAAAGAAGAGGATTCTCTTTTAAAAGACGCTGATGCTGAACCAGAATGAGGTCCCGTCATAAAAATACCGAGTCCGTCGTTTGAAAAACATATGGACAAGCTAGTACGGGAAGCGAGTCTAAAGGTTCGGAACGATTACAGCAGCGAAATGGCCATTTACAAGAAAGCCAAGACGCAACGCCTCCTTCAGCAGGCTACGGAGGACGACGATGCCCTTCACCGTCAGCCCGCCATGCATTCCAAAGACAAGAAAAAGGCCCGACGCAGAGGCAAAAACAAGTCAAAGAACGGAAAAGACGTTCGACAGCGGCGAAACGGATCCGAATGGCCACGTGATCAAGAAAAGGTCAGCCGGGATCCGTCTTTAACAAAAAAGATGGGTCGAGCATATTCTTTCCCTCAAGACAAGACAAGGAGAATCTTTGACCTTGTCATGAGACATCAGATGATTACGCTCCCGGAGTCCAAGCACCCCGATCAAGCAAGCTAAGTTCATCACCCAAACTATTGCTCCTATCACCAAGCGGTTGGACATCCTCTTAAAGATTACTTCACCTTCAAAATCTGGGTCGAAGACCAATATCAACTCGGCAGGTTCGCTCTATCCAATAGTTGAAGGGTAGCCCCACCGCAAAAGCATATACCAAAAGCAATGTATATGGCGAGAGTAGAACCAGATCAATATCGGTCTTGGAAACGATCTCGTACCTGCCACGTGATAATGCTGTCGGAAGAAGGAATGCACGAGAATATGGATGACCTCTCCTGATGCTTCGAAAACGAGGATGAAAAGGAATTGATCTCAGAATTTCCACCGGCGCCAAAAGAGTTGAAAGATGGAATACATATTACTGCGGACAATCTAACGAAAATCGATTTGGGGACGGCAAACGACCCGCGACCGACCTTCGTCAGTGAGCTGCTATCTAAAGAGCAGGTGGCTACGCTAAAAGATGTGTTCATGCACTACAAAGACTGCTTCGCATGGAACTACTCCGAGATGCCGGGGCTAGATCCGGAAATAGCTGTACATAAATTGGCGATATCGCCGGACGTCAAGCCAGTTAAACAAGCACCAAGAAGAATGCGGCTCGAACTTGAAACGAGCATCAACGCCGAAGTCAAAAAGCTAATTGACTCCGGCTTCATCCAAAAAGTTCAATACCCCGACTGGATCGCCAATATTGTCCCGGTGATGAAGAAGAATGGGACGGTGAGCATCTGCGTGGACTTTCGGGACCTCAACAAAGCTTGCCCGAAGGATGATTTCCCCGTACCAGTTACTGAGTTGATGATAAATAACACGTCCACTCACGAAGTCTTCTCCTTCATGGACGGATCATCAGGGTACAATCAAATAAAGATGCATCCTGAAGACCAGAAGCATACCGCTTTCCAGACCCCTCTGGGTATATTCTGCTACAAAGTGATGCCTTTCGGTCTAAAGAACGCCAGCGCTACCTATCAGAGGGCCATGACGAAGACTTTCGATGATCTCATACATGAAATCATCGAATGCTATATTGACAACCTCGTAGTGGAAAGCAAATCGCACGAGGAGCGTTTGGAGCATATGAAGATAGTGTTTCAACGTTTTCGGAAATACAACCTAAAGATGAACCTTCTCAAATGCGCATTTGGAGTTTCCTCAAGCAAATTCCTGGGGTCATCATCCGACACCGAGGCATCGAAATAGACCCGTCAAAAATCAAGACGATTATGGAAATGCCTCCGCCAAGAACTCTCAAGCAACTGCGGTCTCTACAAGAAAAGCTCACGTATATCCGGCGATTCATAGCCAATATCTCCGGTAAGTGTCACCCCTGCAGCCATTTAATGAGAAGGGGACGTCGTTCGTCTGGTGTCATGCCCCGCTTCCCAGAGTGCGCTAAGATCGGCACGTGACAGAGCCAACCATGCTACCGGTGGTTAGGAAATATCTCTCCACAGTCACATTACGGTTGTCTATAAGATATCAAGAACAGGAAAAATATAAAACTAACAAATACATGTCCATTTGCCAGAATAAACGAGTCAAGAAATAATATGCGGAAGCAATAAATCCAATAAACAGTAACAATCTGGAAATACGTCCCAATACGGGCTCACATCAGGAAGTAAAACTGTGAAAAGAAAAGAAAACTAAACTAAACATTTACAGGATCCTCACTGCTAGGCCTGGTGGCGGAAATACTACTGATCAGCCTGTGAAAAAGATAAAGGATCTGGGTCATGCAAAACCCAGACGTCAGTGCGTCATAATATCAAACAACAAAATATAACCAGGATGCAACGATATATGCAGGCATGAATATAAACGATAACAGGGATATAACAAGTAACACGGGTATGAAACAGTGAAGTGTATATGTACAGGTCAAGTGCGGTAAATAATCTAAACTATGCTGCTGGGTTATCCATTCTAAAGTTATTCGAAACCAATTGATGTACTCCTCATGTAACTCAAAGAATATGCCCCGTTACCGTCCGGGACCACGGATCAAGATATGTGAACCAAGAATGGTTCTGTCCCATTACCCCCCCGGACAACGGACTAAGTTGTAAGAGTCACGAATGATTCTGTCCCGTTACCCCCCGGGACCACGGACCAAGAAGAATCACGAATGATTCTGTCATGTTACCCCCCGGGACCACCGATCAAGTAATACCTTTTTAAGTTACACTCGGTTACACCTTTGATTTCCCCACATCCCCAAGGATATGTGTTCAAGTCAGGTATTGATAAACTGGAGCTAATGCCAACACAGGATCAAGCAGATACAGGTTTGTCTATGCAGACAACAGGATACGTCCGTCAGGACAACATGTCAGGATTGTCGGTATTAAAAACAGGATCAGGTAACAGGTCAAGTAGTGGTGTATCAGGTCATGACAGGTAGTGCACATGTATCAAATGGATGTCCAACAATAAAATGTAGCGAGTAGCGAGTCACGGTAAAAGCACGGATGCACGAATAGTAATCGGTGATAACATAATATTAGTCCATGAGTCGTATAATGCATACTAGCAAGTATGGTACATGAATCTAGTAGTAATATGAAGCAATTAGGTTCAGGCATGCAATTAAATATGTAATATTTTTATTCATATGGATGCAAAATATATATCATACCATGTAGTAAGATAAACTTGCATACGACTAGATATGTAATAAACTGTACGGATGCGAACGGGTATTGTAAAACTATAAAACTGTAACATATGATGCACGATTCAATAAATATATAATATTTTTATTCATATGGTTGCAAATATAATAGCATAACATGTAGCAAGATAAACTTGCCTGATCGGATCTCACGATAGGATGCGTACGCTGCGTCCAACGTCGGTAAATGCTGCGATGCACACGCGGGCGTACAGAACAGAACCAGGCAATACAAGAACTCAACCACGCTGGATGTGGACGTCTACTGGGTTGCTCGGATCGTCGGCGAGCGGAAAACGAAATCCAAGAAGAGAAAGAGAAGAGAGAAGAAGGAGAAGAAGAAGAGGGCTGTGGGTTTGCATGGTGCAATGGAGTTGTCTCAGGGTTCTGGGACAGAGGCGAGGGGATGACGAAGAGAGACGTGGGTTTTTCCGGCGAGGATTCACGGCAAGTGCAGTGGGGGTTTCTTGATCGTCGGGGATTGGGTGTGCGGGGGTGGTCGACGGGGAGATGGGCGGTGGTAAAGGCGGAGGCGAGGCGATGGGTGCGGGCGCGAGTTGCGGGCGTCGGGTGATGGCGGGGTACTGGTTGTGGTATTGGGAAGAGAAGGTGGTGAGGAAGAAGAAGGTGACGACGGGGATCCGACAAGGTCGAGGGTCGTCCACGAGCGAGGGTGTAAGCGTAGGTTTGGGTTTCATCGCGGTGGTAACATGAGGAAGATGAGGAAGAACGTAGGGAAAAGGTATATAGGTTTTTTTTTAAATATATAAAGAATATATGGAGAGAGGGGGGAGAGACGTGGGAAAAGGGTTAGAATAGGAATTTTTTTAAAAGGAATTAATATTATATAGTAACACAGAGAGAGACGTGGTGTTTGTTATGTGGAAAGAAAGAAAAATATAAAGAAAGATATTTAGAGCGAGAGAGAAAGATATCCGTGATTAGTTAAAATATTTTTTAGTTTTTAAAATATTTATAAAGCATATATATATTTATATTTAACAATTATAAAGATATTAAAATATAATATTGGTTAAATTTGAAATTTTGGTTAATACAAAAAATAGTCCAAAACACGTCTGGGTCGAGTTTAAAATTACAGTTTGAAAATACGAATAATATACGTATCAACCAAAATCAAAATACGATATCCGGGTCATGAAAATGCATACCCCCAAGAACGGATGCACGTAGCGTGTACGTAGCTATCCAAACGGGTCCATTTCACTGAACGGGACGAGAACACGATGTATGGATGCCACCACAGGGTTAGGGATATGATTCAAGCCATGCTAGATATTTTTAAAATATTTTATTTGATTTTATTTGTTTTATTAAAAAATACAGATGCCCGATATAATGAAAGTATTCAGGATATACAACATGAAAATGCATGGATCCTCATAACTAGCCAGGATGGATCCAAAACAGGAATCAAGATGGGTTTCCAGCATGCAGGTCGGGTCGGATGCAAACACGGATACCAAATACACTATTCGTATCCATAACAACAAGAAATAACTACACGATGAATAAATAATCAAATCGAGCATGGTATTGCTGAACTAGGGTGTTACATCTAGGATCGCAAATGCCAAAGCGCACTGAACGAAATCAAGCAATACCTGCAAAATCCGCCAGTATTGACCGCTCCGGTCAAGGGAAAGCCCATCATCCTATACACAACCGTCCTTGAAGGTTCCTTAGGCGCGCTATGGGCGCAGGAGAACGACTAAGGGAAAGAGAGAGCCCTCTACTATGTGAGTCGAGTTCTCCTGGGGGCAGAAAACTACTCCCTCATCGAAAAACACTGCCTGGCGTTAATCTTCGCTATAACAAAGCTTCGGTATTATGCTTTGGCGTCTGAGGTCCATCTCATATCAAAGGTGAATCCTCTCAAGTATTTAATATCGAGAGCCATACTAACAGGGTGGCTCGCTAAATGGGTCCTACTCTTAATGGAATTCTCGATAACATATCGATCTCTCAAGGCGGTGAAAGGCCGGGCCATCGCCGACTTCCTCGCTGAGCATCCGATACCTGCCGATTCACCCCTAAATTGCGAATTGCCAGACAAGCATGCATTTGACACGGTCGACAGGGAGAAAGAAGGGAGTGATCCCCGATGGGAACTCTACTTCGATGGGATATCTTCCATGAAGAAGAGAAAGAACACCTCCTCCATGATCAAATCCGGGGTAGGCTTTATCTTCGTGACTCCGCAAGGAGGGATAATGCGCTTTGCCTTTTCCCTAACGGAGCCGAGGACAAACAATGAAGCAGAATATGAGGCTTTGATAGCAGATCTTGAGATCGCTATCGATATGGGAATCGAAGACCTCCTTATATACGGGGACTCCCAATTAGTCGTCGGTCAAGTAAACGGCGACTATCAAACGTGCAAACCAGAGTTGGTGAAGTACGGCGAGAGAGTGCAGCAATTGCTGATTCAAATCCCTTCCTACGCCCTGAAAAGCATACCGCGTACGGAAAATAACAAAGCGGATGCATTAGCCAAACTCGCTAAAGAACTGGCTAACGAAGACCTCGATGACGAGAGGATCGTTGTACAAAACCGTCGGGTTCTTGCACCAGCAGAAATGTCCACGGAGTCGTCTGAAGAAAAGAAAGCGACCAAGCAAACGGCCCTACAAATAGAGGACCAAAAGAAGGTTAAGGATCGGAGAGAAGTCTTCATAGACTACTTCAAATCCTGTCGAACACCTGAAAATGCATCCTCAAGACATCAGCTCATGAAACGGGTTCTGTCTTTCGCCTTCGTCAATGATACTTTATATAAGAGATCATTCGACTCCCTATGGCTGAGATGCCTGGCACCAGAAGAAGCAAGGAAAGTCGTCCAAGAAACTCACGTGCGGTTCTCATCAAGCTGGGCCAAAGATGAAGCTAAAGATCAAGAGGATGGGCTACTATTGGCCCACGATGATTCAGGACTGCCTTGAATACGCAAAGCAGTGCTACTCGTGCCAAATTCATAGAGATTTCATCCACCAGCATTCAAACCCGCTACACCCAACGGTAGCTAGCTGGCCGTTCGAAATGTGGGGAACCGATATAATCGGGCCCATCGAACCAGCGTCATCCAGAGGACATCGATTCATATTGGCGACAACCAATTACTTCTCTAAGTGGGCAGGGGCCATACCGCTAAGAGAAGTGAAGACGGAGAGTATTCTCCATTTCTTCAAGACACACGTCATCTATGGTTCGGCACTCCGCGACCGATTATCTCTGATAACGGGCCGGCCTACAGAAGTCACAAAATCAGCCGCTTCGCACAGCAGCATAATATAGACTGGAGATACTCTTCAATCTATAATCCCAGAGCTAACGGTCTAGCTAAGGCTTTCAACAAGATCTTGACGAAGATCATAAAGAAGACGGTGTCCAAAAATAAAAAGGATTGGCACGAGAGACTGCATGAAGCTCTCTGGGCATATCGAACCACGATCAAGACGACCATGAACACGACACTATTCGCGTTGGTATTCGGGGCAGAAGCGATACTCCTCTTGGAGATAGAGCTATCCTCTTTACGAGTGACGGTTCATTACGAACTAACAGATGAAGAGAATGCTCAGCTTCGGGTTGAGGAGCTCGACGCCCTCGATGAAACTCGTCTCATGGCGCAGCAAAATTTGGAGGCTTACAAAGCAAAAAATACGCGCTCGTACAAGAGATTGACTAAGCCGAGAACATTTCGCCAAGGCGAACTCGTGCTAGTGGTCAAGAGACCTATGATCCCCAATCGTGCCAAACGGGAGAAATTCGAGCCAAACTATGAGGGCCTGTACATCATAAACAAAGTCTACCAAAGTGGTGCTCACTTGCTCATAGATATACATGGCGAAAGACCCTTCAGGTCAATAAACGGCCGGTTCCTGAAAAAATACTACGCCTGACGAGTCACGGCCTAGGTTAACGATAGATGACGACGCCTATGTCCGCTCGCTACCTTCCCAAGCCCAAACTCTATAAGTAGTATCCAATGAAAACTTGCCTCAAAATAATAGCAGCCCGAAACGTCTCTAAATTAACAACGGACCGAAACGTCCCTAAACTAACAACGGATCGAAACGTCCCTAAACTAACAACGGACCGAAACGTCCCTAAACTAACAATGGACAGCAATGTCCTTAAACTAGTTACGGACCGAAACGTCTTTAAACTACCACAAACCACAGCTTCTTTGGGCTAACACGTAAAAAAACGGTACGTCCACAAGCAAAATGGGCACGGATGAAAACCCGAAAGGACTCCGTAAGTAAAAACAGCAGGGCTACCGGCGAGTTTGTGAAAACCCGAAAGGGCGCAGACTCGTAAAAAAACGGTACGTCCACAAGCAAAATAGGCACAGATGAAAACCCGAAAGGGCTCCGTGAGTAAAAACAGCAAAGCTACCGGTGAGTTTGTGAAAACCCGAAAAGGCGCACTCGTAAAAAAATTCATGCACACTTATGAGGTCCTCTCGACCTTGTAAGGAGAAAACACCCGCGGGAGATCCTTACGACTCACAAGGGAGCAATACACTTAGGGATCCTCACGATTGCTGAGGAGAAATGACACTTACGAGATCCTCACGACTCGTAAGGAGAACCCTCTTATGAGACCCTCGGCTCATAAGATTCAAAAGCCTTAAGCTACAGGGATCCGAACCTGATCTTAAGCCATCACATTCTCCAGATTGCCCTACAAACGGTTCAATGTTGACCCTTGTATATAATCCACGGGCACAAATAAACGTCTCCCCCACCAAGTTCCACCAACGGCACGAGATGTCCTCATGTGGTGAACGACACCTGTAAGTCTTCTCGACTTATAAGAAGAAAGCACTCTTGTAAGATCCTTACGACTTATAAGAGAACACACACTTAGGAATCCTCACGATTCTTAAGAGAAAATGCACCTACGAGATTCTCACGACTCATAGGGAGAAACACCTTTATGAGACCCTTACGGCTCATGAAGTCAAAAGCCTTAGTCGACGGAATTCTAACCATGTTTGCTAAGCCATCTTTATTTAAATCGACAAAGGCAAATGATGATTCGCTCCTGCCAATATCCCAGTTGTAGCGATGCTGATGCCTACATCGGTATCAAATTCTAAGTCCTTTCATGGAAAATAATGATTCGCTCCTGAAAACATTCCAGTCGCAGCGATGATGATGCTAAGATTGGTATCAGATCTTAAGTTCCATACTCGAAAAAAAAATGCATATGAAATAGCCGACATGTTAAGGCAACTCAAAATCAGCAAGTAAAATATATGCATATAAAAATAGCCGAAATGTTTGGGCAACTCGCAATAAAAAGCAGCGGGTAAAGAAAAAGGAAAATATCCTAAATGATTGGGCACCGCGAAAAATAGCCGAAATGATTGAGCAATCGCGACTTTCGCGATATAAAAAGCTGAAATGATAGAGCATCATGGAAAGAAATAAAAAAAATGAATGAAAAAATGAAACTTTTGCCCTGCAGGTAAGTCCATGCTGACCCCTGTATACAATCCATGGGCAAAAACAAAAAAGGGGACCACATTTCCCCACTAGAGCTTGTCAAAGGAAGAGTCAGATCTCGACGGCAATATCTGCATCCCAGAAGATCAACACGGCGTTCCTCCTCATGCCAGCAGGACATGAACGTGACACAACCAAGCGGAGCCATGGTAAAGTCCCTAGTTCCAAATCTCGACGGCAACATCTATAGCCTAAAGAACAACGACGGCGTTTCTCCTCATTCCAGCAAGATTCGGACGCGTTATCACCAGTCGGAGCCATAGCAAAGTCCTCAGTTCCAAGACTCTACGGTTTACGGACAACCTAACATCAGCAAATGACCCCGTCTCGGAAATACGTCATCCAATGACCCCGTCACGAAAATACGTCAGCAAATGACCCCGTCTCGGAAATACGTCAGCAAATGACCCCGTCTCGGAAACACGTCAGCAAATGACCCCGTCGCGGAAATACGTCATCCAATGACCCCGTCGCGGAAACACGTCAGCAAATGACCCCGTCTCGGAAACACGTCATCCGATGACCCCGTCGCGGAAACACGTCATCCGATGACCCCGTCTCGGAAACACGCCATCCGATGACCCCGTCTCGGAAACACGCCATCCACTCTCGGAAACACGTCAGCAAATGATCCCATCGTGGAATACGTCAGCAAATGTTACGTCGTCCAATGACCCCTTCGCGGAAACACGTCATCTAATGACCCCGTCGCGGAAACAGGTCAGCAAATGACCCGATCACGGAAACACGTCATTCAATGACCTCATCGCGGAAATACATTAGCAAATGACCCCGTCTCGGAAATACGTCGTCCAATGACCCCGTCTCGGAAACAAGTCAGCCAACGACCTCCCTGTCGGAGCAATGCTTAGACTCGGAAATAAGTCAACTCACCAACCACTTACAAGCCCTCTCAACTTGTAAGGGAGAAAATTCTCTTGTGAGATCATTACGACTCTCAAGAGAAAACACACTTAGTAGTCCTCACGACCCCTAAGGAGAAATTACACCTACGAGATCCTATCGACTCGTAAGGAGAAAAGTCTTTATGAGACCCTCACGGGTCATAAAGTAGAAAAGTCTTAGACGCCAGATCTGAACCGGTTTCCTAAGCCATCGCTGCTCTACAAGGAGGTCAAGATGGACTATCTGTGGGCCACATTTGGCAAAGCCACATTCGTCAATGAAATAAAGAAGCTACTTACGAGTCCTCACGATTCGTAAGGAAAAATACCCGAGTGAGATCCTTACGACTCACGGAGGCGATGAATACTTAGGAATCCTCACGATTTCTAGGGAGAATTTGCACCTACGAGATTCTCTCGACTTGCAGGGAGAAAAAAACCTTCTTGAGATCCTTACGGCTCATGAAGATGAAAAAGTCTTAGGCTACAAGAACTCTAAACTTGTCCCCTAAGCCCTCAATTCTATTGCCATGCACAACTCTGCACTACTTCACTCACGTACATGCTTACGTGGGCAAAGTAGTGTAGGGCATTTGTTCCCGCCAAAATTTTCGGCCAAGAACTATTTGTTCCCTTATAAAAAAGAGGGGAGGGTCCTCAAAATTTGGCCTCCCGTATAAAATACGTGAGCGCTCATATGCAAAGCGTATGAGCACTTAACATAAACAGGCTAAAACCCACAGCAGGGGTCACGTGTTAAACACATGAGTTCTCTTGTCTCTCACATGCAAAGCATGTGAGCGTCCAAATTTAAAATGCTCCTATCAAATTCTAGAATTAAATTCTATTTTGGGAAATATTTTCCTGATCTTTCTCAAACTAAAAAGATCTTCTATGTTAAACAGAGGACCTTTGAATCAAAGATCCAACGGTGATCATCTGGTAAAATAAAGTTCTATCATAGGAAAATATTTTCCTAATTCTGTTAAATTAACAAGATATTCATATGATCAGAATTCTATGTTAGAATAAAATTCTAATCTTATTAAACTAACGAGATATCTATATGATAGAATTAAATTCTCTATTAAGAAAATATATTTCTGATCCTGTTAAACTAAAAATATATGATAGAATAAAATTCTAATCTTGTCAAAACTAACAAAATATTCATAATCTTGTTAAACAAACAAGAAATCTTCTTTGTTAAACAGAGAGCCTTTGGATTAAAAATACAACGATGAATAAAATTCACCGATTGATCTAAAAGATCATGAAATCAATCATGATCTCTCATTGAGGGATTCCCTTAACAAATTGATTCTTTTTCTTCTCGTATAAATAGGACCAAGGGGAGGAGAGAAAAAAACACACACAGGGAGAGGGGAAGAAAAATAGAGCGAGAATTTAATTCTCTAAAGAAGAGGAACCCCTCCCAAAAACTCCCATAAAAAGAGAATTGAATTCTCAAACCAAGAGTTTAACTCTTCTCAAAGAACTTAGTTCTTCCTCTGGTTAAGATCTGCAGAAGCAGATCTCCCCACAAGTTAAGAATTTAATTCTCATCGGGAAGATTCTGTCATGCAGATTCAAAACCTAGGGGAAAGAACTGAATCCAAAAGAATTTAACTCTTACAAAACATATGGGAATTTAATTCCTCTGAAACTAGGGTTTAACCCTTTAAAAAGAATTTAATCCCTTCAAAGAACAAAAGGCGAACTTGATTCCTCAGAACCATAGAAAAACAGCCTGGTGATTCATTAGCATTTAATGCTACACAATAAAAGCTCACGTGTTCCCACGTGAGCATCTGAGGAAGGAAAAAGGAAAGACCAAAATCTAGACACGTGACCCCTGAGAAGTGTTCAACACTTATAAAAGAGAAAAAGAAATGATGCCAATTTTTAGGGCGCCTCACGTGACCCCACGTGACCCCTGAGAAGTGCTCAGCATTTATAAAAGAGAAAAGGAAATGAACCCTATTTTTTTGGGACGCTTCACGTGACCCCTGAAAAGTGCTCAGCACTTATAAAAGAGAAAAAGGAATAAACCCTATTTTTGGGGCGCCTCACGTGATCCCACGTGACCCCCTAACAGTGCTCAGCACTAGAATAAGAGAATAAAAGAGGCAGCGTCCAACTCTAAGCGCCTCACGTGCCACGCGTGAGCGTCCCAACTTTCAATGTTTAACACTGCTATGGCGTGTCACATGCCACACGTGAGCGTTGCTATGGCGCCACGTACCACACATGAGCATCTCAGATCTCAGTGTTTAACACTGTCTTAGAATATCACGTGGGAGCACGTGGGCACTGAGCATACACTAGTGTTTAACATTATAAGAGGCCAACTTCAACCCCAGATTGGTTAAATCTTTCCTGAGATTAAATCTCTAAATAAACCGAGCCTCCATGCTCATGATTGATGTTTCCTCAATTTGGAATTTTGTTCAAGAGTACATCTCTACACACCTCTGATACATGTCGTTGTATTCAACGTCTTCAGAGAGATGGTGGGTCCCGACAACCAACAAGCTGGACCGTAATGTCCTTAAACTAACAATAGACCGTAATGTTCTTAAACTAAACCCTCACATCAAAAATAGTGATCTGCGGACTGAAACGTTCCTAAACTAAACTCTATAGACTATGATGTCCTTAAACTTATGGACCGTGACGTCCCTAAACTATATTCTACGGACTATGACGTCCTTAAACTCATGGACTATGACGTCCTTAAACTTATGGACCGCAATATCCCTAAACTAAAACGATAGAGTCCAAATACTATTTCGTTGGGTCTAAATGATCCCAAAACCTTGTTGAGTAGATCTTAGTCTAAAATTAGACTAACGTATCCTCAACAAGTATTTAAGTTGATCTTAATCTAAAACAAGATTAACGATCCTTAAACCAACCCAAACTCAAATCTAAGAAAATACGGATTTGAACCAATCCACGCTCTACGGGCGACAACATAAATTAGTCTTCGTATACAATCCACGAGCAACCAACAATAAAACAAACACACACGGCACGAAGTGACCATCTGGAAAAGGAGAAAGTTGTTACCGCAATGCGGTAGCGTAATTAACTGCAGGGTCTTGCGCCTGCAAGAAAGAGGGTCCCCACAATCAAAAACCTTTCGTAAACGAGAGGGAATCTGACGAAATCTGCTACAACGGCCGCATCTGTCTAAACCTCCGATACACTGTCATTAATCAACCTGGCATCTTCGGAGAGGTGGACGGATGACACCCAAATAGCATCTGCCCCTAAAAATTCAGGCCGGACGTCCCAACATCCCGGTCGCGTCTTTCGGCGGAGAACAGGGACGGCTACTACTCCCGACCCGGCCACCCCACCCTTACGTTTTTTAAACAAAAAATACGCTCAGCTCGGCTCATCCTTACCGGTGCGGGGTGATTCTTATAACAAAGGAAAGAAACAAGGAGGGTCAAACTAAAAGAGATATTTTTAAGTTTTAACCGGACCAGAAATCCGAGTAGGATTCTCCACGAGTTCAGAGCTAACTGGCCCGAGGCAAGATGGAAGCTACGAAACACCCCACAAATCTCGGTTGAGAAGGGCAGACGCATTCCCGCCTGGAATGCTTCCAAATACAGGGCAATCTTCTTACCCCGCACCTGGTCTGCCCGTTTACCCTCTCTAGCTAAACGGAGTGAATAGTTAGAGAGGATATGGAATCGAGTCCGAATTTTGGAAAGCTCGCCCAGACTCTTCAAGACGGAGGACGTATCGCGGGCGTTCCCGATGCGCACCTTGGAGGCTCTTGTCGCTGCACGACGACGAGTAACAAGAATGGCTCCGACTCTAGGGGCGAACCCGACACAGAAGACGCACTAGAAGAAGAACTCTCTTGGCTATCGAAAGCCGAAGAAGAGGAAGACACACTGGACTCGGCCCCAGCAACTGGAGTCTTATCGTCCGACTCTACCCTTACTACATCTACTGACTCCTCGGAAGAAGACATCAAATCCGATTCAAAGAAAGAGACTCACCAATGAAAATTCAAAGAGAGAGATGATCTAAATGTGGGTGCGCCGGGCAATTTTCAACAAAAGAAAATTTAAGCAAAGGTGTTGGCCCTAGGATGGGCCCCTCCTATTTATGCACCCCAAAGAAAGTATCCAACGACTCAGATCGATTCCCGCCAAAACGAAATGTCGCGTCTATCAGTTGCCAAAGCTCCGCATGGAAATCAACCATTGTATGACGCCTCTTTCATCGCAAGTGACAGAGACAGCATGTCACGTCCGCCAACCCATGTCGAACACGTGGCTCAGAGCCCAACAGACAATCACGTGAAACGGTGCCCCCTCTTTAATGTGCAATCGTTTCACTGATCCGCTGATATTATCGGAGATACGCGCAAAGATTAAGACGCAGGGGAAGATGCTACGTGGGCTTGAAAATCGAAATGACGCAACTGTCCTACGCCACGTCGCTCCCGGACAATCCGCACAAATGATTCTCGGCACCAGACTAAGCCGAGAAGTCCAAGCAGGCCACTCTCGACCCGCCCCATTTATAGGTCGGGACGAGAGTGGGGGGCTAATGATGATGCTCATAAGTGGGAATTCCCCAAATCATGACACGTGGTAGATGACGTGTCCCGATGGCTATAGGGCTGGAGTAAGCACGATACTTTGTGGACATTCCTCGAGACCTCGTCTCTGAGGAATCACCCGACCTATCGGAGGCCTTCCAGGATACCCCCATATTCGCCTTGCAAATAACCATCAGCTTACCTTCGAGCTCTCCTACAGGCCGAGCTTTCTCGACCTCCCGACTCATCTCCGAGCTTTTACAGGCCTGAGCCTCCTCGGCCTCCCGACTCGTCTCCGAGTCTTCGGATAGGCCGAGCTTCCTCAGCTCTCCCGACCAACCGAGAACGCAGAGCTCAAGCGCCTCCGCAAGGCTCCGTGTATCTCTTCAAATGCGAGATATCCACCGCTCCACGTTCCGCATCCCAAGATGACGCGTTCCTCCATTAATGAGCGTATCTCACCATTAATGGATGGATACCGCCATTAACGCAGACGTAACGTAAGAACGTAACTGACGTCGGGGATCTCATACCGGCTCACTCCACGCCACTACTATATAAACCCCTCTCTCAAACGATTTAGATAACTCAAATTGATTCCAATACGCCGCTACTCTGCCAATATTTCTCAGCACTAACTTGATCGTCGGAGGGTCCTATGGTGGTCACCTACCCCGGAACTTCCTTTACAGGTAGCTCGGCGTCAACAACATCAACCCACTGAGATCCACACGCTCAACAACTCTCATTTCAAATCTCAACCGTCCAAGAACGCTCGCTACAGATCGACGGAGGAAAGCATCTGAGGAAGATCCGACCTCCATCAGTTGCGCTAAAGGTCAATCTTGAAGTAAATGAGGATGTAGGTTTTTTTAATGAGAAAAAGACCTATACAAATTCCAGCTCCATCTTCCTAATGTGACGCTAACTTTTGATGGAAAACTAGTCAGGGATATTTTTAGTGGAATTTAAATGTATGGGTGGTATTTTAAGTAAATTTGAAGTATGGGATGGCTTTTTAGTAATTAGCAAAGTATGAAGGGTTTTTTTAGTAAAAAGCCCTCGGTTTTAATAGGATTTCTTTTTACTAAATATCCTTAAATGTATCATTTGAGGGGAGCTTATTTTGACAAGAAAAATTTTAAGCTAGTTTATTTTAAGACGATCATCGTAACTTGAAGTTTAGTGTAATTTAGCCTTGATATAAACCAAATAGCACTAATCTGAAAGGGGAGACAGAAAGGTTTCTTAAATTAACAATCTTTAAATCCATGAATGTGCCTTTTTAGCGGTAATGTCGCCTCATTGTGACAAGGATCACGAATATAGACTCTACGCAATGCATGGATGGTTCCTAAAAAATTTATATCGTTTTCTACATAAACCAAAGACATAAGAGGGAGTTTAATGCATGAATGACGGACCATGATTCAATTTGATTTTCTAATGCATTTTTACTCCCTCCATTTTTTCTAGAATTTCTTTTTTTCTTATGCACACTTATTAAGAAGAGTATAACTATTCTATAATTTAAAATTCCATTAATGAAAATTTTCTAATTTACCCTATAATAGTTTCATTGTAGGATAGATTTTGAACTTCATATATAAACCGCATTGGTATTTAGAAGCATGAAGTAAAACATGCTTCTTGGTGTTCTAAAGAGAGTAGTAAAAATTTTTTTTTGTGGGGGCCGGGTGGGGAGGAGAAAAGAGCAAAAAAGTACTAGTAAAAAGAAACGTAGGGAATAAAATATTCGCTTTTATTATAAAAAAAAATTAAAGAACACCGCAGTTTAGGCAATTGTTGATTTCTACGACTACGAAATTGATGACATGGAAAAATTATAATCATAATGTTAGCTTATTCCATCAAAATGAGATCAGTTATGAAATAAGGCCTATCAAGATTTGACATTACAACTATTAACTCGATATCCAACAATGTATAGCAAGCAGAAGTAAACCGGTAAGCAAGCGGTATACTATTACCTGTATATCAGTCAATACGCACCATTATTCCCATATTTCTATATTATATTAATATATTTAATGTTATTTAAAAATCAATATGATTTACTGGATTATAATACATTTTTAATATGGTATGTTGATTATAGAAATTTCATTATATTGGTATAGCAGTCGGTAAATCAATATTTAGCGGTCATGGATCGGCATACTGGTAAATACCGGTTCTTCAAACATTGATATGAAGACAACTTAATCACTCAAGCCGAAAATTTAGTTTTAATTGTCATTACCTGCATGGGGCCCAGGCCAACCCATGAACCAATAAACTAACTTGTCATCAACTGGAATTCTGCCACAGGCGATTTGATTTTCCCGAAGCCGATAAAAATAATTGCCACAGTTGTGGCCATTTGGATAATTTGTAAAACCTCGGACTGCAAACATAGGGAAGGGGTTTGGGGCCTCAAGTCCTAGTGATCTCGCCACAACTGAATTTGATCCATCGCAGCCAATAAGAACCTGTACATAGACAAAAGTAAGATCTCAATGATAGTTATGATTTTTGAGGTGCAATGCATTTATCTCATCTTCTTGCTTGCTAGAAGACACTTTAAAATCAGGGTAAATTTCACTAAACTACCCTTAACTATGAGCATTTTCAGCTAACCGCCTTAAAGTTTTCTTATTACAGTAAGCTCCCTTAAACCATTTCTTATAAGGGTATTTTAGTGAAAAAAGATTCCCCTAAAAATAAAATTTAAAGGAGTTTATTGTGATAAAAGTTCCAAGATAGTTCGGTGAAAACCAACGGCGGTCAAAGGTACATTTTAGTGAAATTTAGCCTTCAATATAACCAATTATATTTTTTTTAAAACGATAATAGAGAGCTTAAGTTACTAGAATATAAAATATATTCTTTCGACTCTCATCACAACTTCGGAGTTTTTGGTGCACTGGTGGTGTCTTTAACATGGTACCAAAGCAACTCAAGTTCAATTCCCACTAAGCGTGGATTTAATTTGTGGATTTAGAATAAAAAAATGCTATGATGCAAAAAGCCAAGGTCTTAGCCCAAAGGCCCCTCAACATGCGGGGCACGTTAGAATATAAAATATATTCCCCCAGTTGTCATTATAACTTCGGAGTGGTACAACGACAGGGACTAACAAAAGCAATGAGGAAATTTTCTGCAGTACTTCAAAAATTTGTGCTAGCTACTTCAGCTGGTATTGCCGAGAAAGAGATATCTATGCGGAGTAATTTTTACTGCAAAATTCAAATTTCGATGGTGCACGGCATAAACATCTTACAAGTATAGTCTGGTCTAGAGTGGTTTACCTACAAGAAGACCAGGTCAACATGTTACTTGAATGATTAAGGTTATTTAAGACAGCTTCTGTAGATTAGTTTTCCGGATATAAGATAAGAGACGGTATGTCTTAAATTCCCATGCCTCTGTACCAGAATTCCAAAGTTGTGATGAGTGTTGCAGAATATAGTTTTATATTCCAACATGTCTCCACAGGTTGCATGCCCTTTAATGGACAATAAACCTGAACTTTTGTGCAATGGTGTTTTTAATTAATTCGCTTTAAATAGGCGTCTCGTGGGATTTAAACCTGGCTAGCTTTGATACTATCTTAAAATCTCCGCCACTACACCTAGATTCCGAAGTTGAGGCGAGGGTCGAGATATATTATTATTATTATTATTATTATTATTATTATTATTATTATTATTATTATATTTTAATAATAATGACTAAGAGCTATGATCTACACTTAGACATAGGATTACCTAACATGAAAGGTTATGTTACACTACATAATTTACATTGCTTGTTTCTGGTACAAAAATAAAAGTAGCAAGTAGTTGCTAAGGTTTTGCAGCAAATTTACATAACGATTAGGATCTATTTGGTATACATTTGCATGTACGTATTTTTATCACATTTCCATTATGTATAGTGTGATTAATTAGGATATAGTGTGATTAATTAGGATGTACGTACCTTGGCTTTAACGATGGTTCCATCATCAAAATGGATAACAGGGAAGGAGGTGAGCGGATCCGATCCAATAGCTACGACTTGGGATCCGAAACGAATTGATTGGGCCGGCAATTCATTAGCTAAGGCTTCGATAAGGTCACTTCTTTTCAAGCATCGAAGCCCCTCGTTCCTAATGAAAGAATAATATGAAAGCCTAGTTACCTTCTCTCATACAACAAAATACAAGTCTTAGTAGCCTGCACAAAAGCATCCAGACTCTGATACACTACACAGATTGTCCAAATAATATCACAACCAACCAAATGATTGCCTTTTCTAATTTTTTGAAGTGAAAAAAAATATTGATACAACTTTCAAATTTGTGATTAAAGAAACAATTGTCAAGTTGGTCATATTTGACATTAGAATTCGCCAATATTTTACGGTAGGTACCTGCATGGTACTACTTGCATCTTGTTCCTGCTAACAAATGCATTCTGCATTCTGCACAAAATTGAGATCACCAAGGGTTAATTTACTTAATAACTACTAAAAGCGTAGTTAAATCATATCGAAGCCATACTCTAAGATAGGAATAGCCTTCGTTCTAAGCACTGCTCCCACGCCAAGTTGATCAAGTGCACGCCAGCCATTGATAAAAACACCGATCGCTGCCCCTGTAGCTCTTAGGCTTTCGGATTTCTCCAAGACTAGGGAACTTATTCCTTTCCTGCATTTATTTTGAGATAGAGTCAGATTATATAACCAAGCGTTTCGATTTCCTAATAACCTAAGCTTATGAGTTGTGGCCTAAACATGCGTATCAAGTAAGCCTAGCTTTAGCCCATGACCCTGTTCGGGAATGGAGTTTAGATAAATAACCATGGGCTATTTTTAAGTGGAGCTAGAGAGACGCAAACCGTGGTTTGCAAGCCTCAAACTCCAAAAATGAAGTTATCTAAACTTCGATTCGATCAGATTGGAGTTTAGATAACTGCGGTTTTCTTATTTTCAAATGTGAGATAACTGTAATTATCTCAACTCCAAAATGAACCCCAAACAGGGCAAAGTTTGAATTTTAGAGGTAAGTCTTATGAAACCACAGTTTAGAAAACTCAACTCCATTCCCAAAAAGGGCCTAAAATTTTAATTAATTATTCTTGACATATCTCACCTACTATTTAGAATAAGGGTTAATTTCACAAAAGACCATTGTAGTATTTGAACTTCCTCTAATCTAAGATCAGTCCAAAAATGAGGAAGCTAATTGGGAGCTGTACAGGATATACAGTCAGCTGCCACTATTGGGGCTCTGAATAGAAGCAATGCCAAAATTTTGCTTCAAAATAATTTTCTCATTAATGAACCAAAATTTGAGTTCCCCAATAGTAGTAAAATTACATGTACCATGCTAAGCTCTAATCTTAAGAGAAGCAAAAGAGAAGGGAAAAGGAGAAGAAACCTGTGAAGAGCAAGAGCAGTAGCAAGGCCAACAATCCCCCCACCAACAATCACAACATCATGCTTGTCTTCTTCTGATCCCATCTCCCTCTCCCTCTCCCTCTCCCTCCCTCCCCACACTGACAGTTAATGTTTCTTTATTCTACTGAATGTTTGAATATGTCTTCGTGCCTTATCCTCAACAGTATTATAAAATGGTTTCCTGCATGTGTGGGACATTGGGATGGTTTCATCATCATGTCTTTATCTCTTTCACAGGAAAACATGGGTTTGTTTCTAAATTATAGCTCAATGTCACCTTATTAATTTTTTCTTTGCACTTTATACACACACACACACACACGCCTTAAAATACAAACCTTTAACATTTTGCTTGAGCATTAAATTCATCACTATTTTAAACAAAATTCATATGGTTTGTACTATAAGATATCTAAGTGCAGCGAAAAAAATACCAATAAGATATAGAAGTGCAAAATAGGTAAAACATCGAGGTATTATTTAGCAATTAACCCGAAAAACATTGAACCTCTAATATTATTAAATAAAAGTTGTTGATGAAGACAACCCACACTTTTTCCAGATACTATGAGTATTTTGCATGTGTGATACAGGACGGTGAGATGTGTGTTAAAAAATTTATCCTGTATATTACATGAAAATTTCTAAAGATGTTTATAATTTTTCTAAATTTAAATTAAAATGAATACAGTCAATAGTAATATTAGAATTGAGAAATTTATGAGTTATATAAAATAACCAACATATAAGGGTTTATGTATAAATATGCAAGGCATATATCTTTTTTGGATGGTTATGATGAAATGTCTTATAAAGCTTTTGTCAAAGATGAATATTCCACACGAAACTTTTGGATCAATATTAATGAAGCAATATGAAGACCAGGTCTCTGGCCTCCTATTGGAGACCAGTCCCTTTCAAAAGAATGGGTCAATATTATAATCTGAGAAAAATGCTTTATACCTACGAGGATAAAATATACAGACACGTGTAATGGTGAAATTGGATGAAAAGGAGTCTCCAATAAAATTTATAAGTGGAGACTGGAGACACGTGCCCTGAAATTAGATTGACGACGGTAGAATCGGTCATGTAAAAATGATCCAACGATGTGATGCAAACAATCCATCACAAATTAACTTGGGATTGGGCTAAGAGAATTTGTGAAAATGGTGCAGTAGGTAGATACAAAGACCGGTCTATTTTGAAAAAAAATTCTACCGATCCAGCATCATTCACATAGTCTACCAGATTCATAAGATGAATGATGCATCATATTCAAAACTGCACTCCTGCCTCACATTGTAACTAAAGTCCTATATGGATTCCACCACATGAAAACTATTGCTCGCATAGTTTATCTTGATACTAATAACATGTTATTGGATGCATAGGTGGGATAATTTTACAAAGTCCCAAAACAGTCCCATCTATATACCCAATCAGCAACCCGATGAAATCCGTCGGGTGATAGAAAAGCATTGCTCTTTCTCTAATAATTATGAGTTGGGCAACAAAAACTAAATTATTATTGTTTATCCAACTGAAAACTGCAAGCTCCATCCAAAGACTGGTTAAACATGTTAGTTGGCTAAACATGTAAAGTGATTTACTTATCTAATATAATTATAAATGCTAGCTTACAATCTTATTTATTTTAGCGATATTGAGACATGTTCGTTTCCTACGAAAAATCCTCATCAAATTTGGCATTTTTATAACTTCAATTAAGATTTTGAGCAAAATGTGATTTCCACTAGGCAGAATGAATCTTTGAACAGTGAAAATATTGCAGCCACCGCTATCATCATCAATTCTGAAAAATCTTTTCAACTACCAAAGAATGCAATATGATATCAAAAACATGGTGCTTGCAAATCACATTCCTCCTATGATGTCATGAGTGATTCATATTGGATAGCTTGCAATATTTGGATAGCTTGCAACATTTAATGGAGATTGAGGGGTTGCAGTGTCGTGGGGGCATTTTTGAAGAAAAGCCCCCAGACAATAACCTGCAGGCCCTTTTAGCCTATTTAATGGGTAAAATTACACTAAAATAACCTTAACTATTGTGTTTTTCCAATAACATACCTTAAAATATTTTTATCACAATAAAATATCTTAAATTATTGTTTTAAAGGGATTTTATTTCACTTAAATACCCTCAAAAATAGCACTCCTGTATTTTACTGTAATAAAAATAATTTAAGGTAGTTTAGTGAATAGTTGAAATGACACGATAGTTACAGGTTTCGTAGTGTAATTTACCCATACTTAATTACCAGGTGAACATCAAAAAAACCATTTAACTATTCAGAAGTTAAGTACCTGCATTGCTACAGCAAGAACCTTGTTCATACTTTGGAGAGAGCACTTGGCAGGGATAGGAGCTTAATTTTATCCAAAATTCAAGTCATAACACAGAAAAGTCTCAACTTAATGGTGCGATCTCTACATGCCAATAAAATACATGTACATTCTTGTGGAACTCGAAGCAATCTCTTTATGAAGGAACCATCACAAATAAACAAGCTTGGCAAAGCAATGGCTAAATGAAGCTGTCATTGAAGGTGATGCTAAAAGCATCAGACGTTCTTCGCCCATATGCTTCACCTCCATTTCTCGAGTTCCTTTGAAGTTGCTTTGATTAGCTTTTTGGTGTTCATGATAAGGTCATCAAGCAATGCATCTATACGATCTCTGCGCATTGGAAAGAATTTAAAAATCAGAAGGATGCAAACTCAAAATTAAACATTGGAAATCGGAGCATACAAAGACACGGAAATCTAGTTCAAAAAGTTGGGAGTGGTTTAATGCACTATAGCACCACAAAAAATAACTTGAACACCAATACACAGAGAAACAAAATAAACTCAAAAATATTAGAATCCACTATACAAGTTAATATAAGTAAAATTGATTGTATTAGATAGACTTGGACATGAAGACAGTTTCCCGCTTAAAGCACACTCTGTATTTTCATAAATAAAGCAGTAGGAGAAAATAATTGAAGAATTTTACCGAGATAGGCAACATATATTTGAAATTGATTAATGAACTGCAAGAAAATAAAGATTATATAGTTATATTTATACAAGTGTGACGAATAAGCAATTATATTTCTGTTAGAATGAACCAAACCAAACGGCTACGCTACAAAAGAATACCATTCTATTTGTTCAAATTAAAGAAGGTTTGTCCAAGATTTGTTAGGACCTGAGAGTAAACTTTGAAGAGAGATATTTAATTTGTTCTTTCAAAGCTCAGCAGGCATCATAACAACAATTTCATGTTAACCAAAGGAGCATAGCTTTGCAATAGATCTTTACTCTCCCAAGTCGGAGGTCGACGCCCAACGGTGTCGATTCCCCATGAATCACATCCCCCAAAAAATAAAATCATGTTAGCTGTATGTATTCCTACTCTCAATTCATCTCTGTTAATTGTCATTATTGGATTAACCTTCATGTTTTTATCTTTACATTTCCAAATCCATGTTCAAATTGGCTTATCGTTTTTCACCTGTATCAACATTTTTTTCATTTTGTCAACTTTTCTCCTTCCCTCAACTGGTGTAGATTCCCTTTGCCAAAGTGTTGCAATATGTTAGTCCTTCACACCAATACCAGTATGAGATACAAATATGGCAAGGTATAGGCATGCAGATACATATATTACCAGACTTTAAGGATATACAAGTAGTTTCCAATGTGGAAACTCTTCCAAAATCTAAGTTAGCAAGGTTTACAGACCCATTTGAGATTTTTTATTTTTTTATTTTTAAATAAAAAAAGGTAACTTAACCACTCCATTCACTTCAGTTAGATTTCAACTTCTCATTAGACATTCACAACCATGATAAAATCTCACCGCTATAGTAGCTTTCCTTTCCATAAAAGTGAATTATCTGAAAGTTTTAGGAAAAATTTGTGCAGTAACAAACACACCCCTTTATACTAATAGGAAAGAACCAAAAAGGTAGGCAGTAAATATGAATATTTATTAAACAAATATTTATAGGGTTACAGTGGAATAGCAAGACTTATGATCTCTCAAACTAAACTAGACATGTGGAACAATGCCACTTCAGAAAATTATTCTCCCTTCCCATTAGCTTCCTAAGGTAACATATATTTTAAGTTGTAGTTTACATTGACAGTCTAAAACTTTAAGAACAAACTCATGGCTCAAGTCTGTAATTATTGAGAGGTTATATTGTTCATCTGTAGACTGCAGAGCGTATAGAATAGGCTATTCCCGAACTAACATAATTATATGGACTTTTATTGTTTAAAAAAAAATCACAATTTCCCTTGCTTTCTTTTTTATATTTTTAGCATTAATAGTAAATAAATACATTTCTTGCATAATCTGATTGTGTGCCGCGTTAACCGATTATATGGTATACACTAATCAAGTGAGGGCATAACTGATTATATCTTTTCTGCAGAGTATTGTGTCCCTCCCTCACACACACAAGAGGTTCATGCTTTGTTGAGGTAAGGTCGTACGGACAAATGGTCTGATTTGCATTCATAAGAATTTAGTTAGTCAAGTATGTTATTTCATAACCCCAGAAAATGGTATTGATGGATCTCTGGATCTCCTTCAGATATGACCTTCCGTTGATCTGCTGCGAGCACTGATGGATGGCTGAGATTGGATTTGGAGGGTTGACTCCTGGAGCGCGTGGATCTCAATGGGTTTTATGTGGTTGAGGCCGAGCTACCTGCAGGGAAGTCCCGGGGTGGTTGTGCCATCGAGGACCCTCCGACGATCAAGTTAGACGGGGTATTTTGGCAAAGTAACGACCTATTGGGGTAAAATTGGCAGCCATGGGCAGGCGGGCATGAGATTCACGCCGGCCGTTATGCCCCTGACGTCACGCCCGCGTGATAGGCGGGATCCCCCCATTAATGACGAGACATGCTCGTTAATGGGGGATCGTGATGGCGTGAAATGCGGGATCATGGACGGCGGATATCTCGCGCCTGGCGAGATTCGCGGAGCCTTGGCGGAGGCACCTGTGATCGGTGCTATGGGTCAGTCGGTGAGACCGAGGAAGATGAGCTCAACGAGAGGCTCGGGAACCAGCGGGAGGCCGAGGCATCTTGGTTCTGTGATAGCTCGGAGGCGAGCTGGGGGTGGTCGGGAACATAAACGGGTCGGAGGCCCGGGGTGGGCTTCCAACGTAACGTTCTTAATCCTTTCTTGTAAGCTCTGGGACACGTCATCTGCCACGTGTCATGATCTTGGGAGTCACCGATATCGAGCATCATCATTAGCCCCCCACTCTCGTCTCGACCCGTTCCTGGGTCGGGTCGAGAGTGGTCTGACCGGTCACCCGGGGTGAGCTCTTACTCGAAGATATCGTCGGTGCGTATTCCCGGGCAATTAATCGTATTTTCTTGATGACGTCAGCGTATCAGGAGAGAGATCTCGCATTTAAGAGGAAGCGCCGGTTTGTGCGTACATTCATCGAAGCGCCAGCCCCCGTGTCTAGCACTGGTTGGCTGACGAGACGGACCGCGGGTGTTCCCGCGTCCGATGGGACGCGCCCGATATGAGTGCGACGGGTGGAATATTGTCGGCCGTTAGTTGCGAAGCATCGTTTTGGCGGAAGGCGATCGGAGCCGTAAGATGTGTATACCGGCAGCTATAAATAGAGGTGGGATCCCCATCAGGGCCCATACCTCACCATAACTTCCTCGTCCCTAATCGTGTTAGCTCGGCGCTCTTCTCCTCAGGTCAGATTCCTTGCGTTTTCTCTTCCGAGGACTCATCCTTTTGATCAGGTTAGATGACTTCTACTGAGGAGTCTGTAGAAATAGTCCGGTAGAGTCTAGGGAGTCTTCTGCAGCTTCCTCTTCTACTTCTTCCTCTTTCTCTTCTGAGTTGGAGCCCTCCGGAAAGTTAGGGTTAGTCATGCTTCCCGGGGTCGTGCGACGAGGGCGGTCCCCAGAGCGCAGGTCATGGATGCTCTTGGCGCGTCATCCGTGCTAAGGCACGCGGATGAGCTCGCCGCCATCCGGACTCGTTTCCATATTCTTGCCGGCTACTCGCTTCATCTAGCCGAGGAGGGGGAGAGGGCAGACCCGGTACGGGACAAGGAGATTGCCTTGTACCTGAAGCCTTTTGGGCCGGGATGCGCCTGCACTTCTCCCCCGAGATGAGTGCGGCGTTGAATTGTTTTGGGTTAGCCCCGGGTCAGGTAGTGCCGAACTCTTGGAGGATTCTCCTTGGGTTCCTGGTCCGGTTGAAATTGCGTCTGATCCCTTTCAGTCGGAGTTCTCGTTTGTTCTCTTTGCTATAAAAACCACCCTGGCACCCGCAGGGGCGAGCCGAGCTGGGTATACATCTCTTTTAGAAAACGACCGGGGATGCTGCCGGGTCGGGGGTCATCGTAGTACCTTCTTCCATTCACGAATGCAAGAAAAAGTTTTTGTTTGTTGGGCCGTCCGAGGGTGAGGATTGGCCTGTGCCCATCCAGTGGCACGGAGCTAGCTGCCTGCGGGTGAGTCGGTCGAATGATCCCGACGCGGTGGCGGTGTCGGAGTGGGAGCCCCTTTTCCGGGCTGATGTGTTACTGTCTGAGCGGGCCCTCGGTTGGGCCGGGACTCAGCCCCGTCCAGTTCGCGGGTAAGTTAGGAGTTTTCAGGCGACCTGTTTAGACTTGTGTATTCTTTTATTTTTCTGGCATTACTGCCTCCTCTGTATTTTTGTCTTATGCAGAACTCATGGACCTAGGCAAATTTCGGGCAGCCCTGGTCAAACAGAAGAAGGGGAAGAAGGCCGGAGGCGGTCCTTCTCGCCCGTCGTCGGCTCCGGCTCCACCGGCAACCGCTCCATCCAGGCGCTCAAGCGCGCCCCGGGCCCCGGAGTCCAGCCAAGCGCCGAGCCGAAAACGTGCTCGGGAGCAAGAGCCCCGGGCTCCAGAGGTGGGGGTGAGACTGGTTCCCCTGCGTCGCTCCTCAAGAGGTTTCATAGGATGGCGCCCTGTTTCCCGGCTTCCCCAATCCTCGTGGACGATGAGGAGCTTCGCTTCGAGGTGCCCTCGGGGCTTTCCGTTGCCGACAGCCTGCTCTCGGAGATGAAAAGGTCGGCCGGGAGCAGAATCTCTCGGAGGACCCTCCGGGCCCAAATGGCGGCCATAGCTCAAGAGGTCGTGCAGTTTAATGCTCGCACCCCACTCGGTTCTTCATTCAGTATTTTTGCTCGCGAGATTGGGTGCTCCCCTTTTCTCTTTAACCCTCCTCTGTTTTCTTCAGGTCCTCCAGCACGTCATCCTCGTCGTCAACATGAAGGACCAGGAATTTGCGCTGGCAATGCGGGCCACGGGCGAGTTCCCCTCACGGGAGGAAAGCTTAAGGCTGGAGCTGGAGGCGGCGGTGGAGAGGGTCGCTGCCCTCGAAGACCGGGTGGCGGCTGGGGATCGGGAGATCGCCAAGTACCGAGAGGCCGCCCGAGCCTCCGAGGCCAGGTTAGAAGATTCCAGAGTGCTTGTTGCCACCCTGAAGAAGACGGTGAACACCCTCCGGAGGAAGAATGAGGCGACGAAGGAGGGAACGAGACGTGCCGAGCTTCGAAGGCGGTGAAGAGCTACAAGAAGTCGGATCGGTATTATACCGACCTCGCTGGAGCCGCAACCGTTGTTTGGCACGACGTCATCGACGTCGTCAATGCCCTGATGCCGGAGTTCCCTGATGGCGAGCTCCGAGGTGAGTACCCCCTCGGGGATGAGGCGCAGGGAAACGCCCCCGGAAGCACTGCATGGGGAAAGGCCCCTGGTGGGAGCGCTGGGATAAGTCGGTCGCCCAGGCCACTGGCGCCGAGCTTCCCGCTGTGGGTGCCGACCTTCAAGATGCCACCACGGTTGTCGCAGTGGAAGCGCGGCTCCTCGAGGTTCTCCCCGGCCTCAAGGCGTGAACTTTCTCACCTCATTATTTTCTTTGCGCTAAAACTTTTGTAAGCCTCAGGGCGTTTTTGTAAGACTGGGGAGCCCATAATTCCTCTGTAAAGACTTCCGATTTTTTATGAATAAAAAATCTTTTTGCAGTGTTCTTTGCGTGCGCATTTTCCCTTTATTTGTGGTAAACATTTTTATTTGCGCAGTACTGCCTTCATGTTAGGTCGGTTTTTCGTCTAGCGATCGCACGTCGAGTTGAATTCGACCATTTGCTATCTCCATGGCCCCGAAGTCGAGGTGGAGATCGCTTAGTAAAGACGTGGAAGGAGTTGAGCAGTGAAGCTGCTCGGTGGCCTCTTGATGAGGGCTTGATCCTTGGCGTCGGTGGATAGAAGATTACCAGCCACAGATGGACCGAGCAGGGTAGCTGCTCGGTAACCTCTTGATGAGGGTTTTGATCCTTTGCGTCGTAGGGTAAGAAATTACCAGCCAAGGATGGACCGAGCAGTGAAGCTGCTCGGTGGCCTCTTGATGAGAGCTTTGATCCTTGGCGTCGTGGGGTAAGGGATTACCAGCCAAGGATGGACCGAGCAGTGAAGCTGCTCGGTGGCCTCTTGGTGAGGCCTTTGATCCTTGGCGTCGGTGGGTAATGAACTACCAGCCATGGATGGACCGAGCAGGGTGGCTACTCGATGGCCTCTTGACGAGGGCTTTATCCTTGGCGCCGGTGGGGTAGTGAATTACCAGCCATGGATGGACCGAGCAGGGTTGCTGCTCGGTGGCCTCTTTATGAGGGTTTTGATCCTTAGCGCGGAAGGGCATTGAGAGGCCTGCTAAGGATGGACCGAGCAGGGTTGCTGCCCGGTGACCTCTTGGTGAGGGCTTTGATCCTTAGCGCGGGAGGGCATTGAGAGGGTTGCTGCTCGGTGGCCTCTTTATGAGGGTTTTGATCCTTAGCGCGAAAGGGCATTGAGAGGCCTGCTAAGGATGGACCGAGCAGGGTTGCTGCCCGGTGACCTCTTGGTGAGGGCTTTGATCCTTACCGCGGGAGGGCATTGAGAGGCCTGCTAAGGATGGACTGAGCAGGGTAGCTGCTCGTTGGCCTCTTGATGAGGGCTTTGATCCTTGGCGTCGTGGGGGTAAGAGATTACCAACCAAGAACGGACCGAGCAGGGTAGCTGCTCGTTGGCCTCTTGATGAGGGCTTTGATCCTTGGCGTTGTGGGATAAAAGATTACCAGCCAAGGACGGACCGAGCAGGGTAGCTGCTCGGTGGCCTCTTGATGAGGGCTTTGATCCTTAGCGTCGGTGGGTAGTGAACTACCAGCCATAAATAGACCGAGCAGGGTTGCTGCCCGGTTGCCTCTTGGCGAGGGCTTTGATCCTTAGCGTAGGTGGATAGTGAACTACAAGCCATGGATGGACCGAGCAGGGTAACTGCTGGGTGGCCTCTTGATGAGGGCTTTGATCCTTAGCGTCGTGGGGTAAGAAGTTACCAGCCAAGGATGGACCGAGCAGTGAAGCTGCTCAGTAGCCTCCTGATGAGGGCTTGATCCTTGGCGTCGGTGGTAAGTTACCCGCCAGGATGGACCGAGCAGGGTAGCTGCTCGGTTTTGTGAGGTTCTGTCTGACCTATCCTGGTGCGTGAACATCGGGAAGAGTAACCGTCGCGGCGACACGTGTCATGAATGCATGGGGGAGGCAAAGCGTTTAGAGGAGCCGTGTCGCTCTGACTTCGGATCGCCGAGAAAGACGGGATATCAGCCGCGTGGCGGTACAGTAGTGGAAGAAACGAGCGACTGTTAGACACTTGGGGGCGCTGTGGGGCTATAAAACGGAGGGCGTGTTGATCACTCCTTTCTTCATCCCCAAAACGTAAGAATGGACGAATTCCCTTTCACCATCCCCGAGATCATCTCTTTCGAGGACGTATACCTGTACGACCAGCTTTGCTCCGAGGAGACGCGGCAGGCGGTGATCCGGCGCGTGGAGGACCATTTTGGCCGCCTGCTTCCCCGGCGATCGCCCCAGCTTCAACTGCTGATGTACTCGATCTGGAAGGCGTTGTCGGGGCTGCACAACCCCTTGTACGAGCAACTGAAGGACAAGGCGGTTGGTAAGCCGAGATCGCTGTGCCGCTTCGGCCTGATCTCGATGAGTAGGCGGAATCGATCGGTGGCACTCGTCCTCGAGTATTACCAATTGAGGCATCTCGCCGATGGATGCCAGCCCATGGAGCTTTATAGCCCGTCCGTGGCCACGAGGGTTCGCGGACAGCATCAGAGGCAGAGGTCCGAGGCGGCAAGGATTCGGCTGGCGGAAATTTTCTAGTACCACGAGGAATATTTCTTACACCCTCTTCCCGCACTGCTATAATTTTTATATTTTTTTAAGCAATGTACGGCTGAGGAGCCTAAAATACCTTTGAATGAATAAAATTCTTGCTTTTGCAATGCTCTATTGTGTCCTTATTATTTAAGTAGAAAGAACTTCAGAAAAGTTTACATCACCTTGTTGAAGAACCCAAGTAGTGGTCTGCTAAGGATGGACCGAGCAGGGTAGCTGCTCGGCGGATCCGGAGGTTCAGTCTAACCTCCCTTGGTTCGCGAACATTGGAAGGAGCGACCGTCGCAGGCGGCACGTGCCAGGAATGCTTGGGGAGGCGTAGCGTTTCGGGAAGCCGCGTCAATTCTGCCACGTGGCGGCGAGGTATTGGAGTAATCTTGGTGGATCCCAAGATTCGCGCCCATGAGCGCACGAATCTGGGTCCTTAAGGATTCTGTTTGAGATTATAAATAAAGGAGACGGCAACTTCTTCGGCATCGCTTTTTCAGATGACTGGACGCACGAATTCGATCGAAGAGATCATCACCTTCGACGACGTCTCCGTGTATGACTGGCTGAGGATGGGTGCCGGGGGGTGGTTCAGCGCCTCGAGGGTCAAGTCGGGATGCTTCTCCCTCGGCGGTCGTCCCTCCTACAGTTGTTGATGTACGCAATTTGGAGAAGATCCCCGGGTTGTACAACCCCTTCTCCGAGGAGTTGCTGGACGAGGCGCTCGACAAGGTGCACTTGATCTACCTGCTCGACCTCATCTCGAAGGCCAGGCACGACCGATCCTTGGCCTTCATTTTGGAGTGCTTCAAAAAGAGGTACATCGTGAGCCAAGACACAGAGGGCGGAGCGTCGGGTACTACCGTGGCGTCTCGGGCTCGCGTGCAGTATCGGCGGGAGCGGGCTGCAGAGGTTAGGGCCCAGCTAGCGGAAATCTACTCCGAGTATCACCAGGAATACTTTCTCGATCCCATTCCCCCTCTGCTGTAAATTTTTCCTTTTTATTTTTCTGTAAGGCTGAGGATCCTATAATACCTTTTGAATAAATAAAATTCTCCTTTTTGCGATGCCCCATTGTTCCCTTCTTATTATTTAAATAGAAAGAACTTTAAAAGGGTTTATATCGCCTTTGTAAAAGAAGAAATATACATGCGTAGCTATTCTTTTCAGAGGTACAGCTTGAACTTCTCGGCATTGTAAGGTCATGGAAATTCACGGCCATTCGCGTCTTGTAAACGATAGGCTCCGCCGGGCAGGACCTCGAAGACGAGGAAGGGACCATCCCATTTTGTGTAAAACTTATCCAGCTTGTCTTGATCGATGAACTCGTTCCGCCTTAGGACTAAATCTCCGGTCTTGAAGAAGCGACGCTTGACTCGCGCGTTGTAGTAGCGGACGGTTTGCTGCTAATAGGCGGCAGCTCTGAGCTGAGCCCGGTCCCGTTTCTCTAACAAGATGTCCATGTTAGTTCGGAGGGCTGAGGTGTTCGCTTCGTCGTCGAAATGCTCGACCCGGTGACTGGGGAGCCCGATCTTCGCTGGGACCATTATCTCAGTACCGTAGCAGAGGCTGAAAGGGGTCTCCCCGGTGGGGGGTTTTTTCGACGTGCGCAGGGCTCATAAGACCCGGGGTAATTCCTCGACCCAACTGCCTTGGCGTCCTTCTAGGCGTGTCCGAAGATCTCGGAGGACGTACCGATTAGCGATCTCGGCTTCCCTGTTGCATTAGGGATGTGCGACCGCGGCAAACTTCATGAGGATACGATATTCGCTGCAGAATTCCTTCATTTTCGTTTTCGAAATTTGTCCCATGGTCGGTGATGATACACCTCGGGATGCCGAACCGGAGTATCACGTTGTTCTGCAGGAACTTGATAGTCGTGGTGGCATCCGGTTTCCTGATAGGAATAGCCTCGATCCACTTCGTGAAGTAGTCCACTGCGACGAGGACGTACTTGTGCCCGCCCGTACCGGTAAGAAACTGGCCTATCATGTCCATTCCCCACTGGGCAAACGGCCACGGGGAGGTTAGGGCAGTTAGCTTGGTAGCAGGAAGGCGATGTATGCTTCCATAGAGTTGGCAGCTCTTGAATCTCCTGACGAGCTTCTGGACGTCCTGATGAATTGTCGGCCAGTAGTACCCCTGGAGCAATGCCTTCTGGATTAAGATGCGGGCCCCTTGGTGCGCGCCGCCGACCCCTTCGTGGATCTCACGGAGAACATAGTCGGCTTCGTGGGGGGCGACGCACCGAAGCAGGGGCTGAGTGAAGAACTTCTTGTAGAGGTTCCCGTTGCTCCAGACGAAATGGCGAGCTTTGGCTCGGAGACGGCAGGCTTCTCCCCGATCTTCTGGGAGCGTATCTTCCCTCAGGAATTCCACAAGGGGCTTTCTCCAGTCCCGGTCTTCTTCCCGGGCTATGTACACTTGAAATGGCATTGCCCCGTCTTCCACACTGGGCCGTAGCAAGACCTCGAAGAGAATATTCCTCTTGTTGTTGGTTGTGTAAGATTAAACCGGCTTACTCAAGGCGTCGGCCTGGGCGTTTAGCTGTCTGGGGATCTGCTCCACCTGGACTTCATGGAAGTCCTTCCGCAGTCTTCTTACCTCGGCCAGATACTTCACCATCAGAGGCTCCCGTGCCTCAAATCGGCCGGTCACTTGGCCAACGACTAGGGCGGAGTCGCTGCGGATCCGAATCGTTTTTAGCCCCAGTCCGAAGGCTATGCGCAGTCCGACCAGCAAGGCTTCGTATTCCGCCGTGTTATTTGAGGCTTTGAACCCGAGCTTCAGAGAATACTCCATTTCTGTCTCGTTCGGGCCCCGAATGATGAGGCCGACACTACAGCCTTCCTCGGTCGAGGACCTGTCGACGGAGAAGATCCAATCAGGGATGAAGTCGGGCTTCTCATCGACTGAGGGTTGAGCTGCAGGGGCCAGCATGGACTCCGGCTCTTTGCTGGGGATGGTGCACTCGACGATAAAATCGACCGGGGCTTGTGCTTTGATAGCCTGCCTCGGACGGTATTTTATGTCGAACTGGGACAACTCCCGCCTCCATTTCTCCAAGCGGCCAGAGGACTCGGGGAGGCGAAAATAGCCCCCAAAGGCCGCTTGGTAAGAACGAGGATGGTGTGCGTGTGGAAATAGTGTCATAGTTTCATTGAGGCCACGATAAGTGCCAAGACGATCTTCTCTATGGCGGGTACTTCGTTTCTGCGTCCTTGAAGACGTGGCTCACAAAGTATACGGGCTTCTGGACTCCCTCGACCTCTCGAACGAGCACCGAGCCTGCAGCTTGGTCGGATACCGCTAGATATAGCGATAGCTCGTCCCCTTCAACTGGCCGGGTGAGCAGCGGGGGAGTCGCAAGGTGCCTCTTTAATTGTTCAAAGATGGTCTGGCACTCCTCCGACCACTCGAATCTTGGTATCTTCCTTAGAGCCTTGAAAAACGGGAGGCACTTCTCCCCAGACCTCGACATGAAACAACTCAGAGCGGCTACCCGCCCTGTCAGCCACATGATTTCGACGTTAGTCTTGGGCGCGGCCATGTTGAGGATGGCATTGATTTTCTCCGGGTTAGCTTCGATCCCATGGTGGGTGACCATGAAACCGAGGAACTTTTCACCGGTGACCCCGAATGCGCACTTGACGGGGTTCAGTTTCATCTTGTATTTGCGGAGGACGTCGAAGGCCTCGCCCAGATCCTTGGCGTGTTCATCCGATGAGATCGATTTGACAAGCATGTCGTCGACGTAAACTTCCATGTTCCTGCCGATCTGCGGCTTGAACATGCGATTGACCAAGCGTTGGTACGTAGCTCCGGCGTTTTTGAGGCCGAAAAGCATCACCTTGTAGCAGTATACCCCCGGTCCGTTGTGAATGCGGTGAGATCCTCGTCTGCCGGATTCATACGGACCTGGTTGTAGCCGGAGAAAGCATCCATGAAGCTAAATAGCTCGTGGCCTGCGCGAGCTGATCTATCCAAGAGAGGGGATAGTTGTCTTTCAGGCAAGCCTTGTTGAGGTCGGTGAAGTCAACGCTCATGCGCCACTTCCCGGTTGATTTTTTGACCATGACTATGTTTGCCAACCATTCCGAGTAAGGCACATTCCGAATGAAATTGGCGGCGAGGAACCTGTCTGCCTCGTCCTCGATCGCCTTTTGCTTGATCAGGGCGAAACTTTGTTTTTTCTGCCTGACGGGTCGGACCGTAAGGTCTGCCCCGAGCCTGTAAGATATGATTTTGGGGTCGATCCCAGACATGTCGGCAGGTGCCAAGACGAACACGTCAGAGTTGTTTCTAAGGAAGTAAACCAGGTCGTCTCGCTGAGTTCCCATCAAAAGCGACCCGATCTGAACGGTTCGTTCGTCGTCCCCTTCCACGAGGGGGGCCTCTGTTAGTGGCTCCACCGGGGTCCCTCGGACCTCTTTTTGCTCGTCTCGAGTGTCCAGAGAACCCCTGATGTCACCCTCGCCCTCAACATCGTTGTTTGCCCGCTCAGACGTAGATGTTGCGGTGAAGCAAACCTTTGCTGTTCGTTGGTCCCCGTAGGCCCGACCTATCCCGCCTTGGTCGAGCGGGAATTTCACCGCTAGGTGGTAGGTCAATATCTGGATCCGGAGGGAGTTCAGTGTCGGGCAACCGAGGATGACGTTGTAGGCCGACAGGATGCTCGCGACGATAAATTCCACAGGCACGATACGCGTACGGCCCGCCTCCCCGATGTTAAATTGGAGAGTGATTACCTCTTCCGTCGGGATGGAGTGGTTAGTGAACCCTGATAGGACGTGGGCAGTCGGCCTTAGGTCCGACGGGATGAGTCCCAAACACAGGAAGCAATCATAAAAGAGAATGTCTGTCGAGCTTCCCGAGTCAATCAGTATCCTCTGCACCTCGTAGCGGTGAACCCGAGCTGTGATCACCAGCGAGTCGTGAGGCAGGGATATACCATGGAGGTCCTCGTCGGTAAAAACGATCGGCTCAGCTGCTTTGGCCTTCTTCCTTGGGTGGCTGCCAGTCCCCTCGATCGGTGAGGGACGCTGAGTCTCGTCGGTCTTCGTCGTACCCCCGCTGATATGGCCATGATTTGGCCAATTGTCAATTCGCCGGGAGAGGGATGTCGCTCTTGCTCACGGTCGGCTTGCCGCTTATCTCACAAGTACGTTGCCAGATGCCCCGAGCGAATTAGCTCCTCGATGTAGTCTCGGAGCTGCTTGCAGTTCTCAATGGAGTGACCCTGCAACCTGTGGAAACCGCAGTAGGGGCCTTTGGTGCGCTTCGCCGCCCTGTTCGAGACTGGGGGAGTTTGAAGAACCTCTCGCTCTTAGCCTCCTCCAGCAGTACCGTCTGGGAGACGTTGAGCGGGGTGTACTCCTGAAACTTCGAGGAGTAGGGCTTTGGCAAATCAATCTTCTTTTTCTTATCCCGGGCCCTTTTCTTCTGATCAGCTTGCTCTGTCCGGGGCAGGTTGGCGTTCACCTCGGACTCGAGCTGGATCTCACGTTTGATCTAAGCTTTTTACCTCGGCCATGGTCTTAGGTTGCGCCAATGCAAAGGAGCGTAGCCACTCCTTGTGCCTAAGACCCGACCTAAGTGCCGTAATGACCATTTCGTCCCGGTGTTCCGGGACTTTAAGGAGGGCGTTATAGAAGCGGGTGACGTATCCTTTGAAGAATTCTTTGTCCCCGCTCTTTATGGTGAAGAGATGGTCGACGGTCCGCTTCTACCGTCTGTTCCCGACGAAGTGGCCGAGGAATTGGGTGGCCGGCTCATCGAAGGTAGAGATCGAGCGCGGCGCGAGTCCTCGGAACCAGTCTCGTCCCGAGTGGATGAGAGTGGCAGGAAAAGCGTGGCATTGTGCGGCGTCGGAACAGACCTGGAAACTCATCTCGGCCGTGAACGCGTCCAAATGGTCCTTCGGGTCAGGCTTCCCGTCGAAGAGGGAAACCTTTGGGGGTTTGTTCCGGAAGGAGACGTGGATGGCGAGTAGTTCTTTGGTGAAGGGCTTCGTGAGCGAGTCGGCGGCATACTTAGCCCCGTCGCTCGAAGGACGATTCTCTCGATGCATGCCTTCGATCTTTTCGAGGGCGTCGAGTCGGCGTGGTATCTCGACGATTCGGCATACTCTAATCTTTAGGCTCTGCTGCCGGAGATCTACGCCTGGCCACGGCCCCAGTTCCGTTTGATGAGGTTCCTTAGGTCCCCCGGCGAGATCGTCTTCGAGCTACCGTGGTAGGTCCCGTCCGCACGGCCCCGTCGAGGGAGTGGGTGCCGGTCATGCCTGAACGCAGGCGAGCTGACCGACACCTCCTCGGGAGGGACAGGGGCGCGATGGGCCTCGGGACGAGATGCTCTGGCGAGAGATCTCGGTGTTGGGTTGTGCGATGCCCAGCGGGTCATTGAATATGTTGGCTCGGGGGATCTGCGGCCGCCGGAGACAGCGAGGCGGTGTTCGGTCATGCCAACGCGGGCAGAGTCTTCTCTCCCTCTGTAAGGTGTCCCGGTCCCAAGGTGGGGGAGCGACGATCTGGGAAGCTTTCCTGGCCGTTTGGACACGGACGAGTGCATCCACGACGGACGACAGTCGATCTATCCGAGCAGATAGGGCATGAATGGCGTTCAGGGGAGGAGGGGATTCTCCCTCGTCTCCACTGCGGGAAGGCCGACGGCTGGTGCTTGGATCGTCGCGGTGACCGCTTGCCATGAAGTCGAGATCGGAAAATGAACTTTCGTTGAGTGGAACTAAAATGTTCCCACAGAAGGCGCCAACTGATGGATCTCTGGATCTCCTTCAGATGTTACCTTCCGTTGATCTGCTGCGAGCGCTGATAGATGACTAAGATTGGATTTGGAGGGTTGACTCCTGGAGCGTGTGAATCTCAATGGGTTTTATGTGGTTGAAGCCGAGCTACCTGCAAGAAAGTCCCAGGATGGTTGTGCCACCGAGAACTCTCCGACGATCAAGTTAGACGGGGTATTTTGGTAAAGCAACGGCCTATTGGGGTAAAATTGGCTTACCTGAATAATCTGAGAGAGGGGTTTATATAGTGGCAGCCATGGGCAGGTGGGCGCGAGATTCACGCCGGCCGTTACGCCCCTGACGTCACGCCCGCGTGATAGGCGGGATCCTCCATTAATGATGAGACATGCTCGTTAATGGGGGATCGTGATGGCGTGAAACGCGGGATCATGGGCGGCGGATATCTCGCGCCTGGTGAGATTCGAAGAGCCGTGGCGGAGGCGCCTGTGTTCAGTGCCATGGGTCAGTCGATGAGACCGAGGAAGATGAGCTCGGCGGGAGCCTCGGGAATGAACGGAAGGTCGAGGCATCTTGGTTCTATGATAGTTCGGAAGCAAGCTAGGGTGGTCTGGAAGGCCACCGAAGGTTGAGAACATGAACGGGTCGGAGGCCTGGGGTGTGCTTCCATCGTAATGTTCTTGATCCTTTCTTGTAAATTTTGGGACACGTCATCTGCCACGTGTCATGATCTGGGGAGTCACCGATATCGAGTATCATCAGGTATGATACGCCGGGTGGAAATTGATTCCCGATAATGGATTAATCACACCATTGTCTATCCGTTTTATTCCAAAGCGAATTTTTCACAAGTCACCCAACATCAAGGAACCCTTGGTATGTTGTCGAATTGATATAAGGAATGTCAGCCTTTGTAGTTTTCTCATCATTTAAGTGTTCTTGAGTTGGTCATTCAACAGTTCAAAATATATCAACGTGGCATAACCCCCCCCCCCAAACCCAAAACTCCAATTAGGGATATGTTGAGTCCCTTAGGTACAATTATACCTCAAATAGTGAAGTACTTAAATTACTCCTAATCTGTTAAAAATATATTCGATACTTAAATATTTTTAATAAACTTGAAGTACTTAAATACCATTTAATGGATGAAAATATTAGGATTTATAGTACCGTTCCATGCAATAACATCCTTTTGAATCCATTTCATTTGAATTGGTGCTTTCGTTTGAATTAGACAAACAAAATTAGCACTGAACAATATTTTTGTGAAAATATGTATGGCTTAATTACGACTGGACATCCTCTCTCTCTCTCTCTCTCTCTCTCTCTCTCTCTCTCTCGCGCGCATGCACTCAACATGTTTTACCCTCCCTTCAGAGTAAATATGATTTAAATGTTGGTGCTAAAGCTCTTCAATATGTAATTATATTTGATAAGGCAGCAGCTTAAGTATTCAGGCGAGTTTCAGCCTATGGCACCTAAAAACAAATATGAAACATCCGATAAATTAAATATTCGATAAAAATTTAAAAGATGGTTTTAAGACTACTACATCGTATTAATCGTTGATCTTTTATAATTTTAAATAATATTATCTCCACGCTCCTTGTTCTTACTTATATGCCACGAAAAGCGTTACTACTTATTGAGATTAAGCAATGTCTCGAGCCCTTTGCTACCCATCCCAAGCCTTTCGCTCCCCATCCTGAAAAACGGTGACTATCCAAATGAATGCAATCTCCAATTTTTGTCCACGAGCCTTAAACTAGTTTTTGTCTAAGATATAATAACATCTGGGAGTATAGAGCTACATGTATTCATCAACAATAAAATCAAACGGAAAGGGAGCCACTTGGTGCAAAGGTAAGAAGTGCACGACCCATTATCATTAAGATACATTTTTTCAGTAAATCTAAATCATGATGAGCAACAAATATAGACCATATCTTAAAATGCACCATCATGCAACTAAAAAGATTATGCATCGCCTAAATCAAAACTAAACGAGAAATGGCTCACAGCTCATTACTATCACCCAAAACACAACTTGAAGGCAACAATTTCATAATCAAACAATCCAAACCAACACATTATGCTACCAAAGATCAAACCTGTGAAGAAATTACTCACTCGGACGGGATTTTCTTCGTCCTTGATCCCTGAAACAATTTCCCCACGTTCGTATACCTCTTACTGTCATCATAAGCAACTCCTCTCCCCATTCCATAGCCAAACCCTAACCCTATCCCACATCCAGCGCCAACCCCAACCCCAAACGTTAACCCAGGGAACCCAGCTCCCAAGCCCGCACCTTTTTCGGAGAAAACAAGCCAGAAGATCATCAAAAAATCGAGTCTTTCTTCATAAAAAGGAAAAAGAAAGAGATAATAAAAAATTGGATTTTTACACATTACCTCCGAAAAGGCCGGCACCGATACCGACACCGCAGCCGGCGCCGAAACCGATACCGGGGCCGAGCTTGCCGAGATCCTTGGATTTGATAACTGGGAGTCGCCAGAGCAAGCCCTTGTCATCGCCGCTGTTTGCGCTCATTTTTTTGTTTTTTGAGGGTTTTGAGGACGAGGGAAGAAAAAAATGAAGTCTTTGGATTAGGTTCTCCCTTTGGATTTGGGAGCGGAGAGTTGATTTTTTAAGAGAGAAGGCTGTAGAAAAGGTTTGTGCGTTTTATGCAGAAAGGCCACTGAATGCTTTTACGTGGATGTGCTTAAATACTTTTTGTGTTAAAAGTATAGCATCTTTCTTTTGTTTTTTTTTCCTTTTTGTTTTTTTTTTGGGTTCTTATATATCACTCCTGAAATTTATTTATTTTTATATTTTACTCCTAAAACTTTATAATTTCATATCACCTTCAAAACCAAACTTTACAATTCCATGTATCACCTTCAAAACCCACAATTGGTTACGTGGGGCTAGAATTGTAACCAAAATCTGTTTGGCAACCAAACAGTGTTTTCAAACCAAAACAGTATTTCCAACCCGCTCTTTCAAAAAGTTTCGAGAGCACGAAACCCCCATTTTCTAACTCCAAAAAAACTGGAGTTTCATAAGGTTGCAACTTCTTTTAAAATATATATGTGAATGAAATCTTTGTTTCGAGATTGTTGCCATACAACTCTTTTTACGAAAGTCATGTGGTTTGCATAGCTGCATTTTAACTAAAATGAAACTTGGTTTTCGAATACCTTGTCGCTAGACTGGACTTAAGTGATTGGATTTTGGGGCTCTTGTAGTTTCATGCTATTTCTATCCTATTATTATATCCTTAACCCATATCACATATCAAAATACACTTACACATAGACCTTCAATCTATTGGTTCTAATAGCATGTGAAGAATAATAGTTGGACCCAAATCCTCAAAATTCTAGCCCATGTTGGTTTTGGAGGTATCAAAGAGGACATTCCAAATCCAAAACCATTAAGATCGTTATTGATGACAAAAACTTCACTAGTAATGATCTTGAATATCTTGATCTATGCCTCGGATGGAATTTTTCATCTGCCACTTACAAATTATTGTTCTTCAGTCATCCATTAGGTTTTGTACACTCGGTCTGGATCAGCATTTAAAAAAAACAAATGAATCAGCATGAAAATCGGTCTCCCTCAACGGCTAGGTCGCCATTAAATTTGAACCATTCAAATTTGGATTTTGAAGACTTTAGGCAACTCAAGAATCTTCCTAAGCTGCCAAATGAGGTAATCTCTTCACTTCAGATTAGTGTTTATGTTAAATATCCTAGTTTAGTTTAGAATTTGATATAATTAGGATATGTGATCTTAGAAAATTCCAAATTGCTGTTAAGTGGCTAATTGATATGTAGTGAGTGTTTACAAGACCTTAGAGATTGATTTCCTGGTCTGGAAATGAGTTTAGAACCCGATATACGAACTTAGAATTTTCCTGTGTCGGTTTTGTAAAACCTAAAGTCCTACAGGGTATCTGGAGCAACTTGGGTTATTTCTAAGAAAATCAAACAAGTCCACTAACCTAAATAGACCACTAGAAGACCACCACAGAAGTACGAACCCGTTTCTCCCTGCTTTGACCGGCGGCACCGGATTTTAGGATGTTCTCGCCGGACCCCCTATCTCCTATGGTGATGTGGTTTTGTCTATAGCTCACTTACCCTGCAACCTATCCCCTGTACTTGTTTGTTTAGTCCCAATTTACCTGAGCCAAAATATGGGAAGTATTTGAGAGTGTTTTGGCTATATTTTCCGATATGTGAATTCTTAGTTTTTATATTTGAGATTTGAATTGGTCGTTGGATATTTGTACGTCAACGACGAGGGTTATTTGGTTGATTTTGCATGCGTAAACTATAAGTTCTAACCTGAAAGCAATCTGTGTGCCGTATCGATTTTCGGATATTAGTTTTAATAAAATTGCGATTGTGTATTGATTGTAGGTACCTTTGCGTGGACTTCCGAGACGACGAAGCACATCGACTTTGGTTAAGCGAGGAGTTTAGCCGGTGAGTAGATTTATATCTAAGGGGGAAGTCGGATGGATGGCGTATAGCACCCCGCAACCATTGATATGGAAGATCGTTTTATAATTTTATTGCTGATAAAGGATATGCTACAAGCTTAAGATAACATGATTAGAGGATTTAGTAAGAAGATGATATGATAAAAGTTGACACTAATAAATATGAATTGAAAGAGGACAAATATGAGTTATTAATGGTATGATATGAGATCGAGATCGATAAACATGACACGAGATTGAGATAGAGTTGTTGTGAAATTAATAAGATATGACGTTTATACAAATGTGATTTGAGATGTGTGTGTGTGTGTATTTTATGAGTATAATAAGTAATATGTCGTACGAGACTTTAGATCCGTACCCTCGTTATTGTATAGGTCGATAGATTCTCTATTCTGTTTGATGACCCCGTACGATGGATTACCGTACGGATGAGATGTACCGGATGATTGATCTGTGCTTATGATTTGAGAATGATGATTGAGAATTATTGTCATATCGGATATTATGAGGCGGGATCGCCAATGTTAAGATGCCACTTAAACCATACATATTTCCAAACCTGACGAATCGTGTGCATCTTTTAAACGGAAACTTTATGGGACGCTACGGGTTTCCAAATGATGTCTTTTTCTAAAAACACCGTAGCACCCACTTTCAAAACTACGATTCGTATCTTTTAAAAAGCGACCGTATGGTTCATGTGTAGATAGATGTACCTTTGATTGTCCATGTTATGTAGGATATTACCCCTCGTGATGTACATACCTCGTGCCGGTATTTAATACTATATGATATCATTTGTTAGTATACCTGTACAGTTACCGTTGATACGCATGTTACACGTACACAGAATCGACGGCTCACACGCATTCTTCATCGATAATTGCCATGCCATTTATACAGTAGAATTGCCATGTCACTTACACAGTAAAACTGCCATATCATAAGATTGATCTTAAACATAAAAGTACACTCATTGTTCAGTACTATCACTTGACATGTTTGCATGATATACTCGATATGCTCATATTACTACTCTATGTCGCATACATCGTACTTTACGGTTATATGCTTGCATGATATACTCGATATGCTCATATTACCACTCTATGTTGCATACATCTTATTTTATGGTTATATTCTTGAGATGTTGTTTTCATGAGATCTCTGAATTTGAGAACCGTGGTTATATTTCGAAGGAAATTGCGTATTGTTTTAAAAACACGGTTTCTCTTGATATGATATTTCGAGACGTCCACCGTGAATTTTCTCAGTTCTGAGCTTGTTTTCGAGACCCGATTCGAGGAGTTGGCGGATGCCGTTTGCGGGTACATGGTGGGCCCGGTATGGTACCCCGGGGCAAGAAATGATTTTTGTGGTGTAGACGATGAGCCTGGCAGAGGGAACACTACCTACCGGTGATTGTATAGAACTCGGCGGATATCCGGAGGATACCGTTTTGGAGTTATGATATGAGATGGATATGAGGACCGATCTGTGGATGCGGCGCCTGAGATGAGATAGTTACGAGGGCCGATCTGAGTATGCGGCGCCTGAGATATAAGGATTTACATGTCGATACTGGACACGGGTTTTCATGATATTTCGAGTGTCGGTGTTGGACACTCAGGTTCCATAATTTTGATGTGTCGTTGATAGACACACGTGGTTGATATCCTCATATATATATATATATATATATATATATATAGGCATATGTTTTGATAATGTTCGAGTGTCGGTGTGGGACACTCAGGTTCCATGATACTGTTTGTGTCGTTGATGGACACGTGGATGATATCCACATGCATACAGGTGTTTCCCCCAATCAGAGCAAAACTCTATTTGAAATTTAAATTTCAAAATGAAGCAACGCTTCATATGCGGCGCCAAGTGCGATGCGCCCTAAGCAGCGCACCACGTGCAAGACACGGATGCGCTAGCGCTAGGTGCGCTGCGCTCTGAGCAGCGCACCACGTGCAAAGCACAGGTGCGCTAGCACTAGAACTAAAAGCACCTCACCGATGGATCAAAGATCTAATAATAATGATAAATCATTAATTGATCAGAATTAAATTCTGTTAAGGAAAGATCTCTCAAATATTTTCAAACAACAAGATTGTGCTCTGTAAATCAGAATACCGTTGGATCAATGATCCAATGGTAAATAAAAATTACCAAAAGACAGAATAAATTCTGTATGGAAAGATTTATCAATCTTGTTAAAAACAAGAAAATTACCTTCTGTAAATCAGAAACCCTTGGATCAAAGATCCAACGATGGGAAAATTCCCAAATCAATTAGAGAAAAGATCTCTTTAACTGATTCAATAAATCAGCTTTCCCTATATAAAAGCCCTAAGACTTCAAGTCTTATATAGAGAACCCCCCTATAAACTTTGAGAAACTAAAAGATAAAGAGCAAGCTCTTGCAAGAAGATCTTTCTTCAAGGTAAAAATGATAATGATGAAATCATCTCATAAAAAGAAGAATTTACTTCTTGAAAGATCATATATCTACAAGACCAAGGTCTTTCACAAAAAGATCAAGAGATCTCATAATAAAATAATAAGAAGAAGAACATAATTCTTCTCACAGATCATGGTATAGAGAACCCCCTATAAACTTTGAGAAACTAAAAGTTAAAGAGCAAGCTCTTACAAGAAAATCTTTCTTCAAGGTAAAAATGATAATGATAAACATAGAGATGAAATCATCTCATAAAAAGAAGAATTTACTTCTTGAAAGATCATAGATCTACAAGACCAAGGTCTTTCACAAAAAGATCAAGAGATCTCATCATAAAATAATAAGAAGAAGAACATAATTCTTCTCACAGATCATGCATCTATAAAGGCTTTCAATATAACAGATTGGAAATATCTCCTGCAAAATAAGAACTGTTATTCTTAGATTTTGAGACAAAGTATCTTTTAAAAGAACATAAATTTGTTGCCCAGATCATAAAATTGATCAAATGCGCTTTGTGCTCTTAAACTGGGCTTCTGCGCTCTGTGGCGTTGGGGTCAAAATTTGCACCCCTAGTTGACCAAGTCAAAGTCAAGGTCAACCCCAAGCCAGGTGGGCCCAAGCCTATATCAAGTGGGTTCATGCCCGAGTCGAGCCCGAACATGAAGCGGCCGGCCCTCCCCATGCCAAAATAAAATATCATGTAACAAATAATTTTCATGTAATTTTTTGTGCACGAATGTATGCAAAATGGACATAAAGCCAATATTTTGTTAGCCCATAGCTTATGTTCAAAAAAGAAATGGCACATGAGCCATGGGATGGGCAGAATGCCATTTTGTAAAGCCCAAGGGGCTATATGTAAATATGTAAGCCTATATAAGACAACATGATGATGAATAAAGATAGACTTTTTCATTCCCTCAAAAAACTAGGGTTTGTGCCTCCACTCTCTCTTTTTCAAGTTGTTCCTCTTCCTTTTCATTTTCCAAATATATCAAGAGCTTAGCTCTCTTTTTTTTTAAACTAAACAAAGTTTTACCATAAACCCACCTCCCAAGACTCCATCAAGAGAAGAAAAAGGGTGTCTTTTTTATCATCCAAGATCTAGATCTTGGAGTTTCAAGAGAACCCATTTTGGGTTTCTTCTCAAAAGAGAAAGGAGAAAATCTTTTGGAGTTTAACTCCACAGATAAAATTATTTTGGAGTTTAACTCCACCACCAGAAAAATTATTTTGGAGTTTAACTCCACTACAAAAATTCTTTTGGAGTTTAACTTCACAGTAAAAATCTTTTCTGCGGAGTTTAACTCCACATTTTAAATTCTTTTGGAGTTCAACTCCATAATAAAAATTCTTTCGGAGTTAAACTCCATTTAAATTCTTTTGGAGTTTAACTCCACAAACAAAAATTCTTTTGGAGTTTAACTCCAAAATAGAAATCCTTTTTTTTAGAGTTTAACTCCCACTTCTGACACCAAAAAAATTTCTTTTGGAGTTGAGCTCCATGTAATAATTAAAAAAAAAAATCTGGAGCCTTTCATGTGACCCCCCCTCACATGCTAGGGGTCACATGCTAGCATGTGACTCCCCCCTCACATGCTAGCATGTGACTAGCATGTGAGGGGTCGCATGCTAGCATGTGACCCCCCTCACATGCTAGCATGTGAGGGGAGGCTCCCATTAAACGGGAGCCCAGGTTCTCCCCCCCCTCTTTTTAAAAAAAAAATCATTTTTTCCCTTTCTTTTCTTCTTTCTTCCTTCTTTTCTTTATTTAATCCTTTTTTATTTAAAATAAATAAATAAAAATAAATTATAAATAATATTTTAAAATGAAAAAAATAATAATAATTTTTTTAAAAAAATTCTCTAAATATTTATTTATTTACTTATTTATTTTTATTTTTTTTATATAGAAAAATATATATATATCTTTTTTTTAACAAATGGAATAAAAAAACACACACACCAACGCACTGCACATTAAGTTCGCATGACCAGTTTAACCCGTCAATCGGAGGTTCCTTCGCTCCAAATGCGATGGGTAATTAACAGCAGCTTAGTCCGCGGCTGCCGGAGATTCGGATCCCCACAATCAATAAACCCCAGCCTACCCTAGGCAGGGAGAATATGTACTGCGCCCGACAAGCGCGCGCGTATTCCCATCTCAATGGGGTGACGAAAAACACCCTACAGATTCTGGCACGCCCGGTGGGACCATCTCTCCTCCCATATTTCGGGTTAAACGTTCATGCGAACTCAATCAATATACATATCTATATTTATACTAAAATAATGCTCTTTCATGCAGGTTTTCAAGCAATCACTTCTCAACAATGTCTCCAAGGACAAGCTCAGCTCTCGACACAACGCCCATCTCCTACACAATGAAGATGGACGCCAAGACGGTCCTTCCGGGCAGTCTCGGGCGACAATGGGAAGAGCCGCCGCTACCATTCGGCTCTATTCTGTTCGTGTCAGCTAACTCCATCCCAGCTCCTCAAGCCCCGGTGATAGATAAATCGGTCTCGAAAGGCAAGAGGCCAAATGTGGTGGTCTCGAAGGCGCCCCAACTCAAACGCAAGTCGGTGTTTGAACGACTCTCCTTGGCCCCAGTTGGGGGCAAGGCCATCAACACCAACAAAGCAACAAGGCGTCTCGAGCAAGCTCCGGCGGTGCCCCTGCCAACTGCTCGATCGGGTGTCTTCTCTAAGCTCCCTATTAATCGACTCACGGTGGCTTCCCAGGAAACAGATGTCCGCCAAGCCCTTAAAATTGAGAAGTTAAGGCAGAAAAGGCTCAGATATAGAGTCAACAAAAGGACTAGGGCTCCTGCTGGGCTGAACCTCTTGAGGTTCGAGGAACAGGGTTACCCCGCCAAAGATGAGGAAATGGCTGGATATGTGGTCCACACTGTCTACATGGTGGGCACGCGCAGCAAGAGTAAGGACGGGGCCACCACATCTCAAATCCAACCTGGTGCGAATATGGCTGTCACTTCTCATGATCAGCATCCTCCGGAGGGTGATGAAAATCCTCCCAGTGAGGCTGATAGGCAGAGAGAGCCCTCAGTTCATGAGGAGTCAGGCTCGGAAAGCGAAGATGAGCCAATCTTCCATCCCAAGAAAGTAAAGCAGTAACTTTTCCAAGAGCTCCAAAAACAGCTCAGAAGCAAAGACAAGGAGATGGCCAAGCTCTACTAAAAAATTGACGACTTGACAAATGTCGTCTTACAGCTCATGGCCCAACTTGCCTCTCAGCCGCCCAATCAGGCGCAGGGCTCTCATGAACCGGGAAACGGTGTCCTGAAATAGCCGACGCCCATTCCCTCAAATCCAAAAGTGGGCAGACCGCATGAAAATCAGTCGCATCCTATCTCGGGAAATGTCTTGGCTACCGATGACAGTAGCCCGCTAACTCAAGATCAAATCATGGATTTGGTTGCCAACAAAATCAAAACATTGGTAGCTGAAGCCGAAGCGCAAAAAGATATCAGCAGCAGTGGGAGACCATATCCTGCTCGGTATGATCTGGTAGAATTTCCAAGCGGCTATGTCATCCCTAAATTCGGAAGATTTGATGGGACGGAAAATGCGAATCAGCACATCGCCCACTTCAAAGCCTCATGCGGGAATACTGGGGGCAATGATGCGCTTCTCCTCCGCCAGTTCGTTAATAGCTTGACCGATGTTGCTTTCGACTGGTACGCGAGCATACCGGATGGCTCCGTTACTACTTTCGTCCAAATGGAATCTTTGTTTCGATAAATGTTCATGAGCGTCAGCGATAAGATCACCATTGCCGAGCTCGTAAGGACCAAGCCCAAGAACAACGAAAGCAGCACGGATTTTATAACCCGATGGCGCAATCTCTCCGTCAAATGTGAACCGCCGATAGAGCAGGACCAATCTGTCAGTCTCCTTGTCGGAAATCTCAACAATTGGATGACCCCGTTTCTATGCACCGTGGGTCTCAAAACATTTCAAGAGCTGACCAGAAAAGTCCAGATGTTGAGCGCTCAAAACAGGAGTCCTCCTCGGATTCCCAAAATAACAATAGGTCCTGGAGAAACCGAAAGGACGATAATCGCAAAGGCGGAAATTCCGACGATTCTGAATCTTTTAACATTTCGGCTAACCGAAATAAGTAAGGGATGAGCGGGCCTAATGCCAACCAGCCTCGGAAGCCAGTGTTCGGAGAGGGAGGAGAATCTCCACTGAAAGAGAAGCTAGATAAGGTCTATTCCTTCAGAAGGGACAAAATCCGTAAAATATTCAAAGATGCCCTGAGGAACGGTCTACAACTGCCAGAGTCAAAAAGACCGCAGGAAGCGAATATGACCGACGACCCCAAATACTGCCCCTATCACAGAGTGATAGGTCATGCCATTGAGGACTGCTTCGTCTTCAAAGTGTTAGTTATATGTATGCCCTAGAGGCCATTGCTATACATAAATGTATATTGTAGTGGATGCTGGGACATATATAGGGAGGACTTTCTTGCTCGACATGATAGTATGTGTAATGCCTTGAAAAGTCGTTTTGGTGTTTTCCCGAAAATCGGTGAAAATTTGGTATTTTTCCGTAAATCGTCTTTTTGTTATTTTGCAGTTTAGGCCTAATTATACCTAATTTGGATAGATAATTGCTAGTTTTTAGTATCTAATGAGTTATTTATAAAATTCTGGTCGTTTAAAAATTTTCCCTAATTTTTCAATTTTTAATATTATTTTAAGCCGGTAAGAAAATACATTAAATTAGCGATAAATACAAATTTAAATGGGCTAAATTTAATCTTTAAAATCATGTTAATTAAAATCTAGTTGTAACATAAATTTTTAGTATTTTATTTTAAGTTTTAACTAATTTTTATTATAGAAAACGAAATTTATTGAATTTAAGCTTAAACTTGCAATTTTGGACTTGTAGGGCGTCTTTTTGCATAATTTTTTTTTTGTAAAACCCCCATTCACTCTTCCCTCACCCCAGGCCGGCCCACTTCAGCTGCACAAGGAAAAAAATTCCTTGCCTCCTTTGACTTTTTATTATGTGTTGAAATGAGGTGTTTTTATAAGGTTTTTGATTTATTAATTGGGTATGGGTCTTTAGTTGATTGGTATGGTTGACCTTGACTTTTCCCCAACTCCCCCACACCTCTCCCCACTCCCTCCTCAGCCCAAATTCCTGCAGAAAACAGCCCCAAAAATTTTCCCCATTTCTCCTTCTATTTTGCTTCATTTTCACCTCAAAAATCCATCAAAATTCAAATTTCCTTCACAAATCCAATGCAAACCCTTAATCCATCTCTTCTCACATCCCAATTGGTTTAAATCTTGGAGAAAGGGGGTGCCTTGGGAGGCTAGGGCAAGCTAAGGTTTGAACTTGTGAGGTATAATTTCAATGTTTGGTTAATTGGTAGTTGTTATATGCTAAATTAGAACCTTGATGCGTTAATTTTTGTTGTTGATTTCTAATCTAGGTTTTAAAGTGAATGGTTTGAATTTTAATTAGGGTTTTAGAAACCATTATTAGGTTAATTAAGTTATTTTATTATCTAGTTATTATACAAACCAAATTTAAGAGGTTACTTTGCTTAGTGGGCTCAAATTAGTGTTAATTTAGTGTTTTCATGTATAGTTTGGATTGGAATTGCTCATTTTGAAAAATTCAAGAGAGTGGGTTGTGATCAAGTTAGGGTTTTTAGTGTTTGATCATGGTTTTAATGGGTAGATTAGCATGTTAATTGAATGCAAAACCCAAATTGGTTATTAGTTGCTATTTGTTAGTCTAAAATTTTGCTAATTGTGTTAATTTGGTTAACTAGGTTTTGTGAATTTAATTAATCAATTGGGATAAAAATCTAATTAGGGTATCCATGGTATTATTAACATTTTAAATTGTATTTTAATATTTTAGATCATGCAAATCCAAACTAAATTGTTGTTTATGCATTTTTGCTAAAATGGTTGAAATTTGGGTAAAATTGCAAACTAGTTTTTTTGAACGTATATAGTTTGATGAGATTAAATTGTGGTTATAGGTTATATGACTTATTTAAGTTATTTAATAAGTATTATGACCGCTAGAATTGTTTAAACGTCGAGTTTTGTACTTAAACGGGAAATTTTGCTTGCTAGTTTTCGGAAAAACGGCTTTTAAAGTGAATTTAGGGTTTTTGTGAGTTTTAAACTATTTTATATTAAAATTAGTGTTCGTGAATGTGCAAATGAGTGTATTTGGGTTTTTCTCGATGGTCTGGCGTTTGTACGCCGATGTCGAGGGTTTTTGGGTTGATTTGTGGAAGCAACCATAGGTTTTGACTTATGTGGGATTCGTGTGTCGTTTTGGTCATGAGTCGGATTTTAATGCGATGCGGTGCGTTATGATATGTAGGTACCCCCATGTGGACTTCGAGACGGCAAGCAAGCGCATGGCGACGTCGGCACCGGCGAGCGAGGACCAGGTGAGTAGATTTATATCTACGGGGAGAAGTCGGGTGGATGGCGTATAGCACCCCCGCAGTCCGTGGTGGTGTATACGGATGCGTATACACACCAACAATTGTTATATGTTATTTGGGATTTATAACGATGTTTAGGATGGATATTGGTGTGTTGGATTACTTTAGTGTTGCGAACTCTAGGGTAGTGTTGTACTACACATACACACATACATACTTGCATACATTCCTATTTATATATGCTCATGGGATTCTCTATAGTTATGTGTTCACATGGGTATGGGACTATGTGTTCACATACGGATATGAGGACGATACTAGGGATTGAGCTGAGTCGATGAGATTTGTTTTGTGGTTGTGATATCGGTTTGTACGAGACTGTCGATCAGTAGTCAGATCATGACTATATTGATGATATTAGTATTGTACTAGACATAGGTCAGTACCCTGGACTATGATCTTGGATAAAGAGGATACCATATGAATAGTGTGATGAATATGATATTAACCCATACCCAGATTTGGGGATGCCGTACGACGGATTTACGTACGAGCTATATTTTGATGATTGATCCGCACTCTTTACTTGGGATGTCTGATTATAGATATGGTATCAGATATGATATTATTGAGGCGGGATCACCGACTAATATATATACAGGTATGTATATGTATCGACTCAGATGTTAGGCGGTTTTCTTACCTGTAGCCCAGCTGGTCAGCTTAGCCCTTTAGTTTAGTTTAGTTGTTAGATTAGATTCGATTCTTACCTATTTCAAAAACTAACGAATCGTGGGTATTTTAAAAGACAGCCCAAGGGATCCTACGGATATTTCAAAAGACGTATCTCTTCACAAAAACACCGTAGCCCCTATTTTCAAAACCCCATGATTCGTGTTATTTCAAAAGGCATCATTTGTAGGACTTATATTAGATTAATGCAGATTAGTTATAGTTGCGTCTAGTATTCAGCTCCCGCTCATTATTGTGGTTCGCTTCGCATCGCATGCTTATTTTATGTTTCATACTCCATTATTGATATCATGCTGTTAGGACACCAGCACCATTACCGATGATGCGTATGTACCACGTACACTTATTTGCCGGCTCACACACATCTTCATCGGTAATTGCCATGTCACGTACACCTTAGAAAATAATATTTGCTTGATATAGCCTGTTAGCTAATAGTTAGACATGATATTAGTGTACTTGCCTTATATGTTAGTTTAGACATTGTAGTTATTACCTGCTACTTCATGCATACTGTTATTCATTGTTATGCCGCATTCATGGATTCTCATGCATATATTCACTATTTTACGTGTTATTGAGATTTTAGATTCGGATTTCCATGAGATTTTCTGGATTTGGAGGAAAACAGCAAAAACATAAATAAACTTTTCTCTCTTTTAAAATAAAAAGTGCGGTTTTCCCATGATGTATGAGTCGTCCACCATGAGTTTGCTGATGGATTTCGAGACCCGATTCGAGGAGACGGATGAACCGTTTCGGGTACATGGTGGACCCGGTAAGGTATCCCGGGGCAAGAAGCGCATGATGATGACGATGTGAGCCTGGCAGGGGAGCACTACCTACCGATGATTTTACCCGACGCGTCGGATATCCGGAGGATACCGTCGTGGTCTTGAGATGGATGATAGGGGTCGGTCTGGACTGACGGCGCCCTAGATTTTGAGACTGTGATATTGAGATTTCGAGATATTGAGGTACAGAGACTGTGATACAGAGATATCGAGATATTGGGATTATGTTTTGTGCCGATGCTAGGCACTGTTTTATGCTGATTTCATTATGATACTTCATTTTAAAAATACAAAGGAAATCTCACTAAATTATGAAAACAGTTCTTCATTTACATGTATTCTGTTTTCATGCATTCATACCTCATTCATATGATATATTGCTACCTGAGGCACTGACACGGGCACATGGGATTACACTCGGGTTAGATATTTACCCTAGCCTTGTTATAGGTTGCATGTTATTCTTATATTTGAGGATATATTATGATCATTGACCTAGGATTGCGTTATTTATGCGATTTCTTTTCGTAGATGTTTTTCTATTCACGAGTTGGCAACTCACCCCCGTTGTGCCCCAGTTTCTTACAGGTTTGCCGTACAGGTTTCATTACGGCTTTGCGGGCATAGTTTCCTTCGGGTGATTTGCTAGTAGGTGGGTTTACTTGTATCGTACCCCCATTATATCTTGTATATCATTATTCTGTTGTATCTAGAAGTTCCATCAACCAAACAAGTATTTATTTGAGTTAGAGACCAGTGATGTTTATTCTTTCGACCTTAGAGTCGCGCGTTACATTTCTGTGGTTTGTTTATGGTTTTGAGTTTCCTTTTGAATTTTGATCCTCGCCGTTGGCGTTGTATATTATATTGCTTGTATGGTTGTGGCCGTCGTTTGACGAAGAGCTAGCTCCCGCTTGGGGATGCCCTTTTTTGATTTCGTATACTATTCATATTGTATCCCGTTTGGGGGGCAGTATTTACAAAGGAGACTCTGCCGAAATTTTTAGAAAATACTTGATGTTTTTAAAAACAGCATAATTCGGCTTATGCTATTAAAACTACTTGTTTTAAATTGGTTTTCCTTCACTCTACTACTTTTCTTGGTTTGGATTTCTGGGTTTTCGGCTTATTTAGATTACGTACGTCTCAAGACGTCTCGTAGTTTAAGTGCCGGTCATGTTCCGTACTTTCGGGACGTGACAGTATGCTATCCGGTTACTCTTTACCTTAACGTGTATACTGATTGTCTCTCTGTTACATGTTGGTAAAGCCCTTAGGATGTGTACTTGACTACCTGGACTATGATGCGGATCATACTAGTGGGGACATGGTAGTCCATAAGTACATCCTTCAAGGTCCCTAGTCATGGGTGTATCGAGATGGGGCATCGATATACCAGAGTAGACTGGCGTATATCTTCTCGACCCATACAGATGGGCGATGGATGATCCCATATCCATTGGTGTTTGACATCAGAGATGATATACGGGTGCTCAGTGGAGACTGGATACACTGGACGGACTCGCCGAGAACTCCCAGATGGTATTATACCTTACGTCAGATGGCAGTTCTCTGGTGACACTGGTACAGAGTAGTCTGTTGACCCGAGATCGTCATAGAGTCTTGTGTGATTCCCACTGTGCTTTGATTTCCACCTTACCACGTCCAAGAGGGCGTGCAAAACGGTGGCTTTTGGGTACAGTCCCGAATCACATGGAGGCAATGAGCGATAGGAGGGGATTCGTCTCTCCCGGTATAGAGAGTTGATGTTGCGCTGTGTTCGATTGGCTATAACCGGAAATCCCTGGCCAGGGTTGCTGAGATTTACTGGTAAGTGTTACCAGTAGTTTCTCGAATTGTTATAGACCTCATATCGACACGACTTATCGAGCTATTGGGGTCTGACGTTTACCACCCCTAGGCAAGATATGCGACATATCAGACGAACAGACCGGACTATACGGTAAGTGTTACTGGTTGGATTCACAGGAGTGTGAGCGGGCTTGCTCGTTGATCTTCTGATCGCTCAATACCCGGGTGGCCGTTACGTTTAGCAACCGCTTGCGGCTTGTGGATGCTTGATATGATCATTATCTGCTGCCGGCGTATTGACGAGTCTTTAGAGTCCTACACAGAGGTTTCCTGGCTCAAGCGAAACGAAATAGGAGCGCATATGAGATATGTGCGGGACCGAGAATAATGCGTGTATGTGATACCGTATTCTATTCTCACGATGAATGTATCGATTGGTTGTATGCGATATAACCTAGTTATCGAATCGAGGATTGATTCGATAAGTCGATACATTGGATATTAGTCGGTCATATGCGATATGACCGGATCGTTAAATCAAGTGTTGATTTAATGATTTAATGTATAATTATATATTTGATATATTACTTTACATTAACTAGTATTTGTTCACTTAAGATGGATTTTCTCACTTGATGTGCACATTGTATATATGATATAGTTTTGTGCACTAGTTTGTATCATGTTTGATGATACATGCAAACTTAGGTGTGTATGATTAAACCATGGTTATGTTAATGGTTAGGGTTTTGATTTACTTATTTATTTATTCTCTTTATTCTTTTTGGCAAAGGAAATTGAAATGGTGGCTTGCTTTGTCTTTACTTTGAAGCTTCATGAAGCTTTGAAAAGTTCAACCATTTTTGTTTCTTTTGCCTAACCTAACCATTCACCTAACCCTAGTTTATTCTCTACACTTAACCATGGTTGCATTATGATAAGTATTCACTTGGATTTTTATTTAAAATTATTATTCATTTTTCTTCTTCTTCATCTTCTTCATGAGTTGAAGAAAGCTTGCTAAAAATTTCCAAGTGATGATTTCAAGTGAGAAATCCAAATCCAAAGTGAACCCACTTCCTATTTCTTCATCCTCTACCACTTGCCATGTAGTATAGGGTGTTTTCTTCAGAAGTTTCATGGCTTGGTGAAGTTGGAGCTTGATCTTGAGTTGCCTCGACGTAGATCATCTTCGGCATCGAAGTCAATGTCCTAGCCCGATCATTTCTCCGACGAAACCATCGCTAGGGTCCGGGATCGTGGTGATCCCAGCGAAGGGACGTCAACACGGAGCTTAGGAAGTGGAGGACCGGATCTACAAAGGTTGTATTTCCATTCACTTTAGAGTAAAGTTGTTTGCTCGCATTAGTTTCGCCTTAAACTCTAGTCAACGATCGCATTAGGGTTTCTCGGCACCGGAATTTTTTGAATTTGGCATGGTTGATGCCTTGCGAGACCTCCTTAGTGTGCCTGGGAACCTACACAAAGATTAGGTCGAAAAGCAATACAAGGCAGGAGAGATAGAACTGTCTAAAGGCATGTTAACAAACAGTCCAGCTGCGACCGCCAATTTCATACAAACGGAGACCGAAGTTCTTCGTGAAACTGATTCTCTCAAACATCTGCCTTTCTCTGAAAATAATCGACCACTACGTCATTAAACTGGGAATAGTAGACCTCTAAGTCTTTAAACTGGGAACCGATGACCACCACGTCGTTAAACTGGGAACAATCGACCTCTAAGTCGTTAAACTGGGAATGTAAAAAAAAATGTATAAATAAAAAAAAGGGATGTGTAAATAAATAAATAAAAAGAAAAGCCGAAATGATGAGGCAGCTCGCAATAAAAATCAGCGAGTAAAATAAAAATGAAAATAAAGCCGAAATGATGGGGCAATCGCGAATAAATAGCCGAAATGATAGGGCAATCGCGATCTTCGCGATAAGAAAAGTTGAAATGATAGAGCAATCGTGGTAAAACAAAAAAAATGCAAAAACAAAAAAAAAACGGCGAATGATGAGTTGCTCCTGGTATCATATTCCAGTGCAGCGATGTAGACGTCAACCAAAATCCAATTTTACAAAATTCCCTCAGCCCTACGGTTGGTCCCCAAGTTGACTGCCGTATACAATCCACGGGCTTAAATAATTCTCATCATGCCCATGCCCCACCGCAATCACCAATCCAGTGGCCGGTCTCCGCCCTTGGAATTATGCTCCATTTGGGAAGACCCACTCATGTGTCCTCACGATACGCGAGGAGAAAATCCCCGCGTGAGATCCTTACGACTCACAAAGGAAAAACACACTTGGGGGTCCTCACGACTCCTAAGGAGAAAATGCACCTACGGGATCCTTACGACTCGTAGGGAGAAAATGCTTTTATGAGACCCTTACGGCCCATAAAATTGAAAAGCCTTAGGTGATAGGGATCTAAACCTGTTTCCTAAGCCATCGCTTCCCAATAGGCACGGCGAATAATGAGTCGCTCCTGGTACCATATTCCAGTGCAGCGATGCAGACGCCAACCAAACCCAAACCCCCAAGTGGCGAATGGTGAGTCGCTCCTGGTACCATACTCCAGTGCAGCGATGCAGACGCCAACCAAATTCCAAATCCCATACCCCAAGTGGCGAATGACGAGTCGCTCCCGGTACCATACTCCAGTGCAGCGATGCAGACGCCAACCAAATTCCAAATCCCATACCCCAATGGCGAATGATGAGTCGCTCCTGGTATCATATTCCAGTTCAGCGATGCAGACGCCAACCAAATTCCAAATCCCATACCCCAACGGCGAATGATGAGTCGCTCCTGGTACTATATTCCAGTGCAGTAATGCAGACGCCAACAAAGTCCCAAAATTTTTACAGCCCTACGGTCTGGATCATACATCCTGCAAAACCGTATACAATCCACGGGCGTAAAACAATCCCAATCTCTCCCAAGTCCTACCGGCGAGACCACATTCAAAGTCCCACCGGCGGTGAAAAAAAGGGTATGTCCACAAGCAAAATGGGCACGGATGAAAACCCGAAAGGGCTCCGTGAGTAAAAACAGCAGGACTGCCGGCGAGTTTGTGAAAACCCGAAAGTGCGCAAACTTGTGAAAAAAAGATGAAATGCACTCACAAAGTCCTCTCGACTTTTTGAGGAGAAAATTCCCGCGTGAGATCCTTACGACTCACAAAGGAGCAACACACTTAGGAGTCCCCACAACTCCTAAGGAGAAAATACACCTACGGGATCCTTACGACCCGTAGGGAGAAAATGCTTTGTGAGACCCTTACGGCTCAAAAAATTGAAAAGTCTTAGGTGATAGGGACCTAAAACCTGTCTCCTAAGCCATCGCTTCCTGATAAGCAAGCGCAAATGATGATTCGCTCCTGCTGCCATATTCCAGTGTAGCGATACTGATGCCAAGCAAAAACCAATTTCCAAATCCTCCCGGGGCAAATGATGAGTTGCTCCTCGCATTATTCCAGTGCAGCAATACAGATGCCAAACCAAAACCAATTCCCAAATCCTTTCATGACAAATGATGATTCGCTTCTGGTACCATATTCCAGTATAGCGATGCTGATGTCAACCCAAATCAAATCAAACCAACAACTTCTGCGGCGGAATCATGCTCCGTCCCAGAATTTATCCCGTGTCGAAATCATGCTTCGCCTCGGGATATCTACCTTCCCTGCCGGAATTATGCTCCGCCTCAGAATCAAATCAACCAACCAGCTCTGCGTCGGAGTCATACTTCGTCTCAGAGTGTACCCCGCGTCGAAATCAAGTTTCGCCTCGGTGTATCTACCCTCCCTGTCGGAATTATGCTTCGGCTCGGAATCAACCTACGACATCCTTGTCGGAATTATGCTCCGCCTCGGAATCAAGTCAACTAACGAGTTCTGCGTCGGAATCATGCTTCGTTTCAGAATGTGCACCCCGTGTTGAAATCATATTTCGCCTCGGTGTACCTGCCTTACCTGCCGGAATTATGCTCCGTCTCGGAATCAAGTCAACCAGCAAGCTCTGCGTCGGAATCATACTCCGTCTCAGAATGTGCACCCTGTGTCGAAATCATGCTTCGCCTCGGTGTACCTGCCTTCCCTATCGAAATTATGCTTCGTCTTGGAATCAAGTCAGCCAACAAGCTCTGCGCTGGAACCATGCTCCGCCTCAGAATGTACCCCGTGTCGAAATCATGCTTCGCCTCAGAGTATTTGCCTTCCCTGTCGGAATTATGCTTCGCCTGGGAATCAACCTCTGCATCGAATTATGCTTCGGTCAGAATGTCTGCCGCTCTTCGGAATGATGCTCCGATCCCCTGGAATCATGCTCGACGCTTCGGAATGATGCTCCGATCCTTGGAATCATGCTCCGCTCTTCGAAATGATGCTCCGATCCCTGGAATCATGCTCTGCTCTCCGGAATGATGCTCCGATCTGCTCTTCGGAATGATGCTTCGACCCTCTGGAATCATGCTCCGCTCTCCGGAATGATGCTCCGATCCTCGGAATTATGCTCCGACCTTTGGGAATCAGGCTCCGCTTTTCGGAATGATGCTCCGATCTCTGGAATGATGCTCCGCTCTTCGGAATGATGCTCCGATCCTTGGAATCATGCCTCTACTCTTCGGAATTATGCTTCGACTCTTCGGAATGATGCTCCGACCTTGGAATTATGCTCCGCAAATCGGAATGATACTCCGACCCCCGGGAATCATGCTCCCCGAGGGATACTCCGACCCTGGAATTATGCTCCGCGAATCAGAATGATGCTCCGATCCCCGGGAATCATGCTCCCCGGGATGATGCTCCGCCCCTGGAATGATGTTCCACCTCGAAGTCCAACTTCAAGCTCCATCAATTTCGTGCACACAACTCATGCATGCGGTGTGCATTCATTGATGGGGGGCACTTTGTTGGGGTCAAAATTTGCACCCCTAGTTGACCAAGTCAAGGTCAAGGTCAACCCCAAGCCAGATGGGCCCAAGCCCAGATCAAGTGGGCTCATGCCCGAGTCGAGCCCGAACATGAAGCGGCCGGCCCTCCCCATGCCAAAATAAAATATCATGTAACAAATAATTTTCATGTAATTTTTTGTGCACGAATGTATGCAAAATGGACATAAAGCCAATATTTTGTAAGCCCATGGCTTATGTGCAAAAAAAAAATGGCACATGAGCCATGGGATGGGCAGAATGCCATTTTGTAAAGCCCAAGGGGCTATATGTAAATATGTAAGCCTATATAAGGCAACATGATGATGAATAAAGATAGACTTTTTCATTCCCTAAAAAAACTTGGGTTTGTGCCTCCACTCTCTCTTTTTCAAGTTGTTCCTCTTCCTTTTCATTTTCCAAATAAATCAAGATCTTAGCTCTCTTTTTTTTTTAAACTAAACAAAGTTTTACCATAAACACACCTCCCAAGACTCCATCAAGAAAAGAAAAAGGGTCTCTTTTTTTATCATCCAACATCTGGATCTTGGAGTTTTAAGAGAACCCATTTTGGGTTTCTTCTCAAAAGAGAAAGGAGAAAATCTTTTGGAGTTTAACTCCACAAATAAAATTATTTTGGAGTTTAACTCCACCACCAGAAAAATTATTTTGGAGTTTAACTCCACTACAAAAATTCTTTTGGAGTTTAACTCCACAGTAAAAATCTTTTCTGCGGAGTTTAACTCCACATTTTAAATTCTTTCGGAGTTCAACTCCACAATAAAAATTCTTTCGGAGTTCAACTCCATTTAAATTCTTTTGGAGTTTAACTCCACAAACAAAAATTCTTTTGGAATTTAACTCCAAAATAGAAATCCTTTTTTTTAGAGTTTAACTCCCACTTCTGACACCAAAAAAATTTCTTTTGGAGTTGAACTCCATGCATAAAAAAAAAATTAAAAATCTGGAACCCTTTCGCCCACAGCACGTGAGGGGTCACATGCTAGCATGTGACCCCCCCTCACAAGCTAGCAAGTGAGGGGTCATATGCTAACATGTGACTCCCCTCACATGCAGAGGGGTCACATGCTAGCATGTGACTCCCCCCTCACATGCTAGCATGTGACTAGCATGTGAGGGGTCATATGCTAACATGTGACCCTCCATGTCACATGCTAGCATGTGACCCCCTAGCATGTGAGGGGAGGCTCCCATTAAATGGGAGCCCAGGTTCTCTCCCCTTTTTAAAAAATTTTTTTCTTTTTTTCCCTTTCTTTTCTTCTTTCTTTTCTTTTCTTTTCTTTATTCAATCCTTTTTTATATTTAAAATAAATAAATAAATAAAAATAAATTATACATAATATTTTAAAATGAAAAAAAATAATAATAAATTTTTAAAAAAATTCTCTAAATATTTATTTACTTATTTATTTTTATTTTTTTATATAGAAAAATATATATATCTTTTTTTAACAAATGGAACAAAAAAACACACACCAACGCACTGCACATTGAGTTCGCATGACCAGTTTAACCCGTCAATCGGAGGTTCCTTCGCTCCAAATGCGAGGGGTAATTAACGGCTGCTTAGTCCGCGGCTGCCGGAGATTCGGATCCCCACAATCAATAAACCCCAGCCTACCCTAGGCAGAGGGAATCTGTACTGCGCCCGACAAGCGCACGCGTATTCCCATCTCAATGGGGTGACGAAAAACGCCCTACATCTGGACTGGCGCTCAAAATGCGCCACGTGTGCGCCAATTAACCACTAGTGCTTTGCGCTCTTGAAATAGCGCACTGCGCTCATGGGCTGGCGCTCAGCGTCAAGTGCACCACATGTCACTCATGTATGCGCCACTAAACTGAAAGCGCAATGCGCTCATGGATTAGCGCTCAACGCTTATAAATTGGCATCATGCGCTCATCATCTGGCGCCTGGCGCTGAGCGCGACACGTGTTCCTTACATGTGCGCTACTTGGCAGAAGCGCACTGCGCTCTTTGACTGGCGCCTAGCGCACCACGTATTGCACCGACAAAACATAAATTGTTCTTTAATAAGCGCAGAGCTCTGATGAATGCTCTGCATTCAATAAAAGACAAAAACATTGTCAAAAGGGCCAAGCCCAAATAAAGGCTCAACAGCCCAAAATAAAATGTTAAACATTTATTGGACTTAGCCCAAAATTGGCCATAAGTCCTCAACTTATATTAATTGAGCTCATCTGCTCATAAATATGTTAACAGATCTTAGCTCCAAATTGGACTACAGATTTTTCAACCAACTCACATCGGTTCGATGGTACATCTCTTTACTCCTCTAATGTTTGTCGTTGTAATCCTTCAACGTCTTCAGAGAGGTGACGGGTCCCGACAACCAAACATTCCACGGACTGTGGGGTCCTTTAAAACCCACGGACTATGATGTCCTTAACCTTGACAGTGAGGTCTTTAAACTCACGGACTATGATGTCCTTAACCTTGACTGTGAGGTCTCTAAACTCACAGACTATGATGTCCTTAACCTTGACTGTGAGGTCTTTAAACCCCACAGACTATGATGTCCTTAATCTTGACTATGATGTCCTTAATCTTGACTGTGAGGTCTTTAAACTCACGGACTATGATGTCCTTAACCTTGACTGTGAGGTCTTTAAACTCACGGACTATGATGTCCTTAACCTTGGACCGAGATGTCTTTAAACTAACATTAGACCATAATGTCTTTAAACTAATCGACCGCAATGTCCCTAAACTAAACAATAAAGCCCAATTGCTCTCTTGTTGGATCTAAACGATCCTGTTAAGTTGATCTTAGTCTAAAAATTAGACTAACGTATCCTTAACATACGTTTAAGTTGATCTTAGTCCCAAATGAGACTAATGTATCCTTAAACCCAACCCCCAAATCCAAATCTAAGAAAATACGGATTTGGACTGCTCCACGCCCTACAGGCGACAACATAAATTAGTCTCCGTATACAATCCACGGGCAACCAAAAACAAAATAAACACCCACGACACGAAGTGACCATCTGGAGAAGGAGAAAATGGTTACCGCGATGCGGTAGCGTAATTAACTGCAGGGGCTTGCGCCTGCAGGAAAGAGCGTCCCCACAATCAAAAACCCCTCAAATGAGGGGGAATCTAACGAAGTCTGCTACATCGGCCGCATCCGTTTAAACCTTCAATACACGGTGCCATAAATCAACTTGGCATCTTCGGAGAGGTGGACGGATAGCACCAATTAGCATCTGCCCCAAAATTCAGACAAGACGGACCTGCGCGGTCGCATCTACGTGTTTCGGTGGGGAACAGAGTCTGGCACGCCCGGTGGGACCTTTTCCTCTTTCCACTCCACACTTCGTGTGTCGTGTTCGTGAACGAATCGCGGTTTGCTATGTTTGCCCTTGGGTTCGAGGTACTAAGATTTGGTGTCTTGCTCAGTGCAGAAAACGAAAGATCAATGGCGTCTACCGACACAAAATGTTCCAGCTGCAACTGCAACTCCCGTTCCGTCTTATCTGGAGGTGTAACTTACGGGCCCCAAGCGGCCTCCATCTTCACTATGCCGATAGAGCAGGTAACGCAGGCTACCACCGGGTTGTTCTTCGGGACCATGCTCCCGCCAGTGAACGTTAACATCCCGCTGCCGCAAGAAGCGCAGAAAAAGTCGGTCTTTGATCGGCTCACCACCACCACGACCCCTCTTAACGGGTCATCCAATGCCAAGCCGACAGCATCAGTCTTCGATAGGCTGAGCCTGAAATCCAATGGGCCCGTCAAGAAGCCCACGATACCTGAAGCGACCATCCCAAAACGGATAGCCATTCCTGCTCTCGAGGTCACTAAGGCGGCTTCTCCTGCCAAAGGGTCGGTCTTCACAAGGCTGACTGTTCCGGCTCCTGCTCCAGGCGAAGTCCTCAAAGCTGCTTCCCCTACCCAGAGGTCTGTCTTTGACAGGTTGGATATTACTTCTCAACGGACACCAGTCTTTAAGAGGCTGACGCTGGCGACAGCCCTTCGCCAACACAGGGGGCATGACGAAGCCATCCCCACAGCTGAACCAACTCCATCCGCACAACATGCTCGTCGTCGTCACTGGCGCCGAGTAAGGAAGGCCGGGGGTAGCTCCCCTTCTGGACTAACTCCGCCAGCTCCCATGGTGGAAATCAACGCTGGTGTTCTAACTGGGAACAACTTTGAACCGCTTAGGAGGGTTCGTAAGAACTCTCCGACTGCCGTGCTGAAGAGATCTCCTCTACCTGTAGAGAATGCTACAGATAAGAAGCTGGAGTAGCCCCCTCAGCGGCTGTCCTCCAAAATTTATAAAGTCTGGCGACAGGTCCAGGAATCGATGATTGACCAGGACTACTCTCGCCAATCAAAGAAGCTTAAAGCTCGACAAGGAGAAAATCATCCTATCAAGCCACCAAAGGCGACAGCCGTCTGGGTGCCCACTGCAACGGCTCCCTCAACGTCAACTGCTCAAAAGAGAAGGAGGCCGGAGAAAGCCCCTGTGTCCGCGACGAACCGCAAAGACACCGAACCTAAACGCCCCAATTCTGGAGGCATGATGGTACATACTGTTTATATGGCTTCTGGGAAAGAGGAAAGCCATGCTTCTACGGGTCATCGACCGCTTACCTGATTGATAACGAAGGCTCAGGAACAACAGCAGCAGAAACTTCAGGAGATGCTGACTGCAATGGCCGCACTCACTAGGCTGAAAGAAAATCCAGAGACCTCAGAGCAGCGTCGTGAACAAGAAACTGATACTGAGTTCCTCCGAAGAATGCTCAAGAGGAAAGAAAAAGAGGCTGCAGAGCAGGCAACCAATATAAAATGAATGGCTTTACTGTTACAAGACATGGCTGGGATGATGTTACAGCCGGAACCTCCAGCTGAAGACCCCCCGATCATCGTTGAAGATGACAGAGGGGAGACATCGAACCCTCCTCCGGCTCTTTCAGTAGCCAAAGAAGATACAATCTCTAAGGCCGCCTTGGACAACTATATCGCTCAGCAAATACGAGCTCACTAGGCGAACGAAGTGGCTGGACAAATCGTTAAGACTAGACGACCTTATCCAGGCTGGTATGACCAAATAAGGTACCCGCCGGGATATACGATCCCTAAATTTCATGTATATAAAGGGACGGGGAATCCACATCAGCATGTCGCTCAATTCAGAGTCTTGTGCGGCAACACAGGGGGGGACGATAAACTTCTGCTCCGTCAGTTTATTGGTAGCTTGCCGGAAACGGCGTTCGAGTGGTATTCGGAGCTTCCAAACGATTCTGTCAAAACCTTTGTAGAGATGGAGTTACTATTCACCCAGCGTTTCGTAAGTGCTAGCGAACGCACCCCAATAACGGCATTGATCAATGCCAGGGTGAAACCTGGTGAGACATGGGTTCAATACGCAATACGATGGTGGAATTTGTGGTCGAAATGTGAGCAGCGCATCGAGGAAGCGCCGACAGTGGGCATGTTCATGGGCACTCTGGATCCTCAGGCAACTATTTCCCAATTCATGATGTTCTTCAAGCCGACCACGTTCCAGGCCTTGATCGACAAACTGGCCCAAATAGACCAGATGGGTCATAGACCGTCTTCTCCAAAGCCGGAGCCGCGAAACGAAAAGAGTAAAGGGAAGGCGACATTCATTGCGAATACTCAACAGCAGCCCAGTAGTCCAAAATTAACGGATCACCTAGAGGAAAGACGGCGATACTATAATGAAAAAATGAAACGCCCTTATTCGTTTCCCCGGGACAAAACGAAGAGGTTGTTCGAGCTAGCGGTGCGCAAAAGGCTCATCAATCTGCCGAATCCAAAACGATCGTTGCAACCCGGCGAGGCTAATAGTCCCAATTATTGCCCCTACCATTAAACGGTAAGCCATTCAATTGAGAATTGCTTCGTCTTTAAAGCCTGGATTGAAGATCAATACCAACAGGGCAAATTTGCCCTATCCGAGAATTGGAAGGTGAATCCGACACAGCCACACGCTCCCAAGAAGACGGATACACCGGGGGCATCATGCTCCTTCATAGAAGAAGCTCCATGGGAGGTCGCTTTTTCAGCCAAGACGAAAAGAATGCTGAAGGATCTCCAAACATGCCTGGTGATCAGGTGGAAAAATCCACTGGAACCCGAGATCATCGAGGGAATGCTGAAACCGCGCCCAACTCCAAAGATTGGTGGTGATATCCAAAGCACTCACACCCAGCCGTCAAAGTCTTCGAAGAAGAAGAAGAAGACCAAAAAGCCCGTGAAGCCTGGTGACAAGCACACGGACCTGCAAAAACAGATTGATGCATTGGAAGAATATAATCAAAAAGCGCGGACTCCAGTCACACTCCAAGAATTTCTCAGTCACGTCCTTGAGGACGGAGATGATGGAGAAGACTCGTCGGATGAATCTGAAGATTCCGTAGCAAGTTGCCATGCAATCTCTCACTCGTCGATAAATGATGAAGAAGCTCCTTACGCAGAGAAACTGGAGGCAAATCCTGAGCCGGAACTTCTAGGGCCATCAGACAAAATGATTGATGCATTTCTGGACAAGGCTCTTCTTAAAAGCAAAGCTGCTGGAGAGCGTGAGATGGCCATATTTGAAAAAACCAAACGCCAGCGACTGGACGAAAGGGTTGAAACACCCCCGCCAGATCAGAGTATATCCGTCGCAAATAAAAGCAGGTTCAAGACGAGGAAGAGGTTCGCCAAAGCCATATCAATGGGGATGAAGCTGCCACCCTCCGAAGGAAACATTCTTGGTGAAGCGGAAATACATCTTAACTACTGCTTATATCATCGAAAGATTGCACACCCCACCGAAGAGTGCAACGCTTTTAAAAGATGGTGGTAGGGATATGTTGCTCACCGGCAACATTTCAAGCGGATGAAACGCAAAACTCGTCGGGAGCAAAGAAACACGACCGAGGAGCATAAAAGAACTACCGGCAGCTGTCATATGGTTGACTATGGGGGATCGCAAGTTCTCACCTTTGGGAGCGATTCTGATGAAGAAATAGCTCTTAGCCCTCTCTTCAAAGAATCCACCTCGGGAAAATAGGAAGAACCGAAGAGCTGCGAGAACATTCAGCTGCGCAATCGCACATTACCTGAAAAGAATCTCGGACCTGAAAATAAGGGCTCGAACAAAAAGGATAAGGGCAAAGAAAAGGTTCCTGAGGATATTGCCCTCGATGATCGAGTCGTCGAAGAGCTGGCAGCCAAGGACCCGCCCAAGAGAAGTAAGGTGGATTACAACGTTCTGGCGCACCTGAGAAAAATACCCTCTGTTCCCATCCGAACGGCGGCCAAAACAGGGACGTCTTGCCTGAGGTTCGGGGCAGATGCTATTTGGTTTTATCCGTCCACCTCTCCAAAGATGCCAAGTTGATTTATGGCACCGTGTATTGGAGATTTAAACGGATGCGGCCGATGTAGCAGACTTCATTAGATCCCCCTCGCTTGAGGGGTTTTTGATTGTGGGGACGCTCTTCCCTGCAGGCGCAAGCCCCTGCAGTTAATTACGCTACCGCATCGCGGTAACAACTTTCTCCTTCTCCAGAATTTCACTTCGTGCCGTGGGTGTTTGTTTTGTTTGTAGTTGCCCGTGGATTGTATACGGAGACTAATTTATGTCGTCGCCCGTAGGACGTGGATTAGTCCAAATCCATATTTTCTTAGATTTGGGTTTGGGATTTTGGTTTAAGGATATGTTAGCCATATTTGAGGCTAAGATCAACTTAAACGTTTGTTAAGGATACGTTAGTCTAATTTTTTTGACTAAGATCAATTTAACGGGATCATTTAGATGCAACAAAAGAGCATTTGGACTCAATTGTTTAGTTTAGAGACATTGCGGTGGATTACCAGTTTAAGGACATGGTGGTCCATTGCCAGTTTAGGGACATGGTGGTCCATCATTCCCATTTTGGGGACGAATACTGGTTTAAGGACGCATTAGTCCGTGAGTTTAAGGACGCATTAGTCCGTGAGTTTAAGGACCCCACAGTCCGTATCGATGTGTGGTTGTCGGGACCCGTCACTTCTTTGAAGACGTTGAGGAATTACAACGACAAATATCAAAGGAGTGAAGAGATGTACCCTTGAACCAAGGTGGATTATGTGATCTGTAGTCCAATTTGGAACTAAGATCGGTTAATTATATTGTGAGCACGTTGGCTCAGTTGAGGACTTATGGCCAACTTGGGCTAAGTCCAATTGGATTTGAAGTGTTGGCCCTTTGTTGGACCATTAGACATTTGTCTGGGTTCAAGCCTACATTATTTAGCAATGCTAAATCAGGGTTTGAGGGCTCTGAGAACATTTTATCCTTTATTAGGCACTGACCATTCATCATGGCTCTGGAGTTTACTTTGAATGTCATGTGAATGATCAAGTTTGGAGAACAAGGGTATATTTGAAGTTCAGTCAAAGGGGAATCCTGCCTCTGGAAAAACTTAGCCATTTTGGGCTAGATTGGTTTTGAAATAGTGTTAACACTAGAAGGTATTTGACGATCACGTCTTCCCACGTGATGCGCTCTAAAAATAGTGTTAAACACTAAGAATGGGGTGGTCACGTAGGGTCACATGAGGCGCCTGAGAATTGGGCCGAAACTCCTTTATTTTACCCTCAAAGCTGCAAATAAGTGTTAAACACTTAGCTTTCAGGCCATCACGTGTGAGCACGTGAGGCATCTGAAGATGGGGCCAGATTTCTTTTTACTTTGTTCTGCAAATAAGTGTTAAACACTTTTGAATTTCTGGCCATCACGTGCGGGCACGTGATAAGCATTCATGCACTAATTTGTTAAGGCATTTATTAGGAGTCACGTGGTAACACGTGAGAGCGCCCAGAGCCAACATTTCCTTTGCTTTTATCCTCTTTGTTTTAGAGGTCACGTGGGAGCACGTGAGGCATTGCCTCAAACCTGTTTCCTTCTCATTTTGGAGGTCACGTGGGGACACGTGAGGCATTGCCTCAAAGCTGTTTCCTTCTCATTTTTGGGGATCTCTTCAGGGGTCACGTGGGAGCACGTGACCTTAGTTCTTTGTAGGTATGAAGATCTGTTAATTCTCTTTATCTTTAAGAATTAAATTCTCTGTAGGGTTAAACCCTAATTTTGTTTTGGAGGAATTAAATTCCTATATATGTAAAAGAATTAAATTCTTATATAGGGTTAAACCCTAGCTTCTTTTAGAGGAATTAAATTCCCATGAATTTGAGAGAATTAAATTCTCAATTAGGGTTAAACCCTAGTTCTGTTTTAGGAGAATTAAATTCTCATATAGGGTTAAACCCTAGTTTTGTTTTAGGAGAATTAAATTCTCAAAACTCAATTCCCCTTCTAAGTTTAGGATCTGCATGGCAGGATCTCGACCCGATGAGAATTAAATTCTCAACTTATGGGGAGATGTGCTCTGTGCAGATCTTCAACCAGAAGAAGAACTAAGTTCTTTTTTATATAAGAGTTAAACTCTTGGATTGAGAATTAAATTCTCTTTATTGAAGTTTTGATCCCCTTTCTTTTCTTACCTAGGTTTTTTTTTCTTGAGAATTAAATTCTCCTTTCTTTTCTTCCCTCTTGAGAATTAAATTCTCCTCTCTCTGTTCCTCTCTCCAAAAAGGTAGATCCCCTCTCTTCTCTTCTTGGCTCCTATTTATAGGAGAAAGAAAAGAATTAATTTGTTTTGTGAATCTTTTATTGAAAGATTTTAATTGATTTCATAATTAATATGATCATTTAGATCACACAATGAATTTTATTCACCGCTGGATTTTAAATCCAAAGATATTCTGTTTGTTATTTTCGGTGAGATTTAGGGGAAATCTTTCCTTGTCTAAGATTTTTTCCATAAATTGGTGATTTTTAATCACCCTTGGATTTTTAATCCAACGGTCCCCATAATCCTTTTTCATTTGGAAAGATTTAGAAGGTTTTAGAATTTAATTCTATTAACTGGTTTTCGAAGCCAGTCACGTGCTGACACGTGAACCTTGGTCACGTGTGAGCACGTGACCCCCAATAGAGTTCTTTAACGGCCGCTTGTTTATGTTGTTGTTTTAACCATCACATGTCAACATGTGACCATTGGTTACGTGTGAGCACGTGATACCTCGTTGAGGTATTTTTTCTGACTTTTAGAATTAAATTCTTTTAAGGTGTAAGGCTTTCAAAGCCCGTCACGTGCTGGCACGTGACCATTGGTCACGTGTGAGCACGTGACCCTCAATTGAGTTATTTTTCAGCAGTTTGTTTTCGCTTCTGTTCGATAAAGTTTTAACTATCACGTGTCTACACGTGACCATTGATCACGTGTGAGCACGTGATACCTCATTGAGGTAATTCCCGATTTTTAATCAGGGAACAGTGCATAGCATATTTGCTCATAACTTTTGATCCTGGATGAATTATGAAGCCCATAATATATCAAATCGATGGGTTTTTCGAGATACTTCCAATATCATCAGAATTTAGCTGTTCCTCCTTAGGGAGTTTATCAAAATACAGGTCAGAAGATACTGGTTCGCATTACCTTAAGCGTATCGTTGCCATTTGATACCTTGGACTCTTCTGCGCAGAAATTTTTGGCGGGAACAAATGCCCCCCTCTATTTTACCCACGTAAGTATATACGTGGGTGAAGTAGTGCAAAGTTATGAGTAGCCATGGAATTGAGGACTTAGGAGACAAGTTTAGGGTCCTTGTATCCTAAGACTTTTCAACTTTATGAGCTGTGAGGGTCTCACAAAGACTTTTCTCCCTACGGATCGAGAGGATTTCGTAGGTGTATTTTCTCCTTAGGGGTCGTGAGGACTCCTAAGTGTGTTTTCTCTTATAAGTCGTAAGGATCTTATAAGAGAATTTTCCCTCTTACGAGTCGAGAGGACCCGTAAGCGGTTGTTTCCCTCTTTGTCGAGATTCGACTTTGGAGAGTGTGACCCGTGGATAGTATGCAAGAGACCATTTTGGATCGATTTGCAGGATCCCAGTGCTTAGGAAACATGTTTTTTAATCCCCGCTGCCTAAGGCTTTTCCTTACGAGTCGAGACGAATCGAGCATTTCTCGCAAAGACACTAATTTCCTTACGAGTTGAGACGAATCGAGCATTTCTCGCAAGAATATCCTAACGTCACAGTTAACCTCTGCTCTTTACGACAGAGGTCCATTAGGGTCTGTGGTACTTAGGGTTTTGGCCGTCGTACCATCGCGTTGGCTGATATATTCCTCGATAGGCAATCTTGCTGTTCGAGTAGCCTTGCGACTGTCGTGTCTCTGATCCCTTCGGGGGCTGGACAAGACATCTTCAAGCAATCCTCCTAGGAAGTTTGACCGTCGGAAGAGCAAGCATTAGGAATTTTGCCATGCCGCTTTTTACTTGAGGTTAGGCTCATTTTGGAGAGCCCCGATGAGTCATAACCACTCTGCGCTGGTGTGGGATGATCTCCGATAGTCTTTTAGGCTTTATATGACTTGCCGTTAAGTTTCTGAAGCTAGGAATTTGGCTTTTGCTTTGTTTGCTAGCATCGCGTCTGCTGTTTCGAGACGAATGTCGCGGTTGTCTCTAGGTTGCTGGTGAACCGTCAAGGTTTGGAACTAGAGATTTTGCCGTGGCTCCTTTTGGTGATGTTGCGTCTGCTGTGTCGAGACGAACGTCGAGGTGGTGACCACTCCGCACTGGTGCGAGATGATCTCCGATTGTCTTTCAGGCTTTATATGACTTGCCGTTAAGACCCTGAAGCTAGGAATTTGGCATTCGCTTCATTTGCTGGCATTGCGTCTGCTGTATCGAGACGAATGTCGCGGTTGTCTCTAGGTTGCTGGTAAACCGTTGAGGTTTGGAACTAGGGATTTTGCCATGGCTCCTTTTGGTGATATTGCGTCTGAGTCCTGTTGGAGGAAGAACGCTGGGGTGACATCGCGTCTACTGTATCGAGACAATCATCGAGGTGGTGACCACTCCGCATTGGTGCGAGATGATCTCCGAATGTCTTTCAGGTTTTATATGACTTGCCGTCAAGACCCTGAAGCTAGGAATTTGGCCTTTTGCTTCATTTGCTTAGGCGCGTCCGAATCCTGCTGGGGGAAGAACGCTGGGGTGACATTTCATCTTCTGTATCGAGACGATCGTCGAGGTGGTGACCACTCCGCGCTGGTGCGAGATGATCTCCGATTGTCTTTCAGGCTTTATATGACTTGCCGTCAAGACCCTGAAGCTAGGAATTTGGCATTTTGCTTCATTTGCTTTGGCGCGTCCGAATCCTGCTGGGGGAAGAACGCTGGGGTGACATTTCATCTGCTGTATTGAGACGATCGTCGAGGTGGTGACCACTCCGCGCTGGTGCGAGATGATCTTCGATTGTCTTTCAGGTTTTATATGACTTGCCGTTAAGACCCTGAAGCTAGGAATTTGGCCTTTTGCTTCATTTGCTTTAGCGCGTCCGAATCCTGCTGGGGTAAGAACGCTGGGGTGACATCTTGTCTGCTGTATCGAGACGAAAGTCAAGGTGGTAACCACTCCGCGCTGATGTGGGATGACCTCCGATTGTCTTTCAGGCTTTATATAACTTGCCGTCAAGACCGTGAAGCTAGGAATTTGGCCTTTGCTTCATTTGCTGGCATTGCGTCTGCTGTAACGAGACGAATGTCTAGGTGGAGCTGGGATTTTACCATCACTCTGCTTTATTTCGACCATGAGGTCTTTTGTTGACGTTGCTTCTGCATCCTGCTGGGCTGCGAAGGAACGCCGTTGTTGACATTGCGTCTGCTGTAACGAGACGAATGCTGAGGGGGAGCTGGGATTTTGTCGTCACTCCGCTTAGCTGACCATGGGGTCTTTCGTTGACGTTGCATCTACATCCTGCTGGACTGCGAAGGAACGCCGTTGTTGACATTGAGTCTGCTGTATCGAGACGAATGCTGAGGTGGAGCTGGGATTTTGCCGTCACTCCGCTTTGTTTCGACCATTGGGTCTCTTGTTGACGTTGCATCTGCATCCTGCTGGACTGCGAAGGAACGCCGTTGTTGACATTGCATCTGCTGTAACGAGACGAATGCTGAGGTGGAGTTGGGATTTTGCCGTCACTCCGCATTGTTTCGATCATTGGGTCTCTTGTTGACGTTGCATCTGCATCCTGCTGGACTGCGAAGGAACGTCGTTGTTGACATTGCGTCTGCTGTAACGAGACGAATGCTGAGGTGGAGTTGGGATTTTGCCGTCACTCCGCTTTGCTGACCATGGGGTCTTTTGTTGACATTGCATCTGCATCCTGCTGGACTGCAAAGGAACGCCGTTGTTGACATTGCGTCTGCTGTAACGAGACGAATGCTGAGGTGGAGTTGGGATTTTGCCGTCACTCCGCTTTGCTGACCATGGGGTCTTTTGTTGACATTGCATCTGCATCCTGCTGGACTGCAAAGGAACGTCATTGTTGACATTGCGTCTGCTGTATCAAGATGAATGTTGAGGTGGAGCTAGGATTTTGCCGTCACTCCGCATTGTTTCGACCATGGGGTCTTTCGTTGACGTTGCATCTGCATCCTGCTGGACTGCGAAGGAACGCCGTTGTTGATTCTTAGGCTGTAGATATTGCCGTTAAGATTTGGAACTAGGGACTATGCCGTGACTCCGTTTCGTTGCGACTCTGAGGTCAGTTGTTGACGTCATGTCTGCATCTGGTTGGAGTGAGGAGAAACGCCGTTGGTGATCTCTAAGTTGTCGATATCGACGTCGAGACCCTGAAGCTAGGGATCTTCCTTTGCTTCATTTATTGACATTGTGTCTGCAATATTGCGACAAATATCGAGCTTGTCTCTCGGTTGTCTATGAACCGTTGAGATTTGGCTTCGCTTTCTGATGGAGCCTGTTGGGACGATATGGTTCCCTTCTTGTTCGTGCCCATGGATTGTATACAGGGGTCAATGTGACCTCACCTGCAGGGCAAAACGTTTCATTCTTTCATTTTTTTTAATTCTTACCGCGATGCTCTATCATTTCAGTTTTTTATATCGCGAAAATCGCGATTGCCCAATCATTTCGGCTATTTTTCGCGGTGCCCAATCATTTTGTTATTTTTATTTTTACTCGCCGCTTTTTATTGCGAGTTGCCCAATCATTTCGGCTATTTTGCATGCATACATTTTTACTTGCTGACTTTGTTTGCAGGTTGCCCCATCATTTCGGCTATTTCGTATGCATTTTTTTTGGCTCGCTGATTTTTTCTCGCGAGTAGGGGATTTGGGATCTAATACCAATCTTAGCATCAGCATCGCTGCGTCTGGAATATTGCCAGGAGCGAATCATCATTTGCCGTAAAAGGACTTGGAATTTGATACCGTTTTAGGCATCAGCATCGCTACAACTGGGATATTGCCAGGAGCGAATCATCATTTGCCTCTGTCGATGTCAAACAAAGATGGCTTAGCAAACAGGGTTAGGATCCCGTCGACTAAAGCTTTTGACTTCATGAGCCGTAAGGGTCTCATAAAGGTGTTTTTCCCTACGAGTCGTGAGGATCTCGCAGGTGCGTTTTCTCCTTAGGAATCGTAAGGACTCCTAAGTGTATGTTCTCTTATAAGTCATATGGATCTTATAAGAGTGTTTTCTCCTTATGAGTCGAAAGGACTCACAAGGGTTGTTCACCGTGCGAACATATCCCTAGTCATGGATAGGACTTCGTTAGGGAAATGTTTATTCGCGCCCGTGGATTGTATACAAGGGTCAGTATTGAGCCGCTTGTAGGGTAAAATCGAGGGGTATGACTGCTTAAGAACATGTTCAAATACCTGTAGCTTAAGACTTTTGAATCATATGAGCCGTGAGGGTCTCATAAGAGGGTTCTCCTTACGAGTCGTGAGGATCTCGTAAGCGTAATTTCTCCTTAGGAATCGTGAGGATTCCTAAGTGTATCTCTCCTTTTTGAGTCGTAAGGATCTCACGCAGGTGGTTTCTCCTTACAGGGTCGAGAGGACCTTGTAAGTGTCTTTTAACGAGATTGCGCCCTTTCGGGTTTTCACAAAACTCGCCGGTAGTCCTGCTGTTTTTACTCACGGCGCCCTTTCGGGTTTTCATCCGTGCCCATTTTGCTTATGGACATACCGTTTTTTTTGAACGAGGTTGCGCCCTTTCGGGTTTTCATAAGACTCGCGGTAGTCCTACTGTTTTTACTCACGGCGCCCTTTCGGGTTTTCATCCGTGCCCATTTTTCTTATGGACATACCATATTTTTTTTACGTCAGCTTGAAAATGCCGCGAGTTGGGAGTAGTTTAACGATGTTTCGGTCATTTGCAAGTTTTAGGACATTGCGGTCCGCCGTTGCCGTATTTGAGGAGAATTTCTAGTTTACGGACTTTTCGGTCCATAGGGCTTTCCCTATGAATGAGCATGATGCCCCCGGCATATCCATCTTTCTCAGAGTGTGTGGTTGTGGCGGGCCCACCTTCCAGTTTTCGAACAGCGCGAACTTGCCCTGTTGGTGTTGGTCTTCAACCCAGTTTTTGAAGACGTAGCAGTTTTCGATCGTATGGCCCAATACTTGGTAGTAAGGGCAATAATTAGAATTGTCAACATCATTCAGTTGTAGCTGGTGTTTCGGCTCCGGTAGAGTGATAAGCCTGTTGCGCACTGCTAGTTCGAACAGCCTCTTTGTTTCATCCCAGGGAAATGAGTAAGCTCATTTCAACTTTTCATAGAGGGGTTGCCGCTTGTTGCTTTGGTGAACAACCGGTCTAGGGCCACTCGATTGTTGTTGAGCATTGGCGACGAAGGCCGTTTTTTCCTTCCCTTTATCCTTTTTGTTCGATCCCTTGTTTGTGGGTCCGAGATTCTTTCCGGGTAGCATGCGATTGCACGGCTGAATGTTCTCGCAACTCCTCAATTCTTTTGTTTTAGAGATGGATTCCTTGAAGAGAGGGCCGAAGGCTACTTTTTCGTCAGAGTCGCTCCCGAATGTGAGAACTCGCGGTCCCTCGGGATCAACCCTATGACAATTGCTGGCAATTCTTTTACGCTCATCTGTCGCATTTTTCTATTGTCTACGAGCTTCACGCTTTGTCCTGTTGAAATGTTGCCTGTGAGCGACATACCTTTGCCACCAACACTTAAAGGAGTTGCAGTCCTCAGTAGGATGTGCGATCTTCTGATGATATAAGCAGAAATTAGGATGTACTTCCGCTTCATCAAGATGTATACCACCAGGAGAATTTTCTCTGAAAGAGGGCAGCCTCATCCCCATCGATATGGCTTTGGCGAATCGTTTCCTTGTCTTGATCCTACTTTCATTTGCGGTGGATGTACTTTGATCTGGTGGGAGTGTTTCGACCCTTTTGTCCAGTCGCCGGCGTTTGGCTTTTTCAAATATGGCCATCTCACGCTCCCGATCGGCTTTACTTTTTAGATGAATTTCATTCAGGAAGGCGTCGATCATTTCGTCTGATTGCCATAGAAGTTCTGGTTCAGGACCTGCCCCTCGTCTCTCGGTGCAAGGAGCTTCTTTTTCGTCTATCGACGAGTGAGAGATCACATGGCAGCTTGCCACATAATCCTCAGGTTCATCCGACGAATCTTTGTCATCATCTCCGTCCTCATGGACGTGGTTGAGGAATTCTCGGAGTGTGACTGGGGTCCGCGCCTTCTGATTATATTCTTCCAGTGCGTCAACATGTTTTTGCAGATCCGTGCGCTTGTCATCTAACTTCGCGGGTTTTTCGGTCTTCTCTTTCTTCTTCCAAGACTTTGACGGCTGAATCTGGGTGTTTTGCCCGCTGCTATCAATTCTCGGTGTTGGGCGTGGTTTCACCATCCCATCAATGACCTCGGGCTCTGGCGGACTTTTCCACCTGATGGCTGGGCATGTGTGAAGATCCTTCAGCATTCTTTTCGTCTTGGTTGAAAGAGCGACCTCCCATGGAGCTTTTTCTATAAAAGAGCACGATGCCCCCGGCGTGTCCTCTTTTTTAGGGGCCTGAGGTTGTGGCGGGTTCACCTTCCAGTTTTCGGATAATGCGAACTTGCCTTGTTGGTATTAGTCCTCAATCCAGCCTTTGAAAACGAAGCAATTTTCGATTGGATGGCTTACTGCTTGATGGTAAGGGCAGTAATTAGGATTGTTGAGATCGTCTGGCTGCAACGGACGTTTTGGACTCGGCAGATTGATGAGACTGTTGCGCAGTGCCAGCTCGAACAGTCTTCTCGTTTTATCCTAAGGAAATGAGTAAGGACGTCCTAGTCTTTCCTCAAGGGATGGGCGTGGACACATATTGTTTCGACGGACAACCGGCTTTAAGTTACTCGGCTGTTGTTGAGTATTGGCGACGAAAGTTGCTTTTCCTTTCCCCTTTTCATTCCGAGGATTCGTCTTTGAAGGAGACGATCTATGACCCATCTGATCCATTTGGGCCAACTTGTTAATCAAGGCCTCGAAAGTAGTTGGCTTGAAGAACATCATGAACTGGGAGATGGTCGCTTGAGGGTCAAGAGTGCCCACGAACATGCCTACCGCAGGTGCTTCTTCGATGCGTTGTTCACACTTCGACCATAAGTTTCGCCACCGTATTGCGTATTGAACCCACGTTTCGCCTGGCCTTACCCTGGCGTTGATCAATGCGGTGATCGGGGTGCGCTCGCCGGCGCTTGCAAATCTTTGTGTAAACAGCAGCTCCATCTCTGCAAATGTTTTGACAGAGTCGTTAGGTAGCTCTGAATACCATTCGAAGGCCGTTTCCGCTAAGCAGCCGACGAATTGGTGGAGCAAAAGCTTATCATCACCACCAGTATTACCACATAGAGCCCTGAACTGGGCTACATGTTGGTGCGGATTGCCTGTCCCTTTATATACGTGGAATTTAGGGATTGTATATCCCGGCGGGTAATTGATTTGGTCGGACCAGCCCGGATAGGGTCGTCCGGTTCTAACAATTTGCCCAGCCGCTTCACTCGCCTGATGAGCTCGTATTTGCTGAGTTATATAGTCAACCAGTGCGGCCTTGGAAATGGTTTCCTCCTTGGCTGCTGAAAGAGCTGGAGGAGGATTGGATGTCTCCCCTCTATGGTCTTCAGTAATGGTCGGAGGGTCTTCAGCTGGAGGATCCTGCTGTAACATCATTCCTACCATTTCTTGGAAAAGAAGCGCCATTTTTTTTTATATTAGCTGCTTGTTCTGCTGCTTCTCTGTCCTTCTTTTCGAGGACTTTGCGTAGGAAGTCAGCGTCAGTTTCTTGCTCCCGGCGTTGATCCGAGGATGCCTCCGAGCTTTCTTTTGGCCCGGTAAGTGCGGCCATTGTAGTCATCATTTCCTGAAGCTTCTGTTGTTGCTCCTGAGCTTTTGTCACGGATCGGGTGAGCGGTCGGTGACCCGTTGAAGCGCAGCTATCCTCCTTTCCGGAAGCCATATAAACGGTGCGCACCACCATGCCCCCAGACTTGGGGCGTTTAGCTTTAGTGTCTTTGCGATCTGCCAAAGACACAGGGATCTTCTCCGACCTCCTTCTTTTTTGAGCGGTCGAAGTTGAGGGGGCCGTTGTAGTGGGTACCCAAGTAGTTATCGCTTTTGGTGGCTTGACAGAGTAGTCTTTCTCCTGCCGAACCTTCATCTTTTTCTGTCGGCGGAGATAGTCTTCATCCACTATGGAGTCCTGGACTTGACGCCAGACCTTGTAAATTTTAGAGGATAGCCGTTGAGGGGGCTGCTCCAGCTTCACCTTTGGGGCATTATCCACGGGTGTAGGAGATCTTTTCAATACGGCAGTCGGCGAGTTTTTGCGCACCCTTCTTAGCAGTTCAAAGCTATTCCCGGTCGGAACAGCAGCATTGATTTCTACCATCGGAGCTGGCGGAGTTATCCCAGAGGGGGAGTTGCCCCCAGCCTTCCTTACCCGGCGCCAGTGACGACGGCGAGCATGTCGAGCTGTTAGAGCTGGCCCGGTGATGGGGATGGTTTCGTCTTGCCCCCTGTCTGGATGAGACGCCGCTGGTGCCAGCCTCTTGAAGACTGACGTCTTTTGAGTGGCGGTGTCCAATCTGTCAAAGACAGACCCTCGAGCAGGAACGGGAGCCGGAATAGTCAACCTTGAAAAGACAGACTCTTTAGCAGGGAAGCCGTCCTGACGACTTCAGGAATGGAGATGCCTGTCTTCTTCGCGATGGCCACGTCAGGGGTCATGAGATTCTTGGCAGGCCCATCAGAGTTCAGGTTCAGCCTGGTAAAGACCGAGGCTGCCGGCTTGGCATTGGACGACCCGTTGAGAGGGGCCGTGGTAGTAGTAAGCCGATCGAAGACCGACTTCTTTTGCGCTTCCGGTGCGAGCACAGGAATGGTGAAGCTTGCAGGCGGGAGCATGGTCCCGAAAAACAGACCGGTGGTGGCCTGAGTCACTTGTTTCACCGGCATGGCAAGGATGGAGGCCGCTTGAGGCCTATAGGCTACACCTCCAGGTGAGGCGGAGCGTCGGTTGCACTTGCACTTCGAGCAGCTCGAGCAGTTGGATGCCATTGATGCTTGATTTCTGCGCCAGGCAAAAGTCCAAATCTTAGTAACTTGAAACCCAAAGGCAACCATTAACAAACCGCGATTTGTTCGCGAAGACGACACACGAAGTGTTGAGTGGAAAGAGGAAAAGGTCCTACCGGGCGTGCCAGAATCTGTTCCCCTCCGAACGGCGGCCAAAACAGGGACGTCTTGCCTGAGGTTCGGGGCAGATGCTATTTGGTTTTATCCGTCCACCTCTCCGAAGATGCCAAGTTGATTTATGGCACCGTGTATCGGAGGTTTAAACGGATGCGGCCGATATAGCAGACTTCGTCAGATTCCCCCTCGCTTGAGGGGTTTTTGATTGTGGGGACGCTCTTCCCTGCAGGCGCAAGCCCCTGCAGTTAATTACGCTACCGCATCGCGGTAACAACTTTCTCCTTCTCCAGAATTTCACTTCGTGCCGTGGGTGTTTGTTTTGTTTGTGGTTGTCCGTGGATTATATACGGAGACTAATTTATGCCGTCGCCCGTAGGACGTGGATTAGTCCAAATCCGTATTTTCTTAGATTTGGGTTTGGGGTTTTGGTTTAAGGATATGTTAGCCATATTTGAGGCTAAAATCAACTTAAACGTTTGTTAAGGATACGTTAGTCTAATTTTTTGACTAAGATCAACTTAACGGGATCATTTAGATCCAACAAAAGAGCATTTGGACTCAATTGTTTAGTTTAGAGACATTGCGGTCGATTACCAGTTTAAGGACATAGTGGTCCATTGCCAGTTTAGGGACATGGTGGTCCATTGCCAGTTTAGGGACATGGTGGTCCATCATTCCCATTTTGGGGATGAATACTGGTTTAAGGACGCATTAGTCCGTGAGTTTAAGGACGCATTAGTCCGTGAGTTTAAGGACGCATTAGTCCGTGAGTTTAAGGACCCCACAGTCCGTATCGATGTGTGGTTGTCGGGACCCGTCACCTCTTTGAAGACGCTGAGGAATTACTAACGACAAATATCAAAGGAGTGAAGAGATGTACCCTTGAACCAAGGTGGATTAAGTGATCTGTAGTCCAATTTGGAACTAAGATCGGTTAATTATATTGTGAGCACGTTGGCTCAGTTGAGTCTGAGTTGAGGACTTATGGCCAACTTGGGCTAAGTCTAATTGGATTTGAAGTGTTGGCCCTTTGTTGGACCATTAGACATTTGTCTGGGTTCAAGCCCACATTATTTAGCAATGCTAAATCAGGGTTTGAGGGCTCTGAGAACATTTTGTCCTTTATTAGGCACTGACGATTCATCATGGCTCTGGAGTTTACTTTGAATGTCATGTGAAATGATCAAGTTTGGAGAACAAGGGTATATTTGAAGTTCAGTTAAAGGGGAATCCTGCCTCTGGAAAAACTTAGCCATTTTGGGCTAGGTTGGTTTTGAAATAGTGTTAACACTAGAAGGTATTTGACGATCATGTGTTCCCACGTGATGCGCTCTAAAAATAGTGTTAAACACTAAGAATGGGGTGGTCATGTAGGGTCACATGAGGCGCCTGAGAATTGGGCCGAAACTCCTTTATTTTACCCTCAAAGCTGCAAATAAGTGTTAAACACTTAGCTTTCAGGCCATCGCGTGTGAGCACGTGAGGCATCTGAAGATGGGGCCAGATTTCCTTTTACTTTGTTCTGCAAATAAGTGCTAAACACTTTTGAATTTCTGGCCATCACGTGCGGGCACGTGATAAGCATTCATGCTGTGATTTGTTAAGGCATTTATTAGGGGTCATGTGGTAACACGTAAGAGCGCCCAGAGCCAACATTTCCTTTGCTTTTATCCTCTTTGTTTTAGAGGTCACGTGGGAGCACGTGAGGCATTGTCTCAAAGCTGTTTCCTTCTCATTTTGGAGGTCACGTGAGGCATTGCCTCAAAGCTGTTTCCTTCTCATTTTTGGGGATCTCTTCAGGGGTCACGTGGGAGCACGTGACCTTAGTTCTTTATAGGTATGAAGATCTGTTAATTCTCTTTATCTTTAAGAATTAAATTCTCTGTAGGGTTAAACCCTAATTTTGTTTTGGAGGAATTAAATTCCTATATATATAAAAGAATTAAATTCTTATATAGGGTTAAACCCTAGCTTCTTTTAGAGGAATTAAATTCCCATGAATTTGAGAGAATTAAATTCTCAATTAGGATTAAACCCTTGTTCTGTTTTAGGAGAATTAAATTCTCATATAGGGTTAAACCCTAGTTTTGTTTTAGGAGAATTAAATTCTCAAAACTCAATTCCCCTTCTAAGTTTAGGATCTGCATGGCAGGATCTCGACCCGATGAGAATTAAATTCTCAACTTATAGGGAGATATGCTCTGTGCAGATCTTCAACCAGAATAAGAACTAAGTTCTCTTTTATATAAGAGATAAACTCTTGGATTGAGAATTAAATTCTCTTTATTGAAGTTTTGATCCCCTTTCTTTTCTTACCTAGGGTTTTTTTCTTGAGAATTAAATTCTCCTTTCTTTTCTTCCCTCTTGAGAATTAAATTCTCCTCTCTCTGTTCCTCTCTCCAAAAAGGTAGATCCCCTCTCTTCTCTTCTTGGCTCCTATTTATAGGAGAAAGAAAAGAATCAATTTGTTTTGTGAATCTTTCATTGAAAGATTTTAATTGATTTCATAATTAATATGATCCTTTAGATCACACAATGAATTTTATTCACCGCTGGATTTTAAATCCAAAGATATTCTGTTTGTTATTTTCGGTAAGATTTAGGGGAAATCTTTCCTTGTCCAAGATTTTTTTCCATAAATTGGTGATTTTTAATTACCCTTGGATCTTTAATCCAACGGTCCCCATAATCCTTTTTCATTTGGAAAGATTTAGAAGGTTTTAGAATTTAATTCTATTAACTGGTTTTCTAAGCCAGTCACGTGCTGACACGTGACCCTTGGTCACGTGTGAGCACGTGACCCCCAATAGAGTTCTTTAACGGCCGCTTGTTTATGTTGTTGTTTTAACCATCACATGTCAACATGTGACCATTGGTCTCGTGTGAGCACGTGATACCTCGTTGAGGTATTTTTTCTGACTTTTAGAATTAAATTCTTTTAAGCTGTAAGGCTTTCAAAGCCTGTCACGTGCTGGCACGTGACCATTGGTCACGTGTGAGCACGTGACCCTCAATTGAGTTATTTTTCAGCAGTTTGTTTTCGCTTCTGTTCGATGAAGTTTTAACCATCACGTGTCTACACGTGACCATTGATCACGTGTGAGCACGTGATACCTTATTGAGGTAATTCCCGATTTTTAATCAGGGAACAGTGCATTGCATATTTGCTCATAAATTTTGATCCCGGATGAATTATGAAGCGCATAATATATCAAATCGAAGGGTTTTTCGAGATGCTTCCAATATCATCATAATTTAGCTGTTCCTCCTTGGGTAGTTTATAAAAATACAGGCCGGAAGATACTGGTTCGCATTACCTTAAGCGTATCGCTGCCATTTGATATCTTAGACTCTTCTGCGCAGAAATTTTTGGCGAGAACACCCTTGTAGCTCAGTATTCTTGACGCCCTTCTGCTATCAAAAGAAGTAAGAGATTCTTTGATCAAGGCGTTACAAGAGCCCGAGCAATTCCAAGCTTTTCTCGCCGAAGAAAAGATGAAAGACGAGTTGGAAGAAGTGCACACAGCCGATATCACCTTCGGCGATGAAGATCTTCTCCTCGAGACGTCTGAGCCTAACCATCCCCTATATGTCTCTGGATACTGTCATGACATCAAGATAAGCAAAATCCTGGTTAACAATGGGTCCTCCATCAATCTCCTCAATGTGAGAGTGTTGAAGAAAATCTGCATGAGCGTTCAGCACCTCGCTCGTGATAAAATCACTATTTTTGGGTTTGACTCCCAGTCGTCACAAACGTTTGGGTCTGTAATATGATCCAGGACTGCCTCGAATACGCGAAGCAATGCCACTCGTGCCATATTCACGGGGATTTTATTCACCAGCATCTAAATCCACTACATCCAACGGTGGCTAACTGGCCGTTCGAGATGTGAGGGACTGACATAATTGGCCCCATCGAACCGGCATCATCCAGAGGACATCGATTCATTTTGGCGACAACTGATTACTTCTCTAAATGGGCAGAAGCAGTACCACTAAGGGAAGTGAAGACGGAGAATATCCTCCATTTCTTCAAGACACACGTCATTTATCGGTTTGGCACTCCGCGACGGATTATCTCCGATAACGGACCAGCCTATAGAAGCCACAAGATCAGCCGCTTCGCACAACAACATAACATAGACTGGAGATACTCTTCAGTCTATAATTCTCGAGCTAACGGTCTAGCAGAGGCTTTTAACAAGACCTTAACGAAGATTGTGAAAAAGACGGTGTCTCGAAATAAGGACTGGCATGAGAGACTGCATGAAGCACTCTGGGCGTATCGAACTACGTTCAAAACGGCCACGAACACAACGCCGTACGCATTGGTATTCGGCACAGAAGCGGTACTCCCCTTTGAGATAGAGTTACCCTCTCTACGGGTGGCGGTTCACTATGAGCTAACAGATGAAGAGAATGCCCACCTTCGGCTTGAGGAGCTTGATGCCCTTGATGAAAAACCGGCTCGTGGCGCAACAGAGTCTGGAGGCTTATAAAGCAAAGATGACGCGCTCATATGAGAAATTGACTAGGTCGAGAACATTCTGCCAAGGCGAACTCGTGCTAGTGGTTAAAAGACTTATGATCCCTAATCGTGCCAAACGGGGGAAATTTGAGCCAAACTATGAAGGCCCGTATATCATAGACAAAGTCTACCAGGGTGGAGCCTATCTACTTATGGACATGCCTGGTGAAAGACCTTTCAGGCCAATAAACGGTCGCTTCCTAAAGAAATACTACGCCTAACGAGTCACGGCCTAGGTCAATGATAGATGACGACGCCTATGTCCGCTCGCTATCTTTCTAAGCCCAAACTCTGTAAGTAGTAGCCGGCTTCCTTAACAATAGACCGAAACGTCCTTAAACTAACAACGGACCGAAATGTCCTAAAACTAACAATGGACCACTATAACCTAAAACTGGCATCGGACCGAAACGTGCTTAAACTAACGATGGACCACTATGTCCTAAAACTGGCTGTTGACCGAGACGTCGATAAACTACTGTGGACTGCAGCATCCCAAGGCTGACACAAAAATATAAATAATAAAAAAAAACAAAAAAGGGTATGTCCATAAGCAAAAAGGGCACGGATGAAAACCTGAAAGGGCACCGTGAGTAAAAACAGCAGGGCAACCGGCGAGTTTTTGTGAAAACCCGAAAGGGCGCAATCTCGTTAAAAGACACTTGCAAGGTCCTCTCGACCTTGTGAGGAGAAACTACCTGCGTGAGATCCTTATGACTCACAAGGGAGCAACACACTTAGGAATCCCCACGATTCCTAAGGAGAAATTACACTTACGAGATCCTCACGACTCGTAAGGAGAACCATCTTATGATACCCTCAAGACCTTTCAGGCCAATAAACGGTCGCTTCCTAAAGAAATACTACGCCTAACGAGTCACGGCCTAGGTCAATGATAGATGACGACGCCTATGTCCGCTCGCTATCTTCCTAAGCCCAAACTCTGTAAGTAGTAGCCGGCTTCCTTAACAATGGACCGAAACGTCCTTAAACTAACAACGGACCGAAATGTCCTAAAACTAACAATGGACCACTATAACCTAAAACTGGCATCGGACCGAAACGTGCTTAAACTAACGATGGACCACTATGTCCTAAAACTGGCTGTTGACCGAGACGTCGATAAACTACTGTGGACTGCAGCATCCCAAGGCTGACACAAAAATATAAATAATAAAAAAAAACAAAAAAGGGTATGTCCATAAGCAAAAAGGGCACGGATGAAAACCTGAAAGGGCACCGTGAGTAAAAACAGCAGGGCAACCGGCGAGTTTTTGTGAAAACCCGAAAGGGCGCAATCTCGTTAAAAGACACTTGCAAGGTCCTCTCGACCTTGTGAGGAGAAACTACCTGCGTGAGATCCTTATGACTCACAAGGGAGCAACACACTTAGGAATCCCCACGATTCCTAAGGAGAAATTACACTTACGAGATCCTCACGACTCGTAAGGAGAACCATCTTATGATACCCTCAAGACCTTACAGGCCAATAAACGGTCGCTTCCTAAAGAAATACTACGCCTAACGAGTCACGGCCTAGGTCAATGATAGATGACGACGCCTATGTCCGCTCGCTATCTTCCTAAGCCCAAACTCTGTAAGTAGTAGCCGGCTTCCTTAACAATGGACCGAAACGTCCTTAAACTAACAACGGACCGAAATGTCCTAAAACTAACAATGGACCACTATAACCTAAAACTGGCATCGGACCGAAACGTGCTTAAACTAACGATGGACCACTATGTCCTAAAACTGGCTGTTGACCGAGACGTCGATAAACTACTGTGGACTGCAGCATCCCAAGGCTGACACAAAAATATAAATAATAAAAAAAAACAAAAAAGGGTATGTCCATAAGCAAAAAGGGCACGGATGAAAACCTGAAAGGGCACCGTGAGTAAAAACAGCAGGGCAACCGGCGAGTTTTTGTGAAAACCCGAAAGGGCGCAATCTCGTTAAAAGACACTTGCAAGGTCCTCTCGACCTTGTGAGGAGAAACTACCTGCGTGAGATCCTTATGACTCACAAGGGAGCAACACACTTAGGAATCCCCACGATTCCTAAGGAGAAATTACACTTACGAGATCCTCACGACTCGTAAGGAGAACCATCTTATGATACCCTCAAGACCTTTCAGGCCAATAAACGGTCGCTTCCTAAAGAAATACTACGCCTAACGAGTCACGGCCTAGGTCAATGATAGATGACGACGCCTATGTCCGCTCGCTATCTTCCTAAGCCCAAACTCTGTAAGTAGTAGCCGGCTTCCTTAACAATGGACCGAAACGTCCTTAAACTAACAACGGACCGAAATGTCCTAAAACTAACAATGGACCACTATAACCTAAAACTGGCATCGGACCGAAACGTGCTTAAACTAACGATGGACCACTATGTCCTAAAACTGGCTGTTGACCGAGACGTCGATAAACTACTGTGGACTGCAGCATCCCAAGGCTGACACAAAAATATAAATAATAAAAAAAAACAAAAAAGGGTATGTCCATAAGCAAAAAGGGCACGGATGAAAACCTGAAAGGGCACCGTGAGTAAAAACAGCAGGGCAACCGGCGAGTTTTTGTGAAAACCCGAAAGGGCGCAATCTCGTTAAAAGACACTTGCAAGGTCCTCTCGACCTTGTGAGGAGAAACTACCTGCGTGAGATCCTTATGACTCACAAGGGAGCAACACACTTAGGAATCCCCACGATTCCTAAGGAGAAATTACACTTACGAGATCCTCACGACTCGTAAGGAGAACCATCTTATGATACCCTCAAGACCTTTCAGGCCAATAAACGGTCGCTTCCTAAAGAAATACTACGCCTAACGAGTCACGGCCTAGGTCAATGATAGATGACGACGCCTATGTCCGCTCGCTATCTTCCTAAGCCCAAACTCTGTAAGTAATAGCCGGCTTCCTTAACAATGGACCGAAACGTCCTTAAACTAACAACGGACCGAAATGTCCTAAAACTAACAATGGACCACTATAACCTAAAACTGGCATCGGACCGAAACGTGCTTAAACTAACGATGGACCACTATGTCCTAAAACTGGCTGTTGACCGAGACGTCGATAAACTACTGTGGACTGCAGCATCCCAAGGCTGACACAAAAATATAAATAATAAAAAAAAACAAAAAAGGGTATGTCCATAAGCAAAAAGGGCACGGATGAAAACCTGAAAGGGCACCGTGAGTAAAAACAGCAGGGCAACCGGCGAGTTTTTGTGAAAACCCGAAAGGGCGCAATCTCGTTAAAAGACACTTGCAAGGTCCTCTCGACCTTGTGAGGAGAAACTACCTGCGTGAGATCCTTATGACTCACAAGGGAGCAACACACTTAGGAATCCCCACGATTCCTAAGGAGAAATTACACTTACGAGATCCTCACGACTCGTAAGGAGAACCATCTTATGATACCCTCAAGACCTTACAGGCCAATAAACGGTCGCTTCCTAAAGAAATACTACGCCTAACGAGTCACGGCCTAGGTCAATGATAGATGACGACGCCTATGTCCGCTCGCTATCTTCCTAAGCCCAAACTCTGTAAGTAGTAGCCGGCTTCCTTAACAATGGACCGAAACGTCCTTAAACTAACAACGGACCGAAATGTCCTAAAACTAACAATGGACCACTATAACCTAAAACTGGCATCGGACCGAAACGTGCTTAAACTAACGATGGACCACTATGTCCTAAAACTGGCTGTTGACCGAGACGTCGATAAACTACTGTGGACTGCAGCATCCCAAGGCTGACACAAAAATATAAATAATAAAAAAAAACAAAAAAGGGTATGTCCATAAGCAAAAAGGGCACGGATGAAAACCTGAAAGGGCACCGTGAGTAAAAACAGCAGGTCAACCGGCGAGTTTTTGTGAAAACCCGAAAGGGCGCAATCTCGTTAAAAGACACTTGCAAGGTCCTCTCGACCTTGTGAGGAGAAACTACCTGCGTGAGATCCTTATGACTCACAAGGGAGCAACACACTTAGGAATCCCCACGATTCCTAAGGAGAAATTACACTTACGAGATCCTCACGACTCGTAAGGAGAACCATCTTATGATACCCTCAAGACCTTACAGGCCAATAAACGGTCGCTTCCTAAAGAAATACTACGCCTAACGAGTCACGGCCTAGGTCAATGATAGATGACGACGCCTATGTCCGCTCGCTATCTTCCTAAGCCCAAACTCTGTAAGTAGTAGCCGGCTTCCTTAACAATGGACCGAAACGTCCTTAAACTAACAACGGACCGAAATGTCCTAAAACTAACAATGGACCACTATAACCTAAAACTGGCATCGGACCGAAACGTGCTTAAACTAACGATGGACCACTATGTCCTAAAACTGGCTGTTGACCGAGACGTCGATAAACTACTGTGGACTGCAGCATCCCAAGGCTGACACAAAAATATAAATAATAAAAAAAAACAAAAAAGGGTATGTCCATAAGCAAAAAGGGCACGGATGAAAACCTGAAAGGGCACCGTGAGTAAAAACAGCAGGGCAACCGGCGAGTTTTTGTGAAAACCCGAAAGGGCGCAATCTCGTTAAAAGACACTTGCAAGGTCCTCTCGACCTTGTGAGGAGAAACTACCTGCGTGAGATCCTTATGACTCACAAGGGAGCAACACACTTAGGAATCCCCACGATTCCTAAGGAGAAATTACACTTACGAGATCCTCACGACTCATAAGGAGAACCATCTTATGATACCCTCAAGACCTTTCAGGCCAATAAACGGTCGCTTCCTAAAGAAATACTACGCCTAACGAGTCACGGCCTAGGTCAATGATAGATGACGACGCCTATGTCCGCTCGCTATCTTCCTAAGCCCAAACTCTGTAAGTAGTAGCCGGCTTCCTTAACAATGGACCGAAACGTCCTTAAACTAACAACGGACCGAAATGTCCTAAAACTAACAATGGACCACTATAACCTAAAACTGGCATCGGACCGAAACGTGCTTAAACTAACGATGGACCACTATGTCCTAAAACTGGCTGTTGACCGAGACGTCGATAAACTACTGTGGACTGCAGCATCCCAAGGCTGACACAAAAATATAAATAATAAAAAAAAACAAAAAAGGGTATGTCCATAAGCAAAAAGGGCACGGATGAAAACCTGAAAGGGCACCGTGAGTAAAAACAGCAGGGCAACCGGCGAGTTTTTGTGAAAACCCGAAAGGGCGCAATCTCGTTAAAAGACACTTGCAAGGTCCTCTCGACCTTGTGAGGAGAAACTACCTGCGTGAGATCCTTATGACTCACAAGGGAGCAACACACTTAGGAATCCCCACGATTCCTAAGGAGAAATTACACTTACGAGATCCTCACGACTCGTAAGGAGAACCATCTTATGATACCCTCAAGACCTTACAGGCCAATAAACGGTCGCTTCCTAAAGAAATACTACGCCTAACGAGTCACGGCCTAGGTCAATGATAGATGACGACGCCTATGTCCGCTCGCTATCTTCCTAAGCCCAAACTCTGTAAGTAGTAGCCGGCTTCCTTAACAATGGACCGAAACGTCCTTAAACTAACAACGGACCGAAATGTCCTAAAACTAACAATGGACCACTATAACCTAAAACTGGCATCGGACCGAAACGTGCTTAAACTAACGATGGACCACTATGTCCTAAAACTGGCTGTTGACCGAGACGTCGATAAACTACTGTGGACTGCAGCATCCCAAGGCTGACACAAAAATATAAATAATAAAAAAAAACAAAAAAGGGTATGTCCATAAGCAAAAAGGGCACGGATGAAAACCTGAAAGGGCACCGTGAGTAAAAACAGCAGGGCAACCGGCGAGTTTTTGTGAAAACCCGAAAGGGCGCAATCTCGTTAAAAGACACTTGCAAGGTCCTCTCGACCTTGTGAGGAGAAACTACCTGCGTGAGATCCTTATGACTCACAAGGGAGCAACACACTTAGGAATCCCCACGATTCCTAAGGAGAAATTACACTTACGAGATCCTCACGACTCGTAAGGAGAACCATCTTATGATACCCTCAAGACCTTTCAGGCCAATAAACGGTCGCTTCCTAAAGAAATACTACGCCTAACGAGTCACGGCCTAGGTCAATGATAGATGACGACGCCTATGTCCGCTCGCTATCTTCCTAAGCCCAAACTCTGTAAGTAGTAGCCGGCTTCCTTAACAATGGACCGAAACGTCCTTAAACTAACAACGGACCGAAATGTCCTAAAACTAACAATGGACCACTATAACCTAAAACTGGCATCGGACCGAAACGTGCTTAAACTAACGATGGACCACTATGTCCTAAAACTGGCTGTTGACCGAGACGTCGATAAACTACTGTGGACTGCAGCATCCCAAGGCTGACACAAAAATATAAATAATAAAAAAAAACAAAAAAGGGTATGTCCATAAGCAAAAAGGGCACGGATGAAAACCTGAAAGGGCACCGTGAATAAAAACAGCAAGGCAACCGGCGAGTTTTTGTGAAAACCCGAAAGGGCGCAATCTCGTTAAAAGACACTTGCAAGGTCCTCTCGACCTTGTGAGGAGAAACTACCTGCGTGAGATCCTTATGACTCACAAGGGAGCAACACACTTAGGAATCCCCACGATTCCTAAGGAGAAATTACACTTACGAGATCCTCACGACTCGTAAGGAGAACCATCTTATGATACCCTCACAGCTCATAAGATTCAAAAGTCTTAAGCTACAGGGATCTGAACCTGCTCTTAAGCGGCCACCACAACCTCCAATGCTGCCCTACAAGCGGCTCAATACTGACTCTTGTATACAATCCACGGGCGCGAATAAACATTTCCCTAATAAAGTCCCATCCGTGACTAGGGATATGTCTACACGGTGAACAATCCTTGTAAGTTCTCTCGACTTAGAAGGAGAAAATACTCTTGTAAGATCCTTACGACTTACGAGAAGCCATACACTTAGGAGTCCTCACGATTCCTAAGGAGAAAATGTACCTACGAGATCCTCACGACTCCCAGGGAGAAATACCTTTATGAGACCCTTACGGCTCATGAAGTCAAAAGCTTTATTCGACAGGATCCTAACCCTAGTCGCTAAGCCACCTTTGTTCGACATCGACATAGGCAAATGATGATTCGCTCCTGGCAATATCCCAGTTGTAGCGGTGCTGATGCCAAAATCAGTGTCTAATTCCAAGCTTGCAGCGAAAAGCCAGCGAGCCACACATGCATACCAAATAGCCGAAATGATGGGGGACCTTGCAAACAAAATTAGCAAGAAAAAATATATGCATGCAAAATAGCCGAAATGATTGGGCAACTCGCAATAAAAAGAAGCGAGTAAAATTAAAACAAATAGCCGATGTTCCCCTCCGAACGGCGGCCAAGACATGAAGACGTCTTGCCTGAGATTCGGGGCAGATGCTAATTGGTTTTATCCGTCCACCTTTCCGAAAATGCCAAGTTGATTTATGGCACCGTGTATCGGAGGTTTGGACGGATGCGGCCGATGTAGCAGACTTCGTCAGATTCCGCCTCGCTTGAGGGGTTTTTGATTGTGGGGACGCTCTTTCCTGCAGGCGCAAGCCCCTGCAATTAATTACGCTACCGCATCGCGGTAACAACTTTCTCCTTCTCCAGAATTTCACTTCGTGTCGTGGGTGTTTGTTTTGTTTGTGGTTGCCCGTGGATTGTATACGGAGACTAAGTTATGCCGTCGCCCGTAGGACGTGGATTAGTCCAAATCCGTATTTACTTAGATTTGGGTTTGGTGTTTTAGTTTAAGGATACGTTAGCCATATTGAGGCTAAGATCGACTTAAACTTTTGTTAAGGATACGTTAGCCTAATCTCCAGACTAAGATCAACTTAACGGGATCGTTTAGATCCAACAAAAGAGCAATTGGCTCTATTGTTTAGTTTAATGACGTTGCGGTCAATTTCCAGTTTAAGGACATGGTGGTCCATCATTCCCATTTGGGGACGAACATTAGTTTAAGGACATTTCGGTCCAACATTCCCATTTTGGGACGAATATTAGTTTAGAGACGTTTCGGTCCACTAGTTTAAGGACCCCGCAGTCCGTATCGATGTGTGGTTGTCGGGACCCGTCACCTCTCTGACGTCGTTGAAGGATTACAACGATAGGTGTCAGAGGAGTTCAGAGATGTACCCTTGAACCGGATGTAAATTGATTTAGGAGAGCAGTCTTGCTCAGTCAATTTAATTTGAGGACTTACGGCCATGATTGGGCTAAGTCCAGTTGAGAATATTCAACGTTTTTATCTTTGGCCTATTAGGCCTGTGCTAGGGCTTTGCCCCTGTTTGATAATGCACTGCATTTTATTTTGGCCTGCTAGGCCTTTCTGATTTGGGCTCTGTCCCTTTTTAAATGATGCACAGCATCTGTTTGGGCTCTGCCCTTTATTAAAATAATGCATTGCATTTTATTAAGCTTGTTAGGCCTTTTTTAATTGGGCTTGGCCCTTCTGTAAATAATGCAGTGCATTAATTACTTGACAGTGGTTTGTCAGGCGCTTTGCGCCAATTATTAAGCGCAAGCGCTTGTCATGGTGACACGTGTCATATTTTGGTGAGCGCAAGCGCAATAGCATAGTGTGCTGCGCCAGTGCGCTGCGCTGTTGCGCTACTGACACGTGGCGCGCTCTGGTGAGTTGCGCCAACTTTAGAGAGCAATGCTCTATATTAAAAGCGCATAGCGCAAGTGGTTCTAGCGCTGACACGTGGCGCTCTCTGATGGGTTGCGCCAACCCAAGAGCACAATAGTGCAGTTTTGCAAGTGCAAGGCACTGTTTCAATAACTTGATCCAATTTTGGATTCAAGAAAAGAATTTTTCTGAAATTCCAGAACCAATGGTTCATAAAAAGTGCAAGGCGCTGTTATTATTTATTTTTTATTGAAGATCATTGATCTTGTTCTTAGATCAATGATCTATTCAGAAGAAATTCTTCTATTTTACAAAGGTTTTTACCTTTTTCTTGAGTTCTTTCAAAACTCTTCAGAGTTCTCTCTTTTTATTTTTTGAAGTTTTTGATGTCTCTCGATGTTGATGATGTTTTGAGTTGGAGTCTAGCGGTCTTTATATAGTACCCATAAATTTGTTAAATTTGTTAAAGAGATCTTTCTCTGAGTGATTTGGGGAATTTTCCCCACCGTTGGATCTTTGATCCAAGGGCTTCTGTTTTACAGAAGGCAATCTTCTTGTTTTAATAAGAACAGAAAGATCTTATTAGAATTTTAATTCTGTTTGGCACAGATGCACCAGCGCTTGACACGTGTCGCACAGCACAGCGCAACAGCGCAAGCGCAACTGCGCTGCCACGTGTCGCGCAGCGCAACTGCGCTGCCACGTGTCGCGCAGCGCAGAGCGCAGCGCAACTGCGCTGCCACGTGTCACGCAGCCCAGAGCGCAAGTCAGCTGAAGCGTTGCTTCTTTATTAAAATTTGAATTTTATTTGAAAATAGAGCCTTGCTCTGATTGGGGAAACAGAAGCGTTGCTTCATCTTCTGCCTTGAAATCTGAACAGAGCTTTGCTCTGATTGGGGTTAACAAATGCCCCCCCACCGTTGCGCTTACGTGGCCCCAAATGTGAGCGCAGCGGTGGCAGAATCCCAACCGTTGGGAAGTTGAAACGGCACTTATTGCCTATAAATAGAACCTTTGGTCCCTTAGATGATTTTCATCTCTTCATAGGAATTTTATTCAGAGCCCTGCTATTTTGTTTAAGCACTTTTAAAAGTTCGCCCTTTAGGTAAAAATTAATTTGGATTAAGTTAAATTAATTTTAAGAGCCTTGCCCTCAGTAGATCCCTGATCTAAAGAAGACCTATTTAGGGTTTCACTTAGCAGAGCTTTGCTCTAAAGGGGTTTAAGGAGAACTAAGGAGAACCCTATTAGGGTTCTATTAATAGAGCTTTGCTCTCTAAAAGATTTTCCTTGTATTTTCTCATTTCATTAATGGAGCTTTGCTCCTTGCAAATCATATAAAAGAACTCTTAGGAGTTTTTCATTTATCTTGGAGTTTTAAAGATGGCATTTTATTCCTCGGTGCAGTATATCGCTTTGCTTAATCAGTCTTTCTGATAATTTTACTGATTCTTTTTCACAGAAACAATGGACGCCCACATGTACGATCTTGATAAAATCATCTCTTACGGGGACATCCGCCGACTTGGCCGTTCTCAATATCGAGAGTTCACAAACGCGGAGTGTGCTGAAATCATGAGTCGCTTCGACGCGTACAATGGTCAACTGCTTCCCCGACGTTCCTCCCTCCTGAAGCTTATCGTGGGAGCCATCTGGGAAGCGCTTCCCCTATTCTGTTCCGGTGTGCCGCTTAGGGCGTTGGATGCCGCCGAGGATAAGGTGCACTCGGTGTACCTAATGAACTTAATCTCGAAGAGACGGCGAGACAATCTTATCGATCTCCTGCACCAGGCCTTCCAACAGTCCGCCATACTCGCTGCTTATTGGAGGGAGGAGGACATCCGTGGGGACCCCGACGCTTGTGCTCGCGAAAGAAAGCACACTAAGATGGTTCGCCAGGCTTGGAAAATCTTAGATAAGGTTACTTTCGAGTTCCTTAATCCATGTCCTGGGTCCGAGGTTATACCGTTATAAACATTTCAATAATGTTGTTATTTATCTCTTTATGATTGTAAAAGCCCTTTTGAAATATGAATGGAAAATTTTTATTTGAGCTTGTCTTATTTCTCATTCTGAGTCTTTTGCACCCGCATGAATGGATGTGCCTCGAAAGCTTGATCAAATACGAATTGAATGTCCTTTCTGTCGCTTCCCTCTTTCTTTTATTATCAGTATACTACTTTAGTAAACATGGTAGACAGGTGATAGAGCGAGCATCCTGTATTGGCTTCTTCAAAAGGCAGCGATGGCTTAGGCCGCAGGTTCAAATCCGCTGCCTAAGACTTTTCAGCTTTATAAGCCGTGAGGGTCTCATAAAGACTTTTCTCCCTACGGATCGAGAGGATCTCATAGGTATATTTTCTCCTTAGGAATTGTGAGGATTCCTAAATGCGTTTTCTCTTATAAGTCGTAAGGATCTTATAAGAGAATTTTCTCTCTTACGAGTCGAGAGGACTCGTAAGCGGTTGTTTCTCTCTTTGTCGAGATTCGACTTTGGAGAGTGAGACACGTGAATAGTATGCAAGAGACCGTTTTGGGCCAACTTGCAGGGTCCCAGTGCTTAGGAAACAGGTTTCTTTTGTGCCCACTGCCTAAGGCTTTATCTCACGAGTCGAGCCGCATCGAGAATTTCTCGCAAAGACATCAATTTCTTCACAAGTCGAGACGAATCGAGCATTTCTCGCAAGAATATCCTAACGTCACAGTTAACCTCTGCTCTTTACGACAGAAGTCCGTTAGGGTCTGTGGTACTTAGGGTTTTGGCCGTCGTATCGTCGCATAAGCTGATATATTCCTCGATAGGAAATCGTGCTGTTCGAGTAGCCCTGCGACTGCCGTGTCTCTGATCCCTTCGGGGGCTGGACAAGACGTCTTCAAGCAATCTTCTTAGGCAGTTTGACCGTCGGAAGAGCAAGCGTTAGAAATTTGCCATGCCGCTTTTTACTTGAGGTTAGGCTCATTTTGGAGAGCCCCGATGAGTCATAACCACTCCGCGCTGGTGTGGGATGATCTCCGATAGTCTTTCAGGTTTTATGTGAGTTGCCGTCAAGACCCAGAAGCTAGGAATTTGGCCTTTGCTTCGTTTGCTGGCATCGCGTCTGCTGTATCGAATGTCGCGATTGTCTATAGGTTGCTGGTGAATCGTCGAGGTTTAGAACTAGGGATTTTGCCGTGGCTCCGTTAGTTTGATTGTCGCGTCTGAACCCTGCTGGAGGAAGAATGCTGGAGTGACAACTCGTCTGCTGTATCGAGACGAACGTCGCGGTTGAGCTGGGATTTTGCCGTTACTCCGCTTGTTTGATGGTGTTGCGTCTGCTGTACCGAGACGAATATCGAGGTGGTGACCATTCCGCACTGGTGTGAGACGATCTCCAGTTGTCTTTCAGGCTTTATATGACTCGCCATTAAGACCTTGAAGCTAGGAATTTGGCTTTTGCTTTGTTCGCTTTGTCATGTCCGAATCCTGTTGGAGGAAGGGCACTGTTGTTGACATTGCGTCTGCTGTAACGAGACGAATGCTGAGGTGGGGCTGGAATTTTGCCGTCACTCCGTTTTACTGACTATGGGGTCTTCTGTTGACGTTGCATCTATATCCTGCTGGACCGCGAAGGAACGCCGTTGTTGACATCTCGTCTACTGTATCGAGACGAATGTCGCGACGAAGCTGGGGTTTTGCTGTCGCTTCGCTTTGTTTCGACCGCGAGGTCTTTTGTTGGCGTTGTATCTGCATCTTGATGGACTGCGAAGGAACACCTTTGTTGATTCTTAGGCCGTGGATATTGCCGTTAAGATTTGGGATTAGGGACTATGCCGTGGCTCCATTTCATTGTGACTCTGAGGTCGGTTGTTGACGTCAAGACGTTGAAGCTAGGGATCCTCCTTTTGCTCCGTTTGTTGACATTGTGCCTACAATATTGCGTCAAATGTCGAGATTGTCTCTAGATTGTCTATGAACCGTCGAGATTTGGTTTCGCTTTCTGGTGGAGCCTGTTGGGAAGATATGGTTCCCTCTTTGTTTGTGCCCCTAGATTGTATACAGGGATCAATGTGATCTCACCTGTAGGGCATGAGTTTCGTTATATATATTTTTCATTTTATTTCTTTCCGCGATGCTCTATCATTTCAGCTTTTATATCGCGAAGGTCGCGATTGCCCAATCATTTCGGCTATTTTTCGCGGTGCCCAATCATTTCGGCTATTTATTTTATTTTCACTCGCTACTTTTTATTGCGAGTTGCCCCATCATTTCGGCTATTTCGCACGCATAAATTTCTACTTGCTGATTTTTATTACAAGTTGCCCCATCATTTCGGCTATTTCGTATGCATGTATGGCTCGCTGATTTTTTTTTATATCGCGAGTGTGGAACTTGGAATCTGACGCCAATCTCAGCATCAGCATCGCTACAACTGGAATATTGCCAGGAGCGAATCATCATTTGCCATGAAGGGGCTTAGAATTTGATACCGGTTTAGGTATCAGCATCGCTACAACTGGGATATTGCCAGGAGCGAATCATCATTTGCCTCTGTCGATGTCAAACAAAGGTGGCTTAGTGAACAGGGTTAAGGTCCTGTCGACTAACACTTTTGACTTCATGAGCCGTAAGGGTCTCATAAAGGTATTTCTCCCTACAAGTCGTGAGGATCTCATAGGTGTGTTTTCTCCTTAGGAGTCGTGAGGGTTCCTAAATGTATGGTCTCTTATAAGTCGTAAGGATCTTACAAGAGTGCTTTCTCCGTATAAGTCGAGAGGACTTACAAGGGCTGTTCACCGTGTAAACATATCCCTAGTCATGGATAGGACTTTGTTAGGGAAATGTTTATTCGCGCCCGTGGATTGTATACAAGGGTCAATACTGAACCGCTTGTAGGGCAGTATTGAAGGGTTGTGGGAGTTGCTTAAGAACAGGTTCAGGTCTCTGTAGCTTAAGACTTTCAAATCTTATGAGCCGTGAGGGTCCCATAAGAGTGTTCTCCTTACGAGTCGTGAAGATCTCGCAAGTGTAATTTCTCCTTAGGAATCGTGAGGATACCTAAGTGTGTTGCTCCCTTGTGAGTCGTAAGGATCTCACGCGGGTGGTTTCTCTTTACAAGGTCGAGAGGACCTTGTAAGTGTCTTTCAACGAGGTTGCGCCCTTTCGGGTTTTCACAAACACTCGCCGGTAGCCCTGCTGTTTTTACTCACGGAGCCCTTTCGGGTTTTCATCCATGCCCATTTCGTTTATGGACATACCGTCTTTTTTTTTAACGAGGTCGCGCCCTTTCGGGTTTTCACGAACACTCGCCGGTAGCCCTGCTGTTTTTACTCACGGAGCCCTTTCGGGTTTTCATCCGCGCCCATTTCGCTTATGGACATACCGGTTTTTTTTGTGTCAGCCTGAGGATGCTGCTGTAGTAGTTTAAAGACGTTTCGGTCGTTTGCAAGTTTTAGGACATTGCGGTCCGCCGTTAGTTTAAGGACGTTTCGGTCCACTGTTAGTTTAGGGACGTTTCGGTCCATCGTCGCCGTATTTGAGGCGAATCTCTAGTTTACTGACTTTTTGGTCTATGGGGCTTTCTCTATGACTGAGCATGATGCCCCCGGCGTATCCATCTTTCTCCGAGCGTGCGGTTGTGGCGGGCTCACCTTCCAGCTTTCAGACAGCGCGAACTTGCCCTGTTGGTATTGGTCTTCAACCCTGTTTTTGAAGACGTAGCAATTCTCGATCAGGTGACCCACTGTTCGGTGATAAGGGCAATAATTAGGATTATTAACATCGCCTGGCCGCAACGGACGTTTTGGACTCGGCAGACTGATGAGTCTGTCGCGTACTGCCAGCTTGAACAGTCCCCTTCTTTTATCTTGCGGAAACGAGTAAGGACGTTTCAACTTTTCCTGGAGGGATTGTCGCTTGTTGTTTCGGCAAACAACCGGTCTAGGGTTACTCGATTGCTGTTGAGTATTGGCTACGAGGGTTGTTTTTCCCTTCCCTTTATCCTTTTTGCTCGATCCTTTGTTTGCGGGGCCGAAATTTTTTTCGAGTAGCGTGCGATTGCATGGCTGAACGTCCTCGCAACTCCTCAATTCTTTCATTTTTGAAATGGATTCCTTGAGGAGAGGGTTGAGGGTAGCTTCTTCGTCAGAGTCGCTTCCAAAGGTAATAATTTTCGATCCCTTGGAGTCGGCTATATGACAGTCGGCGGCGGCTCTTTTGCGCTCATCTATTGCATTTTTCTGATGTCTAGGAGCTTCACGCTTTGTCCTGTTGAAGTATTGCTTTTGAGCGACATACCCTTGCCACCAACACTTAAAGGAGTCGCAGTCTTCGGTAGGATGTATGATTTTCTGATGATATAAGCAGAAGCTGGGATGCATCTCTACTCCACCGAGAGTATTTTCTTCAGAGGGTGGTAGCTTCATTCCCACTGATAGGGCTTTAGCAAACCTTTTCCTGGTCTTGAATTTATTTTTATCCGCAGCGGATGACTTTTGATTTGACGAAAGTGCCTCGACTCTTTGGTCTAGTTGGCGGTGTTTGGCTCCTTCCAGTATGGCCATCTCACGCTCTTGATTGGTTTTAACTTTCAGACGAATCTCATTCAGGAAGGCATCGATCAACTTGTCTGACGGCCGCGGAATTTCTGGTTCAGGGTCCGCTCTCGGTTTCTCAGCGCAAGGAGCTTCTTTATCATCTACCAATGAGTGAGAGATTACACGACAAGTTGCTCCCGGTGCGTCCGTCTTCCTTGGAGTGTGCGGCTGTGGCAGGTTCACCTTCCAGTTTTCAGACAGCGCGAACTTGCCTTGTAGGTACTGATCCTCGATCCATCGCTTAAAGACGAAACAATTCTCGATCGGGTGACTTACCGTTTGGTGGTAAGGGCAATAATTGGGATTATTGAGATCGCCTGGCTGCAACAGACGTTTTGGACTCAGCAGATTGATGAGTCTGTTGCGCACTGCCAGCTCGAATAGTCTTCTCGTTTTATTCTGAGGAAACGAGTAAGGACGTCCCAGTCTCTCCTCAAGGGATGGGCGTGGACGCACGTTATTTTGGCGAACGACCGGCTTTGAGTTGCTCGGCTGTTGTTGAGCATTGGCGACGACGATCGCTTTCCCTTTTCCTTTCTCATTTCGAGAATTTGGTTTTGGAGGAGAAGGTCCATGGCCCATCTGGTCCATTTGGGCTAACTTGTCGATCAAGGCCTGGAAGGTGGTCGGCCTGAAGAACATCACGAATTGCGAGATGGTCGCCTGCGGATCGAGAGTGCCCATGAACATGCCTACCGCAGGTGCCTCTTCTATGCGGTGTTCGCATTTCGACCATAGGTTCCGCCATCGTGTTGCGTATTGGACCCACATTTCGCCTAACTTATCCTGGCGTTAATTGGTGCTGTTATCGGGGTGCGTCCACTAGCACTCGCGAATCTTTTTGTAAACAGTAGCTCCATCTCCGCAAATGTTTGACAGAGTCGTTAGGTAGCTCCGAATACCATTCAAAGGCTGTTTCTGCTAAGCTGCCGACGAATTGGCGAAGCAACAATTTGTCATTGCCTCCAGTATTTCCGCATAAGGCCCTAAATTGAGCGACATGCTGATGTGGATTCCCTGTCCCTTTATATACGTGGAACTTAGGTATTGTATAGCCCGGCGGGTACTTAATCTGATCGTACCAGCTCAGATATGGTCGCCCCGTCTTGACAACTTGGCCAGTTGCCTCAGTCGCCTGATGAACCCGGATCTGCTGGGCTATATATTCGTCCAAGTCAGCTTTGGAGATTGTCTCCGCCTTGGCTATCGACAGAGCCGGTGGAGGATTTGACGTTTCTCCCCTATCGTCTTCAAGGACGATCGGGGGATCTTCAACTGGAGGATCTTGTTGGATCATCATTCCCACCATGTCTTGGAACAGGAGGGCCATTTGCTTTATATTGGCTGCTTGTTCAGCAGCCTCTTTATCCTTCTTCTCCAATATCCAACGAAGGAATTCAGCGTCAGTTTCTTGCTCCTGGCGTTCATCTGAGGACGCTTCGAGGCTTTCTTTTGGCCCAGTGAGTGCGGCCATCGCGTTCATCATTTCTTGGAGCTTTTGCTGTTGCTCCTGAGCCTTGGTCATTGACCGTGTAAGCGGTCTATGACCTGTAGATGCACGACTGTCTTCCTTCCCCGACGCCACGTAGACGGTATGGACCACGATGCCCCCGGACTTAGGGCGTTTAGGCTCACCGCCTTTGGCATTCGCCGCGAGCGTGGGAATTTTCTCTGGCCTCCTTCTTTTATGGGCCGTTGAAGTTGAGGGGGCCGTTCACCCTGGTGGTGGTCGTCCTTTGCTGTTTGTTCGGACGGTTCTTTTCTTCTTGCACTTTTGCCCTTTTCTGTTGGTGAAAGTGATCTTGGTCGATTACGGAGTCTTGGACCCTCCGCCAGACCTTGTAAATTTTGGAGGACAGCCGTTGAGGGGGCTGCTCCAGCTTTATTTCTGTAACCCTCTCCGCAGGTGGAGGAAATCTTTTCAGCATAGCAGTTGGAGAGTTCTTACGCACCCTCCTTAACGGTTCAAAGCTGTTCCCAGTTGGAACAGCAGCATCAACTTCCACCATTAGAGCGGGTGGAGTTAGCCCCAAGGGGGAGTTGCCCCCAGCCTTCCTTACTCGGCGCCAGTGGCGACGTCGAGCATGACGAGTTGTCGGTATTGGTTCAGAGACAGCTTCTTCTTGCCCCCTGTTCAGGCGAGGGACTGTTGTCGGTGTCAGCTTATTGAAGACTGACGTCCGTTGAGGAGTTGTGTCCAAGCGGTCAAAAGCAGATTTCTGAGCGGGAGTGGGAATAGTCAGCCTTGCAAAGACCGACTCTTTGACAGGAGAAGCCGCCTTGGCGACTTCAGGAGCAGCCGTCTTCTTTGGGATGACCGCCTCAGGTGTTATGGGCTTCTTGACAGGCCCTTTGGTGCTCGAGCTCAGCCTGGTGAAGACTGAAGAATTGGACGACCCGTTGAGAGGGGTCGTGGGAGTAGCAAGTCGATCGAAGACCAACTTTCTTGAAGATTCCGGTGCGGGCACAGGGATGGTGAAGCCTACTGGCGGGATCATGGTCCCGAAGAACAGGCCGGTGGTGGCTCGAGTCACTTTCTCCACGGGCATAGTAAGGACGGAGGCCACTTGAGGCCCATATGCTACGCCTCCAGGTGAGACGGAGCGTCGGTTGCATTGGCACTTTGAGCAGTTCGAGCAATTTGAGGCCATTGATGCTTGATTTCTGCGCCAGGCAAAAGACCAAATCTTAGTAACTTGAAATCCAAAGGCAACCATTAACAAACCGCGATTCGTTCGCGAAGACGACATACGAAGTGTGGAGTGGAAAGAGGAAAAGGTCCCACCGGGCGTGCCAGAATCTGTTCCCCTCTGAACGGCGGCCAAGACATGAAGACGTCTTGCCTGAGATTCGGGACAGATGCTAATTGGTTTTATTCGTCCACCTCTCCGAAGATGCCAAGTTGATTTATGGCACCGTGTATCGGAGGTTTGGACGGATGCGGCCGATATAGCAGACTTCGTCAGATTCCCCCTCGCTTGAGGGGTTTTTGATTGTGGGGACGCTCTTTCCTGCAGGAGCAAGCCCCTGCAGTTAATTACGCTACCGCATCGCGGTAACAACTTTCTCCTTCTCCAGAATTTCACTTCGTGTCATGGGTGTTTGTTTTGTTTGTGGTTGCCCGTGGATTGTATACGGAGACTAAGTTATGCCGTCGCCCGTAGGACGTGGATTAGTCCAAATCCGTATTTACTTAGATTTGGATTTGGTGTTTTAGTTTAAGGATACGTTAGCCATATTGAGGCTAAGATCGACTTAAACTTTTGTTAAGGATACGTTAGCCTAATCTCCAGACTAAGATCAACTTAACGGGATCGTTTAGATCCAACAAAAGAGCAATTGGCTCTATTGTTTAGTTTAATGACGTTGCGGTCAATTTCCAATTTAGGGACATGGTGGTCCATCATTCCCATTTGGGGATGAACATTAGTTTAAGGACATTTCGGTCCAACATTCCCATTTTAGGACGAATATTAGTTTAGGGACGTTTCGGTCCACGAGTTTAAGGACCTCGCAGTCCGTATCGATGTGTGGTTGTCGGGACCCGTCACCTCTCTGACGTCGTTGAAGGATTACAACGATAGGTGTCAGAGGAGTTCAGAGATGTACCCTTGAACCGGATGTAAATTGATTTAGGAGAGCAGTCTTGCTCAGTCAATTTAATTTAAGGACTTACGGCCATGATTGGGCTAAGTCCAGTTGAGAATATTCAACGTTTTTATCTTTGGCCTATTAGGCCTGTGCTAGGGCTTTGCCCCTGTTTGATAATGCACTGCATTTTATTTTGGCCTGCTAGGCCTTTCTGATTTGGGCTCTGTCCCTTTTTAAATGATGCACAGCATCTGTTTGGGCTCTGCCCTTTATTAAAATAATGCATTGCATTTTATTAAGCTTGTTAGGCCTTTTTTAATTGGGCTTGGCCCTTCTGTAAATAATGCAGTGCATTAATTACTTGACAGTGGTTTGTCAGGCGCTTTGCGCCAATTATTAAGCGCAAGCGCTTGTCATGATGACACGTGTCATACTTTGGTGAGCGCAAGCGCAATAGCATAGTGCGCTGCGCCAATGCGCTGCGCTGTTGCGCTACTGACACGTGGCGCGCTCTGGTGAGTTGCGCCAACTTTGGAGAGCAATGCTCTATATTAAAAGCGCATAGCGCAAGCGGTTCTCGCGCTGACACATGGCGCTCTCTGATGGGTTGCGCCAACCCAAGAGCACAATAGTGCAGTTTTGCAAGTGCAAGGCACTGTTTCAATAACTTGATCCAATTTTGGATTCAAGTTCTGGAATTTTTCTGAAATTCCAAAACCAATGGTTCATAAAAAGTGCAAGGCACTGTTATTATTTATTTTTTATTGAAGATCATTGATCTTGTTCTTAGATCAATGATCTATTCAGAAGAAATTCTTCTATTTTACAAAGGTTTTTACCTTTTTCTTGAGTTCTTTCAAAACTCTTCAGAGTTCTCTCTTCTTTTTTTTGAAGTTTTTGATGTCTCTCGATGTTGATGATGTTTTGAGTTGGGGTCTAGGGGTCTTTATATAGTGCCCATAAATTTGTTAAATTTTTTAAAGAGATCTTTCTCTGAGTGATTTGGGGAATTTTCCCCACCATTGGATCTTTGATCCAAGGGCTTCTGTTTTACAGAAGACAATCTTCTTGTTTTAACAAGAACATAAAGATCTTATTAGAATTTTAATTCTGTTTGGCGCAGATGCACCAGCGCTTGACACGTGTCACGCAGCGCACAGCGCAGCGCAACTGCGCTGCCACGTGTCTCGCAGCGCACAGCGCAAGTCAGCTGAAGCGTTGCTTCTTTATTAAAATTTGAATTTTATTTGAAAACAGAGCCTTGCTCTGATTGGGGAAACAGAAGCGTTGCTTCGTCTTCTGCCTTGAATCTTGAAATCTGAACAGAGCTTTGCTCTGATTGGGGTAAACAGCCGAAATGATTGGGCACCGTGAAAAATAGCCGAAATGAATGGGCAATCGCGACCTTCGCAATATAAAAGCTGAAATGATAGAGAATCACGGAAAGAAATAAAAAAAAATAAAATTTATGCCCTACAGGTGATATCACATCAATCCCTGTATACAATCCAGGGGCGTAAACAAAGAGGGAATCACACCTTCCCTCCCCAGGCTCCATCAGAAAAAGAAGTCAAATCTCAACGGTTCACAGATAACCTGGAAATCATCTCCACATTTGTCTCATTACAACAGGCGTAACATCAAGTAAAGCGGAACCGTGGCAATTCCCAGTTCCATGACTTGGCGGTGCACAGATGACCGAGAGTCAAATCTCGACTCCATGAAATACGGATAAAGTCAACCCTTCCTGGTTACGTGGAACACGGCCTATGTCAATCCTGACCCCATGGGAAATGTCCAGAGTGGAGCCTGGTCCTCGCAGAACACGGCTATGACCCCGTGGGAAGCATCCAGAGCAAATTCCTGGTCACGTGGAACGCGGCTTATGTCAATCCTGACCCCGTAGGAAACGTCCAGAGCGGATCCTGGTCCTCGGAGAACACGGCTATGACCCCGTGGGAAGCATCCAGAGCAAATTCCTGGTCATGTGGAATACGGCTATGACCCCGTGGGAAGCATCCAGAGCGGAGCCTGGTCCTCACAGAACACGGCTTTGACCCCGTGGGAAGCATCCAGAGCAAATTCCTGGTCACGTGGAACGTGGCCTATGTCAATCCTGACCCCGTGGGAAACGTCCAGAGCGGAGCCTGGTCCTCGCAGAATACAGCTATGACCCCATAGGAAGCATCCAGAGCAAATTCCTGGTTACGTGGAACGCGTCTTATGTCAATCCTGACCCCGTGGGAAACGTCCAGAGCGGAGCCTGGTCTTCGCAGAACACGGCTGTGTCAATCAGACCCCGTGGGAAGCATCCAGAGCAAATTCCTGGTCACGTGGAACACGGCCTATGTCAATCCTGACCCCGTGGGAAACGTCCAGAGCGGATCCTGATCCTCGCAGAACACGGCTATGACCCCGTGGGAAGCATCCAGAGCAAATTCCTGGTTACGTGGAACGCGATTTATGTCAATCCTGACCCCGTGGGAAACGTCCAGAGCGGAGTCTGGTCCTCGCAGAACACGGCTATGACCCCGTGGAAAGCTTCCAGAGCAAATTCCTGGTCATGTGGAACGCGACTTATGTCAATCCTGACCCCATGGGAAACGTCCAGAGCGGATCCTGGTCCTCGCAGAACACGGCTATGACCCCGTGGGAAGCATCCAGAGCAAATTCCTGGTCACGTGGAACGCGGCTTATATCAATCTTGACCCCGTGGGAAACGTCCAGAGCGGAGCCTGGTCCTCGCAGAACACGGCTATGACCCCGTGGGAAGCATCCAGAGCAAATTCCTGGTCACGTGGAACGCGGCTTATGTCAATCCTGACCCCGTGGGAAACGTCCAGAGCGGATCCTGGTCCTCGCAGAACACGGCTATGACCCTGTGGGAAGTATCCAGAGCGGAGCCTGGTCCTCGCAGAATACGGCTATGACCCCGTGGGAAGCATCCAGAGCAAATTCCTGGTCACGTGGAACGCGGCTTATGTCAATCCTGACCCCGTGGGAAACGTCCAGAGCGGATCCTGGTCCTTACAGAACACGGCTATGACCCCGTGGGAAGCATCCAGAGCGGATCCTGGTCCTCGCAGAACATGGCTATGACCCTGTGGGAAGCATCCAGAGCGGAGCCTGGTCCTCACAGAACACGGCTATAACCCCGTGGGAAGCATCCAGAGCAAATTCCTGGTCACGTGGAACGCGGCTTATGTCAATCCTGACCCTGTGGGAAACGTCCAGAGCGGATCCTGGTCCTCGCAGAACACGGCTATGACCCCATGGGAAGCATCCAGAGCAAATTCCTGATCACGTGGAACGCGGCTTATGTCAATCCTGACCCTGTGGGAAACATCTAGAGCGGAGCCTGGTCCTCGCAGGACACGGCCATGACCCCGTGGGAAGCATCCAGAGCAAATTCCTGGTCACGTGGAACGCGGCTTATGTCAATCCTGACCCCGTGGGAAACGTCTAGAGCAGATCCTGGTCCTCGCAGAACACGGCTATGACCCCGTGGGAAGCATCCAGAGCGGAGCCTAGTCCTAGCAGAACACGGCTATGACCCCGTAGGAAGTATCCAGAGCAAATTCCTGGTCACGTGGAACGCGGCTTATGTCAATCCTGACCCTGTAGGAAACATCCAGAGTGGAGTCTGGTCCTCGTAGAACACGACTATGACCCCATGGGAAGCATCCAGAGCAAATTCCTGGTCCCGTGGAACACGGTTAAAGTCAATCCTGACCCCGTGGAAAACGCCCGGAGCAACTCCTGACTCCGCAAAGTGCGGATAATGGCAACACCATCAATCACTTACAGGTCCCTTCGACCCGTAAGGAAGAAAACTCTCTTATAAGATCCTTACGACTTATAAGAGAAAACGCACTTAGGAATTCTCACGATTCCTAAAGAGAAAATACACCTACGAGATCCTCTCGACTCGTAGGGAGAAAAATCTTTATGAGACCCTCACAGCTCATGAAGTTGAAAAGTCTTAGGCAGCAGATCTGAACCTGCTTTCTAAACCATCACTAACTCTCGAAGAATTCAAAACGAAATGCTCACTCTATCATCTGCAGGCTATACTTACTAAAGTGACATGCTGATAACAAAGAAAAGAAGAAAGCAAAGAGATGACACAAGACATTGCGAAAGAAATGTATCTTTTATTCATAAATTCAGTTGGGTACAAAATATATCTTATGAAAGAATAAAAAAAATGGATACATTTTATTCAAAATTACAAATGGTACAAAAACAATTATTGAGAGGGAAGCGTTTTCAATAGACCAATTAACCGCTCGCGCACTTCCCTTAGCCCCTTTTCATGGTCGGCCGCCACGGCTAACTCTGCTTCAACCTGAGCTCGTTGCTGCAGATAAGATGAAAGTTGTTCGTCAACGACCCGCTGAGCCACCTCATGACCTTGTGCATCTTGTTCACTGAGGTCGAGTTTCTGCCTCAGCGTTAGCCCGTCAGAATACATCGTAGAAGGATTTCAAAGATGATTTTCAGCTGTGCAACGTTTGCATCAACTTGGGCATGCAAACGAGCAGATTCACTTAAAGTCTCCTTGCGCTCCTTATGTCTCAAAGACGCCTTTTGTTCAAGATGGCGGAAGTAAGGGGTGCTCTCCTCGACCCATGCAGCCTGCTGGGAGTTCACAGCCAAGACCTCGGGGGCAGGACGTTTAAACTAAAGCTCATGTAGACAGGCCTCGATTTTCCTGCAATGATTAACCCAGGACTCCACGACGCCTTCATTATGAAAGTGTACGAGCGTCGCCAGCATGGGATTAACCTCAGCAGCGAAATCTGTAGCAAGGGCAGGAGTCTCCGCATCAAGCTCCTCGAGATGATCGATCAACGTGTGCAGGCTATTCACAGCACCTTTGGAGGAAGGGCGTTGAGAGAAGGGGCCTGCTGGCATTATGACTTGAGACTCGAACGGAGCTGAAGTCGGTGTCACAGCTACAGAGCAAATCACAGTCAAATAACGGTTCAAGAAATAAAGGAGGTTCATGAACAACGGAGTTTACTATACCGGCTGCAGCAGGTGGCAAGACCGGGAGTACCGGCGGTGCAACTGTTCTTTCGTCTCCTCCTTCAATCTGTAGGGCTACAATCAAGACAAAGAAGAATCATAAATGATTTGACTACCTTTAAAAGAAAAGAAGAGACATTAGCTCAAGGCTGTACTCACCAGCACCACTAGATGAGGCAATCTCTGACTGAAAGGAGAAGTGTGGGTGTAGCACCTGATACAGGTGATCAAAAAGGACTCCTGCGGAGATGTAATAATGCAATATCAGTACATAAAGTATACTGCCTACAATGAAACTGATAGGTCACAAATCCGCACCTTCCAGCATTTGAAATGTTATGAGAGAAGGTAGAGGAGCGGTCACCGTTAAAGCAGCAACTGGAGATGCTTCTCTGGTGGCACAACCCCAACGCTCATCACACCTGCATTAGAAATAAGAGAAATGCTATCAAAAAGAAATTAAAAGGGATTGCAGAATAAAGGGGAAAGTAATGACCCAAAATCTACCTGGTGAGTCGCCGGTCGAGACCGCGACAAGGGCGTCACTGGAGGCAGCAAATGCTTCACCCTCCTCCATCGGAATGGTCTCGCCACCCGTAGCCTCATCTCCCGATTCCACGAGAATCTTCGTGACACTCGCAGCGCCCGGCAACGGCAAGGAGCCGCAAGGGGAAAAAGCGGCGATTGGAGCAGTGCCGGACTCTTGAGAAAGAGTGGTTACCTCGGGCTCGGCGATTGTAGCCATCTCACCCACCGCTACCTCGGGCTCGGCAATCGTGGTTGTTTCACCCACGGCTACCTCGGGCTCGGCAATTGTGGCTGTTTCACCCACGGCTACCTCGGGCTCGGCGATTGTGGTTGTCTCACCTGCTACTACCTCAGGCTCGGTGGTTGCCACCACGTCACCTACCACTTCCTCGGCAAGACTCGGCCCTACAGGATAGGATATATGAGAACCTGGAAATTAAAGCTTTGACAAAAGAACACAATGTCATGTTACCTTGGGTTAGTTTTTCGACTGCTTCCCGAGCTGCACGTGCTGCCTGTCTGTGGGCGGTAGACAAGGCAGCCGAAGTATCCTCTGAAGGAGTAGGGGCGGGGGTAACAGCGCTTGAACCCGCACCCGCATCCAAGGCGGGGTACGCTCCCTTGCCGTGCGCATCCTACACTTCCTTTCCACCCGGGCCATGAGGGCAGACCTTCTAAAGACCTCCTTCAACAGAACATCGTCGTCCGCGCCAATAGTTACCTCTGGAGCCGTTATGGCATCCGTCATCGGTTGCTTAAGTGAAGCTTCTTTCGGCAATACCGGCGGAACTGAGATAGCCGACCCGGGAAGCGTCTCCGCACCGCCCTGTGAAGTCGGTGCCATGCCTGGAATAACCTGAGTAGAGGTAGTTCATGTAATAATATGAAAAGGAGGGGTCGGATTACTTATAAGAAACAGGAGCGGAGACGCGGTGAGCCGAAATATACTAACGCCCAGCGAAGCGCGAATCCTCTCCTCCTCCTCAAAGGTCCTAAGGGAAGCCGCGATAGCCTCTTCAATGGAAATGCCTGTTAAAGAAGGAAAAGTGTCAGTCAAAACATGATAATAAAAGTATAATGCAATGACAGAAGGTACGACTGATGTTTACTTAATTGTGCAAGGATGGCCAGTCCCGCTTTGTGGCTTGCTAATCACACAGAAGCTGCAATAGCAGCCTCCAGATCAGTATCGTCCGGCGCTATGAATAGACCCTCATTGGTCCCATATTCGCCCAAGCCCTCAGTATAAGGAGCATGAGGCTCCTGACCAAATACAACGTCGGCAGAGAGGATCGACTTCTTCTTCCTCTTCTGCGAGCGAGATCCGGTAGCCGCGAGCATAAGTTTACGTTTAGCGGGCACCTTGGGGCGACGAGTCCCGATATCTGAACCCACGCCAAAATTGGGGGAAGCTACAGTCACCGTTTCTATAGGAGCCCGGGGTATCGGTAGCTCGGGGCTATCATGCGGGACTTCGATCACCGCAGCTTCTCTTAAGGGAGGTGGGACAATGGTCCGTCGCTTTAAAGAGACGTTTCGATCACCAGCAGGGGGCGCACCTTTGCGATCGAGCAGCAATCGCTTCTCCTCCCTGATGACGGCGCCTATTGAATGCTGATACCACGCCACGTACACATTAAGGACCTTTGGGACACAGCTCGGTTCGCTGATAAAGGAGTTGGACCCTGTGTTCAAGCGTATGAAATGATGCAGCGCGCTCCGCATTCCCTCTTCGGTAGTAGCAGGTTCTGCCAAGAAAGCCTCAAGTGGGACGCCCTGGTTGTAATTCAGCTGCTGGGCAAAACGATGTGGGTTGTATCTCATGAATAACGCTGCATCATTTTGCCTGAATACAAGAAAGCCCGGCCTAATGGAGTACAGATGAAGAATCTCCCGAGCTTTCAACACAGAGGCCCCGTCTTTAAAGATGTCTTGCAATGGCAGCACCGCTTTTGAGGTTTCCTGGCCGACGGTCAAGACTTTGTCGGTAAAAGACATACCATCTCCAACCATGCACAAGCTTCCTGCGGTGACGGACTCACGATGGAGGCATCAATCAGCCGCATTATCCGAGGGAACCTGCATCTGTCGTAAAAAGAAGGTCTTTTGTGGATACCGAAGACCCCAAGCACGTGCAGCTCTAGTCATGAAGTGAAGTAATGCATTGGGAAGTTGGCAGGATGCACCCCTAGTTCAGTGGTATCCGCTGCTAAGCTGAGGTCGTGATATAGGTGGGCTAACCCGGCAATCCCGATGGCCACTTGTATTCCGGCAACCATGCGATGCGCATGGTAGAAGACAGAAGGATTCATGTAACGAGGGTGTATAGGAAGCGCGAACCAGCTTAACCATAAACCGAGGAACCCGAGAAAGAACGCTTCCTCATCAATGCCCGGAGCGGCGATTTCTGAACGGGGGACGATCGCGACGTCGGGAAGAAAGAAATCCTTTTGATCGGCTTCCAATATTGGCCGACGGTCCAAACCAAAGCCGAAAGGATCATCAAGTTTAGCAAACTTTTCACCTTATCGCGACAAAATTTCTGGGCGAAGAAAACGGGCAATGAAGTCTGCAAAGCTGACCCCCCGGCCTCCGGATTCAAGAAAGAGGCTCTCATACATGTTCAACACCTTTATCAGACTTGGGAACTGGTGCTGAATGGCGTTCTCTGGGATAAGACCCATTACCACTGATTTGGTGGCAAAAACATATTCATCTGGAGGAAGCAGCTCCTCGTAGTGCTCTCCCCTAACTGGTAAATCAGAAATCTCAGCAAATTCCTCCAAGAAAATGGAGATCTCTCTATCCAATAGGAGCAAGGTATGGGTCGGAATGTTCCACTGCTCTAAAAATGCCTTGATCCACCATGTGGGAGGTGCAGAATACTGGAACAAGGAAGCGTAGATCGCAGGGTATAAGCCAAGCTTCAGCAGCTGCGATTTCTTTGCCGATAAGATATATCGGGCCCACTGCAAGTATCCAGCCTGGTGATGGGGAATTAGTCCGATATTGTAGGGTTGTCTCCAAGGGCGCGACTCGTCCTGACATATGCGTCGCCCTAGGGTGTCCAAAGCCACCGGCGGCTGCACGGGTACTGCGGCAATAGAAGGCCGAAGGAGACCTTTTGAAGTCCAATTTACTTCCTCTACAATATAATTGATCGGGGGTGCATCTGCATAAGGGATCGCAGAGATGGGCTCCGAGGGTGTCGCACAAGAAAAGCTCCGGCGGCCTCTGATAATTTGATCATACCATCTACCCCATAGGTGAAGATTCTTGTATTCCGGGTCATGGTCTTTGATCAGCGCAAGAACCTCTCGGTCTACGGACGCCTCAAGAAATCCGCCCTCTGAGCGGATGAACGGGAAAGAAGTGTCGAAAGACATGTCGCCTGCGCGAAAAAGGACAAAAGTCAACTGTCAGTGCTATAATTTAATTTAAATTCTGACACTTGGTACTTTAGAATTTATACCACACTGCAATGCAGTGGAAAGGGACAAAAGGGGGCCCACAAAATCTAGATGACGGTTCATCATTAATAAAACAGTCTCATTATTTGATGAGACTGTCATTAAGTGAGGAAATCCTCAAAAGAAATTCTCATTAAATGAGAGATCTCTCGGTCAGAGGAGTAAATCTCCTTTTGAGAGCAATGTTCTATGACAGAGTGACACTTGTCAGACTCTGATCATGAAGGAATAAAATTCCTCAAGAACCTTGCTCTGGAAAAAAAATAATGATGAAATAATCCATCAGAAAAATTGAAATCAATTTTTATGAATTAAAAATTATGGGATCTTCAAGATGCATGAATAAACTCTTAAGAGTTCTTCATAAGAGATTAACAAATCTACATGTTATCAAAAGAGCAAAGCTCTGTTAATGAGTTAAGAAACCTTGAAAAAGATCTCTTTAAGATCCATGATTCCAAGAGAGCAAAGCTCTGTCAATGAAGCCCTAAAAGGGTTTTCTTTAGATCAAGATCCATGAAGAGCAAGGCTCTGTTAATGGGTAAAACCCTAGAACTTTAAAAGATTTAATCTTTACCTAAGTTTTGGCAGAGTTTTGACTCTTGAAAATTTCTTAAAATGAAGAGCTAAGCACTACGAGAGAATAAAAATTCTCAGAAAACAAGAAGAAGATGAACAGAATCATCTAAAAGACCAAAGATCCTATTTATAGGCATTGAAATGCATTTTCAACTTCTGAGTTGATCCAAGGGCGCAGATACTGCCACCGTTGCACTCACATGTGGGCCACGTGAGCGCAACGGTGGAGGGGCATTTGTTTCCCCCAATCAGAGCAAAGCACTATTTGAAATTTAAATTTCAAAATGAAGCAACGCTTCATATGCAGCGCCAAGTGCGCTGCGCCCTAAGTAGCGCACCACGTGTAAGACACGGATGCGCTAGCGCTAAGTGCGCTGCGCTATGAGCAGCGCACCACGTGTAAGACACGGGTGCGCTAGTACTAGAACTAAAAGCTCCTCATCGTTAGATCAAAGATCTAATAATAATGATAAATTATTAATCGATCAGAATTAAATTCTGTTAAGGAAAGATCTCTCAAACCTTTCCAAACAACAAGATTGTGCTCTGTAAATCAGAACACCGTTGGATCAATGATCCAATGGTAAATAAAAATTACCAAAAGACAGAATAAATTCTGTATGGAAAGATTTATCAATCTTGTTAAAAACAAGAAGATTACCTTCTGTAAATCAGAAGCCCTTGGATCAAAGATCCAACGATGGGAAAATTCCCAAATTAATTAGAGAAAAGATCTCTTTAACTGATTCAACAAATCAGCTTGCCCTATATAAAGGCCCCAAGACTTCAAGTCTTATATAGAGAAACCCCCCCTATAAACTTTGAGAAACTAAAAGATAAAGAGCAGGCTCTTACAAGAAGATCTTTCTTCAAGGTAAAAATAATAATGATTAACATAGAGATGAAATCATCTCATAAAAAGAAGAATTTACTTCTTTAAAGATCATAGATCTACAAGACCAAGGTTTTTCATAAAAAGATCAAGAGATCTCATCATAAAATAGTAAGAAGAAGAACATAATTCTTCTCACAGATCATGGATCTATAAAGGCAAAGCCTTTAATCAATATAAGAGATTGGAAATATCTCCTGCAAAATAAGAACTGTTGTTCTTAGATCTTGAGACAAAGTCTCTTTTAGAAGAATATAAATTTGTTGCCCAGATCATAAAATTGATCAAATGCGCTTTGCGCTCTTAAACTGCGCTTCTGCGCTCTCTGGACTGGCGCTCAACGCCAAATGCGCCACGTGTCAATCACGTGTGCGCCAATTAACCACTAGCGCTTTGCGCTCTTGAAATAGCGCACCGCACGCATGGGCTGGCGCTCAGCGCCAAGCGCACCACGGGTCACTCACGTATGCGCCACTAAACTGAAAGCGCAATACGCTCATGGATTAGCGCTCAGCACTTATAAATTGGCATCATGCGCTCATCATCTGGCGTCTAGCGCTGAGCGCGACACGTGTTCCTTACATGTGCGCTACTTGGCAGAAGCGTACTGCGCTCTTTGACTGGCGCAAAGCGTCTAGCGCACCACGTGTTGCACTGACAGAACATAAATTGTTCTTTAATAAACCCAGAGCTCTAATGAATGCTCTGCATTCAATAAAAGACAAAAACATCGTTAAAAGGGCCAAGTCCAAAATAAAATGTTAAACATTTATTGGACTTAGCCTAAGATTGACCATAAGTCCTCAACTTATATTAATTGAGCTCATCTGCTCATAAATATGTTAACAGATCTTAGCCCCAAATTGGACTACAAATCTTTCAACCAACTCACATCGGTTCGAGGGTACATCTCTTTACTCCTCTGATATTTGTCGTTGTAATCCTTCAACGTCTTCAGAGAGGTGACGGGTCCCCGATAACCAAACATTCCACGGACTGTGGGGTCCTTTAAAACCCACAGACTATGATGTCCTTAACCTTGACTGTTAGGTCTTTAAACTCACGGACTATGATGTCCTTAACCTTGACTGTGAGGTCTCTAAACTCACGGACAATGATGTCCTTAACCTTGACTGTGAGGTCTTTAAACCCACGGACTATGATGTCCTTAATTTTGACTGTAAGGTCTTTAAAACCACGGACTATGATGTCCTTAACCTTGACTGTGAGGTCTTTAAACTCACGGACTATGATGTTTGTTGCCCTCCGAATGGCGGTGCGACGTAGAGACGTCTGGCCTAAGATTCGGGGCAGATGCTATTTGGTTTTATCCGTCCACCTCTCCGAAGATGCCAAGTTGATTTATGGCACCGTGTATCGGAGGTTTAGACGGATGCGGCCGATGTAGCAGATTTCGTCAGATTCCCCCTCGTCTGAGGGGTTTTTGATTGTGGGGACGCTCTTCCCTGCAGGCGCAAGCCCCTGCAGTTAATTACGCTACCGCATCGCGGTAACAACTTTCTCCTTCTCCAGATGTTCACTTCGTGTCATGGGTGTTTGTTTTGTTTGTGGTTGCCCGTGGATTGTATACGGAGACTAATTTATGTCATCACCCGTAGGACGTGGATTAGTCCAAATCCGTATCTTCTTAGATTTGGGTTTGGGGTTTTGGTTTAAGGATACGTTAGCCATATTTGAGGCTAAGATCAACTTAAACGTTCGTTAAGGACACGTTAGTCAAATTTTAGACTAAGATCAACTTAACGGGATCGTTCAGATCCGACAAGTGAGCATTTGGGGGTTCTATTGTTCTAGTTTAGGGACATAGTGGTCCATTGAATGTATGGCCGTCGGGACCCGTCACTTCTCTGACGACGTTGAAGGATTACAACGACAAATATCAGAGGAGTTCAGAGATGTACCCTCGAACCAAAGTTGGTTGAGAGATCTATAGTCCAATTTGGGACTAAAGTCTATTTGAAGGTTTTGGTTTAAGGATACGTTAGCCGTATTTGAGGCTAAGATCAACTTAAACGTTTGTTAAGGATACGTTAGTCTAATTTGAGACTAAGATCGACTTAACAGGATCATTCAGATCCGACAAAAGAGCATTTATGCTCTATTGTTCTAGTTTAGGGGACATAGTAGTCCATTGCCAGTTTAGGGACATGGTGGTCCAACATTCCCATTTTTTGGGACGAATATTGGTTTAAGGACGCATTAGTCCATGAGTTTAAGGACCCCACAGTCCGTATTACCAGTTTAGGGACATGGTGGTCCAACATTCCCATTTTGGGGACGAATATGGGTTTAAGGACGCATTAATCCATGAGTTTAAGGACCCCACAGTCCATATTACCAGTTTAGAGATATGGTGGTCCATCATTCCCATTTTGGGGATGAATATTGGTTTAAGGACGCATTAGTCCATGAGTTTAAGGACCCCACAGTCCGTAGCAATGTGTGGTTGTCAAGACCCGTCACCTCTCTGATGACGTTGAAGGATTACAACGACAAATATCAGAGGAGTTCAAAGATGTATCCTTGAACCGGGTATAAATTGATTTGGGAGAGCAGTTGTGCTCAGTTCAATTTAATTTGAAGACTTATGGCCAAAATTGGGCTAAGTCCAGTTAAGAATATTCAACATTTTATTTGTGTTTGTCCTGTAAGGCCTTTATTTGGGCTCTGCCCTTGTTTAATAATGCATAGCATTTGTTTTGGTCTGTTAGACCTTTTAATTGGGCTCTGCCCTTTTCCAATAATGCATAGCATTTTTAATTTGGTCTGATAGACCTTTTAATTGGGCTCTGCTCCTTAATAATGCACTGCATTAAATGTTCTGACAGTGCCCCACGTGGTTTGTCAGGTGCTTTGCGCCAATTGAGGAGCGCAAGGCGCAAATTCATGTGGAGGTGACACGTGTCACGCGCTGGTGAGCGCAAGTCTGTTAGCGCAGTGCGCTGCGCTAGTGCGCTGCTGCCACGTGACGCGTTCTGGTGACTTGCGCCAAACCAAGAGAGCAGTGCTATATTTTTAGAAGCGCGAGGCACAGTTGTTCTGTGATTGACACGTGGCGCTCTCTGGTGGCTTGCGCCAATCCAAGGAGCGCAATAGTGCAGATTTCAAAAGTGCAAGGCACTGTTTAATATCTTGATCAAATTTAGATCAAAGAAAACAAGTTTTTTCTTTTTTCCAGAGAGGTTCTATCTCAAATTTCAAGAACCGGTGGTTCATCAAAATGCAATGCCTTTATATAGATCAAAAGATCTAGTCATGAAGTAGATTACTTCTTTATTATTATTTTTTATTAAAGATCTTGATCTTGTTCTTAGATCATTGATCTTTTTAGAAGAAATTCTTCTTTTTTCCAAAGGTTTTACCTTTTTTCTTTCTCTCTGAATTCTTCTCAAAGTTTTAGAGGAGGTCTCTGTATCTCTATCTCTGTGTCTTTTAGACTTGGAGTCTAGGGGCTTTTATATAGTGCCAATTGATTTGTTAAATCAGTTAAAAAGATCTTTCTCTGATTGATTTAGGGGTGTTTCCCCACCGCTGGATCTTTGATCCTAGGGCTTTTGTTTTACAGAAGATAATTTTCTTGTTTTAAAAATATTAGAAAGATCTTTTCAAGATTTTATTGTTTAAATTCTGGCACAGTTGGCGCAAGCGCACCTGCGCTTGACACGTGTCGCGCAGCGCAGAGCGCAGCGCAACTGCGCGCTGACACGTGTCGCGCAGCGCAGAGCGCAAGTCATCTGAAGCGTTGCTTCCTTTATTTTTATTTGAATTTTTAACACAGAGCTTTGCTCTGATTGGGGGAAACAGAAGCGTTGGTTCATTTCCCGCCTTGGAATTTGAACAGAGCTTTGCTCTGATTGGGGGAAACAATGTCCTTAACCTTGACTGTGAGGTCTTTAAACTCACGGACTATGATGTCCTTAACCTTGACTGTGAGGTCTTTAAACTCACGGACTATGATGTCCTTAACCTTGGACCGAGATGTGCTTAAACTAACATTGGACCGTAATGTACTTAAACTAATCGACCATAATGTCCCTAAACTAAACAATAAAGCCCAATTGCTCTCTTGTTGGATCTAAACGATCCTGTTAAGTTGATCTTAGTCAAAAAATTAGACTAACGTATCCTTAACATACGTTTAAGTTGATCTTAGTCCCAAATGAGACTAATGTATCCTTAAATCCAACCTCCAAACCCAAATCTAAGAAAATACGGATTTGGACTAATCCACGCCCTACGGGCGACAATATAAATTAGTCTCCGTATACAATCCACGGGCAACCAAAAACAAAACAAACACCTACGACACGAAGTGACCATCTGGAGAAGGAGAAAGTGGTTACCGCGATGCGGTAGCGTAATTAACTGCAGGGGCTTGCGCCTGCAGGGAAGAGCGTCCCCACAATCAAAAACCCCTTAAATGAGGGGGAATCTGACGAAGTCTGCTAAATCGGCCGCATCCGTTTAAACCTTCGATATACAGTGCCATAAATCAACTTGGCATCTTCGGAGAGGTGGACGGATATCACCCATTAGCATCTACCCCGAAATTCAGGCGAGACGGACCTGCGCGGTCGCGTCTCCGTGTTTCGGCGGGGAACAACAGGCATATGACGTCGGATGTTTATTTATATATGTCATTGCATTGACTCGATTGTTTGATATATATCCGTATTTGGTCACCCTAGATATCATAGTATTACCTTCAGGATATAGTGACCTAGGAAATTATTGTTTTATTCGATTTCTACTTACTGATGTTTTCTACTCACGAGTTGGCAACTCACCCCCGTTGTGCCGCAGTTCTTGCAGGTTTGACCGCTTGGGGATCAGTTGCGGTATCGCTGGCACACAGCTTCTTCCAGGGTGTTTTGCTTTGGTAGGTGGGACACATGTTGGATCGTGCCCACTCTCGTACTTTTATACTCTGTTGTATCTAGATAAACTCCATCAGATTAAATCAAATCAGGACTAGACATTGTATATCGATAGACCTAGTCAGACTTGGGTATGGTGCGAGACTTAGAGCGATGGGTTTATGATAGCTTTTCTTGAGTTTTGATGTCTTGCTTCTTTATTTGTTCTTTCTAGGTTGATTCTTCGCCGTTAGGCGTCGTATATATGTTATTGCGTGGTTGTGATTCCGCCAGTTGGCGAAGAGCTAGCTCCCCGCCTGTGGATACCTATATATTGTTGTGTATATGGTTTTGAATCAAAATATATAAGGGAGGTGCTGCCCAAATTTTTAAAGACGAAACATGTTTTCAACTCTAATATAATCCACTTGTATTTTCATGTTCCATTAGCTATGCATTTATAAAAACATGACTCATTATACCTTTATTTCAAAACTGCACCCCCACCATTTTCCGTAAAAAGGTTTAGATTTTTTGGGTTTCAGCTTACTTGATTTACGTCACGCCTTTAGACGTTGCGTAATTTAAGTGCCGGTCACGTGCTAAATTACGAGTCGTGATATGTACCGAACTTGACATGGTCAAACACCAAGATCGGTACTATTATCTTGATACGGGAATAAGTATGGATGTCTGAACCTCCCGTAGTTATGATAACAGACCCGAGTCGGTCATCGGCATCCTCGGCAATCGTCATGGCCAGAGGCCTATAAAAGGCATTAAACCAAAGTAAAGTTACCCACAGAGCAAAGTGCATATCATGACGATGGGTGTACCTCTTGAATCTGGGAATGTTACCTCTTGAATCCCTGGATGCTGCCTCTTAAATCGGCATACGTGCGGCTATTCACCGGGAGACGTCCGTGAATGCATACAACTTGATATGACAACTAATGACATGCACAAACGACATGACATGAAATGATTGTTTACCATGATAACATGACCATTGATTTGATATTGTATGTTCCTGGTTAGAATAATTCATGATTTAAAACCTAATTATTAGAATCACTTGATCCACATGTTACGTTACCCGACATATGCTTCATGCTTACATGATAACCCCTTTCAATGTACTTTCGTTACTTTATAACCTGGTAAACTTAACCCGAATGCAATTTCGCTGACGGATATTTCTGTTTAATTGAAATTTTCATCAGCGAAGGATTTCGTGAAGGATGAGGCAACACTGGTGGAATAGGAATAAACAACGGAGGATTTGTCGTATGCGTAGGCTTAAGCGGAGTTCGATCTGTCCTAGACCTACTCTTAGTTTATGTTGTTTTTATTTGGGAAATTCTTTATTGTATATTAAAAACCTTATATTTTGGTATTGCAGTACTTATGGTATCTTGATTTATCGAATGTATATTATGTTGTAGGTTTCAGACTTGGTATTTCTTATGAGTTATCACACGACAGACGTTTAGCGGTGTCTATATCGGGAAGGAGTGCTTCTCGGTATAGATACGTCACAGGTATCGTTATGTTCCCGCTATTTTATTATTTATTTTGGGAAGTGGGGGCGTGTCACTTGATAACTAACTTTGTATATCGGCTTTCCGAAAGATAACCTTGAATCTTTCTAAATCTTTTTAAGTATAGGAAGCTGATGGGGCTCGATATCGGTGATCTCCCAGATCATGGACATGTGGCGGATGACGTGTCCCAGAGCATGCAAGAGAGGACCTACAGCTGCCGACCAAACCACCCCTAATGCTCGTCCTACCGAGCAGGCGCTGGCTCGCCTCCGAGCCCCAGCACAATAGGCCTCCTCGGCCTCACAGCTCATTCTCGAGCTACCGCAGAGAAACAAGGAGGCCTCGGCTCTCCCCGCTCGTCCGTGAGCTCCTCCCGCCGAGGTCATCTTCCTCGGTCCATCGGCCAACCCAACAGCACCGCTTGCAGGCATAACCGCCATTCCCCGCGAATCTCGCCATGGCGCGAGATCTCCGCCGGCCACATCCCACGTTCTACGCCACCACGATCCCCACTAACGAGCCTGTCTCGCCATTAATGGGAGGTCCCGCTAATCATGCGGGTGTGACGTCGGGAGCATAACGGCCAGCGTGATTCTCGCGCCTACTGCACCATCTGCCACCGCTATTTTAACCCCCCTTTCAGACGGTCAAGGTAAGCCAATTCTAATCCATTAAGACGTTGCTCTGCTCGGATTACTCCACTAACTTGATCGTCGGAGGGTCATCGGTGGTCCAACCACCTCGGGACTTCCTTGCATGTAGCTCGGCTCAACAACTCCAAACCCATTGAGTTCCACACGCATCAGGAGTCTGTCTCCAGATCAAATCTCAGCCACTCATCGCCGCCATCAGCAGATCAACGGGAAGCAACATTTGAAGAAGATTCCACCCTCCATCAGCTGGCGTCGTCTGTGGGAGAACTTTGATTCCACAAAAACAAAATTTCGCCTCCCGATCTCACTCCGATGGTGAGCGATCATCAAGACGATCCAAGCGCCAACCCCCGCCTCCCTCTCAATGGAGGCACAGACGAGCCTCCTCCGCCGAATGCCATCAACGCCCTCGCCGGCCGCATAGACCGACTTGCATCCTTCGTGGAGGCGCTAGTCCGCGTCCAAACGGCGGGGCAGAATCCCCAGGTCACCACTCCCCTGCCTCAGGACCAGGACCCCTACAGGGGGAGAGAAGACTCAGCCCGCATCGGCACGACTGACCGCCACCTCGCTGCCTCCCACGGCCGCGGATCCCCTGGGCCAGTACGTTCTGCAACCCGCTGGGCGCCCAACAGCTCGACACCAAGGTCTGTCGCTAGGGCGCCCCGCCCCGAGGTCTTTCGCGTGCCTGTCCCTCCTGAGGAAATGCCTGTCAGCTCGCATGTTACCAGGCATGACCGACACACCCTCCCCCGATGGGGCCGCGTAGACGGGTCTCTTCAAGACAGCTCAAGGGCCACCTCACCCGGAGATTTGAGGAATCTCATTGAGAGAAACCGCGGCCGAGGCCAGGCGCAGTTCGCCAGTAGTAAGGGCCTGCGATCAGAGTGCGCCGAGTCGTCGGGGTACCATGGCCGACTCGACGCCCATGAGAAGAAGATCGAGGGTCTGCATCGGGAAGGTCACCGTCGTATTTATCAGAGTGCGTTCAAGTCGTCGGGGGTACCATGGCCGATCTCGGTCCTTTCCTTATCGAATAAGGTGCAGGATATATCATATATACCGCTGTGCAAAGCAAGAACTGTAGCTACCTGTTTTATTTTGAAATTCGATTCTACAACATCTTTAGGTTTATTTTATTTCATTAATCTCATTAATGAAGTCCCATCATTTAAGTACCTAAACATCACAGATAAATACGACGTACACTTATGCCATCCGCATTTGCCTCGATGTCCCCTCGTGCACCGTTAAGTTAGGTAACTAACGACAGAGCGGGGCAGGGCTAGCGCGGGTGTAAGACATAAGTAACGCCTATATAATATATCATATATACTATATACAGTATTTATCAGGGAACATCACATGATCACATCACAGATATCGCAGCAGAAGAATCATATGAAATATTGGATATACTAGGACGTCCGTGTTTTCAATACGAGCCAGTATAAAACACGGATTCCACGGTCGCGATGAATAGCCAAACCCACACCCCTAGACCCCTACGAGAGCGGCAAGCAACCCTACCAATTCTGGAGTTAGGAGACCCGGACTCGACTCCTCGAGTTGGTCTCCCACTGGACTCCAGAACCCGGTTACTTGTGCCCTCCTCCTTGGGTCTATCCTAGTGCGGAAAAGTAAATAATATACATCAACGGTGACAACTTCCGCAACTTGGAAGCGCCCCAATAAAAGAATATTACATACAAGTTTTTACATGAATGAAAATGAAAAACACTCATCTCACATAAAAAAAACCCCGGCTATTCAAACGCGACGATCCAACATAATATATCCAGCAACACATAACATCACATGTCATCAACGTAAGTAAACATGCGTATCCCAATTGTCGTTGACATATAACAACGAAACCGGCGATATCACATATTACACTTACGGTCACAGAAAAGAAAGTGTAAAACTACAACAGTTGGAATCTGCAATCTGTTTAGACATCGCATGCCTAATCAAATGAAATACTTAGACATCACATGCCTAACAATTATAAACCCCGCATTTTAGTCTCATTATCGAAAACACTTTTCAATATCAAGTCGGGCAATTCGACAAGATTCCCGACATCCTGATCGAATGCTCGTCGCAAACTTCAATGGACGGCTGCACCCCCGATACCGTCGACGAAGTGCACCAAGGCGGAACACCGCTACCGCGAGCACCCAAACGGATGCTTTCGGCGACGGGGTTCTCCTACAGTCACTTGGTCGGGGCTATGGAGTGAGGCTGTCTATTAAGTTTACCCGGCGAGTATCCGCGTACGCTACGTGATTGCGACGGACTTTTGATCACATCAAAATTCCGTGGCAACCGATCAAGTGAGACTAAACCGCTAGATTTATAATATTCATTCAGTTATCTCATAACTGTTTGTGAATTCCAATTATTGTATCCCATTCCAGATAAATAGAAAATGTTAAACTTTCCGATCGAACATTCAAACACCCAAGTTTTCCCGAAACTGCTCAACACATGAAACAAGTTCAAAAACATTCACTTCGTGCCTCAGTACCAACGGTCCAGCCGTAGAAGGGTACATGTGGCACGCCGTACTGCCCCAAACCCGAAGGTTCAAAGGGCAGTTCAAGACGGTCACATAATCGAGTTAAGGTTTGTTGTCTTCTAGAGGGACCATCGCGTTACTTGCACTACTTAGAACGTCCTTAAATCACGGAAAAATCCAACACTTGGAAATTTTCCAGCAGGGGAAAGGTTGGGTATTTATATCCGGTCGGACTTTTCAACATATTCTAAAATTTACCCGGAAAAACACAGAGACAAAATTAGACAATCCGATCGAATCTACGAATTCCCTAAACAACCCCAGAAAACTCAACTGTAGAGTAAATATTAAAATATTCCAGAAAATACAGCACTAGAAATTAGGAATTACTGTGCAAATGAAATAGGCTGATGTGACTACTTGGCCGCGGAACCGCCGCACAAGCCAGCTTGTGCCGCGGTTCCGCCGCACTTTAGAAGAATCATGAGCACGTGTTCCACAGTAATTCATCAAATTCCCTGCTAATTTTTCTGCATATTTTTAATTTCGAAAAAGACCAGATTTCAGAAAATGTACAGAGAGCATTTTGAGATTAGGGTTTCGGTTCGATCGGACTTCTAACTCCGTCTACGCGTCGCCTAAGGTTCTAGCTAGGCTCTGATACCACTGTAGGGTTCCTAAGCACACTCAAGAGGTCTCACAAGGCATCGACCATGCCAATTTCAAATTTTACGGTGCCGAGAAACCCTAGACAACGGATCGTTAACTAGAATTTTAGGCGAACACATGCAACTAGTTAACAATTTAACTAAAGGAACGGAAATACAACCTTTGTAGATCCGGTCCTCCACCTCCATAGCTCCGCAATGAAGTCTCCTCGCTGTCCAAATGGAATCCCGGACTCTAGCGTCGGCTTCATCGGAGAAATGGGCGGGCAAGGTCGTCGGCTTCGTGCCGAAGATGATCTACGTCGAGACATCGCAAGATCAAGCTCCAACTTCACCAAGTCATGAAACTTGTGAAGAAAACACCCTATACTACTTGGCAAGAGGTAGAGGATGAAGAAATAGGATGTGGGTTCACTTTAGAATTGGATTTCTCACTCATTTCATCAAGTTGCCATTGATGAGGCAAGCTTTTTCTTCAAGTAGAAGATGAAGAAGAAGAAGATAATATTATGATAAGTCTTTTCTAAAATGAAAAATAATAAGAATACTTATCATATACCTACCATAGTCAAGTGTAGAGACTAAACTAAGGTTAGTTAAAGGGTTAGGGTTAAGCAAGAAGACAAAATGGTCACTTAGTCAAAGATGCTTTGAAGCTTCAAGAAGCTTTAAGCAAAGAACAAAGAAAGCCACTATTTTCTCTTTATCATTTCCAAAATAAATAAAATAAATAAATAAATAAATGAATAAGAAAATGAAAACCAAAACCCTAACCATTTAAATAACCATGGTTTAATCTTTACATAAACTCAAGTAAGCATGTATCATCAAACATGATACAATCAAGTGCACAAAAGTATATCACATATACAACTTGTGAACTTTAAGTGAGAAAATCCATTTGAAGTGAACCAATACTAGTTAATGCAAAGTAATATATCAAATATATAATTATGCATTAAATCATTAAATCAACACTTGATTCAATGATCCGGTCATGTCGCACACAACCGACTAGTATACAATGTATCGTCTTATCGAATCAATCCTTGATTCGATAACTAGGTTATATTGGATACAACCATTCGACACATTCATCGCGAGAATGAAATACGGTATCACATACACACATTATTCTCGGTCCCGCACATATCTCATATGCGCTCCTATTTCGTTTCGCTTGAGCCAGGAAACCTCTGTGTAGGACTCTAAAGACTCGTCAATACGCCGGTAGCAGATGATGATCATATCAAGCACCCACAAGCCGCAAGCGGTCTGCTAAACGTAACGGCCACCCGGGTATTGAGCGATCAGAAGATCGACGAGCAAGCCCGCTCACACTCCTGTGAATCCAAGCAGTAACACTTACCGTACAGTCCGGTCTGTTCGTCTGATATGTCGCATATCTCGCCTAGAGGTGGTAAACGTCAGACCCCAATAGCTCGATAAGTCATGTCGATATGAGGTCTATAACAATTCGAGAAACTACTGGTAACACTTACCAGTAAATCTCAGCAACCCTGGCCAGGGATTTCCGGTTATAGCCAATCGAACACAGCGCAACATCAACTCCCTATACCGGGAGAGACGAATCCCCTCCTATCGCTCATTGCCTCCACGTGACTCAGGACTGTACCCAAAAACCACCGTTTTGCACGCCCTCTTGGACGTGGTAAGGTGGAAATCAAAGCACAGTGGGAACCACACAAGACTCTATGACGATCTCGGGTCAACAGACTACTCTGTACCAGTGTCACCAGAGAACTGCCATCTGACGTAAGGTATAATACCATCTGGGAGTTCTCGGCGAGTCCGTCCAGTGTACCCAGTCTCTACTGAGCACCCGTATATCATCTCTGATGTCAAACACCAATGGATATGGGATCATCCATCGCCCATCGGTATGGGTCGAGAAGGTATACGCTAGTCTACTCTGGTATATCGATGCCCCGTCTCGATACACCCACGACTAGGGACTTTGAAGGATGTACTTATGGACTACCATATCCCCACTAGTATGATCCGCATCATAGTCCAGGTAGTCAAGTACACATCCTAAGGGCTTTACCAACATGTAACAGAGAGACAATCAGTGTACACGTTAAGGTAAAGATCAACCAGATAGCATACTATCATGTCGAGCAAGAAAGTCCTCCCTATATATGTCCAAGCATCCACTACAATATACATCCTATGTATAGCAATGGCCTCTAGGGCATACATATAACTAACAGCTAAGCCCTCAACAAGGGTGTCACGCCCCGCTTCCCAGAGTACGCTAGATTGGGCACGTGACATAGCCAACCATGCTACCTGTGGGTAGGAAGTATCCATCCACAGTCACATTACGGCTGTAGAGATATCAAGAACAAGATAAACTATCTAAAACATGTCCACAATCCAGAATAATAAGAGTCAATGATAAATAAATGCGGAAGCAAATGATCCAATACAATAATAGAAAAGTATGTCCCATAATGCGGGCTCACATCTGGAAATAAGAGTGCAGGAAATAAAACTAACCACAACAGAATTCACAAATCAGCCTGCTGGCTGAAATACTCCTGCTCAGACAGCGACAGTGGTAAAGAATCTGGGCCATGCAAAACCCAGACGTCAGCGCGTCATGTCAACCAATAATATAGTATGCACAGTGTAATAGGCAATGCAGAAATAAACATGAATAAAGCAATAGTAGGAAACAAGCAGTGCAGGGTAGTGTGCAGTGGGTAACTAAACTGTTCTAACAGGTTTTCTATTCTAAAGTCTTTGAAATCAATTTGTGTAAACCTCCATGTAACTCAAAGGATATGTCCCGTTACCCCCCGGGACCACGGATCAGGAAGATGGGAACCAATAGTGGTTCTGTCCCGTTGCCCCCCGGGACCACGGATCATGAAAATGTAAGAGTCACGAATGGCTCTATCCCGTTACCCCCCGGGACCACGGATCAAGTAATACCCTTTTAAGTTACACTTTAGTTTACACTTTTGATTTCCCCATACCCCCAAATTATATGTGTCAGGTCAGGTATTCAGTAATCAAGAACTAATGCCAACACAGAATCAGGTAACAGCAGGTTTTGTCTGGATAGACAACAGGAATGGTCCATGAGGACAACATGTCAGGTTTGTTGGCATTAGGCACGAGATCAGGTAACAGGTCGGGTTATGGTACATCAGGTCAAGCCAGGTAATGTATAAAGGTGTCATGTCATGTCAAGAGTGTACGGTACCATGTCATGTCAAGTAGGAAGTGTAACAGGTCATGTCAGGAAGCACAAGATGTCATGTGGGTGCTCATAATCAAACTATCATAAACATGTGTATAAATAAACAAACATGAGTACTATCAGAACAATAAACTAGAACATGTAATATGATATGCAAATAGATATAATTTCAAGGATATGGATGCACAGTTATCGATTAGGGTTACATTTATAGTTCCAATATTAATTAGGATGCAATTTATTAAACATGGAGTGTTAATATCACATTATTATATAGTAATGTGATCTATGGATGCAATTATATGTATCTTAAATGCGATGGATGCAAACGGGTATCCGAAAAGTTATAAAACTATAAAATGGAAACGTGGGATGTACAATTAAGCAATATGTGATATAAATATTAATATGGATAGCATATTCAAAGCGATTAATAACTATAAAAGTGGTATTGATTAACCAACACAAGAAAGTTCCGTTCAGAAATTCAGCGTCACCCTAATTTGTAAAATAGCTTAAAAAATAACAAACGTTCTCCAAAAGGGACGTGTCTTATACCAAAACGAAGATAATTCAATAAGGTTTTCAGTTTTATAAGTATAAGCATCTCAGGTTGTCCCTACAAAAAGTTATGAATATTCGAAGTTGAAAGTTTGCTGCTGGAATTTCTCTGGACAGCAGTTTGGAGACATTTTCATTTGCATTTTACGTTATTTAAACAATTTATTTTGCAAGTAAATATTTCATACATTTATAGTATTCTGAGTTAGCTTCGTAACGAACTAAAGAACGTATACTAATGATTTTTCTATGATTTATAATGAATTTTATAAGATAAGGTGTACAGTAAATTTCAGATTTGTCATATCCGATTTTCCAACGACGTTTCATGTGTAAACTATAAGATTTTCAAATGTATAACATTATAAAATGAAGATTATAAACTAATTAAAAATAATAATAATAAATATTACGACGATATATATTTTAAATGATATGGTTACAGTATAATGTAATCTAGTATGTCACAAGATAAGTTTTCATGATCTAGATTTAATATGATATAAACGGATGCCAACGGAACATCGAAACGTTATAAAATTAAACATGAGGCACTAGATTTAAACTATAGGTATGGTATTTATTTAAATAGGTATAAAATGAATTATATAGCATGTAGCAAGATTAACTTGCCTTGATGGGTCGCGAATCGGGAAAACGGAACGTTAACCGTCGGCGGGGGAAACTCGCGACGGGCGCACGGTTCACGGAATGAACCCAAACGACGAACAAAGGAACCACACGGGTCGGGATACCTCGCTGGAACGTCGAGAAGTGTCACCGGTACGACGGAATTCCGGCAACAAAAGAACAGCTAAAAAAATAAGAAACGAGACATGAAGAAAAAAGAGAAAGAATGATAAAGAGAAGTACGAGAGGATATATGAGAGAGAGAGAAAAAGTGGAGAGAGAGAAAGTGGGGCCCACGGGGTTAAAGGAGAGGTTGCGATTGGCTGAGAGAATAAATTGAGAAGGATATAAAAGATTGTAAAAATATTATATGGTTAACTTAAAGATTTAAAAGGTAGGTAATGAACAGTAAGATATCAGATTAGTTAGAAAAAATATATGCGAAGGTTTTAATAATATTAAAATTTGGGATTTTGGCGCCAAATGAAACATTTCCAAATTGCGCCCGGGTTGGGTCCAAAAATTCGAAATTCAAATAATAGGATTTTAAGCGGGTTCCAAATTTTAAAATGAAATGTTTTATGATTAAAAAAAACATACTCCCAAAACGGACACACGCACGTGTACGTAGCCATCCAAACTCGCCCGTTTCACTGAACGGGACGAGAACACAATGCACGGACGCTACCACGAGACTAAGGGTGTCAAGTAGGCCAAGATAAATATTTTCAATTTTATTTTAGGTGCTAAAATTTGTTATATGCAGAATGACTTAGCCAGATAAAATTTTACAGTAAGACCCAAACAAGCAAGATAAATGAAATGAGTAATATCTAATGCTCAACCAATAATAGAAAATAGTAGTATTGGGCTCGGGTGTTACATTATACCCAACTACAAAAGAATTTCGTCCTCTAAATTCCAAGAATACAAGATAGAAAACTACAGGAAAAGGTGAGGAAACTTCTGTCGGATCTCGTCTTCTCGCTCCCACGTGGACTCTCCATGCGATCGATTACCCCAAGAAACTAGCACAAGGGGGATAACCTTGTTCTTAAGAACCTTTTCCCTTCGATCCATGATTTCAACCGGTCGCTCCTTAAAAGTCAGGTCTTCCCGTACTGTTAACTCCGAATGATCCAAGACGTGTGTTTCATCTCGAACATACCTTCGTAGTTGAGATACGTGAAACACATCGTGCACACCTGCCAAGGACTACGGTAACGCCAAACGGTACGCTACCTCTCCAACGCGCTCCAATATCTCGAAAGGTCCAACGAATCGAGGACTAAGCTTTCCTCGACTCCCAAAACGGATCACACCTCTAGTCGGTGATATCTTCAAGAATACCAAATCACCCACGGCGAACTCTAGAGGTTTTCTTGACGTGTCAGCCCAACTTTTCTGTCTGTCTTGAGCTGCCTTCATATGCTTTCTGATGGTGTTAACCTTCTCCACTGTCTATACCACCAAATCTGGTCCCAATAATCTTCGTTCACCAACATCATCCCAACGAACAGGTGAACGGCACTTACGACCATACAAAGCCTCAAACGGAGCCATCTGGATAGTTGCCTGAAAACTGTTGTTGTAAAACAACTCCACCAAAAGTAGATGATCCTCCCAAGACCCCTTGAAGTCCAACATGCATGCTCTCAACATATTCTCAAGAGTTTGGATCGTTCTCTCCGACTGACCATCAGTTTGAGGATGATAAGCTGTGCTAAACTTCAATCGAGTCCCCAAACTTTCCTGTAAACTCCTCCAGAAGTGTGATAAGAACCGAGTGTCCCGATCGGACACGATGCTCACCGGTACTCCATGCAATCTTACAATTTCCTGCATGTACCGCTCTGCCAAAGTCTCTGTTGATTGACCAACCCGAAAAGGAATAAAGTGAGCTGCCTTGGTCAATCGGTCAACAATTACCCATACTGCATTGTTGCCTTTTGGACTCCGCGGTAAAGCCGTCACGAAATCCATGGTTATATGTTCCCACTTCCACTGAGGAATCGGAAGTGGTTGCAATAAACCAGCAACCCTTTGATATTCAGCCTTAACTTGCTGACACACCAAGCACTTTGCCACAAAGCGAGCAATCTCCCGCTTCATGCCCTCCCACCAGAAATGCTGTCGAATATCTCGGTACATCTTTGTGCCTCCTGGATGTACAGAATAAGCTGAACTGTGTGCCTCCTTCATAAGCTCTTCACGAACATCACCCTTTAGCACACACAAACGGCTACCATACCTCAATTAACCATCTTCGTGGATCAATAAATCTGTTCGTAACCCGGCTTCAACCTGCTCTCGAAACTTTTGCAGTCTAGGATCCTGCGATTGAGCTGCTTTAATATTCTCGATCAAAGACGAATGTACTTGCAGCTGCAACAACTGTCCCATAGAACGCGGTAGCACAACCTCCAAGTCAAATCTTCGAAAATCTGCGACGATCTCCTTCTGCGTAGTTAACACCTGAATTACTGGTAACCGACTAAGCGCATCCAGCACAACATTAACCTTCCCCTGATGGTACTTAAGATCAAGATCGTAGTCAGCCATCAGCTCCAACCATCTACGCTGCCTCATGTTAACCTCCTTCTGTGTGAACACATACTTCAAGCTCTTATGATCTGTAAAAACTTCGACTCTCTCGCCCAAAAGGTAGTGTCTCCAAATCTTCAAAGCGAAGATCACAGCCGCAAGCTCCAAGTCATGAGTTGGATAATTCTTCTCATGGGTCTTCAGTTGTCTTGATGCGTATGCTCCCACCTTCCCATGCTGCATCAAAACACATCCCAATCCTTTCCCAGATGCGTCGCTGTGAATCACCAATCCTCCGGAATTGTCTGGCACGGTCAAAATAGGGGCGGTTATCAATTTCTGCTTCAACGTCTTGAAAGCTAACGCACACTTATCCGCCCATACAAAAGGTACCTCCTTACGCGTAAGCTTGGTCAACGGCTCTGCCAGACGAGCAAAGTTCTCCACAAATCTCCTGTAGTATCCGGCTAATCCAAGGAAATTTCTTATCTCGGCAACATTCTTTGGGATAGGCCAATCTCAAACTGCTGCAATCTTTTCTGGATCGACGGCAATGCCATCGCCAGACACAACATGCGCCAAAAACCTTACTTCCTCCAGCCAAAACTCGCACTTACTCATCTTCGCATACAATTTCTCCTGTCTCAACGTCTGCAGTGCGATCTTCAAATGCTCGGCATGCTCTTCAAACTCTTCGAGTAAACCAGAATATCGTTAATGAATACCACAATGAACTGATCCAAGAACGGTGAAAAGATTCGGTTCATCAAGTCCATGAATACTGCCGGCGCATTCGTTACTCCGAAAGGCATCACTAGATACTCGTAATGTCCATACCGAGTTCGAAACGCCGTCTTGCAAATATCTTCTGCTTTCACTCGGACCTGATGATATCCGGATCGCAAATCCAGTTTCGAGAATACCCTCGCGCCACTAAGCTGCTCAAAAAGTTCTCCAATGCGAGGGATCGGGTACTTGTTCTTAATAGTTACCCGGTTTAATTCTCGATAATCGATGCACATCCTTCTCGTGCCATCCTTCTTCTTTACTAGAAGAACTGGAGCTCCCCAAGGCGAGTTGCTGCTTCGAATCCAACCCTTCTCAAGCAATTCAGCAACTTGTTTCTTAACTTCTTCCAATTCTACTGGTGCCATTGGATAATACGCTTTAGATACTGGCGCTGCACCAGGAATAAGGTCAATTGCGAACTCCACGTCTCGCTTCGGCGGTAAACCCGGTATATCTTCAAATACGTCCATAAAATCGCGAACAACCGCCGGCTCTTCACCACTATCAACTTCCATTGCTGCAAGAATATTGTTTGTCGGCCTAGCCCTAAACTCGACTGGCCCGACAGAACTGCTTCCTTACCGCAACTGCTGTCTGCTGTGAACTCCCAATTTTCCCGATATGCTCTACTGTTCTCGAGCTGCCGTAAGAACCTGTGAGAAAGTGGTCAAACCCAGGGAGACGGTCTGCCTTTGATGTCCACATCCAATCTGCGCATGGACCTTCCTGCCCTGTCTGCATCGTTGGCGACTAAAGGTCCAGCGAGACTGCTGAGTCTCGTCCACTCTGCTGCATGCACGTCCACGGGTGCTCCATTCTGCCTCAGCCCAATAAATTTCTTTTCCATTTCCTCCCGTGTAGTCCGCGGGAAGCACTTCTCCTGGAAACTCTTAGAAAACTCCGCCCAACTGATCGGCTTGGGCAAGCGGGTCTCTTCCACAAGCCACCACTCTCGGGCGTAATCCACTAGCTGAATGTGCACCACATCAACTCTTTTGTCAACTGGAATCTGTGCCGCAATCAGTAAATTCTCCGTGTCAACTAGCCACTGCTCGGCTGACAACGGCTCCTCCAAACCAGTGAATGTAGACGGATCCCAAACGTCTGAAATCTGCCACGGTCCCTACTCGGTTAACTGGTTTAGCTCCAGCGTTGTTTACAGACTGCTGAACGATCTGCAAACCTTCCTGAAACGAATCTGCTATTGCTGGATCAGCTCAGTCTGTCTCTTTTGATTCTCCAGCATTCCTCTTATCACTCCAAGCATGGCGGCTTCGTCCACACGCCTCTGGTACGTCTTCAAATTCTTATCGGCCATAACAAAACACCCAACATTAGCATGATGATAGATTCAAAATAAAGGTCAAGGCTAGAACTCCAAGATACTTAAATAGAGTACCGCATTGTAACTATGCCGCGGTATCATAGCCACAATTACATAACTCCATCCAAGTCACCTAAGTCCTAGAGATAACAAGGAATCAGGTTTTCGAATAGATATGCAAAGGAAGTTTGCACATCGTAAAAGATATAATCAGGAAGAATGTGATTCAAGAATGGTAAAACGGTCAAGGTGGCAGGACATGTTTCCTAAACACGGGTATTCTGATTCGTGTATTGGGTACAATACCCAACTACAAAAGAATCAACCCGACTATCCTATGGCTCTGATACCAAAAGAACCATGTCACGCCCCGTTTCCCAGAGTACGCTAGATTGGGCACGTGACATAGCCAACCATGCTACCTGTGGGTAGGAAGTATCCATCCACAGTCACATTACGGCTGTAGAGATATCAAGAACAAGATAAACTATCTAAAACATGTCCACAATCCAGAATAATAAGAGTCAATGATAAATAAATGCGGAAGCAAATGATCCAATACAATAATAGAAAAGTATGTCCCATAATGCGGGCTCACATCTGGAAATAAGAGTGCAGGAAATAAAACTAACCACTACAGAACTCACAAATCAGCCTGCTGGCTGAAATACTCCTGCTCAAACAGCGACAATGGTAAAGAATCTGGGCCATGCAAAACCCAGACGTCAGCGCGTCATGTCAACCAATAATATAGTATGCACAGTGTAATAGGCAATGCAGAAATAAACATGAATAAAGCAATAGTAGGAAACAAGCAGTGCAGGGTAGTGTGCAGTGGGTAACTAAACTGTTCTAACAGGTTTTCTATTCTAAAGTCTTTGAAATCAATTTGTGTAAACCTCCATGTAACTCAAAGGATATGTCCCGTTACCCTCCGGGACCACGGATCAGGAAGATGGGAACCAATAGTGGTTTTGTCCCGTTGCCCCCCGGGACCACGGATCATGAAAATGTAAGAGTCACGAATGGCTCTGTCCCGTTACCCCCCGGGACCACGGATCAAGTAATACCCTTTTAAGTTACACTTTAGTTTACACTTTTGATTTCCCCATACCCCCAAATTATATGTGTCAGGTCAGGTATTCAGTAATCAAGAACTAATGCCAACACAGAATCAGGTAACAGCAGGTTTTGTCTGGATAGACAACAGGAATGGTCCATGAGGACAACATGTCAGGTTTGTTGGCATTAGGCACGAGATCAGGTAACAGGTCGGGTTATGGTACATCAGGTCAAGCCAGGTAATGTATAAAGGTGTCATGTCATGTCAAGAGTGTACGGTACCATGTCATGTCAAGTAGGAAGTGTAACAGGTCATGTCAGGAAGCACAAGATGTCATGTGGGTGCTCATAATCAAACTATCATAAACATGTGTATAAATAAACAAGCATGAGTACTATCAGAACAATAAACTAGAACATGTAATATGATATGCAAATAGATATAATTTCAAGGATATGGATGCACAGTTATCGATTAGGGTTACATTTATAGTTCCAATATTAATTAGGATGCAATTTATTAAACATGGAGTGTTAATATCACATTATTATGTAGTAATGTGATCTATGGATGCAATTATATGTATCTTAAATGCGATGGATGCAAACGGGTATCCGAAAAGTTATAAAACTATAAAATGGAAACGTGGGATGTACAATTAAGCAATATGTGATATAAATATTAATATGGATAGCATATTCAAAGCGATTAATAACTATAAAAGTGGTATTGATTAACCAACACAAGAAAGTTCCGTTCAGAAATTCAGCGTCACCCTAATTTGTAAAATAGCTTAAAAAATAACAAACGTTCTCCAAAAGGGACGTGTCTTATACCAAAACGAAGATAATTAAATAAGGTTTTCAGTTTTATAAGTATAAGCATCTCAGGTTGTCCCTACAAAAAGTTATGAATATTCGAAGTTGAAAGTTTGCTGCTAGAATTTCTCTGGACAGCAGTTTGGAGACATTTTCATTTGCATTTTACGTTATTTAAACAATTTATTTTGCAAGTAAATATTTCATACATTTATAGTATTCTGAGTTAGCTTCATAACGAACTAAAGAACGTATACTAATGATTTTTCTATGATTTATAATGAATTTTATAAGATAAGGTGTACAGTAAATTTCAGATTTGTCATATCCGATTTTCCAACGACGTTTCATGTGTAAACTATAAGATTTTCAAATGTATAACATTATAAAATGAAGATTATAAACTAATTAAAGATAATAATAATAAATATTACGACGATATATATTTTAAATGATATGGTTGCGGTATAATGTAATCTAGTATGTCACAAGATAAGTTTTCATGATCTAGATTTAATATGATATAAACGGATGCCAACGGAACATCGAAACGTTATAAAATTAAACATGAGGCACTAGATTTAAACTATAGGTATGGTATTTATTTAAATAGGTATAAAATGAATTATATAGCATGTAGCAAGATTAACTTGTCTTGATGGGTCGCGAATCGGGAAAACGGAACGTTAACCGTCGGCGGGGGAAACTCGCGACGGGCGCACGGTTCACGGAATGAACCCAAACGACGAACAAAGGAACCACACGGGTCGGGGTACCTCGCTGGAACGTCGAGAAGCGTCACCGGTACGACGGAATTCCGGCAACAAAAGAACAGTTAAAAAAATAAGAAACGAGACATGAAGGAAGTAGAGAAAGAATGATAAAGAGAAGTACGAGAGGATATATGAGAGAGAGAGAAAAAGTGGAGAGAGAGAAAGTGGGGCCCACGGGGTTAAAGGAGAGGTTGCGATTGGCTGAGAGAATAAATTGAGAAGGATATAAAAGATTGTAAAAATATTATATGGTTAACTTAAAGATTTAAAAGATAGGTAATGAACAGTAAGATATCAGATTAGTTAGAAAAAATATATGCGAAGGTTTTAATAATATTAAAATTTGGGATTTTGGCGCCAAATGAAACATTTCCAAATTGCGCCCGGGTTGGGTCCAAAAATTCGAAATTCAAATAATAGGATTTTAAGCGGGTTCTAAATTTTAAAATGAAATGTTTTATGATTAAAAAAAACATACTACCAAAACGGACACACGCACGTGCACATAGCCATCCAAACTCGCCCGTTTCACTGAACGGGACGAGAACACAATGCACGGACGCTACCACGAGGTTAAGGGTGTCAAGTAGGCCAAGATAAATATTTTCAATTTTATTTTAGGTGCTAAAATTTGTTATATGCAGAATGACTTAGCTAGATAAAATTTTACAGTAAGACCCAAACAAGCAAGATAAATGAAATAAGTAATATCTAATGCTCAACCAATAATAGAAAATAGTAGTATTGGGCTCGGGTGTTATAAAGGGGCAGCACTGCAGCTGCCCTGTTCGGCTATCCCTGGCCGGTAGCTTCCCTACCCCACAACGCCAGGGATCTAAGCCCTCAACATGAGGCAGCCCTGCAGCTGTGCTGCTCGGCTATCCCCGGCCGGTAGCTTTCCTATCCCACGATGCCAGGGATCTAAGCCCTCAATAAGAGGCAGCCCTGCAGCTGCCCTGCTCGGCTATCCCTGGCCGGTAGCTTCCCTATCTTACAACGCCGGGGATCTAAGCCTTCACGAAGAGGCAGCCCTGCAGCTGCCCTGCTCGGCTATGCCTGGCCGGTAGCTTCCCTACCTCACAATGTCAGGGATCTAAGCCCTCACAAAGAGGTAACCCTGCAGCTACCCTGCTCGGCTATCCCTGGCCGGTAGCTTCCCTACCTTACAACGCCAGGGATCCAAGCCCTCACTAAGAGGCAGCCCTGCAACTACCCTGCTTGGCTATACCAGGCTGGTAGCTTTCCTACCCCATGACGCCAGGGATCAAAGCCCTCACCAAGAGGCACTGGACAACAACCCTGTTCGGCCATCCTTAAGGACCCAAAAGCCCTCGATAGAGGCAACCGCTTAGCACCAACTGTGCTCGGTTGTCCCTGGCATACCACCAGGGATCAAAGCCCTTGCCAAGAGGCACCGGGCGGCAACCCTTCCCGGACATCCTTAGTGGGTCTACTACGCCCCTCCCGCGCTAAGGATGAAAAGCTCTCGAAAGAAGCAACTGCTTAGCACCAACTGTGCTCGGTTGTCCCTGGCACACCACCAGGGATCAAAGCCCTCACCAAGAGGCACCGGGCAGCAACCCCGCTCGGGCGTCCTTAAGGATCAAAGCCCTCGCCAAGAGGCACCGAGAAGATACCCTGCCCGGCCATCCTTAGCCGGCCTCTTACAGCCCCTACAAAGGTTAAGGATCAAAGCCCTCGCCAAGAGGCACCGAGCAGCTACCCTGCTCGGCCATCCTTAGCCGGCCTCTTACGGCCCCTCTAACGGTTAAGGATCAAAGCTCTCGCCAAGAGGCACCGAGTAGCTACCCTGCTCGACCATCCTCAGCCGGCCTCTCACGGCCCCTCTTGCGCTGAGGATCAAAGCCCTCGCTAAGAGGCGCCGAGCAGCTACCCTGCTCGGTCATCCTTAGCCAGCCTCTTACGACCCCTCCAACGGTTAAGGATCAAAGCCCTCGCCAAGAGGCGCCGAGCAGCTATCCTGCTCGGCCATCCTTAGCCGGCCTCTTACGGCCCCTCCAACGGTTAAGGATCAAAGCCCTCGCCAAGAGGCGTCGAGCAGCTACCCTGCTCGGCCATCCTTAGCCGGCCTCTTACGGCCCCACCAACGGCTGAGGATCAAAGCCCTCGCCAAGAGGCACCGAGCATCTACCCTGCTCGGTCATCCTCAGCTGGCCTCTCACGGCCCCTCTCGCGCTGAGGATCAAAGCCCTCGCCAAAAGGCGCCGAGCAGCTACCCTGCTCGATCATCCTTAGCCGGCCTCTTACGGCCCCACCAACGGTTAAGGGTCAAAGCCCTCGCCAAGAGGCGCCGAGCAGCTACCCTGCTCGGTCATCCTCAGTTGGCAAATTACGGCCACTCCGACAACTAAGGAGCATAAACTCAACAAGAGGCATTGGGTCTATCAACGTCTTAGCGATTTACACTCCGACTTCGGGGCCATGGAGATACCGTTTTACCGTCTGCCTTGGAACACTTGGCAAGAAAGCAGACTCAAGTCGACGCGCGATCGCCAGACGAAGAGCTGACCTGACATGGAAGTTAAACAGTGCAAGTCCGAATATTCTACGAGTATTCTTCATAAACAAAGGATAATATGCAAGCAACGAAACAACAAAAGTTTTATTCGCACAAACAAAATTCTTTACAAAGGTACCGGGGGCTCCCCAGCCTTACAGAATTCCCGATGAGGGAAAATAAAAGAAGCAGGAAAACAAGGGGCTTCGGGGCCAGGCGCGACCCCAGGAGCCTCAATATCTACCACGGCTCACGCAGGGTCCTCGGTCATTTCCTCATCGGGGACCTTTCCTTCTCCGAGGTCGTCCCCCTGCTCGTCGGCATCCACAAGAGGGTATTCGGCTCGGAGCTCTTCATCAGCGAACTCCGGCATCCGGGCCTTGACGGCGTCGAGGGCTTCATGCCAGATGTTGGTAGTGGCCACGGCTAGGTCGGAGTAGTAGTCCTTCGACTTCTTATAGTCCTCCACCGCCTTAGCCGCCCCGAGATTGGCCCGCTTCACCTCCTCGGCTGCCACCCCCAACTCCTTCCGGAGGGTCTCCACCGTCTCTTTTATGGTGCCGACGAGCACCCTGGCGTCCTGGAGCTTGGCCTTGGCGGCCAGGGTGGCCTCATGATGCCGGCCAGCCTCCTGCTTCGAGGCCGCCACCGCCCGCGCCGCAGCGGCCACCTCCTGCTTCCCGGCCGCCACCTCACCCTCCAAGGCGGCGACCTTCGCCATCACCGCCTCCAGCTCCAGCTTGGAGCTCTCCTCCAGCGAGGTAAGCCGGCCCGTGGCCTTCATCGCTGGGGTTATCACCTCTTCCTCCATGCGGAGGGCGAGGACGACATGTTGGAGGACCCGAGATAATCAAAGAGAGGTCAGAAAGACAAAGGAGGCACCAAATCTCACGAAGGGCCGAGCGCTTACCTGCATGGCCTCCTAGGCAATGGACGCCAGCTGGCCTCTGAGGGTTTCCCCGGGGACCCTACCCCCTGCCGACTTCTCGATGTCGAACAGTAGACTGTCGGCGACCGCGAGCCCCGAGGGCACCGCAAAGCAGAGGCCCTCCTCCTCCACCATGATCGGGGAGGCCGGGGTCCGAGGAACCCTTCGGTGGGCCCTCTTGAGGGGGGCTGATGGAGACCTGGTCTCCTCCTTCGAGGTTGGGTCCTCCCGTTCACGCACCCGCTTTCGGCTCGGCGTTTTGCGGGACTTCGGGGCGGAACCCGCCCCCGAATGCTGAGGAGGTACGGCCACCGGAGGCACCGGGACGGCGGCCGAAGGAACTGGGACAGGCTTCGAGCGGGAAGAGCTGGCACCTCCAGCCTTCGGGCCCTTCTTCGGTTGCCGCATGGAGGCTCGGAGTTCGTTCATATCCATGGGTTCTGCACAAAACAAGATGCAGTGGAGTCAGCGCCGCATATAAAAATAAAGCAAAATGCAAGCCTAGCTCACCGACGAACTCTACAGGGCTGAGCCCAGCCTAACTCAAGGCCCGCTTAGATAGCAGCACGTCAGGTCGGGGAATGGGCTCCCACGATGCCACTCTCACCGCGGCGGGGTCATTGGACTGATTTCTCGGGAAGCACTTTTCCCTTGACCATTGGGTCGGCACGGGCCAGTCCTCACCCTCGGGTGGCGCAACAAAGAAGAACTTCTTCTTCCAGTCATGGATAGAAGAAGGTAGGACTGCAACTCCTGACCCAGCGGCACCCTCCTGTCGCTTCCTAAAGGAGAGGTAGACCCACCTCGGGTCGCCCGCTCGACCCCCAGGATGATTTTTGAAGAGGAGGGAGGAATCAAGGATGGAGAGACTGAAGGGGACCGCCTGTAGCTTCTGGCGGACCAGGAACCCGAGGAGGATCCTCCATGAGTTCGGCACTAACTGGCCCGGAGCTAACCCGAAGAAGTTCAACGCTTCGACAACCTCCGGAGGGAAGGGCAGGCGCATTCCGCCCCAAAAGGCTTCCAGGTACAGGGTGATCTCCCTATCCCGTACTCGGTCTGCCCTCTCTTCTTTCTTGGCCAAGCGAAGCGTGTAGCCAGAGGGGATATGGAAGTGAGCCGGAGCGTTGGCGAGCTCAACCTCGTGCCTCATCAAAGACGGCACGCCAGGAGCGGCGTCCGCCTTCTCCTCCCCGGGGGCTGCCCTAGTCGCACGATCCCGGGAAGAGGATTTGACCCCTGCTTCCCGAGAAGACTCGGGCTCGACTGGAGGGTCCCTAGAGCTTACTCCCACCACGTCTACAGACTCTACAAAGGAAGACATCTAACCTGAAGAAGAGGGATTCCCGGGAGGCAAAAGCAGAAGAAAGAAGAAGAGTGCCGGGCTATCAGGACTTAAAGTAAGGAAAGTATGAAAAGATAGGGGCCCTGGAGTGGACCCCATCTCTATCTATTGCTGCCATCGCCCTCATCCAACGGCGCCCTTCATCTCCCGCCAAAACGACTCCTCGCGTCCGACGACCCCGATTGCTCCACCTGTCGCTCCAGCATTGGGCTGCATCCCATCAGACGCCACAGGTCTGCAACTCGTCGCGTCACCCAACCAACGCTCGACACGTAGACCGTCGCTTCAGTGACGGAACGCACGAACCGGCGCACCCTCTTTAATGCAGAAGATCTCGCCCTGATTCGCCTGCGTCATCCAGCAAAGGACAACGGATTGCCCGGGGACACGCCCGATGATATCTTCGAAAGAGAGCTCACCTCGGGTGACCCGGTAGACCACTCTCGACTCGACCCGCCAGATGGTCGGGACGAAAGTGGGGGGCTAATGATAGGGCTCGATATCGGTGATCTCCCAGATCATGACACGTGGCAGATGACGTGTCCCAGAGCATGCAAGAGAGAACCTACAGCTGCCGACCAAACCACCCCTATGCTCGTCCTACCGAGCAGGCGCTGGCTCGCCTCCGAGCCACAGCACAATAGGCCTCCTCAGCCTCACAGCTCATTCCCGGGCTACCGCAGAAACAAGAGGCCTCGGCTCTCCCGCTAGTCCGCGAGCTCTCCCGCCGATGTCACCTTCCTCGGTCCATCGGTCGACCAACAGCACCGCTTGCAGGCGTAACCGCCATCCCGCGAATCTCGCCATGCGCGAGATCTTCGCCGGCCACATCCCACATTCCACGCCACCACGATCCCCATTAATGAGCCTGTCTCGCCATTAATGGGAGGTCCCGCTTATCACGCGGGCGTGACAGTCGGGAGCGTAACGGCCGGCGTGATTCTTGCGCTTACTGCACCTGCTGCCACCGCTATTTAAAACCCCCTTTCAGACGGTCAAGGTAAGCCAATTCTAATCCGCTAAGCCGTTAGTCTGCTTGGATTACCCCACCAACTTGATCGTCGGAGGGTCACCCCGGGACTTCCTTGTAGGTAGCTCGGCTCAACAACTCCAAACCCATTGAGATCCACACGCATCAGGAGTCTGTCTCCAAATCAAATCCCAGCCACTCATCGCCGCCATCAGCAGATCAACGGGAAGCAACATCTGAAGGAGATTCCACCCTCCATCAGAAGCCGATTGTTTTAACCCGAACTCGACGTGGCCTATGACAATAACAACAAACCGGACCACTTTTTTCCTGGTCTTTTCTTCTCCATAGGACCAAATCTTATTTTTTTGCAAACAGTTTCACAAAGTACAACAAGTAAATATATTGTTCAAGACAAAAACCCAAGATTAATTGCAGTAATCTGTCTTTAGTCTCATTAATCCAATAGCATTTGAATAGTGAATTGAGCCTTAAAAACCAAACTTAAAAGAAGAGATCCAAAAATTCTTCGTTCTAATCCTACAACAAGAGAAATTTGTTCTCAGAGTATTGCAGGAGATTGAGTTTTCATAGAACAAAAGGTTCTTTGGATAATGGACGTTAATTAGTGCAGTTACAGAAATATCTAGGCATGTTTGGGAGAAGGATATTCCCTGACCCTACACAATTCGATTTTTTCATGTAATTTTGGCATCTTATACCGGTAGAATTAAAGCTTAAATAAAATAAAATAAATATTGCCTTTGTATGAGTTTAGCAACAAAACTTGTCAACATAAACCCTAAACCCTAGCCGAATCAAACCCGTTTTTGATATACGACCGTGGACAAAATTGTATAAGATAGAAATTTAATTTTAAACGTTGAAATACGTACGTTGTAATTTATTGTTTTATATTTGGTTAGTGTGATATTTAAGTATAATTTATAAATACATCTAATCTGATATAGTTTCGTCAAAATGTATATCATGCACATATATGTTTAATAGAATTTACTGTAATTTTCATATTTTCCATTTTTATTTTTAAATTTATATAGACTAAGCCCTGAAACCCGCAGAAACATTTGTCTAAACCCAAACCCCTCAGACTCTTCCATGACCTGAATTTGTATGTTTGGGTATGATGCACTGTAAATCCTTTGGGTTTCCATGGCTTAGGGATTATGTTTTAAATTTACGGTTGGGTATAAAAGAATTCTTAACTAGGTCTCACCCTAATTAGATACAGGGTATTCATTTCTGCTAAGCTTATATGAAAATAGCCAAATCTTAAAAGTGGTAAACGAGAAAAGCCCAAGCATCATGTGCTACTGCACTTTGTAAAAAGCTCTCTTTTTCTCCCAAAATTGTCCCGCTTCTCTCTGAAATTCAATCCCCCAATTCTCTACATCGATCACTTCGGCTTCGATCTCGATCAAGCAATCGCCATGGGAAAGATGAGCAAAGCTTTGGAAAAGGCGAAGATGCTCGTGGGGATGGAGGTCGACGAAGAAGAAGCCCCCGAGGAAGCCTCCTCCTCTTTCTACGACGACTCCAATCGCGAGTGCACTTTATCAACCAAACAGGTTTCCTTTGATTGATCCTTTTGATTACATTGCTTAGATTCGTCGAGGATCGTGTAGATCTAGGGTTTTATAGATGCTTTTGTGCTTCCATTGATCGAATTTGGTGAAGGAGTAAGAAAAATGATCAGGGTTTAGGGGAATACGTCGGAAAAAATACGAAATCCAAGAGAAAGGGTTGTTTTTAATTAGAAATGTGAAGCTAGGGCAATTTACATCACAATACTGGTAACTGCACTGATCAAATTAGGGGGAACAGTCAGAAATTATTGAATTTATGGAGATACGTGAATCGAGGTTTCGGAGGCTAAATGGGAAAGCTATACTATTAATTTATTTTTAAAAGTGAAAAATTTGGTATTTTTGAGCTGGTTTGGGGAAATTGATTTATGACTACACACCATAATTATATGATAACCATGTCTGTTCATACAAATCCAATAGAATAGTCATTTTCGGTAAAATCCTGATTTCGGAAAGTTTAAAATTGGAACCGTTGGGGTCAAAAATTACACCCGGTTGACAATGTCAAAGTCAAAGTCAACTCCAAGTCAAGTGGGCCCAAGCTAAAGCAAACAAACTCTACCGTCGAATCCAAACCGGGCCCACGCCCGAACCTAAGTCCAAGCATGTGGGCTCAAGCTTAGACCGGCCCCATGTCAAGAAAGTATAACAAATAAATATAATATTTAAATAAATGTGCAAAATGTGAAATAAATGTGCAAAATCCAAATTTTTTGTAAATCCCATGGCTCATGTGCAAAAAAAAATAAGCACATGGGCATGAGATGAGCAAAATGTCATTTTGTAAAGCTCAAGAGGTTATGTGTAAATTTGTAAGCCTATATAAGGCAAAGTTATGAAGAAATGAAACATAATCAATTCCCCCAAATAAAATTAGGGTTTGGTGCCTCCATCTTCTCTCTCAAGTTCTTCATCTTCCTAGTCATTTTCAAATTAAATCAAGAGTTTAGCTTTCATTCTTTTAAAGCTAAATAAAGTTTCACCATAAATCCATTGAAGAAAAGTTTAACTCTCACATCAAATACAAAATAGAGAAGATTTTTGCTATTTTCTTCTTCTTCCTCAAGATCTAATTTGAGAGAACGGAAACTCACCTCCCAAGGCTCCATCAAGAGAAGAAAATGGTCTCTTTTCATCATCCAACATCCAAATTTTGGAGTTTCAAGAGCATCCATTTGGGTTTCTTTTCAAAAGAGAAAGGAGGAAATTTTTTGGAGTTTAACTCCATAATAATAAAAAATTCTTTCGGGAGTTTAACTCCATTAAAATTTTTTAGGAGCTCAACTCCATATTTTAAAATCTTTTGGAGTTTTAACTCCATAATAAAAATTATTTTGGTAGTTTAACTCCAAAATAAAACCTTGGGGGGTTTATGTCACGACCCGAGAATTCGACTCGTGACCGGCACTTAACCACGCAACGTCTACAGGCGCAACGCGGCTAAGTAAGCCGAAACCAGAAATCAAACCCAATAAATATAGAGTGATTTAAAACATTTTGTAAAAACAATCGTACATGTCCGAAAAACTTCCATTTATTTAGTAGAAATCCTTTTTAAGTTCAAAAGTTATAAGTTTTATAATTTTGGTAACATTTCCCTTTTTTTTTAAACATTTGCCCCGCCAGTCGGGTACAAACAAGGTGTAACAGAAATGACGAGTAAAATGAATGAAGCATCACAATAAGATATACGACGCCGTAGCGAAGAATCCACAGTAAAGCAAGGACAATATCATAAAAGATGGGACTGCAAAAGTAAAGTCGGCTCACATGCGAGCTCGACACCAGAATATAAAATCATACATATCGTCCTCACAACTGTCTCTAAGTCAATACAGAAAAGTAGATGGAGAGTACTAGATACATCAATATACAACTGAAAGATAACAGATACCGTACAAAACCCACCTATCAGCAAAAGGCTATCTCTGCTCAAAAGGGTATCTGTGCCAAAAGATGCGGTAACAGCCAGCCGTGACTACTCCCAAGGGCGACCTGCAAATACTATGGCACAACGGGGGTGAGTTGCCAACTCGTGAATAGAGATAACATATAAAGGTAATCGCGAGCATGCACGTACAGCGCTACTCTAACAAATGCCAACAGATGATATCAATGCGAGGTAAGCAGTATGCATAATAATAATGCAAGTCCTCTCTCAGGTGATATAACTACAGGATGAGATGTGATAATAAATGCTGAGCATGGGAATATAGTATCTACATGAAGTATCAAGGTGGACTACATATGTATGTATGCACCACAAATCCCAACATCCCAATGCCGGTACTCCATCGGCCCTCACATCCTGTATATCCCTGAGAATCCCGAGTGCCCAACATCGGCACCCAAATATCATAAATACTCGTGTCTAGCATCGACACGCAAAACATCCTGTATCGGGCATCCGTCAATCCGGGTCAGCCCTCTCTCAAAGTACATGTCGGGAATCCGTCAGTCCGGGTCATCCCTCTCTCAATACATCGGGCATCCGTCATTCCGGGTCAGCCCTATATCAATCCATCGGGCATCCGTCATTCCGGGTCAGCCCTCTCTCAGTACATCCTCTAGCACCGAGAAAACACGGGGCGGCGCCCCAAAATATCATATCAAGGGAACCGGGTTTTTAAATGATTACTTATTTGAAAAGGCCACGGTTCCCAAATCCAGAAATCACATGAATCTCAACCAATAATACAAGTAATTGTGATGTGATATGTGCATCAAATATGTATATCAAGTCATGTCATAAATAGATGAGCTACAACAATACACAACAGTATGATCATGGCAGTTCTATCAGTTCTAAGCAATATATATATATATATATATATATATATATATATATATATATATAAGGGAATGCAATATGCGATGACAATCCATGGTATGGTATATGCAGTATATAACAATAAGGTCCTATCAGCCCTGATGCATAACGCCATGCGGGCGATATCCCCGTAGATGTGAAATCTACTCACCGTGTCTCGCGCTAAGTGTATCCAACCACTTGTTTGCCCTTCTTCGCGGCGTCCGTCTCACTGGCCTGCGAACCTAGAATCACAAACACATATCACACATATAAGCTCAATTTCGCCAAAAACGCGATATCACGGTCAAACTAGAAACTCGTGTCGCAAACCAATCGCGCGTGTGCGCGATACGCTAAAACATGTGTGTGTGCTGAACCAAGAACCACCCCGACGCGCTACGATGCGTAGCACGCACCAGACCTACAGAAACGTGCAAGTCGCACTAAACATCCACCCTAAACTAAAGGAAAAAGCTCCCAGATTTTTACCTGGAAGACAACCCAAAAATTAAGCAAGACCAAACACATCAAAACACCCACAGAAACTACCCTGCACAAAACCCAACACAAAATGGGGAGGGGAGGCCGGCGTAGCCGGGAAAACAATGAAAGTCGCCGGCCAAACCCCGGTGGAATGGGTTCGAACTTCACTCACAAACCCCAAAAACCCTGCACACCATTCTGCAGTTGTTTAAAACTCTCAAAAACTCATGCAGTAAAAGCAGATCACTGAATCCTAAAAACCTGCACAAATACGACATTTTGCAACAATTTGTGAAATTCGTGGCATTTTAGCGTAACTGGGGCTGAACTAGGTTACAATGGCCTTACTAACTCACTAACAAGCTACTGAAACCCTAACACATCACCTTAGCACAAAGTTTCCACAAAACACCCCATATCGCATTAAAACACACAAAAATCCATAACCGATGCAAAACTACACTAACTAAGCTAACTAGGGAATAAGTTTAGGAAATATACCTCAACTTAACCCTAGGGAGTTGCAGGAAGGTGGAGGAATGAAGGGAAGAGGCTGCACTAGGAGCTGGGGCTGCTGCTGCTCACTGCCTCAGCTGTTGCTGCTGTTTGTGCTTGCTGCTGCTGCTGTTGGAAGCTTGCTGCTGCTGTTGCTGTTGGAAGCTTGCTGCTGCTGTTGCTGTGCCTGCTACTGCTTCTGGAGCTGGGGAAGAGGTAAGTGTGTTGTGTGAGTGTGTTGGTGTGTGGGTGTGTGAGAGTGTGTGAGAGTTTGAGAGAAAAACCAAAAAGGAAATGAGAGGCTACAATCATCACACAAAAGTCACCTCCCTCTCTCTCTCACTTCATTTAATGCAAGCATGGCTTGAGCCATGATGCCCACTCCCTCTCTCTCACAAGTCAACACACAAAAGAAAACTAATTTAAATTAAAGTAACCTCTTAACTAATTAATTAAACTCACTTATAACCCAAAAGAATTAATCCTACAATCAACCCATCATGGTTAATAATTGTGGTATTTACTTCATTTAAAAACCCTAGTTTACATGCACATGTGTGTGCAAGCCTAGGAAAATTTTTGAAAAATATTTATTAAGCTAGGAAAAATATTTAAAACACAATTTGGTAAACTTTTTATTAAAAACCATTATTTAATTATAATTATTCACTAACCCTTATCCTAAGGTGTTACAATCTCTCCCCCTTAAAGAAATTCGTCCCCGAATTTCAAAAATCTAACTACACATACCTTCAAAAAGATGGGGATACGTCTTCATCATCTCGCTTTCGGTCTCCCAAGTGACCTCCTCACGGTTCTGACCAAGCCAAAGTACCCTAACTGATGGAATGTCCTTCGACCTCAATTTCTTCACTCGTCGATCCAAGATCATCACCGGCTGCTCTGTATAGGAAAGGTCGCGCTCAAGCTGGATCGTCGGATGCTGAATCGCGTGCGAAGGATCATGAAGATATCTGCGGAGCATCGAGACATGGAATACGGGGTGCACATCTGGAAAGCTGGGCGGAAGGGCTAACCGGTAAGCTACTGCACCAACACGCTCGAGGATCTCGAAGGGGCCCACATACCTGGGACTGAGCTTCCCCTTCTTCCCAAACCTCATCACACCTTTCATTGGGGAGACCCTCAAGAAAACATGATCACCAACAGAAAACTCAAGTCTGCGTCGCCGACGGTCCGCATAAGATCTCTGCCTACTCTGGGCTGCTCTCATCCTATCGCGAATCAACTGGATCTTCGCGGTCGTCTCCTCAACGATCTGTGGCCCTAAGATACTGCCCTCACTGAGCTCTGTCCAACAAGTGGGTGACCTGCATCTCCTCCCATAAAGAGCCTCAAAGGGTGCCATCTGAATAGTCTCCTGGTAGCTGTTATTGTAGGAGAACTCTACTAAGGGCAAATGATGATCCCAGCTACCTCCGAAATCTAATACACAAGCTCTGAGCATGTCCTCGAGAGTCTGAATGGTCCGCTCTGACTGTCCGTCGGTCTGTGGATGAAATGCCGTGCTGAAACTCAAGCGAGTGCCCAAAGCCTCCTGGAGCCTCTGCCAAAGCCTGCTGGTAAACTGGGTGCCTCTGTCGGACACAATACATGTCGGGACTCCGTGTAGTCGCACTATCTCGTCAATGTAGATCTGGGCATACTGAGTAAATCCGAAAGTCGTCTTCACCGGTAGGAAGTGAGCTGCTTTCGTCAAACGATCCACGATCACCCAGATGGAGTCATACCCCCGACTAGTCCTGGGTAGACCTACCACGAAATCCATCGAAATCTGTTCCCATTTCCACTCCGGAATGGGTAACGGCTGTAGCTCTCCCGCGGGCCTCTGGTGCTCAGCCTTGACTTGCTGACAAGTCAGGCATCTCGATACAAAATCTGCAATGTCCCTCTTCATTCCGTCCCACCAGTAAACATCTCTCATATCATGATACATCTTGGTGGAACCGGGATGGACGCTATATACCGATCGATGTGCCTCCTCAAGAATCTCGCGCCTCAGTCCCTCAGCATCTGGTACGCACAGTCTGACTCCAAACCGTAGTACTCCCTGATCATCGATCACGAACTCGGAAAATCTGCCCTGTCCAATCTGTGCCATGACTCTGAACATCGGTCATCACTGAGCTGTGCCTCACGTACACGATCGACCAACTGTGGGCGTGCACGGACATGTGCTATCTGTCCTCCAATCGGCGTGAACTCGAACTGTACTCGACTGTCGCATAATATCTGCCAGTCTGCCGATGACTGCTCCTGTACTGCGCTCAAACAAGATAAACTACTCCCGGGCCTCCTGCTCAAAGCATCCGCCACCACATTTGCCTTGCCCGGGTGATATAAGATCTCGCAGTCATAATCCTTCACTAACTCCATCCATCGACGCTGTCGAAGGTTCAGATCCCGCTGCTGGAATATGTATTTCAAACTCTTGTGATCCGTGAATATCTGGCACGACTCGCCGTATAGGTAATGTCGCCAGATCTTAAGTGCGAAGACCACTGCTGCCATCTCCAAATCATGAGTGGGGTAGTTTTGTTCATGTCTCTTCAATTGTCGCGAAGCATACGCGATCACCCTATCATGCTGCATCAGAACGCATCCTAGCCCCACTCGAGAAGCATCACAAAAGACCACAAATCCACCCGGTCCGGAAGGTAAAGATAACACCGGTGCCGTCGTCAGCCGAGTCCGTAACTGCTGGAAACTGTGCTCGCACTCCTCCGTCCAAACGAAAGGAACTCCCTTCCGGGTCAACCCGGTCAACGGTGTAGCAATACGGGAGAAGTCCTGCACAAAACGCCTGTAGTAACCGGCCAACCCCAAAATGCTGCGAATCTCCGTCACCGATGTGGGCCTGGGCCAACGCTGAACGGCCTCGATCTTCCTCGGGTCAACACATATACCGTCTCGTGAAATCACGTGACCCAAGAAATCTACGCTGTCCAGCCAAAAAGCACACTTGGAGAATTTCGCATAAAGCTGGTGCTCCCTCAAGGTCTGTAATGTAATCCGCAAGTGCTGCTCGTGCTCCTCACTACTCCGGGAATACACCAAGATATCGTCAATGAAGACTATGATGAACAGATCCAAATAAGGCCGGAAAATACGGTTCATCAAATCCATGAAGGCTGCTGGCGCATTGGTGAGTCCGAACGACATCACCAAGAACTCGTAATGGCCGTAGCGCGTACGGAAAGCCGTCCGGGGAATGTCCTCCTGTCGAACCCGCAGCTGATGATAGCCCGATCGTAAATCGATCCTCGAAAAGTACCCTGCCCCCCGAAGCTGGTCGAACAAATCGTCGATACGCGGCAAAGGATACCTGTTCCGCACTGTCACCCTGTTCAGCTGGCGGTAGTCGATACACAGACGCAAACTGCCATCCTTCTTCTTGACGAACAGGACTGGAGCACCCCAAGGAGAAACACTGGGTCGAATAAGTCCCTTGTCCAGCAATTCTTGCAACTGACCCTTCAGCTCACGAAGTTCCGCCGGGGCCATCCGATAAGGCGGTATGGAAATAGGCCCCGAACCAGGAACCAAATCAATACAGAAAGAAATGTCGCGCTCGGGTGGCAACCCAGGAAGCTCGTCAGGGAACACATCAGGAAACTCGCTAACAACCGGAACCTGATCCAATGGAACCTCTGTAGCGCGAGCATCGCAAACATAGGCGAGAAATCCCTGACATCCCTTCCTCAAAAGCTGTCCAGCGCGAAAAGAAGAAATCACACTGTGAGGGGCGGCACTAAGGTCCCCCAACACAACAAAAACCGACTCACCGGGAAAGCAGAATCTAACTGTCTTCTCACGGCAGTCCACAGAAGCATAGCACGTGGCTAACCAATCCATGCCCAAAAGAACGTCGAAGTCCAACATCTCCAGAAGGATCAAGTCGACAGGCAACTCTCTCTCGCCAATACAGACGGTACAGGATCGGAACACGTGCCTAGCAACAAACGACTCTCCCACAGGAGTAGTCACCACAAGCGGCTGATCAAGCAAGCCGGACTCTCTACCCAAACTCGGCACAAAGTGCGTGGATACGTACGAGTGTGTGGATCCGGGATCGAACAATACATGTGCATCAACTGAACATACAGGGAGGATACCTGAAACCACTGCATTGGACGCCTGCGCGTCCTGATGCGTCAAAGCAAAAACCCTCGCCTGTCCGCCACCTGTGACTGGCTGCCCTCTGTCTCGATCACCTCGCCCTCTCTGAGCAACTCCTCCACGCCCACGACCTCGCTGTGTATGAGTCTGGCGTGGAGCAACGGTAGGTACGATAGGCAACGCCCTCTGGGGTGGTGAAGGCGGTAATGTGACATGCGGTGCTGTCGCCTCCCTCCGGGGTAACTCAGGACAATCCCGTATACGATGGTAAGAACTCCTACAGCGAAAACATCCCGACGACGACCGCTGACCGTCCTGGGAATAGGAGCTGAATAACCGGCCCCGCCCTGAATCTCTGCTGCCTGCAATACGTCCATCACGGCGCCGAAAAGGCTGTCTCTGTGCTGATGTATCCGCACGAACTCTCTTCGGCTCTGGAACTACCGAAGTCTCAGCAAGGTGCTCCTCGACCACTAGGGCTGCGTCTACAGCTGCTGCATAGGTCTCGTAGTGCTGTGCGCTGATCGCGAGAAACAATGGTGTAAGCAAGCCTCGAACAAATCTCCTGACTCGCAACTCCTCGGCAGCCACTAAATATGGGGCATAGACTGCCAGCTCTGTAAACAGCACGTCATACTCTGCCACTGTCATCCCTGGCGTCTGGCGCAAGGACTCAAACCTGCGTGCTCGGGCATCTCTAACACTCCGGGGAAGGAAACGGGCTAGAAATATGGTCACGAACTCCGTCCAGGTCATAGGAGGAAGACCTGTTGCTCTGCCCTTCTCAACTGAGTCACACCACTTCTGCGCAAGACCTTCCAGGCGAAAGCTCGCGAACTCGACCCATCTCGCATCTGCGCATCTGAGGGAACGGCATATCCTGGCCATCCTGTCGATGAAAGACTGTGGGTCCTCGGCTGTATCGGTGCCTGTGAATACTGGACGCTCATGAACTCTGATAGCGATACTGTAATCACCTCCGTGGCTGCAGGGGCAACTGGCTGTGCGGTAGGCACCATCGCGGTCTCTGGAACGGGTGGAGCTACCTCTGGTCGCTGCGCTCGAAGCGTCTCAACTAGCGAACCTATCATCTGGCGCATCTCCTGCATGCTAGATCCCACCGTCTGGCGTATCTCCTGCATACCAGCCCCTAGCGTGGCGATCTGCTCTGTCACGGCAGGAACAGCCTGCTCGGGTACAACCGGCGTACTGCCCGGATCAGTCCTCGTCTCGGACGAGTCAACTCGAATCTCGGCCCTCGCGGCCGCTCTCAGTGCCCTCGTAGTCTTAGGCGGCATATTGGCTGAAAGAAAATTTGGATTCGATAAGAACACGGAAATCGAATCGCAAGAATATAAGGAGGGATCAAATCAATAAGTCCTAAGGTCGCGTAGGCGGAGTACCGTGTCGTGAGTATGCCGCGGAACATACACACGCTACGCTATCCTGCTGCAGCTACCTACTCCATCATACCAGGGTCATCCTACACTCCGAAGGTAAAACCTACGCTCTGATACCAACTTTGTCACGACCCGAGAATTCGACTCGTGACCGGCACTTAACCACGCAACGTCTACAGGCGCAACGCGGCTAAGTAAGCCGAACCCAGAAATCAAACCCAATAAATATAGAGTGATTTAAAACATTTTGTAAAAACAATCGTACATGTCCGAAAAACTTCCATTTATTTAGTAGAAATCCTTTTTAAGTTCAAAAGTTATAAGTTTTATAATTTTGGTAACATTTCCCTTTTTTTTTAAAAACATTTGCCCCGCCAGTCGGGTACAGACAAGGTGTAACAGAAATGACGAGTAAAATGAATGAAGCATCACAATAAGATATACGACGCCGTAGCGAAGAATCCACAGTAAAGCAAGGACAATATCATAAAAGATGGGACTGCAAAAGTAAAGTCGGCTCACATGCGAGCTCGACACCAGAATATAAAATCATACATATCGTCCTCACAACTGTCTCTAAGTCAATACAGAAAAGTAGATGGAGAGTACTAGATATATCAATATACAACTGAAAGATAACAGATACCGTACAAAACCCACCTATCAGCAAAAGGCTATCTCTGCTCAAAAGGGTATCTGTGCCAAAAGATGCGGTAACAGCCAGCCGTGACTACTCCCAAGGGCGACCTGCAAATACTGTGGCACAACGGGGGTGAGTTGCCAACTCGTGAATAGAGATAACATATAAAGGTAATCGCGAGCATGCACGTACAGCGCTACTCTAACAAATGCCAACAGATGATATCAATGCGAGGTAAGCAGTATGCATAATAATAATGCAAGTCCTCTCTCAGGTGATATAACTACAGGATGAGATGTGATAATAAATGCTGAGCATGGGAATATAGTATCTACATGAAGTATCAAGGTGGACTACATATGTATGTATGCACCACAAATCCCAACATCCCAATGCCGGTACTCCATCGGCCCTCACATCCTGTATATCCCTGAGAATCCCGAGTGCCCAACATCGGCACCCAAATATCATAAATACTCGTGTCTAGCATCGACACGCAAAACATCCTGTATCGGGCATCCGTCAATCCGGGTCAGCCCTCTCTCAAAGTACATGTCGGGAATCCGTCAGTCCGGATCATCCCTCTCTCAATACATCGGGCATCCGTCATTCCGGGTCAGCCCTATATCAATCCATCGGGCATCCGTCATTCCGGGTCAGCCCTCTCTCAGTACATCCTCTAGCACCGAGAAAACACGGGGCGGGGCCCCAAAATATCATATCAAGGGAACCGGGTTTTTAAATGATTACTTATTTGAAAAGGCCACGGTTCCCAAATCCAGAAATCACATGAATCTCAACCAATAATACAAGTAATTGTGATGTGATATGTGCATCAAATATGCATATCAAGTCATGTCATAAATAGATGAGCTACAACAATACACAACAGTATGATCATGGCAGTTCTATCAGTTCTAAGCAATATATATATATATATATATATAAGGGAATGCAATATGCGATGACAATCCATGGTATGGTATATGCAGTGTATAACAATAAGGTCCTATCAGCCCTGACGCATAACGCCATGCGGGCGATATCCCCGTAGATGTGAAATCTACTCACCGTGTCTCGCGCTAAGTGTATCCAACCACTTGTTTGCCCTTCTTCGCGGCGTCCGTCTCACTGGCCTGCGAACCTAGAATCACAAACACATATCACACATATAAGCTCAATTTCGCCAAAAACGCGATATCACGGTCAAACTAGAAACTCGTGTCGCAAACCAATCGCGCGTGTGCGCGATACGCTAAAACATGTGTGTGTGCTGAACCAAGAACCACCCCGACGCGCTACGATGCGTAGCACGCACCAGACCTACAGAAACGTGCAAGTCGCACTAAACATCCACCCCAAACTAAAGGAAAAAGCTCCCAGATTTTTACCTGGAAGACAACCCAAAAATTAAGCAAGACCAAACACATCAAAACACCCACAGAAACTACCCTGCACAAAACCCAACACAAAATGGGGAGGGGAGGCCGGCGTAGCCGGGAAAACAATGAAAGTCGCCGGCCAAACCCCGGTGGAATGGGTTCGAACTTCACTCACAAACCCCAAAAACCCTGCACACCATTCTGCAGTTGTTTAAAACTCTCAAAAACTCATGCAGTAAAAGCAGATCACTGAATCCTAAAAACCTGCACAAATACGACATTTTGCAACAATTTGTGAAATTCGTGGCATTTTAGCGTAACTGGGGTTGAACTAGGTTACAATGGGCTCACTAACTCACTAACAAGCTACTGAAACCCTAACACATCACCTTAGCACAAAGTTTCCACAAAACACCCCATATCGCATTAAAACACACAAAAATCCATAACCGATGCAAAACTACACTAACTAAGCTAACTAGGGAATAAGTTTAGGAAATATACCTCAACTTAACCCTAGGGAGTTGCAGGAAGGTGGAGGAATGAAGGGAAGAGGCTGCACTAGAAGCTGGGGCTGCTGCTGCTCACTGCCTCAGCTGGTGCTGCTGTTTGTGCTTGCTGCTGCTGCTGTTGCTGTTGGAAGCTTGCTGCTGCTGTTGCTGTGCCTGCTGCTGCTTCTGGAGCTGGGGAAGAGGTAAGTGTGTTGTGTGAGTGTGTTGGTGTGTGGGTGTGTGAGAGTGTGTGAGAGTTTGAGAGAAAAACCAAAAAGGAAATGAGAGGCTACAATCATCACACAAAAGTCACCCCCCTCTCTCTCTCACTTCATTTAATGCAAGCATGGCTTGAGCCATGATGCCCACTCCCTCTCTCTCACAAGTCAACACACAAAAGAAAACTAATTCAAATTAAAGTAACCTCTTAACTAATTAATTAAACTCACTTATAACCCAAAAGAATTAATCCTACAATCAACCCATCATGGTTAATAATTATGGTATTTACTTCATTTAAAAACCCTAGTTTACATGCACATGTGTGTGCAAGCCTAGGAAAATTTTTGAAAAATATTTATTAAGCTAGGAAAAATATTTAAAACACAATTTGGTAAACTTTTTATTAAAAACCATTATTTAATTATAATTATTCACTAACCCTTATCCTAAGGTGTTACAATCTCTCCCCCTTAAAGAAATTCGTCCCCGAATTTCAAAAATCTAACTACACATACCTTCAAAAAGATGGGGATACGTCTTCATCATCTCGCTTTCGGTCTCCCAAGTGACCTCCTCACGGTTCTGATCAAGCCAAAGTACCCTAACTGATGGAATGTCCTTCGACCTCAATTTCTTCACTCGTCGATCCAAGATCATCACCGGCTGCTCTGCATAGGAAAGGTCGCGCTCAAGCTGGATCGTCGGATGCTGAATCGCGTGCGAAGGATCATGAAGATATCTGCGGAGCATCGAGACATGGAATACGGGATGCACATCTGGAAAGCTGGGCGGAAGGGCTAACCGGTAAGCTACTGCACCAACACGCTCGAGGATCTCGAAGGGGCCCACATACCTGGGACTGAGCTTCCCCTTCTTCCCAAACCTCATCACACCTTTCATTGGGGAGACCCTCAAGAAAACATGATCACCAACAGAAAACTCAAGTCTGCGTCGCCGACGGTCCGCATAAGATCTCTGCCTACTCTGGGCTGCTCTCATCCTATCGCGAATCAACTGGATCTTCGCGGTCGTCTCCTCAACGATCTGTGGCCCTAAGATACTGCCCTTACTGAGCTCTGTCCAACAAGTGGGTGACCTGCATCTCCTCCCATAAAGAGCCTCAAAGGGTGCCATCTGAATAGTCTCCTGGTAGCTGTTATTGTAGGAGAACTCTACTAAGGGCAAATGATGATCCCAGCTACCTCCGAAATCTAATACACAAGCTCTGAGCATGTCCTCGAGAGTCTGAATGGTCCGCTCTGACTGTCCGTCGGTCTGTGGATGAAATGCCGTGCTGAAACTCAAGCGAGTGCCCAAAGCCTCCTGGAGCCTCTGCCAAAGCCTGCTGGTAAACTGGGTGCCTCTGTCGGACACAATACATGTCGGGACTCCGTGTAGTCGCACTATCTCGTCAATGTAGATCTGGGCATACTGAGTAAATCCGAAAGTCGTCTTCACCGGTAGGAAGTGAGCTGCTTTCGTCAAACGATCCACGATCACCCAGATGGAGTCATACCCCCGACTAGTCCTGGGTAGACCTACCACGAAATCCATCGAAATCTGTTCCCATTTCCACTCCGGAATGGGTAACGGCTGTAGCTCTCCCGCGGGCCTCTGGTGCTCAGCCTTGACTTGCTGACAAGTCAGGCATCTCGATACAAAATCTGCAATGTCCCTCTTCATTCCGTCCCACCAGTAAACATCTCTCATATCATGATACATCTTGGTGGAACCGGGATGGACGCTATATACCGATCGATGTGCCTCCTCAAGAATCTCGCGCCTCAGTCCCTCAGCATCTGGTACGCACAGTCTGACTCCAAACCGTAGTACTCCCTGATCATCGATCACGAACTCGGAAAATCTGCCCTGTCCAATCTGTGCCATGATCTCTGAACATCGGTCATCACTGAGCTGTGCCTCACGTACACGATCGACCAACTGTGGGCGTGCACGGACATGTGCTATCTGTCCTCCAATCGGCGTGAACTCGAACTGTACTCGACTGTCGCATAATATCTGCCAGTCTGCCGATGACTGCTCCTGTACTGCGCTCAAACAAGATAAACTACTCCCGGGCCTCCTGCTCAAAGCATCCGCCACCACATTTGCCTTGTCCGGGTGATATAAGATCTCGCAGTCATAATCCTTCACTAACTCCATCCATCGACGCTGTCGAAGGTTCAGATCCCGCTGCTGGAATATGTATTTCAAACTCTTGTGATCCGTGAATATCTGGCACGACTCGCCGTATAGGTAATGTCGCCAGATCTTAAGTGCGAAGACCACTGCTGCCATCTCCAAATCATAAGTGGGGTAGTTTTGTTCATGTCTCTTCAATTGTCGCGAAGCATACGCGATCACCCTATCATGCTGCATCAGAACGCATCCTAGCCCCACTCGAGAAGCATCACAAAAGACCACAAATCCACCCGGTCCGGAAGGTAAAGATAACACCGGTGCCGTCGTCAGCCGAGTCCGTAACTGCTGGAAACTGTGCTCGCACTCCTCCGTCCAAACAAAAGGAACTCCCTTCCGGGTCAACCCGGTCAACGGTGTAGCAATACGGGAGAAGTCCTGCACAAAACGCCTGTAGTAACCGGCCAACCCCAAAATGCTGCGAATCTCCGTCACCGATGTGGGTCTGGGCCAACGCTGAACGACCTCGATCTTCCTCGGGTCAACACATATACCGTCTCGTGAAATCACGTGACCCAAGAAATCTACGCTGTCCAGCCAAAAAGCACACTTGGAGAATTTCGCATAAAGCTGGTGCTTCCTCAAGGTCTGTAATGTAATCCGCAAGTGCTGCTCGTGCTCCTCACTACTCCGGGAATACACCAAGATATCGTCAATGAAGACTATGATGAACAGATCCAAATAAGGCCGGAAAATACGGTTCATCAAATCCATGAAGGCTGCTGGCGCATTGGTGAGTCCGAACGACATCACCAAGAACTCGTAATGGCCGTAGCGCGTACGGAAAGCCGTCCGGGGAATGTCCTCCTGTCGAACCCGCAGCTGATGATAGCCCGATCGTAAATCGATCCTCGAAAAGTACCCTGCCCCCCGAAGCTGGTCGAACAAATCGTCGATACGCGGCAAAGGATACCTGTTCCGCACTGTCACCCTGTTCAGCTGGCGGTAGTCGATACACAGACGCAAACTGCCATCCTTCTTCTTGACGAACAGGACTGGAGCACCCCAAGGAGAAACATTGGGTCGAATAAGTCCCTTGTCCAGCAATTCTTGCAACTGATCCTTCAGCTCACGAAGTTCCGCCGGGGCCATCCGATAAGGCAGTATGGAAATAGGCCCCGAACCAGGAACCAAATCAATACAGAAAGAAATGTCGCGCTCGGGTGGCAACCCAGGAAGCTCGTCAGGGAACACATCAGGAAACTCGCTAACAACCGGAACCTGATCCAATAGAACCTCTGTAGCGCGAGCATCGCAAACATAGGCGAGAAATCCCTGACATCCCTTCCTCAAAAGCTGTCCAGCGCGAAAAGAAGAAATCACACTGTGAGGGGTGGCACTAAGGTCCCCCAACACAACAAAAACCGACTCACCGGGAAAGCAGAATCTAACTGTCTTCTCACGGCAGTCCACAGAAGCATAGCACGTGGCTAACCAATCCATGCCCAAAAGAACGTCGAAGTCCAACATCTCCAGAAGGATCAAGTCGACAGGCAACTCTCTCTCGCCAATACAGACGGTACAGGATCGGAACACGTGCCTAGCAACAAACGACTCTCCCACAGGAGTAGTCACCACAAGCGGCTGATCAAGCAAGCCGGACTCTCTACCCAAACTCGGCACAAAGTGCGTGGATACGTACGAGTGTGTGGATCCGGGATCGAACAATACATGTGCATCAACTGAACATACATGGAGGATACCTGAAACCACTGCATTGGACGCCTGCGCGTCCTGATGCGTCAAAGCAAAAACCCTCGCCTGTCCGCCACCTGTGACTGGCTGCCCTCTGTCTCGATCACCTCGCCCTCTCTGAGCAACTCCTCCACGCCCACGACCTCGCTGTGTATGAGTCTGGCGTGGAGCAACGGTAGGTACGATAGGCAACGCCCTCTGGGGTGGTGAAGGCGGTAATGTGACATGCGGTGCTGTCGCCTCCCTCCGGGGTAACTCAGGACAATCCCGTATACGATGGTAAGAACTCCTACAGCGAAAACATCCCGACGACGACCGCTGACCGTCCTGGGAATAGGAGCTGAATAACCGGCCCCGCCCTGAATCTCTGCTGCCTGCAATACGTCCATCACGGCGCCGAAAAGGCTGTCTCTGTGCTGATGTATCCGCACGAACTCTCTTCGGCTCTGGAACTACCGAAGTCTCAGCAAGGTGCTCCTCGACCACTAGGGCTGCGTCTACAGCTGCTGCATAGGTCTCGTAGTGCTGTGCGCTGATCGCGAGAAACAATGGTGTAAGCAAGCCTCGAACAAATCTCCTGACTCGCAACTCCTCGGCAGCCACTAAATATGGGGCATAGACTGCCAGCTCTGTAAACAACACGTCATACTCTGCCACTGTCATCCCTGGCGTCTGGCACAAGGACTCAAACCTGCGTGCTCGGGCATCTCTAACACTCCGGGGAAGGAAACGGGCTAGAAATATGGTCACGAACTCCGTCCAGGTCATAGGAGGAAGACCTGTTGCTCTGCCCTTCTCAACTGAGTCACACCACTTCTGCGCAAGACCTTCCAGGCGAAAGCTCGCGAACTCGACCCATCTCGCATCTGCGCATCTGAGGGAACGGCATATCCTGGCCATCCTGTCGATGAAAGACTGTGGGTCCTCGGCTGTATCGGTGCCTGTGAATACTGGACGCTCATGAACTCTGATAGCGATACTGTAATCACCTCCGTGGCTGCAGGGGCAACTGGCTGTGCGGTAGGCACCATCGCGGTCTCTGGAACGGGTGGAGCTACCTCTGGTCGCTGCGCTCGAAGCGTCTCAACTAGCGAACCTATCATCTGGCGCATCTCCTGCATGCTAGATCCCACCGTCTGGCGCATCTCCTGCATACCAGCCCCTAGCGTGGCGATCTGCTCTGTCACGGCAGGAACAGCCTGCTCGGGTACAACCGGCGTACTGCCCGGATCAGTCCTCGTCTCGGACGAGTCAACTCGAATCTCGGCCCTCGCGGCCGCTCTCTGTGCCCTCGTAGTCTTAGGCGGCATATTGGCTGAAAGAAAATTTGGATTCGATAAGAACACGGAAATCGAATCGCAAGAATATAAGGAGGGATCAAATCAATAAGTCCTAAGGTCGCGTAGGCGGAGTACCGTGTCGTGAGTATGCCGCGGAACATACACACGCTACGCTACCCTGCTGCAGCTACCTACTCCATCATACCAGGATCATCCTACACTCCGAAGGTAAAACCTACGCTCTGATACCAACTTTGTCACGACCCGAGAATTCGACTCGTGACCGGCACTTAACCACGCAACGTCTACAGGCGCAACGCGGCTAAGTAAGCCGAACCCAGAAATCAAATCCAATAAATATAGAGTGATTTAAAACATTTTGTAAAAACAATCGTACATGTCCGAAAAACTTCCATTTATTTAGTAGAAATCCTTTTTAAGTTCAAAAGTTATAAGTTTTATAATTTTGGTAACATTTCCCTTTTTTTTAAAAACATTTGCCCCGCCAGTCGGGTACAGACAAGGTGTAACAGAAATGACGAGTAAAATGAATGAAGCATCACAATAAGATATACGACGCCGTAGCGAAGAATCCACAGTAAAGCAAGGACAATATCATAAAAGATGGGACTGCAAAAGTAAAGTCGGCTCACATGCGAGCTCGACACCAGAATATAAAATCATACATATCGTCCTCACAACTGTCTCTCAGTCAATACAGAAAAGTAGATGGAGAGTACTAGATACATCAATATACAACTGAAAGATAACAGATACCATACAAAACCCACCTATCAGCAAAAGGCTATCTCTGCTCAAAAGGGTATCTGTGCCAAAAGATGCGGTAACAGCCAGCCGTGACTACTCCCAAGGGCGACCTGCAAATACTGTGGCACAACGGGGGTGAGTTGCCAACTCGTGAATAGAGATAACATATAAAGGTAATCGCGAGCATGCACGTACAGCGCTACTCTAACAAATGCCAACAGATGATATCAATGCGAGGTAAGCAGTATGCATAATAATAATGCAAGTCCTCTCTCAGGTGATATAACTACAGGATGAGATGTGATAATAAATGCTGAGCATGGGAATATAGTATCTACATGAAGTATCAAGGTGGACTACATATGTATGTATGCACCACAAATCCCAACATCCCAATGCCGGTACTCCATCGGCCCTCACATCCTGTATATCCCTGAGAATCCCGAGTGCCCAACATCGGCACCCAAATATCATAAATACTCGTGTCTAGCATCGACACGCAAAACATCCTGTATCGGGCATCCGTCAATCCGGGTCAGCCCTCTCTCAAAGTACATGTCGGGAATCCGTCAGTCCGGGTCATCCCTCTCTCAATACATCGGGCATCCGTCATTCCGGGTCAGCCCTATATCAATCCATCGGGCATCCGTCATTCCGGGTCAGCCCTCTCTCAGTACATCCTCTAGCACCGAGAAAACACGGGGCGGCGCCCCAAAATATCATATCAAGGGAACCGGGTTTTTAAATGATTACTTATTTGAAAAGGCCACGGTTCCCAAATCCAGAAATCACATGAATCTCAACCAATAATACAAGTAATTGTGATGTGATATGTGCATCAAATATGTATATCAAGTCATGTCATAAATAGATGAGCTACAACAATACACAACAGTATGATCATGGCAGTTCTATCAGTTCTAAGCAATATATATATATATATATATATATATATATATATATATATATATATAAGGGAATGCAATATGCGATGACAATCCATGGTATGGTATATGCAGTATATAACAATAAGGTCCTATCAGCCCTGACGCATAACGCCATGCGGGCGATATCCCCGTAGATATGAAATCTACTCACCGTGTCTCGCGCTAAGTGTATCCAACCACTTGTTTGCCCTTCTTCGCGGCGTCCGTCTCACTGGCCTGCGAACCTAGAATCACAAACACATATCACACATATAAGCTCAATTTCGCCAAAAACGCGATATCACGGTCAAACTAGAAACTCGTGTCGCAAACCAATCGCGCGTGTGCGCGATACGCTAAAACATGTGTGTGTGCTGAACCAAGAACCACCCCGACGCGCTACGATGCGTAGCACGCACCAGACCTACAGAAACGTGCAAGTCGCACTAAACATCCACCCCAAACTAAAGGAAAAAGCTCCCAGATTTTTACCTGGAAGACAACCCAAAAATTAAGCAAGACCAAACACATCAAAACACCCACAGAAACTACCCTGCACAAAACCCAACACAAAATGGGGAGGGGAGGCCGGCGTAGCCGGGAAAACAATGAAAGTCGCCGGCCAAACCCCGGTGGAATGGGTTCGAACTTCACTCACAAACCCCAAAAACCCTGCACACCATTCTGCAGTTGTTTAAAACTCTCAAAAACTCATGCAGTAAAAGCAGATCACTGAATCCTAAAAACCTGCACAAATACGACATTTTGCAACAATTTGTGAAATTCGTGGCATTTTAGCGTAACTGGGGTTGAACTAGGTTACAATGGCCTCACTAACTCACTAACAAGTTACTGAAACCCTAACACATCACCTTAGCACAAAGTTTCCACAAAACACCCCATATCGCATTAAAACACACAAAAATCCATAACCGATGCAAAACTACACTAACTAAGCTAACTAGGGAATAAGTTTAGGAAATATACCTCAACTTAACCCTAGGGAGTTGCAGGAAGGTGGAGGAATGAAGGGAAGAAGCTGCACTAGGAGCTGGGGCTGCTGCTGCTCACTGCCTCAGCTGTTGCTGCTGTTTGTGCTTGCTGCTGCTGCTGTTGGAAGCTTGCTGCTGCTGTTGCTGTTGGAAGCTTGCTGCTGCTGTTGCTGTGCCTGCTGCTGCTTCTGGAGCTGGGGAAGAGGTAAGTGTGTTGTGTGAGTGTGTTGGTGTGTGGGTGTGTGAGAGTGTGTGAGAGTTTGAGAGAAAAACCAAAAAGGAAATGAGAGGCTACAATCATCACACAAAAGTCACCCCCCTCTCTCTCTCACTTCATTTAATGCAAGCATGGCTTGAGCCATGATGCCCACTCCCTCTCTCTCACAAGTCAACACACAAAAGAAAACTAATTCAAATTAAAGTAACCTCTTAACTAATTAATTAAACTCACTTATAACCCAAAAGAATTAATCCTACAATCAACCCATCATGGTTAATAATTATGGTATTTACTTCATTTAAAAACCCTAGTTTACATGCACATGTGTGTGCAAGCCTAGGAAAATTTTTGAAAAATATTTATTAAGCTAGGAAAAATATTTAAAACACAATTTGGTAAACTTTTTATTAAAAACCATTATTTAATTATAATTATTCACTAACCCTTATCCTAAGGTGTTACAGTTTAACTCCAAAATAAAACTTTTTCGGGAGTTTAACTTCAAAACAAAATCTGTAGGAGTTTAACTCCATAATAAAAAAAATCAAAAGATTAAAGGAGTTCAACTCCAAATTTGAAGGCTTAGCCCTTTTCCCGGTCCGCGCTAGTGCTCCGCGTGCATGTGCCCCGTGAACGTCCCGGTGGATACGTGCCGCGCATATGTCCCATTTTCGCCGCTTCCTGCTCCCCATGTGAGGGGGGTTCCCTTTCCCTCATGTGGGTGGGAGCTCCCAAGGAGCTCCTACTTATGTGAGGGGAGCTCCCACTAAGTGGGAGTCCCTGCTCCCCCCTCACGTGAGTGATGGAAGCTCCTACTCTCTCCTTTTCTTAAAAAAAGTATATTTCTGTGAAATGAAAAATTCTCTTGTTACAAATGGAATAAAAAAATGAAATGAACATGCCATTCTGCATTACTCTCAAACACCAACACCCCATATTGAGTTCGCATCACCAGTTTGACCCATCAATCGGAGGTTTTTTCGCTCCAAAAGTGAGAGTTAATTAACGACAGCTTAGTCCGCAGCTGCCGAAGATTTGGATCTCCACAATCAATAAATCTCTACCTATCCCAAACAGGGGGAATCTGTACATGCCTGACAAGCGCGCGGATTCCTATCTTAATGGGATGACGAAAAACACTACAGATTCTGGCACGTTTGGCGGGACATTTTTTTTCCTCCCATATTTCGGGTTAAACGTTGATGCGTACTCAATCAACAAATACATCGATTGTCTATACCGAAAGCATGTTTTTTTATGCAAGGATAACAACTTTCTGATCGCAATTCCAAATCCAACGACGATGTCTCCAGTAACAGAACCGCTTCACATGCATACTCCATCAAGTGGTGTCGACATTAAACTAAAATTTCTCAAATTTTCAAGTGGTGTCCAAAATGACATTAAACTAAAATTTCTCAAATTTTTAAGTGGCGTCCGAAATGACGTTAAACTAAGATCGACCCCTAAGTCGTTAAACTGCGAGTGTAAAATAGTATAAATAAACAGCCGAAATGATAGGACAACTTGCAATAAAAAATAGCGAGTAAAAATAAAAATAAAAATAAAAATCCGAAATGATGGGGCAATGGTGACCTTCATGATTAGGAAAGCTGAAATGGTAGAGCAATCGCGGCAAAAAAAGGTTCGTGTTCGAAATGACATTAACCTACAATTTCTTAAGTTTTCAAGTTCACGTCCGAAATGACTCTAAACGCCTATGTCCGAAATGACTTTAAACTACTGCCTACATTCGAAATGACTTTAAACTAATGTATGTTAAATTTCAGGGAAAACAAACTTAACTTCCAACACAACCATCATCGCATACACAATCAAGACTACCGTCAAAGTGAGTCTCCCGTCAAGTCTCGTGCAGCAGGGGGCAGGACATCACATCCAATTCAAGTCCATATTCTTTTCTGTTTCCGTCAGCGCTCCTACCGCGAAAGCTCCAATGAGCCAAATCAACAAACCGGCCTCAAGGGGAAAAGGCCGAACATCATAACCGCAAGAGTGTCTGAACCAAAACATGAATCGGTGTTCGAGTGGCTTTCTATTTCCCCATCTGGGGGCAAAACTGTCAACTCACAGGGGCAACAAGACATCCCAGCCCAGACAAGGTCTATGATGACCGCAAATGTAAATGTCTTCTCTAGACTATCGGTCAGCCTAAAACGTCTGTCAAGAAAGCAGATGCCTGCCAAACCTTTAAAACCGAAGAGTTGAAGCAGAAATGGCTCAGAGATAGAGCCAATAAGCGGGCTAAGGTTCTTGCTAAATGGGAGTTCGTCGGATTCCAAGAACGTGGCTATCCTGCGACAAAAGCCAAATCAGTCGTGCAAAATCAGAAAAGAACTCAAATGAGTTTACGTGCTATATCCATGACCTCGGTATCATGTTGGAGCATAAAGCTTAGGGAAAATATCTGCAAGTATCATGTTGGCCCAATTATCCATCCAAAACAAAATATCTTTACCATTTCCCACAGTCCAAGTAACATTTTTAAAGAACCAATCATAATTTTGGGAAATATCCTTCCAAAAAACAGAGGACTGATTATTCATTTTAAATTTATCCTTGTAGTTGTAAATGAAAGTTAAAACCTTAATAGAAAATTGTTAGAGTTGTAAAAGGTTCCACAACCATTTTTCTAACAGGACAGAATTAAAATGAACAATATTTTTGATCCCTAACCCGTCCTCTCTTATCAGTGCACACATTTTTCCAGTTAACAAGATGGTAACCTTTGGTATACAGTAGACCCCCTGTAAAGTGATACAATAAGAGTATTTTAGTTGAAAAAACTCTCTTAAAACTAAAGTTTGCAGAGCTTTCTGCAATTAAACAAATAAAGGCAGCTTAGTGAAAATCAACAAAAGTTAAGGGCAGTTTAATGTAATTTACCCGTATTTTATCACATGATCCTGCATTTAGCTGACAAATAGATCTCTAGGATGACAATTTAGGTTTTATCATGCATCTTATAGGCATAACACCACCCACCCACCCACGCACCCCCCACAGTGGCGGACCTAGAAATCATAGGGGGCACACCACACAACAATGTTGACTATTAAAATAACTCGAGAGCTTGAAGTTCGACTTGTGATTGACTTGATAAAAGCTCTTTCGACAATTTATAGAAATGAAATACAACATTAATTAAAAATCTATAAAATATATGAATGAACATGATCGCCCTTGTTTGGGCTTATCTTGTTTAGGGCTCGACTTGATTCTAAATAGATTTAGTATTTAAAATAATTACAACTCATTCAAGAATTTAGATCATTGTTATAAACTCAATGGTGTTAACTAGAAACTTAGATCATAGTTTTGTACATATCAGTACGTAACATTTTGGGACAATATTAAATAATTTAGAATAAGATTTAGTTTGGATCTCGCTCTACATTGGCTGGTTGTTAACAAGCTCTAAACTAGTTTGAATGTTATAAACAACTCTATTTCTCGCTATTTAGTCAATCAAAATAAATTTAATATCAATAATTAATGCATATATATTTATAAAAAAAATTGTTGCTAGTTTCTTAGTAGTGTGTAAATAAATAGAAATTCAAAATTCTAACTCAATTTTAATTTTATTTATTAAAATATTAGTATGATTGTCTTGGGGTGGACTAGTACTGTTGAATAGGAAGTAGAGCTGTGGGGTTGGACTGGGTTAAATTTTAGAATTAAGCCAAGTTTTTTCCGTTAGAGAAAGAAAAAATGATGAAATTGGTTGATATAAGTCAAGCGGGAGCAGTGGGGTGTATACATTTTTCTGAGATTTGAGTGGGGGTATATGCCCCCGCTTCCATATGCATAGGTCCGTCCTTGACACACACTCACAGAATATAGATAATCAATCTTTCAATTTGATGAGGAAAAACCCTTTTCTTTATCTTTATTTCTATGTTTCTACCGCTCATGCATGTTTTCTTTTTAGTAAGACAAATTGGTTATATATACTCATGGAGCGGTGAAATTTTGAGCCGAGCTGGATTTGAATCAGCGTAGACATGTCGCCAACGAATTTACAGTCCGTCCCAATTAACCACGCACACACATACATATTATGTATCATGAGGACGCGAGGTATACATTGCCACTGTAGGAAATTTCCTACATTGGCGACCCTAACAAGTCATTCATAGTTTTATTTTTCAAGAATCAACATGGGCCATATGATCTCCTTGTCCAAACTATGGATACACCAATTTTCATGTCGTTTGGATACCTTTTGCCCATTTATCTAACTTTACTACTAAATGTTCTATTGTAGAAAGTTGTTGATTTTGCAACTATTCAGTGCAAGGGGAAAAGGTATCCAAATTATATGATAATTGATGTGCACATATTTAAAGACAGGAAAATCAAGATGGCCAGCGTCAATCGTCGAAAAATTAATAGATGGTCGAAAAACTGACCAATAGTTGACGCCAATGTATGAAATTTCATACAGAGATAATGTGTACTCTGTTTCTCTCTCTGTATACACATGAACACCCCCCTTGCACATAAATAAGTGCATACACACAGACACACACCACATATACATGTACACTTACATAGTTACATTAAACACACACACACACAATATGAACACATGCCTAGATAGGTGTAATGTCTACACAAATTCGATATGTCTGACATGTATATAGAAACTAGCGATATAAACTTTCTAAACATGGGATATTTATAGCCCTATATCCACTATCTGATATTGATCTGTATCCCTGATTTGCAGCCCTATCTCCCGATATCCTATAAATGAAACCTTGCAACATCCCTCTTTCTTGTAGATTATGACAAGCTCACCATTATTTCTCATTCCTCAAATTCCATTTCTTACTGTCTGGTTTCCTGACAAACAAACAGCTTAAAACTGTAGGAACTACGAAAAGATTGTACTTCTGGTGCATGTTTGTTTTCCTTGAGAACAAGCAAAAGCAACCAATTTCAAGGCAAGCATGGATAAACATTTTTTCTGACATATTACTGTAGAGAAATAAGAAATTTAATTCTTGCTAAACAGGCAATTTTTAATTGTCTAGAGTTCGAGATTCAAAGAGAGAACCTATTTCAGAAATATTAACATGCTCTGGCAAGGAAAAAATTAGTACCACAATTTTCAATCATACGATTTGAAATTTTCATTACAACTCTAAATCTATTAGATCATTTCAGAAGTCTATATAATTGGATATCGAGAGTCTAGATATCATCGAGCTCTTCATTTTTCCATTAAATCTTTTTCCCCTCGTGTTTTCACAAAATTTCGATCCTATACATTCTATAGTCATTTAGTTTCAGTCAAACAATGAGTATGCTTTTCCTTGGTATTATCTATGTACATAACTTCTACTGCAATGTCCCTAACTAACCTGAAGTTTAGGCAATTTTACATACCCATGTTCGGCAAAAGATTAAAAAATGAAGAGTGAAGCAAAATAATTTTTATGGCAAGTGGAAAGGGTGAGTCATAAACATGATTGTTGTGCCATTGGTATGAAAATTTGAAGAAATGATAAAGAATCTGGGAGCTCAATAATCATTGTTGAGTGCCATTGATTCTGTTCATTCGGTTTTCTTGCCTTTGAATCACCTTCATGCAATCATGTTTGCTGCTTATGGTCCACTATGGTATTTATAAAAAAATTGCCGGGTTCTAGAGAATTTGGATTGGTATATCAGAGAACTTTTGAAGTAAAAATAAGAAAAAGGAGACCACTAAGTTTATTGAAAGAGGATGGTAGAACACCTTAAGGTTCAAGATCGCCATATATTAACACATATTGATTACTCAAGAACTTATATACTTGGGACTAGACTCAAGGTTCAGGACCATATTAATAACTTAACACCTTAAACAAGCCAATACTACATTCTAATACTTTCTAAGAGGTCGCTGATCCCAATCGTGTTATTAGGAACATGGACAATATAACTGATACATCCAATATGATGATCCCACGAACAACTTGTACCAATGTTATTGCAGGCTCAATTGTTTGCCTCGCGAAGATAATGAATCTATTTTTTCTTCTTCTTTCTTTCATTCCAATATTTCGTTATGCATGTTATGGATATATCATAGAATTGATATCGTCGTGTTGCTATTGTATATATTTAATGCTATAAATTGTCAGTACATTTTCCTGCCTTTGTGTTTTGGTGTGCATTTCTTTACATGAAACTTCCTTACTTCCTTACCGACTGAAACAAATAATTTTGTTTAGGAAACCTAATTGAATATGTATTACTACACAGTTTTGAACCTCGCAAATTTTAAGAAATTCTTTTCAATTGTTTGTAAAGATCAATGAATTATTATTTTTATTATTTTTGTTTTCAAAATGGCTGTGGACCACTGATTGTTCACATTTAATACTTGTGTTTGATGCAGTCGATGCTTGTTTTCTTCAAGCCAATCAAATTCGGGATAACATTTACCTTCGGAAATTTACTTGCACCTGGGAGGTTTGTATCACTAATCATTTGAAACTGATTTTTCATTGTTAAATGTTTCTCCCCTCGGCATGTTGTGTAGTATGATATGTGACCACTTGAGAGGGCTATAAACTGTACAAATCCCTTTCTCTGCATTTCAAAAAGGGTAACAACTTTTTTTGAAATGTTATTTTAAGAATTCAGTCGTAGTTGTGGGTAATCAGGATTTGCATTTTAACTCATGATTTTATGCTTTAGGACTTAAGCTGTTGTTTTCGTTAGCCTGTGGAATATGATGGATTTGTATTCAAACTTTTTGAGGAACTTCACCTTTGATCTTTTAATGCAACTTTTATAACCTACATTCTAATGGAAGGAGGAAAAAGTAGTAGTTGCATTCAGTTTCTTTTTGGTCGATTCAGATATGGTTAATATCGTTTTTCTTTCTTTTTTGTTTTTTGCGGAAGTATCTCATTTCATTCTATACTATAATAAGGCAGTTTCACCTTGAAGTTTTTCATAACAGCTATCTAATCTCGTTACCCTCAGTTCAAGCGTTGCTAGTGGGTTTAGCTGTCATGTTAGATGTTATATATTTATAATAACTGCCTTCGGCTCAGTCTGGATTTCTCTTTTTTTTCTTGTTTCCATAATGCCTTCTGCTCTTTGTCATTTAACTTTTTTCCCCTTGCAAGAAATGTATTGCTTTTACATGACATTGTACCATTGCATGCACTCTTATTTTCCCAGATGCTAAAGTCACTATCTTTTTTTATGGCAGCACAGCTTTCGTCATAGGCCCAAAACAACAGGTCATGATGATGCTTGATCCTGTACGTATATATGAGACTGCTGTATACCTTGCGAGTATCATAGTACCGCTATTTTGTGCTTTTTATGTAGGTGTCATGACACTCATAAGTGAACTTCATGATCCTTTTAACTTGCTGCATACTACATAATTGAGAAATTAATGTTTTCTTTTGGATACAGGTGCACAATAAACTCTTAACTCTGCTGGCCATCATCTTAGAGTTTGGTGCTCTCGTGTGGTAATTTGCCGTTTCTCTTTCATTTGATGTCTAATTTTATTTATATCTGAATATATCTGTCATATGATCCTGCAGTTGTTGTTTTTTGTTGATTTATTGGGTTCATAATTGGTTCATTTATTTTTTTATAACCATATGAACAAAATTATATTTCACTTGCCAAGTTATTTTTTTAATCACTTCATATTTTCATGGTATCTCTTGGAGTACACGCACTAACCCAGCTCCATCTTGATTTAGCTTTGATGTAATCGGTCCATCCTCTAATATCACAGGGCCTGCACAATATGAAGTGCCATTGAGCATTCAAAGATGCTTTAGTTATCATCAAACCTCCATCTTGATTTAGTTCAGATTTACACTAATTTCATATTTCTTTGGTATCAATTGGCCTGCATGACTTATTATGAATCTAATAGTGCAATAGAAAGCTCCATAGAACATTAGTAAATGTGATGGGAACCATTGAACCTTAGGGTCTTATTGGCGCAAGCACTCTTCAAGGTGGCATTTGTGGCATTATCCATATATTAAACCCAACTATCTGAAAAACTAGATGATGTTAGTACAATCATAGGGACTTTTGGGATCCCAGCTATTCGACGTATTATAAAGCCAGGGTTGATTGCACAAACATACCCTCGTAAAGTGATTTATTAGTGCAAACACACCCTCAAATTATCGACTAAAATCCTGAAAAACATTCAAATTCAACTCTAAACAACTCATATAATTATCTAATTTAGCCCAAAAATTTGTTTGGCGTTGTTTATGAGTGTTTTTGAGGATTTTGGTCAATGAACACAGGGCATTTGTGCTAATTAATCACCCGAGGGGCTATAAGTGCTACATGGGGTAACTAAACGGGCGTTTTGTGCAATTAATCCTATTAAAAATCGGAATATGACGAAGAACTGATATCACCTAGGTTACTTTCCAAGCAACAGCCAACTTTGTAGCCTTCAAGACCCTTATCTTCCACCAAACTTGGTCTAGAAGATACTTATAGACGTGAAGTGGTACCCATTTTTCCTCCAACAATTGATTAGTAGAACACAGATTTGCACACTCAACGGTATGGGCTCTCTCCTCACTCTAGACCTGAAATTGATATGAGATTTGTTGAACCTCAGCTTTATTTTACATGCTGATTAAAGACCCATACACTAGTAAAAGATAAGTAACTCACAGTCCTAGTACAAATATAAACAACCCACTCAAGCCGCCGAACCATAACCTAACATATGTGTGACCCTCCCCTTCAGCCTCTCCTCCATCAACCATCGTGCTCCTTCCGCCACCTGCGATAAGTTCACAGACGAAGCTTCCATGTTGGTCCCTATCCGCTGTTCACACCGAAGCTTCTACCATACCCACATTGCATACGTGGCAGCCAAACATATTTTCTTGGGCCAAGTCACCTTGTACGTGCCTGAAACTGCCAGTCGCAAATCCGAAACCAGTCAGAAATGAAAGGATTGCTAATAGTTCCCTTCACTAAGTGCAGTGCCTGAACAAGTGGACGACATCCTCCGGGTTGTGTGTCTCACACATATGACAGCTCACATCATCGACGTGAATGCCTCTTAAATGTAACCACATTACTGTCGGAATTTTGTTATGAAGAAAACATCAAGAACCACACGAACCACACCTCGGGACATCATCTCTGATGTTGATGACACGTTTTTTGGATAATCGTGTTTCATACTCTTGCCTTAACAAGAACGTACCTCCACCACCTACCCAAACATAGCATCATTCCGATCAGTAAAGTGATTCCGCGATATAGTGTCCACCACTGGTTCTGGCAACGCTTCTAGAAGCATCGGGCTCCAGATACCATCGACCACGAGATCCTTGATCCTTGCGTCATTGATTAGCTGACAATCTATCTCCTGTGGATACTCTGCTAAAGGCCTGTCAAGAACCAAAGATAACTTTGTAGCCTTCAAGTACCCTTGTGTCCACAATACTTTGCGGGTATATTCCTAAAATTATGGATCTTTTTTATATCTCCCAAAACTTTGATATTTCCATATTTCACCCCTGAAACTTGATATTTCCATATTTCATCCCCAAATCTTTGATATCTCATGTTTCACCCCCCAAAAATCTCCATGTAAATGGTAGAAATATCCTCTAATTACAAATAAGGGGGAGATTTTGAACAATTAAATGTTTTGGGGGTGAAATATGGAAGTTCAAACTTTTGGGAGTGAAACATGGAAATATCAAAGATTTGGGGATGAAATATGGAAATATTAAAGTTTTAGGGGTGAGATAGTAAAAAAACCCTAAAATAATTTCACCTCCAAAGGATCAGGTTTTGTGCATTGTAAGAAAGTCAACATAGCATTAACTGGTAAATTCTAAGTACTTGAAGTAGGTAATTCACCTTTAGGAAAACTTGAACCATGCAATCTCCTTTATGCGATCATCGTAATAAATTTACCAACCAAATAATATAAGATACAGGGAATACCTTTATCACAGCTAGTGCAGTCAATGCGCAAGGGGTGATGCAAGGTGGAAAGGGAATAGTTCACCTGAGGTGCGAAGTGCACGCCTGAGGCGTGTGCCATAGCATGTGTCCGAGTGAGGCACTGTGTTACCGTAAATCGCTAAACCACTGGCGAATTACGATTTCGAACGATCGTTCCCAATTCGGGAACACTAGCGTTTCAGATCAGAAGAATCACCGTTACGATCAAAACTTAAGTTTGGGGCATATAATCGGGTTTGTGTTAGATTAAAAAGTATTTATTTTTTAGCAAAAGAATTGAATTATACTTATGTATCTTATACATAAATACACACTTATACATAGAAACGGGTCTGAAAACACTTCCTTTTTTAGAAGAATGGTTTCCATCCAATAGAAGCATATGGAAGAAGACTCCCCTTATTGAACCGTGTTCCACAATAAGCGGCGTCCTGTGTTCCTGTTTTTCGTTTTGCGTACCGAAATGTTCCGCGTTCCAGGTAACAATGGTGAGGCACACAAATTATAATAACAAAACATAATAACATAAGCAAACGATGGAGTCATGATAGATTAACTAAAATAACACGTCAATTCCAGCACACTTATGGGATAGTTTGACTATCAAAACAACTAAAAGAACAGATGAATTTTACCCAAAACAAAAAGAGAGGACAAATTCACAGCCAACGAGTAGAAGTGTTACTATTACTGGACTTGTGCATCAGGACAGCTAATGGTGTTTTTGCTAACTTAAAATGTAGGAGTTAACTATTTTGGTTAGATTTTCTGCAAGTTATAGTTTGAAGATTAGGTTATTCTCACGGAAGAAATTTATGGTGTTTTTTGCTAAATGAAAAGGCTGATGGACATTTTATTAAAAAGTGTGATCTATTGTGGTTCGATAAGTAAGCCTTTTTATTCTAATTTCTCTTGACTTCATTGTTTAATGTTTGCTCAATATAGTGAATAACCTCTAATAGATTTTCCTTTCCTGCACTGGATAAATGTACAGTTTTGTATGGCATTAACTTCTTGGATTTCTTTTAATTTTCTTAATCCTATACGTAATATAAACAATTCTTCTGTTAACAGGTACAGTCTAAGCTACATTCCTTTTGCAAGGTCCATGGTGTCAAAAGTCATGGTTGCTTGCTTCTGAGCTGTAACCTATTTTGAGAGAAGAATGGTGTTCTTATAAGCAGGCCTTGATGTAACCAAGTTATGTTGTTAGTTTGGAGGATGGTGGCCAATTGTAATTTGACTTGGTCACTTACGAATATCATTTCCTCTTTCTGCATCCCCTCCACCCTTTCATCCTGTCCAAATTTATTGTTGTCTGTGAACGGTTAATCAGAGATTGTCCCTGTATGATATGGGATGTTTTTCTGATCAGCAATTAAATGCAATTGATGGTTAATTTCTAAATTTTGATGTGGCATCCAAAAATTCTGTACCGTTAATGTTTAAATGTTTAGTTAATGATATTTTTGAGCAGAAAGATGGAGATTTGTTGGTTACATGGTTCTGTAGTCGAGCTATCCATTATTGGGGAAGCAGTGTTCATTTTTTTTTCCCTCCATGAGTTGCGTTCCATCAAACATTGGTTAAATATTCTGCTATAATTATAGTTGGATGAATGTGGAATTTTAAATTACATCTAACCAATTATATCTAGTAGTTTTTTCGCAGTTGTGATGTATTTGTGATGTATGTGAATATATGTGGAAATTATTGTTATGGTATGGAAGAGATTATTATTCTTTAGTGCTGCAACATTATTTATTTTCAGGGCTTAGGGCTGTCATTTAAAAGCTAAACTAAAGTTTCATGACCTTAGCAGGCAAATACATAAGTTTGAAAGTCGGCACAAATACCTAATTTTTTTGCTTTGTAGTATGGTGACCGACATCTTTTGAAGTGTAGATCTGACTGCAAAGTTATTTTATTTTATGGCAATAGCTAGAGTCATTAACCTCATTTAAACTATCTTAATTTTTTTGGTTGTGCAGCATCTTATCTTCGAAAAGCCTTTATGTTTTGAACTATCTATGAATGGAGAATTTTTCCCCTTTTTATCTGAAATTGGGAGTGTTACATACCTGTTTTGTTCTGTTCTGGTAAGAATAATAGCGATAATCATTTGAAGTATATATTTTTCAATTTGTAAACGAAGTATAATTTACATAACAATAAGTTGGAAGGATGGAAATGTAAGAAAAGAAACAAATTCTTTGTCCATTAAAAATGAAAAATGTTACAAAGTTTATAAAAAAGAGTACTTTATATAGAGCACAAACTTTATTCATGAAAAACAAAATGGAATAAATATCGAAAGAAATACATGTTTATCTATCTAAAGGATAAGAAATGAGTGATGGACAGAAAAGAGAAAAAAAGAGGTAAAAAATAAATAGATAGAAATATGTAACAAAAATAATATTAGAAAATAATATTTATGATTTAGTCCAGAAAGTTCTTTCATTTTCTCTCAAATGCCCATGGCGAGCACTATGAGTATGACTCGCATTTTTATCCCTCTCTTTGGAAGCCATCCCCTTTCATCTCTCTCAGTTTCATCGAGACCCAATTTCAAAATCAGAGCAGAATCAATGGCGACTGAAAAGCTTGGCATCAAAGTTGAGAGGAACCCACCAGAGTCCAAGCTCGCTGAGCTCGGCGTCCGAAAATGGCCCAAGTAACAATTTTTCTCTACTGCTTCTCCCAATCTTTTCACCATTTTAAAGAAAACCCATTTAATTTTAGGTATTGGGTAATTTCCGGGGTCAATTTTGATTGAGCCATTTGGGATTTGTGATGAATTTTGGTTTCTATGATGTGGGTTTTAGTTCAAGTTTAAGATTTTCGCTTCTTTTTTAAGTAATAAATTTAGTGGAAAGAATCTGAACGTGGAATGCTTCATTAGAGAGACTTGTGTGTGATTTTATGCATGGTACATGAACTCCTGACGTTGGTCACATTTTGGGTGGAGTTGGGATGTTTGTAGCATTCAATCATAAAGAAGTCTTAATTAAGCATCTTAGGGTTTACATTTTCTATTTATCCACTGTGGGTCCATGTCCTCGCAATTCATTCTTCATTGATTTTGTTAGATTATTATTTTTGCCAATCATGTATATATAAAACTTTAATCGTTGGTTGGATTATAAAGCAGACATTTTAGTTAGTTTGAAATTGATCATGTTGTATGACGAATTAACAAGGCTGGTTTAGATCCTTCTAACCATGTAATATGCAATATAATTGTGTTTCTTGTAGTTCATTCTTGATACATATTTACAGTTGTAACTGTGCATTAGGATAGGCGATTCTAGTATCTTGAAAAGAGAATTTAGCTCTCGCTAAAACTAGCCCTAGTTCTTGCATGAACTCCTCATGCTGATATCAGAAAATTTGAGATTACAACGAGGTGGAGAAACCCTCAAACCCCAATTCTCACCAAAAGGCAGTTGCCTTATCTCTTATTAAAATTCCATATGAAAACCGTAAACCATACATGATATATAGTCTTCACATACTTGTGCCTTAAGTAAGGTTTGGCCACGGGCTGTCGGGCTCTACCCTGGAATCTCCTGGCCGTGGTTTAATTCCTACTAAGTAGAGCCCTCCGTCCACGACTAACAAAGAAAACTCACTAAATTAGAAGATGAAAACTCACCGATAGAGACGAGAGCAGTCTTTTCACTCAAAAACTAGAGCTTCGATTTTAGAAGCCATAACTAAAAAGGTTGGGATTGCTATGAATTGAAGAGCTTTGATTTGATTTATTAGAAGAGAAAGCGAAGAAGAGGCGGGGTTGACACACACACACACACACACACACACACATAGAGACACACAATGGAAATGGCTGGCAAATCTTAGAAGATCTAGGAGTGATGTCATTGGCTACTTAATTTGGCAATTGGTTTTCAATTTGCCATGTCTCGATGGTTCTCTTGATGCTTGAAGCCCAAGTTTAAGATGTAGGGTTGATTTTATTTGGTGTGATAATTGCGTTGTTATGGTTATTGACTCAGGGCTTCTTAGATCTTCATGTCTGTAAGTTAGCGTAAAAAGCCTAATTAGTCATATTGTTTCACAAATTCGACCCACTGAGGACTACCTCGAACCAATCAGATTATTAAATGAGTAATCTATTTCTACATAGAACTCGTAAAAGCAAATTGGTATCCCTTTTCTCATCCGTCCATATTTCTTATAAAAAACCTTTCAGTTACAAATTATTTTAAGGTTTTTATATTTGTGAAGTTTTAATTTTTTTATAATTTTATTTCCATATTTATTTTCTTTTAAATCTTTGTAAATCTCTTAGTTTTTTCGTTTCTTTTTTTTATTGATAAGAATATCCAAAAAAGATCATTTTCTTCAAATCTCTTAAGTTCATTCGTGATACATTTTTACAGCTGTTGATGATGCACTTAGGATTAAATTTTCGTCTTGCTAAAATATTTGTAGTTTTGTATAGCCATATCTCATGTCTAAAGCCAAGCTAGGACAACAAAGTTCATAGATTCCTCATGAAATTAGCCATTTAATTTTTGCACCTTAGAGTCTATAGCGGCATTAAAATTGTCGACTTGATAACGATGTTCAATAGTAATAACATCTCATAGAGTACGAGTGCATCGATCAGTGTATTCACCACTCATATTAGGAATTGCAATTTTACTTAAAAGAGGCATTTTTGGAGAAGTTGGATTTGGAGGGGGTGGATTTAGAAGAGTAGATTCAGTGATGGATCAACAATTGAAGAAGAAATAGTGTTGGTTTGAATTGCTTCGATGTTCGAGGGTTTTCTTATGAGACTTAATTGTTTTGGATTTGTCCATGTTTCAATCTATATTTTAATTTACAAATAATAATTAGGATATATCCATATCCATTGAAACCTTCATAAAGAATTAACAAATTTTAAAAGTTGAGGTACAATGCAATCAATTAAAACAAGTATATGAATTGCTTTAATAAATCCTAAAGGACCTAAACTAATAAACTGAGAAACAAACATGAAAAGTTGAAGTTCAAACTTAAAAAAATGAAACCGAAATATTAATTGGGACTAAACAAGCAATCATAAATTCTAATAATTGAAATAAATAGAAGGAAATTGATACTCAGAAGAATATATGAGAGCTTTTATCTTTTTTGGATGCAAAATTGAGAAATTGAAAATTTCAAAACTCGAACCCTTCAATCTTTCATGATGGTCGATTCATCGAAGAGAGAGTTTTAATAGGGAGCAAGAGAGGGAAAGAGCTCTGAGTTTTGTGTGTGTGTCTGTGAGATTAAGGGTTTGGGTTATTGAGTTTTGGGTTAATATTACAGGTTCACAACTTATTTTACTAAAATGGGAATGGGTGCGGGTTTAAACTTTAAACGACCTGAACACGTTTAACACCCAAATTGCCAGATCATTAGTTTTCTTCTTGATTTTTTCCTCTTCATCACGTTGTTGCTTCTCTGCTTGGGCCGAGTTCAATTTAGGGTGGCTTCGGCCCAATCGCCGGTCCCGGGGTAGTCCATGGCGAGATTGCGGATGTGGCATGGGCCTCAGCCCACCCCTTTTGCCTCCATCCATGATAACGTGTTTGTAAATCTAATGTGGTATTATTCTAAACGAGGGAACTTGGGTTGTTTGATCAAGACAATTAATGGTTATGGGATGTTGCGACAAACCAGAAAGTAGAACGAAATGATAACGAGTAGAAACAAATCAGAAGGAAGCACAACATAATATTAACTGGCGTTCGGCCAAACCGACTTACGTCAGATGAATAAGAAGCAAACCATCAATTAATAGTACATATTGTGAGATTACAACGATGGTGGGGAAACTCTCAAATGCGTACTTAAATCTCACCAATAGAGCTGCCTTATCTCTCATCAAAATTCCATATATAAATCCTAAACTGGGAGATATAAATAATCTTTAGATACTTGTGTGCCTGAACGTGGGCTCTCCCCATGCATCTCTTGGCTGTGGGCTTCGGGCTCGACAAATTCTTACTGGGCTAAGACCTAGTGTTCTAAATGTCGACCGATATCGCCGAAATGTCGGTTTTGGAAAGAGAACACAGATATGCAAAAAAATTCGAACAACGATATTTGATGAATGCCGGCCGGCATTTCATGATTTCGGTCGAAATATCGGCGTTTATGCCGACATTTACCGGTACGAGAGAAAATTTAACAGTAATTTTCTTTTACGGGAAAGATATAAGTTTAATAAAACTAAAAATCTGAATAAGTTAATATTTTAAAAAAAAGTTATATAAATGATGTTTGTATTACAAAAATGTAAAACCCGATATTTAATAAATACCACCCGACATTTCACGATATCTGATATGTGACATCAAAATATTCGGGCCGACGCGATACCAGCATCCGAAATTTAGAACATTGCCGAGACCTCAGTCCACGACTAACTGCGTGGCTCACCCTATAGGGTTGCTATCGATGAGGGCGCGGATATCCGAAAGAGCTCAGCAAGTGATACAAAGGGCTCAGACAAGTTATGTGGATCTATGTCACTAAAATCAAGGCACACATAAGATGGGATTTTATTTCTTTCTGGTAATTAAAACCTTAGTAAAACAAAATGATACTTTCCTTTATCTAGGATTTAAACAAGAGAAAAGATGAGAAATTGACAAGATAAGAGAACAAATAGCGCAAGAGAGATTATTGATTTGATTTCCATTCCGCATTAATAGGACTTGCCTTAGTGATAGCTAAGAAGACAACAAACCAAAGCAGATTCATATTTTCTTTTCCATTCCATATGCAATATCCTCGCAGAAAACCTTTTTATGGTCCATATGTATGATTTTCTACTATCAGGAATCTCCTATTAGCTCTTAATCTTTTTCCTTTGGAATATTTACTCCTGATTTCTCTAAATGATCCTATATTATCTTGCGAAAGAAATACATGTTACGAATAAATTAGATGGTACTCCTTATTTTATATTCAAAATTATCTAATTTGTTCTCTCTTTTACCTAATACGCCACCGAGAGTGATCTCTTTTATCTTATTATTCCAAGAGCATTGCACATTTGCATTCTTTAATATGTACTTGTATATCCATGTCCTTGTATAAATATCATATGCTTGTGCACTCATCTATTTTGCTTGTACCTTTATCTTCTTTGATTATCTCATGTTTCTTCTACACTTCCATGATCTGAATGAAAAAATGAAAATCATCCATGCAATACTAACAAAAGTGATACATTGGCCCAATTTTCTTTCAAAAAGTCTATTATAGGTAGATGCTATCTATATATTACTCCATGCAAAATTTGGAGGGAGAAAAGAATGATTTTTTTTAATAACAAAAATGGGGGTAATTGCTCAAAAGACCCCTGTAATTTACCAGTGTTGCTCATTTACCCCCTCAAAATACTTGTTAGCACAAACAACCTCTTGGACTTTTCAAAACTGAGAGCCTTTGATTGTCTCTCTCCTTGAGCTGTCTATGTCTTAAAGAAATGATTATCTATTTAACTCTAGAACTTTTCAAAACTGAGAGCCTTTTATAATGGTCAATGAACAGAGGGCTTGTTTGTGCTAATGAATCTATTGAGGGGGCACCAGTGCTCCACAGGGTAAATGATAGGGCAGTTCCTTATTAGGGATTTGTTTTTTAAAAATCGAATCTTTGCTGTTGTGTGATTGTTTTAAGTTTTTTTTTTCTTTCTATTTTTATCTAGGTGGGGATGTCCTCCGAGCAAGTTCCCATGGACGTACACGGCGAAAGAGACTTGCTACCTTCTTGAAGGCAAAGTGAAGGTCTATCCAGAAGGCCACGGTGATGAGTATGTGGAGATCGGGGCAGGAGATTTCGTGGAGTTCCCGAAAGGCATGAATTGTACTTGGGATGTTTCCGTCGCCGTCGACAAGCACTACTTGTTTGAGTAGCTGTAATCTGAAGGGCATTAAAAAGCGCTAATGGATCTAATGTATATGATCGGTCTATAAACATATTGTAGTATGATCTGTTGTTCATTAGAGGGATGAGTTCATACGCATGACATGACTTAAAATCTATTTGCCGGTAACTAAGTTTTGCTAGTAAAAGTTTCTGTCTTGTATTTGTTTGTTGCAAATTGTTCGGACATGCAACAGAAATTCATGTAGCTGCTACCGTCATATGATTAGAACCCAAAGTAGCCCCTGTAGTAATATCTTTTTCAAGGATTAACTCAAAATATTTCTGCTTATGAGTGTATATCACCATCTTATTTAGACCTGCCATATAATCTCTCATATCCATTTGATTACAACCCTTGAGTTCTAGATATTTAAAATTTAAGATAACCGTTGAGTTCAAGTTCTAGGTATTTAAGATACAATACTTCTAACATGTACCATAAACAAAACTAATTAACATTTATTTGAAATATACGTTGAACAATTTGTTGAACAATTTGTATGACGTGTGCCATAATGGCCTCCGAAATATGTATCATTATCTGAAGATAAATGTCAGGTCAATAACTCCAGTCCTTTCTTCTAAATAAATCATCAAATGAGAAAATAACATTTATCCTTTCCTTCTCTATTATTATGCATCCAGACACAAATCTATCTAGGGTAGGAGAAAGCACAAACTCCGGCGACACATCAGTGGATTGGCCTTGAGCTTGAGGTTGGCTTTGCTGAAAAGAGCCTACCTTCGTTTACCAAGATGATAATTACATCACATTTTAAATATAACATAAAACATAAATTTTACATCATGATGAAAGCTTCGGTAATTATTTACAAGCTCATGGACAGTTCGGACTCTATGTCTGCTTCTCCCTCCGATCCATCAAACGTAACCTGTCGCATACAAAATCTGTTAGCAAACATAAATTGGCGAAGGCAGCATAAGTTCTGTTTTGGCACTCAACTATATTTGTGACTTAGACACAGCTATGTCCTCTCCAACTTCTTCAAGAACAATGCTGCAAAGCACGTATTTGTCTCTCTATTCAGTTATTATACATAAACAAATTATGCGTTGCATTCAGTGTTTTAAAAGGCGGCCGTTTAGGCGCATAGAAAATCCGTACAACACCGTATTAAACCGCTTAGTCGGGAATTATGCTTACGCTTATATTTTTATGGGTATACCCTTTTTATTTATTAATTGCAGTGTAATATATAATAAATTGGAGTTGTTTTAGCACCATTAAACGTTGAAAGCCACTATAAGGCCTTCCATCGCTGATTTCGAGAGTCGCCGCGGATTTCGAGGACCATGAAGGCTAGTGGCCATCGTCGGCTTCGAAATTCTCCAAATCAAACTTGAACCAAGATCTTCACTACGATCTCCATTTCAAATTTCAATCTTGTCTTCATCTTCGATCTTCAACTTCAAACTTAATTTCGACTTCGACTTCGAGCTTTAACCACGTCAACTCCGGCTTTGAGTTTCAACTGCTCCTTCAAATTTCGAGCCTTTGACGACAATGGTTTTTTTTGCCATTACTTTTTTATTTTTTGCTTTTTTGGACTTAAAATTGGAGAGATTTAGCCCAGACAATTAATTAATTAATTTTTTTTGGATCTTAAAAAAAATAGCGGAATTTACTTTATTGCCAGCCTGCGTTTAATTGTTAACATCTTTGATAATACTTATTTAGGTTGCTTCTACAATTAAAAAAGAAACCAAAATAGTTAACAATCAAATTAGAATCAATATTTAACAAATAAGTTTAAGAAAACAACAAAATTAACTCAAAATACATCTAAATTGATGTCAATGCGGCCTGGATGACTCCAATGTGTTCTGTGGCCGCACCGCTTTTTTTTGCCTCTTTTTAATCACTGGTTGCATTAACAGATTATGTAGTATTACACAAATAGATTTTTAATATATATAATATAGAGAAATAACAATAAAAACTGAAAAGACAGAAGAAAAAGGTCGATGGGGAGACGAAAAGAACTGGCCATTTATAAAGTGAATATTCATCCTATTTGGGATATCGATGGATTATACCCCCTAGATTAAATATCGATTCATCAAAGTTTTTTGCATGAAGGCTAATTATATGGTCATCTAGCCTTTTAATACTATTCAATGTGGTTGATAGCCGAAACCTCGAAAACATATAAATGTTGATGAATCGGCCATTTAAATCTTGTTTAACAAACATTGTTCTAAAAATTTTCCCTACTCAAGAACTAAGGAGGATGCCAACTTGTCAATCAGGACTATGGAAAGCCCCCATCTTATCATAACTCCCAAATATGAATTTGGCAGAGGGCTGACATCACGACCACAATCAGAAAATTCCTCTTTCATGGTGATTTGCTTCATAGCCGACCCCATTTTATTTCAGGAGAAGGCTTAATTATGAAGCATTGATGTCCCGATCAACAAATTTTGCTTTTCTAATATAGCAAGTCATTCATCTTCACACTTATTCATTTATACTTACCCCTGGACCCTTTGACTTATTCTTGGAAAGGTAGCGGTCAAGCGCTCCATCGCCCCTTAGGATTTTAGCGCCACAGCCCAGCTTCTCGGCCGAGCCAATGGCTTCCTCATCCACCACAACCGCATCTACTCTCTCATCTCCTGTCTTTACATCTGGAATCTGAAACGAAAACACCATTATATATCGTTAGGCCTAATTGCACTGAACTACCAAAAGCTTTATAAATGACAGGTTACTAACAAAACCTTCATAATTAAAAATACCCATTTTCACTAAAACTACCATAACAGTGTTTAATGTAAGTTACTAATGTCATCATGTTAGTTTAGTAAAAAGACATGTAAATGTTACTTGAAAACGAGTAATCCTGATATAAAGCATTTTGATAATTCTCTTCAACTTACAAAGTTTTTGATAGTTTAGTTGAATTAGGCCTATTATGAATGAGAAGAAATAGACACAATACAGTACAGTATGGTTAAGGAGTTCTTTTGGCAAAAGATACCTCATACATGGCTTCTGTAAGAATATTTTCCAGAATAGCTCTTAAACCACGTGCGCCAGTGTTTTTGGATATTGCCTTTTGCGCAATTAGCCTGAGTGCGCTCTCTGTGAAATGTAGCTTAACCTGAAAGGAGTTTATAGTGTGCATTAACTAAGAAAATGTCTGATATATAAATAGAAAAAAAAATAGATGTTCAACAAGAGCACTTACATTGTTCATGCTGAAGAGTTTCTTGTATTGCTTACCAAGAGCATTCTTTGGCTCTGTTAGGACCTGATATAGGAAATTGCACCCTGTGAATTTTCTTTATGTAGCAACTGATAACACAAGATTTTACACCAGAATACTGTAACCTTATTGATGCAATTGAGTCTAAACATGATAAAAAGAACCAGTAAGTACATGCCGGAACAATAAACTAGCAATTTAACAGAAGAATTTGGACCTTTACATTTAGCCTGATCGAGAAGATGGTTGTTAACAAAGCTGAAAGGGGAAAAAATATGTAGCCAAACCCAGTAGCTTGGAAGAAAGGGTTTTTGTTGCTGTAAACGCCAAGCTTACTAAATTTGACCTTAGTAATATATATTTCAAATCAGCCCTATATAAATAACCAGTATCGCACAGGATTTTTCAGCACTGTCAGTGCTAAAAGCCTACCACCAATAGCTTTCGTAACAACCAAAAGGATAATAGAAAGGAAAATGATATTGCACATTCGACGCTAGAAACTGCTATCAAGAGAAGTAATGTCACAAAGGAGGGGAAAACCCCTATGTTTTTTAGTATGCATACCTGTACAAGTTGGTCTTCATTTAAAGCTGACAAACTGACCAATATTGGAAATCTTCCAATAAATTCCGGTATGAGTCCGTACGATATAAGATCACCACTTTCAACCTATAAGCATAACATTACTTTTACGTCACATTGAGAGGGGGGGGGGGGGTAGGATTTTATGTAGAATCTCAAGATTAATTGATAATGATAATAAGGGCATAAGTAATTTGCTACTCTACAGCAGATTAAAATTACGATGCTTACTGATTCCAACAAGGATGATGTCACTACAGCATTTGTTAACCCACCAGTTCTCATGTTTGCACGCACTGGGGCCCCAAATCCTATAGAAGAATCTTGTCGTCTGTTTTACTACGAGAAATCAGAACCCTCAAAATTCTATTCTAGTAATAAGTTACTAGATTGCAAAAAACTAAGACACATCACCTTTCTGAAATAGTCTTTTCCAAGTCAATAAATGCACCTCCACAAATAAAAAGAATATCTTTGGTGTCTATCTGCAGATTAAAACAGATATTATTCAATTATATTTCTCTTTTCTTATTTTGTTAAGGAAAAATAAAAAATAAAAGCTGAAACATAAAGTGCTCGTTAGAAAAATGAAAATATTCAACTTTTCCATTATAAGAACATATTTAATGACAACTTTAAGATAGCCAATATACCGTTTAAATATAACCCGCCCACCCTCAGAGGGCTTAATTTCACTAGACAGTAACCATCATATAACTTCCAAGCTATCTAAAATTTCAATTTTTCAGGAAACTACTATGAAAGAGAAAACCTAGAATTCCGAAAAATACCAAGTGAAAGATGGGAAAACCTCTTCTAAGAACAAACAATTAGACATTTCCGAAATAAAGGTAAAAGGCGTTTCCAAGATAAAGAATAAAGATAATTATAAAATAATTGTTCCGATCCTGTATGCTTTAAGTTCAATATGCCGAATGTATCTAGCCATTTTATGACCGATGCGCCCATTATGAAGGGGTATTATCATGTGTGAAGAAACCTCCATTCAAATTGTAGTTTCAAAATATACCTCATAATAAACATAAAAGATGAGCATAACTTCTTTTACACAAGGAGGCTCAACAAGAACCACTAAAATACCAAGATCTGAATCTCGAGTTACTAGAACAACAAAAGAACATGATGTAAGGTCTAGCGCTTCAAGCTAAGATAAGAAGTTGCATCAAAAAATTAAGTGAAGGACAGTAATTGTTCTGATACCTGTATATTGTCACCACGAGGGTGCTTCCTAGCTCCCTTCTCTGGTACATTCACTATCTACAAAAATAAACAAAAAATATTATGCTCATTAGAACGGAAGCATACATTCAGACATCACACTATATCATACAACATAATTTGATGATAACACTGGTTTTAGAAAGATTTTTTCCCCAATTGCAAAGAAAGGTAACATCCAATGAAAGTATATCAAATGAAGGAAAGAAAACAGCATTCAATTGATTAATAATCAAACATGCAAAGTCTCAAGCCATATTTTATTGAGAAGTTCGATTAGAACTTACAATAAGAACTTGTGGAAAAATTGGTAAGTCCTAACAATGCACTTAAGATCACATAAAGACTGCAAGCAATATGGCTAATGCGAAAGTTAATAAACAACTCCGTCTAAGTTAAAGTTATTAATTTAACAATGCGCTTGAAAATGTTTGTGCCTCAGTGTATTCAAATGTTCCTTCCTTCTAGTTATTCAATCCAGGATGACCACCAAATCATATAATTTGAAGCGTGAGAGCAAGTTCATTGAATTTGCCTCCAAAATCTTATAACAAAAAAATAATATGCCTATTTTTTAAATTCAAATGCCACAAATAAGATCTTAATAGAGGAATCCAGTTTGATATCAGATGATATGAGCGCGGTTCCGAAATTAGACTGATGTAGGTACCATACCCGGTTATTATCTTTTCAGATCCGTGTTAAAATGGGAAAGGCTTTTATCTGATACCAAATTTTCCAGCAAAAAACAATTCTCAAGCAAAATACAAATTCTCAATTCTGTAATCTATTCAGATCCGTATTCAAAGTTGGGGAGGGCGTTTATCCATACTTGTCAAAATCGTATGATATACGATATGTATCTTATGACACAATACGATACAAGAGGTTTCTGATATGATATGAGAGGTTTTTGATACATATCGGTAGGGTATATCGTAATAGTGATTGTATCTTAAGATATATGATATGCACCTTACAATATGATACAAGAATTTACGATATGTGATATTTATGATACAAAGATTGGAGGCCCAAAGTCATTGGGTTTGCACTTGATTAGGTAAGGTTTCAAAGGCTAGTAGCTGATAATATATAACGATCCACTGCCCAAACCTTTTCAAATTCTTTCAATCAAAGCCCTGATCGCTTATCCACGAGAAATCTTGTATCGCCTCGCTTCCAAAAAGTTGTTGCTTTTTTGGAAGCTTATGATTTATGATTTGTTAACTTGGTTAGGAAGTTCTATTTGTGAAGCTTATGTTAATATTTATGTCCTGAGATTTACAAATTACACTATATGGTATCATTTTGCTTAATTATCGTAATTATTATGATTGTTTACATGACTTGTATCTGTGTATGTAAGTTGTGTGACTGGCGGTTTACTAAGCATTATTTTTATACCAAAGAATTGTTCTACATTGCTAGTTTAATCATATTTTTATGAAATATATAGTTGTATACTTAATTGCTTAGCTATTGCACAAGCAAACAATATATCTTACAATATACAATTTGATATATTAAAAACATGATATACAATACGATATATAAGAAAACACGCTACACAATTCAACAACTTTGAGATTATCTGACACATAATAATTCCAGCAAAAAATCAAATTGATGGTTATTAAATGACTACACATAGAATATCATTAACTGATCGATGTATCAATTATGTATAATTATTCAAACTAATTTGTTGACATATAACTATTTAATATCATTTGGCTCTTTAAGACTTGATTGCAGGTATATAATTCCATTTGTAATATAGTCTGCAGTTATGATCAACCAAAATGAATATTTTTTCTTGCTTCTTGCATAGTCAAGCAAACTATACCAAAAAAACAGAATGGGATAAAATTCTTTTTTAGTTCCTTTGAAACTGAACGAATGTGTAGCTTTCTATCATCTAATCTACTAATAGAAAGCCCAACAACTCTTGGCATCAAAGACTCAGCATTTTTTCCCCACTACATACAGGTAATAAGTGGGTCTGTCGTATCATCAGTCAAGATCCGGATTATAACCTTTGATAGGCTGGTCATCCAGGCAATTTCCGATTATTACCCATACCAGATAACACCTGACCCAAACTGAAACTCCAAGCATGTTGGGTCAAATGCCGGGTAGGGTCAAAATTGCCACCACAACTCCAACGCCCATATTAAATTTGATCCTAAAGCGTGTGAGTTATAAATTGAAACACAGAACATAAAAATGAAGTAATATAAGCATTCTGTATGACTTACAGTCCCTTCTAACATTTTAAGTAAGGCCTGTTGCACACCTTCACCAGATACATCTCTGCTAATGTTAAGACTCTCTGCCTGCACACAAGATAGTTGAGAAGGCGGTATTGTTAAGATCTAAAGGCAGATATAAAGGAATTTACTAAGAAACCACATCACCTTCTTAGTAATTTTATCAACTTCATCAATGTATACAATGCCTTGTTGAGCTGCTTGCACGTTGAACTCAGCAACCTAAACCATAGCAATACACAAAATTAAAAAATTCTGAATAAAGATTTACTTCAATTTTGTTACTAATACAGAAGGGCAAAATATAAATATGATTGATTGGTTAATCCAGCTAAATTGTAGGATTGATTTTTAAAAGGTTAATATGGGAGAAATTCATAAATACCATGTGAATGAATGGAAACAACATGGGAAAAGAGTTAGGGACAAAAAATCATTACATTTTTGTTTTTCTTTTGATAAATATAACTTAATGTGCAACGCCACAACTAATGGCTCTCTGTATGGGGCAGTTATCAGGCCTTTCTCTATGCTTAATGAATTTAAACTATATGCGACTGAGTTCAAGTTCAGTAGCAACAAAAACTCATGCAAAGGAAAGCGATGGAAGTACACATTTTACTCTCTTATAGATACATGCATGCTTAATCACATGTGATATCAAGGCAGTATGCAAAAAAAAAAAAAATTATTTTCTAACCCCATGCAGTACATTATGGCAGCACACAAATATGTCATACACGATGAAAACAAAAATTGTAGCAGAAACAATGTCCTGTTTGTTGTGAATTGTGACTACTCTATGTTGAGCACCCTCATAATTTTGAGTTAATATCCCTTTCTCTTCTACAGCAATACTTTATGTTGAAATTGACCACGAGCATAGCTTGGTTGGTCATAGCACTTCCCCTCCTAGGGCGTGTGTGTGGATCGATCCCTAGGAGGGGAAGTGCTCACAATTTAACGCGTTTGGCGCAAACCTGTGGGACCCCTGGGTGCATGCGTGCATGATGTGTGTGTGGGTTAGGCTTACAGGCCAGTTCCAAAAAAATACTGTGTTGAAATTTGTAAGAGCGGAAAAAATGTTCGAATCAATTTACCTACTTTATGATTTATCTTCCATTAAGGTCTAATAATCTCTTCTTCAGCTCTGTTGTTCTCTTCTTTTAAGGCTTCTTCATTTTCTTAATGCTAAAATTAATGAGCAACAGCCAATCAACTTCAAACAAACCATTTTTCCGTTTAAATCACTCTCAAATTTTATTAGTTACTGCTAACCAGATATAGGTTTATAACAATTATACATTGACTTGGTCTGGTACTAACAACCCACAAAGCTGGTAAGATATAAATGTAGTTAGAAACAAAAAAATCTCTGCAATCGCAGCTTCACAGCAGCTTATGAAATCATATCAACAAAAAGAATGTTTCATATATTCCCAATCTCTTATAAGCATTATGCAGTTAGCACTATTTCTTTATTTAAATAAATAGAGGTAATACATATTAAATTCAATATGAGACAAGTTATTTAAGATGGTTCCTGCACAATAGTTATGTGGTGCGAGTGGGTGACTGGGTGGTCTGTAAATAAAGGAAAATAACTCATAGCAGACCCCACTCCACCCCCCCTTTTTTCCTACTCACACACAACCACATAAGAACCAAAAAAGAATGTTTTCTGTAAATGAAAATAGTTTTAGCCTTTAAAAGGGTAAAACAGTAGCATACCACCATGGGCTAGCTACAGTAAATCAGCACCCAGTGATATGGCTTCTAATATATAATTTAAAACATAATGAAAGAAGCAAGGAATTTCAATTATTTTTAACTAGAAACTTAGATGACAGAAAATCGTAATTTTGGAGTTATGGATAGTAGTTGGATGCTAACAGAATATCAAAACCTCTACCTGGAACAACATCACATCATGCTGAGAATATCAGCCGCATGCTTACCGTCAAAACCTAACCGGATAGCAGCTCAATTGTTGGAAAACGTAACAAGGATGCAAGAGCAGGCTTTATATTTACATGCATAGCCTCTTATTTTCATCCCACAACAGCTTTAAGGTTTGACAATAAATAAGAAAGAAACATAACATCTACATACCGTAAGCAGTTTGTACAGTATTGACTCAACATCTTCTCCAACATAGCCTGCCTGTAAGAATATTTGTTAATATTCAGTTTCAAAAAGATATTCCACAAATTTAAAAGGAGTAAAATAAACATAAGCAACCCATAAAGGTTAAAAATAAACCATTACATAAGAAGTTAACTTGGCAAATAAGGATAAGCTAGGTGCCTCATAGTTACCCAAGGTTGCTTAAGCACAACCCTGGGCTCAACTTATTGATAGTCAATACAAACAATTCAGTTTTTTAAAACATTTCATATATAACTTATAATATTTCATTCTCCTCCATGCCTGTTTGATACAAAAAATTAAAAATTAGCCTCTATATCATGCCATCTCCTCTGGGGAAGGTTCATGTCTGCTTGCAACTGTCTTATGTTCTCCTTTGTTCCCAACACTTTTCTTTTTTTTGTTAGTACTCTCCCACCCTGTTCATTATATCTTTTCTTGTACTCTCCTTAATTTTTTTCATCAAGTTTTCCTTTAATAATATTTTAAGGATTCTCACAGTTTCCAATATATTTTTTTCTATACTAATGCTCTCTTCATAACTAATTTCTCTCTCCTCCTTGTCTTTATCTCTAAACACGCCGCAAATTCAATCATGAAACTACCAATTGTAATCATGATAGTTTGACTACATTTGTTCTTTCTGTTTGGCTCAATTTTTAACAATGAGAATGTCTCCAGTTTGATACTGCTTAGATCATATATAAGGAACATCACCAACTAACTATGATATCCCACCCAAGTAGATCAAAATGATATTGCTTGTTCATGACATACAGCCATCTATTTTGGGCCTTTGGCTATATCTAGTTTATGGGACTACTACTGTCAAGCAGTTGCAATGTCATTTCATTTCTCCTACATGTGACATATAACATTGTAGCCATTGCAACTTATTTGGATGATATGTGAGTCCGAAGTCATTTATTTAAACTCATAACTACATGTGTGTGAATAAAAATAAATAAAAGAAAGAAAATCTGATTATATCATAAGAGCAGAATGTGAAACAACACAAACAGATTCACCACATTTTTCACTTAAATTCCTAATGCTATTAATATCAGTTCCCATATCAAGACACCATTGCCCAATATATGATGGGCACAATTCAAACAAGTCGATTTACTGGAAAAGCCACAAAAAGATCTAGATACAAAAGTGGAAACACAAAGAATAGTACATGGTTCGGAAACTTATTGTTTATAGAAGGTGTTATAACAAGAATTTTCAAAAACTACAGTAGATTACTTGCATAAAGTTGGAAAGCTCACTTTCATTAATTTCTTTCTTATGCTACGACTTTTCAATCAATAAGGAAGTTTTTCTATATAAGAAAGAAGTTATAATTAGTTCCAACATAATCTAAGATAAAAAAAAGACGTGCACAAAAGCATCAGAAAATTGTTGTTAAAAAATATGTGCAAAAAGAAAGAACAGATTTGCATATGTTGGAATAAAGTGGAAAAGAATGATAAAGTATATAGCTTAATCCCACATATAGCCTATGTGGCATCTGCATTCACAATGTATGACGGAATAGAGGATGTGTTGATGAACTTGCCTGTGTTAGAGTTGTTGCATCAGCAATAACAAATGGCACATTCACAAAGCGAGCTAATGTTTTCGCAAGTAGTGTCTTCCCTGCCCTTACAGATAATACAGAGGTATATAGGTCACAGGTCATAAAATCAGACATCTCCAAAAAATTTAAAAAAGGTTACTAACTCTATAGAGCTACATGAAGGATGTACAAAGCTTTTTTGTTCAAAAAAAAAAATGGCATACAGAACAAGGAATTCAAGTAAAGCACAGAAATTTGTACCTGAACCCGTTGGGCCCATCAAGAGTACATTGCTTTTATCTAGCTCCACATTATCGTCATCATCGCCTTCAGGCTCACCAGACCTAGATGTCATTTTAATCAACATTCGTCTAACCACGAGTCATTACAACACACACACACACACACACACGATGCTCAGAATTAAAGAAATAAGTATAATCAACACAGAATTCTTTTTTAAAATAAATAGGAAGCAAACACAAAATTCATGAAAACTAACCCTTTATGTAAGGATGCATGGTAGATTCTTTTGTAGTGATTGTATACAGCCACAGATAGCACCTGCAATTTGGTATGGGTTAGTGAAAAACAATTAATAAAAAGATTCATAAACTCTAAGAAAAAATAGGACTATTAATTAGTGGTTTAACTAACGTAAATAATCAGTTTCCAGCAGGAAAAAAATGCATACAAGAAAATGAAGGTACTAGAAGAACTAAATCAAAGCATAGCAATATGGACTATCACATAATGCTTGATATGACTAGTTATTATTCAACATGTATCAATTGTGTGTGTTTTTGGTCTATCATATTGTCTAGTCGAATGTTCTCATCTTAGAATGAAGTTAACATCTACATTCTAATTGTGCTAGTGCAGCACATGCAGGAGATAAAAAGAGGGAGGGGGATGCTGGCGTTTATTGAATACTAAATGGGAGCTTGAAGTTTGACAAAGGGCAAGAACAAATGGGCAGAAATCCTCTATACTTTAACCTCAATATGAAAGATAGTCTCAATAAAGATGACTCCCCCCCCCCCACAACCCCCCAAAAAGTGAGAAAATAAAACGTAGAAACCCCTGAACAATGTTACAAAATGTTCCAAGTCATTATGTATTTAATTGGCCTCTATGTCCAATAGATTATCAAAGTGTGAAGGTAAATAATAAGTACAACGATGATCAGTGTTCTAAAAATCCGCCTAGGCGGAGTGTTCTAAAAATCCGCCTAGGCGGAAGCGGTGCAAAGCCGCTCTGATTCAGCCATAGACGGCTTCATTAAGCGCTTAAGGTTGCCCAGACTGGTTAAGCGGGCATCTACGCGAACCCATCACACTTAATGGAATATAATTTAGTCATTTTTGATTTATCTTGAGTCGGGGTTTGTTCTTTTTTGACCATACCTAACCCAAACCCATACTTAATGAAATAAAAGCTAATCAATTTTGTCTCTTTTTCTGAATATTTTTTAATTATATAGCTCAAAATCAATTTTTTGCTGAATTTTACTGTTAAAACGTCAATATGTTACTGGTTATTATGCCAAATTATCATTATTTCTATTTCTACAGCTGAAATTTCAATATGTTATTTTCTATGTTGAAGTGTCAGTATACTGCCGAAATTTTAATATGTACATATATCAAATATAATTTTAACCTAAATTAAAAAAACATCTTGGCGGCACTTCTGCGGCGCCTAAAGGGCTAGGCGCTAGGCGGTTCCCCAACCGCTCAGCTCCGCCTATCGCTTTTTACAACCTTGACAATGATGACCGGAAAAAGGAGAAAGGCTTTATCTAGATAAAAGACAGATACACACAATATAAGACCAGTCGACCACATATATGGAGCCACTAAACAAAATAAAATATAGGATAATATTATACCGAATACCATAATTTTATTAATCATACTAAAATAACATGAACCTCCTTGCTCGTTGCACTATAATACCAACTGTCGGTTTCCTTTTAGAATCATATGTTGTAGTAAGCATGTGACAAAGATAAGACAAAAAGGAACCCATCCTACCCTAGTGAATTAATAAAACTTCATTCCCATTTATCTCCCCCTTCAGGTCCTGTTTAGGAACGGAGTTAAGTTTTCTAAACTATAGTTTCATAAAGTTAGCAAAACTAACCTGCAAAATCTTAACTTTACCTTGTTTGGCAATCATTTTGGAGTTGAGATAACTGCAGTTATCTCATAGCTCAACTTCAATATGATCAAAGTTTTGTAATTGAGGTTTGGAGCTTGCAAACCACAGTTTGCATCCCCCTATCTCCAATTAAAAATAAACTACAATTAGCCTAACTCCATATCCAAACAGGGCCTCAATTGTTCTCATTTGGGCCATACCTACATAGCTTGAACTGAACCAATTAATTGTATATAGAAGGAGAAGAATTAAGAGATGGCTTGATCAATTTACACATCTCAAATTCATCGGATCAGTTTAAGAACAGTAATTTATAGGATCGGAATCGGTCATCTAGGATTGGGTTCGACTGAGATTCAAACCATGCTCGAGACCTAGCAAACTATATATAACATGTTTGACGCTATATAAATGGCAATAATAAGGTACCCGATCACAAACAACATCCACTCTCATCCTAAAGGGAACACATGAATGTCAATCCAGAAAAGAAATGGAAATTATCCTTCAAGGACGGACCACAAGTCATCTAATGCTATTAGCTATCCTATTAGATAGGATTGCATATGGGTAGATATTGTAAAATTACATGGTAATTATAATGTAAGAGACACATACAATCACTCAAACAACATTTAAAGTTTCGCTTCCATCAATTTTAAATGCATGATTAAACTATCATATTATTCTTTCCAAGGGGATGCACATCCTTCAATTTTCATAACGCCTGGCAATCGATGCTTGGTTTTTTGTTCTAAACTCCAAAGAAAATCCCCTTTGCCTTGGTTTTTGTAAAATAATGATTTAAGGTAAGCACTATTATGCCATTACACATATATTCCTCGGAGTCGGAATTGTACTTTCTTATAACTTTCTATGATATTTTCCCTTCTTCCAAACTAATTCTCCCATCTACAAAATCTAGACGATGCAAACCGGTCTTTTAGGATTATGACCAGCATCTCTTGCCTATAGGTTCTTTGTCCAAAACTTGGACTCTAAGTAACAATAGCCAGTCACAGAACTTTGTTAAATTCTCAAAGAACTTTCTCCTTAGCAAACCCCATTTTGAAAGCTAATTCGGTAATACCTAAATGATGATGATGATGTTAATTACTAGATATCAATGTTGAAAATAACAACAGTATAAGCGTAACGTTCCATCTCTAAAAAGCGAAAAGCGCAAATAATATTGCGTAAAATGTAAGTTATATGAATTATTATTATTAATTAGTTTTAATAATTATATTTATTTATATTTATTCATACTAAAACACAAATTTAAATAAATTAGTTCTAAAACTAAAAAGTAAATATACATTTTTTAAAAGTTAAGAAAATAATGCAAAACCTACTAGAATTAACGTAACAAATTCCTAATTTTCAATTTAACAAGGTTACATTCATACTTGGGTATTCAAAGTAATCAAATTGAATTAGGCTTTCTTTTAATCTTTAGTTTAGGTTATGGAGAATTGAAAGTTGGATGATGTAATACGCAAATATTAGATTCTCTTGATAACAAAAATTTATATGTAAAATCTTATTTACAAATAATGTAGGTTATGCTATCGTTATCAATTCGTAATGTAACGTAGAAATAACGTAAAATAGCGTAAGTTACTTTGTATTTAGGTTATTTGATTGAGTTATATAGCAAATAGGTTGAGTTATGCTACGTAATACAAAATAACGAGTTACGTAACGAGTTTTTTTCAACATTGCTAGATATGTTTGCTAGAAGATCTACATTCTAAAATAATATACTTTTCAACCTGAGGTTAATGGAGCTAAGGTATGTCTTAGCTAAATTACATAAATTATGTGAAAGGAGGAAGAGGACCCATCCAACCAAAAAAGATTTAACTTGAAAACAATGGAGCCCATCCCCTTTCCTTCTCAAACATACCTTAGATGCCTTAGCTAAGGCATACCTTAGCTCCATTTTTCCATTACGATGTTAATAAAATAGATGATTATAGTGAACTGTTTAGGTCACCGCTCAAACACCCGTTTGAAATTTCAAATTTATGATGCATCACATTTCCAGTCCATTATCAAGTGATCCTATTTGTTTTCTCCATGGGATTGCAGCACCCTAATTGCATTTTGTGTTCCCCACTTCCCCTCTTATCCATCACACTTTTTTTTTCCTGCAGCACCTAATCCTATGTTCCAATAGAGACAATACTGCCGCTGGCTTCAAAAATGAACTACTATAAACAGTATAGCAATAGAGCTAACAGAACAGTTTCCAATACCAATCAGAAAGGTCCCATTTTGACAGAAAAATCAATAGAAAGCCACAACTTTAGTACAACTAACCTAAAATCACCAACAAAACAAGCCAAAGATCCTACCTTTTTCGCCCGCTCCTGCCCAATCACATACTTATCAAGCCCCTTACATATATCCTTTGGCGTCGGCAAATCCTTCCCCAAATTCGACCCACCCCAACCATCCTTCCCCCTCCCATCCCCCTCCCCTCCTCCTCCTCCTCCTCCTCCGGGCCCCGCCACCCTCACCACGTTCAAATTGGGAGGGAACGGCGGCACTGGAGGCTGCTGCACAGCCAGACCAGGCATCGGAGGCCAGTTCTCTGGCGGCTCCCCGCTGTAATTCAACCTAATCGCCTCCCAACACGAGGCCCCAAGCTTAGTAGTGGCATCAACACCACTAGAGTAAGGATTCTTATCGATTCCATTAGGGTGCTTGACGCGGCCGATCTCGATGAAGGTGCCCTGCAGAGGGGCGATCTTCGAGGGGCGGAAGAAGAAGGCGGTGCGGCAATCGGGGCAGAGGTTGAGCGCCTGGTATCCGCCGCGGTCCGAGGAGTTCGAGAAAAGGATGTTGAAGCGACGAGAGCAGCGGGGGCAGCTCCATTCGGCGCGGATCTTGACGAACTCGCTGCCGGGGGAGGTGGAGGAAGTGGTGCCTCCGCCTCCGCCGCCGGAGACGGTGGTGGAGTGTTGGCGGTGGAGGTGGTGGTGATGGGTGAGGATTGGGCGCTGGAGATAAGCTAGGGTTAGGGTTTGCTGAAGGGTTCGCTTGGATCGGAGAATTCTAGACATTGTTAGAGATGAGAAGAGAGAGGATAGTGCGAGAGATGAGTCGTTGATATTGTGAATGGGTTTTGTGGTAATTTTCATTGAGATGTGGGACCCACTGGTGAGAGAGAGAGAGAGAAACGGTTGAATGGCAATTTGATGCGTGTCATACTCGTTTATATCTTTTGAGGCAAATCTCTTACCTTTTCTTTGCCAAACAAATCTCTTACCTATGCTTCTCGGAAACTTGTGGTGAGGGTGAGAAGGTACTTGGATTTTGGGAAAACATTTCTGATATTCTACGTAGGGAGGTTTTAAAATTGAAATTTTGAGGAGAAAAAAGCAATGTCACATGCCATGTAAGAAAATTGGCTTATTGGGCCGACGGTATATGGTAGTTGTCGTGTAGACTAGACAAGTTGCAAAAGAGAGGACAAAGCACCCGACCCCCTCTGCATAGTGCAGTTAACGAACAAGCGGTATACGGCAACCTTTAAGATTCTTAAGCCGGGCTAGGACAATTGTTCTTAGGGTTTTTCACTAAATGGTCCCACAAAACTTGGCTAATTACTAAAACACTCCCAATACTTGTTAATTACTATTTACTTCCCAAAACTCTAAATGATTTCTAAAAGGTTCCCTGCTTGCTAAAAAGATTCTCATTCTTTAATTCTGTTAAGCATCTAACGGAGGGATGTCGGGCTAGGGTTTTAAACCCCCATATCCTTCTCCTACTTCTAAAATCCCCAAGTTCGATCTCAAATCAAAATTAGGGTTAGCAATATGCTCTATCAAAACTCAATTCGTCATAGAAACTGTCACGCCCCGCTTTCCAAAAGTTGAGGAGCGAGAGCGGACGAGACCGGCAATGTATTCACACTGAGAAGCACTCCTTCCCGACATGAAAACGTTAAGCGTCTGTATAAATAGTCAAGGAAAATATATTACAAGAATTTAAAACTTATAAAATATCCAACAATATTTATTACAATTCTAGTCTAAACGTACACAAATGTTCCACAAACAAAAAGAAATAAGGATATAAGAAGCCGTAAAACGAAACCCCGAACAATACATACTGGATTGATAACTAACGGTAGGCTTAGGAAGTAAGTTGGTCGGAGTCCTCCTTCGTCGGCTCGACCTTGTATTAAGCCTCGTATCCTGCCCCAATGTCGTCTGACCGATATCGTCTGACGACATTCCTAAGAAAAAAAAAGAAAAGAAACAAGAAAAAAGAATGCCGTCAGCGCACTTACTAAAATTCGGTAAGTCCCCAATTAAAAAGAATAGAACTTTAAAATAAACAAATTACGGAATGGAACAATAACACAACATGAAGATAAAAACCGAAGATCAATAGAGTGTGGCTCAATAAAATCAGGCATATATCTATCAGGAAAAATATAACTAGAGTGTCATGATATTAGTTATTATTGTGTTTTAAGTTATAAGTGTTAACTTATGAATCTCTTTGTGTTTTGATTATTTTACAAATCCGTATTTCAAATATATTATATGTTACTAACAATTTCAGATTAGTCAAAGTGCTACACAACTGGAGTTATTTAAGTACAAGGAAACTCAATTTTTGCAACTGACATCTCAATAAACTCATCGGCAAATATCGACAAGATTCGGAAAAACTGAATGCATGCTTCAACGGATATAATGGAGAATTCGCATATCGGAGATATTCAAGGCTTTTCTATTTTATTTGAGTCTAGAGTCGAGTCGATCTCAAACTGTTAGAATCAAGTTTTTTTTATTCCATTTCAATTCATATCACAAAACCAAAATTTCATTAACCAATTTTATCTTCAAAAACTAAGGTTGTGTCTAAAATATCAGACAAATAGACATTCTTAGGACGTCTATAATAGTTAACAAGTTTTCAAAATTTGAAATTTGGTTGGAAATTCGGTTTTACAATGGCCAACAATTGTCAATAACCGCCCTATCTTCTAGGGATAGTTATAATAACTGTCCTAACTATCCAAAATTATTTCCCTATATATAGGACAAGTTTCTAAAGAGTTTTTCACGATTTCTTTCACCAAATTTTTATTTTCTTTACCCTCAAGTGTTTGTGAAAACTCTGCACTCTCTTTGCTCTTAAGTTTTTACTAATTCTTTTCAGAGAGTAGAGATCTTTGTAGCACTATTAGACTTTTCTATTCGCTTAGAAAAGAAAGATCTCTAAAAGTTTCGAAGAAGCAATTGTTTTCAAAACTTATTTAATCTTGAAAAACTTCTTCGGTTTGTTTTTAAAACTTCTGTTAATCTTCAAAATACAATTCCTCGTCTCCTTGAATTAAAACTTTGATTTATCTTTTAAGATCGTTAGGATTGTTAGAGTTGGTTCGTAAAAATTTGTAAAATCTTACTTTGTACGACCTAATGAAGAAATGTTTAAGATCTTCACTGCCTTTGGTAAAAGGTTTCGGACTTGCGCCTTTGGTAAAAATTCTAGGTGCTTATCACCTGCAAGTGTAAAAAATTTCGGATTTGAGATTTTGGTAAAAAGTCTAGGTGTTCACCACCTGCGGGTGTAAATGTTTTAAGATCTGAGCCTGATAAAAGATCTGGGTTTTTTCACCCGTGAAGGAGTCATTGGATAGTGAAATTGAATCCTGAGCAGAAGCTCTCAGGCGGGGATTAGCCACAGAGTTGGTGAATCTCGATAACAATTCTTTGTGTCTATTTACTTTTCTGTGATTTTGTGTTATCTCTGTGATTCTGTGTTGTGATAGTATTTGTGATTTTAGACTCTGTTTTTATATTTCGCTGCATTATATTTAAATTATTATAAATCACGCTGAGTTTTCCATAAAACCTTATTCACCCCCTTCCAAGGCTATTTTCAATTGGTATCAGAGCAGGTTACTCTGTTTGTAAGATTAACCTCATCAGTTTATGATCCTATGGTAAACCAAATGGAAGGACAGTACACTAACCGTTCTCTTCTTTTCAACGGTACCAACTACCAATTCCAGAAAACCAAGATTAGAGTTTTTTTCTAGTGTATAGATCTAGAAATCTTGGAAATTATAGAAAAGCCCTTTGTCATCCCTAGCATGAATCCTTTATCTAATGCCGACAAGAGATCAATGACATTGAATGTCAAAGCAATGAATGCATTTCATTGTTCTTTGAATTCAGAAGAATTCAATAGAATTTCTATGTGTCAAACGGCAAATGAGATTTGGACCACTCTCCAGACAGCTCATGAAGGAATAAGTCAAGTTAAAGAGAGTAAGATCAACCGTCTCATGCATGGATATGAGATGTTCCAAATGAGAGACGATGAAACCGTCGACTCTATATATTCTAGGTTCAACAATATCATTATTGAGCTTTTCAATTTAGGAAAGAAATTCGATGACAAAGAAAAATGTTATAAGCTGCTGAAATTTCTTACGATATCAGGCAACCTAAGATCACTGCCATCAAAGAAGCCAACGACATAACAATGCTGAAAGCTGACACCCTTATAGGAAAATTAAAAATTTACGAGATGCAATTAGGGGATCTTATGCAAAATCAGGAGAAGGATACTCAAAGGAAGAACATTGTCCTAACGGCAACGACTGTCAATTCAAAGCCTAAAGAAACATCTAGTAATGATGAAAGCGACGATGAAATATTGCAAGACACTTCAGGAAGTATCTGAAATCAAGAAATTTATATTCGAAGAAAGGTACGTATAATTTACATAATTTTTTTAATTCTCTCCGTTGTTTTAAATGCAATAAAGAAGGCCATGTCAAGTCAGAGTGTCCTACGCTCAATAAGGATACATGGGAGTCTAAGAAGGAATCAGAAAAACGTTCGTTTCAAACTATTTAGAACGATACAGATTCCAACGACTCAAAAGCCGAAGAAATCGTAAACATGTTCTTCATGGTATAAGATGATAAGGTAATTAATGAAGACTTTGATTTAGATTCTTTTAGTAAAGACAATTTAAAAAATTTCTGTCATTATCTTAAAGATAGTTATGATAAAGTTAATACTAAATATAAAATATTAAAGTCAAACCTATTTACTAAAAATAATTTAGAAATACCCACACAAAATAAATTAAATGAAATTAAATTAGAAAATTAAAAATTAAAATCTATAATTTTAACAATAATAAGTTAAATGAAACTAATAAAACGCTAAATTATGAAATCTTTAACTTAAAAAGAAAAGTAGATTTAAAAGATAAAATACTTTTAAAAATTACTAAGAGTAAAGATAACCTAGATTTTATGTTAGGACAATTTATAAAATATTGTAAGAAAGAATGTATAGCTTACGATAAGTATTCTAAGTTAGTTCCTAAAACCAAGCCTTTTAGGCATAAATATTATTATAGATATGGTAATAAATACGCCTACTTCAGGGCATATTTCACAATATTGTAATATTAAAAGCAAATCAACTTACAAATATTACTTTACCCTTAAGGTTGACCTAAATAAATCAAAAATAGTATGGGTTGTTAAGCTTAACAATAATCAACCCAAACAAACTTTAATTCAAGAAAGTATACATGACCAATTTAATGAAATTAACTCCATTAATTTTAATAATTCAATAGACAATAATGACTCTAACATGTTAAAAGGTTTAAATAATTTATTAATAAACAAAAATATTGAAACCAATAAATTAGAACAACAAGAGGAAGTAATTGATACTTCTTTTCCAAAGGATTAGAAATTCAACAAAAATCATCTTAAAAATTTAATAATAGGAGAAATTAATAAAGGAGTAATTAGTAGGTCAAAAAATTTAAAACTAATCAATTGGAAAAACAGGAAAAAGTAATTGAACAAAAATCATCCTAAGGACTTAATAATAGAAAATATAGATAAAGAAATTATTGTATGTTTTAATTATTGTATTTGTATCATTATTTAGTATGATTGTTTAATTATATACCTACTTTACATTTGCTGCTTCATTTTTTTTAATTCCTCCTCCATATTTTTAACTTTTTTATATTTTCAAAAAGGGGGAGAATTAATATGCATATATTCAGGGGGAGCATTTGAATAGATATCTTTTTAAAATTATATATATATATATATATATATATATATATATATATATATATATATATATATATCTTTGAAATAATTATTATGTATATATTAAATTATATTAATTAAGTTTTGTAAAATATCAAAAAGGGGAAGATTGTTAACTTATGAATCTCTTTGTGTTTTGATTATTTTATAAAACCGTATTTCAAATATATTATTTGTTACTAACAATTTCAGATTAGTTAAAATACTACACAACTGGAGTTATTTAAGCACAAGGAAACTCAACTTTTGCAACTGACCTCTCTATAAACGCATTGGCAAATATCAAAAAGACTCAGAAGAACTCAGTGCACGCTTCAACGAATATAATGGAGAAGTCGCACATCGGAGATATTCAAGATTTTTCTACTTTATTTGAGCATAGAGTCGAGTCAATCTCAAACGATTAGAATCAAGTTTTTTTTATCCTATTTCAATTCATATCATAAAACCAAAATTTCATTAACTAATTTTATCTTCAAAAACTAAGGCTGTGTCTGAAATATCAGGCAAATAGACGTCTATGATAGACGTCTATAACAATTAACAATTTTTCAAAATTTGAAATTTGGTTGGAATTTCGGTTTTACAATGGCTAACAACTGCCCTATCTTTTAGGAACAGTTATAATAACTGTCCTAACTATCCAAAATTATTTCCCTATATATAGGACAAGTTTCTAAAGATTTTTTCACGATTTCTTTCACCCGATTTTCATTTTCTTTACTTTCAAATGTTTGTGAAAACTCTGCCTCTGTTTGCTCTCAAGTTTTTACTAATTCTTTTTAAAGAGAAAAGATCTTTCTAACACAATTAGTCTTTTTTATTCTTTTAGAAAAGAAAAATCTCTAAAAGTTTCGAAAAAGCGAATATTTTCAAAACTTGTTTAATCTTGAAAAATTTCAAGATTTGTTTTTAAAACTTTTGTTAATCTCCAAAATATAATCCCTCATCTCCTTAAATTAAAACTTTGATTTATCTTTTAAAATCGTTAGGATTGCTAGAGTTGATTTGTAGAAATTTATAAAATCTTATTTTGTACGGCCTAGTGAAGAAATGTCTAAAATTTTCACGTTGTAAAAGGTTTCGGACTTGCGCCTTTGGTAAAAAGTCTAGGTGTTTACCACCTGCAAGTGTAAAAGGTTTCAGACTTGAGTTTTTGGTAAAAAGTCTAGGTGTTCACCGCATGCAATTGTAAAAGTTCTAAGATCTAAGTCTGGTAAAAGATCCGGATTTCTCCACCCGTAAAGAAGTCACTGGATAGTGAAGTTGAATCATGAGCAGGAGTTCTCAGACGGGGATTAACCACAGAGTTAGTGAATCTCGATAACAATCCTCTGTGTCCATTTACTTTTCTGTGATTTTGTGTTGTCTCTGTGATTCTGTGTTGTGATAGTATTTGTGATTTTAGAATCTGTTTTTATATTCCGCTGCATTATATTTAAATTATTATAAATCATGCTGAGTTTGCTATAAAGCCTTACTCACCTCCCTCTAAGGCTGTTTTCAATATGCTCGAATTGTGAGAGTTTTACGTGTAACTAGAATATTTCGTAATTCCCATGGAACAAAAGCCAAATGAAAGTAAGTTAGCTTCTGTCAATTCCCGGAATCACGGCCACACGACATGAGTCTTATAATCAGAGTGTTTTGTTTTATGCCGATGAAACACGGCTACATGACAGAATTAGTGGGGGTCTCTTGATCAGCAAGTGTTTCGTTTTATGCCAACGAACACGACCATGTAAGTTAGCATTCTGTTTATGCCCGGAATCACGGCTACATGACAGGAGACTTCTGATCAGAGTATTTCATTTTATTCCGACGAAACACGGCTATACGACAGGAATAGTAGGGGGCTCTTGATCAGCAAGTGTTTCGTTTTATGCTTACGAAACACGGCTATACGACCATGTAAGTTAGCATTCCGTCTATGCCCAGAACTACGATAACACGAGATTCAGGATTTATATGTAATGTAAAACAATGGATGATCCCCCGTTACACATAAATACCCCATTCTTCGAGCTACCCTATCCCCATGATATTCTTGATATTAAAATACCAATATATATCCATATAGAAATATATCTAGTAACACAAGTTTTATTTGCACACACAAGTCATGCCATGTTCATGAGATTCACGAGATTCAAGATTTGTAATTCATGAACTTCATGATAAACACATGGTAATAATGATGCACCAATGAAAACATAGTTCATACTCAGGTCTGTATATATATAACAAGTTAACAATGCATGAATTTATGAATATTTGAAATAATTGTAGATGAATGTGAGATTCATGAGTGCACGAGTTCTTGTAATCACGGAGTCATGTATTCGCGGACTCAAGCCAAGTTCAAGATGTAATGCTAAATATTTTATACACAGCATGAAGTTGCAATCATAACAATTGACTTTCAGGCCAGAAATTAGTCGCAGGTCCACATGCAGAAAAAAAAAACAGTTTTGAATTAGAATTAGAAGTTATTGCTTAACGAGTAAATTCTAGTTCAGGAAGTTATATATATTACGAGACTGGGTTTGCCTCGATCGGCTTTCAGGTGAAAGAGTTATGGGTGTTTTCGTAACGCTGTGCAGAGCTGGCCAGTGCAGATTTCAGAATGCGTGCACTGGTGGTATTTTGCATTTTCGAGAAGTTTATGTTCATTTTATGGTTTACAAAATTAAACAAGAAATGGGCGTCCGTGAGTTTTGAACAATTCCCTATAAAAATCTTCGGGTTATGATAATCAGAGAGGGAGTTATGGTTATTTTATGATAGCTGCACATATAATTTCTGCTGCTGTCCAGATTCGACACATATTTTAAAAACGTATATTTGAGTGGTCTATGTCAGTTTCTAGAGAAAATAACTTAGGAAAAATATGTAGTTAACACCTTGAACTTATTCCAGAAATCAAACCTTACCTCTGTTGGGTTTCTGCATTACCAGTTATGCCCGTTTTAACTCAGGTCTAAAAAAGTTTCTGATTATACAGAAAACAGATTTCAATGCAATTAGGGACTATATATTGTTACAATGAATCCACATATCAAATTATCCTTATAATATGAATAAGGAATGACCAGATAAAACTTTAATATCTTTTAACAATCTTTAAACCAATTATCAAGAGAAATCAAATTCCAAAGTCCATAATAAATGAACCTATCATAAATGTATATAAACTTAAGATAACCAAATATCATATATATCATGGAAACAATTGACAATTAAGCATACTTAATAACGATTGGTTAAACCATAAATCGACCAGTTCAAAATATGAACTGTATCTATAATGAGAAAAACAAGTCCCTGATAAATAAAAAATTAAAAGAATTAGATTGTGTTATATTTATATATTCAGTCGAATATACATTATAAGCGTTGTTTATGTAAAATAGGTTTATGCTATTAATATGTATAGTTTGCAATGGTAGTGCTCAACTCTACCAGTATAACATATAGTGTACACAAGTCAGGATTTTAATATGTATAACCATTACTAACAATTATTACTAAAACTTTTAAACTTCTATACTAATTTATGTAAATGTTGTAAGATCACTAGATCTAATCAGTAAATGTAACCTTACATAGATCTAATCATTACACTACAATATTATACATTTAGCACTGTGAATCTTCTATTAACCGAACATCATGATAATATTGTGATATGATTAGTATGTACTTGATAGAGTCAAAAGGTTTTCGAAACTTTAAGATAAAAACCATAAAAACTACCAACCCAAGTTCATACAAGAGGAAGAAGCGATGAGAGATGAAAAAAGGAGATAGAGACTTACAGAGAAAGGATGATCTAGGATCGTCCTTTTCATAAATTAGAAAATGTCTCGAAGTAGATCGAGATGAGAGGGGTGATGTCTTCTTCTTCATTCGTTTGGTTCTCTCGTTGTTGGGCTTCAGATCAGAGATGACAGAAAGAGAAGAGGAGAAGAAATTTCGAAGTCACGGTGTTATAGGTTACGGCATAGAAGAGAAAGGGTTAAAAGGTTAAGATTTATTAAAATCCTATCAATCCCCCAAAATCAGAACAAAAAAAAACAATTAAAACAAATATTTCAAAATAACAAACAAACAAATTTTAAATAAACAATTAAATTTTATATTTAATTAAAAGAAAACTTTTCTCTTCTTTTAAAATACTATATATTAAAACAATAAATAAATTTATTTTTAATTAAGAAAAAAACTTTTATCTTTTTTTTATAATAATAAATATTTGGCTATAGAAAAAATATGTTATTAGTTTAAAACTTAGGAATTTAAAATAAAACTAAAATATTTCAGTCGGGGTTTGAACACATGACCTTAAGGTTGGAACTCTTGCGTTGAAACTAACTTAACACACATGAATTCTTGAAATAAGGATACTCTTTTAAAAATATAAGTTTCAATAAGAGAACGGTAAGGAGGATTTTCATAGAATACCACTAAGTACAAAAGTAACTGTACAAAAATAGTATTATACAAAAAAGTGGTCGTTACAGAAACACGATCTTCTTACTCAACCTTGTCTTCACATATACTAGTGGAATGCGAATATGGTCATATTCACAAGCTAAGTATAAGTGAAATACTAAATCGGGAAGAAAGAAGTCGAGTTGATTGGGGACATAGCTTTGAAATAGAAAAAAGATAAATTCTCAAATGAATTTGAGGGTAATTGAGGAGGTATTAGGTCGCAACGTAGGCTGTACTCTTACCTTACGAAATTCCTAACACGGTGGCATTATTTTTGGATGGAAAATTTGGAGGGGGAGTAAAAAGTAACAACTTAGAGGTTTTGGGGGAGTAAAAAGTAATTATTAAGTATTTGGGGTGTTTTAGTAATTAGCCAAGTTTTGAGAGACCATTTAGTAAAAAAAATCCTTGTTCTTATAGGACAATTTTTTGATTCGGGTTTAAATTTGGACTTTTATGTTGGATTTGGATTTGAACTTGGAGAAAAATGTTCATTTAAGAGGAAATGATACAAGGATATGAGAGAAGAAGGATATGTCTCTGTGCTTTCGAAAGTTAAGAAGTTTAATTAGAAAGAATGAAGGGTATATAATTTTTCCGAAGCAAAACGAAGAAACAATCCCCCGCGTTTCATTAAATGAAAATTTTAATGAAACTTATATATTATTCGCAAAAAGAAAGATAAAGAAAGAAAACAAAAAAATAACGTCTCAAGATGTAAACATCAACGAAATCTCTCTGTACTCAATAAAAAAATAACTCCCTGATTTTAAGCCGAAGTGTCTTCCACGTTGTCACGCCACATGCCCCAGTACGGATGGTATTGTTTGCTCTGGCCGCAACCACACGTTTTTTTTCATTTGGAGCGAACCGGACTAGAGAAAGGGCCACATCCCAGAAGGTCACTCATCCTAGTATTTCCCTAGCCCAAGCATGCTTAACTACGGAGTTCTTCAAACTCCAAAGTGCCGGTTCATCCAAAAGGCGTCTCCATAATTGAGAGTGGTATCATTACATTTATAATACAGCTCGGTCCTCTTTCGGAATGTGCTTCAGGGACTCGATCCTATTGTTTTGAAGCGGATCCACACTTAGATCACCATGTGTTCACAACAGACCGCATTGAGTGTGGACAGAGTATATCACCATGATATCTGAAGACTACATTGTTCTAGGATATTACATCCCCCCACCTAGGAATAATGGTTCGTACTCGAACCACAGACCTACTACCAAAGGAGCTGCATGGGCCACCAATAAAACCTGTCATGCCTTGCTTCCAAAAGAGTGGTAACGGGTACGTGACTAGGCCCGTGATGTATTTATTCCGAGAAGATCCTTTCTTAAAACAAATACGCTAAGCGTTTATAAGCAATATAAAATGTAACAAGAACATGACAAGTGAAATAAAATCCAACTGATATATTTACATTCCAAATTTCATAGAGTTTCAAACTAATACAAGATTTTAAAATAAAATACAATAACAAAGAAGCCTTGAACAAGAGGCATACAGTAAATAAAAGCTGGATTGAAACTAAAGATCTGCTTGTGATGCGATCCGGTTGTAATCCTCTTCAGTCGGTTCCACCTCCTATGATCCTAAGCCATATGACGAACATTCTAAGAAAGAAAGAAACATGGTGGAATACCCGTCAGCAAATTTACGTTCGGTAAGTCCCCAAGGAAGACGGGATTATAACATGAGTGTATAATGACAAGTTATACAGGAGAAAATGGAAATCATGAAGTAGTTAACGAGAGTGATATGGTAATTAAACATGGCAATTAAAATAAGCATGAAAATTCTATGTAGCATGGTAGTTATATATAACATGGCTGTATGGTGTAGGTAATGTGTTGGTTAACCTATGCTTATAATAAGTAAAAGTGCTGAACATGTAATGAATGGCAAGAACGACCCGCATGGGCCACCATAAATGTAACACCCGAGCCCAATAATACTATTTATATTACTGGTTGAGTGTCATATATTGCTCATTTCCAATTATTCTGATTTTCTGGTGTTTACTGCTAAATTTTAACCGGTTAAGTCATTTTGGCACATAACAAATTTTAACTCCTAAAATGAAATTTAAAATATCCATGTTGGCCTACTCGTCGCCACTAGTCGCGTGGTAGCGTCCGCGTGTCGAGATTCCGTCCCGTTCGGCTAAACGGGCATGTTTGGACGACTACGCGCGCGTGCAAGTGTCCGACTTGGGGGCATGCATTTTAATCATTAAACACCTCTTTTCAAAATTTGGAACCCGCTTAAAATCCTATAATTTGAATTTGGAACATTTGGGCGCAAACCGGGCTCGATTTGGAAATGTTTCATTTCGCGCCAAAAAGGCCCATTTAATTTAATATCTTTAAACTAATATATATACGAAATATATTCGTTAACAGTTAAAAATCCCTACAAAATCTTTTAATTTTGATTTCCTAAAACCCCCCAGCCAATCACGAGCTCCTAACTTTAACTCGTGGGCCCCCTTCCCTTTCCCTATCTCTCTCTCTCTCTTCCCTCATTCTCTCTCTCCCTCTAACAACTCTCTCTCTCCTCTATTTATATCCTCATGCAGCCGCCCCATTCGCTTCCTCCTCCATCACGAGAACCCGCCGAACCCAAACCCTAGCCACCTCGTAACCGCGCCGCCGACCTCCCCGCGACCTCGCCGTCGCCGCCCTCGCCACCGCGAGCCCAGCCGCACCTCCTACCTCCCTCCTTCGCCTCTTCCCGCACCTGCACCCAACCCCGACGACGCCACCAACCACCGCAACTCTCGCCGTCGACGCTGCCTCCCGTCGCCGACGACTCCCGCGACTCCCTCTCTTCCTCCTCGTCCCGACCTCGTCGTCGCTCTCCTCCTCCCCTCGCCGAAACACCTTCAAACCCGAGCCCGACCCTGCACCATCCCCGGGTCGCCGGGAACCGCGCCGTCGACCCTCGTCGACGTCACCCGTGCCACCTCCGACCACCTCCTTTCCCCCTCGATCACCAGAGCCGACCACCACCCTCCTCTACTCGTCGCACTACCCTCTCCAACGAACCCGAGGCCGTTCAAGTCTTCGCAGCCGCCGTCGCTGCCTCGCCGGCGTTCCAGCGCCGTCGAGCCCGCCGGGGTTACCCTGGTATCTCTCTGTAAGCATCCTTATCTTTCCTTTGTGCAAAGTTTTTCCCCCGCTGATCTTGTACGTTTATCGGGTTGCTAACTTCGTTGCCGTGACTTTTGCCGGAACCCGACCGTGCCGTCTTGTGAACCCGACGCTCCAGCGAAGTACCCTGGTCCGTGTGATCCCGTTGTTCTCTGTTGGGACTCGATCCGTGGCCCGTGCAACCATCTCGTGTTCTCTGCCGACTTTGCATCCGTGTTTTCCGGTTTGCGAAACCGTCGAGGCAAGTATCCGAATACTTGCTTAAACATGCTACAAACTTAATCATCATATTATAACCACACAGCTATTAGTAACATCGATATCCTTTTATAACTTTGAATTGATAGTCACAATTATCCGTAACGTTAAATCAATATAGTAGTTGCTTGTAATTAACTGGTCTGCTATCAATCCACACTTTAACTAATTAAACCAATTAGAACGTCCTTGCTTAAATTGCTAGATCATCCTTGTAACTATTATTATGCTGTAGTTTAAATGGCTTCATTGCTTCGTGTTAGTAATATTGCTTCACCTTGTGGCTTTTGCACCCCAAGGGTGCGTGAACCTGTTAATAAGAGAATACAAAGCATCACTGTGTTTACATGGAATAATATTGTTACTTACTGTTTCCTGCTGCTGTTCATTATTTGATTGTATACCTGTTGTGAGCACATACTCGATTGCACTACATATTGGCCTGACCCTGCTACACATGACATATACATACATACCGACTCATCCTGTTGTACCATGACATGACTTGTTTTATGATTTCATGCCTAATGCCGACAAACCCGACCATCCCTACTGTCTATCCAGACAGACCTACTTTTACCGGATTTTCTGTTGGCATTAGTCCTTGACTACTGAATACCTGACCTGACATACATAGCTTGGGGGTATGGGGAAATCAAAGGTGAAACCGACTTGTAACTCAACAGTTCGATACATGTTCTGATCAGTCTTACGGGCTTGGCCAGCCCCGGAGTGTTGATGCTGACATCACTCGCCCATCCTACTACCTTTTACTGCTTAGCGGCACGTCTCGGATTCAGCCCCGAGGATCTTGACCGTGGTCCCGGGCACGCACGGGATACTATTGAGTTACATCGACGATCCATCAATTGATTTCAAAGACTATAGAGTAGAAACCTGATAGGACAGTTCAGTCACCATTGCACTTTACCCTGCTCTGTTATTGTACTGCTTTATTCATGTTCATACCTGCACTGCTTATTACCATGTTTACATTATATACTTGATGTCATGACGCGCTGACGTCTGGGTTTTGCATGGCCCAGATTCCGTACCACTGTCGACGACCGAGCAGGAGTACTTCAGCCAGCAGGCTGAACTGTGAGTTCCTTAGGGTTTAGTTTACTTATTTCATTCATTTCCAGATGTGAGCCCGCATTATGGGACGCACTGTTTATTTATTGTATTGGATCATTTGCTTCCGCACTTATTGTTTATTGATCCTTGTTATTATGGATTTGGACATGTATTAGATTAGCTTATTATCTTGTTCTTGATATCCTTACAACCGTAATGTGACTGTGGATGGATACTTCCTACCCACAGGTAGCATGGTTGGCCATGTCACGTGCCCAATCTTGCATACTCTGGGAAGCGGGGCGTGACATGGTTCTTTTGGTATCAGAGACATAGGTTAATTGGGTCGATTCTTTGTAGTTGGGTATTGCACCCGATACACGAATCATAATACCCGTGATTAGGAAACATGTCCTGCCACTTTGACCGTTTTACCATCCTTGAATCATTCTTCCGGATCATGTCGACATGCAAACTTACTTTGCATTGTTAACTCGAAAACCTAATTTCTTGATTATCTCTAGGACTTAGGCGACTTGGGTGGAGTTAAGTAATTGGGGCTATGATACCGCGGCATAGCTACAATGCAGTACTCTATTTAAGTATCTTGGAGTTCTAGCCTTGATCTATACTCAGAATCTATCATCATGCTAATGTTGGGTACTTTGATTTCCAGGAATATGGCCGGTCAGAATTTGAAGATGGACCAAAGACGTGCGGTCTTAGCCGCCAGGCGTAGAGTGATAAGGGGATTGCTGGAGAAACTAAAGGAACAAATCGAGCTGGAACCAGCATTTGCACTAAACCAAACGTCTGTACGTAGAAGTATTCCGGTGAACAGGCGCAGCGTAGCACCAATGAAGAAAACGATTGTGGGTGATCGGAAAGGGAGCGTGATCTGTAACTACTGCCATATACCCGGACATGTGCGAAAGGAGTGTCGTAGGAGGCTGGGACTCTGTTTTAGATGTGGAGCGGCAGATCACACCGTTAATGCTTGTCCGTCGAAGCCTCGCACGAAAGATGATGTTCAGAAGCCTCCGCAGGGACCGTTCCAAGGGCAGGAACAGCTGACTCAAGGACCAATCCAGGCTCGAGCGTTCACGTTGACAGCCGAGGAAGCTAAGGCATCAGGAGAAGTGGTTTCAGGTAATTTACTCGTTCATGGTTTTCACGAATTGGCATTATTTATTTTGGAGCATCCCACTGTTTTATGTCATCCAAATTTATAACTACACACTCGATCACCTGCACGACCCTGTCTAGTTTCTGGGACATACACACTGGGAATGGGAAAATCATAGCTAGTAAGGAATGTAAAGATTGTACGGTTGTTGTTTGCGGACGGGAGCTTTTTGCAGATTTCTTGGTGATTGATACGGGCAGTTATGAAGTAGTCTTGGGAATGGATTTTCTTGGCACTTTCCACGCCCACATTGACTGTAGGGCAAGGAAGGTAATTTTCCAAATTCCCGGACATCCTAAGTTTACTTTCATTGGAGGAAGCAGTTCTGTCGGGCCAGTCGAGTTTAGGGCTAGGCCGACGAACAATGTTCTTGCGGCTATGGTTGTGGATAGTAATGAAGAGCCGGCAGTTGTCCGCGACGTTATGGATGCGTTTGAAGATATTTCGGGCTTACCGCCGAAGCGAGATGTGGAGTTTGCGATTGACCTTATTCCTGGTGCAGCGCCAGTATCAAAATCTTATTATCCGATGGCACCGGGGGAATTGGAAGAAGTTAAGAAACAAGTTGGTGAATTACTCGAGAAGGGATGGATTCGAAGCAGCAACTCATCTTGGGGAGCTCCAGTTCTTCTAGTAAAGAAGGAGGATGGCACGAGAAGGATGTGCATTGATTATCGAGAATTGAACCGGGTGACTATTAAGAACAAGTACCCGATCCCTCGCATTGGAGAACTTTTGAGCAGCTTAGTGGCGCGAGGGTATTCTCGAAACTGGACTTGCGATCAGGATATCATCAAGTCCGAGTGAAAGCAGAAGACATTTGCAAGACGGCGTTTCGAACTCGATATGGACATTTCGAGTATCTAGTGATGCCCTTCGGAGTGACTAGTGCGCCAGCAATATTTATGGATTTGATGAACAGGATCTTTTCACCGTTCTTGGACCAGTTTATTGTGGTATTCATTGACGATATTCGGGCGTACTCGAAGAGTCCGGAGGAGCATGCTGAGCACTTAAGGATCGCACTGCAGACGCTGAGACAAGAGAAGTTATTCGCGAAGATGAGTAAGTGCGAATCCTGGCTGGAAGAAGTGAAGTTTCTGGGGCATGTTGTGTCGGGCAATGGAATCGCCGTTGATCCCGAAAAGATTGCAGCAGTTCGAGATTGGCCTATTCCAAAGAATGTTGCGGAGATAAGAAGTTTCCTTGGTTTGGCCGGTTACTACAGAAGATTTGTGGAGAACTTCGCTCGTTTAGCTGAGCCGTTAACCAAGCTTACGTGTAAGGAGGTACCGTTTGTTTGGACGGATGGATGTGCATTGGCCTTCGAGACGTTGAAGCAGAAGTTGATAACCGCCCCTATCCTAACCGTACCGGATGATTCAGGAGGACTGGTGATTCACAACGACGCATCTGGAAAAGGATTGGGATGTGTTTTGATGCAGAATGGGAAAGTCGTCGCTTACGCATCGAGACAACTGAAGACTCATGAGAAGAACTATCCGACTCATGACTTAGAGCTTGCAGCCGTGATCTTCGCCCTGAAGATTTGGAGACACTACCTTTTGGGCGAGAGAGTCGAAGTCTTTACTGATCACAAGAGTTTAAAGTATGTGTTCATTCAGAAGGAGTTGAACATGAGGCAACGCAGATGGTTGGAGCTGATGGCCGACTATGACCTTGATCTTAAGTACCATCCGGGAAAAGTCAACGTCGTGCCGGATGCGCTGAGTCGGTTACCAGCAATTCAGATATTGACTGCACAGAGAGAGATCATTGCGGATTTTCGGAGATTTGACTTGGAGGTTGTGCTACCACATGCTACAGGACAGTTGATGCAGTTGCAAGTACAGTCGTTCTTAGTTGAGAAGATTAAAGCGGCACAATCGCAGGATCCTAGACTGCAAAAGTTTCGAGAGCAGGTTGAAGCCGGACTACGAACCGATTTGCTGATCCATGAAGACGGTTCGTTGAGATATGGTGGCCGTGTGTGTGTGCCAAAAGGAGACGTGCGTGAAGAGCTTATGAAGGAGGCACACAGTTCAGCTTACTCTGTACATCCAGGAGGGACAAAGATGTACCGAGATATTCGACAGCACTTCTGGTGGGAAGGTATGAAACGGGAAATTGCTCGCTTCGTGGCTAAGTGCTTGGTGTGTCAGCAAGTCAAGGCCGAACACCAAAGGGTTGCTGGTTTGTTGCAACCACTTCCGATTCCTCAGTGGAAGTGGGAACATATAACCATGGATTTCGTGACGGCTTTACCGCGGAGTCCAAAGAGCAACAATGCAGTATGGGTGATTGTCGATCGATTGACCAAGGCAGCTCACTTTATTCCTTTTCGGGTTGGTCAATCGACGGAGACTTTGGCAGAGCGATACATGCAGGAGATTGTCAGATTGCATGGAGTGCCGATAAGCATCGTGTCCGACCGGGACACTCGATTCTTGTCACACTTCTGGAGGAGTTTACAAGAAAGTTTGGGGACTCGATTGAAGTTCAGCACAGCTTATCATTCTCAGACTGATGGACAATCGGAGAGAACGATCCAAACCCTTGAAGATATGTTGAGGGCTTGCATGTTAGACTTCAAGGGTTCTTGGGAGGATCATCTACACCTGGTGGAGTTTTCGTACAACAATAGCTTCCAAGCGACAATTCAGATGGCTCCGTTTGAAGCGTTGTATGGTCGTAAGTGCCGTTCACCGGTTTGTTGGGATGATGTTGGTGAACGAAGGTTACTAGGACCAAATTTAGTGGTACAGACGGTCGAGAAGGTGTATACAATCAGGAAGCATATGAAGGCAGCTCAAGACAGACAGAAAAGTTGGGCCGACACGTCAAGAAGACCTCTAGAGTTCGCCGTGGGTGATTTGGTATTCCTGAAGATATCACCGACTAGAGGGGTGATTCGCTTTGGAAGTCGGGGAAAGCTTAGTCCCCGATTCGTTGGACCATTCGAGATATTGGAGCGTGTTGGAGAGGTAGCGTACCGGTTGGCGTTACCACAGTCATTGGCAGGAGTGCACGATGTGTTTCATGTGTCTCAACTACGGAGGTACGTTCGTGATGAGACTCATGTCTTGGATCATTCGGAGTTGACTGTACGGGAGGACCTAACCTTTGAGGAGCGACCAGTTGAAAGCAAGGATCGAAGAGAAAAGGTTCTTAAGAACAAGATTATCTCTCTTGTGCTAGTTTCTTGGGGAATCGATCGCATGGAGAATCCACTTGGGAGCGAGAAGACGAGATCCGGCAGAAATTCCCTCACCTTTTCCAGTAGTTAGCCATTTTGTATTCTTGGAATTTCGAGGACGAAATTCTTTTGTAGTTGGGTATGATGTAACACCCGAGCCCAATAATACTGTTTATATTACTGGTTGAGTGTCATATATTGCTCATTTCCAATTATTCTGATTTTCTGGTGTTTACTGCTAAATTTTAACCGGTTAAGTCATTTTGGCACATAACAAATTTTAACTCCTAAAATGAAATTTAAAATATCCATGTTGGCCTACTCGTCGCCACTAGTCGCGTGGTAGCGTCCGCGTGTCGAGATTCCGTCCCGTTCGGCTAAACGGGCATGTTTGGACGACTACGCGCGCGTGCAAGTGTCCGACTTGGGGGCATGCATTTTAATCATTAAACACCTCTTTTCAAAATTTGGAACCCGCTTAAAATCCTATAATTTGAATTTGGAACATTTGGGCGCAAACCGGGCTCGATTTGGAAATGTTTCATTTCGCGCCAAAAAGGCCCATTTAATTTAATATCTTTAAACTAATATATATACGAAATATATTCGTTAACAGTTAAAAATCCCTACAAAATCTTTTAATTTTGATTTCCTAAAACCCCCCAGCCAATCACGAGCTCCTAACTTTAACTCGTGGGCCCCCTTCCCTTTCCCTATCTCTCTCTCTCTCTTCCCTCATTCTCTCTCTCCCTCTAACAACTCTCTCTCTCCTCTATTTATATCCTCATGCAGCCGCCCCATTCGCTTCCTCCTCCATCACGAGAACCCGCCGAACCCAAACCCTAGCCACCTCGTAACCGCGCCGCCGACCTCCCCGCGACCTCGCCGTCGCCGCCCTCGCCACCGCGAGCCCAGCCGCACCTCCTACCTCCCTCCTTCGCCTCTTCCCGCACCTGCACCCAACCCCGACGACGCCACCAACCACCGCAACTCTCGCCGTCGACGCCGCCTCCCGTCGCCGCCGACTCCCGCGACTCCCGCGACTCCCTCTCTTCCTCCTCGTCCCGACCTCGTCGTCGCTCTCCTCCTCCCCTCGCCGGAACACCTTCAAACCCGAGCCCGACCCTGCACCATCCCCGGGTCGTCGGGAACCGCGCCGTCGACCCTCGTCGACGTCACCCGCGCCACCTCCGACCACCTCCTTTCCCCCTCGATCACCAGAGCCGACCACCACCCTCCTCTACTCGTCGCACTACCCTCTCCAACGAACCCGAGGCCGTTCAAGTCTTCGCAGCCGCCGTCGCTGCCTCGCCGGCGTTCCAGCGCCGTCGAGCCCGCCGGGGTTACCCTGGTATCTCTCTGTAAGCATCCTTATCTTTCCTTTGTGCAAAGTTTTTCCCCCGCTGATCTTGTACGTTTATCGGGTTGCTAACTTCGTTGCCGTGACTTTTGCCGGAACCCGACCGTGCCGTCTTGTGAACCCGACGCTCCAGCGAAGTACCCTGGTCCGTGTGATCCCGTTGTTCTCTGTTGGGACTCGATCCGTGGCCCGTGCAACCATCTCGTGTTCTCTGCCGACTTTGCATCCGTGTTTTCCGGTTTGCGAAACCGTCGAGGCAAGTATCCGAATACTTGCTTAAACATGCTACAAACTTAATCATCATATTATAACCACACAGCTATTAGTAACATCGATATCCTTTTATAACTTTGAATTGATAGTCACAATTATCCGTAACGTTAAATCAATATAGTAGTTGCTTGTAATTAACTGGTCTGCTATCAATCCACACTTTAACTAATTAAACCAATTAGAACGTCCTTGCTTAAATTGCTAGATCATCCTTGTAACTATTATTATGCTGTAGTTTAAATGGCTTCATTGCTTCGTGTTAGTAATATTGCTTCACCTTGTGGCTTTTGCACCCCAAGGGTGCGTGAACCTGTTAATAAGAGAATACAAAGCATCACTGTGTTTACATGGAATAATATTGTTACTTACTGTTTCCTGCTGCTGTTCATTATTTGATTGTATACCTGTTGTGAGCACATACTCGATTGCACTACATATTGGCCTGACCCTGCTACACATGACATATACATACATACCGACTCATCCTGTTGTACCATGACATGACTTGTTTCATGATTTCATGCCTAATGCCGACAAACCCGACCATCCCTACTGTCTATCCAGACAGACCTACTTTTACCGGATTTTCTGTTGGCATTAGTCCTTGACTACTGAATACCTGACCTGACATACATAGCTTGGGGGTATGGGGAAATCAAAGGTGAAACCGACTTGTAACTCAACAGTTCGATACATGTTCTGATCAGTCTTACGGGCTTGGCCAGCCCCGGAGTGTTGATGCTGACATCACTCGCCCATCCTACTACCTTTTACTGCTTAGCGGCACGTCTCGGATTCAGCCCCGAGGATCTTGACCGTGGTCCCGGGCACGCACGGGATACTATTGAGTTACATCGACGATTCATCAATTGATTTCAAAGACTATAGAGTAGAAACCTGATAGGACAGTTCAGTCACCATTGCACTTTACCCTGCTCTGTTATTGTACTGCTTTATTTATGTTCATACCTGCACTGCTTATTACCATGTTTACATTATATACTTGATGTCATGACGCGCTGACGTCTGGGTTTTGCATGGCCCAGATTCCGTACCACTGTCAACGACCGAGCAGGAGTACTTCAGCCAGCAGGCTGAACTGTGAGTTCCTTAGGGTTTAGTTTACTTATTTCATTCATTTCCAGATGTGAGCCCGCATTATGGGACGTACTGTTTATTTATTGTATTGGATCATTTGCTTCCGCACTTATTGTTTATTGATCCTTGTTATTATGGATTTGGACATGTATTAGATTAGCTTATTATCTTATTCTTGATATCCTTACAACCGTAATGTGACTGTGGATGGATACTTCCTACCCACAGGTAGCATGGTTGGCTATGTCACGTGCCCAATCTTGCGTACTCTGGGAAGCGGGGCGTGACAATAAATGTCACACCCCATCCCCCAGTATGGATGGTATTGTCTATTCTGGTCGAAACCGTACGGTTTTATCCTTTGGAGCGAACCGGATTCGAGAAGGGGCCACTTTCCCGGAGGTCACCCATCCTAGAATCTCCTTAGCCCGAGCATGCTTAACTATGGAGTTCTTCAAACTCCGGAGTGTCGGTTCATCCAAAAGACGTATCTGTAATTGAGGGCGGCATCATTGCATTTATAATGCAGTTCAGCCCTCTTTTGGAATGTGCTTCAGGGACCCAATCCCATTGTTCTAAAGTGGTTCTACACTCAGATCACCATGTATTCACAACAGACCGCACTAAGCGTGGACAGAGCAGATCACCATGATGTCCGAAGATCGCACTGCTCTGGGGTATTACACACCCCTCCCTAGTATCTGTCGGCTCCTACCCCCTAAGGGTCCTATCCACTGGCTTCTCGTTCTCCTTGCTTGTTTTTTATTTTTTCTTTGCCTTCGTCGCAGCTGAGGATGTTACTTTGTTTTTCTTTCCAGCTTTCATCTTCGCTACCTCTTCCACATCCTTGCTCAAGTTCAAATCAATACTATCTTTTACCCTTATGCTCTTTTGATTACCAGCCACCAGACTGTACTCTTGTACTGATTCTTTATCCATTGGTTCCACCATTTTATTAATGAGCTCACGCGCATTATCATGGATCTCTTCTACCCTTCTTAGTTGACGACCGCCTGATTTAGAACTATGCACCACCATCGCTCCTCCTGTTGAGGACAACTTCACTATGGCTTCCTTGATTCCTCGCTTGATGAGAGCTTGTAAGCATAGTCACAAATTCATGATTCGACAATAATTCGGCGAGGTCGAAAATTCGGATTCGGAGAACTTTTCGGAAAAAATTGGCAGGTATTCGGGAAAGATTCGGTAAGTGTTCGGGAAATGTTCGGGAAGGATTTCGAGCAAAAAATTAATATAAAATTAATATATGAGACGTTAGATTTTGATTTCGTGAATTATTTGCTGTTTTTTGAATAATTCGCTTTTTTTTGAATAACTCGCGAATAATTCGGGAATTATTCGCGAATAATTCGGCAATAATTCGGCGCGTTCGGTGATGGCGAATAATTCATAGATTTAATCGGCAGTCACATAATTCGCGAATTCGCCGAATAATTCGCGAATTATGTGACTATGCTTGTAAGCCTGTAGATAAAATCTCCTCCAACTGCCGTGTAGCGATCGTTTTCACCGTCCCTTCATCTACCCTCCCCCTTATCTCTACCATCTGTTTCCCTCAATAAGAGAGCAAGGCTCTGTTCAAAATTTGAACTGAGGCAGCGCCTCACGTGCAAAGTGCGCCAGCGCCCAGAGTTAAAAACTCTGAGGCAGCGTCTCACGTGCAAAGCACGAGAGCGCCGGCACCAGAACTAAAAGTTCTCCACCCTTAGATCAAAGATCCAACAAAGATGATAAATCATCAAATTACAGAATTAAATTCTGATTGAGAAAATACTCCTCAAATCTTTCTAAACAAGAAAGATTGTGCTCTGTAAATTAAAGCACCGTTGGATTAAAGATCCAATGGTGATTAAAAATCACCAAGATACAGAATAAGCTCTGTATGGGAAAATATTTTCCCAATCTTTCTAAACAAGAAAGATTGTGCTCTGTAAATCAGAACACCGTTGGATCAAAGATCCAATGGTGATTAAAACTCACCAAGCTATAGAATAAGCTCTGTAGGGAAAAATATCTTCCCAATCTTTCTAAACAAGAAGGATTACCGTTGGATCAAAGATCCAATGGTGATTAAAAATCACCAAGATACAGAATAAGCTCTGTATAGAAAATATTTTCCCAATCTTGTTAAAAACAAGAAAAATGCCTTCTGTAAAACAGAAGTTTTTGGATCAAAGATCCAACGGTGGATAAAATTCATAAATCAATTAGAGATCTCTCAATGAGAGATTTCCTTAACTAATTCAACAAATCAGCCTCCACTATATAAAGGACCCAAGACTTCAAGTCTTGTAGAGAGGAACCCCCCATAAACTTTAAGTTCAAAAAGAAGAGCAAGCAAAAAGAGCTTGAAGAGAGAATAAAGAAGAAGAACTTTCTTCAAGGTAAATAGAGAACATAGTATCTCATCGGCATACCTAAGTGTTTAACCCTTATAAAAGAACATAGTTCTTTTCCTGGATCTGAGATCCATGAGACAAGTCTCCCATAAATGAGAATTTAATTTTCGTGGGGATTAATTTGTTCTTGGGGATTGAAGATCCAGGGGAAAACAAAAAATTGAACCCTTCAGAAAAATGCACAAAGAAGGAAATAGCGCAAAGCGCCCCATGTACCCCTCACGTGGGCGCTGTTAAAATAAAGAGTGCTCTGCACTCATTGGTCGGCGCCTAGCGCTAAGCGCCCCACGTGCCCCTCACGGGGGCGCTGCTAAAATAAAGATTGCCCCCTACGTGGGCGCTGTTTAATATAAAGCGCTCTGCCCATAGAGCCCAAAGCCACAAAGAGTGTTTAACACTCTATAACAAAAAAAAAACAACACAAAGAAATAGGGTGAGAGTCAGAGCCCATATCAATGCTTAACATTGTTGCACATAAAAAGGGACCGAGCCCAAACAGGTGTTCAACACTTTGTTCAAAACCGAGTGGACTGAGCCCAAGTTGACCACAAGTCCCTAATTCAGATCAACCAAGCCCATGTGCTCACAATTTCTCTAATTGGTCTTAGTCCCAAACCTGACTACAGATCTCCCAGCCGACATTGGTTCAAGGGTACATCTCTCCACACCTATGATATATGTCATCGTAATTCTTCAACATCTTCAGAGAGGTGGCAGGTCCCGACAACCAACAATACTATAGACCGTAATGTCCTTAAACTAACTATGGACCGTAATGTCCTTAAACTAGCCCATGGACCGCAACGTCCCTAAACTAATAACGGACCGCAACGTCCTTAAACTAAAATAATAGAGCTCAAATGCTCTTTCTTTGGATCTAAATGATCCTAAAACCTTATTAAGTAGATCTTAGTCTAAACATTAGACTAACGTATCCTTAACAAACATTTAAGTTGATCTTAATCTCAAACAAGGTTAACTTTCCTTAAATCAAATCAAACCCAAATCTAAGAAAATACGGATTTGGATTAATCCCCGCCCTACGGGCGACAACACAAATTAGTCACCATATACAATCCATGGGCAACCAAAAATAAAACAAACACACACGACACAAAGTGAACATCTGGAGCAGGAGAAAGTGGTTATCGCTACGCGGTAACGTAATTAACTACAGGGGCTTGCGCCTGCAGGGAAGAGCGTCCCCACAATCAAAACCCCCTCGCTAACGAGGGGGAATCTGACGAAGTCTGCTACAATGGCCGCATCCATCCAAACCTCCGATGCACGGTACCATAAATCAACTTGGCATCTTCGGAGAGGTGGACGGATAAATCCAAATAGCATCTGCCTCCAAATTCAGGCAAGATGTCTGTCTTCCCGGCTTTCGGCGGTGAACACTATCCACCTCTGGTTCCGTATCAATCCTTGCCACCTTTTCTTGCTGCCCATTCTATAAATCATTTTGATTGCTCGCCCATCTATCCACAACATCATCATTTAAGTCTCTGTCCGACAACTAGTTGCTCTGACCGTTATAAATAGTGTCCTCAAACAGGATAACTTTTAAATTTTTAGCTGCTTTTTTCCAGTCTTCGTCTTGTTTCCCCCCTAACTTCCCAAACGGCCCATCGAATGTCGGTGCCTCTGCTCCCCTCGTCATCCTGATCACTCCAAGGGTTTTGTCAGACTTTTCCTATGTATCTCATGCTGGATATAGTGCCCTCAAGGCAATTATTGTAATTATAGGCATGCGATTATGATAATTGAGGGATGGCCTATATAGGTAGAACGGTCTTACTCGAGATGATAGTATGCTATTTGGTTTGTCTTTATCATTCATATGTATACATTTTATTTGTTATTACGTATCGTTAATACATAATGATGAAGCCCGTAGGATCTTTGCTTAACTACCAGTATTATGATGGCGATCATACTTGTGGGAACTGGATAGTCTATAAGCACATCCTTAAATGTCTCTGGTCATGGGAGTATCAAGACTGGGCATCGATATTCTAGACTAGACTAGTGTATACGTTTCTTGATTCCAACGAGGGGCGGTGGCCGGTCTCATAGCCATTGGTGTCAGGCACCAAAGATTGTATACATGTGCTCATTGGGTTATGAGTTACACTGGACGGACTCGTTGAGAACTCCTAGATGATATTATACCTATCGTCAAATAGCAGTTCTCTGGTGACATGTGTACATGGTAGTCTGTTGATCTGAGATCGTCATTTGTCTTGTGTGAGTTCCCACTGTACTTTGATTACTACCCTATCACAGCTCTACTGAGTCATGCAAACAGGTTTTAGTTGGATACAGTCCCGAGCCACATGGAGACAGTGAGCGGATTGAGGGGATTCCTCTCTCCTGGTATAGGAAGCCGATGCCGCGCTGTGTTCGGTTGGCTATTGTTGGGATACCTACAACGGCAGCAAGATTTCGGGTGGCATCTCACATGCCAATTTCAAATTTTGCCATTATAGATAACCCTAAATCTAGGATCTTAACTAGAGAATCAAACAAAACCCAACAAGTAAACACCTTAACTTCTAAGAATTAGGGATTACAACCTTTGCAGTCCGTTCCTTCGCTTCATAAGCTCTGAATTGAGGTCCCTTCGCTGCGATCATCAAGTACCCAGGCTCTAGAGAGGCTCCATGAGATGAATGAGGTATCTTGCTTGAAGTCTTCACTTTCTAAGATGATATACCTTGAAGAAACATTAACCCAAGCCCACACTTCTCTAATGAAGTATTAATGAAGTGAACACCCTAATCTAAGTGGCTAGAATAGATGAGGATGATGAAGTAGGAATTTTGCTCTCTTTTGTTTTCTATTTCTCACAAACAATCATCACTTGCAAAAATCAAGCAAGCTTTTTTATCAAGAAGAAGAAGAAGAATTACAAGTGATGAATGAATTATTGTCGAGGTTAGAAATGCAACCAAGGTTAAGTATGTGTCATGGCTAACTCATGTAGAGAATAAACCATAGGCTAGGGTTAAAGTTAAGTTAACAAATATCAAGGATAAAACAAAGAGGGTGGATTTTGTCAAAGGATCATGAAGCTTCCTCAAAGCTCATCCAAAACATAATCCATCCAAAAAGAATTAACCATAAAGAAAATGTTAACCTAAGTTTTAAACCCTAGCATGGTTTTAACCCTAGTTGCATTTGTAACCCTAACATGTTACAATATTATATATCACATATACAATATTTTGTAACGAAAGAAAATAATACAATTAACATATATCTCATATATATCAATGTATCATCAAGTGAGAAAAAGAATCTTTAAGTGAGCTTATATTAGTTAATGTAATATAATATATCAAATATATAATTATACATTAAATTATCGAATCAACACTTAATCCGATAATCCGGCTATTTTACAAATAACCGACTAATATAATCTTTATCAGTTCATCGAATCAACACTTGATCCGATGACCCGGCTATATCACATATACCCGGCCAATATCACATATCGCGAGAATCGAATACGGTATCACATACATGTATTATTCTCGGTCCCGCACATATCACATATGTGCTCCTACTCCATTTTGCCTGAGCCAGGAAACCTCCGTGTAAGACTCTAAAATCGTCAATACGCCGACAGTAGGTGATGATCATATCAAACACCCATAAGCTGCAAGCGGTCAGCTAAACGTAACAGCCACCCAGGTATTGAACGATCAGAAGATCAACAAGCAAGCCTGTACATTCTCCTGTGAATCCAATCAGTAACACTTCCGTACAGTCCGGTCTCTTCGTCTGATATGTCGCATATCCAGTCTAGGAGTGGTAAACGTTAGACCCCAGTAAGCGATAAGTCGTGTCGATGTAAGGCTCATAACGGGTCGAGAAACTACTGATAACACTTACCAGTAGATCTCCATATCAGCCTTGGCCAGGACTTCCAGTTATAGCCAATCGAACACAGCGCAATATCAACTCCCAATACCGAGAGAGACGAAACCCCTCCTATCGCTCATTTCCTCCATGTGATTCGGGACTGTACCCAAAAACCACCGTTTTGCACGCTCTCGTGAATGTGGTAAGGTGGAAATCAAAACACAGTGGGAATCACACAAGACTCTATAACGATCTTGGGTCTACAGACTAACCTGTACCAGTGTCACCAGAGAACTGCTATCTAACGATAAGTATAATACCATCTAGGAGTTCTCGGCGAATCCGTTCAGTGTACCCAGTCTCCACTGAGCACCCGTACACCATCTTTGATGTCAAACACCGATGGATATGGGATCATTTATCGTCCATCATATGGGTCAAGATGCGTATACGCTAGTCTACTCTGAAGTATCGATGCCCTGTCTCGATACTCCCTTGACTAGGAACAGTTATAGGATGTACTCTCGGACTACCCTGGCCCCACTAGTATGATCTGCATCATAGTCCCAGTAGTCAAGTACATATCCCAAGGGCTTTATCAACATGTGAGAGCAAGACAGTAAACCAATATAAGTCAACATGTTAAGACAAAATGAAACCAAATAACATACTATCATGTCGAGCAAGAAAGTCCTCTCTATATATATCCAAGCATCCACTATAATATACATCATATGTACAACAATGGCCTCTAGGGCATATATATAACTAACAATCTCCCACTTGCATTAAGGCCAGCTGTTGTAGTATCTCATACCCAACATCCCGAAGAGTCTCTCAAATTGTATATGGGGTATGGCCTTCGTGAGTGGATCCGCAGTGTTGTCCTTCGTGTCAACTCTCCTGACCTTGATCTCGCGGCGATCAACTATCTCCCGGATCAGGTGATACTGCCTCAGAATATGCCTAGATCTCTGATGGGACCTGGGTTCCTTGGCTAAAACCACAGCTCCATTGTTATCACAATACAAAGGTATTGCATGCTCAATGGATGGAACCACACAAAGTTCAGTGATGAACTTCTTTATCCAGACAGCCTCTTTAGCAGTATCGTTGGCAGCGATGTATTCAGCCTCTATCGTCGAGTCTGCCACGGTTTCTTTCTTGGAACTCTTCCAACAAACCGCCGCTCCATTTAGGGTAAAGACAAATCCTGAGTGCGACTTAGAGTCGTCCTTATCACTTTGGAAGCTCGAATCGGTAAAGGACTCCACCTGGAGTTCTCCGTTACCATACACCAAGAACATCTCCTTAGTTCTTCTCAAGTACTTGAGAATGTTCTTCACAGCTTTTCAGTGACTCTCTCTTGGATCTGCTTGATACCTACTCACTACACTTAGTGAGTATGCTACATCGGGTCTGGTACATAGTATCGCGTACATGATAGAGCCTACTACCGAAGCATAGGGTATCCCTTGTATGCGAGCTCTCTCCAAATCAGTCTTAAGAGACATCTCTTTGGAGAGAGTGAGTCCAGAGATCGTGGGTTGGTTACCATGCTTGGATTCTTCCATACTAAACCTCTTTAATATGGTGTCAATGTATCTAGATTGGGATAATCCCAGTATCCTTTTAGATCTATCTCTATAGATCTCAATCCCCAAAATGTAAGAGGCATCACCTAGATCTTTCATTGAGAATCTGTGTGATAAGAAGAGCTTGACCGAGTGCAGCATAGGAACATCATTTCCTATCAAGAGTATGTCATCCACGTACAATACGAGGAAGACAACCTTACTCTCCGCAACCTTCTTGCAGATACAAGGTTCATCTACGTTCTTGATGAAGTCAAACTCTTTGACTACCACATCAAAACAGATGTTCCAACTCTACGATACCTGCTTTAACCCGTAGATAGATTTAAGCAGCTTGCACATCTTTCCGCTGCTCCCACTATCTACGAAGCCCTCTGGCTGAGTCATGTACATGCACTCCTCTAAATCACCATTTAGAAAGGCGGTCTTAACATCCATCTACCAGATTTCGTAGTCATGGTACGCAGCAATGGCAAGTAGGATCCGGATGGACTTAAGCATAGCCACTGGAGAAAAGGTTTCGTCATAATCTACACCTGGTCGTTGACGAAAACCCTTTGCAACAAGTTTAGCTTTGAAAGTCTCAACTTTTCCATCTACACCAAGTTTCTTCTTAAAGATCCATTTGCTCCCAATGGGTTTAACCCCTTCAGGAGCAACTTCCAAAGTCCATACTTTGTTGGTGTACATGGATTCCATCTCAGATCGCATTGCATCCAGCCATTTCACAGAGTCCCCACTCGTGATGGCCTGCTCGAAGCTAGTCGGGTCATCATCTTCCATGATGCAGTCCTCGCTCCCACCATCGATGAGAAAACCGTAGTATCTCTCAGGTGGATGAGGAACCCTACTAGATCGGCGGAGTGGCTGAGGTTCGTCGGGAACTACTGAATCCTCTGGTTCCACCAAATCTTCTGTTGTAGTTTGTGTAGCTGGAACTTCTTCTAGTTCTACCTCATTGCCACTGATTTGTTTAATAAGAAAACCCTTTTCTAAGAAGGTGGCATGACGAGAAACAAACACTTTTTGTTCCTCGGAGTGGTAGAAGATATACCTTTGCGAGTTTTTAGGATATCCTACAAACTTGCACATGACAGATCTTGCCTCGAGTTTGTCCGGATTGTGCCTTTTGACATAGGCCGGACAACCCCATTTCTTAACATAATTAAGAGATGGTCTCTTCCCCTTTCATATCTCATATGGAGTGGTAGGCACTGATTTGGTAGGAACCATATTCAATAGATGTATGGCTGTCTCAAGCGCATACCCCCAAAAGGAAATAGGCAACTCAACAGTGCTCATCATAGAGCACACCATATCTGATAGGGTGCGATTCCTCCGCTCCGATACACCATTGTGCTGTGGTGTATAGGGAGGAGTAAGCTGAGAGAGAATCCCAAACTCTGATACACCATTGTGTTGTCGGTTATAAGCTCAGTAGGCACTCGGACGAGCTTTCTTGTCAGTCTTTCTTTCGTTCAATACTTGGGTAGCCGTTACGTACAGCTAGTGCCACTGACGTGCTTGTGGTTATGTATTGGATCCAGTAACTTACTGCCAGTATATTGTCGAGTCTAGAGTCCCATACAGAGGTTTTTCCGGCTCTAGCGATATGACGTAGATGTGCGTATTGGATGCGTACCGCTGTTCGATTAAAACATATGTATTGGATACACTAACGGTAATCGGACGTTTGATAAAACTAGCCGTCTTTTGGAAAGCCGATATATTAAATCAAGTGTTGATTTAATATATTAATATATGTATTGGATATGTATATTACAAGTATTATATATTTCTATTATTTCTTCTCTTTATGTTAGTATTTATTTAATGCTAAAAGAAAATAATAGGATGACATAATGTTTTGGTTCTCTTTTAGTTATCTTGTGCCATTGGATGAGCACATGCATACCCATTCTTATTTAGATGACATGTGGAAGGAAGATGAGAGGCTTGACACTTGGAAATTGTATGGTTGAGATTATCATCTCACCTGTTAAAGATATGAACCATTTTTGGAAATGGTTCATAAATTGAACTCCTTTCTCTCTCCAAGTTTTCAAGCTCTCATCTCTATTTTTAAAAGAGAAAGAAAAGAGAGGAGAATTAGAAATAACCATACTACATTTCTAACACTCCATTCTTGACAAGCTTGGATGGTTCATTTCTTCACCAATGGATTTTTCATGAAGTGAAGATGGAGCTAGAGTGGGGTTTCCTCAAGTGGATCCATTTTTGACAAAGGAAGGTTTTCACCAAGCTTATTCTCTCATCCTAGAAGCCTAGCTAGAGTTCAATATAAGTTTGGAACATATGAAGATACTACAAATCTTGTATGCTCTCTATCTTGCATGTTTTTGTTGCTACTTTACTTGTATGGAAAAGATTCTAGGAAGCGTAGACTTGAACTCTCTAGATTTTTTTAAAACTCTATTTTTCTTTATGCTAAATTCATGGTAGAGAGTGCAAGGTCTACTTACATGGTATCAGAGCCCGTCCATACGCTTAAACTAGCTAGTTACGACATTCGAATTATGCCGTTTGCGTCACCTATCGAGAAAAATTCTAAGTCAGGTATCACTCAGTTCGGGAGATAGTCAATCTCAGCGAAGTTGAAATATAAAGAGATAAAAATAGAAATATTAAAGCGGATTCACTCACTGAGACTATTTCTCGAATACGGTTGTTTCTCAAACATGGTTTGTGAAACTGATTAGTAGAGAAGTTGGGTGTTCGATAGCACACGAGACGTGTGGGTATGCGATACCGCAATAATTGGCCTTAAGTGCAAGTGCGAGATTGTTGTATATAGTGCACTCAAGGAGATTGTTGTATATAGTGCACTCAAGGAAATTATTGTAATTGTAGGCAGACGATTATGATAATTGAGGGAGGACCTATACAGGTAGAACAGTCTTACTCGAGATAATAGTATGCTATCTGGTTTGTTTTTATCATTTATGTGTATACATTTTACTTGTTATTACATATCACTAATACATAATGATGAAGCCCGTAGGATCTTTGCTTGACTACCAGTATTATGATGGCGATCATACTTGTGAGAATTGGGTAGTCCATAAGCGCATCCTTAAATGTCCCCAGTCGTGGGAGTATCAAGACTGGGCATCGATATTCCAGAGTAGACTAGTGTATACGTTTCTTGATCTCGACAAGGGGTGGTGGTTGGTCTCCAACTTTATACAAGTGAAGGCTAAACCATTCCGGGATAAAAAATCTCAAGCACATTCTTTAAAGGATGATTTCGGTTTATCACAGCCATTATGATATACGTTGATATCAAAGAAAATGAAAAAATGCTAAAGTTTCTTCAGAAATAATCTAGTATAAAATGGAGAACCAGGTAGAACCCATCATTTCAATTACTAATCCAGCTCGACCCTTTCTGAAGCCTAAAGATTCCAAGTTCTCTAAAAGAAAAAAGAAGAGTATGATGCAACCTTCAGAATCATCGGTGAGGAAGTCAGTTATTCAAGAGTGTATTGATTCTCTTGAATGTAACATACAGAAGGAAAGAGTTCTGATTATGCTAAAAAAATACTTTCCTGAAGAGGTAGAACAAATTCTAGAAGAATTATAAGACGACAATGACGACGAGTTCCAGATAGAAACTTTCTGTGCACTTTCAATTGCTTCCCGCAGCCTCGGTGAATTTGAATTCCTCAAGGCCATGCAGGAAACTGGGTCATTCCTTCCTACACGTCATCGTACCCCAGGAGGAAGCTCTCATTTTGAAGAATCATATCCATCTCCCAGATATCCAACTGCTCCTGCTGTGAGCAGCACCAAACCATAGTTACCTCTACTACTGCGCTCATGTGCATTGCATGTGGGTGGAGTGGTGTTAGCTATCGCACTTTTTCTTTTGCTTATGCTAAATTGAGCTGCCTTAGTTTATGTACTCGTCTCAGAGCATTCAATTTATCCTCCTTTTAGGTTTGAATAAACCCATCCTAACGTCAAACATATAACCCCCGCTAGCATAAGAGTCCGTTAGATTTGCGGTACTGGGTGTAGTCCGTCGCATAGTTGTGTTAGTTGATTTCTTCTTGTTTTGTCTTCCTTCAGATTGCTGTTTGAGTAGCCACGCACTTGCTGTATCTTCAATCCCTTCTGAGGCGAGGATACAATATCCCAAGTAATCTTCCTAGTTAAATATTGATGACCATCAGAGGATTCGGTGTTAGGCACCACCATGACACTTTACCTTAGGGTCAGACTCTTTGAGTCCCAAGGAAGTCAAGTCTACGCTCTTTTGAGGGAAATGACATCCAGTGGTCTTTAGACATGTATGTACTGCCATGAAGACCTGGAGTTAGGAATTTGTCGTCACTCCGCTTTCATTTTGGCTCTTTGAGCCTTGCCAGCGTCACGTTTGTGCTTTGCTGTCATAGGACGGACATCGAGGTATCTCTAGACTGTATGCATTTCCGTCAAGACTTGGAGCTAGGAAATTGCCATAACTCTACTTTTATTTTGGTTCTTTGAACCTTGTTGACATCACGTTCGTACTCTGCTGGAGTAGAACGGACGTCGAGATAGTCTCTAGGCTGTATATATTGTCGTTAAGACTAATTTCTTTGTTTGACAAAGCATGATGGAACATTTTGCCCACTTTCATTTGTTTGTGCCCATGGGTTGTATACAAGAGTCAGGATTGAACTACTTATAGGGCAGAATTTTTTTCTTCTTTTTCTTTTTTCTTTCTTTTTTCTATCCACGATTGCTCTATCATTTCATCTTTTCTTATTACGAAAGTCACGATTGACCTATCATTTCGGCTATTTATTCGCGGTAACCCCATCATTTCGGCTATTTATTTTCATTTTACTCATTGATTTTTATTGCGAGCTGCCCTATCATTTTGGCTATTTTTTTATTTCTTTCCCAGTTTAATGACTTAGGGGTCGAGATCTTAGACTTCAGGTTGGCATTAGTATTGCTAACACTGAAGCACGTTTGCCGAAGCACTTCGTCGTTTGCCTAGGGAAACTTGGAATTTGGATTTTTGGACGGCTTCAGCACCGCTAACACTGAAGCGCAGTGCTAGAAGTGACTCATCATTTTTCGTTGCCCGTCGGACAATGGTGGCTTGAAAGACAGGTTTACGTCACTGTCGTCTAAGGCCTTTTCAATTTTCATGAGCCGTAAGTGTTGTCTATAGTGCCCTCAAGTCAATTATTGTAATCACAGGCACGCGATTATGATGATTGAGGGATGACCTATACGGAAAGAACAGCCTTATTCAAAATGATAGTATGCTATCTGGTTTGCCTTTATCATCATGTACATGCATTATGTGGTATTACAGATCACTATTATATGTTGATAAAGCCCATAGGATTCTTGCTTGACTGCCAGCATTATGATGGCGATCATATACGTGGGAGCTGAGTGGTCTATAAGTACATCCTTAAATGTCCTTAGTCGAGAGAGTATTGAGACTGGGTATCGATACTCCGGAGTAGACTAGTATATACTTATCGAGACCCCGACAAGGGACGGTGGCCGGTCTCACAAGCCATTGGTGTCAGTTAGTCACCTAAGATAGTATACATGTGCTCATTAGGTTATGAGTACACTGGACGAACTCGCCGGGAACATGCTAGATGGTATTAAACCTATTGTCAGATAGCAGTTCCCAGGTGACATGAGTACAGGTTAGTATGTTGACCTGAGATCATCATTTTTCTCGTGTGAGTTCCTACTGTGCTTTGATTACTACCCTACCACGGCTCAAAGGAGTCGTGCAAATAGGTTTTAGTTGGGTACAGTCCCGAGCCATATGGAGGCAGTGAGCGGATCGTCGGGGATTCGTCTCTCCTGGTATTGGGGGTTGATGTCGCGCAGTGCACGGATGACCATCACCAGAAATCCTTGGCCAAGGTAGACGAGAATTACTGATTTAGATCAGTAGTTTCTCAGTGGGTGATGGGCTTCATACCGACACAAAATATCGCGTTATTAGGGGTCTGACGTTATCCACCCCCTAGACTTGATATGCGATACTCTTAGACGAACAGACTGGACTGTACGGAGATACTCACTGACAAGATCAGTAGGGGTTCGGCTGAGTTTGCTCATCGGCCTTCCTTTCGCTCAATACCTGGGTGACCGTTACGTACAGCTAGTGCCGCTGACGTGCTTGTGGTTAAACCCACTGCCAGCGTATTGACGAGTCTTTAGAGTCCCACACAGAGGGTTTTCACGGTTCAGGCGATATGATGTAGATGACGTATGTTGGTACATACAGGTGACCGATTAAATATGTGTATAGGCTATACAGACTTTTATCGGACGGTTGATAATACTAGCGGCTTAGGATTGAGCCGGATTGTTAAATCAAGTTTTGATTTAATAATTTATATATATTTATATTCTAGTATTATTGTTCACTATTCATTTTCTCTCTTGGTTATTCGTATTTTTATACGAATATGCGTATATGTATTTCGATACGTATACCGGGTTGTATTCCGTATTTATACGGAATATCTTCTAGAAGATGGACACCTCATTATATGATTTTCTTTTTAGAAAATTATTTGGAAATGAGGTGGAAGGTGAGGTGGCATGAGCATAGTTGGAGGTATGTAGAGAGGTATGGCTCTTGATTGTTTATTGTAAAATGTGAGAGATATTTTCTTGTATGGTTGAAAAATGCTTAGCCATTCTTTCTACATACTACTGATTCATTCATTCACTCTCTTGGATACTTGGCCATTTTTCTTGAGTTGCTCATGCCCATGGTTTTCCTCACCTCCTCTTTCTTCTTCTTTGATTGCTCACTTGAGCATGAGGCATGAGAGAAAAAGATAGTGAAATATTCCTACATCTCTTCTCTCCATTGCTAGCGATCATGGAGCGTCGGTTGCTTCACTAGGCGAAGCTGGAGCTTGCATTGTTTCTCTCGGGTGGATCATCTTCGACGGAGGAAGACCGGCGGCCAAGTTCAGTCGAGGACGCCTTAAGGAGCTAGGGAAGATGGTAGAAGACCGAAGGACATGGTTCATTCGGTATAACCATTTCTAATCTTGTAGTTTAGCTCTTTGCAGTTTGCTAGTGTAGGTTTATGGTTCGATTCAAGACGGGTTCGTTAGCGCCATGTTTTTTAAACGTCATTTTTGTTCCGCATCGGCCACGGTAGATGGCCAGGGCGCTATCGTAATCCAACATGGTATCAGAGCCAGCCCATAAGCCCTTAACTAATAGTGTAAACGCTGTTTAAAATTACGAAACCGAAACAACTCCAAAACAATTGGAACAATATTCAAGTTTCTGTTGATTTTTTAAAGTCTTAAATTTTTTTTAAACTATTGCAGAAGGCTACTCATGTGATAACTAGAACACCATTGAAAAACGAGCCCCAAACACAAAGGTTTGGCCGGCGAGATTCTCCGTTTTCTTGGCGTCGCCGGCCCTACATGGGATTTAGGTCTTGAAATTTTGGTGGTGTTCTGGACTGTTGAATATTTGTTTTTAGGTATTGTTTTATTTTGCCTAGATTATATATTCTGTCATCTTTGGTTTGGGGCAAAACGGAGTATTTCGAAGTCGCTATTTTAACACCATTTATAAGTATCAGTGCATGTGATTATATCTGCGACTGTGAATATCATTGAGCGGCACAACCCGACTAGTTTCTATATGTTCAACTAGATGGGTTTGCGAATGTGATATTCACGTTGATATTCTGTGTTGTGCTGATATTGTGGTTGGATTGTCGTGGTGGATAGCTTACGGCGCAATGGTAGTAGTACAATTAAGATTCATTTGTATATTCGTTATTGCGGGGCGAGCGTACGACATGTGGACAACCTTCTCTGCCAGATTGTATATTCTTTTATTGGGGCACGGCTGGGTTGAGGTCGGTGTCGCTATTGTATATATACTTTTTTTTCTGTACTAGGATTACCCCGCGGTGGAGTGCTCGAATAGCCGGGTTCTAGAAGGCAACGGGCCCGCATCTCATGGTATTGAGATGGAGGGGGCCTTACTCTAGAATTGGTGGGCTATTCGCCACACTCGTAGGGGGTATAGGATGACCCATGGTGGAGTGCTCAAGTTACCGGATTCCGTGAAGTGCTGGGTGGCCCATTCACTTTGTTGATTGGGGTTGCCTCACTTTTGGAATTGGCGGGTAACTTGTCGCGCTCGTAGGGGTCCAGGTTTTCATGGCACGGGCTATACACACGACCGGGAACGTTGGGTCTCATTTGCGGCTCAAATGACCCGAGGCTCCAAGCTTATCCACCATTCCGTGTTGCTTGTTGATGTTCTATGATGTTGCTTATATCATGCCTGGGATGAATGTTATATATATATATATATACTAGTAGATGTTGTATATGTTTTGCATCCGCGCTAGTCCAGCTCCCGCTCTGTCGTTAGTTAAGTAACCTAACGGTGAGTGACGGGCCCCGTGGCGAATGCGGATGGCATATACGTACATTGTATTTTCGTTCCTTTTTCTGGTGTGATATGGATTAATTGATGGGACTGCATTAACTTTGATTAATGTAAGGAAAAACAAACCTAAATGATGTTGTTGGAACCAATTTTTGAAAACTGTTATTATAAACATTTCGTTTTGCTTTGCACAGCGGTATTCGGTTCTGAATATCTAGCACCTCATTCGACGAGGCAAGAGCCGAGATCCCTTCATAGGGAGTGACCTCTTGGGCTAAAGTTTGCGTCAGTGTAATAATTTCACTATAGTCGATTCTTTTGCTTTGCATCGTGGTATTCAGTTAGGAATATCCTGCACTTCATTCGATGAGGAAAGAGCCGAGATCTCTTCACAGGGAGTGACCTCTTTAGCAAAAGTTTACGCCACTATATATTTATAAAACCGCTCGGGTTCCTTCAACGATATCAAGTTCATTACGTTAAAGGGTTTTCGCCAAAAACCCAGCCATAGCCCTCCATCATTTCGGATTGGTAGTGATTAGTATTCGTGCTACGCATTTCGATCTTTAGTCGAGGCGTAGTGTTCGGTAGCTATGTAATACTTTTCTATTGCATGATAATGATTGGTTAGGACAGTCGTGCGATCATTTTGATCTTTAGTCAAGGCTCGTACGGGTGGGTCTAATGCAATCAAGAAAATGACGGGTATAACTTGACTAGGACCTTTTGACATTTTGATCTTTAGTCAAGGTCACTTGGGTCCCAGGAGCAAAAACCATATCGGGAGTTTCAAACATACATGAAACTTTCCAGGCATGCACATACCTTCTGGAGTGTGGTGGCTTGAGTGGCTTCCATCAAGTTATCATGCGATGATAGTTGGATCTCGATTCCTACTGATGAGTAGGTATTACTCCTCGGGTGATTTTAGATGATCCCGACTAATTCTCCTTTTAGGGTTTGAAGGAGAATTTGAGGAAACAGTGGGAGCCATCCTGATTAGATAAAGTGATTAACCAATCTAATCTAGGTTAGAGTGCACGCTGAGTGTTTCTTTTCTCTTTCTCTTTGGCAACGACCATGACCCGACCTCAAACTAAAACTCATGAACCAAGTTAACCGAACCTTCTTAAAACACTTTGGGTTTTGGATTGTCATTTAGTCGCATATATCCCTGCCGCTCTTACTTTCCCTTTGAATTTTTAGAACACTCCGTATCACTACGAAAATCCATATTGATTGGATATTCCATCATATAGTTACATACGAACTCGAAGAAACTTGTTTCAGTTCGAGGATGCTTTCCTGTTCGGGAGAAATTGAATAGGATTATTCGGTTGTCTTTTATTTTTACCTTCCTCAGGTTGCGAGGGCTCCTAGTATTAGGAGAGTACACCTATTGCGCTTATTGGATAGTCTTTTTCCAAACCATATGCATGTGCCGATAGGTAAGGAAGGAAGAAAACCAATTAGCCTACGTGTGGTGTACAAAAGATAAGAAGTAAAGACATATAAAGGGATTGGAGTGAGGGTAAGGAAATATATGGTTACTGTCATGAATCTGGATAGTGGAAGAGGATTACTAGGAATACCCAGCTACCCCTTCGAAATATTTTCATGTATCAGTTTTACTGTGCGATGTTAATTGAAAACTGTTTTCCTAATTAGATTCTGACTCCAGGGTATGTATTTTTCAGACTTGATTCTCACATCTGTATGGCGTTATAGATGGTGAGTGGGAGTAAGATATTGGGAATTGGGTGATTAGATCCTCATCATATTGGAATTCTTTGTAATTGGTGATATTTGAGAAAATCACCTGGGTTTTTCCTGACGGCAAATATTTGATTTTGAATATCCGTCATTATGCACCAATTTCAAACTGATATATCTGTACGTTTATTTTATAAAGTGAGATATAACCTTTTGAAATTATGTTTATGACATTTACCTATATCAGTTGATGGTTAGGTAAGAAGCATTCAACAACGGTGTAATTATTCTTAACCATAGTACAGTTTTCAACCTATGACGTACATGCTTTGAGTTATTGAACTCAGAGAACTTATACAAAGTATTGTATGTTGTCCGATATCCGTTAGGACAAAGGGGTTGATACTCGTACTATATTCTGTTTACTCATGACTTCTCTAGTTTTAGACAAGTATTTCGTTGAAATACACGGTCCAGATTTTGAGAAGATATAGGTATAAGAATAAAGTAGAGAACCATATGTTGCAAGTATCAGGATTCTTCAAAGCGATCGAAGATTTAGATACTTGTGTTTGGTATTTCGTTGTAAGTAATAGTTTTGATAACTTGCTTCTCTCTCAGATTACTCATCCGTGAGTACGCTCCTTGATGAGTAATGCTGCTCGGCCTTCTTTCATTTAGTTGAGATGCACTGGGAATGGTCGCATATATTTTGAATCTGGTTCCAATTAAATTAGTGCATTTGTTTCTATATTGAATATAGAATGGATTCATATTTTAACGATGTTAAGGTATATGGAGTTGTCCAGCTTATGCTTAAAACCAGAATCCGGATAAACTTTAGGCACATTTCAGTAATGGCAGTTTGTAGGTTTTCCCGGTCTTTGACGAGGGTTAACATTCTACCATCTGGAAGATCAATATTATATTGTTCTTGACTCGCCACAGTTTTAGTAAAATGGATTCTTTTCAGAAAACACTATTGGGAGTATGGTAGAACTGGAATTGATTCCAGAATCACAAACGATTACTGAAAATTTAGTAGAATCTGAGAATTCAATTTGTTTCGACGATCTATTATCCACTCCGCAGATTTGGTGGGTAACCTCAGGCACCTGAGAGGTACTTCGGTCTCCTTAAAGACAGTGACAGGGATGTTTTTGATTACCCAAACTTGCCACTAATGATGTTCTAGACTATGAGATCTGGCAGGAGGATGAATATAACGTCGTTCTAAATTAGCTTTAGACGTGCACGTGTATATGACTCTGCCAGAGGGTTGTTGTAGACAGTAGAAGCAGCGGAAGCATAGTGGGCAAGTAGCTTATGTCTATTTATAGACTAAAGCAGGTAAAGCGGAGACAGATCGTCTAGTTTTGATGTAATAGTCATAGAGTTTGATTTCATCAGAACAACAGATGGACCTGGTAAGAAGGTAGTATGGAGTGATGTCCTGGTATTTGGATGGCATGCTCTTGATAGGAAGTGATTTTCCTATACTACGATCGGTGATACTGTGGTTGTCACAAGGTGTTTTACCACATAAGATCTGGATTAAATATCAGGGTTTCTGGTCACTAGATTTATGGTTTTAGATCTAGATTTGGAACGTGTCCCAATTAGGGTACTTTGACACTATTCTAAAGTGTTTTAGAATGGACGACTCCTGGTGTGGTGGTGTACCCGTAGGTGATGGAGTCACCCTCTCTATAGAGATATCTTCTAGACTGATGAGGAGAGGGATTTGCATGATTGGCATATCTCTTGCTTAAGCAATTGAGTCAATCATGAGATGTCAAGTACCACACCAGATATTGCTTTTGGACTAGCTGCAATAAGCCTATATATTAATCCAATCCTGGAGAAACGTTGGGAAGCAGTTATGAACATAAGTGAATGTTCTTGGTATATGGTAACGACAACCTTCTTCAGGAGGCGGTTATCATTTTAGGCTTTCAAGGTGACCTGGATGACAGAACGGCTGTTAGAGTAATAGTTTTCCTTCTTTTGAGGGGCAGTATGTTGGACAGGTGGTCCAAGCGGATACTGAGGAAGGCATGGCGCAGGATACTGATTACATTCGGTGGATTATACGGTCTAAGAAGTTTGTTGTCTTGGAGTTCATTTGTGAACTGGGTCCCATCAGATATCCAGACAAATTCTAAGACAGGTATCGCTCATTTCGGGAGATAGTCTTTCTCCGCGAAGTTGAGATATAGAGAGATAAAGATTGAAACATTGGAGCGGATCCACTCACTGAGGCTATTTCTCGAACGCAATAGTTTCGCAAACGGGATTTGCGAGACTGATTAGTAGAGAAGTTAGGTGTTCGGTATCACACGGGCTGTAAGTATGCGACACCGCAATAATTAGCCTTAAGTGCACGTGCGAGATTATTGGCTATAGTGCTCTCAAGTCAATTATTGTAATCGCAGGCACGCGATTATGATGATTGAGGGAGGACCTATACGGGAAGAACATTCGTACTCAAAATGATAGTATGCTATCTGGTTTGCCTTTATCATCATGTACATGCATTATGTGGTATTACAGATCATTATTACATGTTGATAGAGCCCATATGATTCTTGCTTGACTACCAGCATTATGATGGTAATCATATACGTGGGAGCTGGGTGGTCTATAAGCACATCCTTAAATGTCCCTAGTCGAGGGAGTATCGAGACTGGGCATCAATACTCTGGAGTACACTGGTGTATACTTCTCGAGACCGCGATGAGGGGTGGTGGCGGGTCTCACAAGCCATTGGTGTCAGTTAGTCACCTTAGATAGTACACAGGTGCTCATTGGGTTATGAGTATACTGGACGGACTCCCCGGGAATATGCTAGATGATGTTATATCTATTGTCAGATAGCAGTTCCCAGGTGACATGAGTACAGGTTAGTCTGTCGACCTGAGATCGTCATTTGTCTCGTGTGAGTTTCTATTGTGCTTTAATTACTACCCTACCACGGCTCAAAGGAGTCGTGCAAACAGGTTTTAGTTGGGTACAGTCCCGAGCCACATAGAAGCAGTGAGCGGATCGTCGGGGATTCATCTCTCCCGGTATTGGGGGTTGATGTCGCGTGGTGCACGGGTAGCCATCATCAGAAATCCTTGGTCAAGGTAGATGAGAATTACTGATTTGGATCAGTAGTTTCCAAGTGGGTGATGGGCTTCATACCGACACGAAATATCGCGTTATTAGGGGTCTGACGTTATCCACCCCCTTAGACTCGATATGTGATACTCTTAGACGAACCGACCAACTATACGAAGATTGTCACCGACAGGCTCAGTAGGGGTTCGGATGAGTTTGCTCGTCGGCCTTCCTTTCGCGTAATACCCGGGTGGCCATTACGTACAGCTAGTGCCTCTGACGTGCTTGTGGTTAAACCCACTGCCAGCGTATTGACGAGTCTTTAAAGTCCTACACAGAGAGTTTTCACGGTTCAGGCGATATGATGTAGATGGCGTATGTTGGTACATACAAGTGTCCGATTAAATATGTGTACAAGCTACACAGACTTTTATTGGACGGTTGATAATACTATAGGCTTAGGATTGAGCCGGATTATTAAATCAAGTTTTGATTTAATAATTTATATATATTTATATTCTAGTATTATTGTTCACTATTCATTTTCTCTCTTGGCTATTCGTATTTTTATACGAATACGCTTATATGTATTTCGATACGTATACCGAGTTGTATTCCGTATTTATACGGAATATCTTCTAGAAGATGGACACCTCATTATATGACTTTCTTTTTAGAAAATCATTTGGAAATGAGGTGGAGGGTGAGGTGACATGAGCATGGTTGGAGGTATGTAGAGAGGTATGGCTCTTGATTGTTTATTGTAAAATGTGTGAGATATTTTCTTGCATGGTTGAAAAATGCTTAGCGATTCTTTCTACATGCTACTGATTCATTCATTCACTCTCTTAGACACTTAGCCATTTTTCTTGAGTTGCTCATGCCCATGGTTTTCCTCACCTTCTCTTTCTTCTTCTTTGATTGCTCACTTGAGCATGAGGTATGAGAGAAAAAGATAGTGAAATATTCCTACATCTCCACTCTCCATTGCTAGCGACCATGGAGCATCGGTTGCTTCGCTAGGCGAAGCTGGAGCTTGCATCGTTTCCTTCGGGTGGATCATCTTCGACGGAGGAAGACTGGCAGCCAAGTTCAGTCGAGGACGCCTCAAGGAGCTAGGGAAGATGGTAGAAGACCGAATGTAATACCCGAGCCCAATAATACTATTTCTGTTACTGGTTGAATGTTAGACATTGCTCATTTCAATTATCTTGTTTGTTTGGTTCTTGTTGCAAAATTTTAACCGGCTAAGTCATTTTTGCCTATAACAAATTTTAACACCTAAAATGAAATTAAAAATATCCATATTGGCCTACTCGTCACCACTAGTCGCGTGGTAGCGTCCGCGCGTCGAGATTTCATCCCGTTCGGTGAAACGGGCGAGTTTGGAAGGCTACGCGCGCGTGCAAGTGTCCGACTTGGGGGCATGCATTTTAATCATAAGACATCTCATTTTAAATTTTGGAACCCGCTTAAAATCCTATTATTTGAATTTCAAATTTTTGGGAGCAACCCGGGCGCGATTTGGAAATGTTTCATTTAGCGCCAAAATACCCATTTAATTTAATAATCTAAACTATATAATATATATTTATTCTGTTTCATATACTAACGTTTTAAATCCTTTTTTAAATCTTTTATATCTTTTCCTTTCTCGCCTCAGCCAATCGCGAGCTTCCCTCCGCTGGGCCCCACTAGCTTTATCCCTCTCTCTCTAATTTCTCGTTCTCTCTCTCTCTCTAACCCTCTCTCTGTCTCTCTATCTCTCTCTTCAAATTAATCTCTTTCTCTCTCTCTCTCTAACCCTCTCTCTGTCTCTCTATCTCTCTCTTCAAATTAATCTCTTTCTCTCTCTCTCTCTAACTGTCTCTCTCTCTCTCCTATATATATATATTTAGTTCCTCCTTCGTCTTCACGAGAAACCTCGCGAGAACCCAACCCACGTCGCCTGCAACCCTCGCCGCCGCCGTTGTTCTCGACCTCAACCCTCAACGACACCACCTCCATCACCTCCCTCCTCTCTACACCCGAGCACGCAGCAACCCCGTCCTCTCTGCCTCGAGCCGTCACGACCACCTCCGTTCACCACCTCACTGTAGACCTCGTCGTCGACGATCTCCCAACACCCACTGCATCTCCTCCTCGACACCCATCATCCTTGGAGCCTCCTCAACACCACCGGCACTGCCCCCACCTCCTCAAAACGAGCTTTCCCTGCAAACTCCGACCTTTCCCCCGACCCCAGAACCTCCACCGCCTGCACGTCACCGTCGACGGCCCCTCATCGTCGACGACTCTTTTCATCTTCCTCTCCACTCTCTCCTTCCCAACTCAACCCTAGCCCTGCACCCCATTACATCGAGCCTAACCCAAGCCCAAACCCTAACCGAAACCCTAGCCTCCAACCTCTCCTTGCCGGAGTTCCGTCGACCCAGTCGTCATCCCTCGCCTCGCCTCTGTCACAGAACACCACAACAGTGAGTCCTATTCCCTTTCTTCTTCTTCTTTCTTTTCTTTTCTTTAGTTCTTGAATTTGTATTTCATAGTTCGCCGGAGCCGGGCTCGACGTCGACGATCCCGACGACCCAGCGAGGGTGCCTGACCCGTGTGATCACCTTGTGCGTTGTTTGGATCCGTTCCGTGTACCGTGCGCGCGTCGCGACTTTTTCCCCCGACGTTACGTTCGTGTTTTCCGGTTTGCGAAACCGTCGAGGCAAGTATTACTTGCTACATGCTATGTTATGCTAATTAAGTGTGCTTGACTCATAAGACCTGCAAAGATTAGCTAGTGTTGTTATTTTCTCATTTGGACGAAATATGATATATATCATGATACTGCAACCTAAACCGTATTTTGCCACTGTAACCCTAATAACAAACTACCGGTTAATCATTTTGCTATTTAAAGGACGATAGCCGTACACATATATCTTCATTACTTTCTGTTATTAATATTGCGCTACCCTGTGATTATTGCACCCCAAGGGTGCTCGAACCTGTTAATATGATAATACAATTGCACTATAGTAATGCACCATTGCGATTAAATGAACTGTTATTGTTATTTACTTTATTTTCTGCTGCTGTTCCTTATTCGCTTCTATACCTGTTATGAGCACACATTCGATTGCATTACATATTGACCTGACCTTGCTACACATGATATATATATACATACTGATGCACCGGACATGGTACCCTTTACTACCAACTCAACCTGTTGTACCATGACCTGACTTGTTACCTGATCTCATGCCTAATGCCAACAAACCTGACTTGGGGTCCTCATGGACCATTCCTGTTGTCTATCCAGACAAACCTGCTTTTACCTGATCCTGTGTTGGCATTAGTTCTTGATTACTGAATACCTGACCTGACATACATAACTTGGGGGTATGGGGAAATCAAAGGTGAAACCGACTTGTAACTCAACAGTTCGATACCTGTTCTGATCAGTCTTACGGGCTTGGCCAGTCCGGGAGTGATGATGCTGACATCACCCGTCCATCCTGCTACTTGTTACTGCCTAGCGGCACGTCTCGGATTCAGCCCCGAGGGTCTTGACCGTGGTCCCGGGCATGCACGGGATACTATTGAGTTACATCGACGAGTCATCAATTGATTTCAAAGACTTTAGAATAGAAACCTGATAGAACAGTTTAGTTACCCACTGCACTTTACCCTGCACTGTTGTTTCATATTATTGCTTTATTCATGTTTATCTCTACATTGCTTATTACCTTGTTCATATTATATTATTGGTTGACATGACGCGCTGACGTCTGGGTTTTGCATGGCCCAGATTCTTTACCACTGTCGCCGACCGAGCAGGAGTACTTCAGCCAGCAGGCTGATTTGAGAGTTCTGTAGTGGTTAGTTATTTATTGCATTTTATTTCCAGGTGGGATCCCGCATTATGGGACGTACCTTTCTATTATTGTATTGGATCATTTGCTTCCGCACTTATTTTTCATTGACTCTTGTTATTCTGGATTATGGACATGTTTTAGATAGTTTCATCTTGTTCTTGATATCTCTACAGCCGAAATGTGACTGTGGATGGATACTTCCTACCCACAGGTAGCATGGTTGGCTATGTCACTTGCCCAATCTAGCGCACTCTGGAAAGCGGGGCGTGACATGGTTCTTTTGGTATCAGAGCCATAGGTTAGTTGGGTTGATTCTTTTGTAGTTGGGTATTGTACCCAATACACGAATCAGAATACCCGTGTTTAGGAAACATGTCCTGCCACCTTGACCGTTTTACCATTCTTGAATCACATTCTTCCGGATTACATCCTTTACGACGTGCAAACTTACTTTGCATGTTAACTCGAAAACCTAATTTCTTGTTATCTCTAGGACTTACGCGACTTGGGTGGAGTTAAGTAATTGTGGCTATGATACCGCGGCATAGCTACAATGCGGTACTCTATTTAAGTATCTTGGAGTTCTAGCCTTGATCCACATTCAGAATCTATCATCATGCTAATGTTGGGTGTTTTGAGTTCAGGATTATGACAGGTAAGAAGTTGAAGACGTGCCAGAGGCCTGTGAACGAAGCCGCCATGCTTGGAGTGATAAGAGAAATGCTGGAAATCAAAGAAATGGACCGAGCTGATCCAGCAGCAAGCGGACTCGTTTCAGGAAGGTTTGCAGATCGTTCAGCAGTCTGTGAACGAGGTTGGAACTAAACCAGTTGACCGAGTAGGGACCGTGGCAGATTTCAGACGTTTGGGTCCTACTACTTTCACTGGTCTGGAGGAGCCGTTGCCAGCCGAGCAGTGGCTAGTGACACGGAGGATTTGCTGATTTCGACACAGATTCCAGAGGACAAAAGAGTTGATGTGGTGCACATTCAGCTAGTGGATTACGCCTGAGAGTGATGGCTTGTGGAGGAGACCCGCTTGCCCAAGCCGATCAGTTGGGCGGATTTCTCTAAAAGTTTCCTGGAGAAATTCTTTCCGCGGACTGCACGGGAGGAAATGGAAGAGAAGTTTATCGGACTAAGGCAGAATGGAGCAGCCGTGGACGTGCATGCAGCAGAGTGGGCGAGACTCAGTAGTCTCGCTGGACCTTTCGCGGCCAACGATGCAGACAGCAGTTGCGGTAAGGAAGCAGTTCTGTCGGGCCAGTCGAGTTTAGGGCTAGGCCGACAAACAGTGTTCTTGCATCTATGGAAGTTGATAGTAATGAAGAGCCGGCAGTTGTTCGCGATTTTATGGACGTATTTGAAGATATATCGGGCTTACCGCCGAAGCGAGACGTGGAATTCGCGATTGACCCTATTCCTGGTGCAGCGCCAGTATCTAAAGCTTACTATCCGGTGGCACCAGTGGAATTGGAAGAAGTTAAGAAGCAAGTTGGTGAATTACTTGAGAAGGGCTGGATTCGAAGCAGCAACTCGCCTTGGGGAGCTCCAGTTCTTTTAGTAAAGAAGAAGGATGGCACGAGAAGGATGTGCATTGATTATCGAGGATTGAACCGGGTGACTATTAAGAACAAGTACCCGATCCCTTGCATTGGAGAACTTTTGAGCAGCTTAGTGGCGCGAGAGTATTCTCGAAACTGGATTTGCGATCCGGATATCATCAGGTCCGAGTGAAAGCAGAAGACATTTGCAAGACGGCGTTTCGAACTCGATATGGACATTTCGAGTATCTGGTGATGCCCTTCGGAGTAACGAATACGCCGGCAATATTCATGGATTTGATGAACAGAATCTTTTCACTATTCTTGGACCAGTTTATTGTGGTATTCATTGATGATATTCTGGTGTACTCGAAGAGTCCGGAGGAGCATGCCTAGCATTTGAGGATCGCACTGCAGACGCTGAGACAGGAGAAATTGTATGCGAAGATGAGTAAGTGCGAATTTTGGCTGGAGGAAGTACCTTTTATTTGGACGGATGGATGTGCATTGGCCTTCGAGACGTTGAAGCAGAAGTTGATAACCGCCCCTATCCTGACCGTACCAGACAATTCAGGAGGACTGGTGATTCACAGCGACGCATCTGGAAAAGGATTGGGATGTGTTTTGATGCAGAATGGGAAGGTCGTAGCTTACGCATCAAGACAACTGAAGACCCATGAGAGGAATTACCCGACTCATGACTTGGAGCTTGCGGCTGTGATCTTCGCCTTGAAGATTTGGGGACACTACCTTTTGGGGCGAGAAAGTCGAAGTTTTACAGATCACAAGAGTTTGAAGTATGTGTTCACTTAGAAGGAGTTGAACATGAGGCAACGCTGATGGTTGGAGCTGATGGCCAACTACGACCTTGATCTTAAGTACCATCCGGGAAAGGTTAACGTCGTGCCAGATGCGCTTAGTCGGTTACCAGCGATTCAGGTATTGACTACACAGAGGGAGATCATTGCGGATTTTCGAAGATTTGACTTGGAGGTTGTGCTACCACGTGCTACGGGACAGTTGATGCAGTTGCAAGTACAGTCGTTCTTAGTTGAGAAGATTAAAGCGGCACAATCGCAGGATCCTAGACTGCAAAATGTTTCGAGAGCAGGTTGAAGCCGGACTACGAACAGATTTATTGATCCACGATGATGGTTCGTTGAGGTATGGTAGCCGTATGTGTGTGCCAAAAGGGGATGTGCGTGAAGAGCTTATGAAGGAGGTACACAGTTCAGCTTACTCCGTACATCCGGGAGGTACAAAGATGTACCGAGATATTCGACATCACTTATGGTGGGAAGGTATGAAATGGGAGATCGCTCGCTTCGTGGCTAAGTGCTTGGTGTGTCAGCAAGTCAAGGCTGAACACCAAAGGGTTGCTGGTTTGTTGCAACCACTTCCGATTCCTCAGTGGAAGTGGGAACATATAACCATGGATTTCGTGACGGCTTTACCGCGGAGTCCAAAGGGCAACAATGCAGTATGGGTGATTGTCGATCGATTGACCAAGGCAGCTCACTTTATTCCTTTTCGGGTTGGTCAATCGACGGAGACTTTGGCAGAGCGGTACATGCAGGAGATTGTAAGATTGCATGGGGTACCGGTGAGCATCGTGTCCGATCGGGACACACGGTTCTTGTCACACTTCTGGAGGAGTTTACAAGATAGTTTGGGGACTCGATTGAAGTTTAGCACAGCTTATCATCCTCAAACTGATGGGCAGTCGGAGAGAACGATCCAGACTCTTGAAGATATGTTGAGAGCATGCATGTTGGACTTCAAAGGTTCTTGGGAGGATCACCTACACTTGGTGGAGTTTTCGTACAACAACAGCTTCCAAGCGACTATTCAGATGGCTCCGTTTGAAGCCCTTTATGGTCGTAAGTGCCGTTCACCTGTTTGTTGGGATGATGTTGGTGAGCGAAGGTTACTGGGACCAGATTTGGTAGTACAGACAGTCGAGAAGGTGAATACAATCAGGAAGCATTTGAAGGCAGCTCAAGACAGACAAAAAAGTTGGGCTGACACGTCGAGAAGACCTCTAGAGTTCGCCGTGGGCGATTTGGTATTCTTGAAGATATCACCGACTAGAGGGGTGATTCGTTTTGGGAGTCGGGGAAAGCTTAGTCCTCGATTCGTTGGACCCTTCGAGATATTGGAGCGTGTTGGAGAGGTAGCGTACCGTTTGGCGTTACCGCAGTCCTTGGCAGGAGTGCACGATGTGTTTCATGTATCTCAACTACGGAGGTATGTTCGAGATGAAGCCCACGTCTTGGATCATTCGGAGTTGACCGTATGGGAGGACCTAACTTTTAAGGAGCGACCGGTTGAAATCAAGGATCGAAGAGAAAAGGTTCTTAAGAACAATGTTATCCCTTTTGTGCTAGTTTCTTGGGGTAATCGATCGCATGGAGAATCCACTTGGGAGCGAGAAGACGAGATCCGGCAGAAGTTTCCTCACCTTTTTCTGTAGTTAGCTATCCTGTATTCTTGGAATTTCGAGGACGAAATTCTTTTTGTAATTGGGTATGATGTAACACCCGAGCCCAATAATACTATTTCTGTTACTGGTTGAATGTTAGACATTGCTCATTTCAATTATCTTGTTTGTTTGGTTCTTGTTGCAAAATTTTAACCGGCTAAGTCATTTTTGCCTATAACAAATTTTAACACCTAAAATGAAATTAAAAATATCCATATTGGCCTACTCGTCACCACTAGTCGCGTGGTAGCGTCCGCGCGTCGAGATTTCATCCCGTTCGGTGAAACGGACGAGTTTGGACGGCTACGCGCGCGTGCAAGTGTCCGACTTGGGGGCATGCATTTTAATCATAAGACATCTCATTTTAAATTTTGGAACCCGCTTAAAATCCTATTATTTGAATTTCAAATTTTTGGGCGCAACCCGGGCGCGATTTGGAAATGTTTCATTTAGCGCCAAAATACCCATTTAATTTAATAATCTAAACTATATAATATATATTTATTCTGTTTCATATACTAACGTTTTAAATCCTTTTTTAAATCTTTTATATCTTTTCCTTTCTCGCCTCAGCCAATCGCGAGCTTCCCTCCGCTGGGCCCCACTAGCTTTATCCCTCTCTCTCTAATTTCTCGTTCTTTCTCTCTCTCTAACCCTCTCTCTGTCTCTCTATCTCTCTCTTCAAATTAATCTCTTTCTCTCTCTCTCTCTAACCCTCTCTCTGTCTATCTATCTCTCTCTTCAAATTAATCTCTCTCTCTCTCTCTCTCTCTCTTCTATATATATATATTTAGTTCCTCCTTCGTCTTCACGAGAAACCTCGCGAGAACCCAACCCACGTCGCCTGCAACCCTCGCCTCCGCCGTTGTTCTCGACCTCAACCCTCAACGACACCACTTCCATCACCTCCCTCCTCTCTACACCCGAGCATGCAGCAACCCCGTCCTCTCTGCCTCGAGCCGTCACGACCACCTCCGTTCACCACCTCACTGTAGACCTCGTCGTCGACGATCTCCCAACACCCACTGCATCTCCTCCTCGACACCCATCATCCTTGGAGCCTCCTCAACACCACCGGCACTGCCCCCACCTCCTCAAAACGAGCTTTCCCTGCAAACTCCGACCTTTCCCCCGACCCCAGAACCTCCACCGCCTGCACGTCACCGTCGACGGCCCCTCATCGTCGACGACTCTTTTCATCTTCCTCTCCACTCTCTCCTTCCCAACTCAACCCTAGCCCTGCACCCCATTACATCGAGCCTAACCCAAGCCCAAACCCTAACCGAAACCCTAGCCTCCAACCTCTCCTTGCCGGAGTTCCGTCGACCCAGTCGTCATCCCTCGCCTCGCCTCTGTCACAGAACACCACAACAGTGAGTCCTATTCCCTTTCTTCTTCTTCTTTCTTTTCTTTTCTTTAGTTCTTGAATTTGTATTTCATAGTTCGCCGGAGCCGGGCTCGACGTCGACGATCCCGACGACCCAGCGAGGGTGCCTGACCCGTGTGATCACCTTGTGCGTTGTTTGGATCCGTTCCGTGTACCGTGCGCGCGTCGCGACTTTTTCCCCCGACGTTACGTTTGTGTTTTCCGGTTTGCGAAACCGTCGAGGCAAGTATTACTTGCTACATGCTATGTTATGCTAATTAAGTATGCTTGACTCATAAGACCTGCAAAGATTAGCTAGTGTTGTTATTTTCTCATTTGGACGAAATATGATATATATCATGATACTGCAACCTAAACCGTATTTTGCCACTGTAACCCTAATAACAAACTACCGGTTAATCATTTTTCTATTTAAAGGACGATAGCCGTACACATATATCTTCATTACTTTCTGTTATTAATATTGCGCTACCCTGTGATTATTGCATCCCAAGGGTGCTCGAACCTGTTAATATGATAATACAATTGCACTATAGTAATGCACCATTGCGATTAAATGAACTGTTATTGTTATTTACTTTATTTTCTGCTGCTGTTCCTTATTCGCTTCTATACCTGTTATGAGCACACATTCGATTGCATTACATATTGACCTGACCTTGCTACACATGATATATATATACATACCGATGCACCGGACATGGTAGCCTTTACTACCAACTCAACCTGTTGTACCATGACCTGACTTGTTACCTGATCTCATGCCTAATGCCAACAAACCTGACTTGGGGTCCTCATGGACCATTCCTGTTGTCTATCCAGACAAACCTGCTTTTACCTGATCCTGTGTTGGCATTAGTTCTTATTACTGAATACCTGACCTGACATACATAACTTGGGGGTATGGGGAAATCAAAGGTGAAACCGACTTGTAACTCAACAGTTCGATACCTGTTCTGATCAGTCTTACGGGCTTGGCCAGTCCGGGAGTGATGATGCTGACATCACCCGTCCATCCTGCTACTTGTTACTGCCTAGCGGCACGTCTCGGATTCAGCCCCGAGGGTCTTGACCGTGGTCCCGGGCATGCACGGGATACTATTGAGTTACATCGACGAGTCATCAATTGATTTCAAAGACTTTAGAATAGAAACCTGATAGAACAGTTTAGTTACCCACTGCACTTTACCCTACACTGTTGTTTCATATTATTGCTTTATTCATGTTTATCCCTGCATTGCTTATTACCTTGTTCATATTATATTATTGGTTGACATGACGCGCTGACGTCTGGGTTTTGCATGGCCCAGATTCTTTACCACTGTCGCCGACCGAGCAGGAGTACTTCAGCCAGCAGGCTGATTTGTGAGTTCTGTAGTGGTTAGTTATTTATTGCATTTTATTTCCAGGTGGGATCCCGCATTATGGGACGTACCTTTCTATTATTGTATTGGATCATTTGCTTCCGCACTTATTTTTCATTGACTCTTGTTATTCTGTATTATGGACATGTTTTAGATAGTTTCATCTTGTTCTTGATATCTCTACAGCCGAAATGTGACTGTGGATGGATACTTCCTACCCACAGGTAGCATGGTTGGCTATGTCACTTGCCCAATCTAGCGCACTCTGGGAAGCGGGGCGTGACACCGAAGGACACGGTTCATTCGGTATAACCATTTCTAATCTTGTAGTTTAGCTCTTTGTAGTTTGCTAGTGTAGGTTTATGGTTCGATTCAATACGGGTTCGTTAGCGCCAATTTTTTAAACGTCATTTTTGTTCTGCATCGGCCACGGTAGATGGCCAGGGCGCTTTCGTAACCCAACAGTCAGGGTCTCACAAAGTTGCTTTCTTCCTATGCGTTTAGAGGATTTCATAGGTGTGTTTTCTCCTTAGGAGTCGTGAGGGCTCCTAAGTGGGTTTTCTTTTGTAAGTCGTAAGGATCTTACAAGAGTTTTTTCTCGTTGCAAGTTGTCACGCCCCGCTTCCCAGTGTATGAAAGCGGAGACGTGGCGGGCCCGCAACATATTTACTAAGAAATAAATACGTTAAGCGTAATTAAGCAATATATGTATATAATGAACAAGAATTGACAAGAGATATAGAATGAACAACAACTTTTATTAATATTCATCTTTACAATACAACTGCTTTGAGAAGGAAAGTACAATGATATAAAGCAATGCCTAAACAGTGGCATACCAAATGATAAATAAGTACAAGAAGCAAGAAGTCCTGCTGGGAAGTGATCTGGTCCACATCCTCCTGGCTAGGCTCTGTCTCGAGAGAGTCCTGTCCTCTTGACGAACATTCCAAAGAAAGAAATAGATAGGAATATCGTCAGTGAACTAGCGTTCGATAAGTCCCAAAAGAAAGAAAGGAACATAGCAAGTAATAAGAATTGAACTGGTAAGATGTACATGTATAAGATTGCTATTCTAACGTAGTTGTTTATAGCTTGGTACAGAAGGTATTTGTGTATACAAGAGAAGTCCATTTTTTCCCGTGGTCTATGGTAACATGTAGTACAAGGCCCCGTTAAAACCCATGGGACAACGGCACGAGAGTTCATGTAGGTGTTTTTAGTGATCATCTCGTGCCACGATATACATTCCGTACCAATCTACCCCGTTAACCCCGTAATGTATTGTATAGATTATATGGCTTACCGAGACTATGGATACAAGTTGTTCAAGTAGTCAGGTTCAAGATGTAAGCTTGTAGTCATGTCAAGTTATAGTCATGTGTGTTTGTGAGGGGTATGTCATTACCCCATAAGGTTTTTTAAAGGTAAAGTATTAACAACATACTAAAAGGTGATATGTACAATTCATGGTATTTTAATATAAATGTTGATTTAAAGTTATTTTGCAAGATATTTTTGATTAAAAGTTGGTTCTAAATATTGGTTTTATGTTAACAAGTATGGCGTAGGAATATGCATGAAGAATATGTAAGAAAAAGTAGAATTTTAGAGATTTAAAAGAAGATGTTGGTGTTAACTCCACTTCCGACATATGTTTTGAAAAAAGACTTTCATAGAAGAAGGAGAGCGATTGGAAGGGACTTACTAGCTAGATAGATGAAGAGAAGGTAGAAGGAGGGAGGGTTGTCGTCGTGGGGTCGCGGGAATTTGCTTTGATCCTTACCGGAACTTGATTACTTGCTAACTCCTCTTCTACTCCTCTTGTACTTAGAAAATTTTGAGAATTTTGGCTATAATTTTCAGAATGAGGAATGGCTAGGGCATGGGGTAGTATTTATAGTGTGGAATTTGAGTTTTGGAATTAAAAAGATGAATTAAAATGCATTAAAAAGATGATAAATGGGGAATTGAGGGGTCTCTGTTTGATTGCAGAGCAATCAACCTGTCCAGGGGGGTTAGGGGTAGACGAGGGGTCATGTTTGCAAAGCTCGGGGCTTATTGGCTACGGTTCATCCGTCTCCGCCGGCCATAATGGGCATCTCGCCGGTCAATTTTGAGAGTGGGGCTGGTGGATTGGTGCCACGTGTTCCTCTCTGTATTAATACTCTTTTGCACATGTTTATTTCTTCAGACTTTTCATTTTTATGTGCATTGCACGTGTAAACTTTTGCGCTCCCAAAAAGTTTAAAAAAATATCAGAAAAAAATATAATGTGTCTGATAGGGTTCGAACACAGGGGCTACGTCACAGCAGTGCAAGGCTTTACCAGTAAGCTACAAGTTGTTTCTTGCTGTTCTTAAACAAAAATTAACTTATAAATTGTACTCAGACTTGTAAACTCCTTTCTGTACATTAAACTGAAAAATTTTGTACAGTAAATTCAACGTCGTTACATTCTACCCTCTTTATAAAAATTTCGTCCTCGAAATTTACAATTACATAAGGACTAATTTACAAATAAGTGAGAATATCTTGCATGCATGTCATCTTCTCGTTCCCACGCTGATTCTCCTGGCGAATCTTTTCACCACATCACTCGGACCAAATTTACTTGCTTGTTCCGTAGTGTCTTCACCTTTGGTCAGGATCTCAACGGGTTGTTGCTCACAAGTTAGGTCCGTCTGTACAGTGAGCTCCGAGTGATCAAAGATGTGGCTGGGGTCGCTCACATATCTTCGAAGCCGGGATATGTGGAACACGTTGTGCACTCCTTCCAATGAGAGTGGTAGTGCTAAACGATATGCCACTTCTCTGACTCATTCGAGAATGTCGAATGGTCATATATATATCGGACTGAGCTTACCCCTCTTGCCAAAGCAGATCACTCCTATGTTTGGAGAGATCTTCAGAAAAATATGGTCTCCAGGTTGGAACTCCAGATGCCGGCGCTTTGCATCAGCCCAATGTTTTTATCGGTCTTGGGCTATGCGCATTCTTTCCCTGATCGTGCGGACTACGTCCACAGTTGCCACGATCATCTCTGGTCCTAGGAGTTCACGATCTCCAACGTCGTCCCAACTTAGTGATGATCAACACTTCCTTCTATAGAGAGCTGCAAATGGTGCCATTCCAATGCTCGCCTGATAGCTGTTATTATATAAAAACTCCACAAGGTGTAGATGATCTTCCCACGAACCTCCGAAGTCTAACATACATGCTCCAGCATGTCCTCCATAATATGAATTGTCCGCTCGGACTGTCCGTCCGTTTGTGGATGGTAAGCCGTGTTGAAGTTCAGACTCATTCCCAGGCTAGCTTGTAGACTCTACCAAAATTATGATCGGAATTTGGTATCACGATCGGAGACGATGCAAACCGGTACTCCATGTAATCTCACAATCTCCTGCATGAGTTCATGGGTATCAATATATAGTACACTTTGAGGTTAAATCTTACTTTAGATTCATGCTTACCTCCATGTACTTTTTTGCTAATGTATCAGTAGATTGGCCAACTTGAAAGGGATAAAGTGAGTCGACTTGGTGGGTCAATCCATAATAACTCATACTGCATCATTACCCTTCGTGCTGTGAAGAAGGGCAGTCATGAAGTCCATGGTAATGTGCTGCCATTTCCATTCTGGGATTGGTAACGATTGAAGTAGACCCACAGTTCTGTGATGTTCAGCTTTCACTTGCTGACACACCAAACACTTGGCTACGCTTCTGTCTATTTCACGCTTCATTCCATGCCACCAGTAGTTTTGCCGTAGATCCTTGTACATTTTTGTGCCACCGGGGTGTACTGAGTAAGGAGAGCTGTGAACTTCTTTCATCAACTCTTCTCGAACTGGACCGTTTGGTACACACAATCTACTTCCATATCTCAAGGATCCATCTCCATGGATGATGAAGTTGGTTCGAAATCCACTTTCTACTTGTTCTTGGATCTTTTGTAGCTTGGCATCATTTGCTTGAGCTGCTTTGATCTGATTGACGATAGTAGACTGGACTTGTAAGTTCATCAAATATGAAGTGTTACCTGGCATAACTACTTCGATCGCCAATCCGTGCAATTCCTGCTGTAGCTTCCACTGAGCGGTGAGATTCATTGCTAATGGCTAGCGGCTAAGTGCATTAGGAACTACATTCACCTTCCCAGGATGATACTATAGGTTGATGTCGAAGTCCACAATGAGTAATAGCCATCTTCTCTGCCGCATGTTCAATTCCTTCTAAGTAAATACATATTTCAGACTCTTGTGGTCAGTGTATATATCTACTCTTTCTCCCAGAAGATAGTGGCGCCAAATCTTAAGTGCAAAGATAACGGTTGCCAACTCAAGATTATGTGTTGGATAGTTGTGCTCATGAACTTTCAGCTGTCGTGATGCAAAAGCAACAACCTTTCCATGCTGGTGTAGAACATATCCTAATTCCTTACTGGACACATCACAATGTACGACGAAACCTCCAGATTGATCCGGTATCACAAGGATAAAAGCAGAAGTTAATTTTGATTTGAGTTCTACAAAAGCTTGTTTACATGCTTCTGACCACACGAATGCTTCATCTTTATTTGTGAGCTTGGTCAGGGGTGCTGCAATTTTCGAAAAACCTTCAATGATTCTTCGGTATTATCCTGCTAATCCCAAGAAACTTCGAATATCCTTCCCCGTTTTCGGTGTCATCCATTCGCTGACAGCTGACACCTTAGCTGGATCTACTGAGATTCCTTCGCCTAAAACGATATGTCCTATAAATTCGACTTGATCTAGCTAAAATTCACACTTGCTGTACTTAGTATAGAGTTGATGTTGTCGCATGGTCTCCAGGAAAATCCGTAAATACTCGGCGTGTTCTTTCCGATTCTTTGAATACACCAGGATGTCGTCGATGAAAATAACAACGAACCTTGTTCTCCTCCGAACACAGAGACACGACCTCGTAGGTTCGTCCTGACTGAATTTGGGGGCAGATGCTAATTGGTGCTATCCGTCCACCTCTCCGAAGATGCCAAGTTGATTTATGACACTATGTATCGAAGGTTTAAACGGATGCGGCCGATGTAGCAGACTTCGTCAGATTCCCCCTCATTTGAGGGGGTTTTGATTGTGGGGATGCTCTTCCCTGCAAGCGCAAGCCCCTGCAGTTAATTACGCTACCGCATCACAGTAACCACTTTCTCCTTCTCTAGATGGTCACTTCCTGTCGTGTGTGTTTGTTTTATTTTTGGTTGCCCGTGGATTGTATACGGAGACTAATTTATGTGGATTAGTCCAAATCCGTATTTTCTTAGATTTGGGTTTGGGGTTGGGTTTAAGGATACGTTAGTATCATTTGAGACTAAGATCAACTTAAACGTATGTTAAGGATACGTTAGTCTAATTTCAGACTAAGATCAACTTAACGGGATCGTTTAGATCCAACAAAAGAGCATTCGGGCTCTATTGTTTAGTTTAGGGATATTGCGGTCGATTACCAGTTTAAGGACATGGTGGTCCAAGATTAAGGACATCATAGTCCATGGGCTTAAGGACCCCACAGTCCAAGGTTAAGGACATCATAGTCCATGGGCTTAAGGACCCCACAGTTCATGGTATAAAGACGTCATAGTCTATAAAATTTAAGGACATCATAGTCCATGGGTTTAAAGAACCCCACAGTCCGAGGTTAAGGACATCATAGTCCATGTAAAATCTGGTTGTCGGGACCCGTCACATCTCTGAAGACGTTGAAGGATTACAACGACATATATCAGAGGAGTGAAGAGATGTACCCTTGAACCAATGAGATCTGTAGTCCAATTTGGGACTAAGATCAGAAAAGATTTAGGAGCATATGGGCTCAATTAATCTGAATTAAGGACTTATGGCCATCTTAGGCTAAGTCCACTCAAGTTTAAAATGTTGAGCATTTGTTTGGGCTGCTAAACATTTGTCTAAGCTTAGCCCCCTTTATTTAGCAATGCTAAGCATGGGTCTGTGTTCTGACCATATCTTGTCTTTTACTGAGTGCTGAGCACTCAAATGTCATATGAGATAACCAATTTTGGAAGACAAGAGTGTATTTGAGGCTCAGTCAAAGGGGAGTCTGCCTCTGGAAGACTTGGCTAGTCCAAACCAAGATTGGCTTGGATTAGAGTATATTAGGCTATTACGTGCTCCCACGTGATGCATCAAAAATATAGTGTTAAACACTAAAAGTGAAGCGCTCACGTGGCGTCATGTGAAGCGCCCGAGGATTGGGTCAAGCCTCCCTTATTTTACTCTCCAAATCTGCAAATAAGTGTTAAACACTTAGCCTTTGTAATCATCACGTATGGACACGTGATAGTGCCAATGTATTGGGTGTTAATTCCTCTATTTTCCCTCCTTTGCTCTTTTAAAAAGGTGTTTGTCAAGGATCATGTGGGGACACGTGAGGCGCCATAAATTAGTACTGCCTTTGGATTTTTTCCATTTTGTTTTGAAGGTCACGTGTGAGCACGTGAGGTATTACCTCCAAGCTTTTTTCTTTCTCATCTTGAGGAGTCTATTTAAGGGTCATGTGGGGACACGTGACCATGTCTTATTCTTTCTTTTTTACTCATTGAGGAGGAGGGTCACGTGTTACCACGTGACCAGGTTGGGTACTGATCTCTTTACGTACATGGAGAGTTAAATCCCTTGTTTAAGAATTAAATTCTTTTTTAGGGTTAAACCCTAGTTTTATTTAGAGGAATTAAATTCCCATGTATTTGGAAGAATTAAATTCTTTTGTACCCAATTCTTCCTCTAAGTCTTGGATCTTCATGGCAGAATCTCCCCGATGAGAATTAAATTCTCAACTTATAGGGAGATCTGCTTCTGCAGATCTTCAATCAGAGGGAAGAACTAAGTTCTTATATTAAGGGTTAAACCCTATCTTTATTGGAGGAATTAAATTCCTATGTGTTTTGTGGGAGAATAGAATTCTCTGAACTTAGGTCCTTCCCTAGGCTTTAGATCTGCATGGCAGAATCTCCCCGATGAGAATTAAATTCTCAACTTATGGGAAGATCTGCTTCTGCAGATCTTCAACCAAAGGAAGAACTAAGTTCTTATTCAGAAGAGTTAAACTCTTAGATTGAGAATTAAATTCTCTCTTTATTTTGTGGGAGTTTATAGAATGATCTATCACCTAGGATTTCTTTCTTTTTTCAAGAAACCTTCTTTCTCTCTGGAGAATTAAACTCTTTTTTTTTATCTCCGAATTTTCTCCTTTTTTCTCTTCTCTTCTTGGCTCCTATTTATAGGAGAAAGAAAAGAATCAGTTTGTTGAGTTAATCTTTCATTGAAAGATTTTAATTGATTTTGTAACCAACATGATCTTTTAGATCACTCAGTGAATTTTATTCACCATTGGATTTTTAATCCAAAAGATATTTTGTCTGTTATTCCTGACAAATTTTAGAGAAATATCTCCCTGTTATAGAATCTTTCTATAAATTGGTGATTTTTTTAATCCAACGGTGCTCCACTTTACAGAGCTCAATCTTTTTGTTTGGAAAGTTTTAGGGAAATATTAGGGTTTTTGATTTCCTTTAATTAGAATTTAATTCTATTAGTTCAGAAGGTTTAAGAGCCTATCACGTGTTAGCACATGGCCCCCCTGATTGACCATTTAATTAGAATTTAATCCTATTAATTCAGATAGCTTAGGAACCCATCACGTGTCTGCACGTGACCCCCTGTCATGTGGGGGCAAGTGATGCCCCATTTAGGGTTTTTCTTTCCTTTATCTCAGAGAGTTTTTTAAGTCTCCATCACGTGGTGGTACGTGACCCACTGAATAAGCTTTTAACCAGAATTTAATTCTGTTGTTTCAAAGAACTCGGGAGTTATCACGTGTCAGCACGTGACCCTCGGTCACGTGTGGGCACGTGATGCCCCGTTGGGGTTTTCCCGTTGTTTTATTATACTTCAGTGGGCTTAAAGGCCTATCACGTGCGGGCACGTGACCCCTTTAATTGATTATTTAATTAGAACTTAATTCTATTAATCAGAGAGCTTAGGAACCCATCACGTGTCTGCACGTGATGCCCCATTGGGGTATTCCTTACTGTTCTATTATATTTTTTAATCCTTTTTCAGGGGGTTTAAAGGCCCATCACGTGTGGGCACGTGACCCCTTTTGATTAGAATTCAATTATATTATAACAGAGTCCCCAGGAAACCATTACATGTCAGCACGTGACCCCTGGTCACGTGTGGGCACGTGATGCCCCATTGGGGTTTTTCCTGATATTTATATGAGAGAACAAATACCCCCACAGCGTTGTTCTCACGTGTTTTCACGTGAGTGCAACGTTATAACTTTTGTGGCCGTTTGATCTGCCTAGGGAAGGGGGCAGATGAACCGTTTCCCATCACATCCTTTAAATGCAGGGGTCTCTTCTGAAGCGCCTCCACTCTTTCATCCTCTTCCTTGCTCATTTTCTTTTGAGAATTTAATTCTCTTTCTCAGAGCTCAGTTCTCTGTTCTAAAAAAATTCAGAGTTTAACTCTGTCCAAGAAAGAATCTTTTCTTCAGGTAATGGTTTTGAACAACCGAAGAACTTTCATATATATATAAAAAGAACTCTTTTTGGATTTTAAATCCACACCAAGGGGTTTTCCCTTCAAAGAACCCATCGTTCTGATCTTTAGGAATGCACAATCTCTGGGTAGCAAACCCTATTGTTAGGCATTTTTCTGATTTTAGGGGTCTGATGACGGCCTCTGTTTCTCTCTGGAATTTAATTCCATTTCCAAGAGCTTAGCTCTGTCGATTTTCTGGGAATTTAATTCCTCTAAAGAACTTAGTTCTTCACAGAGAACTTCTTGGGATTTTCTTGTCCTGAGTTGTTCTTTGCAAAAAGTTTTCAGAGAGATCTTTCATGATTTGCATAGGGTTCTGCAGTGGGTTTTCTCCTTGGGGAATGTGTAGAGTTATTTGAAATCCACTGTTCATTTATTGAGAATCTTCCTTTTGTTCTCATAATGATTACCCTGCCTCATCATTAGTGAGCCGCCATCTTGATTTTGTGGGGCCCCTGTGTTTTGTAACCAATGGTCCCATGAAATAAGCGGCTTGTCGCCTTCTTTCACTGTCTTTTTATATATATATATTTATAAATATATATACACGTATGGGCTTTACTAATTACTTGTTTCAGGAACAATGGCCTCTCTTCCATACCTCCCTTTCACCCGCTCAGAGGCTGCCTTTCCTCAGTCACCGTCTGACGAAGAGGTGATGGCAATGATTAGGGCTCATGACCCAGATTGTTCCAACTTGCTTTTATGGGGGACCTGGTACGGTCATATCATCCACGGTCGTCGAAGCTTTCTTTGCCAGGCACCAACAGAGTCTACCTACCTATTTTTGCCGATGGAGCGTCCACGGACCGCCTTTGCTGTGGAGATGTTGAATTGGACCCCTACGGGACGGCTTGATCCGTCGACAACTGGGATTCCAAACCAGCCTATGCCGGCCATAGACATCTTGGGGCGTCGCATCTGCCAAGGTGAAGCTCAGCCTTGGGGACAGGTCTACAAGATAGGGCTTAGTCCTCGCTATCACACGGGCTACCTTCTCTGGGCTCGTTATATCCTGTCCACCCATCATGCGCGATTGCAGAGGGTTGGGCTCCACCAGGCGGTGTACGCGTCTCTCTTCCACTATCAGTCCCCTCATGTCTGGTGGGTTAAGGCTTTCCTAAATCAATGGAATCTTCCCACCAACACCTTCTTGCTACGGGACCACGAAGTTTCAATTTCTCTGGAAGAGTTTCGTGAGATCTCGGGGTTGCCGATCAGGGGAACGCTCTATGACGAACTGCTGCTTCCTGATGAGTATGTTTTCGAAGCTGAGCCTGCTATGCTTGACGGCTTGTCGACTGAAAATGCCGTCCACCACAAGCACCCAAGTCTAATCAAGGCTCTGGGCATTTTTGAGAAGCTGTTCACAGAGTCAGAGGAACAGGGCGTCACTTTCGAAAGCTTTATCGCCTGCTTCCTTCGCGGAGACGTTCTATCAAATGCGGCTCCAAAGTTCACGAATATCAACGACCCCTTCGGGTTCGGTTTAAATAAGCTACCGGCTAGAGAAGAGGATTTGCCGCAGTTCTACATTCTAATCCTGTCGGCTGTACTTTTTGAGTCGATCGCAGCTCCTGGCATGGATGAAGAGACTTTCTTTGTGGGTTTTATCAGTGTTTGGCTCAGCTGGTTCGTCGTTCCCACGCACCGTCGATTCTTGAGAGCCTCGGTCATTTACCCTACCCATCGCATTGCTGAAGGGACGTGACTAGTTGTGGGCATTGCCGGGCTAGTGCATCTGTATCATGGGCTAAGCACTGCAGCCAATACCTCAACCCCAGGCATGAATGTGGTAAATTTCTCTCTTCAATATTTTACGTCATGGATTGAGATGCACGTGCTAGGGGCATTTGCTGCGCATCAGATGTAGGGTTAGCATAGCACCTTATGAAGGTTTTGGCAAGCATCAAACATGCTACTTTAAAATTTTTGGGGTGCTAAACAAACCCTAACCAAGATCTTAACTAGAGACTTAGGGTAAAACAAGCATGTAAACAACTTTACATCTAAGAGTTAGGGATTACAACCTTTGTAGTCCATTCCTTCACTTCATAAGCTCTGTGTTGAGGTCCCTTCGCTGTGATCATCAAGTATCCGGACTCTCGAGAGGCTCCATGAAGAGAAAGATGCAAGCTTACTTCCAATCTTCAACAACTGAGATGATCTACCTTGAAGAATCTCAAACCCAAGCTCGTGCTTCACTAATCAAGTATTAGCAAATCAAACACCCTAATCTAAGTGGCTAGAATAGATGAGGATGATGAAGTAGGAATTTAGCTTTCTTTTATTTTCAATTTCTCACTTTATTCCATCACATCACAAAAAGCTAGAAAGCTTTTTTCAAGAGCAAGAAGAAGATGAAGCAATCCTTTTGTGATGAATAATGAAAATCATTGTTATGGTTACAAATCAACCATGGGTTAAGAATGAAGACTTAACCCTTGTAAAGAATCAACTAGGGTAAAGGGTTTGGGTTGGGTTAAGAAATATCTACACAAAATATCAAAGGTCAAAGTCAAAGCTTCAAGAAGCTTTATGAAAGCTTCATCCAAGCTTAACCCTAATCCAAACCCTAACCATGTTTAAACTCCACAAAACATGTTGCATTTGTAACCCTAACTTGCTACAATATTATATATCACATATATAATATATTTTGTAACAAAATAAAATAATACAATTAACATATATCACATATATATCAATGTATTATCCAAGTGAGAAAAAGAATCTTTAAGTGAGCTTATATTAGTTAATGTAATATAATATATCAAATATATAATTATACATTAAATTATCGAATCAACACTTGATCCGATAATCCGGCTATTTCATAAATAACCGACTAATATAATTTGTATCAGTTCATCGAATCAACACTTGATCCGATGACTCGGCTATATCACATATACCCGGCCGATATCACATATCGTGAGAATCTAATACGGTATCGCATACACATATTATTCTCGGTCCTGCACATATCACATATGTGCTCCTACTCCGTTTTTCCTGAGCCAGGAAACCTCTGTGTAGGACTCTAAAGAATCGTTAATACGCCGGCAGTAGGTGATGATCATATCAAACACCCACAAGCTGCAAGCGGTCAGCTAAACGTAACAGCCATCCAGGTATTGAGCAATCAGAAGATCAACAAGCAAGCCTGTACATTCTCTTGTGAATCCAACCGGTAACACTCCCGTACAGTCCGGTCTCTTCGTCTGATATGTCGCATATCTCGTCTAGGGGTGGTAAACGTCAGACCCCAGTAGCTTGATAAGTCGTGTCGATATGAGGTCCATAACAGTTCGAGAAACTACTGATAACACTTACCAGTAAATCTCAGCAACCCTGGCCAGGGATTTCTAGTTATAGCCAATCGAACACAGCGCAACATCAACTCCCTATACCGGGAGAGACGAAACCCCTCCTATCGCTTGTTGCCTCCATGTGATTCGGGACTGTATCCAAAAGCCACCATTTTGCACGCCTTCTTGGACGTGGTATGATGGAAATCAAAGCACAGTAGGAATCACACAAGACTCTATGACGATCTCGGGTCTACAGACTAACCTGTACCAGTGTCACCAGAGAACTGCCATCTGACGTGAGGTATAATACCATCTCGGAGTTCTCGGCAAGTCCGTCCAGTGTACCCAGTCTCCACTGAGCACCCGTATACCTTCTCTGATGTTAAACACCAATGGATATGGGATCATCCATCGCCTATCATATGGGTCAAGAAGCGCATACGCTAGTCTACTCTGGAGTATCGATGCCCTGTCTCGGTACTCCCACGACTAGGAACATTTGAAAGATGTACTTAGCGACTACACTGTCCCCACCAGTATGATCTGAATCATAATCCTGGTAGTCAAGTACTCATCCTAAGGGCTTTATCAACATGTAATATAGAGACAATCAGAGTACATGTTAAGATAAAGGGCAACCAGATAGCATACTATCATGTCGAGCAAGAAAATCCTCCCTATATATGTCCAAGCAACCACTACAATATACATCGTATGTACAGTAATGGCCTCTAGGGCATACATATAACTAACAATCTCCCACTTGCAATAGGGCCATCTGTTGTGGTATCGCATACCCAACAATCTGCTGTGGTTGAAGTATCTCATACTCAACCATCCCATAAAAGTCTCTACTGGGAAATAGGCCTTTGTGAGTGGATCCGCGCTGTTGTCCTTTGTGTCTACTCTCCTAATCTCGATCTCCCTGGAGATCAACCATCTCCATGATCAGGTGATACTGCCTAAGAATATGTCTGGATCTCTGATGGGACGGGGGTTCCTAGGCATAAGCCACAACTCCATTGTCACACAATGGCAGGAACGAAGTTCATCTCATGAACTAAAATATATCCAGACTGTCTCTTTGGTAGCATCCTTGGTAACGATGTATCTTGCCTTTAATCTTCTAGTAAGTCACGGTATCTAGCTTGGAACTCTTCCAACATACCGTCCCTTCACTGAGGGTAAAGATAATGCCTGCGACTGACATTCAGTCGTCCTTATCACCCTGGAATCTTTCCAGTGATTCTCCCCAGGATCGATTGATACCATCTTACTACAACTTGTGAGAATCCTAACATCCAATTAGATCTATCTCATAGATCCATAATTCGGGATTTAGGAGGTATCACCTTGATCCTATATGGAGAATCTTTGTGATAAGAGGAGATTGACCGAGCGTAGCATAGGAAACTCCTTTCTTATCAAGAGTATGTCATCCACGTACTATACGAGGATCACCACCATACTCTCTACTACCTTTTTTGTATATACTCAGTTCATCTACCATTTTGATGAAGTCAAACTCTTTGACTATTACATCAAAACAGACGTTCCAACTCTGCGATGCCTGATTTATCCCATAAAACATCTTGCACACGTTTCCGCTGCTCCCACTGTCTACGAAGCCCTCTGGCTGTGTACTTATTGACGCTCTCTTCCAAATCACTATTTAGAAAAGCAGTCATGACACCCAACCTCCAGATATCGTAGTCATGGTATGTAGCAGTGGCAAGTAGAATCTGGATGGACTTAAGCATAGCTTTGAAAGTCTCAACTTTTCCATGTACACCAAGTAATCTTCTCAAGATACACTTACTCCTGATGGGGATTTAACCCTTCAGATAAAACAACCAAAGTCCATACTTTGTTGGTGTATAAGGATTCCATCTCAGATCGCTAAGCATCCAGCCATTCTCACAGAGTCCCCACTCCTGATGGCCTGCTCGAAACTAGTTGGGTCATCATCTCATAATGCAATCCTTGCTCCCACTGTTATAGAGAAACCGAAGTATCTCTCAGGTGGATGAGGAACCCTACCAGATCGGCGGAGAGGCTGAGGTTCGTTGGAAACTATTAAATCCTCCGGTTCTACCAAATCATCAGCTGTAGTTTGTTTTAGCCGGAACTTCTTCCAGTTCTACCTTATGACCACTAATTTCTTCAAATGAAATTCCCTTTCCCAAAGGTGGCATGCTGAGAAAACATCTTTTGTTCCTCAGTTTGGTAGAAGATATTCCCTTACGAATGCTTGGGATATCCAACAAACTTCCACAGAACTGTCCTTGCCTCGAGCTTGTTCGGATTTTATTTTTGACATAGGCCGGACAACCCCAAATCTTAATATCTTTAAGAGATGGGCTCTTCCCATACCATATCACGTATGGAGTGGTAGGCATCTGATTTGGTTAGAATCCTATTCAATAGGTATGCAACTTCTCAAGTGCATAACCCCAAAAGAAAATAGGTAACTCAGTAGTACTCATCATAGAGCACACCATATCATATAGGGTGTAATTGCTCGGCCCCGATACACCGACGTGCTATGGTGTATATGGAGGAGTAATACTGAGAAAGAATCTCATTCTCTTTTAGAATAGTTCAGGAATTCCGTGCTCAAGTATTCTCCTCCTTGATCACATCAAAAGACATAATACTTATACCCGGTTTTTGGTTCTCTACTTTTAACTTATATTATGTGAATATCTCAAAAGTTTCGGACTTGTGTTTCAACAGGAACATATGTCTGAATCTTGAGAGATCATCAGTGAATGTAATAAAGTACAAAGAACCTGTCCTGGCATATGTAGACATGGGACTATCATACATCATCATGTATCAATCCCAAGAGTTCACTAACTCTTTCTCCGTTTCTAATAAACGGAGCTGTGGTCATCTTATCTTTGTGACATGACTGACAAGTTTTACAAGATGTAAATCCAAACTAATTTAAATATGCATCTTTATGTAACTTCAGCTAGTCGAGTCGCATTGATATGACCTAGTCTACAATGCCTCAAGAAGGATTCGTTCATTTCTGAAATCTTCCTCTTGTATGTGTTCTGTACGTTAAGAACTGTGGTTTGATTTAGAACGTCTATGCTTTTAGATAACGCACCTGAACCGATCAACTCTTGATATAGGAAATGTTCAAAACATTATCCAATAATACAAAATTATATCCTTCTTTACTAATAAAGAGATTGATATGATGTTGTATATCAGGTTCGGTATCTAATAATATTCGTTCAGAATCAATGTATTCTGGTAATACAGGGTGATAACTGCCAACAGACTTGGCTGTAACACTTGCATCATTTCCAACTCTTGAAACTTATCACCCGTTTTCAGTTCTCTACCTATTTGTAGCCTATGTAACAAATTACATTTGCGGGATCCTGATCCGGTATCTCATACCCAGGACGTAAAGGATACTGAGAAAACAGTTCTCGGTCATGAACACACCCGAAGAAGATGCATCAGCATGTACTTTCTTCGTTTGGGTGGCACGGGAATTCTGGTAATCCCCTATTTTCTGCTCGGTCTTATAACAATTATAAGTTGGAGCGGGACCAACGTTCCCTAGTGCAGTATAACAAGCGGGTTCGGTCAATACATCCGTATTATTATCTTGATTAAGGCGTGACATGGTCGCTTTCTGGAGAGAGAGAGAAGAAAACACTCAGCACATGCTCTTGCAAGATTAGATTGGTTATTAATATATCTAATCGGGATGTCTCCCACTGTTTTAGTCAAATCTTCCTTCAAACCCTAAAAGGAAAGACTAGCCGGGATTAATTACACCCTACAAGTTCGCCAATTTTTCAGCCAGGCCAGTGCTGGTACTTTGAGGGAGGTTCCCCGTGCTTTCGCACGGACCTAATTAAAATAAACCTTGTTTTCCCATAGGCATAACCCCGTTGACACCTTTCTAGACACCTACTTGATCGGCTAATTGTAATGTGTAAAACTCTCCCAGGAGTAACTTTTACTCGCAGCGGGTATCGGGATCCAACTATCTCATAGGAGGTATGCAATCTCATTGCAAATTTCAACACTTGAAATTCCCTATAATGTTTTACTCCTAGCAACTTATGATCTTGGCTAAGGTCAACAAATCATAAGCGCTAGCCAAGTTCAACCCGTCATTTCCCGATTGAATTAAACCCACTCGCACGACCCTTGGCTAAGATCAACAAAGTCACACGACTACCCTAACTCAATCGCATCATATGCTTATACAGATAAGCACTAATTAGCTACCGCACACTACGCCTTGGCTAAGGTCAACAAACGTAGCACGAATACTAAGTAGTACTTATCTGAAATGACGGAGGGCTACGATAGGTTTTTAAGAAAACCCTTTGCGTAATGAACTTGATATCGTTGTAGAATCGAGTGATTTTGAAAAGGAGTGTTTTTGAGGCCTTTTCTAGTTTTGCTAAAGAGGTCACTCCCGGTGAAGGGATCTTGGCTCTTTCCTTATCGAATAAGGTGCTGGATGTTCTACAAGGAACACCGCTATGCAAAACAAAAACTAGAAAAGCAATCAAAAGACAAAACCGAGGGTTGTAGCATCTGCCGGTTATTGCTAAAGAGGTCACTTCCGGTGAAGGGATCTCGGCTCTTTCCTTATCAAATAAGGTGCTGGATATTCTACAAGGAATACCGCTATGCAAACCAAGAACTAGAGATACCTGTTTTTGAGACAAGTTTCTATAACATCTTTAGGTTTCTTTTAGTTTCATTAATCTCATTAATGAAGTCCCATTTTATTATGCTTCACAAGCATTACATTTGAAACGAAATCAGCAATATAACATATATCTCATATATATAATATAAACATTCATCTCAGGCAGTAATATGATCTCATCACAGAACATTGCAGCAGAAGATATAACATATGAAATATTGGATATACTAGGATTTCCGTGTTTTATATCAAGCCATTATAAAACACGGATTCCATGGTCGCGATGAATAGCCAAACCCACATCCCTAGACCCCTACGAGAGCGGCAAGTAACCCTACCAATTCTAGAGTTAGGACACCGGGTCTTGACTCCTCGAGATGGTCTCCCACTGGACCCTAGAACCCGGTTGTGCTCCCCGCCTTGGGTCTATCCTAATGTGGAAAAGTAAATAATATACAATGGTGACATCATCCTTAACCCGGAAGTGCCCTAATAAAAGAATATTACATACAATGAATTTTACATGAATGAAAATGAAAAACTCTCATCTCACATAAAACCCCCGGCTATTCAAAATGCTACGATCCAATATAACATATCACAGCAACACATAACATCACATGTCATCAACGTAAGTAAATATGCATATCCCAATTGTCATTGATGTATAGCAACGAAACCGGCGATATACCACATATTACACTTACGGTCGCAGAAAAGAAAGTGTAAAACTACAACAGTTGGAATCCGCAACCTCTTTAGACATCTCATGCCTAACCAAATGAATTCCTTAGATATCGCATGCCTAACAATTATAAACCCCGCATTTTAGTTTCAATATCGAAAACTCTTTTCAATATCAAGTCGGGCAATTCAACAAGATTCCCGACATCTTGATCGAATGCTCATCGGAAACTTTAGTAGACGGCTGCACCCCCGATGCCGACGACGAAGTGCACTAAGGCGGAACACCACTTCCGCGAGCACCCGAACGGATGCTTTTGGTGACGGGGTTTTCCTACAATCACTTGGTCGGGGCTATAGGGCGTGGATATCTATTAAGTTTACTTGGCGAGTATCCGTGTACGCTACGTGATTGCGACGGACTTTTTATCACATCAAAATCCCGTGGCAACCGATCATATGAGACTAAAAACTGCTAAATTTATAACATTCAAATTAGTTATCTCATAACTTCTTGTGGATTCCAAATATTGTATCACATTCCAGATAAATAGACAATGTCAAACTTTCCGATCGAATAAACAAACACCCAAGATTTCCCAAATAGCTCAACACTTGAGCGGAGTTCAAAAAGTCCCAGAACATGTCACAGCCGCTATGAACCAGCCATAGAAGGGTCAAACCAACGCCTCACATGTGGCAACGCTAAACTACCACAAACCATATGGTTCAGTGGCAGTTTTGACGGTCACATAATCGAGTTAAGGTTACATTCTTCTAGAGGGTCCACAGATACGCTTGCATGATTTCCCGAAAGTTTTAAACTCAGGAAAAATCCAACACTTGAAAGTTTTCCAACAGGGGGAAAATGAGTTATTGATATCCGTTCGAACCTTTTAACATGTTCTAAATTATCCGAAAAACTAAACGATGTTAAACTTTCCGATCGAATCAACGAATTCTTAAGATCTCCAGAAAACTCAACACTTGAGTAATATTAAAAATTCCCAGAAGCATAATTTAATACCCACGGATCACCTCTTGAAGTACGATCCCTCAATCCTCATGTTCTGCCGCGGAACCGCCGCCAATAGCTTGGTTTGGCCGCGGTTCCGCGGTGTCTTGATGGATTTAGGGAGTCGTACTTCACAGATATCCATATAATCACCTGCTTATTTTTCTAAGTATTTTTAATACGGAAAAAACCAAATTTTTAAAAAATTTCCATAGAGGGGGTCCAAAATCATTATTCGGGGTTCGATCGGACTTTTAACTTCGTCTACATATTGTCTAATGCTCTAGCTTGGCTCTGATACCACTGTAGGGTTAGCATAGCACCTTGTGAAGGTTTTGACAAGCATCAACCATACTGCTTTAAATTTTTTGGGGTGCTAAACAAACCCTAACCAAGATCTTAACTAGAGACTTAGGGTAAAACAAGCATGTAAACAACTTTACATCTAAGAGTTAGGGATTATAACCTTTGTAGTCCATTCCTTCATCTCATAAACTCCGTGTTGAGGTCCCTTCGCTGCGATCATCAAGTATCCGGACTCTAGAGAGGCTCCATGAAGAGAAAGATGCAAGCTTGCTTCCAATCTTTAACAACTGAGATGATCTACCTTGAAGAATCTCAAACCCAAGCTCATGCTTCACTAATCAAGTATTAGCAAAGCAAACACCCTAATCTAAGTGGCTAGAATAGATGGGGATGATGAAGTAGGAATTTATCTCTCTTTTATTTTCAATTTCTCACTTTATACCATCATATCACAAAAATCTAGAAAGCTTTTTTCAAGAGCAAGAAGAAGAAGATGAAGCAATCCTTTTGTGATGAATAATGAAAATCATTGTTATGGTTACAAATTAACCATGGGTTAAGAATGAAGACTCAACCCTTGTAGAGAATCAACTAGGGTAAAGGGTTTGGGTTGGGTTAAGAAATATCTACATAAAATATCAAAGGTCAAAGTCAAAGCTTCAAGAAGCTTCATGAAAGCTTCATCCAAGCTTAACCCTAATCCAAACCTTAACCATATTTAAACTCCACAAAACATGTTGCATTTGTAACCCTAACTTGCTACAATATTATATATCACATATATAATATATTTTGTAACAAAATAAAATAATACAATTAACATATATCACATATATATCAATGTATTATCCAAGTGAGAAAAAGAATCTTTAAGTGAGCTTATATTAGTTAATGTAATATAATATATCAAATATATAATTATACATTAAATTATCGAATCAACATTTGATCCGATAATCCGGCTATTTCACAAATAACCGACTAATATAATCTGTATCAGTTCATCGAATCAACACTTGATCCGATGACCCGGCTATATCACATATACCCTGATGACCCGGCTATATCACATATACCCGGCCGATATCACATATCGCGAGAATCTAATACGGTATTGCATACACGTATTATTCTCGGTTCCGCATATATCACATATGTGCTCCTACTCCGTTTTGCCTGAGCCAGGAAAGCTCTGTGTAGGACTCTAAAGAATCGTCAATACGCCGGCAGTAAGTAATGATCATATCAAACACCCACAAGCTGCAAGCGGTTAGTTAAACGTAACAGCCATCCAGGTATTGAGCGATCAAAACATCAACAAGCAAGTCTGTACATTCTCCTGTGAATCCAACCAGTAACACTCCCGTACAGTCCGGTCTCTTCGTCTGATATGTCGCATATCTCGCCTAGGGGTGGTAAACGTCAGACCCCAGTAGCTTGATAAGTCGTGTCGATATGAGGTCCATAACAGTTCGAGAAACTACTGATAACACTTACCAGTAAATCTCAGCAACCCTGGCCAGGGATTTCTAGTTATAGCCAATCGAACACAGCGCAACATCAACTCCCTATACCGGGAGAGACGAAACCCCTCCTATCGCTCGTTGCCTCCATGTGATTCGGGACTGTACCCAAAAGCCACCGTTTTGCATGCCCTCTTGGACGTGGTATGATGGAAATCAAAGCACAATGGGAATCACACAAGACTCTATGACGATCTCGGGTCTACAGACTAACCTGTACCAGTGTCACCAGAGAACTGCCATTTGACGTGATGTATAATACCATCTGGGAGTTCTCGGCGAGTCCGTCCAGTGTACCCAGTCTCCACTGAGCACCCGTATACCTTCTCTGATGTCAAACACCAATGGATATGGGATCATCCATCGCCCATTATATGGGTCAAGAAGCGCATACGTTAGTCTACTCTGGAGTATCGATGCCCTGTCTCGGTACTCCCACGACTATGAACATTTGAAGGATGTACTTAGCGACTACACTGTCCCCACCAGTATGATCTGCATCATAATCCTGGTAGTCAAGTACTTATCCTAAGGGCTTTATCAACATGTAACATAGAGACAATCAGAGTACATGTTAAGATAAAGGGCAACCAGATATCATACTATCATGTCAAACAAGAAAGTCCTCCCTATATATGTCCAAGCATCCACTACAATAAACATCGTATGTACAGTAATGGCCTCTAGGGCATACATATAACTAACACCAGAGACCCAGATTTTATGATGCTTACACTTTTCCGCGGCTCATGAGGCTGGTGGATGCTTCTGCTCCTGACCCGACTCAGTCCGGAGCTATTCGCGTGCTGCTTAATCCCTATGCCAATGAGGGCGGGATGGTATTTAACGATCGAGTCCTCTCTGCTCCTTCAGGACCGATTCAGCAGCTTTTTGACTCGTCGAAAGAGGGAGCACCCTCCCTAAAGCCCAGGGAAGCCATGCACTTATATTCGATCAGACCAGGTTATCTGGTGTTTCGTCAAAACGGTATGGCCCTCTTTATGCGGTATAACCCACACCTCTTTGCTCGGCAACTGGGATATGACTAGGGTGTCCTCTTTGAGGCGTTCACAGTGGAGCCCGGCCCGTTGTCGAAAGTTGTTCGTGACGCCGCTCATCACTTCATGCGAATGAACACCGGCTCTCGCTTCGTGATTCCTGAGGCTGACTACATTCCTCGATGTATGAGGGCTTTCACGGGCTGGTATCTCCACCGAGTTGGTCCCATTATTGCTGAGGAGAGGAGGATGCTCCTTGGATATAGGGCTCCCACTCCGATCAAGGCTACGGGAGTCCCGCCGCGACCGCGGGCAGTGGTTCGCCCTCCCTTGAGAGATACTGGTATCGTGCTTATTCCTTAGGCGGCGGAAGTGGATCTAACTCCCACAGCTGGTATGCCGCTGTGCACTAGAGCTCAAGCAAGAGCCAATAAGGCGCCAGTAGCAGTATCATCAGCTGCGGCGTCAGCAATGGCAGTGTCCTCATCGGTAGCACCGCCGAGAGAAGACACTAAAGGCGAAGTGGGTCAACGTCGCCCTAAAGCACCGAGGGGAAAGAAGTGATCGTCTTCTGGTGTTAGTTCTGGGTTTAAGAGGCGAAAGAAGACGGTCACTAATCTGCTCAACTTTTTAGTGGAATCAGAGCCTATCTTTCAAGATGAACCACTAGCTATGCAAGAGTCGGATGGTGGCCTTCTTTTTCCCGGTTCATCTGCCGAGGAAGCCGCACAATTGGCTGAGGCTATAAGATGCTCCCAGGATGAGACTGAGAATAAGGATCCCGAAGAGGCCTTATCCTGCCGTCATCTTCTACGAAGATCCTCCATCGATACGGTGGATATTTATAGGTCCTTTGGAAGAGGGAGGCGAGATAGCCCTTAAGCAGCCTATCTCGGCCGATGCCGAAGATGCGCTGTCGTTGTAGACTGGCAGCCACGAGTCGACCCTCGAACCCCAGCGAGCATACCTCCTCAGGACGGAATGTCGGCTTGAAAAAGCCATACTAGAAGCTCCTTTGCGCATTGGTATACTCATATATCTTTTTGTAGTATTTTGCACTGCTTTATATATATATATATATCCTTATTTTCGTGAAAACTTTGCAGGGACTTCGGCAATTGCAGAGGATCTGAGTTCGAGTCGCGCCTTGACTATGGACTCTGTAAATATCCCCGATGAGACACTAATAAGTGTGGAGGGGGTCGATACAGCTGTTCTTCCTGCCACGGAGCTCCCATTGGTGATTTCCGTTCCCCCGGAGCTTGCTCTCCCGGAGGAGGCGTCTTCATTGACCGCAGATTCAATGGATCTTTCTGGGGACGGCCCGGAGATTATGGGACAGGTAGTCGAGGCTACCGTCCTTTCATTGGAGCCTACAGCTGTGGCCACTGCTCCTCATTTGGAAGTTATTATACCAGCCTACGTCCCCAATGATGTGCCTAGGGGCATGGAGGAGGAGGCCGAAGCTGCTATCCCTCCAGTTCAGAGCGGGAGGAGCATCAAAGGTAGCCTTCTATATTTTATTTTAATAATCTCTCCATTATCTGAACCTTTCTTTCTTTTCAGAATTGCACGGGTTGGCGGCGTCCATCACTGATATGTCTCCTAGAAAATCCTTTCAGCGTTTGCTAGAGATGGTCGCTCCGCAGGACATATCCCCTCAACGCATTGTCCTCTCTTCTGGGCAAGGTTAGTGTTATTTGCCTTCTTCACGACATTATCATTATTTTGTATAACGATATTGACGTCTTCTGCAGTTCTGGAGGCCGATGACGAAGTTGAGATTCTTGACGGGCCTGGGGATCTTTTGGACCCTTCTTGCATGACTGTGAGTAAGTAAAGTTTCAACGTTGTTCCGTCTGCTCTTTGCTTGCAAGTCTCGCTGATTGTTTATAAATCTTAATAGCTTTGCCAGTTCTTACCACGCTGGAATCTTGCATCGCCATGCCACCTGGCCCCTATGCTCTACATGCCTCGGAACGGATGGGAAAGCTAAGCCTTCGCTCTTTATCAGCTCTGATCGAAGACCTTCGTGCTGGTAGTCTGATCACGGCCGAAGAATTTGCCGCCGAAGCCAACAGTTCTCTCCCCTTTCTTGCTGCTTACCATAGCGAAACATTGGTGCAAATCTGGGTTGAATTTTGTCGTCGGGTGGAGGCCTGCTTGCATATTCTTGAATGTATGTGCCTTCCTTCAGAGGTTGTGGCTGCAAAGGCGAGCTTGCGGGGGCTAATCGAACGGTGCGCTGCAAATATGCTGTCATGCGAGAGAGGCTCAGCCAAAAATTCTCAGAGAGCAAGCTGGCTTCAACTGCGCTGGGGGAACTTCAAGCTAATCTTACGGCCAAGACCACTTGGGTATATGAACTCTGGCGGGTGCTTCAAGAAGCTATCAAGAAGGTGGTAGCCATTGATAAAGCCGTCATTTTTACTCGTGAAATGGTCGAAGCTCATAAAGTTACCGAAAAGGAGCTTGAAAGCCGACTTGCCTCGTACCAAGCCCAACAGTCTCAAGCGGAGGCCCGTCTCTTAGCGATAATGAATCATGAAGCCGAGGCCCAGCGGAAAAAGGATGAACTGGCAAAACTATTAAATCGTCTGCCGACTTGAAAAAAATTGTATATTTTTCTTTTTATTCTTCTTTTGTACATACTCCTGAATGAGAGTATTTTTTGATTCTTTCATAAATTGTACTTTGTATTCATTTTGATTCATGAATAAAAGACATATTTTGCTTCATGATGGTTTGTCCCTTTTAGTAAATGCATTTTGTGGATAATCTATTTTGATCTCCTTGTAGGATAGCGATGGCTTGGGAGTCAGGTTCAGTTCTGCCTCCTAAGGCTTTCCAACTTTATGAGCCGTGAGGGTCTCATAAAGGTATTTCTCCTTACTAGTCGTGAGGATCTTGTAAGGGTAATTTTCTCCTTAGGAATCGTGAGGATTCCTAAGTGCGTTTTCTCTTGAGAGTCGTAAGGATCTCAGAAGAGAATTTTCTTTCTTACGAGTTGGGAGGACCCGTAAGTGATTGATGAGTTGACTTGCTCCCGAATCAAAGAATTGCTTTGACGGGGAAGTCGAGGGTTGACTTTATCCGCATTTCATGGAGTTAGGGGGTTGACCTTATCCGCATTTCACGGAGTCAGGGGGTTGACTTTATCTCGGTTGTCCATGAACCGTCGAGATTTGGAACAGGGACTTTGCCATGGCTCCAAGGTTGATTGTCGCGTCTGAATCCTGCTGGGGGAAGAACGCTGGGGTGACATCGCGTCTGCTATATCGAGACGAACGTCGAGGTGGTGACCACTCCGCGCTGGTGTGGGATGATCTCTGATAGTTTTTCAGGTTTTATATGAGTTGCCGTCAAGACCCTGAAGCTAGGAATATTGCCTTTGCTTCGTTTGCTGGCATTGCGTCTGCTGTATCGAGACGAATGTCATGGTAGTGATCACTCCGCGCTGGTGTGGGATGATCTCCGATAGTCTTTCAGGTTTTATATGAGTTGCCATCAAGACCCTGAAGCTAGGAATATTGCCTTTGCTTCGTTTGCTGGCATTGCGTCTGCTGTATCGAGACGAATGTCATGGTGGTGATCACTCCGCGCTGGTGTGGGATGATCTCCGATAGTCTTTCAGATTTTATATGAGTTGCCGTCAAGACCGTGAAGTTAGGAATATTTCCTTTGCTTCGTTTGCTGGCATTGCGTCTGCTGTATCGAGACGAATGTCATGGTGGTGAGCACTCCGCGCTGGTGTGGGATGATCTCTGATAGTCTTTCAGGTTTTATATGAGTTGCCACCAAGACCCTGAAGCTAGGAATATTGCCTTTGCTTCGTTTGCTGGCATTGCGTCTGCTGTATCGAGACAAATGTCATGG